>OV121088.1:20041644-25041644 GCA_921293015.1 Phorcus lineatus | reverse complement strand
TTTCATAGTTTTTATGATAAGCCTATCGATTAAAGTACGATGTATCGTCAAAAGCCTGAAAGCATCCGCCGTATTGGCAAGCAAGTACACAGTTTGACCTTTTTAAACACAGAAGCTTTGGTGAATGCACTGCTTGTCTCCATTACCGTAATGGCACCTGTTATAGTGATCTTTCATTTACATAGAGTGCTTTAATGCTTTGATTGGCAGCAAACGAATTAGGCCAGGCCAATTTTTCATTATACAACCTAAGCGATGTGAAGTTTTGACCCGATATTTCATGTGTTGCCACTTCAGTACCACGGACTATACAAGCAGGTAACATAAGAATTACGAAATGAATTTTTTTTAAAAGCATCGATTAAAATGACTAGAAAGCAAGAATTCAAGCAAACAACTGTTTAAATATATCATGAACATTCATAATAAAGTTTAGAATGTGCTTACTCTTTGTAATTGTTATGGTCGAGCTGTAATGGAAAGGTTGGATAAGAAGTATGAAATTACTCCTAAAAGTAGTTTATGTTCACAATACAGAATTAGTTCTCCAAACGATGGTGGTTTTCTTTTCTAAACTAATTCAAAATGCTCTTCACAGAAATAAGAAAAAATACCACAAACTACATGCATTTGATATCAAACACAGAATGATGATTATTAATCATAAAACGTTAATTTGATGTTAAAGATTATTGTCAGGCATCTTTTCATTTTAGAATGATCAGATGATAAAATGAACAGATTCAACCTGAGGTAAGCTTCAGGCGCTGAGTAAATGTTTATAAAGGGGGCTCATGTTTTGATAACTAATTACGAAGATGTAATTTGGTTTGTAATTCATGTTCATAAAGATCATGTAATTCGGGGGCGTGCTCTGCATTGATATTTCACTTACTTTCGCTATCACACGTCCTGACCTACGGGCTAAGGGCGAGATATCATATGGGAAATGACATTTACATTTATTTGTGGAGAAAGAATTAAACTTTATAGTGAGTATACTATCAAACTTGAGCTTATTACATTGTATTCTTGAACACAAAAACGTTCCTCATTACATGCAAATTAATGAAATATATGGCTAACAACTTGATTTCTGATTGGATACATTTTTGCTTTATAACGACCCCAGAATCTATGTTCAAACTTCGTATATAATGATTAGGAGTTGCCATCGCATACATTTCTCTTCACTATGATCATTCCAAATTCTAAAATCCCTCTCAAAAGCTTCTGTTTAGATGTTTATCATTCTGTCATTGTAGGCGACGTCGAACAAATACTTGTTATGCCGACAAAACCCGTTGCTGCCTCTTACCTTTGTCGATATATATATATATATATATATATATATATATATATATATATATATATACCCGTTGATCAATGCAATCGACCTGGATGCCAGAGAGGCTGATTTGACAATATAAAGTTAATTTTGCGTTGTCTAATGCCGATAGTAGTCAATAGCTTAATCCATTCTATGCTGGATGCATAATGGTTCATATAGATGCAATGAAAGGTTATTTCACTAAACATATGAAAGGTTATTTCACTATAACGCGGAGGCCTTTGCATGTTTGTATACAATATTTGTGATAGAAAATACTTCAATGTTCAACTTTGTCCAATTAATTCCATTCTTATCAAAATTAATCGTAATTATGAGCACACTAATGGCAGAAAGGACTTTGAGATTAACCATAAAAGACTGATTAAAATTTTTAAACTTACAAGGTAAGTCATGTATTGAGATCGCAGAAATTATTAATGTAAGATACTGTTTTTTTAAAACTATATCCATTTAAAAGTCAAACCCAACACAAAGTTAAGTACAATGTTTTCATTTCTCATCGGTTTCATTACTGACACAACTCGAAAATATATTAAACGACTTATCAAAAATTTATTATCTTAGTATTATGACAGTTCATATCTGAAATAAAAAAAAACATATAACCGTTTATATTAATGTCACGGCTGAAAACAGTTACCTTCACATGTATTTATTATATACAAATTTACATGATAGAAACAAAATTAACCTTGTTAACAGCTAAACCTAAACATCTGGTTGGTATTACAGCTATCAAAGAAGAAAAATTATGACATGAAACTCTGACCTACATCAACTGAATAATCAACCAAGTTTAACTTTGTAACTGTTAACTGCTTTCCAATGGTTATTAAGCAAGCAATAAGGTAACTAATTGGATAGTTGTTACAAAGAAAGTTATTGATGCTTTCAGTATGGTAATTCGAGAATCCCTTCGAGAATTCACTAACAAAATCCTATTAAGACATTGCATTCAATTCCGCCCTTTGTTCTTAAGAGTTTTAAACGACAGGGAAATAATTGAGGGAACACTCTCTCGTCCGGGGAGGATTCACTTAAACCAACTCGGTCCTTGAGGTTTACAGACTACGAATGCTTCATTAGACACGAATCATATTGAAGTCTTCAAAAGAATCTGGCGAAAGCCTGCGTCTCTTTGTAACAATAACATTTCAATGAAACCTGAGGAAGAAGACAATATTTTCTGGATTACAACTTCTTTAATGTGAAATTCACGACGTTTTGGAGTACGTGCTTACTCCTTTATCAGGTGGGATAAAAAAATTGTTTTCCAGAAAATCTTGTCTTCCTTATAAATATCAGTACTAAATGCTTTTCAAAGATTTGAAACATGAGAAGATGATTTGTTCTGGAAGGAACGTGCAACGACTAACTATGTAATGTTTAAAGGAAATATATCTTTGTTTTATAGGCTGAAAGATAGCGAAACTTTAAATGAATGGGCAAACCTGGGTATTCTTAGTTACCAACACTCTTCGTATGTTTGAAACAGCTTTTATGACTTACAAAGAAACTAAAGAGATGAAGTTTTTTCTTTTAATTGAAAATATCGAGAGTCGACTGCATATTTATACCAAGTTGATTTGAAAATATTGCCAGGCTTCAAATGAGTCATTTGGTGTCCTATATGTACCACATTGGCCATAATGAAAGAACTGACAGAGGGTACCCAGAAGGGATGAACATCAAATATATTGGTTTAAAAATCTGCAAGCATCATCTGAGACCTTTTTAGTGAGTTCTTTACAATGCAGAATATAACGCGAAGTAGAAAGATCAATGCAGTATGAAGAAAACAAAGACACCTGTTCTGAAAAATACGAAGCTGTCAAAATAGTTAGAAATAACTTCAACGTCAACATGCGCAAATCTATCGAACTAAATTCGATTTTTATTATTAGAGGATTGCTAAAGTGTCACTGATATATGAAAAGGATTTTTTTCATATTTTGTGATGGTCACGTCGGAAGTAACGAAATACTCTCACAATTTAAAGAGGACAAAGATCTAAATCACGTTTCATAATCAGTGAATTTAATGTTTACAGCTTATGTTTGTCCTAACATACTTTTAGATAGTCGCACAAATGATAAAGGATTTGTATCAACGATTTGAGAAGAAATATCTAGTTAGTTTTTACTGTAATAATGAAGGAATTTCGTACCTGCAATGACACAATCCCTGTAATCATGAAATGCAGTTCACTATATATCTGCGTGATCATGTATACATAAACCATTAAAAAAATATGCACAGAATACCTAAGTGTCAGTTTTCTGAAGTTAAATGATACTTTATTGATACATCACAACAATCAATGTAATTGTAAAACTTGATAAACATTTGAACCATTCAACGTTGTGAAGTGTTGTCGACCAAACGGGTGTTGCAATCCTTGACCGAAAACGTTCCCCATTGTTTAACCATGACACATGGCCTGTGTCATGAACAAAAGATGAGTGATTAAAATGGGAAATGCAGAGGCCGAACATGTCATGTTGTCGTTATCCGAATAAACCAATAAAACTAACACATTGTTCGGATAGCATGGTAAACGAGCGCTACCTGAATCCCCATTAACATCGGAATTATTGCCGTGCAGAGAAACCCTCTGGGGTCTGGTCTGTGTCAAAGCATAGGAGACCTTGAGAAGCTAGTATTGATTGCTTGTGTTAACTGTCAGCATGGCAAACATCAGAGGCAATTGAGGCATTCATAAACAAGGGTAAAGCTCAACACAATTTTATTTCTTAAAATGGTTAGATTGTAAACATCTAATACGAGGGAAATTGTAACAATCCTGCAAGACACTCGATCCGAAAAGCTAAGTCATTATTGAAAGTTACCCAAAATATAACAATATTATAAGTTTGTAAGAACATCAGAGGCAATGGGGGATTCATAAACAAGTTAAAGCTCAACACCACAAATTGTTCTTAAAATGGTCAGATTGTAAACTCCGATACGAGGAAGATTGTAAAAATCCAGCAAGAGACTCTATCCGAAAAGCTACACAAATTGTATTTCTACTGAAAGAGTTAACCAAGTATAACGATGTTATAAGCTAGTAAGAGCATCACAGGCAATCGGGTTATTCATAAACAAGGCTACAGCTCAACACCAAATTGTATTTCTTATTTTGGTTACATTGAAAACATCTGATAATGGAAGATTGCAAACATCACGCAAAAGACTCGTTTTTAAAATCCACATAAAGTTGTATGATTGCTGAAAGAGTTAACCAAAATATACCAATCTCATCAAAGGCATCAGCGGCAACGGCGGCATACATGTACGGGTGAAACTCAACACCAAAATCGTTCTTAAAATGGTAAGATTGTAAACATCTGATATGAGGAAGATTGTAAAATCCCACAAGAAACTCGATCCGAAAAGCTACACAAATGTGTACCATCGCTGAAAGAGTTAACCCAATTATGACAATGTTAAAATATTGTAAGAGCATCAGAAGCAATGGGGGATTCATAAACAAGGGTACAGCTCAACACACGAAAGACTGTAAACATCTTCCTAATATGAGTAAGGTTGAATTCGATCCAATGAAGTATGAGAATTTGTACTATCGCTAAATGTTATACCCCAAATATTACAATGTAATAGGACTGTTATGACGGCAACGGACCAGCACCGTGATTCATAACGAAGGGTAAAGCTCAACACACAAGGCTATAAATATCTACCTAAAAAGGATAGATTGTAAACATGAATATAATATTAGTAAGATTTTATATCCCTCAGGGGACTCCGAAGAGGTATAATTTCTAATACTGCTAAATGTTACATCCCAAATGTAATATGAAGAACATCAGCGGCAATGGACGTAATGCACTTTGATAACAGGGGTAAACTTTAAAATAACACCGAATTTTTTTGTTTTTACCAGTGCCAAAATGGAGTACACAAGGTTAATGGGCCTTTATCATTTCAATAAACGATGTCATTCCACACGGAGGATTATCAATTATGTTCCATGTTGTATACAATACATCTCAATTTATCTCTTTTCCATTAACAAGCGCAGGGAAGCTCCTATGACAAAGTGTCATAATCATAAACCATAAATCCGACATAACATCCGGTTCGAGTGTCGGCAGCAGCGGCTGTCTTCTTTCTGATTGGCTGCAGCACTAAAATCCACACGCGCTCAGCAGTAACGGCTGTCCTCGATCTGAGTGGTTCTTTTGAAGTGGCAGCTCTTAAAGTTGGCACAATAGAAATAGATAACATCATTCGGAGAAGAACACGGTCAATAGCCTATTGAGATCATAGACATAATAATATTTACACACGGCCCTATATAGTCGCGCGGACTGATGACATCAAATGATTTGCCCGTTTTCGATCATCCATTTATTTTTAGTGGTAAAACTTATCTATGGTTCTTCATGGATGGAATGCAATTAATTTGATATGAGGCAGAGCGACCGATAATTCTCCACTAATGAGCTTTACTCTGTCGATTATTTGATTTTGTGTAATCTTGTCATGGTCAGTGAAAAGCTCATAGAAATTGCTAGATAACATAAAATGATAATTATTCCAGGAACCTTTGTCACCGTTTGCATCAATTGCTGATTAAAATACTATCCGCGATAACTGTAACATTTTCACAATTATGTTACTTTTTGAATCAAATTTAAAATGCGATCAGCTGTTTCAGGTATTTTAAAATATCTGTTACCTCAAAGTCATAGACATTAAGGATTGTTTGAGTTTTTAATATTTACAATTACTACTTATATGTGAGTATCGTAGACACGAGTTATTATCGAGGAAATTTTCATCGTTTTTTGGAGCCTTACTCTGCAAGTGTGCTATTCATGGGTACAGATGACTTTAAAAATTTGCTATTAATGAGTGCACACGACTAAAGATACGTTCTACGTATTGGAACACAGAGAGACATTTTATTCTGAAAATTCTCAAATGCACATACTGAATAAAATGTCTGCCTGTATTGGCACATGAGACTACAAATATGTTCTACGAGTACATACAACTACAAACATGTGCTATTTATGTGTGCACAAGACTAAAACATGTGCTATCCATGAGCACAGGTGACTACAAAAATGTGCTATTTATCTGTACCCAAGACTAAAAATATGTGCTATTTATGAGTGCACAAGACTAGAAACCTATGCTATTAATGAGAAGCTAAATACACGTGCTATATATGATTAACAAAAACTATTTATGGATGCACAAAACTAAAATGTTTATATATGTTATTTATGAGTATTCTAAGATTATATTCTATTGTTTCAAAAACAATAAGTTGGTAATGAATGATCTAAAAACGTATTTCCCAACTCAAAAAAGGTTACCATAACATTAATGATTTGCTACAATTTTTCCTGAACTCCAATCTTTACCAATCTTATTGCTCCTCTGTTGGCTAATTATGATGAATTCAACATAAATTTCATCTTTATATAATCTCAAATATTCTTTATTTTCAAAAACAAAAGTGATGAATCAATGACTGTTCACAACATCTAACAGATATTTTACATCAGACTTCCTTCACTTCCTGCGAAAACTCTGTTTGAAGAGTCTCAATTATCTTGTATTTAGTGATTATATGATGTATTTCAACATAAATTCCAGCTTTACATAATCGTCAAAATTCTATATTTCAAAGCTATATGTGATGAATCAATGGCTTTAAAAACATGTAACAGATATTTCTAAATCAGAGGATAACAATGAATTGCTACACTTTCTTCGAAAGCTCTGTTAGAACATTTTCATTGCTCCTGTAATTATGATTGATTATAAAAAATGATAAAAATCCAGCAGTACATAATCTTCAACTTTTCTGTTGTTTTAAAACAATAAGTGATGAATGGATGACTGCTCAAAAGATTAAATACGTATGATCATAGAATGTAAAATGATTTGCTTCACTGTCTTCGGAAGACCTGATGACCACTCTTGCTGATCACCATTTTGTGATTATGACGTATTACACCTTCATACCAAACACACCTGGAAGCTTAGGCAGATCAATCACCTCCAAGAGGCAATATTTCATACTCTCAATATGATCATAACCTTTGGAGCAAAGTAAACATAAGTGCAGTAATTTGTCATTGTTAATGAATTACCTTGTCATATAGTAGACCATTGTTCATAAATTAAACAGAAAACACCAGCGTGTAAAAAATTTGATTTGAGGAGTAATTGTTTTTTAAAAATAAATTTATCCTGACACTGACACGGGATAAACAATAAGTGTTTTCTTCTATCTTGATACTTTTATAATGTTTATCAAATCAAAGTCTCATTAAAATGTTATCGAACATATCACTCGTGCCTCGCTGAATTTCTGATTTGGGTACTGCTCAACAGGGTTTAGTCATCTGACCTTACATCATCCTTTCTCAGGGTAAGACGTATAGCTGAGGCTCCACTCTTCTTACCCTGGGTGTAAACCCCGGTATAAACTTCGCACCGTTATCTATCACCTACGAACTTTCAGCGCTTGAAATGCGAGTTTATATGGAGGCACCCAATCCTTCGAAAATCAAACCGATTCCTCAAAACTGAATCATCTGAAGTTTATTGCAAATATTTGAATGAATCACAAATATAATTTCATAGGGAAAATATGTATGATCTGCTGCAATAATCTAAACATAATCGCAAAAGTCGCCATTTAGCGGAAAAGCGAAAGCCAACGGCAGTTCGACAGGCTCTCTTTGGTAGGATGAAATTTAATCGCAAACATCGCGATAAAAGTATTTGATTGGCTGAATCATAGGTCACGACACAAAGGGTTTACACCCAGAGTAAGAAGTGTGAAGCGACAGCTATACGTCTTACCCTGAAACAAGATGACCTTACATGTACATGTATCTGTAAACATCCATTTTCCATAAATGCAAACAATCAGTGGCCCGCTAAAATGTCAAATCGTCACGCCCCGTTGGTGATTGAAGTGCAAAGGTAATCTGCCTTGTCCTCTATGGAGAAGTACTTAGATCAGAAAAGCATCGCGATACGATTTATAATTCGAACTTATGTCAATGAAGTTGATCTAATATCGCTTATCTATCTGGTTTCAAAACAAAATAGTATCATACTGAATATATCTTAGTAAATAAATATATCGTTAAACAAAAGAATTTCGGTTAAGTGTTTCAAATATCGATTCTTTCACATGTTGATAAATACAAAGGAGATCAGGGCAATGACCCTTAAACCAATTAAATCATGGGGTAAATAAACAATGTCCTTTTGTTTGATAAAAAGTTCCTTCTCTCTTTGACTCCAAAAATAACTGTATTTAGGTCACCGATTCCTGTCTCTTGTGAGTGTCCAATAAAACCTTGGTAGGTCAGACAATTCTAGCAAACAAAAGATCTAATTGTATAAGACTGTATTTCCACCGTACAAGAAGCTTTATAATGAAGATCTGGACTCGGCTGTCCTTTTTGTTTGAGGAAAGAATTGACCGGAAGTGATCAATAAGAGTAAACCTATGATACAGCAAAACGTGCCGTTTTTCTCACAGAGTTCGCTACGCCTTCTTTTGGCCAAAATGCATTTTTTTATTTTATTGGTCCGGTACAAGTATGATGTGTTTGAAATGGATATTCGGTTATGAATTACACCAATCAATAGGATATCACTCACATATGTAAGAATGATGAACACTGCTTTTCAATACTCTTGATTCCGATAACAAATATATCATTTTCAAATGATAATATTTGTAATATCGGACAATTAATCGAAGGAAACAAAGGGAGGTTGTTGAACCCGGTTGTCTTAGATGCCAATGAATAGAAAAGTATAGTTATAATTTTCCGTCTTATGATTATTTATGACAACATTGCGTCTTGGTGAAGGGATATGGACTCCCGCGTCTATCGGAATCAAGAGAATTGTATTTGTGTGATGTGGGAAGACAGATTTGGTTTCGATATTCCCTTCAATTACATCACTATCTGCAGGGCCTGTCTGCTTTCACATGTTGTAATGACATTTGGAATTGGACATGGTCCCCAAACCAGTAACAGATATTGAAGAAAGCTCTTTCTGAATGTTTCTAAAACGAGCAATGCGAATATGATTTCAGAAAACGTCTGTAACATCTGTATATTCTTGGAGAGTCAAATGCAAAATGATTATCTTTTGTACACATAAACATGTTAAACTATAAATGCACCTGCAGGCCAGTATATCCTCTCTAAGCATTGTGACGTTTTGAAATATAAAATATTTAAATCAAGCATGACGACATAGTTAACTATACGATATGACACAATGGCAACCGTGATAATTTCTGTTTTCAACGTTATTCATAGTTTAACTAAACATAAAAAAGACTGAAGATGAATCTTTCCGTATCAGTTAATTACCAACCGGTTTTAGACAAATAAGATTATAAATATTTTTGCTACGCATGTATACCTTTCGCAAAACAAGGGTCAACATTGAATTCCATTCTTCTAACCTTATATACAAGTAATATATATGTATTGAAATGTGATCCCCTCAGCATTTTTTAAGGAAAACTGCTAACATCTCGTTTTGACCTTGATGACACTGGTACAATTGATATGAACCGAGCGACCATTCTTTGGTAAAGTCGGAATCTTCACGCAAACCTGTACGTCTCTAATGAATTAGAGATTTAGTTAACGTTAGATGAAGCATGTGTTGATATAAATCGACGTGACAATGGGCCATTAGAAACGTAAGAACTTTCGGTTTTGAAGAAATGTCGAATTTCAACTAAACAGTATAATCGACTGCGACAACATTCTTCCTTCATTGAAACTAAGATACATTAAAAAAAGATGAAAGAGTTTGGAATGACGAGACGAACCGAGAGATAAAATTGGACTTAAACACAAAAAGGTCAGAAAATGAAAGACTAAAAAGGGTCACATGTTAATTTAGAACTTTGTCAATGGTCAATTTGGAATATATTACAAAATCTTGAAGTTTCGATAAGGATTCAGGGGCGCCTGTTGATCAAATATCAAATTCAGGTAAAAGAATACATTGTGACATCAAACATATAACTGAATTAGAATAGAATAGAGGATATTCCTAAGACTGAATTATTCCTACTAATTCCTTAAATCTCACGTTTTGCCGAAGACCTGTTCATGTGTTCAATTTTGACACGTTGTTAATGTTCGACCAAAGTTCTAACAAACCCTGCAGTCAAATGGAGTCAAGGGATTGGCAGGTCAATAAATGTAATTGGGAGGCATCTACTTGAAAAGGCGCTGCGTGTGAAAACACATCAGTGGAAATGAAACGAGTGACCGTATTTCACGCCCTTCCCATTACGTTTACAACAAACTAAATTTGAATTATATGCAAATGAGCCATGACGAAATAAATTGCAGAGTTCTAAAAAATAAATGTCAAAATTATTAGTTCACTTGCTCAAAGGATTTCAAAGGTGCAACATAATTGAAAGAAGTATAAATGCCGGAGCTTGTAGACTACATCGATACAATAATTGAAGAGATTTATCGTAGTCTTCTATGGTTAATTTTAGAAGGTAACATATCTAGTAGATTTCACTTGGAAAGAATATCAAATTTGAAGATTTAAGATTTAACTTTTTTCGATAAAGCAAAATAATATAAAAAATAATAGTTCCATTAACGAAGAAAATATATGTTCCATAATATAACGTAAAATTAACCCTGCAACTTAAAACTCGAAAAAAGCCCTGATTTCTATCAAAGCACATGCCTCGTTATTAAGGGTGGGATATTCATGACCTCATATTACAGGTATTTTTTCAGGAAATGAAATGTCGAATTTCAAGGAGCCTGAAGCAAAATATCTTGAACCCCTTCATCCTCTCATCCAGACACTGTTACAATGCGATACGAGGTCTTTGCCTTGATAGATATCATTATTGTTAGAGCTAAGCGGATAAAGACACGCGCAATGAATAGGTTGCGTTAAATTCACCTGCAAGAGAAAAAGTGACATTGGCAAAACGCACAAGATAACTTATCTAACCGAGTACCTTGCCTGACTATTATAGGAGGTCGTTAAACACGAGTAGTAAACACCTATCAAGGAATATTCCACTACTGATCCACGACATTTTTTTTCAAAGATTCAAGATCAAAGAACGATATGAATTCACAAGGATTTCCTATCATATAAAAATGGCCAAAACGATAAAACAACCTTTTAGATGAAATATCGGTCACTTGAGCATTCTATTTATGGACTGTATATTACTTAAGTGACTTTCTTTCCTTCACTTTACAGGGACTTTTGAGGGCTTGTGATGTTTTGCACTTTAATCAAACAGGACATACATACACTAGTGATATATATATATAAATTAAAAACAATATATAAACACATATCTTGTAACTGAAGCAGAACAATAGCCGTCTTAGGCATAGTAAGATACTACAATATTAGACAAAAGTCCCAAGTTACCAGAGCTATTTAATGAAGATCTTGGCTTCTGTTCTTTTGTTTGAGTAGATGATTGAAAAGTTCTTGCCAGGAAGTGGACTGATGAGACTGGTGCCCTAAATAGTACGGGCAAATTTGTGGAGCAAAAATGTCAGCAAAGATTTAGCACCGCCATTTTGAAAAGTATGTATGCAAATATTATGAAATTAATTGAATGATACAGTACATGTATACAATTGATCCGTATTGTATTGATTACATTTACAATACATTAGCAACAAATTATAATCAAATCGATTTTTCATGAAATATCTCTGTGTACTTAGCTTGGTGAGTTATATAATAGATTACATAATGCAAAACTGCCTACTGTTGTTAATCTTAGTTCTTTAAAGCCATATTTAACATGCACTTGTATTTATATACTATCCTTAAATAAGAATGCCAATCCCTTAAATGTTTTTGCGTTTGAATATTTTTAGGAGATCCTTTTTTAAAAGGCTTTAAAATAGAAATCTTGCAACATGACTCCTCATTTAGATCGTTCTAGATAATGTGCACTTTAATGTGAAAGATCCATTACTGACTCAAGTAGAACTTAAATGTCAATAGCTTTTATCACCTCAATCAGATAACAGATAACCAGCAGAGAAAGGTAATAGAAAACATGGGAATTAACCCTTACGTCAGGTACGGTTAGTCTAGTGGATTAAGTTTTAATTTCAAGTAAATATCTAAATTTACATTTTAAACAGTAGGAACGTGGTATTTTGAAAGTAATAAATATAGAATAAAGGGCAAATTTCTGAAGACTATTTGAAACTGCAGTGTCTTATAATACACTTACACTCGATACATACTTTATTGGTGACATGACACTTAAAAAGACGTAACGGAATTCATATATGATGCAGGATATGCATTTTCAGTTATTTAATCAATTCGACTTCTTTATTTTGGTAATACAGCATGTACATACAGGAAAAGATGGTCCTACATTCAGTCTCTGAAAAATTTATTCTTTAAAACAATATTGTATAGTATACATGAAAGGAGCCACAGAGAACTGATCATTGGTTTTCATGAGGTTATGTTTTAGGTTTAAGGTTAAAGTATCATGAGCAAGAATCTACGTGTTAGGCAAATACACCTATAGTAGATGTGAAATAACAATATTTGAATACGCTGATTGTAGTGTAAATAGTTATACGAAAGACACAATACACCAACTAGGACTGTCAAAGATGGACTGAAACTCTTAAAGACTTTGAGCTTATGAAACCACTTTTGAAATTATGCAAAGTGTTGAAGTGGTCAGCTTGCTCGCCTCTCAAGCCTAAGGCAAAAATTAATTGAAAACAGACAAAAAATGTGCCATGGATTTCAAACTGCATTGTATACCTGGGCTAGACACTTCGTCAACATTGCACTCAGTACACTCCAATTTTAAAAAGGGTACCTGAAAACAGGATGTACTGACGCTTAGGGAAAAGTAGCTGCTCTAAAATGCAATTTGTTCAGGATAATGATGTAAGTAGCTCTTTGAACTGGTATTAGTCAATAGATTAGTCCAAGTTATCGTCATATCTGGAAAAGTCAAAGAGTCGGGTAGCCGCCTTCTTGGTAGGGAGAAGTCATGAAAGTCAAAAGTTGTATCAAAAGGCATATTCTAGGCATATGTATTTATCTAATTAAAGAACGAGTGCAAAAGTACCAGTGCTAACAAGCAGGTAATATTCTATATCACAAGACATTACTCACAATCTCGGCATACACATGCAATTGTTTGCCAGTAATTGAAATCAATCGTGGTGACTTTTTGACATTCACGACACAAATTCAGCTAAATTTAGGAAATAACCATTTTCTAACATCATTTAATTATCTTTACTCGTTCGATAAAATATTCAAAGCAAGGACCTCAAAGCATGTTGAGACGTTACACATTCCCTGGATCTAATTACGATTCTAACATTGAATGTCAATTATAAACTTCGAATAACCCTGCGAATAAAAGACTTAAATGTTTACGTCAATATTTCAAGCGTTCCTTGAGGTTTGTAATGAAAATCTGAAAGGTACTGGGGTCTTTTATGAGAAAAATACACTTTTCCTGCCAGAAATCTCCCGACAAATGACATGATCTTTAGAGCGTTTGACATTGTAACTAAAAGGGGCAGTGGAACATTTACTTTAAAAAATTCTTCATATTTTCCTTAATAGAGATACGTTTATGCTGAATGTTAGGTCAAAAACCTAAACCTGATTGTCCGTGATCGTAGAAGAAAGTGTCAAGTATACAGCAAAAACTGCTGGTGGCCATTTTACCGTGAACACCTTTTAAATCATTAAAGGTAGGGAAATGGATACGCGTTGAGTAACCGAATATGTCATGTTGAGAACTGCGTCTGTTGATTAAAATGATTGCCTTGCAATTGGTAACATCTATTTTCGTATTCGTAAGTTACTCCAGTTCCCGGAGAGTTTTTTTTAATAGAAACGAAATCCAGAGTTTCTTCATTAAATATCATTTAACAAACTTTGCTAATAAGATGCATTTGGAAAGAGACCAACACTCAGTTTCCTTAGAAAAGAGTTGGTCGACCTACATGAGAGTTGTTATGATCATTAAAACCATAGTCAATCTTGTCAACAATACAGTAAGGTAACGATATATCAACTCGGGTATCAGCTGCAATAAGGACATTAAACGCATCTTCAAAGAAGTTTATGTAAACATAGATTTTAAAAGGAGTAAATTTACAAAACTTCAGGAGGTGGTTGAAAGTCGTACTTACTGTTGTTAAATCTACGTAACTTTTACTTGCTTATCAACTGACCATGATCATAGGAACTTCCTTAAGGATCAATTAAGGTATAATTATTTTGGTTTAAAGCTGACGTCTAGACAACAACAAGGTAAGATATTATGAGAGATAAACACAAATGAGTTCGTGTCAATCTATCTTCACATAATCCACACCCCTTTCAACTTCAACTTAAACTCCCTTTCTCAAAGCAAGCCCCGTTCATTCATGGTATGGTCATTATAGAAGTTATTCTATTTCGAAGTTCACATCATTTTGACCTTGCGATGCTAATGCTTAAAACTTTTGCCCTTTGGGTTCAACAATAACTCACTCAGTCATTTTGACCTTATATTCTTTTAATCGGTTTGAACCTAGTAACACTTTGCCTCTGATGTAATAATCTCTGACCAAATCAGCATGCTTCTTCAGCCAAATCTATTAACATCAACATTGGGCTGATTTCCATTCCCCCGAGGGCAATATTTGTGATTAACTGTGGGTTGATATTTTATCGCGTACATTCCCATCAATAATATATCGTGTCAAACAAAAACAGTGTATGAAATATAGCAAATATTTGGTTTTGCGCATGAAACATCAAATATTGAAATAAGAGGAAAATCAATACCATTTTCCACTTGCATGTGCGATGATGTTATTTCCTCCAAGCAAATTCATAAATTAACAAATAGGTTATTGGTCGAACAGCGGCGCATTACGACAATGAAAGATCTCAAATGTCAAATGATCACGGATGTATTCATACAAAATAGACTACAAGTGATGACCTGACTGTGATTATATGCAAATGAGGGATACAATGGATCTAATATTGAAATTATATATCGTGAAAGTAAATATGTGAAGGATCGTTGTTTTAAGTTTGATAGCCTTCAGTTAAATTCAGCAACATTGGACATGGCCCACGGGTGGATGGGTGATGAAATACGTTGTGAACATAAGGAATGTATTTGCCATGACTTTCCTAATATGTGTTCAATGACAAAGATAGTACTTTTAACACTTTGCAAGGTTATATCAATATCATAAGAACTGAGCAATATCGATACATTTGGTTTGAAAGGCCAATGACATCACCGTACAATGTGTATCTTGACATCTTGCTGCCTTTCATTATGTCATAAGGTCTGAGACTAAACCAGGAGCCAGAAGGCGTCAAAAGGTTTGCCGAATCAATACATTTGATTGACAGACATAGCTGGGGAGTCAGTTCATGTGAAAACACATAATTTATTGTCTAACACTTCAAAGTGAAGTAACGGTTTCTCGTCTTGTCCCGATCTCTCCTAACAGTACACCATGACACAAACAAAAGCTCGTCTTAGAAGCTTCTAGATGAACCATTAATTCTCACGAGTTGCTATAATGGCGCATGTTATTTCAACGCAGCATGATTCTGTTTATTCTTCTTGTATTGCAATTTGTTATTGTTTTACATGAATGCCCAAATGGGCACAAATGAATGAAAATTGTATGTTATAAGTCATAAATCCTCTCAGTGCAAAAGACATAGATAGCATTTTTTCTGTATGAATGTGAGAATCTTTGTCACGTGAAGAAGTTATATATTTCATATATTGCAAAATGAAATATGATTCAGATCAATTAATAAAGCCGCTTTGTTCACAATAATCGACATTCTGAAATCTATTCCAACCCATACCTCTGTCTCCATTAAGGACTTTTCATGCTGGACATATAGAGAGATAATTGTTTCAGACGTTTATTCCACCCCCACAGGGGTCTACGATTAAGACGTTGACTCGGCTGTCAATTTCACTTCAGTTCATGATTAAACTGTCTTTGAACAGAAGTCAAGAAGCGATATCATGGGTAAACAACACTTTCCAGGGTCAGAATAACGTTTTATTACCCATATGGTTAATCATAAGCGGTGACATATTTTCAATATGAGCACATGTGCACATATCACTTTTGCCTGGCAACGATTGTTTTAGCGCGAGTGACCGTATTATGTTGATTGTGATGTCATAAAATCATTGTTCGTGACGTCACTGTAGCGGGCCGTCGCAAGGGAAGGAGGCCGTTTTGTGAATAATTCCTTGCGTTTGAAATGGAATAGAATCGTTAATAAAGAAATTATTACCCTCGGAAGTGTGTCGCTCTCGCTCGGGTAATACAAAAATTCACACTCGTTTCGTAAAAGTCATATGACACACCTCCTCGGATAATAATCTCTATTTATTATTTTCGTTTGGATGAGATCTCTTTGTTTACCTACAGAGTGCTACTTCCTCTTTAAAATTGGAATAGACAAAGTGATACCTGGTGTGATGAAGAAATAGGAAATCACTTGCTTGATAACGATGTTAGTATCTACACCGAAACGTCGCGTTTCTTTGAAATAAAGGTTGTAAATCCGTAAATTTCCAATTTCTTGGACAAAGTGATAGTTGTTGTTCATGCCATTAAGACTCTGTAGACAAAACTGTTGTTCGACTTCTTTCAATGAAATAGGGTTGTATTAATAGTATGTAGGTATACAAATTCTTATATAACTATAAACAGCTATGCATGTCTATGAAAAACAAGTCGTCTACATAAGAACAAAACAATTTCCTGGACAAAACATCTTTAGATTGAAATTTCATGCTTTACATGCTTTCTTATTCATCAAGATGAATGTGGGAAACATTCCTATTTTGCTAATGCCCACATCCTACCGGATGATGAAGTTCTCATTCCGAAACGTCATTTCTTGCTGTTTTTTTACAGCACTTTATTCACCGTCCAACATTTCAAATAGTCATGCAATTGTTAGCATACAAATTGACGGAATTTCTAGTTGTTGAAAATGCAATTGTTATCATAAGTAAATATCTATTTACAACGCCATCGTTTTAGAGAAAAGGAAAAATGTCCCTTACATGAAAGCAATTATAGATTTTTCAATTTTAGCTGATTATAAACATTATCCTAACAATTGTCTCAAAATCATCCTATGTGGAAACAAACAAAGGGATATCGGTATCTTTAATACTTAAATAAACGGCGTGACGTCATACACCCGGAAACCAGACCACCGTTTCCTCATACCTTGACACTGCACATGCGTCACACAGAATAGGCAGATGCCAGCAAGACTACAACATTTCAAAAGCACTCTGTAGACAGAGAATCTTGATTGATTTTATATCTTTATTACTAACTAAAGTATCTACTTTGGAGTGGATTTTAAGAGGATTTCCTCGTTATACCCTCTCAGACACAGAAAACATGTCTTTAACAGACCATCTTTATTGATCGCCTTTACCTGCAGTAAAGTAAGCCTTTCGTTGTATGTAAACAAAATGTACCTATATCATTTATCTGAATAGGTATATGGCAGAAGTATAAGAAAATACGTTACTGTCGTGTTCCACTTTCATGAAAAGGAATTAGAAACAATTAGTTAAACAATTAGGTTAAACATTCTGACAGATTTCCCTATACACTATACGACCATCATGGACAGTTGTTTTTGTCAACTTTGTCGTTTCTATCGGCCCTACCCACCTTCCGTCCTACGTAGTGTATATGGATGAATCTTCTTTGTTCGTATTCTCAGATAAAAAACAGATATAATGACACCTTCTTCATTCTGAGTTCAAGATCTATAGATACGTTTATTTTAACAATACATTTCCAATTTAGTCAACAATTACGACAAACAAAATACGACATAGTTTAAACCGGCAGTTTTCATTGATCATTTTATACCAATCTGATTAATTGAACCTCTTGAAACGAAAGCAAAAGAATCATCAGTTCCCTCTTGATAATTTGTATATTGTTCATAGGTTTCAAACGCTCCATAGCTAAATTGACTAAATACTTGAACATAAACATATAGTAAGACAACACTTGCTGTCAAAATGTTAATAATCCTCTATTGCTGGCCAGGTCGATGCCACGAGACATACATAGAAACTAACCAAGGGACGACGCTTTTATGTCGAGTGTATATACAGAATTGCCTTCACAATTGGCTCGATCGATGGAAGGCAAAGTCGCATAAATACCCTCTCTACTAGAACCTTACAAGAGGAATAGGAATGTGAATTGTCAGAGTAGAAGGAAGAGAAATCTAGAAGTAAGGAGAAGCGGGATAACACGGGATACGAATGGGACGAGGAAAATGAAAGGAGTTTAAGAGGGATGAAAAAGGGAATTTTTAAAGAATAAGAAACAAGGCAAGCACAGTATATATATATATATATATATATATATATATATATATAAAAATATGTAGACAAGACGAGAGAAAGAAGAAAAGTTGGCGGGGAAAAAGAGATCGAGATAAACAGGAGGAGGGGGGGAAATACGATGAAGTAAGGAGGAATGGGGTTGATAGATTGAAAGGAGGAAGAAGGATCGGGGAAACTGGAGTAAGTTTGAAACGTTGATTCTGTAAAAACTTTTACATGTAAAGAAAGTGAGACAACTTGCAACTTGTCTGAAATATCCGGCTCCCGCTTTTACTAAAGCTAAAATTGTTTAGACTTTAAAGTTTCAAATATTTGTGGTTAGATTGTTGCATAAACAAGGATTGGTGAAGTGTTCGGAACTTTTTTGTGAACACATTTGTAAATAAAAATTGAAATTAAATATGATAACTAATTGATAGCAATTCCGAGTAGAAAATGAAATTACAAATTTAAATATCAAAATCTCAATATAATAATATCAAACCAAAATACATAATGAAATAATTCATATAAGAAACTCACAAGAAATTCCTTAGTAAAGGAACATCAACAACTTCAAAAGTGGCCCAACCCTATACAATCTTAAAATGAAAAACTCACAACAAATTTCTCTTAACAAGGGTACATTAAAAAATTCGAAAACGAATACAATCTGCACCACCATTTCAACAAACAGTGACCAAATGACCACAATGAGTCACCGTTTGAATTCACACTGACCAGCCCGAGAAGGGGGATAAACTTAAACCCCCACCTGTCTCCTGGCGATTTGATAGCTTGATTTACGGCCCTAACAAAGCTCATTTATACCTCAGTGTTCTAGAAGTGGTTAGGGAGACCAATAACACGTCAGTTAGAACTCGCCCATCCTTCATACGTCAATAGCAATTATGAAGCTTCCTTTCAATGGCAAAATCGTTCAATGGCACGAAAACCTACAGGCTTTACTCTCAGATTAGGTGAAGGTCATAGATGTTAGATAATGTCTATAAAAAGATGATCTAATGCTCATATTTTATATGTCGATAAGGATAATCATCTTATATACACACCAGGGAGAAAGTATTACAACACCATTTATTTCTTTCTCTGTTCTCTAACCAATATATGACATTCTTTGAGGGACATTTACAAGTTGGTAGTATGAATAGAGAACCCCTTTCTTGGGATTTCTTTACAACTTCTTGATAACTTCTTTCTTGCAAGACTGATTATAACGATGTATCTACACCAAAACGTCACAATCAGGCAATAAAGGTACATGACTTGTCAATGTACATATATCAATGTGTTTACTTATACGTACGCGTGTCACGTTGTATATGCATATGAACTTTTTCATCATCAGAGTTATAATCCCATTTGGCTAAGGAGTATGGACTCATTTAGCTTCTTAGCTTTTTGCTTCGAGAGAAAAAGATGAAAATATTTCTTAGGATGTGACCCCTGTCACCTAAATGCGCCACAAAGGCACAAACTCTATAATCTATATTCGCCATAAGCAAGAGAGAATTTACACTACACTTAAACTTTCTAGTTTTTTCTTTCTGGGAGAAAAGACTCAATTAGGTTTCGGGCGAAGTTCCTGTGACCCTAATGAGTAACCCAAGGTCATTAAATCTATAAAGTATAATGCCCTCTTTGTTAGGGAAGCTGTCCACATTATTTCAGCTTCTTAGCCCATTTCCTTCGCAGAAGAAGAAGAAAATAGGTATGTAGGAAGTAGTCATGTAACTGTTATTAGGGGCCACAGGGTCACATCTATGAATTATAATATCCCTTCGCCAAAGAGTCTGTACACAAGATTTCACTTTCCAGGTATTTTCTATTTGAAGAAGACGATAATATGTTTTAAGACTGATTTTAGGCACCACAGTATTACCAAGTGTTTTAAACCTTAACCCTCATATAGCCAAGGAGCCTGCACAAAAGATTTCAGCCGTCTAGGCCTTATATATCCTTTTGGAGAAGAAGATGAAATTAGGTATTTAGAGCATGGTTCCTTTGGATATTATCAGGGACCACAAGGTCAATAAATCTATAAATTATAATCCTAACTAGTCTAAGTCAAGGAGTCTGTACTCAAGATTTCAGATTCATCAAGTCACTAGTTTAGGAGTAATGGAGGACAGATGTTAGACGAACGGACGCCTGACGCAATGTCATGCAATAAGCCAATCGGGTCGTTTTTGCTTGATGAGCTAAGTAAAAAAAATAGCGAAAAGCCATTTATAAGGGTAACGATAATATGATATGATAAACTCAAAACACGTTATGGAATGTAATCTCTCTTTATCAAAGACTCGAAAGGAGTAACTCTAATTCAGCTCTTTGATAACATAAATATCATAACTATGACAGGTGAATCATAAATTTCAAATTTTTGTATTAAAAGCACGATTGAAGTCTTTGCTAGATCTATATTAAAAAAATGAAAATCGTTTTGGATAAACATGATACCATTGTGAAAGGTTTAAAATTTACACATACTTTTTTTAAAATCCCCTTAAACATCACGCTTCTACTATTTCAAAAGATGATTCACGCATGATAAGGAAGTTCTAGTATCCCTTGATGATCGTGATGTGATCTTTTTCATTTCATTTTTTGTAGAATTCCCTTGTGTTTGAAATTCAATATCAATATCATGTCGAGCTGACGTTTTTTAAAGTGTTCAATTTCACTTCACAATTCTACTCAATAACTGCTTTGTTTCTTTTGAAATCTTTTTAAATCGTGGTAGCAACCATTTGCTGTCAAGCAAATATCGATTTTACATTCATCATGCTGGCACCAAAAATGCTACATACAAAGCATACAAATTACTCACGAACCTAAGCAGAAGGTGTTTTTCAAAGCAATTAATACAAACAGAGTTAATCGTGAAGACATTGGTTGAGTTCTTGCACAAAAGAGAATAGGAATTTCTTCCGTGACAACACTACATTTCGAAGGTGAGCTTTGAAAGCGTTGCTAGGTTACCAGATGTGAAATAACGCTATAAAGGCAGAAATCTGGTATGGACGCATCAAACGACCCCAGCAACATGCGGTATGCGAAATTGATTGAAATAACTATCACTTCTCCTTTGGATCTACCATTAGGAATAAACGTTTATTCTTTTTTGTTAGATTATCTTGTCAAGGGGTGTTAGTAATAGAGACAGTGCTGCGTATTATTGCTTTAGGAGAATTGTAAGGAAAGATGTTGAATGGTTTTAATGACACTGCAAATGATAAACAAGTTTTGTAATTGGTAACCATTAATGGTACAAAAGCTGCAACATTGTAAGGATTTGTAAATAGATTTTGCATATGCGTGGGCATGATGGAATTGGCTTCTGTTTAGAACTGAATTTTTCTTCATTCATAATATCAAAATAATGGGTTAATAATTGCATATTTCTGAACAATAGTCAAATCTGTATTTTCAAAACCAACCTCTCACCGATGGAACCATATGTTTCTTGAAGATGTATATTTTTTTACCTACGTCTGTCAAAATTCCAGTCACATGAAATACTTCAATAATTAAGCCAATCAAAATCTTTCTGATCAGATATGAATTTTTGGCAAATATATCTTACAAACTTTAACAAAGTTCAAAGATTAACCAATTCTTATCCAAAATTCTTCTCGTGCCATACTATTGATAGTCATAGTTGATAATTAGCAACGATCCGTCATATAACCAAAATTAATATCCAGTTAAAAGTTAACAGTTAAGTTAAAAGGCTTTATTGAAAAGGTCGCCTGATACTCAAATATCACACTCGTTCAACTTTTCTAGAGAATAAAATAAAAAGCCCTGTGAAACCATTTATGAAAGGGGCAGTAGCACATGTAAAATGATCTCATGAAACAGAAACTAAATGCATCCAATTGCATGACGCCTTTTTTTTAAAGAAGCCGTTCTTAAGCGAACGTACCATGATTGGTTAAGTTCTGCGAATCAATTTCCCGACTTCAAATGATCAATCATCTACAACTACGGATGACAGAGTAGAGTAACGAGTAATGATCCTCTGATGAGTAATGTTTGATCCTCAATCTTCAGAGTAATGTTTGATCCTTAGATGAGTAATGTTTATTCCTCTGAAGAGTAATGTTTGATCCTTAGATGAGTAATGTTTATTCCTCTGAAGAGTAATGTTTGATCCTTAGATGAGTAATGTTTGATCCTATGATGAGTAATGTTTGATCCTATGATGAGTAATGTTTGATCCTCTGAAGAGTAATGTTTGATCCTTTGATAAGTAATGTTTGATCCTCTGAAGAGTAATGTTTGATCCTTTGATACGTAATGTTTGACTCTCTGAAGAGTAATCAATGTTTGATCCTCTGAAGAGTAATCAATGTTTGATCCTCTGAAGAGTAATTAATGTTTGGTCCTCTGAAGAGTAATGTTTGATCCTCTGAAGAGTAATTAATGTTTGGTCCTCTGAAGAGTAATGTTTGATCCTCTGAAGAGTAATCAATGTTTGATCCTCTGAAGAGTAATCAATGTTTGATCCTCTGAAGAGTATTTTTTGATCCTCTGAAGAGTAATGTTTGATCCTCTGAATATAATATATTTGGCATAAACACCTATTCATTTAGGCATATTTGAAGGATAATAAATGCTCAAATAAAGTGCTACTGCCCCTTTAAGTATAAGAGTAAGTGAAATCTTTTCATGCCTATGGTTACGACAGTACTGAAGGAGATTTTGTCTTCGCTTCAGCAAAGAAACCTTATTGCCATTCACGGTAAATTGCGTTAGTAGAGTGGGCAATCTAATTTAACACCTCTTGGCGGCTTCGCTTTGAGTTCTAGCCTGCGTTAGTATTTTTAGAAGAACTGCTCAGAACCTGAGTGCAATTAGATTACTGCTAACACAATACAGTGTACTTCATGGGAACTACGTTTTAATTTGCCTTCCCATGTTTTCAGTCTGACCTACAGAACCGACTTTTGCTATTACTCTCACTGTACTGTGTCTAGTTAAGTCGGCGTTAAAGAATGCAGTGGATATATACATCAATAATGTAGGATACGTTTCGTTTTGTCATCTTGTGTTTTGAATTTTATTTATGTTTCCCTATAAGGTAGTAATAATTTTCATAGACTATTAATGTCTTTATTACTAATAACTATGATCTTTTTTGATTTCGTCAATAACCATTTAAATGAAAGGACGCACGGATTCGTGATATGTTGCTCCCTGCTCCTCGAATAACGCTATTTCATTGGCTAAAATTGGCTCATTTATAGTCATGATAATCAGCGGCCAGCGATACGAGGAATTTGTCTTGATGGATATCAGGGTATTGTAAGGTATTTTTATAATATCTAACATCTAACTACGTTAATAATGTTCATTAAATGTCACAAGAAACCAAAATCATATGTCAAATAAATATTTGCTATATAATTCAGATTTTATACTTCAGTAACTGTTAATCGTTATTTATAATACGATACCAATACAAACAATAACGTGCCTGATAAAAATCCCAAATAAAGTAAGAATTAAAAAGGTACGGTAAATGTAATCTCCTCTAACATTTGTCGTGGGGGCTCAAAGGTACCTTAATTCTTTCAAGCTTAAGCAAGATATATTGTTTAAGACATTATTCAGTAGCTGTTAATCACTACTTATTTAATGCATGACATACAACAAATAACTTCAACCTTAAAACAAAGTGTAGTCGGGGAAATTGGAATCAGTTAAGAACATTACATTTCCTCCAATAATTGTCACGTAAGCCTATCCTTGAAAAGATACATATCTAGCTAGGAATGATACAATCCTCTAATATGTCACGTAAGGCTATGCTTTAACAGACACACAATTACCATTTGATAACAGACTGTCTATCCTATATTCCTATTCAATAAAATAAATATGGAAATAAAGTGGTCTGTGCTTAATGCACATATCATGTATCAGTTTAAGCACCTACCACTTCGTGGCATCGCTATATAATCTACTCTTGCATATATAGTTTTGTTCTATACCATTTGGATATTTAAACACCTAAAGGGGCAGAAGTACATTTTTAAAGGACATATTTTCTCAAAACATCCGCAATGAACTTTTATTTATGCCAAATGAATTATCTTCAGACCCGTATTCATTGTGGATATAATCAAGACTACATCAAAAGTTATTGGTTTCTACTTTTGCGTGAACACCTTTAAATCATTTGAGGTAGGGAAATGGATTCACGCACAGCTTAACCTACAACATTTCAGAACTGCTTCTTTTTATCTATAAGCATTGTCTTGCAATTGGAAATATTTAGTTTCATTTTTGTGAAATAATTTTATTTACTTAAAAACGTGCTACTGCCCCTTTAAAAAACAGTCAACCGTCTCAAGTCCATCTTTTTCACTCGATCTCATATCAGAGGCTAATTTCCTTCCTTCTCTTCGAAATGAAATTCCTCTAAAAGATGAAAATAGTCCAATGACGTCATGAATCCATTTCGGTAAATGGAACCCAACAGTGCATTGAAGACGATGTCCAATTAGCCTGTCATGTTGTACTGAGGCATTGTATTAACTTTGTTTTTAAACTGCAAAACCTCTTTCATTTGTTGACATGTTGGATATAAGGTAAAATATGACAACCAAGAAGACAAAGGATAAGCCGTAATTAACACCACATAATTCAATTCTAAAATACAAATAAATATCTGTGTTGACAAGTTAAACAAAATTATTTGTTATTAAATATAAAATGTCTATATATCAACTAAAGTGTGCATATATTGTCGTAAACCGATTGATAGACGAATAAACAGAAAGCATTCGGAAATATGTGTTGAAGTGTATCACAAATCAGAAAATGTATGGCTTGTATTATTTTATCGATAAGTACAGACTGTTGCCTAAAAGTATGATTTTAATGCTAATCAGTTCAGCAGAGTAACAATAGAAAGTTATAAGTCAAGACTTTAATCGAAAACCAGACAATTATTCAAACCTAAATTTCCAAACTTATCTCAAGCAGGTAGAAAATGAATTTTGAATTGGTGATGTTGTAAAGGTTATAAAACTAGCATTCATAAAGATGGTACGTGTGATTTCAGCTACGTCACACACACATAAAGGTGTTGATAGGTTTTCATTGAGAATTTACAATTATCGTGGTTTTGAATGTTCGGGTTAATGTATATCCGATGTTACGAATGAATACCATTAAAAATAGTGTTTTGACAGGTAAGAAAGCTAAATTAAGTAATTGAGTTTAAGTACCTTTTGTCAAAAAGTTGATTACTCGACACCATAGACTGAAAAATTCATACTAGTATTCAAGATTAATTCTCTCGTGTAATAGGTCGTAATGATTCCAAAAGGTAACGCAAAGGTCGAGGTAACTGATATCTAGGTCAAGGCCGAATCAATATCACTTGGCATATCTTAGTAGTTTAATACATTATTTAAATCTTTTCGAGGATGACATATCGTTTTATGACAGCCTAAAAATCATTGCATTTTAATTCTGATTTTTACGTGTTTATATTCCAATCTTGTAATTGATAACCGAAACCTGTTGTATATTAAAGAGCCATGTGTTGGAGTCATATATGCCAAACTTCATCAATAGTGTCATTTGATCGCGAAGTATCGACTGTTACCAAAAAGAAACATTTTAAAGTTAATTTGTTTTGTACAGTGACAATATGAATGTTGAACGTCGCAATTATGATCGAAAACTGGACAGTGGCGCGCGTCAAGAAGTCAAACGTAATTTTGGAGACTTATCTAAATCAGGCAGGAGGGCAGTTAGGAGTTGATAGTGATTGTTAGGTTTTATAACTAGTATCCATGTATATTGGACGTGATATCTACACCTCTGTGCATTTATAAGGCTGTTTTAAGATTTTCATGGAAAACCAGTATTTGTCTTATATATATATATATATATATATATCTTTTAGACATGGAAAGTTAAGATGTTTAGATTTTATATCACCACATATGACACTAAGGTTCGTAACAAAGGTGAATACTATGTTATGAAAATCACGGAGTTGCTCTATTGCACCCAAAAACTATCAATTGGTGACTTATACAAAATCGAATGTTGTACACACATTAAGGATAAACGTAATGCATGTTAAGTGTATGGTTGGATTAAGACTTAGCATCGAAGAAATCGAAGGAATGGTAAAATCCCCTGTCATGACATGTCTCTGGTAACTTATGTCTTATTGAGCGATATTACCCAACTTCAGATTTTTCTTTGGGCGGATCATCAGTAATTACATTTACATATAAATGTACATTATGAAATATTTTATTTTCACACAGTATTGATTTTGCAACAGATATTCAAATTCCATTTAATAGAGTTATATCTGATAAACACATCATGCATGAGGGACGTACGGCATAGGTAGAAGAATAACGATAAGTAATTCTTATTTATTATAAAGGTGAAGATAAAGGGGAAGTTGCACTTTTTCTTGGAAAGATTACTCCAATTTTCAAGCTCATCCTAAGTGGATTGGATTGGTCTAATTAGGCGGGCTGACCGCTGAGATATATTAAATGGACAACGGTCAGTAACTGCCTCTAGCGGATCTTATCAATAATTGACCCTTCCAATCAGTCCGAACCGGCGCGGCGACCACAATAACCACGCGAGACGTCTATAATGAACCCATAACTGGATGTAGCCCGGATAACTGTCAGACATATTTAAAGATAGCTTACTCAGCTCATGTGTGTCACACATGATTATTCGCGTCACTTGAATTAAGACTTGATTCAGTTATTGTGTTCATCTTCTAAAAATATCTGTCTTCTCATTGATAAAATGATTTATATAATGTAGAGCATTGTAACGCCACAAACGTCATAGCAGAGCGTCACCCCAAGGTTACGTAAAAGCATTGTGATGTCATTATGTTGATGATGTAAGAGCATTGTAAAACAAACAGAGTTTTAACATGACACAAGTTGGACCGTTTATATCAAAATATGTTAGTTATGGCGATTTAAGGATATATAGTTTAAATGTTAAATGGTACTTTAACCTCTTTGTAACATCTAATTGTTTTATGAAGGCAAAAATAACGAAATACGAATATTCATGTTGGAAATGGTTGACAGGGAAACGAAACAAAAAGTAATATTCAAATCACTATTTCCTAGATAATGACGATAACTAATATAAAACGGCTACCTCAGGTCAAAATTATTACTATAATAAATCATGTCAATCAATCCAATCAAATTCCTTGTCACTTGATTCGAAACATGATAATAAATCAAAATAATATAAACTGCCACTAGCCATAGGTTTTATACAGGTAATTTGCAATCATAATGTTAATCATAATGTATATGTTTATTAAGAAAAATACTATAAACATTGAAAATATAATCATAATAAGGTAAAATCATTGACTTGAGGTAGCTTAATATTCATGTGCTGTTAAGTAAGGTTTGCCAATGTATGAGTCAATATCTATCTACATATGATTTATGAATAATATCAAAGGGCTAACTGTCAATACCAGGTGTTAATTATCACGTAAGTGTTGGTTCATCATGGATCAAAGAAAACATGCCGCCTACTATTACAATCTGATGTAAGTAATGTATGTTGCTACTTCATAATTGTTAATATCATTGTTTTGAAACATTGGTAAAAAAAAGTATTCAATATCTTTTAAAAAGTTGAGTTTTGATTGTCACGGTCAAGGATAAAGGTATATAATAAATCATCATTTTAAAACAATAATCATCATCTATTCTAATGTCAATGTCGGTTGAAAATAAGTTATATTAGCTTTTGAAACTAAGTTTTATGCTTGGAATTGAAGACAACCAAAAGTATTACAAAGGATGAGTTATCGAATCACAACATAAAAGTAAAAATGTATCCGATGTTATGTGAAAATACACACTTGTCAAGGTATGATTTTTATATGTGTGAATGTATGTAGATACGTGATGAGCATAAATAAAAACCA
Organism: Phorcus lineatus; assembly: GCA_921293015.1. Lineage (NCBI taxonomy): Eukaryota > Metazoa > Mollusca > Gastropoda > Trochida > Trochidae > Phorcus > Phorcus lineatus. The sequence continues at coordinate 25,012,841 of OV121088.1, read as the reverse complement.
TAATCGAATGTGGTAACTATACAACTTTTCTTTCATCGTTGGAAACTATAAAAAAAATGCCCACCTTAACTAAAAAGCTACAAAATTCAAAAGATATGCAGAATCGGTTTAACAATAGCAGACAATAGTGAAAACATTTCATTAAATAAACGATGAATTTGCGAACGTATCATTCAGGTAATGAAAACTCCCATTATGATTTTAATAATGCAGATTTGTATATCATATCGCACACATGCATTTCGTTTATCGTTTATCAATAACGGTATTAATATAGACATGGAATAGAGATAACAATAAAACACCTGTTTAACTCTGGAATATGGAGATATTAATTTCATACAATGCAAAACTGCATCATTATCAGATTTTGCATGAAAAAGTTTTTACAATCAGCATGAATCATCATTATATTTTAACGACAATTTATCATATCACTAAAATATGAAATCATAATTCACTGCATTGTGTTATTCTGGAGAAGTTCCTGTAACCTTTTCTAAACAGAGTTAGAGAAAAGATAAAAAAACAATACACCTTTTTCGACACATGACACATTTGTATTGATTTAAAATATATAAAGCGTCTTGGAATTTGAAAATTGGGCATAAAAACGATTTCGAGAAACATTGAAAATAATCCTGAGATTCATCAGAACTAGAATAAATAACATATTATGTTAAAAAAGAATGCATCAGTTTTTTCGAATGCGATATTGATTTATAAGATATAGCTTATCAACCTGGCGCCTGCGATCGGGTGTAAAAATAACCTGTAAATAAGTAGCATATTAATCTTACTGACACACAGATGCATATAACGAGTGATCATTTGGTCGCACAAGGAATATAAATCTACTTTACTAAGATGTGTAAACTAATACACATGAATTGTGAAATCCTTATAGTTCAGTCTACAAAAAGCATATAAATAAAAGCAAATCTGATATTGATGGAAAACCTCATTCATACCCCTTTCCCACAAATCAAAATGGCAATCGGCATCAGCGATGTAAGTGCATATTGTACGTGTAGATGCATTGTATGTGAAACACTGCCGACATGAATTTCTAGTGGTACTTACCGCCAGGTTCCAAAGAGTAACTTCCCCTGTGTTTAGATCGCTCTCCTCTGCGAAGACTCATTTTGCTGCGAGTTCCGGTTCTCTCGATGTGACCAGAATACTCCTACAAATTAAAAATGGAAATGACCATAAACATTTAACATAAGGCAAAAAGGCAATGTTTTTTGTTGTTTTTTTATGTCTCACGAAATCTGGTAAGTATGCAAGTGTGTAAAAAAAGAATGTAAGTTTGTTGAGGGTCATTTGATTGAGTCGAAGAAAGAAAAGCAATTGATTACTTTACCTTGCTACATAAGCGTATTTTCTAACCGCAGAGACCCTACATTACCCTTATATCTATGGTTCGTTCCGCTATACATGTATACATAACCGACCAATGATCTGATCTTGTATCCAGCAATAGTGGCACGACTTAAATGACGGGACTATTGATTTCGAAGACCCGAGGGGAAAGGGGGGTTCTCAGGACCCTCCCCCTACCCCCCAGCCCCCTTCTAAATGTTTGGCGTAATGGACAACAGGGTGTTACAGAAGTTCTGTTCATAAAAACTCACTGACGTAGCAAGACGGCATTGTATTTCTGCTACGCACATGACTAATGTTCATGTGATTGAAACTGTTGAATGATGATTAAGCCAAATGATACAGAACGTCGGAAATATATGCAAGGGTATTTATCAAATTTCATACACCTTACGGACCATCTACATGTATTAGGCACTTACATGATACGTTTCCATATATCCATGACTTTATACACGTGTACGTATTGATTTATTAACGAATTTGGTATTAACAAAGTAAAAGTATAAACGTGGTATTTGAAAATTGATGCCAGTCAATATATTGATTAGCTATCAATAAGAACTAAGTTTCTCAAATGAAGGGTCAATTGAAAATATATATGTGAATGGAATAGACAATGGGTAAGGTCTGCATGACACTTTGAAAGAAATCATCAACTTTTGCCAGGTCTTCATTCTTAAATAATAGTTTTTGTTATTCGAGAGAATTCTGATTCCAAGAAACGTTATAGCATGTATGATCGTATACTTTTCTTATACGATAATTTCTACCTAAGCAAATGTTGTTAATGTAAATTAACTACCGATATATTTACGTATCCCGTGAGTGAAGTTTCAGAGGTAAATGTGATTTCTGCCTAACTTAGGCTAGAGAGAATTATAATATGTAACAAACGTTTCCTAATACTCGTATTTCACACCTTCGACCGAAAAAAGGTCTTGATAATCATACTGACACCATCTTGCGCTGTAGGGACAATGCCAGAAGAAGTGAAACGACAATGAAATAAGAGAAATCTGGGATAAAGATTTATCAAATGTGCAAGTACCTATTAATATCCTGTAACCTGAAGCAAATCCATTTAAGATACATGGCATTTCTTTTTATCTAACGATAACATTGATCCCAAAGATTGGCATGAACTGTTCAATGATAAACAAAGAATAATTGATATTGAAACGCGACATGAAGATTTTACTCTTGTGTTTCAAGTTCGCAAAGAAGGGGAGTAACTCGTATGTTCTTACTTAAGTTACACACCTCTGGTCACTTTGTGTATAGAAGGGAGATGAGATCGATACGAAAGGACATTATCCTTACACGTGTTGAAAGAGACACAGGGCCAATAGGGAGCAGATTTAATTATATCCTTTTCTTAACTCTCTTTTGGTCTGATAAATTCAGTCTGTTTCTTTCCATTGTACATTATTCATATGGAACAATGGTTAATTATGGGGAAAATTGACTTTGACACCAGTGCGTAGATCATGATAAAAGTGCCAGAAAATGACTTCATAGTGCCATGACGTCATATATGAACAAAATAATACAAAATTAACTTCTTAACTGGTTGGTCACATAAGATAATATCAATATATCAGCATCTATCTCGAATAGGCTTCCATTGCTTTGCAATTACGTGTCCATGTTATGCTTAAAGGAACAGACATGTCAAAGAATTTGAAAGAACAATACCTGCCAAATATTCTCCCACAATTTGATTAGCAAGAACTTATTGATCCAGGGCCAATCTTTATATAAAGCTCTGTTGCAATGCGTGGAATAGGCACAAGGTTTTGAAATTGGTTACATGACAATTATTGTATGGTTATGAATGCGTCATATGGAAGTAAGTTAAAGTGTGGTTGTGTGGATACGAAGGTAATGGGTTGGCTTTCATTATCATTTCTATTTTAATCGGTTAAAAGTATTTGTATATCATGAGGAAAATTAGCAGAGTATATCTATCCGAGAATTCAAATGTACAGCTGCATGCCAAAAGTTTGTTCACATACCTGTATATACTAGTGCAAATATCATGTAATTATAGACGCCTTTGAGGTATCGTAGCGTTGCGAAAAATAAACGTATGATATTAAATTTTCAATACACATATGCAGATCCATTCTTCTTTAAGGCAAATGTTTATCATATCCGACAATTACCCGAAACAGTTTTGGCAGTTACGAAAACACGAATTTTTATTTTTCTCCATAAAATCCTTTAAAAGTTATCATCTTCTTTAAAAATACATTACGTTTGTACCTTAGCACAAAGTCAGTGTGATTATGTTGGTTTTAATCTCAGAGAGTCGATATGGAACATTTTATTTGACACTTAACGAAATCGAAATTTCTCTGTCTTTATCAATATGCCAAAATTTGAATTTTTGCACCATAGACAAGACGATCCCCAAAAAGAGTTCATGAATGACTATTTCACACATGGAAAGTGGGTGATCCATTTTCAGTTTTGCTGAAGTTATTCTATTGACGTTGAAACGAAACCTAAATTTCATGATATTTGCACTACGATTCAGTGGTAAGTGAACAAACTTTCGGTATGCAGCTGTATGTATGAAATATTGGAAATGTAAAACGTCTGTTTTTGTAATTCCATCTGTAAACTATGAAACCGAAAAAAAGGGAGACAACTTCAACTTCTTATCATGCTTCGCTTTCTACCCCTGCCCTCATATTCGTTCTGTTACATGAATTTGTTTTAATAGCTAATGAATAAATAGGCATATCTCTGCATCTTCGTCATAGATCTAAGATAATCCAGAAACACAGATTGCAAAAATAAGTAAATCCTCTTTGCAATCAATCTATGTTGTTTCAAAGACCACAATAAATCTAACCATTCTTCCATGTGCCAATAAAATCAGATTCCAATGACCTTGAAACATCATTTTGCAGCGAAACTAACAACAAGGAAGGTCATATAAATCTGATATACAATGTTTTAACCCAGTTCGCTAGCTCTTATCTCATTGTTCAAAACTGAACAGCTATCCATTTCGTATAATCTCGAGTCGAGTCCCTAACGGCCGCAGCCACTTTGCTTTAGTGTTTGTTCATCTCTGAACAAGTATTCTGTAAGCTCTTCCGGAGCTCCGAAATAGACCCTTGGAGCGAGCTTATCCACCCTCGGAGATCATGGTCGTGGTTGGCCTGAGTAAAGTTTGCGGGAAAGGAGGCATTATCTTGAGATGCGAAATCGATCTCCTAGCTCCTAGATACTGAGCATAGACAAAGAGCACGGTAGACGTCGCGACTGGAATCAAATAATGGTTTTGGTTAATTTCAATGACGTCATTGGCCAATCGATGTCGATATCAACCCCGGGAGTGAGAGATTATTTCCACAAAGGACAACGCGAAGTAAGACAAACAGCTTTGTGCCTAAACAAACAGGGCCATACGTCATTCGTTTCTTCGCGGAAAAAAACATTCAATTTCTTTGAGATACCGTCCATTACCAGGTGTCATTCATTTAAAGGCACTGTAGCACGATTGCTTATGGGAAAGTAAAACAATTGTTACTAATTTCAAATCAATCTATTTTAAACAATAACATAAGTCAATAAATGAACGTACCAAGTTCGATTCAGCTTCGATTTAATGATGCCGTTTTTATCAGAAGAGATAATGTTAGTCTGTGGTTTTGGTTATAAATAGGCAATGTGTAAAGACAACGTCACACTTGCGTTACACCTCGAAAGAAATGAGCATACAAGACCGGCCCTTTAAAAGTACCATTAAATTGAGCTGTTCAAACAGCTTTGACGTGAACACCTTTGAAAATTCGCTTAACATTAATTATTTTCTATCAATGTCTATGGATTGTGTAATGGATTTATCACTGTAAGTGGATATTAATAACTATTTAAATAGAAAATGATATTGATTTCTTCATAAAACATCATATCTGATATTGAGAGATATTCATGGTATAGATGTTTGTCTTGATAATCCAAAACCTTAATAAATAACATCATGGTTAATTATAGATAGGAGCGCCCTGATTGACAGGTGTGACGTAACATCAAACTTGATTCATAACTGAGATAAACAGAAAAAGTCACTGTAATAATATTTAGGTACCTGACAACAGGATGTACGCACCTTGTATGTTTGACCGTGCTTAGCGTTTGATAGTAGCCTTTTAAAGCATAATTCCTTCAGGGTTATGATGTAGGTGACATTTTGTTGGCAGATACCAGAAATGCGAGAGCGGCAAGTAAATATCCCTATTTTATTTATTATCAAAATCTTATGTGGACGACATTGTTAACATGATATCTCATTCTGATGATATTCTAAGACTTAATGTAAGACAGACCACCGGTTGAAACAGTTTTTGTCTTTCATCATAACTGAGGCTTATCAATACAGGATTGTCTAAACGCTCATTCGTTTGATGTTATAAAGTAACTTCTCACCAGTCGATTACACAACAGATTACAACAAACACTGTATACAAGGACAATTTAACCTATAGTTTCTTCTAGGTTTGTCTTTAAAGTTTTCAATTCCTGAATTTCAGTTACTAAAACCCTTATCTTATCTAATGCAAAGGTTTTCTACAAAAAGGTCAGTGACCTGAATAAATTTTCTTGAACCGAATTGCCGGATTTAGGTTGGAAAACTCAGCAAAGATATCTTATTTTAGGGGTAAAGTCAATTTATTTCGCGCCCTCAAACGCACCAGCTAATGTAGACATAGAGCTTGTCTTAAAGGTTATCGTCCGGGGTCGGTATTCCCGAGACAGTAAAAGTAGACATCTGATTGAATAATGGACCATGGTCAATACATTGTCCTTCACTCTGGCCACGGCAATCACTGACAAAGAGACGCGAGAAATACGTCGTTGATTCAGTTCATTTCATACTGACTCCATCCAATATATTGACTTCTTCTCGAAGAAATGTCAAAAGTTGACATCCGTTGCGTACGAAACGGGTTCCAATCTGGTGACCATGGAAATTTAAAGTGACAATGTCAATAGAAACCAGAGTTTATTTCTGTACTGAAACCGTTTTTAAATGAAAGCAACGTATTGAATTTCAACAATTGTTTCTTAAGTTAATTAAATTGCATTTTACGCTCTTGAGAGAGAGTTTTGTTATTGATAGAGAACTCATATATGTATATATCATATACATATTATTGATAGAGAACTCATAGCTATAATTGATAGAGAATTCATAGACGACATTGAATCAATGATAGAGAACTCGTAGCTGTAATTGATAAAAAAATAAAAGCTGTTATTGCTAGACAACTTAAAGCTATAATTGATAGAGAAAATATAAATGTCAATGATAAAAAACTCATAGATATATCACTGATAGAAAGCACATAGTTATAGTAGATAAAGAACTCATCGATATCATTGATAAAAATACTCATTGATATCACTCATAGAGAATTCAGCCATGATGAATTGATAGATATCTTTGATGGAGAACGCATCGTTATCATTCAAAGAGAACTTAAAGATAATTTTTACAGAGATCTCGTCGATATCATTAATTAGAAAACTCAAATAATAGATAATAGAGAACTCATCAAAATCACTGATTTTGAACTCATCGATATAACTTATTTCGTGATTCTTCAATCACAATGCGTGTATCTTGTATGCCATTGACATTCTCCCTATTCTTTATTTTTAAAGCAATTACCAAATTGGGGCAAAGTAATCGATGAGTTGAGATGCAGGAATTTTTGAAAATTTGAAAGTAGTCATAGTATATATGTAAGTAAGTAGTATGTATTTCACGAAGAGAAGGTTGGACGTGCAAACTTGAGTTTACTTGACATAGGATTAGGTTTTAATTAGTGACGAACATACCAGCCATATGTATTTAGGGTTGCATTATCTATTCATTAAGTCATAATGTTAGTTTTAAAATCAAGTTTCCTTAGAGTCGATTGTGACATAACATACCGACACGAAAATCCGAACTTGGCATGATTTCGCCCAATTTGGAGCAAAAGGCTATATCATCCTAGCTAATTCCAGTGTAGGCAATAGCCAACCGATGTTAATGCATTGCTTCACCACCTCCATACACATGTTATAGAATTTTATACGAATGAAGGTCCGACCGTAGTTAAGGACTAACATTAAACAACTGGTTCTTAAATACAAAATAATTGAAACAATTAAAAACGTTTTACGCATCCGTAGATATATTATCTCTTTTGCCCAATAAAATCTACGAATCTTGTGAAGCACCAAGTAAAGGAACCAATCTTGTAGTCAGCCTCATCCTCGACAACCCAAGGTAAACGTTCCGATGTTTCCAGAGGAGAATTATCGGAACATGAACCCTACTCGAGGATGAGTTAGACTATGCCATAGTAGATTGTTTTAATGAACTTAGACAATGACCCAATCATTCAGCTGACTTGCTAGTTAAACGACTGCTAGCGATTAATAGCAAGAGAACCCGGTTTGTGAAGTCTGCGAGAATGAAATAAGATTGCATCATGATGGCTGCGCGATGTCTTTACTAGAGTATAATGCATATCCGATGCTTCATACCAGGGCCTGTGCCGAGAGATTCACAGAGACTTCCGGAAGCCTGCATAATTAGCCTATTTGAATTTTTAAAACTGTTATTCTCACATTACCTCCGCATGACTCCACAATTCGAAAATTCCAGAACTTTTTAACTGTTTCACCTTAGGTTTCATTTTTACCAATCGGTCCCTTCATTTAAATACAATCATGCTAACCACACAATCGATATGGTTTCTTACACAAAATGGCTCATTCTACAGGGCATCCATAGAGTTTCCATAACTCTTGCAACATCCTTAGGTTGGGACACTTTTGAGACACATTTCATGTCAGAGAATCTGCTCAATCATTTGTTTTCAGAAAAAAAAATGCGTCAGCTAAACGATGTTACCAAATGTGTTTACGAATGACCCAATGGTTTACGAAACGTTTACAAATTGCTAATGTGTACATGATCTAATTCGCTGTATATATATATTGTCAAAGTCAGAACAGCGTGAAGCCTACTTAAAAGATGAAGCTAACAACTTCTTCAAGTTTGGCAAATTATGCAGACTCCCTTAAGGAAAAGCAAAATATTTAATATTGATAAATGGTAAAATTATTTTCATCATTTCATATACTATTTTATTCAATCCCTTATCTTATCACTATCAAGTGTTCTCATCCTCCAAAAAAACACTCTAATAAGATAATTACATCTTTTCATCACTCCTCTTTTGTCTCAATTTTGAATATGACGTATTCATTATTACATGCCCATACTAAGGAATAATGCGAAGTACACATTATATTCAACAATCACGTCATTTTGCTTAAAACAACCTCACACAATGTATCACTAACCACCGCATCCTGATACTCAATGAAAATTAAGCTTGGTTAAAGAGCCACTCCATGATTTTCATAACATATTATTTACCTTTGATACGAACGTAAATGTCATATGAGGTGATATAAAATCAAAACATCTTAACTTTTCATGTCCAAAGGACATATATATGACAAATACTGGTTTTCCATGAAAGTCGAAAAACAGCCTTATACATGCACAGAGGTGTAGATGTCACAATATACATGGATACTACTTATATATACCCTAACACACGCTATAAACTCCTTACTGCCCTCCTAGCTGTTTTAGATAAGTTTCCAAAATTACGTTTGACTATTGATGAGCGCCACTGTCCGGTTTTCGATCATGATTGCGACGTTCTACCTTCATATTGTCACTGTAAAAACCCCAATATGCTTTAAAATGTGTCTTTTTGGTAACAGTCGATACTTTGCGATTTAATGACACCATTGATTAAGTTTGGCATATTTGACTCCAACAACTCACGGAATGGCTCTTTAATAACAGAAACCGATACAAATCTGACCCCATTTGAGAGAAGTCGGTCGTATTTTATTCCAACCGCCAGGGGGCGTCCTGATAATGAAACCCTGTAACAACCTTCCCACTGGTGTATATAAGTGGCTTAACGGATGCTTCGTCACATTGAGAGAAGTGAATTGCCCTAATTTCGGTGAACATGTTAACATTTTTTCTCTTTTCTACAAATACTTGAGGCATTTACCGAATACATGTACATAATAGAGAATTTACTTTTAGGAAGTTCATTTATATAACATCTTTTTAAATTTTGTCATAATGAGTCTTCATAATTCACAGTCCTATGTCGTAGTCGTCCTTCCATACCCTTGCATTTTTAGAACATTGACATTTCTCGAAAAACATCATTTGTCCCCCATGTTTAACTAAACGCTCATTTACTGGTATGTTCAAAACACTCAATTTAGCGCGTTCAGCTCCGGACAAAGATGTCCGTGGTTCCAATCCCGAAGGGCTTGGCAACTTTGTCTGCAGTAAAGAACTGTTCTACACGCAATAAGTTTGGGTGCATTGCTGCACCGAAATTCTGCGCTGTACCATCCTTGATTCGCTAAACCCCAAATTACCTCACCTCATCGCACAATGCAAACTACATAAACGTTTATCAGTCTGAAAGTGAACATTCATGAAAAGAAACAAATTAAGTGAAGTGATGACGATACGGTCTAAATTATTAACCCACCACACCTCTCTCACCACACACACACATTCACAAACAGAAAACGCTTAATCTTAAAATGAAGCGAAATGGAGTAAAAATACTTTCAGTGAAGCAGATACCACCGATCTGAAACTATGGACACACAAGAATCAATTGATGATTTTTTAATAAAAATAACATGAAAATAAATTTAGCAAAATATGGAATATCATTCAAAGACACGAGTAATCAGTAAGAACGAAACATGATGACTCTTAACCGATTTCCCATGTGAGATAAAACCATCTCCATCTGCCCCAGCAACTGAGGCAGTTAAGAAAATGTGATTACAGCAAATGGACAAGCCTCTTTTAAATCTAACTTTCCTTCACTCGATATGGAGGAGTCAATACTCATAGACCAAGACTATCGACCACACACAAGCAGGAGAGACAGATGATAAGTTTATTCCATTTCAGATTCCAGAGCCCAGATGGAAGAACCATGGATTTCAAATCAATTATTTTCTTGCTTTCGAAGGTGCTCATGTGGATGAAAATTGTGGTGCATGATCCAGAAATGTATTTTACTCTTTACTGCCCTGTGTTTACAACGTGTGGGATATTCAAAGTCTTCAATCCTTAAAAAATGTTAATATGTGTTAGTGGAAAGGAAACTTTATTTCAGTTACCATGTAGTGTAAAAATCAAGAATTCAGGGAGAGAAGCGGGTATTGCTAATAGCACACCAGAAAGACATAGTATTAATTAACCACACCGTATATAGCAGGATCCACAGACCACAGAAAGTATGTTGATTGAGTGTATGTTGGTAAGCATTTGAATTGTGATTCAAATGCAAGGCATAATTCAAATGCAAGGAGAAAATATCCCCCAAAATATCAGCAAACCCCAAAGCCATAGTATCAATGTACCCTATATTTCTATTACGGGGTGCACAAACCATAAGGCGTATTGACATGTTCGTTAGCATAAAATGTATGACTCCTGTGCGAAGAGCTGGTATTCGTAATGAATTGGACATTAGAAACCCAAATTATCAATTGTCCTACCCTTTCATAATAGGGTGAATAGCCCATATCGTGTAGTGTAGACGATGAAGTGAATTGATTGTATTTTGGTAAGCATATGAATCATGATACAAGACTTAGTAGAAGGAGAAGGTATTCGGAATGTATAGTACATTAGATAGCCTCATTATCAATTTGCCTTATCTTTATCACAGGATAAAGAGGGTATGAAGGTAAGAAGTATTGATAGCATGCTGGTTAGCATTGTATACACAATTGTGTATGTTATGCAATATGTACTTTCCTGCATTTTTATAGCAGAAATGCTGAGGAAATATTGACTAATTAACTGAATTAATAAAAAAGCTAATTGTGTATATTTTTACTTATGCCTAAACAGAACAGGAAGTATTGAATGCATATGAAGTAAGTTGTGATGGTACTAATTTTCAAAATTTGAAATACTTATTGTTGTTCTTGTGCCGAAGGCAAGTGTTAAGCTTTAGGTTCCAAATGTAAAAAGAAATGTTGTTACCATGTTGACTTTTACGCACCCACTAAACTTTTATCTTGTAAAATAAGGAACTAATTGCTGCTGAAAATCCCTTGAAAATTCTTTTTTCTTTAAAGTTTATAGACAACAAGGCTACAAATAGCAGGTTTGGAATATCTTTGGGCTTCTTTCGGAGTTCATTTGGTAGAATTAACGCCTTTCTGGTTAACAGGTGCCTTCAATCTTATGAGACACATTTTTCAAAAGGGCTGCTTGACTTGTTTTGTCTTTGTTTTGTTTTTTCGACATCACCAACATAATACCGACATAAAATGAAGTTGCAAATTGATCACCTACATACAAACAGATAACAAAGATACGCCTTTCCATTCTATTTCAGACTCCCGACCCCAGATAAAGAAACTGTGGATCAATTATCTGCCTTGGCTATTGTTCTCATTCGGTGGAAAGATTTTCAAGTCTTCATCTTACTTTCGGTTAAGGTCACAACCACGACTCACAAGCATCTTGAAGCCAGCCAATTAAAGGCACTGTAGCAAGTTTTCGTTGTTTTTGTCATGATAAACTCATCTCCAATGCGAGTTGTTTGCTTCTTTCGAGGGTAATACATTGTACGGTCTGATGTACCATCTTTGTAGCAGTCTAATCCCGAGCTTACAGGCGATGGACGACCAGGGTACAAAGATGGTACATCAGACCGTATTTCCCGAGGGAGATGCACAGAACGTATTTATCTTACCGCCATGTGCAATTCGGCAAATGATGTGAATGTCGACAACAGAATAGCTTTTAACCGTTTGAACGGCCTTGACCCTGAACGTTATCAAAATGGAGACATCCGCCTCGACTGAAATGTTCTTAGTATTGCTACGCACTAGTAAACGCTGAAATACGCTGGAAAACGATTTAAGCTAAATTCAATATAGTGTGCAAGAAATGACATGTGAAATTGTCGCCAATTAAGGCACAATATGATAGAAAAACAAATCTATAATAAATATTACGAAGATAGGTGATCGAACTAATGTTAACTCTAACCACTGCATGCCCCATTATGTAACGTCATCTGAGCGTCATTCGACACCTCTTTTTGTCGAGCAGCTGTTGTTATCGCAGCGAGGTACATGGAACTTGTACACCATGAGAGATGATGGTCGCGGGGTACATCAGATAAAATGCATCGGCTGTCAGCCAATCGAAAAAGGCAAAATAGATCTTTTTCAGGGGGAAAACATTTCATAAAGCAACTAATTACCCTTAGTGATTGAATAACGTGTAACTGACAGTTTCTTGCGGCCATTTTAGTGTGAACATCATTTAATCATTTGACATAAGGCAATCAATTCGCCGGTCTATACCAAGCTTGGGAAGCTCGTTTGATAACTTCTTTTTTGGATCAATAAGGGATAAACTCGCAATTGGTAACATATTTTGTCAGAGCCCTTTATTTCCCTTGTAAACATGCAACAGTGCTATAGTGCCTTTAAGTATGGAAGAGTATTTGTTGCATACTCATTCATTTCTATAAATTAAAGAAAGAACTTCTCTCTTTACTATATGTCATACTTGTGAATGGTGGGAAAAGATGTCACATACACTGTCATTGCATTTAAGTATTTAATGTTGATACATGATTAATTGGTCTATTCAAATTCTCTCTATTGCCAACTATTTGATTATTTAACATTAACAAGAATCAAAATGTTAAAAAACAATTTAGAGCCACGAAAAACAAATTGTTCACAAGGGATGATTGTAAGTATCAGAATAACTTGTGATAACATATACGTAAATGTTATCTTAATTAAAATCAACTACAATGCAATACAATGCAATACAATAAAATGCCATACGACACAATGCAATACAATACAATAGAATACAATACGACACAATGCAATATGATATGATATGATATAATATAAATACAATACAATATAAATACAATATAATATAATATAATATAATATAATATAATATAATATAATATAATATAATATAATATAATATAATATAATATGATATGATATGATATGATATGATATGATATAATATATATAATATAATATAATATAATATAATATAATATAATATAATATAATAAATATAATAGAATATAATATAATATAATAAATATAATATATGCATGAAAAGATGTTTTCATCAAACCACAATTTGCGTTACGTTCGATTGAAAGAGGTATCTAACCTTGATTGGGTTCAGACATGTGAAGCGAAATTCCTCTTAAAAGATTTATCAAAGGACAATGCCTATTTTAGAATGTGATCGACATAAATCTATTTATATTCAAACGTCTGGCCATTAACCCGTTTGACCATTAAACACATCACTTCAATGTTTATCTAATTTAAGTTAACCATTTAGAATTCAACGAATGAATGTACAAAACATATAGGAAGATAATACCAATTGACTTGATATGATAAATATTGTGATATATTGTGATATGATATGATGTATTACAATAATACCAAATGACTTGACATATTTTGAAAAATGATTGGTAATTAACAGTTAGACCAATAATCGATATTCCTTGATAATAACTTTCTGCACTCTTAATATTAAATTTTACGCTTTAAAAGATCAAATTAATTTTTCTAAGCTTTATTGACTAAAATGTCAAGGAACCATGAGAAAAAACTAAAGTGCAAACTTTTGAAAGTCAATTTTTAGTATGACATATAAGGAAACATGTCATTTCAGTAATTCAAAGGAAAAGTCTCATTTACTTACTTTCTACATTACTTACTTTTACATACTTTTGACCTTGTTTTTAACCGATTTCATAGGGCATTCTCTTGCTGTCTGTGAATTGAAAGAAGCGAGATGGTAGAGACTAAAGGATAAGCTTCGTCCGCCTCGGTCAATTCCATTCAATGTTAAGATGTCAACATACTCTTGAAGTGAACCAAAGGGCCTATCGACCACAGGAAAATAGAGAGTCAAATGAACCCAGGGGAAATAACTCGATATTCAAATATGCTTCTTTATTCTATTTGGGAAGCCTAAAACGTGGCGAAGCATGCCAAGAGTCCAAATCAATCATTTCCCATGTCCAATATGCGTACTTATTTCAGGTGTTACAGAAACGAGTTAAGATGGATAGAGGTCCCTTAAGGATATTCTACTTTTTGCATGATAATTTGAAACAGAATGCAAAATAAGATGACACTAGTTTTTCGATCCCTCAATGAACTTCTTGTCAACAAATGATTTACAAATTTAAACGAATCTAAGTTAACCTAACTTATTACAAATGATTATCAACAAAGATTTTCATTTTCGTCGTTCATCTTTTTCAAACTGTTTTGCATGCAAAGGTTGAAATGACTGAGACAAGAACGATGTTATTTTAAAGGACCTTAAAAGGCCGGGAGACATCGACGATAAAAACAAACATAGTCTTGACATTAGCTATTCATGAGACGATGAACAAACATTTATAAGAAAATGAAAAGAGATTCTAGCGGCGCATGTCATCTGATTATCATTGTGGGTCAGTTAAACGCATTATACAAGCTACATTCACGCATTATCTTCTTGAATATTATGACGATATTATTGCAGAAAACGCTGCTGCTATTTCTTGTAAATTATTTATCTTATATGTTACTATGAATATGAAAATATACGTTATCAGGAATGTGCTCTTAAAAATGCCAAAGAGAACTTCTACTTCTTCCATTTCTACAAGGCTCAAAATTGACTAAGTATCAAATGAAATACTTCATTTTGATCACACTTATAAATCAAATACATTTATTTCTGTATCTAATCTTTTACACCCTTTTTTGGATTATATGAGGGTTTATCCAATGTAATCCTAAACGAACTGGGAATAATTCATTTAAAATTCACATTGGAAAGGGAAACTATGGAGGTATTTTTTCTTAAAAAGAAGACAAAAATACGTGTTTAAGGTATTCCTGGTTTTCTAAATATTGGCCCCAGAGCCACATGTAGATCTAAAACGAAGCGAACGGATGGACGGGCGGACCGACGGACGCCGGTCAACACGCAATCAATCATGTATGCCACGTCATAAGTATATCGGGCTTTTCAGACCGGAAGGGGTTTAAAGGAAAAAATTATCAATTACTTTTGTCACAAAGACTTCCGTACTAACAATTAAAAGACATAGGTTGATCTATTTCACAGTTAAAATAGCTCCTGTACATCAGCTGGCAAATCTTCCACAACTCATTGCAAAACATACATAATTCAAAGCGAACGCTTTTTGCAATCCTGTCACAACATTCACGGTAATAAAGAAATAATCTTCATTTAAAAGACTTAATGATGTGGCAACATCAATCGATATTCACGACCGGAAGCTCTCTGTCCTAAGTGCGGAGCTGTTCTCCTTTTTTGAGCGCGGAGTGATTCTTAGACAGGAAATGTCTAAATTTAGGCAATGCTCTTGCCTTTCAGAGTCATTGATCTAAAAGGTGTTTTGTGTGAAAACCACATTTCCAAATTTACCAAATCTAATATTTTAAGGTTTTATTTTCTTAGAACGATCTCACATAAATGAAATGCAACAACATATCTATGTATCCACAATCAGTAGCTTATTTCAAAGCTTTAATGTTAAACACTTTTTAAAAAAGTCACATCAAGTTAATTCGGTTATCCTTCTGAACTTCATAATTGTATAAGATGTTTTGTCGCAGTACGTGTTACAAATATCAGGCCGGAAAGAATTGATGTGATATTATCAAAAGTCAACAGATTCCAGGGTATATGTAATTTATATAGAACATTTAATACTATACGAGTTCTCATTGTATTTGTTATTGATTTCCAGATGACAGCAGAGTAGGTCAGAATACAGATATGTCAAGATTTTCCAATACTGTTAAGCATTTCTCACCAATGTTTTACCATGTACAGCTACCGAGTTATCATTATATTTTGACACTGGAATTTTCATTTGAAATATTTTAATTTACAAAAAAGTGTTTTTCTTCCAAACAAGACTTTTTGAATCTGTAAGTTGTCACATAAAGAGATCAATGGGTTAGGACACGCGTTTGGCGTACTAAATTTATGTATGATGTACAAACCGTATTCAGTCATCCGTGACAAAACAGATTGGCAAAAATACCCTATCTAAATTCTTTTGATGTTTTTTTGTGTAAATCACTCTCAGACACAAGATGCTTTTTCATGAAAATAAACTTTTGATTTCTCAATGAAAACTGCGTTAAACTTTAACAAGAAGTAGCCATGAAACGTGGTTAAAGAAGATGTTATCCATATATTTGTCTTCCAGGATATTATAATGGCCTCTCAATGTAACTCTGCAAGATTGCAAACATTTATTGAACAAGTTCTTCACCTTTCAGATATAAGGTCAATGTTAATTTATGGCGCCTTGGTTATCCTTGTACAAAACTTCAAACGTCAAAGTCAATCACTCAAGAATCTGTAATGACAGCAAGAACTGCCATTCCCATATCACACAAAGGCGCCAGTCAAAACTAATCGAAACCTAGTTTAATATGCCTTGGAACATTTTTCATAAAGTTTTAGTAGAATAAATGAATACATTTCTCACCAAAGACGAATTTTCTCCAAATCTTTAACATGTATATACATTTGAGTAAAATATGTAAGGGGAAGTTTAATTCAAATAATGGATAACTTATCAAGTTGGCAATGTAGAAATATCTCATTATGTATAATTTCATATATTCCTAATCATATTTCAAAATCTTTTTCGCATGAATTTTAACTTTTATAGATTTTGTTTTTTTGTATAAACAACTCTTGCCAGTTTATATTTGTTCCCGATGTCAATAATTGACAAAAGGTATAATTTCGATACACCCATCCTAGGAAAAAGGTCAGAATTGTCACAGAAAAGGCATGGAAGCATACAATCCAAGAAGACATCGACATCCTTGCAAACACATTTGTTCTATTTTGGACTACCGACTGTTAAAAGAGTCTTAAGTATTTAATGACGGCAAACGTAGACTGGATTCTTGATGTCATACTTCCAAAACCTAGACAGATGTATATTTGGTTTCTATACATGAAGCTAAATGGTGGTTGTTACGTATACATGACACCAATAACTATTTTCTCAGGGAAAGAGAAAATAAATGATGCATCATTTACATAAATAGACACATGCTCATATAACATTGATGACAATTATTTGCCTGGAGAAATTTGGATGCAAGTAATTGCAGTGCGACGACGATAAATGGCAAGTACTTTTGTACGTTACGTCATTGAATATAAACGCTTCAAAAAAAGAAACTTGACACTGACTTTCAAAGTTCAATATAAAGACCACAGATGCAAGTTAAACATTGAAATGAAAACTAAAACGCTGTTTGAAGATCTCTGTTCAGTAAATTTTATTCAGAATAAGCATGATCTTGAAATGCACAGGTGCACAAGTGTTTCAACATCACAGGGGTGTACAAATGTCAGTATCGGGTATGGCCACCATTGACATTGATTATTGCTTGGCACCGACGACCAATGGATGCAATCAAGTTGTCAATCACAGCCTGTGGAATGTTCTGCCATTCGTGCTGAAGTGCTGCAAGAAGTCCTGGAAGTGTTTGGGGTGGTGGATTCCTACTGCGCACGCGTCGATCCAGTTCGTCCCGGAGATGCTCAATTGGTGACAAATCTGGTGACCTGGCTGGCCATGGCAATGTCTGGACATTGTTACGCTGTAAAAAGTCTTGACAAACACGTGCAACATGTGGTCGAGCATTGTCCTGCTGAAAGAGACCACCATGGACGTTGACGTGAGGAATAACGTAAGGCTGTAGGATCAAGTCCCTATACCGTACTCCTGTGAGGTTACCCACAACATGCACAAGGGGTGTCCTAACACCGTGACGAATCCCGGCCCACACCATGACACTCTCACCTCCAAATGGGACAACCTCCTGAACACAGTTGGCAGCATAACGTTCTCCGCGACGTCGGTATACACGTGCTCGTCCATCATTTCGTCGAAGCAGAAAACGGGACTCATCAGTGAAGAGAACGGTTCTCCACCTTGCACGTGCCCATCTCATCCTCTGTTGACACCACTGGAGACGTTCCGCCAGATGACGTTGCGTTAAAACGGGACGTCGAACCGGTCGTCGTGGAAAAAGTCCAGACTCTCACAGCCTGTTGCGTACCGTTTGGTCGGAAATTCGACGCAGGCCTGGTATCTGCGTTCACAACGTTGCTGTCCTGTTGCGTTCCCGAAGGTGGAGCAGTCGGATGTACCGATCTTGGGCCCGAGTAGTCACCCTTGGTCTGCCTGACCTTGGCCTATCATCAACGCTGTTTCGGGTGTTGAAACGGGTCCACAATGAAGAGATGGTTTGTCTGGACACAAGTGTATTGCAACATCTCGCTGCGTCGCTCCTGCTTGCAGTCTGCCGATAGCGTTGTTGCGTTGCGCTCTGTTCAGTCTTGGCATTCTTCAGGTCGCTGTACCGATGTTGTGTAGTCTGAATGAACAGCGGCTGATATGGCTTTTTATACCCCTTAAGCAGACGTGTCTGCATGTAAACCTTCATGATCCCATGCTGCATGTGCTTTGGCAGAAAATGCATTTGGACGAATCGTTGGTTTTCGTCCCTGAACACAACGTAAACCATTTTGGGCCATTGTTTTCGGTAAATTTACACTTTTGAGCAAGCCTTTCTTTAAATTACATTAAAAAAATTGACCCGTTTCGAAAAAAATCAATTTCGCATGAATGTCAAGTTTCTTTTTTTGAAGAGTTTACCGAAAGTTCGTTCACCCACCTGTGTTAATTGCATGTTAATTGGTTTGCCTTAAGACGTCTATTACATTACATCATTTTACAGTTTCACTACACCTTCTCGCATGTCGCATGATCATTTTACAACTTACCATTGGAACGTCAGGTAGAAAAAGAAATTTATCTAATTTTGACCAAAAAAATGGACAGTTGAGATCAGATGTTCAAAATTCTGATTTCCTGAATTTTTAAATTAAATTGTCCTTATCTACTAATTGATACAAATTGTATTGTGCGTATATTGAATTAGCATATGACAAATGATTATTGATTATTGTTAGACTCTGTTGATCACGTATTAGAGATTTGACAAGAAAAAAAGTTTTAATTTTTTTTACCTCTGATCAATTCAACAAGTTGCCAAAACTGTTAAAGTTGAGTGTGTAAAATGATAATACATTATATGATGGAACACTTATAGGATCACTTCTGACCTTAAAACAAAAAATTGTCGGCTTCGAAATCTAGAAAAAAACCAAGCATACGTTATATCTGTACTAAGATGGGAAATTACGTGAACAAACGTTCGGTACGCAGCTGTATATATGTACATATAATCTCATGATTTTCCCGCACTACGGTACTCCCTAATCTACGTAACGTACGTATAGTCAAACTATGATCTTACTTTTCGATATATATATCCTTGTACATTGTACGTATATTTTGTTATAAAAACGCTTGTAACGCGATGTTAACGATCATATCGTTTCATCCCTGATGAAATATAAATTTGCCATTGATCTCAAAAGAGAGGGATTCAGTCTTAGATATTCGTGTGTTCGATCAAAATCGTTTTGGACCAGGAAACGTCAAAGAACAGTGAGGTCTAAAGAAATACAATATCGATTCAGATTTGTTATCAGCACTAATATCATTTTTCAAAAGAATTTGTGAACACGAGAACAAAACAAATGGAAAATGTGTTCTTGCAACTACTTTTGATTGATTAAAGTTTATTTTGCATGATGAACGTATGGTGAAGTTAGGCATGTAATCTTTATAAAAGAAAAAGCAAACACAACCAACGTTTTATTGATGTTATTCCACGAGAATTGAGATCTCAGATAAACACTACACCTTTAAAAAATAAACCTATTTCAATTTGAAGATCAAACAGTTGCAAAATGATGAAACATGAACTGTAATGAAATAAGTAGTCGTAACCAGTCGGCCCTCCTTTTCTTCTTAAAAATCACGCAATATTTAATTGTTTTATCGGAAACTAGCTATATTTAAATCACTTACATGTATATATTTTAGGTATCGAATCTGACTATTGGAATTGGGCTAATATATATATATGAATCACTTATATATAATAGTTCTTGAATCTGACTATTGGGAAATCGGCTCGATTTAAATCACTTATATATGTTGGTTTTAAATCTTATAAAAAGTGTTTTAGTAGAATGAAATAAATCTTCGTTGATGGTTCAAACAAACTGGTTCTTGACATGAACCAATCATTTAACAGCGTGATTGCTGCTACTGATAGAAGAGAAATTACTTTAAGGAGTAAACCCTAAGGATATTTGAAGAAGAAAACAAATCAACATTAATTTTACAAACCATACTTAGCGAACGTATACCAACTACTCGCCGGGGACATATTGACAATTCTGGTCTTGGCTTCGTGTAGAGGAAAATCTGGTTAATCTTTAGTCATGACGTTCAAATCACATTAAAGGGACACGCGAGTATTTCTTGGAAACAAATACGACAAAATTTTTCAACAGCATCATTTTATCGACAAGTACTGATTTTTTTCTGCAAAATATCATTTAAGGCCTATCGTTTCAGTATAAAGACAACATCAAAATTAATGCAGTGATTTATGATTATGATTTTTGAACCGCGGGGGCGCCCGACACTAGGTCAAACGTAATTTTGGAAACTTATCTAGATCAGATAAAACGACAGAGTCTGGTCGATAATGTCTAATAGTCTATATGATAAGTTCACATGTAAATTACATGCGTGATTTCCATAAAAGCGCAAACATCAAGTCTTGTTTCGATTTTCATTGAAAAATATGATTAGTGTTTTAGTCAGTTCAGCAAAAAACGAACTACACGTTTATGAAAAATACTCAGTGTCCTTAATATAGGCAGCAAATTAATATAGTTTCTTTGGAAAGGGTAAATTGGTTTTTGTAATTACAATTTGGGATTTCAGCTCCCATAAGCTCCTAAGCTTACAATTTGTACGTCTAGCATATTTGTTCAAATATTGAATATGATGGTGGTCCTTAACTTTTTGTGTTGAGTATATATCATATCCCAAGAATGGACTATAGAGTGGATCAATAGAGATATACCTTGGACGATTTATGAACGTAAAAGATCTTTATAAACCGGTTTATCCTCAATAACTTACATTTGCTATAACAAAACTACAA
The DNA here is from genome assembly GCA_921293015.1 of Phorcus lineatus. NCBI lineage: Eukaryota > Metazoa > Mollusca > Gastropoda > Trochida > Trochidae > Phorcus > Phorcus lineatus. Next base: position 24,991,121 of record OV121088.1, on the reverse strand, counting down.
TCGCTTATACCTATATCCAGAGAAAGCATCTAATAATGTAGGTGAGTGGACATGATATGAAGGTATTTTAGGGTTTTGAAATATGACATTTTGTTAATGTGCCTGAATGTAATGGAATGATATATGACATTACAGTGTGGTTAAAATCGATGTCTTCCTGCTTCAAAATATTGCCTCTACCGGGATAAGTGGTTCAGTGGTTCCTTCTCCACATGGTCTGGCAACAGCTTGTATAAACACATGTTGTGATGTAAGTTTAGTAAAGACAAAGCATAGTAATTAAGTTAATGGGCTTATAGCAATATGTTGCGTTTTAACATATCATTTACAATAGCCAAAAAACGCGATGTTCATTGTGCCAAACAATGATAATTTTGAGCAATAATCATGATATAGATAAATATTTGATATAACACGATAATGATGGGAGTCTTACACTTGCACATGCATGGAGTCTTTGAGATCAAAGCATTACATCCCTTCAAATACCTACACAGTTGACAATATTTTGAGATCACTTCATGTCAAAATGAATAAGCATACCTAAATCAAGTCATAGGCACCAGATCCTAAATACAGATATACATGTAAATATACATGCCTATTTCATTTAATAAATAAACAAGGTGGTAAACGAGTATACAACCGGAATAGTTGAAGCTGTTCCCTTTCGCATTACTTTGTGAAAACGTAGATTGATCACAGTTTCCACAGATGAAGAAAGACCGTGTCTGACGTTACATTACCTACATGTATATATTGTAATATCTGTATTAAGGGTCCTGCGACTATGAATACAAACAACATCTACTTACTATCAGTTCTGATATAATCAAACTTTTTCTTCATCGTGCTGCTAAAAGAAGGCATTGCGATGCATAGTACATGATATCGTGTTTGCTTTTTCTTTAATTAGTACCGGCAGCCATCTCATTTAACATAAGAAACACTGGAATGCCTCAAGAAAACCGAAACCATCTTTCCCTACCAACTATACGCATAATTGTAAGAAAGAGATTAAATTGATACAGAGTATGTTTCATAACTTTAATGTGACTTGAATAAGAGCCAAAGTACCATATATCCTGAGTAAAGTTAAACTCGCATATCTTTAACTCTATAATGTCAAAGTTAAGACACCTTTTTAATGATATGTGGAATAACAGCACTAAAAATGTTATGAAGTTGACATTTTATATCCCATTCACATGTTTATGTACCTGATAGTATAGATTCAAATTTTTCTTTGTTAAAGTTTCCAAACTAATGTTTGAATCATGGCGCGCCAAATTTTTTAAAATCACAGATCAAGACTTGAACCTGCATACTGTCATTCTAATGAACTTATATATTAAGCATTAATTTTCAGAATGGGCCTTTACTTTTCGATGGAATAACACCATCTGTGAAGCTTGACATGTTTGACTCAAACAACATACTCTGTCTCCCTCAAATGAAGCCATGCCGAGGGAGCCTGAAGATACAATTGATTTTCTCCTATAATGACCCCATGTCCATTGCACCTGTCTGTCAATCGACTTGGACGTCATCAGGTTGTAATGGACATGCAATTACAACCTACGTTAAAGGTTCCTGACAACTTGAGTCCGCTATTCCGCACCTCACTGTATGGTAAAGATATGGATGGCCCTTTCGAAAGGGAATCGTGACATAAACACGCCCTTCAATTTCACTGTTTTTCTTATACAATAATAATTGATTAACAAACATCCACAAACACTTGTTTAAGAAATTTGTAATATGCAAGAAACAATCATCACATATAGCTCGACTGGTTCATTTTGTCCTTCAAAACATTTCACTGTAATGTTAATGGGCAGATCATGGAGTGAAACCTAAAACAGCTCCGAAGCTCACGCAAAGTTAAAGACTACAACTATTCCCTATGGAATCAAGTATAGCAACAACATCTATAAACACAGACGCAATTTGGAGTATGGCATCACTCGTTAACACATTTTCCTATGAAAACCACTTGAATGAATAACGTCTTATGAATAACAGAAACTTGTTTTGAAGAGACAACATGTTGTGAAAACACAGTTTAAAAATAATATCTTTTCCATATCTAAATTTGTAGACGACATTAACGTCTGCAAAACAAACTAATAACAAACAGGTGGGCTGCCTCTTTTAATTAGAATTTCGCAATACCAAATTTCTTATTTGTTAGATCGAACCAAACAGCTGTTGATGAAAGACGTGTCGTCATAATGGAAAAGGATTTTGAAATACAACGAACAGAGAAGGTGAACCGTCTCCTTAATCCGCGAATAACAAAATGGTGGAATATCAGACTAAGCGTGTTGCACAACATGGGTATTATTACTACTAACTGTTTCCATAGTTTCATAATGTAATTCTAACTAGTTAAAGAATAACACTCGTACCTAGGATCATATCACGTGACCTTGTCTGAGGTTTTTGACCTTCCAAAGTTCAACCAATCATGATTCATTGAAATGATGTTAATCAGGCTTAGTAATCGGAAGGAGTCGACGATTTCGTAGAGTCATCGCTGATTGGCTAGATTGAAGTGTCCCATGATAAACTCAACTACGCCTTACGTTCGATCTGATTGGAATGAGATCGATTTTCAATACGATGTTTAAAAATGATTTGAACAACCATTTAATTATTTAATTTCTTTGATAGGTAGAAGTTGGAAAGGTGATACCGAAACAGGAATCTGTGTCGAAACGTCGCATATCATGCATAAAAAAGATATCATCAATATCTCCCTTCATTAACTAAACATTTGGACACATCTCCAACAAGTGAACCACCCAACAACCCCTATATGAACTACCAGCTTATTAACTTACGTTTGAAAAACTCAGTTTACAAGAACATAAAATTTTATCGACAAATGCTATTTTCAAAGAGCGTAGCATTCTCCCGTAATTGACAGTCGTGAGAAGCAACGTTCTTTGCTAATAGGTCCTATATTTCCATACAAGATGTCCACTCTTATCCTTTGAATGGATGTTTATGACTCTCAGACATACACTAATTGAAGAATTCCTAACATGCAATATTGAGCTGAAGCAGTTGAGCCCACATATTGCAGTCTTTACATCATTGAGGTTTTACTGGATGTAAATTCTTCCTGTTCTGAAAATACCACTTAATGGATATGACATACAAATGTACAGGCTATTACTTCTTTCATTATCAATAAGGATTATTTATAAGAATATCGTTTTGATTATCTGTAACCCTCGTTATAATGGAGAAGATTGTCATGTCATTAAATATGATGATTTAGTGATAATGAACCTGCAGGTTAAAAGGCACGTGTTACAAGGGGATCTGACGATAACGATAATAAATGTTAAAGATTGCAAGGAAATCTTTTTTAATCAACAGAAGAAGTTCTAAAACGAACGTAACATGTTTGTTTAAGCTACGCAAATCCATGTTCCTACCTTCAATGATTAAAAGGCTGTTATACTAAAATGGTATCGAGATACTTGAAGCTTTCTTTTACGACTACGGATAATCAGGTTGAGTAATCAGGTCTTTGATCCCCAGAAAATAACTTTGATTTTAATAATTGTGGGAAATTTGAAGACATAAAATAAGAAAAGCAACATGTTATTGTCCCTTTAATAATATTGCTTAATGAATTATGATTAAAAAATCAAAGACGGGTTCATATCTGAAAAAAAATACCGACCTCATCCAATCATTTGATTTCAGTGTTATAACAACTTCTGACGAACCGTAAACTAACATTCACATAACAAATATGAATTTGAGAGAAATTTCAAAGGAAGAATGAAAGTAATGGAACGATCACTACATTGTATATCCGATAATGGTATGTTGGAACATCAACAAGAATATTCCCCATGTTCCTTTGAAAAAATCTTCCAGGAATCGATAACAATTTCCAAATGAAGAGAACTTCGCTGAGAAATAGTTCGTTTGAAATAGAAAGTAAAACATATAAAGAGCTAAAACAAGGAAATCTGACGATTTATGAACGCCAAAGCTAGTTTGAATTTAAACAGAAACGTGCTTTAAAGTTCCCCCTGATTGTGGTAAAGATTTAAAAAACTGAACTCACTATATTTTCTAGCTTATACTAAAGTTTCAATTGAATTATTCCTGAAACACCAATGGTGGTCTATCGCATCCTTATAAAAGGCTTTAAAATTTACCAAAATGAACTCAGAGATTGAAATATCTCACAATAATCAGAGTTGCCGACCAACCGAGACTTATCTTGTAATCACAAAAGCATATCTCCAGTAAAATACAGAGGCGTACAAGAGTCTTTAAATGAGGAACTGTCAGCAAGTTCCAAGCACGTTCCAGGGTAAAAGCGTCCATTCGATTGGCCAAAGTGGGGCCTGGAGTCTTGGAATGATAAACAGTAATCAGAAACGTAGGATGCTTGCCGAGGTTTTGATGAAGATCATGCTCTGGCGAGAGTGCCTATATTAATGGCACACTTGCTATTCAATGACATTACATAAGAGTATCATAGAATAATTTACTTTGCACTCATATGATCGGATGCTTCGGTACACGACTACTCCAATTTGTCTCGCTGCACATCTTGCTCAACAATTTTGTCACTTGGATATGTCTAATGAATATGATTGATTGATGATGCCCTTTGGGATTGTAATAGATATGGAGTTATTAATAGTGATCAAGGTGTCCTTAGAATTGTTGTAATCTGTAATCGTTGTTGCACTATATTTTTTAAAAGAAGGTATAAGTTTTTATAAAAAAACAAAAATTTGAATTGTCGTTTTTACCTAACTTTTCAGAGCAGGAAAGAAATGTACCAATTAACAATCCGAATCGATAAATGATCGTTTCTTCATGTCTTATATCACGGTTTATGCTTTTTGAATTTAAATATACTGTTAAATGTTATTGTTTTAAATGCCAAATATTCTGTTTTATGTCAGGAAAAGTAGGTCGAAGAACTTTCTATCATCAAGCGATCGTTTCACTCTGTTTATTCAAATGTATGTACAATATTCACGAGAAAATAACCCTTTTAAGAGAAATCAATTCATAGACATGATATTGGTTTTATCTGACATTCCAATAACGAAATGAATATAACAAAAGGAATCATAAACAATAAAAAAGATTGAAAGTCATCAGTGATAGAAAATATAAGATCTTATTATCTTCAAATAAGAAACACTTGTTTACCTTTGTTCTCCGTAAATATGTGTCCCGTTAACACATGTATATACAATATATGTATAATAATGATGTTTGTTTATGGATAATCATGAGGCATTATGCTTATCAGGGGAATTTGTGTTCGAATTTAATATGGAGACTTACATGTCAATTCAAGGACTCAATGTCCTTTTTAACATGTGCACGAGCGTTAAAATTTTACAATGACAAAAAGCACCTTTTAGGTAGAGCAGTGAGGAGGGTTTTAGTAAATGACTGATTATACATAATCACAAAAGGTAAAGATTGGTTGAAGAAACTGAATCAATAACAAATGTAAAATTCAAAGCATATCGAATAGCTGTTTTCGTAGGCCAAAGTCATTTCAAAACCTGAGATTTCTTAAACTTATTAAATTTACATTCATGAAAATATTTTAAATTTTTGAAAATGACTTTTTGTTAAAAAAAACCAATAATTTTTAATTGCCTTGTAAGGTTTATGAATAAAGCAAAATGGGATTGATATTCTCTGTATACCAAATGACTGTATGTAGATCTGATACATTTTATTTCCAAAGTAATTATGAAGGATGATATTGCTTAAGTTAGTATAGGAAATATGTTATGTGTGAAAATACTATGATACTTTATACTTCAGCAGTTTATCAAAGTAAAAGACAAGTAACTAGTTCATCAGATACTTAGGGAAATAACATTTCCCCTTTTTTCAGTGACCCCAGTGACATTTTAAGATAAATAAAATTCAAGAAACGATGCAATGGTTAAGGGAAACATATGAAGTCGAAGGAGTAACAATAAATTAAATGTCCCAAAGGCCACAAGGGACGAACTTTCGACGAAAAATCGAATTCAATTTCTATGCTTTAGGAGAAATGGTGGAGTTTTGAAGGATCTGGATAATATTTTCATTAACAAAACTTGAAGTAGGTTGTACATTACCAAAATTACCCATACATGTACATATCTGGAAATGTACGAATATTTCAGTCTGTTTCACATTCACGATTTATGAGAACTTAATTGAAAATACCCAGGATGGTATCAAGTTCTAGTCAGACATTAACGATCGGGACGATAATAGGCTTAAAAGGACATAATTAGCTTTAATCTTCAAAAAGATATTTAAAAGTTTCTTCATTTGGGATCGACTTTTATCAATGGAAAATTCAAACCAACCGTCAAGATGGCGCTGGCTGTTTTCTGAGAGGGTCTACAATCTACAAAATGGCAGGCATGGCTCTGTCTTAATTGGTTCCTTGTTTTGGTTCCGTTCCATCAAAGACCTTTGAGAACGGAGCCAGCGCAAAGGACACTCTAAAGATGGCAAATACTTCCTCACAGACAATATTCAATTACCCTGGCTATTGCAAGCAGGGGTGATTCTGCGATTGACAAGCGCCTGAAGCGTAAATGTATTAACGTCTTAGCTCCATGCTTATGTCGGCCTCTTGATGGCATTACTTGTGGTCAAGAGAATGGCAAATAAAAAGACTCGCTTATCCCCGAAGTCTGCTTGCGTATTAGCTCAGTAAACCGTTAGGACATAGCGATCTTTATATGTACATCTGATAAGGACGGAAGCTCTGATAGTCTTTGGAGTGTGTGGAAATGGTAATTGACGTAAGTTTACCATTTAAAGCTTGAGGTCATGCCGTGTGGTGGAATAAAACAGATTTATTTGCATTTAATAAGGTGCCAATTTATTAATGAGGTCAACAGCATATCCGGAAAGACGAATTTTACCATAAGGGTTTCAGGTTGATATGCTTTTGTCTAACTTTTTCATCATTCAATTACATGTAGTAATAATTATAACACGACATCAATTGTATTGACTATTGTTCATATATCAATGAACTATTATATCGTGAACTGGTGAAAAAGTATATGAATTTGATTTGGATTATTTTGTGATTTAAGGTATATGAAAGTAGCACTTCAACAAGTATCAAAATACGAAAATCATTTATATTCGAGTTTGAAACTTTCAACCAAAAACATCTAAAATTTTCATAGTGCGCCTTAGCATCATTCCAAATAAAATTGATTTAAAGTTGTTTGGAAACAGTGAAAATCCCAGAAGAGCTTAAATGTCAATATGTATACAGGACAACTTATATTGGAGGGAAACGATATTCATTAAATATCTTTTTAAACAATAGCTCTAGGGACATGTTCACTATTAATCTAACATTCACAGATAGTGTTACAGCATTTTTGTAAATGCTAGTTCAGCAAAACAAATCCCGAATGCAAGACAATCTGTGAAATAAACCAATTACAATAAGTGTTCCATTTAATCGATTGTGTTCCTGTTGGTGCCAGTCTCACGCTATGAAATCAGATCAAGAAGGTCAATGACCGTTAAAACATTACATTTCAAACATCAACCAGCAGCATTTAGCATATTTTCCCTTCTACGATCTCCAAAACCAGTACTCCGAGAGTTCCGCACTGACTCATAGAAGGTTGAGTGTTTAGCTGTTTGACGTTTATCAATCTTACATTTTTGGCTATTTTAGGGGCAGTAGCACGTTTATTTTAGATGAATAAAGTGGTTTCACGAACACGAAAATGAATGCCTCCAATTGCTAGACAATGTTTTGTAATAAAAAAAACCCAATTCTTTAACAAACGTTCCATTTTCAGGTAAGCTATATGATTTCATTTCCCTACCTCAAATGATGAAAAGGTGTTCACACAAAAATGGCCGCGAATGGCTTAGCTAGATACTTGATTATTACTTCTATGACGACGAATTGATGTGGTGAGTAATGAGGTGTTTGACCCTCGAAGATAGTACATATGACATAAACTAATGTTTATAGGGAGAAATTTGAAGAAACATATTTTAGAAAATGTGCTAAAGCCCCTTTAAATCGGAGTTTTTTTCAATGGTTAGGTTATCAGAATGTTTGCAGTAAGGTAAAGGCTTAAGTAATTGTTTTCAATGCAACATGTCGAGATCGTTGAATTCCACGTAAACTAACTATATCACTTATTTTTACGAACCTTTGCTCCTCAAAATATATTTTTGTGGAAATATTCTCAATCTATAAAAGGGATCATAAAATTCTGGAGTATATACTCTGTTTTTTTACGTGCCTCTCTACATAATGGGACCGACATTTCGAAGCTCTCTTACCACTATAAGCAAGAAGATAGTCGTAAAAACGTGTATTAACATTCTTCTTTGAGTGGCATTTTAAAAGTTGGTATGATGAAGAAAATAGGAAATTTTATGGATTAACAACTTCTTTATTGCAAAGAGATGAGGTGGTTACTGATCACTTGATCAAGACCAATCAACGCTAATCCCTCTCAATCAGTAACCACCTCATTGTCCATCTGGCTTCCAATCTATTGCAAAAGCATTTACTGTACATCAACATAATTACTTGTGTAAACATGCCTCAACGTATGTATATAATCACAGTGCTGTAACCTTGTGTATCACTTGCTTGATAACGGTGTTAGTATCTACACCGAAACGTCGCATCTCTTTGCAATAAAGAAGTTGTTAATCCATAAAATTTCCTATTTTCTTCGTGTATTAACATTGCTTTTCGACCATTTTTTCGCTAGGAGAGCTACAAAATTCTTGGTTCAGGACCCTATTGTTACAATCCGTTTGATTTAACAATACCAGGGACGAGGTGACGCATGTGTTCGAATCGATGTTCGTAACAACCGCTTCAAGCACGACTGTGTAAAATCCAATTTGTAAAATAAAGATATAAAAAACATTTTTAAGCAGTTGTTCAATATAAAATTGGTATTTTGTTTGAGCGAAATACTCACTACGGTCAACGCCAATGAAGAGAGACTCTTTTTGACACGAATCTATATCTAAACTCAGACACAGCCCATAGGTCAAGCGAAGAAATCTACGGTCGCGGAAATAGCACACCTATCAGTTTCTGAAATCCTGGTTACAAAATCTCATTAAGATAAGACGAGAGTCCGAAACCTTGAAATGAAGATCCAGGAAGGACGAAATAGCCTAAGAGGCTCTGGACAACGACTGACCACTGTCAATCAATCTAAGTTTCGGATAAGAGTTAAGGAGGCACCAGCGTATTCCTAATGAAGTGCATATGATGGTCAGCTATTCTATAGTTTGACCACTGACCACTAGATGACCGGCAATCAATAACAATTAAACAGTTGGGGTGAAGCGCCATATTGCATTTGTCAAGACTTTTACGTTATAACGTCATTCTTATCGCCAAGGCATATTTTCTCTTCCCTTTTGGAAATTATTACCTTTTTTCGTTCGTCAACTTACCCATGATTGTGGAAATGAATAAATATCCAATCTTAATTAAAAAGTAATGTGCGACAAAAAGATCGTTAGGTCACGCTTTCACGGTCTGTTACCGTACTGAAAATCAGAATCACGCGAGCTTGTGCTCTATGTAAATATCTAATCTTAACTGCGCTAACATACGCTCTTGCATATTAAAACCAAGGAATTGCACACTTAACTTATGATGAAGTGTAAACTTGTTCTTAGAAAAAAAATGGCAAGTCGGTTACACGGGTACGAAACGTTGCATCGAATGCCATGGCAAAAATAATTTTAATAGGTTAGATTTATTACCAATCAGTTAATCGAAGTATTGCCTATCAGACCGTGACACAAATACTTAAATGATAAAGGAATACGCTGTAGACAGAGTTGACAAACAGTCGTCCTACACAGAATACGCTAATTAGAGATAATATTTGCTCTGGCATACAGTTCGTGTGAAAAATTGATCTTGCGGCTGACGCTTCAATTATTTATCACACAAGACAACTAATTGTCAAGGTTACCAATTCAGTTTCCGTCGCGATGATTTATGGTAAGTTTCTTCTAAGTAAAGCTGGATTTAATTGAAATGGGAGATGCTTATCAATTCCCACCAAATCGATATATACCACGGTAGGTGTAAACACGCCTGAAATTTACGTCACGGTAGCTGTTTAAGTGTACTAGTATTATCACATAAGATTCATCAAAATCTTGAACCATTGTGTATAAACTCCCTCCTCTTTTTTTTTAAAAAAAAGAGAAGAATATAAAGCATAGAATTTCGGTAATATTCTGCTATCTTTCTACTTGCAATACAGCACGAGGCAAGAAAATTGCCTACAACCCCTAAATTCGAAAAACATACTCTAACTACAAGAAAACAATCCGATAAATATAATCAACAAAAATAGTTAAGGATCACACAAATATTCAATAATCAAGCATCATATGGATCATTTTATGAAAATCGAAGTGGTCCGTAATTAACTTTGTTCAGTATAATTACTTTTTATAAAATTATATCATAAGTCTCGTTCTTATTGTTACCATTTTCAAATTTGCTATGTACCAAAAAAGCTGACAATTGTTATGTTAACCCTACACGTTGAACGTGTTCAGTGTAGGATGATTCAGACATAAACAACACCCCTTCTACTTGAAGATGCATGACGATGAACATATTCAAAAAATGACAGAAAACTCCTTTGAATCATATAACAAACATCAAAATGCTTTTTATATGATTCTATTTTCTGTTGCTGTGGTTTATAGTTTGCAAAATACAAGATTCAGTTACGGCACTGAATAGCACAGGAATTGCAGATAACGTTATGTATGATTTACTGCTGTCTGGCTGGTGTATAAAAATATCACAGAGAAGCCAAAATATTTCGTTAGAATAGAGAACATGTTTTCATTTTGTAACTGCTTTTCGAAAAAGGTCAATTATAATCACGAGTTTCCCGGTTTGGCTGTCAAATTTGAATACTAGGCGTTGGGAAAAAATCCATTAAAAATGAAAAGACAAATGAAAAGATAAACAAATCTAACAAATGATAATCAAAATGACATTTGCCAAAGGGTGATTTCTACAACCTTGAAAGAAAGAAATGAAGGTAGAGAGACCTTTTTTGGTAATTAAAACAGAACTAACAGTATTAGAAACGTTAAACGTTAAGTAAATGTACATTTTAGGAAAACACAATTCATTTAATAACCATATCATTTAAAATTTGTTTCTTCCAAAATTACCATGTTTAAAAAAACGGTGATTGATTGCAACTAATGGTTTATATCCTTGCTTTTCACAAGCATCATGTTCGTGATATTTGAATAAGATGGTCGGTTGAATACAAGAAACATCAACATCAATCTTACAGAAGGATTTCGGCGTGGCGTATCGATCACGTACATGTATATCTCCTTAGGATTTGCCAAATAGCATTATCAACTCAATATTCAAATGACAAATGAACTAACTCACACCTTAGGGTAATCAAATCATTTGAACTGCACTAGCTCAGTTGTCATGGGAGCCAACGGTTTTGTCCAAAATAGAAACCAAATTGTTTTCAGAATTCCTATGACCTTATGATGACTGATGATTAGTTATAGACGTTGCCTTGGTAACCCAAAACCACGTCAAATAAACACATCTTTGTCCTTAATCAGCAGTGACTAGAGATGTTCGCTATTCTCTGGCATTTTGATTCCACAGAGGAGTGGTTGGTTCGTTGACATCTTTACACTGAAAAGGGTCACTGCAATGGTAAACGTGTGGATTTCTATTACTTGCATTCGTACGTAACACCTCTGATGAGTATACGGATACAAAACTTTACTAACTGGTTTGGAAGGGATTTAAAATCTGACCGCATGAATTGGTTCCTACGCGGAAAGGTAAATGCTTGTAGTTAACCATATGAATTGTAGTTTACTATTATGACGTCAACATGACCCCTTGAAAACCAAGTCTAGATTTTAAATAATCTGAAAGGGCAATTTCTTTGAGTCTTCTTTGTTGATATCCAATACAATGATTGATTAAATATTTATTACCCAAGATGTACCTATTCCTTTTACCAATGCACATGGCAAATTCAGCGGGAGGTTAGCCTGTTCTTTTAATATTTTCCCATTCTCAATCACCATTCAGCATTGTGACATCATGAAATTGTTAAGTATTCAAGTTTGTCACGACATAACATTGTCAGCTGTGACGTCAAACCCTTTAAGTCATAAACTGATGATGTTATAGAGCACCATGATGATTCTATTGTACCAATATCTACAATGTATCGCTTTTAATGTAGATAAAGCGATAAATTACAATGGAGCAGGTCTTGAATGACATATCCAACCTAAAAGAAACTTCTGTAATAGTCTAATAGTCTAGGTTCAGTGGATACGGTAAGTAGAATGACCGATTTGGATAATTTATGTTCCACACATTATAAATGGTTGAAATACAAGATTTTCCAATATTTATATGACCCGCGTGATGAGAACATAGATTATTCCTCTTATATCCTTTAAGTGACCTATAAAATGAAGTACTACTTACCAACAACAGTCCTATTACGGCTGATATCACGTGGCAGCAAATACCGTTAACGATGCCATCACTGGGTTCAGAGTCTTACAGCTAATGTGGCACATCCTCACAGAATTGTTACGTCCTGACTCCGAACCGAAAGGACTCTTCGATAAGTCATCATTAGACATCGATTTAGTCGAATCGTGAGCCGAGTTAGAAGTCATACTTGATGCACAGACATTGCTAGATGTTGGAGGACAACTCATCAATTGAGATTTAAAGAAAATGTGTTCTTCTTGTGCCCATTCCTGTCAAATATCGGTCGAGTATGAACACGATTTTCGTAATTACTGTCCTATATCAAATGAAACCCAGTCCTTCCAATTTGGCCCAGTGACAGAGCGAAAAATTAGATTCCTAAACTGTGGAATTGGGTCATTGTACATATTAGTTCTTTTATTAGTCTGCATGTCCTGGGCCCACAATGACTTTCCTCTTTAAGATTTACTTAGCTTATTTGTCTCCTGAGAAGTTTTGGAGTACAATGATAAGTTCTTGTAAAAAGAAAGACATTACGACACTTTTGATGTTTTCTTAAAACAAATAATTTCAGAAACACATTTACTTCACGAAATGGAAGGCTATGGTAGAACTGGCGCAATCGCGGGGGAAAAGCAACATCTTTAGGACTTGGCATCATAATCTAAAAGATGCAATATTCATATTCGTCATTATCACGAAGAACAGTTGTTTCGTACAAGGAAGAACATCAATTTAGCCCCAATATGGCACAACTTCCATAACAAGAAATAATACAAATCGTTTCCCAGATGGGAAAATAGAAATCGTTTGTCATTTACTCAATTAGGAAATAGCGAAGGGCTAGTACATTGTCTCCCAATCAGAGCAGATTATTTCTGAAGAGGAAGAAGAGTTTCGAAAATAACTGGTAATGATATTGATTATTGCGCCGAATGACCTAATGCCATGTCACAGCACAATTGTAACGCCTCCTAGTATGAGATTGCAGTAGCCCATCATGCATCATGCCTTCGAATGCTATTCTATCTTGATACTGCTGCATAGAGGTCGGGTCAAGTGGCTTAGCCGCGATATTTCACCTTCCATAAATTGAAACCGTCAAAGGACAAAACATTCCACCGTGCCGATGGCTTTGTAGCATCGATTAGCTAGGGTGCAAAGGTCAGCTGACACGAATTCTTCTAGGCAGTACTTAGATAAGAAAAACGCAAGGACCTGTTTTCACTGATATATATGATGAACAATTAGTCAATTACAATGGCTTTGATCATGTTATTACTTTTGGGAGCAAACCACATCAAGCTCTGTCACGTTTTGTTTTCTTTTACAAAAAAAAACCTTTGGCAAACAGCACATTGTTTTTACAAAGAAGACAAATCAAGCAGACACAATGATGAATATTTTAGAATGTCCTATGTAGCAATCTATAATTAAACTCTCCTAACGACCTGAATATATGTTGAATTTGTCTTGAAAATAATTTCGGTAAAGGAGTCTTTTCAAACCCAATATAGGATTCAGATAAACATACAGCTGCATGCCAAAAGTTTGTTCACATACCTGAATATACTAGTGCAAATATCATGTAATTTGAGATGCTTTTGAGATATCGTTGCCTTGCGAAAAAGAAACGTATAATATCGAATTTTCGATACACATATGAAGACCCATTCTTCTTTAAGGTAAAGGTTTATCGTATCCCACAATTATCCGTAACAGTTTTGGCAGGTCATTGAAGTGACCAGGGGTCAAAATTCCGAAAACACTAATTTTCATTTTTCTCAATACAATCCTTTATAAGTTATCAAGCTCTTTAAAAATTAGTCAGGTTTGTTTCTTAGCTTAAAGCCAATGTGGTTATGTTGGTTGTAATTTTAGAGAGTCGATAATAAACATTTGATTCGACATTTAACGAAATCAAAATTTCGAAAATTTGACCCCTTCTGAATACATCAATATGCCAAAATTAAAATTTTTGCACGAGTGACCAGGCATTGCAAACATGAGTTCAAGAATGGCTATTTCACATATGGACAGTGGGTGTTCCATTGTCAGTCTTGCTGAAGTTATTCTTTTGACGTTGAAACGAAACCCACATTACATGATATTTGCACTACGATTCAGTGGCAAGTGAACAAACTTTCGGTATGCACCTGTATCAAAATTACGTTTTCGGGCACACATAATACCAAACAACATATCTAAAGTGCCTGCTTGATATATAAATAATATCCAAATTAATTATTTTCCATATGAATTATAGTCTAGACGCACGGACGAATGAGCCTCTTTATGGCAGAGATAGAGGACATATTACCGTTTACGTTTCGGAAGAAGTTAGATGGACAAATCAAAAGGAAATTTACTTACATTTTTTCCTTTTATCAGCTTAATTTATGTTTCTATCATTTAGACAGTTCGTGTAACGAATATATCAATTTAATTTTTGAATCAACTAATTTCGGTAACTACCCAAATCAATTAATCTGTTTAATTAAGGACTTAAAAAAACAAAAAGCTTCAAAGAAGCATTCCCTTCATGCCAAGAGTCCATTAGACTTTTCATTGATTTAAAGGTTACATATAATGGCTCTGCACTCTCAGATTCCTAAATAAATTCCTTTAATGATGTTGGCTTATTTAGAGACCTGAAATGGGATTTCAAAAGGGCAAACGGATAAATTGAATTGCAATGGAAATTTTAACAACGAATTTAGACTAAGCCTGAAAATTATTTTAAAATTTCTGTCCAAAGGGAATATAATACGAATGAGTTTCTGCAATATCTCAATGAAACCATTCATTCAAATAAATTTCGATGAATGTTTTTCCCTCGAGAATAAAAACATTTCAACACTTCAATACCAAAATGATGAGCCCTTTGGTTAATGTGAAATTAATGTGTATTTCCTTAAAGGAACTAACACACACCATTTTTTTCGTAAATAAAAATAATGAATAGATAGGGCATATCTCTCGATATGAATCACGATCTGCACTCAGGTAATCTATAATTAAAATAATTACTGTTCAGGTTATAATGATAACTAAAAACTACCGAATGGAATAATGCAGCCTTGCATTGTATACGCACAAACTAAGATATCAGCAACAGTCACATTTCGCATGAAATGCGAAGACCAAAAACGGCGTCCGCTTTGCTTACTGCAAGAGAAATGCTTATACTGTGTATGAGAAATCGGTGAAATTACACGTTTACCTAAAATTAATATATCATCATTTATTCAGAGTAGAGATATTGAGATATATGGAAAAGCTGCACACATTCCTCATTCAGACATTTTCAGCAGTCAATGGTGCCAATTTGAGCACAGTCGACTTTTACAATTTGTTATGTTTTTTAGTGTGTGACTGAATGCTGGTCACTTGCAAAAAATAATAGGGACGATATTGCATAGATATAAAGCTAAAGTGAGGGCATAAGTCCTCTTAAAATACTCAATTCGTGCGCGGAAATGCGCAAAATTTCAATCTACAGTGTTTTTCCAAAAGTGTAAAACTAGCTAAACTAGAAATTCTGGAATAATAATAAATTGGACAATAATCTGGCAACGAGGCAAAATTTCAGTAAATTGGACAACACTAGAGATAAGTAGGAGAACTCACACAACCTGGAGGAAGCGGCCAGGAGTTCCTTTTACATCAGCTTATTTGTATTCGGGTATACTGCCAGGAGTTTCTTCTACATCAGCATAATTGTAACCTGGTAGTCTCTACAATAACCTGATATCTATCACGGCAAATGTCTCATACTTAAAAGACTTACTATATATAGAACCAACGAAATCATTACCATTAAGCAATAGTGACAGTACCCGGAGTAAAGGATATCTGGCATCAGGTACCTCGAAAACGGCACTTCATTAGCTGAAAAAATTATATGCCATATCTAACAAGCAACTGTCAACTGGCATACGAGGTATTTGCATAGATAAATATTGGGGGTATGGTAGGTGCTACGCTGATATAGCAGGCAAACTAACAAGACGGAACCAGAACAAAATGGTATACATCTTTCGTTTAGCCCTTAAACATTAAAAAGAATCTAAGTAACTGGACATGGCTGACCATGGCTTTTTTCTATCAGGGACAGAGAGGATAAGTAAAAGTAAATTACTCTGGTAATGACGACGATACGCGGCTACTTATCATGGTTAATTATTTTACAGAGTGTACGTCAAGGCAGTGTCTTTATAGTACCTAAAATAGAAAGAAACGTATCCTAATCCGACAATGACAGACAGTACGTGCAGATGGTTCTCCCTAGCCATAGCAAATATCCGTTGACCTTACGAATACATACTACCATGTGACCCAGTTCTTTATCGCGCTGTGGAGGTTGATTTATCTCTAAAATCTTTTTGACCCTAAAAGACATAATTACAGAAACTTTTAACAGGGATCTTCTAGCCAGAAATCGTTAATTCTACTTGAAGTATATCTACATTGTCTTAAAAAGTGCATACTTGAAAAACAATAAGGTCAATACTTGTCATCTTTCATTTGGCATCAGAAATAAGAAACAACTTTCTGGAAATTATAGAATAAAAGTGATTTATCAGTCTGGAAAAACACGTTTCGTGAAATCCACACTGCTTAGTTTCCTACAATCTGATTGCTCGGCGCTTCTCAATTCAGAAAAAACATCTTGGCTAAGTATAGGAAGTTATGGTTTCAGACACTGATGGCATGGTACTGAACTAAGTTGCCCAACTTGCGGCAGAAATTCTAGCACCACAATGTGGAATCCGTGTATTTGTCCATAGAATAGGTTGCTAAACTTTGATTTTAATTACTGAAACACTTTCACTTGCTTTACCTATTGATTAAGTTGTGAATGGTTGTTATTAAAAGCTACAAGAAACCTTGATTAAACCAATTCACCGTTGGCAAATACGATACGGAAGGTTAAACTTATGATTTATAAAATGTCGATGTTTTTAAAAGTCTGCTTCAAGAGAAGTTATAAGCGGACACCATATTCCCATAATCTATTTATTAATGCTTCCTGGTTTAACACTTGGAATGCATGTGTTTGTATAAATAGACAAACGAATGGCAAGAAGGAGTAGTGTGATACATAAAAATGCAAAGCAGTATTTATAATGAATATATCATCTATACATGAAAAGATAATCAAGCTTTCCGAGCGGCCACCTACTGCGAGGTTACATCAACTTGACCGTACACTTTTTATTGTTTGTTTCTCAAATCAAAGCTGTTTTAAAGGGACAGGAGCACGTTATTCACAAAAATAAAGTGATGTCACGAAACGAAACTAATCTTTCCAATTGCAAGACAATGATTTTTAATTAAAAAGGTGCATATACCATGCTCGATTAAGCTATGCCAATACATTTCTTTACTTCAAATGATTGAAAGATGTTCACACAAAAATGGCCGTAAGTGGTTTTTGTTTGATACTTAAGTATTTCCTCTACGACGGGTTGAGTAATTACATGTTTGAACCTCTTTAGACAATCCTTTGGCATAAACTAATGTTTATTGGGGAAATTTGAAAAAATAAATCTTTTTTAGAGTTGCTTGTACCCCTTAAACTTACTGTCGAGTTTTGTATAATGTTTCACAATACTGATATGTTTGGTAAAGGTTGTGGTGCTATACGTATGCTTACATAAAAAAACACGATCCATCGATTCCACCTGAAAACAGCATCATCAAGGGTGATTTAAAGTGTTGTAACTCCAACCGTGATGGCATCTGAGTTGTTCAGACATTCAGATCACAATACAAGTGCTATATACCGAAGTTATAGTTATATAGTTATATAGTATAACACTGATAGAATAAGTTACATGTATCAGATTAAGCGATCACTTTTTACTTATTTAGGGCCACGATGGATAACAGGTCTATCATATACCTCTGATTTTACTACACAAAACATGTACATCTTACGTGTAGACTCGACCTATTAAAATAAGGAACAGTTCTATGTTTAGGAAAAGAGGAAAATACAATGATTCCAATAGGTGATTAGCCTTTACATCACATTCAAGCTTTCTATGGCACCAAAAGTTCTTGAAGACTTGAAGATTGTTTCATCTATACCCTGTAAATCTGTAATTTGAAGTCAATGACATTTGTATGATACCTTCCACTTACAAACTGATGATACATGCTAGAATAGGTAATAGGTATAAGGTATAAGAAAACAATAGATCTGGTGATTACACAAAATACCATGAACTTGGTTCAACTTTACCCTGTAAATTTGTAATCAGTAGTCTATAAAATTTTACTTACATCATCCACTTACATACGGTTGACACATAAAAGAATTGATAATAAGTATAAGAAAATAATTGGTCTGGTAATTGCTCGCCATACCATGAACTTGTTCCATCTTTACCCTGTAACTCTGTAATTTGTAGTCACTAACACATTACTTATACTTCCCAAATCAACAGGTGATAATAAGTATAAGTAGTAGTTATCCCGAAAAATCTAGTCTTCATTAAAAAATTTATTGATTAGTTAATTACTCACCAGATAATGTATTGTTTGATCTATACCCTGTTGATATGGTATATGCAATCTAGGACGTTACTTTTTCAATGATTACTGCTACTGTTTAGTTGCATAGATTGATGGGTCAGAGCAAAGCTGAAACAGATTTTCTTATGAAATCACATTGTATAATCAAGCAGTATGTAGAAGACTATCGGTTCTCATCTTCAGCTACAAAGAGCGTGTAACGAAGTAAGTTATTTAACACGACTGTAACGTACTTATATCCAAAACAAAGGACTATTAGGTTCTTTTCAGCAGATATAAGCTACATCCATCCATGGTATCCATGGAAACTAACTGTCCCCTGATATTGGTGTGGAAAGACTGACGGCCCTAAAGGCTATATGAAGAACTTCCTAATCGATAGCGAATAGCCTCACTCCGTTTTTGCCTCAACTGATAAAGAAGCTTAAATCCTATTAGAGCAGATTCTCTTGATCCAAATTAAATACACTAGCTATATTCACCTACAAATGCGATTCACAAAAGCTTAATCAATGCATTTTATTGCATTGAAATGTCTTTTGTCTTAAGTTAACAATTGCTCATGATTAAAAGAACTCGGTTTTGAAGAAAGGTGTAGTTTTCTTTGATTAAACTACATAGGATTTGCGCCCACTTTGTTGAATGTGGATGGTTTCAATGATTTTATGAAATTTTGCACGATCGACAGATTTAATATCTTTCTATTTGTAGTGGTAAACTTATTTGATGTTTTCATTTAATTTTAGCGCATGGAATTATTGTGACACTAAACTGATGAAGGAATCCTGAATCAGAATGAATGTTGTGAAGTGATTGAAACCATAATTGATTACCTTATTCAATAATGAGTTCTTGCGAACTATTTTCAGAGGAAAAATAAAGCAATAAAGCATAAAGCAATTACCAAAAGGACATGCTCAGAAACAAACGTCCTTGTGCCCATGTACATGTATGTATACATCCATGACAAAATTCGTATAACTTATTTAACGTTTGATAAATTTTTGGCTTAGCAACTGCTTTGGTTAAAGAAAAGCATCCATTTGTTTGCTTTTGGTGTATTTCACATTCATAGTTCACTACCATCGAGGCAGTCTAATACTTAAGATATGTATGAAAATAAAATATATATATATATATAATGCAATACTAAGTACAGACTAGTACTGTGCAATGAACCAAATGGATAAAGGGTATTCATCACCTACATTCATCACCTTTATTAATTACTTGTATGCATGATACAGCAATCAGTTCAGTATGCATACATCTCGTGTGACTACAAAATTAATGACGCCCTTTCTTCAATGGCAGAACCGGAGGTCCCAAGGGTTTGTTCCGTCATCGTATAATTTCTATTGGGCTTTCAACCATAACGTATGAATGTTCGATGCATTGGGAAACGTAACATGGAATTCTCAAACGAAAATGGTTTATGTTCATTTTGAAAAAGCACTGCTTTGATTCATTTCTTAAGATGAATCATGTTTTGTGTGACATTAACAATTGATAATTTTTTACTAAAATATGAAATAAGAGTTCCTTCATAGGATCTGATCTTTTATCAATAACATTAAATTTATGAGACATTTTTTGTCTAACACTATGTAATAGGATTGTTCTTGAGTTACATTCTCATCTACACGTCCGTGTTAGTGTTGTTCATTAAGGATGTATGAAGAAGTTCATGTGAATGTCATGGTCATACAAATTACTAGAGCTCTTCGGCATATATAACAAAATTAGATTATAAATAAGAGTTCATATCAAAGCGTTCCAGAAATTGCAAAATCTCATTTTTGGATAAAGGTAGTTAACTAAAAATAACAAGTAAAGGGACGGACAAATTGACAGTGTACATTGCTTTCAGAATGACAAAAATAATTTTACTTACGGAGATACATGTAGCTCTATATCAAAGTTTTATTTTCGTATGCCCTAAATTGAACTGTGGAATCAGAAATGAGAATCCAAATTCACCGTTCAATGTCTGAAGAATTTCTTTGCGAAAATTTTTTTTTGGGGTTTAAGCATATTTTATTCATATAAGAATCTGGTTCAGTAAGGCAAGACTTTGATTTCATGAAGTACAAAACGTAATAAGCAAAAATCACAAGAACGTGACAAATAGAACAGAACAAAATTCATGAAAACATTGATATATTTTGTATTAATATTTACTTAATAACACAGTAACTTTTTTATCTGTCTAAACGAAAACTAATCAGGGAAATCAATTATTGAAATAACCATTATGGTCAAATGCATTTTTCTGAAAAATATCATATTCGCAAGACGGCAACACACTTTTGAAATACAAGCTTGGAACCGAATGAGTTCACAGGTCTGTTTGAACAAAGCAGAGTTCTCATTACTGAACCATAGAAAAGTATTGTTCATAAGCCTAATGGATCCGAGCGCTTGTCATTGATCTGGATTGCCCTAACGAGACTAATATCGTCCCGATGACCATATTGTTTGCCAGAGAGACGTAAATATGCGTAAACGTGTGCTACACATACACGTGCCAATACTTATATGACCATTGTCCTACTTACCAAAACAGTGAAGAACTCCTTATCGTTCTTTGATGTTGCCAATACCATGTTTACAATGATAGTGATAAAAGACGTGATAATAGTGGTAAAAGGTTCTCTAATTATTGCAAATATGAACTTTAATGATCCCCAAATAAACACAAGGTTATAAAATGATGCTCATCTGAAGGTATTGCGCTTAAATAAAAGGTCACATTTGAAAATATTTTGATTTGCTTAAGTTATCTTTCATTTTAAAGAATCAATAACTTATCTTTAAGTTTGATCGAGCACTTCCCCTATGAAGCAAAAGGATGGACATGCCTTTAAGCCTTAGTTTGATAATAAACGGAAATCGGTATGACCATTCCGTTTATGGACGACCTTCCTAGTGTACTGTACATGAGCTGCATGTGGCTTTTTCTGTATCAATGTTTACAAACAACTTGACCCACATGACTTTCAGTCTCCATCACTGGCTTATTTAAACGTTGCCGCTAAAACGCCAAAATGCTAATTTTGAGTGAAGCATCCTCTTTGGAAAAAAGTTGCAACTCTAATAAGATTTCTCAACGGAAAAGTTAGGAAAATGCTTCAAGGCGTCGGTTATTGGGGCGGGCGCAAATTTGGCAATGCGTGGGAAGATGGTTTACAAAATGTAAAGTTTAAATCGAAACGTGTGTCTCGAATGAATATAAAAGCTCATACTCATATTTAGTATTGAGACGAGGAGGAACATTGTTTTTGTCCTAAGGTCTACATGAGCACCTCCAAAAGTGAAAAAAATTTCTCTTTCATATTAAAAAAAATCTTCATTTGATCTTCCGAAAATTCGAATATTGCCGCGAAAACAGAAAATGCGTATCGCAAGTAATAGAAAGTTGAGAACTAGCGAAATAAAGTATGGAGCTAAAGCACTTTTTCATAAAAAAACAAACACAGTTGCGTTACTCACAACATGTCAAAAGAACGGTTTTTCCATTTAAGTCTTAGTATACAAGTAGATAATAATACATGATAAACCTTCTTTAGCAGCACTGCACTATTCATTCAAACAGTATGTTTTTCCTCGCGAAATTGACATCTGCAGGGAATACATATCACAAGTAATACGAAATTGAAAACATACGCTGGATATAATGAGGTTAAAAGCACAACTACATGAAAACAAAATTCTCAACAAACATGACATTGCAAAAAGTGATGTTAATTCAAGTAATTACGTTTTCAAAGTTGATGTTCCTGGAATATACCATAAATCGATAATTTACTTGCGTCATGAGTGTAAAAATCTCCTCAAATGCAAAATTGTCATACTGTGAAAGCAAATTGGCTAAATTATACCGAACGAATGATAACGGTATTTGCTTAAAGACAAAGCCTGTACGGCCCTATATACTCACTGAAGGAAGTTAGGCAACACTTGACATTCGTTACATAAGTTATCGCTATCCTAACATTTCATTGGTATACTCCTCATACTTCCCATATTTGTAGACCTCTATACTATGGCTTCGAACCACAGATATGTAAACCTGTTCTCTAAAATGTTTTTGGAAGATTGAGGAATGGAAGAATATTAATCAAAGATCAAGAAAGCATCACCATGACCTGACAAGAAAGATTGCAATATGTCTGAAACAGAGTTTGAAGACGCATTTTCCTTAATATGTGTAAGGGTATGGTAGGCGTTACGCGGATTGGAATATGTTGGTGGTTTCAATGACAAGAAAACGTAAAAAAGACAAGGACCACTTGAAATGAAAGAATGCTGAATTCCTAGTTCAATCAAAATTTACGAATTTAGCAACACCGACACTTATGATTAAGGACGATATATAGTAAACTCTATTATTGTATCAACTAATATACTTATCCGGTCTTTTGCCCTTGTCCCTGACTCGACAGCATTGGGAACACAAATATAGTTTTGATTACTATAACGGTTTCAAAACCGTCATCATAAGAGAAAGTTATTTCCATATTTAAACAAAACCTATTGTGTAAGTTGAATCGTCAACCATTATTATCAACATTACATTCTGAGTTCGTCATTTGAAATAAAAGAGTTAAATGTGTAATATGTAACTAGTAAACGTAAAATATTCTAATAGTTATTCTCACACCATCTTCAAGCCCATCTTTAATTCTCTCAAGGCGTCGTTATGGCATTAACCGGGGTTGAGACAACGTTGAGCCACTTTAATATATTCTAAACTGCTCTCTGCTTACGGGTTCAAAGACTTGAATCAACATTCTTGACACAAGAAGAAGCTCCAATGGCCCATAAACATTTACGACCAAGGTGTGAGTTGTCAAAAAAGACACTGCCAGAGCCTTTGTGGTTGTACTGGAAGTCGAAAATAGAGTATTTGTGTCAAATCTTTAGACTATCATTCACGAAAGAGCGTTTCCTTTGTTGTTAAACTCTAAAACTGAAATCAATAATTGTCATGGTTTTTACCTTTCTCTTTAACCTACAATCACCTTTACACACAGTTCCAAATCAATCTTCGAGCATAAAAACATATACAAAACGATAACGAACAGATTACAGTAATTTTTCAACCCAGGTATTCATGATTTGTGTGTAGCATAAGAAAAGGTGGATAGCACTGAATATTTAGTAGGACCCCGGTTGCCCGGACCCCGTGTATCCGAAAACCAAACCATCAGCACGATCAGAACTCGCTTAACCGGACCCTGTCTTCCCGCACCCGCACGGTAGCTTTCCTATCATCGGTGAATATCTATACAAATCATGAACCGGCTATCCGCTAGATGCAAATCGTCCACAAAGATAATCTCACTTGTTAGCAATGAAGGCGACACAATTGATATCATAATTCCATATTTGGTAGATGTGCAAAACATCCAATGAAAGTACAGAATCATTCAAGTTTTATACAGGAACTTTGTTAGTCATTGTTCCCATGTAACCTTGTTACAAATGGGTAACATTTCTTTTAAAAATTCCACGGGGATTAATATTAGCAACACACGTACCGTCCTCATTAAAACGAAATAACATAGTGTTAATCCTCTAATTGTCTTGATTGAAATATGTGCGCATCGCAGAAGAGAATGCGCTCCATTTATGGGAACATAATCAATGTTCAGTCTGAAACACCGTCGCTGATTGATCAAATGTTTTCGATTCCAACCAAACATGCTTCTTTATTTCTACCCCACCCAATGACTAACTGTTACAGATTTAACGTGGGAAGGAATTACATCAGTATTTGGGGGTCTCAACGGAAATTGAAAAAATATAAAAATTTGTTACAAAATATTTATGTGTTTATCACTCAACTCAAAAGGCTACACAACTAGGTGTAAAATCCATGAACGAGAAAATAACTCATCTCTTACATCTACGGTGCACAATAGCTTGAGTTCCTGTAGCATCGTGACGAGCGTGGACATTAACTATTACGCTTCATCACCGACTCTATAAATAATTGATATGTTTACATTATTGTTGCAAACAGGACGAGTTTCCAGCCATTATAAAACATTCTCGCTGCATTTTCCAGCGTTCATTACATTCTCTGTTGCAAGAACTCTCTGGGGGTTAATGTGATTTACTGTATCTTTCATCCTAAGTCACAGGGGAAGAAGAAATTGCAGTGATATTATGGCCAACACATTAGACAAGTGTAGGCCTTATTGCTTGATCTGCTTTTCTTTAGAGCTTATGTAGATGATAGAAGTAAGATAAATGTTAATGATAGTTTCAATATTTATTAAACAACTTGATACCAAGATCATTGCTATTGCACATCATTGTCTCAGTAAAAGGTGAATAGTAGGGGGATTGGCAATATCTACAGGTTTCAAATAAAATTTCACTGTGAAAAAAATAGAAATCCGAAAAAGCACCATTGAGTGATCGCCATCATTCTACGGCAAGTATCCAACGGGCAAGGATTTGTATAGGCCTACACTAAGCCTTGCCTAACGGTGATATTTACAGTGACGCCATTTGATGGTCATGTCATTCCCCCAGCGAAAAGAGTTATAATCAATCCGAGTGTTGAGGGCATTTATCTAAAACATTCAACGAGAAATGAAAGGGTATCTGCCCCAAATGGTTAAATCCGGGATTCGCAGTTCTTAGAGTAAAAAACTAAAAACAGACTGATATATATAATCTTTGTTAATTATGAAAGCCTACGGAAATCAATATAATTCTTTATCATATATTTGAAATAAACATGTTTTTTGGGTCGTTATGAAAAATTCAATACTCAGCATGACTACACCTTTTACTGTTTTCATGATAAAATTGTAAAAATGTTGAAAATATGCACTTGAAATCAAAGAGATTATCTTGAAATAAGCTAATGTTGAAAAAGAAATAATGTAAACCACCATACTATTACGAGATATTAACAATGGCGAAAGATTTGTTAATTTGGTTATATGGTCCCCTAGAGAGCCGTCTTCACGAACAATGTCACTAGTAAGTAGATTTTCACATACCAGGGGATCCCTAATTCTGTACAAAATCAAACACAAAATTGTTACAATAATTTAAGTAACGTTATCAAATTATACAGGCCTCGTGAGAGAAATATGTGCCAATTTAAAAGGAACTTGGTACAGTTACAATTCGATAACAGTGGTTAAAAGCCAAGTAGCATCACTTCTTGAAACAAAATTTCAGCTAATCTTATATCAAAGTTGCTTGATTGCTACATGTGTTTTGAAATTATTGTAGATTTGGATTTTTCATATCTCACAAGTGGGATAATTATGTATATAAAAATGTGTACAAGTAGATCAACGGAAACGTGAGCATCGTATGTATCCATTTCATACATCTTACACTGCTTGTACTTCAAATTTTTTACGTCATATATTTTTCTTCATTGGGCAAAAAGGGGAAATAACCATACAAGATAATGGAAAAGATAAAGTTTTTTGAAACATAATATATGACATTTGTGAAACAAGTTCAGGGTAACCATATATATTAATATAATCTGTTAGTGATGAAATGAATCTTATTGAACTGAAATCCCCTCATTCGGTCACATTGGCCTTTTCTAATTATTGTAGATGTGCTATTTTGAATAGCAAACGGTACATCTAATGAAGCCCATAGGACCTTTTTTCAATGAGATTGGGAGGAAAAGGTTCATCATCTACACACAGATCACTTTTGCATCAAATCCTTCTGCTCTTTTGAAATCAACTGTATAACCTGAATACGTATATCATATTCAAATCAATTATATAGCAGGATACCTGTGTGAAGATGGTGTTTAGAATCGAAAGATATGCACCATGGGCGCACTGTTTAAATTAACGAAATATTGGTTTGCGTCAGAGCCTCCTAAACAATATTCGAACAAAAAGAAAATATAAGATATACCATCACGTTCTCCATAAATATGCCAACTATGCAATTTTGGCCGATGCAGTGACAGAAGGACAAACAAGCATTGAGCCATCACTAGATCGTTACACAGTCTGGTCTGCAAATATCAGAGCACGAAATGGTCAAGTCACCCTCCATAACCATGGATTAGTCTGTGTGGAGTCACTGCCAATCTGGAAATCGATTACTGTTGACAGAGAAAAAGCGAAAGGATAGTGAGTGATAGTAATGCGTGTGTTCGACATTGGATAACGATGTTTTCAATGTCCATGCACAAATTGACCATCCTCCATAAACATTCATTATTTCAGCTGCATGCCTCTGCAGAGGAGAGACGTTTAGTGGATTCTACAGCTGAGAGCTGAGGCAATAATGGTTTTTGAGATTGAACTTGAAGAACACAAGCACGTCATCACGAACAGAAATTCTGATAATGAACATCAGCTTGATCAAATACTTTAACAAAATGACAATAAGCGCGACGACATATGCATTTTAGAATTCACAGGCGCAAATTAAAATATTTGGCCATATCAAGAAATGAAACTAAATCTTTGTCTATGATACAATGGGAATTGTTATCAATGGCTTTATGTTATTGAGACTTCTTAATGTTGCTTAAATTTACCATTTGAAGATTTGGTTCACTGACAATACAAGCAAAGGTCCAAGTAATGGTTTCGAAGGAAATAGACATTGTGCCTGGTCTGGCATTATCATTATATGTTTTGCATTTTCGATAAATAAAAGTTTTGGGTAATCAAGAGATTTTGTATGATATGAAATTAAATCAGCACATTTTCGAATGTTGATTCATACCAAATCAAAATCGATGACGAATACCAAATCTACTATTAACGCTTGATCCATAAAGCAGGCCAATCTAGGCTACTGCCTTGAATTTTCAAAGGTAAGCTTTAGCATTGTAGCAAGAACAAAATGAGCAAACACGTAGATGATGAGAAAAACAAAATAGGTTAGGTAACAACGATCTAAAGATCAGGAAGTTAACATAGCATAAATGTTTTAAGGAAGGAATTTGCAATTTTCTTTAGAAAGTTAATGACTAGAGCGGATATGCTAAGGTATAACGTGCAATCGATGCAAAGCATTCTAGCAGAACTCAGTAAACCAAGTGTAGGTAATTATATATACGTATGTAAGAATAAGATTGTAAGAAAGTATTTGTGATGATAAAAGGCACATTATTGTGTTATCTCTCGATGAAATACAAAATTATTAATAATGTAAGAACAATAACATAACATTTCCTTTTAGGAAAGTAGTTCGTTTTTTCTGCATGAAATGAAACGTTACACAATTGAGTGAGTAAGTGAGTAAGTACAGTTAAAGGTTCTGTCAGCAATATTTCATCTATAAAACACGTTGATATTACCATCCCAAGGACAGAAGACAGACCAGCGAAAGGAGGGAAAGAGAAAGACAGAAAGGCAGAAACCTTGAGAGAGACAGCAGAATTTTAAACGGCCAAAGTTACATCTAGACTCTACACTTTGACCTGTTCAGCTTGGTTTCACCTGATGGGAACATTTAAAATAAATTTATATAATTTCTGGTATACAATAATCCAAACTTGAATTATCTTTGATTGAACCTAAAATACGATTTCTAGGTATTATTCATAGATTTAAAAATACTGACAAATAATTAACCTCTGTTGTCCTAAAATATGATGAATAACGAGCTGTAAATTCAATTTGGATGGAAGAAAACAACGAGGAGAGCAAAATGGTATGATATAATGTCATTAGCTGGCGTTCTGCGATGAACGTGGATGGATGGTTTGACGTGCCCATACTAATAACGACGGTAATCTTATTGCTGCGATCAAAAGAGATATCTTGGCATATCAGTCGCCCACTTGTTGACAGAGTGTTACAGACAATATGGAGGTAAACAGAATAATAGAAGTTAATAGCTATTTTATGAAATTGAATGACGTTTTGATAAATATCATTTTAATGGTTCAAGGTTCAGCAGTGTGGTTAAATTGATTTTAGGGGTATCATTATCAAAATTAATTAATTGCTGAATGTGAGACAAGGTTATGTCAATTCCATTACAAAATTTACTTGTCAAATTCTTTCTCGAAATATCTGTTTCGTTGCAGGCTGTAAGATTTTAAGCTAAATTTTTCTAAAAAATGCTTTTCTGTTAGTAAAGGTTGTGTATAAACAGAACTATCCATAAATACTTCGCTCTGATTAAATTGAATTAAAATATTTAAACAGGAGACTTTTGAATAATCATTTTTATTGTTACAGTTTAGATACAATGCCAATATGGACTACGTTTGGCCTCGTTCTTTAATATATAGGATGCTTAAAACTTAAAAAAAGTTATATCTTCACATGTGATTAATGAAGCATTTCATAAAAAGTACCAATAGCAAGTACTTAAAATGTCTTGAAATGTGCACCAAGCACCTCGCTAAAGATTATATTTAACAAAATATAAACGTAACGAGTGCTAACGACCATCTGCTATTTGAGAGGTTGACAATGAAAATTAATCACCTCTTCGTCATTATCATTATGATTTCTCGACACTCCGTGCTCTATGCTACAAAGTAAACTTCACACACTGTTTAATGATGGGGTCCGTGATTATCTGATATTACATAAATTGTCCCTAGTGCAGGAAAATCGATTTCCGATGAATAGAGTACGGCATTGCGTGATGGAAATGATCACAGAGACTGACTTGAGGCCCTCAGAATCATTATGTGTCTTATATCATAGCATATGATAAAGCAAGTCTAGAGTTTCCATCTTATTGTAATGAACTGTGTTAGAGGACCACGGACGCCTTTCAACATTATTTTTTTAACACTTGGTCAGAATCAGCATTTGTCTTATATCATATCATATCAAATGATAAATAAAGTCTAGACCGGAATTATAAACATGAGAATACAAGTTTAGTGTTCACGCACCCAGATTCACTTATTTTCTAAAAAATTTGATCTCTCATTAATTGACACCTTTGAGGGCATAATTGTCATTTTGTAATTCTTCCATTTTTCAGTTGACTCTGGACATCTTAAATATTTCCATATACTTTCTCGTGAATACGATATCTTAAGAAAATGTCATTCTATTATTATTTGATTAATTCAAAACGTTCCAACCGACAACGATTAAAATTTGATGAAATGACAAACATAAACACACCAACGATATTCATCGCATGACAATGTGACACTTGGTCTATTGTAAGACAAGATACAAATAATAATTTATATTGACTACTAGCAATATTTTCGTTCCCTTACTGCAACAAGCTGGCAAATGACAAATATTCTGAGTGATAGTTACCGAATCCAAAAATACTATATATGTATGTCGTCCTTTGAGAAATATGAAAACGGAGTGCTACATTGCATCTTCACAGATTATGTTTTTAAATATTTCTAATGCAAGGTTAAGCTAACAAAATACATAATACTGTTCAACAGCTGTATACAGTATATACATGTAGCTTCTTATGACTCAAACAAAGACCTTACTTAAAACTTTTGTCCATTGAGTACCTATTCGACATATACGTTAAACATGCTTGTTTCACATAATCAATGGCAAGATATGAACAATGTTTTGCTGACGAAGCAAGTCAAAATTGGAACATCAGCAATAACGAAAATTCATTATTTTTTATATTTTAGAACATAATCTTGTACAGATAAATCATTGTTTCAAAATAAAATATTAAAAAATAGCCTCATAACGAGTTGCTATTTACAGTGTTAGCATAATTACTCTATCATCGATGAAACTCTGTCTGTGTGTAATCTTTTTTCGGTTTTATTTTGAGTTTAATTTTCCTTTTCGTTGTATGTAACTATGCCGAATTTATACGATTCAATTTTTGAGTAGCACGAAAAACAGATTATTTCAAATACTTTCCTAAACAGAGTGAAATGAGCGTCAACGGAACAATTCTATTTGATGTTATTAAAGCATCCACAAATCATAATTTCAGAAAAATATGTTCTTCCAGTTACATAGTAATGAAAGACACAAAAGGGTAGTCATTGAGAAACAATGTTCTCAAGGTTCTCTCAGGTTTAAAGTTTAATGTTTCTGACAATCCAATTGAAATAAAAAGTATTTGGGTGGAAAGAATCAAAACACGAGGCAAATCTTATTAAAATAAGCTCTTAAAATCGCTAATTTTATTGAGCAATTAGCTTATAACGGATGTCCAAGTGGCCTGTGGCCCGGAAATGACCCAACATTACTCCGAATACTGATAATCATCAACACAACAATGTTTTCGATGTCGAGAATTTTGGAAGTGCACATGGGACGTCCGATGTCTGTACCGCAGGGACGTGCAACTCTGTCTGGTTTCGCAAAATCCACCGTTCGCTATCCACCACTAATCTAAAAATAGCAGTCTAAAGTTGTGTACAAAAAAAACGAAATGTGAGCGAATGGATAGATCTTATTTAAATAAGATTGAACACTCGGGTTCACAAAACCAATATCTTTGTGATCATAAAGGTTTCATGACACTGAGGTTAATGTCCATTGAAAATCGATTCAACGAAGTTCCTAAGAATAGAAGTATCACATTTGTCTTGTAAAGAACCTCAAATGCCATGACCTTATCTCCTTAGTGTCGCGTGAAGGGGCAATGTAACGCGACATTCTTTAACCTTAACGTTGTTGCGATTGGATGAAAAGAATCTACTTTGACCTTGACAACAGGCCGAGGAACACCATATTGACAGTTACCAATGGATCCCGCCATTGCAACTACGACTTATGATTATATCATTCGCAACAATTTCATAACGGCCGATCCAAGGTATTTTGGATAACAAACTGTCTTTCGTGAACTGAATCCACTCAAATAAAAAATCATAATAAGCATGTTGTACACTGTCGACGGTATTGTTAAAAGTAAACACATGTAAATCATGTTGAATTACTATTCAGATAATGATGGCAAGAAAAGTTTGAATCAATTTATAATTAAATTTCACTTTGGATATGTTGATCGAAAACAATTTGTACCTTGGAAATACTGGAATATATAAAACAGTTAAGCTTTACCGGATACATTCTCGCCTAGCTGAAATAGTAAAATCATATAAAGATGATAAACCTAGTCGGAAACGTTGAAGGGCAACGACTGGCACATTCAAAGTAATATATGAAAATGTCCTTTCGGTCTCGCCGTAAGTCATTACCTTTCATTTCAGTCCTCTTCCATCGACATGAAATACCCTCGCAGCATTTCGAGAATCTCCATCCGCCATCATCAAGGACCCCAACTGGTATTTACTATTTGACTGTTATAAATGAGATTTAGATATACTGATGTCGCGACCCGAATCGTACATGAAGGAAATGGCACTTTATCATGCAGATTACAAGAATGTACCAATCTGCAATATTCCTATTAATATTAACTGGCAATGGGTCTCCTTCTCCCAGAGCTCCCTGGACATTAACCGACTCCATCACAAACACATTTTAATCACAATTAGACGTGTTTGCGGGCAGCTCTGGTTAAACGTTGACCAGCGTCCAGTGGCTTTATAATGGACCAGTCTGGTATGAATCTCTTCTCTTGCTCACGCTACCATTATGAAGTTGTCAGTAACAGGTTGTAAATGTGATACTTTGTGTGATATTCAGTGAATTATCCTTCGTTCTGATGAATGCTTCACAGCAATGTAAGCACAAAGGATGTTGGAAATACTATAGGTTCCCCATACCGAATCCATGTAAACATATAAGGGGTGTTTGATTGAAAAGTTCTTTTTCTTCTCTGTCTGTGTTTGCAAAACGCTTGATTGAAAGACAATTTTAAGACATCTCGGCACGCATGTTTCTAAGCAACGGGGCAATCGAGGGCTATATAATGGCTGATATCATATGATAGGGGCCACTGCCTTAGTTAATAGACCCTCAAGTGAGACAAGCTTATCTCTCAATATCTAAAATTGGTTAAGATTAACAATGCTGATCGTTGTGTCAGGAAATACCTCTTTTGAAATTCTTATAAATATCCCCATACGATATGTACAGTATTGTAAAATATACATATTCTATTAACTATTATTCATTTATGTGTTGCTGGATATGCGTCGATTATATTTGCCTTTGTACTTGAAAGATTGCTTTCAGTCAATCCCTGCAATGGTCTTACCTTTTAATGAGACATTTCAATAATAATCCAATATACGTAAAGCATGTAAAGCAGATATAGAAGAGTGTAAACTTTTACAAATGGTGACACCAAAATTAGTGCGCAAGTACCCAAGGCAAGGAAAAGCAACATTGTATTCAACAATCTGAAAACGAGACAAATGTGATCGTATTTTGTTCGCAATTATCAATAATAGATTATTAATGCCAGGTGTCGATTAACTGCCGCCGAACACAAGCATTTGATAACAACCCCCAGGTTCACATCGAATTACAAATAATAACACTGATTGGATGAAAATACATTAAATATTTCTTCAGGAGATTTTGCATCAAATTTGGATCTCCTTTGAGGGGGATACGGTTACACATTTCCAAAAGGTTGCAATATACATTGATTTAGTTAATAAATCAACGATTCATATATAAGGCATGAACATGCAACATACCTAACCATGATGATAAAGTTAGACTTACCAAAGAAAGTAAAGTGAAGAGCAAGTTAATACAAGCACACCATTTCGCGTGAACACAATTTGGTCGTGATATATCCTCTGTAAGGACTCATATGCTTGTACTAAACTGGATATACTATGTTATGCAGATATCTGATTATGATTATACCTCTGTTTAACCATCATTCAATCATAGACCAGAACTGACTAAAATCAATCTGGATACAATGTTTCTATGGACGGTTATTCTTCGGGGTCATGCATGGTTCAGAATGTGATTATTAAGCAGGATTGTTACCGGTCAGATTTATTGAATGCTTCTAATTTAACATGAATACCCAATGAAATAATTCCCACAGAGCAATCTCTAATTGATATATTGGAATTTCACATCCTGTAAACAATTACAAATCACTGTGAAGAAGCTCCCCCTCTCCCAACACATACATTGCACTTATAGTAAGTCTGATATTATCGATTTTGAAGTGGAATATTTCATATTCAAGAAGGTGCGAGTTATAATGTCACACTTTAAACATAAATGACGAACTTTAATATTAGATGTTTTTAAAAGTTCTTAAATGTATTTGCAAATTCGCTCCTTTTAGAATCTTTCGACTTTTTGACTTCCTTTACAAGAAGTGTCAAGAAGCAAACAGTCATCCATTAGGTACATGGGAAACCTAAACTTAATAAAGATATCTTCATGGACATGAATCGTGTTTGTCACACATAGCACGTAAAGATTAAGGGAAGAAAGAACAGTTACTATCAAAAGAACGATTGGCAAGTGGTTAAGTGGCAAGGATAAGACAAATATAAGGATAAAAGCTCCTACATGTTATCAATTATAACTTCAACGGTATATGTACCACTAATGGTATGAATGTACTGCAAGAAATACTTGAATTATTGTAAATCGATATCTATAAGTAGAGGCGAACTTTTGATTCAATTGTATGTTTATACGTTGTAAATACGTTTTCTAGGTGTAAGCGTATAAATCCTACAAAAAGAACATTGAAATTCTGACAACCTCGAAAAAAAGATAAATCACCAATAATGTGTGATGTTTGATGCGAGATGTTTCAGTCATTTTGCGTGATATTCAATATGTGATGTGTGACGAGTAATGCATGGTGCGTATTTTTGATATGAGACACTCAATGTACGGTGCATGATGTGAGGTGCATGGTGTGTACCCTTGATACGAGACCCTCGATTTATGGTGCATGATGTGAGGAAGCTTAGTGCATGATGTGTGGTGCATGATGTGAGGTAGTGCATGATGTGTAGTGCATAGTGTGAGGGAGTGCATGAGGTGTGGTGCATGATGTGAGGCATTGCTTACTGCATGATGACGATACGTGGTGCTCGATGCGTGAGGCGTATTCTTGATATGTGACCTTGATGTGTGGTCCATAATAATAGGTGGACGAAATTTGATGCGTGATTCTCGATGCACAATTCCTGATGCGATCTCATGTTACGGCATCTATGCTAAAAATGCTTAACTCGGTTCACTTTTGAACTCGCTTGATGAATGAGATTTGTTGCTAATATGAATAATGGGTATGGTTGTCATCCTTTCAATAATTTCTTACATCCCTAATCTTCAAACTTCATTCGCATTCTGTTTCAAGTTAATATGTTTGGACCTTTAATGGGTTTACAGCAGATTTTTAATCTATGTGTAGATTATTGAGAAGACGTTAAATTTACATAAGCCGAACAAATTGATTTACAACAAAGCGATGCCAATAACCTCTCTCATTGACCAATTTATCTTCATCAACATAATCAGTAAATAAGATCTCATGACGCAGGGCTTCTAGGTCACATCGCTGAATTGCTGCTATTTGAGGAGTGACTTTCTATTATTCAAGGAATACATAAAAAACCTGTCAATTTACGGGAAATAAAGCTAATATAAGTATTAGAGAGATTAACTAGGGTATTCTTACTGATCTGAGTTAAATCGTATCGGCATCTTTGTGTTTTCACACAAAACCTTTAATCTTTAGTCTAAAATTACGAACATCGACTTAATATTTCAGATTTATCAATTACCCTCAATTTATTCGACATACTTTGTTTATGACAAGAGCATTGAACCATCAACCTCCAAACTCTAAACGGATGATTTAACAATGTTATCATCAGATTAGTTGAAAAAAATCATCTACAACGCATTTCAGTTACAGTTATGCTAGCCTAGCTGTTAGCTTCCCTAATTCCTCCACATAGAAACAGAAATAATCCGACCATTCCATTCCACTTCCAGACTAATCATGATTGCCAGAAATATTCCCAACTACGATGATAAAGCTCATTTCGCATCCTTTCACCTCAAATTGAACCTCTCACAAAATGCACATCTCCCAGTGTTGAGGAAACATCGGCCTTTATTCCCCGCTGTACATATAGATTACTTCCTGGCAACGACTGATGCCAGGTGATCACCAAATGAGTCTGCGAACGTGACCAGAGTATGGAGATACTTGACCATTGAAGGTGACCGCCACGTCTTCCGTCTTGACCACTGTTTCTCTCACCAATCAAGTGACAGTGACACTAGAAGATCTTAAAGTTGACACTTAAGTTGTAAAGAACTTAGTGTCAAATCTTTCCCAAAGAGGTTTTCGTTTTGTCTCGACCATTCTTGCTTACTAGTGACAATGCCTCCTTAAGTTATCATAGAAGAAATTTTATCATTGCAAAACAATTTTCTCATGGACAAGCTTATGATCAAAATAACTTTGCTGTACCAATATGATCCCATAGTCTTCCTTCAAACTGATTTTGTGCTGTCATCAGGATTAACATGTAAAATATTACAGAAAAAATAATACAAACCTAACTCAAAGCGGACATTTTCTCTAACAAAATATTCCATTGTTAAGTATATAATTTGGAAGCAGAATATGACAAATTAAACTTTACTAATTTTCATGAGTACTATTATCTATCAAATAGAGAGTATATAGAATTTCAGAAAATACATTTTTACATAGCTAAGATGCGTCAAAGTCTTTTTTAGTACAGCATATAACCAAATTTACCATTGGGCATGCATAATCACTGAATTTGAATATTTTTTGTGGCAACTGTTCATTCAGTTCTTCTGTCACAAAAATCCAAAAGATAATGGTAAGTAATAAGTAAATATGAACCATTACAAGTGTTATGTTGTATTCAAAACGATAGCTAAGTAGGATGCACAAAAGTCCTGGAAAGAAACGTAATACAACCTTTTAACTTGCCAGTTCCAAACCACCCTAAATGGTAAACAAACCTCCACATATCAACAAGGCTTTAAGGATGGACTTTGTAAACCTTACCAATGACGTAATGCACCTTTAACCAATGAGGGAATTTGTTGTGATCGACTATCGCAGGTAGGTAGGAAAGAGTTATTGTTCATGGCATGAAAATCGGCAGGTAACCTTGTGGCATTCACTGCAGAGTGTTAGTGCACGAAACAAATTTCACCTACTCATGTATACAAGTGCATAATGTAATTTTGATTCGTTTGATATACGTTGTCTGACTTCAACTAAACTAAAAGGATCATCCTTTGTCCATTTGTACAATAATCATCCTCAAACCTATCATTTCATCGTCATGCCCGTGGTAAATGTTATCGAAGTTATATGGATAGAATAGACAGAAAGGGCCATATTATCAAAATTCAGGGTTCTGTGACAAAATATTCAACATCCACTTAACGAAGAAAATTGCTCAACAATTGCATTGATTTTGTATAAAAGACAAACCATGAATAACATCTGACGTTGTTGATCACATATAAGAGATATTACAGAGAACAAAACTCAAGGTTTCGAAATTTCGATCCAAAATCAATTTTACGAGCTGTCTTTTCGATTACGGATCATTAGGGAATTTGATTACGTCATGCTACGTTAATTTGGGACTTCTGAGGTGAAAAATATTTTCTCGATGTCGTTTTCGCCATGCCATGATGCCTCAATGATAACACAAATTACGAGATATTTGATATTTTCAAATACACCAATGAGTGAACAAACTTTCGGGATGCAGCTGAACAATCAAACATCAAACATGTTACCACCTGAACAATCATTGTCAATCCTTGCGCACTTTCAATGTCATAATTTCACACAGCACTTTCAATTAAATCATTATAGACTTTTGCGCATCCACATTGTGAAACCGTGCCGATTTCAACTTAATCATTTCCTGCCATGTTTGTTACTGACGAAGTGAGTTTAATAGGTGTTATGTTTTCTTATCACGTTTTTTGATAATTGACAATGAGTCTGGAACTTGAATTAAATTACATCTTAAAGCACGGCCCGGGTAATATATCAAAATGTTATTTGAACTTACTATAGCGTGTTTTTTTATTATTCAGATCTGGAATTTGAAAATGGAACGTACAGCTGCATAAAGGAATTTTTTTCACTTTTACTGTATCCTTGTGAAAATATCATGAAATTCTGGGGTAAGTCTGGACACCAATAAAATAACGCCAGCAGAACCTTACAAACGATTATCAATTGTCCATGTTCGAAATAGCCATTTTTCACCTTATTTAGGGATCGTCGTGCCTATAGTCTGGAAAAAATATATTTTCGGTAGGGTGAAAAAGACAGAAGGGGTCATATATGCGAAATTCCGGTGTCCCTTAATTCCGATTGGATTATCATATTTCGGGCAGCATATAAAGACTTTTTGCAAAAGGAACAAACATGACTGTTGATCACGTATAAAGGATTTTGCGAAGAAAATTAACAATATTTCAGATTACATGATACTGCATTTTGATAAGCTGATCTTGATACATATTTCATTAATTAGTCGTCATAGAGTTTTGTCTTCAATCTCATTGAAATCTTGTATAAACTATCACTCGTAGTTCACTGCGTTTCTGACCTACGAGTGATAGGTTCCAACTTCCTTTAATGAGATTGGACGATCTTTGAAGAAAACCATCAGCAGCTATTTTCAAACTTCATTCGACCAAATGTTCGTGTCATTTTCATAAAGCGTAAAGCCTACAACAAATCACAGATTATGGACTACGAACTTCATCTCACAGGACTAGGGCGAATGTGTAGTTAGGGTAATGTTTCTGTCATAAATCATCGGGGTGAACTATTGAAACATTGTTTTACGGTACAAGGATAAAGCATGATACAACTATGAGCCATTATTATTCTAAAGGACATAATTAAAGTTTCGTACAAGGACATTGAAACGGGAATAATTAACAATCCTTACGTGTACAGAACTTATAGGGTCACAAAGTATCTTGTAGGGGTGTCAAACTTTTAAAATAGTGTTACTTGATCGATAAGTAGATGTTGTTTCTGACAATTAACATCTTACTGCTTATCAGTTCAGTACAATGACAATAAACAGGTTACAGTCGAAATTTGTGATAAAAATAGGACAATGACCCGTGTCAATGGATGAAACGTAATTTTGGAAACTTATTCGCAGCAGACACAATGACAGGAATAGGTTGGTAGTGATCAGTAGATCATTTAACTAATTTGCACGTTAAGTGGGCGTAGGATTTCAACTTCTTGACATTTAATTTGCCTTTTTCCATTTGCAATTAAAAAGGGATAAAGATGCATCTTAAGATAAGCGATTTGAACTTAACTCAGGTCATTTGGTATTTTGGCTCGTATGCAAGCCACTTTCATATTTTAAAAACATACTCTGTGTCACTTTAAGTTATGAGCCAAATAGTTGGCCATACATGTAAGTAGTGACATATTTGTTATGTGCGCACATGTGCAATGTAACTTTTGCTTAAAAATGATTGTTGCACGAGTTCCTGTATTTCGAAAATATTGTGAGATCATGAAATCATTGTTCGTGACGCCACTGTAGCGGGCAGTCTCAAGGCAAGCCGGTTGTTTCCTATATATTTATATGCGGTTAAAATAGCATAAAACGGGTAATAAAAAAGTATCATACATGGAAGTGTATCAAATGACATTTCAGAAACTCATGCAAAATTTTGTATGACCCTCATTCTCGCTCGGGTAATACAAACGTTCACACTCGTTTCGTAAGCGCCATAAAAAAAAACTTCCTCTGGTTTTAATCTCTATATATCATACCATTTCAAAATTGACTGCATTCCCCACTGCCTTTACATAAACCTTAGTGCAGTGGCTCGTGTTTGTTAAATATTTATCATTGTCTGAAATGCAGATATTTATCTTGGAACAGATTTTCTCCGAAAATATATAGGAGTTTCACGGATTGCACTTCTATAAAAGACAGATATATACAAAGTTAGAAAATTGCCCCAAAAGATTTATTTACTTCCAACCGAAAGTCAAATTTAAGGCCAGATATTCTTCATTCAATCCTGAAACGCGTTCCACATCTTAAAGACATGTTAAACGAAGAAGTGAAAATAGTGTTTAGATTTTACATCCAACAAGTCTTGTTTGATCTACTTAAGAGCGTCTGAGCAAATAAACATTTTATCATCAAATAAACATTTTGTTCGTACCTTTTAGAAGGAACAAAAGAACCAATTTTAGTTGGGAAAAAACAGAGCATGCGCAGTTGTAACTAAATTGGTACATTTAAAAGATAAACTCGCCAGGTTTTAAAGACTCAACCAAAGCCTCCAGTTCTTTGATGATTTCGCTTAGCCAGCAAGATGACAAAAGAGTACGTCATTGCAATTACAGAATACGACATTCAGAGATTACTGGGCGTATCTTTTGAGAGAGCTAACAATTTGCCATCTGAAGTTTCACCGATCGATTTTTGCTGCCAAAGGCTATATACTTCCAACACTGTTTTAATTAAAGGATCAAAGAAACGCAGTCCAACAATGACAGAACTGTTGATATAAAAATGCAAGAAAAGATAGACTATGTCATATGTCCTTCAAAAAGAATATCATAAATGTCAGAGAAAAACAGAATCGTAATACGTTTATCCGGTAAAAAATCTCAACCATCATTAAAATGTCACGTAAAAATTCGATACGATAATCTTGACTTAGGATCTGTCATAAACGTCATTCAAATAATGTAATCAATACAACTCATCAAATAATGTTTTGTTCTGCTAATTGTATTCCCTGATTTCGTACAAAAGGAACAGTAAAACTGAAGCATTGTCAACACTAAAATGACTGCATGAAGTTTGTGCTGGATGCGTAATATTATGATTGAAGAAATTACATACATTTCATATGTAAGTAATTGGGAACCATGCTAAAATGCCGTAAGTTTCATAGACCATTAGCAAAATCATCAGAAATAG
Organism: Phorcus lineatus; assembly: GCA_921293015.1. Classification (NCBI taxonomy): domain Eukaryota; kingdom Metazoa; phylum Mollusca; class Gastropoda; order Trochida; family Trochidae; genus Phorcus; species Phorcus lineatus. The sequence goes on along the minus strand of OV121088.1, from coordinate 24,950,160 downwards.
AAAGACAATGAAACAATTCTGGAACAAGAATAAAATTGAACAATGTGGCGAAATTCTTTCGAGTGGTGACATCATAGAAATTTATAGGCAGACACCATTGTAAACACATTCATAATCTTTTATAAGTATCATATTGTGTTAAGGACAATTCAGAACTATCATTGTTATTATCAATAATTTTTTTTATATAATTTCGATTCAAATGCCAAAGGCAATTCACTTGTAACGCAAGCGTCGAGGGAATAGCATATATGAAAGTTACATCATTTTGAACTCAATAATCAAATAAGTTCAGAAAACACTCGATATGTGTTCGATATAACATATTGAACCTCAGAATCATTGTAGCATATTTTTGTAACTGATCAAAAGATCTCATGAAAAGAAAATAACAAATTTTACCTTCTGCCAGACAAAGGTTTCTTAAACGGACATACTAGCTTCGGCTTATCTTGACCAATATATTTCTTTAAATCAAATGTTAAGATGCTCACACTAAAATGGTCGCATGCAATTTTCTCTTGATATGCGACACCTTTATCTACGACTTCAATATAATCGTACTGACTATTAAGATGTATTCCCTAAGTAGGAAAATATTACCTGAATTAACTTATATCAAAGAGAAGTTTAAGTAATATACCTTTTTGCAAAAAACGTGCTGTAGTGCCTTTGAAAGAATTTCATGATGAAATGATGACACAGAATGACGCTACTGTAACATCCAATTTCATATCTAATTATGATTAAATTATTTGGCTCAAATCAATATAATTTTAGAATATATAAAAATGGTCCAAATCAAAGAAAGCTAGCTATGCCTTTTATTGATTAAACAGCAAGGTAATTGAAAGTCCAGTCGTGTTTTCCAACGAAATTGAAAGTACGCATCTGGAAATTAAAAGCACAAGACAAATACACAAAGACCTGATCTTAAACAGAGAAGACATAAAAAAACATTGTACTTTGGGACTATTTTTCAAGCACAAAGACAATTTTTGATAATTTTCTAAAAAAAAAAGAGTTTTGTTTAAGAAATGGTAATTATTTTTATCAAATTTCTGTGAAAACAATGGTCTGAAATCCATGTTGATGTGGCATTCAAATTATAATATAATATAATATAATATAATATAATATAATATAATATAATATAATAAAATATAATATAATATAATATAATATAATATAATATAATATAATATAATATAATATAATATAATATAATATAATATAAAAATAACACTATCTGCGTAACAACTTTTCGTAATGTACAAAACACAATGTTTTTTAAATAGGTTTCCCCTTTCCTCGGTTGAAGCAAGGAATCAGATGTACAATGTGTGTTATGTGTGTTATCACTCAGGATAGACTGTTTATCGGTAATGCATTTTCTTATGATACAAGTTGTTTCATTTTGAAATATTTACTTTGTTGTTTTTTCCCCTGAAAATATTCAGTTTCAACTAAAACATAGCATATTGTAAAAAATCAAGTTGAATGCATTTTGTTAGTACCTGAAACTTTTTCCTCATGTAGACACAATTTAAAAAAAATTTCAATCCACAAATAATGTACAATCTGCTTAATGCTTTCTAATCCTGCAGTTATTCAAAATATTGCCAACTATATAAAACAATTGATGAATGTAATGAAATCGCATGTGCAATTAAACTTTAAGTCACGTGACTAATAACCAAAAAACTCGACTGTACTATGGGCCAATGAGCCACAAATACTGAATAAACATGTCTGTCTGTCTGTCAGTAATACATTTTCATTTTGTTTGATGTCATTTCCCTGCTTCACTTAACATGGCAACGCGTATATTCGTTCTCACCATTTCGATTATCAATGTAGGTTATATAATGGCCTAGAGCAGTTAGGATAATCGATACTGGTTACTGATAGGGCTATAAGCCCTGGGTATTCATTCGTAGCATCAGGGTTTATTCTTTGCTCCGTCAAAACTCAATAAACCCACAATAAAGTCAATTGAACACACGCCTCGTTTCCTTGTGCAAACACTTTTGGTATCAAGCCACACATCCAGTACACAATGCTGTTTAGCGATTATTGACGTTAAAGATTATTCTAAGAATCGTAAAAGTATTAACGTAGGATGAAACGGCACAAGAGTGTTTACAACAATTCTAGCTGTATCAAGTCAACAAAAGTTACTGCCATTGGGTTACTTACCAAAGATATATCACTTTCGTTGTCGTCTGCAACACACGTGGATTGGTGCCTGCTTCGAATACTTTTGAAAGAACCTCCTGATGAGGCCCTTTCTCTCATATCACCGTCAGAGTGGGCATCTTTGGTGACCCTCTTGTCCCGGGATTTGGATCTATTGTCGGTCCCTAGCCGCTTGAAGAATCGAGATATACTTTCGGACCTTTGGCTGCTAGAATATCCCATAGAATCCGTTTTCTGTCTGCCATGATCCTTGGCATGGGTCCTCAAAGAGAGGGCGTGTTTGACAAGGGACTGTTGTTCCTGGTGCAGATCGGGCCACAGGTGAATAGGACACACTCCGACGTGGTTTTTAATCTTAATTTTAGCTCCGTATCTCAGAAGGTAGTAAGCACAATCCCAGTTAAAGAACTCCGAAGAACAAGAAACGTGAAGTGGTGTGCACCCATACCGGTCCTGAATGTTAGCCCAAGCTCCGTATCTAAGTAATAGATGAAGAGCCTGTGCCCGACTCTCCACCACGGCTATGTACAAGGGTGGTAAACTGAATAACTCTTCTGTGCTATAGACTCTCGCAAAATCGAACTCGCCTTCGGCAGAAGACTCAATGATCTCTGGGAGTCGGTCACACACTGAAGCCCGTGGCACGTGGCTGCTGGGAGCATCTAATGCTGCGCTAGTACTTGGGCGATTCTGCCACGGGCAATGTTGATGTTGGGGACTTTGATTTGCATGCACAGACACAAAAACACTATCCCGACTGTCATCAGCACTGGCATTGCCAATACCGTGGCGAATCTCCTGACGCGCAGAGCCGCTATTGTTTGTGTGCTCGATAGTACTGCCTCGCCGGCTGCCGCCTAGCAAATTATATCCGGGCTCGTTGGGGTCTACCCCATACTTGAGCAGTACTTTGAGTACGTCGATAGAATTGTGTTGAATAGCAATGTGAAGACAGTTCTTGAACACCGATGGAACGTCACTGGCTTCGGTGTTAAAACTTTCCCTGCGGTCGAGGTGCTCAATTAGCGTTTGACTCTTTCGGAGGAGGATTTCAACATCTTGACTTAAATGACTCGTTCGCCGACTGCGAGAATCACAGCTTGATTTGTCCAATATACTACCGTGAAGGTTGACGGGGAATTTATTGTGATGGATTTGTAGGATTTTCTTGGCACTGAACGTGTCATTTTCTTTCAGAGCTTTCTCGAGTTGATCACATTCGAAGGATAGGTCGAAAATAGATGATGCTGAGCTACTGGCACGTCTGGGCACCCAGCCTCCACCTCCCCCATAGAATGGGCCCGGGACTGAAAGACTAGTTGGGCTTGGGATTGGATTCTGTGGCGGCACATACTCGGGTACCGACAGGAACCGGAAAGTGGGAGACGTGGGTTTCTCCGTGGCCCCGTGCGGACTGTTCATCTCAGCTGGTCAGCCTTTGGTCAGTCCCATTCTGAAAAACGTGAAAAACATGATGTTATTGTTATAACTGTGTGAATTTAAACAAATATTGAGATAATCATTCTCCCTCTCTCGCCTGATTATTATGAGAGAAAGGGTGAGTGTGTGTGAGAGAGAGAGAGAGAGAGAGAGAGAGAGAGAGAGAGAGAGAGAGAGAGAGAGAGAGAGAGAGAGAGAGAGAGAGAGAGAGAGAGAGAGAGAGAGGAGAGATGAGAGAGGGGAGAGAGAGAAGGAGGAGAGGGAGAGAGAGAGAGGAGAGAGAAGAGAAGAGAGAGGAGAAGAGAAGAGAGAGAGAGAGAGAGAGATTGGAATTAATTTGACTTATCATATTTATAATACAGAGATAACGGTAATGTCATCATACCTGGTCAGTCAGATGTCTTTTGTGAAACAAGTTAGCCCCGTAATGAGTGACGCCACATATATCTATCCAAATTTGAAACATTTAATGGTTTTTATGTTAAATTTCAATTTTGTTCACACTAGTATGATATACAAACGGCAGTGAGTCAAAAGACTTTTAGTAACGTATTTAAAATCGTAATATACTTTGGTTTTTCTTATTCGAAATAGTGATGTATCTCGAAAGTTTGTTCACTCACTACCTTCACCAAACAAAGTCATAAAATCTTATAGAGACATTATTAACTCATGCCAGTCAAAACCAATTTAATAATATAAAAACAGTGCGATCAACGATGAACAAGATGCGAGAGATCAGTTACGATTTAACAAATATCTATATAACCCAATGTTTTAAAATGCTAAGAAGGAAACGACTTTATACGAGTTATACTAACCATTTCCCATTGACCTAATTAAACATGCTAATCAAAATTCTTTTCTGGGGTACTAAAGCATTATTTTCACAGTGTTTGCGTCTTAGTTCCCCGTAGCTCCTACAGTACCCAGATATGTTTACTATATATGGCAAGTCATTAAAATTATTATTTTTATTTGAAAAGCCTGAAGCAGAATATTTCGAACCCGTTTATCCTTTTATCAAGGTCCGGCCGCTATTACTGGATAAAAGTAATCTTAAACTAGTGACGCCGTTTCAAAGTAATCATTGAGAAAACTTAGTCATTTCCGCAAAATTTATTGGGCAATGCACCGCAAAAAAATCTGTAACATAATAATTATGGCAACTTAATCATGTCATGTCAAGCTTTCCTTGATCTTATTAGTTCATTTGGCAAAGAGAGAACCCGCCGTTACCTCAAACTGTGCTTGAGTTACAAAAGAGGTTAGCATGGGAAGATACGATCCGAGGGCCTTTGTGGGGGGAAAAATGCTTCTACTGATAAACATCCTTGAAAGTAAAGCATTAGGCAAGTAATCAAGCCAACACTGTGTGTCAGAGCGTTTCTTTTATTTCAGACTGCGTTGATGAGTTTATCCACGCTAATGTAAAGAGATCGTTGTGTTGATATGAATACAGGCACGCGTGATACCCTACGATGCCGATGACAATGATAAGTGCATTGATGGTGTTACTTCCCGAATCAATGAAACTAAAGTAAGGTGTGATTCATAATTCATAGGTGTTGGCATTATCTGAGTGAACAGGCTTATATGACTAGGAAAACTACTAGATTTATCGTCACTATTAAAATAACATTGTTTTATAGAATAATTATCAAGTGTCTTTTTATGAATGATATCAATAAAAATATGAGTTTGAATGTCATGAGCTTTATCGAGCTAAATGCCAAAAGAATTGACGAGTTTTATACAAATGGTATGAAACGACACCTAGTGTTGTAATTTATAAATTACTAGATATTTTAAACAGAAATTTTAAATGCATGTAGCAAAGATGTTGATGATACGACATTTACTTAATAGGTCATAGACCAATTAACCAATTGTAATAATACTTTATTATCAATAATCTAAAACAGCGATATTGAGAAAGATCCTAACTTTAAACTCTTGAGTGGTCGGGGTGCATATTTGGATCCAAAATGTTAAGTACGCTGATGTTAACATGTTCATAACAGCTCGCATGAAATACCGAAACAAGCATTCTCAATCACAATGCATCGGGTAATTTAATTTTGGTTCCTCGGTCCAGACAATATGTCCATGTGTATTCAGTTAACGTTGTTCTATTTCAGGAATTGGTCATGTAACAAGTGCTCTGTCATACCCGATATGTTTACTACTCTGGTGTGCAGAAGTATGTATGCTGTTTTCTTAGTGAGTGAGTGAGTACGCAAAACGTACTAACGAAGTATTTATGCTGTTTTCTTTGTGAGTGAGTACGCATAACGTGACTTCAACAATATTTCAGTCCTCCATCACTTGAATGAAGATCATCCAAAACATAGAGGATAGATCAGGGACAAAAGTGATCGAAAGGTCTGTGGAAAAGGCTTAAAAGCTAAGTGAGAGAAAGATATCAGAATTACTCAAATTTGGTTTGCAATTCGTCCTTATGTCCAACTTGAGTGTCCCTATTAGAGAACATGAAGGCTTCGGCTGCCATATCCCTCTGAATCTCTGAAGCACCCAAACCACCAACCTGCCATAGTCGAGTGAAGGATAACGTAACGTGAATATATCTCGCATAAACACATAGAGTATGTTGTTGAGTCGCATTAATCAAACATCAAAGGTGTTATTATATCGAAGTGCTGAGTGTAAATAAACATGTTCATTATAATCGGGTCATTAGAAAAAAGGATGAAGAAATAAGTGTCAAATCGTCGATCGCAAACTCGATACATCGCTGCGGCCGGCTTGCACCGATTGGGCAAACGTACTACTAGATATTGGAGAACAGAAATATATTTTAACAACTCATCGTATTCTTCTGATCTGCAGTGACATAATGGGGACAAATAAAGTGACTGATAATAGATCTATAAGTGTTTTCTCTTAAAGCTGGGCAGGTGATTTCGAAACACGGAATGACCTAGCTATAGATAACTGTATATAAGTAAGAGCAATGAACGGCCCTTATTACCACGGGAACATTCATGTATACTTTTGATGGAAATAAGAAGGAAAATTGTATTACCCAAATGTATTTGTAAATGATTCTGTGACGTCAACTTATTTTCATAATCGTGTTATATTAACAAACTGAATAAAAGCTTTTATTACTCAACCGTGGTGAGATCACTCATTAGATAACAATGAGTTGGTTACACACATGTGTGATACCATCTCGTGCGAACAAACGGAACTACTTTCGAATGTCACGTGACTCACTTTCGTTCGTCCATTTACTCGTTGCATAAAAATGTTATCACATTACCATTCGTTTAGTATTCTCTAGTAAACATGCATGTATTTTCCATCATATATTAAGCATACACATTTTTTTTTGAAACCTAGTGATTTATTTTCAGATAAAGTGTAGTTGTAGAGCATTGCAATTAATTTCGAAATATTATGTGAGTTTATATAATATCCATCTACGATCCTTGAATTTATGGGCTTTCCTTTTTTAAACCTGGTAATTGATCGTACTTTACTCATAGTTGTAAACAATGCATTATCGGATGTAGACGTAATGGCACCCATGTGGCTACTTTAAGACTGACAAAAGCTATGCTAAAATATAAACATCACGATTTCAAATTCTGTGCCATGAAATGTTAAACGGGCCGCACTGAAGTACCTCCACTAGTTGAAGATAAACGCAAAGTTTATAATTTTGGCTCTTAACCTATAACCAACAATGGAATTGCTATTCATTCAAGCCTTTGTCTAACGCAGGCTAATCCTGCTTCATTAGCGTATGGTAATCCGTGTAGCTCCTATAATACCCTGTAATCTCCCAAGGCAAATGTCTTGAATGGTAGCTGGTTATTCATTTCTGTGTATGATATGTTGTTTCTTTTAGCCATGAAATATCGTAATGCAAGGATTTCAAAGGAAAATATCTAGAAACAACGGTTTTTGTTCATCCATGTTCAATAAGTATTGCTCAATCCAAGTCCTTTCATTTGCTGATTATATGTGCATGTTTTTGCTTTCGTAGATATCATGGTATTGTCGGAACATCGCGGACACAAAGTTTTTTCAAAATAAATGGTAAAATAAATAAAATAATATTTAAAATGGAAAGCTTTTGTATAAATATGTCTAATATGTGAACTCCAAGCGCCTTGTGCTCAATTACCCTGGTCATACCAAAGCAGACATATATGTCACAAAATGGTCACCACCAATACACTGCTTTACCCTACTGGGTGAAAAGAGACACATTTTGAACTAAGTTTCTTGCCCAAGAAGACACCATAAGTTTCTCAACTCGTTTCTAAGAGTGGAGCAGGGACTCATCCTTCAAACTCTCAGTTTATCCAGTAAAGAAGTTGCAAACCTACCAATTCGGCTAGCCGCGCCCGATATTGATGAACTTCATTACGGTCAACTGAGCTATGCATTTATAACCACAACAATAACAAAGGATCCTGATTCAGAAATCTTTTATCGAAAATGAATTTTCCCACTGCTTCGACCATTCAAAACGAGCTCCGTTTAGCTTTAGCTTTATTATTGATTTTGCCAAAATCCATATTTCATGACTGCGGGTGATTTTCTTTTACAGGGGAATTCTTAAAACTGGTTAAAATGTAATTACGCATTATTTACTAATGAAAACGTATCTCTAAGGCCACGGTCGTGTTTAAAAGGGTATATTTCCCAATTTTCCATAAAACTTTGATGTAATTACTTTTCTTTATTTGAGAAACATCTCTCGTGAAACATTCTTTTTTACTGTTATTTATGGGATTACACACGTCATCTTTAATATTTAGTTCCCTAACTTCTGGGCAAAAATTCTTGATATTCAAATAACATGATGAGTTCAAAATTATGAAGTCCTGTTATCATTTCGTTTTGAACGCTAGTTTGATGTTTCTTTTTGTATCTTATATCATAACTCTGGGGAGGACATATCGTCTGTCTGTTTTCGACTAATCTAGGGTTTGTAATTACTCATATTTTTCAAAGACTTGTAAAGACTATTCCAATCGAGCACGTTTGAAAGAAATGTGTTGAAATCTAAAGAGACTGATATTTTGAGAGCCAATATCATATATAAGGTATGATGTTATTCAAACTTTGTAATCTTTAACAGAGGTCACCTATTGTAAACACTTATATAAGGACCCCTTTTGAAATTGAAAAATTGAAATTATGACGAACCTTACTATTTATAAACTACTCTTTTACTTAAACTACTCTTATAAAGACGTTCGTAACGACTGCCCTGTATACATGAGTGGAGTGAAATTGCAACTAGAGCTGTTAACATTTACTCATGGCTTATACGCCAGAACTCCATTTGATCGATGAAACTGTCATTTTCGTTTTATTACCTTGGATAAACCCCATATTTTTAAAGAAATTCTTAGTCATGACAGGTTAGAAGCTGTTCTGAGCAATTTCATTACATAACTATTGATTTATAAACGACATAAGGAGTTATAAAAGCAATCACAAATACAACTTAAAATGATAGGGCAAATACATAACAAGTGATTGTTGGCGATCTATGACCATTATTTGTAAACGGTGTCTATTGAAACATTGAATACCATATGCATTGAAATTGGAAGCGTGATATGGCCACAAATTTATATAGTAATATTATATGACATAGGACTTAAAGTGGCTACCTAAAAGGAAATACACTGTGAATGAATCGTCAATGAATCCAATGTTGAAAAGACAAGACCAACGGTCAGACTAACGAAACTAAAAATGCTACTTCAGCATATTTTCTCAGCGAGGCTCCTACAGCTGCATACTGTTAGTTCATTTATTACTGTCTCTAAGTGCAATTATCTTGTAATTTTGGTTTAGTCTTGACGTCTATTGACTAACTATTTAAAGTGCCTCCACCAATATTTAAGTCCTTAGATACGTGGAAGAAAATCGTCAAAAAGAGAGTGGGTAGATCAAGGAGAAAGAGATCGAAAGGATCAGATTGAAAGAAAGGCAAGAGGAAGACTATATTTCACTAAATTGGAATTAATGTAATGCAGTCTTTCTTTTATCCGTGGACTTGTGCAGCTCGGTTGTTCCACTCATGATCACTGAAGCACCCAAAACATCTCACCCCAATAAAGTGAGGTGGTTGAGGAGGTCACATGAACATATCTGGCATGAACCACTAAGCGGACATAGAGAAGGTTAGGTCGCGTAAGTCAAAAATTTTCAAAGACGTTATTTCATCAAGAAGAACTGAATGAAAATAAAAATGTTAATGCTAATTGTATCACTTCTTTGAGTGGCATTTTAGTAGTTGGAAGCAACTAACCACGCCTGACAACGATACAAGAATCTGTATAGAAACGTCGCAAATCTCATTATAAAGACGTTGTCATCCATAAATATTTGTACCTAATTGTGTCAGTAGATTTACAAAATACGGGTATCAAACTGTGTTTCGGAATGCTTAGATCCTCATTGTATTCATAATTCATTGATATCAGTGTTCGAATGGGCACAAATAAAATGTCAGTCTTAAAATATATAAGATTTCTAAGAAAGCAAGACATGTGATTTCGAAACAGTGAATGACTGAGCTATAGATAGCTATATAAAATTAGAGCAGGTTACCAGAGATCAGTCCTAAGACATTCTTAATTTTCCTGGAAATAGAAAGGAAATGTAGTTAGCCCATGTAGTTTTACCTCAAATGTATTCTACGATGCAGACTTATTTCCACCTCAAAATTTATCATACTTTATCGTGTTTCTATTTTCAAATTGACTAAAAGCTAAAAACATAAATGTTATTTCTCGGGGTTTTTTTAAAGAATAAAACCTATCACAGAAAGGGCTCCACTTTCTATTCAAGCCTTTGTCTAACGCAACCCATCATGCCTCATCGGTTTATTTATACAATACAATTCTCTGATATCTATAAAGGCAAATATCTCGTTTTGTATTTTTTCAACAAGCCAATAACAGGACATGTTTCGAGGAATACTTTCCGTACATCGATGACCCTAGAGTGTTAATTCGAGATATTTTGCTTTGAAGATTTTGCATTATGATATGCGATTGGCTGAAAGAAATAGCATGCTAATCATAGCCAAGAAGAACATTTGCCGTGATTGATATCAGGGTGTCGTAAGGACCTCGTGGATAGAAAGACTCTGATGTAGCAGGATGTATATATATATATATATATATATATATGTAAACTACCATAGAGGATCTGAGATCTGTTGACCGTTAAAATATGTTGTGCCTTAATTGAAACTAAAATTTCAGTAATAGATCCCTCAGAAACTACCCTGCCATGGAACTTTTAACATACAGACATCGATATCTGGTCTCACCTAAAGACATTCCATTTCCTTCATGCCAAAGACATCAGGCCCTCCTTTGACAGATCAACCTTTACTATGGGTAACCTTATCTCCCGTTCTTTATCATTCCACAAGGTTACCTTAGTGACTTATGATCCCCTCAGGGTTCGTTTTAAAGGGTGTGTATTCGCTAAGAACATTACCGAGTTACATGTATGTACGTCCAACAGAATTTAAATCAACTATCAAATCATTATTAATGTATGCATGACTATAATCAGATCCCTGAATCACGAAAACTGTCAATGAGAAGATGAGAAATGTCGTCTCACCCCGTTTTACTGTAACAGTGATTGTCTGAGACAGTTAAACAACAAAGCAACATTTAGTACGTAAGTAGATCGGTAACTGTGTCAACGAGAAATGACTTATTCGGTTTTCAATCCTGACTCTATAAAAAAGATTCAAGACTCTAGATATTAAAAAATATAAGGAGTTCAACATTATCTCTGTCTGATGACATGTAGTTTTTTACGATAGTTTGACGACACATATATTTTTTGATGACACCATATGGTCTGTTATTGATTATTACTAGATTCAGAATCGCTGTAAATCTCGTAAAAACATAATGTATAAAAATGCAGAAACATTTACTTTTGGTACTTTCGTATTCAATCTTCTTTATGAACGCTGTTTAAGGACAGTGAATTCGTTGATAATATTTATTGGTATAAATATTTCTCTTTCTCAATATATATATACATTGTACATGTATCATACTCTAGAGGATCTGAAATCTGCTAACCTATAGTAAACTCCCACCCGGCCAACCGAGGGGAGGCCGGGTGGGAGTTTACGATTGTTAACTATCAACGGTGAGTATAAATAATGATGTTTAAACAAAAACATACTATTATTTAATATACTCTCCGTTATAGTTAACAATATGCCCGAATACCACTGTGGTGGAGGGGTGCGAGAGGCCACTAAGAGGGATAGCTCTGTCTTACAAGGAGTCAAGTTGGTGAACCATAGTTTGATGTAACCAGTATGATCCCCGACGGGGTTCACCTGTCAACCGGAGAGGTTAATCTGGACCCATCCTCGCTATGCGAGGGGTCCCGCAACCACATGGTTGCCAACTAATGAAAAGACAACAAACACGCAACTTTCGTATTCAAGCTTCTTTATGAATGCTGTTTAAGGACAGTAAATTCGTTGATAATATTTATTGGTACAAATATTTCTCTTTCTCAATATATATACATGTATCATACTCTAGAGGATCTGAAGTCTGCTAACCTATAGTTTCTGTTGTGTCTGAGATTTCATTCAAAGACCCTTCCGACAGTCAACTGCATTGTTATTAAACTCTCTAAATACAGACGAGAATACCTGCGCCCACATACGGTTATAGTCTCAATCCAAGACATCCCATTTCTTTCATCACCCACACTTAGGTGTCTCCACTTAGAATAGATCAGTGATGTGGAGTCCAGCAGAATTAAAATGATTTTTATAATCCCTGTGAATATTTCTTTTGATTTTTATCAGAACTTCATTATGAAATTGACGGACGGGAGTTAAAGGTTGCAGATAATCTCGTTTTAGTCAAGCATTTATTTGAGAGATAACAAAGACAATACCATTTCCACATTTTTAAACCTTCACTCTTTTAGTAAGCTTCTAAATCTAAGCAATTATTAAAAAAGCAATAAACAGTACGTCAGCAGAAGTCGGTTACCTTGTCAAAGAGAACTGACAAATTGTTTTAAAATCTTAACTCAATAAAACTGCAAATATATAATTTAATCAAATATAAAAGATTTTTACATATATGACCTTATATAAAAAAAGCGTTCTGTATTGAAAATGATCTCATTTAAGAAAACATTTCAAAGAAAATGGACACTCCCATTGCTTTGAGTATTCAAAACGTCGCTCTACATTGCTGCAACTTTATTATTGATTTTACCAAGATCAATATTTCATGACTGCAGGTGATTTACTTGAACAAAGGAATTCTTAAAAACTAGTTAAAATGTTATTATGCATTTGTTTGCTAATGAGAAAATATCTCTAAGGCCATGGCCTCATTATAAAAGGTATGAATTCCTAAATTGCATAAAGCTTTGATGTAATTATTTTTCTATATTTGTGAAAATCTCAAGTAAAAAAGCTAACTGGAAAAACATTTTATTTGAAAATTAAACATTAAAACAAATTAAAAACGCCTTTATTATTCAGTTTCGGCACTTCCTGAGAGACTTCTCGATATTCGAATCATATGAGTTCAAGATTATATAGTTCTTGGAGACAAGTTGTCTTTGAACGAATCTTTTTAAATCTGCCTTGTACTATTTTGGGAATTTTGTAATTACTAATTCTTAACGTATTTACTCTTTTACAGTCAGTAAAGACTCATCCATTTGAGTAAAGACTAATCAAATTTAATATATGTTTGAACAAAATTAAGATTTATTTGAAACTGTAGAGGTTTAAATTTGGAAAGCCAGGATACTCTGTCCTGTGGTGTGCAATATTTAAAGTCTTTAACAAAGTGTACTTGTTATTATCTCTATTGTAAGGAGCCCATTACTTAATCTACTGAAATATTGTCTTTCATAATGACTTCCTGAGTGAAGTGAAATTGTAACTAGAAGGGTAAATACGCCAGAACTCCATTTGAAACTGTCATTTCAAATTTATTACCTCGGATAAAAATCCATCGATAGGGCAAAAGTATAAGAACTATCGTATACAATTGACGATCTCAACTAATGTATTGAATAGCAAGCATAATCTGGACAAGAATTATGATGACTTGAAACGGCCACCAATAGGGAAATAATATTTGAAGACATCTTTGTACCATGATGAAGAGACGAGGACCTCCGTAGGACTTCCCATAGGACCTCCGTAGGACTTCCCTTACTCAAACTGCTGTTCAAAATCTTTAAATCAAAATGGCCGCCAGTAGTCTGGCTTCATACTTCTTCCACGACTACGCATGATTGGGTTGAGTAATGAAATCTTTTGACCTCTGAAGATACATTTAGCATAAGATTAAGTTTATGGGAATATTTTGAGAAATATGTCTTTAAAATGAGTCGCTGCTGCCCTTCTAAATAATAGAAATACCCTGATGTAGCAGATTATTCAAAATGATAGGAACAGAAAATACGTGATTAAGATCAACATGAATGTTTTTAAAGTCCTTATCTTGTGTGGTAAAAAATCATATGGGCATGATGATAAATACATGATATCCAGTTCAATGGCAGCTTTTTATTAATAAGAGTGCATGCCCCGTTTACGGGCCAAAAGGGGAGAAAAAATAACACCCATCAGATAGCTATGGAGTAAATCATTCGATCGTCATGAACGCAACTGCATTTTTGCATTAGAATAAAGTCAATTAACTAAAACCACAACGTTGACCATTCTATCTACTCATTATACATCTTATGCATCATTTTTGAGTAGTTGGTGTTATTCTTCCAGCAGTTCACCAATTTCTTGAAAATTGTTTTAGGAATTAGAATTTGGTAAGTTTAATTTCAAGTGTACTATTTAAAATAACTCTTCTTTACATTTTGGATCGCAAACAAAATAATTTAAAAAAAATTGATTTCTCTCTTCATATGTAGAATTTATTTGTAGGCAGTTTTGCCTAATTTCGGAGAGTGCAAACCAATGTTCTCTTATGCAACCCTTGCTTTTGACATTTAATTATTTCGGACACACCCAAACACTCAGTAGATAGTCTTTTTACAATTATAATAAGCTTTTTCGTGATATGAATTATTGTATCACTGATACCGAGCATACTTTCTTATGTTATATTTTGCAACATTGCTGCATGCGACGTTGCAGAATAATGTCTACGTTACAGAATAATTTCGTGACAATCACATCTGAAGACGTTTTGTTAGATGCAAAAACGCCGTTAACGGTAAACCGCATGTTTTCGTAATTACTTATTTTGTCTCATGGTTAATGCTGAATTTTTTAAGTCCCTATAAGGAGTGTTCAAACCATGGTCAAAACTGTGTGTTGTCATTTTGACAAATCAAAATCATCAAAATCTCAATAAAAACCTCTTTGTTCACTTTAAATGTAGCAAGATTCAGAAAAGTTTATAACATTGTTGTTTTTCTTTGTATAAGAACACACTTTGAGATATTGTGGCGCCTCCATCATTTAATGAATTTAAGAGTCAACATTAACATTGAAACAGATACTTGGTATATTTATCATTTGAATTTTGTAATTCCTGCAAAAGGTAGTTCAGAAATATTACCAACAGTTAGATGTTTATCAAATGATTATAATAAATACTATACTAAAAAGGAGCATTCCTTAACCAAGAGGATTGCCTCAGCTCCTTGTAATATGTGTCCTAAAGTTGGGCGAGTTCGGGTGGTGTTTGAGCCTACATACGCTTTTTTATTGCCATAACTTTCGAGGGGCTCACTTGCATTCAGAGAATAGTAAGAAAAAATTAACATGCTCACGTCCTTTGTACATACAGAAATACCAAGGAGATTTATGAAGGCTGCCAGCAAAATGCCATGACGCCTATGCATATGTAGTTACATTTGTAAAACTACATGGACTATAAACGATCAAAATTCTGGCTCCCGCAACAGTCACTTTGACTCGTTTATGTATGAAATAAGATTTGAAGGTCAAAGAAAAACCAGATTGTCTGGAACGGATTGCTGCATCAGATCCAATCCCTTGAGAAAAGGCTCTTTGTGTTCCCCTTTGAACAGTATTGACTTTTCTCTTTGAAGTTTCATATCATTGAAGAATGCAAATATCATCTGCCAAATTACCGAGGTTTTTAAGGGAATGGTATGATAAGGGGTGCATGACCGAAAATACTATGAAAATGCTGCAACCTCATTCTTCTTCAATGGAGTAAATGAATAGTAACTTTCAGTTACGTTTTAATAGTTCCTTGCCCCTATGTTTAAAAACTATGTTAAGAACCAAACACATATTAAAACAGTTTGTTTTGTATTAGCTCTGTATTAAAGGCACACATCTGAAATTTTACGAATGTTAAAGTTATCATATTTGGTCAAAAATGTCTTAGTGTTTCGTTTGAATTGATTTGATAAAAAAAGGCATTGTGGTACTCTTTGATGTTGTTTTTCTTTAGTTTATCTCAGTGTCTCATCGTTTAACTTCATCTACACATAATTGATAAAGATTAAATGAACTTTTTAGTCACAACCAATTCCCCTAGATTGAATATATGCAATAGCAAAAATATGACGACGGAACATGTCTCTTTGTCAATAGCAGTTGTTTGAAATATCGAAACCTGATTTAAACCGCTTGTTTTGTTTATGAAAGAGGAATACACATAATTTATTAAAATAATTACCTGAAGACTTTCCTTGATCGCTATAACAAGGGAACAATGTAATTAATTAACTGTTTGCATTGATGACGAGAACTGAATGTCCTACAAAAGATTAAAATATCATGACCCAAAAAAGTTCTTGTTCACGTGGTGTATAGAGTAATGAAAGATGGTTTTACAACTGCCTAGATTACATGTTGTAATTGATTACACGAGGGTAAAAGAGTGCGCAAGTTTACAAAGAGTTAACACGAGAAAGAATATGAAAAGATATTTAAGAACATTTACACCTATTGTAATCAATGTTGATGACGTCGCTCAATTCTGTAAACAATCAGATACTTCAAGAATCTACCAGTTCTAGTTATCAGACAATGAAAGACATGTATACTATTAACAAGTCCTCATTCTATAGCAGTATTACTTTTTTTGAATGTTTACTTTAGGAAACCCTTCACCGAAAATGGACTCTTCCGCATCTTTGACTTTTAAAAACGGCGCTCTGTTTTGCTTCAACCTCTTCTACTTTTATTATTGATCTTATCAAAATCCATATTTCATGTCTGCAGGTGATTTGCTATGACAGGGGGATTCTAAAAACTGGTTAAAATGTTTTTACGCATTGTTTGCTAATGAGAAAATATTTCTAAGGGCATAGCCATTTTAAAATTTGGTATGTTTTAAGTTTCCATAAAGCAAACATCTCACGTGGAAAACTTATTGGAAATATTTTCTTTGTTACTACTATTTTATGTTATAACTGACGTCTTCTTTAATATTTAGTTTTCTTACTTGTAGGGAAAACCTTTCTGTATTTAGATTTTACGATTAGTTCAGCATTATGTAATCCTGTTGACATTTTGTTATTGAACGATACTCTGACGTCACGTTTATGTTTTGATGTCATATTCTCACTTTGGTGAAGATATATCGTCTGTCTTTAACTATTTTTGGATACTTGCTTGAGATGTAATAACTAATTATTTTCACTTTAAAACAGAACTAATTGCTTCTTCCATAGTCAGTAACGACTCTTAAGATTTTAGTATGTCTGAAAAGAGAGACTGGCTTTTGGAAAGTCACTATAATATATGTTCTGTGTTGTTATAAGATATAAATATTAAAATTCATCTATGATAAACATTAGAGAAAGGAGCCCGTTACAAACTATTTATGTATTGAATTCGCAATTAGTAAATCCATGAGTGAAGTGAAATTGCAACTAGAACCGTTAACTTACTTATTGATTATACGCCAGAATCCCATTAACTTAATGAAATTGAAACCCATATTTGTAAATCGTGACAGTTTTAAGCATTTTTCTACCTACCCATTGCTACATAAAGGGCATAAAGAGTTAAGAAGGCAATCATAAATTTATCATGAAACTAGTAACGATAGGGCAAATCCATATGTACACCTGTTATATACCCGACGACCTGTAACCGGGAGTTATCAAACGACCTCGACTAAATTTCGACAATTTGTTATCTTTAAATAGTTTCATTGACTAACTCAATTATAACTAGTGGTAAATAGCATGGGTAAATGTCATGAACTGATTTTAAAAAGGGAGTTGTTTTTTTTAGATTATGAACTTATATTTAGTCTGATTTTGCTTGCTCATTTCGAGTGTTATCGACGGTGATCATCATTGCATGTTTCATCTTTATTATTTTCCTGCCTCTTGGAAATCTACCAAGCAGACGAAAAATGTTTTTGCAGTTTACTATTAGTTATAGATTATTAATCAACAAAAAAAAATCATTTTGCCAAAAGAAGAATAAGAAACTAGGATGTTTCATCTAGACTGTTTTAATTTGTTTTGAACCATTCTTTGAGGAATTTCATTGACACTGTCTTTGTATCAACCTAAAAGATTATGATCAGTTTGTCAGAGCATTTTTATGCGGAACGAATAGGTAAATCCATGATATTTAATGATATGACTTTTTCATAGGGAGAAAATATTTACATGGGTGTAGCACAAAATGCCATTGCAACAATGATATTTTCAATATACATACATATATATGTAAAAGTGAAAAGTCATACCTAGAACACACAAATGATTCTGATTCAGGACCATGAAGAACATATTCAATAGATCAGGGGAAAAGGGGTCAAAAGAAGGGGAACAGTCGGAAAGGAAGGCAAAGCTGATAATAGGTTTAAGAACGACCCATGTCTGGCTTCTTCCCGTTGACTTTGCCAGTTTGGATGCTCTTACCCGGGAATATGAAGGCTCCTGTTGGCTCAAGGTCACTGAAGCACTCAAACTACCACATATGATCAAGTATAGAGTCATGTGATGGGGAAGGTATACAGTATATCTGGCAAGTACAAATTAATGGACAGCTCCAAAAGACAGTGAGTATATTGTATATTGACTAAATCATTTAATGCTTTTAGAGTCGGCAGAATGGAACGTGTAGGTGTTAAGTCAAATTTCGGATTTCAAACCAGATAATATACTTTTGCTAGCGTTCACCGATTGGTTAAATGTTTTTTTCTTATCGTATTCTTCTGGATTTCAAGAACATGATTATTACAAATAGTGTGTCATTGGTGACAGATCTATAAGTATAAGGCTGGAAATGTGATTTTGAATCAGGGAAGGTCTGAGCTATAGATAGCTGTACATACATGTAAGTAAAAGCAATGTCCGAGCCTTGTCCGGTGTTATTACGAGAACACCCGAAGACATTCATAAGTCTCATGGAAACTGAATGGAAATTTAGTTATGCACTTCAAACGTACTTGTAAACGATTCTACGATAGGAGTTATTTTCATGACAAAATGTATACTCATTCAAAAAAGAAACGCACAAATGTGATATTTTGAAGCAAGTACCCTTTATTTGAAAGGCAACTAAGAGTGACAAACAAGAACACATGTCAATTTTTACACGATGCGATAATGGTCAAATGCACCTTATGACATGGTATAATTCAACCGTGTCTTGTATCTATCCAACAGCGATTTCGTTTTCGTCAATACTATCCTTGGTACTGATTGCATATTCGTTTACTTTTCACACACTTGGTAACAATGCTATAAATCCCTGGATCTAAAGCAGTTTTCATCTGCCAATAACTTCTTTTAAATTTGCCCTTTGAGAAAAGGTTATTGCTAACATCATACAACGTTACAATTCAGCATATTATCCAATTATTTGGAAAGATGTGAACATGTTTTAATGAACTGACTGTTGATGAGGTCCATGATTATAGATTCCGTGTTAGGTCTTTTACCGGAAAACTATTTCTTTATCATTCATTTATTGTAACAGTGTGACGATATTGATATTGATCTTTATTTTGATATAAACGGCATAAAGAGCTATTAAGGCAATCATATATCTCACATGAAACTAGTAACGATAGCGCAAGACCAAGAAGTCACTTTTTGATACACTGACGACCTAAAACCAGGAATTCATAAATCATCTCTACTAAAACAATGAATACCATTTACATAGCAAGCAAACGAATATACCATATGGCATTGGACGTGGAGTGGCCCCCTGAAGGGAAATACACTGTGAATGTATCACTGTCCAAAGATGATGAAACCAGGACTTCCCAAACTCAAACTGCTTCATTAGCGTAACCATAATCTCTTCGTAATTTATTCAGTTATGTTGACCTTTTGAAACACATAGAATGTCTACACTTCATTTACAATTGGGCCATGATTTCATTTTAGTCAAGCTATGCATTCATGCCATCGAATAGCTCATTGGCATTAAGAAAATAAAATAGAAATAAATAACGTCTTTTGTCAAAGAGATTTACGAAAGGTACCAACAATATTTCATGACGTCTTTAGATAAGTTTTAACATTTTGACAAAGCTATGAAATTCGGGCTCTCGCTAATGTCGTTTTGAGTCATCTGTATATGAAATAAGATTGGAAAGGTATAAAAAGTACCAGATTGTCTTCAACCAGTTCCTGCATCAGATGGAATCCATTGAGGAAAGGCTGTGTGTGTCCCCCTTTTAACAGTAACGACATATCTCTTTGAAGTTTCATATCATTAAAGAATGCAAGCAAAAACTGTATGTACATGTCTTTGTAAGGGTACGATATGAGAAGGTGTATATGATTAATAACACTATAAGGATTCTTCTTCTTCTTTGAAGTTTATTAATAACAACCAGCAGTAATGTTGAAATTTTTCCTTCTCCGTATATTTCTAAGTAATAAATACCAGATCCCATGAGATTTGGCGTGAGTAAAACATACTAAAACTTAAATTGCATAGAGAAAATATTGTTCTTTTGGTAATTTCATATTGCAGCCTCATTTGGAACGCTGTTTAAGTTTAAATTCTGAAGTAATGAGTATCGATTTGAATCCGAGTCAACTTTATAATCGTTACAGGCTAAGTTTGGTTTAGTGTGTTAGAACTTGTTTGCGATAGTGAGGTGTGATTTAAATTGCTTGTTATGTTTTCGAGAGAGGAATTAGTTTATGCGACACGTACTTTCTTCAGAGGGTCAAAACATCAAATTATTTATCTTTGTCAT
Source organism: Phorcus lineatus (assembly GCA_921293015.1). NCBI lineage: Eukaryota > Metazoa > Mollusca > Gastropoda > Trochida > Trochidae > Phorcus > Phorcus lineatus. The sequence continues at coordinate 24,929,305 of OV121088.1, read as the reverse complement.
CCGCAGTCTTCAAGGAAATCATCACGTATAAACTACCTGGTATTCTATGTGAATACCTTTAATCATTAGGGTAAGAGAAATGGATTAAAGGAGCAGAAGTAAGGTTTTGAAAGGTTTCTTCAAATTAATCCCTCCAAAAAGTTAGTTTATGCCTCATGTGTTACCATGTGAAGACCAAAACATCTCATAACTCATCTCAATCATCCGTAGTCGTAGAGGAGCAAGTATCAAGCAAAAACCACTGGCGGCCATTTTTGTGTGAGCACCTTTAATCATTTATAATCAAACATGCTGCCCATTTAGAAATCTGTTTAAGGATATATTTTATTGATTATAAAATATTTTCTTGCATTTAGTGACATTTTATTTCATTTTCGTAAGATCATTTTATTTTCCTAAAAAATACGTACTACAATGCTTTCCAAAATGTCCTTGTCATGAGAGAAACACACATTTTGAGTTATACATGCATGTTTAATTCAACTCGGACCGGAAATAAGTTGTTAATTTGATTCAATGCTGTGTATGACGTTGGATAGGATCTTCATCTCTTCAACTATACTTTCAATATCTTATCTTATTGGTCATGACATGGAATTATGACAAACGTTTGAGGAAAAGAATTCTCTGTGACATTTAATGAACAGCACTTTCACGATAAAAGCTACAAAACTGTTGTGACGTGTTTGTCTACTAAAGATATTTTTTGTTGTTATTGATGAAATCTTATCAGATAAATCATACAGTACGTAAGAAAGACTCCATTAAAAATGTTTTTGTCCTTTTTTATTGGACAAAGTATTTTCATAACTATCTATTATATTTTGTTCATTGTAAAATAAACATATTTTATTCCGACTATTCAAAACATTTTAAACAGTTTTATTGATTAACTTAAATGCAAGTAGCGTTGAGCGGAAAAATGCATCAACTGTTTTTGAAAATGAATTCTTTTTTCTTCCTCTCATTGATCTCAAACATGGTTATTCTAAAATGACATAATGTTCAAATCGTATTCATATAAACACCCCCTGTAACAAACGGTGATAATCATTTCATTTTTCATCTTAATCAGTTTGCCCTGCCCATTGGATTTTTATTTAGCAGGTAATCAAAATAGTTGTGTTGTTAACGTTATGTTATTGCTTCTTTACCAAGGAAGCATTAATGTATTTATAACTTTTAAGGTTTAATTTGACACAGGAGGACCTGAAAACTAGGAGTACTATATCTGGTTCAAGTCTAAAATGTAAAGTCTGTCTTTTATTCTGTTTTGAAATGATCCCTCAGGAATTCAATCGACGTTATCTTTGCACCACTTCGTTTTAGATGGTCTCATAAAAATCAATATTTCAGATCATTTCCATAGGGAGTGAATTTGGAAATCTGTTTTGGCAAGCATGGGAGCAATGAAATTTAACGATATAACAATTTCATAGTAAGAACAAAAGATTGAATGTTCACAGAGAAGCTCGAGTGTCTGTAACCCGATCCATCGGGAAGGGGTAACACGTGAGAATAGGCTGGGATTGTTCCACCATAAGAAGTCGTCAATTATGTAAAAAGTTCTTTCACTGTACCGTAACTAAAGTATATGATAAGATGGGTTTATGCTGTGATGTGCTCTAACATAAATTTTCAGGGAAATTTTGTGTTCTCAAGTCTCCTTCATTCCCATAAAGGTTTTGCAAATCAGATATGAAGACGGGTAAAGCCAATTTCTAAAAAATTAAGGCAAGTTAAAGGAAGCCAATCATTGCCTGAGTGACAGTATCACTGCTCACTCATCAGGCAACCTCAAGGTTTGAATTGATTCCGAAAACCAATTGTCATCTAACTCATCTTTGTCATCGCAAAGAGAAGAATAATCACGTATATTTTATTTTGGTCTGTAGTCACCTACAGTTAAATATTACTTATTTCATGATTTAAGTATTCTTATCATATTAAGCTTCTTTTCCTTTATAGGTCAGATTAAACATAAATCTTTGAAATATATTAATGAAATTATTTGATTTTTTAAGTCATTTCACAATGCTCATGTTTAATTGAAATCGGTATATTCTATAGTATAAAAACTTTGCAACAAGCTAGGTCTTGAAAATATTCATTCATAATTCCAACAGTATTTTGAAAATAGTATATCCCGTTTCGTATATTCTTTTTAGACATTGGTCTTATTATTATATCCATACATGAGGTCCTTAAAACAACATGTTGACATTCTGACATTGAAACACTCAAATGAATCTAAAACAATTGATCAAATCAATATTAATCAAATCTTTCATAAATCTTTTTGATTTATTAGTTCCAGTAACGCTGATACCGACACTGCTATATCAGATATGGTTCTTTGTTAATTCATTATCCGATTTAATATCTTGTGGCAATGACATGACATAAACATATTATCATACAGGAAATTGATGAGGAAAATGAAATGAATGAATTCCTAATCTGGAAAGGTTTTTAATGTTAAATGTTTTACCTCATTCGGTGTGTTGAACATGATATTAGTAAAAAGAATCTCAGGTATCTTCTGTACCTCTCACAAACGATAGTTTGTAGGTAAAAACCCTACTCATTCTTCGTCTTCAATGTTTAATCATTCGTTTAATAGTGGTTCTGATATGTCATATAAAAAAACTATCATTCCTCATTGATAAAAACTATACATTACCTAGGAAATAGCGAGTCTATCAATGTAAACATCTTTTCGAATAATTCTGTACAAATATATTCAATACGTCATCAACTTGTTACCGAGTTAGCCACAATATCAATATTCTATAGCACATGTTTGTAAATCATCAATGATAAAAATTAAACGGTAAGGACTATCCTTTAAAACTTTTTTCTAATAACACTGTGCAGCTGTAGAGTAAACGAATTTACACCTGAAGTTGAACATGCCAAGAAGGAACCTATGCATGACCATTTGAATTCTCCCTTGAATTCTCGTTGAATAGGTTACTCTAGCCCATACAACTGTTTGAAGTCTTTCGTTCTCACTTTATACATTTTAGCGATTAAGGCAGAACATCATCAACAAGGGTAAAGCTCAATTGCACAAGAAAGAATCAGTTGAGAAAAAAATAAATTTTGTCTTTACATGTACTTACTCTGAAAGGCTTTCATAATCCTGGCAATAACGAGTCACATGATTGAAATAAGGAAAAAAAAAAGCCTTGAGAAGCTAACAGTTGTAATTAACATTTGATACGCTGTTGTATAGACAGATTATTTTATGGTCGGTTAGTCTTATTAACAGAAAAAAGCTTATTAACAAAATGTTTATATCATAACATATCATATATCGATTCACAGTTGCAATTAATTTATAGATAAAGAAAAACATTAAAGAATATACATAATTAAAAAATTATGTTCCTGTAATAAAATGGAATATAGAATTAATTAGATAGGCTTCTATAAGTTATTGTGTCATTCATTCTTGGAGGAGTTTCAGCCGTTTTTCAAAGAATTTTGTTGGGCTACAATCAGAACAATAAAAACATATGCATTTACAAAATGCCTCATGGTTAGTATGATGATCTCCTAATGCTAAAAATGACAATTAACATTACAAAAGGGAAAGAATTCGCAAAGAAAAAAGTCACAAGTACATTTTACATGTCTACTGTTCATGGAAACCATTTTAACACTCCGAATAGCAGTTGTGTGATGAAAATAAGTGTTCAGACATTAAGTTCTAGTATTCAGGACGTGCAAGCTGTTTTGATAGAGAACCAATTGATAAACGTTATATTAGTAAAGGTTTGCATATATTCGACACCCCCCCCCCCCCCCCCCCCCTCCTTAAAAAAAGAATAAAAAGAAAAAAAGATGAAAAAGAAATAAATATCAAACAATTAGCAACATTAAAAGAAACAAATACAACAACGATAACATGAAAAAACTAACAATAAATACCCCCAACAATTAAATCGAAGCAGAAACAAAACGACCCAAAAACTTATATAATTAGGCAAACTTGTAATCATTGAATCTCTTTGCAGGGTTTCAAATATATTTTTGTTTGTTCTCACACTTTAAATCCTTTATCATTGCAAATAAAAACCTGTCGTCAACAAACACAACCAAGTCTGGTATTTTCTAATAAAAGTAATATAGCATAACATTAAAGCGATGCACATCTATGCAACATTTGCGATTTCAAACAGGGGTCCTGATGGTTTAAGAAGTAACTGATACTCATGTTTGTAAAAGTAATTGAGGTCTAGACTAAATGAGGTTTAGCTGAATAATAAGATTACACATTTTGAGGGTGTAAGTTCTCATCAGCAGTTGCAGGAACATCTAACGTTTTCCAGAGTAGCTTATGAATATTTTGACATCCGCACCAGCAGAATACGATTGTCCTTGGTCAATTGGACCCCGGATGACAACACCAATTAAGATAGGCCAATCTGTCATCGTTAATTGGCAACATGTTCAGAGACTTTGAAGAATATTAGGACATGCGCATGACTGTTGAAACCGAATATGGTCTAATGTATGAGACACCTAGACCAAACGGGTAAATATTGATCCTGATGGGGGTAAAAAGGAGTTTAACTGCTCTATGACCTTCAGTTTTTGACATCTACTCACATCATTTGCTACGTGAAGCCTCTACTTTCAGAACTAATCCCATGAGGCAACAGTCCTATTTCATTAAGATAAAAAAGCGCCCTCTTAATCAACAATTTTATTTGAATTTCGGAACGAAAAACGAAAAACTTAAGTTGCAGTAGGCTAGAGGGCTTATTCAGAAGGATTAGGGAATTGCTCCAAGGCTTGAATTAATCAGTGATGGAGATTGAAGCGCGTTACATCTAGCTGGGGGATAAATTAATATTATTATCAACAGAAGAAAGATCACTGACTCTAAGGGTCTTCACTCGTAATGTTTTATTATGTTGGATCAATCACCGGCAAAACCTGTTACTATTGTAAAACAAACAATAACAAAATATAAAGAGAAATATCAGTTTTCCGCTTCCATAACTATGAAAATCATCAAAAATAATCTGAAGTGGGAATGCAACACATTGAAGGCAGTGCTCAATCAAGTTAATACAGTTGCTGGACGCTTGAAGGCACAGGTAATTGATATCTCTCAATGCCAACTGAATTGAAATGCGAGTTGTAGGGAATAAACTCCTTGCACTGGTAACATTAGGTGATTGCCCTTAAAACATCACCATCGCGACGTTGGCCATTCTCTAGCTCACATGGTGTCATGAGTTCGTGGCAGATGAGTTTATCATTGGTGAGTTTGAATTGGCAATCAGAACTCAAACAGCAACAAGTACTGAGAACCGTTTACGGAGTTCGCCTAAATGGCAACATGGAAGGAGTCAGAGAAAGCAACAAAACAATCAATCTCTCACAGAGCTCACTTTGATTAAGTACCGCTGCTGTTAAACCTGGTCCTCGATTTCAACTTAGCTATTTGTCTTCTCTACGAGGTGACCTGTGCAAACCTGGTGCTTACAGTCTTGTCATGAACTTGTCCAAAAGTTTCAGGACAGTTTTTCTAATATCGATAAGGTTAAATCCTCATTTATTGATTAAAGTGAGAATCGAGTACAGTGATGTCAGCAAGCTACATGTTCCCGGAAGTTGTCCCTTCAAGCGTACATCGGACCTCAAGTTCGTTGAAAACTGACTCAACTGACAAAAATCAATTTTCAAGGGAATTATTCTAGGTGCAAAACAATCACTTAATCCATGTACTTCTCGAAACAACAAACTGTCATTAATTGAAATTTTATATGAACATATATATTTTGCTATTTCCTGTGGAAAACGGCTCCCTCTACGGAAACCCTTAGATTCCGTGTACATGCATTGACATTTTTTTCTTAAGTAGCAATGGGATTAAAAGTCGATACACTACATCTAAGGTGCTCATGCTTCCCATTTTCGTCATGTGCGCTCCATACCCGTGGTTAGACTTTAAGGTAACTATATCCTCTAACATATTATTTTTGTGTGTTCATATGTATTATACAATAGGATACTGCACGTTAGAACAGTACACTGTACAGTTGTATACGATGAGTAAAATCTATTTAAAAGATATAATTTGATAACCTCCTCAAACTAGCTTAAACATCTTTAACCACGTCGTTTCAAACAGAAATTTTAATTAATCACTAAAAATACCATTACATCAAATGGCCAAATTTAAGATTTTATAATATGTTAAACAAATGCATGAATACATTGTGTAAGGTTTAAAATCAAAAACCCAAAAACAACGTTAAAGAGGACATTAATTGTTGCCACTTTTGAGAGAAGCTATTGCATGTTATGGCATGCTTGTCGTAAAAAATTATATGCTTGCATATCTTTCGTATAAAAAAATTGACATCGTTGATACTTATATGATATCATAACAGATATTTCGATTAAATCATTCTCTCCACTAAGTTCTCCCAATTTACCCTACATGATTGCAGGTGACCTCGATTATAAGTTGACACTATATCTTGGTTTCCTCCTTCACAGTGGAGGATGCCAGTGATTTTGAAATGCCATCCATAAAATTAGTTATCATTTACATCATTGAAACTTGATATTGGTTCGTTCAATTTCAAACAGGAGTATTTTTGAGAATGGCAATCTCTTAAACCAATCAAACATGGGTAAGATTGTTGTCAGAAATATTACTTTACAAACCTTCCCAAATGGCACACAAGAAAAGTATTGTACAGACTCGATGTTAACATTTAGCTAGAACTCAACTCGTGAATTTAGTGGATCTTGCTCCCTGTTTGAGTGATCGTATGTGGAGAGATTGATCGCAATCGAATAGCTCAATCGCACGGTATTGTCAATATCGACCTTTGACCTCGGCATCTTGACATCTGATTGGTCTAATGGAGCAGTGATTTGGACGCCAAGAGATAACATGTTGAATGGTTGTCAGTTTCAGATGACGGCATGCTCTTTAAGTGGTCTTGATTCTGGATAATTACTGAAATTAACATGAGGACAAACGGTAACGTAACGTTTAGTAGGATTAGTTGAAATTAATATGTTCTTTGTGCACCATAAATCAATTATAACAAGATATTGTTTTCTCATGTTTATGTTTTTGTGGTTAATGTCCGTATAATTTTCAAATGTATCTTGCACATCCAATATACACTTTATCACAACATAAGATAAAATGAATTGCTACCATTCTAAAAATTTGAAGTTAATCATACATAAATTTCTCATATACTTCAAAACATTTCCTATTTGTATTTACTTTTGGCAAGCTTATTATTTAATTTATTACTCATAATAATCATTTCACAATTGCAATCAATCTATAGTAAAAGGAAAAAAAGAATGCACATAAGTGAAATGTGCCTGTAATGAAATTGAATATCAAATTAATTAGATAAGCTTCTATAAGTTTTTGTCATTCATTCTTGGAGGAGTTAATGCTATGAGGGGACATTTATGCCGGTCATGATTGAGTACAAATGAAGGTGCTTTTTGTATTTTTCAAAGAATTTGTTGGACTTTTATCAGAGCAAAATATCATATGAACTTGTGCCACTTAGTTAGCATAACGATCTCCTAATGCTCAAAATTACATTTAACCCTTTAAAAAGGGAAAGAGTTCGCAAAGTATAAACGTCACAAGTCCAATTTACATGGATACAGGTTATAAAACCATTTTCCCCTACCTCCTGTAAGAATGCCGATCTCTGATTGGTCCACGTGACCCTAAACATATATTCTTATACACCGTCCCCGAGGGATGATAAATTCCTTATACCCCGCTATATCAGTAAAGCGTGTTTCCACGTCAATCAATCAAAGTCACGTGATCAGGTCAGAGGTGTTGTTCATTTCTGTTTGTCTTTTAAATAATACATAAAGACATTCGGTAAGATAAATTCGTTATACCATTCCATCAAGGGTGACATAGGGATATATTATTCTTATTCTTTTATAACTTATATTAACACTCTGAATCCTGTTTTTCAAATATCAAGTTCGAATAAAGGACATGGCAGCTGCGGTGCATTTTCCTGTTTTGATAGAGAACCAATTGAAAAACGTTATATCAGAAAATGACACAATTGGTAAAGTTTTGCATATAATCGACCCCCTCCTCCTCCCAAAAAAAAAAAAAAAAAAAAAGGAAAAACAATTAATTTTAACAAATAACGACAACAAGAAAAAAATTAACAAAAGAGAATAAACAAAGCAAATGTATTATCATTGAATTATTTTGCAAAATGAAAATAAAATAATTGCTAATTATCAGTTTATCTCTTCTTAGCCTTCCCCAAACTTTATATCCTTAGCCATTGAAAATGAAATTCTGTCATCAATAAACACAACCAAGTCTGCTATTTTCCTATAAAAGTAATATAGAATGAATTTGAAATGATTTTTTCTCCTTTCATTGAATGCACAATCCTACAACATTTGCAATTAAGAAAGAAGGGATCTGATTGTTTATAGATAATTGGTACTAATTTTTAAAAAATAATTAAAGTCTAGACAAAATGAGGTTTAGCTGAATTTCTTGAGTAACTTATGAATATTTTGGCATTCGTCCAAGCCTAATATGATTGACCTTGGTAAATAGGACCCCGGATGTCCAATCCAATGTAGAGTAGGTTAGTCTCTCTTTGTTATTTCGGTAATATGTACACAAACAAGGTGAATCAATATTAGAACACTTCCAGATTGTAAAAATGGAATATGGACCAGGCAAATATTGATCCTATTGAAGAAACAAAAGACAGTTTGTGCTCAACGACCTTGAGATTTCGACACATCATTTGCTACTTGAAGCCTCTACATTCACAACTAATCCCCTAAGGCATGCATATATCGCATCAGTCCCGATCCCTAACTAAAATGTATCTTACTGTTAAGCACCAAAAATCGGGTTTGAGTGCAGTGCCCTCTTCACCAACAATTTTTCGCGAAATTGCTGAACAAAAGACAAATTCAGGAGGTCAGGGGGCGGACGCACAAGGGTTAGGGAAATGCTTTTTGATTTAATCATATGGGGATTGGAGCGAGTTATATTTTCCTGGGGGGTTAAAAAGACCCTAAAGAAACAGTAATGTTAGACATTTCATCTACAATTATTGATAAAAAGACCTGTGGAATGTTGATGTCGACTGGACTTGAAGTAAATTGGATATTTTCTTACGTTTAACTATGTTCCAGAAAATATCTACAGAAATAGGATTGGAAAATGCTGACTAAGTGTGTAATATAAATGTATATATAAACATTAGTTTATGAAAAAAAACTATCCATAAGTTATGATTAAGGTGATACAATGTGTATAGATTGTCCATCTTTTGCCTACATTTCCCATTATGGCTTAAATGAGGTCTTTGGCATTTGCAGTTTTGATCCAATTAATATCGTTACCTACAGAAGAAAGACCACTCACTCTATGGGACTACACCCGCATGTGATTTATTATGTTCGATCAATCACCGGCAACCCTGTTACTTTTGCAAAACCAACAATGAAAACTTTTTAAAGAGAAATGTCAGTTTTCTGCTTCTAAAATTACGTTTATCATCTGAAATCTCATCCGAATTGGGAATGCAATACATTCAGTCAGTGTTCATTCAAGTTGCTTGACGCTTGAAGACAGAATCAATTGATATCAGCCAATGCCCATTGAATTTTAATGCGAGTCGTAGGGCATAAACCCCTTGCACTGATAACATAAGGTGATTACCCTTAAAACATCACCCTCACGACGTTGGCCGTTTTCTAGCTCACGTGGTGACATGAGTTCGTGACAGATGAGTTTGTCATTGGTGAGTTTGTATTGGCAATTAGTACTCAAACAACAAAATGTACAGGGAACCGTGTATAGAGTTTGCACAAATGGCAACATGGAAGAAAGAGTCAGAGAAAGCAATAAAAACCATCAATCTCTCACAGAGTTTTGATTAAGTACCGATGTTCTTATGCCTGGTCCACGATTTCAACCTAGCTGTTTGTCTTCTCTACGAGGTGACTAGTGCAAACCTGATGCTTGCAGTCTTGTCATGAACGTGTCCTATTTCTGAAAAACGTTTAGGGTCAATTTGGCTAATATCTATAAGGTCAAATCCTCATTTATTGATTGAAGTGAGAGTCACTTTAAATTTGAGTGACGTTGGCAGGCTAAATGTTATCGGCAGTGGCCCCTACAACCGAGCACATCGGAACTCCAGTTAGTTTCAAAAGGATACTGAGAATCAATGTTTAAGGGAATTGCTCTAAATGTAGATGAATTACTGATCTTGACCGATTCATCAGAAACCTACATTGATGTTAGAAAATGTAATGATAGTACATGAAAACATAGTACATAAAATATTTGTGTTAAAGGATAATGATTTAATCATAATTCATAATGTTAAAATGTAAGACAAAAGATAGGAATAAAATGATCGAGTATATACGAAGGGAAATAATAATAACACATAGCCAATAGGTGTTCATGCTACCCATATCCTTAATGTTTGCTCCAGTTTATTCCTGTGGTTAAACTTTAAGGTAACTGTATATCATTCTACTAGGTTCATAATTACTGTATTATTACACCCTGTACAATAGAACAAGACATTGTCCAGTTTTTACTTTAATTGTTGTAATCGATGAATATACTTTTTCTAAATGATACAATTTAGTAACCACGTCAAACTAACCAAAGCGTCTTTAACCATTTCGTTTCTAATAGAAATTCAATTAAACTACCTGAAATGTCCAAAACATCAACTGCCCTCATTTCAGATTTGGTAATATGTAAAAACAACAACCTGAACATATTGTGAAAGCTTTAAGAATTAAAAACACAAATGCAAGAGGACATTAATTCATTTTCTCATTTGAGAGAAGCTATTGCATGTTATGGCATACTTGTCGTAAAACTTTTTTCTCTAACTCTAGAAGGTGCTTTCATATCTTAGCAATAAAGTATGATGATCGACAAGATATGAAATGAACTGACAACGTTGAGACGTATACTATATTGTAAAAGATGTTTTGATTACGTCATTCTCTCCACTAAACACAAATCATCGCACGTGACCTCTGTTATAATTGGAAAATATTTCTTGGATCCTCTAAATCCCCTTGCGATTTAACATTGCAGGAAAGTATACGGGTTTGCATTTTGACCCAAAGGAATATCTTCTTACATCTCTTATCTAATTCTGCCTTGTAAGAATTATGTGTGCATAGCAAAAACAATCGAGCTCTTGTCTCCTCAAAAGTCACAGGAACAGAGCATTTTTTCTGATGTACAACGTCGCCATATTAACGTAGCTTTCATTGCAAACAATCAAGATTATGTATTTCCTAAACAGAAAGGGCTCCACTTTCACGGATTACTAGGGAAAGTTGACTCGAGTTACCACTCTAGAGAAATAATGAATCAAGAGTTCCTGCCTGTATAACTGAAATGTTATGAATATATTTCCAATAGCCAATCATAGACTTCACGGTGGGGAAATATTTAAATCAATCATTGTACAAAATGAAACAAACACTAATTTCTATCAGAGATTTATTAAGATCCGTTATATTCAGTTAGATGAATATTCATTTCTTCTAAGCAAAATGTGTGGTTTTCTGATTTGCTTTCAGGGGTTTTAATGTGATATCCTTCATCGAATGTCATTACTATCGATCGTTTGAAATCGGATATCAGAGGAAATAAGAGTTCATCTTGTAAAGGTTATTATTACGTGAAGAAGGAGTCGAATTGGAGCAATTACATCAATGTCCTAGGGCGCATTGACCTTTGAGTGTCTCTTTGTTCCCTTGGAGGATGCCAGTGATTTCAGAATCTCATCCATAAAAATAGATACCTCTTACATCATTGCAATGCGATAATTGTTTGCTCCATGACAAACGGGAAATCGCTAGGAGTATTTTTGAGTATGCCAATCTCGTAAATCAATCGCGCCCGGGTTAGTTTGTTGACAGAAATATTACTTTACAAACCTTCCCGAATCTCACGCAAGAAAAAAAATGTACAGACTGAATGTTATCGTTTGGTTAGAACTCAACTCGTCAAATTAGTGGATCTTGCTCCATGCCCGATGCTTGAGTGATCAGATGTGGATAGATTGATCGCAATCGAGTAGCTCTGTAACACGGGATTGTCAATATCTGACCTTTGACCTCGGCATCTTGACATCTGATTGGTCTAATGGAGCAGTGATTTGGACGCGAAGAGATGACAATTTGAGAGGTTGTCAGTTTCAGATGATGGCATGATCTATAAGTGGTCTTGATTCTGGATAATTACTGAAATTAACATGAGGACAAACGATTTATTGTGTAACGTTTAGCAGGCTTAGGTGAAATTGATATGTTCTTTGTGTACCATACATCACTCATAACAAGAAACTGACACATAACATAAAATATGTTTTTGTAGGTCCTAGGTGGATATTTGACCCATTCTGTGGTTCACAGTATACGAGAAATTTATTGAAAATTAATTTTGTTATTTTCTCAAAACGATGATAGCATTTTCACCCTCGTGGATTTACGACATAACGATGATGATGATGATGATGATAATGATTTACAACAATTAGATAAAAGTTGCCTTATAGTGACCTTCACATTCTTTGAAGTCTTTGTTGTCTCGTCTACATGTATGTCGTTATGGTACATGGGACAGTCGGTGATTTTTGTTACATTTATTTGGCTGTATACTAGCATGAATGCCAAATATTCTGAAATGAATTCAAAATATCAAAAATATTCTACTTCTACTTAGAACGCCAAATATATGAGAATTTATAATAATACTCGGCCTTGTGTGATTCCAAAAGCCGAAATCTTTCATCCAATTGAAATGAATATAATCAAATCACCTTGTGAAAACTATTAACTATCAACTTCAATCGGGAGTCATTTTGTCTGCTTTGAATATGTTTAAAAAAATTGCAAACCAACCTTTCTTTGAAGGATTTTCGAAAAAAATATTCAATTCTTACCTTAATTTTTTTGACTTAAGGGTTTTTTATTAGCCTTATACACTGTATCCATGCAAAATAAAGCCATTGATAATGTTTAACATATTCAACCAAATAAAGGTTGCATAGAAATTTATGACGGAGCTACCTCTGTTGGGAGAGAATGCCCCATGCTAGAAATTTTAAGTTAATCAACCATAAAATTCTCACACTCTTCTAGAATGCCTCAAAAAGTTAATGTTTAATGCTATAATTTCAATATTATCTATTAATTATCTACATGTAGATTTGGAAAGTTACTTAGAAACGCCTGGGGTTCGCTCCTTTGATACCAAATCATTAATGAGTTTAATAAAAAATAGTATCAAATTGAAGGAAGTTTAGTATTCTGTTTATTACTTGGCCTTAATAATCAAGCATGATTGCCGAAAGTGTACTGAACGAAACATTTCCGCGACTCGATCGGCCTCCATTGTGACGGCGGTTCTGACATTGTGACGTAACAACCACACAATATTATGACGTCATACATTGTACGTGAAGCGGTATTACACTAGTTTAATAACGCCGTATAAATATTACTATGCAGTATCTTGTACGGGCGAGTGATAAATTATTCATATTGCAAATATACTTTATGTTATAGTTAGACAAATATGACTTACTTTTTAAAAAGTAATTTATTGTTTACCATAGGAAATGGAATATCACGATTATCCATAACCAACACATGAAAAGAGGTGAAGGTTCATTAGAGAGGATTTTATAACGCTTCAGGAGCACTTTAAATGATAATTCTTTCATGCAACGTTTATACCCTTAAGCTAAACTGAAGCCATAGATATTCAAATGATGATACTGCAAGGCATTTTTTATGATCACTAACCACTTCATCTTTCATGCTCCGCGTTCTAAGAAGGTTTAAAAATATAAATGTCGTAAAACATATCACGTTTTCACTGCGGCTTCTTTTTGGCATTCATTGTTTTTTGTTACAAAGAGTATAAAAAATGTATATCTTTGATGTTGATAATATGATTCGACCGAAAGGTATAGATGGGAAAAATTAGTTTGAGTCAAATTGGAGTTACTTATCAGAATAAAGTATCAAAGAAATAACACCGAAATCATTTTATTAAAATTTCACGAGTTTTATGGAAATAGAAATGACATGCTTCTAGTGTATTTTGGTAATTCCCCGACCGGTTTCACACTATTCAGTTATCCTCATGGGGTCTTTATGACGTTGCCATGCTATGACGTCACAGAACAAGGGGCGCATAACTCATGACAATCGATGCGTACCCACAGATTGGTGACGTCATTACTTTACATCAATCACATATGTAATACTAACAGCAGTTTTTAGATATGGACATAGTTAGGTGACATTAATTGCATTTAATTGTGGCTTAAAAAGTTTAATGAAATAATGTTCTTTCATCTTTCTCTTTTCATCGCTATTTGACATGACTTTATGGAATGGGAATATTTTAAAATTATCCCCGGCGTATCTTTCTATATGTCCACTCAGTGGCGGCAGGACGGGTCCCTGATTTGCTGCTTATGGACCCTCACTCTTGATCTAAGTGTGTCCCCCGTTTGTCCTACATGTATGTAATCTTCGCCACAACCACCGCATTTGATAACGTATATTAAATTTTGTGATACGCATGTCATGTTTACCGTACATGGAATAAGTGGCCACTTTTGAAGTTATATTCTTTCCCTTCTAATTAGTACGGGCATGTGCAACAAGTTGGTCTTCCACACTTGCTTATTGATTTGTCAATTTGGCTTGACTGATCAAATATAGCTTTACTTATTATTTGTTTAATACTTTGGCTTTGCCGTTTACTCTTTATAAGATGTACATGTGAAAGTTTATCTTTTAAGGTATAACAATAAACAAGTGTGGAAGACCAAATCGTGGCATCTTAGGTCCATTTCCAATAAAACTATACACAGGAGGGCAAATCGTTTATTTTTTGCTGTTTTGTTGTAATTTTCTTGAAATATTTTAAAGTCAACATGTATGTATTTGATCCATGGTATAATATGTACATCACCTGATCGTCAACCGAAATATATCGTTCATGTCAAATATCGTTTTTCGTATTGTTATCAAACCGAACTCACTCCGGTTATTTTAATAAATTCCCGTTACTTTAAAAGTGTTTGAAGCGATTTAAAATTTACGATACTCATTCTTTCATTATTTTAGTTCAATTGCCTACTTGCGATATCACTGCTAAATTTATCTTCCCTTCTTAAAAGAGCTACAGGCCGTTTTATGTAAAAAGTCTATAGTTTCATAATATCCGTTTTTTTCATCTATTGAAAATGTTTCATGCCGACATCATTATTATTATATCAGTTAATAATCTTAACATCAATTTTTTAACGGTTTTTTTATTTTACTAGTCAAGAAGGACGACTCAATCGGGTCATTGGCCTAGATTTTATGTACGCTTCAAACAGAGGTAGAAACAATTACGCATACAACATACGTATTGACTGGTATTCTGTATGCAACTTTGGAACAGTTTGCGTTCAGCATGTGCAAGGACGCTAAATATCAGGTACAATGGAATTTCTTTTCAGTGCTACTAACAATAATATCAAAATGGACTAGCTAACTGTTAAATCTGGTAATTTAGATACATGTATGAATGTATCTAACTGTATAGTTCATCCTATACATGTGCTTTTAGCGTTTATAAGTACTCTTCTTTTCTTTACTCATATTTGATATGTACATTTTATGATATCTTTGTTGAGTTACATACCACTTGGACGTCGTTGCTGTGGTAACTATTCATAAAAGAGAAAGCTAATTATAGATCTTGATTGTAACGATTATGTCAGAAAAAATACTTTTATCACCTAATTGAAATTCTGAAATTGCATTTGAAAGGTTGAAACAAACAAGTTAACACAGCTTACGATAAACCTTTTAATACAAGATATCGCAACTTCATGATATACAATCATTAAAAATATTATTTATTAAGATTTTTGCATCATATAATTACATTTTTTGAAGACTGTATAGGCTACCCACGTATCGAAATTCTACCGTCATAGTGCTACACGATAAGACGTCTAAAATGGTCAAAACAAAATGAAATGGAGAGAAAAATTTGTTGCAAAGGGCAGGTTGTCAACGGAGTGCACGGAGTGCACGTGCTAGGAAGATTTATTTCGTGTCTAGTGCTTGATGCACGCTTTCTTCATGGCATGGATTTCTGTCTGAACATCTATAGTACTGCACACTTCATTAATACCAAACAGAACTTCATGGAAAACCGTTTAATAAAACCCGCAGAAATCCATAACAAAAGTTCAGGAAGAACCTCTGAAAATTGACAAAATAAGCAGCCTATTGGAGAGAGGGTTTGTGGAGATTTGACGAACACAAAAAACTTTCCCTTCGCTGCTTGAAGGACGGTATCTGCTAACTTTAGACCTTTAATTTTCCTTGACTTGTTTGTAAATCTAAACATCGATATAAAATGTGTGACATGTTTCGAAAAGTTTTTCAATTCTTTGACGTCTTTCTTTGCTAATTGGAACGACGCAAGATTTACTGAGAAAGTTCAATGGTTGTCGTTTCTGTCTTAAGTAGAGGAATATGTCCTCCGCAAATGTCAATTTGCATAGTAGGTTCATTCCTATCCTCCTGAAGGCGAAGTAAGGGAACTGCCAACTCAAAGTTGACATATGGAAATAATTGAAGACAAACCTACTTTTAAAGGAACATCACTTCTTAGAGATGCACATGTGAAATAAATAGGTAACCTGGATTTAAGTCGCAATTTGAAAGGCTAAGTCTTTCAATTTTTGTAATTTCAGAGGACAGCGAAAACTTGCATTTATGAAAAACATGAAAAAGAAATAACACTGTGAATGTAATCCAAATGTCCGTCTGCTGTTGTAAAAATTTTCTTTGTTGTGTTAATGTATATGTAAAGTGAATCGTTTTCTAATTTCAAGAGAGGTAATATATAAGTACATGTCCTTGAAAAGCAACAGTCTAATTAACCCATCGTAGTACAGACTGATCTAGCCAGAATTTTAAGATTTACACTTTAAAGGCATTGACACACACCAAAATTTCGTAAATATAGTAAATGATGGCGCATTTCTATCAATATTGCTAACGGTCCGCGCTCAGGTATATTATACAAGACATAAGGAAATTATCTGCATATTCAGTTTATAAAGTCAATTCTAACAGAACGGAAGGAATTCATGCAACGTTGCTTTACATCGGCATGGCCTACGATATCAGCATTACTGCAATTTACTAACAGGCTGAAGACCAATAAACGTCAGCCGATATCGTTAATACAACATTGCAAATCTCATGTTTAAGAAATCGGTAAAATTACAGAGTTACCTTAATAAAGAACAATCCATCCTTTGTCGTCACACAGTCCTACTGTAGACGTTTTTTTTCATTTTCCATTATTGATTGAAGAACTGAAAAGAATGCTAAGGACCATATCAAATCAATAGAAAGCTAGAGTGAGTGCCTATGTCCTCATATGGCCTAAGAGAACCAAAGTAAGCTACCGATTCTTTCATGTGTAATGCAAAGTTCTTATATCGTTCATTAGATCAAAACATAGTCTTACTGAAGTACTATTCTCGTTGATGCATATTTATTACAAATAATAGAAAAGAGTTGATTCTTTGAGAATTCCTATTTATAAAACACAATCAGAGGCTCAAAAAAGAAGGTTTTATTTTAACAACGAAAAATCGTTTTCTAGTTAACATGTAGTTTCTCTGAACTGATTGAGCTAACTAAACTAAAATTGATTAACTTCAAGAAATATGAGTATAAATAGAGAGAACATAGATCTGAAATTCAATTGTTGTATTGTATATCGTCTACATGCCAAGACTAGATATAACATGAGATTTAATGAGTCATTAAAACTATTTAAAATCTAGTAGATATGAAAAAGAAAAACCGTCATCTCTTGCCATAATGCAATAATGTTGAGTGCCCACGCTTCCTTTCTCACAACTCGTAGATAAATATTATCCTTTTCGTTAGAAAAACAAGATGTTCTGGCTAGCAATTTCGTGAAAAGCACGTGGTCCGGAGTAAATGCTTACTCCTTAACCACACCATCAACATGGTGCAACCTAAGCCTTGTCCAATGGCATATACAACTGGAAAAATAAACTCCAAGAAGCTGCAATAACCCTCAACTAATAGACAAATCCCCATTCACACATCCATCAATCCATCAACCTACCTAACATGCCCACTCACTCGCATTGATGAAAAGTCCGGGTAGCATCAACTCCTTTCTACTTCAATATATATGTATGTATCCACAACAGCAAAGTCAATGGTGAACTGATTTTGATGAAATCACCCATCATGAATCACATGTCAATAAATAATAAAACATGTTATCACCCATAACAATTATCTGGTATCCCTTGCTCAAATATTCAACTTTTAAGACAGAGTATAGTAGTTAAGAATCATTTCTAACTGGCTGTAGTGACAGTATGAACTTATTTTACAACTCATGTATGTACTCTCTTCAAACTTTTATTATAAATAAAATTTATCTAATATCTCAGATTAAGTTTTCTTTACTATTATTTAAATTTGTATCTTAAATGATGGGCAGAAAACAAAGATGCTGTTTTTCCAGAAGTCTTGCTTTCATTATTTACGTCATGTGCAAGTTCTTCCAAATGTCATTTCTACGAGTTGAAGTCAATAAGTTCACAGAAGTGAGTATTGATACATCCCTGAAGACTTGATCGTTGATGTAATTTTTGAGACAGGCCATCTGACAACAGTTCACAGACAGAGACAACTCTTCCCAATTATTTACTTGAGATTTACAGCATATTAAACACAAGTACCCACCTGTGATCATGAGAAAGTTCTAAAACTGAGCATCCTGCGGTTATCAAGTTTCTCAAGAAAAAGGGGTGAATACGACCGAAACACATGAACGTGTGACCAATGTGTATGGGAAAGAAGCCCCTCAATTTTCTACTGTTGCAAAATGGTCAGCTCAGTTTCAACGGGGTCGCACCTCCTTGGACGATAACCCACGGTCAGGAAGGCCAGCTGATGCCTTAATCATGTCCAGGCTGACGGGCTAATGATGTCCAATTGTAGAATACATGTGGACGAGATATCATCAGTGTGTGGCATTTCTCATCGCAACTTCTAATTGTTCGCAATTTGAAATCACACTTGCGTGCTACAAGATTTGGCGATGATGATGTTCCGAAGGCAACTACTGAAGCGTGGCTGAGGGGCCAGGCAGAAGAATTCTACCACAAGGGCATAGACAGTCTCAAAAACAAATTGTCAAATCGAGGTCCTATTTATAAAATCAATCTTACAATCATTGGCTTCTGTTTTATATCCTCTACTATAAACTTATTGACTTCCCCTCGTATGTAATTACGATTTTACCGAAAAACAATGCAATTAATACATAAAAACCACCATCAAAGAAAAACAGTCTTAATAACATTTTAACCAATTTAACAAACATGATCAACATTTCCCTCATCGTTTACTGCAACCAAGCTTTTTGGTTTGTAGTGACGAACAAGGAAGTTTAAATTAGGCTTCATGACAAATAACCAAAGCAAAACTAATTCCATATAATTGGATAGCGACAATGTGAAGCTAAATGGATTTTGAAATAATTCTAACTGGACACAAAACATATTGTTCAGACAAGGATGTTATTTCAAAAGTTACACCGCCTGGTAGAGTACATTGAATGTTACATTCAAAGATGATTAACATGTTCTTTTGCAACGCCTTAAAATGTAAGCTTTTTCAAAATAATTTTTGAGTACCTGACATCAAACGTAATAAATGGTTGCATATTTCGTTCATTTGAAAAATCTTGTGAAAAATTTAAAAAGAATTCATGAAAAAAATTAGAAAATACGATGGTGAGTTTAATGTTACCGCGAACACAACATAGACATACAACATGATTATAAAGGTATAACAATTAGTAAGTAAAAGCTGTCTTCATTAACTAGTACTTAAATGATTTACATTATCTGCATAACAACGAAAATGTTTACCCTGGATTATTGAAGTGGAAAATTGCTTGATGACATATTACAGGAAACATAAACAAAAACAATGATTTCGAAAATTATTATTATAACAATTTATGAGACTTTAATTATAACTGACATAGCTGTTCATGTGTTCCTTTAAATATAAGATATAGATCAAGGCTTGTCAAATGTCCTTAGTGCTCAACCGTATCGATGTGTGCGACAGAGTTAGCTTTCTATTCGCTCTTTTGAGCTCAGTCGACTTTCGAAAGTAACTATAAGGCTTTACAAGGTAGCTGCGTTTGTTGTGATTCGAGTATCAAATCCCTGAAACATCGGGCCTTAACTCCATTTGTGTATGAGTATTTAACACATGGAAGAAATATCACATAGCAAATAAAAAAACGGAGAGATTTTCTTTAGCATTTTAATTACTTTTTTCGACGGAGGGCTTGAAAATTGAAACGTTTGTTCTCGTTGATTATCATGTCTTCTGTTGAAGATATCCAGGGTTTCCTCCATTATAAAGGGTCTTTGCTTAGAGCTGAATTGCTACATTGCGGTTGAACATAATCAATGGTTCTTTTGTTGAATAAAGTTCAGAGATTTCTTGTGATGCAACTCATTACAATCTGATATAGTCTATGCCGTTTTCATCGTCCAAATGTTGTCCATTACCAAGTTGCGAAATCTGTCTTGCTCATACTGGGCGTTAAGTTGCAAAACTTTGAAAATTTCATTTACACAAATCGGACCCATTCCATCTGGATCAAGGTCGTCGGTTTGATAGGAAATAGAAAGGTGAAAGAATTGAAATGAACATTATCAATGCCTATGATATTTGTCAAACTTAAAAGTCAAAAACGTTTTTGTGAGGAGTACTCATTGTCACCTTAAGCTCTGAATAAAGATTGATAAATTAAGGATTAAAAAAAGAAACTGAAATACGAAATATACGTTAATTCTAGCAAACAGTCAACCGGAAATCAATGTAGTTCTTTATCCTTTATCCTTCTTTAAGAAACGCATCCATAAAACACATTAAAAATGTTAGGAAGCATTTGGCAAATTAGTGGTCTTCATTACTGTCACAAGATGGGAAATCGATGACTGAAATAAATTTTACTTTAACCTTTATTTTCTTACTTTTTATGATTTGAAGGATTTAGAAATTACCCTGACATAATAATCTTGTTTTTTTCATGCAAATACTGGTATTGCACCTGTTTAAAACTGTTTACTTTTTTCCAGTTTCTTACGTCGTTCTTGGCTAATTGGGACAACTGTACTGAGAATGTTCCTTTGATGTAATATCTGTCATAAGAAGAGCAATGTGTTCTTCTCAAATGTAGGTTTATTCCCATCTACCAGACTGTGCTAAGTAGTTTAATTGTCTTCACAGAATTGAGATGTTGTAATAATTGAAAACAAGGTGAGGAGATAACGCCGGGGTTTAAAGCCGCTTTCAAGAATATTTTACTTACATCGCGGTTGCTAGTATTATTGCAGGGACAACAACATCATTGTGTCTATTCACAAACTGAAATTCAGTGTAGCATAGCACCCAAACCTGACTGCCTATAGAACAGTTATCTACTGCAGACAAAGTTGCCGAGCCCCTGGCGGGATTCGAACCACGGTCCTCATTATCCGAAGCCGAACGTGCTAGCCACTGGCTATCTCGCCCCCAATTGAAAAAAACCGTAAAGTGAACAGATCGCATAAGAGAGAGCATAAGGTCTAAAAGTTAATAAGTTATTAGATAAGCTAGATAACAAAAGCTTCCACTTTTAGGAGGTATAACAAATATATAAAGTATGTGTGAATGTAATTCCCACGTCTCCCTTGTCTCCTTAAGTGTAAAGGTCTTCATCGTACTACAAAACCTAGATCCAGTCCAAACGTTCCAATTTACTTTCTTAAGTCACTGTTACATCCCAAAATTTCGTATTTATAAATAACTCACTATTACGCATTTGTCTTGAAATTTGTAATAAACCATAATCAGGGCTGCCATTTTCATGACTTTATTTTAAAAAAATGCATTAATTTGATTAAGTTGATTATAAAAGACTGGAAGGATGATATTGTCAATATTCACAATGCCCTATAGCATGAATACCCAAAACGTCAGCACCTATGATTAACGCAACAGATAGGATAATACTTCGTGTAAGAAATCAGTGAATATACAGATATATCTTAATAAAGAAAATGTTATCCTTTGTCATTAGTTAAGAGATTGAGTTATTTTCAAGCTGCATACATGTTCAGTCGCTTTTTTATTTTCTATTTTAAAAATTTATTGCAGACGTTGTTTATAGATACTCAGTATTAATTTAATGGGGTAAAATCTTAAGTTAGTTCGTTCTAGATAGCAAATGTGAGCGCAAATCGTTTTATAGTGCCATTTACTCCCATTTTCAAAAGATAGATACTTTCTTGTTAAGTGAATATTTATTTTACATTACGTTACTGTATTTATTAAATTCCTATGCTTGCTCTTAAATGTTTATTTCGTAATATTCTGAACAACATTTCTTTTGTTCTTTGAGAATCCTTTGAGAAACATTTATTTATCTTTTTACAATCCCATTAAGCATGTTAACGATATGTGCGTCTCAATGTCCTATTGGTGTAACAAACTAATAATACTGACTAATAGCAAACATAATCAAAAGCTTATTGGCCTGTCCTGAATAAGGACGTTCAGGCATATTCGGCATTATAACAATAAGAGACAAACATGATCAAATGTTTGCTTTAGCTTAGCTTACTCCCCTGAAGTGACGAACAATTTAAAGAAGCTTTATTTAAGTCATTTAAACTAATACGCAAAGCAAAACTAATTTCATATAATTGGAAATAGACAGTGTAAAGCTAAAAGGATTTAGAAATAGATCTTACCAGTATCAAAACATATTGTTCAGCCAAGGGTGTGTTGTCAAAATTCCGGTTACTGAACTGCGCGTTGTATGGTATGTTCAAAGTCGTTCAAGTTTTTTCATAATAACATCAAAATGCCAGTTTTTGTGCAATTATGGCTTTACATTAAATATGGCGTACTTGGTATGATTTCATATATTAATTGTTTTAAAATCTTGTGAATAAAAAAAAGAATTATTATTTTGATTTTCGTATCTTCAGTCACATTTCCTTCTATTTAAGAAAGAACATCCTAAATAATCCAGCATAAATATTTATATTCGTTGGTTAACAAAATCAACAATAATTTCGAAAAGTATCACTATTAACAAGGCCTTTACCATGACTCAATGATTTTGCAGTATATAGTTCTACGTTCATGTGTTCTTGTAATTACTATGTTTTATTTAAAAGCTCCTCAAATTTCCTTATTGATTAATTGGAATTAAGTTTAGCCATAATTAGCTTTCCATTTGCAGTTTACACTCAATAGAATTTCCTACGTAACTTCAAGGCTTTACAAGGAAGTTGCATTTGTAGTGATTCGAGTATTAATCCATCAGTTAACTCCCTTGTGTATAAGGACATCGGGTGTCCTTCCTGGAACTGTTATCCTGCATGATATTGTTCTAAAATGCCGTTTTTATGTTGATAATTGTAATTGCGAAAGTTAAGTCTTTTGATGAAAATGGCTTCTTTAATTAATGAAATATCACAAAAGCAAATTACAAATGCATAAAAAGCTGTTTATGAGCATTTCGTTTGCACTTTAATTACTTTGTGGATCAACGTTTTTTTCTTCCTTGATTAAAATTAAATATATCTCACAGATTTCTTAATATTCAAAACATGACAGACTTGATAAAGTGTCTTTCGTTTCAGTGTACATAACATTTGTGCCAAATTCGTCTTGATTAGACTTGTATTTGTGCAATCATTAAATACCACATATCAGATAATTTCATCTCGATCAAGGTAATTGGTTTGTTAAAAATATTCTAAAATATTTCCATCTCTTTAGATTGCATAAAACAATTGAAGGAGTAAAAGACGTGTGTAATCTAACTGGAACTATCATTTAAAGGGGCAGTAACACGCTTTTAGTTAAATAAGATGATCTCTGATGTTTTTAAGTCAATAGAAGCAGTTCTTCACACCGTGCCATCCTTATTAAAGTTTGCAAATCTATTTTCCTACCTCAAATGATTATAGGTGTTCACACAAAAATCGTCTGTGGTTATTGCTTGATACTCGATATACAATTTAACGAGTATGTATGATATGGTGGAGTAAAATAAGCTGACCCACTATGGTTTATAATTTGGCATAAGCTTATGTTTATTGCGGAAAATGGAAGCAATGAAATGTTCCGAAAACTTGCCTTTGGCCCTTCAAAACTGAAACAAATCAAATTAAAAGGATCACTATCAATGAAGAATGAATAATCAGTGATTTGAAGTGAAGGAAAACAAGCATGTTCATTGCATGGCTTTTTAGATAAACATCTGATACAGTAACGTGAATTTGCAATATGATCATTTGGATAAACATGTATTGATTGTCAAAATGATAGATACATAGTTTAGGATGTTTCCTGTAAGAAATGCCGTAGAAACCATTAGCAGCATATTTGAAATTTATTAATCTGTGGGAAAAGAAATCTTAACAAATAAACAATAATAATAATCGCCATCAATAAAAAGTGTCAAAATTGAAAAGATGAAATTTATTTATATTTTGCATTAGCATAATGTATTGTTAAATCTTAGCATTCATGATCAACAAATAATGTTGGATTTTCATCAATGCCTGTTAAGGCACACATTGCAGGTCGCCAATCACAGCCTCAAACTGTGGATAAAGAATTTTGCTTGAGTGTTCCCGGGGGATGTTGAGCTACTGGAATGAAAGGAGTCAGTTCACAACAAACGGATTACCAGCCTCTCTGGCTTTTCTCTGGCAGTTCCCTTGTCAAATCCCATAAAACAATACATGATGGAATTATTTTCTTCATTTTCCATAAAATGACATGGACATTCTGTTGAGTAATCGTCTTAAATAATGTTATTTTCTCAAGCAGTAGCATATTTTCTTTTGTAGAAAATTTTGAACTGTTGCTTGATATTATTGAAAGAAAACTGGACAATCAGAGATTATGGCATGACCCAATATCTAAATCCTGATTTTCAAAAGTATAGTTGACAAAAGGCCACCAATGTGTTGGCGTTTTGCGAAAGGTCAAATAACTAATGTGCATGATGATGGTACATGTATGTAGAGTTTAAGGATTCTGGACATTATGAAATAAATTTGCCCAAGTCTATCTATATCATGACTACAGCTTGGGTGAAAAAAATGTCATCACAGCCGTCATGAGTGTAAATGATATTGAAGTTGACAGTTAAGTTCTTATTGACATTGGTAATGCCTAGCTTTAAATGATTTGGTATTCATTCATGTTGATGTACATGTAAAACAAAATTCAAATCAAGCAGCATAGAACAATAACGTGAATAATCTCTGAAAATTGACACTTTTTAGAATAACCGCAATAATCCTGCACAAAAAGATGATAATGGATAAACCAGGAACACAATAGTAAACAATTCTTTCTTTGCTTTACGAAGGACCCTATATACTTAAATTTGACAATTAAATTTGTTAAGGCGCTGTTTATAAGACAATATACTGAAAAATTTGTGTGATTTTGTGTCTCATTTTTAAAAGTCATTCATGAAAATTTTTTTCAAATATCATATCTGTGTAATTAACATTTTAATTTAAAGCATTAGGGTGTGTCCATATCCTATAAATTTTATGAAGTAAAGAGGCTAAATATCAGCTGCAATAAGGACATAAAGGTCCTCATCAAAGACAAACAGTCTTTAATACAACTTTATGACAATATCAGCAAACCTGATCGATAAATTACCTCCACAATTATTTTTGCATGCAATGGCGAACAAGGAAGCCTTTTAAGCTTTGTGAAATAAAAAAACCCAAAGCAACAATAATGCCCTACATTTGGATATAAAGCTAAACGGATTAAGATATAAATCCTACCAGACACAAAGCGTATTGTTCAGACAAGGACGTGTTGTAAAAGTTGCACCACTTGGTCCATGAAGCTTACATGATATGTTGTATTCACAGGTGACTAAAGTGTGCAAGCGCCTGCAAAATGTCAGCTTTTGTAAAATTCAGCTTTAACAAAATACTTTTTGTGTAACAAATGATTGAATATCTTTTCGCTTGATAATATCCAATTAAAAGAAAAATTTCATCTATTTTGTTTTAACTTACATAATTTACAAAACCTCCTGAACATGTTCTGCATAACGTAACAACCGGAATCGTCGATGAACCAGCGAAAAATTACCCTGGACAGTGGAATATTTAGTTGATGTTAGTAAACATAAACAAAAAGCAACAATAATTTCAAAACTTATTATATCGAAATGATGACCATTTGTAAGACCCTTATAATAACTGACATTGCTTGTGCGGTATACGGATCTGTTTATGTATACCTTTAAATACAAGGTTTAGATCGAAGCCTGTCAAATGTCCTTAATGATAAACAGTATCGATTTGTGCTGCAGAGTTAGCTTTATGTTAGCTCCTTTGCGTACAATCGACTTTCCACAGTAACTATAAGGTTTTACAAGGAAGCTGCGTTTATAGCGATTCTGGTATTAAAGCCCTGAAACATCGGATGTGTATGAGTATGTAAATTAGACATTAAATTAAGGAAATGTCACATAACAAATTATAAACGGACAAGAACCTGTCCATGGGTATTTCTTTAGCATTTTAGTAACTTATTTCAATTGAGAGCTCGAAAATTGAACTGATGGTTCGCGTTGATTACCATGTTTTCTGTTCAAAACATTTAGGGTTTCTTTCATTGTAAAGGGTCTGTGTTTGAAACTGATCTGCTAAATTGCGTTTTAGCATTATAATGGACGTTAAGTTGCAAAATTTAAATGACAGAGATCAGACCCATTCCATCTGGATCAACTTCGTCGTTTTTAGGGGAAAATGAAAGTTAAATGAGTTGAAATGAACATTATCAGTGTCACATTTTGTCATCCTTCAAAGTAAAAAACGATTTTGTGAAGAATACTCCTTGTCATCTTAAGTTCTGAATAAAGCTTGATTAATTAGCAATTTACAAAAGAAACCAAAACACGAAATCTACTTTAATTTTAGCAAACAATCAATGTGATATTATTGATCATCTTCCTCTAGAGGAAACCCAGCATATAGCTAATTTATAGCAAATATGTGGTCTTTATGACTGTGATAAGTTGGGAAATAGATGATAAGATAGATTTAACTTTCACTTTATATTTCTTACTTTTTAAGTTTGAAGGATTCAGAATTCACCTTGACATAACACTCTTAATTTTTGTTCATGAAGTTACTGAAGCCTGTTTACCTGTTTCAAGTCTTTTGCGTCTTTTCTTGGCTAATTGGAACAACATAAAATGTTGTGTAGAGGAAGTTCCTTGGATGTCATTCCTGCCTTAATTAGAGCAATGTGTCATTCTCAAATGTCAATCTGCATAAAAGGTTCATTCCTATCTGCCAGACTGTGCTAAGTAGTGGAAGTGTTTTCACGGGACTGACACATGGCGATAATTGAAAACAAAAACTACTTTCAAATGAACAGAGCGCATAAGAGATAGAATAAGGTCTCCTTATAATGAATTATAAGATAACCCGGAGATGAAGTGGCAGTTTGAAAATCTTAGTCTTTCTATTTTTTTATTTCAGCGGATAACCAAAGCTTCCATTTTTAGGAAGTATAACAAATAAGTAACACTGTGAATGTCCTTCAATGTCTCCCTGACTAAGCTTAAGCCTAAAGGAGCTCATCGTTCTCTATCCAGTCAAAACTTTCCAATAAACTTTGGTTTAGTCACTGAAGCATTCGATTATTTCGTAGTTATAAATACCAATCTGATACGCATTTGTCTTGAAATTTGTAATGAACCACAATCAGGTCTGCCATATTCATGTCTTTATTTCCAAAAACATTTACACATTTGTTTTATTAAGTTGATTATAAAAGACCGAAAGGAGTTAAAACAACATTGCAATATATTTACATCGACTTATTGTCAATATTCACAGAGCACTTATAGTCTCAATACACAACAGCATAATAGGATAATACTTTGTGTAAGAAATCAGTGAATATACAGATATATCTTCATAAAGAAATTTAATTCTTTGTCATTATTTCGAGATTGAGGTACTTTCAAAGGCTGCATACATTCATTGTTCAGTCATTTTTATTTTTCATTAATGATTTCAGGTCGTTGTTAATGGATACTCATTCATGCATGGGTAAAAATCTAAAGTTATATACGATGCCCATGTAAGTTGAAATAGCGCCTTTAACTCCTATTTTCAAACGATTGAGTCTTGTTAAGTGTGTGGTAATTACATCGTCTATAAGACAAGCATGTTATTGCTCTTTTTAAAGTAATATGCTTGTTGATAATTCTTTTCATATGATATTCAAGAAAACATTTCTTTTTTGAGGCACCTTTAAACAATTGTTTATCTTTATACAATCTCATAAAGCATTTTAATATGGGCGTCTCAATGTACTTTTGGTGTAACAAGCTAATAATAGAAAATATCATCTGCATAGCGTAAATAAACACCGTCAGAAAAGAAATATATTGTAATATAAACCTTTGGCTGGCTGATTGATTTCCCAGTTTAACGATTAGGAAGCAAACATGATCGAAATCTTAATAATCATTGGCTTGTAATGGTGAAGAAGAAAGTCTTATGTTCGCCTATTTAACAATAAAGTGACAAACATTGTTAAATATTTGCCTTTTCAAAGCTTTTTGGCTTGGAGTGACGAAGAAGGAAGTTTAATATTCGGCATCATGACAAACAACCAAAGCAATACTAATCTCATATGATTTGATAGCGACAATGCAAAGTTAAACCGATTTAGGAATAAATCCTCCCGGGACGAAGCATATTGTTAAGCAAAGGGTATGGAAGTTACGTTACCTAGTCTCTGAACTGTACATTGTCTGGTATAAGTTGGACAGGCTATTTCATAATAACTCCATAAAAATAAATAAAAACATAAAAATTCCATTGAAAAAACATTCAGCCTTTACAATACACTACTGTGTACCTGAAATGATTCATTACTCAGTTTAACGATTAGGAAGCAGACATCATCAAACGTTTTTTTGTCTCCCCTTTGCTTATTGGCTTGTGATGAATAAGGAAGTTTTTTATTCGGCATTATAACAAATAAGAGACAAACATGATTAAATGTTTGCTTTTGCAAAACGTAATGGCTTGAAGTTACAAACAAGGAAGCTTTATGTAAGGCATTATAACAAATAAGCAAAGCAAAACTAATTATATATATTTTGGATAGTGACAAATAGTGTAAATATGAACGCGTTTAGAAATTAATATTACGGGAAACAAGGATGTGTAATGAAAGTTACGCCACCTGGGTCTAGATTTTCGAAGCTCTCTTAGTGATAAGATAGTCGTAAGCCAATGTTATTGCATGGTACTTATGACCATCTTAGTGCTAAGAGAGCTTTGAAAATATGGGTCATGGTCTCTAAACTGTACATAAGGTTATTTCATAATAACTGGAAAAAAATCCATTTTTGGGGTAAAATTCAGCCTTTACAATATACTATGTATACTATTTTTGTTCTAAAAATCTTGTGAATAGAAAATAAGTTCAGTCCAAATTCATTCAAAAAGATTATGATAAGCAATACGTAAAATCGTCTTTTATTGAAATTGTTTTATGATTTGCGTATCTTATTTAACATTTCCTTTTGCATAAAAAATGACTTCAAAATGCTCCATCGTTAACATTTATTATCATTGGTTAACAAACGACTGACGTCATAAAACATAATATAAACATAAAAAATAATTTTAAAAATTATCATGCTAGAAGGTTTACCATTGGCAAAACCTTAACTGACATCGGGTGTACAGTAATAGATCAACGTTCATGTATACTTGTAATTGCTTGGCTTAAATAAAATTTCCTTAATGATGAACAATATTGATTTGTGATTTGTGATTTGCACTCAATAGACTCTCCAACGTTACTACAAGGCTTTACAAGGAAACTGCATTTGTAGCGATTCGAGTTTAAAATCTGTCAACATCAGATGTTAACTCCATTGTGTATAAGGATTTAACAGGAGAGTCCTATTCTGAACAGTTATCGTGCCTGATATTTTACCAAAAATCTCATTTTGATGTTGATAACAGTATTTGCCAACGTTAAGTATCTTGATGAATTGTTATCGTTATTTTGAAAGTCCACGTAGCAAATTAAAAATAATAGAAAGCTGTTCATGACTATTTCGTACAGACTCTAGTTACTTGTGAAGCAGTTGGATCTACCTGTATGCATTACCAAAATGATGGAAACATAGTTTAAGATGTTGCCTGTAAGAATGCCCAAGCAACCATTGTTTCTCTCAATAGCAACATACTTGTAATTGAATTCGACGAATCTTCACTGTATGAGAATCTAATTGAATTAACATTAACAATAATTGACTGCAATAAAAAGTGTCAAAATGATAAGATGAAATTTCGAGTAAAAAGCCATCTGACTATTTATCGTTAGCATTGGTATTGTCATTACTCAAAACATAATGGCCTGTTTCACCTTTGAATTGAAGACATACAGATGCCCCCTTTTGATCAATGCAAATTATAACAATAAAGGTCGCCACCACATCCATAAAGCTGTTGATAAATATATTTTTTGCTTGAGTGGTCTCATGGGATATTTAGCAACTGGAATGAAATAAGGCTATTCACAACAAATCGATTACACCCTCTCTGGCCGCTCTTCGGCAGATCTATGTCAAATCTAATAAAGCAGAACTCAGTGGAATAGTTTTCTTCATTTTCCATAAATTGACTTGTTTGGCAAGCAGTAGAATGAAATTTATATTGTAACTATACATTGTACAACAGTCAGGTCATGATGTCATTTATGAAAAATAATTTTACAGATATTGATATCAACGAAAATAATGTCAACAAAGGCACCTTGGGGTGAAAATGGAACTTGAGCGAATTTGATTTAAAATCATCAGTGCCTTTTAGTATTTTGTGCGTGTTTCAAAGAAAAACATGAATTTCTGGAAAATAATCTTAGTGACTTTCACCTCTGAAATACCGATTTAAGAAAGAAACTAAAATGAATGAAATATATCTTAGGTTTAGAAAACTGTTAATCTGAAATCAATTATGTTCGTTATCCTAAAAAAACGCATATGCAAAGTACTTTAACGTTGTTAGGAAGAATATGGTTAAAAAAGTTGTGATCCTCGTAACAAATAGATATAATATGGAATTTAACTCTAACTTTTTAATTTCTTTCTTACTTTTTCAGTATGAAGTATTCAGAATTCACCTTAAGATATCCATTTATAATTTTTTTGAACGTGTTCATGTATATATTGACATTCCCAGTCTTAACACTGTCTAATTAATAGTTTTAAGGTGAAAAGATAAAAAAGCTACACTTAGAGACAGGGGCAAAACATGCTTGACATTTATGAAACTTGTACAACGAAATTAACAAACTTTCACTTAGAAATAAAACTAAAACTGTATTAATAGCGATTATGAATAAGATTTAAACCAAATGGGTAGCTTGTCTCACACATTAGTTATCTTACTTCTATCTTTGAAATTATAATTATGAACTTTATGTGGAAACATTTCAAAGGGAGTTTCAACGTTTTAACTTGAATGATAAAACTGAATGGAATGATAAAATTGAACGGATGCGAAAATATCATGCGATAACGAAATGTTACTATCTTAAATAGGAAGTTCTGATACAATTGGCAGATACCAATTAAGCAGTAAAACAATTTGAAGTGAAATAATAGCACAATTAAACCAAATGGTATGTTTTCTATTGCTAACAATGTTTGTAAAGTGTTTATGGAAAGACACTTGCATTGATGCCTTCAATTATTACATGGATTAGATTATATTTTACTTTTAAATGTCACCATCTGCACAGAACTGCATAAGATCTTTCGGAAACGTAAGCAAAATTTCTCCTCTGCCTCCCATGCAGATGTCTGTGCACTTACAAAGATTTTATCTCACTAAGGTGACAAAAAGTGCAACATAAGTATAAGACATCTAATGAGTGTCACCACTTCAGACATTTTGTGAAGGTTTTGTTTATTACAAAAAGATGTAAATGATATGGATTCATGCATTTAACGAACATGTACAAAAATCAAATCATGATGATAAATCATGTGACACAAGTTTCCTATGTTCAACTGCTCCTAATCAAGGTTAGTCATCCCCTTTGTGAAAATCAAGAATATTGTGAAAAATCTTTAAAATTTGACATTTTTCGAAGAAAAATTGCCACCCTCCTGCAAAACGTAGTGGATATATTTGACAAACCCAGAACAAAATATCATTAAAGGTCTCTCTCCGGTGCACGAACGCCTATAAACGTCAGTTAGACTATTGGTTTTGCTTTGCATTGTTTGTAAGTCAAAATACCCTTTAAACAAGTGTGACATGTTCATAAAGTGAAGGACTAAGACTCCAAATTTATACAACAAAGTGATTAATTCTTTGACGTCTTTCTTTGCTAATTGGAATTACACAAGATTTACTGAGGAAGTTCCTTGGATGTTGTTCCTGTCTTAAGTAGAGGAATATGTCCTCCCTCAATCTGCATAATAGGTTTATTTCTATCCTCCGGACGGGGGTAAGTAGTGGAACTGTCCTCTCAGGATTGACGCATTGCTAAAGTTGAAGACAAGAACTACTTTCAAAGGAACATTCCATCTGAGAGAGGCACAAAAGGTCTTTAAATGATGAAGTAATTAGGTAACCCGGATATAAAGTGGCAATTTGAAATACTAAGTCTTTCCATTTTTTAATTTCAGAGGATAACAAAAGCTTCACGTTTTAAGAAGAGATCAAACTGTGATTGTAATTCCAATGTCTCCCAGCAGAATTGTCGTCTTCCAGAGAGAAAGTAATATATAGAAAGGGCATATATAACAAAATGAGCTTATTGTATTACAGAACATTTATCCAGTCCTAACTATCCGATTCACTTTCTGAAGGCATTAGCGCATGACATTGGTAGTTTGCTATAGATCAACGCAGTTACACATTTCCCTTCATATTGCTAATGACCCATGATCAGGTCTGCCATTTTAATTGGAAAAATTGTACGCATTCAGTTTATAAAGTTAATTCTAAAAATACAACTTTACATTACATTAGCATGAACTATGATGTCGGTATTATTAAAAGTTCGCTTACAGATTGAAAATAAAAAACCGGTTACACCTATGATTAATGTGGTAATGCAAATACCTCGAGTTGGAAATCAGTGAAGATACAGATATGCTTAGAAGAACATCTTTTCCTTTTCCATCAGTAAAGATGTGTATTCAAAAGCTGCACAAATTCCTTGTTCAGTCGTTTTTAATTTTTTATTACTGATTGCATGGTAAAAGCTTAGGAATACTCATTTATTTTTAAAAAATCCCACTAAAGTGAATTCCCATAAGTAGTCAACGCGAGAACGAGAATACGTTATATTGTGCCTTTAGCTCGTATTTTCAAACTATTGATATTTTCATGTTAAGTGTATACTTCTTGTGTCGCCTATTATACACCACCTCACTTCACAGTTTATGTTTATTTCAAATAGTATTCTAGAAAACGTTTTTTTCTTTGAGACTCCCTTAAGCTTAAACATTAAGTTATGTCTTTTACGTTACAATCAATAGACTTAATACTATTAGCGTTTCAATGTCATATTGTTGTAACAAATACATTTCTAATAATACTAAATATTATCTGCAATAAGTACATAAAATATGTAAATAATATATATATCATTTATAAAAAAACATTTAACTGAAAGAGCTATAAACCTGTTTAACCATTAAAAAGAAACACTATCTAGAAACGAACAAGGAAGCTCTTATATTCGGCATTATGACAAATAACCAAAGCAAAACTAATTCTATCTAATTGGATAGCGACAGTACAAAGCTAAACAGATTTATGAATAAATCTTACCGGATACAAAGCACATTATTCAGACAAGGATGTGCTAGTTTTAACTATCCTGATCCCTGAATTGTACATGTTATGTTATCCTCAAAGAAGAAGCTCTAAAGAATAATTTCAAAATGACAGCTTTTGTAAAATTCCGCTTTTACAAAACAATTAATGTGCATCTGACATATTAATAATTAAATAATTGCATTTCTTGTTCGTTTAAAAAAAATCTTCTATAAACGAATTCATAAAACACATTCGAAAACACAGTTGCAATATTTATGTTAAATCCACCACAAATTAGAAATGCGTTACAAGATAATAATGATTAATTAAGAAAAAGTTCTATCGTTGATATTGATTTACATAAAAGATTGACGTAGCTTACTGAAATTGTTTTTTGCATAACAAATGACATCCTCAGTAATCCAGTATTATCGTTTATTATCAGTAATGAATATATGTAAAAAAATAACAATAATTTCAAATGTTATCATATCAAAACAATCACAATCGACAAGACCTTTACGATTACTGACATTGCTTGTGCATCATAGAAAATCTATTTTCATGTGTACTTGTAAATATTCGATTTAGACTAAAGCCTCTCAAATATTCTTAATGATAAAAGATATCGATTTGTGCCACAAAGTTAGCCTTTCATTAGCTCTGTTACAATCAATCGGCTTCCCAACGTTACCATAAGGCTTAAGAAGAAAGCAGCATTTGTAGCGATTCGGAAAGCAAATCCCTAAAACATCGGAAGTTAACTCCATTGTTGTATGAGG
Source organism: Phorcus lineatus (assembly GCA_921293015.1). NCBI lineage: Eukaryota > Metazoa > Mollusca > Gastropoda > Trochida > Trochidae > Phorcus > Phorcus lineatus. The sequence goes on along the minus strand of OV121088.1, from coordinate 24,894,429 downwards.
ATTTAACACCTGGAGGCCTTGCCGGAACAGTCAGTTAAACTCCCTCGTATTAGTTTCTTTGAATAAAGGCTGTTTCCATGCTGATATCTGTATTTTCCAGTGTTAAATGTCTTGCTGAAAATATCCCATTTGTTTGAAATATCACGTAGGAAATCCTAAACGGATAAGAAACGTTATAACATTATTTTGTTAGCACGTTAGAAACTTCGGAAACTTTTCAATAGAGAACAAGAACATCAAACTGAGTGTCACTGTCAATCAGAATTGCATCAGTTCAATACATAGGTTTTCATGGGTTATATCACATAAAATAACTTTAGTAACTTTAGGAATCAACATCGACAGCCCGTTTTCCCTCCACAATACAGAAAATGAGCAAAATCGACTTGCTTATAGGCTACTCACGCTTCTTGTAAATTTAAAATACAACAAATCAGACCATTCCATGTGGATCAAGGTCGTCAGTATGTTGATTGATGCAAATTCATACGGATTTCCGACTCGTCAGCTTAATTGAACGGAGGAATAGAAACTATCACCCTAAAACTATAATAAAGTTAAAGGATCAGTGTGAATAAAGACTTAATATCAAACGCAACTAAATAATCGTCCCTAGGACATGTTACACATTTATACTTGAATTTTGTAAAATAATTATTTTTGATCTATGTCTGGCTTGGCGTTTTGGTTTGGTTGCCCTATATGTAGTGCCAAAAATATGACATTAACAATTTATCCTGCGATGAAAATATCAAATTGAATTAAGAATAAAATAAGGTTTATTATTTGCACTATCATGGTTATGAGTTAAAACCAAGGTATATTGTTTAATCTTTGGTGTCGTGAACTACACACGTGTGGTTTATATCTTTGCATTAAATGACCTGCATTGAAACCATAAAAATCGTCAAAAACAACCAACAAGCTGTTGCTAAATACTTTTGCTTTAGTAGGCTCTAAGGATATCTAGCAACTGGGATGCAATGCGACAGTTCACAACAAATCGATTTGGCCTTCTCTGGCGGCTTTTCCAGAGATCCCATGTGAATTCTGATTCTGCAATAATAAAACATTGTGGAATCGTTTCCTTAATCTTCCTTAAAGTGGCATGGACATAGTGCTTGGGTCAAATTAGACAAACGTGTCAATGATGTTAAATTATCAAGGAGTACTAAATTTAAGAATAGAAGTCATTAATTTAAAAGTCGTAGTCAATTTTCTGAAATTGAAAATTTTACTGATAATGGCTGCCCCAATAAACCTATTTTTCAAAACGTTTCAAAACAAAACGACAACTAAATAAGTAGTTTTAGATAGATAACATTTCTAATGTGCATTAAAACTGTTAAATTGTTAAGAAAAATAGAGAAAATTTAATTGGCAATTAACAACATCGTTGGCCTCATAACTGACATGAGCTGGGCAAAATGATAACTGACATTGATTAAACTCTATCTTGAATCTTGCAACCTTTTTAGTTTGAAGAATTCAGAATTCATTTTCAGATATTCATATTGAATTTTCTGTCAATTGTACATGTCAATACTGACACTCTGCCTGCTTAAATTAGCTCTTTTACAAAAATGGGACCTACAGGTTGATAAAAAAAAATTAATGCTAAATGTAGAGTCAGAGCCAAATTGACACCATTGAAATTTATGAAACGGACACAACTAGGTCAACAAGCTTTCACGTAAGAAGTAAACTGAGAATTGGATTTTTATATTGAAACTAAATGGGAGCATAGCTTACACTTTGCTAACCTCAATGCCACCATGTGGATTACAATAAAGAACTCATTGTTATGTGAAGAAACATTTCCAGCGACTTCTAGCTTGCATGTTTGAAATGAACGGATGTGTTAAAAGGGTGTAATTATGTACTTTTATAATTTCCAAAATCAATGCAAACGTTTCATTAATGGATGCAAGTAACAAATGACTGCCCTATATGTACATGTAATGCCAAAAATATGACATTATCAATATCATCCTGCGATAAAAATATCAAAATGAATAATGAATTTTAATTTTAGGTTTATCATCTGCACTATCATTGTTGTGAGTTAAAACCAAGGTATATTGTTTAATATTTGGTGTCGTGACCTACACACGTGTGGTTTATATCTTTGCATTAAATGACCTGCATTGAAACCATAAAAAAGTCAAACACAACCAACAAGCTGTTGCTAAATACTTTTGCTTTAGTAGGCTCTAAGGATATCTAGCAACTGGAATGCAATGCGACAGTTCACAACAAATCGATTTGGCCCTCTCTGGCGGCTTTTCGAGAGATCCATATGTCAATTCTGATTCTGCATTAATAAAACATTGTGGTATCGTTTCCTTTATTTTCCTTAAAGTGGCATGGACATGTTGCTTGGGTCAAATAATCCAAACGTGTCAAAGATGTTACATTATCAAGGAGTTCTAAATTTAAGAATAGAAGTTATTAATTCAAAAGTCGTAGTCATTTTTCTGTATAAAAATTGAAAATTTTACTGATAATGGCTGCGAAAATAAACCTATTTTTCAAAACGTTGCAAAACAAAACGACAACTACATATGGAGTTTTAGATACATAAAATACCTAATGTGCATTAAAACTGTTGAATTGACTGACATGAGCTGGGCAAAATGATAACTGACATTGATTAAACTTTGCAGCCTTTTTAGTTTGAAGAATTCAGAATTCATCTTCAGATATTCATATTAAATTTTCTGTCAATTGTACATGTAAATACTGACACTCTGCCTGCTTAAATTAGCTTTTTTACAAAAATGGGACCTACAGGTTAATAAAAAAAATTAATGCTAAATGTAGAGTCAGAGCCAAATTGACACCATTGAAATTTATGAAACGGACACAACTAGGTCAACAAGCTTTCACGTAAGAAATAAACTGAGAACTGGATTTTTATATTGAAACTAAAAGGGAGCATAACTTACACTTTGCTAACCTCAATACCACCATGTGGATTACAATAAAGAAATTGTTATGTGAAGAAACATTTCAAGCTACTTTTAGCTTGCATGTTTGAAATGAACGGATGTGTTAAAAGGGTGTAATCACGTACTTATATAATTTCCAAAATCAATGCAAACGTTTCATAAATGGATGCAAGTAAGAAAATAACTAATACAATATCACTTGACGTGGAGAAAATTAATAGTGAACCTTGTTTTCTATCGAATAATAACAAATATTTTTAACGTGCTTTTAACAGAACCTTACACAAGCACATTCCAATATTCAGTGGCTTGTTACAGTATAAAATACGATATATTTGTCCGACTTCAGTTGTAAATCATCTTTCGAACTCCAAATGCAGTTCATTACAGATGAATTGGTTCGCTCAACTACCAAACAGCTTGATTAACGAACGAGGAGAGATATTTTTCTCAGTGGTCCAAGCGTATTGATATTTACATACCGTTATTTCTTTAAAGGGCTCGTGTATTTTCTGCCTTATACTATCAAATCATCAAGATAAAGATAATCCCCCTAAGATATGTGTCACAGTATCTATCTCTTTATTCAAGTACTTCCACTGCTCTACCTGATTATAATGCAACCTCTTCTGAAATCACTATTTGTTGTTTTTCATTAAAAAATGAGGATTAATTTCGAGGTCGAAACAAGGCAGCCATAGAAAATAGCCAGAAATTTAAATTGTTTTGTATTTTTTTTATCAAAATTTACGGACATTAATTCATGGGGGAAAAATGACAGGGTCGACATGATGTACACCAGTGTTTTTCGTCAAGACAAAGTCATTAATATTTGAGATCGATATTGTGACTGCAGCTTTTTCACTTGTCATATATTGAGAACTGAATCATGAGTGTTCTTTTCCAGAGTCAAATACTACAGTTAAAATCGGTGATACCATTTGATGTCTTTCGGAATAAACAACCAGATAATGGTTGACATTTTCTTTTATAGATATGTCTGCGCGCTTGTCCTTGCAGCGATTATATTGAGCTACAGAAGATTATAGAAGTGTTAAGGTGAAATATAAGAATTCTGCAACATGGTCATTTGTAATAACTACAATAACATTATTGAAATAACAAAAACATAGATTCACATGCTGCTTGTCTTGCCTGACAGCTCAATTTCAACTGTACTACGCTTTGTAGATAACGATGATCTGTTTGTTTTACTGGATTGATTATAAGTAAATTTTAGATTTAAACTGAACGCTTAACTTCTTATTCTTTCATAGAAATCATTGTCAAGTGACCTAATAGTTACCTAAATATATTGCCAAGTTGTGTTTCTTGTGTAAAATAAAAATTTCAGCAATTCAATTGTCATCTATTTATGCATTTCTTTCTTTTTCGCAAAACAACACTCTGTTATATCGGTTTATCAGATATTTAAAAATGATTGCAGAGAGTTCACTTCGAATTTTGCTGTCTAGTATGAAAACACAAGGCAATCAATTGTAGTCATGTTGTTCAAAAACACGGTCATCTTATGTATGGCATCTGCCTTGGTGACAATAAAGCCTTTCATGCACGTGGCTGATATTCAACAACTTGTTATTGTTGCAATCTTTTGCCGCTGGAAGATTTTTGAAATTCTAGCTGCATGTTCCTCTTCGGGTAGAAAATGCGTCTCTACTGGAAACCGAAGAATGGAAATCATTTCTAGATATGCCATTATATTCACAAATAATTAAAATTTTATCAGGCAGGACTTCTTTTGGAGAATATTGTTAAATCCAAAAGTGATTGCCATTTACACATTCAGACTTTTGGTTTACCTCGCAATGAAAACATGTAATTTGAAGACGCAGAGTTTCATCACCCCATAACATTACAAATGATCATAAATGATGGCTGAAATGCTGGAGAAAGTGTATAGTTTTAATTAATGTCTCATACGAAAGCTATTTCTCCCTTCTATTTTGATTTCTGTCACAAAACGTACTTACTTCCAAGTGACATATCTATCCTATCTAAAGTATTCATGGTGTATTGAAATTTCGTTAAATAATTTACCAAACATGAATAACTCAAATCTGCCCTGATTTTGTTTCTATACTGATTCAATAAGTTTAATAATAAAACTGTTCAGCAATTGTCATTTTTTATCGATACAACAAACCTATCACAGTGTATCGTTAACAATTGTTCGTTCTAACTTCTTAAAGTCCAAACATTCTGAAAGAGTACAGTATTGCACATGACACTATTTGCCTCATTTGAAAAGATAATTCACTCTGAAGAGCAAGCATCACCACGGAGGGTTCATATCGAATCATGGTAAGTGAACTATTGTATTTTACTGGCAGCTGAAGCAAAAGCTAAAGCAGCATTCTTTTGCACATAATGCTTTCTTGGTGTTTTTTTGTGGACAAAATAATTTAATTTTTAGTTTTTAGCACTTAAGTGTGGTAAATATTGCAAACTGAGAAATGTACAAAGTATTATGATCATTTCAGTCATATCCACATGATTTGTCTGAGCTAGAGTATCTCATGAAAAGCTTTTGATAAACATAATACATTAAACACGTTAACAATCCGTATGACATGTTTCTTGCATTAAAATTGCGAACATTTCAAATAAGTGTGTAAAAAATAAATACATCCTGGTAATAATGAACAAATAACAGCATCCCAACTCATTTAATTCTGAACTGTTAACAACCTTTATATATATTTCGGGTGCTATGTGAGAGGTTTTATTTTCTCCTTCAGTCCACCCTTAACAATAATCACAGGTGACATTTTCTGTCCAATATTTACATTAATATTATCATGAATATTCATACTGATTACTCGAAAAATAGGACACTCATCTATTGTATAGAGATATGATATCATATATTCATGCGTGTATTAGTTTTATTTTGATATTTTCTGTCATTCCAGTTAATCACTGAATTGTTACCACATCGACCTACGCATTGTGACACCATGTTCAAACTTGTTCATTCTCTGGCTTTGCTAGATACAAAGTCGAACGCTAAAGGTCAGCAACTACAGCTATAAGCTATGTTTTAATTCTTCTGTGTGATTGCACTGTGATGGGTCTATCAGCATGTATGAGTCTCACAAAGTTATCGATATTGAGTTGATCGAATATGTTGGTTGGAAATGTAAAGTCACCTTTACCTTCACGAAGACAGCAGAACACTGTTTGCCTGATAAATACTGCGACTTCATTACCTTCTTCACAAGTACATTGTACCAGTTCTAACATGGTTCACTTTCGTAAAATGTTTTAGTAATGTAAGTTTTTGTTGTTGCTACAATACAATATACAGAATTATTGTCTTTGATGATCACATGAATAGTTGTTTTAATTGCGTGGCTCAGTTCCAACGACATAAACTGTCACCCATGTCACCCATATATATATATATTGATCTGATATTTGACAAAACCCTTAAATCATTCTGTCGGTTTTTTAATGATGAATAATGAGTGATGAAATCTAATGAGTGATGAAATCCCATTCTCATTTTGTGACTACACCACCTTTTCACGTGTACCCCTCAAAAACATGTAAAGGCTTTGGTTGCATTTAGTTTGTTGGTTACACCTAAATATTGAAAATGCTGTTAAATGATTTGAACAGTATTCATTTTGAACAAGAGAGATGTATCCATTTTTGGTAAATAGTGGTAAAATAATTCCAACTGCATTGACAATAGAAGGAAAGATATCCATGTTTGCAAATAATGTTGAACAAATATTTATCCATCTAGAAGAAATAGTCAATTATTCAACATCAATATTTACAGAAACCGTTTCCTTAAGTAAATGAATTTTAAAACGTAGATCAATAATTTATTTATTTGTATATTATGAAATAATGTAATTGTGAACGTCTTTCTTTAGAGAGATATAAAGTACGCTTGGTCAACAGCTACAGATAAACATTTGTCAAACATTTACTAAATATTAATAGCCGTATTTTGCACTTTGTCATCTGAATTGAATTGCACGTTGTGATTACTTTCATAACAGAAACTTGCATCACTTCTGAGATGTTCTTGCATTACTTATCTTAAGATCTCATATTTTTACAGGCATTATACTGCTTAAATTTTGTATTTGAACAGCTTCATCTATATTCTGAACCATATTCCTGCTTTCATTCAATTGTTGAATGTTTCTGACAGACTACTTCAGACGGTATCAAAGACAATCTACATTTCAAAAGTTTCAGAATTATAGGAATCCATGAAATCATTTCAAATATGAAACTGTCGCAGAGATAAACAAATTTGTTCGAGGAAAAGTAATTGACATTTCCTGTTTTTGTGATATCTCATTGTTGCTGGGATTATCTAAACGTGTGCCTCATTAGGTGCCCAGACATATTCTGAGACTTCTTAAAAGTGCAACTAGTAACATAATTATTCGTTTTGGAAATTAAAGATCTTGAGCATGTCAGAAAGAAAGCTTGATGGCACTTCAATAAAACAGGTTTCAAATAAATTTCTTGGTTTTGATTAAAAACAGATCCACGAAATTAATGAATCTTTCAAAATGAAGATTGATACTATACGTGTGAGCGTGTGAGCACTCAAACACATGTAAGGCATTCTTTCATTAACTTTCAAATATTTTAACTTGATAATCGAATTAAGTTGTGATAATAATGAATGCATGTCAAATCGAGTGAATGTGATTTCCCCTATATTTTCCCTTATTGAGTCAAAACAATAAGCCATGTAACCAAGAGCTAAATTCTGAAAACATATCACTCCTGGGGGTTATCTACAAGAATTGATTACAATGAAAAGACTTGACAGGAATCCATGGAAACAAGTTAATTGGTCTAACGTGAGAGACATTGTTTTATCCATTTGGTTGAGAACCAAAGGGTTTAGTAGAATTCCCAGGAGTCCAATGGTGCCTATAAAACACCTTTTCATTGATTCATCTAATAAGCAATCTCATTTTCTACCGAGTTCAGCTATTTCGAGACTTTCTTATGAAAACTATGGATAGTTTTAGCATTAAGCCATTGTTTTACCAGGATAAACTACCATAGATAAAGAACTCACATTTGTAAGATATATATTTGATATAAATAGAATGAATTGAAACATTCGATATGAATTCAAAATAACAATGACGAATAAAGTTATAATCCGAAAAGAACTCACAAAACCATTTCAAATTGTGTGTTTGTAACCTGTGTTTTGATCGCCAGATGCATGGTTATAGTTTAGTTCAGTTTCTTGAAGTTAGCAATTTGAAGTTTGATCACTAGTGATAAAATTGGAAAAAAAAAACTTTTTCAGGGTTTCTCGTATAGATATCACAAAGTAGTAGCTGTCTGTCGCAGTATCAGCAGATTAGAATTTCCGTGTCAAAAGATAACACTTATAAAGATAGCAGAGATTGCCTTCAACTCGGCTGCTCTTACATCTGTATATCCATCCTTTATTAAGTAAAGATTAATGAAATAAAAAAACTTTTTCACCTATTTTCATGATCATGACCAAGACAAATGGATATGTTTATTAAATTTGCATTAGTGACTTATGAGAGATGTGTGGCTTAATCTAAACTTTATCTTCATAAAGTACCAAAAAAAACACCCGCTAGTACATGCTCAAGGCGATACCAACATAAATACCTTAGTCTAACCCAAGCTGACATATTTGTCGCTAGAAGGTCACAACCAATATGTTGCTTAATAAGGTACCAATTTCCTGCTGGATGAACACAGACACATTTTGAATTAAGTCTCTTGCCCAGGTAGACACCTTCTTTCTCAACTCCTGTCTCAGTGAGGGGCAGGGAAGCTATCTGCAAAGTCTCAGTTTCTCAAGCAATGACGCAGTTAACCCATCCATCCTGTGAACCGTTCTTGATCTTGTTTAACTTTCATTTAGCCGAAATGGTGAAATAGTGAATCCAAGACGTCGAAGGCGACATTTGACCAATGAAGGAAGAGGAGTTTGAATGTAGCAAAGAGAACGACTCAACATGAAGTTTATGAAGAACTTGGTGGTGTCCCCATTGTCATGTCAACAGGATTTGAAATCCTTTCCTAACAATGTTTTCACACAAACTGTACGAAGCGACTGCATGATAAATTTTCTCTGTGGTGCATGTCGAGAGTGGGCAGCTGACTATGTTGATTGGACTGCACATGACTGTAGGCAAGTATTGTTTACGGGTTAGTCTAAATTCAGACTCGATTCTACGTAAAGACGGGCGAGAGTGTGGTGAAGACATTGCTGAACATGACAGGTGGGAAGGAGGTTCAATAATGGTATGGGGTGGAATCAGCTGAGATCGAGGTTAGCGAAACAGTACCTTCAGATTGTAACAACTGAGTAGATGTAGTGACCTGCTCGTATGTAGGATCTTATTTCAATAGAGAGTATTGAACCTGCTCCAAAAAGGCAATGCTAGAGCGTGTGCTTAAACCACACACCGAACAGGAACTCTGCAGATCAGTCGTGGAGGAATGGAATGAAACCGTCTCCAAAAACAGCAGATTCAGCGCCTCACTTGCAGTATGTGAAAACGATGTCAAACTTCAAACATTTATGGTAAAGGATCCCATACACAATATTGACAAGTTATTGACTCAATATTCGTCGCTTTCGATCTTTTGTTATCTTCAGTGTCTTTTTCAGGTGTAATGACAGCGAACTTTAAAAAAAGTCTAATCCATCTTTCATCAGATGTGTTAGATGTTTAAATGAGTCGTGGTAAACAATTAACATGTTCTGTACATTTTAAACAAAATTAAAATGAATACATTGCATGGTCCTAAGCAAACGTTGATTGTATAAATATTATTTACATTATACATTATTGTAGATAATGTACGTCAACTTCGAAAACGGCATCTCTGTGCAACCATAAAGAAACTTAAAAAACTAAAACAGAAACCTCAACGAAAAAGGAACTACTGCTATTCCAAACACTATTTTATATCATTTACACTTCAAGGCCGTTTATCAAGTTCGATAGATATTATATACACACCACCCACAGGCCAAAGAACTGATATGTGTCAAGGGCTGACATGTGGCAAGTTATAAAACATGACATTGTTTTCTCAAGCAATAAAAAGAGTAAAAGTAACTTTAAAAAATATGATGTTTCGATGCAAAATTTTTTTTATAACATTCACAATTTGCTTTCTAAGATTAGAGATCGTGAAAGATGATGTAAGCAGATCCACCTATAAAATTGACCGATCAGTTCCTTATCAAAATTATTAAACGAAAGAGCTTCAAAAGGTTCTTTCTTTGGTTTAAAAATCAACTATCCTGTATCAACATCGCCTGTGACAACATCCTAAAAATCGTGTCACTCTAAACTAAAATTCCATCAGGTTGGTTTAATATAGATTTGCAAACAGGACCGTCACGGCTGATATGGATTTTTAGACTCGACAGCAGTATGGGTGTTGTTTAATTACTTCTATCCCATGTGCAACACACCCAAAACTGATAGGTAAATGATTAAAGCCGTTAATGTATTCATAGAAAATAAAATGACCCTTTAAATTGTTTTGTCGACAGACCTTCAGTTCATGCAATCACTGAGTGAACAACATCCAATTTTAATTGTGTTACAATTAGAGTGTTTCAATGTTGAAAACACATAAATTTCAAGAACTGGAATCCTAAGTGACATAACAATTGTTAATGTTGCACAAAATTTTACAAATTATGTATCTTTTTTTGTCGAATAAATTTCTGACATCCTGAAAGTTGCTGTCATCAAAACTGATTTAGTGTATTTGTTAAAAATCTTAGAGGAAAGAATTAACGAAACGAGGATTTCTTCATACTAATTGCTATTTGTATTGACATTAACAAATTGCAAGACAATAATTGTGAAAAATGATCACAAGCAAATATCTATTAATTCACTGGTTGAACAGATGTTGATGTGTCTTGATATGCCTGTCATTGTACATTGGATAACCTGAGGACTCAGATACTGCTTAATCTGTACACCGTTATATGATGAACCTCAGGAAATGATTTTAACATAATGCAAGACGCCTTCCCGATTGATGAGTAATACTTGCATATATAACACATACAAGGAGATTAAATGGGATTTTCAAATCTAAAAGTGTTTGATTTTAAAAAATTATGGAGGTAAAAATATTGAACTTGAATTCAACATTACATATCTAAAGGAAAAAATATCTCGAAACATTAAAATGCATTAGTGTTTTATAGACAATATGATACTGTGATTTTGCTAATTAGAGTATATGTCAAATGCATGCACTATTTTTGGAACCAATTTCATTTATAATCAATATAAAGGGCTCGAATGAGTTATTGACAGCGCGTGTTGGAGAAATACTAGTAAAGCACGAGACTTTATTGATGCTTTAAGAAAAACTAAATTTGAAATGAAAATTTAACTGAAAAGCAAATTTATCAAATTCATGCCATTCAAAAGGACCAAAATTCAAATTTCTATTTCGAAATCTTGCACGTTGGTAGTTCTACCAGAGGCGACGTTCAAACGTAGATGCGGACATATAATTCAAATAAAACGCATCTAAAGAAATTGACTTTTGATCCACTTATTTTGTCGGCTCACTTAACCAACATCACTAGGTTAATCAAAGTCTTTAAGAACATTTGATAAATTTTTCATTTTAAAGTGTAAATCCATTTATGTACCAGGATGTCAACGTTCTTTAAGTAATCAGAGAGTAAACCTATGCCAGCTGTCTAGATGTAAAATTCTGTACTGCGAGCAAGATAAGGTGCCTACATTACTTGATGAAGAAGAAAGGAATAACCTATCATGTTAACGTTTTAAAATCAATCTATGCCTATTGCATAATGATCTCCCTACACCAAATATTTTCAAAGTTTGTAAGCCTGGAAAATTTTGAAACATATAATTGCATCCGGAAATGAAAAAAGCTTTTCACGCATTAATACTCTAAAATCAATCGTTCTCGAAGCGGATGTTCATCAACTGCATCCCTCTGATTTGTTCAACTTTATTTGAGTGAGTTCGCTCGAGTTGGAAACTGTTTTAGCTTGTAATATTTGTTGAAATCCCGACGAATGTTTGATTTCAAGATTCCAACTCACATCAGATTCAAAAGTAATTTCATCTTTATTTTTATCCTATTTGCTTGAAGTTGTTTCCATGTGGCTTTTCTTGAGTGTTTTTAAACAAAATATATCATTCATAATCTACTTCTTTCATTCAAGCCATTCTTCTCCTATTTCATTTCAACTGGTAAGACATTCTTTATGGTTTAAGAAATTATTTTTTATTTGGGATCTCATTTTGAAGAGAAAGGACATCCCAACTGAATGGAGGTTCTTTCCATCGTTTCAAACAGTCAATTTGAAATAAATCATTTTTATCAGAATTAAAAACATAGATGTATCAACGGAAACATGTATGAATTGAAAGGCGTATGTGTTGAAAATATACTTGTTTAAGATAAATGTAAAATAATTTGTTGTAAGTTTTTAACAGATAAATTGTGTGCAAAATCATAGCTTCATTTAAGATTCAGCTCTAGTTTCCAATCAAAAGAGATTTTTCTCGATTTCAAATGCCCATTTGGAATTTACGACTTTGACCTACATCCTATTCATTTAAACATATTTATTCAGAAGAAAGGATTGGGTACAATCTTCTAATCTCCTATGAGAAAGCCAAATTGAAGTCCTTTTTTAAATAAAGTTTTTGACGCAAATTACATCCATCCAAGGAAAAAACTATATATTAAAACTAAGACTAGTAACATAGTTTGAACAGAGGATTGGTTCCATTACAGATAGCAGCAGCTGAATCAATATTTCAATAGTGCCTCGTGCAGTCTCTTGGAAGGAACAGTGGACACATTTGGATAATTCCAAGGTTTGGCCTTCGCGAGAGTCGTTACAAAGGACAGCTTTTAAATACAACCTGCAATATCAGCGTATTTGTATTTGCACTGTTCCTGCAGTACCCTGATAATTTTCTAAGCAGATGTCTCGCATTTGTCAGCATATGGTTAACCAATGAAAAGACTTGCAGAACCAAGACGAAAGGACTGAGAAAAATAATGTTTTGATTTTGATTTCTCATTGGCAGATCCCGGATAAAAGGATTGAGCGATTCGACATATTTTGGTTCTTGCTTAAAAAATAATAACATTTATAAATGTAAAAATGGCTTGCCATATAAGGCCATGAAGAGCAGCTGTAAACGGAACTAGGCATATATTTGAAGTTCGAAGTTTTGTGGATACTACTACACTTAAGTCGCCCAATTCTTATTTTAAACATAATCCTTTCACATTATTTTATTACTGCAAAGGATCAATTCCATACCATAAATAACGTCAGTTTAAGGAAATGATTAGCTCATGTAATGGTCAGCATATATATTTGTCATGTCATCATGTAATGAGATTCAACAGGTTCAATTAATGGCTTCGATTGGTGTAGAGAGGAACACTAAAGGTCAGTCACCACAGCCCAAAAGCTATGTTTAATTACTTCTGTGTGAGTGCACTTTGATGGGACTATGGGCATATATGTGTTGCTAATCGATATGGAGTTAATAGAGTATGTTTGTTTCAAATTGCTATAATCTTTTTAACTTCCCATAACGGGCAGCAGAAAACTTGCTTTAGTAGGTAGGTGTTTACTTTGACAGCAACAATATGAGCGGTTGTTTCCATACCTTATACAGGATACTTATAGTTTAAACGAGAAAGATGAAAAAAAAAGTCATTTCATTTATAGTGTAGCCAAAAGAATACACCCACTTTCAACCATTCAACCATAAGTCTTGCATTGACTAGTCCATCAATTACTCTATTAAATTGAAAAATACTCTAGGTTTCGATGTACAACTAAATTATCATAAACTGATTAAACACATATTGGTAGCATCAGTGAAAATATTGTTTTACAGTGAACAGTTGATATATCCGATGATTTCTTATAAAATGACACACAGTTATGCTGTAAATCCTAGGAAGACGAGAATCCTTAAAACGTTATGTCTACATTCCATAGTGAGAGCTAAATCAGTGAAAAAAGGAAAATATGATAGTTGAAGTGTAGGCATTGACGAATCATTAATTAGTCCACATTGATATTGCCACAAGAACCGAAGGTTTATCTCGATTTTATTCATGTGATGCAAGAAAATCATTAACATAATATATATAATATCGGTCTCTACGTTGTTCTTCAGACACAATATCTGTCATATACCTTTTGTGTAACAATCATTTTGGTTTCAATGTAGTCGCTTGTATAACGGATCCTATAAATGTTCAGGTTTTAGCCGCTTTCCCACTTTACTAACTAAGAACTTTGTACTCTGTACATTTCAACAGATTCGTCAATATTCTGAACCACATTCCTTCTTTTAAAGATTTTAAGTCATTGGTTCAAAGCTTCCATCAGAGGGTATCAAAGGCCGTTTAGATATGAAGAATTTCGAAAATATTTATTTGATAATTTTCTTCCAAATTGCCATTAGGGAAAGGAATACTTACGCAAAAGCTTTAAAATGACAGAAGGCATATTGTTTGGAGCCAATATTTTGTTTTCGACCTTTACAGTTTCTGTAGTAATCATATGAAGTTTTAAGAAGTAGGATAATGAATGCATGAAGTTAGTTGACTTTTGCTAAAATTGGGATTACCATACAATGTCGCCGAGACCATTTAAATGTGTGTCTCTTTTGGTGCCAAATAATTCTTATAGAATCCGATATTTTTATTTAAGTGATTATTCGGGACCAAAATGCAATTTCGTGTGAAGAGTTCTAGAAAATCTTTTAGGAGAGTAAGAAAGGACGTATGCACTTCTAGAAATTTGGTTTCAAGGAAACGTCCTGGCTTCTCATGTAAAAATAAGAAAGTTATGTCCTTTTAATCAATTATTCATCAAAATGAAACTTTGACAATCGTTGTTGAACGTTTTAACACATAGCATAGGCCGTCATTATTTCCTGTAACTGTCTTTTAATGATTAATAAAATGATCACTTTAATTCAAAACCTATAGTTTTGGAATAAACGTTTGCAGCAATCATACTTCAATCTCTGCCCGCAAAGGTATCTCAACTCATAAATCCTACGAAAACCTCTGTTCTTCTCAGACTGAAAGGAGAGAAGGCTGATTGGATGCAATTGAAGTAAGATCTGCAATCAGTGCATTTGCAAAACGTTGCTAATTTCCGAATGGTTCATGAAAAGTAGAATTTATTTAACTCTTAATTGCATTCACAAGTCTTCTTGACAGGACATAGTAAGATTACAAAATGTAAAGGAATAATGGCATTTTCCACAGTGCACACTTTCCATTCAAGAAGTCTTTTCATTGGCTTCTTTTGCAAAGTTCTGTCGCTAGGGGAATATCCCGGAAGCCAGAGAACTGCTTGTATTAGAACAGAGGATAATGTGGGATTTTATGAGAAAAGCTTCGCATGTTTGGAGAGAATGGGGCTTGTTACAAGAGGCTTTTTTGGTTAAGAGTTCCAAACGGGTAAGGATCTACCATTAATGAGAGATTATTCAGATCATGAACTGTTTTCATTTTAGGATACAGACTTGAATGGATATGGTTTTGACCACCATAACGGTTTTTGTATATTTCAGTATTTCACTGTTAATAAAGAGGGTGTTGTCAGTGAATGAAAATGATCATAAAATGTCATTGCAATGTGATTTAAAATTTAAAAACTGCAACAATGCCTTCGAAACGTTATTGTTCGGCACTTGTAATTCTCCTGCGACTGAATTTGGACGTCAGTGACGTGGATTAGCGCAATATAGATATCCTTATTATTATTATATTCAGTCTCAGAATAGTATCAACTGTGGCATATCTCTTACCTCGCTACTAATCTATCAAACGAGAACGCCAGTCTGAATTCCTTCTAAAATCAAACGGTAAAATCAAACTCCATCTATCAAAGGAAAGGACACGAAGCATATAAATACTAGTTTGAATATAACATTTGGAGAGGATTTGGATTCAAGTACCGATGGCAGCAGCTGAGTCAATATTAAGATATTGCATCTCGCAGTCTCTGAAGAAGAAAAAATTTAAATTTGGTAAATTTGTATCTTCAAAGTTCCTATAGTATCTTGTTAAATTTCAAGCCAGATCTGCCGGTATATGAGGAGCCAATGAAATGAAACAAGATGAAAGACTGATATACATATATTCTACTTCAGATGCTTTGAATATTTCATTGAAAGTACTCAGATGCAAGGACTTCAACAACCAGTTGGCAGCCATTGCCTCGATTGATAAGGTTATTGTAGGAGCTTCGCGGATATAGATACGTTAAGGTTTCTGGATACTTGATTTAACATGGTAATTTTTCTAAGTTACCGGAGTAAAGTAAGGAATCTACAGTGCGTGGCCATGATATAGTACGTTCTGGCAATTTCGTTTGACAATCAGCTATTTCCGTGTTGCGTTATCGTAAAAAGATGAATTTCTGAATCAACATTGTTCACCGACTCTTTTTTCCATTGTTTTTTCTAAGGGAATTCCTGTGTCTATTTTAGCTCAATGGTATACGTCATTCCAGGTAGCAGCGACATTTGCCATTCTATCATAATAGCTAAAACAAAGAGAAGTAGTGATGAATCGAGGCATTTATAATTCTTGAAAATGTGCCAGACATATTGAAATATGAAACATTTGGGTTATAAATTATTTTTCGTTTCGTAGTTCAGTTGCAACAAAGAAAAATCGGCAAGGACGAAAATAATGGGCGCGGTTGGGTGTGGGAAACGATAATTCAAAAGGAACACATTGTGCCAGCTGTTGAAAAATCCATTTAAATGATGTCCAGAAAATTGTGTGTTGAAAAAACAATCTTACACTTTTTTACAATTTCAAAGATTTTAAAAAACTTAAAGGAAATAAAGAAACAATGCATCTTTTCTCAAAATTAAGTACGAATGGGTTTCTTCTATTAACAATAATTGTGTAAATATATTTTATACGGCGACTAACCATCGAGAGATACCAAGTTGAGTGCCCGGTAATATTTACAAACATGTCTCCCGCATAGCGCGGTATAACGGGATTGCTCATGGTCAGTATTCACTGCAATAATTTTGGTTCCAGAATAACAGTTGACATAATAACAAAGTCTGAGGCACATCTTTTTATCTAGGAAAATTCATGTCATATGGCATGATATTTTTGTAAAAATCAACCTTGATTTTTCAAGCAAGAGAAAACCACGTGGGCACCTCGTCGGGTCCTTAGAGACTACAATTTGAGTAAAACTATTTTTGAAAATGCACAATTATTTCTCACATATCAATCTAAATGGCGATATCTGACAAATAATTTTGATAAGTTTGGAAAGTAAATTAAATCACAGATTATAAAAAGTTGATATCAGTTGTGTTCTCAAGGAGATACGTTTACACAACGTCGCTCCATGTTTTCAGCTCATCGACGGAGCAATCCTTTCATGGCAACGAAAGGTGATCACAGATATCGAATGTATTAATTGTAAATAATAAATTATAAATGTATAAATTAACAAATTACCAAATTATTGAAATATTGCTTTTAAAAGAGCGTTTGGCTAACTGCATTTCATGACGCCATGACGTTCTTTGCGTACTATATTATGGCAACGCACTGTACCACTAATAAGGTCCTTAGTATGGTTTTAGCAAAGTGTCGTAACACACTAAACTGTTACCACATCGTGACATTAGGGTAAATCTCTAGCTTTGATTGAAACTCTGTTGAATACCAAAGGTCACCTACACAGCCCACAAGCTATGTTTAAATATTTCTCACGTTGATGGGTTTATCAACAAGTACGAGTCTCATATCCATTAGAAGCAGCTAATCGATATTGAGTTGATAGCATGTTTGTGGGAAATTGATATCATCCCTTTACCGTCCAAAAAGGACGGCGGAAAATTGGGTTTATTAAGACATATATGTGCTTTTCTATTATTTACAAGTAAAGAGTGTTTACTTTAACAGCAAAATGAAATTAAGTATATGAAGCGTACATAATTCTTTTTAAGCACATTATTGCTTACGTGTAGTTACGAGTACATTTTAGACCTGGTATTTGACAAAACATCAATTATTGTATTTAATTATAACGTCGTCCAAGTTTCATTGTACAAGCAAATTATTATTATCATTATTATTATAAAGATAATCATTTAACAAATGTAACACATAACTTCTAAGAACATGAAGACCCTAATAATTTGAGGTTGTATTACAATGAAGAGACTCAAATCATAGATTATAGGAGTACATTAATTAAAATAGTAATACTTATTAAACAAGATGTAAGTAACCGTAGAATGTTTTGAATTGGTTTTGACGGTTCTTATAGATATTTTCATTGCTACAAAATGACATGAAAAAAAAAGAATTGACATGAATAAATCCAGGGTCAATCTACCGCTTAACGACTAATATCAACAAAGGTTTATCATAATTTAAATGATATGATGCACGAAAATCGTAAATGTACGTTGTTTTTCAGACACAAAATCTATGGTACCTTTTGAGTAAAATTTACTATGGTTTCAAAATGGTAAAGGATCAAATAAATGTTCATGCTTTAGCTGCATCTCCCACTTTACTAGCTCAACTAAATTACATTATAAAAGACTCTACGAATCTTTCATTTCAGAAACTTATCCCTTATGGCATGATCTCGTATCCTTGAAAGAGACGTAAGGACTTTGTACTCTGTGCATTTCAACAAATTCTTCTATATTCCGAACCACATTCCTGCTTTGAAGACTTTGTTTTAAGGTTTCATAAGATCGACTTCAGAAAATATCCAACGCCGTTTAGATTTAAAAAAAAATGGGTTTAAGAAATATTTATAAGATAATTATACTTTCATAATTGCAACAAGGGAAATGTTTAGATTTTTATACAACTGCTGGAATCACATAAGGCATATTGGTTGGAGGCAATATTTTGTATTCGACCTTTAGCATTTCTGTAGTAGTCACATGAAGTTTTCGTATGTATGATAATGAAAGCATCAAAGTTTGTTGACTTGCTAAAAATGGGATTACCATAAAATGTCACCAGGATCATTCAAATGTTTGTCTCTTTTGGTGCCAAATTACATTCTCATGAAATTGGATGTTTTCCTTTTTTTGTTAGAAGACTTCTAGAAGATCATTTAGGAGAGTGAGAAAGGACTATGCACTTCCAGAAGTTGGATTTCAAGGAATCTTCCTGGCTTTGCGTGAAAAAAGAGAGGAAAGCTTAAGTTACAATCTTTAGAATCAAAAATGAAAATTTGCCAATCGAAGCTTGACGTTTTGGCACATAGAATAAATTGTTTTATTTTTAAAAAAAGCTAATTGTTCTATAAAAGAGTTATTTTTTTTGGGTGTAAGCTTTTGTAATGTCAATGTACTACTTAGAACATGTGATATTGGCCAGTGTTTCCTTCCTTCTAATGATTTCCTTTCATTCATCCTCGCTGACCCACGATGACATGGAAACAATGTAAATCCCCTCGTGATTTTGCAATAAGAAAATTCGTACTGAAGACAGAACATTTTTAATATTGTTATGTACTTGGGAAGATGCTTGATATGAAACTTGGTAAACGAGAACTGATAATTTTAGTTGAAAACCAATTGCTTTAGAATGAATCTTTGCAGCAAACATGGGTTACTTCATTCTCTCCCCTCAGAGGTAGCTCAAGCCGTAAACAACCTTTATTCTTCCCGGGCTAGAAAGGGATAAGTCTGATTAAATGCAATCAAAGTTATTTGTGCAATGACCGAAATAGATTCATTTGCACAGCCTTCTTCATTTGTGTGATTCGGTAAGACAAGAAATTATCCGACTCTAAAATGCATTCACGAGTATTCTTGACAGAAGACGGTCACATTATATCAGGCAAATGAGTAATGGCATTTGCCAGCAAGCCATCCATTTAAGAAATCTTTTTATTGGCTGAAATTTGCCAACTAGTTTGTTTGCAATCTATTGTCGAATATCTCGGAAACCTGAGAGTGGCTCCTATTTGAAAAGAGGTTAGTGTAGGATTTCATGAAGTGAGCTATATTAGGGGAGAATGGAGCTGATTTTAAGAGTCAATTTCAATGGTTAACACGTCTGAGCGAGAAAGCACGTACCATTAATAACCGTTTTTTGGATAAGATTATCCAGAAATGGCTTCATTTCAGAATATAGACATGAACAAATATGTCTGCGACCTCCTGTACTGTGTTTATATCTTTCAATATTCCACTGGTAATGAAGAGGATGCTGTCACACAGAAAATGAAAATATCATGATATGTCATATGTCAAAGCTTGTAGTGCAACAATTAATTTCAACTTCAATCTAAACGTTTTTGTACTCCACTTGTAATTCTTCTGCAACTGAAGCTCCAAAGTTGCCGAGAGTGCAAACAAGCTTCAAACTTATTGGTCTTCTTTAATACACGTTATCACAATTTGAATGCATTGCCTGAATAATTTTTAGCTTCGATGGAAATACTTTACAATGAACCTGTGAACCTGTTTCATACATTTTATGAAGTTTTTATCGAGTTTTCATATATTTCATCAAGCAAGTTTGGAATAAAAGGCCAAGATTCTTTAGATTAAGTACTCAGTTGAAATGAATAGCATGTACACATCAATTACAATTTCTGCCTTTTCGTCCTTGGGCTATGATAATACATGCACTCACTGTCTCACTCAATGTAAAACACTTTGTAGATAAATTTGTTTAGTGCATTGGTTATCAAATGAGAATACATTCTTAAGTTCAATTTGATAATCATAACTATAAATTCATTATTGACAAACATCCATTATTTTGTTAATCTATTGTCATTCTCATGCATAATTTCCGACATATCGGAATATATTTGGTTTTGCTTTTGGTTTAAAGGATATTTTTGGATGTTTAATATACATTAATGACGGACTACAGACGACACAATAGATTACGTTTACCATGCCTTCAAAACCTAATTTTAGGAAAGGCAATAAACTAAAACGTATTTGGAGGCAAATCAACGTACAATTCTTTGCATCTAAACAAAAACAACAACACGTGATCAACTTACTTGCAAAAAATAGTAATCCATTTTGTACTTCTTACAGTGATTGTGTTCACAGATCTTTTTTCTTTTCAAATTTTCGCCTGTTGCATTCCTCATGACTTGTCTGAAAACCAAGAGGTAGTATTTTATTATATGTTGTGAATACTAATAGGTGAGGAAACAAGAGGATCATAATTTTCATATGTGCACATATCGCTTTTTTCAAGCAGTCATCTTTTTAGAGCGAGCTATATCCGTTACGTTCCTGTAGCAGGCCGTAAAAATGGCCGGCTTATCCTTATGGGAATACTTAAGAATTACACCCGTCAATATGTCTAATGAATTTTAGAAAATTTGTTGAGATGCGAGAATCGCCCTCGCTCTCGCTCTTGCTTGGATGATAATTACATTTACATTCGTTTCATAAAAGGTGATATGAGACACTTGGAATTTGGTGATAATCTCTATATATATTGATACAGGTTTCCCCGTATACTTAGATATTTGCATTCTCTCAGTCTTAAATTCCTATAGAACCTCTGTCTTAACACGAGGGTTTCTTGATCTAGAAATGTAGAACGCTGATTGGATGCAGTCACGGTTGGTCGTGCAATCAGAGACGCCCTTTCAAAAGATATCATTCACATCGCCAAATTTATTGCCGTAAGCTTTTCAAAAGCTTAACTTTATTAGAATAATATAGAAGCCCCAAACTCTTCGTAATGAGACAGAGGTAGTATAGGAATTTAAGACGGAGCTACATCTGTTGTGAGAGAATGAGATAAAATTGAAATATTCGTCAAATAAAGGCATTGCATTTAAACCGAATTTACAGAATAAGAGCTCTTATACAACGGAATACATATAGATATTTATGATTAGGTATTATTTTACTCCATGTATTCAATTTTTCTCTTTATCAAGTATCTACTTATAACTTATCTGAGTAGGTTAGTATGTAACAAAATCAGATCTTTCCATTTAACCGATAGTGTGCAGTAAGAGATCAAAATGATAGTATAAGCAAAATTCATTAAAAATCGACGTAGATACAATGCAAAAGACGTTCAGTGATAAATTTGACTTGAGGCACCATTATTCTTTATCTTAAGACTTTCATTAATTATCTCCTTTAAGTTTCTTCTCTTTGTTATCAATAATCTAATCAAATAACGCATAGGCCAATGGGTGGACATGGAGTCTTATTAAGTCAATTTGCGCGTCTGATCAAACGCACGTCTGTGTCCAGGAGCGCTTTGCTATAATCTTGCTGCTAAGGGAAGCGACTTTTGAAGAGATGGGGCTTTGATGCTTATCTATTTCCCAAACGTCTAATTCCCTGTGGGGTAATGATGGAATTTACCGTCACAGAAAGGTCAAACGATATCTAGTATTTGTGACTTACTTACTTAACGAGTGACTTTTACTAATTACCGTTTGTGTAAATGTCAATAACACTTAATGAGGAGTCTCATGAACCATAGAGAAATTAATTGTTCGTTTCAATCAACAACATAAAAATGGGTGAGCATGCTTCAATAAAATGACCTTTTGCTCAAGGTGGTAAAAGCTTTGAAAAAATCAAATGAATTTGTCATGACTAAAAGTTCTGGGTGAAATGTGAACACAGTTAAATTCTAAAATGTTTAATATAGATGATGATGAATACATGAAAAGTAGGTAACTAATTAAATAGAAGGTGAATCTTGTTCATGCAGCGGGTTAAACTAACACATGTCTATGCATATAGTTTTCTACCTTACAAAAGAACCTCTAATCTTTCTATGAAGAATGTTAAAAAATAACAATGTAAAACCACCATTCTCGTATCGAACTCACATTAATATAATAACCTAAAAGCTTTGAAATCTAATGATATATAACAAATGTTTTCAGAAAGGCATCAAACCAACCGTACGTTCAAAAATAATAGTTTTACGATATTGTGTTGAACGGAGAATGAAGTGAACTGAACGTAGCATAAAACATTCTATTCTCATTATGTCAATAAAAACTTCTTTTCGTCATATAAGGGAGACCATGAGCCCCAGTGGTGCTATAATCACCACAATGATCTTCTAGCAACTTAATGACATATATAGTATAAGCTAAGGAAATTAACCAGAAATGCTTCGGTGGTTCCGACATCGTTATCAAATGATATCAAATCAAGTGCACGGAAAGATGCGAGACGATGATAGATAGATATATATTATTTGAATAGCAGTAATAAAAAATGTGTAATATCTACAAATGGTCTATTCTTCAATAACATTGTGATGTTAAAGATCCTCCTTGTTGCCTATTACATCTCGAATTGACATAACACAGCATTTGTTTAATGCTGAATTAACCTCTCACTTCCTTGTTTTAACATCACCATAAGGGTACCTAAGTGTTGTCAGTGCCGTTTCACAAATGACCAAGGTTACCTTAAAACCCTAAGGTAAGTTTAGTGCAATATTACAGAAAGGCACTATGGCTGACGTCATGATGAGGTTGTTTTGTGTAACAAATCTCGGGTTGAGGTTTCGTTCAACCATCATTTAACCTTTGGCCCGGAGATAACCTTATGTTGGCCTAGCTTTTCACCAAAAGTCGACAAGGGAGTTAAATGTTATGGTGCAATTTAGGTGCTTGTCTTATCGGCTGAATCCGGGGCATTTCGGACAGATCCTTTGTTTTTGCCTTTGTCTCTACTTGACAAAAGGATGGACAAAACTGCTTTTCTTGAAAAACACAGTCCAATATGGACTGTATTACTATGAATAAGTAACTGAGATGTATACTGTTGAAATTAATTGTTGATTTCTATCTCTCTTGTAGGGTAGAAGTTCTTATAGATGGATATGATGTAGTCGTCAAGGGTACAAAATATTACGTTTTTATAAAGCCTTTGCCGATAATATGCACAGTAAGAACCTTAATTCGATTTCAACACGGATTATTCCGACAATCACGCACTTGGAAAAAACTAGATAATAGTCAATAATATTGTTCAGTTTACGAGATGTAAGATATGCAGTGTCAATAGCTTTATCCATTCGAATGAAAGATGCAAGTCATCTAAATGTTTGCGATATGCGTTTCTTTGAAATGGAGCTTTGACACCCTGGTTCTAGCCGTTTATAATAGGTTCAAGCAGAATGGAGCTATTGCTGCTTTTACCTAAATATGGTCATGACAAAAATTTAATAGGTTAGTATGTTAATAGATAAATTAAATAATTAGTGCTTCCTGTAGGTCTCATGTGATAATTTGTTTGATCAATATAATATTTCAAAGAATGGATTTTAAAGGATATGACATTATTAATACGAGGCGAGAGCTGTAAGAAACTGATAAGAAATTTGTCCAAGAATACTTTGCTGCGCTGAGTTGTCGACGTCCGGTATCATTATTAGCTTGACAACCCCCAGGGTGTGGGCTAATGACATCTGACACCAATAGTTGCAGACAAAATCCGGGTGCCATGTTCAGCTTTCCCATTGTATACAAGTGATCCAATTAAATTTAGACTATTCCATTTCTAGTAGAACTGTCTATCATATTTCCTGGTTGCTGCAGACAATTTTAGCTGATAGACAAAGTCAGCTGAGGTTAGTTGATACATGTGACCTTGGATTAATGTTGAATCCTTTTAGGACACGGGTATGATGGTGGTCCTTCTTTTTGATCTATGTAATTTTAATTTCAAAGCAAATGTACAATTAAAAGCAGCTAACAGGATTAACGGTAGCATTTACAAGTAGTTGACTTCTAACACTGTAACTTTCCTTAGATTTGTATCGACGACTTCTGCTTTTGAACTTTCGATATTTATTTTATATTCGGAAGAAGAATTGTGTGTAGATAAGCTGTAATTTACAAGAACAGTTTTCAGTGACTTCCTTTTCAATCGAGCAGCATTCAAGTTTTAAAACATAAATCATTCTTACAAATCATAAAAATCGTTTAGTAAACATGATATTAAAAATTAAAATTGTATTTGACCCTGCAAATCTAAAAAACGTAAACATTATTTCATTCTCTACATGGCACTTTTCTAATGCGTTCAGTCTCCGTAGAAGTAGCACTGTAAATCTAACAGAGTGGTATTAAATAAGATTATCATACTGAATTAAAAATAATAACTATTTGATCTTGGCTAATTTCATTGGCTATATGGATAAGGTGTTGAAATTATGGTTCCGGTTATTTTATTCCTGACTCTGAGGGTACGGACGGGATTATTCATCACAAAAAAAGGTTCAAGAATTGGTACTATTGCAGACAACATGAATAACAATTCCAAATTCAGTTTAAATCCGAAAGAACCTTACCATACAAACAAGCGATACGAATCGTTCTGCGGCAAACCATAATACCCAACAAGAACTGAGAACCGACTTAGTAAATGAAACATAAATGTTGATAGATTGATTTAAAACCACAAATAACTACTTCAGCGATTAAGATATCTTACCCCACAAAGCTTAAAAAAGAACTTGCACTCTCAAATTCATTAATATAACTGTAATGATGAAGACTGATACTGTCGTCACGAACATAATACCATCAAACTGAAAATGTTCTTCAGATAACTTGATAGTAGCATAAATTGTTATGAATTATCAAAAAACATTAATCGTTTCGAATCATATACAAGAAATCACACCCAATACCCTGATAAAAGAGTAGACACAGCAAAACCGCATGAAAAATAATATGTACTTCGTATCAATATCCCCGTAATAAAAATGTCAAAATGCCTCCTAGAAATTAAATATGACCAGGTAATAACAGGCGAACTGCACTGTTCCATGTGTTGTCACCAGATATCCCCATGCTGGAAATGCATGAACAATTAATTGCCTCGTAACTTAATTAGCTCAACATGGAAAGTGGTCCTGCATGATATCATTTAAATAAAATGGTTTCGCTTATTATCGACAGTACATATCGAGCAAAATCAGGCATAAACTATGTTTCTGGTTATTGGTCGCCACAGGCTTTAATGATGATGTCTTTTGATCACGTGACGTTTTTATTGAATTTATCAAAAACGGCATTGCAATTAGAATCTCATGTTACCACAAATACAAACTTAATTTTCTTCATGGGAAGTCTTTGAACAAATTTGTTTTATCAAACTGACTTTGTTTTATAAGGTCAACTCAACCATCATCATTAGATTGATAAACTGAAAACTGATAAATGGAAAAAATATAAATGACAATCTAATGCATTTACAATGTTTTGAGTTATTTGGAGAACTAGATGTTTGTTGCTTTTAACTGAAACAAAACTCAAACTAATACAAATATATCTGTATGATCCCTTCCATTAACATTTTAAAGGCTTAAAAAAGATGATTTGTAAAACAGCATAACTAAAAATTATAAACATCAACATACTATTGTTATTAGAAAGTCGAAATTCATTTCCATCAGTTTCGAAAGTTACTGCAACGAATAACTGTTTAGACCTAAACAAATACAGTCATGCAGTTCACTATCTTTGTTATTGTTATTTCTAGTTTACTGACGGCTACTGTTTATATGAATGGAGTCATCAGGCATATAATGACGAAGAAAAGTATGAAGAATTCCCATTACCCACTCCCTCCTTAAACAACGAGTAACCATAGTAGCAGAACATAGTAGAAGAACGAGTAGCGCATCAGGCTATCTATGGTTCATTTTGGTCACCGTATGACCACAGGACCACCAAGTCTATACATTGAAATCAATGCCTTATCAGCTTAGGAGTATGTACACAAAAATGTAGCATTTTAAGGCTTTGGCTCTGGAGAAGATGAAAATATGTGATAAGAGCATTGTCCCTGTGGCTATTTTAGAAGTCACAGGGTGCCCGAATCTTTTAATAACAATAACTATCAGATAAGGAGTCTGTACGCAAAGTTTCAGCTTCCTAGGCCTTTTGCTTTAGGAGTAAAAGCTGAAAATAGGTTTCTGGGAAGTGGTCCCTTTGACCCTTATTTGCTTTTACTGGGTCACCAAACCTATAAATTAAAATACCCATCAGCTAAGGAGTGTTTACGCAAGGTTTCAGCTATCTACGCCTTTTGCTTGTGATAAAAAAGATGAAATAGGTTATAAGGTTTAGGCCCCTGTGGCCCTTTGTCACAGGGTCACTAAATCTATAAATCAGAATCCCAATCAGCTAAGAAATCTGTACACGTCTGTAGATGAAGATGAAACTAGGCTTTAGTATTTCACAACAGTGTTTTGGTTTATTCCCCCAAATAAGTGTGATATCTCATTACATTAACATTTGATATTTCACTGGTTAGAATTTGGCAAATTTACTGAATCAGCCCTTCCACATCACTGTTGATTACGTTTTTCACCTACATATTTTATGTCATAGTCAAGTAGGATATACCGCCATTATTGAAACAAAATAATGACAACGACTATATCTAGAACTTTATTTGCACCATCAACGTAGAAAATCAATTTCTTAAAAGGCAGTACCTGACATAAACAAAATCTGTACTTTTTCAATCATTTCATGTTCTTGATGTATGTCAATTTGTCTTTTTCGAAGGATATTTATATCGTTGTGGCTTTCTTGTGTCCTATGTACACCTAACATATGCAGTCTGATATTTCAAGGAAGCCTGTATTGACTTGTTGCAGATACACTGAATAAAAAAGTAGTTCTTAAATCAAAGCACTTGTCAGGAGTAAATGGATAAGGAGTAGAATAATGTAAGATCCCAATAATTAAAAGCGAAAGATGATATGAAAAAAGTTATGTATGCATATCCAGAGGACAAACTGTTATTGTTTTTAATTCCATGAGTCATATTTATCTATCTTATTTACCAGCAACTTAATAAGTAGATGTTAACTGAAGACAGGAAAGGAGATTGTGTTCAGAAGCGTCTGTCAAACCAAATACAGGCATTAGCTTTTAAAGGGCCCATTATTCATTAGTCGCTGTGGTACAAAGATATGATCTTCAGGTTTGACGTGTGGAAGTAGGAACTTAGCACGCTCGAAACGGTCAACTAATTTGCAGGTTGAAGTTGAAATTTGAGGTAATTTTCGAAATCGATAGATAGTAAACACTTTAAACATCTTACCGTTGAAATAAAGTGAAATAGACCACAATAATTTCCTGCCACACAGATTACGTTGATAATAACATGGATCACTTAAAACATCCTATGGTTGATTTGTGAAAAGTATGGAAAGACTTACCCCTGAGAAATACGACGTTGAGGATGTCAAAAAATTGGATCAACGTAGCTTTAAATTATCAAATTATTGAGTTTTAGGCTAAATGTTCATCATTCAACAATAAAGTGGAGATGATATAACTTAATAAACGAACAAAAAAAACCAACTGTATTTTCAATTCAAATAGTTACAAGGTAATATAAAGGTATGAGGTTTTTACAGTCGACAGGATGACGAAAATTTTATGCGTTGTTTGAATTAAACATCGATGATGTACAGGTTCATTCCATGTAATTCAGTTATATCACAAACACTTAAGGAACTAAAATGAACTGCAAAAACATTAATTTCTAAAACCTGCAAGCGATTTTTTAATCAAGTACTTTTCAACATTATTTTATCAAAATTATGAATCAATCTCAATTAAGGATAATGAATGCTCACTTACCAACATACTGTGATAAATGAATGATAGTTTACCTTATTTCACTGGAATAGTTTGAATTGACAACCATGTCATGAGTTTAATATACCGCAGGGTCTTGAGTGGTGACATCTACAGATGCAAAAAGCACCCTGAGCGATGCCCAGGTGACCCATTATGTGCAAATGGTCCAAGAAGACCTGATAGAACCATCTTATGTTTTCCTGGGTTGTTTAATCCTGTTCATGGAGGTTTTAGCATCACCCTACCGCAATGGTATAATCGTAATCCCTGACTTTGATTACATGTCCATTTTATTTATTGGTGTTGTAGGGCGTCGGCAAATGTAAAAGAAAAATAGTATTTATGGCGACAAATTAGTGTTGTTACTTCAGAGGACTTTCGTTTAAAGATTTCATAAGACTCATGTTTACCTACTTACAATACTTACGTCATATGTTATCTTCTCAAGATGATGCAACGTATATTTCGTTTATCAATCAGTTTCATTGTCATTTCAGCCACACCCAAACATTTTACCTTGATCAAATATATATTAACTTTGGAAGCTCATTGAGGTAAATACAAATTTACATTCGCCATTGAAATTGGGGATATCACATCTTAAGAAATTCTAAAACTGACGCGTACGGATTTTATTATTTTTTACAGAAATTGTCTTGAAACGCAATTGGAAGTACTGGCCAAACCCTGAGAGCATTATACAGAACCATCGAAAAACAAATATGATCTGTGACATACTTTGATCGAACATAGAATTGTTAAAATGGTTTCCTTTTTAAATGACAAACTGTTTTTGTATATTCAGGTGAAAAACAAAAATATCTTTACTAACATTTGATACAGGGGTTAAATATATTTCTAAAATACAATATTCATTACACATATGTGATACGAATCCCTAAAGGCCCATAAAACCTTCCATATAAATGAATACATAAATGTTGATAGAGTGATTCAGAACTATATTTCCACAAATAACTACATAGTCAATAGATTCATTTTCTTCCGTACGTCTTAACCCACGCAAGACGATATATCTTAAATCAGACCCTGCATTGTCTGATTCATATCCTGAAATAGGATACCTACGTCAATTGATGGACTCGGTAACAACTGTCGTCCTACACACAAAAACTATGGTCTTTCTTCTAGGATGATGATCTCCTACCAATAATTTGGCAAATGCAGACGTTATGAAGAATTTCCTTTTATCGTTGTGTGTATCGGAAACATGTTGTATACGAACCTGAAAACACTAGATAACCCTTAAGACTGATACGTTATGGAACTGATATGTTATGGGACTGATATGTTATGGGACTGATATGTTATGGGACTGATATGTTATGATATTTTGAGTTGAATCAGCAACAAAGTGAAAGATCACAAATATATACCGACAAAATTTTGAGTCAAATCAGGCATGAAATATGTTTCTGATTATGGATACCTCATGCAATACTGATATGTCTCTACATCATTGGCTCACATGAAAGGATACTACAATGGGAAACTAGCACAAAGATTAAAAAGGTACAAAACTCCCTGTCTGTCTTCTATTAAGCCAAACCAAGTTTAGTTATTTCGTCACATACCAAACCCCCGTTCATGTTGTTCTACCAATGAATCTGCTGTGTTGATTTTATCATGTTGGGATATTCTTCAACCAAACAGCGCGTGCACTTTTCTCTCCATGATTTCCGAAATTTGAAGTATTGGTTTGTGACCAATTTTGGTTATAAAAACGTCTATAAAAGCCGTTTAAGCCATTGTAACCCAGAATGCCGTGTGCTAGAGTGTCAGAGGCTGTCAAGTTGCAGATTATTGGTCTTCTCGGGGCGGGTCATTCTTTCAAGGAAATTGCAAGAAGATCTGGACTTCATTACTCGACATTTAGCCAGAAAACATGCAACAACCAATGATGTGAAGAATCGCAGTCCCTCAGGCCGCTGTATTAAAGTCCAGAAGAGTTATCAAGCGACCAAAACTCAATACCAAGCACAACCAGTTGCGTCTGGCATGGTGTAAAGAAAGATTTGGTGGAATTTAAGATCGGAAGAAGGTTCACTGCTCAGACAAAAGCAGGATCCTTCTGCACTCTGTGGATGGCAGTGCAGGGTTTGGAGGCGGCCGGGAACAGCGTATGAAACATCATGCCAACAGTACCTTATGGCGGGGGATCTGTGATGGTATGGGATTGCTTCTCGTTTGACTGCAAACTTGATCACGTGACCATACAGGTTAACTTGGCAGGAGATCGCTACATCCGGGAAGTCCGTGAACCTGGTAATCCGGAACAATGCCCTGACACATCTCCCGTGGCCTGCAAGGAGTCCGGATCTTAATCTGCTTGAACATGTTTGACATTTTGGGCCGATAGGTACAACGCAGGAGCCTCCTCCCAAACTTGCAGGAAGCGGCATTACTCGAGGAGTGGCAGCGTTTGCCACAAGAGGGATTTCGACGTCTGGTTAGGGGTATACGGCAAAACCTTCAAGCTGTCATTGAAGTGCATGGTGGAAGTTCGGAATTCGTGTGCTAGAATTTTTTTAATAGTTAATGATACAAAGATAGTGAGGTGTCTAATATGAAATGTTGCCCAAGTCATATAATTCTACGCTATTTTTTTTACTATTTTGACTTATTCTTGTCTTTCGACACATTAATAAAAGAGATGCAACTTGCCTGAATCCTATGAAAAGTACAGGCATTGCTATTGCATTGATCATAGTGACTGTCGTTTTTGGTCTTCAGATCGTATGTAAAATTTAAAATGGATGATATAATCCGTCATGCAAATTATATCCATCGATGCATGAATTTATACCGGTTATTTAATCACAAATATATAAACTATATAC
This sequence comes from Phorcus lineatus, assembly GCA_921293015.1. Lineage (NCBI taxonomy): Eukaryota > Metazoa > Mollusca > Gastropoda > Trochida > Trochidae > Phorcus > Phorcus lineatus. The sequence goes on along the minus strand of OV121088.1, from coordinate 24,862,894 downwards.
GCACACATCTTCAAAATAACTTATGATAGATGGACAGATCGCCTGAGTTTGAATCGAAGGTAAAACCGAGTGATATTTGTTATCTGTGCGTTATTAATAAACACGAAAAAGGCTGTGTGAGTCATTGCCTTATATTAGATATCGACTGCAAGTCTACAAACGTATCTCCCGCATTTGGCATTAGTTTAATTGTACAAATCTGGTACGGTTGACGGTTTTAGATAGAACAGGGATAAAAAAATATATAATTTTCTTAATCTTTTAAATAGAGATATCTATTTATTTTCGACATCTGCAGTTCCAATGTATTCAAGCGTAATCCTTATTTTCTATTCCAACGACTGATACTGGCTGTTTGCAATGAGTCAAATCAACAGTAAAAGAGAAGAGAATTGAGTATTTTTGTCCACTGGATCATCCAGGTCCATCTACAAAGGTAGCATTATCAGAGTGGTTTATACCTCGACTAATGGAGACTTCTGTTGGAGTGAAAAAGGAAAACCAAAGGTCACTGATTTGTATCAATAATACAAGAACTCCGCACCATTCGATCCTTTACCTACAAAACCTTATACTGCAAGAGTGCATCAATCTGACATTAATCGAACAACTTTTTGTCTATTATCAATATATTGATATGTACATGTATGTTAGTATAAGTTCTTTTAAGATTTTAAATACTCTTTAGGAGTACAATGACATTCACAGTGGAATCGAATAAAACAAAATAATTATACTTTGATAATGCAAGCTTCGTTGAATTTTGGCTGTTTGTTAAAATAACAGTATCATCATTGCTTTTTACATTAGAAGAATAATGGACCAGTACTGTTTCAAATATTTTCAACATGATGTCTTCGACATTATCAAAGATATTGCTGACTTAGCAAAATCAGAGATTTCCTTTAAACCGATAGTGTTCAGCAAAACAGCACTACGACTACAAGAAAATTTATGAATACGCAAAATAAACACAAAGTAGTGTTGGCTTGAGGTATGTCCCCTCCTTATCTAATAACTTGGATTAAATATCACCTTTATGGTCTCGCTCTTTTCTATTCTTAATCTAATTAAGTAACCACTAGGCCTCTGGGGCCATATATCGACGAGATAAATAGTTACTAACTCAATTTGCTGGTGTGATAAAACCACACGTCTGTGCCCAGAAAAGGACTGATATCATCCTAAAAATCAGGGAAGCGACTTTTGAAGAGATTGGACTTTGATGCTTATCCATTTCCCATACGTCTAATTCCCTTGGGGTAATGATGGTATATGCCGTTATACAAAGGTCAAAACAGCATCTTGTAATTGTGACCTACTTACTTAACGCGTGACTTTTACCGTTACCGTATGTGAAAATGTCAAGAAGACTTAATGGTGAATGTCACGATGTGAAATAATTCTAATTGTTAAGTAGGTAAGCATGGTTTAAGAAAATTGAAACATGACTCTTTGCTTTAAGGTATTAAGTATATTTAGAACACATTGAAACAAGAAGTCATTAGAACAATTTTAAGGACTGAGCACAAGATTACATTTGAATTAGAGGATGTATTACTATGTTAATGCAATAGCATGTAGTATACATTTATGACTTGCTGAACATCAGCATGGGTAAAGAAAACATCACTGTATCGTCATAATACTTGTCAAGACTATAACGTTGCAAATCAAGATTTTGTTTTGATAATATAGGTGCAATCTATGTTTTTGATTGTTTTCAGAAAATATCAAAACAAAATACTTATATTTATATGTACTATCACAGGATACAGGAAATATCATATCAGCATTCAATTCGATAAGAAGCAAGAATATAACGTAGGACAAGAACCATTCTACATAACGATTTATGTTCTCAATCTAAGATATAGATTTTAAAATTTGATCTCTTGTTTGTATTGTTTACGGGAAAAAACCGACAAATGTTTTATGTTCTCAATTTAGTTCCTTCATAGACTTAATATAATCACAGAAAGACAATGAACCCCGATGGTGTTGTACAACGATGGTCTTTTGGCAACTTAATGAAATACATAATAATTTCCTTCAATGTTGAAGTTCAGGAAATAAGGCAGCAATATCTGTGGTCCGAGACTGTTAGCAAATAAATCTCTCATTGTCAAATAATTTGCTCGGAAGGTCGTGAGACGCAGATAGATGATTGTAAATACATGCAGTTGTAGTTAACCGAAATCAATACGTTTGAGTCTTTAACCAACGCTGTATTATTCAATGACATAGCTGTAAGAAAACTGGTAATGTCTTCTATACCTCGAGAGGGCGTTGCATGAAATATATTTCACGGTAAATTAAACCTTTCGCCATTCATATACCACTGCTATAAGGTTTCAATAATGTGGTCAGGTCCCTGTAGGGCTTCATTGGCTTTGTTTAACGAGCAAATTTGTTGACCCAAGGTGATATATTATCGTGTTAGGTCTCAGTGTGTGTCTGCCAACGAGGCTAATATGATGTGTATTATCGAGCACTAGTTTTAATGTTAACCTCTGTCATTTTGGAAATGATCTCTTTCAGGTAAATAAGGTAATCATACAGACGTGCACTAGTACAAAATGTATCCTGCAGTTACGTTTATAAAACCATGGGTCTGAATGTACAAATTGGCTTTACATTGTCTAAAGGTGTGGTGTATAAACAGTAAATGCTTATAGATACATGTACTTATCACGTCATAAACAACTTAGATATAACTATGATTACCGATGAAACAATAGGCAATGATTGTAAAAATGTTATCAAATGTGAATAATCTTCAATATCTTATCTTTTATAACTTGATTGTTTATTTCGAAACAATTTTGGTCTACTTACTGCGACCGGAATTTGATGGTGTGATCCCCATCATTTAAACAAATCCCTCTTACATAAAAGAGATAGTGTATTGTTTGGCAAGGCAACTGACATAAAGCAAAAAGTATCATTACCACGGCATCAAAAATCGTGAGATATTTTTTAAGGGAAGCTTCGGGGAATCAACTGCAAAAGGTGAAAATAATTGGCAGAGCTTGAAGCATTGCCATACACTCAGATTGAAACAAAAGATGACTGCATTGTCTAACTTCTCTTAAGAAACCGTATTATCCCCGCCTAATAAAGTACGTCAACAAGGTGTAAAATCAACGAGATCATAGTCATAAGTCATTTTTACATTTAAAAAAGGAAACATATAATTAGCCTAAAGATGTAGAACTTTGCAAGATTACTTTTTAGACATTTAATTCTCTTTATATTCTTAAAATTTCTGAAATTACAACTTTAAAACAGAATATGACAAAATGCTTTCAGTTGTACTTCTCAGGGCTCATTTGGCTCTTAGAGCTGTTTTCTATGATTAGTTGATGTGTCTGTATTCACCAAATCGGCGATTAATAACGAAGGGATAATCATTTCTGCAAATAGCAATCTTCAGTCTGTTGCCATGATTGTTTGTTCTACCCAATTTGGATGGGTATCAGTTGGTATAAATTCCTAGTGAGGATTATAGATACAGATACCCCTGTGTCATAAACAACATCTGGGATTCCAGTATGATCACAGACTGAGCCTATTTTTAAAACAAAACCTATCACTATTTTCATTGCACTGGAAACCACCAATGTTTTTCAAGGATATGTCAATGCTTGTATACAACGAATAATTTTTTTTAACGAAACCTTTCACTATTTTCATTGCACTGGAAACCACTAATGTATTTCAAGGATATGTCAATGTTCGTATACAACGAATGACTTTTTTAAAAGAAAACTATCACTTTTTTCATTGCACTTGAAACTACTTATGACTTTCAAGAATATGTCAATGCTAGTATACACCAAATAATTCACTACAATGATAACATCTTCACCGAATTGCACTGGCACTGATGGTTATAGTTGTCAACCGTCTAGTGTGACTATGAGATTAAAACTCCCCAGGGTGTGGAATCATGATATCAGACATCTATAAAATGAAACAAACCACGGTGCCACGTTCAGCTGCCCGATGGTATGAAGGAACTCCAATGAGACCAAGGTAATTACATTTCTGGTAGAACTGTCTACGAATTTCATGTAGACTGCATACACGGGTGGCTTTAAATTCGGTTTTTCAAATGTCACCCTGGAAAGATACTGAGTCATTCTGGTATCACGTTTTCATTAACATTTAATTATGTAGCGAAAGTTTTATAGTGCATTGGCCCATGTAAAACTTGAATATAGTTGTACATATAAGAACAGTAAGTAACTAGAAATTAGTTCATTGATAACGATGTACCAAACATGATATTATAAGAACGTCCTCAGTCTATCGTAAATAGATGTATTGATACGACTGCTTCCTAAGCTTATTAATTTACGAAATATATAAAGGTATGTTTACCTGTTAAGAAGACAGTGAAAACATTTCTCACACACTACAAATCCTTAAACAAACTATTTAGATATTTGACTTGTTGATATGTTACATTCGTTTATTTTCATAAAGGCATGCATTTGTAATGCATTTAAGCCTACTAGTTTAAATTAATTCTATCTTTCAGATATGTATTGAGCAATTCTCCTACATATTTTTAGAATTGCATTTTGTCAAGATATTTGCGGTTAAATGGATGGTTAGTAGCGCGTGCTATTTGTTTCATCCTAAATGTCTGGGTTCAAACCCCTCTGTAATTGATCAGTAGTATATTAATGAAATATGTAAACAAAAAGAAAACATGTCTTTAGTAACATATTCATTACACTCGTCCGATAAGAATATTTCTACGACAAAACATGTGACAGTGCGTGCGTAATTGACTGAAAGATGCTGATAGTGTGATCGTAATCTAAAAGATAACCACTACACCAATATATTCATCTTTGCCCACAATGCTATCAACAAGCGAGGTAATGTTCTGATTTATTAAAACAAGACCTTGTATTGTCTTATTCATTTCCTGAATTTATCAATATAACATTTTAAAAGACCGTATGTGTGTATGTATCAAATCTATACATATGGTATCTATCATCATACACGCGTGCCACAATCAGTGCACGCGAGTGAAACAAAATTGGTCTTCCCCTTCACGGAGATGAGACGAAAGTGATATCACAGTGAATCGAAATATAACTTTCACTGTATCATCAATCACAATATACCAACTACTTCAATACAGCCTACAGGCCTTTGTGTATTTATCATATACTTACAATATCAATACTTACCTCATGCTGTTATTGAATTAGATTCTCGTTACCCAGCTACCTCGTTAGCCAGTTATCAGCTACCGAACTAGGTTCACATATGTTTCATGCTATGATTTTCTTATATGTACCCCCTTTTACATACTCATATATGAAGGAGTAAACATATACTCTGAAACCTCGTGAATCTCACAATAAAGAAGTTGTCATTCTGAAAAATCATATCTTCCTTAATGATGCGATTATTAAACTAGCAAATTGAGATTAATGAATATTAGACGAAAAAACATAGTTAGCATCCCTTAAAGTGAGTTTTGTTTGAAGTCCAGAACCGTTTTTACAATATTAGCGGCGGGTGGTTGGAGACATTAAGTATCAGAATTTTCATTTTCATCGTGTCTTCACACTTACTTTCTCATACAATAATCAACGTGGATTACAGACGTGAAGATACTTCGTTAACAAATTCATTTCTGTGAAATACAAATATCTAAATCGTACATAACGATCTGAAGTTACAATGCATTTCAGAAATATAACTGACCAACATTATTCAAAGATATGAACTAAAACAACTGCAGATAAACTAAAGAAAGGAATATGCAATCTTCTCTATCCGTACGTTGATATGAGCCTCAGGGTGCAAAGCTAACTCCAAAGAGTTCATTTGTTTAGTCCCCTCGGCAACAACTCCACAAGAGAAGAAACGAAGAGAAAACTCACTGACATGACATCACACTTTAAAACTTTAGAGCTGGTCAAGATTCAAATGCTATTTCATTTGCTAAAGTGGATTTGTATGTTTAAAAGGATTGTTAAATGGTGGTTATAAGACTTCTTTTAGTCTTTTAAACAGACTGTTTTAAAATAATCTTCGTCAGGAAAATATCATGTGAACAGGATCAGCTAAAGGATAGGTGAACATTTCACTTGATGAAGAGCTGAGGACACAGTAAATTAAACACAATAAAAATGTTTCATAAGTTGTGTAATTAATATTACAGGGGTAATTGTCATAAATTTAGGTGTAATCTTACCTATAATACAATCTATTGACAAAGTATTTCTCTTAAACGCAGAATCTGATTCCAAAGATAAGGAAACGTTTTAATGACAATACTTAAATTTACCTCAAGTTCATTTGAGTAAATGAAAATAAAAAAATGATTTGTTTCAACTAATTATGACTGACATCAGATTAAATCATTTAAAAATTACTGTACAAGTAGAGTAAAGAAAGACGGGGGAAAAGTGGCCTTTCGATACCAAATTCTCACGATGTCTTCAACGTATCGAGATAAGAAGAAGAAAATAATTACTTCCAAATCCCCTTGGCAACAAACCTGAAATGAAGTCGGATGCAAAAAAGAATAACCGAATTTCAAAGAAAGTTTGTTCTCTGATGGAGGATGAGGTTATCTAAAAAAAATCTCACTGAAGGAAGGAAGGTATTCCAAATTTAGCGACGCAAGTGAAACTATTGAAAAGAACAGATAACATGTTATAATAGCTCCTATGGAAGAAGAATTCCCATTTGTAACGATTTACAAGTAGATTTAAATGATAGACATAAGGTAGATGTGAATACAGTTCATTAACTCCCGCCTGTACTTTGACCGCCTTTATGTAACATGTTTATGTGATTTGAAATGTTTGTGTAGTCAATCAACCAATGATTGTAGATGATATTCACAGAACGAAAGTGATGTTACATTTTTGGAGAGTTAAGCACATAAATAATGTAACATTTCATTAAACTAATAGTTTTCAAATTCAAAAGGTATGCTCATGAAACAATTCAAATTTTTAATAAAAGGTTTCGATTGTGTTGTAACACCCAATTTTAAAAGGTACGATGACATGATACGAACATTATAGATTAAAAAAAGAATAGGTTTTAAGTTATGCTCCCCCAAAGAGTAAAAGGGTAAGCAAATTTCACACCAGATAGCAAAATTAACATAACGATTTGGATTTGCGAAGTCAAAAAGTAAAAATTTGGCCGTTTTAATCAATTTAAATGTTTTTGGCATCCTGATGGTTTGAACCGTACATTAATGGCCTATAGGTAACATGTATAACAAATCTAAAGTTTCGAAATCATGTAGTTTGTCAAATTATGCTCTGACAACGATTTTGGACGTACGACAGTCACTCAAATTGTTATATCCCTTGACTGCGGCATGCCAAGGGTAACATAAACATTTTCATAGCTATGGAAAAGTTAGCGAGATAAAGGTTATATTTAATAGGAAAGCAATTCCATGAATTCGCAGTGCAACTATGATGCAGGTTCTTGTGAGCTCAGGAATCACATAAATTGTCAGTGTCTCATGGTTAGGAAATACGTGCAATTTACAGAGTGAGAAATTGTCATATCGTTATATTTTCGGTCTCAATATTTTCAAAAGTACGAATTCGTGTCCTTTGTTGTGTGAGTACATTGTGGAGTTCGAACCCACATCCGCAGTCAGGCAACATCATCAGCACTGACCATATCATTAGTTAACAAACACGCCCACAAACATAACACAATGGAAAATTTCTCACGATTATTAATCTTCGTTCTAAAAGTAATTCCCAGATACGTTGCCTCAAAGGTATAGAGCAGAAGTTTAATGGTTTAAGGGTCTGTGACAAGGAACGAACGTTTCTGCTTTCAAGAGTTGAGGAGAATTGACCATCAATCTACAAATTAAGAACACTCCCAAGGGGGATTTAACAAGAATCTGGATTTCGAAAAAAATTGATTAAGTTCTACGCTGATAAGAAATATTACCATGGTTTTGCTATTATTTCAAAATCTAAATTATAATTGATGAATTAAGATATGTTATGCAACCCCTTTAAAAAAGTGATAAGAACTTGTAAATATTTGAGAATAATTAGATACATAACGTCTTCGGATCGGAACGTTTTCTATATACTTTTGAGAGAGCTCACATGATATTGTCCGTTCCTTTGATGCGATGAATGTAAATGTCAGCCCTCAACTTAAAACTCCGTCGCATCAGTCTCTAGTTCTTGACTTACATTAAGTGAGATGAACATCAGGTATGCTAAGAACATGTGCCAGGGACGTTTTTTCAACCTGAAAGTAGTTCCGTCGTTTCTCTTTGATTTCCGGAGATTGACAAGATGGATGATCAACGTTATATTCTTCTTTCTGTTGTCGATATGCTTTCGCTCCAATTTTACTAGCATAAACACATAGCTTAAACTTTGTGTGGAAGTCTTAAGCTTGGAATAATGCATTCTTAATGGCTATGGGTATTTGTTTCGATTATTCTACACTTCTATACATAGGACCTATCCACGGCTTTTAAGAACATTTATGAACAATATTGACTCTTGACAATATCTCGCAGACCGGTCTTAATGAGCATCCTTTTTGTGAGGGGTTGCCTGTTACAGAAGAAATAATGTCGAAGTGTTCTTCATTGACACCAGATTGAATTAAACATTATTTGATATAGTTTATGAAGGCCGTGGATGGAACCAAAGGTATAAGAGATTTATCGGAGGTGTTTACCCTGGATTATCGAGGATGCCACGACCGTGAAACTGACAGAAAAGAAGCGCTATTTATAATGATTGAATTCGCAAACGCTTTTTAGGCTTTTACGAGTATGAGGCCTGGTTATGCAATATTAGTATATGTTTTATCAATCGATCATTATGCCGTTGACAGAAATAGATCTGAAGTCTAAAACACAGGATTTGAATATCAGGTAGTCTATATCAATTCCAGTTGTTTTCTTTAAACAAATGAATATTTTCTCACTGAGGAACTTCGAAAGGTCAATATTGTAATCTTTTGTTAACTGTTAGATACTTCCCTTAACATTTTAAAACACAGTATTGAAACTTCAGTTTCTTTGATATTCTAGTTGAAGAAAACCTTTGTAATTTAAATACAGACACTGGAAACTCGTTTATTTCGGAAACGATTATGACATAAGATATATGAATATAAGAAAGACAGACTGTCGATATGTCATCGACCATACAATGCCATCAAGAAAAAGAATTTAAAAAGGGAAAGTAATTAACTTGTGAAAGTACAAAAGGATATGCCGAAGTTAACCTTCAAATAATTCTTTTTTCATGCGGAAATATAAGAAATAGGCACAATCAGAATGTCGGTGAGAACATCTACGTTTTCCCCACTAAGTTGTTTTATTAGCCAAATGGGACGTGAAGTGTTTCCTATAATACTCGTCAATAATTGATGTTATTTGGTTATCTTATGAACCATTTTGAAAATTGATCTCATATCAAATTCATAGTAATGCAATAAACATCATTTTAATACCATTTGTCTTCTTTTTGTCACATTTATAATTAATTCTATTGCTATAAGTATCATCGATACTCCTTTTATTTTGTTCTGCTCATCGTCGAAGATAACTTATTTATTACCTTTTTAGAAGATGAAAACACATTATTGACAAAATGCCATTTCCACGAGTTTCGGCCACTAGCAGATAACTGTTCGTACTAAAGAATTAATGCTAATATAATATTTAAAGATACGAATTAGTGAAATTCCATGTGTAAACCTTTGGCAAAACTTCCCATTTAGTTATAAAAGAGTGGAATATATCATTTTCAAATTCGTGTTTGCTGTCAGTGTTACAGTGTTGCATTATATGAGTATGTGTGTGTGTAATTGTGTCTAGGTATTTGCAGTGAACCGGCAGTTAGAGTTTACGTTATTTAGTTCTGTGCGGGTTGTTTGTAGTTCAGTGATTGCCCATTGTTTGGGTTTTGTTGTAGAACCAATTTGGTTTGAGGTCGAGAAAAATGGTTTTGGTGTGCTCAGCAGTGTGTCTGTTAGATTATTGTTTGTGCCAGGTGTTTAATGTGTAGTTCAGGAATGTAAGTCAATGTGCAACTTAAATGTAACACCATTTTCTAAATTCCCTTAAAACTCTAAATAATTGTTACAAAAAACAAAAACCGGAGATAGACACCGGATAATTCGTGTTGTGAATAGACATGTACCTGTGAACACTACATTAATACCATATTAGGCTATTCTGATTACATTTAGAAATGTCCGTGGAAAACCAAGTAAGTAACTAAAAAAATCTTTAATTATATGCTACATTTTAAACCTCTACCCGGTTTAGCTCCGGCACGACACCGACGATGATCACCAAATTTGTCAATAAGATCAAGCGTTACTTTCAATAAACATCAACACCAAAATATCTTTATTCCCTTTAAATGTGCCCTTTCTTAAACATACGTTCCACGAGAACCACAGCTTGCTCTAAAATGCAAACGGTTTATTTTGAATAATTACTTTAAATTGATTGTCTCAAGTCGTCTGATTAAAGGTTCACGTACAAAAGGAATAATCAGAATTGCTCGTGTCAGTTTGATTTCGTCAAACTAATTGTCTTTTACGGTTTAAAGAATACCGCCAATTATATGTCGACAAGCGTTGGCCTGGAACAGTGATCTCAAGATAGATTGTTGGACTAGCACACTCATTGAAACGTCTTGAAGCAACGTCTTTTTATGTAAGTAGTTAATCAAGGCGATCGTTGTTTAAATTACGGTGCATTATATAGATAACTTCTATAAATTTACAGGATGGGTTTATCAGAGACAGACTCTATGTTCAATTGGGAACAAAAAATTTAAAAAACATTTTGAATTGAGCACGCATCTTTAGGTATAAGGAGTAGATCAGTTTGTCAAAACTATTATTATCGATATTGAATGGTTGAATAGATTATCATAGGGTTCATCTCTTCCCATATATGACATACATTTGTATCGGTCATGTTCACCTACTACTGTTTAGACTATTTGATTGAATGACATCGTTATACCAATGTGATAATATAATAATACAATATAATTCACATAACACCTTAAATGAAAAAGTGCATGTTGACAATATTTTTGCATATTGTATATATGTATTTCCTCACTTACATGTCAAAAGGGTTGAAAGGCGGTGCAATGTTACATTTTATACACCAATATATTATCTTAATATTCAATGAATTACTGACAAGGGGTACTCATGTGACTCCAATGGTAAGAGTTCGACAATGTCTTCTCCTATAATCACAGAGAGGATGTCAAAATCGTTCAAAGCCCACGTTGATGTATGATACCAGAATTATCGGACTTTTTCACCAACCTACCATTCAATTATCGGTTCATCTGAAAAATGTGCTTTTCAGAGACACGATGTCTGTGAACATTATCAGCATCAAAGGGTGCAGTAGTCAACAATAAACGTGTGGCCCATGTCCTTACTGTCATTATCAGTTATATTGAAATAGAGAAACTTGAGCTTTCGATAAGACTAGAAATATAGCTTAGAATGCACCAGACGATTGACATCAAAGGGTGAAACTTTGAAAGAAGAAATCCTGGAGCATGGTCAGGGTAGAAGTCTGCAACTGCCATTAAAAGTAAACGTGTTCATTCACTGAGCAAATAGCACGATTTCTTGTGTTCTAATTGTCTCCTTACATGTCTCATTAAAGATCAAGATCTCCTAATTATCAAGATAAAAAATTGGTAATGTAAGGTTCAGTGCATCAAATGTGTCCTGTCCAAGACTTGTTGTATTACAAAATTGGATAGATATAGCTGAGGGAGGCCTCCGCAAGCCATAAGCCCACAAACATGAGCTAAACATTCATGGATCAATAAAGCACCGCTTTATTTGTTGTTTTATAAAAGAAATTAAACGATCAGTTCGGAACAAAACTGTTAAAATCTAACACAGCAATAACCTAGCAATATAGAACAAAATAAAGATTTAGCAGGAAATCATAGTTACCATGATATGTTTAACAACAACTCCACTAAATCTACACATCAATGATTAAGATATTTATTAATTAAATACGTCTTCTATAAACCTGGTTAACATGATTAATGAAGTCAAAGATCCAAAAGCCTTATATATAATTTTTCCAAAAAAAAAAAATGAATGTCAGTCTAAAGCAATACTACAATCAGCTGGTATCCTTCTTGTCAGCCCTGAGATTAAGTGATTCTTTCAAGTTTCCTTTCTTTAGATTATGCTACTATGTCCTTTGAAATGTGTGTCAACTGATTATTCCATCAATGTGATGTCAAAATCATCTCTTATTACATATATCAGATGAAATGTACGCCTGACCTTCAGTAGTGGAGAATAGCAAAAATTCATCCCACTCTTTCCAAATATTTCTTCAGTGATTTCTCTGAATAGTCACCGTCCCTTCCAATTCATCATCAGAAGCGGCTGACCAGAGAGTTCTGATAATATAGTCAGTGTATGACTGAATGATTTCTCAATAAAAGAGACTTACTGACCTGGAATGATGAGGTTTCCTCAATTAGTTCCGATTCGGGATCTCTTCCAGTAGCATAATACAGCTGCTTAACTGCAGTGATCATGTAATATCGTACACTTATATATATATATATATATATATATATATATATATATATATGCAAAAAGGTGAAAGGTCGCACGTGAAGTAAATGTATATTTGAAAAAATGAAATACTTCAGACGACACTTGCTGTAGATATCATTTTAATGATGACTGGATGCGTCGCATTTCGACTTGTTTACAAGTCTTTTCAACATTTAGGAGCTTTTCCAACATGGCAAATATATAGGTACATAGCTAAACCCTTTAACAATGTGTAATAGACTTAGATTGATTAGCAAGTGACCTGTGGTTAGCGTGAGTAGTGCACAATGCACTATCTATGAGGGATTAAGATTTGAGTCATTATAGTAGCATCTTCCTGGTCGGTCCCTGTCCATATATATATTTTTTTTTACTGAAGGGGACAGTAACACGTTTTAAAAAGATTTTTATCTTCCAATTTCCCCCTAAAAATATAAGCTTATACTAAATGTATTTTCTTCAGAGGAAAACAAACCGCATTATTTAATTCCATCGTCCGTAGTTGTAGAGGAATAATGGTTTCTTCAGGTTAGTCTTTGAATGTCAGTTCTAATCATAGTCAGTATTAAAACATAAATGTGATATTCTGGGATTGTTACCTTAATTTGACTGTATTTATCACTCTCGACTTAGAAATTGTAAATTTTGTTAAGAATTGTGAAAGAAAGGTTACTCATGTTTACATTAAGACATTGTTGTTCCTTTATTAGCGGAATATGTTATTTTGACGTTTCTTAGTGCTGTATTTTGTGAATTTTGACTTGTTATTTCAGACAACAACATTGGACCAGTTTGTTGGAAAGAATGGAATTACTCACATTAGAACATCTAATATTCACTTTCATTTCTCAGTATAATGTAACAAAAACATTTTTAATGTTTAATATCAATGTCAAGATCACCATAATTTGGTTTAACTGTAGGTGATATCACTTAATGTGGTTGGACTGTAGTTGGTATCAGTATGGTTAGGTGAGGTGTGAAATGCATGCAAGGTGTGTGGGAAGTGTGCAAGGTGTGTGGAAAGTATGCAGAACAGTTATAAAATGTGTTTGGAAAGGTTGTTGGGTACAGTCATGAAAGGAGGCTTGAGAGAACAGGTCGACGGGTGTATTTTCATGACGTGAGTATTATTTGATTGTCCACAATTATATTGTTGTAACATGAATGTTCATATAGGAAAAGTATCATGGCTAAAGTAATATTGGTGAAACCATGTCTCACATGTATGTCATGCATTTAATGCAGTCAGTATTTTACATTGTTAAAACAATGTTGTATTCAGCGAGTGTAAGCATTTGTTGTGTAATGAATAACGTATGTTGTTCTGATATGATGCTATAATTGCTGAAGTGTATAAATCATTCTGAGCAGTTTCGCTCGTTGTATGTTGAATGATTGAGTATGTATTTTAATAATTCTGAGCTGTTACGCTCGTATGTTGAATGATTATGTAATGGTGTTAATCATTCTGAGCTGTTATGCTCGTGGTATGTTGAATGATTATGTAATGGTGTTAATCATTCTGAGCTGTTATGCTCGTGTGTGTTGAATGATTATGTAATGGTGTTAATCATTCTGAGTTGTAATACTCGTGTGTGTTGAATGATAAATATCTTATCATTTTGTATAGTGTCCGGGTCTAGTGCAGCCCGAGAATTGTGCCTGGGCGACGTTCCGCCAGAAACACCCGTGGTGAAACACCAGACCAGTGGGCGAGGTCAGACCCCAGGATGTGTATGCCTTTCTGGACCGCTGATGTGTAGGCGTCCAGCGTGTAACTGACACAGGACTGTTTACTGTGAGACGTATGGACAATAAGCTCTGCAAAGCATTGGAGCCATGTTTATTATTGGACATTGTTACAAATATTAGAGGATATAGTTTGTAGAAGTATAAAACATATGTAATGTGTAATCAATTGTTATAGGTTAATGTTGTATTGACTGGAAGTATTGTGTGTGTGTGTGGGTAGTGTTCCGTGAGTATGTTTGGGTAACAGTAGGGAGGTCGCGTCGAGCAACCTACCTCTCTCTTCGATCCTATACAAAATGATTCGACTGCGGCTGTGACGTCACAGCAAAGTTGTGACAATTTTCGTAATCTCACGTGCCTTCACGTGCAAGTCGCGAGAAATTGACATGCATTCGACTATAAAAGTTCGCTTGAAAAAATCATTTTTTCTCTTCGGATATTTTAATATTTTTGTGGGAAGATCTTCCGACAGCTTCAAGCCAAGAAATATGATTAAGTCGAATTACTCTTCTTCACATATTTACGGGAATATTGAATGCTAGCGATTTCATTGGTCAACTTTTCATGTGTTGTCAATTAGATTACCATATCCACATATTTTGCTTATATCACACTTTACTGTCCACAAGCATTCTTAAAAACCTGTACATAGATTTATGTCAATATTTTACGTATTTTGCTTCATCTAAAAATCTTGCTTGAGGCCAGTAAAAAAATTGCTTACGTTTTTTTTCTACATACAGCCATTTCCGGTCATTATAAAATGTAATGCAAACGACGGAAAGGAATTTTACAATCTGGAAAAATGTACTTTGTAAACCATATTTAATTGTTATCTTATACTTACATGTGTGTAAACTTTATACGTTGCAAATGTGTATTTATTTGTAAGATATCGTTTTTAAGTTCTTTTCCGTCATTGACATCTTCTTCTTCTCTTCAGATGTGTCAATGATTGTTATTTACGAAATATCAATGAAAACACATTGGAAATTAGTTTTGTATCTTAATAACTCGTAATCAGGAGAAGATTGTCTTTAAAATGTCAATAAAATACCTCATATGTTATTTGTATCTTTCTTTTGAAAAGGTCCTAATTAAGAGATAAATAAAATCATAATTAAGACCCATCATAATTATAATTTTTTAAATACGTGATTACGAGGCAAAATTTTGACAGTTGTACTTTTATCTTTGCAAAAAGGGGATTACCTAATTTTTTTTCTTATTAAAAATTAGTTACAACACTTTTTAAGCCACTCACTTTAAAGTTGTATTTCATCTTTGCAAAATATTTTGTACGTTACATGAACTCGTAATAACGAGGTTTTACTACCCCATTTGCAATTTGTATTGTATCTGTAAAAATATTTAATTTCCACTTGAGGAAATCTTTCCGTACAAGAAGTCTTTATAACATTAAAACTCTCTTACTATCGCATTTTCGTTTTCTACATCTCTCTATATTTCCGCTAAGAATTCTTATCTTCTTACGATAAAGCTTTCTCGGAAAAAGTGTTCTGACACTGTCAATATCCATCATCTTAATTAAGGGTTCTCGTCATAACAAGTTATTACACACAAAATTAACAATTTCCAATGTGTTACAATAGGTCTGTCGTAGTTATAATGACATACACATTTACCGTTTCATATTGAATTGGCATGCGCAATTCTTAACAATTGGCATATTCAACCTTTCAAACTGTTTACTTGTGTACTGTACAATATAGATTAACTTTGTCAAATAAGTAAAGAGTGTTTTTTATGAGGATTTGAAGGGTTTTTTTTAGGATTGTCAATTTCTGTATTTATTCAAACCATGAAATTGGCAACCGCATTCTTGGAATAAACGTTAAAACATTCACCCAACTCTAAGCGATTCTTTCATAGGAAACTTTATCGTATATACATTTTAGGCAAAGCAATATGTTTCCAAAGATCGTTCGGTAATTTTTAAAAATAAATGACAACCGAATCGTGCCTAATATTAATTATATAAGACTTTTGGTACACACTGCTGCAGAAGACTTCTTTTCCGGCGAAATTGTTCTTCGTGCGCAATGATATGTTGAAACCAGTTTGCCACTACGTACACTAGTTTCGTGATAATTGGGTGACGTTTCAGTGAAAAATTCTTGGAATTTTCAACTTTTAAAATATATTATACAGATACAAAACATAAATATGTATATTAATGAACATGACATTGTTGTTGGAGTTTTTACATGTAGGGAATGGATGATTGTTTGCCCTTGCAAGTGAATTCTGCCTAGCGTATTTTATGTTCGCTTCAAATTTATTACTTAAATCTCGGTGTGTTTGATGATCTGTACGTGTAAACTCTATTAAAAAGGCTGTTACAAATGGAAAAAGTTACAATTAATGATAAACGTTTTACCAGTAATGAGATATGTGCTTGTCATTAAATGTGATATTTGTGATAAAAAGTATTATTTGTAATTAAAGGTGTAAAACGTATTTTTTCTGTAAAATAAATTATTTATATATATTCCAATATGTTATATTGTAATGGAATGAAACACATAAACCCTGAAAAGTTATTTGTTTTATTTGTGAAGTCAATGTATGAAACAAAACATAATGAAAGTTATAAGTGGATGAAAGCATGACGCATATTAATTGAAGCTCCATAAAATGCAATATTACTGTAAAGGAATACTTCGTTTCGTAAGGACGTTAAAATTTTACATAGCACAATCTATATTTAGGACTTCCGGAATAAACACGGCGGGTCAGGCAGCCATTTTGACGAAACACATTTGAAGTTGTTCGTGAGAGCGAAAGTAAATGATGGATTAAAACGTTCACTTAATGAGTACACACTCATTAAGGTATTGAAAGACTTTGTAATGATAAGCACTTTTATCCGCCACCAATTTCAAAACTGTTGGCTCAAGGGTTTGTGTTTTAGGAATGCGACCTCCCTAGTAACAGTGAGTATGTGGGTGTGTTTGTATGCGAGATAGAATTGGGGGAGGGGGATTTTATATAGATATTTATTGCATTGATTTGAATAAATTTCATTTATTCAAGCTTTGAATCTTGTTGTCATTCCATATTGTGACAATCAAAAGAAGCAAAAAAGTATATAAATTGTAATTTCTTTCCTACATTGCTAACTTATGATTATCATAACATGCTTTTATCTAAACATTGTTTATTTTCTTGTTAAGCAACATTTTCTTGTGAAAAAAATAGGGAATGATTAACATTTTTACATAAACATATCATTACACACATAAAGTAAATATTACAATTGAAATATATATTTTCTGTAGATATTTTGGATTTTTTTCGAAAGACCCTTGCGTCATCAAGTTTTGTTCTACCTCATGTTAGATTTCAATACCACTGACAGTGAAAGTTGATTTCCTGATCGGTCTCGAGGTTCATCCATTTGACACTTGGTTTTCTTTGATGTCGACATTTACTTTTCTCACAAACCAAACAAAAAATAATAATTCACTCATTACATTTTAATGTGATATATGTCACGAATGATGAAAACAGGTTGATTTTAATCATATCTGTATTAAATCTCAGAAACATTCAAAGAGCAAATGGAGCGATATTCATACCTGAATGACACATGCTTTTACTGGGAATATTCACTTTGGGAGTTTCATTTGATGAGGAAAAGTTAGTCTAGTACAACAAATGTTTGACACCTGGGCCCCTTAAAACTAGTTGATACTCATGTATCTTTATTATTCAATTATTGTTGCAATGTTGTCTCTAATTAGCTATAGGTTCTCATACGCGTTGTCATATGACAGCAAGGTATCTTGTGTAGAATCTGTGTTTGATAGAATGTTTACGTACACTGTTTTGATCACTTACCAAACGAATATAACTTTCCCCTATTTCCCGAAACGTCGTGATATCTCGTCCTTTTGGTTACTCACAACTGAAGCCATTTTTCTATTTTCCCTGCGATACATTTATTTTTTATTAGGGTAACATCCTTTTGGTTTCATATTTGATGTCAAAATGAACATAAATTGATGTCTTGTTTTTTTAGCCCTGAGATAAGGATACACAAATTTCCATTACATTTACATGGTAGTTTCTTTTGGTTTCGGAAAAGTGACCTTTGAAATTTTGAATTTTAAAAAATTGACACATCAAAATTTGTATAATTAGATTTAAATTACAGATAAATATTCAAACCATGTAATGAAGCTGTTTTTCTATTTCGTTTTAATGACAAATTTCTTGAAGTTATAGACACATGAGGGACAATATATGCAAATTCCTTATAATTTAAAAGCCAAGGTCGGAAATTTTTTTACGATATGCTTGTTGCAGAATTCATAATTTTTAACCTGTTATTTATTTGTGCTTGATGCTCTTATAATATGTCAAAAGCTTTCCAAATGTCACATATGTTCATGAATATTTTAATGATAAATGAACACCAAATAAATTCAACAAAGAATTGGAAATTTCAATATGAAAAGCTGCAAACCGTTTTAAATTTATGACTTGCCAAATATGATAGACAACATTTTTGTGTAGTTTGAAATTTTATTGCTAGAGACAAAATATCAATACAATATATCGTCCATACTTTAATCGTAGTTTGAAAATAACTAACATAGATTAATTTTTGTTTCACATTGTTGGGATTTGTTATTTTAATGATGCAAACTGATTATGTGTTTAATTCTGTTGAACAATCCATTGCAGCATACAGGATTAACGATTTGTTACATATGTTATATTTGTCATCATAAACAACTTTATGTAGATAAAGAAATAAACTATTAATGAAGGAACTGTTTCACACAATGTGATGATGCGCATCGAAAACGCTTTACTGTTTGCTTATATCAACTATACTCACGATATCAGTTTTTTTATGAAAACTCTGTTTTCTAACCCCTGCCTACTTTCGCTCTCACTGTGTAAGTGACATTCACGCTGCAAATAACCAATCAAAACTTAAGAGAGAAACAAATGTAGAATCTCAGTTTCGTGCCAAAAGAAACATGAGTAAGCGCATTTCTCTAAACATATGCTGAGGATATTAAAAATTAATTCTAATTTCAAAGAAATATTGAAACCAATGTCAGTGTCTTAAGACTATGAATTTGATACTCTCGATAAGGTCACGAAAATCATCTTTGCCATGCGTTGCCATGAGTACACTTGGTGTAAGATACGAGGAAACGTTTATCGATAAAGTGCTGCCAGCCTTACATACAGATTCCTATACTGAAAAATCATTGTTTTAGTGTGACCTTGAAAATAAAATCAAGGTCTTAAATATCGACTGGTCAATATGAAAAAAGCTATATAAAAGATAAAAATACAATTCAGTGAACAATTCTCGAGATATTTCGTTTCTGAGGTTAAAAATAATAATAAACAATAGAAAAAATAATAATAGAGTATGATAACGAAATTCTAAAATGTGATTACGTATAACATTGTTGGTTTAATCATCTCATTATTTCTAAAAGTTTCAGTATGGTTTTTCTACCAAAATCCAATCAGAGACGATCAATAAAGTTTTCAATTTGTTATAAATAAATATGTCAAGAGTGAAGACGAAGGAAACAATTTGAGTCAATTCTGTAATAAAGAAGATGGAAAAGTGATCAGGATCAATTTTCATAGCTTATTAAAGGATTACAAGTCATTTAGGCTAAAAGAGGGAATTCAGAACTATGTTCGTTTTGACAGCCGAGATTATTTTACAACAAATATCTTTAAAAACAATTGAGTTTGGTAAAATATGCTTTGTGTTACATTATGTATAGGATTATATTATTCTTTCCCATTTTCTCGTCTTCAGGTTACTTTGTGTCCTCTTTATACCGGAATGTACATAATTTCAAATTCAAAATCGTTTGCTTGTTATCGCTATGATGTTGTCAGTTAAACATACGAGTTTCTTTGTGCTAAACATGTAAGAATACTTTTTTAAAATGAAGGAAGAAAGTTTGTGGAAAAGTTGCGTTTTTTTCATCACCAACCTTCTAATTTAAATTTGAAAGCTACAATGTCTATCCATTGAGCAATGCTGAAAATTACCTTCATTAGAAGCGGCATTTGCAAAATCATACTAGATGTCTGTGACAAATTTGACGTGGAAGGTTTTCATTTACAATTGAAGGGACAATTGTTCATTCACTGAAAGTACTGTCCAATTGACCTTTACTTACTTCAATACCTCGCCGATTTGGCTTATTTTGTTTTACACTAGGACGCAAAAGGCTTAACTGAAATGGTTATAAAACCTATGCATTCCGAACATACATTACAGGTGATGTGTTAAAACCCTTTATGAATCTAAATTATTTTCAAATCGAGAGAACTGTGTTAATATTGAAATGTTTATGGCAACTTATTATATAATTTTCAAAAATGATAAAAATTATGTTAAATGTTATAAATCTTCACTGTCATGAGCAACGGAGTTCGACAGTTTGTGTGTTGTTGCTAATATACATATAGTCACGATTCACAATTCTGTTGTCAAAAATGAAACAAATTCCAAAGTAATCTTACTCAGATAAAGGTATGCATGAATGCTATGTGAAGTCATATTTATAAAATTGAACACTTGAATATTGTATGGCGTAAACATTTATTAAAAAAACTATATTTACCTGAAATTTTATACTTAGAGGTTTACCTTGAAATTCAAATCACAAAATGGTTTTAAAATGATTACGCTGGTTTAAGAACACGGTTTAGATGATCCGTTTCTAACAAAAGACAAACCATCTTTAATTCATTTTTGTTTCACCGTGTATGAGACGAAATGAGGAATATTTATAACTTGAATGCCTCCTTCTGCATAGAGGAAGCTCAGGGCATAAAATCCTATCTAAACTTATCTAATATGATCCTGGTTAGAGTTAAAAAGGAGAAGCCCGAATTTTGCAATCGAATTGAGTTGGTCAATCACTGACGTCGTTTATAAAGAAACCATTGGAAAATTACGACTGAAGTTATTCTTCTGTGAACTTTGCACTTTTAATCGTCACCAGAACACAGTAACATAATAAGGCTCCTGTATCATGACATCGTCCTCGACGACCAAGCTTTCCATGCAAAATGTTTTTTCATTGACTAAAAATGTGCTAATAGCTACTTAAATGTTATGGATGCGGTTAATGTTAGATGGTTAGATGATAGAGAATGGAATCCCTTATTAGTGCCTCTTTCATGTAAGGCAAACCTACACAAGGGGAGTTGTTCCCATTGTAGACGTTTTGCACAAAACAAAGTTAACGATAGAAATTTAAAATCATATTGATTTTTTAAAATAAAAACATGATGAATGTAAGAATTGTACTTGGGAACCACAGCAACCTCATGACTTTTAGTTTAACTTTATTAATTTGATTGTCTGGGGTCAGTTCTCTTATGAGATTTTATCATGCATCTGTAAGCGTTTACCACATGTCATATAATGTTTTCTTTACTGTGGAAACACTATTTTACTGCTTAAATTTGTTATTACGTGATGTCAATTGACCACAATGCAGGATTAGGAGCAGTATACTCCTCGATACATGCTAATCTTCATATCGCAACACTTATTCAACAAAAATCGTTTTATATAGCCATTCATGGTCTCTTATAAATATATCATACTGTCAATTTAAAACACTCTTAAATGTTGAAAGATACTTGAATTGTGACATTCCTTTACACCTCAGATCTGCATTGTCAAAATTTAGATGTGGCAACTTTCATTTAGCAGTTGAAGTGGGTAGATATGATAATGTTAACCGTAATGAGAGATTATGTTTATTTTGTAAATTGAATGGTATTGAGGTTGTTGAAGATGAGTTTCATGTTCTTTTGAAATGCCAACGTTTCTCTGAATTAAGATTAAGATACTTACAGAAACACTTTAAAGATTTTAATCCCATTGTAAATTTCAACAACATTTTAAAATCTGATAATGACCTTATTATAAAAGACGTTTGTAATTTTCTATACCATGTACTTAAACATATAAGAAATGCTTCAGCTCAGCATGTGCACCAAGTTTTTGAATTAAGGAAATGAATGTATCATGGGCCTATGGCCTTTTACTGAATAAACTTGTCTGTCTGTCTGTCTATAAATATATCATTTAAAAAAAAAATTCTATTTGGGCATTAATGAAAAACTTTGTATACATAAAGGAGAACCGAGCCTCCTTATCACGAAAAGGACAGGAATCCCGGAAAGTATATGTACTCGGGTCACAATAACATTATGGTATGACAATACTTAACGATTATAGGTGTTTAAAGATTATACTTCTATTTCGGTCAGTCTTGTGATTTGTTTCTCCAAAGGTCTATTTGTCATCAGGACAAATTTCAGTTAATATATCAGATTTCAATTTAATTTTGAATAATATTTTATAATGACATAGATTAGATCACATAATTTCTAAAGCTAAAAACAACTTGAAAAGTGATTTTTTTTAAAAATAAGGCATGCAAATGGTTTACGTGAAACCTAAATGAACATGTATTCAATCTATAGAACAGACGGTACAATGGTGTAATTAAAAATCTTCCAAAAACAAAAAAAATTCCAAACTCATCTTAACATCGATTACAATGCAAAAAGATATACTAAAAAGAAGATGTTTTCAAAGAACAAAGAGGCTTGCAAATAATTCAATGACTTGATCCTGAACGCTCCAATATTTGTTTTATGATAAATAATTATAATACAATAATAATATTAATATATCTAAAATGATGGCAAAACTAATCATGATAAACAAGTCGTTCAGGACCTCATGCCAGGTCAGAAAAAAACTAATATATTTATGAAATGAGTTAAATGACGTTAAGGTAATTGCTAATCTTAAGTTGTAAAAGTTTATCCTCAATAAAGGTAATTTAAAAGAAATAAATCTAAGAGTTTAAAACATCTTTTGATCACGCTGACAGAGCCATTCGTTCATCTTGTTTGACAGTTAACAATGAGGGGCAATGGGTACGGTACAATTACAATTTGCTGTAAACATTAAACCTGGAAGGTTTAAAAACATTTAAACGACTTTTTTGAATAACTAATTACAATCGTAAACGAATTTACTTTAATCTGATAATTATCCAGTATTATAAGTTCACATAATGGTTTTTCGATAAACATCACATTTTTGTTCACAACAAACGGTAGAGTAGCATGGAGTCATTTAGTAACATCAATCGTTAATGGATGTTAATGAAATTCATTGTTAATAGAAATACATCAGTAAAACTTTACAAACTACCTTAAACAGAATAAACAGTGTGTTTTTTTAATATTACAGAAACTTAACTATCAAGCAATAATGGACAGCCCTACCTATTATATATGCAAAATATTTTTAAATATGTTAAAGATAATCAACTGAAAACTTTAAAATTCTTACTTGTTTGCCATTATATACAATTCAAAAACATGAATAATCAATTCAGTGAATAGAACACAGCAGTAAGTTTCATACTGTTATTTTTTAAATACTTTTCTGGTAAATTTATTTAAAAGAGCTGAATGCTTGAAGAACGAAGAGCTACAACCACGGTGTGTTGTACATGTATGTTACTGACATACATGGGAGCTTGAACAAATATTAATACTTTTGAATAGGCACCCAGAAATATTTTCACTGATAAGAGTGAATTTAAGCATCTGGACGAAAAGTAGGCGTAAATAATGAGTTGTCCAAATGTATGTGTTTTTTTAAACTATCAAAAAAAGCTTTAATACTTATGCATAACAGGTATAAATTTAGTAAAGGTAACGCCTTTTTTGGCTCTAAACTTTTAAGGTTCAGGAGGTTGGGTTGTGTCAATTAAGGATCAATTTAGGGTCTTGTAAATCATTATCACAACCCTTAGCATCATCAACATCAATACATGTACCAACCGCAAGCATAAATGGATTATCTTCAATTTTGACACTCGGGCATTGCACTAATATTCTTTTTTTGCAAAAATACCTTATTGTAAATTCCACAACAATGTTTCCTAGAAAGAATAAAAACTAACTAAATAAAATAAATGTTTAACCGCGCTCGATTAAAACAAAATATATGCTTGAAGCGATTTTAGGTAATGGGAGTCCGATGCATGGAAAGCATTACACAAAATGATCCTTACTGAAACCGAAGGATTAGAAACCAATTACATCTTGAATTGAAGAAACTTATACTCATAAATAGATGAAATTCCATTGCGAAACAGAAACGAAATGATGAAGACGGACTAGTTCAAACCTGGTAAATGCTAAATGAAAATTGAGTGAAAGCGTCATATCAGAAGTTTCAGGATTCCTTAAAGAGCCCCGAGAGAACACACTTGACTGTCAAATCCAGATTATAGATACAATAAGGCTGACAGGGCACGTTGGAACAGAAGACACCGATTGAAAAATTCCAACAGCATCTGCATGTGTGCTTCACATCTTTCAACTCTCTTCGATAGGACAATAGAAACATCAGCATTACGCGGTTCTGCAGTTGCTGAGATGTTGAGATATTGAGAACTATTGTACAGAGCCACTCAAGACCTAAATGCACATCAGACACTTGGTTCATTATCCATGTTCTGCAGAGCCATTCATAACATGTCTTGAAAGGAACATGACGAAGGATGAAAGAAATTAAAATTTTCATATTGCATATTTTCGATGATGTAACAAGAGCATCGTCCTATTGGAATAATAAGAAAAACAAGGTTCAGTGAGAGGTTTTAACATATCTTATGATAAAAAGAAAGCTATGTGTACCATTTTCTGCACACTACTGAATACCAAACACACAAATTACATCATGCTCAGCAGTGATATGATGCTCAGCTTGAATATTACGAACAACCTTCCGTTTCTCTGAAACATGGTAAAGTATTGTGTAGCTAAATCTTTGTAAATTAATCATTTAGGGATTAAATTATATACGTATCTATTATAAATACTTTGAAATGAACAACTTAGCCTTGTTTGCCGTCTTCATTACATACGATATTGTTCCAAGATCTCAAAAATGTTTAGCTAAGCAATCTATTTTCTTACATTTTGTTTTGAAGTAACCAGATAATAACTTCTTATTACAAGAATGGATTTTAGATTTTCTTCATGGTCCCGCAGCTCTTTTATAAGGTGATTAAATGATCACATTAATCCTCGAGATATGTGGAGGATATAGTGTTTGTAAAAACTCAATAAATATAAGAAAATCCCCCCTTGGCATGAGAAACGGAGCCCAACTCGTTTTTCATGTGAATCAATAAAAGCTGTTGAGATTCTGTTATCCTGTGGAAGTCACCATACACAACAAATGTTTGAAATTAAATGTTCCATCTTGCAATTCAGCATGAAAGTTCATTTCCTGTCATAGAAATTGACCAACTCTAAATAACCAATGTTTATCCGGATGCCAATAATTTTTTTATAAGATTTTAAAATGTTTAAGATAAGATTACTTAATAGATGTACGAGTTAATATATCAATCAAAGTTGAATTCCCACAAGATGTTATCATAAAATAGGGAAATATTCATTCCTCGGAGATACACGTCTATAGGGGATGATAAAACTTTTCAAAAACTATACTTTATAGCATTTCTTTTGCCTGGTGCAGCTAAAAATGTGTTGTAATATGTGATTGATAAACTATCTTTCGCCAGCGCGGTACTTGGTGAAGAATCTGTACCAAGCAAAATCATTTCACTGCAGGCAAAAACTTGAGTGAACTTGGGTAGAAACTCTATGACAGCCACTGCTTTCAAATACAAGTATTATTCACAAGGAGGAGAACCATGACAGGTTGGATGGCTAGTCTAGATGTCTTGTGACATGTCTTTTCGAAGTAAATTTCAATCCTATAAATTGTATAATTTTATTAAACAAAGATCAACAGTCCTGGTACCTTTACATACGGTGTCATTGATTAATAAACAACATCATAATCCAGAAATGAAACTAATTCGGACATAAAGTAATATCATTATAGGAAAACATTTAAGTGGAAGTTAGACTAAAAAGGAATAAAAGAAGACTTGATTTCGAATTAACTTTTTATCAGAAATGTCAATTACTTTAGTACATCGTTGGAGAACCTTTTTTGAACCCAACTGTGACGAAATACATTAGGGAAATGGTGAAACGTCGTCTTTAAGCAAGACAACATATACGTTATATCCTAACTTGTAGAGATGTCAGCATTATCAATCCATCCCCAGATACAACACAGCATACTACCAACAAGAAGAATGAAGTCAAACTGACCCTGCTGAGGTAGCATCTGTAAATCACTAACACGAAACAAGATAATGTATACTAGCCACTTAAAATCTTCGATCAAGCAGAAGATAATGTTCCAATGAATCCCTATCCATACCAGCTTGACTTCAAAAGCCTTCATGCTTCTGCTAGGGGCATCCAAGCTGGACAGGTTGACGGATAGAAGCCTGAACAAATTTGAGTCGTTAAAAACTTGCTGTCTTCCTCTCACGTTATTTATTTTTCCATCTGTTCTCTTCCCCTGATTTCTCTCTGTCTCTTTGTATCCCTTTATCACTCATTGATGGTGGTTTGGGCTGCCTAATGGACATTAAAAGGTGCCATGTATGCTGGAAAATGGAATATACCGATTGGACGCTCTGATAAACCTCCTTTATTCCTTGAATAAAGTCACGCCTTTACGGCTTGCATAGTGTTTATGTCAATCACATTTCGACGCTGGAAAGTTGGGCATCTCTACATGTGTGAGAAGATAGGCATCTTCATATCATGAGACCAGATTCATATATACAATTCATAAAAATATGTGCTTGCTATTGAGCTAAACTTTGTCGGAAAACAAAAACATTAACATATTTTATGCAAAGTAGAGACTGAAAAATAGAAAAGTTACATCTACACGTTATATTTATACATGTGTCAAGTTTGGTTACATTTCAACAGGATTCCAAATGTCAGCGTTATTAGTGGAACATAAAGTGTGACAGGCGGACGGTCGGACAAACTCACTTTTTGATATGCACCCAGACCATTTCTTAGCATTGATACATGCATAATGATTACAATCTCACAACTAGAATATTATAATCATTCACTGAAAATAATCACTAACAATCATATATTCAAAGGAACGAAAAATGCATTCAACTACACTGTTTGAAGTGAATGTTTTTCATCTTCTACATCAAGGACTAAGAGTTAACCATATAAAATGTGTTATAGTGTCTAAAAAAATTCCATTTCGTCTCATTTATGAGAGAAACATCTTTTAAAAATACTTAAACAACACATATGGAAATTTCCATAAAATGAGAAAAATGGCCTTTTTGGACGTGTTGAAAATATCATAGTCGCAAATGATAATGTATATGTTTTTAAGAATTAGACAACAGGTTGAAAAAATGTTGTCGAAATATCCGTATCCGTGACATTTGCGCTTAACTTGTTTGCTGAGTGATAATCTTTGGCAGTGCTTTGACTATGAGTTTTTATGGTCCTCGAGTTTGGTTGGGTCTATTTAGTCTTGTCAATTTAGGTTTTTCAAATTATTATCGTGTAAAACTTTCACATCAATACTAATTGCAAGCCAAAAGATTTGTTTTTTATATGCAATATTGTATTGATTTTCTTTAGGCTGTTACATCAGGATTTATTGTTGGCGAAAATACATATTCTCAAATTCTTTGAAACAGTAAAAACGTATGCTTAACCGCGCAAGAAAAGTTTTAAACCAAATGTAAAGAAAGGACCCTTCCTGGAATTAAAGGATTAGAAACCAATTACCTCTTGAATTGAAGCAACTAATACTCATAAATAGAGATGAAATGACATTGCGAAACAGATAAAGACGGACTAGTTCAAAATCTGGTTTAAGCTTAATGCAAATGGTATTTTGAATGAAAACGTCAAGTCAGAATGTTACATTATGTGTAATTTTTTTCTATTTGAGCAAATTCATAAAAGAGTCCCGAGAAACGAAATTGACTGTCATACCCTGATTACAGATACGATTACGTTGACAGATCCCTATAGTTGCCGTAAGCCGATACTGAACACACCGTTGCAATGTGCCAACATCATCTGCATGTGTGAATCATAAAATTTCAGTGTACTTTACCATGGGATAATAAAAACAATTAACCATTAAGTTGTTCTTGGCCACTGAGATGCTGACAACGACTGTACCGAGTAATTGAGGTACTATGTGCATGGCTCTTTAGCCATGTTCTGCAAAAGAGTGTTTGGTAAGAAAAAATACAAATACTTCAATGCATATTTTAAATGAATGAAGTAAGAGTATGTTCATACAAAATGAGAATAGCTCAATTCAGATAGACGCTGTAACACATTGCAACACCCATACTTCCTTATTTGAACTACCGGAATTCATATCACATACGAAAAACACACGAAGGAGAACAAATCCAAACAACGTGGTACTTAAGCGGTTCTACTGGATGCCACAAACACAATCTAAACCAAGCTCAGCAGTGGTATTATCCTCAGCTGAATATTAAATATTAGACACAACATTTTTTGTTTACTATGAAGCAAGTTCATAAGAAGCATAACGTTTACCTAAATTGATGTCAATTATCCATCAAGGGATTACACCTTACACAAATCTATTGTACGTGCTTTGAAATTATTAACTAAACCTCACACAAATCTATTGTACGTGCTTTGAAATGATTAACTCAACCTCACACAAATCTATTGGACGTGCTATGAAATGATAAACTCAGCCTTGTTTGTCTTAACAAAAAATATTTTGATTTGATGTTTCGCTGATTTGATATTACAGGGTCATAAAAACTCCCCCTAAATATTTTGTTCTTTGTCAGCATCTTACTCCCTGATAATTTGAATACACTAGATGACTTATGATTTCAAGGATAGATTTCATATGGAATCTGAATGTTGCTAGCCTTGCAATATTTTTTTATTTGTACTGCGCTTGCCTTAAATTGCTCCTTGATCCCCAGGGATCGCTAAAAGGGGAATAGGCAGCATCACATCAAATGATCATCTGTTTGACGGGTAATCAAATTTTTTTTCTAAAGAGTTTGTTGATTAATTGCCTTGGGGAGCTGCAATCATTTTCGTATTGCTGAATGCTGAGGTTCTACGATTTTGTGTTTTAGTGTATTGGTATTTTTGTTTTTGAATTTCTCAATGGTAAAATATTCATCTATATTTGAATTTTCTTTATAAACACTGATTTCTGTTTTACTTATTTTCTTACACTCGAAAACAGTTTCATCTTATTTATTTCCGAAAATATTCGTATCAATTTTATTTCATCTGTTATCTACTATACCAAACATAATCTTTTCAGAAACTGATAAATTTAAAATTTATAAAAACAGTTTTTACATTCTGACGCGCATGATATGGAGATATTTTGATAGTGACAGTAATTTTCTTCAATAAGTTGCAGTGACTTAGGGAGTGTGTACATGTTTCATGGAAATTAAATACTGTTTAAATCACACAGATGAAATTAGTTGTTTGCCACTCCCGTCACTATGGTCTCAGCACGGAGTAGAGACGATGCCATTATATGACTCTTCTTGCAGCGTAGTAAATAATCCACTCCATATCAAAATATTCTTAAATTATTGAATCATGAACAGATAATAAATAAATCAAATAAAACATTTCTTTGTTAATTTCACAAACCGATATAACGGAAACTATTAAAAACGTTACAGACCAAAATGTTGACCATAGTGTGACCGAAGAGCAATTAAACATTTTACTCAAGTCAATTCATTATTGCATAAGTATTCGCCCCATGATATCGTGCGATAGATAAATATCACATTACAGAGAGGAAGTTAATGTAATTGTACGCGAATTTACGCGCAAGTCTGAGTCGAGAGGCGACACAGTGACACGTTGCTTTGATAAGCAGACCCAGCTAGACATCTGGTCTAATTATTCACGACAACACAAAATGTTAACTGTTTGAGTATTATAAATTTTTATAAATTCATATATTTAAAAACTGTTCATATGCAAACTCAAAAGATTGAGTAACTTTCCGATTTATGCATCGTTCATATAAAAACTTTCAATGTCACGGTCCTGGAAGAAAATGAGGGAAAAAGGTAACAGTTATCAGGTTTCCATAATGAACAATAAATATAAGGATCAGAGTTTGTTGTCTTTGATTTTTGAAACTTTTATTTAGCATCACGAGACTATTTCCTTCATTGTACCTTGTAAGTATAAGTGTCTATGCAAGTAAGTCATATCAAAGGAGATTAGTGTTTTGTGTTGATACAGATAGTAATTATGCTCAATAAGCCCAACTTAGGTCACATAAGCGAGAATGAAGAATTAAATTTCAGTGTCATTAACTTTTCAGATTTTATGTTTACTTTTCATAGTGAATTGTTATTTATTGATTTCCGTATGCAAACCTTTTACACATATAATACACACACATAATTCTTACTTCTACATAAATAGTACCACCCTCCAAACAGTGTTATACGGGTTACCGCAAACTATGATTAATGAAAATCTGAAATCGCAGAATCCATATACAAATTTAGTTTTCTACCTCCACATATTAACAATATGTGAATTGAACCCTCTACTAGCTAAATAAAAAACAAAGACAAGCGCAATGCCCTTCACAACCTAAGAATCGGCCCCTATACTCCCTCAGTTTGACATAAAGACGAGCTATGAGCCCTTCACAATCTGAGAATCGATCCCTATACTCCCTCAGTTTGACATATAGGCGAGATGTGAGCCATTCGCAATCTAGGAATCGGCCCCTATAGTCCCTCAGTTTGACATAAAAGCGAGCTGTGAGCCTTTCACAATCTGAGAATAGATCCCTATACTCCCTCAGTTTGACATATAGGCGCGCTGTGAGCCCTTTACAATCTAGGAATCGGCCCCTATACTCCCTCAGTTTGATTTACAGGCGAGCTGTGAGCCTTTCACAATCTAGGAATCGGCCCCTATACTCCCTCAGTTTCACATAATGACGATATCTGAGCCCTTCACAATCTTGGAATCGGCCCCTATACTCCCTCAGTTTGACATAAAAGCGAGCTGTGAGCCCTTCACAATCTGAGAATCGACCCTTATAATCCGTCAGTTTGAGTTAAAGGCGAGGGGTGAGCCCTTCACAATCTAGGATTCGACCCGTATACTCCCTCAGTTTGATTTATAGGCGAGCTATGAGCCCTTCACAATCTGAGAATCGACTGCTATACCCTCTCAGTTTAAATAAAGGTGAGCTATGAGCCTTCACAATCTGAGAATAGATCCCTATACTCCCTCAGTTTGACATATAGGCGAGCTGTGAGCCCTTCACAATCTAGGAATCGGCGAGTATACTCCCTCAGTTTGACATAAAAGCGAGCTGTGAGCCCTTTACAATCTGAGAATAGATCCCTATACTCCCTCAGTTTGACATATAGACGCGTTGTGTGCTCTTTACAATCTAGGAATCGGCCCCTATACTCCCTCAGTTTCACGTAATGACGATATCTGAGCCCTTCACAATCTGGGAATCGACTTCTATATCCTCTCAGTTTGATATAATGTATGTAAGCCCTTCACAATCTAGGAATCGACCCTTATACTCCCTCAGTTTGAGTTTAAGGCATGCGGTGAGCCCTTCACAATCTGAGAATCGACTGCTATACCCTCTCAGTTTAAATAAAGGTGAGCTGTGAGCCCTTCACAATCTGAGAATAGATCCCTATACTCCCTCAGTTTGACATATAGACGCGCTGTGAGCCCTTCACAATCTCGGAATCGACCCATATATTCCCTCAGTTTGACATATAGGCGAGATATGAGCTCTTCACAATCTGAGAATTGACCCCTATTCCCTCTCAGTTTGATATTATGTCTGTAAGCCCTTCACAATCTAGGAATCGATCCCAACACTCCGTCAATTTGATATATAGGCGAGCTATGAACCTGTCACAATCTATGACTTGACAACTATTCTCAATCATTTGGATGCATACACAAAGAAAAACCTAAAAAAACTAGACAATTCTCATGTTATATTGCAAGATATACTACAAACAAGCAAATTCCCAGATTGTGATCATTCCCAGATTGTTCAGGTCTCACAATCTGCAGATTGTTTAAACAATCTAGGAATGAAAAAAATTCCTAGATTGTTCGAACAATCTGCAGATTGTGATCATTCCCAGATTGCACGGAACCTATGCACTCAACAAACATAAGAAAATATCCTTTCTGGGCATGAGAGAGGGTGCACTAATACTCGTTTTCTCAATGTAATCGATAATAGCTGTTGGAATACTGCATTCAGTGGATTATTTGTTACCCTCAGGACTGTTGCTAGTGAAAAGAATAATATTTGCTATCATACATAAGGAACCACACACGAATGAAATTGAAAGATGCGTCTTGCTTTTAAAAATGAACTTCCATAATTGCTCCAAGAATCTTGTAAACTGTTGATGGTAATTAAGGTTTGGTGTTTACATTGATGTCAAAAGAAAATTTATCTCGATTTTAGACCGTTTATATCAACCTTAAGTGAATATATATAAATATGTCAATCCTAGTTTCATTCGAAATGATGTATGCATATAGTTGGCAAACATTCATTTCCTCACTTACGTCATTTTTTAAAAAAAGTATACATTATAGCTTTTCCATTGCCTATTGCAGCTAAAGAGATGTGGTGAGATGTGTCTTACAAACTACTTTATTACCTACATGGTACTTCGTTTATTGGTATTAGCACAATTTCTCATGATAAATGTGCAAATGATTTGAAGGCAGTTGCTTGACAAACATTGTTTGTAATCTGCGGGGTACAATGACAACTCGATTCTGCAAAAACAGTACCGAACCAAACTGAAGTTCATTTCTACATTGATATTCACTTTCTCTTACTCTTTAGGCAGTTGTTTACATATTTTGACGAAGAAAAATACATTTTGGCCGTTGACGACGGGCATGATGTGACGTAAATCAAAGAATGATAACTCTCATTTCAAAATTAGTGGTGAAACTATATTTTGCGTTTGCATTTGAGTTCATTAAAAAATGGATGTACATTTGTTGAACTTGAAAGTTTTGTTATAACGTGCTTGAATATATCCCTCGCCAAGGATAAGGGTAATGCACAAATGACATGAAAATCTAAACTGATACTAATTTGTACATAAAGTACAACGAAGGAGAACATTGATATACAGTCATACTGTAAAAAAAATAAAACTAGACCGGATTTGGACAAGCAGAAGAGCGCTGTGCACTGGTGTGATTTTTATTTTGAGATGTAACATGTTCTCTCAGAATGAAACTAATTTCAGAATTGTCAACAGCTGAAGTGCATCATTGAGGAACATGTTATGGAACCCCTATTGCGACGAAAAACGTTATCGAAATGCTCAAATGTGTTTTTAACAAAGACAGCAAATGCACTATGTCCACAGTCTAAGACATAACAGCATTATCAATCCAACTCGAAACACAACAAAGCTAACTGTCAACATGAAGAATGTAGTCAGGCCGACCCAGCTGAGGTAGCATCTGCAAGTTACTGAGACAAGACACGGTATTGTACATTAGCCAGTTAAAGTCCTCGATCAAGTAGAAGGTAATGTTCCAATTAATATCTACTAATATCCTAGATCTTTCTTGGATTTTTGGATTTGTCTCACGATGGTTTGAACCGTGTTCTCGTTTTTTTATATTCACGTGTCTCCTTTGGGAAGTTGAGTCAACCAATGAATACGTTCCAAAATGTCTCCACACATTCCATGGACAAATTCCATGGACAAATACCATGGACCCATTCAGAGCTTTTGTTGTGTATTAATAAAGTTGAATGTTTAAGCAAGTTGAGCGTACCTATGAAACATTTGCTTTCATAACATATGAAACCCGCCACTTCTTACGTATCGTCACACACATGCTTTGTTTTAAGATTAATGGCTACTGTCAAAAAGGTGTAGTCAGCTAAGTCAAGTCAGTCAAGGTGCAGTCAGGTTGTTAGTAAAATGTCTGTAAATATGAGGCAAAGGCAGTGAATTTGATCTTGAATATATGAGGAGCCATTTCGTTAGGCATATCGGGCCATGGAGGCAATTGGAGATAATAATAATAATAATAAGAATAATAATAATAATAATATACATTTTAACGCCTAATATCCAGTGCGAGGCACTGCTCACTGGCGGTACATTATTACCCTGAAGGAATTGTACTACAGCAGCTACTTAGCGATTCCGTACTTCCCTTATTCAGGTACCCATTTATACAGCTGGGTTGACTGAGTGCAATGTGGATGAAGTGCCTTGCCCAAGGACACAACGTGGTATGAGACCCAGGTCACAAATGTTTGGTGTCTCCACCGGTATTCGAACCCGGGTCGTCGGCGGCGATGGGCCAGCATGCTAACCACTACACCACCGCGCTGGATGATCAAGATGTTTTTAATCTTGATATCTGATTTCCACTGTACCGTGCACAATAATCAGGCAGCCAAGCTCGGTTTTAAGACTTATTCTTCTGCGTATTCTTACTGATTGAAGATAGGATTTAGATGCATTTTGTGGGTTGCATGTATTAGGTTTCAAATGCAATGAGAAGGGAGGGTATCGCGTGCTATCTGTTATTTTGCTACACATGTTTTTGCAGGTGATTTGCTTTTGCTAACCGACTTTTGGAGGACATGGGTTCTGAGAAATAATATTTTTTCATGATGATCATTCCAAACCTTGGTAAGTCCGCCAAGTTGATGGGCGAAGTCTACATGGTTTTATAATGGGAAAGACGCATTATATTCTTCTAAAAGTGTAACTACATTATACACATCCATTGGTATTCCTTTGAATACCTAGAAAACGTCCTACGGGGGGTTTACCCTGTGTCATAACCCCAATTGAAAAGATAGAGTGATATCACTAGAGTGACTCGATAATTGTAAGTTTATCTCAAGTGTGAACATCAGAATGAGTTATTGTTATTCACTTATATGATGAATTTATCTGGAGACGTTATTCTGATTAGTATTCAAAATATACGTATAGATTATAAACTTCCGCGAGGGAGATAGTAAACATAGGCATCGAAGCTTGCTGAGATGACATGATTAACATATCTCACGTTTATGACTGTCTTACACAATGTTTACTGTAATCTCTTTCTCTCGTAGACTTTTGGCTGACTCTTGATACACATTAATCATAACTTGTGGGTTACAATAACAACTTAATATTATATTGACAGTGAATATCCAAAAATGAACAAACCAAGACATGAATTGTAATTCTACAGCAATATTCATCCAAAACTTCCTTATAAGGATGTTGTTAATACATTGGATCCAGATAAATACTTTTCGGAAAATGTAGGTCGAAATGACGTGACAAAGAAATACAACTCCTATCGTTTAATTGATCCGTTTCCATTTTTCAGTGTCCTTATCATGACTGCTTCATGCGTACACGCATTGGTCAGGTGTTATGAGATCACTAATGACGTCGCTGTGCTGTTGACGAGGCCGTCAAGAAAGGAAAGGAGGATTTGGGTGATTCATTATCTCATCTCTCCTCCAAGTATACTTTGGGAACTGTTTAAACCAATAATTTAATAAACCCTTTAAACATAGTGGCATAATAAAGATACATGTTCCAATGGTTATAATCAGTCGAACTCTATACACAAATGAAATCAGAATTAAATGAATATATGTGTGATTTTCATTTATCCATGTCAAATCATATTCAATGATATTGCTAGGTCAACTTTCAAATAACGTGAGCCAGAAAATGGCAAGATTATTCCAAATTTCAATGAAACCTGTTAGATTCAATACACATCTAAATCATGGTGTTAATTTTGCAAAGAAGCATATCATTGTAAATTGATACATTCTTAACATACCGACTTAAGACTATTATAGGACTATTTAAAGTTTAGAGATAGAGGTAGAGGTAAAATGTAATTATGAAAAAACATTTCCATGTGCAAAAGCACGTTCAATTTGATCTTCCTTAGTAATGAAATTAATCATTTCGATGATTACTATACAGTCAATTTGAGTATCAAATGGTAACGAGCACACCATAGCACAGCCATATTAAAAAATCCCCGCTTACAGTCAAGAACTGAAAATCAGTTATCTAAAATGAGTATTGCTTTCCTAAAACCGCACACAATCCGGTTAAGCTAAGAAAATGTAACGGTACTGTGGTAAACACTCATTAAATTAACATTTATACCTTATATAACGTAGCATTTAATCATGGTTACCTACAGACATAATTACTCTGTTTTATATAAGTCATCGGTAAATGAAATTGACCTTATGGCAGCTGATAAGATATGTGTAATAAGATATATGATTGGATACACAAAAACAGACGTCCAACCAAATATTGATTGAAGAATTAATATAGTTTATCAGGACTCCAAAGTCAGACTAATAGGATATTAACCTCTACTATTAATATTTAGGACATTAAAGTATCCTATTGTATAAACTGTCACCAGCTTAGTCACCAGTGAATTAATTTACAAAGTAAATATTTAAGGAAATTTTGATGTGTTTTGTCTTCAGGCCGTTTTTACATTGTCTCCTTCAATTAATAAGGTTTTTTTTTGGTTAAATACCTTTTCACAGTTTTCTATATGGTGAATAATGATAACCCGAATGAATGTGTAAAAACATAATAAAAACAACACAAGTGTAGCGTCATTTTTAACAGGAGTCCAAATTGAAAAGTCAACATTTACTCACACACCAAATGTAAAAGTTGACGGTATTTTCTTATCCATAGCTTTCATTCTTGAATGAATAACAAACAGTATAGACAAGAGTAACATTTGATTTGCATCAAGTTTATAACAAAGTCTCTACGGTTTTAACATCAATAACGCTGCAAACACCTTGCAAAGCTTTAAAAGCCTTTATTGTGTTAATAATGAATGTCAACAGAATTTGTCACTAAAACATGAATTACTAGATTTTGAATTTTCATGTTTGAATATGTTAAATATGTTTTTGTATTCGCGTAGCGCTGCAATACATTGGTATCAACGAAGCAACTGCCTCTCTATATGACCCGACAATGAAATACCTCCAATCAAGAAATAATGGCATTACTCTGGAGTAATGGAGGGGTTGCAGCTATTTGGCTTCGAGCTCCTCTAATTACGGTATTCTATCGGCTTAAAAAGTCCATTGCATACATAGGCATGAATAACCGCCTGTCAGCGATACGAGGTATATGTCTTCATTTGTACCAGTGTATGGTAAGCGCTGCAGATACAAATACGCTGATGCAAGATAAATCTATACTGGAATAACGGTTCAATGTTTATGACAAACTTGGTATGAATATCATTTGACTAAATGGGCTATTTTCGATTACAAATTAAATTCCTTTGACTATACAACCACTTTTCCTTAGCTTACTAGTCATGATACAAGGCTGAAAATGTTGACGCGAGTTGCTATTATCTGACGTTATTTCCCTTCATATAAATTTGTTCATCAGAAAATTGACCAGAACATTTGTTAATTCATTAAGGATGTGTAGAATAGGCAATGTGTGTACATAGTGAATTAAAAAAATTGAAAAGTGTTTGTATAGAGTTCACTGTTCGAACCTATACAATCCCACAAGTAATATGTCTACTTGTACTTTCTATTATCACGGATATTTTGCCCGGAAGGCGTAGGCCGATGACTGTGATATTTCCTGATACAGCTCAGAAACTTCGGTACAGAAGAGGAAAATATAACAAGTCCAAGAGTGATCGCTGCTAACAAATTTGTATTAAATCCCCAAATATCTTACTTATAAAATCATTTCAACTTGTATAAGTTTGTATTTCCCAGAGTGAATCAATCTTAAGATATCCTTTTAATTATAGCAGATTGTGTCTGATTGATAACAGAAAAAGGGAACACGCTATAATGTCCTATTAGATTTAGGCGACATGGTTTGTCTGAATTACAACATCAATTACTATTCGTTTTCCAATACATATGATCATCATGTACATGCATATTGACATTATTCATATTCCTCAAATTAGGAGAGAAATGAATTATCAAAGTCGCCTGTAAACATAATGGCCCTGAAGTATTGACGTGCATGTCAAACTGTTAGTTGATTAAACAGTAGCTTTCAACATCGTATTTTCTGAGGACTAGACAATGGTCTTCGATTGTCTTGCCTAGTATTTTTGTACAAAACTGTACTTTGACAAGGAACAAAAGTCGCATTTGAATACATACCAATCCGTTCGTCATATTTACGGTAATTTCAGCCTTGTTTAGATAGAGTGACCATTCGATTATGTTATCCTCTAACATATTAACCAGAGTACACAAAAATTAGAACATTCTCTTGATATAAGTTACAAGACTTGTCACGTAAAAGTACATTGTGTAATAACTTTCATGTTCTTCAGTCACTGGTTACCCTTGTTTGAGGAATTATTTTGAAGTATCATACACAATTACAATAAGTTCGAACTGCAAAACAATTGGTTCACAACAAGTTGTTTGTCTACAACACTACATGAATTCAGAATTACATACATTGTACGCCCTTCATTCTTTCAAATTTTCCATCTCGTATGTCCGTTTAACCTTGAAAGTCTCCAAGTTTTCTGACATTGAAATATAACCTCCCACACTCTCTCCGTGGTAGGCAGCAAAACGAATCGAACAAAAGGATATATGTCTGCTGGGTATTCGTATAATGATATATGCTGACAGGTCTGATACTGGTATTTGTTTAACAAAAAACATGCATGTTTTGTAATGATGTGTTCGAAAACCATTCATTTACAGGAAGTTATTGAAGAGATTGTTAAAAGTGTAAGACAACGTCATAAATACCTGAAATATTCTGAAATTTTATGTTCATTTCATTATCAATTCATTATACCATTGTTTCACCTATACCAATCACAGACATTTCTTGCCGCCCAAGTTGCTACCTTATCGAGAACTAAAATAGGATATCCAATTTTTATCTAATATAATTCCTGCTGTAAAATGTTCGAGAATGAAAAAAAGTTTTATATAGGGAAATCATTTATTCTTGATTCACAAGCGATTATTTCACGTAAACCTCTCTCTAATTAGGTAAAATAATAAAATATAAGGTTTATTTCGAATATTTACCATACAGAACGGTACCTTTCGTATTTATCGTGAGCTCAAGAAAGTTGATGACAAACACTGCAAACGTCTTACGTGTGACTCACTTGACACTTACAGTAAGGTTTCAGACAATCCATTTTGTTCCCTGACAAGTTGATGCAAAAGTTTTGCTCTCGGAAGGAAGTTCTGGCACGCTACACAATGTCAATGTGACATATTCACACCAACCTGGGAATTGAGCAAAGCAAAATGTTTTTGATATTTGACGTTTTTGTCAAATACTCTTTAATGTCATCGAGTAGAGTTGAACATTTTCATGAGACATAAGTTAATAAATATCAAATATTTCACCAATTATTAGATTTATTACATAATATATGTATAATAAAAATCAATGCTAAAGTTAGCTTACAATTATTTTATGAATGAAGTGTCTAGATCGCGGTAATATAATGACATTTTCGTATTGTTACAATGACGTCATATTAAAGTGTTATTTCAGTCAGTTTCACATCGAAATGGGTTATTTATTTTTATATAGAATATACCATCAGAAATAGAATAAATGCTATCTTATTGGTATATACTGTTTTTTAAATGCTAAACTACCCCTCCGTTGCGTCAATTGTCATTCTGTGATATGCACGATAGGTAACATATCAACTCTGCACAAATAAGCTGAGCAACATCTTGAAGAAAATTGACAAAGATGCTTAGAATATTTGCTTGTTTGACGCCAAAATCTGGCCTAATAGTTCCACAGTCTTAAAGATATGAGGTAAGAAACGTAGAAAATTTAGAAAAACTCTTGACAACAGGTATTTTACGGTACATTTATATGAAAGAAAGCTATTTACGATTTAATCTAAGGTATATTCTAAACTTCCCTTGCATTAAACATTTCTTATACCTGCTGGTTTATCTTTTTCATATCATTTTGATCACATTTCAACAAGAGATCGATTATATTTTGTCAATTATAGTAGTTCAAGAAAACATATTTGAAATCTTGATTGATAAACATACCTATCGATACACTCATATGAACCAAATACCTAACTTAAGATATACAAGTTTCTTCTGGCAAATCCGAGAGGCCATTCAAGTCAATCACCAACCTTGATTACCCTAATGGTTCAAAACCAGAGAGAAGTTTCCTGGGCTTTTATTTAATGTGCCAACACAAGTTACCACAATGTATTTGCATAGTTGTGGGCGTGGGGAGATTGCTTCATCATTAACTGTTGACATATTTCCCTGTCTTGCAGCGTCTTGCATTTGTCTTTGAGTCTCAATACTTCAATTTGTTTTCTTAAAGGCCTGACCTTGGGGCATTTTTAAAAAGGAAACAGTGATGTGTATACGAGGAACAGATGTTTTCTGCTGAGGTTTAGTTGGATGTTTACTCTATTCTGGAAAAGTGATTATCGTATGGACTTAAAAATAAAACATGTTTACTTATCATGCATATGTTTATCATCAAATATACTTTATCCTTTTTGGTTTTAAAGTTATGATGCATGAATTGTCATCATACTGAAGTTATTAAAATGATATGTGCGTGATGAAGGGATTTTAACCGAATAATTTAATGATTTCATGTTTGCTGGGTGAAGTGTTACGTTTCAAGATATTCTGTAAGATAGCTTAAGCTCAATGCTTAAATAAAGAATCAATTAATCAAATACTACATCAACTCTGAGTGAGTATGTAAGGTCACCTGATTGACAAAGCTTCTAAACTTTCAACCATTTGACATGCTCCATTCCCAAGCTATGTACCACGTTAATCAATTAAGAACAGAGACACATATCCCCTGAGAGGTCCAATCACTGTGGGTAAATATATGTTGTCGTATCTAGATAATTAACAGTTGGCCTCTTGTGCTGGTTTGTCGAAACCAGAATGTCAGTCTTCAGACATGAATTCTATTGGTCAAAAAAAGGAAAATGAACTATGTCAAAACCACTCTTGAATGAAAACATATATGAACAGTATCACTAAAATGCAAACAGCATGTGATAGCGATATGATTTTTTGAATTTCTAATGTTATGCCAGATGATTAAAGAATATTGAAAATCATAGTTAAATGCACTTGTGACAGTCAGTCAGTTTCATAGTAGCTCGTCCTTGATTTAAAAATTTAGTTGTAAATTGATCTACTATTAAAACAAATGAAATGGCATGTGGGTATCTTTCATTTAGATGTATTCAAATCGTAGCCTGGTTGTGTTGAAGATGATTATAAAACTTCTATCCAATATACGTTTCCCAAAGCTTAGTTTTATTATCATCTGTACTATTCCTCGATGTCTTCAAGAAATTAAACACTGTCGCCCATTTCGATTAAGTGTTTCTTCCGTTAAAAGGCAGTAACAAGTTTCTTTTGGGTGAACAAAGTCATCTCACGAAAACGAAGATAAATATTACCAATTGAAAGGCAATCCTTTTTAATCAAAAGTTCTCAACTAACGTAACGTGTTCCCTTACCTTTAATGATAAAAAGGTGTTGACATTAATATTATTGCCAACAGTGTTTGCTTGTTACTTTCTCCTCCATCTATATAAGACTTCGGATAATAGGGTTGAGTAATCATGTGTTCAACACTCTGTATATAACGCATTCAGTCTGATTCGTGTTCCGAGGAATAAAAGTTTTTATATATTAACTCTAACGGGATTCGATCGTGTTCTTTCAGGGGCTCTCCTGATAAAATACGTTCGAATCCCGCCAGAGTTAATCCCTGATAGAATACGTTCGAATCCCGCTAGAGTTAATGTTTAAAAAACAAGGTCGATTTTAATCAGACTGATAATACATTTGTCATTAACATATGTTTATCAAGAAACTTTGAAGAATTAAAAGTTCCAAAAACAAAACGTGCTACTGCCCCTTAAAGTTCAACATTTTGAAACTCCTATTTGAATATCCTTCCATAAAGTGCACAACAAATTTGCACATTTTTTCCCGCGAGGCCGATTTGATACCAACCTGATAAATCAGTTATTGCATTAAAAGTGCAAAGTGCCATGAATTATATATTCGCATTGATGTTTTAATTTAATACTCAATCGATCATGATAAAGATAAATTAGATGCTTTATTGTCGATATTAAACTGTTACATAAAATAACTCAATTTAAGCAACCACGTTTAAG
This sequence comes from Phorcus lineatus, assembly GCA_921293015.1. Lineage (NCBI taxonomy): Eukaryota > Metazoa > Mollusca > Gastropoda > Trochida > Trochidae > Phorcus > Phorcus lineatus. The sequence continues at coordinate 24,820,201 of OV121088.1, read as the reverse complement.
GGAACGATCAAATAGCAATATCACTGTTGCATATGCTCACCGATGTTACACGACCAATGCTTCTCAGTTCCAGAGTTGCCAATCACAACAATGTGCATACAGATCAATACTTTATAGAATATGCCAGTGGAGTAATCTGAAGTCCATAACCTCAAGAGGAATTCAAAAGGTTTTATCTGAATGTCTAGAATTCCAGATATTTGATTGAGTTTGTATTCCCAGCGAAGCTATCAAATTTATTTACTAGCCCAACATCCCTTATCGTCTATCTTTGACCATTTGAGATAAACGGATCTGCCAGTGTCAGCTTTCTGGAAGCACCTGATCTCTTTGTTGAAGGTGAGGAGTTCAAATAGGCACTTTCAAACAAAGGTGGTGGCATGCATCTCAGTTGACCGCTATTAGTGAAGTTCAGCAACATCGAGCGATGCTCGCCAGAAGGTCGGATCAAATCGTCATTGCTGGATAAACTGAATTTCAAAGGGGATTGCCTGCACCACACTGTGGCACGATTTTAGAGACCCAGGTATGTCTACTTGGAAAAGAGACTTCAAATGAGCTTTTGTTCACCCAGCAGGAGATTGTAGAGCAGCGTAAAGCTGGATAGCGCACTGGTTAACTTAGCGCGTTCGGCTTCAGATCAAGAGGCCCGTGGTGCAAATCCCGCCAGGGACTCGGCAACTTTGCCTGCAGTAGAGAACTTTTCTACAGGTAGTAAGGTTTGGGTGCAATGTACTTTCCATGGTTCGCTAGTTCCAGCCAATGCTCGCAAGTTTCACCGCAATGCTTCTCCCTGCAATTATACTAGCAGCCGCGATATAAGTGAAATACTCTTGAAAGTGGCTTTAAACCCCATACCACCTCATCTCACCTCTAGCGACAAATATGTCAGCTTTGGTGAGACCAGGGTAATTACGTTTGTAGCGCATTCAGCATGCACCAGTCACTTCAATGCTATGTGCGATTAATCCAAACGTAAACATTCCCTAGAATATTGACTTTTAAAAAATCCCGAAAAAGGGTATCTAGTTAATAGATAAAGCTGTAAAATAGATACAATTTTTCATATCATTAGTCCTTATAAATTGACGATTTTCATGAAAAGGTCATTTTTCATTCTCACGTAAAATTTACACATCAATGTAATGCTTACCAATTCCTTTTCTTTTTTTGCTTATAATTATACTTAATCATCAAGTAAAACATTTGAATTCTAATATCAAAGGCGTTTTCTTTTCTTACACGTGTTCAAAGGTAATTCAAATCATTCACCAACGCTAATTAATTCATTAATGGTCTCAAAGCAAGAGAAATATTTCCAGGGTTTTTATGAAACGTTATTATAAGGTAGTGGCATGGTAATTAGTGTCGGGAGATTACTTCAATATAAACTGTTGACAGATAACTTTGCCTTTCAGCGTCTTGCACTCAACTTTATGTTTTATTTTATTTTTTCTTCAAGACACGGCCTTTGGTTATTTGTAATAGAGAAAGGGTGATCTGTATAAGATACAAAAAAGGTTGAGATTCATTGGTTTTAAGACCATATTGACATGCAATGAATATTTTTTTCTTGATTAGTTAATTATTACAACTATAGAAAATAATTTACGCTTTTACCTATCATGGCGCGAGTAAGGTTTTTATGGTTAATATAGAGACAAACATGGTACTTTGCTGGGCTTGATAATCTTATGCTTAATTTTGGTACTGACCTTGAAATGGACAAAACAACAGCTGATTTTTGTGTACTTTATTCTGTTGTTTTTTTCTCCAAGATACGGCCTTTGGTTATTTGTAATAGAGAAAGATAAAATACGAAAAAAGGTTGAGATTCAATGGTGTTTAGACCATATTGACATGCAATGAATAATTTGTTTCTTGATAAGTTAATTATTACAACTATTTAGAAGAATTTACAATTTTACTTATCATTTATTTAGGTCATGGCGCGAGTAAGGTTTTTATGGTTAATATAGAGACCAACATGGTACTTTGCTGGGCTTGATAACCTTATGCTTAATCGTAAATCTGAAGGTTTGAGAAAATGAGCGCAATAATAATAATAATAATAATAATAATAATAATAACGATAATGCATAAAGTGCTTTACCCATACATTAGGTTCATGCACAAAACGCATACTAATGATAACTATAAAAAATACAATGTCAATAGACTTGTTTGTCAAACTGTCGTGGTTATCCGTAGGAAAATATGAGTTCATTAATTTTTCAGTTAATTATGTTTTGTTGCTCTGTACATTTCAACTGATGACTGAATTTTGGTACTGACCATGAAATGGACAAAACAACAGCTGATTTCTGTTTGTTTTGGCACTTAATCATTGTCTATCATATCATATATATCATAATATTTTCTTCGTTAAAGCTACTAGTTACGGTCAGATTCGAAATGTTTCAAGTATTTAACGTCATCTTGCTGTTTCAAGGAATTATTATCATCTATGCTATGATACAGGTCAATTCATGATGCAAAAGATGAAGGAGAAAAAAACACACACACAATAACCTATAAAATCAACATAACCCAATGGTTAATATATCAACGCAATCATTTGTATGATAAAATAGTACTTTAGGTATCGACCTTAAAGTCTGCATTAGTTGGACACAAGGCACTCGATCTACGGCCTTGTGGATTTTCTTAATCAAAAACATTTGCTGATTCAGAGTTTATATATCGAATGTTGAATCCCTAAATTGAAAATTGATGTTTTAGATGCAAAAGGTCAGCAAATGAAATCGTTCGTTGACAAAGATGAGGTGAGGTGATTTGGTGTTAAACCCAACTTTCAACATTATTTCACTTATTTTCGCGGCTGTAAGTATAAATGCAGGGAGAAAGATCACAACACTAATGTTGCTATGCATTGCGCTGAAACCCTCGAGCATCGGCTGTAACTAGCGAACTGTGGGGACTGCTACGCTGAATTTCATTGCAGTATTGCACCCAAAGCTTACTGCTCTCTACTGCAGGCAAAATTGCCGATCCCCTGGCTGGGGGTCTTGATAAGAAGCCAAACGCGCCAACCACTCGCCAACTCGTTGACAAAGCTTCTAATGTTTCAACTATCTAATTTGCTAAAGTTCCCTAGCCGCACCATGCTAATTAAATAACCACAGAGTTACTGATCCCCTGAGAGGTGCAATCACTCTAAGTAAACAAATGTTGTCGTATCCTGATCTACTAAGAGTTGACCTCTTATGTTGGCTTGTCGGAAACGGTGAGTTTTGGGAAACGAAGGTTATTCACTTGTTGAGGTCCAAAACAAATGTATTAGCATTGGTGTTTTAAATATTCAATCCTATTCAAAACAAATGATAAAATTCTACTTGGAATAACTTTACAAAGTGCCAAAAAATTTGGTTTCATTACTTCCCCTGGGCCCAATTGGGAAATAACAATTCTTATTCAAATCGTTGTTATATTTGGCGAATGTTACCGCTATAGATTTACATTCCTCTCAATCACAGGCATGAACAAAGTCATTAAAGAGCAATATGCAATATGCAATTTATTGCATATGGCTATTAATGTAACACGACCCATGCTGATAAGTTCAAAGTTTTCCCGATCACAGCAAAGTGCATACAGATCAATACAGTGCTGAATATGCCATTGCAGTAATCTGAAACATGTTACCTCAAGAGGAGTTAGAATTAGGTTTTATCTTATTGTCTATGATTTCAGATAATTTATTGAGTTTGTATTCCCAACTTAGCTACCAAATTTATTCACTAACAAAACATCACTTATCTTCAAGATTTGATCACTTGGAGTAAACAGTGATATCTGTATCATGTTTGTTTAGGCACCTAATCTCTTTGTTGACAGTGAGGAGTTGAGTTGGACTCTATCAAACTAGATGAAAGTCGACTGCGTTCCGCAGTTACATGCGTATACCTTTGGAAATCTGTTATGGAAATTATTTACACTTGACAGAAAAGCTTGCATGAGAATATTTTCTTACATATATATACGTAATGATACTGATAGTAATAACAGATCATTCACCGCCACACATTGGCATTTTAGAAGCAATTGGTTTCATTGCTTCAACACTCAAATTTGCCTTATACAAGGAATGTTATGGATTACAAACTTATTTATCATACTGATAGCGATGTTCCGGTATAGCTTCTTACAGAGTTATACATCATATGTTCGTTAAGATTTGTTCGTCTCCAAGTTACCTTACGCAGAACTTGTAAATTCCAACACAACCATTTTATAGACGAGCGCCGTACGCGTCTTTGTAACTATCTTGGCCAATGGGTATATTGTTGATAAGATACTTACATACAGAGCGAGAATGGCACCTTGTGACGTCACCTCAACGAAACGGATAATTTGTTCTGTCATTGATAAAAATTATAAGATACATAATAGCTGTCACTCTGTCGATCTGAGATAAAGCTAACCATTCAATATTTTTGTAGAGATTTTGCACGGTAAATAATACTTATTTGTGAAATTCAAACTTTATTGCGATTTGAAACATTTAATTGACAAGTGTGTGCAGGAGAGAGAATAACTGGTGCATTGTAATTTATATTTACGGGTTATTATTTTTGTCAATGCAGCAATGGGTGTTTCAAATTGAAACTGATTTATTAAATTCACAAGCGAAGCATTTTCAAGAGAATAAAAAGCAAAAACCTGCTATCAGAGAATAGGCAGTTTTTTGTTTAGAAGAACTCACTGATACATTAATTTTTAGCTCATCAGGTCTGAAAGACCCGATGGGCTTATGGCATGGCAAGGCGTCCGGCGTCCGTCCATCCGTCCATCCGTCCGTCCGTCCATCCGTAAACTTTTCACTTTTTCGACTTCTTCTCCAGAACCAATGACTCTAGAGAGCTGAAATTTTATGTGCATACTCCTTGGCAAATAGGGATTCTAAATTGTAGATTTCGTGACCCCATGACCCCAAATGGGGTCACAAGGGTCAAAAACTTAAAAATCTATTTTAATCTTCTTCTCCAGTTCCAAAAGGTCCAGTGAGCTGAAAAGTTGTGTGTAGACTCCTTGGGCACTGGAGATTCTAAATTGTAGGTTTGGTGACCCCATGACCCCAAATGGGGTCACAGGGGTCAAAACCTGAAAAACCTAATTTCATCTTCTTCTCCAGTTCCAAAAGGTCTAGAGAGCTGAAAAGGTGTTTGTAGACTCCTTGGCCAACGGGGATTCTAAATTGTAGGTTTGGTGACCCCATGACCCCAAATGGGGTCACAGGGGTCAAAACCTAAAAAGCCTAATTTAATCTTTTTCCCTAGTTCCAAAAGGTCCAGAGAGCTGAATTGTTGTGTGTAGACTCCTTGGGCACTGGAGATTCTAAATTGTAGGTTTGGTGACCCCATGACCCCAATTGGGGTCACGGGGTCAAAACCTGAAAAACCTAATTTCATCTTCTTCTCCAGTTCCAAAAGGTCAAGAGAGCTGAAAAGGTGTGTGTAGACTCCTTGGCCAACGGGGATTCTAAATTGTAGGTTTGGTGACCCCATGACCCCAAATAGGGTCACAGGGGTCAAAACGTAAAAAACCTAATTTAATCTTTTTCCCTAGTTCCAAAAGGTCCAGAGAGCTGAATAGTTGTGTGTAGACTCCTTGGGCACTGGAGATTCTAAATTGTAGGTTTGGTGACCCCATGACCCCAAATGGGGTCACAGGGGTCAAAACCTAAAAAGCCTAATTTAATCTTTTTCCCTAGTTCCAAAAGGTCCAGAGAGCTGAATAGTTGTGTGTAGACTCCTTGGGCACTGGAGATTCTAAATTGTAGGTTTGGTGACCCCATGACCCCAAATGGGGTCACAGGGGTCAAAACCTGAAAAACCTAATTTCATCTTCTTCTCCAGTTCCAAAAGGTCTAGAGAGCTGAAAAGGTGTGTGTAGACTCCTTGGCCAACGGGGATTCTAAATTGTAGGTTTGGTGACCCCATGACCCCAAAAGGGGTCACAGTGGTCAAAACCTAAAAAACCTAATTTAATCTTTTTCCCTAGTTCCAAGGTTCGAATCCCGCCAGGGGCTCGGCAACTTTGTCTGCAGTAGAGAACTGTTCTACACGCAGTAAGGTTTGGGTGCAATGTTGCACTGAAATTCAGCGCAGTACCACCCATGGTTCGCTAGTTCCAGCCGATGCTCGCAGGTTTCACCGCAATGCATAGCCACAATGGTGTCGCGGGCTTTCTCCCTGCAATAATACTAGCAGCCGCGATATAAGTGAAATAATCTTGAAAGCGGCGTTAAACACCAACTCACCTCACCTCACCCTAGTTCCAAAAGGTCCAGAGAGCTGAATAGTTGTGTGTAGACTCCTTGGGCACTGGAGATTCTAAATTGTAGGTTTGGTGACCCCATGACCCCAAATGGGGTCACAGGGGTCAAAACCTTAAAATCCTACTTTCATCTTCTTCTCCAGTTCCAAAAGGTCTTGATAGCTGAATAGTTGTGTGTAGACTCCTTGGACAATGGGGATTCTGAATTGAAGGTTTGGTGACCCCTTGACCCCAAATGGGCAATGGGCCTTTTTTATTTGATTGTGAATAACTCGGACGTTGGGACAGGCTATCTTTCCTACACTGCCCATGACCCCATTGTCTAAACCACAACACCTATTTCTATCAAAAGTCTGATTAGCTACAGAGCCCATGGCTCTATTTTTATCTGTTCAAATAAACTTTGATTGTTAAAAAGTTATGAAAGGTGATTTAATTTGATTTATAAGATATGTTATCAACTAAATAAACCTTCTCTTAACCTAAAACCTCATTCTCCTATCCTGCTGATGTACGCATGTTTAACAAAACGACGATTTAAATGGCATGGTTTTTTTCCCATAACAGATATTGTTCGGAAATTAAAGTGTAGTATGGTTGGTTTTGGCGACATACTGCAACTCTGCTTCTGTTGTATGTATGCCCTGTTTTGTATGGTGACGTCTCTTTTGCTCGTGAGTGTAAAGGAATTTTAATCATGTCCTGACTCCCTTATCGAGATAAAGCTTGATTTTTATTTTTGATTTAACGAATCACGAAATTTGACTAAAAAGTTATTGTACAGATGACGAAAGATTTTCCTTGAGACATTTAGATGATTCTAAATTAATCAATACAAATACAGCTTTTATTTTTAGAATAATGCAATTTGATGAACACAAGGAGGAGCAATATAAAGACACGTCATACTGAACACACAACTTCATCTCTGCACCATGTACAAGGCTATTAACACAGATGCACTGCCGATTTCAAACAACACCAAAAGGCAGTTGGTAGTATTGTAATTCTTATGAACGGTAGCTTATAAAACAGTGTTGAGCTCCACAACAAGACTGAACTGGACCTGGTGTGCAGCTTGCTGTCCTGCCGTCCCCAAGTGTCAAGGAGGAGGCGGAGTTATATGCAATGACTATTGTTAAGGAATCTAATGCGGTCTGTAAACTCCCTTCGCGTCTCACATATCATCCTAATGTAATTATCTCTTATATCTATCGCATTCTTCTCTTCTGCACTCTCCTCTGGGGGAATAAAAGCTTATATATGAACACAACGAAGAGCAATGTAAAGACACGTCATTCTGAACAAACAACTTCATCTCTGCACCATGGCTATTTACAGAGATGCACTGCAGCTTTCAGACAACACCAAAAGGCAGTTGGTAGTATTGAAATTCTCATTGGTTTCTCTGATAAAGAGCGATAAGAAAAGGGAGTGTAAAGCTGAGATTAAGTGGTAGTTGACTAGGTAGATATGTAATAATGATTTCTTGATAAGTGATAAATCATAACTACTCTAGTCTCATAAGAAAACATCTTCATTTACTAATCATTCATAATGGTTATCATGCGAGTATGTTTTCAATGGCAATTATCCTGAATTAGCAACGAACATGTATGATATAATAAACTTGTCAAAGATTAAGGTGTAATCAAATGAGAGCATTGATATATGCAAATGAACAACGTGATTACTCTCAAGGACCAAGTCTCAAATTCCCACAAAATATAACCCACGTAATTTTCCTTTTAGTTAGCATAATGGTTATCTTGGCTTTCTAAACATATAGTTTTTAAGTATCTAAAATCATAATGGAAAAAACGTCTTAAATATGAAAATTTCTGCATTTTATGACCTGAACATGCCATCAATAAACGCTACGACAAGATATACAACAAACTACTAACATGTTATTCTAAATGGGCAATGAAAACATCAATAACATTTTAATAATTGTATTCGATAACATGGTACCTGAAGTTGAATCTACATGATCTGCTCAATTATTTGTGAGAAATAAGAAAAGAATTGCATATTACTGCACACAGTTTCTCTTTATCTGTTTCGATAACATCTGGTAATTAATAAATTAGCTGTTGAATCTACATATTCATATAAACTATTGTCCTGAAAATGCATTAATGCCATAAAATTTCATGAGTCGTTTAAAAAAATGCACCTCTGAGCCGGAATGAAATGTATTATGAAATTATGATGTACTATATACATAAAGAGTATTTCATTGTTTTTTCCAAAAATTATTTCTATCTCACCAATCGGAGTTAGAAAGTGCCATTTGCAAGAGTGGTGGGGAATAAGATTACATTTTTTATTACGGGTAAACTCAGATTCCAAAGTCCTTATCCACCCTTCACTGAAGGTTAGTTATAAGTACATTGTTTGCGAGGAGTAACTGACTTTAACTGACTATATCAATTATATTATTCATCAAAATAATCAAAAGCAGTGGCTTCCATAGACTTTTTGTTGCCGAAAAATCAATTGCTTTATTGAATATACATTAGCAATGTTAAATAAGCAAAATAAGGAAACTGATGTTAAGATTCCAAGTGCTTAGCAAATGAAATTGTTAGTTGACAAAGTTCATATCATCTTATTGGTTAAATTTGGCTAGAATGCTACCGTGCCAATTTAATAATAACAGAGAGGTACAGTTACTCTTAGTAAACATATGCTGTTGTTTGCTGATTTATTAACAGTTAACCTCTTGTGTTGGAAAGGTTGGAACTTAGAGTCAGAGTTTTAGAAACGAAGCCTAGTTTGGATTGGTGTTTCTACCTAAGTTAAGATGCAAAACATATTAATTGGCAGTGATGTTTTGAATACTCAAAAGAAGCCTATTTGGCACACGAGTGATGAATTTTCACTACAATGTGAAATAAAGATATATTCAAATATATTTCACCGCAATTCATAGCCATAATGGTGTTGCGAGAACTTCTCCCTGCAATTATACTAGCAGCCGTGATATAAGTGAAATACTCTTGAAAGCGGCTCTAAACCCCATATCACCTCACCTCTAGCGACAAATATGTCAGTTTGGGTGAGACCAGGGTAAAAATGTTCGTAGCGCCTTCAGCATGCACGAGTAGATACACATGTGCGCATTAAAAATATCCATAATGTTATCATTATTAAAGACAATTGCTATCTGCCAGTGACTTCAATGTTATATGCGATTAATCCAAACGTAAACATTCTGAAGAATATTGACTGATACAAAATCCCGAAAAAGAGTATCTAGTTAATCGACAAAGTTGTAAAATAGATTTAAAAAATATATCAATAGTCATAATTAATAGACGATTTTCTTGAAAAATTCATTTTTCATTCTCACGTAAAACTTGCACATCAATGTAATGCTTACCAGTTCCTGTCCTTTTTTGCTTATAATTATACTTAGTCATCAAGTTAAAACATGTGAATTCTAATATAATTTCTTTTCTTACGCACGATGTTCAAAGGCAATTCAAATCATTCACCGACGTTAATTCATTAATGGTCAAAGCAGGAGAAATATTTCCAGGGTTTTTATGAAACGTTATTACAAGGTGGTGGCATGGTAATTAGTGTCGGGAGATTACTTCATTATAAACTGTTGACAGATACCTTTGCCTTTCAGCGTCTTGCACTCAACTTTATGTTTTATTTTATTTTTTCTTCAAGACACGGCCTTTGGTTATTTGTAATAGAGAAAGGGTGATCTGTATAAGATACAAAAAAGGTTGAGATTCATTGGTTTTAAGACCATATTGACATGCAATGAATATTTTTTTCTTGATTAGTTAATTATTACAACTATAGAAAATAATTTACGCTTTTACCTATCATGGCGCGAGTAAGGTTTTTATGGTTAATATAGAGACAAACATGGTACTTTGCTGGGCTTGATAATCTTATGCTTAATTTTGGTACTGACCTTGAAATGGACAAAACAACAGCTGATTTTTGTTTGTTTTGGCACTTTATCATTGTCTTTCATATCATATATATCATAATATTTTCTTCGTTAAAGATACTAGTTAAGGTCAGATTCGAAATGTTTCAAGTATTTAACGTCATCTTGCTGTTTCAAGGAATTATTATTATCTATGCCATGATGTAAATAAAACCACCGGTCAATTCATGATGCAAAAGATGAAGGAGAAAAAATACACACAATAACATATAAAATCATATCATAAACGTATCCTCTTTAAAGTCTCCATTAGTTGGACACAAGGCATAATAATAATAATATAATAATAATTCATTTATATAGCGCCTAGTAACCATCTCTAGAGTTGCTCACTGGCGCATTTGAGTGATTAGTCTGAAGAAGTGGGATCATAAGCGATTTTGAACAGAAGAGTCTTAATTTGAGTTTTAAAGTTTGTTTCACAGGTGATGAGTTTGAGTTCTGGTGGCAAATTATTCCAAAGTTTAGGTGCAGCAACTGAGAAAGCTCTTGTAGCCAACATGCTTGAGAGAACTGGCTGAAACAACATGAGCTGATTAGATGAGCGTAGAGTTCTAGATGGTTCATAGACACTTATGAGCTGCTTCAGGTAGAGAGGACTGCTTTCATTGTACAAGGCCTTGTGGGTCAAGAGAAGGATTTTGAATGTGATACGCTGTTGAATTGGTAACCAATGAAGAGTTTGTAGGACTGGGGTGGTGTGGTCTGTGCGACGTGTACGGGTGATCAATCTGGCAGCAGAGTTCTGGACTTTTTGAAGGCGTGACAGCAGCTTCTGAGGAAGGTTAACAAAAAGTGAATTGCAGTAGTCAAGACGACTGGTGATAAGAGTTTGGACAAGAAGTTTGATGGTGTCTGAAGTTAAGAAAATACCTGATTTTGCCAATATTGTGAATATACCAATAACAATTCCTACACACGGATTTGATATGTTCATGCATAGACATTGTAGATTGGAAAATCACGCCAAGATTCCTTGCCATTGAGGTCTCACTAACAGAACACGTCTCAACACGAATAAAAGGTTTAGGGTTAAGTTTTGAAAGCTGATGGTTTGAGCCCAGTGTCAGGAACTCAGTTTTGTCGTCATTGAGTTTGAGATAGTTGCAATGAATTTGGAGCTCATCCATGTACGGATATCTGCTAGGCAAGCTTCAACTGAATTGATGGCATTTCCGACTGCAGCTGGAGCAACTGAAAGATACAGCTGATTGTCATCAGCATAGAGGTGGAAAGCAATAGAGTGAGTCCTTATTATCTGGCCAAGTGGTATGATGTAAGCACAGAACAGGAGAGGTCAGGATTGTGTTCAGCAAGATGGGATTTAATTCTGGAAGCCATAACTTTTTCGAGACACTTCGAAAGGAATGAAAGATTCGAAACTGGTCGATAGTTTTTCAAGATTTCAACATCAAGATTTGGTTTCTTGAGGAGAGGGATAACATGAGCATGTTTAAGACAGTTGGAACGCTTCCTGTATCAAGGGATGTATTGATAATGTCAAGGTAACTTGGTGCCAGCGCATCGCCACATGCTTTCACAAGCCAAGTAGGGATGACATCCAAAGGAGAAGACTTTGAGGGCGAGTCCTTGATGATCTTACGAACTTCATCTAGAGAAGCGGGTGTAAAGTGAGCCATTTGCTTCCCCTGAAATATGCTTTCATTGTCCCATGGCACATTTGGGAATAGCTGAATGGTTGATCTAACTTTCAAAATCTTATCGCTGAAGAACGATGCAAATCTGTTGGCAAGATTGAGTTTATCTGTGTGAAATGGGAGCTTCTGTTCTTTGGAATTACCTAGAAGTTTACCCATAAGACTGTGTATCTCCTTGTAGTTTTGCCTATTCTGGGTGATAGTGTTCTGGACAAACACTGCCTTAGCTGAGGCCAGTGAAGAGTTAAGATCATTACGAGCTTTTTTAAACATCAGCCGATGCACTTCAAGTTTACTCTTTCTCCAGACCTTTTCTGCTTTTCGGCAATATTGTTTCTTCGCCCTGACATCGTCATTGAACCAATGAGTATTTGGTCGAATAACAAAAGATCTAGTTTTCTGGGGAGCATGTCTATCAAGAACGTTGGAAAGAGAACTTTCAAGTTGAAGGATCTTTTCGTCAACATTGACATCAGAGCAGTACTCAATGTTTGTCATAATGTCCATTGAAAACTCAGTAATATTAATATTCCTTGTTTTCCTGTAGGTGACAGTCTTGAGAGGATGATCTGGCTCACACGTTTGGAGAGTACAGTTGCATTCGATCTACGGCCTTGTGGATTTTTTTAATCAAAAACATTTGCTGATTCGGATTTTCTATATGAAATGTTGAATTCCTAAATTGGAAATTGATATTCTAGATGCAAAAGGTCAGCAAATGAAATCGTCCGTTGACAAAGATGAGGTGAGGTGATTTGGTGTTTAAAACAAAATTCAACATTTATTTATTTATTTTCACGGCTGTAAGTATAAATGCAGGGAGAAAGATCACAACACTAATGTTGCTACACATTGCGCTGAAACCTTCGAGCACTGGCTGTAACTAGCGAACTGTGGGGACTGCTACGCTGAATTTCAGTGTAGTATTGCACCAAAGCTTACTGCTCTCTACTGCAAGCAAAATTGCCGACCCCCCGGCTGGGGTCTTGATCAGAAGCCGAACGCACCAACCAATCGCTACTCATTGACAAAGCTTCTAATGTTTCAACTATCTAATTTGTTAAAGTTCCCTAGTTCCCATGCTAATTAAATAACCACAGAGTTACTGATCCCCTGAGAGGTGCAATCACTCTAAGTAAACACATGTTGTCGTATCCTGATCTACAAAGCTAGCTTGACCTCTTGTGTTGGCTTCTAGGAAGTGAGTTTTAGGAAACGAAGGTTAATCTGGATTGGTGTATTCACTTTTAGAGGTCCAAAACAAATTTATTAGCATTGGTGTTTGAAATGTTCAATCCTATTCAAAACAAATGATAAAATTCAACTTGGAATAACATTACAAAGTGCAAAAATTCGTTTCATTTTTTCATCTGAGCGTTTTTCGAAAATAATAGTTTTTCTTCAAATCGTTGTTATATTTGGTGAATGTTACCGCTATAGATTTACATTCCTCTCAATCACAGGCATGAACAAAGTCATTAAAGAGCAATATGCTTTATTCAATGTATTGCATATGGCTATTAGTGTAACACGACCCATGCTGATAAGTTCAAGGTTTTCCCAATCACAGCAAGTGCATACAGATCAATACAGTGCTGAATATGTCATTGCAGTAATCTTAAACATGTTACCTCAAGAGGAGTTAGAATAAGGTTTTATCTTATTGTCTATGATTTCAGATATTTGATTGAGTTTGTATCCCCAACGTTTATTCACTAACACAACATCACTTATCTTCAAGGTTTGGCCACTTGGAGTAAACAGAGATATTTGCACCATGTGTGTTTAGGCACCTAATCTCTTTGTTGACAGCTAGGAGTTCAAATATACTTTATCAAACTGGATGAAGGTCGACTGCGTTCCGCAGTTAAACGCTTATACCTTTGAACATCTGTTATGGAAATTATTTACACTTGACAGAAAAGCTTGCATGAGAATATTTTCTTACATACATGTACGTAATGATCCTGATAGTAATAACAGATCATTCACCGCCACACATTGGCATTTTAGAAGCAGTTGGTTTCAACACTCAACACTCATATTTGCCTTATACAAGGAATTTTATGGATAAACTTATTTATCATACTGATAGCGATGTTCCGGTATAGCTTCTTACAGCGTTATATGTCATATGTTCGTTAAGATTTGGTCGTCTCCAAGTTACCTTACACAGAACATGTAAATTCCAACACAACCATTTTATAGACGAGCGCGTCTTTGTAACTTACTTGGCCAATAGGTATATTGTTGATAAGATACTTACATACAGAGCGAGAATGGCACCTTGTGGAGTCACCTCAACGAAACGGATAATTTGTTCCGTCATTTATAAAAATTATAAGATACGTGATAGCTGTTACTCTGTCGATCCGAGATAAAGCTAACCATTCAATACTTTTGTAGAGATTTTGCACGGTAATTTATACTTATTTATTTATTGCGATTTGAAACATTTAATTGACAAGTGTGTGCAGGAGAGAGAATAACTGGTGCATTGTAGTTTATATTTTTTTGTTATTATTTTTTGTCAATGCAGCCATGGGTGTTTCAAATTGAAATTGAGTGATTAAACTCACACGCGAAGCATTTTCAAGAGAATAAAAACCAAAAACCTGCTGTCAGAGAATAGCTAATTTTATGCTTAGAAGTACTCACAGTTTCTTACATCAGAGTATGATACATTAATCATTTATCTGTTCAAATAAACTTTGGTTGTAAAAAAGTTATGAAACGTTGACCAATATGATTAATAAAAGATGTTATCAACCAAATGAACCTTCTCTACCTTAAACCATATTCTCCTATCCTGCTGATGTACGGATATCTAAAAAACGACGATTTAAATCGCATGTTTTTCAGAAACAAGAACATATATTGTTCGGAAATTTCAAGTGTAGTATGGTTGGTTTCTGGCGACACACTGCAACTCTGCTTCAGTTGTATCTATCACTAGTGGATTGGAGTATGCCGTATTTTGTATGGTGGCGTTTCTTTTGCTCGTTTTTCACAAATCACGACAATTGGCTAAAAAGATAGTATACAGATGATAATAGATTTTCCTTGAGACATTTAGATGATTTTATATCAATACAAATACAGGTTTTAATTTTAGAATAACGCAATTTGATGAACACAACGAAGAGCAATGTAAAGACATGTCATTCTGAATAAACAACTTTATCTCTGCACCATGTAAAATGCTATTTACAGAGCTGCACTTCAGTTTTCAGAAAACACCAAAAGGCAGTCGATAGTATTGAAACTCCTATGAACGTCAGCTTATAAATCAGCTTGAGTATCTTGAACTCATCTTTGTGTCCATAATGTTTTCTTCATGAAAGAGCCTCTGGGTTGGAATGGTATGAACCTAAAGTCATTTGAACAAAGTGATCAAAAAGCAAAACCAAATCATTACGTATGGCTTTTGATGTAACACAACACATGCTGACCAGTTCAAGGTTTTCCAAACAAAGCAAAGTGCATATAGATCGATAGAGTACAGAATATTTCAGTGCAGTTATCTGAAGGCTTTAATCTCAAGAGCAACGGTCTGACTGTCCTAGATGTCATTAGATAGTTCATTGGCTTCGCATGCCAAGCGTAGCTTTCAAACATATTCAATGACCACACGTCACTTATCTTCAACCTTTTAACCATAACTGTCTGAGCACCAGCGGGTAGCGAGTACCAGTTCTCTTTGTTAAAAGTGAGGAGTTCAAACAGACACTATCAATCTACTTAATGAACGCCACTTACTGCCTGACTGTGTTTCCTTTCTATGTTCGATAAATCCAGATAAAAAAAAATTACTGGAAAAGTGGTTAAAAAAGAACTAACACTATATGCCAATCGGGGATTCGATTTGTCATTCTCATATATCTGTTTAACTTAAGAAATCTTTAAGTTGTCTCACACAGAAAATGTAAAATCCCAGGTGACAATGCTATAGAAAATCTACATATTTGTTACTTAAGTAGATAGTAAAACAAAACCAAGGATATGTTTAATGTTTGTTGGCTGAATTTTGGTAACCGCTTGTTTGACGACAGGGTTAATCAATGTGATCATATTTTATAGCAATAGCCACAATAAAAAACTTATAAAACCTTTTTCCAAACCTTTGATTTTACTTACATTTCATATACATATGGATCACAGGTGATCAGTGTAATGATATTCGATCAAAATGTATTCAACAGGTTTTACGTGTAGTGGATGAAACATGTATATCAAGGCAAGAATGACATGTTTGGGCGTCACCTCGAAATGACGAAATATTGTCCTTTTATTCATAAAGATGATCAGGTATATAATAGATTTCTAGCTGTCGAACTGTGTTGATCAGGTATTCATATTTAATTTGTTTTTTTTAGGTTAAACTTTTGCGATTTTAAATTTTTCTTTGCAATTCTTTTATTTGAAGTGTGTGTGAAAGTGTGTGAAAGTGAGTTGATATATGAATCTTAAAAAGTCTCACTGTCTTAAGATCAAGCTATATTTTATGTACAAAATCTCGAGAGCTACGAAATGACAAAACATTTTCCTTGTAATTTTACATGATTATTGGGGACTTAAATCCCATGCAAATGGGGGGGGGGGGGGGGGGTCTGTAGTTCTAAGATAAAGCAATTGAATAAACATAAAGGAGAGAAATTGTAACGGAATTCTGAACAAACAACTTTATTTCTGCATCATGTAAAAGAAGAAATTGCATTTGGAGATGTCTCCTCTCAAAACATAAATTGAAAAATCATCTCGTGTTCTCAAATCTTACAATTATGATTTGACATTTTATTACGCAAATTCTTAAGACACTGATCTTTATAATAGGTTGTTTTTTTCAGGTAGAAATATTGAAATTCCTACCAACGGTAGTTAATAAAATAGCCGTAAATTGCATTGAAATGAAAATGGATATTCTGAAAAATAAGATCATAAAATTGTTTATATTTTCATTGATTAGCAAGACTGCACAACCTTAAATGATTTTTGCAATTGTTGAAACAAATATTTCTTCCTCTTCAGATTTGTCTGAACGCGTGACCGTTTGTCATCACGCTTGTTCTCTATAATCAAATTATTTTTTGACTGTTTTTTAGGTGACATGCAGCTGTATACTTATCGCATTCAATTCACTTGGACATTTTGCTTTGGCTTCAAACCTAAGGCTATAATTCAATGAACATTTTCATCCTCTTGCATTAAGAATTGTAGGTAAAGAGAACTGAAGTTGGCCATCGTGGAACATGTGTAGCTGCACTTAGTTATTCGAATAAGCTTGTAAAAGCAATTTTGGAAATCTAATCGTGAAGTCGTTTTGTCAAGTACCACTGTGGATGAGTATGTAACGTAAACTCATTAATATTATAAAGTACAAAATGTGAATTCTGATAAGCAAGGATATTGTATTTTCACTAACAAACGATCTTAAAAGGTAATCAAACGATTCATATAAAATATACAAAATACGATAAATAGGAGTGTTAGGCTGAGATTGAGTGGGGTTTGATTATACTGATATGCCGTGAATAATGATTTCTCTGAAAGTGATAAATTACAACTAAAAAACAACACAAAAAGTTACTCGTTTACTAATTCTTTATAATAGGTTATCATGCTAGTATTATTTCGATGGTAAATATCCTGCATTGAAAACAATCATAAAAGGTATGATAAGTTTGATACAGAGATTATTTATGAAGTGCGACATAACTATTTCCAACCATTAGGTTTATCATACATCTTTATCATAAAGTGTCTTTCTGCATTGTTTTATGTATCCTGACGACCTTGTTGGTAAAGATGAAGGTTTAATCAAATGAGCTCATTGATATATGCAAATGAACGAAGTATTGACTCTCACATAAATGTACACAACGAGTTTTTAAAAATGTTCAATATGTTCAACATATTCTCAGATGAAAATAATAATTGCTTAGATAGCTAAATCAAACTTTCCTTCTCTTTACTGCCTTCTCCTGCACGGGTGGACTAGCCTGTCCTTTTGTAATTACATGACACGTTTCTCTTCCAAATGCTAAAATGGCAACAAGTGTAAACACAACATGACAAATGAAATAACTAAATATTAGTATGTTTATTCTGCGAAAACTCTTGGAACAATTATACATTTATTATATAAATATGCAAAAGGTACATGTTGGTTTGGATTGCACTTATTACAGGGATTATTGCAATTATAAGGTTCACGTTTATGTCGTATAATCAAATCAATAAACAGGAAAAGTTCATTAAAATTACTAAAATTTATACTTTCTGCAATGATAAATTCAAACTGACATCAGATTACCTGCACAATTATACTATTTATTGCCTTGTACGATATGCCATCAATAAACACTACTACAAAACATTAAAGTTTTATCATCAAGAGATACAACAAACTACTGACATTTTATTCTAAATGGGCAATAAAAGCAGCAATGGCATTTTAATAATTGGTTTAGATAACATGGTATCTAAAAGTTAAGTTTTATTGAGCTTTACAATGTAGGTTGACTACATGATCTGCTCAATTAATTGTGAGAAATAAGGAAATAATTGCATAATACTGCACATAGTTACTCTTAATCTGTTTTGATAACATTTCATAACCTTTAGTTATTTAATCTATACTTGAAACAATTATCCTGAAAATGCCTGAAGGCTATAAAATGTCTTGAGTCGTCAATAAATAAAAATCGAAAATCGTTGAAAAGTATTTATCAGTTTCTATTTTTTTGTAATTTCTATCTCATGTAGTGGAGTGAGAGTGAGAGTGACATTTTAATAATTGTATTCGACAACATGTTATTTGAAGTTGAATATAAAATCATCTTCTCAATTAATTGTGGGAAATAAGGAAATAATTGCATATTACTGCACGCAGTTTCTCTTTATCTGTTTCGATAACATTTAGTAACGTTTAGCTATTGAATCTATACTTTAACGTTTATTCATTTCGTACATTGTCCTGAAAATGTGTTAATGCCATTAAATTTCATGATTCGTTTAAAAAATGTACCTGTGAACCTGAATGATATGTATGATGAAATTATGATATAGTATATACATAAAGACTATTTCATTGTTTTTTTCCAAAAACTATTACTATCTCACTGAGTGGAGTGAGAAAGTGCCATTTTAAGAGTGGTGGGAAATATGATTAAGTTATTTTTTATAAGGCTAACACCAGATTCCAAAGTCCCAATCCACCCTTCACTGCAAATGGATTGTTATGGATAATTCAGTTCTTCGTATTCGATTGCGAAGAGTAACTGACTGACACGTTCATCTCGATTTGGCCAAAAGCGGTCCTATGGCCCTGGTATATTTTTTTCTTAAACTCAACCACTCACAACCCTAGTCTGAGGAGACGATGTGCTGCCAAGATATATCTCATTTGTCTCGTTGTTAGTTAAAAAAGGCTACGCTCCGCTAATTTGTTGTAACCTACCTTTACATGTTCAGTGCATTTCCCCATTAATCAAAGTCATTGATCATCGCTCAATATACATTCATATTCAAACCAACCTCTGCATTCGGCTGCGATACCTGCATGTTCTGTTCATCCTCTTACAACGGTCCGCCATGACAGTTAGAAATCTACCCAGATTTTACCGCAGCTTCAAATCTAACGTTTCAAAGGTGGAGGAAATTCACGAGGTGACGTGACCAAACATCAAAATTAAGAAAGCCCCGCAATACACGTTATTCTTAATTGTAATTAAAGGTAATTTCGGTAATCTGTAATTTCCGTCTAGTGCTGCTGCAAATAGACAAAACGTGTTTTGCTTTAACAGTGATATTAAAATTTTATTTGCAAATCCATAAATAAAAGAGTAACACTGACAAGTTCAAACGCCATTGTGACCCATCCAATCTTTCAAGGCTTATTTAAAGCATATAATAAGGATATTTTTCGAGATAAATACGTTACAATGTCTCCGCAGGTTAGATATGAAGATTTATCATATGTCCGAGATATATATTACATATATCATATATCAACTTGAACAAGCTTGATATTTAAAGTGAACACATTATGATATCAACAGCATCGAGTGATTAACGATTATTACACAAATCATCGACGTCCTTTTTTGTTGCTGAAAAAATCAATTGCTTAATTGAATGTACATATGCAATGTTGAATTAGCAAATCAGGGAATTGATGTTAAGATGGCAAGTGCTAAGCAAATGAAATCGTTCGTTGACAAAGTTCATACCATCTTATTTGCTAGAGTCGGCAAGATTGCTACCGTGCTAATTTAATAATAACAGAATTACTGATCCCCTGAGAGGTACAGTTACTCTTAGTAAACATATGTTGTATCCTGATCTATGAACAGTTAACCTCTTGTGTTGGAAAGGTTGGAACTTAGAGTGACTTCAGAAACGAAGGCTAGTTTAGATTGGTATTCAACTGAGATAAGATGCAAAACATATTTAATTTGCATCGATGTTTTGAATACTCATTCGAAGCCTATTTGGCATACGACTGATGAATTTTCACTGCAATATGAAATAAATATTTATTCAAATTATTTCTTTGAATACTCACTTAAGGATTATTTGGTAGTAACATGTATTTATTTAGTTTGTTAAAAGAACCATTATAAATTTACATTCCTGTTAAACACTGGCGTGAACAAAGTGATCCTTGCGTATTAGTTCAATCACAACAAAGAGCATACAGATCAATATAGTGCAGAATATGTCAGTGCAGGAATCTGAAGCCCATAATCTCAAGAGCAATACGAAGAGTGGTATCTCAATGTTTAAAGTTCAGATCATTGATTGGGTTTGCATTCCCAACCTATCAAATTCATTTTATAGCCACACATCACTTATCTTCAAACGTTAACCATTTGAAGTATACAGAGCTGTCTTTACCATATGTCTGCTATCTCTTTGCAAGATGTCTTTGTTGACGTGAGGAGTTGAAAAAGACACTATCAAACTAAGACGAATACCACTTGCACTTTGCATGTCGCCTCATTGCTATTCACAATCAATCCCGACGAACACATTTACTTAAAATCTGTTGACTGTTTTCTGAATAACGCATATGTAGCTAAATATATTAGCTAAACTTTCACATTCCTATGTGTACATTGACATAATATATCTTATTGTTCCCATTAGGGTAAAATATATAGTTTTCCTGTCCTATTGTGCATTTTTTCAAAGCATTAAATGTTAGATACATGTATCATATGTATTTAGGAATTCAATCTTGAATTCATTTTGCTATATATTTGTGAACAAATATAACCACATCCTGCAAGTTAACATATTTTTGTTTACAGTACAAAACACACTATTTCTAGTATGTAATAGGTTGGAAACAACGAAATACGCATTTAATGGATAACAACTTCTTGTTTCTTTTTCAAACATAAAAAAGGGAAGTTCTAGGTACAGGAGTCGCTATCGAAATGTTGCACCTTCAAAATAAAGAAGTTTTTATCCATTGTATTTGTATCTAGAAAAATATACAACATGCTTGTACTCAATAATGTATCTCTGCCAGTTGTATGAAGATCTATGTAATGAATTTAACAATCTGCCACGTACACTTCAAGCAGTCGATATAATATTTGAATTGCATCAGGAACATGCCAGACATCTGAACATGTCAAACAATAACATAAGATGTCATGATGAGTTTAAATAAGAAAGCTCTCTCTCTTTCTTAAAAAGAAGTGTTGCACTCCCCAAATAAATTTCGTTATTTCGCCACATACCAAACCCCCGTTGATGTTGTTTGTACCCATGAATCTGCTATGTTGATTTTATCATGTTTTTGTAGGGATATTCTTCATCCTTACGCGACAAGCTTTAAGTGCACTTTGCTCTCCACGATTTCCGAAATTAGTATTATGGGTTTGTGATCAATTTTGGTTATAAAAACGTTTATACAAGCCGTTTAAGCCATTGTGACCCAGACTGCCGGGTGCTAAAATGTCAGGCTGTCAAGTGCCAGATTATTGGTCTTATCGGAGCGGTTATTTCTTTCAAGGAAATTGCAAGAAGAACTGGACGCCATTACTCTACCATGAGTCGTTTAGCCAGAAAACATGCACCAACCAATGACGTGAAGAATCGCACACCTTCGGGCAGACCATGTATTACCACCGTGAGAGAGTAGATCATTGCTAAAGTTCATAAGAAGGTATCCTTTCGCTTCCGATACAACCTTTAAACGGCAATGGCTTTCCCAGTTTCTTTTCAGTCACCAAAAATTGACTCAAGGCCACTTGATTGAAGTCCAGAAGAATAATCAATCAACCGAACCTCAATAGCAACCACAAGCAGCTGTTGGATTGGTGTAAAGAAAGACTCTGGTGGAATTTAAGATCATGGACGAAGATTCACTGTTCAGACGAAAGCAGGTTCCTTACGCTCTCTGTGGATGGCAAGATCAGGGTTTGGAGGCGTCCAGGAACAGAGTACATGTATGCACCACGAAACATCATGCCTTATGGCGGGTGATCTGTGATGGTATGGGTGCTTCTCGTTTGACTGCAAACTTTATCCTAACAAAGTAACTCGACAGGAGATCGTTACACCCGAGAAGTCCTTGAACATGTTGTCGTGCCCCATTTCAACAACTTGCAACAAGACCTGTATTCATTGACGATAGTGCGAGACCGCATCGTTCAGGAGCTGTGAGTCAGGAATCCAGAATAATGCCCTGACTCCCCTCTCGTGGCCTGCAATACATCCGGATCTTAATCCGCTTGAACATGTTTGGGACAATTTGGGCCGACTGGTACAACGCAGGGATCCTCCTCCTCAGAGTTTGCATGAAATGAAAGCGGCATTACACGAGGAGTGGCAGCGATTGCCACAAGAGCGATTTTGACGTCTGGTGAGTGGTATGAGGCGAAGACTTCAGGCTGTCATTGAAATGCATGGTGGAAGTCCCTGGATGGTCCTTTCATGGGGTCAGAGAGGGGCCATTTACAGTCTAATTCATATCCAATAGAATGCTGTTCAATCTCTCCATCATTTAGTGTCATGTGATTATACAGTTCTCTTCCACAATGACCGAAACTATCAACGGATTCATCAATGTTTAAATTGTCCAAGAACTACTTATGATTATGTCATGTTGCACAAGTTCCTTTATGATGATATTAAATGACCACTTTCTGAG
This sequence comes from Phorcus lineatus, assembly GCA_921293015.1. Taxonomy (NCBI): domain Eukaryota; kingdom Metazoa; phylum Mollusca; class Gastropoda; order Trochida; family Trochidae; genus Phorcus; species Phorcus lineatus. The sequence continues at coordinate 24,797,097 of OV121088.1, read as the reverse complement.
TTCGCGGAGAACAATGTTGCAACTTAGACCTTCCACAGCATAAAGTTTTCACTGTGGAAGCATATTTTGGCATATCGTTGACCTACAGTGGCATCATTGATACTTTTTTACTTTGCACAACACATCAATGGAAAAGACCACTCTTCGGGTGTTTTTTTAGTTGCATTTACCAAACATAAACAAAACATATGAAATACAAATTGTGTTCACTGATAAAATGAGGAACCTGACATCAAAATCTGAAATAATTTCTGATCCATATATAGAGATTATTACCCGAGGAAGTGTGTCATATGACTTTTACGAAATGAGTGCGAATTTTTGTATTATCCGAGCGAGAGCGAAGGCTATACACAAGTTCGCACGAGTTTCGTAAAAGTCATATGACACAATTCCGACGATTATAATTTCTTTATTACCGATTCTATTTCATGTAAAACACACGGAAAGCGGCCTGCTTTCTTTGCGGCGGCCCGCTTCAGTGACGTCACGAACAATGGTAACTCGCGCTGAAACAATCGTTGCTAGGCAAAAGTGATATGTGCACATGTGATCATATTGAAAATATGTCATCACTTATGATTCACCATATGGGTAATAAAATTATATAATATTCAATCTTCATTTCACACATTATTACAATAATGAAACGTCGTTTGCCATGGATTGTCCTTTGAAATAAGGTTAATATCATGATAATATACCCGAAATTATTTCAAATCAATTCTCAAGTAATAGGTAAAATCCATTACAATATGAATTTAATCTAACTATTTTGGAAATATCGGTGACAAATGAATTGGGTTAGCACATTCAACCTCAAGAATATTGCACAAGGTTTTGATAAACTGGACTGATATAGGCATCCCGGGAACATACAAGAAAATGACTGTTGTGTAAGTAAAGGATTACTTTGTCAATAAATATATCATATTGGTAATGAATTGTACGCAGTACAATAAAGTATGATATTTAGTTCTCGATCATCCTCAATACCAATCTATTAAATATCTCTTAGTTCTAAGTATTTGTTGGAAAGGAATAACAGACTAGAATCAACGACATCCAATGCTTCATATAAAAACGTATATCAATTGCTTATCTTGTTGTGCTATGTTAAAGCTGTGAAGCAGTTGTTTGTTGTAGAAAATCAAACAGTTACATCAGATAAATGCATCACATTGTACTTAAAGATTATTTCAATCTAACATATTTGCCAATTTCATCTACATGCATGCCATGTTGAATTTGAAAATCAGGGAAATTAGTGTATTAGATTCCAATATCTAAGCAAAGAAAGTCGTCCGATGACAAAGCTTTTATTTGCTAGAGTTCCCACGCTACTCTGCTAATTCAATAGCAAAAGAGACACTAATCCCCTGAGAGGTGCAATTACTCTGAATAAATATATGTTGTCGTATCCTGAGTTGTTAGAAGTTGACCTCTGTTGGATACGGAGATGGCTATTTTAGTATTTTTCAGGTTTTTTGGTGCAAAACAAATATATTAGCATTGATGCTTTGGTTATGCACTCGGAGCCTATGTGTTCGTGACAGTTGTTTAAATTGTTTTTGAAAGAAAAGTACAAAGTTCGATGAAGATATATTGGCACGCACTTTTGGACTAAAACACTCGAGTCATATTACATTTAAAACAACTGTTTAATACATATTGTATCTGATGTTATCAAACCCTTATAGATGCACAGCTGCATATCAAAAGTTTGTTCACATACCTGGGTATACTAGTGCAAATATCATGTATTTGGTATGCCTTTTAGGTTTCCGAAACATTGGGAAAAGGAAACATATAATGTCGAATTTTCAATACAGATGTGCAAATCCAATCCTTTTTAAAGCAAATGTTTATCACAACCCACAAATAACCGTAACACTTTTGGCAGGTCATTGAAGTGAGCAGGGGTAGAAATTCCGAAAACACTAAATTTCATTTTGCTCTACAAAATCCTTTTCAAGTTGTCAACTGCTTAAAAAAATAGTCATGTTTGTTCCTTTGCACTTAGTCAATGTGATTGTGCTGATGTTATTCTCAGAGAGTCGACATGGAACATTTTATTAGAAATTTAACAAAATCGAAATTTCGAAAATATGACCCCTCCTTTCTATTTTCAACATGCCAAAATTCGATTTTTTGTAAGAGAGGCCAGATGGTCCTATAAAAGATTTTTTGAATGGCTATTTCACATATGGACAACGAGTGATCCTCTGTCAGTTCTGCTGAAGTTAATTTATTGACATCCAAACTAAACCCAAATTACATGATATTCGTACTACGATTCAGTGGTAAGTGAACAAACTTTCGGTATGCAGCTGTACATTCCACCCAATGATAATTGATCAAAGAGCAATACCACTGTAATGCATATGCTCACATAGAGAATACGACCCATGCTGACCAGTTCAAGGGTTTGCCAATCACAGCAAAGTGCATGCAGATCAATGCTGAGCAGAATATGCCAGTACAGTAATCTGAAGGCTATAATCTCAAGAGCAATAGGAAAAGTTTTATTTGATTGTCTAAGTTTCAGATATTTGATTTGGTCAGTATCCGCAGCTTAGCTATCAAATTCATCCAATAACCCCCATCACTCATCTTCAAGCTTTGACCATTTGGAGAAAGCAGAGCTGTCTGTATCAGCACTATCTATCTGCAAGAACCTGATCCCTTTGTTGACGGTGAGGAGTTCAAATAGACACAATCAAACAAAGAGATGAAGGCCACTTGAGTTCTGCCAGTCGATTCATCGCTATGTGCTAATAATTCAGGCAAGTACATTCACTGGGGCTCGACTCGTGTTACAACAAAAGTAGAAGGAATCCCGAATAATGACCAAAGTCAATCTTCATTGAGATGAATGCATTTGAATAACATTTGTAATGTTTACTCCAGCAGAATGTGTATCAATTTTGGATTCTATTGTTCAATGTTTTAGGGTAACTAACGTTCATTGATCTCATTGTATTAACAATTAATTAATAATGCATCACATGTCCATGGAAACCCAGTTTTCATATTACACAATACATAATACTTCTTTGAATGTTTTTTCAAGAAGTTCCAATTAAATGGGTCGATGTACAAATATTATTGATAACAACGTCTTGTATCTGTATCATAATTGAAAGGAATAAAGCATGTTTGAAAAGGTACATCACAATCTCGCAATCTCATGATAAAGAAGTTGTAATCCATAATACATATACTTTGTTAAAATGCACAATATCCAAGTATGTCGACTGCATGTGCCTCTACCAGTTTCAATCTATTCCAAGTTATTTACATAATAAACGGGTTTTTACTGTTGTAGTAATCTGTTTATTATCTAATCGGCATCCGTAGCATATGCCATCTGCCTGAATTTGTCAAAAATACCGTCAATGCTATTGAAAGGCAACTTCAATTATCTGCAGATATAATGAAGTGACATAAATACCAATAACAGCATTTAGAAAGGAGAGCATCTTTTTTTAAAAAACATTGACCTTTTATCGCGGTCTAATACATTTCATACAGATCAAAGGACAAAGTGTAATACACAGAAACTTCATAATAATGAGAATGATTGTGTATACTTATAACAACAACATGTTCTCTACTATTAAAAAAATGTTATCAAATTGTCACTTGTGTTTAGACAGTGACATTAATTAATGATTTTTACAAAGACGTTCAATCTTGGGCGGAGAAAGCATATTGTTTAACCACAAACATAACTAAAAAGTGTTGTTCTAAAATGAATTCAACATCCTTGTAAGCTATAAATTCTTTACAAATATGAACAAAGTTTATTGGTGATACGAAAGCTTGAATCAATCTGATTTTACACAAGTAACTGCGTGAAGCGACATGTGACAGGATGCTTTAAACTAACATCCAAAATTCATATCACTTGATTTCAATAAACACATTTGAATATGCATATATATATATTATCAAAAATCTTTTTAAACAATCAGTGATCAACCCTGATTCTTATGTTCTTGAAAAACATCAGCTAGATGAAATGATACTATCGTACTTGATCACCCATAATTTCAACTCAGTGCTCTCGTTAAACAACGGAAACAGCACATTGCACTACATCTAGGACCTTCACGTCCATTTAATGAACAGTCTAGAGCGTAAGATCAATTGATTATTTTCTACGTCTGAAGAAAAGGCTGAACTGATTACTGTATATTCAAATTAGAATAGTATGGAAAACCTTATTCAAATAGATAAAATACGGAAATATGACTGGCACTTTGAATTTCCCATAAGGTAAAAAAAAATCGCTTTTGTGACGGTATAGTTCATTGTTTAAACATTGGCTAATCATTTTCTATACATTAAAGAGGTATTGAAAACATGACTCATTTTAACTGAATCAGATTGAAACTTGTCCGACATTATTTTAATGAGATTGAAAATGAATGCACGGATTACTGATCATCCATGTCCAAATAGCAAGGGTAACTCTATTCAAGTAACTCAATTTACATCCAATTTAAGTTTTCACAGTCGTTGTGAGCGTTAACATTCTTTATTGCGTTTTCCTGGGATGTGGTTCTATGATATGCGCCAGAGATCCATTTAGAGTGAAAAACAGGTATATACATTTACCATTCAAAACTGTGTTCCACAGGAGATATCGCTTGTGAAAGATCAAGCGATATCTCCTATGAGATATAGTTTTCACAATAGATTTTGAACAATGCCCTATTACAGTCAAGTTCATGACATCACAAATGTTTTACATAATCAAGTATTGACATCACAATGCTATGACATCATTAACATGATGACATCACAATGCTATGACATCACTCCACTGAGAGTCTTAGAGTAGTGCAGTGTTCAGAACTACACATGTTTCACGGAATCGAAGTGTGTTGATATATTTGATATCAGAAGACACTTGGGTGAGATTCTCTATATCTCATTATTACTGAAGAATTGAGCAAACGTTTTTTCTCTTTCATCTGATGTCAATGATGGAAAAAGAACTCGGGGCTGTATGGATATCCCGTTACACAAAGACACCTATAAACCGTCGTTTAACGTAAACTGACCGTTGTTAGTCAAGAGAGAGTAAGACGGAAACCTACAGTATGCATGGATATATGAATAAAACATTCTTGGCGAAGAATTCCTTTTTATGCAACAAACTAAGTTGAATGCGAAATATTCATTAATAATAATCTTTCACACCTTTTGTTTCTGAAATTTTTTGTTTCTAATATCCCCTGGAAAAAAGTTTATGAATATAGAGCAAATTTCAGTTGCAATCAATAGCTATACCTTATGTGGTGTTTAAGAGACACTGAAAGATGATTTTATTTTTTTACTGTCCAAAATGCATGTTACTATTCGTTCGAGTTCATTCATGGCTCAAATGCGCGATCAATATAGCAATTCAGGTGCAAAATCCCGTGTAGTTTTCGTACCCTTGCAAGTTACGTTTTTACTTATTGCTGATAGAGGCGTTAGTTTTATCGTGTGTCTAAATGTGTTACAAATATGCAAATGTTTTGGTATTTTTAACTGTTTCGAGGCAAAATTTGTTATGTCTGTGTTATACATAAACGGGTCTAGTTTAAAAACGGTAAAAGTACGGTAAATATGTAAACGAATACAAAGTTCTGAATTATATTGCGGTATTCGATGACCATGAGATTCATCGGACACAGCATGTTCATTTGGGTTTATATGTCAACATCTGGAATCAAACACATTTTACAATCCTAATAGAATGATGTAGTACCCTTTTATTTTTATTTTTCACAGCAGCCGAGGGTCAGGTTTTATACCCCCAGTGGAGATGAATTAATCAACCTAATGCGAATCTGTTGTTATTGAGCACACACATTGTATTATGAGATGTACAAGCAGAAATAGACATTGAACACTTTAGAAGGTGCCAGGGGTGTAACAATCAGTGTCAACATTTATAAAATTTTGACAAATTACATTATGTACATGGGATCAGAAAGTGGTAAGTGCTGTTTAGCAAATTGTCATTTTTTATTAGGAAAAAACAAACTGCTACGATTAATGGCGTAAGATTTAATATTTCCATCAAACAGCTTTATGTATTGACCAAGAACATGTAGAGAACACCTGCAAACCAACGTAATGATCTATCATTTGGTATGAATTTCCATTTATATATCTAGACGCGCAACCTCTATCTTCAACTAATAGTTAGGCAAGTGTATGAAGACCCCTTCATGTCATACAAATCAAAACTTGATATATACTAACTTTTGTATGTAAAACTTCAGCAAGTACATGTAACTTCTGATTGCCTCTTTCTTAGATTTACATTTAAAACTAAGTTGTGTAAACATTAGTTCAATCTTGCCCCTGCATTGTCTCCAAAAGAGATAATGAAGTGAAGATACCCTCCAATAGTTATCAACTAATGTCAAACCTCCAATAGTCATTTAAGGGTTGCCTATATTTTGTGGTAAATACATCGAATAAGTAATTGAACACATTAATGATTTACTTGAAGAAAAAAATAAGAAGTTTTTTTTAAAAATGAATTTGAACCTTTTTGACACTTAGTTAACATAAATACGGCATTGGATAGCGACCTCCAATATTTACGAGTGACTTAGTTTTAAGTTAGATATGGTCTTCAAAGTCTCCTCGTGCCAACCTAATGGAAACCTTTTCGGACTATATCCTACACGTATTTACTTTTGCATTCCACTATATTCCTACCTATCGATATTATTGGATACATTAACATCGCTTATAATGATGTTCAAGCTTTTGCCATTAGGAGTAACCAGAGCTGCCTGTATCAGCTGTCTGCTTGTTCCTGATCTCGTTGACACTGCGGAATTAGAATTGGCACAGTCGAACAAAGAGATGAACGTCACATGCACTGTGGACTGTGGCCACGTAAAGTCTTTTTCATGAAAAAGGCATTGCCAGGAATGATAATCTGAACGCATAGTATTGTGCATGTATGCAAATGTATGTTAAAAAGAGATGATTACCCTTCCCCAGATTGTCAGGGTTGTTTCCGAATGATTCTCCCACAATGATGCTGTTAAAGTACAAATTATTGCCATGGACAATAAAAATGAAATTTGAAAAGGGATATAACTCACAAAAGGCACATCAACATCATATGGGGAGACTGTATACAAAATTTGGAGATGGATAGTCAAATATTTTAGATTTTTTGCTCTGCAAAAATGGACGCACTGAAGCCGAAGTCAATGACAACAGAAAGTCAACTATAAACGATATATCTCCCGAGCCTTCTTGAGGAACATAAACAATGAGATATCTTGAGGAATCTGGAAGGTAAATAAATAGCAAACATGGGATTTCTAGTCAGAGTCAAACATTTATATTTAGAATATACAGTGTTTAATCAACATACTGATATTATAAAACTACTAAGCCATTTTTCTTTCATATCTCAGCCACATGAAATATGATACAGGATAATATTTGATTTAATGTGGTAAGTTATGTTTTTTTACCTTAAACATGCGTCTTGTTGTTCCCGGATTTCGAATCTTTAATAGAAAATCTCAATCAAGTGTCTTCTAAAATTAAATATATTAACACTAGTTGATAAAAGTTACAAATAACCGAGGCTTGTCGAGGTTATTTTCACTTTTATATACGAGTGTTGATATATTTGATTTCTGAGACACGAGGGTAAGATTATATTTAACAGCCAAAACCTTTTTTTAATTCGATTCTGTGAAAAATGAATATTTCTGAACACTGCACTACTCTAAGACTCTCAGTGCGGTGATGTCAAAGCATTGTGACGTCGTTATTTTTATGACGTCATAGCATTGTGATGTCATTACTTGAAGATGAAAAACCTTTGTGATGTCATGAACTTGACTGTAACATGGCATTGTTCAAAATCTACTTACAAAAAGATATCTCCTAGTAGATATCCCTTGATCTTCAACAAGTGATATCCCCTTTTAGATGATAAAGCAAATTATAATTATACTTTATTTTTCAAAACAAAATTTCCACAAGTCAGAGATTACCAAAATAACCTAAGTTATTATTTGATTGCCGACTGACCTATATATATATTTATGAATTCAATGTTACATATTGTATCTATGGGAACTAATAAAAAACAAATTGTATGATTGTTATGATTACGTTTTTAATCGTTAATCAATCAGCTTGTTAATTGTGTAATTCTCTTGATGTAGACCTTTCTTACATTAAAATGAGCATTATGGAAATGAATCAAGAAACACTGATGACGTTGTGCGTGTATGTTTTCCTTTAAGTAATGTCTGGCTTTATATTGTGTTGAGCAATGCATTAAGAACAATAGACATGGTAATGTGTCGTGACAACAAGAGAGTTTACATAACCAAAATAAGCTACGATTTCAGAAATTTGATTCAATTGCATTTCTATATCTCGTCAAAACATTATTCGAAATGCCCACTTAAATGACCTTTTGCTTGGCCTTTTAACGCATACAGAGATTTCTGTATCAGCAAGCACCTGACGTCATTGTTGACTGAGAAATTACTTTCAGGACTAGAAATTTAAAAAAATCAAAGGTTTTGATTGAAGTGTAACCTCGTAGACATTTAGAGCGTACTTATAAGTGCGAAGTACGATAAAAAGGTTGTTGTGAACTCAATAACTTGTACAAAAAGGGTGAGGCATAAACCACTGAGCTTATTGCTTAGGAAATCGATTTTATATTCCATATCCATTTAAACAGTTCTTCATTTCTGCTTATTTCAGCACATTTTGATATAATGTATTTCTTCTTACATTAGCAATTCGTTGTGAAGTTATCGTCCTTTGGGAAGTTTTGACTTCAGCACTTGTTTTATACGTTAGATTACGATTTTGCATAATACGATTGGTATTTACTCAACTATAATGCTTATGTCTTCTTTAACAATTCGAAACATTCGTGTTAAAGGTGATTCATTGCATTGATAAAATTATTCAATATCGACAGAATCTTGAACAAAAACAAAAGTGAATAGTACTCGAAGTTGTTATCCTATCATATTGTTTAAACAGAGCTGCTATCGCTATTGTTGGTAATAGTCACTACCTTGGTTTTTAGATATGGAAACGGAAAGTCCAAAAATCCAACTTTCAATCAATACTGCTGAATATATGATCTTCAAAAGTTTTTTCATTTGAAACTAGAAATGTTTTAAGATTCATTTAACGAAATGTTAACTGGATGAAGATGCTATTGTAATTGTAAAAGTCGTAAAACTGCATTGAACCTTATACATAATAATCTTCATATTTTCAGAACTATCTCTTTTATATGAGTAAATACTGATAAAAAACGATAGAATCATACGTGCAAGCACTCTTACCCAACTCGTATTTTTAAGGAGCATATAATTTGGTTACCTTCCTCGAATTTTCCATTAAAAACATTAGTTTCTGAAAATGTATTGTCTTCTGACGGTCAACCCGGTTATCCGTGGTCGTTGACATTTAGTGTGAACACCCTTTAATCACTTGAGTTAGCTCACTTTATTTCCTTAAAAACGTGCTTTTGTGCTATTCAATCCGAATATAAATCTCAGAAATCCATTTTGTAATATTGACCAGTGCTTTGATTTCAATCGTTGGCAGAAATTCACACATGTAATGACATGTTTGGAATTAGGGAGTTTGCTAATGTTGTAAATGTTCAGTACGATCACATTAAAGATTGTTTCTCATTTTTATCAACTGGACAATGACAAACTCTTACGGAATGAACTTGGCTAAACCAAATTTCAAATGACTCATTTAAGTTAGTACGTTACGTTAGTATGTTTCTAATTGTTTTCAGTATAAGATAGTTAATAGTTGAATGATAACATGATATATTTGAATACATGTTGAAAGAAATCAATACAAGCATCTATCGCTGATCACTAAATTCAGAAAAGAAAGAGACCGTGAAATAAGGGCAATGAAATTAATATGTTTACACAAACGCTGTTTCCTCAATTTAGCAACCACCGGGAATTCCAAATCTCTTAATGAACATCAACATGCAGGTAATGTAAAGCTATGGTAAACCATACCAATTTTCATGGAAGAAACATCGCCAACCTTCTTAAGTATTAAAGCAACGGTTCTAAAGGAGAATATTTTTACGGCGAGAAATTCCTCGGTTTAATCCAGTAACACCACCAAGAATTCTTATGTGCCTTTTACATGCTTTTCAAGGAATCATTCCAGTAAAGCATATATATTATCAAAACTATCCCGAAGGAACATGCTTTTTAAGTTTCTCACAGAGGAACAATACTTAAAAAAGTTTTCTCTATGAAATGTGAAACCATTCATCGGGGCTACGAGTAATGAAACTTGATAAGACAAGACAGATATTTTTGATGAGTTTTGTTCTTAATTATTTGTCAAATTCTTCACATTGTATCAATACATAATTTTATATTTTATCTTAACTGAATTGTAACATTCGTATGTGTAAGCAATTTTTACCCTTTCACACAATATCAGCGATGCATCCCCAACTGAAACGTCCGTTGTAAGGACTTGAGAAAGCATGGGCAAATTAACACGTGTTATGAGTGGCAATGTAGCAAATGTCACAGCTACAACTCAATTATGCAATATCCCAGAGCGTAGATGAACATCATGGTATGTGGTAGATAATTAACAATTAGCACCATCCCGATTTAAAATGGATTATCGTATGTTAAACCATGGCTAAGTCTATAATATGAGCAGGGTTCAGACTCAGTACAGGGTTAAAGCTCCAATAAGAGAAGGTCAAGCTCATCACAGGATCATTGACTTCTACGCAGGTGATGAGACTGCTGATACGATCTATAATGGTATCATGTACATGAGGTCAATATGATACACGTGAATACAATCTTTAGCATTTCAGGTTTGGAATCATAATCGTGTTGTCAAATGCTTTATGTTCTTGATAAAAAAAATTTCATAAAGGTCCATTTTAATATAACGAATTCGTCAAAGAAAGAACAAGATGATACCATTTGAAACTAGATATCAAAGATGAAAAATAATCAATATTCCACTTTGCACCTGACCGATTACGGAAAATCTTACAATGCCTCCCTTTCATCAGGCCTGATATCAGCTGGTAAATATTGTATTTGTGTCTAAAATCGTAGGGTTCAAAGGGTTAACCAACCCTAATAAAGAGGACACCAGCATCACGTCTGTCAAGTTCATACCAGTAAGACCCTGCATCAGATTACCAAGGATTATTAACTACAGAATACAATACAGAATGTTTCCACTAATTAACTTATTTGATACACTAAACCTGAAAGACGATGTACGACGATGTATATCATGATTATTTTGCTATTGATTGTCTAATATTAACTAGGATTTGTTATTGTATTGAATTCACTGAAACATGGAAGTAGATATTAAGATATGATTTAGTAGTAAACTCTCACTTGAATTACCTAGCTAACCTCTATAAACAGCCTTTGGTATATCCGGCAAAGTGACAGTGTGTTCCATGACTATTACGAAACGTGTGTGTTTTGTATTACACGAGCGACAGCGAGCGAGAGAGCGAGTTTCGTAAGAGACAAATGACTAATTTCTTTATTACCTATTAACTCCATTCCAATGGTTTTGAAAACGGCCTGCCTTAATTTAGTCATGGATTTTCGTCTTATTCATGTATTAATTTGAATTTGATAAGCTTTGTCATATGTGATTCGAATAGCACATCCTGTGTCCATTTAAGGGTTGAATGACTGCAACCTCATGGAATCGTATCATATCGAAAACATGTATAAAACCTATAAAAAATGCTTTTCCACCAAGAACCGGCACATTCGGGTGTTAATGATAAGGTTAAACCACATGTTAATATAATGTCAATGCGACATACCCATGAAGGCAACTGTATCTAGAACAGCTCTGCATACTGAAGTATTCGAACCCCATTCTCAATAAACTCGCTAATACTGTTGTATCCAACACACGGTAACATTATGACTTCAATAAGCTGTCAGATTTTGGAATTCATAATGGCTATCGACCTTTTTCACCAAATTAATCGCTGAAAGGCTACAGAAAATGAGTGACTCTTGTGACGTCATGGGAAAACAAATATTCTTGCGTAATTTTTCATTAACTTATGATCCAGTGTTCTGTCTTTTGAGAGTTAAATAAAAACAATCTTTTATGTCGATTTTTTTAAAACACGGAAATCGGAAGATATTATTCGCCTCTCCTGACAAAATATTCCACATTAGAATAGTTAAAAATACGTGTCATTTTGATAGGGATGTAACATAATCTCGGATCACACTATCTGGTGGGCGAGCTGATTAGCTGTTGGGGCAGTCAGTTCTGACTCTTAGGGACTGGGTTCGAATCCCGTAAACGACCCGTCTTGAAAAGTTCATGGTTTGTTACTATTGCAGATAATGTGATCGCCAATATGATAGTGTTTAAATAATTTGTATTTCTACGGATGAGCATTTTAACCACTTTCATTCGCCATATTACCTATTCCAAAAAGGGATTTGTGTAACTTCATATATTACATATGAATAAAACATCTTTGGACTCATGTCTGTCGCTGTACTCCTTTGATTTAGTGGCATGTGTGTACCACACACATAAACAAACAATTCTATGTTTACAGCACCTCAATCGACACTTAAGTACGCTTGTGCTGTATTCATTCCTTTTGGACTAACACACATTTTCCAATTTATTAGGATCAATAATTCAGGCGCGTAATCATAGGCGAAAATTGATTAGAACACCTACACAGAAATAAACGTGACAACGGGAGTCTAGTAAGCCATAGAACCCTCGCAAATATAAATATGTTCGTAAATTCATACGTAAAATCCATGCATATACTTATATCTATGTAAGATGATATCAGTAAAACATCTTGATGCAATATTGACTCTATGTAATTTTCATCTAACGAATATGTTATGCTGAACATTTTTCAGATATTGTTTTTATATGTTTATATGTATTTTGGATAGTAGAAAGCATAACATGCTGTTAGAGGATATATATATATATATATATATATAAGGACAACAAGGAATTTATGGATAATCAACTTCTTTATTACATTATCCATAAATTCCTTGTTGTCCTTATACCGACAACTTCTAGAATGCCACTCAAACAGCATATATATATATATATATATATACATATATATATATATATATATATATATATACACATACAAAACATGTTTATATATTTACCAATACTAGTTAATAGTAGGAAGCATAACATGCTATTATGTGAAATCCATATAAGTACATACCAACAACCTGGGGAGGCCTGAGTACGAGCATATAATACAATGGTTAACGGATACATAACAATTGAAAAGAGCAATAAAATGTGCTACTGTTTATCGGGTAATCGATAAGAGATCCTCTCCTTAACCTTCTCGTTTTGTACCTGCCATCATACGTGTTTACAAGGCATAAAGAGCATCAATATTGCTTAATATATATAGGATCTACTGTTAAACAACAGTTTTATGAAGCTGATTAATGGTTTAGTGCCAAACAGGAGTTCCATAAAAATGGTTTCAAAATTGTACCGGGTTGAGTGTTTTATACATTGCAAGCTATTCTTAATCTGGCCAACTTTAAAGAATATTTTTATATTATAGCAGACCGTACATATGTGGTGTTTCTGTTATTGTGTCAGCTCAGGCTATCATATCACGTCAATTGGCAACACAAGCGAAGTTACCTCAAAGGGTGTAATTTCAAGTTAGATGCATTAAAAGAGATAAATGCAATGGCCAACAATGAAACTAACATGTATCTTTCCTTCAGTTTGTCTTACAGTTAATCCAAGTCAAACATTTCTCCTTTTTTTAAATTCCATTTTGTATCTTAAAGGAGGTAAAGACTATTTGCAATTCTAATTGATTCCGGATGTAGACTTGCTTTCAAGAGGGTATCTTTCAAGCTAAGCTTTATAAAAGGGGCAGTAGCACGATCTCTGATAATTCTACAAAACATAAGTTTATGCCCAAGGTGGCATCTTCAGATTGTCAAACATCTCATCACTCAACCCGGTCATCCACAATCGTAAAAGGAACTATCAAGTTTTAACCATGAACCACTGGCGACCATTTTTGTGTGAACATCTTTTCACTTCTACGTGACAGTAATCGTGTTGAGTACACCCATTTGACATATATTTTTTTCAATAAAAACATTATTCTCATCACTTTTCAGTGTTTTACATCATCGTATATTACTCTCTTAGAAAGCATACATGGTCGAATTTCAGTTAATCGGGATAATCATCAAATTGAATTACAATGATATTTACTTGAATTCGTCACTCTCATATGTAAGAATGAAAACATATTAAAATGTTTGTGCATTTGTAGCGGTTTTTTGGCTATATTATCCCAGTATGACATTATATTTGGAAACACTTGGAAGATAGTTTCGTCGACAAAAGTAGTTTCAGGGTGGTTTCGTCAACATAGCTAGTTGCATAAGTATTACTGTTATTATTTTGTCGTTAATTGTTTATATAATGACGTTTTTGGCAGCCTGTTTAAATCATCTTAATAAATGGACAACGAGTAGATATTTTACAAGGATGACATAAACATTGTCTTCATAGAGAAAAAAAAGGAAGTATTTATTATATCCAGATTTCTTTTTCTTTCAGTATTGAAATGGACTGAGTTTAATGACACACTTACATCCTTTCAAATTTACTGTCAGAATTGTTGGTGACGTCATATTGAAACTGTTGGTGACGTCATATTGACCTTTCGACGTCAATCAGATTGCGATAATCTTTAAATATATGATCACTGTAGACTATTGAGGGGTTTATAAACAGTGTTAAAGACTAAATTTAAGACTTTAACTAACAAACAAAATATTACTTACCTTTTGTATAGAATATTCCATTTGAACGTCCATATGAAAGTAGTTGAGGGTCCTCAAAAAGAAATCCAAAATTCAAACTCATCGAATTAATAAAATCTACTCACAACACAAAGGAGTTCTTCAAAAACATTATATCCAGATAAACAATGAAACTTCCAAAGTGTCAATCCTTCACATCAATCACAGATGAAACACATAGTATCCACAGCAAAAGTGATTAGATAGTCTTCCTCTTTCCGCGGTCACTGAAAGGAAAACAGAAGTAAATTCATGAAGCTCGCAAACTATGCAACATCTTTGGTAAGGGAGAGAGCGGAATGACAGACCACGTGCCGCTCACTACCACTACGGCTACAACTAATCAATCGCTTCGTCTGCCTACAGGGAAATCCGCTATCAACAGAAAGAGCAATTTCAGCAGCGTATCAACGATGGTTTTGTGATGCTAAGTATATGATTTTAGAATGTACACATTTGTTCATGTAATGGAAACTTACTGGAATCCGTTGGTAAGTATCTTAGACTTAGTATATCAATCATGAGGAAGATTATACTTTGATAGTCGATTCCATGCAAGGTGCAGCTAGACTTAATGAAAGGGTTCTCAGTAAGTCTGATGATGCCGGCGATTATTTGATTCTCAGTCTCATTGGCCGGGATTCAGTTGATGGACCGCCATTAAACTGACCACATGTCCAGAGTAAAGCCTTCAGGCCATTGTGAGAGATTAAACACGTTCCGGACTTGACCACTGTATGTGCAGGTGCCAGGCCTTTTGTTCCCTTGAAATTGGCTCTTCTCTACAGGATTTCCGTAGCTCATTTAGTAATGGGACATTTTGTAAATATCGAAGATGGTTCCACAGGTTTGATTTCCTCAAGAGGTTATGATTGTATACATGGGATATTGTTCTCGCACAATTGGTTTATCTTTATCTTATTTGTAGAAGTTATTATTGGTTTTGTACTCTTCATTTTCGGAGTCTTAATATTTCTTCGTTTTGGGTCGAATTCTATATAATCTCAGCATTTGTTTTACCTAAAAATCTGATTGGGTAGCAGGGACGTCTGTTATATCGTGAAGGTTTCATTTGGCTTTTCACTTGTTTTACATTAAGGAAATATTTCTTTCTTACGAAATGTATCAATGTTATAATTGGTATTTTCAGAGCCTACCAATGCATGAACTTTTGACGTCATAAAATTATTTTTTAACGTCAGACCATCGATTCATTGTAAATTCAACCATTGTGAAGTGATAACATTTCCATTTATTAAAAGTAAAATACGAACCGATAGCCGTTACATACCAATAATTTGATACGAAATTTCACTTTAAATAATGTAAATCATACAATATCACATGACATGCTTCAATATTCCTCTCACTACACTTAGTTGGTTTATCACAAATTGGCAATCTTGGCGAGGTTGAATCCTGGTAAAGCTTTGAATGAAGTGCATTGACCTGTGATATGCTGATTTCCAATGATGTGCAGATCGATTTCGTCTGATTACTTAAGCTGTCTTCGATTCACCCGATTCCATGAATGTTATTTCTTGTAGCGCCATAGGGTTTCCCGTCAAAGATTTAGCATACAAGCACTCTCTCAAAACACCACTGACTGTATAACCCTACGTCTTTATTCAGGGACTGTTACATGATGGACTGAAAAGACGCTGACGACTTTGTGTGGATCGAAAAATATGAATCAAATATTAATTTTATATTAGGTCTTCACGAATTTTGTTTTAAAACTTGATCACTTGAAAACACACATTCCTAGTAAAAAGTGGATGATAACAATTTCAACATTATTTTCAGTACAGGCAAGTTTTTCGAAAATGAATATATATTATTTTATTATTATCAAAACTTGTAACACGTCAAAGAGGTTTTGATTTAAAAGACACCGTGTCGTGAATTAAGGCTTTGAAGATCATGTTTGATGCCCCGAAAACATGAAAATGCGATGTCACACTTAAAACAGATAATGACATATACATTCTCATTAAATGACTGAGATATTCCAGGCGTGACTACTAAACGTCAAAAATTCATCAGACATTAAATGAGATTGTCGAGATCATGTTTGATGTACAAAACAGGAAAATGAATTGGAATATGTTATACCAACGTAAAACATACTGTTCACATCAACATCCACAAATGTAGTAATTTTCAACATACAATGAATTAGTTTCAATATTTTCTACACTTGGAACTTGACTTCAAATGATGAAATATGGTCGAAATGGTATCTAAACTAAGTAATAAAACTAGCATGAATTTTAAGTTGGTTAGATGTGAGGTGAGGTTATTTGGGGCTTCAAGAGTAATTCAGTTATATCAATGGCTGCATCTATAATTTGATGCTATGCTTTACGGTAAAACCTACGAGCATCTGCTGTAAGTAGTGGACCATGGATGGAAATGCGCTGAAATCAGTGTAGCATATCACCCAAATCTTACTCCATGTATTTAGAACACTTCTCTGCTGCACAAGTTGACGAGCCCCTTTCGGAATTCGAACCCCAGACTTACTGATCCCAAGCCGAACACGCTAACCATTGTGCTATCCCGCCCTAAAGTTGGTTAGAGGAACGATGAAAGGTTGAAACACTAGATAAATGGTAATATTTTAACAACTGGTATTTTGTTTTCTATTAAGGTCTTCATATTCTCTTAAACTATTGTAAGACTTCAGAGACAACCTTACTATTTGTCAGGATATTGAGCCGCTAAATTGCGAGTATAGTCTGAATTGTCAAAACTTACATAATTGTATACGACGAACCGTGACAATGTGAACGAATAGTTGTCTGTGTGGAAAAATGTTTATAAAAATACCTTGGTTTGTATTGTTCTAAGAGCTTCTCAAACAGTGGATTGTTAGGAGGAAAAGGTTGTTTTACATGCGTATTTAACATCCAAACTGTTTAGAGTTTATCATTATCCACAGCGTGTATATTGTTTGACACCAATTTTTCTCCGATGCCAGTGTATTCGTCTGCCACTATGTACCAGATTGAAGGTTCATGCGTTCAAGGGATTTTTGGAGTTTAGAAAATATACAAAGCCATTTGCATATCATAGTTAGCTACTTCATGCAAATCTGTAAGCAGTATTAGTATGGCTTTGTTTTCTGACACTGGAAGTACGTAGATATCCATACAGACGTCATTACAACTAGAGGCGGATGGAAGCAGCCATGGATGTCAAATGTACGATAGTAATTGTAAAGAATAATGGATATCAGTACAGTCTTTGTATTGATATTAACATGGTTATTGCAGAGTTTTTTTTAGCATTAGCGACGAATGAATTGACCGTTTTACAAATTGAAAGATATTTTACGTTACTTCTGGATAAGGAGTTGAGGAGGGTATTTTACAAACAAGTTTATGAGTTGGCTGTGGAAATGTCAAAAATTACCGAAACACTGTTTCCCAATTCATATCAATATTTATTTTCAAAATACGACCAATTTGTTTAAAAGTACGAATGTTATTGTAACTAGATATGTTGTCCTATGTGTACGATTCCCAAGCATTGGTTCAACCTGTGATCACAGTGTAGTCTTTCTTTTGATTGAACTGTAGGCAATGTGGTCTTTAAAAATGTGAAATAAATTTCACCCATTTTTATTAGTCACGTTACACATATGAATCTCCTTTGCAAATCAATGTAATTTCGTAGATGTATAAAAAGAAGGAATCTGATACCTATAAACATTGTGAAGGAAAGTGGCAAGAACTCAACCATGCTTCTATAGAAACGCTTCAGGGAGAAGTAGAGGGTCCGTTGTGCTATCACGAGTGTACAGCATTAGAGACAAACTGACGTATTTTACATGAATGAATGCCAGATCATAGGAGACTTACGATATAAACCATCTGGAATTAAGCAAAGAACACTTTCCTCCTTGCAGTGTGTATTGGAAATCTACAGAAAATTATAACTATGTGTAAGGTAAACCCGTCACACATGTCTCAAACAAAGGCCAGGCCCTTATAATTTGTAAAAAAACCTGTACTTATCTATAGAACATATAAAGAAGGTAAAACAATGTCTGCCATCTTTGAAATTGACTTCTTCCTTGGCTCAATTACACTTCGTTAGAATTCGTGCACTGGTCCAAGTTTTCATTTCCGGAAACAGGATAGAATAGCGCTACGTGTGGATTTAATCAGACAAAAGAAAGAACAAGTGAGACACAATAAGTAAAAGAATATACAGATGCGATTCCAGTTAAAACATGAATATAACGTATACACATTTTGGCAGTCTAACCGTTAAATAGCTCACCGCTAAAATTATGGGATGCCCAAATGATGTGTCGCAGATAATAAATACAGCAGCAAGCAGGACTGGAATGGTCTACATGAAAAGAAACCTCCGAGATAAATGTTACTTCACAATGTACTAACCCACCAAAGATTTTGAAAATTGAGTACCAAATAATCATGAAGTATATCAATCTTTTGATGTTTGTAGAAAAAAAAATTAAATAAGAATATTCATCGGTGATAGAATATAAACTGGAGTGACTAATTGGTTTCGGCAGAACTCAGTAAGGTACAAGCCTGATAAAAAAGATTAAACTATGGACAAGAGTGAATAAGAATTACTCTATTGTAAATGAATTAACATTAAAAATCCTCAATATGTGATACACATAACACAGTGCATAAACATATACATCATCGAAATAGCAAGATTTCATAAACTAGTACTAGATAAACGTTTCAGGTTTAAATATACCACGTATGCTTTCTTCATCTTAGAAATTAATCAAAATAGATTTTATCTACTTGCAGCGACATGTTTGATGAAGTTACTGTTTTAGTTCTAAACATAATCAGCTGTTAATGTATGAGATACTTTATTTCTAAATCTCCGGTTTATAACGAAAATATGATAGCCCTAAAACATTTCGAAGTCAATCAAGAACGAGATGAAAATCGGAATATATAAAGCCCAGGAACTCTACGATAAGGCTGTTTGTAAAACAACGAAGGTTCGCAGAATGTTCATCTAGAAATGGAATGGTCGTTTCGATTGCAGTCTGCAGGTAATGTCTACATTTATAAGAAAAGGTTCCCTTTATTTCTTCCTCGAGGTTTGTTTTAATATCTCCATCTTTTGTCTTTCTTGCATACAAAATGTGAAATTATGTAACTAAAAAAAGTCAATGGCTCTGTGATTCACCAGATTGTTTGATATACTATGTTTCCTTGGCATATACAGTATTAACGAACAGAGGTTATAAAAGAGTGATCCACTGGGGCCCTAATTTAGGACCTTAGAGTTTTTAAATCTACGTTTTATTACCATTATTTAGTTCGGAGTCTTTTTACTACAATTCCGCTTTGGCTCTTTCCTTTCGGAGAAGAGGAGAAGGTTTTTCTTCGAGAAGCTCTTATCTCCATAGCCCTTCTTAGAGGCCACAAAATATATAATTCATAATCCCCATTGGCCATAAAGTCTATACACAAGATTCAGCTTTTCATTCTTTTGTACAGGAGAAAAATATGGAAATGGCTTTTCTGGGAGCTTTGTAGGACTTTTATTTCTGGAGAAGAAGATGGAAATTGGTTTTTATGATGTGACTGCTGTAGCCCGTTTTTTGGGTCCCCAGAGTCACCAAACCTGCAGTTCATCGTCCTATGGTTCAGAGTCGGCAAACATTCCATTGGTAAAAGCGTCTGAACATAACGTTTCAACTTTTTCAAGAGGCTTAAGAGTTAATAAGATTACAATGTATATTCTCCATAGACCAACTGAACGCACCTGT
Organism: Phorcus lineatus; assembly: GCA_921293015.1. NCBI lineage: Eukaryota > Metazoa > Mollusca > Gastropoda > Trochida > Trochidae > Phorcus > Phorcus lineatus. The sequence goes on along the minus strand of OV121088.1, from coordinate 24,776,385 downwards.
ACACGATATCAGTTATCTACATAGTCAGCAGTTCCTGAAGAAGCCGAAGAATGAAAAATAATCACAAAAGGAAGAATGAACACCTAACACAATATAATGCAATAAGCCCTTCAGGCCTTTCATAGCCCGGTGAGCTAAATTTACTTCCAAAACACCTCTTTTAACATTCTTTGAAATATACAGATATAACCCTTGTGATTTAACATGTAGCAAGTCCGCAACCAGAAAGAGACCTTAATTGTGCTGTAATTGGAACTTTCATGGTTGAATCCTGTAGAAGAATTGTAACTACTTAATGTAATGCTATTTACATTATACGAGCATCAGACACATCATCTGGCGTGATCGATTTCACTATCACAAAGATTAGTGGAATATATATCATTTGTCAAACAGGTGTAATTGCGTATTTTGTTGAACCTGGGATGATGGTTTTACGTACATTGTCCTCTATAATCTAGTATGTTTGGTTGGAATACAGAACTTTTATTCATTTTTAACTTCACAGGAAAAGGGGCTACACCACATCTAAATTTGGTCATTACTGTACGGTAACCTCTAAGCATATATGGTTCAGGACAATATTCTGAACTTCTGAAATTACTTAGTGTGTAAGAACCCCTCCACCCTCAATCCTTATTTGAACGATACTTCCAATTACAAAACATTTTCTTCCGTACATTTACTACAAATGTTTTTTATTTGAGCTATATACAGGGTTAAAAACATGAGACATATCATAATAGATGACTTATATCACGGCTAGATTATGTATTTTAAAGTTTCTCCCCATTAACATCTAATTCGACTTTCAATTTCATCACAATACAAAGTATAAGTATAATACTTCCCCGTTGAAGATGTTAGTGTTCAACAATTGACACACAGTGTGATGTTTTATGTAAAGATATGACGTCACTTTGAAATTATCATAGGAGCAATGGCTATGCCCTACTTAAGAATTAGTATCATATCATCGATGTTCTTGAAATTCAGTTGATTTATATCATCGAGTAATAAGTAAGTAATATTCTCACATAGTCTTGTTGGATAAATTGTTTTAGGAAATCCTTAGATAACATGACTTTTTTGTCTCAGAAAAATCAGTCTTGGAATAGGCATAATAGATGATGATAAGTATGAAGCATCGATGGATCCTATGTTGTTCTATTTTGAGATCATGTCACTGCCTCAATCGATGGCTTTACAGGGTCACTATTGGAAATAGAAATGAGGGAGATAATTCCATGAGACCCGTTATGTTGACCAGAACCATATTTCATTAGTGCAAATAGAATTTGCTAGCATCTGATATCAATATCACCTCTTTACTCCTGTAATGATCTCATGAATAACACACAAATACTATCAGCCAAGTAATTATGTTGACTCAAGATCTCATAGATCGTTACAAAGTTTGAAATAGGTCTTTCCCAAAGAGTTCATAATGTTGGAACCATCTGATATAAAGTAGGTCATTCACCATATCCCACATATTCATCTAACAATGCTAAATACATAAATAATAAGTATTATTTTTGAATGTAAATTGATCAAAATGGTTGTGTGTGTGTCCCATGGACATGAATACTTTTTATGAATATATAAGCTTTGAAACACTATCAACTCATAATTTTATCCTTTTTTCAAAATTTCAAAAATCTTTTTTGACTAAACGATTCATCAGAATTGCATCCTTTTACCGTTGTAATGTCACAGTAGTGAGCAAATTAGCATTAAAACATATTTTTCAGAACCACTCAGTACTTGTCATAAAACGAAACCATCATAAACTTTGGAATTTTGGGCATTGTTCAGTACATTGGTAGTAAAATAATAAAATTGGTGCAAATGGTGTTGTCCTATTAACCATTTAACTAAATATTTAAAATAATCATAATATCGATCACCAAGATCACATATATATTACTTTAGGGCCTCAACCTGAACAGTTGGTTCAGTTTAGGACCAATCTATCAGTTGTCCATCATAAAATCTAATCTTACAGTAAATTAAAGTATGTCTATCAGGCCATGGAGCTATACCACATGTACACTTGAAATTACAATCCTTGCTGAGAGAAAATAATCCCCCTCCATCGTTGGATCCACTGACTAGCTGTGTTCAATAGGTAAAAAGCTTGTAAACATGATCGTGATATTTTACATCAATAACGTTACACCGTTTGAATGGAAACAATCACTGTAAGTCTTGTTGTATGTTCTTCTTGTGTTTTTATCAACGTTTTGTATACCTATATCTAAAGAATAAGATATTTCACACCATGTTAATGTGATTTTTACATGTATTTTGCAAGATGGCGTCACAAGTTCAAACAATTTTAACAGCACAGTGTCAATAATAACAATGCTGTCTAAGGTGAAGAGAATAATTGCAGACATTTACAGAACAAGACTTCTGCATGTGAGGAAATCCCTTCACGAAAAAAATTGAAAATTGAAATTGAATTGAAAAAAGTCTTCCAGTCTCATAGTTTGTCATTAATATTGCTAGACAAAATATGTAAATGAATTCTATGATCTATCTGCGCTGATGTAATGAAACTTTGAATTGGCTGACTCTGAATACCTTCGCCTTTCAAGAATAAGTTTGACCTAGACACACATTATAGACTTTGTAAAAACAAATCTGATATGGTCGTTTCATGCCTTTGATCTACGAACCAATTGCGCCTATATAAATAGGACTGAAGGACAAAAACGTTTTTGGTTAACAACAAAATAGTGAACCTGTTTGATCACTGAGATTAGCAATCGAAAGTAAAATATCTATAATAATCGTGTGTTTACTTACTTAAAATATGCAAAATGAACGAGTGAATGAGTAATGCGGTTTATCCTGCCTTCAAAATCATTTTAGTCGTTCATTTTGTGTAGACTAGGATGAAATTCATTTTTAAAAGAGTTGAAAGATCAAGCAGAAAAGGGATGGACAGGATGAGGCTACAGTGAGTTTTAGAATTTAGAAATTCTAATAAAGCATACCAGTATGAGGTTATCATAGTAATTTATCTTAATGAATATTTCGCAATATGAACTGCACAATAAACATTTTAAATATGGATTACCTTTCACTTCAGCCTATTTCTACTTCCGAATTTAACCAGAAGAACTTATCTTTTAGATCATGGAAATAAATGTTGATCTCAGAATAGGCATCATTAATCTAAAGACAATGACGAGACCTTATATTGTATCCTGATCTTCATTTTATGAACCTTGCCTTTCTTTCTTTCTTTCCAAAATCACTTTCTAGAAACGCAAAATATGGTAAGCACTGGAATATGGAAACAATAACCTATTAGCGCAAATTAGTATTTCTTAACGTCTGATATCAATATCACGTCATTGGTCGTTTCATTGTCTCTTGCTTAAGACACAAACATCACCATCAATTAATTACTTATTGTCCCATAGTTAATAAGAGGTGTCCTGTTTGTGTTTCACTAGTATCTGATTCTATTTCGATCAATCCTTATGTAGTTCCTAAATGTTATTACTTATAGAACATAGACATGGAAATAAAACGTCTGTTGTCTATCGCTCACTGTGCTGTTCTTTCTGTCTTCTCCTTCATCCTTTCGATCCCTTTCTCATTGATCTGTCCGCTCTCTTTTGGATGCTTTTAATCCACGTGTTTAATAACTGAAATATTGTTTAAAAAACCTTTAACTCAAACTCACTCAATATATTAAAGCAGGCAGTAAACACCAGAATTGATTACCATATCAAATGTGACCCGAATTTCTAATGAACGAACAAAATACCAACTGCACTTTAATTAAGAAATAGAAGACGAGTTGGTGTGCATCTATCGTTGAATAAAACATAGCAGGGAGCATAAAACACGAAGGGCGCAGCCCTGAGTGTTTTATGCTTCCTGCTATGTTTTATTCAACGATTGATGCACAACAACGAGTTCTCTTTTATTATATGAGAAACCCTTAACAATTACTTGCTTTATATATATAAACAGTTGAAAAATTATGATATTTTTAACAAAAACATTTTTAAAACAATGATGCCTCCCGCCGTAGAACATATTCGGACGAGAACATTATCATGTATAGGGGTGGGCGCTCCAATATAAATAGAATCAATAGAATAGAATTAATTGATGATCTGAAAAACAATGTTTCTCATTTGTGTGGCACAATAAACCGGATAAGATTAAACGTAATATCTTAAAGCAGAAGTATGAGGATGGAGGTCTAAGAATGCCAGACATAAAACAAACTATTGATTCCCAAAAAATTACTTGGTTTAAGAGAATTATTTTAAATGACTCAAAATTGAATGCGCTTTTTTTATACAATGTTTCTCAAAATATCCAAGACTTTATGTTAATGGGAGGAACATTTATAAAGCAACGGGTCATAAATAAGAAAACAAATGATTTTTGTTCTTTTAGCATGGAGTTCATATACGTCATATAAGAATAAGAAAGTTGTTCAGGGTAGCGATGTCTTATCACAATGTTTGTGGTACAACGAACACATTCTTTTAGACAAAAAACCCTTTGTGTACCCACACTACGCCAAGGTCGGCATTACCTTTGTGAACGACTTGATAGATACTGATGGAAAAAATATATACATATCAAAATATTCATGAGAAATATAGAGACAATTTAAAAACTAATTTTTTAGAGTATGCAAGCCTAATGAAATCAGTTAAACAGTATTGTAAAACTTATGATATTTTATTTGATAAAAAAACTAGAAATACCCTTTATTCCTTATTACTTTCAAGATATTTTTTACAAATACAAAAGGGTGTTAAAATATTATGACATACTTAGTCCAGTAGTAGAAGCTGATATGTATAGCTTTAAGTTGGAAACAGAACTTGAGACAAATATAAGTGAAAAAGACTGGAAATCATATCAAAAGAGTATATTCCGAGCTCATAAAAATTCAGAATTTAGATGGTTTCAATATTCTGTGCTACATAGAATCTTGCCAACAAATTTACTATTGTTTAAGATGGGTTATATTGAAAGCCAGGCATGTTCACTTTGTAACTCTGCATCTGAAAGCTTGATTCATCTCTTTTGTGATTGTCCAAAAACTAAAACCATATGGAAGGAACTATTTACTTGGATAAAAATGAAAACAGATATTTCTTTGAATATTGATAAGAAAAAAAATCATATTTGGGTTTCCCGAAAGAAGGAATTATGTCATTAATCTACTTATGACAATTGTGAAATTTACAATATTTAGAATAAAATCATACACATGTAACCCTGGATTTGATAAAATTAGAACTGAAATAAATAAGATTTACAATATCGAGAAAACACATGCCATCTCATCTTGTAACTATACTAAGTTTGTTGGGTTCTGGTCCGACTGTCACCATATATTTGATTGAAACCAGCGGATCCTATGTGATTATGTAATGTATGTATAATGTATGTATGCCCATGTCGCTATATAATAGCCCTTTATGTATTGGGTTTTTCACGTTGTCAATATGAATCCCAATGACCTGATAATACTTTGTTGAAAATTGAAGTGATGATGTTGTACCGCAAAAACTTGAATAATAAAAAAAATAAAATAAATAGAATCAAATTTATTGACAGTCAATATAAATTTGAAAATGTCCCCAGGGGATACGTTACGTCTCTAATCCGTGCTTTCTCACTCTGCAAACCCACACCTCTCCTACTTTTGGTTTCGAATCGATTGACGCCGAGTCATAGCCCCCTCAAGTTTGATCAATGGACTTCAATGATCCAGACACTGGATCAATGGCCAATATGACGTCATTTGTAACGTTACTGAAATGACGTCATTAACCTCGCGCATGGTTGTATCGTCAAATAAAGCACATCGTCGGTCCCATTGTTCGCCATTGTTTTAATGCCGCGGGTATCTTATATTCTCAGATACGTCTTGGTAGGAGTGTCACATACCATCTGCTAACAAATTAATTAGAGGCGAGAAAGGTATGATATATGTGGTCAGTTCACTAGCAATAAAGTAACAAAAGCAGCAATTACAACATTTGATATTGTTTACACAACCAACAAACCCTTTGTCCTTTTGATGCTCTAGTTTTGGTTGAATCCAAACTGGAATACTTTCTTCATCGAAGTCAAATGTTAGATGAATGTGAATACATGTATCTACCTTTATAGCTAGTCTGATAAGTTTATATTACCAATACAATTTAACTACCGAGGAACGGCACTTTTTTCAACATATACATATATTAAAACACATGAGTCAGAAATGTTGATGTTCAACAATTATGGAGTATAAGTTATCACATAATTGATTTAAAGTTACCATACAATCAGAAATTGTCACAAAAACTCAAACAATCAGTCAATCAGCATGTCAATGATCTTTTACTTTTTTACTTTCCTTTTGCCTTGTTCCTTGCAAGTTTAGGAATAGTAGAACGGGGAAATTCAAGTGCCAGGGGTGTTTTGTTTTAAAAGCTCTTCATAGTCAGCACGCCTCAGTCCTATAAGCATATGGATGTCAATCACATTAGACCCTTGAGCTTAAGGTGCCTTAATAGAAGCAGTCCAGACACTGGATCAATAAATCCCCTTTCCCCCTAGTTCTCTTATCATTTTTTTGGCACAGGCAATCACATGACAGTTGTCAATAACATTACCATAAAATGGGAGTAACATTTCCTTGTTTCTCTTCATGCAAATAACACTATGTTAACATAGCTTATCGAACACTGTAACCGGTATTCCCTACAAATAAAAGGTTTATTTATTATTTTTTTCATTATCTATTATTTTGACATATTTATCAGTTTTCAATAATTTTATTAAAATGATTGATTTATATTATAGTATATAGTACATTCCATTGCCCATCAATACACAGTACCGCCACAGTCCAATAAACAAACATGTTGTGAACTCAATGCAACCTGCTTTACATCCATCAACACCAGGACACATTAACCAGTTCCTCAGGAATATATTATGTTACCAAGTACTGATAACATGAAGCATGGAAGGACGCTATGCCCACCGCATGTTTGATAACAGTGTGTGCCAAAAGAGTTCATCAAAAGTACATGTGTAAAGTCATTAAATTCGTCTAGTTACGTTTACAAGTGACATTCCAGATTGAAGGATGTAACTACCTAATGTTAAGCTATTTGCAGTATACGAGCATCAGGCACAGCTCTTGGCGTGTTCAAGTTCAATATCACAAGGATTAGCTAATCACATCTACTGAATCATTATGTTCACAGGTGTAATTATCTGGGACTGGTTATTCTATCACATGTGTACATGTACATGTCACGCAGACGTCTCTTCTGCTTTCATGTACTAAAAATCTCAATGTCTTTTGAAGGTAAAAGCTTCATTATATATATATATATCTTCACACCATATCTGAATATATCTACGTTTTTAAGCTTAATATCATGGTAGTCGATAATGTATGAAGGAGTTACTCTTCATAAGTCTATTTCTACCAAATTATATTCACTAACAATGGATAGAATATTATCATTCGCCAAATGAAATCCATTACAGTGTTTAAAGATACAGAGTGCCTTCAATTAACGTGACGTCAATTGTTATGATATGAAGTCACGATGCAATTGCTAAGACCGCCTTTGCTATGTCCTACTTAACAATTAGTATCATTTCATAGATGTTGTTCCAAATCAGTTGATATATGTAAATGAGTTATGAGTAAAACTCTTAAATGAGTTCTGTTTCATACATTTTATGAAACGCTTAAGTAGCATGGCTTACTTGTGTAAGATTATTTGTGTAAAAGTCTCAGAATAGACATTATAATGATAAGTATGAGGTATCAATGTATCCTAAATATTTTCAATTTTAAGATCCTGCCCTAAATCGATGGCTTTTTCGGAGTCACTGTTGGAAATAGAAATGAGGGAGATCATTCCTTGAGACCCGGTATGTTGACCAGAATCATATTCTTTAGTGCATGTAGTTTTTGCGAGCATCTGATATCAATATCACCTCTTTACCATGTGGGCCCTTGAATGACATACTAATACTTCAACCACATAATTATGTTGACTCAAGGTATCATTAATAGTTAAAAAGTCGACACAAGGTTTTTTCCCAATATTTCATGATGTTGGAATTACCTGATATGAGGTAGATCACAGAGACACTCTGTGAATATCTTGGCATATCTTTTCAATATTTCACAATATCTCTCATATTCATCGAAAAATTATTTCTTTCGAGGAAAATCGAACATTTTTATGTGTAGAGAAGCCAAAGACACATGTGCCATTTCCACGTTGTTTTATCACTCACTCATCAACTCAAATTTATCTTGTATCTGGTGAGTCTCAAAAACTGTGTTTGACTACTTGATTCAAATTAATGTGTCAGAATCGTGACCTTTTACCATTATATTGTCATTCTACTGAAGCTGGTACTTTTCTGTAACAGTCAGTACTTTACAATTACATGAAACCTTTATAAACTTTGGCATATGTGACTCAAACAACGAACAGAGTAGAGTAAAGATTCGAGAAACATGTTCTTGATGCTCCTTCAAAAGTGTGCTTGAACTTTAAATTTCCAACGCTAGAAGAAGAAGTGGCACAAGTTGAAACAAAATTGGTACATATTGGATAACTGAAAATTAGAGAATGCCCATACTTAACGTAAATAATGATTAATAAATATTTAACTGATGTACCATATGTCTAATGGTCACAGAGACATCACTTATGTGTACATTTATATTTTGAAGAAAAGAAGAATTATAACTCACCATCAAATCCCTTGTTACATAGTAACATATTTTATATTCATACCTAAATTCCTAATTTGGAACTGGAAGTAAAACTGTTTCGTAATTACTAGTTTCAGTGGTCTTGTCTGCACATTGGTAAATGAAATGATAAAATACAAGCAAGTTAAAAAAATAATACCTCAGGTGTGGTGTTCTCTCATTGACTATCATTTAAGTTTTGAATAATCATTATACATGGACACCTCCTAAACAGTTGACACCAAGATCACATAGTAACTTTGCCTTAGGGACTCTATTTGGACAAGACATCAGCTGTTTACCATTAAATCTAATCTTACAGTAAATATATGGTTGTATTGTTTCCTATGCCATGTATTTACACCAGGTGTGCTTTCGAAACGTACAATCCTTGCCGAGAGAAAACAATCCGCACAAATGAATTAGTTCGTGGGAGTGACTAACCTGCTACTGTCAATAAGTAAATAGCCTTGAAACACGACCGTGTTTTACCCCATCACTTGATAGTTACACCATCTAACAGCGAAAGCCCCCCCCTCAAAGTCACTTAGTTTGCAAGTATTGTTTATATTTTTCCACATTTTGTAAATATATATTTAAAGAATAAGTGATGATACTTCATGAAAAAGTGACTCTTAACACATTGCTGTGTCAGGGTGTGTGTCTCTGAACAGTTCTGTTTATTCAGCATCCATTCGGGATGTCGGCGTGTCGACTCAAACAAACAACAAAACGGTACTTTTTTCATAGCATAAATACTATCAATCAATTCTCAGAGTGTTTCCTGTTTGTTTACTTCTTAACAACTTGCTCCGAGTTAAATTGCTAACCATTCTCTACCATGTTCTCTCTGGGCATAAGTTTTTAACGGAAACAATAGTGCATAATATAGTGTTGCACTAACAGCATCCCGGAAACAAAATACTAATACAACACACTTTAATTTTCGTTGTGGTTATTGGATTGCAATTCCAGCTCCTGGCCTTCATTTGCGTGTTTACAGCCAATCAGGAAGAAAGGTTTCCTTTCAAATTCCAAATTCAAATCTCTAGGCATGCGCTTATAAGGTGTGTTTTAAGTTTAGTATTTCAAACACTTATATCCAACTTCCCGTATCAATACCTTTTAACCATTTCAGTGTTTAATAACATTTACCAAGTGCGGGTAGATACGATCACAATTTTCGTTCTGATGTTGAGTAATGATACATAATTACCTTGGTCATTCGACATTCAGTGTAAATATGAAGTACTTATTCTGAGAAATATAGTCAATTACCACAGTTTGCTGGGACAAGTTTTTCATTTCACAACATTAAACTAGCGAGGGAATAAATGCGTTAAAACATAGCTAAGAATTTTACAGCACAATTCTTGAATAACTACTGTAGAAACTAGTAAATGTACAAGAATATCGTATTAATGTCGATAAGGTATCAGCATAACCTTCTGATTGTTGTTTACCAAAAGACAGATATCCTTACAAATTGGTCAGAAAGATCAAATTTATTATATTTCGAATGGTGAAATATGCCATTTATCGGTGAAAATAAAACCCGTATTTTCACTGAGTGAAATATAAATGGTATTCTACTCAGTGAAATGATGCAACAATCATATGACGTCGTCTGTGACGTCATGAAACAATTGAATGACGTCAAGCAACGGCCGCGCTAGTGAAGCATTTTAGCTTCTCAATTCATATAGTTAGGGTCATTTACGGGGTTTTGGGAAACATAATAAATAGAACATTTGACATTTCTCGTCGTCGAATATCATGACTATTTCATCTCGTGAAGTAGAATATCATATATTTTCACTCGTGGCTACGCCACACGTGAAAATATAAATTTCTACTTCACTCAATGAAACATCCATGGTATTCGACGAGAAATGTCAAATATCCTCTATATATTTGGCATTCTTACAGAGAAACAAAATTTGTGAGTACGGACCGTTGAATTATTATTTACTATAGTATATAGTATATATATAGTGGTTACTATGTATGGATGGCTATACAAAACATAATACTTCACATGACATTAGTTGCAGTGTTTAATTAGACATAATGATAAACTTGCTGAAATGGCAACTAGCTGAAGCAGAACTATCTCAGAATTTATATATAAATAAAACATCAGTTCGTATCATTGGCAGATGTACACTTTATCAAAAGGTGAGAAATAACAACCGATAACTTTCATAAAGAAACATATGTTACCACTTTCAGGACATTGACACTTGCAAATGTTGCATAAACTCCAGATAGCATTTACGATCTCAGAGAATATGTTATTTATGTCTTTATTTGGTCCAACTCATTTTCACAAGGAAACAAATTTATTAGCATATATCTGTAACTTCGAAACACTTTCTGCCTATCTAAGATTAAGTGAGATGTGTGGAAGTACACCCTCATGAAGAAACTTTGTACAAGATGACCTTGATAAATCATTTAATCAATAAAAAAAAAAGTAAATGTAAACGTCAGTAAATAATCGTAAAAAGCTGCTAAAGAGGATACATGAGTCACGGAAATGATGCTTAAGAGGCGATACAATTTGAATATACACAATATGTCATTAAGAACAATTCTGCCTCAGCTTATGCCTGACATACACAGACACAGACAAATAACAGCTATGAAGTTAAGATTTTATGGAAAAAACTCTCTTTGAAATACAATTTGAATTTGAATTGTAGAAATCCTCCAGCTTCATAGTTTTATTATATGTCTGCTCTAGGATAAATTCTAATACTGAAGACGGCGTTACAAATTATATGAATCTACTAATTTGAATGTACATGTTATAGTGTCCTGGATACCTGTCCCAGATTACGAAAAGAACAAGATGAATGCGTATGCGGAATAAATGCAACAATAAAAACACCAGACTTTGATTACCTCCATCTTTCAAGAATATATTTGGCCAAGACATACATGATTGGCTTGATCAAGAGACTCTGATAAAGTGGTTTCATGCCTCTACGAACCCAATTATCTCAATAAAGATAAAACTAAAGGATAACATAATACTCATAAATCAGACTCATTTTAACAACAGAATAATGCATGTGTTTGATCACTGCCATTGACATTCGTATAAAGATAGCATTGAAGGATAAAACATTTCTGGTGAAATATGTATATTTTAGATTAGTTATGTGTTTAATCACTGCGATCTGTAACATGAAAAAATTGAAAAAAAAATCTTTTTTTTTTACTTTTTGAAATAGGCATAATTGAAATAATAATGATTTAGTGAGTAGTCATGTATGATGATTATTAGTCTCAGAATATCAAGATCTGTATCACGTATCCTGCTTATTCTAAGAGCCTTGCACTTTAGCTTCAACTCTCATAAAAGCCACTATGAATTTATGGTGAATTTATAAACACTGTAAACTGGACAAATCGTATAGTAATAGCGTAAATAGTATTCCTAATATCTAAAATCAATATCACGATATCATATCAAGAATAAGTGTTAAGTGACTCTTAATCCATAGGTAAGTACAAGGTGTCATGTTTGTTTTTCACAAGTATTTGATTCTATTTTGATCATTCATTATGTACTTCACAAGAGGTGCATCATATCCGAAAAGAAAACATGGCTTTAACCATGCTACTTTACTGAAAAAATTAGTCAAAATGGCAATTTCAAGTAACAGTCAACAGTTGATACAAAAGCAGAACATTCAACGTTTGACATTTGTTTACCCTAGAAGATATTTAATGTCCCTTCATGTCCAAATTTTGGTTAAATACCAACAAGAAATCTTTTTTCAAACCAATAAAACGTTTTTATGGCAGATGAATGTGCATATGTAACTAATCTGGTCAGTTTCTTAGCACAAAACCCAACAGTTTTATGGAGGAAAAGCACATTTTAATTACTTGATTCAATACAACATGTTTTTCACAACAGTCAGCAAGTTTTGATATTAATAACTATGGAGTATAAATTTCAGATTAAGTTAAATGTACAATCCGAAATTGTCCCCAAAACTCAAACAATCGATTAATCAGCATGTGAACAAGTATTAGTGGATTTTTTATTTCATTTCCTTTTGCACTTTTCCTACTGAGTACAGGAATAGTAAAATGGGGAGATTTAAGTGCCAGAAGGCAGAGCCCTTCACAGTCTTCACAGTCAACACACCTCAGAGTGCGTACGCATATAGACGTCAATCACATAAGAGCCTTCAGCTCTAAGTTCCGAAATAGAATCAGCAGAGACGTATAGATACTGGATCAATAAATCACCTTTTATCCTCACCATTTTTCATTAACGCTTTTACGCAGGCAATCACATGACAGTTGGCAATCACAGAACCAAACATTTAGACAAACTTTGAGTAATATTTCCTTGTTTCTTTTCATGAAAATAACACTCTGCTAACACAGGTAATCAAACACTGTAAACGGTATTCCCTACAATTCAAATATTTATATATCTGTTTTTATAACACTTTAGTTTATCATATTTTATGAATTATCAAACTGAAACGTTTTAAAGTCTGAAAGTTATCCAATAGTCACATTCCCTTGCCTATTGATAACAGTTCTGGCACAGTTAAATCAAACAAATATGTTCTGAACTGCAACCTGCTTCATATCCATCAACACCCGACTGCATTGTTTAGATAACTAGGCATACATTCTGTTACCTAAATGTTGACAACAGAAAGCATGGAGGGAGACATTGTTCCCAACTTGTAAGAGAATTGATTATGCCAGTTCTTCACACGTTGCTGGACAGGGCAGCAGATAGAATCCGGACTAAATGTTTTCGTTCTAAAACCAGTGTCTTTACTATTCCTTTATTTCCCTTTCTCCCTGACCTGTCCACTCTCTTTTGGATGATTTTCATCCAGGTGTTTAATGACTGAAATGGTTTTGTAAACACGTTAAACCCCCAACTCACTCGCTCACTGGAACTGTCAACAACCTCAGCACCAAGGTATGTACGACACGATTATCTCCCCTAACATTGCATTAGAGTATTGGAGGTAAGGTGAATTTCAAGAGTATTTCACTTAATAGTGGACTGCATGGGGAAAACCCGCAACACCACTGTAGCTATGAATTGCGGCGAAACCTACGAGCATCGGCTGGAACTAGCGATCAATGGGTGGTACTGCGCTGAAATTCATTGAGCATTGCACCCAAACCTTACTGCCTTAGAACAGTTCTCTACTGCAGACGAAGTTGACGATCCCCTGACGGTATTGATCCGAAGCCGAAGGCGCTAACCATTGCGCTGTTCCGCCCCGAAAGTATTGGAATATTCCGTCCCATATCTATACATGTTTCGATTTTCAGATGAAATTTCGTTGCGATAACAACTCCTTATCATAACTTACCTTACCTTATTAACCATTAAGCATGATATTTTGCACAGGAAAAGGTAGTAGGTCTGCAACCATATACAGACATTGGTTGTATGTATAGTATTCCTGTTTGAGTCCTATTGAAGGATTGCAACTACTTTATGTTAAGATATTTTAATAATATGGGCATCAGACACATCACTTGGCGTGGTTAAGTTCGCTATTACAAGTATTAGCTTATCACATACGAATTAGATATCATAATGTCCATAGGTGTATTTACCTTGCATGATGATTGTATCACCAGTGTTACGCAGATTTGTCCTCTGCTTCTCGAGCTATATTAGTTCCTATACAGAATTTGGTTTGAAGGTTATTGGGTTTTTTCTTCATACCATATCTGAACATATACATGTTTCTGAGGTTATTATCATGATAATCGGTATTGAATGTATGAGTATCTTCTCATTAGAGTCTAATTCTATTGTCATTTTTATTGTTTTACAATGTATAACATTTTACAGCTCACCCCTTTTAAGATATCGCTGTTAAATACATTCACAGTTAATGTTATGACACTTTAATGTTATTAGACATGTTGACAGTAACCATATTTGATTTGTGCAAATATAATTTGCTAGTATCTGATATCTATATTACCTCTTTATTCATATAATTCTCTCAAAAATAACACACAAGTACTATCTAGCAACTAATTTTTTTGACTCAATATCTTCACGATCTTTCCCATCAGATATTTACATTGTAATTTTATGATTATGTATCATTGGTGTTCACAGTGTCAATATAGATACGAAACGTCAAATATAGGTCTTTCCCAAGTATATGATTATTTGGTATTAGTTTACACCAAATGGGTCATTTAAGAGATACGCCATGAATTTCAGAGCATTTAAGTTGGTTTTCATACGTATCTACAGTTTTCAATGAAAATAGAAACACATTCTTATATGTGTGTGTTGAAGCCAAAATTATACGTGCCAGTTAATAAAATTATATCACCACTCAAACATCATCAACTCAAATTCTATTTTTTACCTGGTTGAGATAAGTTTCCCAAACTTTGCTTGATCAATTGACACGCGTCATTTTCCTTTTTTTTTATCGGAATCTTGATTTATACAGTTATATTGTCATTTTACTAAACAGATTAGCCTCAAAGTGATACTTTTTACCAATAACTTTAAGTTTAAATGGCACTTCTCAATTCACATTTGTTTGATAGAGGGTTGTCAGAAAATCGTGCCTGTTCTTGTGGAAACATTCGGGAAGATCCTTTCCATTACTTCTTTAAATGCCCACTTTATGATAGATTGCGATCAAAAAAATACTTCTTTAGAAACGACATAACGTTTAAATCTATCTTAAGCGGCGAAACATCTTTGTCACAGAGTGTTAACTATTCTCTAATAATATCTGTATATCATTTCATAAATGATACCAACCGATTTTTATAGCTCTTTTCTAAAATTTGTACCAAATGCAAAGATAGACAAAGCTTAATATAAATTTCAGTTTAGTGAGAATAATTGTAATAATATATTTACAACAATGTACTTGATACCTTAATTGTTTTATGGGTTTTTTTCAGGAAAAGCATTTATATAGGCATTTGCTGCCTGTTTGCTAATCCTTTTTCGTTTTTGTATATATATTCTGAATGTTGTGTATTAACTGCTTTGTAACCTTTCATTTATCTTAATTGTTTGGTCAGTACATAAGAATTTCGAAGTAAAATGATAAAATACCTGTAAGTGCAAATACATATGTACCACAGGTGTGTTGTTACCAATTAACTGTTCAACTTGATATTTGTAATTTCAAATAATCTACGTACAGTGGACACACCAATATCACATATTACCCTAGGAATTTATATTGGACAATTGGTTAAGTTTATGACCATCCGATCAGCTGTTCAGTATTGAATCTAATCTTACAGTAATTACAAGGTTGTATCTTTCTCGTGACATGGAATTATACCAGATGCGCGCTTGAAAAGTACAATCCTTTCTGAGAGAAAGCAATCCCCACATTTTCAAAAGGATTAGTTCCTAGGAGACATTAACCAGCTACTTTCAATCAGTAAAACGACTGTTAACACAGGATGTTCGTTGTACAATTTAAATGGTAATAATAACTAATTTATTCATAAGTCATTAATGGTCTATGTTCTTCTTGTGTTTTATCAAAGTTTTGTAAATATATGTTTAAAGAATATGTGAAAGTGACTCTTCACACATTCTTTTTCCAAATAGTGTGTCTTAAAACGGAGCTGATTATTTGCTGATTATGGGATGACTAAAGCAAAAAAAAACCTTTTTAGCTGAGAATACTAGAAACACAGAATATATTATTTATACATAAAAAAACACTATCACATTCAAGAACAGTTCCTTTTCGATAAATGGGTATTCAGATGACTTAAATGCAATTCATACAAATAGATCTGAATATATTTTAATGTTATATGGTATTTTCTCGAATTCAAATTGAATGAATGTTTATTTGTAATCACGGCCACATGGCCTTAAGTACAATAATCATGTATACATAAGGTCACTGCGCATGGACATTGAAATGATTGCTTATATAGATAAATTACGTTTAAGATAAATTGCAAGATTTTTTAAGCATTCAACATTCTGTGAAGACATTAGCAAATTAAATTTTTCTCGCGTTGGATAGGTATGAAATAGCTTGGTAACAATATTTTTCTACTTTCATTATAATATGGACAGACTAACAAAAAGTGAAATTCGTCTTGGATAACGTCATTATTACATTAAATTTTATACACTTCAATAAATCAATATTTACATTTGTATCGTATCGAAATTGCTGTATATTAAGTTTATGGCTCATACATCTTAATTTACACAGAGTTCGAAGTAGTCTCTATCTGAAATAAGCCGTAAGATGTAAAGTTCTGGTTCCAGAATACTCTTGTAAGAGCAATAGTTTATGCAAACATGATGATGAACATAATTTACTATGCCATATATGATACTGAATATATTTACATCGTTGTTTAAAACATTGCATAAAAAATGAGTTGTCGCCACAATCTTGGGAGATCCATACATATGAAAATCCAGTTTCCATTAACAAAGTCCGAACATGTGACACCCAACTAATACCACCATGGTCGTCATATGATTTAAGCATTAAATAGCAGGCCTTTGGATGGCGACTTGTTTTCATGTTAAGTAACCTGGTCCAATATTTTACACATCTTTGAAAATAATTGATATGAAGTCTTGACCTTCCAACTTCACCAAGTATAGCTGTGTTTGACACAACTTTACTGACACTAAGATATTTCTTAAAAAAGAACTTTGTACTTTTTCTATTTTATCTCTTACAGAATAACCCCAAATTTCGGAACCATGTAAAAGTATTGGCGCTATTTTTGTATCAAATATTTTGGTTATTACATTCAGCGGGATTTGATGATACTTGTTAATAAGTTGAAAAATAGATAAACAGGCCTTTTGGGCTTGAATAGCTAATGTTTCACACGCCCTCGACCACACAAGTCTCGATGAGAACATTATGCCTAGATATTTATAATACATGTATGATACAACAATGATCTTTCCTCCATCATATGTCCATTTTTCGTTTTTATTTAGATATCCCCCATTCCTAAATACGACAATGCATGATTTATTCAAGTTTACCTGAAGACCCCATTTATCACAATAACTTTTTAACAAATCAAGCTACTTCTGCAAACCTATAACAGTGTCATCCAATAATGTTACATCATCAGCAAAGAAGATCAACTGAATATCGTCAGTTCCGTCTCTCACAAATATACCTCTTAATCCATAGGTCTTTAATTCTTCTATCAACTCATTGATAAAAAAGATGAAAAGCACAGAGCTAAGAATGCAACCCTGGCGAACACCAGCGGAGGTTGTAAATACTTCAGTTTTAAGATTGCCAACTCTAACACATGCAGAAACCTGTTCATACATATTCTTCAAAATACAAACAATCTTACCGTGAACACCATTCGTTAATAAAAGGTACAATAATTTGTTTCGGTTCACTTGGTCAAATGCCTTCCTAAAATCTATGAATGCGGCATAAAATCAATGTTTCGGCTTCCGTAAATATTTCTGACATAAAGACTTTAGAATAAACATATTGTCTACAGTAGAGTAATCACTGCGAAAACCTGCTTAAGATTCGTGTAGCACTTCATGAAGATCAAGCCATATTCGTATCCTGTATCCTGTGATTGATGAAAATATTTTACCCATAGTGTATAAAAGTGAAATCCCTCGATATTTATTCGGATCGTGAACATTACTTTTCTTATGGAGAGGAATTATCATCCCTATATTCCAAATTTCTGGGAAGATTCCAGAATCTAATACACAATTGAATAGAATTTCGAGAAAAGGGAAAAGAAAGGGGGTATGTTTATAAAATTCAGATGGGATCCCGTCAACGCCTGGGGATTTTCCTGTTTGGAGGAGATTCATAGCTCTTTCAATTTCATCATTCAAAATAGGTTCTGATAGGACATCAACATTAAGACATTCTTCACACTCCTCGTATTCATGATTAGATAAAACACTTTCAAAAGTTTCATCAAAAGGATGAAGATTTGTAGATACAGTTGGATTTAAAAGATTTTTGAAATAGTCATACCATGAAGTTGCAGTAATATTAGCCAGGTTTGTCTCATTTCTAAGTAAACTCTTGATCTTAAACCAGAAAACTTTGCAATCCCCCTCTCGTGCTGCTTTACATATCTCATCTATATATTTAAGACTACACTGCTTCTTCTTTTCGGTACAAGTGTCCCTAAATACTTTCTTGGACTCTAGATACTTAGCAAGATTTTCATCTGTGCGACATATCCGAAAAGCATTCAAGTTTTGATACTTTATGTTCTTTGTCTTAGTACATTCATAATCAAACCAGCATGGCTGGGTATAATGTTGCCGACCTTGCCCCATCTGCTTTACTTTCATATCGGCCCCTATGTAGTGCATTAGCTCAACCAGTTTGTTAGTAGCCTCATTTACATTTATATGGATATGATGTAAAAAATCATCTATGATCCCTTGATATGTTTCAGTAGAGATTCTTCAAACTTGTGTTCATTCCCTGGCCATTTGTATTTATCAATATAGTCACAGTTAATGCTTTCTCAATGGTTCAGGTCTTGAGTTCTGTCCGATCTGATATTTAACATGCATGAAACAGGAAGATGGTCTGATTCAGTTCTCGTATGTACAATAAGATTAGAAATGTCGTTAAAACAATTTTTTGTTGCTAACACATAATCAACCAAACTGGTGCCATATCTGCTGATACACGTGAATGCTCAATTTGTATCACCGGGTTTTGTTCCGTTTACGATATGAATACTCCAAGTTTTGCATATCTCTAACAAAGCTAAACCAAACCTGTGAACAGATACATCTTGAGTGGCCCTCGGCTCATTAAAATCATCAGGTACATACGTGCTGGGTAAAGGTATGTAATCTAATTCGGCTTCATTTTCTTGTATAAAGTCATCATTAGAACCTACACGTGCATTCAAATCTCCAAACAAAATAATATCAGTTTCATTTCCAAATTTTGATTTGATATCCCCGATTTCTCGAATTGATTCATTTGTGTAACAACTTGCCCCGAGTTAAAATGCTTTACCGTTCTTTCCACGGCCTTTACAGAAACAATAGTATTACGCGCATATCCCAATGTTGCACTAACAACAATGATTACACCTTAGATAAAATACATTACCTGTTTGGTGTACAGCTAGGCTGATAAATGTAGACGTGCAAACGTGGTATCGTTGATGTCGAAAGACCTTTCCTTCTTTTTAGTGCCTGATAATGCTTTTTTAAAATGTTATTCAATTCTAGACTAAATGTGTTTATGACGCAGAATATACAAGGTGTGAACCACACACCAGGCATGGCAAACTGTTGACATCAGCTTGAGGATACATAAACTATACCATTACAATATTTAGATGTAGTAATTGTAAGTAATATTTGTCAATTCAGTTGGTTAACAGTAGAATTATTAACCATAGCAAATATTACCCGGATATTTATAAAATTGTAATGTCAAAGTAAAGTCGATGTCCTTTAAACTCCGATAAGTCTTCGAAGGAGTGTGCCATATCAGCTGCAGATATAATCATTAGACGAAGGCGATGTAGAACATGGATACGATATTTGTGGGGGGTAGAACATGGAATAATAATATAATATTTATGGTCAGCTCATTAGCAGTAATTAGAGGATGTACAATTTACATGTGATTCTTTTTCATGTAAGACAGCCGCATGTGTAAGTTGTTATCATTAAAACACCTAATTACAAGTAAAACATGTTTGCTAGATATCGGATATTTGGATATCACATGGTGATCATAGACTAAGGTTAACGCTCTAGGATTGGCTAAATTCCAAGAATACTTCTTCACCTGATAGCAGTAAATGCACTTTCTCAGCAAATGAATGGGCATATATACATTATCTGGTCAGATAATTACCAAGTAAAGGAAGAAAGAAAAAAAAAATAACCGAAGTAGGTGCAACATATGATTACAATTTTCAAAAGAATATGGGCGTGTCTTCATTATCTGTTAAATTTATTCCTGCCTAAAAAAAAGAAAATAACATTCAAATGAAATCAGTACCACTTGTCATGAGAGGAGAGAGCAAGTTTGATATTAAACAATAAAGGAAAAACACATTGAGGAAAGGATATAACCTTACAATCCGCATTTGAACTTAAACAGTAAATTTACACGGCATGTATACATTAACTCTAAACAGAACAGTTACAGTAGAATCAGAAAAATACATGTAAGTACAAATACAAAATAGCCAAAGGTGGTTTGTTAATTAATACATCTCAGTACGTGTTAGCACGTGGAGGTCGATTATATTCGGCACCGTATCTGTGGGATCAAAAAGTTGTATGTATTTATTTCCCCTTTAGCTACAATTACCATTTTCCTTACAGGTTTGCACATACAATCAAATGTAATTTTTTTACAATAAATTAGTATTACAGAGTTTTTGAGGAGTAAACTTTTCTTTGGTTTTTTTTAAGCCAAACCCCGCAAGTATTTGTAATCAAACACAAAAAGCGGGATTGTCAACAAATCAATAATTTATTGATTGTGTAGAATTTTATCAGTAAAATTTTTCAAAAACCACAAAATTATATGAGTAGACACATCTCCCTTTTTCTAAGAAATAAGTAAAGTCTAATATAATTTTTTTTTTAAATGTAAAGTCCATGAGTTATTGAGTTGAGATATTGTGAAATTTTTTAATTCTTAATTGTATTGAAATATTGAAACATGGCCATGACATCAAGTCGAGTGTTGATGTAACAAACATTCTAAGTTATGAGATGCAATGGCTTTTTCTTAGCTTCAACATAAACAAATACCCTGCTGGCAAAGGTGGCATTTTACAGCAGCTCAAAAAAACAACCATGATGTGAACCTGCTTTATATCCATCAACACCTGGCTGCACCCCCTTTTAACTAGGCATACATGCTGTAACTCAAGTGTTGAAAACATAAAGCTTGGATGAACGCATTGCCCCCTGCATTTTTTGAGAACGGTATGTGCCAATGATCGACACAAATACTGCAAAAAGTAATTCAATTGGTCCCATAACATTAACCAGTGACATTAGCCATATTTTATACTTGTTCTTAACGTTTTAGATGAAATATTTATTAAAAAGGACTGTTTTCTTGCAAGATAATATTTAAATTTTTTATTGTGCTGTTAACAACCTCAGCATCCCGGGCGTAATGACACTAATGATCATCTCTTTTGACATATTCGAATGTTGGTGATCGTTTTGAGAATTTACATTTAAAAATATGATTTTAGTCGTATTGATAATAAGGGCAACAACATCATTTTGCTTCTCATGATAACCAAATAATTGGTTTTGTGAACGTTACCTTAGTTCCAGTGTATTTCTTGATCCAAACCTCTAAATCGCTCCATACATGTCTTAACTATGTGCATTCATAGAATAAGTGTGTTATTGATTCAGTTTCGGTTTGGCAATGACATTTCTGTCTAGAACTAGCTCAAAGGTAGGTGATGGACATCTTTAATCTTAGATTTGAAAACTGTTTTGATGTAATGGTGAAGTTAAAATCTAATGATCATGTCTGTCACATTTCATCAATGTTCGTAAGTGATAGTAGATTATGGAGAAGCTTTGATGTCATCAGTATTTCTAAGCATTCTGAATACCAGTTTCCCGACTTTGTCATTCAGCTCGGCGCCGTAATATAATACCAAAATTATATATAAAAAGTATCTTACTCTAAAAATGAAGTACAATTATTGTTATTCTTAATAGAGTTGGAACCTTTTCATTAATGTTGTATAATAACGACTGCATTAGAAGATGCATCATTTGGCATCATGTTTAATGTCATGTTTGATTCTTTTGCTATTTTTGTATAAACAGTCACCAAGATATGATGCATCATTTTTTCTTCTTTCACTTCATGTTTACAAAGAATAAATCTGCTGAAGATCTCATCAAATAAATAAAATATGTAATCAGAAAAAAGAACACCTCACTTGTCAATGACGTCACTGTCAGGAAGCGGTTTCTGAGGTGTAACTTGCGCATATATCGTCATGGTGGGTTGTGACTCTCGGTCGGCCTGATCTTGGTCTATCTGAGGTCTGTCCCGAATGACGATAACATTGCATTATAATTAGTCTTGTGCCAGTTGTACGGTGACAGCAAAGCGTTCTTGCAACATGGGTGTGTGGGTGGCTCCCATTTCAATCATCCCAATTGCTCGCTTACCTTGTTGTAAAGTCAATCTTGTCAT
This sequence comes from Phorcus lineatus, assembly GCA_921293015.1. Taxonomy (NCBI): domain Eukaryota; kingdom Metazoa; phylum Mollusca; class Gastropoda; order Trochida; family Trochidae; genus Phorcus; species Phorcus lineatus. Next base: position 24,753,384 of record OV121088.1, on the reverse strand, counting down.
TCTCAAAGTGTTTTTTATACAAAGTCGCATTGGATTTATACCCTTTGGGCATGGGGCTATTTTGCTTTGCATAAAATAGGTGAAAACCTTAATTTGACAAAATTTTAGAATAGCATGCGTTTGATACCAAAGTTCAATATGAAACAATCATTGTTGTATTTGGGCGATGTGTTTTCATGCGATTGGGTTTGAATCTGAGTTTGATTTTTTTCGTAATTTCAAATCTAAAGTGGTAGCGTTTCTTTTGCCCTTGAGTAAAGCTATGGATTTTCAGTCTGGTCTCAATTGTAATTGAAATTCATTTTCTCAGAAGCATTTCGTGATTGTTTCTTCATCAGGCTGATAATTTGAAATGAAGCAGTTTGTCGAAATTATGTGTCTTTAATATCGTGTACGTGTTGATAAACACCGAAATGTCCTTGAGTTTGATTGTTTGAGGTAGCCAGATAGTATTTATTACCTGAGTATACCCACATTAGATTGTGCAGACCAATCATAGATTGTGGAGATTGTTTTGTCACATTAATACAGTTTGGAAGACTTCATTGGGGGTAGGAACAATACCGTTGTGTATTTACTGTAATATTAGATTGAATAGAGAACAGCTGATCACATGGTCGTAAACTTACGTACAGGTCCGCACTAAGACGCTCAATTATCTGTGTGATCTTAAGTGTATGGATTATGGTCACCACTGAAAGTATAAACAGAAGTATACTGAATTCACTTGAAGTAAGAATTGGCATTTTATATTTAAAGAAGCCACGTCCTTCGTAAATAATTCGTCGTGTATATTGACATTTAAATATATATATATATAAATTTGATGTCAAATCAGATGGATATATGAGAATGATCTAAAGGTTAAGATATTAGGGAAAATGCTTATCATTACCTGCCGTTATGGAGGTCAACTTAAATTTACAAGGATGTTTATAAAGGATCTGCCACATCACAATTTCAAGTCGAAACGTAAACATAAATTAGGACATAGAACATCATCACACATTATGAGTTAAAAGTTCTTTTTCATAAATATTTTAAGTGTCTGATATAGATCAACTGATAAGGCATAGTACGATGGAATACCGAATTAAATACATTTCTACAAGCATGCACTCTGAAGCTGGGTTTGATGCTACATGGTGTTTTGGGTTAAAAACGGTCATGATTCTCTTGTTCCATACCATGCTTGCAGGTTTCACCGCAATGTATAACCACAATGGTTTTGCGGACTTTCTTCATGCAATAATACAAGCAGCCGCGATATATGTGAAATACGCTTGAAAACGACGTTAAACCAAAAAGCACCTCACCCCATTTATAAACGGAAGAAACACATTCTTACACAGTGCAGTTTGTTTGATGATATAGTCGCATGTATCGAGTCATATCCTATTTCAAATTATATCTCTTTGTCTTGGAAGTGAAAGAACACACAACCCACCAACGTAATAACAACACATACATATACGAATATAGATTTTCAGTTTGGACATACAATAAAAACATAATGATAGGGGAATAAGGAATGGGATGACAATGACTTTGCCACCAGGGCAGGTTTATGACCAAAGGTCATGCAAATCATATCTCCAAGGGAACTGAAGTAACACATTTGCAAACATCATATTTGTTAATGAAAGAGAGTACACACGTCCCTGAAATATCGTATATATTATAATTAGCACTTAAATAGCGTGAGGCTGGGTGCATGAGCACTTTCATAGCGGGAGGTTAGCTGATGGTCGAACAGCAACAGCAGCAAAACACCTTCAATTCAACATTGCTTTAACAGCAGTAACTAGTACTATACCTGAAACAAAATATCCAATTACCGTTTGATGTATCACATCTGATCACATGGGACGCGGAAGCATGGTATCGGTATTAGAGAAGCACCTTTCCACATGGGATTACCTGACACTATTCTGTTATGAACGATGCAATAGATAAATGCAGATAAATGCCAGACAATGTCTATTCATGGATCAGAGAATACAAGGTGTGACCTAAACAATGGCAAATCGGCGGTAGAAGCTTGAGGATACAAATCTGCTGTCCCAAAGTTGAAATTATGAAATTAACATTACTTAAATTTTCTTCATATCAACAGATGCAGAATTGGTCTGTCCCCAGTGCCTCTTTCAATCAAATAATCAGAAGGAAGAAGTGGGACAAAGTAAATAACATAATAGGATTTCAAGATAGAATTTGAATTTTTAGCAGCATATGTTTTGCTAAAACAACAGGTAGTTTTGAAGACATCATGAACAACAGTTAAATATATTTTTAATGTTTTGTTCTTTTTAGTTACTAGAAGTAAACATCAAATGTTGTCGTAATGATGCATATGTGATAAAAGCCCGTTCCACTTTATTTGACATTTATTAAAGCCGCAATGATTTATAATGATTTTATTAGATTTATGATAATCGATTATCTCATATAACAAATGGAGAATGTTTTCAGAATTTAAAGGTTAATTTCATATTAAATCAATATTTACTGAGATACATCATTCGGAATAGGAGAACAAGTTTAAAATGAGAAGTCATAACTCAAACATAAAGAGGAAACAAACGGAAATTGCTTGTATAAATCCGAATCTCTAGACTATATGTCAAAATATTTACATATATAAACATATTGTTGTAATATTAAAGAAACTATGACTTCGGTTTAAGAGGTTTTGGTACTCTACTCTGTTTGCTTCTCTCAGTTAATAAATGATAATGTACTTGAATTTTTATGATGAGTTTATTCAAATGATTCAAATGACTTAAAATATTAAAATAAAATGATAACGGGAAGTATGATTCACATGGATCAAGACTTTAAATTATTTTTAAAAATGTCTTTCATCTTGATTGTAAATAAACACACCTTTGGATAAAATTCAAGATATACACTACGTAAATCGTTGATAATTAACTATCAGTTACAATACAATAGTCGTGTTTTTGTTGCTGTACCACTTGTCTTGATTTTTCTGATGCGAGAAATCTAAGTTGTACACCCCTAAGTTATACGTATGGTAATTTATAATCTTGTATTTCAAATAATTGTTAGAATTTTTACATCTTGATGATTACAAAGGTATTTGGATTTAAATTGTTGATGATATCTGAATTTGCAAGAGCTTTTCGACTTAAAATTTGGCAAAATATGTATCGAACAATGACCCGACGTTCTCTGGGGGCCTGCAAGACCGGGCAAAAATTACTAGACCGTTCGCTTATAAGACGACCCTATAATAACTGTCGATCGGGCGGAGAGTTAAAAATAACATGTCACATGATATGCCAGTCATGTGATTTTGACATGTTCTTCAATCAAATTTGTTCAAACTGTTTACAAACGTCTGGTTTATAACGTTCATAGCTTTAAAACATGACTTTAAACGGTATTAAATAAATGTTTCTTTTAACGGAATAATATTTATTGGTTAAACGACCGAATGAAAGACTAACAAAAGAAAAATTAATTCTTTTCAATGATTTTGGAACTTTCCTCTATCTTTACGTTGCGTAGTTATTTTTCTAACTGTTAATTTGAAAGAATTACATGCCCGTGTTTTAGGGGTAACGTGGGTATGCAATATAGATATATTTTTCTACCGTTATTTGTCTTTGCGCGTCAAGTATGCCGTTGTTTCATTATTCTAAAACCAGTCTCGTAATTTGGTGAGTTTTTGAAACCCTACCTTGATATCTAAACGAGATTTTTTTAAAGTGAATCATCTCGATGCAGTAAGTTGTGCAGAGATTAAGTGTCCAGTAAAGTCTAACCCAGAATTAAAGTTCATAATATTCTTTCGTGAGATAAACCTCGTGTAACCCCTACGAAAACAGTAGAAAAAAATTATCTAGATCTATAATTGACCAAGAACTTTGACAAAAGGTGAAGGTCGCATGCCCAAGCTCCGCGCATTGCGGTGGACACAACACAATGCTATCCTTAAAGCTTGCACAGCGTTGCATGGAGCTTGGATCAGGGAGGTCTCGTTGTTGTCAAATACCGATCATCTTCGGAAATCATCGGCAGTCGTCGTTAAACTTCCAAATATGGTCAATGCGAAATCGTGTACAGATGTATTTCGGAACATTGCAATCATAACCATGCAAGTCATGTAAAACTCGAGATGCAAAAGTCTGTTTCGCAAGGCTGATTTTACAACTCTTCATTTTTCATTTACCAATTGTAAAACGTAACTTGTAGCATTGCTAAATGTGTATATCCCTCTTATTTGAAATACAAAAATGAGTTTCGACTTTGACATTTCTAGATTTACATTTGAACTTTGTAAAGTTGAGAACAGCAAGTTGAGTTTTACAGGATTGAAATGTAAGGTTTGCATACTTGGACTTGTCTTTTCGAGAATTGCATGGTTGAGAACAACATGTTACAACTTGCGAATTACGAGTTTACAGGATTTCATTTTTGCCACACATCCCCTTCCATAAAAAAAGTGTACATTGGTATCATTTATATAAAATTTGTTGGCGTCTTAAAAGTATTTTAAAGCAGTTTTTGGCACATATTTTTATAAGATCTTCAGAGCTTAAAAGGAGTCGTAACTTCTCATAATCCGGTAAACGAGTAAAAAGTGGAATAAAACACTTCAGTGAAATAAAAAGATCTTCTCTTATGTCATTGTAAAGTGGACACTCGAGTAAAACGTGATGTTCTGACTCAACTAGGTTTGGACAATGGAAACATTTTCTATCTTCACCACTGGACTCGATACCTTAACGTGGTGTGGTGGTTTGCGTGCTTCAGAGACCCCTAGAACTATGCCAGCTGGAGCTTTCATGCTCCTTGTAGGGACACCCACGCTAGACAGGTCGACGGATAGAAGCCAGACTAAATTTGAGTCCTTCTAAAACCTGTTCTCTATCTCTCACTATGCCTTTCTTTCCGTCTTTTCCCTCAGCCTTTCGATCCCTTTCTCCCTCATCTGTCCACTCTCTTTTGGATGCTTGTCATCCACGTGTTTAATAACTGAAATATTGTTCAAAGCACGTTAAACCCCAACTCACTCACTCACTCACTCAAGTTTGAGTCCTTCATAGCGGCCGGTTTCAATACGCAAGGGGGCAGTACCAGTCCTGAACAAAGTAAGGGCACGTCTGTGAGATTTTGGTATGAGTGTTAAAAGATAGGCTTCTGTTTCGAAGGTCGTTTTATGATTTCTGTAGTGCCTAAGCTTGTTTTTTCCCGGACCTCTTTTAGCATTTTCACGTTGTAATGCTGTTTACCATGTTCTGATAAAGGCTTGCAAGGACAATTCCTCACAGTCTCGTACAGTAATGGTGTTATTTAAAAGAGCTTCTTTTGTGATCCCCAGGTTATTCATACGCCGGTAGAAAGACGAATGCCATGTCTTGTTGCGTTTCAATAATGTATTACATCCAAGATTAAAAACGTTGGAGTTTAAACGTTCTTGGTCCATATTCATAATTCTTCTCCAATACCGAATCAAACATACATCCTGTCGTACTCTCACAGAGGTCCATCCCATATCGCCAATAACGGCTTCATTTGGAGTATTCTTTCCCAAGCCTAAATAAGATCTCATGGCACGGTTCTGAATTGCGTTGATTGATGTAAAGTCTTCTGTCCCGTAGATAGATATACCATATGCAAAAACTGGCCATACAAGTGCATCGTATAGTTTTGTATAAGTTTTAAAACCGATGTTACCGAGACTCTTACACTTGGATATGACAAGACCGAGAGCACGACCAGCAGCTGCTGCCACGTGACTAGCTGTAACCTTGTAGTCGAGATGTTCCGTTAATGTCAGTCCCAGGTGACGGTACTGGCTCACTGTTGACAGAGTCTTCTCGCCGCACGTGAAGGTGTGTTCAGTGACCGGAGCGCTGGCTTGCCGAAAATGAACAACTTGCGATTTTGTGCTATTTATAGATATGTCGTCCTACCTCATGTACGAATGTCGATCTCTGATTGCTCCAAGTGACCCTAAACAAACCGTCACCGAGGGATGATAATTCCCTAGCACTCCGCTACATGAGTAAACCGGGCTTCCACGTCAATCAATCAAAGTCACGTGATCAGGTCATAGGTGTTGTTCATTTCTGTTTGTCTTTTAAATAATACATTAAGACATTCGGTAAGATATATTCGTTATAACATTCCGTCAAGGGTGACATATGGATATATAAGATTCCCTTGAAAGGTTTTATGCAACTCGCGTTCCGCTCGTTGCATTAAACCTTTTGCGGGAATAATATATCCCTATGTCACAATTGATGGAATGTCATAACTTATATTGCCACATAATGTCTCATAAGTGTCAATTTAAGAAAAGGCTTTTGACAACGCCTAACAGTATGGATTAAAATCTCATTGATTTACTTCTGATGATATGAGAACTTATGAAGCTAAGATGATCTTAAGGACATGAGAACTTATAGATTAACTTCGCTTGAACTTGGTCTTAATTGAATAATTAGCCTGATCTGTCAGACTACTAAACCACTGAAACATTTCAGAAAGGCCAAAAGGATGTATCTCAGTAAGATTGACAGATGACATGTCTTAAATCACACGAAGGGAGTAATTTAAAACTCGTTAATCAATCAATAATCAATCACTTCTCACCTATCTAAATTTTATTAGATAAACAGCTATACTACTATCAACATATCACAAACAGATTTGCGTTTTAGACACATGCCACATAGACTCAACTAAAAGGGTGTTCAAACCTAAAGAAAAGAATTTTAGAATAAGGAATAAGTTTTACGCCCTCGATATGCAACAAATTTATAGGCACAAATCCAGAGTGTAAAAAGCCATTTAAGCCAACAACGTTTCACTGTATTTTTACATGTATCTGTTCATATTTCACTAAAGAAAGAACTTTGTACAAACCAACTTAATTTTCAAGGTAATCAAATATATTCACACCCAGCAACTTTTTATGTGCAAAATGGTGTCAATAATAAAATCAGAATAGCTTTTCGAAAATCATAATGCAAATTTGTAAAACTTTTGTTTAACCACTTATCTCCTTGAAAAATACTGGCATGTCATACATCATATGCCGATTCTCGGTTCAAATGCAGTCCTGTTCTGTTCTGGTTAATTACGGAATCAATGAAGATAAGAACATTTAAACGGAATCATTACCACATGTCATTAAACAGGATTCTAAGATGCCTAGCGGTTAGAACAATCGAAAATAAAGTACTTTATCAGACAATAAAGGTATAGTTTTTTCATGACGTAACAATTGAATGACGTTATATCCGCTCTTCTCCGCTGCCCCCTCGTGAACATGCGTCTTGGTAACCTTTAATCTCGGTTCTTTCGATCGATCAACATGGCTTATCCCTATCAATGTCTATCGTATTGGCGATTTTGCCGATAATGTTTCTCTTAATGGAGACTAGTTTCGAATCATCTAGTTCTTTTTACCGAAGAGAAGAATGGAAAGCAAATGCTTGTCGACTGTCGAGTGACTGCGTTGTTTCACGTCAGGTCACGGCGCCCCGTGGGACTGTGACGTTGGTTCACGTCAACCGTCTCTACCAGGTTCAATGTGATAAGGTCAACCTAATAATTAAGTAATTCTGGGTCTACAGCCCCAACAGTCTGCTTGTATCAGAGATTAAAGCATCACCTTCAACGTTTATGACAGCAGCAAAAAAATAAATGTCCGGATTCAGTCCGCCATCACGCTTCCAAACAAACAATACCCATAATTCTTTGTGGAATGTTAACCACGTGATAAGCCTTATATGGGCAATCGCACGACACGAGTTTGTAAAAGTGAAGTTTTTTTAAAACAACAGGTTTTAATTTGTTTGTTTAAGTTTTTAAAGAAAAAAATAAGAAGAATATATAATTCAAAATTGAATGAATGGAAAAGTTAAAGTGCAAAACTGCAGTAATCAAAGCTTTAACCAACTGCATGTCGTTTTAAACTAGGGGTTGGGCTCCATACTTGGAATAGCCGACAGTTAGCCCTGTTCATGGATTATTAATGTGAGCGATGAAAACACTATATTTTATTTCGGGATTATTAAAATAAGAGTGGTCCCTGTATGGATTATTTTAGCATCTTAGAAAAGAAATAAAGTTCGCTCTACCCCAATGTGTTTTGTAATAAAGTATAGTTTTTCCCTGAACTATTATAACGTTAAAGCACTCGGACTACCGTCCTCGTGCTTTAACTATAATAGTTAAGGGCAAAACTATACTTTATTACAAAACACATTGGGGTAGAGCGAACTTTATTTCTTAAGTAACAAGGTTTGATATTTTACAATCAAGGAAAATAAATGGTCAGATAAAGTATTACTTTTTATTACTCGCCCGTGTAAGATACTGCAGTGTAATATTTATACCGCGATATTAAACTAGTGTAATACCGCTGCACATATGACGTCATAATATTTTGTGGTTGTGACGTCACAATATTGGCACCGCCGTCACAATGGCGGCCAAGTCGCGAAAATGTTTCGTTCAGCACACTTTCGGCAATAATGCTTAATTTCTAAGGTCAAGTAATAAACAGAATACTAAATTTCCTTCAATTTAATACTATTTTTATTAAACTCGTTAATGATTTGGTATCAAACTCGGTTTCACTCGTTTTATACTTAATCATTAACTTGTTTAATAAACATAGTATTAAATGGAAGGTCGTTTAGTATCCTCTATAACCATACAATAAAAAACTGCACATGTACACTGATTTTTTTCGTCGTCTGTTCGCAATAGTATAATGAGGAAATAAAGGTAAGCACAAATGTTCCAGTGGTGAGGAAATCCATGTATGCATAAATAATGCCACAGGTGTTGTGTGCTAAGCTCTTCATAAATAACACTACTCAGTATCTGTAAACACAGACAGACAGGCCGACTATTGTTTATTAACGTCTCACTCCTTTACAACACGATATCAATAACATAGAGGCATCGGTAAAGGTGTTCCACTCAATTTGACTTATACAAGAGAAAAATAGTAAAAGACACAAAAAGTGATGAAAATTTGTGTAAAAGATATTTTTTCTTCTCTCTAGTATCAAAATGCAGGTTTTGGCAACATTCTGCAACATCTCCTCGAATTGACAGATTATTTAAAAGAGTTCCAAATCCTTTAAAATATCAAAATGTACAACATTGGTAGATGCAATATACGAAAGTTTTTCTTTAATGTATATACAACAATTGCATTGAAAAAGTCCCCGTCTTCGTAGTTATTACTGCCAAAAAAACCCACTTTTTACTGGTAGATTTTCATATCGTCCAGTTTCTAATCTTATCACTACACCACATCTATATTTGGCCATTGCGGCAAGGTAACCCCATAACATATTTAAAGTTAGGGTTGAAACATTAGACATATCGAGGGCGTTAAAAATATTCCTTATTCTTAAATTCCAATTCTTTACGTTTGAACAATTTAGTTTAGCCCATTTAAAGATAAAACTGTTGAGTCTATATCGCATATGTCTAAAACGCACCCTTTGTCTAACAACACTTGTACGCTGTCGAACTCAAGGTGGTATCCAGCTCATATCCCAATCAATAGCAGAGTACTTTGGGCCCGTACTTTCCTAGACCAGGAAAAACCAGAGGTAGATTACATCAGAGCCTTTAGCTTCGAATTCGAATAAGATTTAATCTAGCCATATCGATACTGGATCAATTATTTATTCACCCTTTAGATACACTTTCCTTTTTCGTTACGTTTTTGCACAGACAACCACATGCCATTTGTCAATTACATAAGCACAGAAAAGATAATACAGTTTGGGGGAAGGTTGGGCGGAGGGGGGTGAGGTGGGGTGTAACATTTTCTTGGTTTCTTTGATGCAAATAAAAACCTTAAATTTATGTTATTAAATACGAAAATAGTATTCTTAATTTTTTTATAACGGCTTGTGGAATTCCATCAATAACAGTTTTAAATGAACTTATCAGAAAGACAATGTTATCTATTCATGCAAAAATGTCCTATTATGATACTGATAGCAGTCCTCTCCGTTGATAATTTAATTTTACTGTTTATTGCATTACACTATTGATTCTATTCCAAAAGAGGTAGCTCCGTCATAAATTCTTATACAACCTCTGTCCTGATACAAGCGTCTTTCGGTCTAGAAAAATCTTGAAGTTAGATTGGATGCAATCAAAGTTAGTTCTGCAATAAGCGACGCCATTTCAAAAGTTATTTTCCAAAACGCCTCAGATATCCGTATGTTTTCTGAAAGGTAAACTTTATTCGAAAATGAACTTTTCACTTGAGTCTTCTTTACACCGAACATTCGACTTATTTATCAACTTTATCATTGCAGTGACGACAAATATGTTATCCATTCTTTCGGTGTGTTCATCGGTTGAAATATTGCAAGGTAGTAAATGTTGCAATATTTTGCCACTAGGGGAACCTGACTGAAGCTCGAGAAGAACTCGTATTAGAACAGAGGTTGTATAGGAATTAATGACGGAGCTATCTCTGTGTGGTAAGAATGATGATGAAATTAAAATAATTTTATGTAGCAAACCAGTCAAAGTCTCATGAAACAACTTTCTTCTCAGCTTGATCGTACTCAAATCCAAAACCGACAAAGGTCGAATTTTACAGCAGCTGCAAAGAAACAGGCTTGGTGAGGAGAAAAACACAAATAGCTTCAGTCAACATATTGCTACACGTCTGTAAGCGCGACGTGAATTCTAACCCAAGTGTTGATAACATAAAGCATTGCTGAAGGCTTTGCCCCTGCATATAGATTTATAGTAGTTACCAATAACGTTCATGGCAGTTACGTAAACCCAAGTCCCCAAGCATTTATAAATCCATTTATATCTAGAGTAATATCATCAGTTACATTTACGGGTGAATTAAGTCATTATATTAAACTTATTTTAATCCTCACGTTATTCAATGCCTACTTGTACCTAGAGAGACAACATAATTGGCTTATACATGTAAAATCAAGTTTACTTTCTGCAAAGCATGTGAATTAGGTTTATGTTTATAACTGTAGTTCAGCGTAATAACATACGTGAAACATGTATGGCAATTAGCAAAAATAGTGGAATGTTGTAAGGCTGCAATTTATTCCTGGGCATCAGGCCTATAACATCTTATCAAATATGCATTTTATCTTCAATGTTATATCAATGGAATGAGCCGTGGAAAACATGTGTCTTCAATGCTGAAGAATCAACACTGTATGAAAATGCATTAACTGACGCAGCTACGTTAATGACTATGTAAACCAATGTTTACAAAATTATTTGCAATGAATGATGAATGATCATTTTTTGTCCTATGCTAAGGGTTGGTACAAAACAGAAACTGCAAGATTCCAGACTCATATTCACAATTAGCTAGGTAATTAGTGTGTCAGTCTCAAACACAAGAAATAACCATGATCATATACTCAACAATTAAAGTTAAGGGCCACCTCAATATCTAATATGCAAATAGATCATTACATTAACTATAGAATATCTCAATATTGAAAAGCTAGGTGGATCTTAACTTAATCTGGCACAATTATGTTCTGTGGAACGTAACAACCTTTACTATATGATTATATTGATAGATATAGCTTTATCAGATGGTCATAAAGTTTCCGAAAGTACCAAACTTTGGCACTCAATTATCTTTGCGATGTATGTATGTACACTGTTGAGCATGTGTCCAGCCCTGGTGATCATTGAATTTTTACAAATGAAATGTACAGTATTCATGGCAATTGATTGAATATGGATGTACATAAATGACATCTGCTTTATATATATTGTCAAGAAGCCACATCCTTGAAAACCTATTTATCGAGTGTTATAACATTTAACTACATAAGTAATAGATGCAAAAACAGGTGAAGAAAATGAGGAAAAATGTGTTTTCAGAATGTCAAGAGAGTAGATGGTCAGGAAAATGCTCATCATGGCCTGCCATTGTGGGGTTCATCTTCACTCACAGAGATGATTTTAACTGAGACTGAACTGACTGACCATTTGATCTTACAATTACGAAAATGTTAAGGAAAACGTACATCATCACACATCATGAGTTATCTGTCCAATTTCGTAAATATGTATCTCCAACGGTCTGCCATTGCATGGCAGATGTATCTGATTACGTATTGTTACACTGAATATTAATGGAAAACCTTGCTACATGAAGACTTCATCTCTAGTTTGGGATAGATGCATATGCTGCATTTTTTTAATTGCAAACGAAACAAATATATGCTATCACTGTGTAGTTTTTTGGGTGTCACAATTATATAAATGAAGTCATTTCTCTTCGCACGCAATAACAAGGTCCTATATTGCCTTTCTAAGCAATAACTATTCATATATAAACAAATACCCCAAGCACATCAATGACAGAAGCCCATGCAAACCATATTCTTCAGGGTAACTGAAGTTACACAGTTGCAGATCTTTGATGGTTAAGGAAAAAAGGAGTGCAAATGTCTTTGCATGCTCCTCCTATATAGAAACTCCATTAGTGTCAGAGAGGATGCATAACACTTGAATAGCATAAGGTTAGTTGAAGATCGGCGTCTTGCAGCTGTCCTGATAATTTGTTTTAGTATCAAAAGTATTGCTAGCACTATTGCAGGAAGAAACACCATTGTGATTAAACCGTTGAATAAAAGTGTTAGGTGGACTCGGTACAATATATAGCATTCCATTAATAGTGATTGTAACATTGTACCAACTCATTAAGTACCGTAGCTATCTTACTGTCTACATCTTGTTAATAATTAATCAAATTAAAAAATTACCTTATTGTATTGTGCATTTTATTTATCGTTTATATATTGAGAATTCACAATATAGTACTACTATCCCTTTTCGTGAGGAATGTCATGGACATTCCAGGCTCATATCATATTTTGTTTTATTGCCGTCTGATTCAACTATGTCGGATGAAATGTATAATAAAACGTAGGTCAAATATCGATATAAAACATAGTCGATCCTTAATCGTACACATGGTACTTTTTAAACTTAAAAATTTGACATAAAATAAAGGGACCATTTAACAACCTTATGTCCTATTCTATACCATTGTTGTTACTATGTTTTCATTTTAACAAGCACATTCCTGAAGATTATGTACAAAGGATGTTGACTGCACGGTATTAATTTCTAACATAAAATTCCCATTTGTTTGCTTAAAACAAGTACTTTTTCACTCAGCTGAATTGCTTAATCACTATAGCCAGTATAATAGAAACGATAACCAGTCTAACAGAAACAGTATGTTGCACTTACATCAATATATGTCCCTGAAACAAAATACCCGTTGATGTATAACATGGCTGTCCAAGCCGACGTGCAAACATGGTATTCGCGTTTTAGACTCCCTTTTTCAGTCTGCGATTGGCTGAAAATATTCTGCTTTAAACGTTGATAAAGGTATATTCATAGAACGCTTTCAAGGAATAAAATGTCTAACCAAATCAAAAGGTGAATCGATGATATGAACTTGAGGATTCACCTTCAAGCCTATCACTCAAAATTTTCTTATGGATTTAACATATTTTTTTCATAGAAACAGATTCAACTTCCTCATTTAATAAAATGATGAGCAAAAGGATATTTTTTCACCCTACAATCAGAAGAGCAAAAGTAATGCTGATAAAAGAATCAAAATGTAATCACAGAAAATTACAGTCATTTAATCATCTCCTTCATTTCGAAAGCACGTTTTTTCATGAGTGAGCGAAGACTGAAATATTTGAATGACTGAAAACAGAGTCAATCACAAATCCACCATTAGTCTTCAGGGAAATCTAACCTAGCCTTGCATTTCAGCCTGTAATTACTACTGCAATATTCACTGGGATCCGTTGGTCTGCTTCGACATAACACCTCTCCATCTCTCTTCGTTTCAAGTCTCGGACTGCACTTAGCTGATTGGAGGCTGTTGGGCAGTTGTTGTAGGCTGGAATGTTGTCTTTAGTTACAACTACACAACAAAATACTGTTGGTGTGCTTTCCAGATTGATACGTTAGGAGCCTAGCTTGCTGCTCCGTTGGTGAACAGAATGATCACGTCTAAATGTAATCTCACTACTACACGTTGACAAGGTTATATATATGAATTGTTATCAACATTATTGCCTCTATTGAGCTGATTAACACTTCTAGCCAACCTGATGTCCGTTTAATGATTGAAATTCAAATAAAAAACTGATGTGTAAATCAGTTTACTTGTAACATTAACAAAAACATAAATAAGAACGCCAGTTTAAAAATATGTCAACTTAAGGTTTAAATAATTTTGGTGAAATTTGGCCGACATAAATGTTTTTAAAGCTATATGTAGTTATAAGAACATAACAAACCGGAGATTAAGTTAAGTTTGGTCCATTCTGTGGTTGAGTTCTCAATATCAAGTGTTGTCCCAAGAATTCATTTATGTGATACATACAAGTTGTAGTCTATTTGACGTTTATTTCAAGCCACAATGATTGATAGCTTTATTAGATATATGATAACCAGCTAACTCAAATAACAAATAGTTGATTAAGAATGGCTGACTGCTCATGTCATGTCAGGATAACCTCAGAAGTACTATTTGTAATAGATTAATTATAAGGTAACAATGGAAAATCATAACTCATACATGCTCTTGTAGCAGAGCTCCTAACCCGGGACACAGACTAGGAAGTGTCAAATAATTATAGACACTGACTGAATTGAAGGGGATAACAAATGATACAATGGTCCTTATAAGGCATATTGGTCTCGTCCAAAAGACACTTCGGTCCATCATGAAAGAAACGCTATAAAAATTATATTGTGTACTGACTCCAAACTTGATTAGATAATGAAATGCAGATTTGGTTCTCTATTTTTATTCCATCAAATTGCTTTTCAAGTTGCAGAGCAACTGTTGTTTTCCTTTCATTCCTTTTTTGATAAATGTTTGTGTGAAAATATAAAGGTGATGACCTTATTTGTATCTTCTCAAAACGAGTTTCACTGGTCATTTAGAAAAACAGTTCATATACACAACAAATGTATCTATAGGCCGTTTGCTTCTTGAGAAGAAGTTGAAAGTCGGGAGAGTATATTGACTGATGGATGGATGGATAGATGGACGTTTTTCCATACCGAAAGCGCCTCTTGCCTTCCAAGCATAACTAGACACAAGGATTTCAAGTTCCTTTAAATTTTGCCTAATAGATTTTCAGTTTTGAACAGAAAATGATTTGATGGGTTCCAAAACACGGTCAAAGCTAACATTCATTATAGTTTTAATTATCCAAAAGGCACCAAAATATGTGATGACTGATCAACACAGGATAAGCCCGTACATACACAAATGCGCGCACATACACACAGACATGCACACAATCACGTACTAATAGAGGTTGTTATATATCCCCCACTGAAAGTTCTGGGGATAGTACAATTGAAACTATGATTTTGGTACGCAAATGCATGGACTAATAGATTATGAAAGGTGGAAGATGAAGTCTGAGAGTTTGAATGATTGTTTTATTCTCTAAGAAAAAGACATCAAACTTAGATTTGACTGCTTGCTTTCACATGCATACAATGTAACCAAATTGAAGAGAAAATTACGTATTGCATCAAAATAAACTGATACGTACTTAAGTATGTTCTTTATTTGAGAATTATTTTCCAAAAACCACACTTAAAAATAAGATGAGAACGTGTTTTATGGCCAAATAAAATATAAGGTATGAACTAAGGAGGGAAGAAATGTAAATGTAATCAAAATATGAACAGAATATTCTTGATCCATAAGATCCATACTAAAAAAGCCTTGAGTAACATTAAATCATGACTTCATGATACATTGATGAAAAACAAAACAAAGGACAACTCCTTTGGTTATATAAGATGTTGATGAACGTCTAGTCTCATATTTGCATGGCAATATGAGATCTTTGATGCGCAAATTCAAGTTTCTACAATCATAACCAATCTTTACCCACTTGCCCAAAAATGGGATGAACACTTGCTGAGTATTGTGACGCTCATGCAACACCAATAGTAATGATAAACTATGAGTCAATATTGACGAATTATATAAGACTTCGTTGGTTATATTCCTGTCTCTTTTCAAATTTTGTTCTTGCCTGCATCGAATAACTTTAACATTCATGAAGTCTTTGAATTCAATATATTTTTACAACTTTTATTCACTTTGTGGTTTAATAGACATGACTTGTTTAATGGTTGAATCCGTCGTAGGTTTGAATAAGGAAATGATGTTTAACAGAACATTGTTAAGAACGTAGATTTGCATGTTACATTTATTGAGACCAACTTTGAATTTAGTTTTACCAATTGCAAAATGATTCCTACATTAACAGAAATGAAAAGTGTTATGACATTGTAAGCGATAAGAATCTACAATGACACAACAATATTTTCTACGTCACGTTTTATTCTTACCATGATTTGGTGAAATATCATTAGAGGTTGAGAGTCAATTGTTAATATCTCATCACTCATTTAACGTTTAAATAGGTCTATAAAGTATTTACAAAAAGGATTAGCTCAGCTTCGATCTGAATCAGAGTCTCAATTAAAAGAGAAATTGATTAATAAAAACACAGAGGATGTAATTATTCG
Source organism: Phorcus lineatus (assembly GCA_921293015.1). Classification (NCBI taxonomy): domain Eukaryota; kingdom Metazoa; phylum Mollusca; class Gastropoda; order Trochida; family Trochidae; genus Phorcus; species Phorcus lineatus. The sequence goes on along the minus strand of OV121088.1, from coordinate 24,736,761 downwards.
TCGCTATGTTACAACGCGTCTATCTTAGCAACTAATTTGTTTTGGTTGAAACCATGCTTATCTTTCAATTGAAAAATCATATACGATACTATACTACAACAAATAAACTATACCCCACTTTGAATGATTTAGAACGAACATTGTTTTCTACTTATTGCTAGGAAATTACTGTTTGTAAACTTCAACGTAACGGAGTGATGATGGTGTTAAGATGAACGAATATATTCTCCAAACATTTTATCGACCAGAATAGCTTAGTATACGCACAATAATGGTGTATAAAGGCATGTTGTGTCATTTATCAATAACACAAAATCATAAGTACTTCAAGGCAGAAAATTATGTATGACAAAAATGTGAGAGTTGGTTTATCGAGGCTTTTAAGGACAGATATATTTTTTCAGGAATTTTAACTTCATAACAAGTTACGCCATGTTTAAAAAGCACAAAATCGTACACTCCTTTAAACTATATGTATACAAGAAATGTCATTTAAACAGTTGAAACAATAAATCGATTCAAGGAGCAACCATAGTGTGTATTATGATATATATATATATAGTTTTATAATATATCTATATAGAAAAAAACATTTGTTGAAGAAAATCGAGATGATTTATTCACAAGTACTTTCGACCATGATGCCTCCCGCCGTAGAACATATTCGGACGAGAACATTATCATGTACAGGGGTGGGCGCTCCAATATAAATAGAATCAAATTTATTGAACGATCAATATGAATTTGAAAATGTCCCCAGGGGATACGTTACGTCTCTAATCCGTGCTTTTCTTTTTCTGCAAACCCACACCTCTCCTTCTTTTGGTTTCGAATCGACAGACGCCAAGTCAGCCATGATGGACAATAGCCCCCTCAAGTTTGGCCAATATGACGTCATTTGTAACGTTACTTGAAATGACGTCATTCACCTCGCGCATGGTTTATCGTCAAATAAAGCACATCGTCCGTCCCATTGTTTTCCATTGTTTTAATGCCGTGGGTGTCTTATATATATATAAATATATATATATATATATATATATATATATATATATATATATATATATATATATATATATATATATATACTGCATGCTACATATGTAGCGCATTACAAAACATACTTGCAGATGGATATTGAATTGAAGAATATTAAAGTTTTGAATTAAGCTTTGACTTTCTGATGGGTTTTGGATAAAATCATATTTAGCCCTTGTTAAGATGTGTTAAAGATTTTTTGGCTGTCTTTTGCTTTTAATGATTTTATTTCTTTTCAACATTTGGCCTAACTTCTTGTCTTGACTAAGCATAGGAAAGTTCCTATGTATAACTGGAAATAATTCCGCATTGATTTTATTATCTGTTGTCACGAAAGCGATTGTGTTTTGGTCCTAATTTATCTTATCTTTAGGAGTACGTAACTCTTCAAGAGTGAGTGCCTGTGCTTTATTTATTCCATCTTTGATAAGAGGTTCTGGATAGCCTCGCTGCAATAGTGATAATTTTAGTTCCTTCAATCTTAGCGACCTTAGGTTTTCATTGCTAATTAAGGCACAAACACGTCTAGCTGATTAGCATAATTTACAATTATATGTCATATCATATCGTTTCATCACAGTAATAACCTTAAATGACGGAAACTTAAATACTAAAGAGATTTCAACCCATTAGTATTTGATAAGTTTACAGAGAAAGAAAACATAAGCTAATTTGGTTCCACGAACATGTGCAGTGATAATTGTGTGAAACGTGTAATGAAATTTTCGGATAAAACAATTAGTATATGCACAACAGTTCGGATCATGTTAATTGGTGATATTGAGCTTAGTTTGATTTGGTAGCTGATTGGATGGTCAATAGAATAAAGACATGTCTAAATTCGAGCCCACTTACTTCAGGTTTACAATGTAATATATAAATACATCTGGAGATCTACATTGACTCAACTGTCAATCAGATTAACAATTCTTAAACTATATTTACCATGCAGCATTATGTATTTAAGAATCATTTATTTCTTGATTTACGTTAAAATTATAATTATACAGGTATGTTTCAATGGCATCATGTCATAATGATGTCAACAAGAACATGCGTTGAAATTGAAGTAAAACATTGTGACATGAGCAATATTTTTACAATATGAATGTGTTTATGAAAATGACAAACGAAAGATTAACATGTTTCAAAGTTTTGGCCCGTTCTGTGGTTAAATGAGAGTTCCCAGCACAGATTTGTCTGAAAAATGCATATGTGATACATTTCACTTTTTGACGTCTAACTAGACAAGGCAACGTCCATTCAATATTTCGTAACTTGTATTTTGCTTCGAGATTCCGTGAAAATAATTGTCTTTAATCATATTTATTCAAATACGTGTTTCACATTGTGAAGAAAAATAGAATTACCATTGAAAATATTTATGAGCAGCTCTAAACCCTGAAGAATTAATGGTTGATATTGATACGACATTTGAAGCTCATTATTCATTGAAACCTCATAACAATTTGTTCCTTTCTGCATATTAAGCCTATTTGTGTTAATTTGGAAAAAGGAAAGTTAATCCAAATATAATTGCATTAAAGAATGAACAACCTCAACCATTACCAAGCTGGTTTGGTATTATGCTGTTAAAAAAATTAGGTCATCGTTGACATATAATTTCCAACATGCATAGTTTTAGGATTACATATCCACGGATATATCAATTGAATTATATTCCATGCTAAAGGGCAACGACCTTGACAAGCAACATCTGGTGTAATACCAATGTTAAAGTGCGGTTGGAAATGTGACCATCCCAATGTCCGAATTGGAACCATTGCCATATTAACCTTCAATATGCTGCGATGATGATGTGATTGCTTTTTTGATGATGTAAAGACCAAAACGATGATGCAATATCTACATGAAATGGATATGTCAGTGAATGTTCGGTCCTTTTGACACCGTTGTCTTTTTCTCATCGTTTCGCGTTTTGTAATAGAAGATAAGTGAACAAATCAACTTATCAAGATTTAAATTGTTGACACACTTGGCACCTATTTTGTCTCTATTTGTAACTATTTTTACGACCTGAGTTCATATTTATCAAGATAATGATTTATGAACTTGATTTTATTCATAACTGTACATTAAGTTGCTCCTAACCTTGATTGAGGTTTTACAAGGATTATAATATTGAAAACACATTGTCTTAATTCAAATGTGACAAATATTTATAGTTATTGTAATTATGGGGATCATAAATGATACATTGGTCCAAATATGGGATACGGGCTTCACCAAATAACACACTTTCGATCAATTTGAGATCGAAATGCTTTGGAAAACTTTAATGTTGTTAGGTAAATGAATATTATGAAACGAGATTTGGTGACTCTTTTGGTTACTGTACTTGCTGAATTACTATTGAAGGTGTTACCTATTATCTAATCTTTGATTGGAAATGTTTATACAATATTCACTAAGCTCTGAATTTTAGGTTATGGATTTTGTGTAATAATCCGGAGATAAATTTTAAGGATTTATTTTCACTGAAATCGCTCAAAGATAAAAAAAAAATTTGAAATATGAAATATCCCAAAGGCACCAGTACAAGTAACGATTGTTCAACATATGACAAAAAGTCCGCATGCAACCTGCACACAAGCACGCATTGGCAATGGTAATTTCTATGTTAAGGTGTAAAGGACGATACAATTGAACTGTCATGTTCGTAAGCCTATGTTGTCATAAAGTGTGCATCAGACATTCTTCTTTCAGTGAAATTATTAAGAACATATTGATAAATTAAAGATTACTATAAATCTGTAATGTAATTCGAATTGAGTCGGTCAATGCTTTAAAGTATTTTCAAACACATGCTAATTTCGGAAACACCAGAGTGTAGGGCAAACTATCTTTATTATCTCTGTCCATGACATGTGCAAGGTACTTCACTAATGATAGCATAGTCCTATTAACATCAGCCAGATAATCATGTTTACGACTCCCAATGAGACTATAATTCCGGAGGCCGAGAAGTTTTTTTATCTATCCCGAAATACACAGCTTTCGGTTGGTATAGATTCAACATTAAGAGCTTAAAAACAGATGACTAAAAATGTTGATGTTTTTTTTTAATATGTAGAATTGGTTTTGATAAAAGTGTGTAGTCCTATGTCTCTTAACGTATATATAAAGTTATTGGTAAATCAAAATATGTTGAAAATTTACATACATTACAATTATTATTCAATTTATATAATTATGATAATAATAATGCTTATCATTAGTACCAACACTGTATATGCACATGATAATTAGGCAATGTTTTGTGCCAAAGGGGGCACAAAGACTTCTTCAATATCTTTTATAATTAACTTTGAGCAAAAAGCAGGTTCAGTCAAATGAGTTCTTGATTCAGAATGCAAAGGTAAGCCAGTAGAAGATTCACTACGGTAATTTCCTTCCGTTTATACGAAAGGCTGGAGTAACATGGAGACATTTTACCGGCAAACGAGGATTATTTGACAATAATTAGGTTGAAGCCGTAGATGAAAAGTGGGTTCAGCTGTTTATTGAATCTCAAAGAGCAATTATTACTCAGAAAGGCTAGACAAGTGTTAAATGACGAGTGAACATAGGTTTCAGAATTATAGAAAATCAGCAGTCATTAAAATATCAAATAGAAGTATAACTGTCATTAGCATATTTATTTACATAACAATTAGTATATGATATATACTAAGTGGGATTAAAATTTCTCATTTCTTCTTGAAAGGAAGTTCCCATCCTGTAAAGGTTGCGTTAGTAGAGAGGGTTAATAGACGACTACCAAGAGATGTGCCTAGAGGAATTGGGATCGAGTCTTAAAGAGCTAGCCAAATACGTTGATTCGTGCGTTTTTAAGGGAATTGTTGGTCAAGATGGCAGTAAAAGGTCAAACATTGTCATTTTGGAATAGCAGACTTGTGTGGACCAAGTGTCGCCATGTATGAAATAAGTTCAGGAGGCTGACACCTCCACCATCGAATCTGTTTACTCCCTGTACACCTCAAAGTGCAAAGTAAATCTTGAACCGCATTTTGATTAACTTAATTCTCTCTGATTTCATCGGATCTGTTGGCGAGCTAAAATCAAACTTTGCGTTGATAAAAAAAGCGAGAATTGTCCCACAACAAATCGTCAACATGAAGGTAAACAATCAAAGCCAGTTTTGGATGGTTTGTGCGCACAATCGGGGATGTCTCTGAATGCCGGCAGGTCATGGTTGGTGAACTAATCCTTGTTGTTACAAGCATGGGGGTCGTATCAAAAACCTTTATATTGCCCCAATATGTCCCCCAGAGCAACAATGATAAACAACACAATTATATACATTATATTACTACATAGTACAAATTAATACATAGTACATTACAGGCCAACATAATGTGCAACAGTGTCGTGGTACTGCTCCCTTGACATTTGTCCATTCATAATCTGAGTTTTCGCAAACCCAAGAGCACTGTCAAGTGCTCTATACTTCTTCTTCTTGGGTGGCATACGACCTCCAGCAGTTACCTGCAGGATGGTGATCTCGGTCGCATTCTGCTCATGTCGCAGCAAGTCAATGAATTTGAAGAGATTTGGGTGACTTGCGCCACGCTTGTTGAAGCTCGAGTGCCAGCCTTCAACATGGTTGGTCGTCCTGGGGCCGGTTGTGTGGAAATGGTTCCACATGGTCTGGTCAGGTGCTTCCACCCACTGCTCCGTCACATAGTCAGCAAACTTGGAGGTTTTTGGGTCGTCAAGATTTGCATCACCCAAGGCACGCAACCACATATCACTTATGTCACATTGTCTCAAGAGAGGTAGAGCAGACGCCCGTCTAACAAGCATTTGCACTTCTTCGTTGTTATTAAACTCAGTCACAAGTTTCAGTTGCTGGACCTTCCGCCAAATACATTGCCGAAAGTGGAAGAGGCACCCCTTCATCTCAGTGTTGAATACCTCTCGTATGGCATTCTGGGCTGCTGATTCAAAATCGGTGAACACATTCGATGGGGCCAAGATGACACCAATTTCTTCTGCCTTCTCCTTGATGCCACGGAAAAACCGAAGATACGTCTGCTGCTTCTTGTCTGGGAGAAGGCCATAAACGAGGGGAACCATTTTTCCTTCAACGAAGGCGTGGATGGTGTACATCTGATGGTACAATGACGGGGCCATGTCGAATGTACCGTCGCAGTAGTAGACATCCGCCTCTCCCAGGTGACGTAGATTCTGAAGTGTGGCAAATGTCAGAATCTTCCTGTCTGTTCCTTCTGCTGACAGAAGAAAGTTGTCTCCGTTGACTGTCGTCTTGTAGGCATCAGGGATGTCAATATCTGCCCGACGTTGTGGCAGAACCGGGAACTCCTTAGATCGGGACCGGTAGAGGCTGCTTTTGGCGGAGTAAAACGTTGGAACACGTTTTATGGTCTCATCTCCCTCTGCGGCACGAAGATCTGGAAAAATAGAGGAAATTGGTTAGAACAATGTTAAATCCTTTACTATAACGCAATTGATTAAAGAAACGCCAGTACTTAACTCACGTAACCAATTATATTTTAATATCAAAGTAAATTATCATTACACTGAATTAACCAATTATATCATTTTATTTAACTTAATTATTATTACTCTACTTACTTCCAACTTCTTCTCTGAAAATCTGTGAAACAGGTGTGGCGCCTTCTTTAACCATCTCCCTTATATTGGAGAGGAAGCTGTCGACAACGATCCTGGTATCATCTGACGGATGGTTGTGGGGCTGACCTTGCTTAGTCACAAGGTCATCTCTCGTGTTGACAGTTGCTGAACAGCCCTGCGTTGAGCAAGTCCAATGGGTGTTAGTTTGTCTTCTACTTTTGATTCTAAATTTGTAGCCACCCATGACTAAATTTCGGCCACCTCTTCTGTTTGCAATAAACCGTATGTTAACTTGAGCATTTGCCATTTTGATATGATCGACAGATGGTGTGATGATCTTATATAGGCAGTGAGTTTATTCATTAATCAAATTACCATTAAAAATTCCGTTCACTCAAATGTAAGTAAACTTTCGTTCACTCAAATAAATTGAACTTTCGTTCACTCAAGGCAATAAACATTCTTCATTTTCTGAATTTCGCTCACCAAAGATTAGGAGATGCCCCCCGTAATCCCCTATTGTCTACCAATTAGCACGCTTCATTGCTTTGCCTACCAAAATCCAGTCTGCCGGCATTCAGAGACCAAATCGCACAATCGTCCCTGAGCTCATGGTTATAGAGGTGGTGTACGGATTATCTTTGATAAGTTGTTGTTGTCATCCGTAAATAAATTTAATCAATGATGTATGTAATAATCTGGACTCATTATATTTGGGATCACATTGTATGCAAATGTAGAATTTATTTACTTGTTAGGTGAATTCCCTTTCCCCCAGATTTGAACATGCACGCTCAGAGTCAGGCAAGACCTCTTGCATTGACCGTACCAACAGCGTACCAAACGACCACCAGTTATCCTCATAATGTGTTTAGCACAGATAATTATAAGTTCCCTGAATGGTAGTTATCAGCAGAAGATGTGTGGGTGTTCTATATAGCTCGAAACTGTAGAACGAGTACATTAAAGAGCCACTCCGTGATTTTCATAACATATTATTTACTTTTGATACGAACCTAAATGTCATATGTGGTGATGTAAAATCAAAACATCTTAACTTTTCATGTCCAAAAGACATATATATGATAAATATGGATTTTACATGAAAATCTAAAAACAGCCTTATAAATGCACAGAGGTGTAGACATCGTGTCCAATATACATGGATACTAGTTATATAACCTAACTAACACTATCAACTCCTAACTGCCCTCCTGGATGTTTTAAATAAGTTTCCAAAATTACGTTTGACTATTTGACGCGCACCACTGTCCAGTTTTCGATCATAATTGCGAAGTTCTACCTTCATATTGTCACTGTACAAAACAAATCGGCTTTAAAATGTTTCTTTTTGGTAACTGTCGATACTTCGCGATCAAATGACACCATTGATTAAGTTTGGCATATATGACCCCAACAACTCACAGAGTGGCTCTTTAACTTTCCCTTAGTTAAGAATCATGGTATTGAGACCACTGGTGACCTCAAGCTTATAATATTCATTTCTCAGTTGTTGACCTTAATCGACGTGTGAATAATCCATTACCATTGATAAGCTTCATCTCACACTTCTGACCAAATAAAGAAAATCAGTCTATGATAAGGACTCTATCTGTCATATCACCTTTTCAGGATTTTAATCTAGACAAAAGGAGATATTAAATGTGATTTTCATGACAACGGTTATTTAGTGTCCTTGCTTATTCCGATATTACTTACTCAATATTTTCATATTGTCTGTAGTATCTGTCTTTCAAAATATCATTGTTATATTCAGGATCAGACTACATGTATCTGCAACAATGCAAACTTTTATATCCCTTTCAGGATTCGAACTCATACCCTTAGAGGTAATCGCCTATTATCACCACTGGCTTCTGCAATGGGGTATCCACTTGGTCATCAAAACCCCATTAAAACGAGGTGCAAAATGCAGAAGGTCTGTGATCTTTGGCTATCTATAGTTGACAACAATTGATAATGTTTTCAATGTCAGCAACTGAACATAATGTTTCCACATAACATAACTCATTACGCAAAAATTCGGAAGTGTACTTTAGGTATTTATGTTCTTAGTATTACATGTAGGTATGACCGCTGCCTGACCAATGGTTAAACATTCCCAACTTATTTAGTAAATGTAGGAGAGTGGGATATGACACGATCCTTCAAATTATTTCTGCACAGTATCACCCATGGTTCGCTACTTCCAGCCAATGCTGGCAGGTTTCACCGCAATGTATAAAAACAGTGGTGTTGCGGGCTTTCTCCCTGAAATAATACTAGCAGTCGTAATATAAGTGAAATACTCTTGAATGCGGCTTTAAGTCCCATATCACCCCACCTCACCTCCAATTATTTTCTACTTAGTCTGATTAAAAGTGGCGCATACGATCAGAGGGAAGCGTCATTAAGCAGGCCAATGACAACCTTAGTGATTTATGAACACTACTTGGAATAGTGAAGCTTTTGAATAAAGTCTCAAGGAATAACCTTGTCCTTCAACAGAGGTTTCCAATACATTACCACTACCATTCACTTTTCAACTATACATTTTAGTTATCTTTAATATAAGGTGCTATTGACTTAAGCTTAATGAAACTTAATGAAATAGGAATTGGATACGGCCGGTATGGTAACGACGAATATATTGAATACTGTGTTCAAGCAGTTTGTTATTGAATTTTGCTGGCTTATTGGCATATACAATCACACTGAACAGAAATAATTAAAAATATCACAGTGATAGTTTATACGGTTTAAATGTATGTTTTATCAACTTCAACGCAGAAAAACGTAATGCATTTTAGAATGTTTTACACATAATGATGGTTGTCTTGAAGGTGAGGTGATATGGGGTTTAACGCCGCTTTCAAGAGTATTGCACTTATCCCGCGGCCGCTAGTATTGTTGCAGGGAGAAAGCCCGCAACACCATTGTGGCTATGCATTGCGGTGAAACCTGCGTTTCACCTGCGAGCATCGGCTGGAGCATGCGAACCATGGGTGGTACTGCAATGAATTTCATTGTACTATTGCGCCCAAACCTGAACGCGTGTAGAACAGTTCTCAGAACGCAGACAAGGTTGTCAAGACCCTGGAGGGATTCGAACCACGGACCTCTTGATCCGAAGCCAAACGCGCTCACCACTGCGCTATCCCGCCCCGGTTATCTTGATAATGTCTCACAAATATGGTGTTATAAGGCCAATGATGAACTATTGAATACAGACTTATCGCTTTTGAAAGACGTCATGTTGTTGTTTATGTTAATGTTTTTCGACCCAAAGCTTATCACTGATATGAAGTATCAAGCAGACAGATAAATCCCATACGGTAAAGCCGGCCATATGGCCAATGTTACAACGAAGTCGACAAAGTAACTTGAATTTTCAAACATATGTATCCTGACAAATCAATTAATGACATTTTCATTATTACAATTTAGAATGTGTGAAACTAACAATAACCAGGTATACATATTGTTTTAATTTTAAAAATGTACATTGAAATTGTGTAAACTGATCCTAGATGTAAAAGAAATCCCTACTGGGAGGTTTTTCCTGAAAGCAAAAACATAAGGCAACTGAAGAAGACAAAAAAGGGTTAAATTATTATGTTACGGTAAGTTCAGAAATTAATTAATAAATATGCATGTACTTATTTAGATCACCAAGTTTTGGAAGACCCAAAAAACGCATTAACATATTAACAGTTTTAACAATACGAGCATGGTTAACTAGTAAAAGTAATATGTTTGGGCTATGGGATATTCATTTTCTTCTTAACTCAAACGTTTTAATCAAGTTTCATAGCTCTAATTTGGGCCTGGACGAATATACTGTTGGGTCCAGTTACACCTAAAATAGATAGTCACATATATTTGCACCTTTTAAAAGATGATAAAGTATTTAGATATAAAGTAAAATATAAACCCCCGTTAAAGCATGAATTCAAATACATTTTTAAAAAACTAAAGAACATAATAACCACTCCTTTGGTTAAATATGATATTGACGGACGTCTAGCCTCAGGCAAAAACAGGAATATGAGATGTTTGATGCTCAAGTTAAATCAATTCACAAGTGTTCTACAACCATTGCCAGTGGACGCTTGTTTACTTTGTAACTGGAGGCCCAAACGCTGAGGAGAATGGATCTTTGAAATAAAAGAGCAAGAAAAACCTTTGCACAAAGGACAGGACAATTAAAGTATGCTTCGTTAGTCATATTCTTATGAAAATCTGTCTGCATCGATTGAAGTCTTTGAAATCAGACGCAACAACTTCCATCATCTGTGTTCTGGTTAATGGTAGGCATATCCTGTTCTGGTGTTTGAAATCTCAAAGAGGTAAGTTCAGGAAATGAGTTTGGTTTGTGAAATGCATTTAGTCCAAAAGTTTTATCCAATGCAAAACTATTTGGATATATTTATTCTAAAAACATTCATCATTAATGTGTCTGTATCCTTTTGGGGACCCAAACATGTAACAATGTCGTTACAGTGTTTCATCTTCACTTTTTATTTCTACTTTCGGTTGGTTAAGGTAAACGCTTCAATAGAATCTGAGTTAAAGGCTTACTAGCATGTTAACAATTGTTTGTCGCATCCTTTTACCCGTCAACACTCATAAACATTAAAAATGTCAATACAGACAAATAACATTAAAAAAACGTTTCGTTACCGTAAATGAAGGCGGTGATATTTTCATCAAAATATCAACAACTTGTTTCTAATTCAAATATGATTATTGCGTAATAGAAAAAACCATATGTTCATTTGTAAAATCTTACAAAATCAAGTAAGCATAAAAAATTAGTAGCAAAGGAATATGTAAATAGAAGTCAGCCTACTATGCCGTCTGTTTTTTAATAGGAAAAAAAAAGAAAAAAAGTTTTTATGGTTTGTTCCCTGCAGTCCTTAAGGCCTTTATAATTACCCAAATTGATAATTCATAAAATCAATTTACAAAGGGATATTACACATACCATTTCAGCTCTCTAAGGTCTTTATTCAGTCGAAAGATACTGAAATAGTTTTTTAAAAACTTTATCTGAAGCCATGGGGGCACCAAATTTACACTTCATAAAATCATCTGAAAGAGAATTTGTACACGATGTCAAACTTGACAGTTTCTTTTTCCTTTAACAGAAGATGGTCATTATTTTATGAACCGTATTGATTAAGAAGTCTTTAAACAATATGCTAGCTTTCTAGACTTTTTATCTGGTCGAGGAAGTGAAAATTAGCTTTCGAGCTTTGTCCCTGTGAGCCTTAAAAGAAAGAACACAATCATAGAATCAATAGTAATCCTGATTGACTAAGGAGTCTGTTCACAGCAAGTCAACTTACTAGGTACTTTGTTATGGTGAAAATGCTAAAACAAGGTATTCAAGTCGTATCTCTTACCCTTACTAGGAGCCATAGATTCACACAAACAATTCCGCAAAATACTCATTGGCGAAGAAATCGGTTCACTAAAGCGTTTCAGTTTTCTAGATCTCTCTGTTCTGAAAAGATGGAAACCGTTTCAAGGCCGTAACTCCTACAGTCCTGATTTGTGACGAAAAAGTCCTCAAACCTTCAATTTATAATAACGAATGACTATGGTGTCTGTACATAGGATTTAAACTCTCTAGGTCTTATTGTTCTGGAGCTGGATTGAAATAGATGATTAGGTCTTTTTGAGGGGCTTCATGGGTACAAAAGTATTATTCAAAATCCCCATTGACTAAGGAGTCTATACACAAAAGTTAGGTTTTCAGGGACTCTTTGTTCTCAAGAAGAAGATGATAAATGTATTATCCCGATAGGCCAAAGTATAAGTCAACCAGATTTCCAATGTATACAGGTAGTAGTTCTAGAATAAAGTAAAAAAACACCTGGACGAATGACAGGAGCCATGCCATGGCTTTAAGCTCATCTGGCCTTTTGATCTAAAAATGAGTTAGGTCGTTAGAGAAACATTACTGTTAATTATATCATACCGAGGGTCCCAGCAATGAAATCAAGTGTCAGTTTCCTATATGCCAAGGTATAAGATAGAGCATCTTTGCGTTTTTGTTTTTCCCATGCAGGATGTCTTCAATGTACTTTTCCACTATAAGAAGACCCATCGAATAAAATAGTCAGACACATTCATTATGACTCCAGATGAAACCATAAACTTTGAGGCGGAGACGAAGCGAAATGACAATCTTATCAGGATGCACATAAAGTGTAATAGCAATAGATTTCTATTAAATGCTAAAAAAACACGAGAAAGGCAAGTAGAATGTAAAAGGTAACATTGTAAGCGCCTTACATTACGACAAATACATTTAATAATTAGTCAAAACGAAATATTAATCAGCAGAATAATTTCCTGAACAAAAGCACTTCTGCATCTCTCTTCAGTTTCAGCAGGTGGAATATTTTGTATGGTGTGATAACTTCCCGGAAAAAGCAGAGTGTATGATAGCACTGATCAAGTTAAGTTATAAATCCTTAACACATGCAAACTGATAAGGAGGTTCAGCTGGATAGTTGAATCTTAAGGAGCAATCAATACCCTATATGTACTTGAGAAAGCTAGACGGATATTAAATCATTTATATGTTACACATTTCCTGAGCAGTCAGTTCAGCGGTCATAAGGTATTATTTTTTCTATATTGGCAAATTCTGTAATTAATTTGTTAAAACTCACATTAATTGACACAATGAATTCGATTAAAAGAACTTTAATCACCACTTTTTGTTTTAAAATTTTGTCACAGTGTCAATCAGTTCAATGTATCCATTATGCCATTTATGATGTTGAAATGATGTATGTTCTTGCTTGTACAGAATTGAAATTTAAGGGAATGTGAAAAACAATCAAAAACGAAAAACATATTGCATTTACAAAGACATCTTGCATTACACATATAAACGTTTTAAAAAGATTTAACATTAACTTTAAATATCTCCTTTACAAAGGCGGTAAGGTTGATGATGGTGACGAACATTATTTGTTACCGTAGTAACAGTTACTCTCAACACATGTGTTGAGAACATGATGTGTTGAGAACGTAAAAGGGCTAATTCATTATCGGTTGAGAGAATGGTAATTATCAGCTGAATATGTGTAAATGTCCGATAGAGGGTGTGGTTGGTATTTTGACTCTGCCTTTAGAAATAATTACATGTAATCCCTAATGAAGTCAAGCTTGTAGTTTTCTTTACTGAGTTAATGACGTCAATCGATTTGCAAGAAGCCATGGTGTCTGTTACCAAACGAATGTAATAACAATGAAAAGGGTCAACTCAATATTTAACACATCGCTTATTTGATATTTTAATCTGGACAACGTAAAAGGTAATTTAGAAAGCAACGTCATTTTTATTATTATTGCACAAGATGTTGTTGACACATCCATTTTAGATTAAGTGTGAATACGGGTGTTGAATAACAGAAATACTGTTGAGGGCACGTTATACTCGTACCCCTTTACTCACTTACTTCAGTCTCAATACAGGTGTTGAAAACTAAAATATAGTTGAGGGCACGCTATACCCATTTTCCTCACTCACTACGGTCTCAATACAGTTTTGAATAATCGAAACAATGTTGAAGGAACGTTGTCCCACTTTGCTTACTAACCTACTTCAGCCTCAACACGCATTTTTAACCGAATTATTGTTGTCATATGCAATTACTGGCTGTCTAGTCCGCCTCAATACACGTGTTGATTAATCAAAATATTGTTGAAGGCACATAGTCTTTTTTTACTCGCTACCTCAGTCAGCCCCAATACACGTGTTGAATAACCAAAATATTCCTGAACGCATATCATACCCAATTACTGGCTAGCCTAGTCAGCCTCATTACACGTGTTGAATATCCAAAACATTGTTGAAGACACATTGTTCTTCATTACCCACTTACTTCCCATGTCTCAGCACTGAGTATCATACACAATCGCACAAGTTCAAACACAAATCTCGCCGCTAATGGCTGAAATATTGCCCAAGCGGCGTTAAGCAATAACTCACTCACTCAAACACAAATGCTATACAGCGAAGTTGAGCACCCGCAAGTTGGTGAGGAACTAATCCCTCCTATTCGTGGAGCTGAGTTCAAACCCAAGACCAAACAAGATCAAAACAAGATATATTAGGTCTTCTTAGAAGTCCGACCGAGCAGTTATCCAAACGATGACCAGGTAATTTTACCTTATTACACATCCCTGATTATAATACTAGTGGTGATATAGTTTCGTTTATTGGAACATTCAGCTCAAGGTGATCACGAATGATGGTTGGTTTGAAGTTTGCTGAAGTTATCATGTACAAGTGCAGTGTAGGTCCAAATTCTTAAGCGTTTAAACAAGTAAGAAATGTAAGTAAAGCAAGGTTTATATTCACAGCGGACTATTGAATGACATACAATAAGCAATAATGATTTGAAGTGCTCCAAGGAGTAAATCATATATAATGTAAAGCCATGATGGCCTGTACTGTAGACATTAGACACAAAAGAATAAAAAAAATCTGCAAACAAGACAGACATCTCCATCAAATTGTTCGTTTGCCTTTAGGGAAATCCGTTCTCAATCAGCTCAGTATCAAAGACGGCAATGTGACTCTGGGCCTGTTATTGAACCTAGTAAGGAAACATATTAGTGAATGTAAACAAACTCTCCTGTGGCAAATGTAAGACGTCGCAGAGTAAATCACTCGATTTCTCACCAAAACATTATCGAAAACGTTGATTTAGAAAATATATAAAATTATGCAGGTTGCTACATATAAGCCACCATACAAATCACAGTGTGATTTAAGGTCTTTGTGTACTTACTGTTGTCTGCAAGTAAATTTAAGCGTCCTGCAAGTGCTAAAATATTGTAAATAATTAATTGCATTGTATAATGGTGTTCTAGGCAATACTAACCCTTTCTGGTATTGTAGGCATATTATATAAAGTATAGCGATTGGCAATTTATATCCATACCTTGATGTACTTGACAATCACATCTGTTTGACCAATGATTAAACATTGCCAACTTATTCAGTACTGGGAAGTTGGATATGAGACGGTACTACCAATTACAGTAAACCCTGGTTAAAATGCCCCTGGTTATAATGCCAAACTGGACATAATGCCATGTTTTTGCAAGAACGGATGTCCTGTATTCTCTGATTAAATGTGGTACAACTGATCCGAGGGGAGACGACATTAAGCGGACAAATGACACACTGAGTAGACACTGTACGTGATTTATGGCTACTGTTAATCAGGTTCAATGTTTGGAATCGTGAAGGTTTTAAATTACTAGACTTGGGGGGAAACAGTGGCGTTTTTAATTACAAATTTACCTCCTGTATAAGGTTAAATCAATAAAAAATACCTGATATTTATTTGACAAATCAAATGTACCCTTTTTATAAGTATTCTAGTCAATGTCTTTCAAGCCTTAAGTATAAGTATTTTTTAATTTATACATTCTGCTATTTTTATCATTTGATATGTGTACATACCTGTAGTGACAGGGAGATAATTATAAACGTTGCTTGTATGTAAAATTGTCGTTCGTGTAGCCAATTTATTACTAAATGCAGTCCTGTAGATCGAGTATATTTATGTTTCGAGTCTGTTGATAAACTGTCGTAAGAATATTATTTACCAAAGAAAGAATTATATCGATTGTCTCGCACTGGTAATAACAACTGGTGAATGGTGAAATGTAGCCAGGTATCCTGTGTGATCCTTATTTTCGGAAGTAAAGAACTTTTAATTCAATGGCATTGTTCTGCACATAAATTTAAGATTACTCGTCTTAAAAGAATAGTTCGTCAACTTACACTCAGATATACAATGTGCGTTTTTTAATTATCTAGCAAATTATAAAGCTCCTATTGAGAAGAAATTGTCACTTATAATTATGTAAACAAATGTAAAATTTTGAAGCTATGCAAGGAACAACGACAATGAGAAAGAAGGTATTTAGCGTATTTAGTCATGGAAAAAGAGGTGTTCATCTATTGAAAATTGGTGAGGAAGGGAGAAAAGAAAAGGGAGACCCACTCTTGATCCGTCACTCGCGGATATATAATGTTCCTAATGTTAATGTATGAAACATGAAAGTTATTGGAGATATTAAGTAACGTTACATTATGACTACAAAGATATACAGATGAAGTAAATAATATACCTTTGCAAGCACGTCCATAGTTAAATGCGATATTGATCGACATCTGGCTTCAGGCATAAAAAGGAACATCTTTGATGCACGAAAACAATCACGTTACAAGTGGTTTGCAATCATTGCCAATGAAGACTTGTTTGCTTTGAGGCCCAAACGATGAGTATGCTGAACCCAGAAAACATTTTCTAGTTGGCCACTGATGGCACATAGCTTGCGGCTTCCCACTAATAGGCAGCAAGTGGAGCATAGTTTTGGTTCCTAGCGGGCCGGAAGTGGCATGCATAGCAAGAAGTTGACAGAGTTCGATTTCAGGAGATAACCAACCTGCTAGCAGGCCAGTAACTGCACATCCCTTGTGTAACCACAAGATCATTCATTTCTAATCGAATGATAGAGTGAACATCACCGTAAAGTCGATTTTTTTTTACATATTTGTAAAAATTTTATAAGCTCTATATATTTTTTTTAAAATCGAGATTCTGCGTCTAGTTTGCATGTATAGTAGTTAAATGACCTACTACGTATTACCAACTTATACTTGTGGTTGTGTCATTGTTTTATACTTATTCATTAACATGTTTAATAAGAATATTATTAAATGGAAGGTCGTTTAGTATCCTCTATACATCTTTTTCACCGAGGTTAAATTCTAAATGTCTTGTTGTACATCCTATTGTAACTTATATTGTGACGTAAGAATGTGATGACGTCATAGTGTACGTGACTTTGGAAAATATAGTTATTTATTATATATTCAGTTTTTATAAAAGTTGCATTATCAAGTTGTAGAATAATTAATTCTAAATGCACAATATCAATTATGTAGCTACTTTGAGGTTTACACCTGTTGAAATTCTTGTGAATGAGACAGAGGCAATTCCTCACCAAGTGACTGAAAATACTGGTCATATACTGTATTAGATTGTAGTGCCTCGAAACAGCTAAAGTCGATGATAAAGTTCAGCTGGATAATCGAATCTCAAGGACCAATTAGTATTAGGAATGTCGCGATTTGGTTAGGTCGTAATTGGTTACACATTTGCTGACATTCAGTAGTCATGTGACACCAATAATGAGTAAGTTGATAATAAAAGTTTTATTTCATTACATACTTGACCATATCTTTGTCTCATATATTCAAATATCATGTTCTTTTTTTTTAAATCATATAAAAATATTACGCAGCGATAACTTCATCTTGCATCATCCTGTCATGTATTCCAACTTTTTAACATTTTACCAATATATATCTTACCATTTAGAAGCTGATAAAGATAAACCTTATCGGTAACCATGTTACCAGCACCATCATCAGTGGTTTGGTACAGAAAAGGGCAAACTCATTATAAGTCGAAAGAATGATACTATATACGTAAGATGTGTGAATGTTCTATAAAGGGCGTAGCATATGAATTGATTTTCCCATAGATATCAGGGCAGTTAGCTAGCCTGTTAATGTTCCTTACATATGCCAGTGACGTTAAAGAGATTCTATATACTTGAACTCTGTTGTGTTAGCTGTGCTATTCACGTCCGATCAAACCTACACAAATCCGCTTATGGTAAGAACTAAACTCACTGTTAGATGTCACGTTATTTTATTGATACTGGAAAACAAGAGAAATAAATAAGGTAACACAATTGGTTACTCTGTGGGTATCATCGTGTTAACATGAAAACAAACTGCCATAGGATCCAGCTTCTTATACATTGTTGAGTTTTTTTCAGTGACAACAAGAACCTGTAGATAACAAGTACAAAGAGTTTGAAAACTTTGAAGCATCGAAGCATTCACGAATATATAGTCAACTTTATTCAATGAAATAGAAATAAAGTTCTTTCTTAAATTCCAGAAGCGCTTACAGAGCCACTCCGTGAGTTGTTGGAGTCATATATGCCAAACTTATTCAGTGGTGGCATTTGATCGTGAAGTATCGACTGTGACCAAAAACAAACATTTTAAAGCTAATTGGTTTTGTACAGTGACTATATGAAGGTAGGAAGTCGCAATTATGATCGAAAACCGGAGAGTGGTGCGCGTCAAATAGTCGAACGTAATTTTGGAGACTTAACTAAAACAGCCAGGAGGGCAGTTAGGAGTTGATAGTGTTTATTAGGTTATATAACTAGTATCCGTGTATATTGGACGGGTGGTCTCAGCCTCTGAGCAATTATAAGGGCTTTTTTAGATTTTCATGGAAAACCAGTATGTGTCATATATATGTCTTAAAGAGATAAAAAGTTAAGATGTTTTACGTTTGTTTCACAACATATAACATTTAGGTTCGTATCAAAGCCAACTTATAAGTCATGAAAGTCACGGAGTGGCTCCTCGAGCAGGCTACATGCAAGTTTTAGTACTGCTTATTGTCTTGTATTCTTGAAATGATTCTCTTGTGTTAGGTCAAGTTCCCCCTCATTGAATATTAACTAAATATTTCCGGTAATAATATTTGCAATCACACTATTAAGACAAGAATTCACGAAATCGACAAATACCATCAAGACACGTGGAAACACATCGTTCTGTTCTAGGTTTAGTTGGTACGTACTGTGTTTCTTTTAGTATATAACTTAGAGTAGACATGGTAACATCTATCATGCCAAGCTTGCAGGCTCAGGGTTCCCAAGATATTCATTACTTACATACTTGTCACATTTAAGTGACTTGTTGAAGTGCATGATAAATATGAATTATACAATTCGATTTTTCGATTTGATAATGCTTATACGATGTGATGAGTAAAAGTTTATCATGCTCCATGTATTTTGGATACCTGTATAATTTTGTTTTATAATGCCACTGGATTTAAACTGTGAAAAACGAAAAGCATTTGTAAGTCTCAATTGTCGGCACATTTCAATAATCAAGTATGCTTGTAGATGTATCTGGTTGAATCTATGGTCCCCTAACTTGACCTTCGTGAAGTCCAATAATGATCACCAGCCAGGCCGTGTTTCTAGATTAGCATATAGATAATTAGCTGAGCCACTAAGAGGATTATTTTGATTATTGCCATGCTGTTTTGTTTATTAGATATCAGTGTACACAACTTGATATGATGTGCAATACTTTAATACTTTTAAGTAGTTAAAACATTACTGTTATCATAGGAAACATTACCAATAATTGTACAAAAATACAAGAATAAATTACACAGAAGCGTAATTTCTGGATTTTCCATTACAGTCAATGTTGAAAGCAGTGGATATAGTACCAAAAAAATTAAAACTGAAGAAAGAGTTAAAATAACACTGTAATGAAATTGAAAACAGTCTTAATAAGAGAACCTGGTTACATCCATTTATCTTATAATGATCTCCATTAATGTTTGTAATATGAAAAATGAAACCTTATCAAACATAAATAGAGTATGAGAGTTATAACATGGCAAACCCTCCAAAGCAGAGAAATGAATATTGCGTTGTTTTCTTTCAACTACTAAAACAGGCGACGGAAATGAACCATTGTGATCACATAAGGTCAATTTGATATATAGGACAAGGGGATTCAGCTAAATATAAGTAACTGAATTACGAGGAGCTTTTATCAGAAGAGAAAGCCAGACGAGGCTTAAGTGTTAAATGATCAACCCTTTCACCCTGTTAGAATTTCAACCCCAGAACTATGAAAAATCGGTAAACCAAATGATTAAAGTTTCTTTACTGAACATATTTGAACTTTCTAACGGAACATATATTCATTTGAAAATTACATGCATCACAAGTCGATGAACTTAAGAGGCTTATGACACACCCATGATTGTATAATATGAATATTGTTACACTGGCGTAAGGGCTTCATTTATGAAGTTGATAAATATATAAATTATGTTTAGGGTGACGTTAGAGAAATAATAGTAACAGAAAAAGTATAGCTATCACAGAATCCCATCTTATCTTTCCTCGCAGAAGCAATTCATTGATTTTTATTTCTCTTTTGTCTTTGCTTCATTATCTTTAATTCTTTTCCATTCATTTATGATATCCTTTTAAACAAGAGCATGTTCGTCCCGATTGTTTTTCTTGGAGTCTAAATCAGATGTGAATATTGAAAATTGGTCATCGTAAACACATCAATGTATGATAATCAATACAATTGGAGAACACAAGGGTAACATTTATTTTCAGTTGGAGCAAGGATGAAGTGAGAAAACTGTTATAGTTTTATATGGTCATATCAATAATCAATGTGTTATTTATTTACGGAACAAAACTTCCTCAATAACTATCTTACCTATCTCAGTTTATGACAGCTCGTATATTGACATTTTACTCAACACATTTTAACAGCTGTGTCAATACTTGACCAATGTAATTTTTATTTCATTTAAAAGGTTACAGATCGATACAATGAAAATGCTTTTCTAACTTGAAATACATTTTTTTGGGTTAAATTTATAAACATAAACACATCGTCACAGCCCCAATATCCTTCCCAACAATATCATGATCAGTAAATATATGTACATGGGTTGTAAGCATGTTAAAAAAAAGACGTTCTTAATGGGGGAGTCACACTTACGTTCATTTACCTAGTTAAACGTAGTTCATTGAACGTAGCCACAAAACCGCTAACGTGCCGAAAATGAGTGCATTTTTAGTAACTACGTAAAACAACGTTTCATTATAAGTTCATTCACTACGTGTAAGTACGATTAAGTACATATAAGTACTGTTACGGTCAAAATACTTGTTTTCCATAATCTTTATTTTTCTAAATTTTTCTTCGTTAAATTTCAAGTTTTTTAT
Organism: Phorcus lineatus; assembly: GCA_921293015.1. Lineage (NCBI taxonomy): Eukaryota > Metazoa > Mollusca > Gastropoda > Trochida > Trochidae > Phorcus > Phorcus lineatus. The sequence continues at coordinate 24,715,185 of OV121088.1, read as the reverse complement.
TCAACCATATTTAATTTAGCTCCTATTTCGCATAAGTGCCCTTGCCACTTTTGATAACTCTATAAAGGGAAGTAACTATCATTTTTGGCCACATGTTTGCTTAGAGCAAAAGAAATTTTTTATCTGAAGAATGTCTAAAGTAGCGGTAAGCATAATTATTATATTTCATTACATTTTATATTGCTAAATTGAAAAGAGTAGCTTTTATTTGTTTTTCATGTAGGTTAGGGTAACTTTATGTAAATTATTGCTTTATTTTGTAAACTTTGTGGCAAGTGGTGAGTTTGTCAAAATTATGGAATTAGGTCTATTTATATATTTTAGGCATAAGAATACTCTTTTTTTTCTATTTGCTTCTTCAAGCAATATATATATTTTGATAGTAATTTATTGTATTCAAAACTGAAGTAGATATTTAAATGTTTTCTAGGCCATGTGCTTTTTTCCTTTTTTGAATGAGTTGTGTAAAGCGCTCATAAAATGTCAGTGCAAGTTGCCAGTACAGCAATTTGTTTTAATTTATTTAAGTTAATTTTTGGTAAATTTAGGATAAATTTTAGGGTTTGGTATTTTCAAAACTGATTATGTTTTCTGTTATTTTCAGTTAATCTACTGTTAAGAACATATGGACAGATTTGAATTGGAATTTGGAAATAAGATATTGAATAATTGAAATGGATGTGAAGGATGTTGCTGTTAAGCAAGATAGATTCAATTGTTCAAAACATTGAAATGATGAAATGGAACTTAGAAATCAGTGAATTTGAAGATTATTGTGAGTTGTAAAAGATGAAATGGATTTTGAAGTCTTGACTATTATTCAAATGGATTTCTTGGATATTGGAATGGATTTGATCGGATTTAACATGTATTGGAATCTCTTGAAGATAACAAATGAATATAAAAAGAAGCCTTCAGGAATAAACTTGAACATTTATTTGAAGTTTGAAATTTGTTTTACTTGGAGTTGGAATGGACATGAATTGGATTAAAAAATTGAATTATTCAAAGTGGTATAAAGATTTGAGAACTAAGATCTGGATTTGGAATCATGTTGTTCGCAACATAGCATTAACGCTACTAGACATAAGACATTTCGAGACATAAGAACCTTGGACCTTTTACATTTTTTGAATATGTTTCTGGATATTGGATTGATTAGGAAGTGGAATTGAAAGTCCTTAACATAAGCTCAAAGATTTGAGGGCAAGTGGAGAAAGGATATATGGATCAATGAATTACAATGTTGACTAGGAAGGGATTATCTAATGCTCTGGAGATCAAAGGTAGAAGAGTACAGTCAATATTCCGTCAACTTGAAAGAGACTATGATCATATTAACTTAGTTATTGCAACTGGACTTTTGACTAGTTCTACTCGTGAGGAGGTTCGTCGTGAGTATGCGTCATGGTTGACTCTCTTTAACACTCTTTATGATGCTAGAGAAGAATACTTACAATTGTTGGAAGAACCATTATTGTCAGAATATAAAGAAGAAATAGAGGCACAAGATAGGGTCTTGCTGAGCATTAAGACAACTATAGAACAGTATATTTTGGAAAGAAGTGCAAGTCAGACTATGAGTGAGCATTCAAAGAAAAGCAGACATTCTAGTAAGAAGTTGCCATCTGTTAGGAGTGGAAATTCTTCACGTTCAAGTAATGTTTCTTCAACTATTCTTCATGAGAAGCAAAAGCAAGTAGAACTTGAAACTAGAAAAAGGGCTCTTAAAGAAAGACAAAAGATTGAACAGGCAAAGTTAGAGATTCAGATGAAGGAAGAAGAATTAGATCTACAGACACAAATTGAGGTTTGCCAGGCTAAGTCAAGGGTATTGAATGACTTTGAGAATGATCAGAATAGTGTTGAATCTGAAGATAAGGGTTCAAGTAAGAGAAACTCTGTTGAAAATAATTTCTTGAAGTTTGAACCAGCTGTAGAGACAAAGCCAGTTATCAATACTGAGGATACGAGTTTGAATCCAAGAAATTCCTCTTTTCTTCCATCAAGAAGGTATAGTCAAGCTCAAGATGATGTTTTGATGTCAGTTGTTCAACAGCTTAGAAAGCCTGTGCCAGACATCCAGAAGTTTAGTGGAAATCCTTTGGAATATCAGAAGTTCATGCGTCAGTTTCGTACTAAGATAGTTACTAACTCTAGCTCTGAAGATGAACTCATGTGCTACCTAGAGCAGTTCACTATAGGGGAGGCTCACCAAGTTGTAAGAAGCTTTAGCTACTTAGATGCAAGGGACGGTTATCATGCAGCAATGGATGAGCTTGAAGTTAGGTATGGAAACCAGGAAATAATTGCCAATACTTTGATAAAGAGGGCTATGAGCTGGCCAAACATTAAACCAGACAATGTTAGGGCTTTGGATGAGTATGCAGTTTTCTTGAATGAGTGTCAGAATGCTGTTAGATCGCTACATGCAGTGAAGGTTCTAGAATACCCAGACAACATTCGCAAGCTGGCCATGAAGTTACCATTCCATTGTCAAGAAAAGTGGAGAGGTGTTGTCCTCAATTTTCGTCAATCCAGATCAGGTGTAGAGTTCTCTGACCTTGTTCGATTTGTGCGAACTGAAGCGCTAAAGGCCACAGACCCAATGTATGGAAAGGAAGCCATGAAACCTGATATCAAGCCACAGTTGCCTTACAGGAAACCATCCGCACCGAAACAAAATGCAACATTTGGTACTGATCTGGTGAAGATGAGCAAGTTTGAACAGAGACCCATGAACAACTCATCTCCAAGACCACAAGGAAATGGTAACAAGAGATGTATGTATTGTGAAAGGTTGGGACATCTGATAGGTACTTGCCATGTGTTAGCCTCTAAGCCAAACAAAGAACGTATTGACTTCCTTAAATCTTTAGGTCTGTGTTTTCGCTGCTTAACCAAAGGGCATCGCAGTAGTGAGTGCAGCAGTAACGTCAAGTGTCAGCGATGTGATGGAAATCACGCAACTCTCCTGCATATTGATCACAATACAATGCTGAAGACCGTAAATGCTTGTACAGGGCAAGCTAGTGAAGTTACGGAGGCCGGAGACAATAGTAGTGAGTGTACTCTTGCTGTCATACCTGTGCAAGTTTCATTCAGAGACTCATTAAAGATTGTAACTACTTATGCTTTCTTGGACCCAGGAAGCACAGTTTCCTTCTGCTCAGAATCACTTATGAACAAACTTGGATGTAATGGAAAATCAAGAAAGGTTGAAATTACGATAGACACTTTGGGAGAGCCACATACCTCAACTGTTCATGCTATTTCAGGTCTGAAACTACACGACATGGATTTACAGAACACTGTTGATCTTCCCACAGTATATACAAGATGCAAGATCCCAGTTACAAGTCGGCACATCCCTAAGTCATCTGACTACAAGAATTGGCCTCACCTTGATGGAGTTCAAGTGCCAACTTTAGAATCAGGAGTTGATCTACTAATCGGTGGAAATGTCCCAGATGCCTACTCCCCTCTTGAAGTCAAAGTTGGTCCTCCAGGTAGTCCCCATGCATCAAGAACACGTTTAGGTTGGATCCTTTGGAATGTTATCAGGACTTCACATTCAGAAACTAACCCTGAAAATTATCCCTCCATGAGGACTGAAATGATCGCTGTGAAAAATATTGAAGAAAGCGACAATTTGGATACCATGGTCAGGAAAAGTATCAACATGGATTTTCCCGAAAGGTTGATTGATGATAAAGCAGAATTATCTCAAGAAGACAAGATGTTTATCAAGAAAGTGAATGACTCTATCAGTTTCAAAAATGGTCACTATTACATTGATCTACCACTGAGAGAATCTGATGTTAAAGTGCCCAACAACAGTTCTCAAGCCCTCAAGCGCCTTGATAGTTTGAAGAAAAGATTCCTCAAAGATGACAAGTTCAAAGAAGATTATCAAAATTTCATGGCAGATATACTCTCAAAAGATTATGCTGAAAAGGTCCCAATTGAAGATTTGGATGGTGAAACTGGACATGTTTGGTTCATACCTCACCACGGTGTGTATCACCCACGAAAACCTGGCAAGATAAGGGTTGTTTTTGATTGTGCTGCATCTTACCAGGGTCTGTCTTTGAATAACATGCTGCTTCAAGGGCCAAACTTGACGAACAACTTGGTCGGCATTCTTCTTAGATTTCGACAGGACTCGATTGCAATCATGGGAGACATCGAGTCCATGTATTACAGAGTACGAGTGCCTGAGAAAGATCGTGACTACCTCCGCTTCTACTGGTGGCCTGACGGAGACTATCATAAAGAACCAGAAGTATACAGGATGTGTGTGCACCTATTCGGCGCTGTATCATCATCAAGTTGCTGAACCTTTGCCCTTCAAAGAACAGCAGAAGATAATGAAGGAAAGTATGATCCTGATATAGTCTCTATGTTAAAGGACAACTTCTACGTTGATGATTGCTTAGCTTCCACAAGGGATGAAGACTCTGCAGTAACAGTTATCAAGGAACTATCTCAGCTGTGTTTAGAAGGAGGATTTCGTCTCACGAAATGGGCCTCAAACAGCAAGTCAGTCATGATGAAAATTCCTGTCAATGAAAGAGCAAAGGATGTGAAAGAGCTGGATTTGGAATTTGAATCTCTTCCCAATGAGAGAGCACTTGGTGTTTTCTGGTTTGTGGACTCTGATTCGTTAGGCTTTAGAATACAAGATAAAGACAGAGAGAATACAAGAAGAGGAATATTGTCAGTAGTAAGCAGCATCTATGATCCCCTTGGTTTCGCTGCTCCCTACATCTTAATTGCTAAACAGCTTCTGCAGAACCTTTGCAAGATGAATCTTGGATGGGATGAAGTGATAGATGAAGCATCGCTGAAAGTATGGCTCCAATGGCTGAAGGATCTACCAAAGTTAGAAGTTCTACGTTTGGAAAGGTGTTACAAACCTCAAGATTTTGGAAAGGTAAAATCAATTCAATTACATCTCTTCAGCGACGCCAGTGAAGTTGGCTATGGAGTATCAGCTTATCTTCGCCTGATCAACGACGATGACCGCATTCATTGCGTTTTAGTTATGGCAAAATCAAGAGTTGCACCTCTCAAGAAAATGACAATCCCCCGCATGGAACTGACTGCTGCAACAGTTGCTGTTCGTCTGTCGAAGGTCATTCTACAGGAACTTCAATACAAGATAGACCATACTTTCTTTTGGACTGACAGCATGTCTGTTCTCAGATATATCAGCAACTCTACCTCAAGATTTAAGACATTTGTTGCAAACAGGCTTACAACAATTCATGAAGGATCAGATGTGAGTCAGTGGAACCATGTCATCAGTAAGTCCAATCCGTCTGACTGTGCGTCTAGAGGAATGACTTTTGACAAATTGAATCGAACTGGAATGTGGTTTGAAGGACCTTTGTTTTTGTGGAAACCACAGGATGAATGGCACAGAACTTTTAACCAGTCAAGACTACCTGATGATGATCCGGAAGTTAAGAAACAAGAAAGCTGTTTTCTGACCACCCCTCCATCTGACAGCATGAATAAGCTTCTCAACTACTATTCAAGTTGGACAAAATTATGCAAGGCAGTTGCTTGGATGATTCTCATCACCAGAGAACTGAAAAGAAGAATAAAAGAAAAAGAAAGCAAGAAACAAACCCCATGTCTTACAGTAGCTTTATTGAATGATGCAGAGAAAGCACTGATTAGATATGTACAAGATCAGCACTTCCACAGGGAGATGGAACTGTTGAAAAGAAGAAAGGATCAAGAAATAACCAGAAAAGAAATAGGCAAATCTAGTTTATTGTACAAGTTGGATCCATTTGTTGAAGATAATATTATCCGTGTAGGTGGCCGCCTTGAAAGAGCTCAAATGGAATATGAATCAAAGCATCCTGTTGTACTGCCGAAGAATTCACCACTATCAATGCTGCTTCTAGAGAACGCACACAGAGCCGTTGGTCATATGGGGAGAAATGCTATTCTTGCCTATATTCGACAGCAGTATTGGATCCTTGGAGCAGGGACACTGGTCAAGAGCATTGTTTCCAGATGTGTTACATGCAGAAAGTACAGATCCCCCACCTGTCAGCAACAAATGGCCAGCCTTCCGAGTGATCGCCTTCAGCCTGATAAACCCCCATTCTCACATGTTGGCATCGATTATTTTGGACCCTTTATGGTGAAGAGAGGCCGCTCAACAGTGAAGAGGTATGGTGTGGTCTTCTCATGCCTGACTATGCGGGCAGTCCACATTGAGTTAGCATGTTCTTTGGACACTGACAGTTGTATCAAAGCAATAAGAAGATTTATTGCTCGACGCGGCACACCAGAAGTTATTAGGTCTGACAATGGAACAAATCTGACAAGCAGTGAACGTGAGTTGAGAGAAGAAATCTACAACATTAACCAGTCCAAGCTTCATTCTACATTTCTTCAGAAAGGCATCGACTGGCACTTTAACCCTCCGGCAGCATCACATCATGGTGGCAGTTGGGAACGGATGATCAGATCCATCAGAAAGATACTCAACGCCTTGATGAAAGAACAAGCAATCAGGTTAGATGATGAAGGTCTAAATACTCTTTTCTGCGAGGTTGAAATGATCTTGAATGGACGACCCCTCACCGATGTTCCATGTCAGCCACATGACCTCAGCCCTATAACGCCAAATCATCTGCTTCTGCTGCATCCTGGACAGAGAATGCCGCCTGGAGTATTCTCTAAAGATGATGTGTATTCTCGAAGACGCTGGAGACAAGTCCAGTATCTGGCCGATGTGTTTTGGCGAAGATGGCTGAAAGAATACCTTCCACTTCAACAAGAACGATCAAAATGGACTTCTAGGAAGCGCAACGTTGAAGTAAATGACATTGTGCTACTCGCGGATAGTTCGCCTCGGAATTCCTGGTCGCTGGGTAGAATAGCAGAGGTAATGACTGATAAGAAAGGTTTTGTACGTGTCGCACGTGTCAAAACAGCGACTACCGAGCTCATCCGCCCGATTGACAAACTGTGCATTCTTGTTCAATGCTCTGATACATTGAAAGAAGAAAAGGATGACTTATAGAAATGATAGGACTTTCTATGTGTAAATATTTTGCAGTGTAAATTTAGAACTGTGAAATATGACTGTGGACCAGACTAAAATGATGAGCAAGAAAACTTGCAAAACCACTATGAACATTTGATGATTTCATTTAATTGAAATATGTTTGGATATGTATATTGATTTTCAAGTATAAGTATGCAAGGTTTTTGTGTGCAAGATGTTTTGACCATTTAGTTTTTGTATGTAATTGCTTCATTTGCTATTATGCAATTAGGAGGCCGGTATGTTACGGTCAAAATACTTGTTTTCCATAATCTTTATTTTTCTAAATTTTTCTTCGTTAAATTTCAAGTTTTTTATTCAACCATATTTAATTTAGCTCCTATTTCGCATAAGTGCCCTTGCCACTTTTGATAACTCTATAAAGGGAAGTAACTATCATTTTTGGCCACATGTTTGCTTAGAGCAAAAGAAATTTTTTATCTGAAGAATGTCTAAAGTAGCGGTAAGCATAATTATTATATTTCATTACATTTTATATTGCTAAATTGAAAAGAGTAGCTTTTATTTGTTTTTCATGTAGGTTAGGGTAACTTTATGTAAATTATTGCTTTATTTTGTAAACTTTGTGGCAAGTGGTGAGTTTGTCAAAATTATGGAATTAGGTCTATTTATATATTTTAGGCATAAGAATACTCTTTTTTTTTCTATTTGCTTCTTCAAGCAATATATATATTTTGATAGTAATTTATTGTATTCAAAACTGAAGTAGATATTTAAATGTTTTCTAGGCCATGTGCTTTTTTCCTTTTTTGAATGAGTTGTGTAAAGCGCTCATAAAATGTCAGTGCAAGTTGCCAGTACAGCAATTTGTTTTAATTTATTTAAGTTAATTTTTGGTAAATTTAGGATAAATTTTAGGGTTTGGTATTTTCAAAACTGATTATGTTTTCTGTTATTTTCAGTTAATCTACTGTTAAGAACATATGGACAGATTTGAATTGGAATTTGGAAATAAGATATTGAATAATTGAAATGGATGTGAAGGATGTTGCTGTTAAGCAAGATAGATTCAATTGTTCAAAACATTGAAATGATGAAATGGAACTTAGAAATCAGTGAATTTGAAGATTATTGTGAGTTGTAAAAGATGAAATGGATTTTGAAGTCTTGACTATTATTCAAATGGATTTCTTGGATATTGGAATGGATTTGATCGGATTTAACATGTATTGGAATCTCTTGAAGATAACAAATGAATATAAAAAGAAGCCTTCAGGAATAAACTTGAACATTTATTTGAAGTTTGAAATTTGTTTTACTTGGAGTTGGAATGGACATGAATTGGATTAAAAATTGAATTATTCAAAGTGGTATAAAGATTTGAGAACTAAGATCTGGATTTGGAATCATGTTGTTCGCAACAAGTACGTTTTACTAGGTTTAACAACGGATAACTACGTTCATTGAACAACTAACTAGCTACGTTCGGCTACGTTTAACCACGTTGATCTACATTTAAGAACGTTTGTTATTACAAATAAGTAGGTTGAACTACGTTGAAACACGTTTAGGTACGTCAAAGTACGTTAAAGTAGGGTAAATCACGGCACTTCAGTGGTAGGGTATATAAAGACACAAGTTTATGTATTTCATTCTTTCTCTTAATTGTCAAGCCAACAGAGTGTTAGTTAGCAACTATGGGTAAAACGAGAGGCAGAAAAAGTCGCCCCCCCCCCCCCACCTTCTGATTCAAATCAAGCCGCAAGAGATATTCCTGAAACGACGGTCATTTCTGTGAATCCTGACAAACGAACATCAGATGTGACAGAGGACAATATTCCACTCATCCTCTCTCAGTTGTGAAATGAACAGTGTTAAAATGCATACCAGGTGTTTCACTCACTTGTGACACAAGGTACAAATAAATAAATCTACCTAGTTAGGCGTAGTTTATCGTAGTTCAACGTAGCTATACTTACTTAAGTGTAGTTAGATGTAGGGAAACGTACTTAAACGTCAAAGTCTAAATACGAAACGTACCAAAACGTAGTTACACGTATTTGATATCTTAGTTAAGCGTACTAATACCTAGTTTTGTGTACTAAAACGTTCTTCAACTCAGATGAAACTAGTGTAGTTTATTGTAATTTAACGTAGTCAGACGTAGTACAACGTTCTAGAATGTACTTAAACGTACGAAAACGTACTCGGATACCTAGTAAAGTGTAGTAAATCGTGGAAAAGTTGTCCTACGTTAAAGAACGTTCTTAACTAGGTTCAACTTCGATGAACTCAGTTCACATTTTCAATTAACTACGTCCAACTACATTGAACTACGTTTCTGGAAACGTAGTTCGGAAATGCTAAACTTTCAACATGTCCAAAAGTTAAAACACAAACTACGTTTGTCTCACGTCTATGTCTACGTTTTGAGCACGGATAACTAAGTATAACTACGGATAACCAGGCTTAAGTACACTTAACTCCGTTAAAGTACGTTCTGCATCACTACGTTCATAAACGTAAGTGTGACTGGGGCATAACGGATGTTTCTAAACTATACATATATACAATACTTTTATTTTCTAAGATTTTATGTTAAAGGATTTATTGACTTGGTATATTTGGGATTGAATTGTCTTTGTTGGTACAATGTATTGTATTTTCCTGGTTTCGTACCTTGCGGGATTCGATTCAACTAAGCAAAGTCGGACAACACAGCCAGCGTCGCCCGTATCAAATGCTTACCAACTGTTGCTTGAAAAGCTGTTGGTATGGTTATGTTGATGGTGTGTTATTGTATATTGTTATATGTATTTCTGTTTAAGTTCCTGTATCCTTACTGTGTACATTCCACTTTATCTCTGTCAATAACAAAAAGGATCTGAAAAAAAGAATAAAAACTTCGTTTCCTCCAAATTGATGTATGTACTAAACAGAAGGAACCTGGTTTGCATCTTGATGACGCCGTATATAGACTTGTTGAAATATACGTAAACCATTTTACCACATCAAAGAAAGTGTACATAGATGTTTGGATAAAATAGTGTGTTCAAGAAATGGATTTTAGTAAATGGTTCGATTTTTTCCCAAAATGTTTTGTAAACAATATGGTTAAGCTTTTTTGTCTATCAATTACCATACGTTTCTGTTTAACGATATAAACGAAATAAACTACTAATTCTGTCTTTAATTCATGATTTTAATTATTCAAAATATTTATTATATCTTTGTATAAATCATACACAAATAGTCATACACTTTGAAAGAAAACATTACGAGGTAAATGTGAATAAAGCATGCTATTAACTAACAAATATTGTCTCGCGTGAACCGTGAAATCCCTTGTTGCCCTTGGTACACTTGTGCCTTTGACTAAAGAGTTACATTTCTAAATTGCATGAATTCGACTAGAGACTGAAAAATAAAAATTTCAAATCTTGCTTGAGCTTTTTTGAGTTTGTATGGCATCAAATTGATCTCACCGAAACCATTCGTCATACTGTAAACGATTTCTGTGTCGTGTCAGATTATCAGAGAAAACACATGCACACATGTACACCAAGACGTATCTGCTGGAAATCAATGAATACACGGAATGCATCTCTCTAATAAATTGTCATTTAGCCCATCAATCGTCAAAGGGTATAATATTATCGTACTCTTCTCTGCTCATGAAGGGAGAGAGGAAATCAGTAATAAACTAAGAGGATTTATTTATTTATTCATTTACATAAGCTACTTACATTCTTTAGAATGAAAAATCGATCACATCATGTCATGATGGTTCTATTGATCCTAAACTTGAGTTAGATACTGTATTCCCTGTGGATTGTATATATGTTTGTAATGTATAAATGTTATGCTTGAAAACCTTAGGTGGTCGTAAAAACGTCTTCACAAGATTACGGACTATCCTTGTGACCATCACAGATCTTCAGATTTAAAACGTAGTTATTTAACACTTTAAAAGGGAAAGTTATGCAGGAATTCAATTTTCATCAAACAATATGCATTTCATTATCAAACAACAGAAATATAGCGTTATCTTCGTTTGAAGAACATATATGTGATTGTTTAAAGAAAAGAAACATAAAAACAGATTCCCGAACCACTCGTTCCTTAAACTTGATGAATATAACTTAATCAAGATTTAATTTACTAACAGCATACAGAGAACTTCTAATTAAAACATTAATTGGTAATCCAAAACTCTGATAACATGTATGAATTTCTTTAATTACCTTTGTCAGGAGCTATGGGGATGATGACGGTATTGTCCTTACAAATTCATTCAGTGAATTCGTTGTTTCAAGTGATTATAAAGCAGCTTCAATACTTTGATATATACTTTTCTGTACGTAGTACAGTATTAGTTACTACTTAATATACTTGATAGCATTGTTTGAAACAGTCTTGTCGACGTGTCTACTATGGAAGGTAATATTACAATATTTTCAAGCATGAGGGACAAGTTGTCTCTGACGATTCGATTCGCATCAACAACATTACATAGGAGAACTGTGGAAACAAATATGTCACTCACCTTACCAACAAAGTATCCAACAAGGTAGCCGAAGGTAGCCAAATACACAGCTTCACGAAAAGACATTCTCAAGTAATGATGAAAGAGGATACTCCGGAAGTACATTAATAGTTAGTGAAAAAAATTGCTCCGTAAGTGTTGACATCTATACAAGTATCCTTGGAAAATATGCATCAAGGAAACTCCGAATACTGGATGATTAAGGAAGCATTATCCATCGAGGTAACTATATTGATCTTATAACTTTTAATGATGCTTCTTGAGAAACAGAGACCGTGGAAGCAATGGAACACCCTGTGAGGGGAGTGACAAGCAACATGCTTCGCATTGCCAACATACAGCCTTCTCCAATCAATCCACGCGTCTGCCTTCAGGGAGATTCACTATCAACGTTAAGTAGCAGCGTAGCGTATCGAAGACGGCACTGGGATCGTACATTCAGGCTGCACCAGAAGTTCATGTAAATACGCTGTACTTAGTAATTGACACAAGACAATGTAAAGATATTCGATCACTATTGAGGGGGGTGCAGACCATTTGCTGATGAATGCAGGGTTTAATTTCACGATGTAAATGGCCCCTTCGCACAGTACTATTTGACCGAGGTTCATTTATTCAACATATCAAATAGAAATGAACTGGTATTAATTAACTTGATAACATGATACATCAAGGATTTGAAGCTTTGGGAATTTCCCTTACATTTTGTTTACATAATCAGCAAGCATCCTATTGAAAAGAATTATTTTTATATTTTAAAATATGCATTATTTATAAATAATCCGAAAAAATGAATTTTCTTCAGAAATATGACATACAGCTTTAAAAGGATTTTTTTAAATTATTCATTTTACTGTATAAACATTAATACGGAATACCTCGATGTTCTATATTTTATGTTTATGCCTCTTAATTGGATCATTGCCAGAAGAAAAATAAATTGTTTTCAAGTTATATTTAAGCTATCCATTCTTCTTTTTAAGCATAAGTTTTCTAAACATTAACTTAGTCAAGCATTTAATCAAGCTAATACATAAAAATGCATATATGACACTTGGGTAAGATTCTCTTTATTCCCCCTTGTTAAACAATGTATCATTTGCTTGATAACGGTTAAAGTATCTACACGAAAACGTCAAAGTCATTGCATTACAAAAGTTGACTAACCATAACATCCGGTCTTCCTTTAATCAGGATTAGATTTATCAAAGGAATGCCGATGAAAAAATAACATCTATTTAATAAACATCAATTGTGTCACTGCTTTTTACAATATAAAATATTGATAGAGACTAATGACTGATAACAACAGCGCTCTGACATCATCAAAGAATGCTCTTGCGTAATGTCCTGTTGCTCATGCTGTTGGCTGATTTACGAGCCCACTGAATTTAAATGTTTGGCTACTTCGGTAAAAATACAATGATTTGATGATGTAAACATTTTATTGACAAAAACCATGTCATCTTGTGACGTAGAGAGGTTCAATATTATCACTCGTCTCTGAGCCACTTCTAACACAGTTATCCTCTAAATAGTACTTAAGGATGCCAATCATCTTATCAAAGGCTTTAAAAGTATGTTATATTTAACAATCCTATATAAAACATTATGAACAGATGTTTTAATCAAGCCAAAAAATTCATGGCTTAATGTCACTATTTCATGTATCTATTGTCTTGATTTATTATTAACTTTATGCATAGCTTGACTACATCTTTCTTTTAAACATTATATATAACGGAGGTGCTCTGTTGTCAAAAATAAAGAAATGTCTTATCATCCATATTCATTGATTTATCTAGAATTTGAATTTATTTTTATTCTAGGAAATGAAGCAATAACAACGGGGCTCACCAATAAAGCTTTGTGTACATTAGATAGATGTATATATGTACATGATCGTGTTAAGTGGCGGCCACGTCACATGGATTAATACAATAGTTTCCTGCTCAAGACTTCTTTAAACATTCTATAAAATAAAAGACGTACTTGTCCGAATTATTTTCAAATAGTAGCGTAATTACGAGACATTGAGGTAAAAGCGTAGGTGTCTTGAAGCTTTACTTAGGGGTAAATACTTACCAATACTAACCACTGTAACGTATATTGATATGATTGTCATATGGGAACATAATGGGAATTCTCCTGTCTATTCGACTTTGAATATCATTCTGCTTTAAGAATAAATAAACTCTTATAAGCATATTGATCACATTAGCGCAGCTATATCACAAACCGGTAATACATTGATAAGTGGTGTCCAATACTATGGCAATGTCATTTACCACTTATAGTAGTAGAAACAAGGTTTATTCAATCGTGTTCAATATCTGTTAGGAAAAATGTGTATTTCAAATATTGCTTTAAAGTACAAAGAGACTTGGGACGACCTAGAAAATGTCTGGTGTCATCCATTTGAATGAAGTGTATTTTCTATGAGATGTATCAAAGTGTACCAATATCTTAACTATCAACAAATTAGAATACATTGGGTACAACGGTTCCTGAGTTCACACATTAACAAGAGTTGAAAAGCAAAGGGCCATGATGACAAAGTACCAAGAGATGGAAAGTTCAATATAATCAACTGATGTAGCATGATCATATATAGTGTCTCAAGTCTTGGTTGCAATTTTTCAAAATTATGTTGGCCATAGTGATCAAAGTTTCGTTGTGACCATCATTATCAAGGCTATCTGAGTAATCCCCGACAGTAGACTGCCGTTCAGCGGTTCTTCAGATAACACGTTAACGAGAATTAGAAGAGAGTTAGAATAGGTGAGTGTGGTTGTGGTGTTGATGTTGAAAATAAACGGCAAGGTCACAATAATAAGCCGGCGTCTGCATAATTGACTAGTCAGGCTGTCGCCAATTTTGACGAATTTCAGTGCAACGGTACACGGAATATCGGACTTACGTACGAAGGACCCAAATGAATCCATATTCCCTCATTGCAGTGAGGGACGATAAAGTACAGCAGAAAATTAAAATCTGAGGGAACGTTTTCAAAAGAATCAGTCCAAACTTTCAATATGCAGCTGTATATAAACTATTGTTAACACTTTCAAATCCCAATCGTTTCATCTGTAGGCTCAAGATATATTGCGTACTAGACCCGCTCATGTGTCCGTTTTCGTAACATAATTATTCCGTTATAGGCTTATCTATATTGAACCGAGTTCCTACTTTCACTTCAATTAACATCTATAAAAAATATTTGCTTATAAGAATCCAACAAAAAATCTTGGCATCTGTGGAAGGAATCGTCATAATAACTTTGTAGTCGTTCTTAGTCACCAGGTCTTGATTAGTTTATCCCCAATGGAAGACACAATAATAGCTTGACAGTCAATGGGAAATCGATCAATGCTGTTTAAGGTTTAGTAACTCCTGAAAGACAGATGACTGCAGTTACTGTAATCGTGATACCTAAATTTACATTTAATATTCATCATTAAAAACATTTCGAAACTCCTTATAAATAATCAATTGAAAGTGTTTTTTTAATGTTTATAGCCTGGTGCAGTACATTTGTATTCCGTGAAAACTATTGAGGCAATAACAACGTTGCTGATCTCATTAGTGATATTCGACGAAAGTTAGTAATGGCGATACCATGAATTATTGAGAGAGATGTTGATGAGAAGCACTTTTTCTTTATCCTAACAATTCCCTTAGAAATCTTAAAACAATAACCATGATGTCCACAATCTTACCTCACCCAAAGAGGTGAGTTTTAGGTGAGGTGAGGTGATTGGGGGTTTTACGCCACTTTCAAGCGTATTTCACTTATATCGCGGCTGCAAGTATTATTGCAGGGTGAAAATCCGCAACATTACTGTGGATATGTATTGCTGGGAAACCTGCGAGCATCGGCTAGAATCTGCGAACATGCGATTATTGGCTAAAATCTACGAACCACGGGTGTTACTGTACTGAAATAGGTATTGCACTGAACCCACACTTACTCGTACTGCATGGTGAACAGTTCTCCGCTGAAAATCGCCGAGTCAACCATTCCTGAATATTTGCTTTTCCTTCTTTTTTTAGTAGGCATCCCTATCATTGCTCAAGCGTTTTGTTAATAAATGTTCATTTCTGATACATTACTAATTTGATATGTACTTAGTTTGAAATATTGATAGTGTTATATTTTCACTTGACGATACTGACACCCAGTAACACCCAACTCATCGGATATTGACGTTATGAAGTTACCAATGATCTCTGATTTTCTTGCTATTTGTCGTGAAAGGACACATTTTGTATGTATGTAATATTTGGGCAATGCTTTAAATTATTGAATCATTGTAAAAATGCCGTGCCAAAATTATGAACATGATTTCCCCCACCTGTCGTGTCCGTAAAAATGCTCACAACAAGTTGCTAATCATCTCTAGATCCAAGAGTAAATGGGTACTCAAAGCTATCATCAAGCACATCAGGAAGACGAAATTTCCTTACCTTATTATATGTAGAAGGTAGAGATTATTACTACCTACTTTTTCATGGTTATGACACCCTTATGAAAAGCCGCTAATACTATTAAAACGTTTGAACATTTTATGTTAGCATGTGAATGTTTCACAATATATAACTCACTTATTATCTGTAAAGATAAAAAATACGCCTTTTATGTTGAAAGACAATTATTTTAGACGTCATTTCACATACAGTGCGGTACTGTAGGAACTTCCCAAATACAATTGCGCAGGATAATCGTATTTGCTTTCATACCTTCCCAATCAACTATTTTCGAGTCCCGTGTCAACATGTAGAGAAAGAAGGCCGGAAGTGTATGATTTTACCAAGTGTGAAGAGAACGTTCACATAATAATGTGAATGTCAATTTATTGCTATTTCCAATAAATTCCCTTCATAAAGAACGACCCACAATGCCGTGCATCCTCAGTCATCCAGGTCCAAATGTACCAGGAATCCTAGGACACATTAAGCCCTCGCTTACCAGGGAGAGGTGCCAATCTTTCGACGGCTTCTCATGTAAATAGTGCAAACTAAGAATTGTAAAAAAAACTTACTTGCACAAAGGCATGAAATGAAAGATTAATCGATATGATGTAGGCACAAATCCCTGATGTTGTGATGCTTGATTATCCTTATGATAAATGATACATATCTAAATGACGAAGAATGACATTATGATGTCCAAGTCCAAGACCGTGCTGTTTTCATGATCAATAATAACGATAATTATTTTAGTTTATTTTCATTTCATTTTTGTGATTCTTTATTCAAATAATAAGCTTTATACATATATATATATATATATATATATATATATATGTATAAATATGTATATATATATATATATAGATTAAATATAACATACTTCACATAGTCGTTTGAAGAATCATTTTAATCCGATACTAGTATTTCGTCAATAGTATTGACTCATCAGGGATGAAACGATATGATCGTTAACATCGCATTACAAGCGTTTTTATAACAAAATATACGTACAATGTACAAGGATATATTGTAAATTATGCTAATCAGGTGACATCATGGTTCTTCCTTGTTGGTCTTCTGATTGACACATGTATATATATATATAATATTGCTCTATTGCTAATGGTATAAGAGGTATTGCTTACTTCGTATAAGTGGGCTTTGGAACTGATTGCCTTGATATGGATACGATCGTTTATGCTTTTTTTTTTTATTAAAACAACTATAATTACAGATTCCATTAGCGAGGGTTGAAGGACTGACTGATTATAGAGACGTCAACTGATGACAAGATTTGACGTCTTTGATCTAGAATGTGAATCGAAGGTTTGAAAACATCTGAACATGATTAAGGTTTGGGTTATGCTTTATGCATTATCAGCATCACTGTAATTATCCAGAATATTGGCAGTCATAATCTGCAAAGACTTGCGCAGTTCCATTTGCCAGAATATTATTGGTTAATCTTTAGGCTTAGTTGCGAATAACCCAAAGTAATGTTATTATCAAATCATGCAACCAGTGTTATCGATCATGAGCAATCAATTTATCCCTTCTAGAGATGACATGGGCGTTACTGATCGTAATAAAACGAAAACTGACGGTTAATTTTATAAGAGAATGTGTACGTCAAGTCATATTCATATTCTAATAAATACTTTTAAAAAAATTGGTTTTCATGCCTTTGAAGCATGCGAACGTTACAATATAGAATATTAGCATTGGTATATCCAAAATATTAAGTATTTTGTCTTAAAAGTAAATCAAGTAGTTTGTGAAGGCTTTGGTTCCATAACATATGACAAATGGTTGATGCAATTCTGTCAGCTTGTATCACAGAAGCAGAAAACACATTTACTTGAACATAATAGAAAAGTTTAAATTTAAATTCATATTCAAATATCAAGAAAGTTGAAAGTGCATAATGTTATGACAAAATTGGAATATTCAATACATTGGTAACTAAAGCTGTCCAATGCACATACCAAACAGTAATTTACTTGACGAAGATGGTAGTCACATGGACGAACCTTGCACTTGGCTAATTATGTTAGAACGGTGCTGATGTCGACATTTCTGACAATGACAAAGTTCTGAAGCAGTTTTGACCCAACGGTCACAGGGATACTTTGCATAATCATTCCAATACAGTACGATTTGGATGCATTGCTACACTAAATTTCAGCGCAGTACTACCCATGGTTCGCTAGTTCAAGCCGATGCTCGCAATTTTCACCCCAATGCATTGACATAGTGTTTGGGGCCTTCCTGCAATAATATTAGCAGACGTGATATAAGTGAAATACTTTTACTCTCCAAATCACATTACGTCACCGTACTTGTTTCCATTGATTGTGCACTACCCAAATAAATATGTTTTCCTTCAGATTTATGTCTAAGAAAGTTCTCAATAAGGAGCGATTTGAAACTGTTAAAATAATGCAACTAAAGATATGTAACATCGTGATCTGAAAGGATCTATCAGATAAAAGGTTTCTGCCACCTACGTTATCAACTGAACCTTGTACACTTATTCCTCGAGGAGTATCGTCTTGAAAGACATAGATGTCTGGAGTTATACATGATAATGTTTACACATGATAATGCTTATGTTAAACTATCATGCTTTGAAACAGATCCTCTGAACAAAGAACGATCTTTGTGCAATCATCATGTCATGTATTGGCCGAATATGCAGCTGTGGTTGACTGGGGAAGACGGTCATTATGTGGACAGCTTCTTGCTGTAAATGATACGCGCAGAACTGTAAAAATGTTGCCCGACTTACAAAAAACGCATGGCATGATCGCACGAATATATGAAGGAACAATTCTCCTTAATATCCTTATGATATCTAATGAGTAAATTATTTAAAACCATAAGCTTATGTTGAAATCAAAACATTTAAGCATACTGTAAATATAGGACATTGCTGGTGTTAATAATAAACATATGTGTTTTTTGTATTTCCAATTTCCAATTTAAAAGGCCTGGTGGGATCATGGCATGGCATGGCATCCCGCGTCTCTCCGTCCGTTGGTTTACTTTTCACTATTTTGACTACTTCGTTTTTACAGACTCCTAAACTAATAGGGATTCCTAATTATAGATATATATTTTTTGACAAGCGCCACAGACGCCACGCCCTAAAACTCATTTTCATCATGCAAAAGGCCTTGAAATTTGAAAACTGTTGTATGGGCTCTTTAGCAGGTCGTGATAATGATTGATAGGTTTGTTGACCCTGTTTCGCCTAATAAAGGCCAAAGGGGCCACGACCTAAAGACCCATGTTCATCGTCTTCTCCAGAACCAAAAAGCCTAGAAAGGTAAAACCTTCTGCATAGACTCCTTAGCTTCTCGGGATTGTAAGGTTAGATTCGGTGATTCTTTGGCCCCCAAAGGCTGAACCTGTGACCATTTGCATAATAAATCATATATAGCCCGAGTAGTGATAGAGAAAATGTTTTCTTTTATTTTGTTATTCTTTAATTGAGTTGAAAGTTGTAAAGTTTCATGAACATGCTGTCATATTACTTTCGATAAAAAGTAAATATCAACTTGAAACAGCTGTTCACTTGCATCAATTTTCATCAAACATGTTTTGTTATACAATGATTATAGTAAGCATTATTGCAAATGACATTATTCAGTTTAAGTGGGATTTTTTTTTCTGTACCTGATACCCATCATCTGTATGCAATAAATGCTTCTGTTCCATTAATATACCTCTCTAATTACTAATGCCATAAGTTAGAACGTTGACGGATTGCCTGATTATCGAGGAGTCAAATGATTAGAATATTGGACGTTTTTGAATGTTAGTCGAAGTTTGAAAACATCTCCCTATTTCTGAACCTGATTTGGGGCTGGGTTCATATTGATCAACTTATGCATCCTGAACATTGATTTAATCGTCAAAAATACTAACGGTCCTCATCTTCATCTTCTTTATTAAAGCATTTCGATTTTTCTGAATATAATTACCGATAACTGAAATCATTGTGATTATCAAGCCATGTCTACACTATTATCGAACAAAAGTAATTAATATATACATTAAGAGATGAAATGTATTTTATTGATTGTAATAAACTAAATCTGGCATTTAGTATATTAACTAAAATGTATGTGTATTTTCCAAAATACTATTTGTCCCCAACATCACCTACTGTAAATATCTGCCCACTTTGGGTGAGCATACTTTGATGATTTGTAGATTAGTTACCCATAAACGGAAGGAATGCAATTATTGAAATTTGCCTCTACCACTATTGAACATATCTAATTACTTCATCTCTCAGAAGATCACATGTGTGTTAATGATCATAATGAAACTAAACCTGACAGATAATTTGATAAGATAAGATTGACGTTTCACTTTCACATTCATACTGTAATGAATATTTAAGACTTTCATAACAAATATCATTGGAAAATGGTGTTCATGGGATGCTTACTCATGTTTTTCTATATTTGATGTCTGAGATAGCTGAAGTAATTTAAATGTTTTCTTAACATACAGTTGATCCACAAAAAAAGTTTCTTCGTCAACGTTCTTTTGATAGTAAGATTTATTGCTTTCTTGTCAAATATAATTAATATCAAATCTAGGTACATGTCGACTGATCTTAACTGTTATGAATTATGTTTGGGCAACCTAGAACTTATTCTTTAATATTGCCTTTTTGTCCTCTTAGCCAATACCTATTCATATACCTATTAATGGTGAGACCGACATCAAATAGATGCTATTAGCCATCATTATCATCCGATAAGCACATTAGAAGGTGGAAAGTACATCATTGCATTACCTTAACAGCTTTATAGTCTAAAACAAAACTTGCCTGTATGATAATTTTAAAATTATTTGCCTGTCCATGTGCTCATGTGTTATTTAGTGAAATTGTACTCTCGGGCATATGAGTGTGATGTATACTGAATAAAGCTCTTGTACTTCTAGTTTTGTCAAATTTCCTCAATAAGGTATGCCAATCTCCTAGTCAATAAAGGTAAACAAAGTTAAACATTATCATAAATATTTTCAAATGTTTAGTTAATGCATCTTGAAAGGAGCTCTAGTAAATTGTGATTTCCGTATCATGTGTAATATGTCCTTGAAACAGTTTTTTATTTCTAATAATGAAGTCTTTTATTTTTCCCAGCTTGTATCACAAAAGCAAATAACACATTTGAAAAAAAGAAAGGAAAGTTGTTTGCTCCACAAACTAAATTCATTCAATATAGAGTGGAAATCTAGAATTAACCTTCTCCATTGTATTTCAAATCTTAGAATCATCATTGCTTGCTTCTTCACAACCACCATCGCCAGTTCATGTGATGAGAAATAACCGGCACCAAACAAATAGCCATTCAATCGGACGAAGATATGTCTATATATAGCCCATGCAAGCTTTGATTCAGTAAACTAATTGTTCATACACTTGAACACGTTATTTTACTTCTCCCTTAGGTATAAAAAAAACAATGTACCATCCTGTAGCAATTGCTTGGGGTGACACTGCCATACAAGATAGCAAACCAGACAATCATAGCATTTACAGAAGCACACCACGTATTGCGACCTATTCAGCAAGAGCATTCAGATGGGTTTCTGGAACGCACGGTTCCCGTTTATCACGTTGATGAGATCCATTAAAAACACTGAAGGCGCTTAGTGACACAACTGCAGGAAATGCTTGCATATATTGAATACTCTAATGAATAATTATTGACTTGAGTATAATGATGAACATTACTTCTCCTACATGTTAGGAAGCATTTGTCAACTGAGTTTGATGGAACCACACATACATACTAAAATAACTTGAATTATAGTTGACAATTTTTAAGAATTTGTTCTCTTTTTTTCTGTCTTACCATATACTTAAATATATGTACTCTTAATGGGTGCTAAACTAAATTATCTATCTCGTATTCTCTAATAATAAAATGTCAACTTGTTACATGTCAACAATTTGGGCATTTTCGTTGACGTACAACTTTTCACTTCAATCTCCGTACAGGAACAATAAATCTAATTACTCACTTTATGTGTATTAAGCAAATCCATAAATGTCACTTGTAAGAAGCAAACCCTGTTCGGCTTTTGTTTTAAGCTTCTTCATTGAATCAGATGGGAAGACTAAAGAATTTAAGACTGCTATAAGTAACTTATCATCAGTCTTGAGGAAGCTTTAAGCATGCAACACCAGACAAATTTCTGAACAACATTTTTAACGGGCAACGCGACATTCCCATAGCTTTTTCATAAACAGGTTGATTATTGACAGATGTATGATACAGACAAACTACATTAAAATATTCACATCATCTTATACAACTGAAAGTATTACAATTTGGGAGAATGCACATATAAAATCAGGACTAACCTTTAGAGGGTAACGATTAATTTCAATTTTAAACGGAAGTCTTAATTGGTTATTATATTAGTAATTGTATGGTTCCATTTGTTCTTTTTGTTATTTGATAAGTGCATGCTGTGTTTTGGCTATCACAATTCAGCAACAATTGGTTAAATTACATTTCAATTTTAAGTTTCAGATCTAACTTAATACTGACTTTTTATGAAACTGAAAAAATAAATCAAGTCGGTTCTCGACAAGTCAGTTAATACTTTTATCAACATTCGCAGTAATATGATTATATATATATAAATGTGTGAAAAACAAGTTCCAACTAGATTCCAACTAGCCATGCAAAAAGGTTTCAGGAGATTCGTTTGTATGGACCTAAATAAATATGTTTATTGCTGAATTTAAAAAAAATAAATCGTCTCGTTCCTTGACTTTCAACCTGACTATATATGTATTAATTTTTAAGTGATGAGTTATCAGAAAAAGGATGTATTATTACTTTGTTTATTAGTAGGCTAGTCTGCAGGTCTAAAAAACGATAACTGATATTCAGATTATATGATCACTGACTGTGGATTTTGAAAATATGTTAATCTTATTGAAAGTTTGCCCTTTACCAAGTACCTCATTCAAGGAAGGTACAACTGATAATAAGTGAAAACCAAGGAGGCAATAACCTCCTTGCTGATCCCATTAGTGATATTTGAAGAAATTTTGAAGAGAAAAACACTTTCATTATTCTGATATTACATTTAAAATCGTAAATAATACTTTGATGCCACAATACAACACATAAATCGATATCAAAGTTTGAGGTAATTTTAGATACATACTAACACTAAAAATATATAAATTGTATAAAGATGTTTTTCTCACGATCACACTTGTACTCGTTTACCATTCTCCTTCATTTATTCCAAGGTTATGATGTTTTTTCGTACCATTTTTCTCGTCCAGTAAAATGCTAACGAACTTCCAGAATCAGGGGAAAATCGCTAATACTAGCAATCACGCTATGCAGTGAGTGTAATGTCTTGATCTTAAAAAAGCTATAAGATATAACGAATCAGCCGCCTATGTAATCAAATGAAATTTTTGCACGTTTTGCTCCAGGCATTGGTCTTCATAGTCATACACGTAGGTATCATGGCATGGTAAGAGCTACTCGGATACAGGATCTTCTAACCTCCTCAATTGAAAGACAATTATATAATTCTTGTCATGTAAATGTAGAATGAGGGGGCGAAGATGTATAATTTCCAACATTGTAAAAAGAACCACCACGTGATAAAGATATTTAATCAAGTGTTCTTTTACACAGATATATACAGAAAGCTTAACTAATATAATTATGTAGGAACAAATCTCTTCGATATCCTGAGGATAATTAATTCGTTTCTTTATGTTGAAATCGAAGCAATTAATTACACCATTTAGGACCTTATTGGCGTTCTTGGTTGATAATATCGCTTATTAGGTCTTGCATTTTTTATATTTGTATTTCTTGTGTTATTGCTTTATTCAAATGAAACCTGTTAAAATGTTAGGCTCATGGAAATGCTGTAATATTGTTTTCGAAAATTTAAAAAAATTTTTTTTTAAATATTGAAAAAGGTTGTCATTGACATACATCTACTTTCAACAAAAATGTTTTGTTATACACAACCGCAATCATACCATGCCTTATTGCTACTGGCACTACTAAGTACGAGTTACTTTATTTGTATTTCAGAACTGATCCCTTCATCCTTTTGCAACCGATGCTGCTTTTTTACTAATTAACCACTATAATTACAGATGTTATTGGTGAATGTCGACAGATTGGCTGTTAGCAGGTACGTCTCTGATCTTGGAATGTTCATCAAAAGTTTAAAAACCTCTACCTATCTCTTAAGATGATTAAGGGATTGGTTCACATTGATAAACTCATGCATCATCAGCATCAATGTAAACGTCAAAAAATACTGACGGTCCTTCTTCGCATCTTCTGCTTTTACTCACATTCATCTGTGTGATCATAATTTCCCCATTAACCATTGGCAATGTAATTATGAAATCATGTCTACACTTATATCGACCATAGGTAATTAATTTAGACCCTAAGAGATAAAATGGGCCTTATTGATCGTTATAAAACCTAAACTGTCTCTTATTTTATTAACTAAGATGTACATTGTTTGTGTATTCACATTGTTAAAGCAACTGCCTGTGCTCATCATCACCTACCGCAGAGATTTGCGCATTTCATTTGGCTGATGGATGATTTGAGAGCTTTTAGTCACCTATAACCAGAAGGAATATTATTATTAAATCATGCCTCCACCATTACCGAACATATTTCACCTTTTGCCTGCTGGATTCTTTTCGTGTTTTACTGAGAGCTATAAAATTGTGCAACTATAACAATAACGTCATACGGGTATTCTTTATGTAGAGATTTTCTCTACTTTGCAATAAAGAATATTTTTAAAAGAAATTTGTTTTTCTGATTTACATTATTTTCTTCCAAATCATTTTATAACTTTTTGCTTGATTAATATAGTGGGTACCTAAATCATATGATTTTCTACAGCAGAATGGTGTCAACGTTATGGCAAGTCCGAACATCTTTTGGGTGCAATTCACAGGAGACTGATTGACTACATACCAAGACGAAAACAGCCGATTTAGTGCGCCTTGCTCGACTAGTACATTCCATGCACAAACGCTGTGTTGTTAATGACACTTGTGGCGAACACACCAGATACTGTTGTAAAGACTGTGTATAGACTGTAAAGTTTTTCATGTCTTGAAGTTATGATGAGTTTTTTCCTGATCTGTCAACATACTGTGTTCCAAACATTTCTATGATCAGCTCTCGCTCCTTCCTATAACGCTGTTCTCTTTCAAACCAAAAGCCTCGTATCGCTAGTTATCTAACCAGCCAATGAGACGACTCGCATTCAGCAACAGCGGCGCGACCCGGATGAAAAATCCGTTGGGTCAAGATAGTAGCTTCACGCTCTTGCATAACGATATTCCAAAGGCTGACATAATAACAGGTGAGTTCAGCCACGAGTATCAAGCCGATCCAGCCGTAAGAGGCATGTGGCCCGAAAGAGATCAGGGCATTAGGAAGGAGCGAGAGCGAATTCATATACGCTGATTTAGCAGGATGCATAATTGTTTTCTTCTATCCTTTTATCTCGTCCATAGAATGCTGACAAGCAAATTCCTAATAACTTCTAGATTCAGAAGTAAGTTGCAACTAGTATATTTCGCGCAACTCAAAATACTGTGATGTCTTGATCTTGTAAGATCCCTATCGCAATTCAAAATACTGTGATGTCTTGATCTTGTAAGATCCCTATCGCAGTTCAAAATGCTGTGATTTCTATAAAAACATTCACGATAACTTCTACCGCCTATGCTATAAACTGAACTATGTTTACTTATTGCTTGAGGCATGGTTAGAGCTATGGGGATATATACATTTTTTAATTCCTTAATAAACAGATCCAGCCTGTCAATCAAATCTCGCGCATGCGTTATTTCAGCCAATCAGAGCGGCGATAGCACCACGCTAATTTGTCAACTTTACTTCCGGGGACAAACAAACCGGTAATGGCGATATGTTTCGGTGGTTGCACGTATTATTAACAATAACATTCTATGATTCTACACACATTTTATTCATCGATGTCACGGCATATGTATTTCCCGAGGTGTTAGGTAACTAGGATTATCGTTTTTAATAGATGAATTTGTGAAAAAGGGGCAACAATTAGTAAAAAACAATCGCGAGTCGGATGAGTGCTCGGAGGTGAGAAATTGCAAGAATTGTACACTTTTCAAAGTGCTCTAAGATAATTCTAACAAGGTGACAGCTCTAAAAAGCTTTTCACAATGTCAGTTTATGACCTCAAGGTTTTAAATCAAGAACCCTTTTAAGTTGGTTACGATTATTTTTTTGCGATTTTACCTGATAACATTTGGGTAAGTTTCCTGTCAAGTTTTGTCATATTGTAAACAAACACTGTGTTGTGCAAAATATCTCATTAAACTATCATTTGAAAATAAAAATACAAACCAACTCAGTCACGGGATATGATTCTATATGATACTTTATCACATATTATGTTTCCAAGAATCATGCTCCAGGTGGTAATTAATTAATGTATGTAATAATCAAGCAAAAAATGTCTCATGAGTTTTCATTAATATTAAACTAGATAAAACAAAACTAAAAAATAATCTTTCCTTTCAGACTTTAAGTGAAACAGACCTGATGCATTTGAATCAACTTTCATCATGAAGGATCTGTATGTAACAAGGGATATATTTACACAAATAATAATATAATGAATGAATTTATAGATATTTATAAGTTTAAACTTGAAATAATATATATAATATAATTTCACAAAAGAATCTTGTTGAAGCTAAAACATCCATTGACTGATAAATATTATTTTCCCAATCTAGTTACTATCTTTGTCCTTTTGAAACCTGGAAAACATAAACAACCATTATAATTTCATGAAGATTGATTGATTTCAGTAGATTCATCAAAAAAGGAAAATTGAACACAACAGCCTATGTTATGTTAAGTGTGGTTTCCTCTTTCTTGATAGCCTCACTTAATTTATGTACTACTTATTCAATTTTGTAATCTGTGAACATTTTTTATTAAAATTTCCAAATACATTTCAATGAGAGGCTGTATCTTTTAAAATTAAAAAATATGCTATTTTCATCTTTTCCCTTAGGCCTTTAAAATGATTTAAATTGGATATCTAAAATATCTTTTAAATACTTAAAATTGTATGTGTTTGTACAAATTAATACTATATGAGGACCTATGTTTATCGTTTTTCATAATTTTTTTATATTCATTTACTGTTTATATTTTGATGACTACTTTTGGTTTTAGACTATTTCAAATATTTGGCTCTCAACCTCAATTACTTATAGTTATTTCTGTTTGTGATTCCAACATAAACGTTGAGGAATAGATAGACACGTTTTTACACAGCCTGTTGTATATATATGTGAACTTTGACTAACCCCTTTAAATTCTTCCAAAGAATGCTAATGAAACGTTGATGCAACTTTGATTGATATTTTATCGATATTTTTCTTATAAATTAATAATATATATGCATAATAAAATCTTTGGTCAACGTTTATAATCAAAACATAGACAGTAAGACAATTAAAGTTTTGACAATGCATTTTCGAATATTTTTGTCAAAGGTATGTTGACTAGCCCGGAGACCAATGAGTGTAACACTGACAGTGTCAACAAGCCTGAGCGACCTTGACCTATACAACTACGTAAAAAAATGTATTCAATTAATTACCATACAAAGCTTTTTCAATATAAAATGACCTACACTTGTTAAGTATAAGTGAGATACAACAATTTACTGGTAATAGTATGTTTTGTAAGTTTACAATCATGTTGATTGTAGAATCATTCTCAGTGAAGGTGTTTACAAAGTGGTCGAGCTTGATCAATCGCTCTGTGATTTCATAAAATTACTTCATAAATATTTAAGAATAAAGAAATTATGAATGTTATTTGGGTTTTACAAATACAAAGTTGGAAAATGAGCGTGTAGAACGACGTCGGTGAAAACGAAAGCCAAATGTTTTGGTTAGTGACATTGTTGAGTTGCGCGGTCCGGCTCGCCTGAGCTTGAAACTTGTCCCCCCAAATATTTCAGCCAATCACGTTTTAGGGGGCGGGGCCTAATGGCTCTCGACTGGATCGGTCAATTGGAAAGAGCATTCGCAAGTTTCAGACGTTGATTAGGTTTTGCATATCACCTTTTGTATTCCTGATGTGTTATTCATCTATCGAACAGAAAATTGTTAACTTCTATGGAAATGTTATATGTTTTTCGAATGTATAAAAAGTAATTACCAATTTGATCTAGCTGTACACTAATTACTGTAAAGATTTACATCGGCTTTCATCAAGCATGTTTTGTTATACGCAGCTGTAATTATACCAAGCCTTTCTGCTAATGCCATTTCTTCGTATGAGGTTTGCTTCGAAACTGATTCTCTTCATATATATGCAATCATTGCTGGTTTTCCTATTTCTATACCACTTTTATTACAGATGTCATTAGTGAAGGTTAACAGACAAGCCGATTACAGAGACATCTTTGATCTTGGAATGCGAATTTAAGGTTTGAAAACATCTTTACATGATTAAGGGATGGTTTCACACTGATTGATTCATGCATCGTCATCATTTTCTGTATTAATGCATTTCCCTTTTTTCTGAACATTATTACCCATAAGTGGAATTAATGCAATAATCAAATTATGTCTACTATTATCGAAAAGAAATAAGGACATTATACGTCAAGAGATTATATGTGCAGTATTTGTTTTAACTAAATCAAATCTGGCAGTTAGGGGTATGAGATGTGAAATATTCCTTTTAAGAAATAACTATATCTTGGCTTGATAAAAAAATATTTTTGTACATTATTATTCACATTCACATTGAGATGAATATTTAAAGATTTGATAAAAAAATAGTGAAATGATATTTCATGCTATGTTTAGGCATATTTTTTTCTATATTTGATGCCAGCGAATGCTTTGAAGCAACTTGGTTGATAACAAAAACCCCAAAATTTTGTGTCAGCATCCTTTCCCATTATTATGATTTCGTAGCTAATAATATGTTTGTCAAATACATGTTTATTTAGATGATTTGGTCTCTATGTCCATTGTTGTTAAGTTTTATGTAGGATTATTGGATAACGTATTAAATTTGATCTTTTTGGCCCCTAATGCTTATCAGGCATGAACATATACCTATTAATGAAGAGAGACACTATTAGTTACGATCAGGCATATCTGGAGGTGAAGATTACTTCAATGCATTACCTTAACAGACTTACAGTCAGTTTGAACTTTTCTAACAACTTTATTTGGTATGATAATTTATTAATGTGAAACATGTTTCGTCTTTTTATTTATGTTTTCATTTTTGCCATTTTGTAACCAACGGCAGCGAAAATATCAGTCATTGATCATCAAAATAAAGTGATAAAGAAGCAGACAGTCATTTATATCCACGGTCTATGAGTACGCGAGCTGTTGTTTAGTACCGTGTGAACAATATTTCATACATTACCACTCCTGTCCATTGTGAAGAGAGTGCAAAATATATTGAACATTATTATGCAGCGCTGTTGTTTAGCATCACCTTGGTCATGTATGTTGAACATATTTGAAAGCTATTTAGAACATTGGTAATAGTTTCAGAGCCATACAACATGATTGTTCCACATCCTTAATTTTCTTGATTAAAGCTTTAGATTTTCTGTTTTTGTTCTTGAAATGAAACTTTAAGATGGTTTATAGGAGAAAACTATTAAGGAAGTCGAAAACTGTGATAGAACGGTCGAAAGAGGCACATGCATATGTCTTATAGGTTTTTTTTACAGTTTTGAGTTCTGCTTCTGAAAAGAAATTACTTCCTCGTTCTTGGAAAGGGCCAGAAGAAAATCGAGAAATTCATTTGAATACCTCACTTAGCTTAGCTAGCTGTTTCAATTGAATAAATATGAACTTTATTTGAATCATCAGCGCTTTCTGTACAGATTATGAACATTAATGGTCAGCATGAAGATAAATACCCTGAACATCCACAGATTATAATTTGATCCTAGAATAGTTCGTTTTTTTATAATTGATTCATAATCTGTCCATTTTTTTCCCACTACGATCTTGAAATCTCTTGATGCTATATTTATTCGCATGTTTGAATTTGTATGTATATGAAAAAAACAAATAACGGAAAAACAAATTAAAACTCAATATTAACCGATGGAGAATTGTATTTGGCCCTTGCAAACTTGGATCCACAAATGTTTTTGACGGTCCAACATATTGTTAGCCTCTCCCCCGAGGAAAAACATATTTTTGAAGCATCATTGTAGCAGTGGCTCAAGGTGACACTTTTATTGAAGATGGTTTACCGGGCAGTATTAGCCTATAGAGAATCAAACGAAATATTGCGACCTATTCAGCAAGGTAATTAAGATCATTCAGATGGGTTACTGGAACGCACCATGTCCGTTCATCACGCTGATGACGAGATGCATTGCAAGCACTGAAGGTGTTTAATGACACAACTGCAGGAAATGTGTACATGTATGAATAATCATTGATCTTGCAATATTTACACCAATAGCATGTTTAAGAACAATTTTCATTAGAGGTTGATGATGCCTGTGCTTAACTAGCAGATTACAGTATTAAAGCTTAGTTTCTGCTTCAACTCTAGACTAATTACATTGTTTCATTTTGAATTGGAAGTCATACATGTATGTGTCCTCTCAAAATGCTTTCTCAAGATATTTATGATTAAACACATCTAATGAACTCTCTATCAACATACTCGTGATTGTTATATTATAACATATCGGCCTAGTAAATGATGATTTGAGCATCTGTAAGCGTATAGATTTTTTTTTTAAATCATCAAACTTTCGTACCGGAATTTTGAAATGATTACAGTCGGCCAGGTGTTCGAATTCATTACTTGTTTGTCATGTACATGAACCGAATTCATGAAATTTTATATGTTCGTTATATGACCTGATTACCTGAGATTTAAGTTTTAAGTTTCCTCAATAAATGATAAATACCTGTGCATCCAGGATGCAAAATAATGTATGAAGGCTACTATCTATTTATCATAAGTTTGGGGAAGCTTTGTTCATATAAGACAATGTGCAACATTTTGGAAAGTTTTCAAACACCAACATGACATTTTCCAATTTTTTTTCAATAATTGGGTTGATTAAACTTTCAATTTGTTAATAGTTACCTACTTGTCTCGAATAAGATTATGACATACTAATAGCATTACATGATTCACATCAGCATATACTAAATGATACTAGGAATCAGGTCTCATATGGATTTGAATATTTAAACTATGATTTAGAAAAATGTACAATTTGCTGTGGAGTAACTATTGGGAAGGAATGAACAATTTTCATCTTTATTAAGGGTGTCCTACATGAAGCTCTCAGAGTTATTGTAGATTTTGTTAATTTAGTTATTTCATAAGTAAATTCTGCACTTAGGGTGGTGAAATGTCACATCTTTCTATTACTTTGTCATTTTAATTTTAAGTTTTGTTATTGACTCAAACATGCTTGTGTTTTTATGAAACTGCAAACATGTGACCAATAAGTCTAAATTTACTGTCATATAACACTCAAGAACTATGTGCCCAGTGTGCCAACTAAGCTTTAGACACTGAACATATTCACAAATAACGACCCACTATGTCATGAATCCTCTTTATAATCTATGAATATACGGATAAACTGAGCTGACTGATGAGAGGATTTATCAGTTCTTAAATATAAAGTTTAAATAACAAGCCTATCATATTGGACCTCCAAGTGTTCAATGGCAATGATAAATAGTTTTGCATATTTGATTGTTTAAGCCTTTTGTGTGATGTTTTTATTCAAAGGAAAATGGTTCAGATTCATGAAGTTCCGTGATATTCTTTCATTCTGTAACAGCTGTAAAGCTCTAACGGTACAAAACACACAGCAGCTCGGAATAGTAATGATTTGCTATACACAATTGTAATTACACTGCGCGTTATTGGAACTTTGGAACTTTTTTCAATAAATGAAGCTTTGATATTAAAATACCACTCTAAATACAGCTGTTATTAGTGAAGGTCGACTGACTGACTGACTGATTAAGAGACCTCAATTGATGACATGATGTGACATCTTTGATCTTTGAATGTGAATCGATGGTTTGATGCATCTGAACATGTTTATAGGTTGGCTTAACATGTTGATTTTCAATTTGCCTGATAATGATGTCACGATCTGTAAGCTGAGCGACCCACAACCAAAAGCAATTAACTATCATACCCCGATATTACTGCTTTGGCAGGGATATATAACGTTCCTTCTGTCCTTACGTCCAAAACTTCTGTCAGGATTATATCTCCTAAATTAATGATGGCCTCGTCTTACATAATATACAATATCGACATAGAACCCTAGATGTGCCTCTTAAGGATTAGACCAAACCTGAATTTCATTTTTTGCGGTTTCGATAGAAGCATGAGTCATTTAGTGACTCTAAATAGTCTCTTTGCCCGGAGCTTATCTCTCAGACTATACAAGCTACCACCACCAACTTTGATACACCTGTCCACCATAGATGGGCCTAGTAAAAATTAGACTAAACTTTGAATATTATATTTTGTGGTTTCAATGGAAACATGGGATTTTCAGTGACACTCTGAGGGACCCTGTCGTCAGGAGCATATTTGTTAAACTACAAAAGCTGCCTCTACCAAACTTGATACAAATGTCCATATTGATCCATAAATGTTTTCTTTTAAAGATTGAACCAACATCGTAATTTTATGTCTAGAGCTTTTCACATTCTCTCCCCACAGAGAAAGCTCTGTCATTAATTCCTATACAACCTCTGTTATATAAGAGCTCTTCTGGAGTTTCCGGCAGTTTCCCCTAGCGCACAATACAATATTGCAAGATTAACTACCTTGCAATATTTCAACAAATGAAAATACCAAATGCATGAATAACATATTTGTTATCAAACAGGCCTATGCAACGATGAAGTCACTAAATGAGTCGTATGTGTTATGTAAGGAAGAGACAAAGTGTAGCCTTTCGTATGCTTACGGAAATAACTTAGCGATTTGAATGATAAATTTTGAAACGGCGTCGTTGATTGCAGAACTAACTTTCATTGTATCAAATCAGGTTTCTACATTTCTGGACCGAGAAATAATCGTAATATGACAGACTTTGTATGGGAATTTATGACGGAGCTAATTCTGTTGGGAGAGAATGTGAACTGTTATGAAGTATGATCATACTTTTACGTAGGAATTCATTTTGATTAACATTATAGCTATCAAAACATGCATTCATGTCTGCTAATTCTGCATCTGACTTTGTTTCAATTATACAACATTATGACAGAAGTTGTATATGAATTTAAGACAGCGCTACCTCTGTTGGGAGAGAATGCGCTATTCTTTGAATTTGAGTTACTCAATGACTCTTCAAACATCCGTCATGTCCCGATCAAACCTCTAAAGTTACATAAACGTACTTTACAAAACATGATAGACACGCTATTCTAGAACATATGAAAACAATTTACAAACAAGAGTTTATATTTCTTTTATTTGATCGTTATGACACTTTAACTAGTAGTTGATTTATTTAAGTCTTTTCACATTTATATTCTAATGACCATCTGAAAATTTCAAAGCAAATAAGCCTAAACCTCAAATGTTCAAACAATCACTAACAGGTTCCATGATTAAAACACAGTAAATAATTATTCTTAAAGACCACAGAACGAACAGACACATGTTAGATTGACTGCTCGTAAATAAAAAATGTCACATAATTAATAGTCATGAATCTTTCGGCGATTCTTACGATTTTGTATTCTGCTCCTGAAAAGAAATGTGTTTCATGTTCATGGAAGCGGCGAAAAGAATATATAAAAGGGGTTAATCTGATTAAAACAGATGAACGGATCCCGCCGCTTCAACATTTGTCCATTGTCAACACTAACACAGTTTGTTAAACTAAAACGAAATGAAATTATACAAGTGGAATTTCAACTGATTTTAATGAGATTGAAAAAATGCCCGATTAAGTTAGCCTTGTTCCTCAAACTAAATTTGAATATAGAGTTTCGATATGGTTTTAAATATTCTGCTGTAAGTTTCAATAAGAGAATTGATCAATACTAGAATTTGCTTTGCTTCGTCATAAACACCGTTCCTGTACATGTTATGAGCAACAATGGTCAACAAACAAATAACCTTCCAACATACAGAGATACGTTTACTAATGTTTCTAAGACTTGACAGTCGACCCATGGGTAAAGAGGTTTCAGCAGCTCTCCGGGAGAAACACACAGCGTATAGTCTATGAAAATTTTTAATAATTTACTGTTCCTTCAGCCATAATATTTTTTTTCTTTGGGCTTTACGGCGTATTCAGTCAATCTAGACTGGCTGGATGTGGACCTAGATTGTATTAAAGGCTCCTTTATATACACAGTCATGAAGCAGGACTAACAGACCAGTTCAGATGGGTTACTAGGACGCACGATGACCGTTCATCAAGTTGATGAGATTGATTGACACAACTCAGAAATATTGGATACCGTACTGCATAATCATTGATATTGAGAATCATTACGCTAGGGAAACATCCTTTCTGCTGCATTTTTTAAAGCACTTGTCATTTTTGATTGATGGCTCCTCTGATAAACTTACACAAACGTATCAAGACAACTTTTATGTTCTGATATTGAACCAATCTAACAACTATTGTCATTTGTGCCATTTTGTAGGAGAAGTTATATATTTTCTCTCGGAATAATATCTTTAAGGATAAAAGCTATACATTCTTTAAAGAACTCTCTTTCAACATAATTTAGCTTATTTTATGATGAAATATCAGTTTAATTCATGTGAGCAAAGTTTTGCTTGTAATATGATGATTTGGGTATTCGTGTGTATTAATCGAATACATGAAATGTCATTTGTTAGATAAAATGTGTTTTTCTTGTTCAAGTTTCTCCATTTAATCATATACATTTGTGTAATCAGGAAACTTAAGGTATACAAGGACCGCTATGAATTTATAATCAGTTGTAGGGAGCTTTGTGTATTCCACACCAGATTAAACCATTTACAGAATAGCAGCTTGACATTTGCCATAGATTTTGTAAATCAAATGATGTGTTACAATTCACTAGATAGTTATCTCGATAATGTTATTACAGACTTATTGCATAATACGATTCAAATTATCATACACAAATACAGGGAATCGACTGTTCTATAAAAAAATTAAGAAAAAAGTAAAAAATACAGGGAAGACAAATGTTAATCTTCATAACGGATGTCTTAGTTGTTTTACTTTATAGGCACCAATCACTAATGAAAATCAATCTGTGTCTTGATATAATACACGCCGCTAATGGCTGAAATATTGCCCAAGCGGCGTTAAACAATAACTCATTCACTCAATTGATATAATACATGTTCTTTATTGGGAGTTTCCTTTGTGTTGTTCCTTTATTCATTTGAAAATTGTTAAATTTATTGAAAATGTTTTACGAATATATAAAAAGTAAATATCAATTTGAATTAACTATAAACGCGTTACTATAAAGACGGACATCAGCTTTCGTCAAGCATACACTGTACCCTGATTATACCAAGCATAAGTGCAAATGGCTCAGTTGGAGTAGAATTTTTTTCTGTAATATAAGTGATTTCCCTCATTTGTATGCAATCAATGCTGTTTTTTCCATTTTTACCGCTCTAATTACAGATGGCATTAGTGAAGGTTGACAGACTGTCTGATTACAGAGAAGTCAATTGATAACAGGATTGGACGTCTTTGATCTTGGAAAGTGATTCGAAGGTTAGAAAACATCTACCTATTTCTTAGCATGATTAAGTTTAGGGATCACATTAATCGATTAATGAATCCTAAGCATCAATGTTATTGACAAAAATGCTGTCGGTCCTCTTTCATATCTTCTGCATTTAGGCACTTCCTTTTTTTCTGAATATAAGTTGGCGAATATAAATCATCAATTTATACCTTACAAGATGAAATGTGCATTACTAATCGTAATCAAATCAAAGCAGCTGTAGTTTATCAAATTAGATATACTTGTATTCACGCTGTCAAAATAGTGTATATCCTTACCATCACCTAATTTAAAGATCGGTAAGTTTCCATTTGGCTGAATATAACTAGGTGAGCTGCAAACTGAACCCATAAGCATAGGGAATGTAATTATCGAGCATATGTAATCAAATTATATCTCAAGAAATGACATGTGCATTACTGATTGTAATGGAACTACAAATAGAAATTGATTTCACAGGATAAGATGTACAGCTATTCACATTCATATTCTAACGAATATATGCAATCTTGATAGCAAATTGTTTTATAAATACGTTTTTATATATAGCTTAGCATTTGTAATTGAAATAGGCGAAAGACACTTTTTTTATAAACAGTGAGTTCATCAAAGCCTTATTTCTCTATCAACATCATTTCCACATCATTATTTTTGATTTCATAGCGAACAGTATGTATATCAAATACACGTTCGTATTCATGAATTTAGTTCACTCATAACAAAAATTTTCGATTCACCATTCATTATTGTCTTTTTATTCTTGTAGTTGCTCAGTCAAGTACATACATCTTTCAATGTGGAAATTCTGACATTATCAACCATCAAGCACATCAAGTGTTGTAAATTATATGATTGCATTACCATAGCAGGCTAAACACTCACTTGTCCGTGCGGTAACGTGTCTATGAATGAACTTTCCCTGATGCTTTATAAATACAAAATAGCAAGCTATCTATGGAACCTTTGAAGTTTTAATTCCACGATGATTAAAAAATACAGATATTGTACTAATTTCCGATGCAATTTAGTTATTTGTCCCAAATAGTCTCGATCCCTTCATCAATGAAAGTAAACAATGTTATACTTAAGCTTTTCCAAAGAACACAATGAGAAGGATTTATTTCAATTTCTGATTGATTTTATTAAACATATATAGTCTTTATCACATGCGAATAGCACATTCATTAAAACGTGATCGAAAATATTAGAATTAATGATTGTAATAAAATAAAAGATCGGAAAAGCATGTCAAACGCCAATTAACTAGTCTGCGGAAGTCACGTGGACTAACCCTACGTTTGGTTAATTAGATTAGGAAGGTGTTGATGCATCCAGTAATGCCAATGAAAACTGAATCAGTTTTGACCCCAAAAGTTCACACGATCACAGGAGCAGATTCCATAATTATAGAAATGTGTCAGAAAACAGTGAACAGATTTGGATTGGTATCAGCTTCAAGTTCGATTGACTACAATTGGTTCTTTCTCAATGGTGTCATACAGAAACTACTGTACAGTACAAAGATGATAAATGACCATGGTCTCGAATCATCACCTTATGATGTTATTTAGAAGAAATAAATATTTTGATATTTGTGGCAAAAAATTCATTGAGTGGCATCAATGTTTGTTGAGAACTTATCATTTGATTATATCATGTTTGAGGTTTTCTATAATGGTGAAATGTACTTCATTTAGCTGTGAAGCCCAGCTAAACTTTCAAACGATAGCAACTAACGAGCACATCAGTGTTACTGTCGTTGTTGTTGTTGTTATCGTTGTTGTGTTTCTTACTTAAAGAGCCACTCCGTGAGTTGTTGGAGTCATATATGCCAAACTTAATCAATGATGTTATTTGATCACGAAGTATCGACTGTTACCAAAAAGACACATTTAAAAGCTTCTTGTTTTTTTCAAAGTGACAAAATGAAGGTAGAACGTCGCAATTATGATCGAAAACCGGACAGTGGCGCGCGTCAAATAGTAAAACGCAATTTTGGAGACTTATCTAAAACAGCCAGGTGGGCAGTTAGTAGTTGTTAGTGTTTGTTCGATTATATAATAGTATCCATGTATAATGGACGTGATATCTACACCTCTGTTAGGCTGTTTTAAGATTTTCATGGAAAACCAGTATTCGTCATATATATGTCTTTTGGACATGCAAAGTTATGATGTTTTGATTTTATATCACCACATATGACATTTAGGTTCGTTTCAAAGGTTATACTGAAAATCACGGAGTGGCTCTTTAATTGACCCCTCTCATAAGGAAGAGGACGAATGATAATGAACATAATAATGAAACGCAATTGTTTTAGCACAAACGCCACTATATATGGCTCCAAATTGCTTTTATGGTACACTCATTCTTTATTACCACCCTGACCATGCATGTTGTAAAATTCTAAAGGTATTCAAATCATTGGTAATAATTTCCCAAGAAGATTGTTCCACTTCCCAAGTGTCCGAGTTAAGCCTTCGGTTTTCTAGATTTATTCTGGAAATTAATCTTTAAGATGGTTTACAGGGTAACGCCCAAAAGAAACATATTAGCTGGTTGGAAACCTTTCACATTTCACAAGGCACGTGTGTTTGAGACACTTCCTATAGTTTTTTAGTTCTGCTTCAGAAACAAAACTACAAATTTAGTGTCCATAGAAACATCCAAAACGAAAATATTGAAACCATAACTGTTCCAAAAACTGGATTTATATTTTCGTTTCAAAATTAAAATTCTCTCCTGCCTGTTTATTGCTTGCTTTACATCATGGTCACCAAACAATTAGTTCCATCGGAGTGGTTGCGAGCGCGTTCGGCTTCGGACTAAGACGTATAGGGTTCAAATCCCTGCAGTAAGGAAATGTCTGCAGTAGAGAAATGTTCTACACGCAGTAAGGTTTAGGTGCAATGTAACACGGAATTTGAGCACGGTGCCACACATTGTTTGCTATTTCCAGCTGTTGCTCGCAGGTTTCACCACAATAAATAGCCACAATGGCGTTGCGGGCTTTCTCCCTGTAAAGCATACTAGCAGCCGTGATATAAGTGATATCTTGAAAGCGGCGTTAAACCTCACCTCAACTTTTTCTACAGCACCCCGCAAACTTCAATGCAGTAGTTTCAGTTTTCATTTACGGTCGATACCTTTTTCGATTCTCCCTCCATCCTGCTAAATCAGCGTATATAAAACCGCTCTCGGTCCTTCCTCATACCCTGATCTCTTTCGGGCTAAATCCATCGTATGGCTTGCGGCTTGATATTCGTGGCTATGCTCACTTCTTCTGTTATTTTTTCAGCCAATGAAAGGTCGTTAATTAAGCAGCTTGAAGCTACTAGCTTATACTCAACGAATTTTTTTCATGCGGGTGGTGCCGCTGTTGCTGAATGCGAGTCATAACATTGGCTGGTTAGATAGCGAGCCATACGAGGATTTGGGCTTGAAAGAGATCAGGATATCAGGAAGGAGCGAGAGCGGATTAATATAAGCTGATTTAGCAGGATGTTCCCCCTCTCTCCCTAGGGTGAAAAAGTCTAGTGAATCATCTATGTGGAAGTAGCTCGGGGTGAAACTGCTATTTAAGATGGTAATCCAGACAATATTAGCCTCTAGGAAATTAGACTAGTTATTGCGACCTATTCAGCATGAGCATTAAGGTCATTCAGATGGGTGACTGGAACGCACGGTGCCCGTTCATCACGTTGATGAGATCTATTTGAAGCTCTAAGAGTTTAGTGACACAAATGCAGGATATGTTCACACATCTTGAATATTCTAATGAATAATTACCGATTTTGAATATCATTAAGCGAGAGAAACATTATTTCCGCTGCATATTTGAAAGCACTTTTTTATGAAAGTATTATGAAGCCGGTGATTAACACAAATGTTTTAAAATAAATTTTATAAGTAAATCCAGTCTCATTAGCACCCAATTTTAAGTTGTAGTTGCTGCCACAATTAAATCATAATAACATTAGGATCAAACATATGTCGTTTTTGGTGAAAACGATCTTGTTCAACTTTCTCCAGTACGTTATATACCCTGGGTGAGTGAGTGAGTTATTGTTTAACGCAGCTTGGGCAGTATTACAGCCATTAGCGGCGAGGATATATAACCTGATCAGCAGGCAAAATAATTCAGTAGGACGAAATCATTATTATTCATGATTTAAATGTATCATCAGTTTTCGGAAGTTTTTTGCATGCAAGACTAGCCAAATTTATAAAAAAAATGAGCAGCATGAAACTGTATTAGATTTCTCAATAGGTTGATTACATTGTTTCAGTGAGAGCTTCATCGTCTCGAATATTATTGTTACTAGACGACAATAGTTCAAGTCAATTCAAGATATACAAACAATGCATTTTGTTCCGTATTTTTTAAAGAGTATAACACAAGCAATGTACATGGAATACACAAATAATCTTCTGTCCTAGTTTATATATTTGGAATTCGTTCATGAATTTATTGGGTTACTAATTGTGTATTGTTTAGGTTATCGATACACTATGTAAGTTAACTTATATGCATATGTATATGGTTTAACACACTATTTTATCCAATGTATGGATGTTTAAATTTTTTGTGAATTGACAAACACAAACTTTAAGAATTTCGACTTCATTGCCGACAGGACAACTTGCATTTTCTTATGAGTCTTTTAACATGCTTGTGTTTTCCTGAGAACCGCGATGCGTCCTATTTACAATATAAAACTCGAAAATGACAAATGAAGGCAACGATCCCTCTGGAAGCAAATTGGTACACATAGCCACAATCTAATGCTCTTATCAAGAAAGCTGGTCCCATCATGCCCGTACGTGTGGGGTCGGACCTGCTTTAGATATTCACATCGGGTGTAAAATTCATCAACGCCTCTCTAATCTATCGACTTGATAACAAGAGAACGTGTTATCTCAGTTCTTGCTATTTAACCCCCATTTGATTTGCTAGATGTTTTGGTAAACTACACGATGTTATGGTGGAAGTTAATGTAGCCGGTGTGCTTGTTATGTCAAAGATAC
Organism: Phorcus lineatus; assembly: GCA_921293015.1. NCBI lineage: Eukaryota > Metazoa > Mollusca > Gastropoda > Trochida > Trochidae > Phorcus > Phorcus lineatus. The sequence continues at coordinate 24,674,226 of OV121088.1, read as the reverse complement.
ACTTTGTACTATTTTCAAAATTAAATCAAAGGTGCAATGAAAAAACTGAACTTGTATTTTCTTTCCACGGACATTTCAATATAATTTGCATCATAAATGAGTATCCACAATATAAATTCCGTAGGTTGAAAAAAACCAGGTATTGTTTATATGTTCGAGTTTTAAATGCATCCTTCTTTTCTGTTTAACAGCTACTGAACTGTGATACTGACCAATACAATCTTTCATCCTGATGCTGTCAGTAAAAGAATGGTCCGACTCTATATGTTTTGTAAAAAGATTTGTGTTATGAAAAAAACCTTTTCCTTTACAAAATGTCAGTCAATAAACAAACATCTAATTACGATAAGTGAGTAATGATTTACGAGCAACGACAAACGAAAAACACGTTAAGCTTCTGGAACTAATTTTTTGATGATTTCTTTCTATATCTACGCAGGCAACATCAAATGGACATATTTTGTTGTAAAATGGAGAAGACCTTTAGACTTTATGACGATAGTAGATCTAGAACCTGAAATAAAAATAAATTCTTGAACTGAGAAAGCATAAATATTTTCTTGTAGTTTATTCAAAGCTCTGTCAACACTGAAGTGTGTTAAACAAACAAAGTTAATAAATGTATTCATATAAAAGGTTTTATCATGATAGCATCACAAACGCAAAGTGATGAATTGCTACCAACTGCATAAAGTTGTCCCCGTTGTGTGCCTGCTGAAACTTATAAGCGTGATAAATGTCAATGGAAAAATATTCTTACATTGTGGGTAAATATATCTTCTCTAGTATCTCCTCTGTTGAAGAAAGTATTTGGTACATAGCTGATGGTTTCTTCAACTAATGACGTCAAATATCCAACGTTGGTCCTAGTTTCACGAAACCCTTTTTTTCAAATCGCCTAACTTATTTCCATGGCTTTTGGAAAGCTAAGCTCTATACGAATATGTACTTTGCACTTTGAGTCTTCTTTACAGCACACATACGCCTTAGTTGGGAACTGCATCGTTGTATTGGCCTGTGTGACAACAGATATGTTGTTTTCAATGGCTGAAATATTGCAAGGTAGTGTATGTTGCAATATTGCGCCGCTAGGGGAAACTGCCGGAAGCTCGAGAAGAGCTTTTATTATAACAAGAGGTTGTATAGGAATTAATGACGTAGATACGTCTGTGTGGAGAGAATACAAATTTCATAGTATGATTCAATACTTTCAAAGGATGACAGAAACTCCATTTGGGGCAACCAGTCCATCATAATTTCAACCATGGTTATATTTGTGGACGACCATCGTTGGGAGAGTTAAAACGATTGTTAATTGGTTAATAATGGTAAGCATATGCAAATCAGCATCGTTACCAGAAGAAGATCCTCACTTGTGGTAAAGAAAGGAATATATATCAACAATGTTTTTTTCTTTGTTACTAGTAAAAAACGCATTGCTAAGGTTTCACCATCAGGGCATATTGATTCAAGTTGATGAACAACGGAGAGCATGATCGATGTAAATTTGTGTGTAAGTCAATACCTTTGACTCCTTTGTTACTATTTTCGTATACAAGGGAACGTCTTTTGCAATCATTGACCATTTTAGAAGTCTTTCTCAGACAGTCAATGTTCCCAACACTTAATCATTATAGATAGGTCCAGGAATAAATTCAACGAGCAAAAGCACATATACTTTATCTAACGGATGTTATTTGATACTTACACATCAAATTTCGGGAATTGTTTGTGTATGAATACGATTTAACCCTTTACTTCCGATACTCTGGACAAATCAAACCCAAGACTTTTCATCGGGAAAATTTGTCTAGTTACCAGCAGCCCTTGAGACTTGCTATTAAACATTGACAAAATGACCGACTTGATACGAGAAGATGGGTTTTGATTTAACAAACGTCTTGTTTGTTACATGTTTAAGAATTTGTACTTAAATCCCAAAAGAAAATTGAAATTATCGTCGTAGCAGTTTCATTGGCTTACTCAAATTAAGGATGTGTTAATTTAGTAGAGTTTGTCCTGATGAAAAGTCTCAGGGTTGAAAATGTTAAGACAATCGAAATGTATAACCAAGGGTGATACGATTTAACAAAGTGAGAGAGCAGGGTTAAACGTGTTGCTAGAAATATCCTAGTTATTCCACACATGAGTTGCCATTCACAAGAGTATAGAGATCAGCAAAGGGAGCTCCTGCACCATCAGCTTATTTGAATCCACAGAGCGCCTTACAATACCCTAACTGTTGACATAACAACTTACTACAATGACAAGCTAAACATGAAAGTATCCGTAGTGAATTACTCAATGCTTCACTGTAACCTTGACTATAATGCATATGCCACTGTTACCAACAGGGCTTTACATCTTTCGAATGGGGTGCTAGCGCTTTTACTAGATATGAAGAGAATTAAAAGAACGTGAAGGTCACCATAATATATTGGGTCCGGACTTTTCATCATCATCATTCAACAAATAGTACTTGAGATATCGTCATGGCAAGCTTATTGATGCTTCACGTAGGCAGTGAACAGTTCTTGCTATTTCACGCTGACAGGCTCACAAAGAGGTTTCAGTGTTGAATAGGTCAAGGTCTTGCCTTGACTTTGATAATCATATGAAGGTCAACATAATCGAATGGGCCCGACGTGAGTTGGTTGGGGTTTACCGTGTCTTGAAAAATATTTCAGTTTTTAAACCCAGGATGACAAGCATCCAAATGAGAGGAGACAGATAGACAGGGTGAGGGAAAGGACGGAAAGAAATACATATTGAGAGATAGACAACAGGTTTTAGAACAACTAAAATTGGTCTAGCTTCTACCCGTCGACCAGTAGACTATGTTGGTCGAATATGTTCGACTTGGGGTCTCTAAGGAAAGAAAACCACCACAACATGATAAAGTATGGAGACATGTAGTAGTGGTGGGGTCCGGCGTCTTCGCATTGAAAAGCTATTAGTAAGTTGTAAAGATAATCCTACAAATTGATTTTGAGATATGCTGACAAGAATAAATATTTCAAAGCCTCTATGTGACCTTGAAAGTTCCATGAAGGTCATCATAATCGACGGGACCCGGTGTCTTCGCAGGAAAAAGCTATATGCACGTAATGAAGAAAATTCTAATAATGGTTATTGAGATATCGCGCTGACTAGTGTATACGTGTCGTTGTGAATATGAAATGAAGGTCAACGTGAAACTTTTTGGAGCTTTCATTTCCCTTCCATGAACCAACATATAAAATAAAAAAGGTGAGGTGGGGTTATTTGGGGTATAAGGCTGCTTTCAAGAGTATTTGCTAGTATTAATGCAGAGAGAAATCCCACAACACCATTATGGCTATGCTATGAAACCTGCGAGCATAGGTTGGAACTAACGAACCTGCACTGAAACTCAGTGAAGCAGTGTACCGTAGCCTTACTGTATGTAGAACATTTCTCTACTGCAGGCAAAGTTGTCAATTAGAACTACGGACTCAATTCCTTAACGTGGTGGGATGGTTTGCGTGCTTCATAGACCAAGAGAGCTTTGCCATCCGGAGCTTTTATGCCCCTGGTTGGGGCAACCACTTAACAGGTCGACGTATATGTACTGTTCTCCTTTTAGGGGCAGTAGCACGTTTTTTTATGAGTATATGGACCACCACTTGACTCGGTGCTTTGACGTGGTTTGTTAGTTTGCTTGCTTCAGAGACCCCCAGAGCCAAGCCAGGTGGAGCTGATAGGGGCTATGTAATTGCAGATGACATTGAGTAGAATTGGAGATTTAAAATCATAGAATCAATTTTGTAAGACAACTAAACTGGGCTATTTATTCTTCACGAGCAAAAATCTGATCATTTATACCGTTTAGGATGACGCTGCTTATTGGCGTATGCCGTTTCAGACCGATGAGGTACCGAATCAAGTGCAATCCCATTGCGAGTACGAAATACCGGAAATCTAGTAATTGCAGCGCCGATACTTATGAAAGTCGTATTTTTCATTGAGTTTAGCACCTTCTTGTTATTTCTGTATTTGAAAAAGGTAAACTATTATCTATTTTCATTTGATATTTAACTGGGAAATTTCATGTGTTCTACGTCATGGACTTAGCGAAATGACGTGATAGGGGCTAACGCTCGCCAAAGACATTGGGTAGGGTGTTTTGAACTTCATTATTGAGGCCTAGAATGCACGCAGATTTCTTAAAATTGTTACAAACGCCAGGGGAAGGGTTTTTTATGAGTTATAAACTATTTTTCCGGCGTGCACTTCAATTTTCCTTGCAAAAATGAGACTAAGACTTTAAGCCACGAATGGAGCGAGATCACGATTTCGAGTCTGACAAAATGGCGCTTGTCCCTCCTGTTGCCTATTGGTGTACGGGAGGGAAATAGTTTGATTGATTTGATATCCTTTTAAATTGCGTTTAATTTTAATATCCTGTGCTCTCAGGGTCTCTGAAGCACACGATCCACAACGCCACGAATCGAGTAGTGGCAAAATACTGTTAATTTCTCCTCAATGGTTTCAGTGAAAATCTACGTTGCAATCAACACAGAAGTGTTAAATTTTGGTACAATCTGGACAGTTCTTTAAAAAATTATTGAAGAATATTCCCTTGTAGCCTCACACTCTTTACATGTACAGTGCACGTACTTCAGTGAGGACTTTCTTACACATTTTTAGTAGAATATACAGTACCGACACATCCATTTAATCCACTTAATTTTTCAATGCTTTGAGCCGATTTCTCTTTTACAAGACGTTTTCATATTTTCTAGAACGAGAAACGCTCGTATGAGGACAGAAGTTAAAATAGGAATTTGTGACGGAGCAACTTCTTTTGTGTTCATCGGTTATCTATAATAAAGCCAAAAAGATTGGTTGTGTTTGCGAAACGTTTTACCTCTTTCATTCAGTAAACTTGATTCGTCATATGCCTTTATGCTTTGATAGGAGATTTAGAATATTCTTCATAATTCATGACCCGTGGAAAATTAAAATTGTCTTCTAAGTAAAACTGTGACCCAGCGCTACTGCCTTGATGTGACTTAATTGAATCAGAGTAATGTTTGCGGAAACATTCTTCAATTTGGGTCTATTAAACATGACAAGGTTTGCTCAAAAACAATATTCATTACCAAACCATGACCATTTGAGTAGTATTATGCTGTTAAATCATTTTTGAAGATAAAAGGCTAAATAATTAAACAATTCAACGAAGCCTATGTTGAACATAAAAGGATCGTGATGTATGGTAATGAGCAACAATAATTATCTCCTTAAGAGATAAAGGTTGGTTATTGTTTAGAAAACCAGCTGATTAGTGCATTCCGGTAGTTTGAGGGCATCCGTTAAGTAAAAAAAATCATCTGTAGTATTCAATATAGATTATCTACTTCAGGAACAAAGGTATATTTTATAATTTAAAAAATGTTTTTAGGTTAACATCTACATTGCAGATGCTTTTCATCGTTATTATTAAAGTTTTAACATGTTTTAACAATATTTAAGTTATTTAACGCTTGGATGACAAGCTGTGCTCCTTCCAATAATAATAGTAATGATAATAGTACTTTATTACCCCGAAAGGAATGCATTTTGTGTCATTACAGAGCTGGTTAACATACATTTAAGAGACGAGCGCTGAAATAATGAATAGATTCTTACCTCTGTTTGCTTTTTAAAACAGGGTAATAAATATCTTCAGTCGGAAGGGAGTTTAACAAATTCACCGCATAATACATAATCTGTATCAGACACAATATAAATGGGATAATAATTTTAAAACTCTTTTTTTTTAAATATACGATAAATTTGTAAACGAAACTCAATTTGAATTTTCCTAGCGATTTTAATTTTTTCCAAGGGAGACTTGTCAACAAGAAATAAGGAACCATACCAACAATAAAAAGAAAGAGGTAAACATTCTTTCAACGAAACACCGATAGAAGGAAGATAGTACACGTTCATTTACATTTAAAGACCGTAGCTTGCGCATGATTACCCTGATCTCCTTCAGATCAAAAGCCTCGTATCGCTAGCTATCTAACCATCTAATGAGACGACTCGCATCCAGCGACAGCGGCACAATCCGGATGAAAAAATCCAATGAGTTCAAGATGATAGCTTTACTATCATTGCGTAATGACATTTCATTGTCTGAAAAAAATCACAGGTGAACTTAGCCACGAATATCAAGCCATCAGCCATTAGAGGCATTAGGCCCGAAAGAAATCAGGGTATTCGAAAGGAGATCAGCGGATACAAATACGTTGCTGTAGCAGGATGATTGATTTTGAGGTGATATGGGGTTAGACGCCGCTATCAAGAGTATTTCACATTTGTCACGGCTGCTAGTATTATTGCAGGGTGAAATTCCGCAATTTCATTGTGACTATGCATTGCGGTGAAACCTGTGAGCATCCCTTGCTGATTCGAACTCCGAACCTTTCAATCCAAAGCTTAACTCTCTATCCCGCCCTGATGGCTTGAAAGGTTAGATGTTAACATCCTTGATCCGCGTTTACAGTACTAGAATAATATCCATGATCCATACACTTTATTTTTGACAGTTGGAGACTGGCAATAGTTAAGCTTTGCGTATGAAGATGAGTACACATGCGGTTATGTATTTCTGTAGCCTCGCATATTTTCTTGGCTTGGAACTTGATCACAGCGCGTTGTTCTTGTTTGAGATAATCCATGAATCAGGAGACCCCCAGGTCTTTGTAGATATTATATCTAAAAAATATTATTATCTTGAAATAGTTTTGACATATGTCATTATTTTGTTTTGACTTAAGTAACTGCTGCTATAAGCTGACACTGTTTATGTTAACATAAATGGCCAATTTGCAAAACTTGAACACCACTCATATAATTGAAATACGCTTGAAACGTATTTCTCCCAGGTTTTGACCTAGGGAACACCGTCCGGTCATCTCTTAATAAAAAAAATTCATCTTAAAGACACATTGATTTGTTAACATTTTTGTTGAAGTTATACCTTACCAAATCATTAAACTTGTATATCAGTGCAATCCTTCTTGAAACCTTTCCTTTTTAAGTGATTGTAATGTCATGTATAATTAGTTAGATATATACATTGGATACTTTATTTACCATCATTTGCAGATTATAAGATATGGCTGTTGAAAACATTTTCAAACGAAAACACCCTGGTTTTGAAATTCTAAGAATATAATACCATATGGGATGTTCTTGTTTTACATCAATATGTGAAACCAGTTTCAATCTGATTTAAGAAACGCAAAATTGCTATGGATAAGTTGAAGCAGTCAGGTATATTTTACTAACATTATTATTGTTCAAATCTATATATTTAAATCAAAATAATGTTATACATTCATAAGCAAGTTAGGATGTCACGACAAATTTATAGAGCTTACCGTCTATGGATAGTACGAAACATTAACTGTTACTGCAACTGGGACTCCTTTCACAAAGGAACCTTTACTAAAGTTAACCTAAATTCCAGTATTTAACATTGCACTGAGGTTACCTTAGAGACTTAAGATCACCTTAGTGCTTTGTGAAAGGAGGCCCTGATTTATAAACGAGAGTTCTCACATTCATGCTGATCATGGCATTAACTCAGAGTGCCTAATCTGGTGTTCTTTAGTAACTATGATTTGGCCATCCTGCCACATCAGCGTAACTGACTCAACGGATTTTCCATCCGGGTTGTGCCGCTGTTGCTGAATGTGAATCGTGTCATTGGCTGGTTAGATAGCTAGCGATACGAGGCTTTTGGCTTAAAAGATATCAGGGTATATGGAAGGAGCTCGATCCGCGGATTCAATTACGCTGATGTAGCAGGATGTAATTTGGCAAACCCTAAATTCACTTCCGTTATCAAATTACCATCGTATTACCATTATAATGACCTTCCTGAGAGTCATATAAAACAGGTTCTCCTCTTTTACTTATTCGTTAAGTACCTATAAGTAACAAGATAAGTAGCAAGTAAATCTTATTCGTTGCCTTTAGGTCCACCGGGCAATAGAAATGAAGTCTCGAAATTACCCTCTGCAAATAGTTAGATACACAGAAGAATAGGTGGGTAGCCATAAAGTAAATATATCCTAAACCAAAAAGAAAAGCCAGAAACAAACATCAATATCCAGTGGGTAGGGGTTTTATGTGCATTTTTAAAACTATTCAACACCTAAATGTTGCCAAAAAAGAGTGAACGGTTCAGTAAATGAGACAAAGGGGAAGAGAATGACGGAAAGAAAGACAGAGAGGGAGAGACTCTACCTTGGACCTTTCAGATGATCGGAACTGAAAAGATTCCGCTAAAGTTGTTCTTAGGGTCATACTCATAAAATACTATAATATAAGGCACTGGTTCACGCTTAGTCATTAACATCAACAGGAGTTCTTTGATAAGATGTTCTTCACTTTAAATAAACATGTGCTGATGTTATTCCTTGTGTAACCACATGTGTGTAATTATATCTTTAGGACAGGTCAATGTTCTGTTGATGAAACGTGTGATGGTATAGATAATCGTTCCTTCTTGAGCCATTGATCGTGCGTTTGAATTCCTAGAGTGAATACCTTTTCAGAAAACTATCAAAGGCTTAATTATGGAGCTTAGCATCATCAACTGGTAGTTTTGGTTCCTTATGAAGAAAACTGTTTTGAAATACGGAAATAATTTGCTTCTTTATGTATCTCCTCAAATTTTGTATAGATTCTCGAAAGCTTTTGAAACAACATTAAAATTCCAAAACTAATTCTACTTCCAAGGAAAAGCAAAGGGAATAATTACAGTGATAACAAGATGTGTTCTATAGCCTATGATGAGGATGGGCTTATCTACACATGCGTAAGCAACGACTAAAAGTTTCAAAGTTTATTACTTGGAATCGACATGTACTGATGAATGTTTTTGTCTCACCAAGCGAGGGTAATGTGCACTTCGGCGCAAGTCAACGTATGTATTGAAAAACTACTTGTAAGTATGGATAGGTCAACTTAAGGCTGTCAATTACATCATGGATATCTGTTCAAGTTAATGGAACAAATGTTCTATTGACAAGAATTGTACAGGAATATCTTTAGGCGTGTAGCTAATTTGAATTATCGTTTTCAACATATTGTGAAATCACATAAAACCAGCATCTTACAAGCATTGCATAACTTAGAATGTAATGTGACTAACCTGATTCGCTGAACGTTAGTGTTGAGGCCTCTTAAATATCGAGTTTTTATGAATTAAACAAATACGTAAAACGATAAGGAAAACAGTCAAACGGATTTGTTCTACAAGCAAAGTCATGGTTCAGATGTCTTTTTAAGTTTCATCAATTTGTCCTGCTGGAATATCTTGTGCAATCATTGGTATTTAGTTATTTCAGGCAGAAATGTTTCTATAGAAAGCGGAATAATGATGAGTAATCCTTTGTCAAGCCATCTATCTAAAAGTGGTCTGACCTCAGTCTTTGGTACTGCCAACTTGGGTTCAACTAAAGCCAATAATTAGACAATTTAGTCAAAACGCGAACTTCTCAAATTACAATGACTACATGCAATCATGTCTAACGTCCTTGGGTATGCTATCACTTAACAACTATTGTATTCCTAACCGACTATATATCAGATCAAGAAATCTGGAAATTACTTTTGAAAACAATAACATGTATCTAGCTTCCGGCTTTACGGTATTATATATCATAACATCACTAACGCGGACTGTAATTTGATAAACTTGATACAGATAACTTGATCTTGCGTAAACTGCACTTATAAACACTTCAACACCAATCTATGGGATTCTCTTGCATTGACATGTGAACTGACGCAAAATTAATTCACAATCAGATACGTCTCATTCATCCAAGGGACGCTACTCCTAAACTGTGACCTTTTAAGTATGTTAATGCCGGGTGCTCATAGGTAATTTTTGGCTCAACGTCGCCCTTAAATCCACCTACCTACCTACCTTTTAAGGGGGCCGATACAAAGTTACGTTTAGCCCGTTATTCATATCTAGATGAACAACTTACTTTTCCCTGATTACTTACCCATAAAAAGATAAACTATAAATTATTTAAATAAAATATATTTGACCCATAAGAAATTATATTTTACAATATTTCAGGGCTTAAAGATTGACCTGTCAATGGCGAAAGCAGACGATTCTTTGAAAACTTACACTTACTTCAACATATGAAAACATATGTAAGGTCAGAAATGTTTCCGAAAAATATGATAAAATATGACACAATGCCTATAGGGCTATGTGTTATGGGGCAAGGGAATGGGTCCTTTTTCCATTGATAACGTCAATAATGTGACGAGTAAACGAAAAGGAAACTGTGTTTCGTAGCGACTTACCAGCGCATGCGTTAAAAGCACATGGCACTATGAGGCTGTTACCGCCACGACTAATTACCTTCACAAAAGACTTCTTGTGAATTTGGTTGCAAAGACATTAATTGACCACTTTGTTTCATATCGTCCTATGGCTTTTTAATCAAACTCCTCTAACGCCCATAATGATGCGTAGACAATCTGTAATACCAAATTTAAAGCTATGAAAAATGACGACAAATGATGGTCGTGATTAATGTTATTTTTAACTGTATTATTTCACTGTATGACCCTGGAACATGATGGTGCATGTGGTGTACATGCTTTAATTGGAAAGATTGGTAACTAGAAGATATCGTTTTCTGCATCACTAAGCTTGTAATATTTGCCTAATATGTAGAAAAGACATTAATCTTTGATAAAATCTATTAACAAGGAAGTAATTAAGTATGTTAATACGTTTGAGCACGTTTAATTTGATATCATAAGTTACATCAAGGAATTCGTGTTATAACATCACTAAAAATATATGTTGAACAACCAGAAGTTAATTAAATGTTTGGCCATTAACCTTGATGACAAACTTAATTACTGCAAGACAGGAATGAGTTGTTCTCTCGGATTAAACTCCATAGCATCATGGAATGTCGATACAAAGTTGATCAGTACAAGGTAATTACACAAATGCTATTGAAATATTTCATTTCATCTAAGGGCTGTATCTATTAATTGTGTATGGTAAAAAATCATCTATAAACTATGACTATAAAAAAGAATTCAAGATTGTAACCTGAAAAATATTTCCAAACCTGTTTCATGTATGTTGTTTTCATCAATTGAATATATTTTAAACTTTTTGAATATTGTAATACTGCCTGTTGTATATTTTTGTGATTTGTAATAACGATACTATGTAATGAACAGAATTTATAGTTTTATTAAACCATTCATAAGGTTTGAAAAATCACACCCTTTTGACAGAATGCACATTCTCTAATTTAACCCGTACATCTTTTAGACAAGCAACGTTTAAAGTTAACTAGTGTCTCCATTTGGTTATTTTTCAACATTTAAGGCGATTAACGTCACCGCATGTGTTTATTGGACTTAGATAATATCTTTAAATCGTATTCTGAAAACCTAAAACTTACAAAAAATCGAGGAAACATTGTGGCACATGAGAAAGTGATATTACTTTTAGAACATCGTATTCACAAAGAGAATCTATAAAGGAGAACCAATCTGATCTCTAACATTATATAATCAAAACCAATCCATTTCAGATTCGTGTACCAAAATGGGCTTCATAAACAATGCTTTGACGTAGAGTTGGTAATCGGCTTAGTTTCATGTAGAATAGGATTTCTTTCTTTTCATTTTACAACTTTGGTAGTAAATTATAATAATAGTATATTGATGTCCATAAGATACATTGTTTACTACAGTCTATCCTTCGCTCCTGGTCAGGAAATACTTATATTAAGGGGCTCGTGACGCAAACATGGGCGTGTCATGGGCGTATGATATCCTCTATATACTCTGAGAACTCCAATAAAAGGCCTAAATAAACGACATGTACTCGACCTATGAGACCATCCTCAATAAAAGCGGAAATAACTCTTTGAAATCGTTTCTAAAGTTTAATATCTCAAAATGTTCCCCTCTTAACAGTAGGTCATGCAAAATGTATTATATTCAAATACCTCAGTACTTAACCCGATTATCTGTAGTCACAAAGTAATCACGAATCAAGCAAAAATCACTAGCGGCCAGTTTTGTGTGAACACCTTTTAATCATTTGTGTAAATGATGTGACTTGGGATTCGCATAGCTTAGCCGATCAATAGTACTAAATTCATTGGGTTCCTCAGAATTTAGTTTTCTTATTTCCTTTTAATGAATTTTACCTAATATATATGATTATGCCCAGTCCCATATGATGTCCCCATCATCTGCCATAATTAGCAATTACACTGCTAATAAGATAATGTTTGGAGATACATGCAAGAGGTTTTATGAATAAAAACAAATTAGTGTTTGTGGAATATATGAAGATCAAAGGATTCTGAAATGAGGTTATGAGCTCCTTAAAAATAATGACATTCTCAGTGAGTAAAATGAAGATTTAAATTTTTCTATTTTGTTTTTGACAAAAAAAACCTACTTATCAGTGCAGTTAAATCAAAATGACATTTATCTTCAATCAAGCGGAAAATCTTTGGGATAATAATTTTAAACAGTTTTTTAATAAAAACTTTGTTATTTAATTACCTTTTCAAAACAAAATCAAACGGAAAACAGGGTGCGGAATAACACGCATCTACATCTTTTAAATGTTGCAAATTTAAATTATGCTGGACTGCTTTGAATCATGAGATTGAGCAAGACTGTATTAGTTCTAGAACTTTCAATGGACATACACAACGTCTGCTCATTAATAGTTAATTGTTTGTATTAAAAATAAAGAGACACCTTACATTTGACTTAGATACGTGCTAAAATTCCATATTGTGATTGTATTTATTTCAAATATCATTTAGAGATTTACACATATAAGTAGGAGTACGGTAACAAACAACACTGTACGGAATTAAGCAGTTCTCGTGTATGCAATTACCAGTCGAGTGTTCGGTTCTATTGCTGATATTTTATTTTGCAACACAAAATATATTAGGTTTTCTTAGAAACAGTATAAATTTTGGATTATCTAGATTTTGTTATCCCACTTTGCATGAGGGCGAGTGTCACTGGCAATAACGCTACGAATGCTCCTTTCCTCGGGGGTACCGAAAAGCAAGGCTTTACTCTAGTTTTACATCAAACCCTCCTGGAAACTGTTTCTGTAGTACTATGAGTTCAAATGTAATGGAACAATCTACTGTTATCTAGCTTTCCATTTGTTACTATTTCATGATAACTGTTATTTCAAAAGCAATTCTGACATTTGACTAAAATACACAAAAACCTTGCGAAGATTTTGTAGTGGTTTGCTATTTTTAGCAAAGAAGGTTTTGTAAAAAAAACATAAATTGACGATCACTTCAAAAAACTTGAATGCTAAGTTGGTTGGAAAGGATTCAGGATGTACTTGCAGTGTCCTTTCCGCATAGAAGACAAAGATAAACATTCGAATAATCTCTCAATAATAATGTCTAACATTGATGCTTATGTGACCTTTGTCGAGGAAAGCAATCTCCCATTGTTATTGACCTAATATCAACTGCATTGCATTCAATCATTCAATTGGATTCACATATTTTAGGAATTTTCATGTAATCGACAACTACATCCACTTCTATTGTATGCATTGAAATACTTTAAATTGTCTCCATACTTCAATTTTGACATTATCAAAAGTAATTACCAGAGAATGTAGGCCTAAGTTTTGCAGAGGTAATTCCACAGTGATGTGCTATTTTTAAACTTGAAATGAGCAAATTATCAAGTTGGTTTGACCTTTTATTTTTTGTCCATTTGAATCTTGAATAAATGAATGAATCTCTAGATTGAAATTATTTTAAATAAGATTTTGAAAGGAGGTTAAAAAAAGAAGAATAACCTCTTTGATATAAAGGATTTTCTTGCCTTGATCTAGTTGAATATAGCTTGCTTTTTAGCTCATTTTGCCTTATTAGGAATTTATTCAATGATTTGTGACCCTACAGCCCCCACGTCCTTTAGATCTCATTTTATATTCTCCTTGGGCAATGGGAATTCTAAATTGTAGAAAGCATGTTAAAACAGCGTGTGATTCTGTAATGATAATAACAATAATGACAGAAATCCTTTCATAAGGACCACATTGGTTTCGCCTTCAAAAAACCTTAAAAACCTTAAAAAAAAGGCCGAGATAAATGAAATCTTTCTTACAGACATATTGCCTAATGAGGATTTTATTTATTGATTTGGTGACCCCGTGCCTCTTGATAAAGCCCCGGGAAACTGATATTTATCTTCTCCAAAGGCTTGATACGGGTTGCAATCTCTAGCCCTTTGGTCCCCAATAAAAAACATGAACCACAAACAGCTTACTATCCTGTTTCCAAAAATGCAAGAGATAAGGTTATATCTTGTGAAGCATTTTGTTTAATGGAATTTATTACGTTTATGTTTGGTTTCTCTTGGACCCTACACATGGTTTTCCTGCACCACCATGTATATTTTGAACACTGATGAGCTACAGAGCAATGAGCCATTCTTATTTGTAATTAGACATATGAAAAGGGAGATATAGAATGGGCATGATTAAAGAAGCGAGATACTTTTGATGTTTGTCAATTTGATGGAACATCAAAGGGTAAAATCATTTAATCGTTAGCCTCTGAGATTCAATACATTAGTGGAACACCTGGATCCAAAGCGAGTCTCTTCAAGTTCTAGGATCAAAACATTAAGGGATCACGAAAGTCAAACTTCTGAAACATGCTGATTATTGATATCAACAATGTCTGTGAGGGTTTGTGTCATATGTTGGAACCTTTCCGATAGCATTTTTTGTCGAATTTTATCAATGACAGGTTTAGAGATTTTACATTAAAGAATGACCTTGAAGAGAATTTACCTTCTGAAATCGACCACCTCAGCAAGTAAATATTTAAAAGTAAACTTCTCGTACGCCAAGATTTTTTCATCTAAAAATGAACAAAAGATAATCTCACATTTAAAGTTTTCAAAAAAAGAAAGCAATTAAAACATAGTATTAAAAAGTAAACTTCTCATACACCAGGATTTATGTAAACATGAACTATCGTTAGTCTTACATGTAGTTTGAATGATTGAAAGTTTTCAAAAACAGACAGTAATTAAAACGAATGACTAACATGTGACATGATGTAAAGGTTAGAATAGAATAGTCGTAATAATACAAAAAGTTTCTCTATTGAGTCATTCACTTAATCAGAAAAAAATAATTTGTATTTAAATAGTATTTTATTTTATACTTTTAATGTTAAAAACTGTTTTTAGACATAATAAACTTTCCACAAGTTTTTAAAAATTCAGTTATTGTTATTGACATTACAAAACGTCAATTGCAGATTTTGCAATCCAAGTACAAAGCAAGAAGATGGGCGTTTTATGAAGTTAAAATAGATTTTTAAAAATCGTTCAGGCTGGTATTCCATTTGCCGGTTGTGATCGTAATACGGCAGTGTTTGCTGTAGCAGGTTCTACTTCACATTGGAAATGAAAAAATTACAATTGAATCTCAGTTCTAAGATTTCAAAAGAAACATTCATTAGCACAGTTTTCTCTTTAACATGTGCATTAATATCATTGATGAATATGTGACCATTATCCAAGGAAATCAACTTCTCGTTAATGAATTAACATCAACAGTATTACATCCAACCATTCGATTAAATACATATATAATATTTTTTCATTTGTAATGAATAGATACGTATGCGTTCGTCACTATTGTATGAGATCATTGATTCATTTATATCTACATATTTTAATGTTGACATTATCAAAGGTAATAACCACAAGATACATATGTCACGAGGAAGTAATTCATAGTGATAAAGAAAATGAAATGACCATAGTAACAATTTGGTTTGCTGTCTTGCCTTTTGTCCAGTTTAAATCGAATTTTGAAATAAAATTTTATTAAAAGCATGAACTTATAAAGAGGTTAAGTTTTTTCATTGTAACAATTTGGTTTGTTGTCTTACCTTTTGTCCAGTTTAAATCGAATTTTAAAGTAGAATTTTATTAAAAGCATGAACTTATAAAGAGGTTTTGGTTTTTTTGAAAGAGTTTGTGGAATGAAACTTTTAGGGTATATATGTACGACGTTTTATTTGTATTTTCCCCAAAATTCAAGTACATGAAACTATACTTATAACGTTTGATGCTTTGCAAGTTTGTCAACTTCATAGAAGATCAAAGGCAGACATATTTTTCATCTTCAGTCTCTGACATTCCACACAATTATAGTAACACCTGAATATAACGAAAGGTCTCTTGAACGTCTCAAAGGGATCAAAACATAAATGGTTCATGGAAGGTCAAACTTCTGAAGATGCTGATTCTTGTCATTAACCTGTTTTTACTAATATCTTTGATGATGTTGTCAGTTGGAATTTTTAATTTGGATATAATTATTTCTTCATGGACTTTGTAAATGACATGTTCAGAAATACTTCATTTGAGATTTAGAAGACAATTTTAACCCTGAAATACAGTCCCTCAGCGGAATTAGTAGAAATTAACGGGTAAAATTTTCATAACCCATGATTTAATTATCTGGAAATGAAAATGTAATCCGTTATATATTCCTATACAACCTCTGTCCTAGTACAGGCGTTTCGGGGTTTGGAAATATAGAAATCTGATTGTATACAATCAAAGTAAGTTGTGCAATTAGCGTTGTTTCAAAAGTTATCATACAAAACGCCTGACATTTTTGTATGCTTGCGAAAAGCTAAACTTTATTCAAATAATCACTTTGCACTTTCAATTGACTCTTCTTTACATAGCACATTCGCCTTACTCAGCAACTTCATCATTGCATAGGCATTTGTGACGACAAATATGTTATCCATGCATGCGGTGTTTTCGTCGGCTGATATATTGCAAAGTAGCGTATGTTGCAATATTTACTTGGTAGAGGAACCTGCCGGAAGCTCTAGAAGACTTGTATTGGAACAGGGTTGTAGGAATAAATGACGGATATACCTCTGTGGGGAGAAACATGATGTAATTCAAGAAAAGTGGAGGTGAAATATTATAAGCTTTTTATCTTTGTCACCCTACAGAATTGACATTTAAGATCTGAAAATTGTGTTTAAAAGTGTTTGAATCCAATATTTACATGTGTAAAGTAAAAGGGGTTTGTGTTGTGACACATGACTCGCTTATATTTCTCACTTCAAAGTGCAAAGTCACATGATCACTTGGATTGTTTCTCCTGTGCCTTATTATTTTACATCTTTCTAAAACCACAGGACTAGTTGATTTCAAAAGCTCGGCATTTCAAAGATGGTATCCACCGTGTCAAAGAAGATTGATCATAAATCACAATAATATTTTTAATACACAGTCAATACCTGTTAGTTCCTCGTTTTGATCCATGGTATGGACTGTACATCAAGGTTCCAGGAAGAAAAACATCTGGGTAGGAAGTTTAACTGATGATGACTTGTACATTTGAATGAGAGTTTCGAATCTGAAAGCAACAACCTTTACCAGAGTGTATGTTCTATTGGCACACATGCTAGTTCCAAAACATTCTTGAAATGGAATTTGGGGCGGGATAGCGCAGTGGCTAGCGCGTTCGGATTCGGCTCAAGAGATCTGTGGTTCGACTCCCGTCCCAGTAGTGAACTGTTCTACACTTTGGGTGTAATGCTACACTCAATTTCAGCGCAGTACCACCCATGGTTCGCTAGTTTCAGCCGTTGCTGGCAGGTTCCACCCCAATGCATAGTCACAATGGTGTTGCGGGCTTTCTTACACAATTTCCAGCATATTGTTAATGATCTTACAATGAGAAGATCACTGAATGAAATTATACCCCCGTTTGACAGCGTCAGCCTTTAAGGGTCGGAATTAAATACAAATATTAGCTTTTGCGGCTTCTTGGAAACATGACTCTAGCCGTAGCAGTATGAAATTTATTTTGTCAGAAAAATATGTCTTATATTATTTATACAAGTACCAACGGATGCAAAATATGTGTAATCATTGGAGCCGTTTCCATTAAAAAATTATTGTAACAGTGACTCTATGAGAAGTAATTTTGTCTTGAGCAAATCTCCTATACTTTTCATGCTTTTCATTCAACCAAACATGACACACAGTCAACTATGATTTGTAGATGGACTTCTTGAAGGAAACAACATAATATGAAATTTATTTTGAGCTTTTAAAAGAAAAATAACTTATCAGTATTTCTTTCAAGGAGTCATTTTTTCCGGATCATGTCCCCCATACATGCTTGCTTCACCAAACGAATACGATGAAAAATATGTAATGAATTAGGATAGAATATGACTGTCTCTGGAAAGTCGTTGGTCAGAGTTTAAAGCACATTGGATATTGTCAGACACTGTACATCAACTTCAACGATATCGCACTCATACAAGTATTCATATTGACTCGTGCCCTTTTGTAATAAATTGTATGTCCTTATGACATCATCATGTTGTATTTCACATAACAAATACTGTCTTTTAAAATCTTTTGAAAAATTGATAAAAAAACAACAACATTGATATTGATCTTGGATCACGTCAAACCATGTATGTATGTATAATCAAATATGTGCTGGTTTTATTTCAGTGTTGAGGTTATGTTAACGTTGGCATGGAAGAATGGAACTCGATGTGAAATTCATCATATTTGTTTATCTCACAGTCATTTATTATATCATTGAATTCATTGGGTGACTTTCTATTGGAGGAAACTACCATGACTTTTCTCTAAGTCTCTGGCATGATAGACTAACGTTAAGACCATTTTCTTTCATATATCAATATTTTGCTTCTCTATATAGTATAATTGCTTCTGTATGAAATCTAGCAAGATGAACCTAGAAGTAAAAAAATAATCATCGAGGAAAACCGACAGGATGTCTACATTAAAAGCCACCATGGGTAAGTTCTCAACATAATGCGCCAAAAGAAATGACTTCAACAAACATTAGCATCGATCAAAGCTTCTGGCTCAGATGTTCATCACATGGAATCAATATGCGCCGATGGAACTTCTTGTGTAATCACACGTCTTCTTTTCACCAGTAGACCTGTAAATATATCAAATGAAGGAACTCTGTAATGAACCTTTTGTAATATTATAGGCTTCCTTTTAAACTTTTTTAAAGCTCTTGAGGACGTATCAAAAAGGATTTTATAAAAATGCCATATACAATTTTTCCTTTTTGCTACATTCTTATTAAACCCTGTGGCCATTAACCTCGATAACAGAGTTGTTTACAGGAAGGCCATTAATCTCCCGGATTAAATCTGTACGATTTTCGTAGAATCATGTTGGATGTCTAATGTACTTTTTATTGACATCTGTCTTACTCATATCAAGTAATTCATTAAAGTTCAAATGTTTCTTTCCAAAATGAATGAAGTCAAAAATATTAAAATGTCAAAGATTGTTCTATTACTTCAGATGATTTTCATGATTTTCTTTAAAAACCAAAAGTATTTTGAAATGACATGTACATTATTTATGTTATTAGAAATGCTTTTGTTTCCATACATCCGTCAGTCTGTAAATGTCTCTACTTCTCATGAAATAAGAAGTGGAAATCTTATGTTCTGGTACCTTGAGCGGTGGTCGTAATGAAATGTAGATTTTATTATTCTCTGGCCCCTTAAACGGTCCCGTTTGAAGGGCCATACCTTTAAACCCTACCTTCATATTTTTCTCAAGAATGAAAAAGGCCTAGAAAATTTAAATATTGTACACAGATTCCTTACCCCAAGGGGAAAAGGGGGCCTCAATAAGAGGCCACAGGGGTCATTCCCTAATACACTATTGATATCTCTTCACAACTACAAGTCAACGAAACTTAACATTTTGTGTGAAAGACTCCTTGAAAGAATAGAAAATCAAATTTGATGTATAATTTATCTGAAATGAAAAAATATTATCCAAGATGAGCTACAGAGGCAATGGATCTACCTTTTAGGAAATATTTATTCACCACTTGTAAACAACCTACATTAGTTTGGGAAAAGGAGGGTTAATGATTTACATTTATCTCCACTTCCTTGGTTGAGAACTCTCAAGGGCACGACACCATCTGATGTATTTGATGTTGGCCAAATGCACCCATATAGTTCTGTAAATTTAGAGCACCTGACTCCTTAATTTTGATTAATGCTCACAAGATATTACTGGTTAAATTATTTTGACAGATTTCCGATGTTCTTGAAATTTATGCTTTCCGCACATATGTCTTGCTTTTTGTAAGACAGAAGTGATAGTCATGGCATGTTGAAGTCAGTTAGAACGTTTGGTTTACATATACAACTCTTATATAAAACTATCAGTTCTTCCATCGTTGTCAGTCAGGTTATCAATATTGGAATTTCTCAAAATTTTCCTAACATTATATACATTTTGCAGATCAAAAATGATTAACATCCAAAACTGTATTTTACAGTAGATATCGATCGATTTTGTGAGATCTAGTGTCTATCATTTTGACACAGATATCGCTTAAGGGGTTTTTGACAGAAGGTTATGCAAAATGCCCTGCCATTGTCAAGTAAAATTACGGCATGCGATGCTTTTAACTCATCAGGTATCGACAACGCAATGCCATTATGTTATGAAAAGGATGACAAAACACTCCAGTGGCATCACCACATTGAGGGTATAGTTTCAGTTTTGCGTTCAGAAATGTTCGTTTTTCATCGAGGAACACTAACAAATGATTTTCCAAAAACTGAAGACATTTGTATTTTGATGTCATCATTTCAGGGATCAATTAAGTTTAAGTGTAAGTTTTGCATTATTAAAACGGTTGTTTTCTCGACAGAACTTATCATATTCCACCATAATGAGGATATTTTGGATTATATGTAGAATCACACTCTATAGCCTGAAATTTAATACATTACCACACGGAAGACATCGTATATTTGTAACATATTTAGAGGTTATAATATGCCATTTTTCATATCATACCCCATATCAGCCCGAAGGCTGCAAGGCCAGAGGGCTGATAAGGGTCCAGGGCTGAAATGAAAAGGGCATTTCCAACATGAAAAGACTACACAAGTCACGGTATAAGGTAGTTCTATTTATTTTAGATAACCAATATATTTCAATAACTAACAAGAACGGTAAGAAAAAGAAAAATTTTGGTACCTAGTAAATTCAAGATAACATTAAGGACTTCATAAATGTCATTCACTGTCCGACTGGGAATCAATCATTCTGATTCGTCGCCGTTTGGGCTGTGGCTGGTCATTGTGACTTGCTATCGTAAGTTCATGTTGATAGTTACATTACCCAGTATTCGGGCCCTTGGAAGCGAGGAACTGCTGTGGTAGAGCAAGATGAACTTGTGCTGTGAGAAATCTTCGCCGAGAGCAGGGAGATAACTCTAACCAAAAGTCCCCTGGGCTGATATTGATATGGATTTGCGGGCAGGGCGGCTGTGTAGATGCTGTGTCCTTGCCTCTATCACATATGCAAAACACCCGATATTATTGATAGATATATGATAAATGTTGATATACTTTATGTCAAAAGACATTTGGATGGATTCTATTTATCTTTGATATCCTTTCTATCCTACGATTAAGTCTAAATCCATCTAATATATGAATATAAAGATTTTGTAATCAAAACAAATGATTTTCCAAAAACTGAAGACATTTGTATTTTGATGTCATCATTTCAGGGATCAATTAAGTTTAAGTGTAAGTTTTGCATTATTAAAACGGTTGTTTTCTCGACAGAACTTATCATATTCCACCATAATGAGGATTGGAAGACAAGTTTGTTTTTCTTGATATCTTAGTAACCATTGCAAGTATTCAAATAAAGGGACAGCCTATAATGTCCTAGTATTAACCACAACCTAGTTCCCTGTAGTGACATCGGATCTTTTGGTGACATTTCTATGTTCACAATGTCACTTTGACGTCTTTTCAAACTCATGTTTATGCTGAATGTCATGAACCATTGCACCAGCTGTATTCAAGTTTTATGTGAGTATACATTTAGGTATATCCCAGACACCAGTCCACTATGGCAACTATAACCATATTGTGAGCCCGCCATGGTACTTCTACCACTTCTTAAGCTCATGTTTACGTGATACGTCAACGCCTTTAAAGGAATCACAGCCTTCAATATGGGGGTTGACGTAGCTACCAGTGTAGTGACCATGACAAAATTGTCCAGTCAACATGGCACTTCGATTACTTTTATCAACCCAGTTCCAACTTCGCCATTGTGATTAGTTTTTTTTCAAATAAAGTGACATCTTATGTTGAGGAATATAAAAAATAATGGAATAATTTCACCCAAGAGTCTTTTAAGATAAAACATATCAACACGAGTTGTTTATGGATACATTTTTAACAATTTTATCAACGAGTGTTTATATACTTGATATCAGAACACACCAAGGTGAGATTCTATAAATCATCCAAAATATTTTTTCATCAAATTTCCAATAAAAATGTACATTTCTGAACACTGCACTACCATAAAAGTCCCAAATGGATGATGTCAAAGCAGTGTTTTACTTTTCATTAATCCATCATATGACAAAAAATTTATAAAACAAGGAACTCTCCCTAGTCAATACTGGCGATGGGGTCATTGTCTTGTTTTATGAGAAAGATTTGGTATTAACAATGACGTTGGAAAAATTAAATATGAATGAAATTTCTCTTCTGAAAACTTTGTTTTAATGTTGATATGAAATGATTAGTTCTTTTGTTTTCCCAATAACTTTTTAAAGTTTTGGCAGCATAAATTCTAAAGCAGGGAAGATATACAGTATTGTAGAGACAATGTACACAGCCATTTAATGATACTATTTCAAACACAAAATGAATGTATGGGGTGTCATGTCATATACAAGGTTGTTTAAAAGACAAAATTTGAAAGGTTTGATCCTTTTTTTTCAGAATCAATTAAAGTATACACACGTGTAATACAACAATACATTGAAAATAAATTTTCATTTAGTGTTTTCAATTTATGTAAAATTCATGTAAAATGGCTTTTAAACATCATAAAATGGTAATAATTAAACATTAGAATAACTGCATAAAATATAATGAATAATAAATATGTATTAGAAATTAACCATCCAATAGCTTTGTTAATTTAAATCTGATTTTGTATAAGTTTGAACTGTCCATTTGTCCATGTCCATTTTGTCCGATATTAGATTAATCATTATCCACTTCAGATGTCATGATGTTGAGGCGTTGATACTCCCTTATATTTCACAAGATTTCTCTAATCGATTTTATATCACATGTCATATCAAAATATATCCTTTCATATCACACGTCTGATAAATTTGAAAAGGTCATTCATCAAACGATAACCCTTTCCTTCATTAAAACGAATGTCTTTATGTGAGTACATGATGTCCCCTTTTGTGCTTTTGGTCTTGCAAGAAAAAATCAATAGTAATCTAGATCTAAAAAGAAGTCTGTACATTGAAAGCTATTTCAGTAAAACTCTCTTTATTACTTTGATCTAGGTATTTTGGCTAAAATCAGAACGATTTCTCAAAACTATGTCTACAATATGCAAGAGTATAGCTGTATTTCAAATGTTTGTTCACGTACCCTCGTGTCACATTGATATTTGTAATTTGGATTTGATTGTGACGTTACTTGCATTTTCTCCAACAATTATTGATAATAAGATTGGATTTTAAAAAAATAGATAATCAAATAATCTTTATGAAACTTACCATAATATCGTCAAGACAGTTCTGTAAGTATTCCAACTTTTTGTAGATTGAACATATCTGTTCTAATTGGTCTGATATTTACCATTCCGATTTTCATTTATATTGAAAATTGTTCGCCACCTTCAAAACACCATTAACCACGTAAAAACTAAAAAACTAATCTATTTTCAAAGTAGTATTAGAAATACGTTTTGTTTTTTTGGCAGTCTAGTAGCATTACATGCATTTAATTGTGGTTTCATTCTTCAAACATATATCTGAGTAACAATTTGATGCCATATATAGCTTACCAGCAAATATTATGGCTGAAGGTATGAATAATATGTGTCACTAAGATCAGTTTGAGTGTAAGATATATCGAATGACTTTTTAAGATTATCACATTTTATCTTCCCAAATGTAGATATTCTCAAACTCATGTTCTTTCACGTCACAGTTTTCATAATGACTGTAATATCTTTGAACGAATGATATGTTTTGATCTGTTTCGTTTTCAACTGATATGTGGTGCAAATAAGAGGAGTAACTGCAATTCGAAATGGGAATATTAAAATTGTTGACTTTTTCATGGGTTTACTGCTGAATTTGAAAGATGTCAATGAATCGGGATATGCATTAGTATTAGAAGAAAATGTGTACGATTGCATGAAGACACTCTTTGGATAAGAACATCACTCAAGATGTTAAACCATCAGACACTTTCTTATTGAATGTTGAATCGCCAACCTACTGTTTTCCCCCATCTATTTTGAGGTTTAAATCACCGCATCTAATCAATTGAACACCCACATAACAATCAGTTATCCTCTCGCTCCAAAATGAGACAAAGGTATTGATTTACACAACATTAGTCCCCGTCTAAGGTTTAACACTAAGAATCCACGTGTTGATAGAAGTCCTTGTGTTACCAAAGGAATCGTTACCTGGGAAAATTCGTTGTAGAAAAACGTTGACAAAACAGTTCCGCTTAGAGTATGATTTTTCTCAAGGAATGTATTTGGAACTTATGGAACTAATTTTCGATTGAGCGATGTGCTCATTCCGAAATATGATAGATTTATTGTGGAATAATATGAATAGACCTTTTTGATAATAGTATCTCACTGGTCCTATTCATAAGAACATACTGAGAATTTGAAAACATGAAAAGGATATGTGTACAATGATAACAGAAGCTGCAGAGAAGTATTTGCCCTTTGCAAACCAAAAGTTCTGGCTCAGATGTTCATCACTTGGAATCAATATACCCTGATAGGGTGTCTGGTGCAACCGCATCTGTCAAATTCAAGGTCATGTAGCTATATACGAACTCGTGATGACGTTGACAACGCCTTTACTTATGGGATGGGTTTTTTTAAAGTCAGCTCATCTAAAACTAGTGATGTCCAAACACTCTGTATAAAAACCAATAATTATAAAGACGTCTTGAGATTGACATTATACCGTATTGTTTCACTGACATGGCCGTAAAAACCTTGAACCAGTATGTTCTTGAGCTTTGTACATATTAAGTTTGGTATCGATATCATGTATAATTACTTCTAGAAGTTTTCGCAAATATCTCATTGCTGTAAAGTCCTTTCTCTGGTACTCTAAAAACCAATGGATTTTTTTTTACTCAACCAGATTATATGATAAAAAAAAAACATGTGTGACTTATCAAAGCAAGGCAACAATGTTATACAATAATGAACTTTAAAATAGCTATATAGATAGTATTATATGGGTGTTTTCGTATCCCATCCTGTATCAGCCCCACTGGCAGCCCTAGGAGATCGTGGCCATTAGTCAGGAGGACAAAATCTGTGTCGTTAACCTTTATTGTCAATAAGAAAGTGTCCCTGATATCCAGCTTTTAAGTGTTGAGCAGGAATTTGAAGCAAGACTAACACTTTCTCACCAGGGATTAAATGATTTTTTTTACTTATTATTACAATTGTGTAAGGAGGTTAAGAATGGTAGAAGTTTGTGATTTTCTTGCTGTGAGCAGAATATATTGCTTTTTAATAGAGCATTTAGTTGTATATATAAATCAAAAAGGGGAATACAGACAGGACATCTTCAAAAGAAAATTATGCTTTTGATGTCTGTCATATCATTGAACATCAAGAGTTATTTCTTTCATCTTTAGTCTTTGACATTCCACACAATAATAGGAACAACTGTAAACAATGACAGATCTCTTGAAAGTCCCATAGGAATCAAGTAAGAGTTCATGGAAGGTCACATTTCTAAAAATAATTATTGTCATTTATAATTCCGGCAATCGTGAGCTAAAATCTTTTTCATTTGTGGGAAATCAGAATTGAAATATAACTGTTTGTTAATGCGATTCATCAAGTGAATTGGTGAAACTTAATTTTTTTAAAGGATTTCTATGACAATTTATCTTCTGACATACACCATGTCATCAAAATTTAATTATTTAAAAGTAATGTTATCTTACTTCAGAATTTAATTATCTAAAATGAAGAAACCATAATCTTACATGTTTGTTAAATGCTAAAAAGGGTTTAGAAACAGAATGTAGGCAAAACAAACAACGAGCATGTGCCATGATGTAAAGTTTCAGAGCAAATTTAATTAGCAAAAGGTTGATGTTGGTGTTTTTTATTAAAATTGTTTGCTATCCACCACTGTTGATTTCATTTTCAACCTGATTAAAAAAATTATGAGAGATTTCTTTACACAATATGAAACTGAGTACGAGTCATGAAGGTCGGCGTTATATGCATTTAATAGGTAGCCATAGTCAAATCTTTCAGGCAGTGGCTCCATCGAGCACGTTGTTATATTAAGTGTTTGCAGGAGGAATGTTCGACTGTACATTGGAGGGGAAATATTCACTTCTCTTTTACATCTATCACTGTCAACATTGATATACTCCAAAACGTACATTCGTTTATCCAATTTTATCCAATTGTATAAATGATTGGTATTTTGACATATTACTAATTTGAAAGGTAACTTGAATTGTCTTTGCAATGTTGAATCATAATATATCATTCTAAAATCACATGACTGACTGAATGCAGAGGCTCGTTCATCACACTTCAATACCTTTATTCATATAGAAAAACGCTCCCCGCCAGATCAGCAAAACATGACAAAACATTGAAAAGGGTTAATTGAATATATTGTACCCGGGTAATCCAAGATATGAGATTGAAATTAAGAGAGCAAAACCCTGTGAGAAAATAATGTCCAGTTTGATTTATTGGGACAATAAATTTTAACACATGAAAGTCAAGAGAAGACCGTTTCCAACCTGTGCTCACTTCGTTATTTTGAATCTGTTTCACAACATCAAACTTGACCTTTGACAGCTTATTGTTTCTGAAATTGGTCCCTAGTCTAAAGGGTCATTTTTGGCATCATTGACATAGGACTTAATGTAATGAAGGGTATTGTAGAAGTCTAAAGTTGGAAGTGGGAAGTAGGCTTAAAAATCACAAAATTAAAAAAATCAAATTAGTTACACAGCAAACGATTTTGAAACGCAACAATATGAAGAAACTTTAGCAACTTTTTCAGGTAGTTTTAATTTCCAATTAGGAACAAAACAGGAATACAGTAACGAGTAATATCATTTGGTAATGGCTGAAATATATTTGAAGAATATTTCTAACTGATAAATGGGATTTTTACAGGAACTTGTCACTTTCTCACTTCACAATACTTCCCCGTCTCAAAATCGCTAAAGGGTCAAGATACGAACAGCAATAACATACGATTCTTTACAATGAATACGATTGATGTTCTCTTAACTACAAAAATAGTCCCAATGGAGCCAAAAACAAACATTGATATCGAATCATTTGTGCTTGTGAATGGGTTTGCCGCTGAGCCTTTCAAGATCGGACCCGGCTGTTGACTGGATTGCCCCGAATTTGTTCATACTCTGTGTAGAGATTTTAGGCATTTATTATGAACATAAAACAATAAAGATTTTAAAAGGATAATATTTAAAATATTGAATACTTATTGGCACAATTAGTAGATGTTACCACTCTGAGTTTAGATTGATCTGAAAAATGCCTATATTCAACTCTGAATACTGACCAAGTTTTTAAACGTTTTTCTGGTTTGAAAATTAATGTAGAGCAATCTAAACTAATTTGGAGCGTATAAGAAAAGACCCCCAAAAATAATACAAATTTGTGAAGAATTTAAATTAGAATGGACCAAAACGAGTTTTTATCTTTTTGGAATCAAATTAGATATTGAGCTTGACAATATGGTTAAAATATATCATGATGACAATTTTCATTGATTGGACCAAATGAATATTTGTTCAGCCCGAAACCTCACCCTTAGAGATAAATTAAATGGGCAAAAATCTTAGATTTTGAAATGTCAGACAAGTTTATTGATTAAATGACGAAATGGTGTTGAAGACACCTTAAAAGAACTGTTTGATGTTCTCATGTCAACTCATTTTTAAACTAGTTATGTTTAAACAAACTGTAGTACAAAAGTCATAACAATGAGTATTTCTAGCGATTAATATTTTACTGTATTGTTCCACAGATGAGATCTTTCAAAACCATAAACAGTTTGTTATTTCAATAGAGAGTTTGTGTTATTGCTGATAACATTGTATGTATCCTCAAATTACCCATTTGGAAAACCAATAGACTTGAAAAAAGTTAAGGTCAAAATGACAATCAGTGAATTAAACTTTTCCCGCATGTGAAAAAGAGATATCATGATATAACGTCTTAATAAACATATGTTGTTTCAACAAGATTATTATGAACTTATATAACATAATTAATTTCTTTAAGATATTAACGACCAGATTCATCTCTTGGCCTCTCTTTGTATCCAACGAGATTTGTGCATCTTACATGAAGTATATGTAGTTTACATAACATTGTAATTGTATGTCATGTTATTACATAAATTCGGGATTGGAAATAATTTAAACGATTTACATGATTTTAAATGGAATATAATCATATCATTTAACGAATCAAAACAATTCAATTTCAAAATTAAAAATTTCTAAAAGCTGAAATTCATCGAGGTCTGCTCTCCGTAATCATAATTTTCACTCATAAGGCAGTCATAAAAATAAAAGAATCGTGTATTTGTACTCTTTGGGACGTGATGTACTACTTTGATTATTACCTTGCCAATTACTAGTTGATGACGTTAAAAGATGTCCATTTGTCCCCATTTGGTGTGTTCTGCTCCATTAGGGGCCGGACTTTAGCAATTTGCACCACCCGATGTGTTTAACGTGGGCTATTAGCATCCATTTGCAGTCTCGTGTACCAATGGCACGAGTCTCGTCAGCAAAACCATGGCAAATGAGAAAATTGTAAGTACTTCTAGAACTTGGTAATTCAGAATATAATTACTAGAAAAGAATGAAGCAACCATTAACATTCACAATATGTGAACTTAAAGACATAGTCTCGTCAGCAATGAGAATATAATGAGAAAAGGTTGTCCTTAAAGACCCTGCAGATTTATGAATAGATTTGATAAAAGTGATTTGATTAGTATTCGAGAGAAGAAATTCTTAAATATGGCACTGGCAAAAAGATTTCATCTGATGGCAAATCAATAGGAAAAGAATCCTAATGGATAACTGACATAACATGTTAAAATTGAATTTGAGAAATATGAATTTTATTATCAGTAGTTTTGTAGATACTGTAACTCTTCATGCATATCTTAACTGTCACTTTCTCATATGTTATATCATAATTTTTAACCAGACTTTGTAAGTGCAGTCGTTGACACTCATATATGTCGAGTAAAACTTAGAGCTCCTTATTTGATTATCATAATGCGAGGTCAGGTGTGGTTGGTACAGTTTTCAGCTTATTGTGCTAACTGACACCTTCAGCATATACACATTGTCATCCATTTCCATTCAAGAACAAACAGTTTGTACCATAAGAGTAAATGTTAAAGTGACACTGATTATGTTTAATGATGTTGTATGATAACAGACAAAATACCACATGGCCTCTGCTGAATTCAAATCGCCTCCCAAACTTGCATAACTATCCCTAAAATGCAAAGATGTCAACATTTTCTTGTTTTCATTGATAATTGTAAAATGGCCATGTAAATGTTAAAAACTCTAAATTCTGAATCATTTTTTCGTGTGTATTAGTTAAATGACCCATTCGATACTACCAACTCATATTTGTCGTTGTTTCTACTGTAAATAACTTTCCAAACTTACGTGTGAGTCAGTGGCACGCGCCATTGTCCGGTTTTCGATCATAAATCAAAACATAAACCGGTTTGTTGTAACTGTACTGAACTTATAAGCATTAGTATGCTGATTTTCTTAAACCACCACTACTCCTTCATAGAATGACACCATTTACAAAGTTTGCCATATTTGACTCTAAAAACCTACTCTGTGGCCCTTTAATATGATGCGTCCTAGTTGTAATGTCAAGAAAAAGATGTCATAAAATGAAATGTGCGCATTACTGATTAAAAAAAATTCAATCACAAATTTCTTTTTTATTTCAAAATTATATGATACAATTCTTCCTGGTTGAATTTTTTAATGTCTATTCTAAGTTCTACAAAGTTTTTTATACAATCTTTGATATTCCTTTTGATAATAATGTTAAATTATGAGTCGGAAATTATAACGGATTCCTATAAAAGATCCATGTATCGACCGAAAATCGAAATTGACAATCTCAATGTTACATAATAACAATATATTCATAAACAAATAATAAATAATTTTCTGGGGGCGGGATAGCGCAGTGGTTAGCGCGTTCGGCTTCGGATCAAAAGGTCCGTGTTTCGAATCCCGCCAGGGGCTCGGCAACTTTGTCTGCAGTAGAGAACTGTTCTACACGCAGTCAGGTTTGGATGCAATGCTACCTGAATTTCAGGGCAGTACCACCCATGGTTCGCAATACACAGCCACAATGGTGTTGCGGGCTTTCTCCCTGCAATAATACAAACAGCCGCGACACTTGATTGATTGATAAATTTTACCAATTTTTATTGTGATGACTGATGGTACACAAATTGTTGATGGTTTGTCTTTAACGAAATTTCAAGTTTTGAGATTAAACCGAACACGTTAATACAACAGGGAGATGCATGATTGTTTGATGTCCGAATGCATCTAAAAAAAAAATTGGCATTCAGATGTGCCAAAAGGTATCCGAAGGGGAAAATATTTTAATGATCTCTCAAACTTGTCAGCATTCAGGACATCCTGTCTCAGGGTAAGACGTACAGCTGACGCTCCAAGAGTGGAGCGTCAGCTATACGTCTTACCCTGAGACAGGATGCATCTTGGAGCGTCAGCTGTACGTCTTACCCTGAGACAGGATGCATTCAGGATAGTGATATTATCAAACAACATACGGGACATCCTTCGTCCTTGCAACTCATTTTGACATTCATGTATTAACAACTCGAATCTATGGCTGATAATTCAGCCTGCCTGTCCCCATGTTGTAAAGGATTACCTTCATAACGGATTCTTAGACTCACTGATCAGGGTTGTCATTCAGGTATATAAGGGGTTTGTCAGTCCGAGATCCCACCAAGCATTACATGAATCAGGAAACAATGTGAATAAATCGCTATCAGCTCGTCCTCCAAATTAGTAAATATGAAGTCATGTTTCATATAAAAAAGTTATCATTGATGGCCGAAAATTGTAAAAGAACTACAAGTGATGATTATTGGGTAGTATTTTATGTTTAGCCCACTGTTGTTGTATATTTTTAATGAATTGTTACAATCACTATAAAATCTTCATTGTATCATATTATTCAGATATTCAGAGTTCCTTTCAAAGATAGAATCTGTAGAATGCCAGGCGTAATCATTTTCAGTTGTGATTGTTAATTCAGTTTCATCCCCATGACCCAGAGATAACCTTCGATTAATGCCAACTAAAGCCCTGGTTTTCACTTGTATTCCATAAACAACCTTGCATGCTGTTTAAGCTCATCAGTTCTCTATGCTTTGAAGTCCAGCGTACAAATGAAAGGCACTTCAGTATTTTTTTTCTGTTACATAGCGACAGGAAAATTCTTCATCCTTCAGCTTTCTTGGACAAGGTGTTTCATAAAATGTCACAAATAATTGTATCGAAAGCCGTAGGTTTGATCAAGGGGATTAGTGTACAGCTGCATATAAAACGTTTGTTTACATACTACTGTATCTAAGTGCAAATGATCTCCTATTGCCAATGTGTAAAATTATCATCTTTTAACATATTGTGGCTTTGTCTATTCCTTCGTGCAAAAATTCGAACTTTGGCATAATCAAATAGACAGAAGAGGTAACATTTTCAAAATTAAGATTCCTTAAATTTTCATTAAAATGCTCCATTTCAATTTTCTGAGAAAAAATAGCAAAACCATATGGACTTAATTGAAACAAACAAAGATTACTTGTGTACAAAGCTGTTGATCACTTGTTAAGGATTTTGTCATCCTGTCTCAGGGTAAGACGTATAGCTGAGAAGAGTGGAGCGTCAGCTGTACGTCTCAGGGTAAGACGTATAGCTGAGAAGAGTGGAGCGTCAGCTGTACGTCTTACCCTGAGACAGGATGGGATTTTGTAGAGAAAAATAGAAATTACTGTTTTCGAAATTTTAACCCTTGGTTAATTCAGGGACCTGCCAAAAACTATTACCGTTACCTGTTTGGAATGGCAAACGATTGCGTTAAGTCAGTAAGTCAGGTAGAGCTAGTTTCGTATATTGAAAACTTTGCTAGATTCAAACAATGCCCCAATAATTGTTACATTATGAATCTATCAAAACATTTGCTAATTTGAACAATGATTTGCTAGCCAGAAAAGCTTTTTTAACATCAAAACTATTCAATTAATCATTACTTTACCATCATTTGATTTGGTTTTTTCTTTCTAAATGTGACAAATGCATTAAGAATAAGAAGATCAAACTCCTTAAAAATGTAAACCTCCATGAAAATCTTTTCAGAAAAAATTAATAACACGCTAACGTTCAAATAAGGCCTCTAATTGATTATGTGGTGCAAAATTGACATGCTTTCAAGACCTTTTTTTTTATCAATTTCTTGAGAAACTTGAGTTCTTAAGACAAGTCGGTTAATTTGAACATAATGTCACCATCCTTCAAGATTTAAATCTTTTTGCCAGCCAACAAACACTTTTTAAATGCAATCTTTTTCCCCAAGTCAATTTGTGATTGGAAAATATTTTTTAATTTTCAAAACAAAGGTTTGGACTCGTGAGTCCGACCGTCTTTGGGGTGTTATATGACATAATAACAACAACAAAAATTATGGTCGTAAACGCAGAACTACCCCTAATAAATGATATTTGAGTTTTGTGTGTCGTCATCATGTCATTATTCGCTCAACTAACTGAATAAATATCATTATTTTGAGTATAGAAACATTTACATGTATGTGATGTATTGACGTACATTTAACAACATGACGGATAACACATTAACATTTTTTATAAAACCTCCTCATAGACAACATAAGTCCCACAACGCTACGACGCAGTCTCGGATATATAACGGTCAGCGTGTCCGTCCGTCCGCCCGTCTGTCCTTCACACTTTTTGTTTCACTCATACCCTAATTTTTGGAATGTAACAAGCCTTGACAATTATAATCAGTATGATGTTTAGATGTGTTTTTGCGCATTTTTCAGTCCCTAATTTTCATAATGTTTGCAAACATTCTCAGTTTTAATATCAAAATCCGGTTCTGCCTATAACTCAATCTTGACAAATCTAATCACTATGATGTGCAGATGTGCGTTTTGTATGTTTCACTCCTAAGGCTAATTTATCTATGCAATGTTTCTCAGTTATTCCCAAAACATTTTGTTCCTCTTATTACTGAGACGAAAAAACGTTTGACTGTAAAGAAACTTGAAACATTTAATCACGATAATGTGTAAATGTGTCTCTTGTACATGTATGTTTCAGTCCCTAATTTACGCATATTTTCTCCACTTTTCTGTTATCATTTTCTTTTAAGAACTCTGACACTATATGATGGCTTGATAATTATTATATGTCGATGTGGTTTTGCATGTTTCAGTCCCTAATTTGCTAAGTTCACTGTATATTTTATAGTTTGTCTGTGAAATTCTTTTCCGCTTATAACCTGGAATTGTTGGAACGTGTAGAAAGTTTACACATTAAATCACTATGATTTGTAGTTATGCCTTTTTGTACGTTTTTCTAATTGGCATAATCTAATTTTTTTCAGATTTTCCATTAACATTGTGTTCCTCACAGAACAGACACATAACTTTGGAATTTACTATTATATAATATATAATCATTATATCAACTGAATAGAAAGGTGTGTCACTCATAAGTTAACAGAGATCAAAACATAATTTATCTTTACACAAGTGTCAAATTCTTAGAGACACAACAGAGAATGCAAATGGGCGTTTAATGTAAACATATTATTTAAGTGCCGATATTCTGAATTTGAGAAAATCATATTCAGTAAATATTTTCTTCCAGAATTATAATGAAAAGATAAATTCAGATGTATAAACGTTCATCAATAGCTTTTTAGTAGTGAATATGTGTTTCTTATCCTCTTGAAATTGGATTTACATTTTAACAGAATTTTAGTTAGAAAACTCTAGAGTAGTTCAATCTAAATCCTTTAAGTTTAAGCTTTCCTTTTCCATCTGTTCTTGTAAGAACACCAAACAAATTGGTTTTCTAAATGCTTAAATATGAGACGGTGTCTTTCAAATATTCAAATGAGCTTTCCAATATTTAATGTACTGAGAAAGACTATAAAGGTTTTAATCTACCACTTCAAAGACTCCTCCTAAAAATCACAACAGGTGTCTTACATCTCTTTTTTTCCACACCCTGGTCCCTTTAAAAATGCATGACTTGACTTCAAAGATTTGCCCTTTAAGAAACAACGATTATATTCTTTACCATTCGTTTAACTATGTGGCCACGAGCATCTTTTAAGGCAAACTCATGGGCAATCTGAAGATAAAAAAACATTACATTCGTTTCAAATAAATCAAGACGATTGAAAAGCAAACAATGTCACTTTAGTTAACAGAAATTAATCAATTTTCCCCGATAAATATAATCAATATTAAAGAAAAACAACTAAAAAGTCAATGTAAAAAACAAAGTTAGATGATCAGAAACATGATCCACATCAATCCTTTTGAACGTTTCGTATGTAAAATAAACGCGAACTTGATAAAGCTGTTTCCATGGGAAAATTCGATTATAACCTTGTCGTCTAAATACATTGTGTAGAAAGGACTTGGGTCCTCCAATGAAGTAGCTTGGTGTGAAAGGTTACGAGAATCCTGTGAAACTTTCAAATCAATATCCTGCTGACAACCTTTGAGAGCCAATGTCTCTACATAGAAACACTACATTATGGTTAATGAAAAAGGAACCCTTTTTTATTTCTAGTAAACACTTTAACTTCTTATTTCACAATACAATATACTTACATCCTGTTTACCTTGAATCTAAACAACCTTCGTAGTTTAAATTTGAAAAGGATTTTTTAATCTGAACAGCCCATTTAAAAATATTTGACAAGTAAATTAACGTCTTCAAACCATCAAAATCCTTTTTTGTTTCAACTGAAGGACCCATAGTCGTAAAGAAAACTTAATTTAAAACATATAAATCTTTCAAAGAACGTGCGATTATTCAATCAAATATAGATATTGTGAATTTTGGTGACTTGTATGTTTTAAAGAAAATTTTAGATTCCAAAAAACAGTGAAAAAGTTTATGGAGATTGATTGTCTTAACATAACATTAAAATATTCAAAACGGATTGCGTTGTAAACGAATATTTTGCCAAATCAAACCTATGGTAGTCATTTAGAGTTTATCTTTTTTACTGGAAACTGAGAGGCTCAATGAAACACTACAACGTATGATAAAGGAATTATTGATAAGAGAGAAAAGTATTTTAGAGGTGTTGATAACTGCATATAAATCTTTAAAAAGAATAATCTCTTAAGCAGTAGTATGATTAAAGCTTAGGGTTTGAAATGGTTGTAAAAAATCAATTGTTTCATCCCGTTACAAATCTACTTATTTTATCTTAAACAATTGCGGGAGTCAAACATTCAATCAATAAATAAATTAAATTTGAAAATTTTGAAACAACTATTCTATGATATTTTAACGATAGCTTATTTACAAAGTGAAAGTGCAAGTTCAAAAACATCCCACTGGTGTACATGAAGAAACGTACATGAGTCTTAGATTAATCATATTTGCAAAGCTTAGAGGAAAGAGGACACATGAAAACTACCATTACTTCGATTATGAAATAAGAAATCGTTTCCTGTTTTGTCAGTTACTTTGATGACCAACGTTAACAACATAGAATTTCTTATATCTTACTATAAAAATTCGTTTCAATGTTCGTAATTGGTGTATGGTGTGAAAAATATTGATATCGTTAACACTTCTAACTTCTATTCTTAACATATTTCATTTCAGAAAAGGCGTATATGATGTAGTATTTGGTAATGATCAGGCAATCTTGACATTATTGTATTTTGATCATTTTGTCTACAGATTTAGCCATTACATTCGTACATTTATTGATTAACTTGCATTGAAGTATTAAAGTAATGAAAATAAATATTTTGTATATACGTTTCTAACAAAGCACTATACTACCATGTTTTTATCACATTTTCAAGTAACTTATTTGTCTCTTGAGATTATCATGAAATTGATTTGCAAAAACAACCGTTTTGAAAGTATGTCAATTTGACATGACATAATCAATAAAAAAAGACTCGTTAACGCCATGATGTAATTCACAAGGGAATTCACAATTATCAAAGGCAGATATTTTCGTCACCAAAATTAATTCATCTGTCACATCTAGAGACGACAAGGCAACATTGATTGATTAAATGGTTTATCGTGACAAAATACCTCGCGGTCGAAAGCTATAACGTTCTGATCCCAAACACTTTTGTAGAATAAAATAATGACAAGATTGATAGATGGTCAACTTCTTTATGTATTGCGAACGTTTCGGTATAGGTTCTTATATCGTTATCAATCTGTATAAGAAATTTTGTCAATATTTTGATCAACAACTTCTAAATGCCAATCAAAGAAAACGTTGTGAGTACGATCACATGTTATTTTGCTTCGCAAAGTACCCTTTTCATATGTTAATGGTCAAGTTTGAAATGAAATATGACAAAAAGGATGTTTTTATAGTGCGAATAATTTTCTAAAGCATTTTCAGTTATAAATGATAATTTTGTCATCAACTAGTTACTAGCATTAACATGATTAATTGATTGTTAACATGACTATTTGGAAAGTGAAGTGTATTAAATTGGAGCAAATTTCGGCTAGTTGTTCTTTTGATTATAAAAAAACACTTCTTTTTTTCATGAAATGCGTTCCTCTGAAACAATACTTTATTTCCAATATTTTGAGTCATAGTTCATTTTTATTTCTGACATGTTTCAAAACATTTATATCAAAGCGTTTAGATACTGACAGTTGTTGTTAAAAATGAACAAATATGTGAATGGCTTTTGATTTGCAGAATGAACTGTGAGGAGAATAATTGTTTATGATAAAAAAGATAGAATATTAAAACGTCCGCCAACCTCTATTTCCATCGTGGTTGATGCTTGAGCATATTAATATCACACATTTTTTTCATTGTTGGAAAAGAATGGTTTCAAAGTAAAGTGTCTTTGATGTGACAGGTGCAATAATTAGACTTCATGAAATTACACCAAAGATAATTGTGCTAATCTGTTTTATGCTTTATCTTTTAAGTATAAGCCGACTGGATAATAGAATATTTAATGTGAGAAGGAACGTATGAAAAGTTGAATCTTTCAACACAGGTCAGGACATCAGTTCAGCAAAGATAGGGGTTAAAGTAACAAACATCTTATTATCACTATAAAGTGTTTGAATACCAATATTCGCGATGTATATTTTGTCCATCTTTACTGCCGAAAAAGATTATAATTAATTTATCATATTTGTCGTGCATATTAAAGACTTACAAAGGTCTCTTAACCAGTGACATTCAAGAGCTTGAAAGGCGTCCACAGAATGCCGTTAATCCTGGTTCCAGATGAAGAAAATGGATTTCGAGAATAGGGTAACAGTTTGCTGTATAAAAGTTAACATTCGCTTGATGTAACGATGTAACAATTATCGGAAGAAAAGTGTTTGCTTTCTTTCTGCAAATAAGATTGTTTACTTATTTGTTAGTTTGTATAAGTATCGTAGCATCACTTTTATATTGTCAAAAAGATTACCTAAAATTGAAAACAAGATTTTTTTCCATATTCAAATGCTATGGTCACCTTTATATTTATTAGAATGGTCACAATGTTATTATAATCAAATCGATCATAACATGTACATTCTTACCTTCTGCGTTTCTAATCTAGGTAGTGCTTTACAGCCTTAATGTCAAGTGACCTTTTCTGTGATCTTTAGCCTTCAGAATTAAAAAAAATTTTGGAATGGTGTCAAAATGTTCCGGCCTGGGCGCTGATTTGTTTGAGTAAAGGTCACTTGGTATGACCCCTTTATTCATATGAACCAATACTGAGATAAGAAAAGCAGAAGTGGGCGGTAGTTAAGTTCCATCTGATTTTAGTGAGATTCTGATAGTCACAACCTCTCCTGACGAATATATATAATAACAGACGAGCCCTATCTCACCATTCTCCAAAGAACTCCCACAACAGTAATAAATTGCAAAAGGAATACAATCATATAAATACAATTAATACAACTGACAAATTGTCTGTTTGAAACAGCGTGGACATTCTTTGAACACCTTTGGTAACCTCTGTTTGGTCACGAATATCGTGTATCGTCTTACTAGGTTTTAACAAATTTCTATGAATGCCTGTAAATATTTTAAAGTGTATTTAATAGTTTTTCAAAGATTCGAAAAAACTGATCAATATTCACACCTTGAACTCTTCAAAAAAGAATAAAGACTTCAAAGGTGTTCAAAGAAACCTATCAGATTCTTTACAATACGTTTCATGTCGACACCTGCATACTTCCAAGTGCTTTTGATCTTGTAAGAAAAACAAGTTAGGCAATCTGAAAGAACATCATAACACTCATTTCAAGTAAACATTACTGAATAACCAAATTTAAATAATATTTAAATCATTTGTAACAATGAAAATCATGTGTTAACAGAATATCAAGGGAATTTTGACGTCTTTTGATAATTGCCAACTTTTCAACAATTTTGATACAGGGTCTCAATGAAAGTGCATCTTTGTTAATTGTTTTTACATTTCTTTAAACATTTAAACTATCGACAAAGAGTAAAATGATCTAGTTTTTTTAGAGCTAACTGAAAGGATATGCTGTTGTCAATTATTTTTCGTAATACTTTCACATTTTCTTTTGAAATGACCACTTAAATACAGACATCCCAACAAGTTTGATGGAAAGGTAATCAAGGTCTACCACCGTTATTATGGAAAAAATGTTACTTTAAACGATGTAAACATAGAATCTGGAACGAAACTATTAAATCAACTCATGCACATAAATAGTTCATGAATACGAATCATTACGGTTAATTGGCCTCTCGATTACACTGGATACTTAAAACGCATCTTGGCTTACATGCAAGGTGAATCCTGAGAGGGAGAAAGCAATCACCATAATGGTCATACAGACTTTAATTGCACTTCGGTATCAAGGAATGAAGGTTATGTACCCGGTTGTCTTAAATGAGATAGCAGTTAGATGGACTGCCATTGCATTTCACTAATTAGGAGCTTAGCAAGCTGCCTATTCCTCGAATAGACGCACTGACTGAGATGGTACATGTAGGTCAGAAACCTCACGCACAAGAGATCACAATGGCAGGTTTCACAGGGGCAGGTCGCATTAGTGGTGGTTGACTAATTCAATTATGGTATATCCCTATACACGTTCAGGTTGCTATTGGAATGTATACAACACATGATACCCCTTTAGACGACATGAATAAATAAAGTACATATATATACAAAAGATTAGTAAAAGAATAACAACGCCGATTTCTTCCCTACATGTTTCAACTTTATCCCCAGGGAGGTTTACATTACAGTGATCATAATATAAATATATATGAATGTCCGGGCCATTTTTTTATATCTGAATAAACCCTTTAATACTTTAATAATACTTTGATTCTGTTATGAAATCACTTACTTATGTATAAAAAATTAAAGAATATTCTTTATAAATCCCCATTTTCAAATAAACTAGCCTTTAAGGTGAAATAACATAAATAGATATTCATTTGTTCCCACTCTGTATGTTCCAATGCATTAAGGGCAAGACTTGAGAGTAATTTTCATGTGTTGAACATGCGCTATTAGCGTCCATTTGCTTCCTAGTCCCTAAACATTTAGCACTTGACTTATCAGCACAGAAACGTTAACCATGTCATTTGCGAAACTTAGAGTACTCTAAGTCCCTGGAAATAAGCATAGATTTTCAAAAGATCTTCACATATTTTTCAAGATCAAGGGACAAATCTTTTATTCTTAAATTGAAAGGCCTCCCTGTTAATCTCTGTAAAATATACTGCCATCTTTAGTATATTTTATTTAGGTTTGATTAGTGTAATATAATTCATATAGATCACATCAAAGAAAAAATTTTTCTAAGCATAGTATCATCAAAGGTGCTGATTTACAGTAAAAAGCCATAATATGAAATATGAAAAAATGTCTTGTCACTGAAAATCAAACGCATAATTATATACAGTATATTTTCTTCTTTTACTTGATTTTATAACTCTAGCTGATAAAAAGATAGAGGAAGGCTTGCTCTCACATAAAGTCACGTTCATTCAAGTATGATAATTACCTTATCGCCTTCATGTAAGCAATTATTAATGTTTATAAATATTATCATATTTTAAATACAATTATCAAAATGTCCTATAACTGAAAAAAGATAGGGAATATTTCCCTGTCTTAGGAATATGTATCTGTAGGTGAAAGAGCTTGTGTCTTTACTCTGCACACACTCAGAAGGAGATGGAATATCGTCAATATTTTAAATGGATTTGAAATTAATTCATGCCCTTCCTGATAAAACAGTATGAAACAGATGCGTTGTCATATCTAATTAAAACCTTTTGACAAAAGACATGCATGGATGGATAATTTTGTGAAGTGTATTTTCACATGAGGTCCTCATTCACGCAATTTATTTGATCAGAACATTATTACTCTCCCCTGAGAAGTATTTATGTCACAAAGAAATCCTTTCATCAATCAATCGTTTACCAGCTGCAAGTGTCTTTTTTGTCTCTAAATGTGACAACTAAATCAATAATAAGACAAAAATAACTTTCTAAATTAATGTACATTTCCTTTTGAAAATACCATGGTAATAACGAGTCCTTAAGAATTATTTCTATTGATTATGTCATGATATATTTGGATACTTTTAAAATGTAGTTTTTGCAAATAAATTATTTTAAAACCAACATAGACAGATAGATAATTATTAATAAGTTGCTTGAACACATATGTAAATAAAATTATGTGTTTAACATAATTTTTAGTTTTGAAAGAAAGGTCAATTCATTAGATGTTTTGTGTGATATTATCAAATATCCCCCGTACCGTTAGAATACATCAATTAAAAACAACAGTCACATGTTAAATGATGAGTCTCTTATTCTTGGAATAAACCTCTCCTTAAACTCAATTATAATTTAGCTTTAGTATTTTTGCTTTCAAATTGGCTATTTTTGTGCAAAAGAGTACAAAGGCACTCTCTTTAGATTCCCATCAATGCCCGCAATCTTGATATTCTTTAAAATGACCTGCAACCAATAAATAATGTAAAGACGAGCTCAGTTTAAAAGGTTATTTTAGAAGCTTTTGGTCTTCAGATTGGATGAAAATCTCCATATATCCGATATCCGACCTAATGCCACATCGCACCATATCCTTCAGCGATTTAGAATTAGTCTCATAAATTAAACTGAATACCAACAAATTTCTTAACTTGTATGGTAGACTGATTACATGAATGTGGATAGTATCATTTAGGTATATGAACTATCTGTGCCTTATTCATATTTACAAACAATGTGTGTGTGCCTT
This sequence comes from Phorcus lineatus, assembly GCA_921293015.1. Lineage (NCBI taxonomy): Eukaryota > Metazoa > Mollusca > Gastropoda > Trochida > Trochidae > Phorcus > Phorcus lineatus. Next base: position 24,632,355 of record OV121088.1, on the reverse strand, counting down.
TAAGCATGTTTGTAAATGTTCTGTCATGATGAAAGTTCATTTTACAAATAATTCGTCATAAAAAATTATACTTGTTTTACTTATTTTTCAATTCCCTTGTTCATGAAATAGGCAATAAGTTAATGTCAGTATCGACAAAAATTCTTCATCTTATTTCTCGAGCTTCATATCCGTTTGACCATCATCTTTAATCCTTGCCAATTTATCATAAATCCTTTTTGACACTTTTGCTTTTATTTTCGGTGACTTGCATTTAAAGAAGGCTTCGACTAAAAGGCATCTTTCCTCATCAATATAGTATAACTTTATCTTTACCTAGTCCCGCTAAGGACAAATAAATAAGTTACCACTTCCGCAAAAAGCAACGCTGCGGGGAACAATCATTAAGTACTTCACCGTTCTTCATCCAATTAGCCTACATCTTAATCAGCAAGCAAATCAGATCTATTAAGAGGTTTCACTGAGAGTTGCCAATTTAACAAGATTGGTAATGTTCTAGAATGGATGCCTGCAGTGTTAGAAATAAGAACTTTTTAACAAAAAATTAAATGTCAACAAGGTGTTATGAGAATGTAATTTTTCATAGGATGTGCATTGTAATACATTGTTGCTTTGTTTCATGAGTGACGCACACTTTTGGGGGATAGAGAATGTTTTTAAGGTAATCATCCATAACATCATTCTGTCCCAACAGAAGTAGCCCCGTCATAAATTCCTATACAACCTCTGTCTTAATTCGAAGGTTTCTTGGTCACGAAATGTAGAACGCTGATTGAATGCAATCAAAGTTAGTTGTGCAATCAGCGACGCCGTTTAAAAGTTATCATTCAAATCGTCTAAGTTATTTCCATAAGCTTTCCAAAAGCTAAACTTTATTCGAATATGCGTCTTGCACTTTGAGTCGTCTTTACAGAACACAAACACCTCATTTTGCGACTGTTTCATTACACAGGCCTGTGAGACAACAAATATGTTATTCATGCATTCGCTGTTTTCATTGGCTTAAATATAGCCAGGTAGTTTAAGTTACAATATTGTCACGCTAAGGGAAATTGCCGGAAGCTCGAGAAACCTTCGTATTAAGACATAGGAATTTATGACAGAGCTACCTCTGTCGGGATAGAATGCTATAACATCTTAACCACATACATTGTCAACAACTTAAATGAAAGGTCAATTAAAGATGAATATTGTTCTTAATTAAGTATATGTCTATAACCCGTCCAACTCCAACACAATTTTCATCGTTAACATACACAACATTTCTTTGTATTTATGTCATATGAGAACATACTAAATGTTACTACTTCATATATACTCATCCGATTCAAGCAAAACTTTCAGTTGTAGTTTTTGATATCTATTCAAACTAATATTAAGAGATGATATTTACTTTAAAATTTAATCTTATGTGAAACATTGATTTGTAAACTGCCTACGGACTGTACGATTTGCTTTTCGTCCTTCTCTCTGAAATTCACATCGTTTTGGGGCTTGAGATCTGCATACCTTTTGGCCATTAGGACTTACAATAAAATTAGTTACAATAGATAATTATCTTTCTCAATGTTTAACCTTTTTTCCTAATCCTCAGCATTAGTCAGTACCCTTTTCTACCTTTTTTAATTTGGTAAACAATGTATTTACTTCATGGAAATTACTTAAGTAACAAAACCTACAGGACGACTTTATAACACCTCTCATTGACTGAGCTGTCAAAGATACGCATTAAATCACTTCAAGGCGGAAGTATTTCGTCTTAGAGTGAAGAACAATTACAATGAAATTGATATGTTATGTCTGTACATGGTAAATTTAGCATAAGATTGAGTTTCTAAATAAACAACTCTGTGTCAATTTTTTGTTTTATGTTATCTTTTTCTTTAAGATATACTGACAGCCTTTTGTAAACATTAAGCTTATCGTCCCTAATAGTAAATAAAAAGGCGGAATAATTATCTTCATTTTCATTAGTAAATTCATTTCAGGTAGTTTCATTTAGGTTAATGTCACATCAAAGAAACCAGAAAACATTTGTTCATCTAGGGACGTAAAGCCAATTGAATGGAGAACTGTTTAATAATGTATACTTTTTTTATGTAGAAAACCATAATATTGGATATATGATAATGAAACCAATGAATCTTATAAAGATTGTTTCAACTGACATTCACCAAAGCTGTGATGTGAGTTGATTTAAACTAATGGAAAGTCGTCATGCCATCAAAAGGAAACGAAATAACTTTTATGTGATGTCTATTCCTGTTTCATCTACTTATAGTTATCAACATGATTAAGCTTTGAGCACGGTATGAAAGGCTTTAGCTCACAACATGTAGTTATACTTTCGGACTGGAATTGTGGCAAACAATAACTCATCTAACTTGATTCACAAGAGAGTAAACTTTTTATCAAATAACAAAATTTCTTTACCTATGGGTTAATTTTGTGAAAATTTTTGTAAGATACTTAGTTTTTAGAGTAATTTTTGAAATCGTAGTTTGCAATTTCATAGTTTCTATGAAAAGTCGTTGAAAAATGTCTTTTTTAACGAAATAGGTGTTTATTTTTTAAAATAATAATTAAGCTTTATAATCTCTATTTATATACATGGCACCTCCTGTTTAAAATATTAATTTTAACAAAAGGAGATATATAATATTGTCAATATTTAAGTTCAATTTATTCTTCCTTTAGCTGTTTATTTCAACCTATATACAAACTCAAAGACAATATATGCTAAATCAATTTGTTATATATTATAACTGGTGTGCGACAAGATTGTTTATGAAATTAGTATGAAAGATTCGAGCAATGTCCAGATAGTAAAGCCTGAATGGCATGAGATCAGCCTCCATGAAATATTTTTATCGCAACGTTATAACTCTACGCTGAGGAGTATTCTTGTCACAACGAAATCCTCCTATCAATCATTCGTTTACCAACTGCAGGTGTTTCCTTTAAGACAAAATGACATATGAATCAATATTAAAGACAAAAATAACTGATTTAAACAACTGTTGGTTTCCGTGAGAATAGAATAATGGTAATGACAAGCCTTATATATATATATAACCGTACAAATGTATGCAACCTGAAAATAACATAAGCATAGTTCATAAGATTCTATTTGATTTTGATATGGTACCAAAGTACCAAAGTACCAAAGTACCAAGTACCAGATATTACATGCACAAATTTATGTTCAAGGGAACTCACTGACTTTTCATATTCATCCCAATATTAGAAAAATAAGATATATAATTGTTTTCAGTGAGCAAATGTCTTTTAGGTTGTTCATTGTCAAAAATTGTTGGGTAAATTTATTGGGGGGTTTAGCAGTCAGTATTGAATACATTGTTTAGTTTTCGATAACAAAGGCATGACATTTTGGCACTTTAAAGAACTAACAAGACTTGCAATAGTATTTGAACTGTCAGTCATTTCTTTGAATAAAAGGACATGTCAAACATTGTCAATGTACATGAAAACCCTGAAAAGAATGATAGTGTAACCGGGTTCTTGTCGAGACAAGATGAAAACCCAACAAGAGGTCACGGGGTGCAAGGATTTATTCACTCATGCATGAAATGCATTGTATGGATAACGACACCCTGCAAAACACAATTGCATACAATATAAAATCCATCACGACATTATATAAACATTCATAAAAGATATAATTACTTCATAAATACATCGATCATTACACAATACATCATATTATGTAATAAAACATCACATAGATAGATTATAAGTAATGATGACTCATAACTCATACATTATCAATTAAGCTATGACATACATAATGAATTACCATTATGAATAAGTGCTTGATATCACACGTACCAAATAAGGGAGATAACACATAGTTCACTCCAATTCTCTTAAACAATAATTGTTAATACTATGAAAGAGGTACATAATATTCACACAGACTAATTATTACATCATGATAATTATTATTGAACGCCGTTAATGGCTGAAATATTGCCCAAGCGGCGTTAAACAATAACTCACTCACTCACTAATTATTATTGAGAACATGAACATAACATTCTGCAAATGATTGCACAATGGTGGAAATAGAATATATAAGTAAAGGATGCATATGTGGTTCCGGGGTGCTCAATCCAAAACCACGTATCGACCCGCAGTCATCATGATGTCCTAAATGTAATATCAGTACATTATATAAGATTATATATAACACTCAAATATGGCAAGTCGATAAGACATACACTGTAAAACCATGCTATTCACCATGAATGAATTATACACACATGTAAGATACTTAAGCTAATCTTTCACCCATCTCATCTCACCTTTACTCAGAATACATTCATACAAAGAGAAGAAATAAATAAAAGATTGCTTTAGGATAAAACACTATAAATGAAATGGATAATATAAGTTACCTGAGAAAGTTATTCAAAATGGCGACATACACCATTACAATTACAGCTACAAAGTTTACTCCTACAAAGTTAATTAAATATATGATTTATTGTTATTTGATCTTAATACTTTACACAATCCTATAAACTACATTAATATTATTAACTTCATTGATCACTAACCTTAGTTTATAATTCTTGAAGTCGTCTGTCAGTGCTAGTTGCTGTGCTGTGCAAAGACCATGGAAGAAGTGCAATATGGCAGAACATTGACTGATTCAAATCAGCCAATGAGGGGACAGATTGGGTTAATTGACAGATATAGATTACATTGAAATGACCTAACCCAACCTCCCTTCTATATATAGATAGACTCAACCATGTGCTAGCAAACGTTACCTAGGGGTAATACTTTCAAAACAACTGGAAACTAATAATCTACAACTAAAACATGAATTAAAACAGAAAGACATGACATGAATAACAACTTTATTACAAATCATAATTATACATATATACAACTGCCTGCCACAATAGGAACATTTCCGACATCAACCGCTATAGTTTTTATAGACATGTTGCATTTTAAAGCATTTTCATAACAGCAAATTCCTTAGTATTATCAACAATACTATTTGCTTCAACTTGATACTTACCAAGTCCTACATAGGATGTGATTATAATAGCATTTCCATTTTAATGGGGATTAGAAATAAATGTTTAAAGTTATACTTTAATTACAATGTTTTCGACTGAGTTAATCATTATTTAGGACCGTTTGGCAATATTTCAGCTACCAGCCATCTACGCTTATAGAACTAATTTCATTTAGACTTCTTTGTTTGTTGTTGACTGATCAATATGTTTATCGTTTATTAGTTTGCTTATGACTAGCAATCATTTCGTCATTGTCTGACTTAACCACATCATTGCTAGATAAACTGAGATCTTGGAATGCGATTATCTACCCCAACCTGAGACACACAGAGACACAGGCACACACTGAGACACGAGTTGAAAGACACAAGAAACTAAATTCAAATTGTACCTCTGTTCACCCAGCAAGAAATGGGTACCTTGTGACATGAACGTTTGTAACATTAGTATTAGTGTTTCTCCCTTCATGTTAAAACAGGGGTAAAACTGATTTTTTTAACCACTTAGGCATAGAAAGCTGATGTTTCGTGTATATTATGTATATACGGATAAAAGGAATTTTGCTTATACCCCCCCATATTCTTCTTCAGTCAAAAAAACCATCATGTCTATAGTAGATGTTAAATATTATAATGCTTACAAATTGACTAAAGTTGCCCTTGCTACATAATAAGCCTGAGAGCAAGGCAATTCATAAAACAAATAACAATATAGACATAATTTCTTGTTTAAATGGTGGGATCAATATATCCTGATGGAAGTATAATGTAACCACTATTGAGATATTTACATTTGAGAAGAGGTGTATTATCTTTTTGGGAAAAAACTTTGGCGATGATTAATTATGAGTTATTGCTTCTCTTCGAGCCATCAATTGTATCAATGATTTTCTGTAGTCCACTTCAGATTTAGTTATGAAATCCACCAAAACGTCCTTTATGAGTAACAACATCCCCAAATGACTACAAAAGAACCTTAAAATTAAAGAAGGAAAGAAAATTGACTAAACCGTAAAAAATGGTCCTGGATTAGATGTTCATGGCTTGAGATCAATACATGCTAATGATGTTTTGTGTGATAACTAGTGTGTAATTTTCACGAGGGCACCACTTAATGTAGCTATGGCGGAAACCTGTGTTAATGTTGAGTGTCCGTTAATCTTGCCACATGCCAAGGAGCACAACAGTCCATTTTTACGACATGAACAGGTCTTTTTGTCACATAAGACATTGTATGGAACTTTCCCGAAAAAAACTCAACAGGAGAGTTTCAAATTTTATGACCTCTATAAGTGGAGAAGTGATCCGTCATGACCACATCTTTCCAACCTCAGAACACTATGTAAGGGATGGTGTCCAGCTCACTCCCTTGGGGATGAATATTTTTTTTGATGATAGTTGCCGCCGTGTTAACAACGAGTAATTGAGTGTTCCATTTTCTTTTGCAGATTTAGGTGATCAGTGTAACTTACTGTTTGTCTTTTTCGTTTTCCTATTAGCAATATTATTTCACACAACAATTTTCATTTCATCTTCTTAATATTATTTTTATTTTTATTTTATTTTTTCCGGTGTGGATGGCGCAGCACTTTCAGTGCTCGGTGGCAAGTTTTGGGCGGACACAGGACCATCCCTCGCTTAATATCCTTTACTCGCTGCTGCTGCTGTTAGGCTGTCTATTTTCCAATAGGAGCTACTTCCAACCTCCGGGTGTCGTGTTTGCAAACATAGACAAGATCATATTATTTCAGCACTTCCTTCCATCACTTAAACTAACGCGTCATATTACGTCACATCCTCTCATTCTCGATCGCCATTTTACTTAACTGTCACTCTTTCACTCTGCTACAAATCTCTTTTCATCTCTTTCTCAATTTCCCGCCCACCCACCTTTGCTTTCACATAATCACATAAACATTTACCATATTTCTTTCCAAACTTCAATTTCTTTTCCCATAGCTTACCTCTTCAATTCAATTTATTTTTCTCTCTTTGCCATAATGAACAATCATTTATTAACAGCCTGTATCTCTAATTAGGCCCACCTGTTTAAGTATTGTAATAAAATTAAGTCGGGTGGCAAGTTTCGGGCGGACGCAGGACCATCCCTCGCTTAATATCCTTTACGCGCTGCTGCTGCTAGGCTGTCTATTTTCCAAAAGAAGCTACTTCGAACCTCCGGGTGGTCAAAATAGCATTAACATCGCCGCTACCTGTCTCATCTGTTCAGGGTCCAACGGACGCTTTCGCCTTCCACACCTGGCCTTTTTGATCCAATATCATTTCTTTGTTGTACTTTTATTACTCTGTTCTCAGAGAATCGGACAATAACTTAACTGTGGGCGTTATCAAGATTTAAAATACAGCAGTGACGTCATTGTATTGTTTCAATCATACATTATCCTACAAGAATCTACTGCTTCTATGTGGACAATTGAGCAATAATAATTTTGAGATGGTCCCCGGAAGGGAACTGGTTTCATTATTTGATAACACAACATCATCCTCTGAAGAAATGTCTTCGAAGTGTGGATACTCGGCCATGTCTTCCCACTCAACAACAAAATTGCCATACATAATGTCTAAGTTGAATTAAGACCACCTTCCTTTTATACCAAATCCCAAGCTGATTGCGGTTTCAAACGTCTTGCACGTGAATTAAGCTGGTAACGTTGCACGTGCATTAAGAATGTACTAGCTAGATGGTTACATTGCACGTGCATTAAGAATGTACTGGCGAAATGGTAACGTTGCACGTGCATTAAGAATGTACCGGCAAGATGGTTACGTTGCACGTGCATTAAGAATGACCGGTGAACCAGTTGGGACCATCTCAAATTTTGTTAAAGGATTTTGTTTTATTGAAAAACGTTTTTTGTGTTATAATTATGCAATGAAATACGAATGTTATTTTCATAAACCAAAGCAGGTCATACAAAAAACACTTTAAACTAGGCTGTATTTTAAGTCAGATAACATACTCGTAACCGTACATTCGTGAAAACAATGTCCTCGCCGCTTCGCGGCTCGTACATTCTTTTTCACGAATGTACGGTTACTTGTATGTTATCCTTAACATATTTTACTCATTTCTTTTGCTCAGCATAAGCAATTCTGTTGTTTTATCCATAAGTGTTGCCGTTTTAGGCTGTATGCACAATTTGAATATTGCCGATATCAAAGCTCATGCGTATCTAATATAATTTACGAAATACTAGTACCTATAAAATCAATTTTTTAACTCTAGGAAATACTACTCGTAACACAGTGCTTACTTTTGTCTCATTTGAGCTTATGGCATAATTAGTTGTCCGTCGTTCGTAAAAATTTCAGATTTCGTCTTCTTGAGAACTGCTGCACCTCCAGAGCTGCAACATTGTTGGACGTACCTTGCGCATAGGGAATCCAAGTTTGTAGATTTAAGACTATTAGCTAAGGGCTATGATATAAATAGTCATATCGCTATTGTATTAGTAACCTATTAAGTCAAATGCACGTTGGACAGAAAAGGGCAAATGATACTTAGTAAGTAATTGATTTTGGAATGACTTTATGAAGCACAGTATTTATCATCGATATACTAATTTAATTACGATATAATTAAGATGTCCTCAGCGTATTTCGTACGCAGATCTCTTGCGAATTTCTGATATCGATCACGGAAAATACCTTTTATCCTCCATATAAATTGAAGTTCAAAAGAAAGTAAACACCCAAAGATTTTCGTATTCTGATATACATTTTGACAAAATAGAATTTTGTAATGTTTTATCCCAATGTAACGAATAGAAACAATGAAAACATGACGGAAAAGTTATAGTTTTTTTCAGAAATCACGATTTTTTTCATTTGCATATGATTTGAACACAATTGAAGTGTATAAAAAGCGGTGAATTCGATCATTCAATACTCTTGTTGCATCTGCGCAACAGATTCGTAACCATGACGTCAACTGCATCGACGGCGTTAGGGCACAGAATCCGCCTGTTCCAGACGGAAAAGTGAGAGCAAACAGACGTAGAGGCGAGAGATGGTCTGAAGCATGTTTCCATGCAGCATGTATCCAACGTCATGGTCTGTGGCGGGATCTGCCGCGACAACATTTTTGACAATTCGTCAGACCCTTACAGCCAAGAGATATAGGGATCAAGTGTTACGGCCTACGGTGGCCCCATTCATACAAATGCAGCAGAGACGCAAGACCACATACCCCAAGGGTCACCATGGACTTCCTAAACATCCAGCGTTTGCCTAGGCCATCACACTCCCCTGACTAATCACCGATCGAGCATCTAAGGGACCATTTTGGAAGACGACTTAGACGTCGCCCACAGCAACCAGTCACTATACAACATCTTAACAGGCACTGCACAAAGAGTGGCAACATATCCCGAATGACGTCATACGATGTCTTACCTTTTCCATGAGAATACATATACATGCTTTTATTGTAATGGGTGTCAAACCCGATACTAACTCCACTTTTTATGAAAATCATACAACGTAATGTCGTCTGATCTGTCCATGTAAATTTCAAAATAAACCCGCAGTGAACACAAATAGCTATAGAGAAGTGATGTGTTGAACAAAAGACTCCAATAGGTCCTTGCAATGTTCGAAAATGGTTCACTATTATTTTAAACATTTTAATATCTCGAAAGTCTGTCCTCTTTTCTAAAATAACAATATTCCTAGGGTGTGTACTTTCTTTTGTACTTCAGTTTATTACCAGCAAATGAAATGACATATCCAATGATTATCATGATGTCACCTGTCAGCAATAAGAAGCATTTGATGTAAACGGTTGTCGTCAAAATGGGTAACATGAGCATTGCAGACCGTTTAGTAATGAACAGACAAGGTGTTTAAGGCTTTATTATTTTTGATGATTTAAGCGAAAACTCATGTTTCTAAATCACTGTTTAAAAAAATGTTACTGTTCAAATGGTGTATCCTCATTATGTCTATAACTTTGCCTATCGTAGGTATTTAGCTTCTCCTTCAAAGATACAACATGTAAAAAAACAGCGTAATTAACTTCGGTTAGTATCATTCAGTTCAAGAAGCCTCATCAAGGACGTGTCACATCAGAGAAACAAAGCTTCTCTTAGAAACCTTTTTTCTACGAATGAATGTAATGAAGCAACTGTATTAGGTTGCATTTGATCTTAGCACAGTGTCACAGTATGCGGTAAAGTCTTCCATATTACAATGTGAGAGAAAATGTTTATGAGATTGTTTCAGCCAACATTCAAACAATAGGTGGATGAGACGGCTAATTAAAGCTTATGAAAGAATGTCATGCCATACCAAAGCAACAAAGAAACTTTTATAGAGGGATTTTTCTTGTGTTATTTAGCGACTGACATTAATTCTTGCACAGAGCATGTAAGAAAAGGACTGGCGTTCACATAAAGACATGTCCATCCTTGTGCAGTCGTTGTCATCATCTAAAGGCGTTCATATTAAATGATATAAATCAAAATGATTTATCATTGAATGAAAGAAGGAAATATTTCCCCATCTTAGGAAGATGTATGTGAAGGTAAATGGTGTTGTGTTCATATCTTGAAGAACAATAAGGCGGTTCATACTTCAATCAATAAGAGGGAATATCTTTGAAATTAATTCATCTTATTCCTGGAAACTTAAATCGAAAAAATCACAAATTAACATAATACAACACAAGATCCATTATGATATTTTATCAAAATCGATTAACAACGGTATGCATTAATATTGATGGATAATTAAGCAAATTGTATTATACACAAGGTCATTCACGTTCATGTTTGGTCAGGAAATTATTACTCTTGTATTCTTGTATTCTTGTTACATCAACTATTCGTTTATCAGCTGCAGATGTGTTTTCCGGCCCTAAATGTGACAGAATAATATATAATAAGACAAAAATAACTGTCTAAAATAAATGTACATTCCCTTGTGAATAATACACTTGTAATAACGATTCTTGAAAAATATTGTTATTGATTGTTAATGTCATATTGATGTACTTCCAAACGTTTTGCTAATCAATTTCATAAAAACCTACAGAAATAAATTAATTACTTAAAATGCATTTTGTTTTGATTGAAATATAGAAAAGAAGTCTAACACTTTCAATATTAACAATTACATATCTTGTACATTTAAGTATGAAGAAACATTACTTTTAATATATATATCATATGAGCCACGCCTTTCCCATTATCACCTCTTTAATGAAACAAATGAATTATGTAAATCTCCTCTTAAAAAAGGATTGTTAATGGTAGAGGTTAGAACATTTTACGTATAATTTTTCAATTCATTGATCAATTGATCATTGGTCAATTACGAACATTGACTGAAAGTGTTTTGGGGAAAGTTGTGATGATGTTTAAGTCATATATGCCAATCTTTATCAAATTTGTTATTTCTCGTACAGTACTGAATTTTAGTGTAAAGTATCGTTTTTGTTTCAATCAGTTTAGAAGAAAAGCTATATAAAGGTATACAATCGCAGTTATGATTGAAAACTGGACAATGCCGCACGCAATGAGACTGCAGGTTGGATGCTCAGAGCACAGTTTTGTATATTTCGATAATTATCAAGCACTAATTTTAAACAAGATTTGTTATAGAAGCTTCCTTCTAAATTAGGTCTGTTAATGACAGAACAGTGGAAAGATTTAAAGAGGTAATTATTTTTTGGCATCGTGGATCAATTATGAATATTGACAGAATTCATTTTGAGTGAACTATAAAAAGTCCTTATTCAATTTATCATCAAAGGGGTTATCAACCGATTTCTGATGGTTTTTCATAATCACAGTAAATGTACTTTTTGTTTTTGAAGTCCCTTATTTAATCTATAGTTTGAAAATTAATCCTAGATTCTACTTTGAAGCTCTTACATGTACCTTGGTGGGTTTCATTTACACTTTCATTACAGTGAAATGGCTAGATGCAACTTCGATACCAGCATTTAATTAAACATATTATGCAATATATTTCAAATAATTTCATAGTTTGCAAATAAAATTAATTATAAGTTTGAGTCCCTTTGTAAGATAATAAGACGTAATAAACGATTGCCAGCATTACAGTATTTAAGTATTAAAAAATGTTCAACCATTTTAACGATCACACGTTTACCATTTTCACGAACATGCCATGTGGTAAACATAGTCATAATCTTGTAGTCCAAACAGATTTCTTAGTAAAGGTGTTATCCATTTAAATCATTAATTGATTTAAACGTACACCTGGTACATGTATATGAGTTTTTGGACAATTCAGAAGAAATAAATCTCTATGCTGAAAATGCTTGCATTTCATTTTAATGGTATCTTAAAATCAAATGCGGTGAGCATATCTGTACTCTGATTCCTTTAAAGTAGAATTGTATTTATGTTATTTTCATATGGCTTTTACTATGCCAATCATTTATTCATCATTGATGATCAGACGTTGTTTTTTCCATTCAAATTCTCAGCAAGGAACAACGTAGTTAAACTATGCATGTATATATGGAAAGGTCCGTCAGATCAGTACATCTAGAGAACTTCTGATTGAGGTCATGTTCAGCTGACCTTTGACAATTTTTAATCCGTCCAATACATTGAGGACAGGAAGTCAGCTTACAACCAATCAAAGACGAGTTTCTTTTCAATCTTGGTTGACGTTATATGCTGACGTTAACGCTACGTTTGTTTATGTTCTTCTTTTTTGATTGTTCGACCTAATTTGTTGATTTACTATTCCATCAACAGTATGTGCACAATATTGATGCTGTCATCATATTTGTCAACACAATTCACTGAGATACATCACTAACAATTGGGTTTTGTAATCGAGGTAATCAAGGTAATGAAGGTGAAACAGTCGTATTGACCCTGGATTCGAAGTGCTTGGTCAGCTCCCTTTTGATTGGCTTATGTTTGCGCCTGCGCGACACTGAATCACGGACTTATTTTAAATTACAGCTAGATTTTACTAGATTGAGTAGAGAAAAACAAGTGGACGATAATTTGGATTTGGCAGTAAAATGTCTTACGGAACACCGATTCCAAGTCAATTTTTCATGTAAACAATCTGTTTTTACACAAATATTTTCACTATTTCTCGCAGTCAGAAATATATTTTTCTCGTCGCTATTATTCATGTTTAATTTGTTAAAAGCCATGGTCTTTGTTATTGATTTAGTTTGTCCGTGGGTCATCTTATCAGTTTTTGTGAACATTTGAATGATAAAAAAGAATGTGGATGAAAAACATTAAAAGTAACAAATTTGACCATCGACGGCTCAAGTCATACAATTTGTAGCCCAATAAACTCTGTTAAATGATTCTTTTCATCTTGAAATTACATTCCCTGTTACCTTGAACAAAACCTAAGTTTAAACAGGAATTAAAACATGTTCATGGGTGTACTATGCTGATTCATTTACAATACTCAATATCAAGTATATGTGGTGGAGACTGGGCGATTAAATTCTTATTTTAATTCAATAATAACTAAACGCAAATGACCATTAATCTGTTGATTTCTCTAGATCTCCTTTTGGTTTGAATAGAGTCGTTAATCATGACCACTTTTTACAGACATCCTTTTTAGGTAACTTCTTTTTTAGACAACCCTACTCATCATTATAGTATAATCGTACTATTGTCTTAACCTATAGAAACCACAAGTCAAGTTGAATAATTTAACAATTCAACAAAAAGCATCGCTGCAGGTAATTGTTAATCATTAAGTACTTCACCATACTTATCCAATTAGCCTACATTTAAATCAGCAAGCAAATTAGATCTATAAAGAGGTGTCACGGAGAGAAGTCATTTTAACCAGGTTGTTAATGTTCAAGAATAGATGCCTGTAGTTTTAGCATTAAAAACATTTTTAAAATGTATTTCTGTTTTTCTATTTTTTAATTTAATCAACCATATTAGAATATTTGTCAATTAAAGATGAATAAGGTTCTCCATTAAGTCAAACACCTCCAACTTTTATCAAAATGTTTTAACAAGTGTGAACATACACAACTTTTCTTTGCAGTGACGTCTTAACAGATCATACATACGACATACTAACTTACTTACTTACTTACTTACTTACTTACTTACTTACTTACTTACTTTGTATGTTACTGCATCATATATACTCCTTCAATTCAAGCAATACTTTCAGTCTCTGGTCGATATTATGTATTCAAACTACTATTAAGTGATGATATTTACTTTCAAATGTAAACTTGAAATTTGAAAAATGTATATGTCAAATCATCTTACGAGAAAAACTCCATGAAAACCATAAAACCACTTTTTGTCCCTATCTCTGGAATCCACAAGATTTTAAGAGTGGTTCACCTCCAGGCTATTAGGACTTGGTTACAGTAAATATCTATTTCTTTAAAAATATTTCTTAACTTTTTTCTTAATCTTCATCAATATTCAGAAACATTCCTTTTCTATCTTTTTAAAAGTTTCATTTACTCCATGATACTGACATAAAATCAAAACGCACAAGATGACTTTTTAAGACTTCCCATTGGTTTCGACGTTTTATCAAGCTGGGCTGTCAAGATACCAATTAGATTGCTTCAATATTGAGGTATTTCATTTTAGAGTGACGTACAATGACAATGTAATTGATTTGTTAAGTCTTTACGTGTCAAACTTAGCATACGATTGAGTTTCTTAATAAACAACTCTTTGTCACATTTTAAACTAATGTACAATGTTTTTTAATTGTTTAAGATATATCGATCCACAGCCTTTCTAAGCATTCAGCTTATCATCTAATACTATAGTATACATATCCAAGGGCGAAGTAGTAATCTCCATTTTCATTAGTTTTTATTCATTTCAGGTAGTTCCATTTTTTCAACAAGGAATTAAGAACAGTATTAGGATAGATACTAATCTTCTATAGAAAACCATAATGTTGGATATATGATAGTGAAACCAATGAATCTTCTCATGACTTTTTTTTCAGCTGGCATTGAACAAAGCTGTGACGTGAGCTGATTTAAACTTATAGAAGATGTCATGGCATTGAATGGAAACGAAATTATTGAGACATGTACATTTAGTTACAATTATGGCATGAATTGTGGCAAACAATAACATAGCTAACTTTGTTCACATGAGACTGAATTCAACAAAACACTTTATTCAAATACATACTTATATTTACCCATCTGTTCATTGTATTACATTCTTGTCATTATGAAAACGCTATTAAAATATATAACTGAAAACACGTTTGAATGGATAACCACTTGAAACATTATTTAAAACTTCCCTTTTTATGATGAATTAAGGATAAAAGGGAGATGTGAAAATGTAAATGTTTTATATGTTTAATTTATACACATGCATCGTCTCTGAAAAAACAGAACTTGCAAGATATCATTTGGGGAAATATCATAAAGGTAACGTTTATTCATTCTCTTATTTAATTAGACCTATATTCTTACAAGACCTTTTTAGAAATAATTGTCATATGCCTTTACATGTTTGGGAGCAGATTGAATTGTAAAATTCACTATTACACAATGTTCGAATAGTGTCCAAATACCAAAAACCCGAATAACATGATATAATTTTCAACGAAATTTGTTTCATCTGAACGTTTTTAATCTCCCATCGAGAAAATTCTTGCACAACGGAACCCAATAATTACATCAATCTTTTGTTTGCAATCTTCAGGTGTATCTTTTTCGTCTCTATGTGTGACAGTTGAATCATTAAGACAAAAATAACTGCCTTAAACAACTGTTAGTTCCCTTAGAAAATAAGATCATGGTAATGACAAATTTTAAGAAGAATATTGATTTTGCGGTTTTAAATTGATTACATTTCAAGAGATTTGAATTTCATTTCCCCTAGATTTCATTATATCTCCGAATTGACATAGAATGCCAAATTATCATAGGAGCTGATTGAAGGTTCAAAGGAACTTAAGACATGTAAATGAGTCATTAACAAGTGACCACACGCCTTTGATAATGTTCATTGACCACAGTCAAACGTCTGATTAACTGGATATTATATATCTATTTAAGCCTAGGAGTTTTCAAAACTTAAATTACAGCTAATAGTTTTCGTTTTGCCTTCTGAAGAAAAGTTTCAAAAGTAAAATTTGATGTGTTCGCCCGCGCTAATCACTGTACATGACAGCCCTTTTTTATTAAAAAATCATCACTTACCGTTTGATCTTGATAAAATAATACCATGTCAAACATTGTTAATGTACTTGAAAACCCGTAAACATTGATAGAAACATTCCTGTCATCAACCTATACCACTGAAATAGATAGGCATAATTTGTCAAAACTTTAAAAAAAACCAATTGATTTGATTCATTAAATCGGACATGTATGTATAAAATAACATTGTGATATCAATTATATCAAACTTTTACGGCCTGTCACTATATCCCCATTTCTATTCTTTATTGTTCCTCTATAAACAATATGATTATACATATAAGGCTAAGGTTGCAAGCAAAATGGTTAGAGCACATTCATGTCTATTACGCCTTTGCACGTTTTCCTTCTTCGAATGATTTAGAGCTCACAGTCGTATGGCCGATTGTGTTTTTGTTTTAAACCTGATACCTTATCTTATGACCACTGATAATAGGTTTGAGGGATTAGATATTTACCAGCTGGAAAGAATTTTTTTGCATAGGGGGAATCATTAATAAAAGCACATAAACTTGCTCTTTTTAAGTGTTTGTAAGCAAAGTAAGTTCACTTCCTCTTCCATAATTTCACCTCTTCAATCATTCCTAACCCAAACGTGGTTGTTTCGTTCCGTGTGTCTCGTTTGCGACAAAACTAAAGTAAAAAAGAAAACGACTTTCAAATGGCTTATTTGATTTTCGACATTATTCTAGAAGTGGGTGTTTCTTTCCGTCTGTGTCCTTTGCGCTTGAAGAGACACAGATCAAAATAAAAGGGTCTTCATGGGGTTGATTTGATAATTGCTGACTTTTTGACATTAATTATTGCAGACATTAGTGTCTCAACCCGTCTATCTTCCTCGCGAATGTACAAAAACAACGCAAACACAAAACTGCTCTCATGGGGTTGGTTTGATTCTCTCTCCATTTTGACAGAATACTATCTCATAAGGATTTGGGTTCCTACAAACATTCGTTGTATAATACGACTTAATTTACACAAACATTTTTGAGGAATCTTTAATATTTTTTAAAAGGTTTATTTTAATCACTTCATTTGCGTTTATATAGTTAGTGGGTAAATCATTTTATAATGCCGCTGAGGAATGTCTGCCATTAGCTGCTTCGTCTTTAATGTTTGATAAGTATTTCATGTTCTTTTGAATGATGTATATGTTATACATTAAAGTTTAAATACTGTCTATGAATGATTCAACAGCGTTTGTGAGGGACATTGGCTAGTCCCACTAGATTGATCAATTAGGCTTTGTAAGACTATGGATTTGTGGATTGTAAGACGACTTAAATTCAGTGAAAATGTTAACTCCAATAACGATTCTTTTAATATTGCTAAACTCCTCTCTGTGTCTTTATCATAATCCTACTCAAGCTCAAAGGAGAATTTAAGCACTGTTCTTAATGTATTGTTAACAAGCTAATTCATATGTAATTTAATCTTTAAAAAGTATATATGATTGAAACTGATTATCAATTTAACAACCAAGTTATGAATGATATTGATGCTTCCCTTCTTTTGGAATTTAATTTTTCATCTAATAACGAACACCCATAAGCTTATTACTTTTGTCCCGAAATTATCCTTATTCATGACCTGAGTGTCACATCCTGTTTTGTCTCTTTCATTTCCAACTTCTATTTTCAGTAACTTAGACGTAAGGAAGGTTAGATAGTATCATCATATCTTTACCTAAACTTCGACACAGTATAAGGTCAGACCACTTAGCTTACAACTCTGAAAACCCTGGAGGCAATGTTGATTTCTGAGTACTTCACTAGACGTCACCCAACTAGCCTACATCTAAAGCATCAAGCAAATTAGATATATCTAGAGGTGCCAATGTTAACCTTGTTGAGAAGATAGTAGCCAAAATGGATGCAGGTATTTACTGTCATTAAAAAGCTTTTTCCATTTAGATAGTGAACAAATGTAGAATGAAGTGATCCAAAATATAAAGATCTCACATACAGCAGTTTATAACAAAACTAAATACATATACTGTTTCACAAAGTTTAACATGCTGATGTAGCAAGATGAAACTACTCTAAAGGGGCAGTAGCACGTTATGTTAATATTTCCCCAATAAAACTTTTCTAAAGGTTCATTAACTGGTTGAGAATATTCGTAGGGAATGATATCATTGACATGTCGACGTGTCGTGGTCGGTTCTCATCACTTTTATTATTTAGTCAAATTGCTATTGCCGTTGTCAAGAAGCAAGTTTTCTTTTAACACTTCCCACTTAGAACTAAGAACCACCGAAGTGACTAAATGCAAGTCTAAGGTAAATGATTAACATAAGTGTTAAGTTAAGTGAAGTAGAGCCTGAAGTTTTATGGTAATTTTGCTTTCGTTAACTTTTCATAGTGGTGTAAATCATTCTACCCATTCATTATTCTTCCAGCTCCTAAAGCTTATCTAGGTATTTTACTTGTGGGTGAAAGCATGTTTAATCTGAGAGATAAACAGTTATCTAATTTGCTTTCTCACGAAAAGGCAGAAAGTAGGTGATATGTGTTTCAAGTTCGGCTAAGATAGCTGGCCTAGTTTAAAAGACATGCTGTGGATAAAATGCTTACCAAGAGAGTCATCCCTTTAGTCATGTTCCCATGGAAACTGTAAAAATAAAATTTGAATGAAGCGATTACCTTTACCGCATGTAAGATTCTTTAGTGATATGCGTTTCACGTGTGAGGATGAAAACTTGCATAGTTTTGTGACACATAAACACATTGACATACGGACGGACAGAATGAAAACTATATACCCCCCTCCCCTTATATTGAAAGGCTGGGTAAGATAAATTGTTCTGTCTGTACAGGAATACCAACGTTGATGCATGAACAGGTCCAGGAAAAAATCATTGAGGTTTCTTATATCATTAGTAAGTCATTTTAATTAACAATGACAAATAAACGCAGATGAGGTATTCATTATCATTGTGGACAAGATCTAAAGTCTGAAATATCTACCCTCTTGAATAAAAATGAAAATAGAGTCACGTTGTATTTTGAAATACAATAAATGGTTGGATTTTAATATTCATTAACCTTAACAATTCTGTCAACCTACGAATCAAAATAAATGAATAGGTTTACAGGAGAGTTTCGGGCCATATACCTTTCTGCAATCTGTAACAAATGAACTGTAATGTCAATTTGATGACAGGCATTTACGTAACATATTTATTTAAATATGTCATTTTATTCATAAGCTAAGCCTATAGATGTTAAAAATTCATGATTTTACCCTTTATTATGTGCAGTGTTATAAAAGCATTTTTAAAGAATTGTTCATTCATAACTTTTATTTGCTATTTCACAATTGCATTTTGAAACGCAGTATCTCCTCTCAACAGTTATGTGTCTGTTTGTTGTGCCGAAATATACCATATATTATTGAAGACATATGTTGACAACCGACGAAAGATATATCTGCAGATCTTGTTTGGTTGATGTTTAATGAATATGAATTGATTGCATTTTGCGCCCACTAATGAATCCTATTTTGATGACATTTCCTTTACACGTATTCACACATTGATACTGGAGAAGAAGAAGGGGAACATCATTCCGTATTGAACTTTGTTAATAATCATCATTTATGTCACAGACTTTACACAGTACAATGGTCCTGAATTGTTTTATCAATCGTGTTTCTTCCACTTCTATACTTCTCACATGACAATGAAGATATGATTGGCATATAAGATGATTATTGAAAAAAACCACTTCTCAATGTATCAAAATAGCATGTCAATCATCCAAATCTCCGAAGTGTCAGGTCCCATGGTACGGTGAGGTGAGGTGGGATATGGGGTTTAACGAGTATTTAACTTACATCATGGCTACAAGAATTATTGCAGGCTGAACCCCGTAACACCATTTGGGTTATGACTTTCGGTGAAACCTGCGAGCATTTGCTGGAACTAGAGAATCATGGTGGTACTACGCTGAAGTTCAGAGTAGCATTGCAACATGTTCAATAGCTCCCATGGAATATATATGACTTTAATCTAAGTGCTACACAAATTCCTGTCATGTGTATTGTTACGATCAATGCAACACTTTGTTGTATGGTACAAAGCCTTATTTAACAAAAGCAGATTAACAAATTTTTCCGTTGTTGCAAATCATACAAAGGGCAGTAATCACCCCTAATGATGACTTGACGTACAATCACTTGCACTTAGTTGCTTTAAATGCTACCACAAAACTAGTGGGAGAAAGAATTATTTGAAGCAATAATGTCATATCAAGGAGTTGTCAAAATTGAAAGTTGAGAGCACAATGCGTGCATGATTTAGTAAGGAATAAGTTCGTATCAGTAACTGTGTTTTGAAAAGGTCATTCTTGCTAGGGACAAAACCAATTGCGTTTCTACTATTCTACCTCCATCGGTAGGTCACGAGTAATACGAATTCCATACAGTTAGAAATGTTGGTAAGTCAGTTTAGTTATCCCACTGTAGGTATACACTACTCGTTTTAGCACGGTTGGAAAAGATAAAAGCTTTGGGCGACTGTTTGTGCTAATATACTCACGCGAACAGTTTGCAATTCATTTCAAAACTATGTTCCTGCTTTTTAAGAATCTGAAGTCTTCATATATTTGACTTTGTCTTTCAGTGAAGGCACGGAACACATAAATTCATCAAAGTCTTGGAATATGATATCTTTGCCAAAACCAGTGACGTTATATTTGCAATGAGAAAATTCAAACCGATTCCCTTTTTCAATACTTCAAAAAGAATACGCCAACATATTTGATAATGCAATCATAAAGGCTAAATGAAATTATTGTCATGGGTTTATTCGATATCTGTAATAGTAAAATGATGATTTTATAATTATCTTTGAACTCTTGAACTCTGGTGTCAAACTAACAATACAATGGTTTAGGTAAAATCCATCACTTGAAATGGTGATGGGATGACGTCTACAACGCCTATCTATAACGTATATTTGGCAATACAGGAATTATCTTTCTCCCAAATTTAACACGTATAATACATTCTATATTATATAAGTGTAGTGCAAATCCCATATTGGGTTATCCCCATTCAAGAATTCTAATGGTTCAAACTTTGTTTATCTCTAGATTCCACGATCAGACGACTTAAAGATCACACGAGAGTTAATTGCCTTGGAGCTTTAGATCAAACACTGGCGTCAGAAATACGTTGTAACATCCTCAAGTAAAACCTAACAATCTCACCTGACATTCCCAGAATTCCCAGTCTCGCTTCAAGCATCATTCATGGAATTTCATATGTCATATGCAATGGAAAATTCAGAATTCACTTCAAAGTTGGAAACATAAGGCGCCGTAATGGCTCTTCTCATCTTGTCCCTAACACGTTGTTTGACCTTCAGCATCAAATGTCGTAAAGCCCGAACTTATTACATTATGATGTCTGTTCTTGTTAGGTTTTCTGTATGAAGACATACGAGTTAATGGATACACCATAGATGGTCCGGCTGAGTTTTTTTCAAATGCTGTTTTCAGATTTTCCTGATATACGTGTAGTATAGGCATTAGTCTGCCTTGATGACTGAGCAGTATTCACTTTGCATTTCTCTTTGTTCATGATGCAATACAAGAAATATTAGTGAATCAGTCTTCATGTTAGAAATTCAGCGAGGTACAGGTGAAACTTTCCAACTAGTTAGATGGATATTGGACAAATCATCGCACGAATGTCTGTATATCTTTATTTAGACTATTGTGAAGCTTTCTCTTGTTGGGGCTTTACCTGACAAATTCATTTAGTCAGTATGCATTGGTGTAGATACAGAGCTCAGTGGACATAACTAAACAATTCATATTTCATATCAGTGTTATCGACGAACGTGTCAAACAACTTTCCTTCTAATATATACGCCTTTTCAATTAACTGGAACAGACTACAGATGACAACATAAAAGGTTTTTCACTGTCTTAATTTTTTTTAAAATACTATGAAAATATTAAATCGTTTGTAGAATTTCAGTGACCGGAAGTCATATAAAAACCAAATTTAAAAACCTACATTTTTACCCCTGCTTACCTTTTTAGTGAAAACTGTCATAATCAAGGACACATTCATAAGTACCTGTCTTTTTAGAAAAATATTTAAAAGAGTAACCATATGTGAACTTTCTTTTTTCGTTGTTTATGTGTAGTCAATGAAAAATAGTAAAACGTGTTTTTGGTTTTCCTGACTTAAAACCGAGAAATAATTGCAGAAAAATACAATTGATGAGACATGAAGTATAACACGACTGATCACGTGGCTGATTCGACAACTTAGTGCTAATCAGAAATCCTGCAAAACAAAATGAAAAAGTCACGTTGCTAATTTTGACATTTTAGGAATAGCAATAGCAAATCAGGCAGAGTTTGTGCAAATGACAATACAAATTGTAGATGAATTGAACTGGGAAGGAAAGGGAGGGAGGGGCGCATCGTTGTTTTACAGTTTTAACTAAAATATAGTACATTATTGTCCCAAGTCGCTTCCAGTAAACTAGTACGCTTTTATCCTACCTTTCATAATTTTATGTTAAGTAATTTGATTAATCTTTAAATTTTGCGGGATATAGGGTGCCTCCGTTTTCTCGTTCATTGGCTAGCTAATTTGGTTCTAATCAGTTCAGTGACGAAAGCAACTATTACGTCATTCTTTACCTGTGAAATCATAGATGACGAAATCGTAATGATGTCCTTCAAATGAAAGAGCCAGTACAAGACTGTGACGTCACAGTCTGGCAACGCTAGTAAGACCCCATGATGATCACTTTGTAGTGTGAAACCGGTCTGACCATTTCCAAACTTTTGTTTTTAATATATTTGATACTTGAACTATGAAGACTTTTTGCGTGTTGTATATATGAAAATACTGTAATCTTAAAACGATAATTGTAAGGATGTATTTATATTTTTATTATAGCACATTAAAAAAGTCTTACGTTTGTTACTTTGTTTCATTCCATTCTCAAGAGTGTAAACATAGCTTAGACTGTCATTGTGACAATAGTCCATGTCATTGTCACAATAGTTCATGTTAATGTCACAAATAGTCCATGGAGAGAGAGACTTCACATGGGAAATGATTGTCTGTGGATATGTTTTGAAGTTGGTCTTGAAGGTTTGCAAAGTTGATGAGTCGCAATTCAGAGAGAACCGAGTTCACAAAACACAAAGTCACGTTGACCGAATGATAAAGTTATGACTCGAGGCTCTGGCACCAGGTTTTGTTTTCTTGAACGTAGAGTACGATTAGGCACATAAGGCTTATAAGAATTGTGCATGTGATAGATATACCCACACTTCCCGAGGTCTATTGCAATACACCTCCTGTTTGAATTGTGGGTCTCCGAGGCGTAAAATTTGTACATACTAGTACCTATACATAGGCTTATATAGGGAAAAATAACAACATATAACACAACAGAAAATACTTGTCTTTTGCTTCAATCCTCAGTAGCTCAGTCGGCAGAGTCGCTGCTCTGCGACATAAAGGTCCCAGGTTCGATTCCGGAAATCGTTGTTCATACTTCTCAAAACTTTATAATTCGAAATTTTACAAGTCCCTGTGTTTATCAAAGTTGAAAATCTCTTCACCTGAATAGGTTAAGATGTTAAAAAAAGTGTAGGTGTATAAGAAAAGTAGAGGTGTATCAGTCAATACACCTACAGTTAGAACAAAGGAAATCATAGCAACGAGACCGGAAGTGGGGTATAAGGGCTTTATTATTTACACCCTTGATTGTTAGACAGAGACCCCTGAAGACGATTCAATGTTGAATAGGAAGGCAATGAAGCTGTTGAAGTACAGGTGTTATGTGATCATTTTTGTAGCACAATGTGGTAACAATGCTGGCAGCAGTATTTGGGATTCGTTTGAACCTATAAGTCTCAGACTTTGGAGCACCAATAAGAAGGCAATTACAGTAGCTTTGACATGACCAGTGAAAGGACGAAACTATTTTGCTGTCAGATATTTCCTAATGTTGCCGATTATTCTAAGTTAAAGGAAGGATACTTCAACTGAATGATCCACATGATTGTCAAACTGAGCTCTGGATCAAGGATGACATCATTGCTATGGCAACGGAGGCGGATATACCTTTTGGTGCTGTATGTTGTTTTTCTGATTGAGACATATGTTTTTAGTTTCTATGTCTGTTGGAATATATAAACCTTAAACTTTTTACCTATAAAAAGACTTGTTTGGTTATTATGCATCGACAAAAGAACAACCTGGCAAATTCATTGTTTTACAATTACATATAATGATGATTGAATGAAACAAAAATGGGGCACCGCATTTTATACCTTTCCATTAGCACTTTGTAGCGAAGGTCCCTTTCTATGATTGTGATCAAAGAAACAAAAAAGAGTACTGGGTATATTAAACAGTCTGAGCCATATATCCGTGAAATTTGATGGTAACCATTATTTTGGTAACTATTTGACGTTCTTAGTCTAGTATTAACTGTTGTAAATATACGAAATGATGCAGAATTATTACTGGAAATTATCTTCTTGTGAATCTACTATGAAACAAACTAATTGTATTCATCAGTTGTCCTTTAATAAGTACAATATAATTATGTTATAGACACAAGACCTACTATAGTACATCTGTCACTGGTGATAGAGTTGGACAAATACGACAAGACAACGGGCAGAAGCTTAATCTAGATCTGATATAAATTGACTGACTTTCAGTCAATGAATATGAATGCGACAACCGAGTCTTATTTTGATTGCATTTCTGAATACACACATCGACAAAATACAATTGGTCAGTTTGGTCAGTGTTCCAATATTGAACTTGTGTCTTATATGTTTTAGTAGTCTCTGAAAGTAGATCTTTAAAAAGTTATCTTTTAATTACCCTTGCAGAGATTTCCGTTTTTGAGATTTTTCCTAAGTTAAATTATTATCAAAGTGGTTATGATCTACGTAACAATCAAGGTATAATTTTCATGAAAATAAAACACGTTTTTCATTATATTCAAATAGCATCTCTATAATCTATAATAACTATAATAATAAAAAAGACTTTCAGATAACTAGTTTGAAGAGACATGTCACATTTTGACACCATGGCAAAATAGTTGAAAAGTTATATCATTACTATTACTTTACACAATTACAATCTTCCTATTTGGCAATTACTGTATTACCAATGTAGCACTTAAACTTAAATTTACACTTTGAAATGGTTGATCAAAAACAAGTAGTTAGTATGCACGATGTTATTAACCATCTTTTTGATAAACTACATATAAATGTCTCGATAATGGATCGTTGAAAACTTACTGTTTGCATTGATGACATTTATACCGTTCGATACTAGGACTACATATATATTAAGAATTTGTCAATCCATCCTCGATAAGCGAACCCGGTTCTTTAAGTCAATTAGGTATCTTATTTGGAATAAGGCTTTTCCGCGTCTTTTACGCTAACTAGTCTGAACGACTAGTGTTAAGGTAGCCATTTAACGGCCCCGAATCTCAGGTAAACGACGTCTGGTTGAGTTTAAGTTGGCTTTAAACAGAAAACAAATTAAACATATACTTGTTCAATACTGCAAATAACAGGGGCCATATATCACATTGTGAAGCTTAATTAAAGGGCTCAAAATGTTTGAACTTGAAAAATAATGGGGAGATGACCAAACGGTGTTCACTATCAATACTCTATATCTCTACGTATCGAATGCAAATGTTGATCAAGAATGACTTTTAAAGTCATTTAAAGATTACCTTATGTTGCTACATTTACATCTATCATAAGAAATACAAATAGAAACGTATTTTGAAAATATTTTGCTATATACCTAAGGCCATCATAAATCTAATTCATTATCACATCGACTGAGCCTGATCTCTTCGGATCCTCATTTTCGGTAAATTCCCCATTTAAGTAATCATGTAACAGTTACAACATGTTTATCTCTCAATTCCATTATCAAATGCATTAAAGGCCACATAAGAATGCATAGCCTTGGGGATTCAGATCAAACACTGGCGTCAGAAATACGTTGTAACATCCTCATCCTCTCACCTGACATTTGCAGAAATGGCCAGTCTTGTCTCAAGCATCATTCACAGAGTTTCACACGTCAAATGCAATGGAAAATTCAGACTGTATTTAAAAGGTGGAAATATGAGGAACAATACTGTGTCTTCTCATTTGTCCATAACGCCTTCGGCATTAAATGTAATAAAGCCACCACATACAACATTGACAATGTCTGTTTCTAGTAGGTTTGCAGTGTTAGGCATGAATTACGTGTAGTATAAGCAGTGGTCGGCCTTACTAACTGAAAAGTATTTATTTGATTTTGAAACTTTACTCTTCATTTATCTATGATAGTATACAATAAATATTCATGAATCAGTATTCATTTAATAAATGAAGCAAAGCACAGGTAAGGGGTTTTATCAGATTTCAATAAAGATCGTAGCAATACCATGTGGTTGGAGAAATCATCGCACGTAGGTCTATATTTGTTTGATCAAGACAAATGTGAATGTTTCTATAGTACCTGATTTATTGAAATGGTCGAGATGTCACCTAATGCTACATCAGCGTAATTTAATCCGCTGATCGAGCTCCTTCCATATACCCTGATCTCTTTCGAGCCAAATCCCTCGTACGGCTGGTGCGGCTTGATGTTCGTGGCTGTGCTCACCAGTTATTGTTTAAGAGAATAAAATGTTGTTATCAAAGGAGCTTGAAGCTACTCTTTTGAACTTAACGGAATTATCCATCCGGGCTGTGCCGCTGTTGCTGGATGCGAGTCGTCTCATTGGCTGGTTAGATAGATAGCGATACGAGGCTTTTGGCCTATAGGATATCAGGGTATATGGAAGAAGCTCGATCACCGGATTTAATTACGCTAATGTATAGCAGGATGAGATGTCATTACGCAATCGTGCCAGCAAACCTGCTCATATACATATAAATACAGAGCCTAGTTGATTTAACCTGGCCACTTTAACATTTTTTTGATAAAATATAAGAGTAATACCGCTGAATCTGTATCCCATTTTGGAAAGCTTATGGGTTAACAATGCTGTTAGACATTGATTGACAACTCTTAGAACCTTTTAGAAAAAAACGTGTTAGAGTCACTATCTGCTGAAAGTGTTAATTTACGTCCTTTAAAGGAATCGGAACAGAGAACAGATGACGACATCAACCTTTTTCACTTTGCTTAAAATGTGTGTTGTGTTTACGAACTCGTCTACTATTGTTCAACTACTAAAGTACAATATATAATCGTTTGATAGATTCTACCGCCGAGAAAACATTTAAATAATCATTTAGAAAACAAAGATTGCTTACCCTATAGCTATATCAACGTATCAATATAAGTACGTAAACTTTTGATCTTTTTAGATTGTTTATTTCAAATCAATAAAAACTTATCATATATTTGAAGAAACGTTAAAAGATTACAACTTGTTCCAAAGCCGACTAATAATGTTGCTGATTTGACATTGAATGTAAGTCAGAAGTTTTACAAAGCACACTAGAAAATACATGAAAATAGTTTCTAAATTTGTTAAAATAATGCTGTTTACCTTAATATGATATGTCAAAGACATTGATAATAATGTTGCTGGTGCAAATATTTAATAATAATTCCAATAGCTGAAAATGAACAGAGCAACCAATCTGAAACCAATATTTCAAGCAGTTGTAGAAAAATAACTGACTATCATTTTCCAAACTTTTCTTTCTCACACTTAGCTGAATAACGAAGTGTATACCTGAGAGTAAAAACGGTCATTTTAACATGAAATATTTTCGAAGCCAATTGAACCTCACTTACGCAATCTAAGGTATGAAAAGAAATGTTATCTCATAAGCATTAAAGTCGCACTTCAGAGATAGAGTTTGGTCAAACAGGTTATGCAACGAAGAGAAAAACTCACGTTGATGAAGTTTTCACTCTTGGCACTGACAGCAGATTTTGTAATTTGAACTTGGAGCTTGATAAGGCACATACAGACTTAAACAAGAACAGAGATGTGCTTGGGCTTTATTATTTAAACTCTCAATGGTTATGTAGAGAACCTTGCTGAAGACATTCTATTGAATCGGCAGCTAATAAAGATGTTAAAGCACAGGTGCATTGTGATAATTTTTGTGGCATTTTTATGACAATCTTAGAAGCTGTTTGGGACTCGTTGGAACCTACTAGTCACATGCCTTGGGGAACCAATAAGCGGGATATTACAGTAGCTTTTACGTTAGTGAAAAGACGAAAATAGTAGCAGATTTTGTTGTCTGATATTTCTTAATGTTGCCGATGTTTCTGAGCGCTGTGTCATAGATGTGCTTGGGCTTAAATTATTTGTTTATACATTCGATAGTTATGTAGAGAACCTTGCTGAAGATATTCTGTTGAATGACAGCTAATAATGATGTTAAAACACAAGTGCAATGTGACAATTGTTGTGGCGATTTTATAACAATATTAGAAGCTGTTTGGGACTCGTTAGAACTTACCAGTCACAGACTAGGGCACAAATAGGCAGGCTATTAGTAGCTTTTACGTTAGTGAAAAGACGAAAATAGTAGCAGATTTTGTTGTCGGATATTTCTTAATGTTGCCGATGTTTCTGAGCGCTGTGTCAAGGTTGACACCGTTGCAGTGGCACCGCCCGTGCTAATACATTTGTAGTTCTGTACATTTTTCTGCTTGGCATAAGATTTTTGTTTTAAAGAGTGTTGAAATATATAAACCTCTAACATTTCAACTGTGAAAAGACATTTTTGGTTATGATTCATGGACAAAATAAAAACATAGCAAGTTCATTGTTTTACAGTTACATATATTAATACAGCAATGAAGAAAATGATGCAATTATTAATATATTTTTTAACATTTTCTTTGTTGCCATGTCCCATCCTTAAAAAGTGATCACATAACCGTTTACAGGCCCTGAGTGTAACAGTCTGTCCAAGTGAACCGTAAAATGTTATGGTGACGTTATTGGTCTACTGTTAACTGTTATAATTTTATGGGAATGAAGAAGAAATGTTACTGTTAATGATGTTCGTGTCATGTTCGTACGAGTGATAAAGTTTTACAAATACGACAAGACAACCGGCAGAAGCTTAATCTAGATCTCATCTTAATGAGCTGACTTTCAGTCAATGAATGTGTTTGATGCCCACTACTGGGTCCTATTTTGATGGCATTTCTGAATACACTAACCGATAAAATGCAATTGGATAATTTGGTCAGTGTTCAAATATTGAACTTTGTAAAGTATCTCTAAAATAATGATTTTATTAATAAACCTTGTAATTGTCCTAAAAGGGATTTACGTTCATCTGATGTTAACTAAATTCATGTTCGTTGAATGTAGTTATTATCTATGCAACACCAGCATGTGGCACAATAGCTTATTGTGTTGTGTTTGAGACCCTGAGAACTGTGCAAGACTGAGCTTACATGCTCCTGGTAGGGTCTTCCAAGCTGGACCAGTTGACGTGTTATACATGGGGTGTTAAATTCTATAATAAAGACTTGCCTTTTAACTAGTTTAAAGAGACACTTAATAATTATTATTTTAACATCATTGTAAAATTGTTGAAATATTATTAATATAACAACTACCCGTGACCACTACAATCTTCTTCTTCAGTGGTTAATGTTGTGAGGGGTCTTTGAGCCAATCAGGTGGAATATGGAATAAGTCTTTTCCGCTGCTTTGGCGCTTACACTCCATCAGAGGTGAGGTAATGCCTCTTTCAAGACTATTTCACTTATATCTCGGCTAGTACCTCAACACCATTGTGGTTAAGCGTTGCGATGAAACCTGCGAGAATTGGCTTGAACTAGTGAACCATTGGTCGTACTGCGCTGAATTCAGTGTAGCATTGCACCTAAACTCTACTGCAGGCAGAACAGTTCTCTACAGACAAAGTTACTGAGCCTCTGGCGAGAAAACTGAAACAAAGAACCTCTCAAACACAAGCTTGATTATAAAACCGTCTGAACGAATAGTGTTTAGGGACATATAGTCAGACATGATGCTTCGTAACGTAACAGCAGAAGCTGTTAATGGATCCAAGCTATTGGAGATAGTTGATCGGAAGTATACCCTAGGTTATCGCGGATGCAGTCAATCATGCCTGTTTAGATTTATAGGTGGTTTAGGAGTACTCATTGTGATGCGAGCGTTGAAATTTGAGTTACCACTGATTTTAAGGAAAACCCCGTACCCAATTAATATTTAAGGTTTTAAAAGTTTTACTGGTGGTTTAGGAGTACCCATGATGATGCGAGCGTTGATATTTGAGTTACCACTGATTTTAATGAAACCCCTTATTCAATTAATATTTAAGGTATTTAAGTATGTATATGTCCGAGAGTAAAAATTTAGGAAAATGTCAGCTAAACAATCACAAATTAACCTCTCAACTGGACTACATGGATTACAATCTAACAACGAGGCGCCGGTAAATCTTTGGAAGACTTCTTCTTTTCTATACCGGTGCTCGCTTCCAACTAAACAAGGATCAAGATAGCCTTGTCTTTGAAAAGAATCTGCATTTACAGTTTCCATGATATTCACATGTCAACATTGTCCTATTGTCATGACATTGTCAATTTTAGAGCTTCCCACATGTTGTTTTTCTTTTACCGATTTTTGTTCCGATTAGCTCACCGCGATATGACCATCATCAATATGGATTTGTGATGGCCTTATGGTAGAACACTGACTTCAATATTTTGCTCCTTAAGATAGTGCAATGGTTCTTAATAATTTTGTGAGACCATGGCATTTGTCTTTAACGACATCAGATTAACGTCAAGTAGATTTTTATTTTATTTTGTGACGCTAAAAAAGATGTAACTATCCATTCTATCATGTCTTAATGTTAGGGATGTTATTGGGTAAATCACTCTTTAAGTTTCAGTAGAAGAAGACAAATATTCAAATATAATGGTTTTGCAGATGTGAACGTGAAATGTTAAAATTGTCGTATGTAAAATTCGTGCGATAAGTCATGATTTTAGCAGCATATTGACACATTCCTCAGTGATGCGCCACTTTAGGTGAATATTCATAAGGCTTTGTTAATCGGTCGCAGAATAATCATGAAATGAAGTAATGACACTAAGATGCGTCTCGGTCGGAACTACGTTTACTGGCTACAATGGTAATTAAGCCGTTGACGTCAATGCTAATTAGATGTACTACTGGTTCAGGAGTACTCTGGTCGACCCAAGAGTTTTATATCTAGGCAATTCTTATTATTGTCAAGAGATAGGAAATATTTTTTTGAAATGATGTCATATCTAGTAATATACTAGCAACCATGCTTTTCTTTTTGAACGTTTAACTCTTATGTCAGTACTGATTATATACTACGAATTTGCTAAATATCTCATAATTTACAATATTGCATATCATACGTTACATATTATTTAAAATTTTGTACACCATATCTTATATAATTTGATGAACTACCATCCCATTGGCTCTATAGTATCAGGATTTCAGATTCTTTGAGCTAACAAAATACCTTTTTTACACTAAATGTACTCAATACCTGTGAAGTGGGTCTTGGTTAAACAAATCCACATTTTCCCAAAATTCATAATCCATTAAAGATCCCCCGCTGTATATGACCATGTCTCATATATCCAATATCACGTACCCACGTAATACAAACGACTTCTGTCACGGAATTCTGACATCCTGAAGACATGTTCTTGATTCCACTTTAAAAAGTTTTCATTTGATATTAAAGTTTGATATATCTATTAATGTTGAAAATAACATAACCATAATTCCCTCTAATAACTGTTATTATATTGAAATCTATGCATCATATACAATAATGAAAACTATTTTGCCTATTCTTTCGGCATCACCATATTCATACTTTATTAACCCGTTTATAGATAATGATATAATTCTGTTAGACTATTTGTGCACACGAAATCACTTTGATTTTTTAAATCTGAAGTTCATCAAATTGGCTTTAAACCCGAAACCGTGTACTTATTGTGATAAAGAACTATACCTTAACTAATTTTTTACTCTATTTACTTAATTTTTGTAATGTTTAATAAAACAGTTAGATACGCAGTTACCCTTCGTCCTCAAGAATGACTTGATAATTTAACGATAGCATTTTCAAGTCCTTAAAGATTAACTTATGTTCTTACACTTACATATTCCCTCACCATAGAGGTATAGCTCCGTCATTAATTCCTCCACAACCTGTTCTAATAGGAGCTCTTCTCGAACTTCCGGCTTGTAAACCCAGCAGCAAAATATTGCAACATAACCTACCTTGCAATATTACAGCCATTGAAAACGCCGCATGTATGGACAATATATTTGTTGTCAACGAGGCCTTGCAATGATGCATGTTAAGAAGACTCATAGTTCAAAGAGCATATTCAAATAAAGTTTAACTGTCCGAAAGCATACTGAAATAACTGAGTCGTTTTGAATAATAACTTTTGAAACGGCGTCGATGATTGCACAACAAAATTTGATTGCAATTCCTCTTCTACATTTCTAGACCGAGAAGATGATACTTACATTCCTGTGGCTTTAAAATAGCAAATTTCATTATGTTAAACATATTATGTTATTGTACAAATGCCATCAAAAATCTTTTTCGCTGTCACCACGACTGATTTAGATTGTATCAAACTCTTCAGATATAATTGTTGTTCGAATCCAATATAACATGATTTTCTTTCAACTGATCATCTATTAATTTCAACGTTTATATCTCTTTATTAAACGATCAGTTGGCTTTTCAGGTCACATAGGGGTGAATTGGCTGTCTCAGATCACAAACTGGCGTCAGAAATACGTTGTAACATCCTCAAGTAAATCCTAGCAATCTAACATGGCATGTGCAGAAATAGGTCAGTCTCCCATTTTCACGCCTTATATTGTACTTCGTGTGTCATATGCAAGGGAAATTCATAATCTTTTTCATTGGTTCAACAAAGGCGCCGAAGTAACTCTACCTCTCCTGTCCATTACACGTTGTTTGACCTTGCGCATTAAATGTAATAAAACCACTTCTGATTACTAATGATAGAGATTGCTAGGTTTACTGATGGAAGATGTGCAAGTAATTGTCAAAGCAAAGAAGGTAATTTCTCTACCAACGATAAGATCATGATACTTTAAATTTTGGTTTGCATTTATCATTGTGTTATCTTGTAATTGTATCTTCCACATACTGTTCAATTTTTGCTAAGGACCATTTGATGATTTTTATTAAAACAGGTTAACATGTGACAGTCATTCAGCGATCTCTGATTCAGCCTTGATTCAGCCTTGCACACCATAGAAAGCATGTGCATCAGGAAATGTCACGTAAGGGTTCTCATTGCAGTCTGTATGGTAAGGCCTTTTGCTACGTGTTCGAACTTGCAATTAGTCGAAATGGTGAATCAGGAATGTCGTAGGCGACATTTGATCACTGAAGAATTGTCTAGAGGAACTGGATTGTTGCAATGAAGAACGTGAAGTTTGTGAACTCGGTGTAAGCCATAGTGTCATCAACATCGTTTCCAAAGTTATCGTACTGCTGCCAGACGACATGCTGGAGGTCGTGAAAGATCAACAACCGTTTCCTTCTACTGCAAGCTTCGACACAATATTCGAGTAAGAAATGTCATCCGGCTGATATCTGATCTCCGTACCTCGCATTGGGTCAACGTTTCCACACAAACTGTGGGCTGCTTACCATGTCGATTGGACTGCTCATGACTGCAGGCCTGTATTGTTCACGGGTGAGTATAAATTCTGTCTGGACTTTACGGAGAGACGGGCGAGAGTTTGGAGAAGATAGGGGTTACGTTTGGCAAATAAAAAAAATGCTGAACATGACGGGTATGGAGGAGGTTTAGTCATGGTATGGGTTGGAATTAGCTGGGATGGAAATGCTGATCTGCATGTTCCTTGCATGGCACCATGACTGGTATTCGTTACAGGGATGAGATCTTGGATGTCTACGTCAAACCCAAGGCTGGGGCTATCGGGGATAACTTCATCCTTATGGACGACAATGCCCGTCCAAATCGAACAAAATTGGTGGATCAGTTCCTTCAAAATGAAACAATTCAGCAGATAGAGTGACCTGCCCGTTCGCCGGATCTTAATCCAATAGAACATGTATGGAACCTTCTCCAAAAAGCATTGTATTCCAAACAAGCACCAAACAGTAAGAGCACTCGTGGAGGAGTGGAACCGTCTCTGAATAGTGTAATCCTTTCATCAGATGTTTTAGATGTTTATATGTGTCCTGGTCAAAAATGAACATGTTATGTACATTGTTTACAGGGACTCCAAGTCTCCAGTGGTCATAGAAATTAGTACTAATCAGTAATTCAACCAGTGGTTGAAAATTGATAAGTAATAAAGAATAAAGAATGAAGAGTCAAACCACATTAACAACAACAGTCGAAAGCGTATCAATATATGATAATAATAATAATAATAATAAATATGATCGAAACATGTATCCTTAGGGTTAACGATGTTGAGGTATGTTTTGATTTTACTATCACTTCTTTAAAAGAATGGCTTAATAACAAGTCAGCTTGTGCAAATAGCGCAATTCACACAATGTCATATGCAAATGAACAAATGAGGACTTTAGTTCCACTTGTAAATGCAAATATAAGGGAAAAGTTCCAAACATTAACTCGTCATAATGGCAGAATGTTGAGACACATTACCATCGGAATACGTTAGAAGAATGAAAAAGGTTTCTGCACAATAAAAAAAGGAAAAACAAATTATCTTAGAAAATTGTCTATCCCTTACTATGCCTATCTCATCGTCTTTTTGCCCATATTTTCGATCACTTTTCTCCCTGATCTCAACACTTTCCACTCTTGATCGGATGATTTTCATCCACTTAACGAATAACTGAATTTTTTTTAGAAAAACATGTTAAATCTTAACTTACTCACTCTCTATAAAGAAGCAAAAATTCGCTTTTAATTAGAAATTTATAGTGGTATCAATTTATCATTTTACGCTTCGAAAAAATAAGATCGATTGTGTAAATTTTATGAGCGCTTCCACTTTTATTGAAAATGGTCGTACTTAATCATTGTTTCAAAGACTTTATTGTTGATAAATATAACACTATGAAAGGCGTCTATATCTAGATTGCAAAAAATACAATTTCTCAAAAGTTTCCTTGTTCTTTTTCAATTAAGAGGCCTAGTGCTTGTCCCTCACTTTCCCTGTCTCTCTCTATGAAATAAAGTCTTCAAATGTCTTCGCTGTTTTGGAAGTCATTTCACAAGTAGAAGTTGAATATTGTAAACAACTCCTGATCTCACCTCTGATTGATTACTTCACACAGATATACGTTTGAGTTTCATTCACCGAGGAAAGGAAATTGCAATATATTTTCGATCCTGCTACAGCGTGACTGTATACTGTAGAAGTTTTCGGCTACAAATACGCTAACGCTGATGAAGCGGTCGTAAAATATTGTGAATGACCCGTTGGAGATTGAATGTCGGCCGCTTTATCCATTCAAAATCCTTTGCTTTACTTACATTAGAGGTGAAACAACCGAAAATTGGGTTTATTTGTTTAAATAAGAATAATGTACATGGTCAGGTTAAAAGTTTAACCAAGTTTAATCTTTTTTTAATTCAGCTAAAGATTAATTGGCAGCAGTAGTATTGGAGCTGTTGCAAGTTTTTGTCCGCTTTCCACCGCTGCGGTTTTAACATTCTATTTAACTTTACTTGCTCAGATTGAAAGTCAAATGTCAAAGACACATTGAATATCAAAGTCGTGAGTTACGAATCCATAGAAAAATTCTTTTCAACACGATAACTTGAAAAGTTTAGGTGCTGTGAGGCTCTTATTTGGTATACATCAACTATTAAGATGCACCAAAGTTTGGAAAGGTTTTCGGTAGAATAGGTCAAATGTCAGAGTCACAACGATGTCACGATTTGTGCATAGTTTTTTCGAAAATGCTTTATTTAAATATTAGGCGAGGTGAGATGTTTTGGGATTTCTAACCGCTTTCAAGGGTATTTCACTTATAAGATCACAGCTGTTAGTGTTGTTGCAGAGAGGAAGCGTGCAACATCATTGTGACTATGAGTTTCGGTGAAACCTAGAAGCATCGGCTGGAACTAGAGAACCATTGCTGGTACTGCGCTGAAGTTCTGTGTAGCATTGCACCCCAGCGTGACTGCGTGTTGAACAGTTCTCTACTGCAGAAACAGTTGCCGAGCCCCTGCCGCTGCGCTACTCCGCCCCCATCTTAAATATTAACACTTTCAATCATTACATGATTATTACACCCAATGAAAAGTGATCATATAATATAATTGTGTAACCTTTAAAGTCAAAGGTCAGGGTTACAAGATAAGACTAAGTGAAATTTTGAAATCAGAAATAGCTTTTTGAAATGTGAGATAAATTATTTAGCGACCCCCTGGACTTTTTTTGGACATGTTCACAAACAAAGGTGAAAGTTCTAAGTCACAAGATCTTAAATCAATAATAAAAATGTTCAAAATATTGTGAAAACTCTCCCAATAAAGTCATAAATTCCAAATGCGATTTCCTGAAAAATGCCCACTTTATTGTGGAGGTCAAGAAGGCGGAACAGGGGAAGGAGGAACCCTCAATTTCAGAGCTGCTCTACTTTTGCTCATCTACTTTTGTTTGGTTACATATAGCAAATGTGTACCGACAAAATATTACTAAAAATGTTCGGCTTATGGGTTGAGATACCTTCACCCGAAAGTAGAATTTATTCATTTGTACGCATACATGTTTTACGTAAAACAGCAAAAACAATAGCAACATTTTAACCTTAATAAACTGAAGTTTTGATTGAAAATTAATGTTTTGAATGACAATGAAATGCGAAATAAAGAGAACAAAAGAAAACAGAATACGCTGAATTATTGTAGATTAAGATTAATCTAACGTTACTATATTTGGCTTCATCAGTGAAATGTCGTAATTCTTAATTGCAATTAAACATCTTACTACATCAGGTCATATGTATCTGCGAAGCTCAACCAACACCCTGATATATCTGTAGAGCCAAATGCCTCGTTTCATTGTCAGGTTGTTATTGTAGGCTTTCTCCAGCTTGGAGCCATTGACACTAAAATTTCGTTTTTCAATAAGCCTGAAACTTTATAAGGAATCGTGCCTGCAAATACACTGATTTAGAAAGATAATATTAATATACAACAGAACAAGTCCTCATTAATTATTTATTTTGAAAAGTAGACATGTTAAGAACTATTTTCAGATAAAACATCATTTTCTATTTTGTTTTAAAATATAACTCATTGCATTTTTTATATGCCATCTCTGTATCAGCAATTTTCGAGTCTCCAGAGAAATTTCAATATATTCTTTAACATATTCTTCACCATCTTAATTTGTTCAAACACAATGATTGCATATTATTACAATAAGACAGTGTGTTTAATCTTGATGGCATGGATATCTTTGCGCTGTCTATATTTTCCATCACATAACATTTTCTTAATTAGTTTTGTGTTTTGTAAACCGATTGTTATAATTATTCTTATGATTTAGTTATTATTTTATATGATACATATCTGTGTTACAGTCTTTGATTCTAGTAATTTTATTATTTTTTGTTTTGTCTACATAGTTACAATTGTTTTCACTAGTTTTGTTTTTATCATTATAGTCCATAGATGTATTGGCAGCATTCCTAATTCTCTGGGTTTTTTTTAAACTTCTCTTTTATTATATTTGTCAGTAATGGCCTTATTTAAGATCCTTGTTTAATTTGTAATTATAATGATGTGATACATGGAATCTCACAAAAGCATCTCTCCTATTAAAAACACTCTTGAAAGTATATAAAACCAAATCTGCCTGACGAATATTTTACTTTTCCGGCGCTTCGAAATGTTGAAAAGTACAGTTACCTCCCTTTAGGTGTTGTATTTCCAAAAAAAGTGATATAGACGATTAAATGATTAGTCTGCGTGAAAAGATGTTACTGATTTTCATCATAGACTGTTTATATGATGGCATGCAGTGTCCACAAATGTATCCCATTTGATTTAAAACTTTTTTTAAAGCAACATGTACATGCAGTCGATTCTTCGGGAAGTCTAAACTTTGCGCCGTTTCGAATATGGATCGATTTTTCTTACATATTCGTACAAAGATTCCTGTTGATAGAATAACGTTATACACTTAAACGCGGATTCCTAAAAACATTGGATTTCTTATAATAGTCTACGTCCTTATTTAGAAACTGCAAGACCAAGACAAGACTATTTAAGCGATATGTTCGTTAAATATTAGCCTACATTTCAGTCAATAAAATATAATATATAATTTGATAACATCACTTAAAAGTGAGAAAAAATCGGCCTCAGTGTTTGAAAAATAACACTGAAAAGTTATAAGAATGTGACCATAATGAATGAAAGTGAATATTTTCATTTCATTATTGACCGTGCCGCCGTTTTTTCTGTACCGGATTGCGTTTCACGGTCTCAGTACTTACGGTTTTGACTGTTCAACAAATAAACCTTACTTTTAATTTATTCCATTAGAGACACCATGCACAAGTCAATTTAACCAAACCGTCTTTCAGCTTTGGCTGATTTCCTTTAACCGCTCAGGATTCCGTATTTTAGTCAAGAAAGTGCCCCAATTGTAACATGGGTTAGTTGGGTAGAAATGGATCGAGGAATCTCTATTGAGGTGAAAAAGATTTACGATATGACAGCACAATAACTACTATCTTAGTTACACAACGAAAATTGCTTGCAGCCTTCCAGAAGCCTGCTAACAACGCCTTACTCTTGTAACTGAAGATACGTAGCAAGGCATATCTAGGGAAAGATAGTGTGTAGAGAGATAACTCCCCTGAACGTTGTAAGTTAACAGTGATAATAAATAAATAAATAAATAAATAAATGACAAGAGTCATATTTCAGAGGAGGGGATAATGATCAAATGCCTATAATTCAAATATTTTTGGAAATGATTTTTTATTGTTTAAAAGATAAGTTATATTTTCACATGTTTGGAGTGACGGGACATTTATTAACAATGTGATTTACATCGAATCACGCAAAGAACTTAATGAAAATATTAGGGTTACTTTTGTAAGCAGGTTTGGATGTAATGTGGTCTTACATCAAGAAAATCATACTGTTAGCAATTGGAAAGTAAATATTGCTCTACCAATCAATCGCTTTCTGAAATTGACACATGAAATACTTTCATATTCAAGCATATCCCATGTTCACTAGCATTGATGAAGAATGTATAAATAAGTACATAACAGAAAATCATTTTTGCTTCTTTGCTTTGCTTCTTTCGACAATACATAGTTGACAAATAAAATCACAACCCTAAGAGAATATCAAGAACGGCGTTTCCATGCAAAATGTTATAAATTGTATATTAGGGATTCATTGTGTTTCATCAGATATAACGTGTTCATGCTATTATCATGTTGATGATTTTTTCAATGAAAAATGGAATTTTCTGTTATAAGGTTTTGTCCCTATGTCCATAATTAGGAGGTAAAGAGTCACCTTCAATTTATAATCCTAAACGCCAGTGAAGAAACTACAAAGGGGTCTGTAAACGGGATGACAGCTCTCTATGGCATATGCTGTTGGAGGCCAAGATAAAAAAAGTAAAACTTTTACGAAGAAATTGACGCCGACGAAATTGATTCTATTTCTGCAAGGATCAATGTTTGTTTTGCTCAAGAACTGTAATTTCTTAGGACACCATTCATTTGGATTGTTATTCAAGTTAATGTACCTTGCCATTTTCAAAGCATAAAAATCCATGCAATGTGTTGCTTTGATAATTTCCAAGTGTATATTGAAATGCAATGAAAGACATTGAACTAGATCAGCAGAATTGGGAAAACTGTATCAGCGAAACCAAAGCGTAATGATTAATTATTTTATGAATCGAAACAAAAGTTATCTAATCCTAAAGAATACATATCCTTACACCACTAGGGATGGTTATTTCTATTGTTCTGAGGAGTCATTGTTTCCTAATAACCAACCTTAACCCCGGGTATTTTTAAGTGCCCAGGGAGTTATCTATGACATAACTCCCGAGTATGCCATTTGACGTCTCCAATTAGGGGATATTAACACCTTTAATGAATGTTATGTCAAATGTTCTGACTGAAATCACCTTGTACCTGCTCGACTGACGTGACAGTCAAAATTTCGAAGTTTTACAAATAAGAGTAGAAAGGAAGAGTTGAAGCGCGGTTCGAACGCGAATCTTCGGAACAGCGAGCAGCGATCTTATCCATTCAACCACGGAGACTGCGATGGTGATAGGGGGTGCATTTTGTCTTGTCATCTTCCTTCATGTTGGGTTTTTAAATACTATATATACAGTAATAGTAAAAGATGTGAAAACGTTATTTTACGATGGGAAAATATTTATTTCGTGTTTTCCACGTGGTGTAATCTCTGTCAGATACCTTACGTCCTCGGCTTCGCCTTGGACTTGGTATCTTCCCTCGAAAATTATACATCGATAATTTTCAAATATTGTCTCTCGGCTTAGCCTCGAGCCAATATTTGAAAATTCCCTCCGTGATAATGTTGTATTTAAAGCAAAATATGAAAACGATGTGCTAATAGTTTTATCAGATGCCATACGAAAGGTTATGTCTAAATACCCTAGGGAGGTTATGTGGAACGTTTTAATTTAAAACTATTTAAATTGATCCTAATTGTTAGAAAATGTTATCATACCTATCAATAAACAAACCCACGTGGTGTAAGACGTTTAGACACCCCATCACGGGAGTTATGGATTAAACCTCTCGACTTCGTCTCGAGGTTATAATCCATAACTCCCTTGACGGGGTGTCTAACCTTAACTTAATCACCTGTACATAACAAAAGAAGTTAGTTAGGATACATTTGTTTCGGATTTTTTCGGATTGATATTTATCAGCGTGTATGTGAAAGAATGAATCATTGGTAATGATTTCCAAATTTCAATATATCCTTATCTATTTTATTTGCGTTAAAAATGAAGCAGAAGGAAATCCAATCTTCATGATTCATATCCCTGTGTTTATGTTAAGCCAATTTTGCATATTATTATTATTATTATTATTATTATTATTATTACTACTACTACTACTACTACTACTACTACTACTACTACTACTACTACTACTACTACTACTACTACTACTACTACTACTACTATTATTATTATTATTATTATTATTATTATTATTAAAGCATTTGAAAATAGAAGGTGTCATTTCGTCAACACGACAAGAACGTACATGCCTTGAAGTTCGATTTTCATCCAATATATCAAGTGTTAAAGAAACTATCAAACATTCACGAAAGAAAAATATATTCAAATGTGTCAGAGGATAAGAATACATAAGAAAAAGAAAACACAAGAAATTTTAACCTGAAAAAATAAAAACATGTTTAAACAAATACGATCAAATTAATGTAAGAATTCCAACTGCAATGTGTACGGCAAGGAAATAGCATCGGCCCGTCAGATTTCATTGCAGGAATAGTTCTTCTGACGAGAAGTGCTTCCATTTGACCGTGTCTGACAGCTCTAATTTGTAGCGGTGTATCAATCAGGGAACTTTACCCCCTCGGGGGTATCACAGCGTTC
The DNA here is from genome assembly GCA_921293015.1 of Phorcus lineatus. NCBI lineage: Eukaryota > Metazoa > Mollusca > Gastropoda > Trochida > Trochidae > Phorcus > Phorcus lineatus. The sequence goes on along the minus strand of OV121088.1, from coordinate 24,590,409 downwards.
ACGGGGTAAAGAAACACGGAGGGCGAGCAAGCAATCATTTTCGAATTCCTCTGTAACGCCCATAGTGGTGATTTTAAAGCGAGAAATCTCAGTAATCACTCATTATCTTTGAAAGTAGAATCGTATTACGGGCGAAGAGCTACTTAACGGAGATATATCGCCAATAGGAGGCTAATAGCGCTACCTAGAATAACATGCCGGCATGGCATCTCGATCTGCAGCGTCAGTTACACGAAAAGCACGGTGCTTGTATCTCAATTTGCTTCTTCTATCTAGAGACTTTCAGCGAAACTGATACATCTAAGCAAACAACCCCTCAATCTAATAGTCCCTCCCCCATAATCCGAGTTCAGTTGCTATCCATCGTCTAGCATTACGACTGCTACTACACGTCCAAACAACACCCCCACACCCACCCCATCGTCATCCCACCCTCTTTTCAAAAAAATTTCTTCACGTGAAAGGACTTCAACTTTTAGATTGCCCCCCTCCCCCCTAAACAAACAAACAAACAACAATAAAAACAACCAACACTACCACCCCCACCCCACCCCCTATAGCAGTCTCCAACCACGCCGCCATTTTTTATCCTCGCCCCTTTCCTAATCCCGCACCGCCTGTCTGTCTGTCTGTGTGCCTATTTCAATCCCCTTTCCTTCCTTCCCTTATCTCCATCCCCTTGCCTAATCCCCGCATCAACTCTACGTTAACATCTCCACCCCTAAACCGCGGAATCGGCTCTAATGACCCTATCATGTTTCGTCTTGACAAGGTTTAAAAAGGTATAAATACAGTAATGACTAGATCTTACTAACATAATTCATTTCTTACTGTTATTAATTTCATTTTCCAAATCCGACAAGACTCCCATGACAAATTGAAAATAACATTTTACAATGGTTTGCGATAAAATGATACTCCTATGTCCAACCCGTTTGCCAGAGGTATAATTGGGATCGGGTTCAAAAAGATCGAATCCTGTTTGGAGTTTTTTTAAAACGAACGTAAAAATGGTACACCTCAGGGTTACCCTCCCCCTGCTAATATGCAGAAATGTAACTATCGTCACACTGTTTGGGCGTGAAGTACAGTATAACAAAATTCATAGTGATAGTGCTTTCAGTTAAAAATTCAGCCACAGTGCTTACACTGAAACGTCACAATCGTCATACTGACAGTGCTTACAGTGAAACGTCACAATCGTCACACTGACAGTGCTTACAGTGAAACGTCACAATCGTCACACTGACAGTGCTTACAGTGAAACGTCACAATCGTCATACTGCTAGTGCTTACAGTGAAACGTCATAATCGTCATACTGATAGTGCTTACCGTGAAACGTCACAATCGTCACACTGACAGTGCTTACAGTGAAACGTCATAATCGTCACATTGACAGTGCTTACCGTGAAACGTCACAATCGTCATACTGCTAGTGCTTACAGTGAAACGTCATAATCGTCATACTGATAGTGCTTACCGTGAAACGTCGCAATCGTCATACTGCTAGTGCTTACCGTGAAACGTCACAATCGTCACACTGACAGTGCTTACAGTGAAACGTCATAATCGTCATACTGATAGAGCTTACCGTGAAACGTCACAATCGTCATACTGATAGTGCTTACCGTGAAACGTCACAATCGTCACATTGACAGTGCGTACCGTGAAACGTCACAATCGTCATACTGCTAGTGCTTATAGTGAAACGTCACAATCGTCATACTGATAGTGCTTACTGTGAAACGTCACAATCGTCATACTGCTAGTGCTTACAGTGAAACGTCATAATCGTCATACTGATAGTGCTTACCGTGAAACGTCACAATCATCACACTGATAGTGCTTACAGTGAAACGTCACAATCGTCACTTTGACAGTGCTTACCGTGAAACGTCACAATCGTCTTACTGCTAGTGCTTACAGTGAAACGTCATAATCGGCATACTGATAGTGCTTACCGTGAAACGTCACAATCGTCATACTAATACTGCTTACAGTGAAACGTCACAATCGTCACACTGACAGTGCTTACAGTGAAACGTCATAATCGTCATACTGATAGTGCTTACCGTGAAACGTCATAATCGTCATACTGATAGTGCTTACAGTGAAACGTAGCAATCTTAACAGTGATGGTGTTTTTGTGGTATCTCAAAACCTTTACAATGATAGTGACATGTTATTGTAATCACTATTGTCACAGTGATATAGTGCTTACAGTGAAACGTCACAATTTACAATGATAGTGCTTACAAAGAAGTGTCACAATCATCGATTTCGGTTGAATGTCACAATCATTATGGTAATTTTCCTTACAGTAAAATGTTAATTTTTTCACCGTGATTATGCTTACAGTCAAATTTCACAATCTTCAAAGCGTTAGTGCGTATGCTTAAATGTCCCTTTTTTCACAGTGATAAAGATTACAGTCAAACGTAACAATCTTCACAACGATAGTGATTACAGTGAAACGTCACAATCTTCACAATGATAGTTATTACAGTGAAACGTCACAATCTTCACAGCGATAGTGATTAAAGAAAAATGTTATAATACAATCTTCCCACTGATAGTAATTACAGTGAAAAGTTACAATCTTCACACTAACAGTGTTTACAGTAAAACGTCACAATCTTCATAGCGATAGTGCTTACAATGAAGTGTCACAATTGTCAAATTATTAGTTTTTACTGTGAAATGTCACAATTTTCATGTTATTAGTTTTTACAGTGAAACGTCACAATCTTAACAGTGTTAGTGTACAAATTATTTAGTGGTAATTATAAAAGGACCAAATGAACGATTTAAGGAACAAAGTTGAGTGCTTAAAGAGAAAATTTTGATAAAAATATCGCAAGTGAGTTATCGAAACATAAGGGGTTGGACAAAAAGACATTTACCAGCAAGTGATCCTGTCCGATTTATCATTACCAAGACAAAGTTGTAGATTGTCGATTGAACTTGTTCTTTCAGTATATATCAAAATATATATATTATATATATACATATATATATAATCTTCTAAAATCTGGTTGAAGAAATTGAATACCGATTTCTTTTATCCCTTAAAGTCAATTTTTCCAATTTTCGTCGTTATTTTTTTTACCGCTAATAAAGGTTGTTAGGTCTCGATGTTATTCACCCAGATGAAAAAACAATAACTTAGATTAGATCTCAAAGACTTTTTAAAAAGAGAAAACATTTCCGTATCCACATTTAATTGAATATTGGTTTTATTAAATCAATTATGAACTTTTGTTCAATGTTTTTATTTTTATCATTAGTTTACTGTATTTTTTCTTTATAAATGTCGTGCTCGGATACTTATATCAACAGAATTTTCTTCCTTTTGGAATGGTCACACTCATGAAAGTTCAGAGAATCGTAAATATTTTCTGAAGTACATATGTAAATTCGAGAACTCCTAGAAATGGATAATTTCTGACATTAGAAAAACGATAAAAGCTACTACTAAAAAGTACTACCAAATATTCATACAAATCTTGAAATAACACTGCCACAATTTCGGCAGTTTTTAGTCTCGATGGAATCAAATTGTCTCATGACTTTTGGTTTTGTTTACTAGTAGATAAGGTATATGAAAGAGCATACTTCGCTTGAGCCAGACGCTTTGAATGACATGCGAATACCAGAGAAAACATAAAATGTAGGGAACATTATAACACTATTATCGAGGGAGAAACACGCGGAGAAAAAGCTGCAGGAATTGGACACAACTTCCCACCTCGAGAAACAAGGTATTCCAGAATGATTGTGGCATAACAAGGCAAAATTTCTCGAAACTTAAACGTTCCCTTTCCTACACACGTGGTCCTGGTAAATGCTGAATGTAGCCTATATCTGACTCTCTTGAATAATTTTAACTCATGAAATATACCAGAACAACACAAATTTTGAATTTTCCAGTCAAAATAGCTTATTTTCAGTTGTTGTAACATCTTTTGTCCAAATTAAGTGACACGACCTGTTAGTTTGCATCGATAAAATCAAGAAGAGAATACATAAATGTCGAAGGGAACTGAGAGACAGTGTAGACTACGCGGTGTGTTTCCTATACGGACCAAACCCCCTCTTCTGCTCGTGTTTGGAGGAGAGCGCCATTTCCTTGTTAAATTAACTTAGCATGTGCTATTTGCGACCACTGAAGCTTTTAACAATTAAGGCCGATTCATTTTTCCGGATTCAGGATGTAGTTATGGCGATAGCTGGCCGATAGGGGGTGCTTGTATTTTTGCACGTGGTCTTCGACATTTACCAAGTATGCCGTGCTGAGACCCTCTCTCTTTCATCGCCGCTACGACCGATGTTAATTTGCGCGAATTGTTACAAGACTTGTCCTAAAGATGAAACGCAAACATGTCGCGACTCTAAACCTTTCACACAAATGTTTGCGAGCTTTTAAGTGGCCGATTTGTGCGTATACGTATTCCAAGATGGCGAATTGCGAAATAATGGCGTTTGCCCTAAGAAGTTGCCCAGACAGCCAAAACACCTTTAACGGCAATCATCTACTTCTTACGGGTAAATAATAGCTTACAGAGGCACAAACAATGCGGCAATCACTCACAACCGTCTGGGACGTATAATAAAAAAGCATGGAATTTGGATGGATTTGGTTTATCATGCCTTATGGCAGCTCTAAAGCTCATGCAAGGCAAGAGCAAGGGCTAAACGAATAACATTCTTCGGTATGTCTTATATTGTATCTTAAAACGTATCTAAAGACGACCAATATCTGCTAAACAAACAGATATCAGGACAACTTATTGTTGCCAGATTGATGTTCCACCATATTGTTTACACTCCCAGCTCGTGCATCAAAGCAAAACAATGCTCGTGCTGCACGAGAAACCCGCTCTCTTGAGATTTAGTGACGTTGTTAAAAGCATGTGGAAATCGTGCACCTGTTTGATTTATCTAGGAAAGACAACGATTTGTGTCAGTTCAGCGTTTTATTATATTCTGATGTTTGTTGTCCTTACGCCTCGATATACCGTGTTTGAGTATACGAGTTTTGTAATTATTCAGTTTATCGAAAGCAGAAGGTTAATTGTAGACGACGGGTAAATTCAAATGTCCGTTTAATCGTAGAATTGATTTTGCCAGTTTTGATAAGATTAAACAAACCATGCATTTAAAGATAGAGATGGGCAAGTTAATTTATCAAAATAGTTACTGTGTAGGGAAAGTGTTAGCAACATCTTTAAATCGCTGGATAAATATGATAACAAGATGATATGATAGATACACATGTCAACGATTTAATAATCATCTCAGAGTACCTTCGTTATTAAGTGAAATTATATGCGTAGCCTATAGTGATTTTGAAAACGAACATTTATGTTTGCGAGTTCGTGATCAATTTGAATATAAGAATTTAATATGTTTATAGTAACATTTAATAAAGTTTTACTTTAAGGTGATCGAGGAAGTATAAATGTGGTTTCATCACTAATCACATTACATACATACATATCAACATTTCAACAGCGCCGATATCCAGCTGCGCAAACGTACCAGTTCACTCAAGAGTCCGATAAATGTTTGTAGCTATGAATTTAGTAAACATGAGTCTTCAGTTGATGGACTATTAAAGCCGTATTAACTTATTCACAAACCAAATATTTATTGTAAAAACGAACTTGAAAGATTAATCATTATTGCATATCGTATGATGACCTCTGGACAAGAAATATGCAATATATAATTCAGAGTTGTCAATATGTTTTGTGATTTCTATATAATTTATTGACCATGTCATGCTCATCACAATTTTTCTGCAAAATATTTCATCAGATAATCATTGTCATGACCGATCGGATAGACATGATAAAGTGGATGAACGTAAATTGTTCAAAGGGACCCATCGCTGACAAAGTCATTACTGCTTGATTCAAAATAGACTGTAAAATGATAAATTTGTTATAGTTTCAATATCGATAATTCGTCTCTTTGTTATTAAACATTTTGACGTTGTTGTAACATCGTCTAATTTCAGTTTTGGATATATCAACGTTAATTTAAAACGTCCCCATTACACTGTATATCGATTTATTCATATTTATTAAAACTACATATAAGATTATGGGTAATTTTCTTTGAAAAATATCAAATGATAAGTATTTCTCTCTAGATGATATTCCTTGTTTTATTTGGGCCGTATATGTCAAATTTTATTCGTGGAGTTATATCATCGTTTACTATTGTTATTTTTTAATATTTTGTTTTGCTCATTTGAAGATCAGCTCTTCAGTAACGTGACAATATTCAAGCTTAATAATGTCGAAAACCGGACAATGCTCTGCGGCTCATAATTACATGCCTTCATAATTAAAAGCTAATGAAGCACACATAAATATAAAGCTTGGGGTTTACTGTGCATATACTAGCTTAATTACTTATTAATCATTCATGTAACTGTAAATTTGAGGTGTAACACTGGTTGCTTCATTTATACAGCGCAATGTACGATTTCTATTGATAATTAATTGTCATGTGTTTCGCATTTTGAGGTAAATGTGAAAGCCAAATTGTATGTTTAGAATTAATTTTAGCACAAATGGTCCTTTTGCGCTTTTTATATTCATTATTACATATCATTAAGATTTATAGAACACTGTAAATTTTGTTTTCCATTTGGTGAAGGTAGTTCTCATAATTCCGTATTTACGAAACGATAGATTTGTCATCTTTATCACACAGAGATAGACATTTGTAGATTTAATATAAATATACAATGTTACGTTTATTTTCTGAGTTACTTCATATTTATAAACAATGTTACAATTGAAAGGGTATCATTTCTTTTAAATCACCATGGGTGGGACGCGTAAAATGCAATAATGGATGTATGATAATATTTAACACGACATTACCGTGTTTCTTTCGCTGGAAGGCGTTTACTTTGTACAGTATCTATATTTTATCAACAAACTTTCAAACGAAGTCCAAGTGCCCAGTTACGTTGCCAGAGTTAAGGGGCAAAAGGGGGACACATTCTCCCCTTTTTACGGAAACAATCTCGCTGAAATAAAACGTCAATTTCTCCTCTAGAATGAAATATCAAACCGGTACAAGTTTCATGTTAGTTGCCATTTTGCGCGTGATTTCCGCATCACGTGTTAATAGCACGTGGAATAAACAAACATGGCGTGGATTGAGAAGCGACTGTTTCCCAGCGGGTGAAATCATACTGTGAAACCAGGTCCGGACAGACAAAACTTATTATTGCAAGTGTTGTGAAAACTTGGGAAAGCATCCTTTTTGTTTCTAGTGTATTGTTACAATACTTTTCACAGTATCGGACCATAACTGCTCAATTACTGCTGCAACTTTCTTGGATTGATACCAGCTGAATTCAAGATGGCGCATTCTTACGGTCCTTCGTTTACCCCTCCGTTTCCGTCTTTTTGTATGGGAATGATATCTTTGAAAGCAAAGAACCTGCTTTTTATTCCAAGATGTTTTAAAATGTGAAAGCAATCAGTCTAAAAGCGCAAAATATTGGACAAATTATCCCGTTTTGCTACGTGATAAGCACGTGTGTGAAACATGAGGTTTAGGTGTTCATTGCGCATGCGCGTGGAAGCGACCTGTTCCTTTAAAGTATATTTTATGTTTTTGGTTTTTTATTCGTGAAAAATTAAATGGGAAATGAAAACAGGATCAAAGGGATAAAAGAAGGGAGGGGATATTTTCAAAAGGGTTTTAAATGCCACAAAATTAAAATGTGTATAACGCAAACCTTTGCATTATAGATAATATTTTTCCTCGCAGTTTCTGAATATTTTCATATAACTTGACCCTAGTTTTATCTTAATAACAAAAATTACCGATTTGACACATGCATGTATTTATGATAAAATTTTGCAAGTTTATGCAAACCAAATTGGATTCTCTTTCTCATTTTAATCCCAAACAATTTCAAACTTTATGAAGTGACCTTATTCGAGTTTCCGTTTCACATTTTATACATTTTCACATGTTAATTAGAAGAAAATGTAATCTTAGAATGGACAACTGGTTTATATGTAAAATCACTGTCAGTTTGTGTCTGAAATTTAAAAGGATTTACGCTTTCAATGAATTTTGCCGATTATTTTGCTTCGGAAACCAAATTAATTCCGGTCAGAAATTTGTTTTTAATTCGAGTGAATTTAGTGTGAGATTTTTAATGACATTACCAACATGGCGGCTTCGCATTGGCCGCAGGATATAACAGTTAATCTACTATTAATGTAATTCGCATTATAATGTCCATACCCGTTGTTTGTATTCGATCTTTCTTCTCCTGCCTACATGAGCAGTCAAAACAAATTAATGCAGGAAGTCTTAAAACTAGTGCTTGCAAATAAACGATTATTGATCTAAAGAAGAAGTAAAGGATTTTAAAATGGGCAGATATTTTCTTTAATTTTCTGCTCCCTTGTCTGTTGGCAATCGGTAAATTAAGCGAGAATAAGAGTGCTGAATTTTAACTTCATGCCTTTGTTCAGTCGTGAAACGCCAGCCGTTCAAAACCCACGATTACTTTATGGTCGTGCATAAATATATTTCTTTAACGTTTCCTTGTCGTTGATTAAGTCATATAATGGCCAGTTAGTCTATTTGGTCAGTAGTTCACAATATTAATTTGGAATTTGATGGTTAAATCTGTATAAAATGAATAAAGACAATAAGATTTAGAAGAAAATCATGAAATAACACATTATAAAATTTTTATTGGCAGATCTGACATACAGCACGAAATGTTTTTTAAGGAATATGATAAAACCTTATTTCAATGAATGGGATAAAGCAATTTTGTAGACTTTCAAAGGCTCTCTAACTCTTTTGCTCTGGATGACAGATTACTCTTAAGACACTTACACGTAGTTGAAACAATAGATAAATTTTGTAAATAAGCATTTTATATATGAATTAAATATATCATATGAAATATTTTTTGTAAATGAATTATTATTATCAAACAGAACGGAATGCTTTACATATCGTTACATACACATTTGCACTTGGTTGCCCCTTTATATATTATGTATACACACACAACGACACAGATAGGTGATAGCGTATAGAATAAAATAGTATCATTTTAGCAGATATTTGACAAATTAGTGGTACTGTTGATGTTTATATCCATGACACATAGTTTGCAAAGGAAGTTTCGTCTATAGAGCCTTTCAAGAAATCTGTCTTTCCCATTTATATAAATGAAACAACATTCTTGTGCATAGTTTCGTTATGTCTGATAATTAATTTATACTCGCTTATTCATATTGAACATTTTCAGGGAGGTTTGAAATCAATGTTTAAAGTTTTCAAACATAGTGTGTAATTGCAAATCGGTTTTGTTGGTGGCAAATTTGTAGGAACTCATCATCATATTACGGTAATGTTGATATTTTTCAAAATTTTCAACGAATTTTATTTCACTTTATTTACTATATTTACTAAAGTAAATTAACCTCGATATTATTCTTAAATGCTTTTGGTCTGCAAAATAATTTCGCACCGCTTTACACTAATGCATATTTTGTCATTCTTAAATTTTTTTCCATGTTTAAGTTCATATTTTTATTATCTAAATATGTTATAATAAGAAATATTAAATACGTATTCGACTTGATGTTTAAAATGATATGCTTATTACGTGGTTTATACTTTCTTTTGCATGTCACAATTTCTTATATATTCATATTCCTGATCATCGACTTAACTGTTGAAACTTCGTGGGAAAAACTTCTCGCCACTTTCTTCCGGTAATTACGTATACGTAACGTAACTTGCTAAGCTCTTGTATACACCGAACAGAAGAAAAAAGGCCTTACCATTTCAAAGAACGTTAATCAACACACTACTTAGGTTTAAAAAACTTTTATCTATCTCCCATACAAGCCTGGAATTGTGCGTGTGAATATGCAACCGATGTAGAAAATAACCCTTTGATGTGAAAAGACTTCTACCGCTAATTAATCATTTTTGTCGTAAACGGTTTCGCGGGCATGACGCGAATATATGAATTGCTGATCAAAATACTTTGTCCACACACGAGACGCCGGATTTCTTATAAGTAGATAGTCCATCTAATGCGATTATTGTTAATTTAAAAGAAATATCGTCTTTTGAAATGAGAAATCGCCGCGGATGACAATTCATGTCAATTACATCCTTGATGAAAGACAAAAAAGATCGTTTGCTTGAGTTAATGATAATAACATTAAATGCCGATCTTGTGTTGCATCCGAGCTTGGGATTATTACTTTAAGCCATTCTTTCAGGCTCGGCTCAAAATGTAGATGAAATGCGATAACATGGGCATTTATAGACTCCAATAACGCTATCGTAAAGTCACGAAAATTCACGCGAGATATCACATACTAAGGGAGGTAACTGCCGTCCAACTAACACCCATAGCTGTCAAACGGCAGAGTTTGGCAAGATCGTGAGGGCTTCGCATACAATTGATTTTCGATTAGCTCCGTGCAAAGCGGTGTGCGGAGTCCAAGAGGGAAGGGGGATCATTAAAGGGTAAATATTATCTCAATCGCCCTTGATTAGGGGCTGTCTGTGTAGAACCTTCATCTTCACACCGTCTTGTGACTGTTCTCTCAAGTTCAATGAATAGGCAATATTTCGGGCCTACTGCTCCTTAACGGCAAGTCCCAATTGGGGAGTCAAATCATGTTTCCTTGTTAAAAGCCAGGCATTTTGGCCTTATCTCGGATCGAAGACGGGACCAACCCAACAGTTATTGACAATGCAATAAAGGAAATCTCGATCCTATAGAGAAAATCTGCAGGCAATTAATTGGCCAGTAAGAGTTATCGGACGTAAATGCCTAATCGTTTTCTTTCCGCTTACGAACATTAATTTCTCTATTCGGTCCATGCGCTTGAGTCGGGCCATTGGAGTCCGAGCACAGTCTTCGAGTGGTTCTGCGTCTGTGTTGCGCTGATTATAACAACAATGAAAGCGACAAAATCACGTGACCTCGCCGTGACTTAGGAAATAACAAAAAAGGGGAAACGGGTTGTTCACTTTTTTATTTGTATCGGGTTAAAGAGGTTTTGTCCCCTCAGCGTCTGGCCCGAAATTTCAACAAAAAAGTCAATTGTGATATTCGTTTCAAGGGTTAAGGATCGTTTGTTCCGGCCAACAATTATCCCAATATTCACAAACAGTTTCGGTGATTTGCCACTATTCGCTTAATAGAGTGTAATGGAGTCTGCACGCTTTTGTGTCAGACAGCGAACTACTTTGTTACACTGAAAAATGATACCTAATGAAGCATCTTAGCCTATTAGTTCCAATCAGGTCTTGTTATACAGTTATACGCAAGGTTATGGAAATAATTTCAATAGTGTGCAACGCCGCTCAAGGAAACATTTATTCAAACAACGTCGACGGCTAAACGCTATCTGGTACTTAGCCATTGCCTTTTTAACAAAAGTCTTTCATGTTCATCGATTTGCATATGAAAATATTAACAAAACATTCAGTTTGACAATGGCAGACAGTCATATCTGAAGTCATGGGTTGTTCCAGTGTTTAAAGAACATTCGACAAAACATTAATATTTATACCTTGTAGGCATGTCCATACAAAGTGTGTTTATAGTTGAAATACATTGTGTATTATTTGAAAAGCATTTGTAACGGTTTTTAAATAATTCTTTTTTTTCAGAACTATTTTGATTTGATTAATTTGTTCACACTCACATTATAGTTTTTAAGGAAGTGACATTTCAGTAAATATATACTAACAAATGATAACTTATGCTTAGATCGTTTCAATCATCTGTAATTATAAAGACGAGTGTTCGGGTTTTCATTATGAAACTACAAAGTAATCCGCATTTTGGGGTATTAACGGCTTACACGTCTATAGGTTTAAATCGGAAGTAATCGGAAAATATCGTCATATGTCTATAATATGTATATTTCTCTCTCTACATGTTGTACTGCGCGCCAATGTATCAGTTAGTATCTCTAAGGATCGGGGTAAATCCTGGATACTTTTTAATCGCAGAGAAGACGACAATTATGTTTAAGGTATGAATAAAACAAACTATTTATGAGAAAAATCATTGAGACAAAGCTATCATCAACATATAGAATTAATCATATACCGTCAAGGATGACATAGTTATACTTATAAATATTTTTATGTAGCTTTTACACCTTTTGATTGTTGTGACACGTGCGGTATGGTATTGAATGGGGGTAGATAACTCAATTCCGTAACTCAGATCTTTGAGTGGAGATAAAACACCTATTGAATAGAGTTCTTTACTTTTGTGAAGAGTGTTGAAGAAAACAATTGGTTGGTACAAGTTATTATACATGTCTATATTCCATTCAGTATTCGAGGTTTGTTTAACTTCTCCAAAGATCGAGGCTACATGAACTAACCGGAATACTCACTGTCAATAGATTGATAACATTGTTGGGGTCAACATCAAAACCATCGAAGAAAAAGTCCACAATCTAAAACACCTTTAAAGAAATCGATGTTTTTAAGCAAAGAAAATCTCAAATTATGTGTTTGGCTTTGATTGCAAGATGCTATTCTCCTGCAATTACCACTTTTGTAGGATATTGCTCAAGAACGTCAATATACACGTACTTGTATCACCGAACTTTTTTTTAATTACCCAAAACTTTATGATATCACATGATATCTCAAACATTTCAACGTTTTGACAGTACATACCTTGATTCTTCAACTACACTACATCCAGTATTTGACGCAATATCTTTTAATTCGTTATCCTTCATGGTCGTGATGGTAGACAGTTAAAACATAATTGCATGTTTCTTAAAGTAGTTTTATTGGTTGATTATAGCTTTAAATTATTTAATCCTAAAACGCGACGCTGCAAGAATAGAAATTTAATTTCGATAAAAAATATGTCATAGAAGTTGTAACAAGAAGAATTTCGCATTCCAACTAAAGATGGGATAAGAATATATTATGTTTTTTTGACAATAAATAATTATTTATGCAGAAGACTCTACTTTCGTATATATTCGACTACTTCATAGACGTAGAAGTTGTGTTAAAATCAGACCATGTAGAGAGAAAACGATTAGTAAAGTTATTGAAAATTGAATTTTCTTAGAACATAACGTCACGGCGATGTGACTAGAAATTAGCATGGATCCGATTACGGTAAAGGCGTTACATCTGCTTATTTTAGAAAACAAAGTTAACACGTTCGAAAGTGATGTATTATTTCTGTTGTGTAGAGTACAAATGATGATTCATTCTATCTTGAAACTTCAAAACTTCAAACTTTTTGAAGGATAACCGCTTCATCAAAAGGCATTTCAAAGAACAACGATGATTTCTGAAAGGTTGGCAAAGGTAAACAAAACACATTCATCATCATAGCTCAAATTAACCTTCGAGGCTTTCTCAATCTGAACCTTTCATGTTGAAAACTCGATTTTAATTTAAGGGGCAAACTTGGTCTTCAATCTTCAAATATTTCAAAATCCATTGCCCTTCAATTCGCCACGAGAACTGAATGTGATATACTTACAATGTTTGCTGTGGAAATAGACATTTCTTCACAATCAAGTACCCATTTAAAATTAAACAGTGGCATTCAATACTCGTAGGACAGTACACGGGGGATGAAAGTGCCCGTAGAAGAGACGTAAACGCTCCTAAGGCTATGCTCTTTCAAGAAAACAGGAAAAGATGTTCACAATCCCTCATCGCCAATTTGTGTCCATCGGGTTTTCAGAGGGGGAAGAGAAGCGCGTTAATTCTGTACGTTTCTTCCCGGGGGCTGTGTATATTGTGGGTGAGGGGGACAGGACAACAGAGCGAGGGTAACGACGTTATACAGCAGGGGGGTGGGTCGAGACGGGAGCAGAATAGGCTGCATGTTATAAGACTCAAGAGAACATCAAACACTGTATTCAGACGTAATTAAAAACCAACTAAAGTGTCGAAAGAGTCGCGGAATCAATTGAATAAATATTTTTGGTGTAAAATGACTGACTGCTCATGGCTGACGAAGGTTCGGCAGTTCAGGTGGCATGAGTGGTGTATGAAGAGGTGGGAATTAGCGCTCGATTCCGTCAATCGAACGCTCCCCTCTTGCATAGAACTTGCGTCTTTGGCGTTGATTGAGTTTAAATAGGTTTCCAAATGCGATTTCAATTACAACTGAAATTGAATGATCTTTCAATGCGCTCTGAATTGATCCTAGATATGCGTTGGCCTTTTGAGCGGACAATGGGGTGAAATTCAGCCATCATAAGCGCCCGTTAAGAGGATGTTTCAAGAGGAAGCAAGAGGTTTGACCGCTGATAAACTTCCCCCTCCCCCTTCCATCCATGGGAACTTCGTTACAGGGGAGATACCGTGTTCTTAATTGACTCTAGTTAGACTGTCGATTACAAGGTTGTTGAGAAATTAAGAGTTTTGCCAAGTGTTTGGTGTCTAGGCCTGAAGAATACCTTGGAAATTGGCACAATGTGGAATTTGGGAAAAGTAGCCAATTAGGGGATTTCAATGCAATATTATTGACGTTTCATCTTTGCCCTGTGAGACATATTGACGCGTTCACAATTCCTGTTTGAAGAGTTTTGTTAACGAGAGAATAGATGCTTACAGAGTCGAGCCTAATAGGACATGTTTAAGAACTTGCAAAGTTCCTCCCCTCTAATATGTATTGAGCTCTGATTTTGAAACACGTTTCCTGGTCGTTTTCATGAGAGACAGCTCAACGCAACTATCGGTAAACTTGTATTATCACGAAGTGTCTCTATTCTAATCAGATTTTGGCGAAATAAAACAAATGCTTTATAGACATTCATTATATTCATTTATGTATCAGCTTCTTGCATCCTGTATAAATAACGTGTTCTTCATAGCGCACTAAGTGAGCTCTTACTGGACTATATCTTTCTGTGATAGAACAATCATCTGTAAAGCATTTTAGAAGTTGATATGATGAAGAAATAGAGAGTTGTATGGATTTACAACTTCTTTATTGCGAAAGAAATACGACGTTACGGTGTAGAAACTAACATCGTTATCATTTTCTTGATAATGGTGTTAGTATATATACCGAAACGTCACATCTCTTTGCAATAACGAAGTTGTAAATCATTCAAATTCTTTATTTATTCTTAATCATCTGTACAAGCTGAATGGAAACGTAGCAAGGCAACAATCATCTTGTGAGTTTGAGAGGATATTGCCTTCGCAGGAATTCGGTAAGTTGGAACCTTAAATCAATGCATTTTCGTTCATCGTAGGTTTTCTGTTTAAGACGTTGTGAATTATGTTTCCCATCCATCCAATGCGGAATATCTGCATTTGTAAAACAAATTTAGGCAGACATGATCTCTGTATTTTAGAACGACTACTCGTTTCTTTTAGACATGTCATTTCGAGTGTTCGACAAAACTTATCCCCGTACATTTCTTAATCCCATAACTAATGTAATTAAAGAAACAGTCATTTGTAAATTGCCTTGCTCCAGGGATAACTCAGCTCATATTTTCCCACGTTGCTTTGTTATAATGGGACTAATTTCTCGTTGTATTCAATTTCTCATGACGGTGAAAACTTTCAACACTTCCAGTATGTGGTGTCTTCCAGTATGGACCCTCTGTTAAACCTTACTGTGATACAAGGGTAAGAGGATTAAAGAGTTGACAGGGGGTATTGGTTGTCAATCGCTTCGCGCTGCATGATGAGCTTGTTATGCACGTCAATTCAAAATGGTCGGCTACTCAAAATATGATATACATTTTATAATAAAGGAATTACCATTTTAAATATCATGGAGTAAAACATAAAGATATAGAATCGTAGCTTCGTAAAGTACAATAAACTCGCCTATTCATGGGCTCGTTGTATCTTTTCAACGAATACATATCTTAACATAAATTTTTATTACAGAAGCATCACCAGAATTATCATATCGTACAACAAATTACTAACCTTATGATTAATCTAAATTTTGACATATTGTTAATATAAGCACTTGTGCACATATAATTTTTTTGCAACGATTCTTTCAGTGCGAGTAACTATCTCGCCATCTGTAACGTCATAAGCAATAATCTATATGTATGAGTCGCATGTGCATGGTTTCGCATTGTAATTTTAATCAGGTAATATTAAACTATTTTTATATTGCTGCATGTATGAAGTCACACATAATGTGTAGTTGTGACGTCACAGTGTTACTTCCGCCTTAAAAATTAAAGAAATTTTGCGGAAATCTCAGCGCATTTTCGGCAATTTCACTTGATTAATTTGTCGGGGAGAAACAATACCAAACTCCTTCCATTTAATGTTCTTTTATTAAAGTCGTGAATGGTTTTGGATCGATCTCGATTTTGCTCGTTGTATACGAACTTATTCACTCGTTTACAAGAAATAGTATTAAATGGTAGGTCGTGAAATTTCCTCAATGTATGTCAACAAAGCACAAAAATATTTTCAGACGCGGGTGCGAATGAAAGATTTAGCTCTAAATCGTTCTTAAGATTATATTAAATCACTTGCCCGGAATATACAAAATCATGATAATTACAAGCGAATTTGAACTGTAAATAATTACGTATTGATTGATAATATTGTTGATAGGAAGGCTAGAGAATCTAAGGCTGGCAAACAATTCTCATGAAAACTGATACGATCATTATTTCCGCAAATAACTTTGTCACATTTATTTTCTAAAATAAAAAAAAACTGCATTGCAAATTATGTTTGCATTACAATTTGAACAACCCATCAAAAATGAAAATTGTATCTCATTTACATACAAACTTGAATTTTATCAGTAACATCTGTGTAATGACTGTTGGATCATTGCTTTCACTTCGATCAGTCTAGTGGTTTATAATGTATTTAATCAATGCACCTAATAAAAGCGTACTAAGTATTCAAAATATTTTGAAGAACGGAGATCATTAAAAAACATTATATGAAGGATATAATGCTGGTAAATAAATCACTTAAGTATAATCTTTGAAAAAACTATGTACTCTCTTGGCGCCTTTTATTTGAAGGCACTCGCCGATATATTTTGTTTTGTTCTCCCATCTCTCTTATGATACATTTAACCTTCCCTCCCGACCAATTAATGGCTTGTCCAATGATCTTGTTCAAATATTAGTACATCTCCTGCACGTGACGATCACAAAGGAATTGGGGATAGAAGCTAAACAATACCAGCGGAGAGCAACTTTCTGCCAGGGCGGGCTGGCGGAGAGATACAGTGGACAAATAACACCTCAACGGATGTACCTCCGCCCAGAGACCTCAGCCAATGAGAGGGCTCGTTACATACGCGTTTTGTAAGAGGGGTCAAATGACACCCCTAAAACGTAGACTCTTTGACGCCGGGTAGCCGTTGAGGTAAGGGATCTCCTGTAGGGGGATAATTAAGGTGTGAAGATTAAAAAGAAGACACTACATCGGATTGTTTATGTCTACTTTAAGAGACTAACATTGCTGGCGCCAGGATGAAAACCCGACATATCCGATTAAAGCGGATCAGAATTTCGGATCAGGCCATCAACAAAAAGGGTTATTTTCACACTGGTGAGAATGTACATGTCTCCCATGAACGCGTGACTACTAAAAAAGAAGAGCGTCAATTAGGCTTTTATGACGAACTTTATCGATGAAAAGCATCGGAACGCTTGTGTTATCTGTGCAAAGAAGCGTAATTGTTTCCGTTACTGACACTACCTTGGTAATTGATCCAATTGGTCAAAGATTGCCAATCACTTGGATTTCAAGAAACATTATATTTCAAGTTTAGAAATGTTGTTGTTCATGATTATCTTGCCCATATTGCAGTTTTCGTTCATTGTTTTGAAGATGTGTTAGAAACTACCATTTCTCTCGTTCTGTCTGGCGCAATTTATGTCAACCACTCTTATGACAAATACTAGTTCACTCCAATTTTCATAGATACAATATTGATATTGTTATGTGTTCAAAGATAAGTGTTGTAAGCACATTTGCTGTCCTCCAAGTATAGGTTTACACAAGATAGTTTCAACACAGCAAGATCATCCATCCATTCAAGAATAAATTCAATGCAACGAGATACATATGCAGAGATACTGGTAGTCTGTTTTTACGACATCCTCTCGTTGCAATTGTATGTAGCATATTTTGACCTTATGTAAAAACAATACTATAATTTTATTTGCCACGTATAAGGAACCAAATTTTCGAGCTAAAAAATTACTTAAGACATGACTCATTTATTGTCTTCATAAATGTCGACGATCACATTACCATCCACCTCATCTTGAATAATGCAATACGATGATGATATTAAATGATGATGAATTAAACATTCATGAAAGATACTTAAATACTTGATTAGTCATCAAGATTGGAATTCCTACCCTTTCTCCTCCTCCACGTCTTGGGGTAGATGATATGTAATTATCAGATCTACTTTCATTTCAGAAGTATCATCCATCGAGGAGCAGTGGGGTATGTTGACTAAAGACGATATGACAACACTGTTAATACCACTAATACCCCAATACCACCTGGAATGTGAGGATGAGTCAGAAGACACACACGTGTCAAGTTGACCAACATGACGGGGACATAATCCTTGACCACCCCTCGTTCAGAACCCACAGGGAGAAATACCTACCTGTTGTTGACAGATATCCCTGAATCAGTTTTTGTGTCAGTGCTTCGTTCTTATAATTTCAACAATTTTTTAGAATGATTCTATCTTCAATTTAATGTAGCTTTTTACAATGTTTCTTTTTCTATGTACCATGCCGGTTTTATTTAAATGCCAATTAATTCTGCTTATGCCAAAACCTTTTTATTCAGTGATCTTTGCTTTATTTTACATACGTCTTTGTTTTAATGCTGTATAAATGCTATAAATCTCATCTTTTATAGTCAGTGTTTTCATTCTTCTATTTTCCATACCTATATTTTTGTAATGGTTCTTTTACTTCCAAAATCTTTTTGTTTAAATAATGATTCTGCATTCTTTAATATTTCACATATTTTTGTTACAATGCTTCGTTCTTCTATTTTCATATCGTTTTATTTCAAGTTTTCATTTTTTTTATTTTTCCTATAGTTACTTTCTATACTACTTTATTCATTTATTAACATATTTAAGTTTTTTTGCTTCATTTTCAATTTTCCACATCTATTTGTTTCAATGCTTCTCTCTTCAACTTCCCATATGTTTTTGTTCAATGCTACATTCTTCTATTTTTCATATCTTTTCTTCATATTTCAGTTTTCAATATCTTTTTGGTTTCCCGTAATATTCATATTTCGATATATTTGTGTGACAAAATGTATAAAGTTGGACCTTACAACTAAAATTAAGCTAAATGTGAATTCAAAAGCTGTAAAAGCTCAACATCATGCAAATTACGTTTTCATTTAAAGGAACAATCACAGACAAACAAATCCTCCCATAAAAGGGAACAAACTTATTTTAAAGGAATAAACAGTTCGATTTTCAAAAAATATTATATTTTTCAACAAAGCTCGTGAGAAAATGCACTAATGCAACATGAGAATGCTGTGAATACGCATGTCTATCGAAGCACTTAACTATTGAAACCTTTACAATTCGAACCGAATATCGTGTCCCATTATTTTTACACCACATTCATCTTCTTACATGTTATTGTCATTTCAAGTATAAATTCATGAACGTCAGTTCAGTTATTCTGTGTTGACAGGATTGACAATAACACTATCGCTTTTTTCAGTAATTTTATTAAAAGAATCTACATTTCATAATTCAATATCATTCTATTTTTGTTTAAAACACACCTGCTAGATTTTTACTTTCAAGAACATGCAGCCTTTAGAATGTTCTGATAGACGTTCAACTGACAAGGCTAACATTTTACTCCTGTTTGATCCCTCACAATCTAAATCTGAAAGGCTTACTGCTGATCCTTAAACACAACGATACCTGTAAAAGAAATTGGGAGGGAGGGGGATACCTGTCACGTTACCATATCACGTGAGATGAAAGCCTGTTATGATCTATGATGATGGTTTGTCAAACTTGACAGGTTTAACTATCCTCTATGTTGGAGGTCTTTCCTTTGTACAAATACCTACATGATAGAAATGGTCTCTTTATAAGTGATAAATATTTTTTATAAACAGTAAAGAGTAAAATTTCATATAAATCTTTATTTAAGTTCATTATCAACCGATAGAGCCATCAAACTGCTTATACATTATGGGTTTTTCTGATGACAATTAATTTTTCAAAAAATATTGATGTTATGGACATGCCTTGAGCCATAACAAATCTATGGGCAATATCTTAACTAAATTTATTTACTTGTTATTTGTAAATATTTATTAGAACAACAGATTTTTTATATTTTATTCAATTGCATTTTCAACACTATCCAAAACATTTGGCAAACTGAAAATATATAGTGATTTTAATTCTTCTAATTTCTACAACTGTATGATAAATATTTGTGAAATGAAAACGAAATAATTACGCATTTACTGTAATGTATATTAGTTAAAGGGAGTATCTCAATGATACAACAGAGTATCTCACTTTCAGTCATGTAATAAAAGTAATAATCGTTAACTGTTCCAAAAGTTTCAAAGAAGGATTAACTTTATAAAATCATACCCAACTTCAGTGTCAACGGGAAACATGTATCATATTCTTTATAAGAAGCATTAACCATATTTATTATCCGAAAACAAATTTAGATCCAAAACTTCCTCCGCAAACCATCGGAACGCTTCAAGTAACACCAAATCGATAACAGTACTACCATATATGTGGAAGAAGAAATGACGTTATGAGCGATGAGACGAGGGCATAGAGATCCAACGGAGTTGCAAAAGTGGAAATTAATAGCATGACTTTTCACCTTTTCGTATAAACCCGTATCATATCCAATAATGCCTTGGCAAAGAGTTTAATGGACACGACCTGAGTTCATGCTCTTGCAGAAATTGCACCAATGCATACAGCGATACCTTTTAAACAAGGAATTTATCAATTTTGCGCGCATGCATTTGCGATGATTCTTAAAGATTATTGGCTGATATTTGACTGCCCCTACAAGCCTATAAACCCAAACAAAAGCATAATTATTTGATATTATCTAAGTTCAGAAGGGAGCAAAATCAAAACGATTTGGACCCGTGTTTGTCTGTAACGACTGCCTAATGGCGGCGCTTTGCGCCAAGTACCCCTACTGATTTGGCCTTTTATCGGTAAATTACCGACCTGAGTGCGATCTTCCCTGTTCCAAGGTCGCAGAGGGGGATAATAAAGTTTATCTCTTGTTCCTCTCAAAAATTAGGGGTCGAATCCTAAAATTGGATGGAGCAAGTTCTCTTATCCCGACGGTTTAATATGGAAAATTGTTGACGATATAAATCGCTTTTATCAAAATAATTCGATTCGAAGAGCACATTGGAATCCATTTCTCAAAACCATTTGAACAGCTCCTTGGAGAAAATGAAAAGAATTTGTCATGAACTGTCATTGGCAGTCCCGGCCATTTGCCAGCAGAAGAGGTAATTTGTTTGTGATAATGTCATGGGTTTCTGCCTCTATCTGTCATCTTGCCTTGGTAAAAAAGCCAAATAACCGAAAAACTACTTAATATAAATCCGTGGCATTGGTTCAAATCACTGCTGAATGACTCTCAACTGCATTTTCAATAACTACATTACTCCTAATAGAACTGTAAAAAGAAAACGAATTGCCGCCAATTACAGTAAAGATAAAGAAAAACTATATTTAACACAAACTGTTTAGAAGTGATAGAGATTTTGGCAGTTTGAGAAGCACTGAATTGATGTCAAGGGAGAGAATTTGAAATAACTTGTAGATTACATTGGAAAGGGGAAATTCTATTAGAAATTTATCGTGCGTAGTTATAGGTCTTTATTAACTAACGATCTTTACAACTGCGGGTTAGAGTAATAAATTGAATTAGAATTAGGGTTTGAATTGTGCATTGATAAATAGTATTTTCGAATTTGTAATACGTGATGAGGAAATGACATGATGGAACGATTAGGTGGTACAAAATATCGACCCTTTCATGAAAACAAATACAATTATTATTCATTCGTTTATAACACTGTAACTTGAATGATAAAACTCATCATTCAAGAAAATTGAAACAAATAAAAGAAAATAAATACATTTGAACTAAATAGAAAATTAAATTGTTTACCGGTATAATTATAATATTGAAAATAACTGGCGGCTTTTGTTTTTAAAACATGTACGTACCTTGAGAGTCAAAATGAATTTAATGACTAATTTTGAAAGTTCGTGAAATCAAGCGAATAAAAGAAATTTTTCAAAGTAACCTTTAGGACAATCATTATTTATCATTCGACTTCATCGATACAAACAAGCAAAAATTGATGAATTTACAAATGCAAATCGATTAATAAACCAGTTATCTATTTCTATGCATTGTGGCGAGTTTAAATGAATACAATAAATATGACAATAGTTAAAAATATGTCTATGGAGTACGTTGCAAAACTTAACTGTAGAAGCTAAGTTAGATTTTCTTAATGAGTACAGTTTTGCGGACGATCTCACAAATCCTTGTCAGTTTCATTTCTAGAATGAAAACGTGGAACAATTTATATATTTAAAAAGTGATGTAATTTGTAATTGTAATATGTCATTTTATAATGATGTTTAAGTGGAGAGGCTCATCTAGAGCTGATCACGATGGCTTCAACTTCTTTACCTACTTACATATGTAATTTTATAATGATGTTCAAGTGGAAAGGCTCATTTAAAGCTTTATGCTCATGGCTTCAACATCTTGACATAATGGAATTGCAACAAAGAACGGTACCTATGGTAGCACCAATGTCGTTATGTAATGTAATGAAGACCATTGCACACATCAAAAGAGATACCTTGATTAAAGCAGCGGTATTTTAGAGAAACGTTAAACACAGCTGCTGATAAAAAATGTATTACATTACTTGAAAACTTAGTGTAATGTAATTAGGTGTTCGACTTATACAACAATCTTTCGGCCTTATGTATGATAATTTAAGGAAACGAGGAAAACTCTTGTTTCTATGAAACTCTTATTGATGCTATAGCCCACGAAGCATGGATTTGTGAAACATTTGGATCCAAAATGTAAAAATTTACGTTTGTTTAATTTTCTTATAGAATTTTCTTTTTATATAATATGTTTGTAGATAACATGATATATGAATTAACGATAACCAAAATGAATTATTTTTGCCAAAATGTTTGAAGTAATATGTTTTTACAGTCATAACAATCTTAAATCATTAATTTTGGCGAATGCATCTTTTAATTTATGTTAGATTTATCTCCGGCATACTACATATTTCTTCTTGTATATGTAGTATATATGGACCCTTAATATTTTAATTCAAACGTATTGTATATAATCATGTATTCTGAATACATTATGAAATTGAGTTTTTTTAATTCCGCTGCATAGAAACTTATGAACAGCATAACAAACGTTTGTTCAGCAGGTCAATGAATAAGAATTGTTTTGAGAAAAAAGTTTTACCTTCTTTTCTATACCAATCCATGCTTCTTTGCAAAAAATAGTAAAACGTCTGATCGATAACGATCCCATTAACCAGTTTACAATTCTGTCATTAAAAAAACTTTAAATTGCTTGAATCACTCTCTTGACAAGCAAATTACTGAATTTATGTTTCATATTATTTTTATCTTTCTAACGTTAATAAACCCGAGAGAGACCCAGAGTCTTTAAATCTCCATGGAATTGGCGAACATCATCTCTGGAATTGAGATAAAACGAAATCGGCTTCATTACACGCTAATCGGCACATCATCTCCACGTGCGTTTTTATTTTCTTGTGTCAGATTTATGATGTACTAAAAGTTGGAACCCTTATGAAACGGATGGGAAATATTTGTAATGACCTGTCATGACAGAACGATCTTAATAAAGAGAAGGGTCTTGAGGGCTGCATATAAACATTGGCAACTATCTTTCCTGGATTTCTATTACTTCTGGAACCGAGTAACGAGCCCCATTCTTCAAAAATCAATTTTCTTGTATTTGTTAGTAAAATTAAATTTAAATCCGGAAGAAATTAAATTTATCGCTTGAGCATTTCAGCACACCATAAAATCATATTTGTGAATAGGCATAAACATGTTTTGCTATAAACAGAAATGAATTATTGCTGAAAACTTATTTCAAAGTTTAGAAGTTTACAGTTTTGTGTGAATACGATGAAATTTTAATCGCCAAAGTAAAACCAATTTTTAAAAGGATTATAACAAAACACATACAAACTAACTTTAACAAACATGGACACTATATGATATATCATAGTTTTTAAAAGTTTTTTATATATTGAATCGTCTTAGATAATCAGAACCCAGAGAATAGAGAAGTATACAGATACGGTATTCATGATGGTTGATACC
This sequence comes from Phorcus lineatus, assembly GCA_921293015.1. Lineage (NCBI taxonomy): Eukaryota > Metazoa > Mollusca > Gastropoda > Trochida > Trochidae > Phorcus > Phorcus lineatus. The sequence continues at coordinate 24,565,915 of OV121088.1, read as the reverse complement.
TTCAAAATATTCTTTACAACTGTTTGAACATTGTTATAACTGACATTTTTGAGTGGATTTCTAAAATTTCAGATGATTAAGAATGAGGAAACTGTCATGAATATGCTTCTTTATTCAGTGTAACGTAAGTTACAAAACCCTGTATACAAATTGTTTACCATTATTACAAACACGTCAAATAAAAACTGTAGTAGTAGTTAGTCTAAGGAGTAACGCAAAATAAATAAACATTAATAACCCCTTCCAAACCTTTCCAAACGATCAACTTTTTCAAAAGATTGTCATCTTCGGTAGAAATGCATGAGCCAAATATTCTTCTATTCTACAAGTTCATTGGCTCAAAATGATTGGAGGTCGTGATAATAAACTAAGTGGCAGTCGAATGCTAAGAGATACGCTATATGCGGGACGTTTGACGGGTCGGAGGCATGAAAATACAATAGGTCTAATTAGAGACCATTAAATTAAGAATTGAATTTTAAAGCGATTGCATTACATAATGGGCACCTGCTTGTCATAAAATTGAGATTCCTTAACCCAGACCAACTGTTGTGACAACATTAGGCAGACGTCGTAATTGATGTACACATGCTATGAGAAAATGCGTGAAGCATCGTCGCAACAGTTTCTTTCGCTTGGAACAATACAAATAACTAAAGATATATTAAATAACAATTTGTCTTTGATTAACTTTAAATATGTTTAAACATTTGTGAACACAGCGAAATTTGCTGTTCTTTTCTCAATAAGGAGGTTATAGGGGTGACTTTCAGTTCTGTTCACTGGTGCTAATCAGCTAGTGTTTCGGAAAAGCCGTACTGAAGTTAAGTTTCTTCAAAGGCATTTAGAAGTTGGTGTAATGATACAGACAATATCATGGATGACAACTTCTTTATTTATTTTTCACTGAAGTTGTTTATCGGCCGATTTCGAAAATTGAAATTTAAGTCATTGGCAAATTTGAATACATTTTAAAGAATCACGAAAGTTGCAATGGGTCATTTCAGCCGATCTTTAAGATAAGTTAAGTATGGTGGGGTGAGTTGGTGTTTAAAGCCGCTTTAAAGATCATTTCACTTATATCGCGGCTTCTAGTATTATTGCAGGGAGAAAGCCCGCAACACCATTGTGGCTATGCATTGCGATGAAACCTGCGAGCATCGGCTGGAACTAGCAAAACATGGGTGGTACTGCGCTGATATTCAGTGTAGCATCGCACCCAAACATGAATGCGTGTAGAACAGTTCTCTCCGGCAGACAAAGTTGCCGAGCCTCTGGCAGGATTCGAACCACGGACCTCTTGATACGAAGCCGAGCGCGCTAACCACTGCGGTATCCCGCCCCTATACATGTTAAGTAAAGATATGAGCATTCTTTAATAGAGTTAGATATCTGAATTAAACATTCGCTAAAATGTAATAAATTTTACAAATCATTCACTAAAATCAGATACCCAATGTATTTAGATATATGAATTTTCTGATTGAAAAACAGAACATAATATCAACATGAACCTTAACAATTGCACATTGTATTGGTCTGTAAATCTATAAGCATTCTTGAGAGGTCGTATTTTTAGAAATTTCAGTCTACCTTTCCTTACAGATTGTAATTTCATTTTAAATTTATTTACCAAATTTTCATTTCAGAGTCTAATTGTTAGATTAATATTGTGTAACCAAAATTTCACCTTTTCTCTATCATCCTGCGTTATGAATGTATGTAATGAAAAGTTACGTTATGTAGTTACATTTCTTATGAAGCAAATCTAGCTATATGACCACAATTACAGATGTCGCGAATGCAAGGTTGCTCGGATGTGCGTGTGTTAACCCGATATAATATTTCTTCTGAATTATCTGATACATGGTACTGGTTTTGCGATATCCCTCGGGTATCCGAGGCCTCGATATAGAGACAATAGGTAATGAGAGTTAACGTGCATTAAACGATGTGTCACCCATTCTATGTGTGGATTTTAATCATCCAAAAGAGAGTGGGGAGATCAGGGAGAAAAGGGATTGATAGGTTAAAGAAATAGACAGAAAGAAAGGCAAAATGAGAGGAAGACATCAGGTTGTAGAATGAATACAATTTGAATAATTTGGATTTGACCTGTCCAGGTTGGCTGCCCCTACCAGGAGCATGTAGATTCGGACTGGCATAGCTGCCAGGGTCACTGGTGCACCCAAACTACCACATCGCGATAAGAGATAAAGTTAACTAGTGGTCCTCGACATGAACTAGTATATACCTCAATGACATGTACAAGAAAATGAAAGAAACAGCCCCTTTTCCTGTCTGTCCAATTTTTAAAGTCCCTTGTCATTTGTTAAATATAACATTCTGTTGTTTTTCACAAACCAAACTCTACAGCCTTAACACCTTTTCTCATTATCAGTTTAGAACTGGCTAAATTAATATTTCAGTTTGCAATCGGAATGATTACGAGGATTATAATACAATTATTTATTGTCTTAAATTCACACCAATTATAATATATAAACAAATCCTGGTAATCAAATTATGCCCAAAATTGTCCATATTTCCTCTTAAGAAGTCCATTTCAAAGCGGCATGAGAGTTATGTACAAATTTGCACCGCGTTACATGTACCTCACAAAGAAAATCGAAGGAAATTCTTCCGATGCTTGCAATACCCCGAGGAGTTCTTTCCCCCGGAACACGCTCTGCCTTGTACAAAGTATGGCAATGTTTTCCCCCATTATCGGTCTTGTGATTGCCAAAGAGGAGTCCTGAGACCGTTGGGCCTGCTGCAAGACCAATCGATAGCAATTTGACACACCGGGTGCTCACAAGCGGCAAATTGTGCCGGGAACAAACTCTAAATTTCCGATTTGAATTAAGCGGTCTAATGAGTCGATTGGCCAATTAATTTCGCTAACAATTGACTGTTGATCAAATTGTTAGCCGTTTGACCTATCACACCGGTTCGTCATGGAGACGGGCCAAAGGGAATTAAGATGGGTTTGGAAGCTGTGGTGAGATCGGAAGGGATAAGGGAGGGAGAGAAGGCGGAAAATGGTCGCATTAGCAGCATATTGCCACGCTGTGGGGTATAAGAGACAGAAGGGAGGCGTATTTAGACGCAGAGGGGGTCGGGGGAACAATGAGCAGGGGAGATGACTTCAAATGGATCTGGGTTTTTTGCGTCCATAAAAAATGTGTATACGTTATCTTATTGCACACATACGATAACTTATAAGTTCGTGGGGCTATAGGAAGGTCGGTATAATAAAGACTGTTAACGAATATATAAAATAAGAACACAAAGTAATAAAATTGATAAATAACTTTAATGTTAATTGTGTGAATTCATGTGACATCGAGCCACGGAACACATATTAGTAGCATGATGCCAAGATAAGGTGAGTTCTCACAATACGAGTTGTAGTTACAACTTGTCGCATTCAACTAAAGTTGCTACTGAAAGAAATCGTAGTTCGTATGTATGATTATCGTTAGTACAAAGCATGTAGATAAAAAAAAGTTGATACAAGAGGTTGTTCATTCATATCGCACTGTGCGAACGGCGCTTTACAAAGATAAATGGTTATTTTCTAGTTGTCAAATATTTTTTAAAGGATTAATTCATTTGATGCATTACAGAGGGGGAAATGTCACATACATTGAATTTTTTTCGAAAATTAACAAAAGCAAACTGATAACCATTTGAACATGTTGAATGTTCCTATTTTATTTTCGTAAATATAATAATTATGTATGCATGTATCTTACTAGACAGGCTTGCTGTTATGTTTTTACATTTTCGCACTTTAACAGTGGTAAAAGGTTTCTTCGTTGTTTTAAAAAAAATTGTTTATATTACTAAAAAAGATGACTATATTTAGTCTGTGACAGCAACAATGAACCAATCGATCATGATGACGTCATAAGAAGTATTTAATGACGTAAAACCCTGAAACCGGATGTGTTTCATGAGAGGTTGGGCACTTCTTGGTATGTTTCGAAGTGACTGTTTTAATAAAGTTTAATTTACATCTTGGTTTAATTGTTGCAATAACTAAAACCAATATAATTACTTAATAATATCTGGCATCAGTAGCTTTCTTTTCTCAGAACTGCATAAGTCAATATAAAAAATGTATTGGCAATTTCAAGCAAACGCTTCGATAAGTACATGTAAATAATTATTTTAAACAATATGTTTCTGTGTGGCAAGAAAGGAAGAAATAATCACAAATCGTTTTTATGCAGAAAACTTATTTTGTAAAAATAATTGACTTCGTTCCCTTTATATTTTACGTAATGAGGGACCGGTTCAAACATAACTTGTATTAACATTTTGATTTTGTATGTATAGTTTCGTTAGAACACCATGTAGACATTTTTAAGGTTTAACATCGACTTTTTTCATTTCGATAGGACCCCCGATATCAGTAAGTTGGTATTTTTGAAAATCAATCATTTGCATTATGAATAATGAAAACATACTTTTCAAAGTTCAAAATACTTCATTCAAGAACATCCTCATGATCATAGAATTTGAAAAAACATTTTGTTCCAAATTCTCATTATAACCTGCGAAAATGAAAGTAGTAATTATGAAATTACTTAGTTTTCGTTTAATTAGTTCTCAATATATCGAAAGAGCTTTTATTAGTTCATTCAACAAATTTATACCTTAAGCCTTTTTTATGCATCGATACAAGAACACTAGAAGCAAAAAAACATTGAAAATAAACTAAGTTACACCAAAACATAAGTCTAATGTTGGAGTAACATACTGAAGAGATTATTTTCCTGATTTTATTAAAGTAATGAAATTTATCATTAATGATAATCTTCATTTTCATGCTATTTTCTGAAAAACCATCGTAAAATCTTAATTTAAAGTGAATTATTTTCAGTTTAGAACGAGAGTTCACAATTAGATTATCACTGCAAAATTAGTCATATTCAAACTTTTGTTCCCCATTTTAATGAAAAGATTCGCATTGTTAGGTTTAACAAAGTTAAATATGAATTAATAGCATCTGATGAAAACTTAATATGATTCATATAAATTTAAGAGGTAGGAGAGCCAATGGTTCGACATCGCATGACCTGTTATTAAAACCATCCGTTCCCACGTGCAGTGTTCCAAAGATGGTGGTCCTATCCAAGAAGAGACAATGCTCATTGTTATGATTTATAATAGGTGCTTCTACTGCGGGGGACTTGGGGGGACTTAAGCAAGCCATTGCCACATGCTAATGACGTTTTGAGACTGACAACTCTAATTAAGGGATTATAAATATACAATTGAGGCTCGCTCATTCGAAGCAAGTGCCAGTTAGCGGGAGAAGACAGAGACAAGAGGAATAGCCTCTGAGAGATGGTTTTCTTCCATCTCTTTGAAAAACCATTATGAGACAATACACTCGCACAATACGGCCAGATTTACGCGATTATCAAGGGCTTCTAACTTTCCCGTACGGGAATTCCCTAGTGAGGGCCCCAGTTGCGACTAAGCAGCGCGCGCATCCCACACAAAGCCATCCGTTCTGCGCGTGCACCTGCTTACGTGATGCACTCAAAAATAATGGCAGGGTGCATCACGACTGCGCCATCTTTCAGCAATTACGCCGTTCACAAGGCAAACCTAAACCCATTAATGTCCCAACTCTGCTCTAAGTGGGTCCTAACTCGCCCCTCCTAACGTTTCTGATCAGTTGGCTCGAGTAAAATGACAGCAATCGGCCGACTTTGTTTGTCCCCTACAATTATTGCCCTGCTTGCAATGAGAGTAACAATCGAAGTCCTGTTAGAGCATTGTAATGTTGGTGGCCATTCGCTATAGCGGAAATAAAATTACATGTATCACTTTCTATTACGACCGGAGAAAATTGATTTCGTCATGAAATTAACGCTGATATCCGTATTTGATGTGGAGAATTATATTGCTCTTCGTCGTCGTGTTCCAACTATGGAGATATTGTGACTGGCTCGATGAAGCTGCTGAAATAATCGAATTAAAGTCGATTAGTACAGCCTTTAAATTATGTGTCTTGTAAAAGGACTTGAATTCGGTATGCGACATGGAACTAAAGAACTTTTTTCAAATGACCTCTTAAAACAAGTTTAGATAGAGGTAGATAAACCTACAACGGTTTGAAATTAAACCTATTCTGAACTTGGTCCCTGGAAAATTGAAAAGTGAATTCAACTTTCCAAACTATACTTAACATTTTTATGTCAACCTAAATAACCTATTTTCTATTGAAAACTTTAAATAACATTTTATATATATCTGTTGGTTACATCACTACTAATGACGTTGCTTGGTAAGGGATTGTTTCGCTGCAGTAGGGTGTCCTATGTTTATGACAATCTTGATGGGCTTTGTAAATGGATTCCCAAAGGTACAAGTAAGTATCGTACTTGTCGTACTTGTCTTATATATTTCAAATACAAGATGTATATGTGACCTTATTTAGAGTGAGAATCATATGTTTTAAACTTTTGTCACTTAAAAACTTTCCACTTTTACGGTCGTCTAAGCACTAATGCGTTTTAGTTGAATTCATAAACTTTATATATTTATACAGAGTCATTTATAGTTCCAAGTATCGAAGTAATAGGAGACTGGAATAAGTAGGTTACTATTTTTATAGTTCTGAGACCTCCTTTGAATGATTGAAAACAGTTTTCAGAACCAAAATTCCAAACTTTACACTATTCATCGAGGGTACATTTGTAAATGTAAAAGATATGTAAAGTATTTGATTTTAATAACGACAACGGTTTCTTTTTTTTCATTTGGGAGAAGGAATCAGTAGGTTTTGATTCTTTGACTCTATCCGTAAAATTTCCTAAATACTTACAAAAGTACATTTTAAAAATGGGCAGTAAGTTAAGCGAGACTGAATATAAGTATTCTGAATCATATGCTTCTTGAAGTTTCACCTTAGCACCTTAGCAATTTTCCCGATGTTTTACACCATTTCATCACTCAACCCGATTATCCGTAAACGTAGGTTTCACGTATCAAACGAAAAGTTCATTCAGCCACTTTAGTGTAAACACCTTTAAACCCTTCAAGGGAAAAGTTCCCTGTAAGTTCGTTTGGGAACTCCTTTTATTGATTAAAACTATTGTCTTGCAATTAGTAATATCTGTTTCCTTTTCGCGAGAGTCCTTTATGTCGTCTTAAAAACGTGCAATAGTGCTTTTAAAGGAAATCTATCAGCTGTTCTCCGCTTTTAAAACAGTATGTATTTCTAAAATGACACGTAGTGAAATAAGATTAACTTCTATGAAGCTAGACAACAATACCAACCAATGATCTGACATTTGAACGTCGACTTCAAGCATACAAAATGTATTTCTTATTATTCCATGGAAGAAAAGATACTTAAACTACTGAAAATGTTCGCAATTATAGGACAACAATGCTTCAGGATCATTATTTCTTATTAATGAATAAACATAAATGATTGATTTCGATCGAGAAGACAGAAGGACCAAATACTCGCTCACAAATATGTGAATAATCTACGTAGATAATAAGACAACAAGACTTCATCTTTCATATTTATTACGTTGAAAGACTCGCATATTCAAATAATAAATATTTCTCAAGACAATTGAACAAATACAAAGACTTTTTCTTATACTACAATTTTAACATTTTTATGAACACAAGGAAAGGAAGTGCTATTTCTTAGTTCTAATGTACTCCTATACATGTATAAATGAGCGTCCTTTTATTTTCTGAATTTACATATTCACGAATTTCTAATAATGTAGACGTCTTACAAAAACATACATGAAACTATAGCTAGAAGGATTATATCCTTTCGTTTTCATTTCTTTTCTTTTGAAAATAATAGATAAATTAGATTAATCGGTTGCGTGGGAAAATTAAGTATCTATTCTAGATTCACCATGGACAGATGACAATAATCGTTGTGTATCGAATGACATCAAAAAAGGAAAATGTATAATTAGACAGCAAGGTGTTGTCACTAGGAAATGACGCAATACATAGCTTGGAATGTATACGAGACAGGCTGTCCCTCAAATCCATTTAATCCTTGAAGTCGTTAAAACAAACTTCTTCAAAGTGCATTTGTGCTCGTTAAAACAGAATTCAGTTGTCCGTTTACAACTCTGCACGCCATTCCTCAAAATGACGTTATTTAACGTTCATAAACGTTCCTCTTGTACACGTTTCAAAATGACGTGATGTAATGTTTTTTTAAGTTTCCGTTTTGACGTTTCTTTTTTTATTGTTCAATGGCATCATAAAAAAGATCATTAACGACACTTTTTTAGACTTCTTTAAGTTAAACTCGATGAAATGAAGTCAACGTCACCAGTGATTGAGAGCCGGATGTGCACTTTGGAATGGAGAATTATGGGATAGATAGAAACCTGGAACAAGACTTGCAGCCGAATGGAAGGACTGTAAATGTCCCGGATATAACCCCTGGGCACCATACGCCAGAGGATACGCTTGACTGAGCGGAAGGGTTGGTGATGTGGGTACTGTTGGACTGTTTACGTCAAGTCCTGGGTTCTGCTTCTTCCATTTTGTTCTACGATTTTGGAACCAGATTTTTACTTGTGTTTCGGTCAAGGAAAGTGACAGTGCAAGGTTAAGTCTTTCACATACTGAGAGGTATCGGGTGGTTTTGAATTTGTTCTCCAGAGCGACTAATTGTTCATAAGTGAAAGCCGTCCTTGCCCTTCGCGGTTTCCCAATCTTTGACCCCTGACCGTGTCCATGGTTACCATTCTCGTCCAAGCGTTGGCGTTTTTCTGGACTGTCGTCGTCTTGATCGAGGTCGCTGACATCATCATTTAATTCTTCCTCATCTGAAATAAATAACAATCAAGGTTGTAAATAAATACATAAAAGAACACTTCACTATAAAATGAAATAACACAAAGTCTGAATTCACAGGTTTTTTTATTTTATTAGGCTATTGTGAAGAATACCGAGTCTCAAAATAATATCATACACACTCTTCGTGCAAAATTTATACACATTTTAGATATTTTGCTTTTTGATCGAGTCATGCACACAATCGCTGGCACTAAATAAAACTGATGGAAGTTGATCGCTATTTCACAAGTTCTAAATTGCTTTCATATTATTTAAAAATTTAAGTTCTAAATATTTTCTTTGAGATCATATCACAAACTAACTCTTAAGTCCATTGTTCATGCCCTCAGAGACAGCGATTCTCTTGCTGCTAGAATCAACACTAACCAAACACGGAAATGATTAATTCCTTCAAGGACCCAACAAACAATTTATTCATTTCATTTTGCGTTAATACAACAAATCAAATTTAGTGGATTTGAAATAAGATATGCAAATCCTTGAACAATTTTAATATTTTTTTAAACTTTGAATAAAACAAGTAAAACTGCCGAATTTTCCAAATTAAAAAATTCAAGAAACTTACTTTTTCTACTTTTAATTATGCGGATTTCTTGATTTCACTTTCTCCTTGGATAAGGTTAATCGTATGATAAGAAATCGCTATAAATTCGGCGTACAAACAGACAAAAAAGGCTTGGATGTGTTCAATCGATGCCAAATCGTGATAAGATTGATACCAACTCTGTAAAATGTTGGCAGACAAAGGGGTAAATATTTTACACCAATGTCTGCATGTTTGCCTGTCCAACTAGCCTACACATCAGATGCTCTTACAGATTTTATAGAATTACCACTATCGATTCGTGGACAAAATCAGATATACTCGCCTTCTTTCATCGGTAACATTATTGCATTTGTTAAGGGTGAAGTAAGATATTGGCAAGTGTAGGCAGTTGGGTCAATTCTTTGACGTAAAACATGTTTTTTTTATTCACCAGTAAAAACATATTCATTAGATTATTTATAAGAAAATTTTAATTGCAGTTTCTATATCAATGTTTCACATCATAAAATCAAAGCAAAACATTTTTTTTCAATCAAGTCCCTGTTTTATTTATTTTTCATTTCTAACAAAATTTGCTTACAATTGGTACATGTATTTTGCATGGCCAAAACTAACTGAAACACGAGATTTTTAAAAAAGTAGAAATTACTTCAACAATATTTTTAATGTCCACATGTTGCTATTGATCAATTCATGTACAATCTTTATTTCAACTTTATGATTAAATAAATATACTAGTACAAATAATTTCTATACGATATGCTTACTATCCAAATGCATAAACAACAACTTTATGTTTACCCAATTGAAACTAAGGATTTATGCACAAATCTTTTCAACGATATGATTTGACTATGAACTATTTGTCTACAGAAAAACACGCCGATTTAATTCACAATTTATTTGACTAATACTTATGTTAATTTAACTAATATACTACTGAGGAAGAATTATTGTTTCAAAGACAACACAGAACAGGCCTTCACCTCTTACAAATTACTGATGCAACTTGAAATAAATACAATTTCATTATTGAATATTTTATTTAAAATTCCCCGGTAATGTTTGAATTTGACACTTAATTGTTTCAATTTTAACATATGTTATTTAATGATGTCTGATACCAGTTAACAAAAATTCGTGAAAGGTACAGGAGATGAGATAGTGCATCGTTCCAATAAACATTGTTATTTATTATTGCAAAGAAATCAGACAGTAGTAAAATTTTATCCATAAGAAAGAATAACAAAAGTTTGTAGCCTATGAATAAGATGTGCATGACTTCTCTGATTTCCCTTTTTGATGTCTTATCACAAACTACAAATATCCGGCTTAAAGCAATGTGCTTTTATATTGATTGTTACATTTTAAAATCTTGAAAAATACGTTTTTTATGTCATTCAAAAAAGCTATTATCAAAATGAATTTTGCCTCTGGCCATGCCATTTAAATTAACTAAATTTGTCAAAATGTCTATTTGATGGGATTTTTTTTCAAACAAAACTGCATTCACCAAATGTTAAAATATGTTTAGAATAATGGATCAAATGTGATTGAACCTGATAACTTGTCAAACTGTCTAGCATCATTTAACACGCGTGTACATTAAATTCGTTGATCGAAATAAACCAGGTTTATGAGAAAATATTAATGGACTAATATCAACATGAATGAAAACCAATCGACAACATGCTTTTATTAAGGGTAGACCTAGCGGGTAGCCACATTTGCACTGAACCACCTCCCACCCTTATAAACCTCAGGCATTCCAAAACCATCGGAGAAATACACCAAGTAGAGATTAAAATTATGCATTAAGTATACACCCTAAGAATCCTTTGTGGCAATCCTTTTCATGTTATTAAAAACCATTGACGAGTCATTTACTCCTATTAGGATAAGACCTATGTGAATGGTACGATAGCTGTTACTGCACCGAGGTGACTTAGTGGCGAGGGGATGGGAGAATGATTTGGGGGTTAAGTGAGAGCTGGATATAACTGGGGGGAGGGGGAGAAAAAGGTTGATCACCCATCACCCACCTTCTCCTTACTTAAGGTGACGTCTCCTGACTAAAACTGATTGCAGTAATAGAGCAGCGATTCACATTTGCGTTTAGTGTAGATGCAGAACGATAACGCATACAAAGCCATTGCCCTAAACAATATTTCACCCACTCACTAATAACACTAATCAAATATATCTATACATGTGCTGTAGGCAATATATTAACGCCGGCCCTAGTGAAAGCCAAGAGGTTACAAAGTTGGGCTGTATTGTTTATTCAGTCATTTAGTGTTAAGATGAACAGTGCTGTTATGAATATGGAATAAACAAATATTCATAAAGCTCGATTTCATCTTAATTAAAATAACAAATGCTTTTAATGTTGATATTGCTTACGATTAGAAAATGCAATGTATGTTGGATATTGTAAACATTAAAACCATACTCTAATGTAAGTAATTTACAGTTCCAAGTGTGATAAATTCATGTTCATGATTAAAGACATTGTGGTGTTTGTGTTTCCTTATTTAGGGTTTTCTTTTGATTATAAAAATCGTCACGTTTAAAACATATCTATTTCTATTAATCGCAAATGTTCCTCAATTAATAAGTTAATGCCTACACAAATCCTTTTTAATGGTTTATTCATGCTTATCTGCATTGAAGAAACTGACCATTTACAGGATTTTATAACGAATATTTAATAGTAAAAACACTGCAGTACATAAACGTATATTCTTCACAAAAATATATGAAAGTATGACAAGAACATTAATATAATTTTTTGCAAATGTAATATTCTAACGACGATGAATATTAGGATGAGCAATATTAACACTTAACATTGAATGTTTGTATATAGGATGTGATGATAAATCATAGGCAATCATACTATGTATAGTAAAGATAGTTAAGATAATTTATCCAAAACTTTTAACAGCATAAAGACTTAATTTGAACTATGGAAGTATATATTATCATATAGAGGTTTGGTTATATCATTTTAATTTTGAGTAGCTCTTCTAACATAATCTAAAATTAGAAGTAAATTGAATAGAATGTGAACATTCACATCATCTTCCATAAAAAAATGTTCATCAATAAAGATAAAAAATTATCTACAAATGTTTTTTACGTGCATCTTTAAAGATTTTGAATTGAATTGAACATTCTGCTTAAGGCCAATTATGCCTTTCTGTTGGTATGGTTCGAATGAGGAACTGTTAAAAACAACGAATACGTGGCACTCAATGCAATAATGGTAAAAAGGTTGGATAATTGCCTCATAGAAGTCCTTTAAGCCTTTCTATATGAAGTGCAGAAGAAAAACTTGTTTTTCTTCAACCAAAGTGATCAACTGGATAGCATTTGGCAATCATAATGCTTTTATTGCGAATTTGACATCTATTTTCAAGCAATCTGGCAAATGTGTTAGGAATTTGAGCACTTGGTCACTTACTCTGCTTTTATGGAGGAAAGTGTAATGGGTTCATTCTGTGCCGATCTTGACTCAGGCATGCACTGAAGGAAAATTGTTTTAGAATGTAAAATTTACCTTTGATCTTTCTGTTTGTTTTGAAAACATTATCCCCAAATGCATTGGTATTAAGATATTTCCTGCATAATATTACTCTTGGAAGGTCCTGGACATATTTTGAATACTTATGAAAATATTAGATAACAAAATCAGCAAGACCTCGTTTATCCAGACTAAAGGTATGCCCTTGTCATCGACTCGAACAATTTGAAGTTATTTTGCTAACACGAACCCAAAGTGCAAAATATAACTGATGACTAACGTCTTAAGGATAATTGCTTTAATATGATTTATATGATTAAACGCGAATATGAAATGTAACATATTCGATGGTGCAAATAATTTTACATATGCAAAGATGTTTTACTTATCAAATGATTAAAAATGATAATGTAACTGAACTGATTAAGATGCAAACGACCATAATTGCTTTGATATGATTAGTATATGATTTTAAGTGACTGTGAAATGTACCATGTTTAATGCTGCAATTAATTTTACATATATAAAGATGTGTTACTTATCAATTGATTACGAAAATTGTAATGTAACTAAACCTATGAAGGTGCGAAGGACTATACTGTAAAGGAATTAACAAAAAATCTTCCCAAAACATATAGATCCCTGTCAATTAGTTACATGAGGGTAAAACTCCAATGTATTCTTCAAATAATACCCTAGTTTTAAATAGTATTAACGTTGATTTAACATATACATGATAAGTATATTTCAATAGTTCTTTCCTTAATTGAATTGCTTATTAATCAAGTTGATATTTATTATCATTCTTGTAAGCCTTTTAGGCAGTTACAAAATGACAATAACGAGTTATATAGAAGTAAATATATTACGATTTAACTTCGTTGAAATGCTTTCAAACCTGTAGTGTTATCAACACAATTTATTGGGGCAGTGCTTTCCTCTTACAAATGTTGAATACAATGATGACGACACTACTACAGTTGAGTGCCGTATATAAAAAGTCTAGAAAAAAAATTTGTATGAAATAATTTATTTTTAACACACGCATCCAATACTAGGAAACCCATCCCAGGTTCGTCTGTGTCTTGTATGGGTATAAAATCGTATGTATCAATCATATCAGATTGTATGCCTTATCATAATCTAATAAGTAATACACCTTTCGATATAAGATAACGCTAGCTTATCTAACTAATTTTTATTGATTATACAGTAATATTTTACTCAGAATTCAGTACATTGGGACTAAAATTAGATAAATTAATCATGTTAACTTTGATACTAGCATCATCGCCAATTAAATGCAGTATCACCAACATGGTTGGGCTTTAATTTCAATCCTTGAACATGAATCCATCACGACGTGCTATGGATAGATTCTTAAACACTAGGTATTAACATATCTTGTAAATTTATCATAATCGTATTTCATACAATATTACAATACTCAGGTAAAAACATGGTCGTGATTTCCTATCCACTTCCTATTTGGGAATGAAGATATCTTAATCATACAAAACCACCACTTACATTTTTCAATAAAAACGAATATTGTATCTGAGACGATTATTTTTTTTAATTAAAGAAATAATTGTAATAACATGAATTGTAAATAGTCCAGCTTTCAGTTTGCATTCAGGTGTATAGTGTTAACGGTTGACACGTTTGAATTTCTGTTAGCTTATCTGATTTTCGTGTTAACACATCTCATTCACTGTTCACGTATTAGGTTAACGGTAAACATACCGAAGATAACAATCAACAACGTGTGTATGCATGCTTAAAACATAACTTCATGTCACTTTAACACCGGAAGAGATATAGTGAATAATTGTAAAATGCTTTATTGAAATTTCTTTTTCATATTTGTGAGTTAATGTGTTTGATATTGTTCCATGAAATACACTGGTAATGTAAAGAAACTTTAACATATTTCATATAATCTTAGCTCTTCTTCTAGCACAGTTTGAAAAACACTATCTTGACAGCTGTGGTCCTTATGGCCATAAACAATAGTTTACATGCTAATGGCAATAAAATAATATGCTTTCACACACATGCACACACACTAACATAAGTCATTAGAACATTAATATGAATAGACTGCTTAATTTACAAAACGGTTTCCCCACAATACTCTAAACAGACATCGTTCAAGTTTTCAAGATATATTATCAAACTTTTTCTCCAGGTTGCAAATTTTGAAATTAAAAAATATTTGATATGATTAAATTGGAAATTCAGCTCAATTCGCAAAGGTAATAAATAACATGTGATTTTCTCCATAACGATCAAATATTTAGCAAGGCTTGTCAGAGTCCTGTAGCAGGCGTGGTATCTTTATTGTTCGCTTGCACTGATATCCCCTGTTTATTGAAGTCACATATTTACATAGTCACTAAGAAAAACCATTCTTCTAGCCATAAACCTATTGAAATGTAGTTAGCTGTGCACATTAATTTTTTAGTCACTCTTGACTTTACAATTGCCATGTGAGTATCGACAACGACGCTGTATTCGATAGCATGTCAGCGAAATATATTACAATAACCTTTATCTAACTTCTCTTGTCATTGTAATTGACTGGATCTTCATCAAAATTGGAAAAATTCAAAATATCGGTCACGTCAATTCGGAAAAATTGCACACCGAAGTATATAGTATTTCGTCCCTTGCTGTGCAACATGAATGAAACAAATTGTTTACAAAAGGAAAATATTTGTTCTTATACATTCTCCACTTGCAAGCAACATACTCATGTATTTATACTTTTAACATACAACATATCATTGGCAAATCAAAATCCTTATTTTCAAATATGGTTATAGATATAAGGAGGCATGTCTCTTTATTTTTATTTTTACAAGATGCGTAATAAATTATGAAATAGTTTTACCATAACTTTTTATTGAGGAGCCATTGTCATTATAACTTTGAAACTATCAAATTGCCAATTAATTTTCCCCTAAAGATGATTTTGTGTTTTGTGTCAAAGGTTGAGGTATTTTATAGCCAAAATGTAATTTGTTTGATAGGAAAAATAACTACGTCACACATTTACATTTTTCATTTCATATCAATTCTAAATTTGAAAATAATGCCTTAATAAATTTATTGTTTAATGACATCATGTCGAAACTAGAATATTTTTACTAACAACAGACATATTTTTATTCCATGTGAATATCATAAAAAACATGAAACATGATTGACTTCTTCATTTTGTCTGTCTGCTTGTAATGCAATTGGTTATTGGACAAAATAATTATTATTGACAATATAATATAATTCTACAACTAAAGAAAACTCTATCAAATACAATTTACAACCTCTCAATTATATATATTCTTTTTCAAGAAAAGGTATATATAATCAACAAAGAAATACGATAAAACTTAATTCATAAATTTTGAATAACTACATTTATTCACAATTTTTTCACTATAAAAATTTTAAAACATTTTAAGGACTTGACATGTTTTTCAATCCATATTTACCCTATTATAAATGTAACATTATAGTTGTAAATAACTTATCGCTGAATTTGATTACATACCTGTTAAATGTCGCGATGTTTCACCATCAATACTGCTGCAGTTGGAGACATCAGATTTGGCCGTTCCACCTCGGAACTTATTTGGATCTAAGATGTCGGCCACCGAGAAGGGGGTGACTTGTTTGGGGGTGTCAGGACTTGGTCGCTCGGGGGATTCCATCCCCCTTCCTTCGATAAAACAATCCCCATCCTCCTCGCTATCGCATCCTGAAAAACTGTCACTGAAAGATTCGGACATGGGATCGTTTGACCGCCTGTCGACTAAGTGTCCGTTGGGTCTTTTGGTCAACTGTCCATGCGAAATTTGACCAATTTCATCGCCGCTAAAACTGTCGTCTGCTTCTTTCTCCAAAGTCACGCGCCTCGGTCCTTCCATGTGTACGACTGTCCAATTGTCACAAATATTCAAACGCCGTCTCTTTAGCCTGCTGTTTAAATCCCAACACCGTTGACATTAAAAAAATAACTGGTGTTGACCGTAGAAACTTCGAATGAACATCATCCCCAATTCTTTTCACTCAAAGTGGAATTATTGAAATTAGCCAAATATGGAAAGCATGCGGTGCCTCTAATTGGTCCGCGTATTAAATTGATTGGTGAAACGGGCGGAGTCAAGCCACGGGACTATGACAATAAAGATACCATTTGCCTGAGTAGTTCTCGCTGGGTGCGAGACTTCCCAAATCCATTTTCTTTAATGGGATAGCGAGTTTATTCCCCACACAGTCCGACCGTTACAGAAGTACCTTATAAAAGAATCCCGCTAGCAGACTTCCGAAGCTGGGTGGACTGTGCACGGATTCAACGATGGAAGGGAGGTAACCGATCAGAGCTAAACTCCACCAACCACGAACGACTATTGGTCGCTGGGCCGTTCTCAGTTTGACAACTGACAGGGGAAGAATTTACTTAGCTTTCTAATTAGTTCCTTGTTATCGCTAATCCAGGCCCCCAATATCTACCTGATCCGCGAAATTGCCATAGGGCATACACTAAGTGACAAATCAAAATATCAATCACATAATATGTTTATGTAGTTTCAAGGATTGCTTTCAACAACATAAACATTTGCTTCGTTTATTTGAAACTGTGTGCAAATCCGATTAAATACAGATTGCTTTTACTGGAGTAGTGACTCTGTTTGTTTAAGGGCCGCTGAAAAGCGGTTTAGATAGTTCAACAAATGTAGTTCTCTTTATTTATGATGCTATTCTGATTGAAATCGTTAAATTTGGCACTAGCGTGGTGCTGTGAGATATTAACACTATGCAGCGGTTGTTAGTTTAATTTCTTTGTGGAAAGGGTTTTCCTCAAACACTTAATTGGATAACAGATCACAATACGCATGCTAGATAGACGGTTTCCCATAAGAAAATGATTGCTTATTGAATTTAAAGGGGCACGGGTTTTTTTTCGCCCAACTAAGTCGCTGTAATGTTTTTGAAAATTAGTGACCAACAACGAAACAACTCTCTGGTTTCGGCCAATCAAGTTCAACAATAAATGTACATAGTTATGCAAAGCCATGTGAATGGTTTTTTTAGTAATCCAAAATAATGAAAGGTGTTTTTAAGGACACCTTTTCTAACGACTATAGATAGTCCGGTCGTGTAATGAGACGTTTTGCCCTCTAAGGTAAACATATAGTACATCAAATTAATTTATGATGGGAATTGTTTTTAAAAAGCAAAAACGTGTTTCAGTCTCTTTAATAGCAATTTTGTGTAAATGAATTTTTGCGACTTGGTGTTACATAAATTAATTTCTCAAAGCATTCTTATTGTTATTAAAATGTTTTGTTTCATGTTAAACACAAGTCTACATGTATGTGTATTATTTGAATATTTTTTTTATGAAATGCTATTGTGAAATAAAATTGTCCTTGTATTCTCGTTTTCTTAAAATCATTTGCATTTTCTCATATTCAAAAGTCTTTAAAGGTTTTATATGAAATGAAAATTGATAACTAAACATTTAAGGTGTAATTATACAAATCTATGACATTTTTATTATCCTGACCATATGTTTTCTAGCTTGTTTCTGTTCATTTCGTTTCCATTAAATAATATCATTGTTTTTCTGGGTATTTTTTAAATGTTAAAAATCAAATAGCTCTACTTACATTTAAATTCTTCATTGACTTAAACAATCAAAAGCATATTTGAAAATATCTCTTTTATATCGAAATGCACTATTAAAGAATCATTACAGTATAAACGTTTAATTATTTTACTGTTATGGGAATCTATATATATATATATATATATTCACTGGGATGGGATTATTATCATTATCGAATCAGTGCTATTATTTTAAAAAAGCTCTTAACCAATTTACTTTGTAATAATATATTAAATCAAACGCGTTTTGCAACTTAATGTAGTTGCATCAAAGTTGCATCAACGTATCAGACAAATTTTAACCTATACAACATAAGCATAAATCTATGTAAAATGTTCAAATTGTGTTTTATATAACATTCTTTTCTTTATCTTTTCTGGAAAATTCAAAGCGTATTAAAATCAGACACCGATGGATTGACACTCAGAAAACGACTGTATCGCAGTGTTGAATGAATGCTCTTCTATTGGTCTTCATCGGCGCTCTACATTCATTAAAGAAATAACGACATCTAGGTTTTTGTACAGATATTTGCGTCTCCCTTAGTCCATTATCTACCTGTATCTATCATCGTTGCTTTGATGTCCGCGGAGAGTACACAGGGGGCGACAGTAGACGTTGACAAAGATAGGCCTCAGACTGAACGGCTAAGATCTACTGACTATGTAAGGAGTTCGCGATGTGACTTCCCGCTAGGGGTCGCTTTTCAGAAATCTTCTCTTTGCCAGTGCACACGCCAAGGATTTGCTTGTAATCCCGTGGAGGGGTGTACATCTTTGGACCTATTACAACCCACTAACTCTCCTTTCATTGCGGCAAATGAATGAAAACATGCAGCTTGATCTAGTCGGCCGAAAGCTTTTGACTCGCCAAGGTGAATCAATTGGCAACGGCCATCAAGAAAATGGGTGTCTTTGTTGCGATAATGAAAAATAAATGAGCGAACGAAGCTTGACAATATAAAACAGTTTAGAAACATACTGACGACAAGGAACAATTGGATGAAGTCTTGCCCTCCGTGTACGGGTCAATGACGAGGACGGGGGAGGGGGGAAGGGGATGAGGGGTCAGAGAAGGGGAGGGGGAGACACTATGGCTTTGAGAGTGAAAGGGAGTATTTTACGTCCCCGCATTTCAGAACTATTGGCGATCTATAGAGTTGTCAAGTGCATGCTAATAGGGTAGTTTCAGCCGTCCCGAGAAAGGATTTGATGGAGGCTAAATACAGGGAAGCGAAGGTGGTATTAGACGGAAAGCCCCGAATTAAGACCCTAGACCTATTGTTCCCGGTTAGTCCAGTCAACGCATAATACATTCCCGTGGGAGACCCTTAAAGCTAAACTGACCATTTGTTTCAATTTTAACCGTTTGAAAATGCATCATTCACACGTTATATATTGCATGGACTTTGAAGGATTATGGGCATCATCTTTAGTAGACGGCGCTGATGTGATAATGATACCCAGGAATGCCTCATGAAATTGGATCTTGATGAAACAATAATCTGAAAAATTTCGATATGATTATGAGTTAATTTAACATTATTAAGAACAACATGTCCCATTCACGTAGAATCTCTGTTTAAAATACGAAATATCGGAGAATAATGCCTACGCATTTAGGAATACGACCCTGCTGATCTAAATGTATTAAAATTATTGATCGATCTATATTTTACTATGATACCTACGGTCGGATGTGTTATTATTTGAACATTATCTTGCGGGGCGCAAGCAACTTATTGTCATTAAAATAGAAAGTTATCGTGGACAGTGAATATGAATTGATAAAAAAATAATACCTTTCAAGGTGTCATTTTTCTCGTCATGATACTTTTTAGGCACCCTAGCAAATTCTATCAGGGAAATGAGTAATGTCACGAAAGGGAATGCAAAGGTTACCAATTGCGTAACAATATTTTTCAATGAAAACAAGGATCTGTGATCTGTGACGACTGCGGATGATCGGGTTGAATAAAGACTTTTTTTGACACCCAGACCTTGTCATAAACTGATATTTATAAGGGAAAATTTCAAGAAATGAAAATCACAAAAACGTGCTAGTCCCCCTTTAACTTAAATTATTAAAACTTGTTCACACCAAAATGGCCCTTTCAGTTTACCGCTCGATATGTGACAACTTATTCTACAACTGCGTAGAATCAAGTTGAATAATGATATGTTTTACGCTATAAAGAAGATATATGAAGTAATAATTAATTACTGAAATTTAATAAATTAAATTTAGTTAACACGCTACAATACTCTTAATGTCAAGTTGATCGAACCAACAACCTGATATTAGTAGGTAGATAATAATTACATTTTTTTGGTTTGTGTGTTTATAAATAAAATAAGCCAAATTTTAGTCTTCATTCACATAAGTTATGGTTAAATTCATTATCTTACTAATTAAGATTAGTACTAGATAATACTTACATTTTCGGTTTGTGTGTTTATAAATAAAATAAGCCAAATTTAAGTTTTCATTTACATCAGTTATGGTTGAATTCATTATCTTTCTACCTCATGTTAGTACTAGATAATAATTACATTTTTTTGGTTTGTGTGTTTATAAATAAAATAAGCCAAATTTTAGTCTTCATTTACATCAGTTATGGTTGAATTCATTATCTTTCTACCTCATATTAGTACGTAGATAATAATTACATTTTTTTGGTTTGTGTGTTTATAAATAAAATAAGCCAAATTTTAGTCTTCATTTACATAAGTTATGGTTTAATTCATTATCTTTCTACCTCATATTAGTACTAGATAATAATTATATTTTTTGTTTGTGTGTTTATAAATAAAATAAGCCAAATTTAAGTCTTCATTTACATAAGTAATGTTTTAATTCATTATCTTTCTATATCACGATATGTCCCATGACAGGGAATCTTTTGCAAGTTTTATGCATTCACAAATGATAAATAACCTTTTGTCATTGAATTATTTATGTTTTGACTCTTGTTGCACTATAGGACTGCGGCCTATGAGTGTTGAAATATAGATTATTAGAGTTATAGATTTATATATATTATCTAAATACAAATGAAGCCATGAATGCGAGAAGCATTATGGATTTTGTAGAATTCTGTTACTTCACAAGACAAAACACGTAACAAAATATACCTTTTAATATAACACTTTTTAATGTTATCTCATACATTGCCTTCACTTTTAAACTAGGTACCCAACTGTACTGCTAAACAGAGAAACATTTCGAATAAGGTGCCTGAGGCCGTTCTATTGCTGAACTTCACTAGAAGGGGTCGACTGGGCTGTGAACAGGACTACGTGCCAACACTAAACCTTAACACTCATTGCAATTAACTATAACCACAAAATATGTTTTTTTTATTTTTAGTCTATGGTAAGTCAAAGTTTAAACTATCTCACAGAAAACATTGAAGAAAACAACGGTTGTAGAGCATATCAGATAGATTACAGTTGATATATTGGACCAACACTCAGTCTTGGACAAGTCTTTTGTGAATATTTTATGAAATGTAAGAAACAAAAGAGTTAATGTTCCAGGCTTTGGTAAAATTTCAGTTAGAAATAGAAGGATATACTGTGCACTGTCATAAGGATAGACACCGAATAACAGCCAATCTCACAAAAGAATACTTTCTTAACAATATTAATTATAAAACAAATTATATGAAAGAAGCTTCAGATAAATGGAATTTTAAGGCAATCCAAATCTATACTTGATTTTCAAGAGGTTAATTTAAGGCTAAAATATTATCAACTACAATTTACGTTATAAGGGTTAGACATGTTGACCTGATGTGAACTCAAAAGACCATTACGAAAATTTGCGAGTCGGTTCCGTTTGAGAATTGGTCAGAAGGTGTTTTCATGGTCAGTTTGACCAGTCTCGATTTGATCTGGTCACTCAGTTATGGTCATCTCTAACAATAGAGAACTGACCACATCTTTATAGTCATCAAAAGAGACCGACTCAATTGTCCCCACTTCGAAGGGGTAATAGAAAGCTATGATTTGCAAACATTTTATTGCTCGTAACCGTTGACTGCTCGTGTACTTAACCAAATGCCATTGTCACTATCAACAAAATCAAGATTTGCAGTCATTTGCGTCTGTTATGCTCCTTTACATTTCTCTTATTTGAAATGTTTCCACTACATTTTATTTCCCTCCTTAAAGTTCCACTCCGTGATTTTCATAACATATTATTTACCTTTGATAGAAACCTTAATGTCATATGTGGATCTGAACTTTTCATGTCCATAAGACATATATATGACAAATACTGGTTTTCCATGAAAATCTAAAATCAGCCTTATAAATGCAGAGAGCTGTAGATATCACGTCCAATATACATGGATACCAGTTATAAAACCTAACAAACGCTATGAACTCCTAACTGCCCTCCTGGCTGTTTTAGATAAGTCTCCAAAAATTACGTTTGACTATTTGACGCGCGCCACTGTCCGGTTTTCGATCATAATTGCGACGTTCTACGTCCTACCTTCATATTGCCACTGTAAAAAAACCAAAATGCTTTAAAATGTGTCTTTTTGCTTTTGGTAACAGTCGATACTTCGCGATCAAATGACACCATTGATTAAGTTTGGCATATATGACTCCAAGTCACGGAGTGGCTCTTTAAATTTAATAATTTCTCAACTAAAGAGATACTTGATTGTTGTTGTATATCATTATGATTGTCTTATTGTCATACGAACAAATGTAATTAAGGATTCAGAACAGGGTTTCGCATTGCGTATTATTCGAATCATTCAATGCTTTTTACTTTTTAACAAAAGATTTTTATTCTTTAATATAAGATTTTTTTGGTATTGAAATATAGTACATATAAGGTGTATTATAAGTTTAATATACATATCGATAAGTTACATAAAATGCACCAGGCATATGACTCATCACCATATATATATATATATATATATATATATATATATATATATATATATATATAAACTAAAGGTATTTGTATTCAGAATTTCAGAACTTCAGAATTTTGTTCCCTTGAAGAACAAGTTTCTCATATAATATTCTTATAAGTTGTCCAGCATAGTGTATACAATGTAAGTGAATCCAAAAAGTAGCAATGATTCGTATGACCAGATGAGCAGATGAATGGTAGACCCCCTCCAATTCGTCCCCCTTAGTCCCCTCCTCTCCCCAATCCTCTCTCCCCAATCGTATGTTGAACAAACGCTACATATGCACAACACTTGGCTAAACAGACTTGCAAGACTAGAAAACACTACGTGCCGTTAACCTACGTGTGTTCAACATATATCATGCTTTTGTTGTTGATTTTCTTTTCAAAAATAAACCTTTTCTCTATGTATATTTTGTGCATCAAATGAACATTTGTTAAAGTTTGTTTTCATTTTGTGAACATTGTTTGCATTTGGGGAATTGTTACTTTTTGTACAAATATAATGAGAGAACCATTTTGCCGAACAAATATTTTTCATGTAAAGTATCGTTTTTAAATCATTCTTTTTCTTACAAGTAAAAAACGAGACAAATATTATTGTATGTGTATATCCAACAATGGCCAAGGCTAATGATTTATTTACCTAAATGCAGCTCATTTTACAAATTTTAACAACAACATTAAAGGCCAAAAAATTGAATATCACAAGGCCTTCAGTGTTTAATACACTTCGTTGATAAGACACTTATCTGGTTGAGTAAATCTGTTTGGTTTTATTATATTTTATAACGAACCAGCACCCAATATCTAGATATAGTAGAGAAACGTTTAGTTCATTAAGGAGAATGTCACTTAAGTAAAGTGTGGCTTAAGGCAAACTACTAAAAGTTGTGAATTGGGCCTTTTTAAACGCATCAATAAGGTAAACTATGATATGTTTTGAACTGAAGTGAATATCGTTAAAGAGTTGAAATGAAATATATTTACGATCGTTTCCAAGAAATTTATATTTTTCATTGC
This sequence comes from Phorcus lineatus, assembly GCA_921293015.1. NCBI lineage: Eukaryota > Metazoa > Mollusca > Gastropoda > Trochida > Trochidae > Phorcus > Phorcus lineatus. The sequence continues at coordinate 24,541,330 of OV121088.1, read as the reverse complement.
AAAATAAAGTCTTAATGATCTAATGAAAAAGGTAATGAAGTATATTTCTCGGTTCATTACATGTTGACATAATTGAGTGTTATATTTTTCTAATTATCTGATTTTAAGTGTAAAATAATATGACGTCATTATGATATATAATCATCGTATTGGATGGTGATTTATGGCCCGTTTAAAAGAAATTTGAATGAATTGAACCTTTTGCATAATTCCACAGAATGTTTATGAAAGGAATAAAAAGTGGTGATAATGTTAAATTGCAAATCCTATAATTTTACGAGTTTGGAGTTCATGGATGCACACAGAACAATGGGTCTAAGACATCCCGCATTTCCATTCCCTCATTGAAAATTTCAATGTGAGCCAATTGTCATAATATCGGCACAAATGTTACTTGCAAAATTCTCTTACAAATGCACGACTCTTCTATATTGAGACTCCTCCTGGGAACACATCAAACAAATCCAACAAGATCACCGAAGATGACTTAATAATTGTTGTCCAAATTAACTGCGTACGTACGGGCGATACGCCGAGTAGCTAAACAATAAACCACATTGCGAAGGATCCTCATTCCATAGTAAGCGTACAATACGGACAATTATCCTTGTTAAAGCACAGACCCATCGAAACACCCATGCGGGTTATCAATTGTGTTACTAATGACAAGCCCATTTTTCACGCCTAAGGTTCGAACCCTTGAAAATATCAATTTGGACAAGCACAATAAAAAATCTGCCACCTGAGTTCTCGTCAAATAACATAAGGTGAGACAACGACAGGACTCTCAAGGTCCATACGGCTCTACAATGCTTAAATTGTATTGTTTCTAAAAGTCAAATCTGTGCAGTTTGATGACGTCATTTATTTTGATCTCAAGACGCTGACACCACGTGAAGTGTATTTTAAGACACTAATGATAACTTAATCACATTCTTGGAATAAGAATACAGTATCCCATTACCATTTCTTAATTTTCATAAATTATAAAAATAGATTTTTTTAAGGATTCATGAATAATGACAAAGAAATAAAAACTGATAGGTACTTTAATAAAGAATGGAATCAGACCAGATGTTCATCTCAAGGTTTCATTAATCATAATTATGTTCATATTTGACTTATATTTGTTTGCTTAAGACGGTATAATAGAGCCTTTGATCTTAACATAACTGTATATATTAAAAGAAAACTGCGAATTTAATCAATACAAATACATTATACTAGTTATTGATAATTGATAATTGATAACCATGTGTAAGTGTCGTTTGATTATACTCCGTGGTCAATATCCTTTAATAGATATTCATGAAATCATGAAAAACAACAAAATTATGTTGTATTTCAAGAGTTTAGAAAGCCATGCTTTGGCTTGACGAGGTATCGGAGATCAAGTCATTATTGGAATCATTGTTTGTAACTTGGTAGATCTTTACATTAATTTGGTCGTTACTTAGTTATAAATTTAGTAAATTACAGCTTATTTTATACTTTCACGTTCAGAAACATCGCGAATATGGAACAAGTCGCTAGAACCGTTCCGTTAAATCTCCCTCTCCCCTCTGCATACACACCCCCTACACCTCTCCCAATCTTCAATGCTCAGCACCCACGGGATACAGACGTTTCGCTCAGACGCAGCGGTGTCCCAGCAGAGCGATATCGATGGCTTTAGCTAGTCGATCGGCGGGCAACCGTGAGTTGACCATTATCGGAAGCGATCAGAAAAGCAGGAAATTTCACATCCATTGACTTGACTAAATGACTATTAGTTATGTCGGTTTCAGCCAATTTTCACGCATTTGGGGAGTGAGAAGCGACGCGATGCGTATAATCGATTTCAATGGCAGTCGCGAAATAAGAAGACGTATTGAAGCAAATCGCGACAACGCGGAAGAGAGAAACGGGATGGGGTCATTTTCTACTTTGAACGGCTTAATCCGGGGTCAGATTGAGTTTGGTGGGGACAGATGTTTAGATATGAACCCCGATTAGGATCACAAGCGTGGTTATTAATTCTGTTAATTCAAGAATCGAGAAAAGACATCATGAAATATGTGGACTAGTTCTGTTTCGAATATTTCAAAATCATTGAAAAAATGTTGTTGGTTTTTTTTAAACTTGAGAGTATTTATTATCATGTTGGAATGTTGTATTGTTCATAACATAATGGTCAAAGAACATTGCAATGAAAACATTGACGAAATTGATAAAGCGTTAAATCACAGATGCCTAAAAAAGGCACAAAAAATAATTATAACATGGACTCAATGTCATTTAAATTTTTCTGATAAAAGGTTTATGTTCATGACTCAGTCGAATGTTTTAAAGCTAGTATCAATCTTCTGCAATATATTTCTATCTAGCATAATCTCTAAAAAAGACTTACATTAATGGGATATTGTTGTAAGAAGAAAACAACTATCTCATATCAACAAATACCATACCTCACTTTCAATAACGTCTAAATAAAAATATTTTGTCAAACAAATATGAGATCGTTAAAAGCTGTCTTTTGTAGTTTTATTTGTTTTCCATATGTTTATGTCATAATACGCAATGATTATTATCTGATTGAAAACTCGTTTCGGCAAACCAGTGGGTTTTTTTAAAGTTTTACGTGCCTGCAAACAAATTGTATCTTCCGACTACTAATCACAATTGATAGCCACGTTAGTACGACCTCATTCGTAAGTGGAACCATTTTATTATCGGTCGCCATTATAAGGCAAATTGAAAGGGGTCCCTTGTTAAAACTGCCCGTTATTCCCACTTCCAAGCTCTGCAGATGCCGCCCGAATGTTTGTGTTATCGGAAAGCCTATCGGGGCAAATACAAGATTAGATTGTCACGAATAATGGCTAAGACTCAGCCGAAACGCATCGTCTATTCGCTCAAGCCGAGAGGGCCATTTGAAGTTAATTACAATGATTTTATCAACAAGGCTGAATCGAGAGACCGTCAAAAGCATTTTGTATTGATGACGATCGTGTTGGCTGCTCAACTCGATTAGCGACCGTTCCGTTGATAATGTCTTAATTCCTTCTCGTTATTTCCAGCCGAAGTTGCGTCTCACTCAGATGTAGGGGAGATAACTCTCATTGACAAATGTCTTCCTTCCACTGCTTGCCGCTAGTGAACATCTATTATTGCTCTCTTTAACACACAAATAGGTTCTCGTTTAACCTTCGTATTCAGACGCAAAATCATCCTTCTATACGCGATCAGGATATCGGGAAAATGATAAGTACGGGAACATTTGACTTATTGATTTGTTATTATCTGAATATGATTATTGCCTCGCTGTTCTTACAACCGTGTGCTTTTATTACTTTGTAGAGCGAACTCGTCATTGGATGAAACGTGGATTTGAAATCGCAATAAAGTATTTTTTAATGCTCATTTAATAAGAATTTCATATGTAATTTTATCAGCCTTTCTCTTTTCATTCGGATTAAAAGTACTGAAAAATCCGGTTAAGGCGAAAGCTGTGCCGGTCAGATTAAAATATCTTCCTAGCAGAGGTCTACTTTGATATCAAGATTTTAAATTGCATCTATATTTTCCAAGTATCATCTACTAAATTACTATTCTCTTTTAAATACCAACAAACTTACACATTGGTAATAGTTTCATTGCTTTAACGAATACTTCTTATACTACTAATTCCATTATAAACTAATTCAAATGGGTAGAAATGCACATTTTATAAAATGATAAACGATCAAAAGATTCATTTGACTTTTACGCAGACAAACATACGAACATCATCTTCGAATGTTTTCACTGTTCAACAATTCAACTTTTTTCCGTTCACCCTTAATCCTTAGAATTAAAATCAAGTCTTTCTAGAGGTACAAAGGAGACAAGCAGATCGTCATGTAATGACTAATAAATCAAACATTCCCGGTCAGTCTTTAAGTGCCTCTTGCTGTGAAATGATCAATAGCATTTCAACGTTATGTACAACTTTCAGCGTCAATTAATTGGAAAATATTTATTCTTCCGCGCCAACTGCTGATGTTGTAGTGTTAAATACAGCTAACGATTTCTTCCACTTGAGTCTGTATACAAACCCTTTACATCATTAATGGCAAATACAATTACTGGTTTCCGACGACTTGACAGCTGATCGCAAATGAAATCACTCAAATGAGTACAAATTGTCATCCAGTGTTTCAATGTCTTGAACTCAAACGCAAAATGCAACTAACGACGAGACCCGAAGCCCAAACCCCTTTTAGCCCTGTCCCACCCCACATATCTTCATTCAACTTATCTTTTTTATTCCCATCAAATATAAATTAAAGGAATATCCCTTACATGAAGTAAATTATCATGATATGTGTTTGATTATGTTATGATTTAATCCCGTTGATTAAAATTCATATCCGTTATACATCTATACAAAAATGCACGTTCATTTAGTTTGAAATATATTTTACTACATCAATGAGAATGAGATACTCATTTATCAATGAAAACCAACTATCAGGTCGTAGTGACGAGGAGGACCATCGAAATTCGTGTGACGTCACAGGGACATTTACGACGTTATTGCGGCAGCTTGTAAAGGACATAGATAAAACGTTACTACATGTTGATATCAGTATGAAACACCTACCTATGAAGCAGTAATATAATTAATAGCACAAGAAGGTTTTTTTGTATACCCTAATCTAAATGCAAAAGAAAACTTAAACGTGTCTATGCTCCTCACGAAACATCTACTTTCTACCTCGCCCGATGATATAAACATGGTATTTGGTCAAAACACACGAACCACGGCAACCAACTCGTTGTTAACTATAACGGTACATGTTGCTAAACCAAATGAACCTTACCTTAACATAGCAGATTCTTACATACTCTGAGTAGGATATTGTCCGAAAAAATCTCCATTAGTTTGGCACGAGGGATTCGTCCAAGGCCGTTAGGCCGTGGACGAGCCCGCGTGCCAAGCTAATGGAGATTTTTAGGACAATATCTAACTTAAAACTAAGTCACTTGTAACTATTGGAGGTCGCTACCCACTGCCGTATTTATGTTTAATAAGTGTTCAAAAACTTCAAATTCACTCAAAATCCTTCTTATTTTGTTTCCAAGTACAACAATAATGTGTTCATTTTACTTATTCGATGTATTAACCACAAAATAGTGGCAACCCTTGAATGAATTTCGAACTATTGGTGGTTAGACATTAGTTGATAACCATGGGAGGGTATCTTCACTTTGTTATGCATGTCTTATTAGAGACAATGCAGGGACAAGATGGAACTAATGTTTACGCAACTTAGTTTTAATTCTAGATATTTGAAAGTAGCAAGTGCTACCGGTTTGGATACATATGCAATAGACACCTGGTGACGTCACATATGGTCAGTGATTCATCCACATTTATCAAATTTGATATACCATTTCAAACCCATTTCGAAGATATTTGATTTGCGACTTTTCAATCGAGTCGAATTTATTCAACTGCGTGTAACATTTGACGACAGTTATTTTAATTATTTTTCCTGAAATGTAAACTTTTCGCATGGATGAGGATTTTTTGTGAAATTTTATTTTTAATGACATTATTTTGAAAATATATATCTTAACTATAAAAAAACGTATATAAAACATGGTTTTGTTTATTTATTGGAAATGTAGTAACTTAGATGAGTTAATAATGAAACCAAGCCCAGTCTGTGTTAAATTGTTGTTTATAGTTCATCGAAGAATACCAATAATCTCGACCTAAATGTCAATATGTAAAATTAGACCTTCGATTTAACATTAACGTATTTAATCAATTCAGATCTGTCGCAAATTATCTAAAAATATGTTTTTCAGAGAAAATAGTGATACATAAAACATATTACTTGAAATGGTTGTTAAGATTGCTTGCCTATAGAATTATGTTTTGCTTTTAAAGTGTTGTATTGTTTTTTTAACTTCATGTAAATTATACTGTACTTACAATCTAACGTCGTTTGCACAACGAAATCAATTTCCTTTCTCAGTGAGTATGGCTCTGATGAGAGGTTGCCTTTAAGAAATGATTTTGACTTGACTTCAGTGTTCTGGTACCGCATGACTGTTCATTTTGTATAAAAGTTTCGTCAAAATCATAAAATAAATCGTAATATATAACGTAATTTTTTCTGACGTGATTTATCAAGGAAAATCCTGTTCCCCTCTCAAACAGTATTAAATATCAGGAAAAAATTATAATGGATTTTGGCACTCACATTTGTTTTTTCTCTTTAAAACTTGGTTAAACGATTGTCTACTTTCTATCAGCAGGATCCTGAGAGACAGACACAGACTGAAATGAAATCAACATCTCCGTTTCCCTCCTGTAACTTCAGTAATCAATTTCATGCTGTTTTGTGTAAATTTCACCTGTAAGGCTCTTGACCCCCGATGCAACAAACAGATGATTGACATACCGATGTATTTAGGATACGTTTGCAGGCCCATTAAATGCTGCACAGATCTCTTGATGTAAATTTCATCCTAGCCTTGTGCTATTAAACCGAAATGTTTTGCAAGAGTTTTTGTAAAATAGGTTTTTGTCTGTGTGTACTTTGGATTAGTGATAGCGTATGGGTTCATGTTAAGTTAAATTTCGTAATGTTCGTAAATAAAATCTTCGCTGTGTGCTATCCAAACTTGTTTTCCATGCCTTTTTTATTCAAGCCGCTTGATTGTCCATGACAATGGTATTTTTATCTAAATGTAAGATAAATCGTAATCTATGTTTGCATTTTCTCCACTGTTTATATTATTTGACTGTTTCATATTTATTCTCATTCAGTGATTTTGATTTAGTAATTAATATTCACATTCTTTAAACATGTATATCATTACATGAAAGAATATAGACGTAGAAATGTATCAAATCTTATAATTTAAATTCTATTTTGGATTTTTACTTACAAACAAATCAGTTGTGTATTCAAAACAAACTTTTAAATATTGTTTCATCTCTCTTAATAATTGAATATGCGTTTCATTAAATCACTTTCAACATGTAATATGGTGTAATTTCGACATTCAAATCTTGTTTCTTAAGAATACTTAAACTTAGTTTTTTTCATTCTAAGATAGCTTGCTGTCTTTCGTCAGTTTTTTGTTTTGAAGTTTGTGTCATGGAAAATATATAATCGAAAACCCCACCTCTTTTGCAAATGTATGAACTTATTGATATATTTTTTATTGTCGCCATCTTAATGAGCACAAACACTCACTAAAATATTAATTAATATTGGGATTTGACTGACTGATTTATATTTATTTTCATTCAATGATTTTGATTTAGTAATGAATATTCACATTCTTTCAACATGCATATCATAACATGAAAGATTGTAGACGTAGAAATGAACTATGTCTTATGATTTTAGTTCCATATTGAATTTATACTTAAAACATCTTTAAAAAAAATTAATATCAAATATTCTTTCGTCTCTTTTAATAACTGATAAGTTGTTTCTTTAAATTACTTTCAACATTTAATGTGGTGTCATTTCGACATAAAAATATTGTTTCTAAAGAACACTTAAACTAGGTTTAAACTTTAAAATGATTTCCTTTCTACACTAGCTTTTTATCTTACTGTGTCTTTATCATTTTGTATTTTGAAGTTTTATCATGGAAAATATATATTCGAAAAACTTATTTTGTAAATGTTTTTACTTCTTGATATATTTTCAAGTGTCATCATCTTAATGAGTACAAACCTAAGACGAATTATGAAAGGATATTGGGAAAGCTACTGTTAGCCGTAACGGATTATGATCCCTTATCACATCTTCCAATCTATACCACTTTTCATCAAGCAATAGATGAAGCGCCTTGGAGCAGCATTCGCTGCGCGAGGGTAAGCGCTATACAAATTATTTGATTTAAAAATTAAAAACAACCTTTTTTGTTATGATTTAAAATGCCGTCACTGGAAAAGAATTAGCAATAATACATTACAAGTCAACATAAACAGTATAATGTGGCATTTTTTAAATTTAAAACTTTGTCTAATCATTAATAATGTTATGTCGGAAAATTCATCGACTATGACTACACAAGTATTTATATTAATCGACAGAAGGTTTCGGATTCTTGTTTTATTTCTGCGGTATGTTTTGAACATATACAAATATCGCCTGCTTTAGTAGATAAGAAATGGCGCGAAACGACAATGCATATGTTATATACTTCAATACAAAATGCTCTCAGATGTTAAAATAACATTTTTACATGTGTAGAGTACTGGTGAAACATTTCATACATCGGACTGCAGGAAATTTAAACCACTCCTGGCGTGGCGCGCGCATCCCTTCCCGTCATGCATTGCAGCACGCGCTTGATGGCAGCAGACGATAATTTAGCATCTGGAAAAACAAAGTTAAAAGACGAAATAGATAATGAAGTTAGAAAAAATGAGAAAAGATCATGAATGTTTGTAGTAAATAAAAAAACACAAGCTCATAAATTGCGCCGAAATACAAACTACTTTCTTAATTTAGCGGCCATTTTGATGCCGTTTCCACGTGCCCAAACATTCCGCCTCATATCCCGCCGTTAGTGACGGATGACCAACACCGAGGTATAACAACATGGCATGTTGATGGGAGCAAACCCCGACCTACACCAAAACATCTCTCCACAAACAGTAATATTTTGTGAACCTGTGACGGCATACCCCCTCCCGTGTTTTGCTGTTATCTTGTAAGGGGGAACACACACCGAGACGATGGTAAGTGGTTTGGGGAGAATAGACACGTTTTTCTATATTAAATTTTGTTTTAATTTCTCCTAATTTTATCTTATTCACCAAGGTTTCAGTGTTGATATATTAAATCATTTTCATGGTATAATTTTTTTTTTAAAGATTTTATTTTTATTTTCGATTATTCTTAAGAATATATAATTATCAAACCTATTCATAGTTATACCAAATATTAACATTGAGTTGAGTGCACGTTGCCTTCTATTATCATTGCAGAAACTAAATTAAAGAAATTGTAGAGTTCATTTTTAATTGCTTTCGGAGATAAATGGTAATGAAAGTTTGTGTGTAGACTTATAATCATCTTCATCATCGCCGAATTTAGCTTTCATTTCCTCTATGGGTAACCATCGGATGCTTATATCTTTTTTCAATCGAGTGTTAACTTTATTTTTAAGGGTAAATTTATATAAAATATATTTTTGGGGCACATGACTTAAACAATGAATCACTTGCCTTTCTGTATACCTGAAAACAATGCACATTTTATGCGAGTCAATGCAAAAGAAAATTTCGCCAGTCGATGGTAAATCATTTACCCTGTATTTATCAAACATAGTTACACCTCTCTAAACTTAATCATCGCGTAATGATACACGCAACTTTTTGATCACTCTCGGAAATGAGCTCCGGTGATTTTGTGTTTTTATGATTAAATCGGAATGTGCAAAACATGTGTTTTAAATTTTTGTTGATGTTAAACATATTGCAAATGAGTGTTAAATTCATTAGAAGATATCTGTTTTGACAATTTAACATCTTGCGTAAGGCGCAGTGTGTAGAGAAAGTTTAAAAGGAAAATATTTTAGGTCTTGTGTAAATATTGTAATACTTTTTATCTAAAAATCATTTCTTCTTTGAATGTTGAAAAACATGACTATATAAAAACGATGAAATAATTTCAGTAAAATGATACACGTGTGATGTCTACGGTAAATTCTAGCAGTCTAAAAGAATAAGCTAAATAATATCACATCAACTATGATATATAATAAATATTTAACAATAATCGTAGACTGGTACTATTATGTTGATATATAAGCTGTCTACCTTTTATTCAATTTCTCATTTAACATGTTTTTACAATAAGAAAACTTCAACACACACAACGACGCACTTTTGACATGACCTATCATGCGAAAATCATATATCTCTTTGATAAATAGAAAATGCCAGGAAGAGAGAAAAGTGCATCATAAGACCAACCATTTCCCCCTCCATTGCAAAGACCAATGGTTTAAAAGCACACAAAAATACATTATCACCCTTATACTTTACCAGCAGCGCAGAGACCAATGGCTTTAAAGTATAGCGCTTCATCTTTAACTCTCTTCTTCTCATAGTAAATTGTTTTGGTAACGAGACCCGTCAAAAAGATAAATGTTTATTGCTCCTGTATTTTCCCTTGGAACAACGGCAAGAGTTCCAATAGCAACAACAAGAATACCAATCATACGTTAAGAGCATGGACCGCCATCTCTGAACAGGGTCATTTGTGGCAATTATGCCCCTAATTACTAAACCTTGAACCCATCTTTCCTCACCGTTTCTGATCAAAGGCGAGAGCGATGAGGGAAAGTGAAGAGTTCTCTAATGGGAGATAATCCATTGTGGAACTCTTCAGTGCCAGATTGCAGTCAAGTGCTCTCATATCGATCGATATTAGAAACAACTTGATCCGAAGGATACCCTTAAGTCAAATTAGGCAGCTTATGTTCTAACTAAGGAAAATTCGGCGTATAATCGTTCCTGCAGGGTAATTGTAATTCGATTAATACGCTTCAGAATTTCATTTCAATTCAAGTGTTTTCAACACATGTTGTAAAGTTTTATTTTTTCTAAACATAGATTGGAAATAAGAGCTACAGTGTGGTTTTAATTTAGGTTTTATTGTTTGAATATTTTCGTGACTTAAAAGTTTAGGTCATATTTGTTTTGATTTTTTATCGTGTTAATGAAAGAGTTATGACAATAGGGATACCCTCCTCATAACGCGTTATTGTATTAATAAAAAGTAACACTGGTCATTTCATCAAGATGATAGTCTTGCTGTGCTATTTTACTACTTTTAAAAAACCTTTTGAATTAATATATTAACAACAAAAGTAATTAATCTGAATAACCAACACATATGAATTGATATTTATAGATAAGAGAAAACTCAAAATTCTTATTGATAATTACCTACTTGCCTATGTCACAAAACATAAATATTCATGGAGTACTCAACTGCACTCAAGCATCATTCTCACTTCTGAACTGACCTGCTTCAGGGAAATCAAACTCCTAATTTTTTTCAAGAAGAGGTTACAAAAATATCAATTTCAATAAAGGGTGTTTGCATAATTTTCACCTTCTCGTTGTGAAATGAAATCAAATGTATTGTAAATACGAAAACGTCGCACCTGTGAACGAAATGTATTGAACACGACATATAACAGAACTCCAAAAGGACAGAAATGGTGCATCATCATAACTCCCTATGATGTGCTGAAACTTGATATAACACTTGGATATTCAAATATTAACAAACCACCTCCAGTTTGTGTCGGGGATACTTCAGTAAAACATCAGTGACTCGGGAGCGTGAGCAAACGTTTAATTCGTTAATCATATTTCTTCTGAATTTTGACGCATAGCAGAGGAGTACCAAAAGTTGACCATCAAGGCTATTAAATTGCACTCAGGAGGTTCCAAGTTTAAAACATCTCCCTTTAAACTCTAAACGCTATTGTCATAAAGGGCTCTTCCGTAAATGTAAACGCAACTCGAGAGATAACGATCTACTTTGTGGGAGAATTTATAACGAGCGAATTGTCATTTAATTCGAGATGTTATCTCAGAGCTCAAACTATATTCTATTGACACGACGTTCTGGGATATCACTATTAGCACGTGGTAATGTTAGAAAACATCTCCGTCCTTTCTCAAGAAGCAGAAAAACATGAAATTAGAATTTACCCACATAACAGAAACCCCACGTGACACGGCGAGGTATCGCAGGGTCAATTTACCCCGAAGAAAATATGGAAGCTCCCAGGAAGCACTTTTCATGAAATGGAAACTGATATAAGATCAAAGAGTTGGGCATTCGTTGATCAGATTTTAACCAGTGATAAAGGGTGATCAGCTATCTAGATTTCCGATCAATTTGAAGAGGAAAGGGGTTCCTAAAGAAAGAGTGCCTGGTTTTATGAATCAGTGTTTGCCATTGTGATCTAAGGTAACTGGATTCGCACGCTAGGTAAACTACTGAACAAGATCGCAGAACAGTATTAACCACGGTCAATATACACTCGAGGAATTGGATGTACACCATTTCATTAGACCCTTGAACAAGCCTTTTTGCTTGACGTATGCGTACTTCAAAACATTTTGAGGGTTCTTTTTAAGTTTGAATATGTGAACTATTTTATTTTTCAGCAGTGAATATAAACTCTGTCCTGTTTATTCTATTCAGGATATTTGGTCCATAGAATATAGACTGCTGATAATTTCTTCATTGTGATTAGAAAAGCGGTGACATTTTCACATCAAGTTTGCTGTGAATGTTGTTAAAAAATGTAAAATAAAAAATTTGATAGGGATATAATAGTGTTTACACACTTAGATAATAACAATTAATACGAGTTTTCTGTAACAAGGATTAGAGGAGTTTCCACAGAGAAAGATAATAATTAGGACATCGTTAACGGTCTTTAAAAAAATGCTATTATTTCAATGAATTCTAAAATATAGCATACCGTGAAGATTTAGGACGAAGATGACGATTAGGGACGATAACTTTTAAAACGATAAATTATACATATTTTCTTTTATTCTTTATTCATGAGATCTGATTTTGAGCAATTTTCTTTTTAATCTTTACGCGTTCAACAAAACACCTGAAGACGCTTTTTATTATTTTTAATATTTGCCAATTCAACATGTCTTATTGTATATGTTTATCTTATTTATCAAGGTTAAACAGCTTGATAGTTGAGTTTTGCATTTTGGACAAATAAAACACCATACAATACATATTGAACACAAATAAAATCTAATAGTTTCTGTAGAGAAAATCTCAACTGAAACAAATTCATTGTCGCTTTTAAAGAAAACTGAACGCATACAAAAATACTTATAAATATAATATGCAAATACGAAATGCATTTATGAAATCATTTGAGAATTTGAATTATTTTTCGAAAACTTCGATAGATTGTTAATATCATAGTTTATAAGTGTAGGTGAAATATTATCATAGTAAGAAAATTACTTAAGATCTAAACAACCTCAAAGTTAAAACTTACACAGAAGTCAAATAACAAATTGCAAAATTAAAATTGATTTTGATAATTTATACTTTTACATCATTTTATTGTAGTAGCTGATAGATGAAAATTCATCTAAATATTATTTATGAAATTTCATAAGATAATTATATCACCATGAGAGAACTATGGGAGAAGCAAGCAGTGACATCCCCTTTTCAGGACAGTTTTCTTGAGAATCCGTTTCTTTTATCTTTACATGAAGTTTTTAAACAGTGCCAGTTCAAGGGTAGTAAGTTGGGTTTTTTTTAAATCGACACCGAGCCCCCCCCCCCCCCCCCCCCCTTTCACCTTACCTCTCCATTATAACACTAATTGTTACTTACTATGAACATGTGCACATATACACATACATGTATCATTTTTGCCTGACAATGATTGCCTTTATGACGTCACAAGCAACAAACCACGGTAACTCGCGCTGAAACAATCGTTGCTAGGCAAAAATGATGTGTGCAAATATCAAAGATATGTCACCGCTTATAATATGTTTCACTTTATGGATAATGATATAAAATAAAGAAATAAACGACACCATGAACCCTAATATGAACGTGAGTTATATTAAGTTACAATTTTAAATAGTGGTAATATTTATTTTTTAATGATGTTTAAATACAAGAGACTCTGATTCTGAATTCAGGAATGAACATATCTAAGCAGTAGGTGAGTCTTGTCATATATATATATATATGCACTGTTGAAAAGACTTGTAAACAAGTCGAAATGCGACGCATCCAGTCATCATTAAAATGATATCTACAGCAAGTGTCGTCTGAAGTATTTCATTTTTCAAATATATATATATATATATATATATATATATATATATATATATATATATATATATATTTCGTGGTACGACTGATAGAATTTCCATATTCTAGATATTTATGAGAGGGTTGAGATTTCATGCAAGTTTGATCGTGGTAACTTATACTGCACAGTCGGTGTCTCTTGACCAAATTATCTTTAAGCACATTCATGTATGTCGAAATATCATCTATTCAGAATAATGAAGTTTTGTATCCATGAGATAAAGATGTAAACTTTCTCAACCATTTCCATCAACCACAAACCACAGTACTATACATAGAGTCTCTCTTGTTTTCATTGACGTTATATGTATTCGTCACATACCTCACATATGATTTATTACTACCAAAAAAGCTCAGTTGGTATATAGTAGTGTATTATGTTAACTACGTCATTAGCAAATAACATTGTACCGATCTTAAACAATAAATGACTTAATATAATTTTCATAAATTCTGAGATTTCTAAGGGAGGTAACTAGATTACGTTATACGGATTGGCATCCTTCCACAAGGTGGCAGCACCATTGAGCAAGCTCGTGGGGCTGTCAATCAATTTAATGACGGCGATTTGTTTTCACTTTCGCATGAAAATAAGACGACAATCCAGATTTTTTACAGCAGAGTTACTTTTCCCCATGTCGGGCTGCAACGAGATATACACTCTGTTCCTTGAAGCATAACAAACCAGTTGCCTTGTCAATATGTCTATGTAAATTGGTCGACACTTTACATCTCTGATATAAACAGGTGGATAGTTTGAAGTCTTTAATAAATCACCCTGCCCATTTTGTTGGGTCTCTGCTGCAATGCCTCGTTGCCAATAGCGCTGACTTGTTCAGTGTTAAGCTGGGTACCAAGTCGGCCCGGGGCATGAGATAGAGTCCCGGGGGTCCCCAGGAGGGTCACACGGTCTTAGAACTACCCTCACTGTAGAATTGCGTGGGAACGTCATACTTTTAAGAAGGAACAGCTGATTTTGCCACGATCTGATTGAAATGGGCTTCTGTAAAAAGTTTTAAATTTAAATTGAAAAACAATTTTCACATACGTTCATTTATTCAAACAACTTGTTTACATTGGAGTAGAGATATGAAGACATCAACGAAATGTCAGTTTTCACGCCTTAAATTTATCATGCAGTTTTAAATTCACCCTTTTCATTATTAAGAAATTAAGACATTAACGAAATGATCAAATATCAGTATTCACTCATTACTTTATCATACTCAGTTTCAAATTTACCCTTTTCAGTTCAACGTGGATGTGTGTTATGGACAATTTAATGTAAAAAAGAATATGCAAATAACCTTTCAATTTTCAAGAAATTTACCCGTAAAATTTAAGTAAAATGGCACAAACACAATGTTCACTTTTTGAATTGCATCCATAAACACTGACATAATCTTATCCAGAAGTCTGAAAACCATTTAAAAAGCGCCTTTCAACGAGGTCAATACAGTTTAGCCCAAACATTGACCTTTTCAGTCAAGTTCTGAATAAAGACGTATTTCTTCAGCAAACTTTTTGCGTCAATACGTCCTCCCTAAACGGATAAGTTGTACAAATTGCAAATTTCCTTCCGAAAACGGCTTGATTGAAGTAATAGGGGACCGTTAAGCCGGTTGAGAGAGAACTAGAAGAATTGCTAGTGATGGCTGCTCATTTGACGGTGTCAATTTGCCTGATGTATATTGAGGCAAGGAATTGAGGCCTTTTATTCTGCGAAATTCTGGCACATTGAGCGTTTGTCTGGCGGCCGATAGTGCCAGAGAGTCACAATGGCTGCAAATGTGTCTTGGTATTGTTTGTGCGAGAGGAGCTATTGCAGTGGGTTTTAATACCAATTTATCTAATCTCTTCGTGGAAAGGCCCGCTAGACAACCACATCAAATGAAATCTATCAGCCCTCATTGCCTCGAAAACGCGTCTTAATTATCGAATAAATCTCCGATTGGCGAGGTAATAGTGCCCCATCTAATCTTTTTGGGTACAAATTGAATGTTTTAAATCTTGTTGCGAACTGAGATTAATTGTAGTGACGCGCGCCTCGATTTCAATTTCTCATTTTGTCGACACCGAGTATAAAACAGTATTTAATTAGCCGACAATGGCCCGAAGGGCTCACATGGTCGCTCCGATCCTAAATACCAGGATTCCGCTGATGGCTATGATTTCCATTTTAATTAAATTCTGATCACTATAATCGCTTTTCCTCCGCGCTCGCCGCATTACCATCCTAGCTTCTTCGGCCGTCTTCAGGAAATTGAAATAAAACTATTACTGTCCTATAAGCAAGCCCCGGAGAAGGTTCTCAGCACAACTGCCTCATCTTTTCCGTTGATCCGAGCCCAATCTACTGGTCTTAGCCGTTTAGAAGCCTAAAATCGCGATGTCACTCCGCGCACAGGGTAAAAGCTCAGTCAAGTCGGATCTTAGCCAAAGGAAATGCGAGTTACCAGGGAATTAATCGTTGGAAAATCAGACCCATTGCTGCCAAGCGTCTAACTTGCTTTACAGCCTTTTCCCTTCATCTCGTCGGCAGTCGCCTCTAAATACATTGTTTATCAGCAATTTATGGAGCCGATCATATTAATTGTTGTTAAAAGGGTTATCAAAGGCTCTTCGGCAAAGAAAATAAAAAGCATAAAAGCCTTGGTAACTCATATACCCTCTCTTGTGGCCCGATATGCTGCAGGGTGAAAAAGAAACTTTCCTTTTTGACTCAAATGAGCACATCAGACGACCAGCATCGTGTAATAATACGCTGAAAATGACTTGCCCCATTGCTTGAGATATCTCGTTAACTCATAAAAGCGGTTCAGATTTGCATCGCTCCAGGGTATTCTCAGACCCTCGAAACAAAGCCATTTTCACCGAAAGATAAACATTCGCCCAAACACACCCATCTTGACATATTCACAGACACCCTGTGTTACAAACTTGATCAAATACGGGGGAAATGTTGTCAAATAGATTGTGATGTCCTGTTTGTGTTGAGTCTTTTTTAATAGAAATTTCTTTCATAGAAACAAATTATCTCGAACAATTGGTGTTAATGATTATTCTCTAACTTATAATCGCGTCTTGTGACCTTTGACGGATGTAGTCGTCGCTGGAGATAAAGAACCATAACTCTGTTAAACGAATCAATCATCTTCTCATAGACGATTCACGTATTTCTTTCAACTTCTGTTATAGTTTCATTAGCGGTGTGAAATAAATTTGAACGAAACCGTTTCGGTTTGATGGTTTTTCGTTTAACCTCAATAGTGGAAATTGTCTGAGTGTTTATGGGAAGGCAGGAAGAGTGTACAATGCAACAGATACCTTGATTGTTTACGATTCACATACACTGTAGATGGTTAAGAACATACGTTTTTATTGCAAACGTCCTACAATGAAGATGGGGTTTTTTTTATAGTAAACCCCCATACGCCTCGCCCGGAGCCAACAACAATGGCTGTAGACGGGCCAAACAAGATCTGTAAGTCTAATACCATCATGTATGGTTATTTGGGATTTTGTTTTATTTTTCATATATATTTGATAATTTTATATTCGTTTTTAATAAGCATTGAGAGTCATTACAACATATTTGCGCTCTTGCTTGTGTAATTAAAGTAAGTGAGGGGGTTGGGTTCACGTGATGTCAGCAATATTTTGGCTAGAATATTGCCATACAATCATTATATACAGGTAATAAAAGAAGGTGTATAATGTATAGGAAAATATCTAAACTATATTAAGCGATATATAGTTATTTTTCAACAATGCTATATAACAATAACAATGCTATTTCCCATTATATCAGTAGTTCATCATTTTAACAAAAATCACGGAAATCTAATAAATATACTTCTGTTACCTTCGATGCACGCATATCTCATTCAGCTTATCGTCATTGTAACTACCTTTTGTTTCCAATGAAGTCACAAGTTAAAGTTTCAACTGGTAGTGAAAGTTGTTCGACTGCGCCATCAAACGCGATGAAATTATTGGTCCGCTAATGACTAGGTTTTGTCTGCACTAAACTGCGCTGTGTGTGGCTGCGGGAAAGCTGCAAACAAAACAAATTTAAATCTTGATAAATTCAATATTTTCGATGTCTTATTCCTCAAAACATTGTCGGTTTTAATCAGAGTTGATAGAAACTATAACTTGTAAAGTAGTAAAAGGAGTGAGTGATTTATGTCGATATCATATTTCTTGACTTAAAATTAAGCTATTGAAATGGCACTTATTCAGCAATAGCAACACTACTTGGATGAAATGATTCAGGGTTCGAAATATCTTACTTCATGTCATAAGTTGAAGATTTACGTGTCATACATGTACATATATCCGTGTATTCATATAATCTAGACTTGCTGAATGAAGACCTAGACTATATCAAAGCCTTCAATTTTATTCACAGTCATGGAGAAGGACTAAAACTCGTCAAAATACGAGAGGATTTTTAATAACTGATAGTTAATTTGAATGTCCATTATCAGAATACTTCACAAAGTAAAAAACAGCTACCAATCAGCTTGTTATGATTAAAGAGTACTGTACATGTGGAAAGGTAGGTAGTAGTCCTAACTTCTGTTTTTAACATTCGATAGTGTAAGATTCTTGAATTTATTGACTCATGTTCGAAAATTATGAAACCTAATATAAAAAAAAATGTAGAGGACAGTGGTGTATCATGCTGGTCTCTCACACCAAAGGTCCGGGTTCGAATCCCGGTGGAGGCATCAAACATGTGGGAACTGAACCTAAGACTTTTGAGTTCCTTCATGTTCAAGGCACTTTATCGATAACAATAAAAATGTTAATAGTAGTAATAATAATATAATAAACTTTGTAATAGAAAATTCACCCAGTTGTATAAAGCGGTACCTGAACACAGGAAAGTACTGACCCTTAAGGTTGCGTGACACGCTTAATGGCTGCATCAAAAAGACTTCAGACAAATGATAAAAAGTGCGCTTTGCGTTCTTATAATAATTAATATTATCTTGTTTCAAACAGAGGTTGACACTAGCCAATTACGTGAAGCCACAATGAACACAAATTGCTTGATTATCAATATCATTGTTTTCTATATTTTACGCAGGTCCTGTCAGACACATAAGCTTGTTTTACCTGGTTGTCTATCCTAAAATCCATACACGTGGGGTTTATTTAGAATGAAAAAAATTATATTGATTTTAAAGTTGTCATAGAATTAGACTGCAAAAGTTTGTTACACGAAAACTCTCACAATTTATTTCAATCTGTGAAGCAAATAAATTGTTCTTATATTTACGAAACATTATGTACCACTACTATTCATACCACATAAGGAAGAACGCAGAGGAACCAGCATAATGATTACTTAAACTCCTGTGCTTTTGGTTAAAATTTCACATAAAACGAAGTAAAAATGAACATCAGGATATAAATATCACAAAGCCTACCTTCTACCAACAAAAACAATGTATATTTGCTTCCATGAAGCAACGGCTGGTACAATTCATTTTTCATCGCGACAAAAAAATTCTGATATATAATATCTATCATCCTCCCAGCATAAACGAAGGTTCCATTCAGTCATATTAATATGATAACATTCTCCTAGCAGACTAGGGTGTGTCTAACCGGGACAACACCCACCTGCCAAGAACCTAATGCCAAGTCAATGTTTGAGAGTACGATATGATCTATGCTCTCTTATTGAACGGTTATCATAAAGAGGTGGAAAGAGTGACTTTTCACACACTCGCGAAGGAATGCATCCTCTTGAAGCAGGAAAATAGCTGAAATTGATACAATCAGCACCCTCGGCTGAACAATAAGAGACGATTGGCTAATTACTTAATGTTTAGTTACAAAATATAGGAAAATGTTCTTTAACAAGTCTTCCGCTGGTGTGTGAATTCAATATCCGAAGGTCGACCCCGAAACTTGCTTTGATGATGTTGTTTTTGGGAGCGATCGTGCCTTCTTTAAAGCCACCGGTCGCTTTTCAGCCATTAGGGGAAATTCCCTTGCTTCAAAAGATCTCCGCTGTTCAACAGGTTTTCGGTGTCCAGTTTCAATCAAGTTGAGAAATTTTTGAATAAGGTTTTATCACGTAAATACATAAAAGTTTACTCGTTAACCGCCGTTCCTTACTCCCAAAGGTCCGCCCGTTTAACCATGTATGCTTGTTTCGCTGTAACATGACGCGTGCCATGCGAGGTTAAAGAAGTCTTTTAATGAATACCGTCAGTGTTGAAATGGGGATGATAAAAAACACGGCATTGTGTATAAATACACCATGCGTGTTCTTTGATACACAACCGTACGGAAATAGAGAGAAAAAATCACAATACATTGAGCGAGAACATTTGTTATAATGAGGCGTAATTGCTTGTTGGTTTGGCCCCTTTGTGTTTCCGTACAAGTAACGAGTGGCTGTGAGGGCAAAGTATTGAATTAATAACTCCTGTGCTTATATCGATGTTTGGGTCTAAGCCGTACACACCTTGTAAAACGAATACAGTAATTTGTGAAATGTTTCAGTTTCAAAAGCGTTGATATATATTCGTCTCGTACTACAGCATGTGTAAATAGGTGTTCGGCGTTATCCTGTTTCAAGTTATAAGCAAAGTCTAGCTTTTCATGCGTGTCACACTAACCACACATTCAGGTAGACTGATCGTGATTACAAGTATGACATTCTACTTCAGGTAACACACAGTTCATGTACTCACCTGTCATTTATGTTGGAAAAGGTGCATACAACCAATTAAAACCTTGCACTCAATTAGTCTCAGGCACCACCTCCTTTCAAATCGATGCAATATGGAAAATACCTGAAATGCTCTCCCTCGATTATCAAATATTCGTTATTAAATAACTCCACGATTTCAGTTTTAATAGACAAATAATTGTGTTATTTAAAAAGTAATATTTTAGACCTCAGCTCTTTACGTGCTATATGTTGTTTGAGTAACTGCAGGTGTCGGTTACATGGGTGTAACGTTGTAAGTGAAGCACATTTTAACATTAGCTTCCACATCAATACAAATGAAACATGTTAACTCTATCAATGTTAGTTAATAAGATCACCTGGAGAATGGCACATGAGGCTTTAAGGTCAATCATTAGTTGAAACAGGTTTTGACACCTTCTAGCAAAGTGAACACGCTGAGTAGGGTGACGTGAGAGTACACGAGATACCATGGTACAATAAGTTACGGGCTATTACGTCACCCTGTCTTACTCACATTTCTTATTTTATATTACTTTCTGTGCATAACATTATATGTTTTCTACCTCATTTTGATAACACATTAGAGCTCGCCGAATTGTACTTACCAACCTTGCCATGAATAAAAAAAATGAATAGATTCAATACCCTCTTCCTCATCTCTTTCAGACATTTTAAAACGTTGTTGTCTTCGAATAATACGTTACAATAATTGCTGTAATTTCTTTGTTAGTTATCCATTCAATTCTAAAATTCCTTACATTTCCTATAATCAGTGCTTTTCCTCTAAACTGACATTTTACCTGCTCTCCATCTATGTAGGTTTAGATTGATTACTTACTCTGCATACTTCATCTCCTTTTAAGTTAAGGAAAAGAGCAACATATGAATTACATAATAGATACTGTTATTGATAAAAGAAAATTCATCCTTAACTTGAATTTTATTATAATATTTTTATTATCAAACTTTTACGATGTTCCTTTACGTTTTCTTCAAATTTTGATGAACAAAATAATGGAAAAAAGTACCAAGAGAACATTAATTTGTAATTGCAAACTTAGGAAGTAATATAGCATGCCATTTTTAGAAGGCAACAAATAATCGTAAAAGACAATTTAAACGATTCATATTTTAAAGTGATTTTTGGTGAAATAACAATCAAGATTGATTGTTTTTATTATCTTTTTTTTAAAAACAACAAAGAATCTCCTTTCACTCTTAAAATACCGTTAATACAACTTTGAAAATTGAAAACTAACATTCATTTTTTACAATAACTTCACTTTAAACAACTTACACAATCATTACCGTATGTTCGTTTGTATTCGTTACAAGGTATTTCAAGTGATATTCCATAAATGGAAACGCAAATATTATTCTTAAATTTACACGTTTTTACAATATTGTCGCTCACACATGACTCTCTGAGGCGTGGAAATAAGCTAGGGCTGAGAGCATCGCCCTGCAAGCCAAAACCATCTGCGCTTCGCATTCAGTCATTGATAATATGTTTTGCAATAACACAAACATTCCGACAAAGAGAAACAATGTCTACGGATGATAAATGCCAACAGAAGAGGCATAGAAACTCAAAACAAGTCGTTCCAATGTTTCCAGAACTGTAGAACATTAGTAGAATATGATGAGTGGAAAATTGTTGACATGCGCCGTGGCTAAAGCGAGAAAGTGAGCGTTGTTTTGCCACACTGAAGAAATGATAAGCTCGGTTAGTTACCAGAAGCCATCCGTCTTCCTTTGATTTGCCTTCTTTGTAATGGGACGGAACGTGTTAGTTTTACCCTGCCCTCACCCCCTTACATCCCATAACCTCTTTAGTTTCAACTTTCTTTCACCAGTATTTAAACGATAACTAAACTTTTTATCGAAACTCATTTAGCTGAAATGACGTATGATATTATATTAAGTATCACCTCTTGAAGATATTGAGCTTTGAAGTTATCGCCTTTTGATAAATTTACAATGTTGCTAAAAATTGTATAATAACATCGCGCGCTAGTCGAATGCCGTGACGTCACAGAGGTTTGACGTCACAGTGCTAGCGGTACGGCGGTATGGAAACGTCGTGTCAGTGAGCTTTTGCAATTGAGCTTTATCTAAAAAGTCATTGATGAATAAAAAAAGCTCACTTCTGCCCTTTGATAGAAATGGTAATGGTAGATAAATGATTTTCACTCTTTAGATATTAAACCGACCACTCTTACACAAAATTGTTTTAAATTCAAACACATTTTACAAAGTTTTGTCAACAGTTGACAATCCGATGACTCCACAGATTGTGCAAGTCCACGTTTGGTAAATAGTCACTGGATCACAGTTCAGATTCTAAATAATATTGGAGGAATCACATTTCCAAATAAAAAAGTTGCTATCATTAGAATATTGTGTTCTTTATGTACATCACTTCTAAATTACTTACAAAGACTTTACAATTTATTAGAAACATAAACAATAATTTAAAAAATAATAAACTGATATTTATGCCAAATCACGGTGTTTGTAAAAGTGTAGGCGACTGTAAGATCCTTGTTGATTTCGTATTACCTGAAGCGCAGCCGAAGGAAATGTGCAATCTACAAGCGTCTAACAGTCCCGTAACCCTGTCAAGACATATCGAATTGGTTACCTATTAGGTCTATAATTTGTACGCATTTCTTCATTTTCTTCAAAAATTAACTCATGTACATGTCCGACTATGATTAAAACTAATCTCACACTATAAGCCTCACATCAAAACGCGGCACTTATTTTGGGATATAGGAAGATAACCCCGGAACTAAGAATGTTTGCGTATTATATAAACATTATAGAATAAAAGAAAGACAAGTCTTTTCTTCAGTTTATTGAAAGACGCAAACAAATTTTAACATGTAGTTACCTAAAACTCTCTTTATTATTTTTTACTTTTTTTTATTGCATAGGTATTTTGAAAGAATTTGAAGTTGCAATTCGACTGTTTTTCTTCCCCATTCCTTTTAAATCAAACGTCATCCTAATTACCCGCTGAGCATGTCACATGACTTGTCTTGACAGGTCATACGGTTAGTACATCGTGTCAAATATTCTAACACGGTTCTGTATGCAGTGGTTATTCTCAAATCAGAATTCGACAAATTCATCTTACTATTGCCTTTTAGGTATCACTTTATAAGTATAGGGAATTCTATTTTTAATAAATAGGATTCAGTTACAATACGTTTACTACCTGATAAGAAAATGTCTAAATGAGATGTCTTTCTTTATATTTAGCTTTTACAACAGCTAAAATATGGCCAATACTTGATATAAGTACCTTGATGGCAGATTGAGACGCCTTCCAATCACTGGAATTTACGTTTAAAGCCACATTTATTCGTGACAGACCATTTTATATTGGCGTACAATTGTCAACACTTCAACTATTTGGTTGACGGTGAGTCCAATGCCAAATATTTTCTAGGCAACTAGATACAATATTTTCTCAAAAACCATGACACTCGAAGTATAGGCCTGTCACATCGTTAGGTCGCCTTTCGGTTTCACCGCCATATACCGTATCTTGAGCAACGCGTGGCTTGCTTGAAATGACAACAAAAACACAAATTCAGAATGAACGTAAACATTTCAAAGCCGAGGTATGGAATTGTCATTTCTAGAAAAAGTAACCCAAACACTCGCACAATAATGATTATTTGTATTTGTGTTAAATATCACCATTCCAAAACGTATTTTATCCCTCTTTTGAGTTTTCGGAAAGGTTACTCGATACCAAATTTTGGCAAGTGTAATTTCGTCACTCTTTCTGCAGCGAACCCTCTCATAACCTTGCCATACATCATCAACAATTGGTAGCAGGTGAAGAAAAGTTCCCGAATCTTTTACAAATCCCCTCCCCCTCAAAAACTAGGGGAGATCGATCAACCACGGTGTCAAAAATTCCTTCCGCTCTTAACGTACAGTCTGGTAATGAAACATAAATAATAGAGATGGAAATTAATGGTCTTGCACGCGAACCAGAACGAGGCTGAGCCTCTTTGTCATGGCAAGACTTGCTTCTACGTACTCTTCGCAGCGAAGCGAAACAATACAAACAACAACGTAAAACATAAGTTACTTCGACCGAGGAAAATCGGTCCACTTTAGTGTTTTCATGTTAAACATCCGTTAAAGCCAAACACAGATAATTTGCTGCTTAAGTATTTATCCATTTGTTTCTGTGTTTGTAAGGCCTAGCGGCGCGGCTGGTGTTTAGGAGGAAGGATATATAGCAGTGATGTGTATGGAAAGAAAATAGTGCAGCAGGTAGACTTTGGGAGGGTAAGGCCAAGCGTGGTAAATGATGCCTAACGAAATGGCGGTTCATACAGCTACAAACCTTATAGAAAGTATTTGGTCGCAAATTTGGCATGGCCGTAAAGCGATTAAGCACCGGTTCTCAACAAATGTCTAAGCATATACGCGCCATGAAATTGCTCGCTGAATATCATAATACCGATAACATCGTAAAGTCATGGCCGCCGCTATTGCCATTACCGTTCCTGACATACACGATTTAGATGGACGGGAAGCCAAATTGTTTTCCTCATTTTTTCAACTGATGAATGTCTTTTGTTGCACTACCATTTGAAATAACTTGAATTGTCAACGTTCTTAAGGCACACAAACCGTACCATGGGCGCCATTTTAAAGATGGTTGTACAAGGCATTGTCACATTATGTCTTGTAGTTTTAGAATAATATTTTTTTAGGAGGATATTGTATTGTTCAACATATAATTCATAGTAAACTTTAATCATGATAAAACTATACATGTATAGGGATCATCTGTTTTTAATTTTCTTTGAATGGTTTTTGGATAGCCTGCTTCTTTAACGCTATGATTTTTCCTTTGTTTCTTAATTCTTTAATATCTTTTTTTCTTACTCTTCCGTCTAAAAATTGCTTAAAAGATTCCCCTTTGTCTCGGAACCAGCTGTGAAAAGCATATATTTATCCCCGAAGCTTCTACAATAACCTCATATCATGGAAGGCAAAATCCTCGTTTTGCTGACACCTGATTACCCCTAGTTTCATGTAGCATGTCATTTTTTTCTAGCCAAGCAAACCAATATGTCACGTTAAGCCAATGTGTCCATTCATCCGGGTACTGCCTCTATTGCTCGAATAAAATCAATTCATTGCCTATTTTATGTAAAGAGATAAATTATGAAGCTGAAAATATTTTCAAAGTGAATGTATCACTTCCACCGGGTGTTTCCTCTTCTCAACGGTCAAGTGGTTATTACAAAATTTCATTTTATTCATAATTACTTTCAAACATTTTTTGAGGGAAAATTATATAGGAACAAAAAACAATAGAATCAATTATTTTACACATATATAGCTATCATTTACACGATTATAATCTATATACATCTTCGTCATACTCAACTTTTGCCAATAATTTATGGTTCATACTTTATATATTTTCATGTATGCATGTCGTCCTGTCCATGTTGCATGAACGTTATTTTTGTATGTACATCTAACACTTAGATCCAGTGTTCCACCAATGGTTCGCTAGTTCGAGCCCACGCTCGCAGGTTTCACCGCAATGCATAGCCAAATTATTGTTCGTAGCTTTCTCCCTGCAATAATACAATCTGTTGGGATAAAAGTGAAATACTCTTCAAAGCGGCGTTAAACCCCAAATCAACTCACCTGACCTGAGAACCAATGAGAAACGGCCATAGAGAAGGTTCGAATGTCGACAAGTACATAGGAACCTGGAGCTTTGACAGGTGAAATCCGCGGATTTCCGGATGCCCATTCGATAGACACTGACCACTAAACTCCAATATTCAAATAATGTCATCTGTGGTAAGAACGTCGGAATGGCATAAAATGTGAAAGTTTTACTGTGGTTATTAAGCTTTCAAGGCCGCTCACCGATTGAACTACTCATAGTCGTTTCAATATGGCTTGCCAAACACCTTCCCGTTGATAACCATGCGCTGATGTAATTTTAACGTTAAGACTGAAACAATTGACAGGTGACGTCATTCTTACTTTGAAATATTTCTTAACATGTTGTTTTTGAAAATCGTATCTATGAATAAAATGACGCATTAAGGTGTACAGGTATTAAAACGAACATCCTAAAACCTAAATTAACCATACGTGGTTCGTTGTTTTAAGAAATGGGAGATTTATAAGAGGTTTTATCTTTTATCTGGGTTTTTTTGGCAGCTGGTTTTCTTTGTTGTTAGATTATAACGATTACAATTAGTTGTGTAGTTTATTTTGTACTAAAGTTCATAAAATTTAATGACTGACGTTCGGTAATCCTTTAATTGTTTTTTTCTTACCATCGTAGATAATGCTATATGTTTGATAAGTTCAAAGTTTATATTTTTCTGTTATAATTCTATGTTGAATTATAAAATTTCGCGAAATACATGATATTTGTAATTAGAATGTGATAATCGTATATATGGTTGCAGAAGAAATTAAGAACAGGATTTTAGAATCAAACGAATCTTTCATAAGTCATTTACAAATTAAAACAGAAATATGATTCTAATTCTCACCATTGCCAACCGAGAGCAAACACAGTCAACGATCACAGTTTTTTTTTAAACAGGAAAAAGTCAACTGTAGTTCAGTAGTGCCTAACAGATGTCCTCAATTCAACATCGATTTGTTGACAATTCCACTTTTTTCATGTACACAAATACGACGTTATGTAATATATTTTTCACATTTCGCTCCGTCTATGAGGTAGGCAGTCTGCGAAGAATGCGGTCGTGTTTAGCAAGGTGGGGACCAGATGACGACCACAACACACGCTCCCGTGCGATATTTACATGGTTCCCCATCATAATCTCAGCTCCATCACCACCTTCTCTACCTCCCCAATCTGTCAAAGTCTCTATCACTGCCCCTTTTGTGTCTCTGGCTACGTCCGTGTCTCTACATGTACCTCTTGTGTGGTTGTCTATGTTTTATCTGTCTATTTTTACTCTGTTTCTGGCTCTCTGTCTCTAACTTTGTCTCAGACTCGATTTAATAGTGTGTATGTCTCTCTTTCTGTCTCCCTGTCTTTTACTACGCCCCTGTGTCTGTCTGTCTGTCTGTTTTTCTGTATGTCTCTAATTCTGTACGTGCGTGATTGTAAGTCTGTTTGTCTACTGTCTCTGTCTCTCTCTGTCTCTGTCTGTCTCTGTCTCTGCCTCTCTGTCTGTCTCTGTGTCTGTCTGTCTCTGTCTCTCTGTCTCTGTCTCTGTCTCTCTGTCTCTGTCTC
Source organism: Phorcus lineatus (assembly GCA_921293015.1). Taxonomy (NCBI): domain Eukaryota; kingdom Metazoa; phylum Mollusca; class Gastropoda; order Trochida; family Trochidae; genus Phorcus; species Phorcus lineatus. The sequence goes on along the minus strand of OV121088.1, from coordinate 24,513,423 downwards.
TCTCTGTCTCTGTCTCTCTCTCTGTCTCTCTGTCTGTCTCTCTCTCTGTCTGTCTGTCTCTCTCTCTCTCTCTCTCTCTCTGTCTGTCTCTGTCTCTCTCTGTCTCTGTCTCTCTCTCTCTCTCTCTCTCTCTCTCTCTCTCTCTCTCTCTCTCTCTCTCTCTCTCTCTCTCTCTCTCTCTCTCTCTCTCTCTCTCTCGATTGTAAACCCCACTCCTTACTTAGCTTATATTCTCCTACCCTCTTCCGAAATACTTATATCAGCGAGAAAACGTCAGTGAAACATTTCAATTTTTAGTCCATAAAATTCTTCCCATGACCACTTCTACCTCTCCTTCTTTCTCCACCCCCTCCCTGACCCGCCTCCCCTTTCAATCCACCACTAACCAAACCCCGCCTCCAAACTCTTCCCTCGAATTTTCCCATCTTCCTACAAGCATTTACTCACAAGGTTAGACCGCCATGGGTCAGGAATTGATTTCAGACTTAAACAGTTCAATCTGTCTACTGAACAAGGGTAATTGAATACACAATGGGAGAAGTGTCCGTGTTGATACATGCTCTTCTTTGGTTACTGTTTTCATTTTATCATAGAAACTAGATTTGGTTTGGGTAAATATTGTAAATGTTGTTGGAATAAAAGAGTCGCTGACTTCAATATACGGATGGGTTCAGTCATTCAATGAATCTTCTGTGTTGAGAATAATTCTTAATCATGCCAGAGCCTCCCGATTTGCCATTGTTTGTAGTTACTAGTTTGCTTATATTAGAATTACATGGCATTTTGAATAAATCTTAAATATTTGGTTCAGTGATGGCGGTGTAGCTCGACTCGAGGGTATGAGTTAAAATCCGCAAAGGCTCGTCAGATAAGAATTTCTACTTTGGCTCATAATGTGATCACGAATATGAGAACTTAATATTTTGCTTGCAGTTTTTTTTATCTCGTCCGTGAACCAAAGAAAGTAATAAAGGGGAACGTTGAATTATATATACATGTATTTTGAATAGCAAACTATAGATATTTAGTTCATGTTAAGATCCAATTTTTGCCATTGAAATCAGGTTGGGGTTTGTAGTTTGGAAATCACTTGACTATTCATGGGATTGAGATGTATTGTAATTCACTGTGACAACTTTTATATAAAATGTACATATGTGCGGCATTAAAGTTGATAAAGAGCAGATTTAAAATGATTGCTTAAAACATGAACATCTATTATTTGAAATGTAACATAAATGAATTTTCGTTTCTCTGAATATGTCTTAGACAATTAGAATAATAAAAACTCTATGGTATGCAATTTTTTTTCAATAAGTAATCGTGGAGTATATATTAAATATATTTATTGAAACTGACAATCGAAAATTAGGAAATTAGGAATTAAAAAATTGTTTTTAATGTATTATTTACGTTACCAATTTAAGTATGTGCTTAATTGTGTCAACATTGTAAACTTAAACTCAACTTTCATTTAGATATGTTTTCGCATATACTTTCTTAGCAAAAGCTACAATTTATATTCACGATGTCCCAACTGAACGATAGTCCTCTTTATGAAAACATTTTGCATTTCTGTATACAGAAACGGTTATTATGCAGTTAGTATGAAAAATGTCATCATTATAATTTAGGATAATACTTTAAAAATAATACAGCAAAAGTAAATTTGATATTTCTCAGGGATGTTGAAGTCAACAAAATATTTCAAATTTTATCAATTAATAAAGTTAAAGATCTCTTAGAATGTTACATCTTGATATTGTGTTGTCCAGCAACATCAGCGTATTTATATTCGCCAAGCATTTGCCTTCCTAAATATCAGGGCATTGGAATAACTTTGCGGATAGCCTTTGGAATTATGGATCAATAAACTTATTATTTTAATTTTTCAATGGAAATACCAGCATATTCAATATAATGAAAATGGATTAAACAGATTTTTAAACATGTAACAATAATTCATTTGCATTTGAAATAATGAGCATTGAGCAAATATCTTGTATGTAGTAATTAGGACTAGGTTAAACAATATGAAAAATAAAATAAAAATCAATAAATTCATCAGCACTATTTATTCATTGCAAGTTTTCATATACATATTGACACTGTGTATACCTCTTTCTTCACACCACATTCGTATATATATATATATATGTATATATACAGGGGAAAGAGGTCACTTGAGGTACGTCGGTGTGACGTCATGAGTTTATGACGCCATTAGTACTTGTAACAACGTCACGGAGTCCACATAAACAAACAATACATAAACAGACACTATGTGTCCCATTCTATAACTTAATATATTGCGTATTCGTTTCATGGCAATGTCATGAGGGCGAATAAGCATGCCATGCAAGAGAATGACAATGGTCCATGACAATAGCACTTCTCATCCGTGGCTTCTTGGGTATGTATTCTGACGTCATTGTTTGTGACGTCATAATGAATTGAGACATTTGTCCTCCCAGAGAGTCTCCTGATGATTATGAACGAATATTATATTCACAAATCTAACAAAGCCCCTCATCACGTTGTTTGACTGAAATAAGGGTAATATATCGAATGAGCTTGACCTGGGTACGACGCGTGCGCCCTGAAGAGTCCTAAATGTCCTAGTAGGTTGTGATTGGGCAGGTATGGGTGGAGTCCTTGGCCGTATAACATACTGGCCGAATATGGCGATGAAAACGTGCTCATGCTACCGGAAGTTGGAGGAACTGTGGGACTGTTCACGTCAAGACCCGGATTTTGTTTCTTCCATTTTGTCCTCCTGTTCTGGAACCAAATTTTTACCTGTGTTTCTGTGAGGTTCAGGGAAAGTGCCAGGTTAAGTCTTTCACAAACAGAGAGATACCGCGTGGTTTTAAATTTGTTCTCCAAAGCTACAAGTTGTTCATATGTAAATGCGGTTCTTGCTCTCCTTGGTTTGCCAGCCTTTCCTCCCTCAGAGGAACCAGATTTGTGACGTCGGCGTTCTCTGTCCTTCTCATCGCCGTCCTCGTCGTCATCACATTTGTCATCACCATCGAGGAGATCATTGTCATCAGAGTCGCCATGGTCACGTGATAGATCATTAGGGGAATCTGAAAAAGAAGATGATTGTAAGTGGCGATCTAGATTTGAAAAGTGAATGGTCGAACTTGTGAAAAGTCTAGTAAGTGGTGGTAATGTCATACACCCGTGAGCGCAGCTTCATTTCAGAATTGGCATTCACTCCTATCAACGTTCCATTGAATTTATTTCGATCAATCAATATCGAGACATCAGGTTTCACTAATTGCTCTCATTGTGGATAATAACACCGTGTATTATTTGAGAGAGTAAGTTTTGATTTTTTTTCCCTTTAGGAATCTCCATCTCTCCGGAAGAAAATGGAAGCATCTTTGTCAAACATCGTATCATTCGTTCTTTATCGACAGTAACCTGTACGTATCATTTCAAACAAATATTGTTCTAACATCAAATCACAAACGACATCTCAAATGAATGGTAATGTTTGGCATCGATAATTCATGTATACAAATTCAGACGTTTATCTTTATTTCAGGTGTTCTTCATACAAAGTATCCTTGAAAATGGTTATTTTTCAAATATAGTTTTAAGGTGTTTGGGGTTTTTTCATCAAGTATGTAAAATATTGATTAATAAGCATATTGAATAAAAAGTATTTCAAAATTACCTTTTTAATGTTTTACACGTTTGAAATTTTTGATATAATAATTTCGATGCTGTTACGAAACCACATACTTATTTACCACACAATATCAAACTTGAGCCAAGTATTAATAGCCCAGATGGGTATCTAACAAAAGATTAAAGAATTGCTATGTTTTATACGCTCAAGAAAAAACTCCTAAACATCTGCTAAACGCCAACGATGCAGTCACAATATTGTGATTTGTTCACTTTTGTGCTGCTTGTCAACTTCAATCCTGGTGGCATTTGGTGCACCATCAAAGAAAATTCAAAACTGGGGCAATAAACTGTTAAAACTTTTATTTAAATGATAATGGATTTGCTTTCCTGTTAAAAGCGAAGAGCCTATCGCGTCATATCACAGATTGGTAATTCGCGATCAATTCATAGGGGTAGTACGTTGATTGAGACAGTGAAATCGTAATACGAAACAATTGATAATATTGTTCTTCTTAAGCACTTAACGAACTGATGATCAAATTAGGATTTTCGTCTCTCCCGCATGAGATGGATTTCCCGCATATTTGTTTGATTTATAGAGGGATCTGATACAGTTTGGATGGAAAACGCTCTTAGAGTTGATAGAGATCTCGTTTTAAATTCTCGAAGCGTTGAGACTCTCGTTCAGGGTGTTCGCCTGTACGAAGACGCATAAAGACAACGTTTCGTCCTTTCACCATCGCACACCAGTATAACGAGACAACAAAGGGATGATTTAAACATTAAATGCATCAGCGACGCCTTTCAACCTATCTTAAAGCGCATCTTTAGATCGGCAAAGGAGAGAGCTATATTCCCTCTCAAGAGACATCATCAATTTCCAATCTTTTCATACTAGGTCAGTTCCTCCCCCTCCGTAACCAGCCCCATCCCCTCCCGTCTCTATTCACCCCTCCCCCATCCCCTAAGTCTGAAATCCCCCTCTCTGTTATAACTTTCTTTCACATCCCGTCGGACTATATTCTCCCCATTTTACACTCATTTCCTTCCCCCCAATCTCCCTTTACCCTTAGGTCCCCATTCACCCTATCCCCTTAAACCCCACCCCCTTCCTTACCCCTCCGTCTCTAATAATCTTCTAAGATGTGTTAGGCCTTTGGAACAGATGGGCCCGCTAATTTCTTCCTCCAAGTCGCGCGACACTCAAATCGACAATATCTAATTGACGAATTTCTCGCTCGAATGCTTCCCTCCTGATTTTGATAGAGGCATGATAGCCTAACACGACCTCGCGATTGTGACATCATGGTCAGGCGGTCAGAGAGATGACATCTCTTTCTCCTTATTATACCCCTCCCCCCTCCCCATTAACCCCCTCCCTTTAACCTCCCATTCCCCTTGATTATGAATCTTTCATCGTTTTGTGTCTGATAGCCTGTGACGACTCTGTAAAGTTTGCTAAGAGAGTATTAACCATTTTCTTTTACTGTTCATTTTCTTATTTCTATATTCATGTTCCTTTAATTCCATCATTTACTTTCAATTCCTTAAAACCAATCGTCTATATGTCTTATCCCCTTGCCTTGAAGATAAACTTGTGTTTACAAACTCGTTGTATTCGTGTTTGTCAATGACTGTGTGCGATAAGAATAATTATTGTTAATCTCAATGTTTTTTCTATTAAGTTCTTCTATTTTATATTTATTTTTATTCGCCTTGGGGATGAAATTGCACATACCATTCATCACAAATGGTATTTCTATAAATCGTATTCCTATTCACATTAATAAGTTTTGAATGTAATCATCGTCGTAAAATAAGAAAAATGTTCAAATAAGATAACAAACCATTGTTTCTTACTTGCATTTTATCAAATTTGCCTATGTACAATTAAATTACGAATATGTTCATTTACTTATTTCAAATTATATTTTCCTAACCTTCAATTGCACTTACACAGAATCTGGTTTGGACTATTTCATTCAGAAGTAAACCTCCCTATATCATGACGTCCCGATTTGAAAAGAATATCTGGAACTGCGGTGATATGTTATTAATTCAACACACGCTACTGGTAACGTATTTTTATGATTACTTTATCAGACATAATAGCTGTATATTACACGCATGGACGATTTCCATGAAACAGTTCCTACATTAGAAATAGGTCTGTATTTTCTTTATCAATGTATGTTTCTGTGTTAGTATGGAATTGCAGACACGTATGCACGTTACTTGCACACTTGAGTGTTTACTCTTCAGGGTAAACATATGCTCAGCGTAATTGACTGTTTTCTCATAATAATTGTACAAAGCATTAAAATGTCATTGAAAAGCATACATCAAAGCCACGTATAATAACATAGCTGTGGAGTTACCTTCTAACGCGTTAAACGATTTCCCAGATACCCAAACCGAAGGCCCTTGCTTCCAAGTCAAAAGGGGAGGGAGTTTTCCTGTTGCGTTGCTAACTTATAATCAATATTTTGACAAGCCCCATTAACAACCTGTGTTACCGGAAAGAATGGATTTCAAAATTATTAGAGTTAAACGCCGAAAACAGAGTGATAAGACATTCTTACTCGTATCTGAAGCCTTTACAGTGAACGTAACTCTTCAAGTTATAATGATGGACATATATTGGTGCCTAAAAGAGGACTCTTGCTTACATTTTCCTGTAAAAATGTGGCATTTGCTATTTAAAATCGTGTTATTTGCTTCTTGCCTAATTGCCTTTCAGGTTTGTAAACGACGTCTGTCAGAATTTGAATCTAGTCACATCCGTCTTTGGTCGTGCAAATTGTTTATGTTACGTGCCCTGTAAATTGCGTTTTCTCGTTCCATGGTGAACATGGGCATAGAAAACGAGCTTTTAATTAGCCTGGTAATTATTGCATGTTTGTGTACAAATAAGCATCTGATGTACACGTGTATTTCACGCTAGAGTGGAGTTTTCGATTATATTTCAACAGAAAAATAAACTTATTTACTTTTAGAATAAATATACCTATGTTTTTTATACTATTTCATCGAAAAAAAATCTTAAATATTTATAACTCATCACATATAAATATACACGTAAAAAAGTTCTCCAGCTTTCCAAATATTCTATTTTTTAAAAAAGGTATGCCTACATCGATGCAGAAATAATTAAATTCAGTTTTTGTTGACATGTTGTGAATTTTAGTGTCACAAAAATCAAAGAAGTTTGATTTAGGATCTTCATAAATATCTTCGAAATGAAATTTTACATGATTTTAGACGAGCTGCTGTTTATTAAAAGAGGATCAAACACATCCACTTGATTTTCCTACATATAAAACACAAAATGTGATATAGATTTTGAAATAGGATATTAACAAGTAAAGGCTGAAACAATAAATTTCTTTTTAATATTACGCTGCTGAAGAAATCAATAAGATATCGGACACCAAAATGTACACCTTCAAAGTAATTAGCAAAGGGCCCCTGTTTAAATACCGATATTGAATAGAGCGACGCATGCCATTGTTATTAATTGCCAATTTAAAATTGCTTTTATTGATAGAAGACACAGGTGCTATCACGGAAAGTGATAATTTAAAGAGCGTGAGTTTTCAAATAAATATAAGAGTAAAACAGCATTATTTTGCAACAATTCATTTTGATGTACTTTACAGTAATTCAATTTGGTTGAATATATCAAAACCACTTTGATTTTTTTAAGTAATTAAGTTTATATGTAAAATTTCGAAATGAGAATGTAAATAAAATAAAAAGTTTCTGCAAATATAATCCTTTTTTATCAATTTACAAACAAGTTTACCCTTGCTATAAAAATTTCAATTTTCATTCTTTTTTCATTTATAATATTGAGATTATACTCTCAATTATGAATGCATGCATTGATTATTTGCCACATTTAAATTGATCAGAGGTCTTCATGGTTCATTACACGTTCCGGTCAGTTTAAAATAGACTTTAAATTAAAACCAACGGACTGACCAATTCCTTTGAACCGTAACCACATCAACTGTCAATGACTTTAGCATTACGCCATGCCTGAAATCAGACTTGCTGACCAATAGAATTATTAAAGTTTAACGAAGCGGTCAAACCTTTCAACTGACCAAGAAGTTCTTGCTGCTAATCACGCAAACCATTGTTCCATGACTTCTAAATGTAATCATTAACTTTCAGCGACTTTAAAGCAAAATTGGCACAAACTATGCCTTTACTCTAACCAGCGGCCGGCAGAATGATTAAAATGTAACGAAGCAGTCATCAGCTGACCCATAACCCTTCCACCACCAATAATCTCTTGTCTCAAAATCCTTCACATGTAATTCTCAAATATCAAAAAAAAAATCGACACAAACTATGCTTTCACCGCTGACCAATATAATAATTGAAAATATAACGAAGCGGTAACTTCAACTGACCCATAACCCCCTTCGAAACCTTCCCATTGCCTCCTCTCACAACGGTTTTAATATGTAATGATGACCCCTTTCTTCAAAGGGGACCCCCACTGATTGCACTAGTTACATTAGTGGCCTAATTACCCCCAACAAAGACGATATCTCACTGACCAGTGGCCCAATGGCTTTAATCTATTGACAAGTCAAGTACACCCGTTGACAGATACAAGTTAAGACAAATAAATATGTAATTACTAAAAAGGCAGCGCTCTCCATGAGTGTAAAACGATCTTCTAGATGTTATGTTGGATTATGCTACAGTTGATTTGCCGTGACGATGTCTGAGGATCCTATATCAACCTGGAGAGAAGCCCATAAGGTTTTAATTTTCTTTAATTCGTGGGAAACATTTTCATGCCTTGAACATCATGAGTATCTGTGAGGATATATATCATATTCACAATGTGAAAGATATGATGTGTTGTTTCGTGTACATTGTTTGCATTTTATAGCAGTTTGTAGTAAGGATATCTCGTTGAAGTTGAATGTGGATGATCTAGTGGCTAATTTGTTGAATATATCAAGGCTCTTTTTTTAGGTATGATAAGAAAAAGGGATATTTTCTTTTCGTTTGTATTTAGTAGACTATATACTCATTATGTGCAAGATATGATTATGATATGCTGATTAATGTAATTTATTGAATAACATGACAGTTTATGGAGAGACAATTTAATGTATGTCAAAGGAAATGGTATACAGATAACATGTTCTATTTGTTGGATATTCAAATTTTATTATTTAAATAGGTAAATATAATTTTATTATATCTGATCTGACGCGTGTATATTCTACTATATTATATTTAAAATTGTTGAACAGTGTTGTGATGTGTTGTACCGGCGTGTTCTTTGATACATATGATAGACATAAAAGTAAGGGATAAAGTCCTGTTTGATGACGCATGATCGTACTGTATATTGACAAACGGTTGAGTGTTTGTTCAATGAAGTTGACAAATGTAGTAATGTTTGTCTAAAGGTTTTAGTATATAACACACAAGGTCTTCAATAATGTTTGAATTGTAATGTCTTTTTATGTAATAGGTGTTCGTAGATATATAAAATATAAATACATATTTTACCTTCATATGATCTTAATATGAACATAATTTTCCTGTTTGTAAAATGATTATCCTTTCTATAGTTATAATATTTTTAAAAATCATATTAATTTACCTTTTTTTCTCTTTGAATTTAAATTGTTTTATCTTATCATTTTGTGTGTTCTCAAACAATCATGTATACGTATTAAAAACACTATATTTTCTCCCTATAGCTAATGACAAATTCTTTAAATTATGATTACCGCTTCTTTAGTCCCTGAAATGTATAATAATTTCCAGTTTCGTACAAAACTAGAAATTTTAACTTTATATTTCAAACATATTTCTTTCACAAAGATCTACAAGTACATAAGATACATGTGACATAGATGTGAATTAGTACATTGTTCTTAGGAAGGTAAACAGCTTCCGGGGTCTTGTAACATTTGCAAGTAATGGAAATCGTTGATTCTAACACAAATTATTGTTCGAAAAAGAATTGAAAATATACACTCAATGAAATATAATAATGTAAAATATCAATTGATATTTTTCAAATTTTTATTTCTCTCATTCCAGTAGAATAAAATATCTTAATCAAAGATGAACAGTAAAAAGAGTTCCAACTTTCATACATTACAATTAATCATGAAATATTTTTTATGTAACACTGTCTCATATTGAACAATTATTTTTCAATTTTGTCTAGATGTAAATCATAGGGTCGTTTGAAATGTATTTATTACCAAATATAACAATTCTTCTTTTTTATGGCATTAGTATTTCAATCACATCACACATATATTAAGTAGGTCGACGTTTTTGTTTTGGAATAACAACAAATAAAAATGATTAGAAGTTTTACTCTATATGTCATAACATTCTAAATTAATTTGATTCTCTATCATTAAAGGTTTCTTGTAATTACACCATATCAAAAGTTTTTCATCATAGTCTTATGTATAAATCATATATTTTTGTCAAATGATATATCTAGTAAAAACCTACCTGAACTGTGTGTCATGTCATCAAGATGAGAGGGGTCTATGGAGCCATCATCTCTCCACGGGTGCCAAACTCTCGATTTCGTCGTCCCGGTGAATTTGCTAGGATCAAGAATATCTGTCACCCTGAATGAAGTTGTCTGAGCTTTTGGACCGTCCGGGGACTCGTCCCTGTGGGGTGAGGGAGAGTGTCGTGACCCTACAGGACTGTGGGTGCGGAATGGACTCCGCGAATCTCTTGTTTCCTCTTTCTTTTCTATTTCTTCCGTATCCGAATCGGGAAAAGCGTCTGAATGATCGTCCTCAGAGTTGGGACTCTCCTTGCCAAGTCTTTCATTAAGGGTTTCCATTCTCTGTTGGTACAAATGCTGAAGAAGTCTAACAGAATACGCCCTCAGACGTTCGTATGTCTCACCCTGCGGGCAGGGTCCTTTAGCTTGGGACTGCATTCATTTATCGTTCACCAAAACACAGATCAGAAATTGTCAACGGGTATTCAAATTCTCTTGGATATTTGAATGAAAAAAATCCGAACACAAGATTTGAGTGTGATCCTGAGATAAACCTCCTACGAGAGTGTCTGGCGTCAAGTGCGACCCATGTGCACCTTGCTTGATTGTTATAATGGAAATCTGGTAACAAGTGCGTTCAAAGATGCTTACTCCTGCGCATGCGTAGTACCTCCCCTCGCTCGTGCGCTCTCCTGTGGGTCGGCGGCTCTAATTGAAAGAGAACTCCTATTAATTTCACTGAGCGGCGCTAATTGGCTCTCGCTTTAATTGATAGTATTAACTAGGAAATGAGATGGGATCCGGAGGAGTGAACGTGATTGCTTCAGTGTTAAAGACGGAGTGACTGAGATCGTAATTTCACAATAAATTTAGCTGGTGTTGTGATGAGGGATCAAGTGCCCTAGCTAAGTGTTGACTCGAGAATTAGCCGGTAGCGAGACGCAGTAAATAGCTCCCGTTTGTAGCATGAGGGTCTACCCGCTAAATCGGAACAAACTCTTTTATAAACTGTGGGTGAGAAAAATTGTGTGGCGTGCTTTAATTGAGATATATTTTTAAAATGTTTTGCAAATTTTGTAAAGAAGTTTATGATTAATTTAGAAGTGTTTGCACGTATTGCAGAAACTGTTGTATTTCAATATGTCTTGTCTATGTATATATTGTGATTTTTGGTAAAGAAAATTTTAGAAATGACAAATATCCACACACTCATCATAAATGTGTCTCACAAAGGGAGTGAAATAATATTCATTTATTTGGCAATTATAAAAAAATATGAATGTTTTGGGCAAATTAGAACAAGTAAGAATATTCAAATGAATGAATTTTTAAAAACCTTTACTATACTTTCAACAGTTAATTCTTGAAGATATTTGAAAATGAACTATAATATAATGTAAACATCACAATTTCAAAACTTAAAATTTATATGTTATAAAATTACAGGATAACTTTATTAAGAATTAAAAATAACCAAACAGAAAATAAATCTGTTATTTCATGGATAAGGATAGGAAGGGATAGTTCCCCAAGCCTACCCCCCACTTTTCTTAGACCCCGGGGGCTGATGGGAAAATCATGTGCACGGGGATATGGTCTAGGGAACAATCTTTACCCCACAAACTTGAAGAGAGATCTTAATCATAGTGACACCAACAGAAATTCGAGAAATTCTTTGAGTCTGAATTTAAAGGGTTTTTATCTGGTAATTACAAGAACACGCTGCGGATTCGAACCCGCTTTTTTAGTTTATCTGATAAGGACATAAAATATTTAGCTTTTACATACGTTTCACGGGCTGTTGGTGTTCAGATATGTAAATTCGAGTGAAGAGGTCGAATGGATTAATAAAGACTTTTCCTGCTTATCAAAATGATAAAACACATTTGTTTACATTTAGGAAAAAAATATTTTGACATACATGAACAAATGTTTCCGAAACATATGATATCATTTTCATTGCGTTATAAATTGGTTTGATGATAGCTGTTATCAAATAATTATTTTAAGATAAAAAGTAAACTTAATAATTTTTTTCCTGGCTGGAAATTCTCTTGCATGCAGACTTTAAAGATTAAAAACATTGAATCTCGAGTTACGCTTTTTTAAAAACCGGTATATCGCAACAGTTTAGAATAAATTCTACATTGAAATAAATATTGAATATTATAAAGGTTTAGGTTAATGACTATTACCCAATTCTACTTTTCTGATATTATTATTATTTATTTGATTATCAATATTATTTTCATGTACAATAATTCTTTTAAAAAATAGAAACAGTTTGTTTTTTATAATTCTTTAAAAATATTTCAATTTGAAAGAAAACTGTTGGGTCATATCAACAGTGATATTTAATAAAATGCATCAAAATAGAAATATCTATAAAGTGATTTACTTATAATTTCCACATCGAGAGTTTCTAAAAAGAATAATTAAAATATATGTTACACAAAAATATAATCACAGTAATATGGCCAATACATAAAAGATGATATTCCAAAATGATTACAACCATATCTGACAACAAATAATAAAGTCGTTTTTTTCGCATTTTTCAGCTAATAACAGCTTACTCCCTAGATACCATTGATGATTAAGAACTGAGATCATTTTACAACACCTTATGTTATTAACAATGATGTTGCAGATGAGAAAATTGTAGACGCTGTACTGTATTCTCCAGTGATTCGAGAGTTGTTATGCTGCCAATATTATATCTATTGATGCTACTATTTGATAGAAGCTTCTGTATACAGAAAATATACAAAACCCCGGAGGTCCAAATTATATTCTAAACTATTGCATTTCAAATGAAAAATCAAGTTTTAAGTTATTATTCCTTTCATTGTAAGGATCTAAACCATTTTCTGACTACTTGATGGAAGCTTCTGGATACACAGAATATGTACAAAATCCCCGAACGTCCAACTTACAGGGTAAACTTTTGCATTTCAAATGAACAATATTTTTTATTTTATTCTTCCTTTCATTATAAGGATGTATACAATTTTCTTACTTCATATTTGTAGATTCGATTTTTTTGTATCAGTTCAATCAATTTCTAAAATACAATTTGAACAAAAATTTGAAATATTGTTATTGTTTTGAAAGAATGCAAATATATTTTGATTTAATTTTCCTGGACAATTATAATAAACATAATACAATAAAGTGAATATGAAAATCAGTCAAGCGTATGTTAAAATTTTGCTTATGAAATATATTTACGTCAAAGAAACATTTTATTGAAATATTTTATCTTTGGTTAGCTGTTTCATCACCAAATAAACCGATATGTTGGTCTCTAGACTGTAAATAAGGCACTTTTATTTTTTAACACAATCATAGTGCAAGGTTATTTATATGTTCGTATCATATTGGTAAACGTCTAGCAACTTCGTTCATATGAAAAATTGAAACACTCTATGTTTAGTTAACGATAGTAATTATTGAATTTACGAGACATGATTTTGTGCTTAAATTAGGAAATCATATCTTTGAGGTATTTATTACTCTATTATTTTCGCGATAAATATAAAATAATACGTTTCTGCTGATATAATTGACTAGAACGACATTTGTAATTGTTAACAGTTTTTTCTATTTAATAATCATTATCTTAAAAATCACCGTGACATATTTTGCTTCACAGCGAAGACGTATTCTAAGTTTATATACCGAACATGATACACCTCAGTTCATGTAAATGAATACCCTCCTACGATATCGTTAATTGTGTAATAAATGATATCACATATATATCCCATTCCACAAATCTTTTTATACCAAAATTTCTACATTGCAGATTTGATGAATAAATATAACCTTACCGATGTTAGCAATATGCATACAAATGTATGTGTAATAGTAAGTAAAATGAAAATAATATATATAACAAGTAATTATATTCCCTGTTTAATTTTGACACACGTTTGACAACCTATCTAACTTTATGCTAATCTGTGAGAGATTTTATTTAATTTCGCTATAAAAAGGTACCTGAACAAATGATATCGTATTACCATAATGTCAAATTTCCTGCTTATACTTTAACAAAGAATCTATAAAAATACATATAACAATCTATGAAATGATAAAGAAACAAATTCAAAGATCATTTGCAGAAATTTTAATTACAAAATACATTCTTTTCATAAAAAATATTCATATGACACAACTTTGCACTACTGTAATGCAAAATTCATCTTCGCTTCTAATAAAGTTAAACATTTTAACATTTGAATAACATTCAAAATTAATGCAATGAACATTCGAAATTGAACAAGGAGTGTATTTTTATATTCGATGGCTTTTGTTTTCATAATTTTTGTGTTTTTATGGCACTATTATTGATACATGTCAATCTATAGACGTTGTAAATACAGTGTTTTATTCGATGAGGGAAGACGAAGTATAAAAGTAATTAAATGTCAAAGCTGAATCTTCGAAATTTGATAAATTTTCCTTAGTTACGATACAATTTACAATTAGTCATTCATAGAGATGTTCCCTCTACAATATCTACAATATCGTAACAATAGTTTATTAGTCTAAATAAGAAATATATAGGACAAGGAACAAATATCATGCAAATTCACCAGTTTCTTTAATTTTTATCATTTTTATTTTAAAAAAAGAAGTCTACATCATAAGATATTCTTCATTTCAATGTACAATTCGTTTAAAACTAGTTTCCTCAGTGACAAAATACTCTGCTAGTAAAGCTCTCAAACTATGAAAACGTTTTTCTCTTCTTCAACCGTTGCACATGCTAAACATATCCACGTCGAGCGGTTGAGTGAACAAGAGGAATCACTTGACCGCTTGGTAGTGACCTGTAGAAATTAACTGACCGCTGAGTACCACTGTTATCACTTCGAGACGTTAGCTGACCATCAATATTTGGCTATCTGCACAATTGTTGAAACACAAGAAGAACGAGTCCAGTGATTACTGGGTGTATTTTTCTTGAGACAAGGACCAGCGGTGCCCAGAGGCCCGCCCGGACGTGCTACTTGACCACTGTTCATTATAAATGGGATGAACTATCTTCGAATTTCATGATAGATACACTTACTTCAAAATATCAATAATATCATAATGCATAAAGAAAAAAACTTATCAATTGAAATTTTGAAAGTAACGAATGGAATTCAAGGTCCTGAAACTTCATGATTAATAAGATAACTATCATAATATAGGCATCTTTGAGATTCAAATGTAAAATGGATTTGTAGAAACCTGCATTACTGCATTGAAAATGAGTATAACAGATTCATACTAATAAAATTCTTAATCAATACTAATAGTGGTAATGCATTTTTTTTCAGAATCTGTATTCTATGCAATTGAATCAATTAAACTTCATTAAATGCTAAACAAAAATTACATTGAAAACCACACATATTTATTAGGTTAGTGTGATAACTTAGCCAAAGAAGTTTACAATACATTGATTCACATCCTTAAGTATTCAACCAGTATGTTTCAGGCGTGAAAATCAAATAAAAAGATATAACTAAAATCAATCATGTTATCAACCAATGAGAGAGTAGGTATATGAAAATGATGCTTGACACTTTAATTTTATAAGATCACACGCAAACTGTCTTGTTAAATTTGCATACACGTATTCAAACAACAATATCAAATCAACCATTTTGTCTAAAAGAGTTAAACCATTTTGAATTTATGTAGTATGACATTTTCATGTATGAGAAAAATGGGTGTTTTCACTGCATTTGGAGTCACAATAAACCACTTTATATATCATCTTAAAGAAACATTATGAATGGTAAATATTTCGAATGGTTGACAAAACAAGGTTTTGTTGTAACAGCGATATCAATTGAATATGAGTTGCTGATGCTATTGAAAAACTATACTGTACTGAATACAATGAAATTTTCAAATACATTCTCTATTTCATAGTATAAAGATTCTAGTCAAAGCTATAAGACTACTCTTTCACATGAAAGATGTTGTGAAGCCGTAACTTTGTTTTCGTGTTGGCATGTTTCCAGTGCCGTTTAAACGATGTTCTAAGATTTTAAGAATAATTGAATGCATATCCAAAATTTTCGCTACGCGTTAAGTTGTAGCAATTTAAAAAAATATATAATCACACTCAGCGAAGATTCGATGACACAAAACTTTGTAAGCGTTCACTTATTTTTTAGCATCATTAATTTTGAACAACTATAAGAGTAACAAAGTATCGAAAGAATGATCAAGTCGAAACAACTTGCTTTTTGTTTCATTTTCAGTAAAATGTTAGCAATTGTTTAGTATGAAAACACATTTCCTGCAATATTACACCAAACATGTGTTACAGGGAACATAATACATGTAACTTGTTGTATGAGTAAATATATCCAAACCTCTTTCCGTGAGTTGGAAATCATTCGGAACAATATTTAACAAATAGATAGCAGATCACCTACGTATAAATGTAGGTAACGAGAATTTGAAAAGAGATTTTTTTTTTCTTTTATGTATTAACTGTTAAAGGTGTAAGTACTTGTTTAATGCTAAAGCGTTAAAAAGAAATTTAAGAATTTGTGATTTACTTAAACTGTTAATATTTTCAAAAATGTGTATCGTATTTCTAATGATGTAATTACTAACAGCACATAATGAATTCATAGACGATGTGCAGTGAGTCCCTAAAGTCATCAAGATGTTAAATTCATTGATTTTAAATCAAAACTCAAAAGTAATTTGTATCTAAACTATTATTCTTAGACATTATTATTTGCCACAGACTTGATTAGCTGACTTTTTACTTTTCTTATGCTAAAATTTCATGATCTCCTCACATATTTTTTACTATACCAATAACTTACATCATAAGTTTATATTACTCTAATATGTCTATGTGCTATTGGCATGCACCTAATCTATGGATATAGCGCATTATTTTGTGGACCTTCCAGTAAGACGCAATAAATTAACTAAATACATATATATATATATATTCATATGTTGAATGTTGTTCATATATCAAACGAAAGTAAATTTAATTCTTTATTAACACCAATAATATAATCCACGCTTCTAATTTGCAGAAT
This sequence comes from Phorcus lineatus, assembly GCA_921293015.1. Lineage (NCBI taxonomy): Eukaryota > Metazoa > Mollusca > Gastropoda > Trochida > Trochidae > Phorcus > Phorcus lineatus. The sequence goes on along the minus strand of OV121088.1, from coordinate 24,496,188 downwards.
ACTAAATTCGATCAGCATCCGACTTTTTCTGAATAAACTAAAAATCATTTCGGCTTTTCGAGGTTCAGATTTCAATATATATTCCAACGTGTCAATGTCCCTATCAGAAGTTCCGTTACTAATTTGACACTATCGATTAATTAAAGGTTTGATCTCCAGTTTCCTCATGCCACATATTTTGCACATATAATTTTGCTGTTATCGTGTATTGGAAGCCATGCGAATCCAATGAAGTCTTAATGACGAGTCTAGGGTCAAGATGACACATGACAGAGAAGGCTTGGAACAGGTGCCCTGTACCCCAGGGCTAAACTCCTCACCCCCGGGACTGTGGCACGTGGGGGTGAGGCAAGGAGGGTCACTTGTCCTTGCAGCAATATTTGGAAACAGCGGGGTACTGTGTTCTACGCATAACAGGTGTAGTGTGGTTTGTTCTTGAATGTTCACTACAAAACCGATTGCCACGTAAAGGATCTGAAAATTACCGCTGATCAACACTAGTTTAGTTAGGTCGATTCTGCACCACATTTAATCTTTTTAAAACAATTTCTAGTTAGGTAAATAATTCTGTAATTAAAAAAGAGTTCATTCTTTTTGTCTAAATTTCATCCAATCCCTTACTGAACATGATTCAGCTTCAAAGTTGATCCAAGATTAATTTTTGAAAATGAAGCTGTTTATCAGATGAATAGTCCTAGTGTCACAGTTAGATCATATTTTTAACTGCGTCTTAGTTATGCTATAAGATTTAGCGAATATGTGTTCTTTTAAGGTGAGACAAGATGATCATTTGATATTTTGGAAATCTGGAATCCCTACTTACAATTACCATCGAGATTGGCTTCTTGTTTAATTAAATATTTCACAATACAGAAGTTGTTTCATTTATATTTATATTTATATTTATATTTATATTCATATTTATATTTATATTTATATTTATATTTATATTTATATTTATATTTATATTTATATTTATATTCATAGTTTACCGTTATTTTTATCTACAAAAAGCGCAATAGAAGTGTTCTGTATTATCTTCTATATCTTTATTCATATCCGTTTCCGTATCAAAATCCATATCCTTATCCTTATACTTATCCTTATCCTTATCCGTAAATGTATCCGTATCTGTATCTGCATCAATATCCATTTCCATATCCATATCCATAACCATATCCATATCCATATCCAAATCCATATCCATATCCATATCCAAATCCATATCCATATCCATGTCCATGTCCGTATCCATATCCATATCCATATCCATATCCATATCCATACCCATAACCATATCCGTGTTCATATCCATATCCATATACATGTTCATATCCTTATCCATATCCATATCCATATCCATATCCATATCAATATCCATATTCATATCCATATCAAAACCATAACCCAACTCCATACCCATATTACCAATACCCTTATCCATATCCTTATCTGTATAAACATCATTCATTTTATTCATTTCTCATGCATAGTAAAACGAACTTATACACACACCAAGAACCTGAAAATAATGAAATCAAAAGTAAAACATTCTTTTAACTTTTATGATATCTAAATTGTACACCTTGTGTAAATAAAGGGATTTTAGTCTTAGTTGTCCTATTTTTACTCCAAAACTGTATATGTAAAAAATCCTTTGGTTAACTTTAGTCATGAACGATTTCGTTTTAAAAAATGAATATAAGATTTGACTTGAAAATGTAGTTTCATTGCATTTTTTTCATCCAAATATTATATAAATCTAATAATCCGTTTCGACTTCACTCTTAGTAAATAGGATAATTATGAAATTAGCACATAAACTGCGACAATTTAAACATATATAAATTTCGAAGAATTTATCTTTCAATATGTTTATATAACCGGTGAAATATACATTGAATAGTTTATCATTAACATTTATCAACATGACAAATTGAAATAAGACATCAGTATGAACAGATGTAATAACATTCTACTTAGTGGAATTGATTACTTAATCTTACTCATTAATTTCTTGAGTATCTCACCTGTTGGCCTCATAACGACAAATTAATCACATTTATGAAAAGTTCAAAAAAGTCTCTCGAATTTTTTTACTTTGTAAGATATGGCTATCTTCGATTAAGTTAATGAACACATAAAAAGTAATTTGCGTTTATTAATGTGAGGTTTATATTTTTTCTGAAATTTGTGCATATTTCAAATAATGTTGGTAGTTAAAATCTTCCTAGTTCTTCCGAGGGGTTGCTGCTTTATAATGTCTGAATACTTTGGTCGAAAACTATTCTGCATTGTATTCATTTCGTCATCTTAAGATTTAAATAAACCTGATGCAAAAGAGATATTTGAATATTTGGTTAAATACATGTAGGTTATTGTTTCTTAGGAAAAATAACGAAGAACTTTATTCGCACATATTATTCATGATTGCATAGGTAAAATGATATCAAAATTTACAAGGAATCATATGATTCAAATCGTAAATAAGCAAACCTCATATTTCAACTTTCAAAATAATCATTTAATTTATTTTTAACTTCACATATAATTGCAAAATGTTTTTTTTATATTTCCCATTCATTTATATGTAATTCGTAATATGCTATAAACCCTTTTCGTGTTTATACTAAACAGGAAATAATTTCATGGATTGAGTCCGGTAGGCAACGCTACGTTTCAAGTTCTAAATCAATCATTTTCTACAAAGTATGCTTGTTTTAAACAGGGATTACATGTAACTAATTTTAATGTTGTTATTGCAGCCAGTGCATGACATCCTGTTCATTATGTCACAAGCTTGTTCTGTGATCAAATAATTACACCATTTTGCACAAGCCCCTCAGTGAAGACATGTTTGATAAAAGCCAGCCTATTTTCGGGCCTTCTGGCAAATCAAGGGCACATAACTCTTTGTCATAGCGATGACGTCATGGCGAGAGAAGCTCTTTAGCTCGAGTGTCAGAACTCTTAATACTACAAAGGAAATCGGGGAGATACGTAACAGAAACCAGGACTAGGGGCCTGTTTTGGGGGTAGCTGGCAGGGGGCAGAGAGGAGTTCCCCTGGGTGAGGGAATTTGCGTCAGTAGGGGTCGAGCAGCATACAGCGGGTGAAGCACACATCACAAATAGGTATTAGAGGAGCAATTAGCGCCCAGCAATGATACGCTGATGATCTAGTTATCTTAATAGGCAATTCACATCGGCGTTTTCCAAGTAATTTACGCAATTTCTTCTCGATTTTCATGGCATGTTTAGATGAATTGCAGTGCCGCGGGACCCTCAACGAATCCTGCTCCTGCCAAATGCGAAACGAGGTATGAGAAGTTAATTCTAAGTGTACAACGTTCCTACTTTCCGAGTGTCCTCAAACCATGATCCCTACCATTATCTCCAGCATAGTCTAGAGGGACTGGATTCCGTCTACTAATGGCGGAAAATTGACTCGTAAGAGATCGCCGCAAACAGCAACGTCTGGGATATTTGTCTTGACTTTTCGGTTAACTCTGAGAGATCGGAATGAAACAAAGAGGGACAGCATTTGGAATAAAGGACATTCCTCAAGTTCCCCTAGAATTTGGTAACAACTTTTGCTTTTAGAGTCCAAAGATGCCTTGCGCATTGAAGTCAGATTGTTCCTGCGGTTGCTTTGTTTTGTACTGAATCTAGGAAGAGTTTTTGCAATACTCAACGAAACTTTATTTACTGAAGCCGACAAGACAGAAAATAGTTGGCCAATAAATTAGATGATTTATCGTGTTTTCAAAACCTATTGTTCCTCTTATTAGTTCCAGACAAACTCATATTGCATTCTCTGACTTTTGCCCCTCAACAAACAATATACGTTGCACTTTAACATCAATATCAGGTGCAGACAAAGATGACTTTTTCAAGGTGTTAAAATATTTTGTCCAGAACAGGAAGATGTAGATATTTAGGAATGCTCATGATCTTTTGTACACCCGAAGTCATTTCTTATATAAACATGTCTTTGGAGATAACCTCACAAAAATAATCCCAAACGAATTTTTTGAACGCGGAGAAGAAAAAATACCTTTTAAAATCTGAACAAATCACTAGTAACAAATATGAAATAACATCTTCGTGACACCGCGAAATAGGCGTCGTTTACAGCATTAGTGATGATTCTGAATTCTTCATTACCTTACATTAATATACCAAATAACATTTTTATCATAATTATTTCTCTTATAAGCATATTTTGACTTTGAAAGATTATGGATAAAAAGTTATGGACATTGAAAATGGAGATCGTATGGGCACTTTTAAAACAATTTCTATTTTGGGTTCTCGATATTTTACGTCAATTCATATTCAACATACAAATATATAACTGGATTCAAAACAGGTAACATATAAGTGGTGTAGATGCGATGTCTCGGGCTACAATACAATATACAATGAAGAAGTTAAAAAAAAGAGAAGATAATATTTCAGGATGAATCATACAAAAAGAAACATTCATTTTGCAAAACATTCGTTATTAATGTGTGTAGTGAATGGCCCCATATATCATTATCACACTTGGTGATTCGGCGTACAATCTTTTATTACACCGCCAGAAGAAGTATTCCCGTGCGTTACTTATAAGAGCGCTGAGTTCGTAGTTGTCTATAGCAATGTGTTTTAGTGTCTTGAAAAAATAATTTAGATGGAATTTCGATGAAGTATTATCTCATTGGCATGAAAATTAAGAATCATACCTATTGGTGTGGTCTGTCTATTGAAACAGTTGGCTAACGTGAAATAAGGTCTTTATTTTTCTTCGTTTTGCTGGAAAGGAAATCAGATTTGCATTAATTGATAGTACTTTTTTATATTATTTGAACAAATAAAATAATGTGTCATATGCATTTTCATATCCTTTTGGGTTTTTTCATCATAGACTTTCTTCATTAGCATGAAAAGCAGCTAAATTTGTAAGTGACAAATAGCATGTTTAATTAAAAACATAATTTGGCTAAGAAACGTGTCTAAATACAAACAGTGTTGATTTGAATTCAAATAATCTCAGTCAACCTGCATATATATCACAAAATGCCTAATATATGGTATTGTTTTCGATGAAAATCGACAACGGTCTTCACCAGGTGAAAAACCGAAAAGTATTATAATTTTTTTGTTTGACATATTCGCACGCGCCGGCCGTTGCACATTTCCCAATTTTCGATCTAACATCATGACCAAGTACCAATATTTTTTCACCAAAATGACTAATAGCATTGAAAAAAATCATTTTAGCATAGGTCAGTCCTGCTTGTTAAAAGAGCCAAAGTTTTTAAGACAACATTTAAAGTATTTGACTCCAAAAACATACAATAGTAAATGTATTTATGTTTAAGACAAAGGTTAATCTACAACAAAATTTACAGATCCAAAGTAAAAAGAGGATAATTTTATCGATATAAGAGTATTCTTTAGATTTAACAGTTTTGCTGAAATGTTCATTTTAGAGCCCAAGCGTTGGTCTATCAGTTATAACATTGAAAACCAGGTTTTCGAAGTTCACGGTATTATAGTGCGATTACATTCAATCAAACCTAATGGTTGATAAATGTTAAGGTTATTATAACTGAGTTAATTATTCAATTAGTCTTGCATACGTAAATACAATATCTAGTTTGCACTTGTGATCGCATTAAACAATGGGTTGAAATTTAGTTTCTGGAAAAAGGTTTTTAATAATGCAAATGTTATAGATTGTAGTTTTACTGGTTCACAATTGCATATTATATGTAAATTCAATAACTAGCCTTGCTGAAGTAGCAATCCTGACTTTGCAAGGTTCTGAAAAGAAAACTATGGCCATACAGGACCAACATTGAACTGAATTAACTCGAAGTGCCCTCTATGACTGTCAGCGCTGGCGCCGCAGAATTAGGTAACCGGTCCAAGACTTCATTGACCAGAACGAGTCTGACATCTTCACAACTCGACGGTTCTGCGCAGTTTAACGTTTACTATCTCTGACGGACCACTTTGTGGTCTGGAGTCTAAATGTGTTTACAACCCAGACTTGGATTCCATCTTCCCTCACATCAAAGACCCTTGCTTCATGACGCTTGACGCCTGACGTTTTCGTATTGTTCAAGCATAGGAGAGGTCATTCCTTGCACTGGGTTCGTTCTGTAGAATTGTAGCGCAACAGAATCTGATGACCACTTCAAAGGCCGTGGATTCCTTTATGAAGGTTACTAACTGTCTTATACAAACACTGTGGAAGTAATTCTGCAAACTGAACCTTAGATTAATTTGTTTTCGAAGACAAGCAGCATCGTTGGTGAAGACATCAGAAATGGAGAAGGACTCAAAGTCTTTTGAGTCAGTTTCTTGTAATTGGTTAACCATTCGTATTTTGAATTGTTCTGATTAAACAAACCTTTCATCGATTACTTTCTCCGAAGTGTGATGTACATCGCTCTAGTCTTCGGAACAAAAAGAAAACAAAAAGATTTGTACTATAATTATGATATTGATCAATAAAATATTTTAGGGAAGGTTTTTAAAACCTATATTAACTTAACGTTATAAAGAGAGAATTAATGTTATTAATTTTTTTCCTCTTAAAGTTGTATCTGATGAATGTTGCAATTGAATTAAAATGACTTCAAGGTTCAGTTTTGAATTTAAGAAATTCTTAAGAATATTATCGCGCAAAACTAAATGACAGCACAAATTTCAATTTTCAACAGTTCAACTTTCGACAAAAAAAACAAAATATAGGATATGATAAAGTATATAAAGATGCACACGTTATAGTTTTACACCGAAAAGCAAGAAATGAGCACATCCACAGCGCTCTTAATTCAAACATGCAGTAATGCAAGCAAGATTTGTACTCATTTCAACTCAAGTTGCTAATTTCTATGTGGTCCAAGAAAAAATCATGCTCCTTAACGATCGTCTTATCGTCAAAATATATGCATATTTCCATTCACCTTAAACCATTAACAGCCCTTTGAAAGCATTTCACAGATTTAACCAGGGCGAAAATATTTGCGGACAAATTTACGATTTCCAACATGGTGTAGCCCTCTCGTTTGAGTGAACAGCCCTCTTTCGTCATGGGAATGGTCGCTTCATATCAAATAATATCGCAAAGGCGGTGTTCATTTCAGTAGGAGTCAGCTGTTGGGTGAAATTGTTCCTCTTTGGAGACAAGTGGAGTTAAAACGTTTCACATTCCGGTTACCCTGTGCGAGTAATTATAGAAATTTGGGGGAAATTTGGGGTTGTTTCGTTGCTTGTAAACCTCAGCCATGCTTGACGGAATCAGAGACGCAGCAAATTGCCGAGCTTCAAATCACCTGTCGTCATCCATTTCACTTGTTCAAAACCTAGGGCCTAATCAGTATACGAATCGCTGGCAGCTTGGTAGAACCAGAGTTACCTCCCTTGGGAGCGATCTTCAGCTTCAGAAGGCTGCTTTCTCATTTCTCTTCCGGCAAAAATTACGCGATATCTACGCGAAAAAATAACATTTCATTTTTTAGAATGAGAGAGTTAGCTGTAAAGTGTAAGGAATTGATTTTATTTACCACGGTGTTCCGATTTTAATGGTTCGGGGTTGTTTCTAGCGGAGGAAAAGAGGGTATAAAAAAGGGACGTAATCCGCAACTGTTGCATTTATCGTCCGAATCTGATTAGAAATTCTAGACCATAATGCAACAGTCGTTCTGCCTGCGCACAAGCATCAGAAAAACATGAGATGAGAGCAGGTCCGTTCAGTCATCAGGGCGACCATGCGTGAAGCGCGACTCTTGACAGCCATGGAGCTCATAATCGCAATTGCTAACATCTTTATATCAAGTTATGATTGCGATTAACTTATTTCTCTCACTTACCAAGGGTGACGTTTTGCCAGATTTCAGTCTCGCGTTATCGCGTTTGCATTCACTGGCGCCTAAAATAACATCTTTGATGAGATCGAAAATTAGATCCCCGCTGAAAAAATATCGAAATGAGTAGCGGCACCACCAACAGCGAATCACGTGACTTATGGCGTCAACCGCGTGCATTTGAGATAATTAAGACGTAATCGTCGGTATATTAGACGGAAATTATCTATTTTTGAGTTATTACCAGCCATGCATCTTTTCCTACACACATCGTTCTTGTAAATGCAGATCATATAACGAAAAGTCGTAAGTAAATTTGCAAATTGACTAGGCCAGCCCATGTATACATCATACGTTCATAAAGTCTGAATAAATGAAAAACATTATTTATCGACATAAATAATATTACATGATAATATTCATAAATATTTTACTTTTTATTGAAATGAATGAAAGCTGATTTGATACTTGGAATTTGGTTTCTGTATCCCTCGGAACGTGAATGTTTCATATTATTTTCAAGAAGTGGGAATTAACTTCTGTTGTATCAATAGTCAATAAGATAAATCTTCTCATCGATGATTCAGTTGTCGTTGATCAAATGAAGGATTTACCTTAATCGAAAATTAAGTTCAGTGTTAATTAGCTTTATTGTGTCAAGTTGTACACTCAAATGGACTATACTATAAAAAGAAAATCACAGAAACATGAAACAAATATTAAATTTGAAAGTTTGTGATCAACATTAAAACGAATTTTACAAGAATATGCAAATCAAAAGAAATTACATTATTATTATAATCAGCTATACAATTTGATTCTCATGAAACAAAAACTTTAATGTAAGTTTGAAAGTCGCAATTTCACCCTTTTCACATTTGCAGAAGTCTCCCTATTATTTACAGAAAGAGATCTCCCTAATTTCGTTGTGAAAATTACCAGAAAAAAATAACCATTGTCAAGCTGAAAATGTACTGGCACCAAAATCTGTATGCATACAATTAAACAGATTGTTCTAACTGAACTCTTACAAACACATTGCAGGTATTCCTTGAAAATACCATAAAATGAGTAAATTCAAGTGTTTGTTCCGTTGCCAAATATAGCAAACGCGTAAAAACACCAATCTCTCGGATCAAATAATGAAGTCTTGCCAAATGACGACAGGCTTGACGACAAGTTTAAAATTAAAGCTCGTTTTTTTACCGCATGTAAGAACTACAATTTTACTTATATCAGTCCGTTAAAGGAGGTTAACTTTAAGGGTCTACAATTTCATTTCTGCATGAGATAAATATGTATCCAAAGTTTAATCTTTTTGACCATTGCTAGGTTGTAGCTGCAGTTAACTGATCGCTTGGGGTGTATTATGTTAACAGATATGGTTGACTATTTGAAATAGATACATCATGTATTCGTTGTGGATATCTGGTTAACATAAATATGTTTTTAAAAATATGAAAAAATAATTTGAAATTATAACACAGAAATGATAACAGGAGTTGTTTGTTTTGTTTATTATTTCGTTTATTTAGATACCAGACATAATGAGAGATAATTTTGAATTTGATGAACTCAATAATGATATTGAAAACCAATATCGTATTTACACTTTGCTTGGGTGATAGTTAAAATTGAATCTCATACTGTTTTTCAATATTCATGCATGCGATTTAAATGAGATATCATCTTGATTATTGCCATTATTGCTTTTCTATCATGTTTTTGAGTTTTAATTTTTAGTACAGATTGATGTTTGTGAACTTGAAACTAACGATTATTTATTATTTTACTGAAATGATCGTAGATAATTTATATGCAACCTGTCGAATTAAAACGGGAAAATCAACGATCAAAACTGATCCATAAGTTTTAACCTCCATCAAAGAGTTCCTAATTTAGTCCATGAAATAGTTTTCGTATACCTTTTTAATAATTTACCACTATTCCTTTTTCCCCAAGGATTTGACGAAGATTCGAAAATTTTCAAAGCGGTAAATGGTTCCTTATTTCATAAACAAGATTACCCTACTGGACTTCCAAAGTCACCATACATTTATAAGTTCGTAGCCAAAAGTTCCCATTCAAACACAAGGGCTTGATTCTCTTCTGATCAAACACAAGCCTTTCATACCCAATTTGTGAACTCGCCACTTGAACGTGTTTAGTCTTTCAACATTTATACATGCCATGGTTTAATAAAGAGATCTTACACTCAAGTAATATTGGCGATCTATCGATGGCCGTGAAGGAATGTGAAGATCCATAAGAGATAGAGAGATTATGATCACGTGACTTGAGATTAAGAACACGTGACCTGTATGCATTGGAGTGTGGGTGAAATACCATCCGCAATGGCAAGTAGACTCCTCTTTCAGTAATGAAAAAGATATTTCAAATATTCATACCCACTTAAGTGACTATTCACGACCGCACACTGGCGCATTAGCTATCAAAAGCATTAAAAGTACGTCTCTTTTTAATAGTCTCTGACGGTTTTGTGTATTTAAGATTAATCGTTTGTAAAGCACTGATTTCTTGGAGTATGTTTATGAACATGATTGCATCAAAAGAAATCAATGGCAAAGCAATGCTCTTTGTGAAGGTATGTTTTAAACTTATATTAGATATCTATCTCATCTTTGGCATCGATTTACATGACGTCACATTTCCCTACAAAGCCATTTGCCTTTGAAAATATCCTGATCAAAATTATCCCTCTTAGGTCTTGTAGGAACGTAATGTCTCTGTTGAGGCCATTATGGTTGACACCATGGCAAAATGGGATGTTTATGACAATCAATTCTAACCGGAACACCTTGCTGTATGGTTTCCTCCCCGCCCCTAGAATTAACGCCGAGCGATGTGAGCCTGTTCACAAATATTTATCCCCCCTGTTAACGTGAAAACAACAAAGGTAGGCAGGTAATGAAAACAAGTCGACAAGACCAAAAGCTCAAGCCACCCGGGGTAGTTTACAAAACAAGTGTCGTCGAGTGCTTCAGGATCACTTAGGGGTGGCGAAATCCGTCCGGTTATAGCGATACTGGTTTCGGGTGTGTGTTTGCCGGATTATATTACAATTTAACCCCCGGGAGCATGATGCATTGTGGGTCGTGGCAATTATTAGAGTGTTGGGAAAATATTGGAGGAGAAATCTTATATATATTTAAACTTCCGAATCACTGTTTTTCTATCTCTTGATGGCCCTATGAATTTTGAAGGAAATTAGGTTGTTGAGAGGTAAATTGTATTAGCATGACACTAGCGAAAGAAAATGGGAGAAGCCAACAATGCCATAATTAAATTTAAATCTTTTGACACTAATCTTGCAAACGATACCTCTCCGTCAATTAAGCCTGACTGATTCATAATATGGCATGTCGTGAAGTTGAAGATTCGATTTCATGGGAACATGCAGGTCACTTTAAAAGTGTCGGTTGAGTGTACAATTGCTCCAAGATAAGTCTACTACACTTTTATCACAAGGTATTAATGTAGAAATGCATTTCTTGTCAATTTAACAGATGTAGTACATACCACATACAATAGCACCGTAGAAATATCTATAATTATTATGTTTGAATTATATCAAATCGAATAAACTACAATTAACTGGCCATTGCGGATAAAATAATATGTCAGGTCATAAAAGTGACGCCATGTCCCTTTCGACGTGTTTTAAAACGTGTTTTAAAGCATTTGCTTATAGGTAAATTTGTTGTAATTTCCCAGTTTGGTATGTCCGGTACTCTCGCCGAAAAAAACCCCAATATTTCAAATACCTATATGTGTTAATCATTACTTCAATCTTAAAAGTTCTAGTAATTTTGAAAATAACATGATCCATTTTTTAAAGATTAGTTTTCACCAGATCGTCTTGATAATTATAGAATATGCTTTTATTTCTGTAAGTATGTAATTGAAAGTTCTTGAAAAAATTAAGTCCCGTGATTTTCGAAAATAGGGGCAGTAGCATGTTTATTTGTAAAAGAAAATATCTTCATTCTTTTCCAATAAACATTAACTGAAGCCAAATGTATTATTTAAGAGGAACAAACATCTCATTACGCAACCTCGTGGAAGAAATGATCAAATATCAAGCAAAAACCAATGGCGGCCATTTTTGTGTGAACACCTTTTAATCATTTGAAGTAAGAAATGGATTCGAATAGTCTAACTGAACATGGTACGTTAATTATACCCCCCCCCCCCCCCCCCCCCATTGTTTTTCAATTTGTAACTGTTATTTCCGTTGTCGTGAATATACCCCTTTTTTTGTAAAAGCAAACGATATAAAATGATTTGCCTTTAAACTGCTTTGAAGGCTTCGGACCAACGTTCTAAATGCAACGTTATTGAATAGATACGTGCTATACTATTCAGATAAACATGTGCATGTAATATGTGAAATGCCCATCACTTCTGCCGTGTCCACAGTGATCTATGTCCACTATACAGTCCACTTGCAACGCTGTCAGGCCCTACCAGGTGAGATTACTTAACTCAATTGATGCTGGCGTCAAGCGATGTGGCGATTGTGAGGCATGGCCATAACCCTCTGACACAAAACATACCTCATCTCTGGGTGTCCCATCTTATTGCCGTCCACATACCGAATCTGAGAGGAGATGGGGAAAGAAAATAGACACATCATACTAATAGTTTCTCCTTACAATGCAATCAGCTGATTTTCCATTAAGGCAATTATTACGGGCAACCCATAGCACTTGAGAAGCGCAATAAAAAGCGTTGTTACGCATTTCCGCTCATTCGAGACGGTTCGTTTGGAAAAGAGCCCATTATTGCAAGATAGAGATTTGGACACGATGGTCAAGAATGAGATTTGGCTGATGGTCAAGGTGTAATTCTGACCCTCCTAAACAGGTGCCCGTTCGTTGGTTCCACTTATTACCCTCTGACCTTATGACTGACCGGCCAAACAAACATTGACGACCATCGGTGTCCGTTTCAAGACGATTGGAAAGGATTTCAACCGAGACAAAAGCTGTTCAAACGAAAATTAGTCGTATCATCTCAGTCTAAATCTGCAATTTGGATATTTGCTTCCAAAAGGTTTTGTCATCTGGTCACCCCGAAAGACATCCACCCCTTTCACCCCACTCTCACCTTACACCCTTTGCCATTTCTTTAACTATTTAGATAAAATCCTGTCTTTTAAAAAAAATTCAATTAGTAATCAGTATTGTCCATTTTGACACCATCTCTCTTCGATTGTCCCTCCCTTTCAATCCAACCCACCATTTCTTTAACTATTAAATAAAGCCCTGTCCTTTTCAACGTTCATTCGATGTCCTTATTGTTCGTCTTGGCAGCTTCATGATAATCATACTCTCATATAGCGTTGCTACAAAAACAGTCTAGAGGGCTCGGGAACAATATTGCTAGTTTATAATGGCTCCAATTAGAGTGTTTGTGTACATGGTATTGTCAGACTAACTCATCCCCCGTCCATCACACGACTTGAAATGGACTGTCCAGACACGATATGTAAACAATTAAACAGAAACGACTTCTCATCTTCAACGATACTCAGTGACACCAACAGCTGTTGGCACTGTTAACTTTCTGATGGGAGGCCGTCTGAAAAGTTTGCTGATAATTCTTTTTTAATTAAATTGTAAATTTGAGGGTTTTCGTGGATAAAAAGTGGAGTTATCTATTTTGTTATTAACTGATATTTTTTAACATCTGGTTTATTTTCTGTAACTTTCTAGACTGTAAGGCATGTTTACCAAATTCGTTTTTATGTTGTTTGAAATTCATATTAGATCTGTATTAAAACAATATAGTGGTCTGAAGTTTTATATTGGTAAAATATATGTATATCAGAATACTCATTAATTGATACAAATGACATACAATGACAACATGACAATTTGGCTTTAGAGGAAGTGTCTATAAAAAGCAGTGTTAAAAATGTTAATATCAACTTTAACCACTGCGCATTAATTTATGATACACAATGCAAAATATCTATATTATATGAACTTCTACATATTTTCGATGGATATAGAGGACAAAGAAGAATAGTTTTAAAATCTAGAATTTAAGTTTAATTTTTTAAAATATCTGTTCATCCACACGTCAAATAAAAATTATTTGTGTGCTTCTTCACTAACTATTTGAACGTTACTCGTTCTTATATTGAGTCCTTGTTTCGTTAACTAATGTTGTTATTCTTATCTTTTTTATTCTATTGATTGTTTATTTCCGTTTCATTTTCTGCTACCAATTTCTGTCAGTCTTGTTACATATTCTGTTATAGGTAAAATGTAGACTTCGAATGGAATATAAATAAAATCAGTGCAATGCGTTTATAAAAAGATATTTAACTGTTCTTGTATTAGTCCAGACTTGATCTAGACTATATTAATGACACCAATTTTATACACAGTCATGGCGCTAAAATAGGGAAAATGTCATTTAAGAATTCTTTACTCACATTGCCATGCTAACTCATTGTGGTGAGATCAGCAATCAAACTTAATGACGATTCACTACGATACAAAAACCTGGGTCCCTAAAGTGCATAATCTATCCTGTTTTTGTTTGCAAATATATATGTAAAATGGAAATAAATACGATTTTACCAAATGTTATTATGTGCTACGGGTTTTCAAAATGAAATATACTTACCGTGAAAGAGATTTTTATATACGGATTCCCTGAAAGAATTGCTTTAAGTCATATACCTGTACAATACCTTCACATTTTCAATTTCGAAAAGAGTGAAATATATTGTATATATTGTTTTCAGTATACTCACAAAATATGATATATAGAATATAGTATTTGTTTGATATACTGTTTACAAGATATGGATTTGTTGCTTGAAGTTTGGAAACATAATTGTCTACCATCTGAATTTTACATATACGACATATTTTGCTATCTTATCAACTCAAACAATTAATGTAGATTGCTATACAAATAAGTCTGAATTTATGAAGTCTAGAATGAGTGAAGCAACGGGATATAAATGCCGTTTCAACTGTGGAACATACTCTTGAATTAATTGATGGTGATAAACGTCACTTTCGATAGAGGGCAATATTAATTATCGGTTTAACCAACACATCTACTGCAATTTCTTCAATCTCACCCCCCATTGTGATATCGTCGGTGTACAAAAGCCAATTAACTTATCTCAAGTGGTTGCTAGAATCTCTCGTTATCTCATTCGTCAGCTAATAGCGCCCCCTACACGTGTCGACTGTCAACAGGGGAGATAACACACTCCGTGTGGCGGCCATTTTGACACTTGAAGCTGTCATCACGTGATTCTCATAGCGAGGCTGGGAGTCGTCTGCTCATAGCCAGAGGGCGGGAAGTTAGCTTCTGTCTGTCATCACATAATCAGAGAAGGTGATTGAAGCTTCAGAACCCGCCGTTATTACGAAGCTCCGGGATTGTAGCCATTTTATCGCAAACCAAGTATGTCCGTAATCATGTAATTTATACAAGATGGCGTTTCGTTTGGACACGCAAGCCAGACAAATTTGTCTTATCGGCTGAGCTTCACACTTCCATATGGTCCAAACTTGTAGTTTGTTTTCATTCCTGGCACTTGCCAAGGCGTTTACTAATTTTACTGCTTGTTAATTAAGATGAAAGTTGTAAACATGGTGAAAAGACCAGATTCCTGAGCCCAAACGCCATTATTCAGCCAGATGCCAGTGCTAAGTTCATCCTTCAACCTGTAAAATGAGAGGTTTTATTACCTTGCACATTACCCGAAGAAATCCTTCGCTGATGTTGTTGCTTTTACGGCCCAAGAGGTATTTACGTTCCCCATTTCTCTCTCTACCAGTCATCACCGTTCAAGATGTAGTTATACATCACTATGATGCTCGTACAAACTCTAAGTGGGTGTTGATGGGTCATGGTAAAGGGATAACTCTTGAAGATGAAAAACTGCACTAAGAAACGCTGACAAAATAGCATGGAAATTGGACCATCGAGATCATGGGAAACAATGTGTGGTTTTCTAAAATTCCCGAAAGTTTGAAACGGAAGCCTTTAGAATAAAGTTTCACTATACTCAATATTTTAAGACGAACGAATTCTATGGATGTTCAACTTCTTTATTGCACGAATTGCGACGTTTCGGTGTAGGTACTAACACCGTTATCAATCCAGCTTCTAAAAAATGGCCCTTAGATAAAACAGTTACTCAATATTTGTCAATTCTGTTTCTTTCTTATTATAAGAAATAAATATAAAGATAAGACTTTAAAAAGGAAGTTTCAAGAATAGCGTTATGTATGATGTATTTGAAATTTTCCATTCGTGTTTATTTCGTATTTTGAGGCGTTTATTTGATGTAAAAATAATTTATACAATATTGGTTAGTTACAAAATTATCATAAATATCTTAAGGTAAACTGTTTTTCTTTTCACATCGTGACGATGAGATAATTGTTCTATTGTAAATCGGGCTATTTATAATGTAAGCGAATAATTTGTTATATATACTTTCACACTGTATGTTTATTTGAAATATTAACGATATTTGAAATATTGTCGATATTTGAAATATTATCGATATTTGAAATGTGATGATGATCACGAGAGGCATTGTTTAAAAATAAAAAACGTATAAGAAAGACTTTTGATTACGAAAAAAACCAGTTATAATTTATTTAATATATATGAAAATAACACCTAAATTATAACGATTTAAATATCTTGAAAAAATAACGAATTTAACATAATTTTACCTCGAAGAGAACAAATAATTTTCAATACTGTATTATTTAATAATTAGTCTCATGTGAAATAAGCGACTGTTATGAATTAGAAACTTTACACCATCAAAACAAATGCCTCTCTCTTTATCTGGGAATGAAATCGACGGCCGACAAGTGCTAACAGCTTTGAGATAATAGCTCCGAAAGTGATCAAAGTTTTTTCTTCACTTCGTTATTATGATTACGATACTAATTACCCGTCTAAGTAATTGCCTAGCGACAGGGGGCGCATGTGATCCCTATAAGTCCCCATTATTCGATTGCGGGTCCAAACTATCTTCTTTCAAAACTGCACTCACCGTTTGGGAACACAAGTATCAGTTTTCTTATCTAAACGTCCTTTCAACGCTATCATAATTATTCTGCCAATTAAGCGTTTAATTACAATCATTACGCACCCCTACCGATTCACGTGCAAGGGATCAAAGGGAGATAATTATACACTGTTTACTCGTTTCACAATAGGGGGCGCTCTTTTATTCTCCTCCACCATGTTGTCGTTTGATGACGTCAGCAAAATGTGTGATGTTGTCATGGTAATGGCACGAATTTTTGTATCAAAACTCCTAGAAGTAAATCTCACCTTACATTTATTAATGAAAAATAAATATGTATTAAGAAATTAAACCTTTTCTGATACGATATGTTGAACTTTAACACAACTTTATACACGATCTCTGCAATAGCAATTCTTTTGGCCACACACAATCTTTTTGTCCATTTGAAATGATTCACGTTCGAGCCCAAAAGTAACCTTAGTTCCTGGAGGTTCGCTGTTGGTAATCCGGTAGAGACGTTAAGAGTGCTGCCATTATTCTACATAGACCCAGCAACATTTTCTTAAGAGATGCAAAGACTGGGACAAGCGTTGAATGTTAAAGCCTGAGGAATTCATAAATACCCCTTAGCGGTATTTTCTGCATTTTGTCAGATCGGAAGTCAAGTGATGTTGGAAAGCAAGGAATTGCACGTGAGAACGCCGAATCAGCCGCCACCCTCATTTCACCAGACCACAGTCGAGAAATATAAAGATTTCCCCTTTCATCAAATCACCAAGGGAGCAGAAACGATGTGCAAAAATCTGCTCAACTTTGTTAAAAGATGTTTGGTGTCCCTCATGGACCTACCGCCAGCGTGCATTATCTAAGGTTTCCTTTGCGCGTCATCTCGCGAGATCCCACGAGATGCACGTGCAGGAAGAAAACGTGCCTCACATAACGCCAGCTATTGTCGTTTGTGTCGGAGTGTTTAAACAATAAGTAAAAACTGCATGGGACCTTATTATAGGCAGACATTATTGACAAGAGTCGAATAGCTGTTCGGTATCGTGACCATCTTGTGATAGGGGAGAAATAATACTATGTAGCTTTTATCATTCCTATGTTATTGTCCACAGGTGGCGTTCTCTAGAAGAAAGGTTCCCCATTTTGCTAATTATGTATGTCAACAACGTTCTGTTTCAAGTGTATGTTTTGCATCTTTAAGGGTCCATCTGAAAGGCATAACAAGCATCTTCTCTTCCTATGTGTCCGAGTGGAAGATAGATGCCGCTAGCTCGGTCTGAAATGCCAGAAAGTCTTTTGAACATCTGATTTCGTAGCTGGATACAAACGGTGATTGAAACAGCGGGACTGATATTAAACTGACGCATAAAATGGTTTGAAGATTTTGCATCTTGCTGTGGGTAAACAATCTCGGTTTGATGATACAGATGACCCGAACAAGAGGTTGATGCTGGGGTAAGGAATCGATCCTGATCACATGCAGCTCCCTGGCGAACACCTGTGTTACATTCATTAATGTTTTAGTTCTGATGCATCTCAGGTTTTGTATTGAAGTTCATTGACTATTTGCGAGTGTGCAAGGATTCTCGTCCGATTTCATTAGGTTTATGATAAATTAAAACACCTACGACTTTTTCTTCCAAAACTATTGGCTTTGACACATATCAAAATAGTATATATGCTGGATAAGTTCCATTTATCTCTCTCGACTTGCTCGAATTCACCTTTATTTGCCAAATATTTACAGATACTTGTTTCCATGAAATTCGTGTAAGGGACTTATACATGTGCAAAACCCGAATTGCATTTTAACTATATATAGAGAGACAATTAACAGAGCGGTTTTTTTTTAAATATCACAACTTTCAATTTACTTTTGATATTTTTTTAATAGAATAATGACATCATTGATGATATTTGACATATGCGACTACATTAAAAATAGCCTTTAACATTGTTTTAAAAAATGATAGTAGTATATTAGATACGGATATTTAAAAACCAAAATAATGATAGGTTGATATTGTGTTGTTATCTATATCTTAGTCTCCTAAACAAATTACACGTTAATTTTCTGGATAATTCTCAATTTTGCAATTGCAATGTTGAAATAAATCTATATCAGAACGGTTCTTATTGAATTTCATTTCATTAAATCTTTTTAAGAGACTTACTTTTAGGCTATAATTATCAATCCGTCAGGGGTTGTTTCCGAAAAATTAATTAAAATCTTAATTTAGTACAATAAATTCACGTAATAAACTTATATATTTACATATAATTATATCTCATTACACCAATGCGGTTTCAGTATTAGAAAAATTATGAAAAGTTATTAAAGAATCTGGTTATTGTTATTTGAAATAGATTTCCGTTAACCTCATTATTTTTCCCAGAATAACAACGTTGGAACTTTAATTTAAATAAAATCTGCTGTTTTGCAAAATACTTTTTAATTCTTTTCAGTTTCCAAAGTTAAGTGACGATGTTGCTCCCTGATTTATATATTTATTCTTTGATAATGAAGGTATATGTAATGGATGCGATATTTGTTTATGTTCATTTACACAAGAATCCTTTTTTTGGCACCAACTCAAATCTAATACCTTAGATAAATGCAAAAAAACTCTCAGCGGTTTAAGGTAGTTTTATCTTACTTCCCTATGAAGGTTTGGTTCTAAATTGATATATGAATGTACAATGTCTTTCAGTATTTTCACAGTGTGTGCATGTATTCGTTATTATGCTCACAGATTAGTTTCCATTTATGCAATATGGTCATAAGAAAATAAACAAAGATCTCAAATACTGTATCTGAATTCTAAAAGATTTGAAGTATTTGAATTAATGTACAGTTAGGCCTTTTGGTAGGTTATCCACAATCATATTTTTCTAGCTTTGCTTTAAAAACATGCTTTTAACATTTCAACTATTCAGTTAAACAAATGACTGATGGTGCAGGGTTGTTTTACCTAGCTTCTTAAATATAAAACCCTCTGTGTTTCAAGCCCTCCTCAGAGATATCTATATATCCCTTGAGGTAAACACAAAGTCAAACCATAACCATTCTCCCAACAAAGTTCTTTTTAAAATCCCGTTAAATGCCTTTTTCGTGAAAAAGTCTTCAAAACTTTTCTTTTATAAGCCTTTTTCATTTTTAGAGAACATGCTTTTTTGCCAAGAAAACCGCCCATTAATATCTAAGTGTTGTCAAGGTTCCTTGTTGTAAAGAACTGCGTAAGCTATTATAATGACAGACGAGCAAGTAGGGACCAAAATGCACGAAGCGATCATGTGTTAAGCCATTCACGCACCTGTTTTGCCATAGAGCAATCACGTGACACCCCTTTTTAACGCCTCATCTGCGCAGCTCGAGTCGTAATTACTCCGATAACATAGTAATGATATAGATACTAAAAACAAGTGTATATAGCCTTGTAGATTTCATAGCGCCGATTGGACTCGAACGCAGACCCTATGCAGCTGTTGGCGTCTCTCAAATGAGCCTATTTCATGCCACAATGCTTGCTTCTGCGAGTTATCTCCCTTGTATGAAAAAGCTCCTTACAGCGATAAACAGCCGTGAAACGTATTAATATATTATTACTTGTGTTTATCAACCATTTCGACGTATTACGCTTATTTGCGGGTGAGATTATCAACGGGGTTTATGAAGATAAATGTGATTGATGTTTTTGAGCAAAAATCACAAACCGTTTCGTAAACGACAACTTTATCTTTTGGCGGTTGACGGGCAAAATCTCTCACTTGGGGATCACGCCCTTGATGTTGCGGAGATGAGAGATCTAAGATTATTCGTAATTACTTTAATCGTTTTGGCATGCGTTCTTTGTTTGTATTGTAAAGCTTTAAAAGACTTGAAACTTAAAACTTTAAAAGAAAAAAGAAGTTCGAACACATTTATCTCGGATGAAATCGTTTAACGATTTTGACCGTATAACATAAATCAATCAAACACTGACAATTGCATAAAGTCACAGTTTTAGAAAATTGAAAGTGGACTGGTTTTAAAGAAATATACATTATATAACTTTTAGGATTCATTTTATATATATCACAAGAGGCGATATACATTAATATAGTGAATCAAACAAATAAGATGCTTAGTAGTTTCATCGAAACTGTAATCAGTGCCTATGATTTATAAGTGCGAGTGCACAGAAGTTTTGACAACATTTCAAGGATTTCTTAGCCATCTTTATCATTCCACAGTTTTCAATCCAAAACACAAGCAACACGTAAGCTAATTCCAAACATATCGTCAACAAAGGGTCTGGACTTTTCATCTTTGTAAGCGTAAACGATATGTTACAAAAGGGTTCAAATGACTTAAATTGTATTTTGTTATTTTTGAAGCAATGGGCGTGTATTTGTACCTATTATGTACGTCCTGGCGCCGGCAGTAACTCATACGTAAAACGTCATAAATTCTTCTCACAGAAATTGTTTACAATGTCAATAGTACAACCATCTTACAAAAGAGACGATTTGACATCAAAGCAAATTTACGCTGTATTTAATTTCCGCAATAATGGGACAATGAATCTTACAATTCTAACAATTTAGACAAACTATCGGCACCTGTTGAGGGAATAAAACAGCGCTTAGGTTAAAGGCTATGTTATTTGGGTCTAACTAAGATCAACCTCCTAACCGCTACCTCTCAGACGTCGGACGTCGTTGAACCGTCCTGTGATCAATCTGGTGTAAGTTTCATTTCAAAGACACAGTCAAACTACAGTTTGAATGAAGAAAAACATTTTCTTAAACGGAGCGACCTATCGCCGAAACATCATACGGTTGTCGTTAACTAACGTAAATGGGCTCGCTGTCTTAAGTTGTCATGTGACCGACCGCCATTACTGCGAACGGCTCTGTCGCCCAAGGAGACCATTAGGCGAAACAATAAAAGCTAATTCTTGACTTCTTTATGGTTTGGAGGAAAAGTCAAGTAAGGGTGTTAGTTTCTTTTCCTTGCCTTTAAACGACTTTCGTGACATTTGCAGAGCGCTGATGACTTGTGTATGCGAGACTGCTAATAATGCTACCAATAAACATTTGACCTTTGGCCTTGATAGAGGGGCGCGCGACGTCGTTTAGCGGTGATGGCAAAAATCGAGACGAGTTACCTCCCTTTGTAGTTGCCGGAAGTGAAGTACCGTCGTCAAGTTTTCTTAAAGGCACGACCAATGTTATTCGGGCCGGGTGATGAGGCATAGGTTTGAACGAATCACCGCGTTGGAATTACAGTGCCGATTAAGCCCATGTTTTAGTAATACGGGGCAGCAAGATCTGTTTGTTCTCCGCACCCCCGGAGCATTGAATGCCCACAAGACCCCGAGTTTCCCCCTACCGTCCATCTGGGGGTGCTTTATTGGCTATTATTGCCCGTCTCCCCTGCTCGTCAGCTAGCAACACAACTCATGCTCCGGAACATTCACGTGACTTTTTGCCACTCAAAATGCTTTTTAAGTATGAGTCTTCAATGATTCCATTTCATACACATAATATTTCAAAGTTCAGAGGTTAAGAAACTGAGCATTCCTGGAACACGAGAGCTACAGAAAATAAATGGCTCAATATGTTTTTATTGAGTTTAAGTAATTTTTATTTCAGGATCTAAAGTCTTTAGAAGTCAAATTTTAACAACCCTTCGTTGCGCTGTTCCTGAATTCCAAATATGAAAACAAAAACTGAATTTGCTTAACAAGTAGTCTATCATTTTTTATATATCTAAATACTGATTAAATTGAAATTAGACTACACTGTAATATATAAAACGTAAAATCAAGCCTATACCAAATACGCAAAAGCTAACACACTATGATTTAGTCATATCTGTAGATCAAAATGTTTGCAAGTACAAGTATGAACAGCAAATATTCAATTTCAAGGCCATTTCATAAAAATGTAATATGTAAATGCAATTTTTTAACGTTTTAGAAATTCCTAAACTTATGAATCAGGTTTTAAGAATTTTAAGAATTGTAAATGTCTTTGAGAACTCTTTTTGAGATTTCTAAACTTGCTGAAGACGATTTTTGATACAATATCAAAACTGGTCCAAAGTTCATTTCATCATTCTTATGATCTTGATCCAATAGAATTTAAGTATTACGATACCATTTAAGATGAAGAAAACATTCGTAAGTGTATACCAAAAAATCAGCTTCATTTAAAACCTATCTTTATCTTTCTCAAATATTAAAACAAACTATCCCAAAGGTCCAATTTTAAATTTCAACTGATCTTGAACTTGAACGAGGAATATCAAATGTTGTCTGAAGAACGTAAGGAAGCATCGCCCAAATGTGTGTAAACGGTTTCCACCATTAATCAAAATGAGCGATATCTCCCAAGCGACGAAGAGCGCATGCGTAGGGCATACTTGATTGACAGATTACTTGTAGCGCGGCGCGATAAGCAGATGGAAACAAACAAGATACACAAACAGGTGCAAATTCGCGGCACATTTAGAAAGAGAGCGAATCATAGGCTTAGCGACCATGTTAAACTATTTCGGTTCGCTGCCTCTTTCAAATAAGCGCGACAAATGTTCAAATGTGTGAATCCTTAGGGAGGATTATTGGCTAAAAGAACAAGTGCACACCGTTATGCTTTACGTAAATTATCAGCCATACAGTGTAAACATCTGACAACTACGTGATGGTTAACTTAATTTCCCAGTAAGTCTTTTTTTAAATCTTCATTAATCCATTTAAGTTGTCCCCTGTGACATCCCAGACTGCACAATCGAATATTTCCAGTGATTACGTACTAATAGCATCGTATTAACCCGTTTGGTTTAAACACATCGCGTGAACGTCGTTGGTCCAAATAATCTCAGCATCGCAAACGTTACGTGAGCAGAGGAAAGGTTAAACATAGCAGTAGGGTAGGGCAATTGTCTTGGGTCCGATATATCTGCTAATATCCCAGAGCTTACCACGGAGTAGAATCACACGTGGAGACGTGGAACATTGACGTAAAGGGCCCCAGTCTAATAGCTTTATTCTACCCTAAAATAATTCCTAATCTAAGTTCTCCGTTGGTAATATCTACATTGACGGTTCATCAATTGCTATTAAGTATGATGTGAGTTTTACATCCGTGCTGTTATAAACGTTATGAGGTTTAACGATAATTTTGGGATGAATGTCTGATGAATTACTGTGAACGAGGGGCTCAATTATGGTTAAATATTCGATAAATTGTGAGAATTTAAGTTTGAATATTTTGATGTAAACGAATGACATCTTTGGTAAAATGTGTTTGCATTGAATATCACAGTCATCCTTTCAATTGATTTGAATATTGAAATGTTTTGGTTTCAGGAATTTAAAAAAATATATATATCATTTCACTAATCTATGAGTTACAACAGCATAATGTCAATCGAGAAATGCTTTTGTTTAAGTTTCAGTTGATAGGTTTCAGAAAAATATCAACATTTCCAGAACTTTAATTTGATCTGACCTTCTACATATTTCAAAGAAAAACATGTATCTACATTACATTCTTTCACAAAAAGGACATTTTTTCGCATGTATTTAAGATTCACTACATTATCCCACATATGAACTAAAGGAAAGAAATAGAGTGATGTTAAATAGGATTTAATTTGTGATTTGTAACTAACAATACAAATCAGTTATCAATAGCACAATTACAACAATTCCAATGAACTGAGGCATCTCTTTTTATTATTTTCATAAGAAAACTTTTTAAGTTATTCCACAGGTTTTTTTTCGAAGTTTTGGAATGAATGTTTTGCAGGATGTCATATTACCACCCAGTCTCTTCCCCTCAAGATGTAAAGAAATCCATGCCAAATGCAATAAGGTGCCACGTCAGTTCACCCACATCATGCTTTCGACACCTGAACTAATTTCAGTGGAGGAATCTGTTCATTAGACGACATGTCTCCAAAAGGCTTTTCCAAAACAGAATCGCCATTTCCAGGAGAAAACTTTTTCTGCCTCTCTCTGAAAGAGCTCCAATAATGTGGAGATAACCCCTGCAAAGGCATCCTTATGAAAATACCACTTCTGACAATAGTGTGTATAATTCGTGCAATCCGGACCACACGGTGGAGCGAAAGACTGAATTGCAGAACCTTTTCCGATATGTATTTATTTAGTAGAGGGGCAGTCGAAGTTAATCTGTATCCGTACTTTCAGAAATGTTCACCGGAACCTGAAGATCGGAATATCTGAGGGCCCAAAAACAATGTTTCTAACCTATATCTCACAGGCAACTTTCCAACATCAAGCAAATTTTGTATTTCCTTTTCCTTCCTGAACGAAATATTACGGATCTGCTCTATTCAATGGTAAATAATAAATTCATTTGAATGACTATAAGTTTCGAAATGGGCATGTATTCTAAAATCAAAGGGAGATTACTGTCGCGTGGTTTAATCCTCCTCAACGTAGGCATAAGAGTCAGCGTTTGACACGTGAAGGTGGGCATTTTCCTAGAGTAGAATAATAAACACCAAATTCGTTAGAATCCTACACTTAAACATTACATTGATTGTAGAACATGTGTATTTGTGCAAAGGGTAGTTAGCATTTCCAAAAGTCATGTTTACCGATTCGTATTCACTGGATGCTGACATTTAGCCGTTCTATTATGCATCAAGAGTTTACAGTTGTTGGTTTTCTGCTACGCGATTCTTATGTTCCAACATCTTTTTCTTTTTTTAGTAGTGGAAGTTCCATTATCAAATTGCTTTATACTTGGACATAGTTATACTTAATTTAGATACATATGCTGAAACTGCTGTATAACGCATTCCGAGTTTTAAAATTTGTTGGTGGATGTACTGCAAGGCTTTTGCTTTGGTCCACCTCTTTCTTTGTCTGCTGAGATTTCTGTTGGTCAAATTCTGAGATACAGATAATTAAATTTTTACCTTTTTTTCAAGCGCGACATATGTAAGCTCTTACTTTTTATTAAAATCTGCATTCATCAAAAAGACGCATCCATGATGCCATATGCTAGTGACGGCGAGACGATTCTGTATATACCACAAACTTGATTTGAAATACGACTTTCCGCGTTGTTTTGGAGTGCAGTGATTAGAAAATTATGATATCATGTTCACAAACAATGTATATCGCATCAAGTGATGATTTTGTTTGTAATTTGTTACAACACGTCACAGGTAAAAAAAAATGTGAATTCCTCTTGACCCTAAGAGATATACTGACATCTTATTTAGTTAATATTTGTTTATGTATAGTTGTTGCAGTTATGCTGAATATTTCATACGTTTATGAACGATTATCACATACAAGTATGTTAATTTACTCTTTATGTGATAACTATTGACAAGTGTTATTGACATGTTATATATGTTACTTTAGAGTGTGTCATTTAGACCCTTACTTTATTTACACATTAAGTTACATTACATGTTTCGAAATAACTAAATGATAGCGAATCCTTACCATATAATTAAAATTTAGACATACCAGCTTCAAACTATGAATTGTCATCTCGGATAAAATGATACCATTGTAAAGCATTTTAATTCAGAGATCTTTATTAAAGTTATGTAGTTGTATCATTTTGTCTCATGCTTAAAGTAAGATAATTTTCTTTTATTGTATTATGGAAAATGTTGAGTTTTTTACATTGCAAATTCTAAAACTCGTTCGTTACATTGGAAATAGTACTTGTATTTCGTTAAATTTTCTCCAAAAAATATCAGTTCATGAAAAATGTATTTTCTCAAAAGGGTCGAACTGTTCATCAATCGACTCTATTATCCGTAGTCGTAGGAAAATTATTACGTATCAAAACTGCATGCGGCCATTCTAATGCATTGCGTTTGCTTCAGCTTTAATTGTCGTTTTGTTTGTTGAAACTATATTGAAATTGTTTATGCACGCCCTCATTGATAAAAGTTATGGTTACATCTTATTTATGTTTGTTACAGAATCTGTTCAACAAAATCATGTTGATTTTACGGCCACAACAATACTCTTCAAACATCTTCATGAACAAGTCAATTTCGATTGCATTTTCCTTAGATGTTAAAACATATATAACGATGTCAAATAACGATTCCTGACTCTTTATTATGCGAAACACGAACAATCACGTATGATGATAAGAAATCTGGGGTTAAGTTACAAAAAATAATGTTAACAAGTACGAGAAGTTGACACATTCGCCAAAAACAAAAAGCGGGTTAAATTGCTAATTACGTTGTGGTTCGCTGTGCTAATTAGATCTGTCTGTTTGCCCACGAAGTAACAAAGCTGAAACCGACACTTCCAACCCGATCACGGCTAATGAGAGGGTTACTCTTCCCTTCACGTTCTGACAAATGCCCCAATCTTGTCAGCTGAAAGCAATATTTACGTTTGGTATGAAAGCGCAACAACATTTTACAAATTCCCCCAATAGTGTTAACACACCGGCGAGCGATGTAGATAATAAACATAGAAATTGAGCAAGGTAATATTTCGCCTTGTAAATAGTCTACATGGTTCAGTTGCCAATATGCTGGCATGATGGAAGAGAGCCCCTTGAAAATATGTTCATCAACAAGAGTTACTCCCCTTTTGATGATCGTTGTTCACTTTGGAGCTGCAGTCTGGCCTTGGTTATTCAGGCCCTGTGGAATAAGAGATAACTTGTCACTAGTGATGCATCTTTGAGAAAACTTGCAGTAAAAGTAGTGCGGAACATTTCACGCATCAGTTCAATCAAATCCGCGCTTGTCGGCACTAATTGCTCCAAGCCACCTGATGTAGGAATACATGGTCACGTGATACTAATGAGCGCATACCGCTTCCTTGCGGTCGAAGTGGAAACCATTTTGGCATCATTAGCAGTTTCAGTGATAAAAGAATAAGATATAGCCATTGAAGACTTCATGTTTCAGACACAATGATTATGAACATCGTTTTGAGTTAAAATAATGAAATAGTTCAAAGACGTCATTTGCTTTAGTTGAAGTATCAAAAAAACGGAAGGAGACTGCTGTAATATTTTAAACCGTACAACATGGATACAACATTTGTCAGCTAGACAATGCATCTGATACAAAACCCAAGCTGACAATATAGAAAATATGTTTAATAGTTAACATGGAAGTTTTTCTCATTGAAGACATATTACCGCCATAGCTTTTTTCTTCGAGGCATACCGGTTAAAAAGCAGTTTTCTATCAACATATAATTATTTTAGAACTCTATATTAATCGCAAGCGTCGTGTAGTCAAAACCTTTGCTCTCATAATTTACCCCTTAAAGTAAAACTTAAATTTTAGTTTTCGAAAGCAAAAAAACGATATCCTTTTTTCATCAACTTGCCGTCAGTGAATTAATTTAGATATGATTTAAAAGGACAGTTGTCTTCAAAATCATATTTCAATTTTCTAGTGACAAGATTGATAAAAGCTTAATAACTACGGGGGTAACATAGCGACCTAGCTGACATCGGTACGATGTATCTAAACATGATATTAAAGTGACAAATTTATCATTCAAAACTGTCTGAAAAGGTTGTAGTCGACCGAAGTGATGAAAGCTATTATTCTTTTCCTGTTGAAGGAACTTAATCAGATTTCTAATCTCTAGAGAAAAAGTAGCCATGTCATCAATCAGAATATCATTTATCGCTTATGATTATTTTATATTTCATACTGATCTGACTGTCTTAGTAGACATTCAAATAATTGATATTCAAACATGCATTCAATTATCCATTCAATGTTAAATACGTGTTGAATTGATTTGTTTTCAGAACTTCTAGTTAAGCGCTTAGTTTGACTAGTATACATTTGTACATTTAGTATACAATTGTTCATTTTTAAACCAATGATAATTTTTGCAGTGAAATTTGACACTGGCACAGAAGAATTTTATATCTCATCTGAAAATGTTGTCAAAGGCATGTGAATGACAAATTATCATAGATCTGTACTGTCCACGTACATTTATAAAGTAGTTCGAAGGTTTCTGGGGGGTGGGATTCTTTGAATTGAAATAATCATATATCCACCCAAATCTGATGATTTCAAAAGTAATATTCATAATAAGTTACATATTATATCTATGGTTTTAATTATGTAATTATGATAATACTGTTTGTATTTCATGATACTTATGATAATTATCATGTCACATACAACACTTTAAGAATTTTAGCCAAAGAAACTTCGAAAAGGCTTCTTTAAAACTAACACTGAGTCGCCTTTGACATAGACCATCAACTACTCAATTTTGTACCAAGATGACTCTCACCATTGGCTATAAAACTCAGCATATTGAGACAGGCCTTCAAGTCATTTGCTTAACGCATATCACACCGTGTAAATTAATCAGCGTTCATTTTCTTGATGGCTTAATTGCGACGATGTCTTCCACGTGTTGACATGCCCACAGCAATGCCAAAGCAAGAAGGCGTTGAACGTACGCGATACGCCATGATCATCAAAGAAGGTTGGACAGTAAATGAGTTTGCTGCATTTTCTCCCATTTCCTTCGTAAGTCTGAAAGGCGAGCTTTGCCTCCTACAGAGCTTTTAATAGTGTGTGAAAAATTAATGGATCAAATATTACAAACTTGGAAATTTCCCATCGCGAGAGAATGAAAACGGGGTCTGGATTGAAACTATCGCCGATATATTTGCATCCTGTCCCTGTTTTGTGGGAGATTGACGCTGCTTTTTCAGAAGAATATATGGTAAAGTCTTCACCGTGAGCCAAAAAATGTTCTCTATTTGCGTCACGGCCTAGTGACAAAATAAACCCATGCACTTCACTGTAACTGGATTCTTTCCTATGTCTAGCTGAGGCAAACGTAACCATGGAGAAACTTGACGCAGCTAGACTCCATATCACTTGGAGCAGTGTCGCTTTTGTTACACGCGATGTGGTGAATACTCGATTTTGTTTTAGTATTTCATATGCATAATTGTTTATGTGACATGTTTAGAGTCTAAGTGGAAAATTTTTACTCAACATGAAATGTCAAAACATTTAATTTAATATTTTCCTTAAAATGAACATTTTATTAATATTTATTTAAGATTTGATAAATCAAAAACATAAAAATAAAACGTTGTGTGAATATGTATTAAGTGTAATAAGTGATATTGAGTAACAAGAAAAGAGGGCGGAATGAACTTTGATATTAGTATATAGTAGAACAGAACAGAGCAGAACACAGTTTGTTTCGAATATTTGGCCATGGGACCAATAGTACAGTGACCATAACGCCTATGATAATAAAATATATAAGAGTTCTTAAAACCTCTTCCCTATTTATATAGTATATCAATATGTTAATTAAGTATTATAATTTTATTTAAAAGTTTATCTAAGCGTGATTCCAATTAAATCTACATATATCCAAAAAATAATAATATGTTGAGAAATGTTATCAGGAAATAAACACAGAATTACTCAAATACTTGTACGATGAATTATTTTCACCAAAATATAACACCTACGTTTTCATTTGTACCGACCCGAAAGTCCCAGTAAGCACCTTTGTTTAGTGTTTATTTCGTATTGTAATCAAAGAGAGACCTTTTATTGAAGGATCTGAGGCCAAGGTGAAAGATACCGAATATGAAATCATGTTGACGTCGCATTTATTGCATATATTTTTATAGTGATATGCATTTAAGATTATTAATTCCGTCCCTTGCCAAATTTTACCTTACACGAGTGGTAACATCATGAAAAATTAAAACTGATTGTCACCTTGTTGTGAAACCGGTCGGTAATGAACTTCTATCAAGGTTCATATTAAGCTTGTCTTTCTTAAGCATATCTTAAATCTTATTCTTATCAAATATTATAATATATTTATAATCATCGTTGATTAAACATGAAAAATATGTTATATTGTATTATATATATTTGTGCAGAGAATAGTAAAACACTTTTTAAACTTTACACGTTCAAATTGCAATAAATTGTGCAGAATATAATTGTGAGAGAATATCATTAACAAAACATTGTGATCAATATGCAGCATTATATCACTAGAAAGGGTAATTTTGGATACATTTGTGAATAGAATCTAATGCCCTATTAACGATAATTTTGAAAACATATGTGCAGAGAATACATGTCACTATAAACGGTAATTTTCAACATATTTGTGCAGAGAACTATGTTACTATAAACGATGATTTTGAATACATATATGCAGAAAAAATAAGATTACGTCACTATAAACGGTAATTTTGAATACATTTGTGTACAGAATATGTACAGAATGTGTTTAATAGTGTATTAATCTTTAATTTTCAAGGCAATTATTTTAGCATATTATTGTTAAAAACGAAAGTCAAGGTGCCATTTCTGTTTATAAACCAATCCTTTTCTTAGATGATTATAAGCAGTCCAGTTGAGACATATGAGGAATAATTCTGTTTCTTTTGATTTTAACGAAGAATAGTACACCTTTATTTAATAACAAAAACAATGCGCTATGTTTGAGGGCCTTTCTTCGCCATTACAAAGCGTTTATCAATCTAATGGTGAACTAGTTTTAAACTTTTGTATATTCTACCAATACATTTAAAATTTGAAGTTAAAACATAAACCTTTTCTTGCCATTTAACCAAATGGAATATATGGAGGGCAAAATTTGACGAGACGGAAGCATATTCCTTCGTGTACATCATTTATACAGTTCTTAAATGAACTTAATATATAATCTTGGCTTAAATACATGTATCTTCCTTTCTTTTCATGATAATATCTTTGTGAGAAATAATTGATAAAGTCGTGAAAGATCATTTATATAATTTCCTTTTCCTTTGTTGCTGAAGTTTTTCAATGCCCACCTCATGAATATTTTTTATCTAAAATTATCACATGTTTTGATTTCCCAGATTTTTTGTTTGTAAGTGTGTATACCAGTTACCAGTTTGTCTACATTAATAAAATGTGATTTGTTTTTTATCTTAACAAACTGTACATAATAGCTAAGACCTCTTATGCTAGAAATTTTTTTTAAGATTTACCAAGATTTTGTTATGTGTTTATAGAAAAATATATAGTTTTTTAAATATTCTGATTACATATGTATATGAATAACTAGTAACATTTGTCGTGCTGAATTCATGCTGAATTTTCTTTTTATCGGAGATAATCTATCTAAAGTATTTATCAATCTCCTTAAATAAAATAATCCGATAGATATTTTGAAAATGTTCATGTATTTATATACAAGATGAAGGAAATGTGACACTGATATGTCAGCTAGTTTTACTATCTGCAAACAGATAAAGTTATTATTAGTATCAAAAATATATATATTATATGATAAGATATGACGTGGCGTGACGGGGCGTGGTGTGATTTAATTTGAAATAATTAGAAATAATCTTTTGTAATCACTCTTATAATTTGACGGGTACTTAGTACTTGATTCTCTTGCTCGCGTCTTGGAACAAGGGAAATAACTCTGTTTTAGTTCCCAAAACATAAATATTGTTTTAAGAATCATATGGAAATATCATCTTTATGAACATTTATCATTCAGGGGTCATGAAAGTAAACAAAGTCAACAGGTCAATAACTGAAATATGTCAATTCAAAAACGTCAATTATACAAAGAATTTCTACTCTTGTAACAGAGAAAGCGGGATCCTTATCTGAGATGGTTATCTCGGTGTGATGCGGTGCGCATAACAAAACAAAACGGGATATAAACTGACAGTCGGGGTGAACGTTTTGTTTGTTTAAAGAAATTAAGTACTGAAGACAATGTAGCGCGGTAGTTGGAATGAGTTAAAAACGAAGGAATGATTTACAAAGTCGTCATGTTTGTTTTAAGAAAACTTAGTAGGTTAGGGAAATCACTATCAGGTAAAATACTAACTCCAGATAGCATCCGTTGTTGTTTACGAGAATAACGCTGTGAAACGTTCATGTGGAAATGTAATCACCACTATTAGTGTCTATCTCAAAGCTAAACGATATCTACGTGACGAGAGAGAAGTTCTCTTTTCGGATTCGTCCTATACTCTACGGCAATTAATGTCAGGATTTTATGAAAAGTTTTTCTATTATCAATTTGTTTTATCAGTTCAAAGCGAACGAAGAGGGCCCCATTTAACACAAGAGCTGATTTCCTAGTGAAAAAAAGATAACCGTTAGATGTTGTCAATGTTGTTTAGAAAAAACACCGCACTTGATTCGAGAAATGCTGGAAAACGGCTTACGCGGCCCACCCAGAAAGCCTGCAGCTCGTGCAAATGGCCCGCGAGATGAGAGGTACGAACGGATTTACGATAACGAGATACGAACTTAAGCTTGGGATGTGGATATATTGCTCTCCGGCATTGAAAACAGTTTACTCTCCAAATCTTATTTCTTGCTGTTTATGTATTTTTAGTTAGTAAGTGTAAACAGGTTCTGTTAATAAGGCAAGTACTCTGTATTCAATGAAGCGTGGCGGAAGACGGTTCAAATTACCCAATCTGGTCACAGAGG
The DNA here is from genome assembly GCA_921293015.1 of Phorcus lineatus. NCBI lineage: Eukaryota > Metazoa > Mollusca > Gastropoda > Trochida > Trochidae > Phorcus > Phorcus lineatus. The sequence goes on along the minus strand of OV121088.1, from coordinate 24,462,771 downwards.
TTTCGTGAAAGCGAATCTATGTTTGTGGATTCATCAAAACGTATTGATGTTATGACATGGCACATGAATTTATTACTTTTCTCATGTTTTCTATTTATCCAGGAAAGATGCTAGGAGGATAAACGTATGTTTTGATAATCATGAAACTAATGTTCTTTTTAAAATGTTCGTTGTCAAGATGTAATGCGAAAATCATATAATTTATTACATTATTAACGATACACATATGTTGATTACATTTGTGTTAGGCGTGACTATATTTCCTCGTAATAATAACATTTCATGCATTTTATGTTTGCAACGCGAAATCATTTAGACACTTATCAACAGCAACCTGTCCGATGAAACATGCAATTCTGCCAATCAATATAGTTGATGGAAACAGTCCGAAGACTAAAAACAGCAGCTTCTATAATAAATTCCTCAGCAATGATGTGTATGTTAAACAAAAAGTATGTTCGAAAAGAAATACTTTGTTCTAAAAAAAAGTATTTCACAGTTTGTTGCCAGTTAAATGTTTCATGTATACATATTCAAATATATTCTATATAAAATAGCAAATTTTCCCAATTTTAGGCATAGTGAACTTACAAATTTGGGGCAGATTTTATCCATAAACATCTTAGATTGTGTGATTCTGTAGCTACGATTACAAATATAGACAAAACACCGGTACTCAATTTTTCGACATCGATTAGATAATCTGACACTAAATTAAATCCGAAAAGTTTGTCCTAGTGCCTTTAAAATCAAGCTGAACTTCTTTAAACCACAAATGAAATAAAATACAATGCTGATTTTTCCTGTGACCTACAATGTTAGAATACATATGACGATGAAATAACGTTTTCACATAATGCAACTGAGGCATTTTTCATACTATTCAAAGTGGCAGTAGCATGTTTTTGAACATTTTATTTCTTTAAATTTCCCCAAATAAACATTAGTTTATGCCAAATCTATTATCTCCAGAGGATCAAATATCTCATTACTCAACTAAATTATCCATAGTCGTACATGTAGGAGAAATTAACTGTCAAGCAAAAACAATGGCGGACATTTTTGTGTGATCATCTTTAGTCATATGAGGTAGGGAAATATATTTACATTGCTGAACTGAACATTGTAGATCCGTTTTTATTACTGATTTTTTTTTATTAAAAGAAGATACTTTGTAAGATTTATTTTCCTTTTCGTGATATCGCTCTAGCTTTCTATAAACATGTAATTACTACCTCTTTAACTTATACAATTTAGTGATAATCAAGATTAATTGATAGTTGAAGAAATTTATCTCGGCTTAATTTGGAAACTCTTTTCCTCTATGTCTGTGATATGAAGTTTTGCGACGTTTCGTAATATATGCTCAAGCCTTCGTTAGGTAGAGAAGAAGTAGATACAGGACCCGGCCTGAGACACATAGTATATGAAGATAAATTTATTTACCACCTCATTAAATCCAACTCGTCACTGCGTTCCTGACCAATGAAGTATTTACCCATTCATATTTTATAGATAACAAATCCTCTTTGCATAGCATGTGCATGTATTTCTCTGTATATGTTATCTCTGCGGTTGAATGCCATAATATTCTTTTCAATACAGTGCACCCGATGAACGAGGAAAGTTATACAACCAAACATGGCGTCTCCTTACAATGAATTATTTATTATCTTAAACAAACAAACTAATTTACATGTATTGAATTCCACATCTTCTTAATTTACATATATTTTTGTTTATATGAATTAAGTGCAACGTCTTCTTTATAGCATTATTTGGTTGGAATCTAGAATAAAATTATGTCCAAATTGTGGGAAACAACTCATTTGGTAACTTGCCCTAACAGATGTAACAGATGCTTTGTTGTGATGAATGGCGGAATTACAGTTTCTGCATCTAAAGGAAACGGTGTGCATTAGTGCCGTTTTATGGCGAATGAAGTACTATCAATCTAAACTGAGTTAAACTTCCACTGAAAATGCACTTTCAGGATTTGGTCATGATTTGGATATATATTCAGACTTAATAAAGAGTGATAAGCTTCCTTTTAATTGGCGTTAGCAGATTAATGCGTACGGTTTAGATGCCAATAAAGCTAAACTTGAGTTTACAAAATATAACCTCCGTATTATTACGTTTACAAAAATGAATGTAGCAATACACAGTAATGACACAACTATGTTATCCTGATTTCGCTTGCGTCATTTTCAAAGAAAGATATGAAACAAATAGTTTTAATTTAGTTTAAAGTTTGAATAATTATTGAAATTGTGAAGCGAATACTTTTCATAATATTTTTAACACTTTTTGTTACTGATAGATCTCACATAAGTTACATAGAAGTTAGAACATTTGTAATAAGTGATTTTGTTTTCAATTACTCTGCTTAGTTTACTGTAATTAGAAAGGTATACCTCCAGTTAATTTAAAAGTTGAATTTATAAATGTGTCGCAGAATAAACGGTTTGAAAAATCAAGTTTAACTGTTGAATAAATGTCGTTTGTACCAGTTTAACTTGCTCTGTTCAGATGTTATTCGCTAATGAACAGCCGCCTTATAATTTTTTTTCTTTCAAAAATGGGTATAATTTAAGTTTTCGAATTTTTAGTTTAACTACGGTATTCAAATTTCAGGCTGAAAGGCATGTTTTATGCACCAACCTAAAACCAGCCCTTATAGTGTACGTCCCGGTGTTTGTCGAAACGGACTAAAACTTTTCGTTCAGTCTATGTTTTCATCTATAAGTTTCCACAAAACTTATGTTCGACATGTGCTGCTAGGACATCCATGTATTTCTTGAATTCGTAATTTGGCTTGAGTTATACATGTATGTAAGAAAAAAATTCAATACAGTTCAAAGTGCGAAACAGGTTCAGTGTACGTGCCAAGGAGTGAGACAATATTTTACAAGTGCTTCAAATATTGTTGCATTGATACGTCCCGGTATTTGTCGAAACGGACTAAAACTTTTCGCCCAGTCTAAGATTTCATCCATAAGTTTCCACAAAACTTATGTTCGACATGTGCTGCTAGGACATCCATGTATTTCTTTTATTCGTGTTTTGGCTTGAGTTGTACATGTATGTATAAAATAAAAGGTTTCAATACAGTTCAAAGTGCGAAACAGGTTCAGTGTTCGTGCCAAGGAGTGAGGCAATATTTTACAACTGCTTCAAATATTTTTTCATTGATCCAGCTCCTTTCAATGGAAAAATTGAACGGCAACTTCTCACAGACGAAGCTGATGATAACCATTCACGTTTGATTGTGAACTAAATATTATATGAAGAAACGTTAATAAAATACATTACTCTGGTGTCAAAGCGCAATGAAGCACTAAAACCTTCAACAAGATGGATGATCGGCGACGTTAAATTACTTACGATCTGAACTTTAACGCACTAGTGCACAATAGAGACGCGGAAACAGCAGCCGCTTTGGTAAATCTATACTAATAACAATGCTAGTGCTATGTTATTAAATCGTTTTATTTACAACATTGCTTTCATAAAACATATTTCATTATTTGTTCTCAGTTCAGAGTTTAGGTAAATCCAATAGCTGCACATAATACTAGTTCAGCCGCGTTCAACTGTCCATAATTTATCCGTTTTGTGCACAGCTATCTATATATAGATTTTTATATGTCCAAGCCGACTGCGGCTGTCTAAACTTTTTTTGTTCTAATAACAACTTACAGTTTTGGTCCCCTCGCAGATGAGAGCTCACAGTGGAAGATGATTATATTTCTGTCAGCAGAGCTATTGTCTTGTACTTTTCTTACCATCTCAGTGATCATTTTTGTAATGTGGACATTTTGAAGTCACTATAAACAGACACGATGGTGTGATAATTATGAGTGTATAGAATATTAAAGAAAGAAAATTATTACCATTGTAAAGTAACTTTGTTCCCCTTTTATTTACAAACTCAAGGAATGTAATTGGAAGAGATGCTTGATACTTGTCCTATAATAAATTGGGAAAATACATTTCCTGAAGATGACCACCTTCATATAAGGATAACGACAGTCTATGGTCTGGTTACTGGATATGACGCGATCATATTTCCCATCAAGGAGTTGACACACTGTGTTTCAGATCATTGTGTCTGCCAGGAATATCTGGTAGTCTGTAATTCTGTCAGCAGTAAATGTTAAAGGTTTAAGATGTTGTATAATACATTCATTTTTCGAAATAGCATGGTACTTATTAAATTTGAGAGTAATTGATTGATGAAATGTTTTTATTGGCGAGTGTTCCGTAAGGGTTCATGTCTATATGGAAGAACAAATATTGTTCATTGATTAATTTAATTATTGATATAATTCAGAATTTATACATTCCATTTTCTGATATAGTCCATTTATCTTCATGCTTACCTTTTCTTTGTTTGACAGAGAAGGTTGAATATTTTTTTTAAAATCTTAGTTTCTTTGATCGAAAGTCGAAAGTCTCATTTCTTTTACCTTTGCAGGAGAAGGCAAATCTTGTTAAAGAGTTATTATCGTTCATTTTGGGTGATGACTGTGAACAATACGATGACACTCTTATCAATAACAAAAGAATTGGTGACTAAACAAGTATCTGATCTTACTTTTTGAAAAAGGATAAAATATGCTGATATGATTTTATCAATAAATTATTAAAATAAGCATACCTCATTTTCACTACCGAATCCACTGTCACAAGAATTGTCGTCATCAAAAGTTAAACTCCTATATTGGATCTGCCATTGTTGAAATAATTCTGGGATGGTATGTCGAACTGAAAAAAATATATACTAAAATATTACTATTCCGCTGCTTACAGACACTAAATTATACATAGCATTAGTCGTTTTTAAATTGTAAGACATTCTGTAGAGGACATATGGCTACAGAATCCTTACCATGAGCTGTTTACGGGACATGTTTAGTATTATTGTAGTATTTGGCAATCTGAATGAGGTTGAAACCGTTGAGGTAAATATATACTTACTCTTAAGAAAACATTGTTCAGTGTTAAAACAACAACTGTTGATCCCGTAGAAGGGATCAATGGTATATCAATTGTTTCCAATTGGCTTGGGTGAACTTAGTTCACACGTTTTGTGGCTTGGTGATAAATAGCTAGAGCTCGTACTGCAAATCATCGTACGATGGGGATAGGCGAGGATTATCCCGGGATAATCACCTTGGGAAATACTTCAAACAAATCGGTAAACAGTGTTTAACTAATAAATGCTTCTAACTGCTACGGTAGCCAGATCGACTTCAATTAGACAGCATTTGTTTATCAAGATAGATAACAGGGCATCGGGAAGGAAAACAAGCCAAATGCTTCTTTTAATTGAGGTGTGAACAAGCGTTCTTGTAAGATCACCTGACATATAAGACATACTTAGTTAGGTCCTTTAGTCACTTAAGATATAAAGATGAATTATATCCTCCATTCTTATAAGGATAGGGCATGTGTTGGTTGTGTAAACGCCATGTGTATAACGTGACACACGAACTTTTGCTTTGTCAGCTGAATGAATTAATGTACTGTGTATTAAATGACATTTAACAGGCAAATACACATCGATGGTAGATTAAATAGTTGACAATGCCTGTGCTCTTCACATCATGTATTAACAGTGACATTGTTAACTTGTATGCCAAATACGTGACATGTTGATATATTGTGCCTGTTGTTATAGATTGCACTGTAACTTTTATCGCTGCCAGCTAATTTGAGGGCAAATTTGAGCCGCAAAAGAAATATACTATTGCTGTATTTACAATTAAGATTGTACATCTATTATTTTTTTTAAAAGCGTCTACTGCTCCGGTTAGAACATTTCCTGAAATAAATCAGAACAAATACAATAGGCTTATATAGTTATGGAATGTCTGAAAACCAAAAATATAAACAGATAAAACTTAGCAATAATAATACTTTGTTGTTGAAGAATATTGGGGGTGAATATTTCAATTCAAAGTGTACAACGTGCATAACTGGAGACATGCATAAACATAACGAGACAAGAGACAAAAAGAGAGACAAAATATTTTATATTTGTGTCACATGTTTATAGATCGGGTACAGTGACAGTTTTAAAAACATAAAATAATATACAAACATCAGGCCATATGGCCAATGAGACACACAAAACATTCTGTATACAAGTTAAACATTAAAAGATTAAGATACAAGAAATATATGAAATATTGGAGTAAGATGTCAGTCACGCAATGGTGGTTTGAGTCAGTCGAACATATAACACTATAAGGGCTAAGGAACTCAAAATATAAAACTTATACAAATCTAAAAAGTTCGGAATAATGAGAAAGTCAGTCATATGGTATGAAATAATGGGAAAAGGATTATAGTTTGGCATATTGGTTTGGTCAGTATTGTCAGAATGCCTACGCAGTTGAGTAGCACATGCTACTCAGAGATCCAACATTTGACTTAATTGTCATTTGTCAGCTTCAAATTTCCTCAGTGTCAATTCACAATCATGTTAAATACCACAATACAATTTGTTTTATAACTATAAAGTTTAAGGTATCCTTACATAAAGGCTAATGAATTTTACATAGCGAACTATCAACCCTCGTTTCTAATCTTCTTTGAATTCGTGAATTACTGCAATGCTTAAGGTAAGTTGTATATTCTGTTTCAAATACGCGATACATCTAATGATTCAATTTTGATTTCTCTTCCATGATTGGTATCAGAAGTGCGACGATTAAGTTGAGTATACACCTTTCAAAAACTCTTGTTTTGTAGTCTAACTAAGATGTTTAGTGTCACCACTGCTCTGCCTGATATCATCATATTTAAGAATATCATATAACTGATTTTTTCTTTCAAACATTTTTATTCCAGCATTCAGATAGGTACAGTGTTACATGTATATTCATACCTAGTCATTGTGGGTAGATAACAAAATATGTGTGATAAGGTCTAATGGCTGCAATATACTTAAAAAATTGTATACTGTTACATTGTCAAGGCACGTGAAAGTGGAGACCTTTTTTCAAATGCTTAAACATCGTGATTTTTACAAGAAATAAACTTGTCAATGGCATAGACTAGTTTGGAATTTTTAACAGCCTTTTCAAGCGACAAGGTTTCACCTTTAAGACTACTCAAAAAGATATGCATTTTGCTCAACAAGATTAGGTGATTGAGCAACTTAAATCTGGCAGGAAAGCCAAAAAGAATAGCATTTGTGATTAGAACTATACTATTGTGTGGATGTTAAAAAAATAGTTCCATTTTCATCCAAAATTATTTTACAAGAGCGCAATTTATAAAAACGTGAACCAAGTTTTCTTTCTGAAATTTACAACAAGAACAGTTATCATATACCTGAATTGTTAAGAGTTATACAGTGTGGTTGTTGTAACAAATATTGTATTCTCTCAAGTGTAATCTTACCAAAGGGAATCTTCATTCTTGCTAATTCGAATTTTTAACAAATTTGTAACCAGAAGCGAAGATTATACAAACAAGTATATCGGTGTATTTGAAGTTTAAGTCAGGTGATTAATCTCGATAATCCATGGCCATGCCCCTTAAGGGATTTTAACACCCCCATTTACAAGCCAACGAGGTAAAGAGCCAAGCCAAGCATGTTTTATTGTTTACATTACAACTCAATTAGAGAAACAATTAGATTAGATTGATAATATCCAATAGAATCACTGGTGTGATTATCTCCCGTTAAGTATACTATATACTAGTATTTATAGGCTGTGCGTTACAGACTTTACCAGTATCATATGTGCAATTGAATAGATTCGACTGAAAATGCCAAGGAAATTGATGGTATAGATAGCGTTCCGCAAAGTCTAAGTTATTCTGTTTATAATATTTGAAGGCCTTTTATAAGGGGAACAACTAACCTAAATCGGTCTAAATCATTCTGTTAATGTTGTTAACGTCTATGTTCAAGCCTTATTTCTACTTCTTTCAGTTCGAGATGGATAACTCCTATGATGTAAACAGTTGCCAAGAAGTGGACAACACTCTAGCGTTTATGGACGAAGACTCCTGTGACAGCGGATTTGATTCCAATGAAAGTGAAACTGAGGTGAGCTAATGCATCCATAGAATATTCTACTACTAAATGTGATGCTTAAAACAGCATCAAGTAAGAAAAGGGCATATATCGTTTTACTTGAATCAGCATTTCCTTTGGTTGAGAAAGGGCTAAAGAGAGAAATGAAATTGCGACTTAGACAAAATAAGTTATGATAAGCATACTTATACAACAGCTGGTACAGAGCACTGTGCAGAAAGTTATGTATAATATATAATGTCATTTATAGTTTCAAAACAGTAAAACAAAGTCAAACAAATTTAGATGTATTTCAAGTTAACAAGTGTAGAAATAGTTATTGCGCTGATGTTCACAAAGAAGTATCTGTTGTGAAAGCAAAGGCTTATAAAGTTGATTTTCCAGTGCCTTAAAAGAACACTAATTTAGACGGAAAGTACATTTCGATACGTTCTCTATATAGATTCACTATTATCAACGTAATGTCATTGTGATGTGATAAAATATTACCATTTTTATCATTGCAGGCATCACCACTCTCTAGGAGACTCAAGGGAGAGAGACAGAGAACTGAGGAAGGTGGAGACATGACAAGAAGATGGGACCAACAAGACAGCGAGGAACCAACACATGCGTTTTTGAATTCTTCTGTGTCTGTGGAGGAAATCCTGGATAAGGTTGAGGAAGAATCACATCTGATTGGAGATGGTTCACGGGTACGTTGCTTTATCACTTCATGAAATTGTTCTTCATTCATTTAATGAGGTTGAAGTGAGGCAAACTAGGATAAAAACATTATACATGACATTTTAGAAGTGACATTCAAAACTGATCTGTATTTGTATGGTTAGTCGTAATAGCAAATATAGTAAGGATAGTTCCTTAATTTTGTAAATTTGAAATTGTCATTTCATTGTCATGGATGATATATTGACATTTTATAGTATTGTATGTTGATTGATAGATATAACATAATTAAATGCATCTTCATATAAACTATTTTGTATTTTACAAACAAAATGACGATCAAATCTTAATTATAATCATGTATATGATTTACAAAACACGTCGTATCAGTTTCAATAGATATCATGAAACTAACATCATCCATATTGTGTTTTTCGCAATAACACTATGCAATTGTTATTATATTTCATCTCTATTTCACTCTCGTTTCACTATTCTGTAGGTTCATAGCCTGCCTACAGTTCGGGGAAGACACAAAGACCTCGTCTCAGTGACCTCATCTACTATCCGTCAGCTGTTGGATGGACATTACGATGACGTCATACCCGAGTTCCAGATCATCGACTGTCGTTATCCTTATGAATATGAGGGTGGTCACATTGAGGTAAGTTATCTTTACATACGGATGGAAAAAATGCTATTCCTCTAAATACAATGCAACAATGTTAGCATATGTAAAATAAATGTCAATGATTAAAGAAATGGAATATCGTAAATTAATTTTGAATGATGTAAGCTTAGTTGCTTTATAATGAAATTAAAATCAAGTTTTGAAAGAATTGATTTTTGTGACAATTATTGATGATAATTTCAAAACAATTTCAAACACAGATGGTATTAATAAATCATAAGTATGGCTATTATAAAAACATTTTCATTATACTTTTATTTATTTTCAGGGTGCAGTGAACTTACATAGCAAGCAAATGATCAATGATTTCATCTCAGCAAGACAGAACTCGAAGTCGACTGGCAGAAACGTTTTAATTGTCCACTGTGAATTCTCTATTGAAAGGGGCCCAACGCTGTACGTACAGAATCCTAGTTAAGCTACTTACATGGTTAATAAAAGACAATATGGCTTTTCAGACAAACACAGCCATTATTCTTTTGAAAGTCAAACATCTATGCTGAGAAGTTTAGATATTACACGTGCATTGTTTTGTTCTTGAACCCTAGTTTGAGTATAACTGTAAAAGCTTTTTTTTAAATACCGGACTAGTTTATTATGAAATGATGATATTTTTATGTTATGATTACTATAACCTTAATGATTCCATTTTAAGTTTAGAGTAAAATTATGCTCACCTTTACAGATTACGTCATCTGAGAAGCATGGACCGGAAGATGAACAGTGACCGTTATCCCTTCCTGTTTTACCCGGAAGTGTACCTACTTGATGGAGGATACAAGGCTTTTTTTGCACAGAATAAGGTATTTGGGAATTACTTTCACTCATAGGATTTTATTGGAACCTGGTATTTATGTCTCACAAATCTTATACATGTAACCACAGAGAGACACGTGGTAGCCTATATATAGTTAATTGTTGCACTACTGCTTACAATGATGTTTATTGCTAATATCATGACTACATATATCGTGTAGAATATAAGATACAAATAAATTAAAATGTGGAAATAAAATAGAACAAATAGACAAATAGAACGACTATGAACGACAGGAGATGTAATATAAGAGCAATTGAATTACATATCATCGCATGACGTCTTAAAATACTTTTCATAAAAGACCACCAATTCACTTCCAATGATATTCATGCCCTCTATTTATTTAACAGGTACACTGTCAACCTCAGAGTTATCTACCCATGGTACACGAGAACTTCAGTCAACAATTACGTCACTTCCGTGTCAAATCCAAGTCATGGTCTGCAGGGGAAAAACAAAGCCTTCGCAGTCGCCGTCAACAAAATGAATTGTTTCCCAAGAAGCTAGTGTTATAAGGAATAGCAAAAAGCCTTGAGCTTCGTTGAAATGTGATAAGTGCTGTGTTATGTTTATTGTTTTTTTGTTTGCTCTTTTTTGCTGATGTTATTGTTATGTTTCTCATGCATCAATCAATAAACTATCATCTTCTTGAATTATTGTCGTGCAATTGTTTTTTGGTACTGAAACTGAAATAATGGTTATAAAAGTATAGTTTCCATAATTAACAGAATTTGCATTTAAAATTTTACAAGTGAAACAAAAAGGATGTACTTATCTAGTTATCTATCTGATGTACCCCCTAAGGCAGCTTAAGGTGCTTGGATTAGTCTTTTTGACTCAAAACTAAGCTTTTCAGACGGTTTCAGACGGTTCTTCGATCCTTGATTAGTACTGGCAGTGTTACGAGAACATTGAAAGGAAATTTGGAAAATATTGATCTTTATCCACTCTTATTTACCAGCATATAGTCATCTTTTCCTACAAATATTAATCATACATATACAATTGAACATTTTTGTAATGAATTTAGACCAGGTTATTTGAGGGAAACACTTGAACTAAATAAAGTTATCAACAAAAGTTGCTATTTTGCTGCATCATTTAAAACGAAATAGATCAATCGAAAGGTTTTCCGAGGATCTTATTTATAAAACTTGCTGCCAACTTCAATAACTTAAGTACCCCTTTTATGCAATAAGAGCTGACTTTCACTATGATAACGATTAACAGATTTGGATCGACAAGAAACTTCAGTAATAATGTTTCCATCTAATCGGAACACTCTTTGACAATACTATTGTACATATTTTAAGTTATGACGTATTTACGACGTATATGAATCAATTATATTTGAAAGGTATTTGAATAGTTTCTTAATAAATTTATGTTCCAACTGTAATATTTACTTTGGTTTGCTTAATGCTTTAGCTGTCAAATAATATACAATGAAGTATTTATGGAGAAAACAATAACACGGAAACAATTAGAAACCCACGTCAAAGGGTTAATAAAATGATTGATATATGACGATAAACAAACGTGCTGATTTATAATTCATCGACCCCTGAGAAATGTATGCTATCCATTTAAAACGAAAGAGTTTTCAGTTTCAACTCCGGGGACTGGTAGACTCGCTTGACTTCAAATAGTACAATGTGTCCGGAAGTATCTTCACGTGATAATTGTACATTTCTTCAAGAATAACTGACTTTGGTGATGTAGAACAATAGCAATGGAGATACTAGTAATAAATGTCTTTTCGACATGGATCAGGCAACATCATTGATTTTACATAAACGTCAATCATGTATGTAAGTACTTTGGCCAATTGGAACTCCCAATTAGATTATGTGACCCTAATAATTTGATAGTTTATTTCCGTCAAAGGGGCCACATGTCCAAAGGACATAATATATCAGTAACAAAATTCAAATAATTTACAAAAGCAGCAAATAAACACTTAAGATGTATTACGTTAGTGTAATAACCTATAATATTATGTGCAATTTTGTACGATGGGGATAGGCGAGGATTATCCCGGGATAATCACCTTGGGAAATACTTCAAACAAATCGGTAAACAGTGTTTAACTAATAAATGCTTCTAACTGTTACGGTAGCCAGATCGACTTCAATTAGACAGCATTTGTTTATCAAGATAGATAACAGGGCATCAGGAAGGAAAACAGGCCAAATGCTTCTTTTAATTGAGGTGTGAACAAGCGTTCTTGTAAGATCACCTGACATATAAGACATACTTAGTTAGGTCCTTTAGTCACTTAAGATATAAAGATGAATTATATCCTCCATTCTTATAAGGATAGGGTATATGTTGGTTGTGTAAACGCCATGTGTATAACGTGACACACGAACTTTTGCTTTGTCAGCTGAATGAATTAATGTACTGTGTATTAAATGACATTTAACAGGAAAATACACATCGATGGTAGATTAATTAGTTGACAATGCCTGTGCTCTTCACATCTTCAGTGTATTAACAGTGACATTGTTAACTTGTATGCCAAATACGTGACATGTTGATATATTGTGCCTGTTGTTATAGATTGCACTGTAACTTTTATCGCTGCCAGCTGATTTGAGGGCAAATTTGAGCCGCAAAAGAAATATACTATTGCTGTATTTACAATTAAGACTGTACATCTATTATTTTTTTAAAAAGCGTCTACTGCTCCGGTTAGAACAATTCCTGAAATAAATCAGAACAAATACAATAGGCTTATATAGTTATGGAATGTCTGAAAACCAAAAATATAAACAGATAAAACTTAGCAATAATAACACTTTAACAGTTGTTGAAGAATATTGGGGGTGAATATTTCAATTCAAAGTGTACAACGTGCATAACTGGAGACATGCATAAACATAACGAGACAAGAGACAAAAAGAGAGACAAAATATTTTATATTTGTGTCACATGTTTATAGATCGGGTACAGTGACAGTTTTAAAAACATAAAATAATATACAAACATCAGGCCATATGGCCAATGAGACACACAAAACATTCTATATACAAGTTAAACATTAAAAGATTAAGATACAAGAAATATATGAAATATTGGAGGAAGATGTCAGTCACGCAATGGTGGTTTGAGTCACTCCAACATATAACACTACAAGGGCTAAGGAACTCAACATATAAAACTTATACAAATCTAAAAAGTTCAGAATAATGAGGAAGTCAGTGATATGGTATGAAATAATGGGAAAAGGATTATAGTTTGGCATATTGGTTTGGTCAGTACTGTCAGAATGCCTACGCAGTTGAGTAGCACATGCTACTCAGAGATCCAACATTTGACTTAATTGTCATTTGTCAGCTTCAAATTTCCTCAGTGTCAATTCACATTCATGTTAAATACCACAATACAATTTGTTTTATAACTATACAATTTAAGGTATCCTTACATAAAGGCTAATGAATTTTACATAGCGGATTATCAATCATCATTTCTGATCTTCTTTGAATTCGTGAATTACTGCAATGCTTAAGGTAAGTTGTATATTCTGTTTCAAATACGCGATAGATCTAATGATTCAATTTCGATTTCTCTTCCATAATTGGTATCAGAATTGCAACGATTAAGTTGAGTATACACCTTTCAAAAACTCTTTTTATGTAGTCTAACTAAGATGTTTAGTGTCACCACTGCTCTGCCTAATATCATCATATTTAAGAATATCATATAACTGATTTTTTTTTCAAACATTTTTATTCCAGCATTCAGATAGGTACAGTGTTACATGTATATTCATACCTAGTCATTATGGGTAGATAACAAAATATATGTGATAAGTTATAATGGCTGCAATATACTTTGTATACTGTAACATTGTCAAGGCACATTTTTCAAATGCTTAAACATTGTGATTTTTACAAGAAATAAACTTGTCAATGGCATAGACTAGTTTGTAATTTTAACAGCCTTTTCAAACGACAAGTTTTCGCCTTTAAGACTACTCAAAAAGATATACCTCTTGCTGAACAAGGTTAGGTGACTGAGGAACTTAAATCTGACAGGAAAGCCCCAAAAAATAGCATTTGTGTGTAGAACTATACCCATTTTTGTGTGGGTGTTAAAAAATAGTTCCATTTTCATCCAAAATTATTTTACAAGAGCGCAATTTATAAAAACGTGAACCAAGTTTTCTTTTTCAAATTTACAACATGAATAGTTATCATATACCTGAATTGTTAAGAGTTATACAGTGTGGTTGTTGTAACAAATATTGTATTCTCTCAAGTGTAATCTTACCAAAGAGAATCTTCATTCTTGCTAATTCGAATTTTTAACAAATTTGTAACCAGAAGCGAAGATTATACAAACAAGTATATCGGTGTATTTGAAGTTTAAGTCAGGTGATTAATCTCGATAATCCATGGCCATGCCCCTTAAGGGATTTTAACACCCCCATTTACAAGCCAACGAGGTAAAGAGCCAAGCCAAGCATGTTTTATTGTTTACATTACAACTCAATTAGAGAAACAATTAGATTAGATTGATAATATCCAATAGAATCACTGGTGTGATTATCTACCGTTAAGTATACTATATACTAGTATTTATAGGCTGTGCGTTACAGACTTCACCAGTATCGTATGTGCAATTGAATAGATTCGACTGAAAATGCCAAGGAAATTGATGGTATAGATAGCGTTCCCCAAAGTCTTAGTTATTCTGTTTATAATATTTGAAGGCCTTTCATAAGCGGAACAACTAACCTAAATCGGTCTAAATCATTCTGTTAATGTTGTTAACGTCTATGTTCAAGCCTTATTTCTACTTCTTTCAGTTCGAGATGGATAACTCCTATGATGTAAACAGTTGCCAAGAAGTGGACAACACTCTAGCGTTTATGGACGAAGACTCCTGTGACAGTGGATTTGATTCCAATGAAAGTGAAACTGAGGTGAGATAATGCATCCATAGAATATTCTACTACTAAATGTGATGCTTAAAACAGCATCAAGTAAGAAAAGGGCATACATCGTTTTACTTGAATCAGCATTTCCTTTGGTTGCGAAAGGGCTAAAGAGAGAAATGAAATTGCGACTTAGAAAAAATAAGTTATGATAAGCATACTTATACAACAGCTGGTACAGAGCACTGTGCAGAAAGTTATGTATAATATATTGTGTAATTTACAGTTTCAAAACAGTAAAATAAAGTCAAACAAATTGAGATGTGTTCCAAAATTATTAAGTGTAGAAATAGTTATTGCACTGATGTTCACAAAGAAGTGTATCTGTTGTGAAAGCAAAGGCTTATAAAGTTGATTTTCCAGAGCCTTAAAAGAACACTAATTTACACGGAAAGTACATTCCGATACGTTCTCCATATAGATTCAATATTATCAACGTAATGTCATTGTGATGTGATGAAATATCCCCATTTTTATCATTGCAGGCATCACCACTCTCAAGAAGCTTAAGACTCAAAGGAGAGAGACAGAGAACTGAGGAAGGTGGAGATATCATGACAAGAAGATGGAACCAACAAGACAGCGAGGAATCAACACATGCGTTTCTGAATTCTTCTCTGTCTGTGGAGGAAATCCTGGATAAGGTTGAGGAAGAATCACATCTGATTGGAGATGGTTCACGGGTAAGTTGCTTTATCACTTTATGAAATTGTTATTCATTCATTTGATGAGGTTGAAGTGAGGTAAG
The DNA here is from genome assembly GCA_921293015.1 of Phorcus lineatus. Lineage (NCBI taxonomy): Eukaryota > Metazoa > Mollusca > Gastropoda > Trochida > Trochidae > Phorcus > Phorcus lineatus. The sequence continues at coordinate 24,446,845 of OV121088.1, read as the reverse complement.
CTAGGATAAAAACATTATACATGGCATTTTAGAAGTGACATTCAAAACTGATCTGTATTTGTATGGTTAGTCGTAATAGCAAATGTAGTAAGGATAATCCCTAAATTTTGTAAATTTGAAATTGTAATTTCATTGTCATGGATGATATGTTGACATTTTATAGTATTGTATGTTGATTGATAGATATAACATAATTAAATGCATCTTCATATAAACTATTTTGTATTTTACAAACAAAATGACGATCAAATCTTAACTATAATCATGTTTATGATTTACAAAACACGTATCATCAGTTTCTACAGATAACATGAAACTAACATCATCCATATTGTGTTTTTCGCAAAAACACTATGCAATTTTTATTATATTTCATCTCTATTTCACTCTCGTTTCACTATTTTATAGGTCCATAGCCTGCCTACTGTCCGGGGAAGACACAAAGACCTCGTCTCAGTGACCTCATCTACTATCCGTCAGCTGTTGGATGGACATTACGATGACGTCATACCCGAGTTCCAGATCATCGACTGTCGTTATCCTTATGAATATGAGGGTGGTCACATTGAGGTAAGTTATCTTTACATACGGATGAAAAATCCAATTCCTCTGAATACAATGCAACAATGTTAGCATATGTAAAATATATGTCATTGGTTAAAGAAATGGAATATCGTATATTAAGTTTGAATGATGTAAGCTTACATGTAGTTGCTTTATAATGAAATTAAAATCTAGTTTTGAAAGAATTGATTTTTGTGACAATTATTGATGATAATTTCAAAACAATTTCAAACACAGATGGTATTAATAAATCATAAGTATGGCTATTATAAAAACATTTTCATTATACTTTTATTTATTTTCAGGGTGCAGTGAACTTACATAGCAAGCAAATGATCAATGACTTCATCTCAGCAAGACAGAAATCGAAGTCGACTGGCAGAAACGTTTTAATTGTCCACTGTGAATTCTCTATTGAAAGGGGTCCAACGCTGTACGTACAGAATCGTAGTTAAGCTACTTTCATGATTAATTAAAAAATATGGCTTTTCAGACAAACACAGCCATTCTTTTGAAAGTCAAACATTTATGCTGAGAAGTTTAGATATTACACGTGCATTGTTTTGTTCTTGAAACGTAGTTTGAGTATAACTGTAAAAGCCATTTTTTTAACATACCAGACTAGTTTATTATGAAATGATGATATTTTTATGTTATGATTACCATAACCATAATGATTCCATTTTAAGTTTAGAGTAAAATTATGCTCACCTTTACAGATTACGTCATCTGAGAAGCATGGACCGGAAGATGAACAGTGACCGTTATCCCTTCCTGTTTTACCCGGCAGTGTACCTACTCGATGGAGGATACAAGGCTTTTTTTGCACAGAATAAGGTATTTGGGAATTACTTTCACTCATGGGATTTTATTGGAACCTGGAATCTTATACTTATAACCACAGAGAGACATGTGGTAGCCTATATATAGTATTTGTTGCACTACTGCTTACAATGATGTTTATTGCTAATATCATGACTACATATATCGTGTAGAATATAAGATACAAATAAATTTGAATATGGAAATATTAGGACAAATAGAACGAATATTTGTAAATTCCAGGAGATGTTATATAAAAGGAATTGAATTACATATCATCGCGTGACATCATAAAATACTTTTCATAAAAAACCACCAATTCACTTGCAATGATATTCATGCCCTCTATTTATTTAACAGGTACACTGTCAACCTCAGAGTTATCTACCCATGGTACACGAGAACTTCAGTCAACAATTACGTCACTTCCGTGTCAAATCCAAGTCATGGTCTGCAGGGGAAAAACAAAGCCTTCGCAGTCGCCGTCAACAAAATGAATTGTTTCCCAAGAAGCTAGTGTTATAAGGAATAGCAAAAAGCCTTGAGCTTCGTTGAAATGTGATAAGTGCTGTGTTATGTTTATTGTTTTTTTGTCTGCTCTTTTTTGCTGATGTTATTGTTATGTTTCTCATGCATCAATCAATAAACTATCATCTTCTTGAATTATTGTCGTGCAATTGTTTTTTGGTACTGAAACTGAAATAATGGTTATAAAAGTATAGTTTCCACAATTAACAGAATTTGCATTTAAAATTTCACAAGTGAAACAAAAAGGATGTACTTATCTAACTATCTACCTGATGTACCCCCTAAGGCAGCTTAAGGTGCTTGGATTAGTCTTTTTGTAACGTAAACTAAGCTTTTCAGACGGTTCTTCGATCCTTGATTAGTACTGGCAGTGTTACGAGAACATTGAAAGGAAATTTGGAAAATATTGATCTTTATCCACTTTTATTTACCAGCATATAGTCATCTTTTCCTACAAATATTAATCATACATATACAATTGAACATTTTTGTAATGAATTTAGACCAGGTTATTTGAGGGAAACACTTGAACTAAATAAAGTTATCAACAAAAGTTGCCATTTTGCTGCATCATTTAAAACGAAATAGATCAATCGAAAGGTTTTCCGAGGATCTTATTTATAAAACTTACTGCCAACTTCAATAACTTAAGTACCCCTTATATGCAATAAGAGCTGACTTTCACTATGATAACGATTAACAGATTTGGATCGACAAGAAACTTCAGTAATAATGTTTCCATCTAATCGGAACACTCTTTGACAATACTATTGTACATATTTTAAGTTATGACGTATTTACGACGTTTATGAATCAATTATATTTGAAAGGTATTTGAATAGTTTCTTAATAAATTTATGTTCCAACTGTAATATTTACTTTAGTTTGCTTAATGCTTTAGCTGTCAAATAATATACAATGAAGTATTTATGGAGAAAACAATAACACGGAAACAATTAGAAACCCACGTCAAAGGGTTAATAAAATGATTGATATGTGACGATAAACAAACGTGATGATTTATAATTCATCGACCCCTGAGAAATGTATGCTCTCCATTTAAAACGAAAGAGTTTTCAGTTTCAACTCCGGGGACTGGTAGACTCGCTTGACTTCAAATAGTACAACGTGTCCGGAAGTATCTTCACGTGATAATTGTACATTTCTTCAAGAATAACTGACTTTAGTGATGTAGAACAATAGCAATGGAGATAATAGTAATCAATTTACTTTCTTTTCGACATGGATCAGGCAACATCGTTGATTTTACATAAACGTCAATCATGTATGTAAGTACTTTGGCCAATTGGAACTCCCAATTAGATTATGTGACCCTGATAATTTGATAGTTTATTTCCGTCAAAGGGGCCACATGTCCAAAGGACATAATATATCAGTAACAAAATTCAAATAATTTACAAAATCAGCAAATAAACACTTAAGATGTATTAAATTACTGTAATAAGCTATAATATTATGTGCAATTTTGATAAGTAAATGTTACCACGAGTTTTGAGTGGGTATGAGTACCTCTGCACGTGTAAATTGCAGGTGTGTAAGTTGGTAATTTACCTTTGAAAACAATGTTGTCGACAGGTAACAATTATAACAGGTAATAACTACTACTACTACTACTACTACTACTAAAACTGCTACTATTACTACTACCACCACTACTACTACTAATACTACAAATACTACTACTACTACTACTACAAATACTACAAATACTACTTTTTTAATACCCTTCCTACTACTACTTTTACGACTATTACATCATTTAAATTGCAGGTGTGTAAGTTGGTAATTTACCCTTGAAAACAATGTTGTCGACAGATAACAATTATAACAGGTAATAACAACTACTACTACTACTACAACTACTACTACTACTACAACTACTACTACTACAACTACTACTACTACCACTAATGCTACTACTACAAATACTACTACTACTACAAATACTACTTTTGTTAATACCCTTCCTACTACTACTTTTACTACTATTACATCATTTATGTAGCGTACCATAAAGCTCAGATGAAAAGTATATATTTACCAATATTAAAATTAGACGACTACTACTACCATTACTACTATTGCTACTTCTACTACTATAACTGCTACTTTTACTACTACTACTACTACTACTACTACTACTACTACTACTACTACTATTACTATTACTATTACTACTACTACTACTACTACAACTACCACTACTACTTTTTTACTACCGCTACTACTACTACTACTACTACTATTACTACTATTACCACTCTTTCTACTACTTTTAGTACTATTACCTTTATTGCTACTGCTACTACTACTACTATTACTACTCTTCCTACTACTACTATTACTACTATTACATCATTCATGTAGCGTACCATAAAGCTCAGATGCAGAGTATATATTTACCAATATTCAGAATAGTTGATTGACAATTGGAGTTCATTAAGTATCCAAAAGCTACCTATGATATATTTACAATATAAACATTTGATATACCTTACAGTGCATATAAGTAATTCATTTCCAACATAAGATAATCCATATCGCAAACGATGGGTACATAATGTACAATCAATATCAACTTCAGTTCCTCGTCCTAGTTCTACAATTAAATTATTATTTCCACATCGAAAAAAGATTGGACCCTGCTGCTCGCCCGAGGATTTGTTGACCCCAACTAATTGAATGGTCCATTCGACGAGGAGGAGCTGTTGAAATCTAAAATTATTCAAAGGCCGAATGAGTTAATCCAATGTGCTTTTAAAATACCATCATTAACATAAGATGGGTACACATAACAATATGTTGACTTTCCTCACCACCTAAAAACATTTCATCAAAAAAAGTGATATCACCGCCAAGGAAACCATTGAAGATGGTCTCTCTAGGCAATTGGGATTTTATTTATTCAGTGACTATCACAGAGGTGACGCAAAAAGAAATTTACAGCGTCTTTGGTCTCCTTTGGTAATTGTATCATGTGATTTTGGTTTACTGTGGACGTCAATAAAATAACTCCAGCAGAACTGACAAAGGAACATCCATTCGCCATGTGTAAAAGATCCATGCCTTAACTACTTTAGGGATCGTCTGATCTCTCGTGCAAAACTGTGAATTTTGGCATGATGAAATAGACAAAAGGGTAATATTTTCGAAATTGCTTTAACCTTAATTTTCGATAAGCTGAGTTGGTGTTTTTCAATGATAGTAGATTAACGGTAGGTCTCTTGGTTTGCTTTTGGACACTTAATTTGTGTGTTATAAGTACACATTAGTACACAAAATGGTTACAAGTACTCAAGATTCCATTCTCAGTGCAAATAATGTAAAATAAAATCATATACATTAACTGTAGAGAAGAGAAAATAGAATTGTTACCGGTCGAAGTCATGAATGACGAGTTTTTGTAATGGAAACCTAAAATTTCGTACAAATGACCTATGGTAGCTATCTGAAATGTCTGTCAATGGATTCAGTGACCTTATAAACATACATTTATATACCAAGATTATGGTTCTATGATAATTAGAACCAAAGATATGAGGACATCCACCTTTTGGTGTGACGCTTCAGAGAATAAGTGGCTGAGGGGGGTACCCATGGAAATATGTAAAAATGACACATTTCGTCCCAGTTTATACACTGTTACCAGGTGGACCTACTACCGCTAATCTACTATCATTGAAATACACCAACTCAGCCTTGGTAATTTTGATAAGTTGTTGATGTCCAAAAAGCAACTGAATCAAACAGTCATACGGAGATTGAAAATGAATAATTTGCAAGAATGTACTCCTATAGTACATGTCTGTGATGTGTGTAATGGCAGAATTAGTACCTATGTGTTATCTTTCTTCTTTGTGCCCTTTAAATCTATCCCTTTAAATCCCCAATGATTTAGAAGTAAAACAACACATTCAAAATACAAAATTGTTAGTTTTTTCCAAGGCTGATTTGGTGTATTTCAATGATAGTGGATTAATGGTAGGTCCCATAGTTTGCTTTTGGACACTTAACCTTGATTGATATAAGTACACAAATACACAAAAGAGTTGCAAGTATCCATAATTCTACTCTAAGTGCAAATAATGTTAAATAAAATAATATACATTAACTTTAGAGAAGAGAAAATAGTTTTTTTACCAAGGCTGAGTTGGTGTATTTCAATGATAGTAGATTAGCGGTAGGTCCCTTGGTTTGCTTTTGGACACTTAATTTATGTGTTATAAGTACATAAGTACACAAAAGGGTTACAAGTACTCAAGAATCTATTCTCAGTGCAAATAATGTAAAATAAAGTGATATACATTCACTGTAGAGAAGAGAAAATAGTTTTTTCCAAAGCTGAGTTGGTGTTTTTCAATGTTAGTAGATTAGCGGTAGGTCTCTTGGTTTGCTTTTGGACACTTAATTTATGTGTTATGAGTACACATAAGTACACAAAAGGGTTACAAGTACTCAAGATTCCATTCTCAGTGCAAATAATGTAAAATAAAATCATATACATTAACTGTAGAGAAGAGAAAATAGAATTGTTACCGGTCGAAGTCATGAATGACGAGTTTTTGTAATGGAAACCTAAAATTTCGTACAAATGACCTATGGTAGCTATCTGAAATGTCTGTCAATGGATTCAGTGACCTTATAAACATACATTTATATACCAAGATTATGGTTCTATGATAATTAGAACCAAAGATATGAGGACATCCACCTTTTGGTGTGACGCTTCAGAGAATAAGTGGCTGAGGGGGTTACCCATGGAAATATGTAAAAATGACACATTTCGTCCCAGTTTATACACTGTTACCAGTCAAATTTGCATAATAGACATGTCAAGGCTTCAAAAAAAGTTAGTTTCATTCTGCCATGGGGGGGGGGGGGGGGGGGGGGGGGGGGGTGCATGGGGACCCCTCTGGGCCGGTGGACTATAAGAAGTTGGCCACTTAGGTAAGTTTATAATTGACTGTTTTTTAAAAACACATTACCCATCTTACAATAGTTAAAATTTAAATATTTGTTCAAGAAAACTCAAAACTTGAATGTATCCAAATCCAATATTTTGTGTTGAAACATTATTATAAATGTTTACAATAGTGACAGTTACCACCAATTCAAGTAAATGAAAAAATTGAAAAGGTTTTGGGGTAATGCAAAAAATAAATTGTCAATTTATTTTTGCATGATAAATAACATAAAAAGAACAAAGTCAAAATCTCTGTTTAAAAAATTTTAACTTTGGGAAAAAAGAACACAATACATATATTTTGCACGAGACGGTCGTTTACGTGTTTACGGTCGAATTATCTGTATTTGTTTTGACATATACACCCTCCAATTCATCATGAACAGACAAAAACAAATACATATAAAGAATATGTACTTTTTTCTATACATTCTACTAGTCCTAATCCCTCGGTGATAGAGGCAGCGAAGAACAATAGGACACGGACTTCGATCGTCAAAGCACTGTTGACTTCAGATAGATGAAGAGAAGATAGTCGTGGATACAACTGTGCGTAATGGAGGGCTGCAGGGTTGCTGTTTTTCTCCTTCTCTGTTTGTGTCCATATGACTCTTCTCAAGGTGGCGCTCCACTAGGTGAGAGAACATTGTTGAACTTGTTGAAGTCAATTTAATTTTTGACAAGTGATTGTCAGGTAACACATTCTGACCTGAAGCTGAAATCAAACGTTATCAGCGAATACGTTTATATATTTTTGATGGGTTTGCCTATAAAATATTATTTTCTTAGACGATCACCAAATAGACTAGTATAAGCTGAAAATTATTGAAAAAAGTCATAAGAGTCAGAGTCATAACGTCTTTGGCTCAACTTCAAACTACCTCCAGGATTTGACTTGAAGTTGAAATATGCGTGAACTATAGAGTTTCAGTGTTAGGACTCATATACTCGTAGATATACAGAGCTCAATAAGATATGGTACTATGTCAGAAGAAAATTGAAGTGATGGTCCTGATTGTAGTTGCACTTAGTTGCTTTGTAATTGTCGCAAAATAGGGCTTTAAAGTCCCATTGTAAAGTTCATTGGTTATGGTTTGACATAGAGGTACTCACTTCACTGCCGCCTCTGTTGTAATATGAGCATTTCTCGGGCAACCTACATGTTTTCTTAGCGGCCAAATATTGCAACATAATCTATCTTTCAATATTTTTAGCAAATTAAAACACGGCAGTGAGACTGAAAAAGCTTTTATCATGGACAAACTTAAGCACTGATCGTCTATCCATAACGTGTAATCTAACTTTCAATGTCAGTTTTATATCATATTTCTCGTCAGTAAGAGTCTTCTATTAGAATATGCGCTGTGCTGTGACTGTTTCGTAAATATTGACCTAATGAAATTAATAATTTTCAAATTTTTTAGAAGAATTTTATTTCAAGTTTTAGGCCACAGGCCCAGAGAACATACAAATGTTACAGATCGTCGTGTAACTTGGGCTACTTATATAAGGAACATTCTTTTTAAATACGGATTTGGCTACGCCTGGATAACTCAAGATGCTTGAAGTCCGAACATTTTCATATTTAAACACTGGACTTTGGTCAACAACTCTTACTCAGCTTTAAGGCTAAAATGTATAGATAAATATTTTTATCCATCATATGAGAAATTTATAATTCTAATGTCTTCTAACTGTAAACATGTTTTAAAGCAACTTTCGAACTATCTGTTTCAAGCTTTTAAACAACGAGAGTCATTCATTTATTAATTTCCAAATATGTAAATGTGTTTTTGTTATGAATTATTGTAAAATAGTCACAAGATGCATTGGTATTTTACATAAAGCTATGTTATTTGGTGTTAGCAAAAAATATAACCATGTCCTACTTGACCGTCAGGACCCGTAATTCAAATATTCAAAACAAATGTCGTATATGCACAAAATATGTACAGGAGCGACAGAAAAGCATCCAAATGCATATAGATACTAACTATGTTTATTAAGTGTATCATATTATTTGCTTATCATATCTCTTTTACAGATTGTACAAGTGAACCGTTGGACGTCGTCTTCATCGTCGATGCATCGAGTAGTATGGGAACAGCCAACTTCAACCTCATCAAAGACTTCATCAAGGCCTTCGTTGATACAGCAAGTGTCGACGATGGTTCTGTGCAGATAGGAGTTACAGTGTTCGCAGATCGAGCGGCCATTATCTTCCAGATGAACAAATACTCGACAGCAGATGAAGTGAAGGGTGCCGTGGACAATCTGCCCTATCTCAACTCTGGCACCAACACTGCAGGTGCCCTCGAGACTGCCAGGGTGGAGATGTTCCAGAAAAACGGTGGCGATCGCTCCGGAGTTCCCAACGTAGCCATAGTCATAGTGGATGGAGAGTCAAACATCAACTATTGGGAGACAATTCCAGAAGCAACACTCTTAAAAAATACCGGAGCTAAGATCATTGGGATCGGCATTGCAGTAGAGGCTGTTGCTATTGCTGAACTGGACGCCATCGCCTCTTTGCCAATTGACGAACACCGTTTTGATGTGACCGACTTCGCTGGACTTGCTGCTATACCTCCAACAGTGCTTGAAGCAACTTGCGTAGGTGAGTCGCTTGATTTCTCTTGATGACTTTGGTAAGTACATCCACCACTGAACGGTTTGGTTACTCAGTATACAGAGGCTATTTGATTACAAGTATGTTACTGTATAAATATCTCATCCTGCATCAATGTCGGAAAGTACAACCTGAACGGTTCTTGTATGTACATGCTATATGCATGATGTTATATAAGGTTTTAATATCTAATCCACTATCAACTTGACGGCTTCAGCACGAGGGTGGAATGATATAATCATAACATTCAAGCCGATTTTTATATATTTTAATCTCTCGGTGACATGGATCCAAATACCAACACGAGAGCTGATATTATAAATTATGACACTCCGTCGCGTCTAACATATATTCTAATCTTTACATCACATGCATTCTGACCTTTCAAGTTACTCTCATATTTACACGGGGTGAGGTTCACCAATTGAACATTGATTGTTAGTATTAAGATTTTGAGAAGAACCACATTTTCATCAAATCTTTAATAAATAACCTCAAATTCTGTATACTATACGACACATTCTCTCACCAGCTGTAAGAGAGGGTAGCGATTGAGGATGAAACTACCTAGAGTACCTGTTTTCACAGAATGTATGTTGTTTTCTAACATTTCTAAGCCATTTCTCTTTTCACATATGAACTAATCATTTATTAAAAAAAGAATATTTCCTCCTGAATAACTATTAAGAGTTACTTGTTTATGTCAGAATATGTTGATCTGTAGAGTCAAACTCAAAACCCTAAAATATACTTTAATATCGATTTAACAAGTATGGATGGGGTTGTTTAGCTACTTGTGAAAATATGTATGTTTGTGCAACTAAAATATCTATTCATAAAACCAACACTCGTTTGGACCCAAGAATCTATTTTCACCGTAACAAATTAACATTTTCATAATTTGATATAATGGAACAGAGTAAATTTCAAATTTTTTTATTTGGTTCAAGTAATAGTCAGAATACCATATTTCTTGAGTTTAGTTCAAATCGCCTATCTAAAGAAAGGATGTAGAAATTCTGCGCCCCATTTACATGTATATAAGCTAAATAACCTACATAGCACTACCATGTTATATTTGTCGTTTAATCTGTTGTTAATACGTTTCCTAAATTTGAGTCGTTGTCCGGTTTTCGATCATAAGACTTGATTTTTACCTGTTTACTGTGTCAATATACTTAACTCATAAACATTCGGATGCTGATTTTCAGAAACAATCACTACATCTCGATCAAATAACATAATTTATTAAGTTTGACAGATTTAACCCCAACAACAGTGGCAGGATGTAATTAAACTGAAAAATAAACAGCCAGAGTCGAAGGCAGTTAATCGATTTCTTTGTGATATTTATCAAACGTCAGCAAGAACAATCCATGTAAACGATAAAGATGGATTAATTAAAAGAACTTTTCTGTAATAACTGAGGAATATTCTAGAGAGTTATTTCCTTTTTATTGATTGAAATGATTTTCCATAATTCGTGATGGAGATGTATTACAACCTCAACATGTGACTGTTTATGTTGTCTCTCAGGGTAAGACATTAACTACTGAAACTAAACATATATCCGTGTTGATAATTTGTTTTGCCATGTGAAAGTTATATGATAACTTCACTTAAAGCTGTTAAATCTTCTGTGGTGGAAAGGAATGTTCTTATACAAAAATAATGAAAACTGTATTGATTAGAATTCACTGTATTTCAAACTTATGAACACATTGAATGATATCCGAGTTTTTTTTCTTTCATTCTAAACCAGACAAGGAGACATTATATAATTAATCTCTCCTCTCTGATATAGAATAAAATGTAACCCTGTCTGCGTTGACAATGTTTTCCCATAACCCTACGCCTTACATTGTCTTTCAAAGGTTGCATTAACTAAAAGTTCTTCATTAAGTCTTTTGGTCACAAAGCAAGTCCTATTGTACAAAGTTTTTACTAAGGCAGCTTTCTCGATCGTAATGATACATTGTCTGTTTATTGATCACTTACTGTTCATTATGGAGGGGAATAGGGACGTTTTATCAAATATCTTGTTGCTCATTATGAAGCATAAAGGCTTCTATTCACCTTATCTGACATGTTTTGTCGTTTTCGTTAAAGTTTATCCTCGCCGGGTAAAGTTAAAAAGATTCAATTTCTACTTTCGATTAATCAATTATAATTACACTCCTACATGTATCAACTTTATCCTAAGGGAGGGTTACAATACACGATTTCCTCCTACATGTTTCAACTTCATCCTCAGGGAGGGTTTCAATACACGATTTCCTCCTACATGTTTCAATTTCATCCTCAGGGAGGGTTACAATACACGATTTCCTCCTGCATGTTTCAATTTCATCCTCAGAGAGGGTTACAATACACGATTTCCTCCTGCATGTTTCAACTTCATCCTCAGGGAGGGTTACAATACACGATTTCCTCCTGCATGTTTCAACTTCATCCTCAGGGAGGGTTACAATACACGATTTCCTCCTGCATGTTTCAACTTCATCATCAGGGAGGGTTACAATACACGATTTCCTCCTGCATGTTTCAACTTCATCCTCAGGGAGGGTTACAATACACGATTTCCTCCTGCATGTTTCAACTTCATCCTCAGGGAGGGTTACAATACACGATTTCCTCCTGCATGTTTCAACTTTATCCTCAGGGAGGGTTACAATACACGATTTCCTCCTGCATGTTTCAATTTCATCCTCAGAGAGGGTTACAATACACGATTTCCTCCTGCATGTTTCAATTTCATCCTCAGAGAGGGTTACAATACACGATTTCCTCCTGCATGTTTCAATTTCATCCTCAGAGAGGGTTACAATACACGATTTCCTCCTGCATGTTTCAACTTCATCATCAGGGAGGGTTACAATACACGATTTCCTCCTACATGTTTCAACTTCATCCTCAGGGAGGGTTACAATACACGATTTCCTCCTACATGTTTCAACTTCATCCTCAGGGAGGGTTACAATACACGATTTCCTCCTGCATGTTTCAACTTCATCCTCAGGGAGGGTTACAATACACGATTTCCTCCTACATGTTTCAACTTCATCATCAGGGAGGGTTACAATACACGATTTCCTCCTACATATTTCAACTTCATCTGCTGACTGTACACATGAAGACTTTAATTTCAATTATATATGTCCTTAAGAATATTTTACACGTAATAAATTAATTTTAAATGCATAAATAGCTAAGTAAGGGAAACAGTTGTGTAAAAGTATAATTCTATAGAAGTCAGTCAGAACCTAGAGGGGGCGGGATAGCGCAGTGGTTAGCGCGTTCGGTTTCGGATCAAGAATCGAAGATTCCAATCCCGACAGGGGCTCGGCGACTTTGTCTACAGTAGAGCACTGTTCTACACGCAGTCACCGCAAATCGTAGAGACAATGGTGTTTCTTTCTCCCTGTCACAATACTAGCAGCCTTGATATAAGTGAAATACTTTTGAAAGCGGCGTTAAACCCCAAATAACCTCACCAGATACCAGGCTACTGACAATGCAAAACCAAAAAGATATGTTAATGACATGTAACCGGATAAAGGCTCCGAATTAAGTTCATACACAAACAGAAAAAAACCACATAAATGATTATGATAGTATTCTCTGAAAAAGACCTAAATAAAGATCATTTAATCAAAAATATTTTTACTTAAATATGTCTTACTACTCACAATGCATTCCGGTTGACTTAATGAATAACCACAGGAGGTTCGAATGGCATCATTAATGGTTCTCCAAGATCCCAAAGTCCCAATAGGATCACATCTTTCTTTATCATTGTATATCAACTTTATCAAGGTAGTTTTAATTTCATGAGCATTTCTTTATGTTAATTTAACATTAACCATAATGTATGGGAACATTACCGCCTCTCTTGATGGAAAATCAATGAATATATTAAAATTTTGAATTCTAAGGGAAACGGATTTTTAACAATGACGTAATCATAGTATTTCAGTCACATTTGATAAGAGAAGATAACTTATTAGTGAATACTAAATCGGTTTCAGGCAACACAAATCAAATGATAATATATCTGTTCTTGAATATGGATCATGTATTGTAAAATAACTTAAATTTGAAGACGATATCTGAGTAGTTTCTGAGGCAACTTAGTTATTATCATTGCCTGAAGTATCCCATTTCAGGTTCAATAGCTTTTCCATTTGCTGTAAAACTTAAATTCAGTACACTGTCCGGTGGGTCAAGGTTCCACGAAGCAAACAGTTTACCCCATAATCAGAAAACTCGATCAATGTTTTTGAAATAACGAGAAATAGCCACTGTAAAAATCGATGATGGTGAGAACGGCAGTTCTGATTCAATCATATATACTGATCAAAGATGTCAAGGACCACCATAATTTTGTATACCTTAGTTTTACATGCTTCATAATTTGAACTATCAACTACTTACATATCGACAATTGGTGTGATCCTTTTTTTGGATGAGTATATAACATTCCTGTTTCCTTAGGAAAAAATATGATTTAAACACTTTTTATACTAAACAATTGACTTTGTTCAACATGGATTTCGTGTGATTAAAATCCAGAAATAGCAACAACGCCTGTCCCCACAACCCCGACAGCCCCACCACCACCTCCTACCACACAGGAGAGGACCACCAAGCCTCCGGGACCAACCACTACCACTACAACTACCACCACGACCACAACAACAACCACCACAACCACTCTTGGACCGAACGAATGTAAGCCCTATACCTACCATCTATAATGTTATGATAACATAATTTTTCACATTAAGAAATACAAACAGTTTGCTAATCGAATATCCTTAATCGAGTCTTGCAAAATTGATCTGTTAAATGCATAGGGTTTTATCATAAAATCGAAATGTATCCTGTCTCAGGATAAAACGCATACGCTCAACTCTAGTACCCTGGGTTACAACCCAATTAGGCCTTGCGCGCTGTGACCTATTATATATCAACTATCTAAAAATGGACATATCACGTTATTCTTTGATGATACCTAATTCATCATTTTCCATAAAACATACTTATTTTTATGAAACCTAATGCATCATTCCCAAACTGTTAATGATTATAGTAGTCCGTTCTGCAAAGTAAACTTGAAAATAATTACCAAAATGACTTCCAAATCGGGTTTTTCTTCACCTGCTTCTGCATAATTGATATAATGAAACTGTTTTATTTCAGACTGCTTAAATTCTAAACTGGACTTAACCTTCATTATTGACTCATCCAACAGCGTGGGAAGGAACAACTTCGACCTTATTCTGGACTACCTTGAGTCTGTTCTGGGTACAGCCGAGCTTAACGGAGGCCGGGTGCAGGTATCAATCATATCTTACAGTACAGATGCCAAAATCCACTTCAAACTCAACAAATACTCGACCAGAACTTCCATCATGGGCGCGATCGGCCGAATCAAGTACATCCCCGGATGGTCCAACATTGCTTCCGCTCTGAGAGCTGCACGGACCAAAGTGTTCACGGCAAGTGAAGGGGACAGACCGGATGTGTTGAATGTTGCCGTTCTCATTACCGATGGACGGTACAACGTGTACGAGGATGAAACCTTGGAGGAAGCAAAGGCTTTGAGAGATGCTGGCGTATATGTCATGTCGGTCGCAGTCGGTATGATCACTCCAGAGGATGCCAAGGACATTGTAACTCCTCCGGTAAAGCTCAATAGCTACACCGTGGCAAGCTTCAGTGACCTGCTGGGGATGGGGGAACTCCTCTTCCCGTATCTGTGTCTTGGTGAGTCTAATTTTCAATGAGAATGTACTTTGTCTTTTCATTTCTACTACTGAAACCAATTTCATCAAGTGAATCTCGTGATCTTTGTGGGTCTGAATTACGGTTCCTTCTCCAGATGCGTGTTAAAGACTCCAATCGCCTCCAAAGCTCACGTGTTTTGGTATATGAGCTCATAAACGATGTGAAGCACTGAAGTATAACGTTCCAGGTGCATAATTCATCGTGTGATACGTAATGTATTTACATTTGCAGCACAATACATGTCTATGCATTTAAACACTGGTCCTTGAAGCTATATGAATGTTTTAAATATGTTTAATAACTGTTTCCTTTCTTATGATAAATTAACAACAAATATTTTGCATGAAGTATAGGAGTGTACGGATTTGTGACATATCGATATGATAATTTCAGATCCTCCTACAACTACAACTACAACAACTACAACAACTACAACAACCACAACCACTACCACTACTACTACACCAACGACAACTGCAACAACGACGACAACGGTTACAACAACATCAACGACAACAACGGGTAAGGGCAGGGTCAAACACAAATCAGCAGTTGGCTGAAGTAGTGACATCGACAAATCAGAGAAATGCTGGAAGGTTTAAGATGACTAGTGTTTGGAATGGGCGCGAGCTATGTCTTGTATGGGAAGTCGCATAGAAAATTTACGCTTTGTTCTATGAATCGCATTAATTTATGACGTATATCATATTTGTCGTCAACTTTTATGCTGCCTTTCTGTGGGCGTTCCATTGGGAAATAAGAACTTTTCTACACACGCTATTTATGCACAGGTAAACGTTCGTATAGACTAAGACGTAAATTATAAATTATTGCACCCTGTATTGATCTCTAAGGAGCATGAACGAACCAGTAAAAAGAATAGAATATGAATACGCCAGGGACAGATGACAACATCCAATAGATTTTGATTATTCACACCACCCTGCAGTACCTGCCACCTCGGTGAATCTATCATAAACATGTGGTTTTGATTCCATAATTGACAATCACCTTGATATCTAACAAATTGTCCGAAGCGGCATTTGGATTCTTTCATAGTCAATTCATGAACTTAATAACATTAAAAATTACAAGCATATGGATTTTCGAATTTTAAAAAAAATTGAAATGGGTTGATAGGGCTAGCAAGTGATTGATTTTGGTGTTAGTGTCTCATTGCAACGAAGAATTAATGCAAAAAACTGTTATTCTTCAAACTTATAGGTAACTAACAGCCCAAGCATGACGAGAACATGGGATTTGTAAAAATTGGCAAATTAAGGTCAAAGTTATATAGGTAGTACACTAGAAGAATTTTTCAAAACTGTGAATATTTTCTTTGTCAAGCCATTCCCGAGACGACCACCCAAGGGCCGCCGACGCCCCTAGAGAAGTGCCATGCTTGGTGTGATGTGAATGGCGCTGACAAACCGGAGCTTGATGTCGACAGTTTAGTTCAGAATCTGACGCTGCCAAGGTCGGCCATGGGCAAACAAAGGAGGAGAAAGTACAGTGCCGAGGACGACAGTCGTGGAGCTCCAGCCATGGGGAGAAGTCTAACACTCGTCTTCTTCTCGCCCTATTTGTTCTTTGTCGCCTGGGACATTCTCGATGCTGGTAGATATATCATGGGTGTCGCAAACAAGGCAAGTCCTGGAGCTGTGTAAGTCTAAGAGTCTAAGTGTACTCAAGGTTGATTCCAATGGGTATTTCATTCTTGTTACACTAATGTAGAACCAATTCTGTGATCTTGTTGCCTATGGATATCTGATAGTTTGTTGCTTCAACGATAAAGTTATTCTGTGTTCTAAAGATGTTGGTATTTGTGAGACCATTTATAAATGGCAGTTTGTTGTCAGCGAGCTGAATCTGTTTGTATTATTCATGAATTATACCATGTAAAGAGTCTATATTTCAAAGGAATTTGCTCATATATTGAAAACTGAAAATAAGCGTTGATGATGTAAAAATACATGAGATAATGGATGCGATGATATTTTGGAAAGCCATCTTCATTAAAAACGCTTCATCCATCCTCCCCAAAGTCCACGACTATGTTTTCCGATAGGTTTATGTTACGATCTGCAGAATACATCCCTTAACAAGTGTCTTGGTTCTCACCAATTCCTTGTTGCTGGCATTGTAGACTACATCTGTCATTCTCGTCTTCTTTTTTCTGACTTTGTTCATCAAATTGTAGTGCTCAGAAGCTAAAAAAGGATAGACCTTGAATTAATGTTATTTCTCTTGAAACTGCCTAAAAATGGCATCCAAGTCCCTCCTTTCTCCTTTTTGGATTTTAGTGTAAATTTCCCCTAAGCCACTGTACTTTCAGATCAAATTAGCCACATATTAAGGCCAGGGCACCAAAAACAAGTAACATAATACTCTGATATGTTAAGCACTGCTTTCCTACACGAGTCTTTCTACCCATCACAAGTCCAACCTACTTAAAATTAGAACGATCTTACCATTCGTACCTGGCTGCGAGCCTATAGCGAGAAACGAGGAATTAGTTTCACCGTTTAAGGATCGCGTGTAGCATTTTTTGTTCAGTTAAGATACAATTACCTACATGTAGGTTCACTGCATTGTACCCTGATAGGTATGTGCTTCTTAAATATCACTGCATTATTGTTTGCATGACAACGATGGTTATTTTGACCTTACTGTACAATATATCAATTTCTAAATGTACTTTCATCATATTGAAAGGGCAACATTATGAACTATGTTCCGTCGACGCTATATAGTTGTCCATTTGGTCTCTTTTATGTGAAAATGTAACTATAGTTAAAGAGATTACATTACAATTAACTATATAGCGTTTCACTTGTTTCACTTGTAAATGAAATAAACAAACGTTTGAAGACAGAATTTGTAATATTTGATTACCTTCAACATACCTGTTTTGATGGAAGTGCAAAATTTACAAAATGACTGTTAAGTTCAAACAGATTGGTTAACGTACCTATTTATGTATGTCAATGGAATAAATTAGACAGATAGTAAACAATGAAAAGAGAACATTTTCGTTCAAAGAAAAAAAAGATTAATTTTCCTTAACTCGGTTCTTGTCATTTGAAAAAAAATTCACTTTTAGTGGATATCAGCGTTGTCTAGAAGTACAAGTTAAAGAAAAAAAATTTTCTTAAATATAACTTATGTTCTAAAATATAACTTATGTCATTTGTATAAAGTCTGTTAACTCTACTGTAAAAATGTACAACTTGTTCATTAAACTAGTTGAACCAACTTTGTCGTGTATTGATTATATTCCTCAACATATGCATATGACATCGCTCAATTGGAATTCCACTTCTGGTGATCTTCAGCTATTTTTTTCCTTGAACATTTATGTGAACGGTGGATTATTAAAACATATCAAAACAAAAGTTGACAACTACTTCCATTGATAACGATTGTTTAGGTTACGGACACTCGATATTTTACATTACTTTCATCATTAACTATTTTTATTTTATCGATAAAGATAAGCATGTAAGCATGAAATCTTTCCACATGCACGCTGATTTGACATTAACTGTTTACTACATATTTATGTTTTATCTGAGAAGTATTGTAAGAAATGCGTACCTATTTTATTGAAATATACCCTTAAGTAAAACAGATGATTTATTAAATGGATGAAATCAAAAGTGAGTTAATATTATCCTGTGCAATGGATTTAAGTTGGTCCAACCTTGATTTACATTTTCTGTATAAATAACTACTCGATATATAATGATTATCTTTTTGGTGTTTTTGAGATTTGAAAGCCTTTTAGTATGAGATATATTAACGGTATCATGCTTTTGTAAACGTATGAACGAATTTCAAGCTATCTATATAACCTCTTCTCCTGGTATCATAGTTATTAGTGTGTGGAAGAGCCTTGTATGACGAAGCAACTGTTGCTAATTTCAAGCAAGTCTATACGTACATTAACCAATCAAATGGGTAGATAGTGATATACCTTTACTGACAGCAATGAATAATAAAAATGTTGAAAAACAGGCTTGCTAATGTGTCGGTTGACCGGCCTGGGGATATCAAGCAAGCAGGTTGACAGACAAAAGATAGTTCACATGATAACAACAACAAAGCACTCTATCTCCGGTTCACCACAGCGAGCGTTCTAACCACTGCAGCGTTAGGGGCGCGCTGTACAGCAAGTGTGAGTGGTGTACACCGGATTTTCCCAAGATGGCTTCGAGGGAATCCCTTGCCATTGCCGATTATGTCGTGATAGCTTTGGTTCTTACTGTACCCCTAGGGGTAGGCATTTATCTTGCTATAATTGGACGCAAAAGAAACAGTAAGGAAGATTATCTTCTGGGCAGTCGCCAGTTGCATGTACTCCCTGTGACGCTTTCTCTCTTCGTCACGTACATGTCATCAACATCTTTAATAGGCATGCCAGCAGAGAGTTATACTACAGGGTCTGATATAGTTCTCCACGCCATAGGAATCGCTCTATCCTTTTTCGTTGGCATATTCACAGTCATCCCAGTCATGCATCCACTCAAGGTTACGAGTCTGTACGAGGTAAGGGAGGCAACTCTAGTCTTGAGACCTGCACTGCACAAGCTATTAATAGTATCAATCTTTAGGGATGGAAATGCAATTGTGATGTTTATTTCGTCATTTTTAAGACTTAATCGACTACCTTAACATTTTTATGCCATCTATTTCACCATCTTCTGTCTCTGTCGTTTCTTTTTTGTAAATTCCTGAGGAAAATATGTGTTTACACGAGTGGAAAGTAAAATGTGCATTTCATTTGCAAGCTGTGGTGTATATGCATAACATGTTAACTCTACAGGTCGCGTGAATAATATGTGAAAAGTAATATGATAACTTTTTCATATTATGATACACAAATAATTGATTCATTCATTTCGTTATATTTATTCTCCTCTTATAGTGGAAAAATTTCTATGATTTTTTTTTCTATTAATAACGTTATTTTAAAGTTTGCATTCTTTGTGGCAACGTATGTGCAAATGCGTCTTCTCGTATCAATAGTGCAGAAGATAATCTTTCCAATCATGGTGCATGTTTAAACGTTTTGTGAAGATGCTAGTTTTCACCCGACAATCGAAAAGAATTTGGGATAATGATCAAACGATCAAAAATACTAATCTGAATAAAATATATGAATAATTCATAAATAAAGTAAAGCATGATTCGATTGATAGGTCAATACAGGTAAGTCCACTTTATCTATATTTTCACAAGTCATTGCGGGTAAAATTGCATGCAATTCAAAAAATACTGTATAGACTTACTTGAGCTAGTTGGAAATTGTGTCTCAATATCATACTAAGATTGAACGGCTTGGACAATTTAATGTTATTCTTTTCAGTGCCATATCCGGCATACCAATAAAACAATGTACACATTGATATGAAACCAATGTATTTCCTTGTGAATTCAATGTTATAAAACTACAAGATCTTACACATTGCCGATATGGTCTGATGGTGACAAGAACGTGTGTATGTATTATCTGACATGAACAGAGGAAATGGCAACAATTAATAATAAGATAATAATGATTAATTATAAGAGTTATAATTGAATTGGTAAATATTTATAGAACCAAGTATTTCTGTATCATCGTTCATCAACAACATACATTTGTAAAAAAAATTTAGAAATGTAATCTTCATTTATCAATTTTGTTAGATATTTACCAATTGCATTTTACACCAGTCAAATATGTTGTTTGTTTAAACGACAAATACACAAGTGTTGTTATTTTAAGTCACGACCCCTGCCATTCACATGTCAAACGACTTGACATCCGTCAGATGATATACACATCATGACAACATATATGATACGAGCAAACCATGATGAAAGAATTGTAGTTACGAATACGACGGCCAATTGTTGAATATTTATGTTGACCTCTGCAACAACGGGCCTATGGGGTGAGACAAGTCGTTGTCACGTGATGGTCGGCCGTTGTTCGAAAACTTTCCAGTTCTCCGAACGAACATACTGTTGTTCCTATACTGAGAGGTCTAAAACCTCCCGAAAAAATTGATATGACATCCCTTTTTTCTATTTTGCGTATTTGAATGCTAATGTGTTGAATGAATATTTCTAAACAAGTTTTACTGGCGAGTGGCAATTGGTGAATTGAATAAAATATTTCTGACTCCCTGTCTGTTTTCCTGTTTGTCTGCTTGGCTGCAAGCCATCTCTTATTTTGCTATCTTATTATTATTATCTCTTATCTCGGTATTTTGCGTATTGGAATCCTTTAAGGATTCTGTTAAATCATTCACTATTGCACTTATCTTATTTTAAACGAACGTAGTTTCACATCTACAACACCTAAAGAAAGGTACTTACAGATGAAAAGATGCACTAATATATGTTATCACATATCATATATAAATTTAACTCAGAAGGTTAGCAGTAACTTGGATTCAAGATATACTAAACGGGTTTCTCTGTAGAGCAAATTTTCAGTTTTCTTTTAATCGCTAACACCATGTACGTTTCATTTCGCTGACTTTGAGGTTAGTTTTCGAGATTATATTTTTACGTATCATTGTCAAATCATACAATCCCTGATGAGTTGCAAGGACATTAGTCTAACCTTAACAATATTCGCTTGTACACGTTTAAACCAATTGTTATTTTCCTTACAGTACTTCGAGCTCCGGTTTGGTTCCTATTGGTTGCGTCTGTTCATTACAATCGTCGCTATGTGTCAAAAGGTAAGAAATGTGATATCGTTTCTTTGAAAACTTGTAATAAACCTCTTCCGAATTTTGAATTGTTTTATAATATCAGATTGTTCAACTGTCATAGTGATTAAATCTAGTTTAAATTTTCTGGCAGATTGTTTTAATTGAATTCTCAAATTCTCAAATATGGGTTCATAGTTAAAAGGCAGTTTCATTTATAACCAGAAACACCTCCAGTTACCCCAACGATTTCACAACATAAAATGTGTCACAAAAAAATGACAAAATATTTTTGCCTTTTTATATAATGGTTATCAAACTCTCAGTGTCATTTGGTATGTGATAAATGAATTGATAATTGAACATGATTAATATGTTTTATCGTTGTTGGTCTCGTCAGATCATCTTCACTGCTGTCGTGTTCCTATCGCCGGCGCTCTCTGTACAGACAGGTATACACCGTTATTAGCTTTTGCACAGTTTCAGACACTGCAGCATTTTTTTGGAGAGAAATATACGGAACTTATGAAAAGAAAAACAACAGGAGACAATTGAACACATTCTTCTCTTATAATAGATTACTTCTCAAACGAATGTAACAAGATCGATTGAGTTTCGCAAATACACTTCCTTTATCTCGAATGATTTTGAGTCGTTCCGTGACACGAAAATAGCAACATGAAGTTTGAGTCTCATATAAAACCTTTTCTATGACTACGATACACGGCTTGAATACAAGATGCTTTACCCTCTGAAGATTTTATATATTTGGATATACTAATATGTTATGGGAAAACGTTTAACACATAAAACGTTAAAAACATAACGAACTATATCTATTGGTTTGGAAGCAAAATTCATAGGTTAATGCATCACGTGATATGTGCAATAAACACACTCATATTCAATGTTGTTGAAAATATGGTTAATAGGTCCAAAGGTCATTTATAATCTATATAACTAATTTTGACCCAACTTTGATATTTATTGTGTGCCGATGAATGTTTGTTATTGTAACACTATAATTATGTGAAACGATATACATATTCAAGACGGTGTTCTCTTATTTTCTTCAAATTTGCTTTTGACATTAAGTAGTAGAGAAACATCACATATATTTCATTATCAATGAGGGTGTTATAGATTCACCCAAAAATAATACCATACCGATTTTAAAATTGTAAATTTAGATTAAGTCTTTGAAGGGTAATTGGTGTAACCATGTACTTTGAAACATTGTGAATTTCACAATAAAGAAGTGTTTATCTTGTATTCCTTAAAAATCAGGTTGATTTTGTTTATTTTCCAGCAAGCAATCTTCCGTTCTGGGTTTCTGTCGTCATCGTTGGGACTGTTGGGATAATATACACTGCCATTGTAAGTTAATTCAAAATCTTTAACCGTAAATAGTCTGGGAAAAGTGTGGCATCCCTTGACGTATTTTGTTTGCCTTGCATTCTTCTCGAGCTGTGTGTCTTAGGTTAGCTATGCTAAATAGGACATCTAGATATTCTTAACAAAACCACAAGAAATGCCCTGTCACGAAGAAGACTTACATGAATTATTAAAATTGATTTGAAGTTCCGTACCATTGCTGTTCTAAATTAGAGTCAAGTTTGTCACCTTAAGCTTCATCTTCTTGAACTTTATATTTATTCCTAGACATTTGTCGTCGTTTTACGTTCGGCCGGAAATTTTTTCAGAAGAATACTAGATTTATTACTATTTCCCCTGAAAAAATTTGGTCTGGACTATCAGATTTTGACCTATTTGGGATTGAAACATGAGGGTCCCAAAAGTTTGTTTTTCTAAAATTGAGACCAATTCACGACTTTGATTATCGTCTTGAGCATTATTTCAAAAGGTATTTTTTACACACAAATGGTGTTTTAGGGGTCAACATTCAAGACTGCTAAATTTCCTGAAATGTGTACCAAATCAAGCCTCATTCCAAGAGCTTGACTTTATGAGTTAATAACTATAAGTTAATTGGTTATTACCATCTCCATCTTTTGAATAATCGCAAAACTCATTGATATGATTGACTGCACGTATATTTCAAATCATTAATGTAAATATGTAAAGGCTTTCAAACTCATGCGGGGGCTGTTGAGCTGTGCTCACTTTTCCCTTTGTTTATAAGGGTTCCATTATGTTTTAAACTGCATATATTTCTATTGCAGGGCGGAATACGCGGGGTGGTGCTGGTCGATGTCTTCCAAGCAGCAATCATCATGATTGGGATATTCGCTGTGTTGATAAAGGTTCGTACTTTCTATCAAGAAACCATCCTGCAACATCAGCATATTTGTTTCCGCAACGTTCCTGCAATAATCTGATATCTTTCAGATCAAATGCATCTAACTCGAGACTGCATCTTTAACTGTACCTTTCAACTAGAAGATTTTTTAAATAGAATAAATGCTCTATATAGCTTTTTGGAAATATGAATATTCTATACAAATGCAATGACTCCAAAAAGCCAGGTTATACGAAAAGCTTATACCATTTTATTTGGGTTGGAGGTCATCTAAATAATAACCTGCAAAACTCTTACGTGAATCTTTACCACTTAATAATGTTACTGTTAATGTTACTGTTACTCAATAAGTTTTCAAACCCAAAGTTTTATTGGAAGGTAGGGAAATAAAAAGATTATCTCGCATACAATGCAGCAATGAATGTGATAAAAATGTGGTTATCACTCAAGAATAGTTTTCTTTTATAAAGCGTTTTAACCATGAGTTATGATATTATAAGAATATTGATATCACTCAAAATTTGTAAACTTATAAAAGATAGTGCTAACAGTGTTGAAAAGAGTTCTTTGGAACAGACATGTTTTGCATGCTTTGAAAATATTGCATTACATTATAGAATATTATGTTACAGGGTGTAATAGAAATAGGAGGACTGGAGACGACGTGGTCTATAGCTAAGGAAGGGGACAGGATTCAGCCAGTTGAGTAAGTGTGGTACACCTTGGAATACATTGACTTTGTTTTTGGGGGAGATTCAAGTTTTTCTTGCTTTCATTTGTACGGATATGCACGTGCAGAAGTGTTCATCCAGCATCTTGTTCATGAGAAACTCATGATCTCACGTGGAGACACAAAATAAGATGTAAAATATGACGCCTTTATCAGAACAATTACAAATGTCTCAGTCGCAACATCGATTCGTAACTCTGATGTAGTGTTATTTTGTTTTTTATTACCTTTTTTGGTTCATTGACATTTACAGTTGAAGAAGTAATATATATGATACACAAAATACATGACGTTTATCAAAGCAGGACATTAGACATTTTTAAGTGCAAATTGGATTTGTAACTGTGAGGTATTGGTTTCTGTCTTTTTTCCTTTTTTAATTGCTTTTTGTAGTACATGGACATTTTATTGTTATTTATATGATAGATGTTATACATGGCACAGGCAGTTTGATACACAAAATATCATATTATACAACAGCAAAGATATACACACTTTGTTGAGATCGCAAATAAATATTTTAGTCTAATCAAATCCTAAATCCAACATTTGCTCATATTTGCACGTTTTCACTGTGCTTAGAGATTCTTGAATTTTTTTAAATTGCAATACTATCATCGGGATTATTGGCGTCTTTTTATCTATTCTCATGTAAGAGTTTACTCGATATGTGTCCATTGCAGGTGATACCGACATATTCAGGGACGTTTTTTGTCCACTGGTGCGTAAGAATTTATTCTGTTTGGTTATGGAACATACAGTCTTAATTCATTTATGACTTACCAAATAGAATCCCGATTTTGACATTTTTATCATATGTTGTGTTTTTGATACATTTGTAATTCTAATTTTGTCGTCACGTCATATTTCTGAGAAAAAATATCAGATTGAGTTTCTACAGTTTCCCCCGTTCGTATAATTATGCTGGTAAGACGTTCATATTAGGAGTTTTCTTAATTTCGTATTTTATCAAAGTTGCATATTTTTTCACACAAGTTATTTTTGCGAAAGGATTTTACATGTTTTTGTTTTACCGGTTCTTTTTACCGAAATAACCTATTAGGGCCTGAGAAACAGGAGTTTTATTCCAAAGTATGTAGGGTTGTTTCGGACAAATTAATAGGTTAAGAATTATCGTCAGCAAATTTGTAATAGCATATCCGACGCCTTTTTATCTTTTTATTGTTTCGTAACATAATGCTTGGGGATATAGAATAAACAAATATGGCAGAATTAGATCTCCTTGTCTAAAGCCACTTGTTATTTCGAAGAAAAGTTTGTTTTCAACAAGTTTAAAATTAGAGTGATGTTAATCATTACCAATTGATTAAACTGCCTGAATTGATACCATCAGAGTTTGCATAAAAAAAATTCTAAGCTTCATTTAGGCAATAACTATATAGACTGTAATCTCGAACATTTTAAAGTCATAGTCTCATTTTTGCAAGGCAAATTGTAATAAATGCCAGACAAATAGTTCACCACTCACAGAAATCTTTCCCCTGACGTTTGCAACAATTTTCAGAACTCTGCAGGGATTCTAGCCCTCAATAATGAAGTTCTAACTACCCTACCCTATCCGAATATTATGTTTTTGCGAGCGTTAGTCTTTACCACGTCATTTCGCTAAGGCCGTGACGAAGAACACATAAAATTTCCCAGCTGAATATCCAATGAAAATAGCTAATAGCTTACGCTTTTTCAAATACAGAAATAACAAAAAGGTGGTAAACTCAGTGAAGAATGCGTCTGTCATAAGTATCGGCGCTGCGATGACTAGATTTCCGGTGTTTCGTACTCGCGATGGGATTGCACTTGATTCGGTACCTCATCGGTCTGAAACGGCATACGCCAATAAGCTGCTTCATCCAAAACTGTAAAACGGGCATAAAAATGAAAATCTTTGCAAATGCGACAGGAAAGATTTGTGTTAGTGATCAGATTTTGTTCGTGAAGAATAATTAGTTCAGTTTAGTTGCCTTACAAAAATGAAACTATGACTTTAAGCGAGTTTTATTTATCACGTAATATATGTTTTATCATTTTACTTTATTGATTATTTCGACGCTTCAGTTTCGACCCTGACCCTCGAGTGCGCCACTCCATCTGGGCCCTGGCTGGGGGTGGCATGTTCTCCTTCTTCGCCTACTCCTTCGATCAGGCCGCTGTACAGAGGATCTCCTCCATACCGACCACCAAGGGCGCCAGGATGTAAGAGAAATAGACACAGCGTGACATATAAATCTAAATATCACTTATATAGATAACATGATATATATATATATATGTATATATATATATGTTAAAATATACATTTCGCAAATGATTGAGGGACAACAAGCGCCGTGAACAGCCGGTCTGAAACTTTCCGCTGTATGAATATCTTAATGATGATGATAATAATAATATAAATAATATATTTGATTATGATGATGATAATCCTCAAATGTCAAATATTAGATAATTACAATGTTTTATTATGAAAATCGAAAAACAACCTCCCATATATGCAGAAGTCGAAAGCTCACGTACCATGTAAGTTCAAGGCCTATTAGCTATCAAACACTATAACCTGCTGATTTTGGCAAATGATACACAATTCTTTTAAATACAAGCTAATGAATATCTTCCCTTTCAGCGCATATGCAGTGAACATCGTTGTGGTCAGTATTTATATCGTACTTGTGTGCTTCATGGGAACAGTCGCCTATAGTTATTTCGCTACTGTCGGTTGTGATCCCTTCAAATCTGGAACATTGTCAAACAGAAATCAGGTAAGTGATTGCTAATAGATACGTAGGTTCTTTCACAGTTTAAAAGTCCCATCCAATTACTCAAAGATTATGTTTAAACTTCATTCATACTTAAAGCAGCATCTTAATGTTTGCAATAAATTATATTTTCTGTTATACTAGATTTTTTTACAGTTTTAAACCTTTACCACTAACGCATATGCAAGGTGATCAAGTAAACTCGTTATTGTCATGCGTTCATGTACATGTGTTTACGTTGATTCATTTTGACTTAATCCTTTATATCCACAGTATGGAAGCGTCACTACAATAACCGTTGCATCTTTAATGCGCATGGCATCTTTTCATTTGCGTTCCAAACTGTTTTTTTAGCTAGTGCTACTTAAGTATTAAGTTTTTAGGCATTAGCTTTTGCAGCTAGGTCTACATGGATTGGGTGCAATGCTACACTGAATTTCAGCGCAATAGCACTCATGGTTCGATATAGTTACTGCCGATGCTAACACCTCGCCTTGAGCTAGTACCGTGATTTGTGTTTTAGTAATTGTTACTTTTTGTTTCAGTAAGTATCTAACATTTATCTGTTTCAGCAAGTACCTATTTCATGCATCAGTTAGTTCCAAATGTTTGTTTCATTTACTACCCAATTTTTGTTTTTTGTGCAGCTTGTGCCTTACTCTGTGATACAATTAGTGCCTTACCTTGTGTTTCAGTTAGTGCCTTACTTTGTGATGCAGTTATTCCATGATCTTCCAGGAATGGCAGGTCTTTATCTCGCCACAATTTTCAGTGGCTCATTAAGGTAAGAATTGTTGTCACGGTTGCAAATGAATGTTGACAGGCAAGAAAATAATCTTTGATTTTCATATGGAAATTAAATGATTACATTTTATTCCGTGCTTCAGCTGAGCCGAATATTTACAGCATGACTACCCTTTATGTATTAACAGTGTATTACCGTTATGTTTCCAGTACAGTGTCATCAATCATCAACGGTTTAGCAGCCAACACTATTGAGGACCTGTTGAGGTACCCGTTCAAGAGGTACAAGTCCTCAGAGAGTACCAAGCTACTGACAGCAAAACTTGCAGGTACCTAAAAAATAGTTTTGTTCTTGACGCTTTTTCGAATTTAAGACATTGGTACCAACTTTCTTCTGATGTTGATTTGGTTGATTTCTGAACAATGAATAAAGGCTTGGTTTACTAAATCTAAATCAGGTTATCATTTTATAGTATACTATGTTCCAGTTTGTTTCTATGGCGCTATCTGTATGGGTCTTGCATTTGTTGCCCGAGAATTCCCCGGTTCTGTTATACAGGTAAATCTTGTAGTACTTTTGGTGTTCACAGATATCATTTTTTATTGAAAAGTTATCAGCACATTAAAGATAACTCTACGCCAAATCCGTTGAACCAATCCTAGATTATACAACAAAGATTTTAGCCGATCAGAAAAGTTTACCAAAATCCAGTAGATATGTTATTGTTCTTTGGACTAACAATACTTGCAACATCGTTTTTCTCTCTTTCAGACGGGTATAGCTTTACTAGGAGCTCTTGGGGGTCCTGTCGTTGGTTTATTCTTTCTCGGTGCTACACTTCCCTGGCCCAATAAAATCGTAAGTTCGACAATAAAATGTATTTTAGAATGTATGTTGACATTTGGAAGCCCAAAACCCTGAAACCTCTGTTAAAAAAGTTCCATTGTTATATTACATGTATATCGATATGAATAATGCAATACAGACAATATCAATGACATTGAACATTGGCGTTTGTGAATGTAAAAAGTATTCCATCCTGTATCACAATTTCATTCAAGATGAAATGTAGGTTTCTTTAAGATTGTGAAACTCGACATTATTGATATGATTAAATTGAGATCTTAATCTTCGTGTAATATTTTTATATTCCAGGGTGCGACAGTAGGTGTATTGGCCTCCCTGGTCTGTAACATATGGTTGAGCACGGGAGCAGTGCTGTACGGACAGAAGCCGGGAATGTTACCACCGGCCCCTGGCAATTCCTGCAGCATCTTAGAACCTGGTAACACCACCGTCTCATCTCTATTTGTCAACATGACAACTACTACGTCTCCGCCTGAGTGAGTATATCTAGTTAGGCTTATTGTGACCAGGACACATTTACATTGGAATAATTACAAATTGAAATGACAAATTGCATGAAAGTTTTTAGCTATCAGTAAGTTCAAAATGTAAAGACTTTTAGAT
The DNA here is from genome assembly GCA_921293015.1 of Phorcus lineatus. Classification (NCBI taxonomy): domain Eukaryota; kingdom Metazoa; phylum Mollusca; class Gastropoda; order Trochida; family Trochidae; genus Phorcus; species Phorcus lineatus. The sequence continues at coordinate 24,416,845 of OV121088.1, read as the reverse complement.
GTACTGAGAACAACATTCATTTTTTGGTTTCTTGCACTACAGTCCAATTGTTGTAACGCAATACTGAAATACAATGCTAAAAAATATTATCTTAAATAACCCAATAAATAGTAAGATATTGAAGAAAACTCTTTTTGTATTCAGAAAGTGTAGTTCTAAGTCGTATCATTCTGTTCATGTTTGAGTATGTGAATGCTCATGCAAGGGGCATATAAGTCTGCATATCAAATAGTCACGTAAGTGTCTATTTACGAGTCATGTCACTCCGCCCTTTCAAGAGGCGTGTACCTCTGTCCATGGACGATTAATATTACTCTGTCTATGTAAAAGTCTTTGAAAATCGACCTTATTGAAGGGTCATGTAAGTGTCCGAGAATCATATAACTCTGCCCAATCATATAACTCTGCCCAATCAAGAAACATATAACCCTGTCCATGTATGTACGAGTAAATGTCCGAGCTACAGTGGAATCATGTAACACTGTCCAAAGAAGGTTCGTGTAACTCTGCCCATGGTAAGGTCTTGCATCTGTGCCCATGCAAGAATCATGTACTCCCGAAAGTCCTGGGCCGGTCATGTGAAGTTGGTATCCACAAGTCATTGTCAGTGACGTTCTTACATGGCGATTGGGAATCCTTATTTTATATAACGGTGATCTATAGCGTGATCGAACGATGTGTATTCCCCAGGGTGTCGACTGAAGCCCCGGCGAGGACAGTTTACGACATCTCCTACCAGCATTACGGCCTGACTGGTTGGCTTGTTACCTTCATCGTAGGACTCATCGTCAGTTTGCTTACATGTGAGTATTCTTGGTATGATAAACCTCCCAACAGCCAGTGTCCGGAAACAAGCTGGAATTAGTACAAGCCCAAAACATTGTAGTCTCTAACCTGATACAGGAATCATTGTCAGAGAACAAAATCTTACCATTATCGTTGTTCGTCTGTCCGACGGGGCGTATCTGATACAGGGGTATGGGTATATCAGTAACACAGGCGTATTCAATGATATCGCTAAACAAGGCGAATGTGCTGTGTAAAGAACCCTAAACGTGCAAATTGCATATTCGAATAAAGTTAAGCTTTCTCAAAGTATACGGAAATATCTGAGGCATTTTGAATGATTACTTTTGAAACGGCGTCGCTGATTGCACAACTAACTTTCATTGCATCCAATCATCCTTCTACACTTTAAGACCATGAAACGCGTAAATTAGAACAGAGGTTGTATGGAATGATATGACGGAGCTACCTTTGTTGGGATAGAATGTAACGTAGTATGGTATATTTTATGACGATTCTGAAAACATTCACTGTAGAACTGCCTTTTCCATAACTCCATAAGCAGTCAGAATTTCACCTTCTTCAGGTCGATGGAGTCAACCAATCCTGGATGAGAGATATTTCTTCCCTTGCTTTAGAAAAGTCTGGAAATTCAATAATTCATACACAATCACTGTAAGTATTGCAATACCATATTTTCCCATACCTATGTTTCGATCTGTTGAAGCCTTATTGAGATACTCAAATGAATTATACATTTGTATATCATCTGAAAATTAAGACGTTAAAACTGCCTTTCATTTCTATTATAGACGGAAAAGCAAATGGTAAAACGTTAAACATTGTATTGCATGTCCGAATTAAAGCAAAGAATCTGTAACATCTAACATTGTATTACAACTAATTTTGTAGTAGATTTAGTTCTTTATTCTCTAATCCGTTTAACTAGCCCGTGGTCCATCATCCAGCGGCCATTACTTTTTTACATCAATGACTCCTCTCACATTGCACCCCCCCCCCCCCACCCCCACCCCCCACCTCCTCCCCTGACTCTACCTCCACCCCACAAAGTATATGAGCGACTTTTCCTTCAATAATCTCTAAAGGGAGTTGACATTGTCAGAAGAGCATTTCATAAGTGCATTTAGTATTCATCCCACTTCAGTTAACAGAAGGGTGCCGTTCCACAGATTAGTTCAATGTCTTGTCAGATTGTCAGGTAGCTAAATATCTAAAAATATTATCCTTGATGAAGTGAGACAAAGATTTGAATGATCCATTACATTACACAATAAAACAAGAAGCGGCAAGTGTGCTTTCTAAAGCGTTGCAACCCTTTAAAGTCTATTATAACTTATTTCATGGAATCATATTTATCTGCTTAATTTTTTTAAAACAAGCCTTATAAATTATTTGTAGTTTTCATAATTAAAAAGCACTTTCTAATATTGAAATTAGTTTTTGCTGTTTTCTCTGTTTTCACATCACAAACCTCGGGGCTGCCTATTTAGCCCAAGTGTATTGGTGGATGATCTATAGCTCTACCTCACGAATTACATATAATATATATTGGCTGGCAGTGCACGTATAGAGAAGATGAATGTCTTCCCAGGTTTGCTTGGCAGTAGGACTTTGCCAAGAATTTACTAAAATCGTTTCTACCTGACTAACAATGTCTAGTCCTATTCTTTATCTTATTTTCATTTTATCTTCTTCACCTATATGTGTTAAGATGGTTAAGGTATCTAACTGTATATCATCCGTGTATATAAACATATCTTCAAAAGGAAGTTACAATGGCATTCGTGAACTATAAAAACTAACTAAAGAAATAGACAACGTCGTTTAGAGTCTTCCATATTTTTGCACTCCATTGTTCTTATTATCAAGGATAGTTGAACAAAATAAAACATACCACTTCACACAGTATTGTACATACTAATTCTAAATGTTTGTATTGAGATGGAAAGAAACATGTTCAAAGCTTTGCGACATATCTGTTCTAATGTATGTTATATTTTGGGGTCGGTCGTTCCGGGTACAGTATGAAGGCCACAACCTCGTAATAATTGCAATTATGACTGTTTTATGAGTTACGAGTTATGAGTCATACCTTTTCTGACTTGCCATCTGTATTTAAAAACGTCAGCCACTTTTATGGCTACGCATAAGAGAATATACATTATATATATTTGCAGGATACGGAGGAAAAGGATGTCCTGGGCATGGAAATAAAAGAACGATCTGTAACTACATAGGATAAATGATTCTCAACTGACAGATGTTAGTACTCTGTGATTTCATAGATATTGCAAAGTTTCAGTAATCTGAAAGGATTGACCGTATTTCAAACTGTTGCCTCTTCCTAGATATGAAGGGTGCGTATTAGCGCAGTGGTTAGCTCGTTCGGCTTCGGATAAAGAGTTCCGGATTTCGAATCCCGCAGGGGCTCGGCAACTTTGCCTGCAGTAGAGAACTGTTCTACATGCAGGACGATTTTGGTGCAATGCGACACTGAATTTCAGCGCAGTACAACCCAAGCCTCGCCAGTTCCAATCGATGCTCGAGGGTTTCACCAAAAGGCATGGCCTATAGTGTTGCGGACTTTCTGCCTGAAGTAATACTAAGAGCCGTGGTAATGAAATACTTTTGAAAGCGGCGTTAAATCCTAAATAATCTGGTCTCGCCTGGAGATGAACTCGTGATGGGGATTCGTTCGTTGTACAGCGGGACGAGTTTGTTTCCTGGTTGAGGTACTTATTTAAACTGTTATTCCTTGTCTTTCGGTATTTTCAATTGATCTGATGTGTTCTTTGTGCTGTTGTCTGTGTCAGTGTTTATGATCATAATTGTTAACATTTTTCTTGTTGCGATTTTTGTTGTCTGATCACGTCATGTCACTTACGAACCATCATTATTGACATGGTAATCACATTGTAAGCATATAATCAAGATTTAATCAACCATTACAACAACGATGTCTATTATTTGTTATTTTGTAAAATTTTCAATAAAATGATTATTTTGTTTCGCTTTCTTTTGTCATGATTTGGTAATTGACAGCCCTTCAATAACATTTCCCACAATTGTAGTACTTTCTTCCAAGGTGTACATGTTCTTTAACCAAGGGTTGTGTAGTGACATGCGGATACAATCACAGATTTCACTGCAATAAGGACTTGAGACAGCTTTATCCGATGATACATACATACTGTCTGCTGAAATATACTTTTGAAGACGTATATGAGGCACTGAGGCACTCAAGCACGATCCGTATATAGAAATACAGGACAAGCACGAAAACAAAAAATAGTACAAAGAAATCAGTTTAACCAAGAGGAGTAGTCCTACAACGAACGATCCAAGTTCGTTTCAGCTACGAGAGTCCGATTCTCTTACTCGAATGATTTAAAGGTAGTCACAGAAAAATGGCCGTCGTCCGTAACTTTTCACATTATAAAATTTTCCCAAAAAAACTCCTGAAAAGTTTAAATTTTGTGGGCATGTACCCTGCAATTAGTTTATCCACATTTTTACAAATGGGACTGACCCCTTCGCCCTACTCCCCTTCATATATGGGCGTGGCAGGTATTTTTCCTAGATTCTTTTAAAGATCTTCTCTAAAACCAATTGACCTATGAGACTGGAACTTTACGAGTAACATTTTATTTACATGAAGACTCAAATTCGTGACTTTGGCGTTGCCTCCCTTCAAATATGGGCGTGGCGGGGTATCTACCTTCAAATCCTGTTTTGTCTATTATCAAGAACCGTCAATGCTATCAGAAACTTAAATTTTGGTTTTTCCAGCTTTTAGACTAATACATGTATGATGGTATTTCATTTTTCTACCACTATAAATAATTGTGGGACATGGATGAATTTATAGGGGGATCCACTAATAACTTATGGCGTTGGAAGCTCATTTTTTCCGAATAACACGTTTTTCTAAGAAGATTAAAGTTTGTAGATTGGTTCTTGACCGCTCGTCAAATATGGGCGTGGCCGGGTACATGACTTTAAATCTTTCCCCGTCTTTTTCAATACACCAATCATGCTAAGAATCTGATTTTGAGAATGTGTTACTCTTGTCCTACCCCCAAAATAAAGGATGTGACTTTGATTTTGATTTTGAATTAAAATTGGCGTGGAAAGATGAAAAGTAACTATGTTCACTTAGACGAGATGCTTTTCTAGTTGTGTGTATAAGTCGAAAATGAATAAAATTTCTTCTCAATTTATGAAATTTATTCTTGCAAAGCTAGTAACGTGATGTACACAAAAGTACATTCCATGACATACCCCTATCAAAATAAAACTTTTTCTTATTCATTATTTAATGGAAGTATTAGTTAAATGTATACATCATTAAACATTTGCTTGGTACCAACATCGTTTGTATTGATTCATTGTATTTGACTTAAACCCTTTATTCCAAAATCCATCGACAAAGCAGTTTAAGCCTGGCGCCACATTTATCTTTCTGGTGAAGCGGCAAACTGTACTTCCAATGCAAAAATGACGATACCATATTTTTCTTTAGTAGTGAATCGTAAATGACTGAACATTGCTCATGCATTTTCTTGTTATATTATCAATGCCACGTATATATTGATAGATATTGCACAGAAATAAACAAAAATATCTTTAAAAATTTAGAAAGATGCTTCTAGATTATTCACGATTTTGATAATTTGAAAAGAAATGGCAGGAATTTATTACTCGTTTATTACTCCCCGATCTTACTTTCCGAAAGAGTGCTGAAATTGATATTTTCCGCTTGGCTGCCAGTGTGGCAGCGGTGATAGCAATGTCACGACAGAATCACACATGACTGTGACGTCAAATGTCATTCCTTTGAAAAAAACTTTGAACAATTGTGTTCAGGTATGCAGGTGGCCTTCTGCGCCCTTTTTATATCGTCGTACAGGGCAATGCTAGTATTGTAATTTGAACACTCTTATTCTCATGTCGCAATGTCTTGATAAAATCTTTTGGTTGCCTTTCTTTGTATTGCTTCGTGTTCGTGGAAAGTTATGTTGTCCGTTGCTAACAACAGTTGACTAGTCGTACTTACGTAAACTGTACCCCGGTTTACAGAAAACGGATCAGATATACCTTCATCATTCACTATAATGGCCACTTTGTCGGGAAACCAGTTTTCTGAAGCCTCCCACCTATCTGATGCGGTCCTAGTAGTTGAAGAGAAACCACTTCATGTTAACAAGGCTGTGCTTTCTCTAGCTTCGCCGGTTTTCGACCGAATGTTCAACGGTGCTTTCAAGGAAGGGACGGCAACCGAAATACCCCTGCCTGGGAAGAAGTACGCCGATATGGTTCAGTTTTTGGCCTGCATTTACCCATCTTCGGATAAAACTATCACTCCGCTAAACATGGACATTATCATGCCCCTTGCGGATGAGTATCAAGTTTCTTTTATCAAGGAGAGATGTGACGCGCTCATTGAAACCATGTTGATAAAGCAGAAACCAACGACGCCCCGTCTCGTTCACTTGATGTATATCGCTGGAGAATATGGTCTTCGTAAGTCAATGAAGAAGTGTGCCGACTTGGCATCTTCTTTGAAGTTCACTGATCTTCATTCGTCATTGGAGTTCGAGCAAGTCCACCCAGAAATGAAGTACCAACTTGCGTCCAGGCGTTTACTACGCTACGAGGAAGGATGTGATGATGTCTTGGAGGATTTGAAGCTTCTGGATGTGGATGACATAACTGACGACATGTGTGACCATGATAAACCCAAGATTTTAAAGATTTGTGCAAAATGCAAGAGAAAAGAAGAAAAGGAAATCATTAAGAAAATGACAAAGTTTCATAAATGGGAGTCATTGTAACATCGGACAGGAAATTGGTGTATCATTTGTGTCTTAATCAAATGGTTTCTGAAGGTATTAGATTTGATTGCTTTTGTAGGACGGATATAACTTTTAAGATAATATGCCTAATTTTAAAGTTGTTGAACGATACCGATGTTTTATGACATTAACAAGGACACATTTGACATTCCAAATATTGGCACGAATAGGTTGTCGAAAAATAATCATATTTGAAATAATTGTCGATGGTGTACTAGATATATTGCCTTATTTGTGTCGGATTCATTTGATTTCATAAGGTGTCAAAATAATTAAGGGTTTGGAGGATCATTTTATTATGATTAAAGTCACAACTCCACGGTTTAGATTTCTTATTGTGAAGTGATATTATCTAATTGGTAACCAGCCATTACGCAGACAGCCAGTACGCAGACGCTTTAAAACAACATTTATGCTTCAGTGAACAGCTTAGCTTCAGCCTCACACCTTAACTAACTAAATGGAATAGTCCAGATAATAAACAAGAAGATGTGGTTGTTATATGTATTTATATATCTATTTATAACAAATATAGATATACAGTCAGACCTCGATAATCCGAACACTTCCGTTTTTCATCAAAAACGTTCGGATAGTGAAACGTTCGGACTACTGAAACGAACCAAATTTACAGACAGACGACAACGTATTACGAATATCTAATGAGTTTTATTTCATATACACATAACAACTGGGATACATATAGTAATAAACAATCATTGCACAAAAGCATTTCTGGACACTCACTCAGGTTTGAAAAATTTGCCGATTACAGATTGTGTAGTCAATGGCTTGAAGGACCCACGCATATTGATCAAAGTTTCTTAATTCTTTTCGTCCCCAACACACTCAAAGTAGAAGATCATGGAGTCCATGTGTGCTCTCATTTGAGAGGCAGTGGGGGCAGGCGTCGCGGTCCAAATTCCTGTCCAAAATGTTTGCTTATGAAATCAAAACTGGCCTTTACATTTTCCTGCTTAAATCTACTAATTTCTCTTTTTTGTGAGGCCGTAATTTCGAATCGTTTACGCTAAGGGGCGGGACTTGCCATCGTGACAAGTGTCAAATGCAACTAACTCATTCTGACACGATATCTAGAACTATCACACAAATCACAAACCCCAGATACACAAAGTGAGACATCTCAATTTATTACAGTCACAAACTGCTGACACGCTCAACTCAACTTGCACTGTCATTGATGTTTACCGATTCAATCAGTGTGGTGCTCGCTTGACTAGTGGATTACCGAACGCTTTGATAAACGTTCGGATTAATGAAGCAGAAATAGCTGTAATTGACTAATCCGTTACAGCTAATTAGCGTTCGGATACGGAGACTGAATCACCGGATTAATGAATCAACATTTAATGAGTTTACATAGAGATTAGTTTGGTTACAGTTTGCTACCGTTCGGATACTGCGAGATCCGGATTATCGGGGTCCGGATTATCGGGGTCTGACTGTATGTTAGATACATGTTTAATTGTTGATGTTGATATCACTAGTACTAGTACACACACAAACACCATGGTGTTTCATTTCCAGGTATAATTCATGAAAAGGAAGAGGGGAGATCTTGCTCGTGTTTTTTTGATTGATGTTTAAATAATTCGATCTGTTCCACATTTCATCCAACTTTTATAAGTTTGGCCTCTGCATCCAAAAATGAACCGGGGTTTTCTCTCCGTTGCTCAGCTGGTCCTTCAACCTCACAATGCGGTTGTCTATCTCAGCATAGACTCAAACAAAGTTATGTAGAGACAACTACACCAACAGGCGACATTTGCTTGTAAAAATAAAGGTTGTAGAGATCACTAGACTAACGGGTGACATTTGTGGATCACTTTTTGCTTGTAAAATCAAAGTTTTGTAGAGATCACTAGACTAACGGGTGACATTTGTGAATACTTTTTGCTAGTAAAATCAAAGTTATGTAGACATTACAAGCCCAACTGGTGAGATCATTGTATCATTATTAACTAGAAAAAGAAGAGTTATTTAATATTTATATTGCAAGTTACATTCATAAAACAAGTCGTTTCAAATTTGAATGGAGTAAATTGAAACTAATGCAAAGTTTGGTAAATAAATTGTATTGTCAAATAAACAATTATTTCGAAGTATTCAATTCCAATGTGACAAGACAAGTTGACTGTCCCATTATATTCAGAGGGATTGCCATCGTTGGCCTTGTGTTTAAGTGTCTGCGTACTGGGTTTTTAAAAGTGTCTGCATAATGGCTGTGTGTATAATGGGGTATAATCATCTAATTCAATTGTGAGGCAGAGGTGAAATACCATCACTTTTACCAAGCTGAAACACTGCGGCGCGTATTATGATGGAAATCTCACGAAAAGGATTTAAAATGTGACAATCACAATTTTATTCATAAGGTAAAACACTCAAATTACATAAACATTAATTAACATCAAGCCATTTCTCAGGGCGAACCTGATGTCCTAAAGAAAATTCAATATCTTAATAAAATTTGATATACATGTATTTGATAAGGGAACAGTTAAATTTCACACGGTCCTTACACTTTATGCCGATTGCAGCAGTTTGAACTGGCGTCCGGTAAATGTTTTGTTAAACTAATTTTGTTTAATGTAGGAAGGGGTAAGAAATAAACTTCACAATAACATGACCCCTAATGTATTTTTAAAAAATTACATTTGTGATATAGGACCCTTTTTATTTTCATAAATTGTTTACACTGTATTTACATCTAATGTATTATATTACATTTGTACAAGAAATATCATTATTCCACCTATATATTCATGATATCTACAAATGCCTAGAAGTGATATTGTGATAAGAGCACCCTGTCATATAAATGTCGAGTGCTCGGATATTGAAATTTATCAGTTTGCAAATTTTACCAAAAGGTATCCGAGGCACTTTCGTACACCTATGATTATCAAAGATGGCAAATCGTGCCTTGCCTTCCTATAATGTTGATAGTTTTAAACTTATCTCGCATGTTTCTCTTGGGGCCGGGTACTGTGCAGCGTGTCTCAGAATTTGCTTAAACGTATTCAGTGTAGAAATTAATATTTGGTGGGCGAGCCCTTACTTTAGGCTCAAGAAATAATCTATGGAATTTGACTATAAATACATGAAATCGAACTTTCGAAGACAGTTCTAGTATTTTGATGGATTATACCAATTACTCGAAGGCGGTAAATTGACTATGAACATTAAACTTTTACTGAACCATCTCGATTTAAACATTTTTTGCGCAAAGACGTGCATTGAACACAAATTCCTTGAAACAGTTGAAATATATCACTTATTGTATATAAAAATAAAAGGATTCAATGAACCCTTGCCAACAGCCCTTGTCTCTGGAAAATGTTATCATTGATCTCACTTTCCTTTTTATAAGTTAAAATGTTTAGCCAGTCAGGCAGCCGAGCCATTAGCGACCCCAAATTTTTTTTTTTAAAAACGCTGAAGTTTTACCCTTGAATTTATTGTCTATTTGTTGACTGGTTAAGATTTCAGATTGCGCGAAATTATGACTAATGTCTGAAATTACGTACATAAAGTTTAAAAATATAACTGTTCCAAACAAATGTCCGTTTTGCATCTTTGGCATTGGTCTATATTTGGTAAGGAAACGTAAATTAATTTTAACAAATCAGGAATTTAGTTTCTTTCACCGGAGCAATAAGAAACAATGATTTGTTTTTACTCATGATACGCCTGCAAGTATTTTGTTCTGGTCAGTACATAATTTGATGTTAATCAAGACTATTCAAAAAAATATGCGACACTTTTATAAATTTCTTGCAAGGGTACTTGGACGCCATATATTGATGTATATCGATAATTTGAGCGCCACCTAGCGGCAGTCAGGACAGGACGCTCGGTAAAGAGCTCCGATGAAAAACACTTTTTTTATTTTTGAGTTAACCTTGCAATGCGAGTAAGTTTTTTTTTCAAGACTAAATACTGTGCGGTAGACATTGAAGAAACATGGGTTGTGATTTTCAGACATTTCGTTCAAGAATAGGCTATTTTCAGCCAACGTTCATTCAACTCCTGCTCAAAAAGGCAAAACGAAGGTCGGCCATGCATGTAAGCGTGCTGCACGTGCGTATGCTGAGACATGCGGTCACAGTTTGTCTACTCGCGGCGCTGATGCTCTTACTGTCTAACGACGTAGAACTAAACCCTGGTCCATCGGAAAGACAAACAACTTTAGTAGAGGGGGAATTCTCCGCTTCAGACATTTTACGCGAATTGAGAGACATGCGGTCCGACATGAAGGATATGCGGTCAGAAGTAAAGGACATGCGGTTGGAACTGAAGGAAAACTTTTCAAAGTTAACAGACCGAATCGACTCCATAGAAAATACCGTTGGTGAACTATCAGAAGAAAACGCCGAGTTACGAAACACTGTTACTGGGCTTACTGAGAAGTTGGATGCGTTTGAAAATAACCTTCTTTTCTTCAACATTGACGAATCTACGGGGGAATCTTACGACGTTACAGTGAGTAAACTAACTGATGTCCTAACAAACACTATGAAAATATCAGAACCTATTGAGTTTGACCGGGTGAAACGTATCCCGTCTAAATCTCGTGGTGGTCGACCAATTCTCGTCACTGTGAAAACCCTCAAACAGAAGATGACAATACTCCAGTCTACTAAACACTTGAAGGGTCATTCTGTGAATATCTCACAGGACTTTACAGGTAAAGTCCGTGCCATTCGTCGACAACTCAAAACTTACATGGATCAAGCTAGATCAGAGGATAAATTTGCAGCAATCAAGTTCGACAAACTACAAATTGAAAACGAAATCTATAAACTAAACGACGCGGGTGACAACAGCGAACTTATCAAAACTCTTAAGACCTGGAAGAAAACCGGATACGACACGCGACAGTCCAGCCGTAAATAGGGATGTGGTCAAGGCCCGACTCAGTCTGACGTCACGAACGTGCTATTCTGGAATATTGAAGGACTCAAAAACAAATTTCAGACACCATTTATAAACTTTGCTAAGGAATTCGGTATCATCGCCCTAGTGGAAACGTGGGCAAGTGAAGAAGACAGTTTTAATATCCCAAACTATACTCAATTTAGTCAGGTGAGCAGGTTGGGGAAATCCTGAAATCGACGTATAATACGTCAATCGACGTATAATACGCCGATCTAGGTAGAAAACCATACGTAGATCGACGTATAGTGAACATTTTGGTCCGATGATTAGTGTACGCCGTTTTCCGAGCATTCGGCAAATGTCTAATCAAACACGCCATGCATCACTTTGCCGATTATATGTAATTTATAACTTGAAACCCTCCACTTTTTGAGTTTGAAAGCAATAAATATCACCACTGTCCGTAAACAAAGCGTCAAAACGTTAAATAAGAACACAAAAACAACCCTAAACTTCCCAAAACTTACGAGAACCACAACATTGCCTTTTAATCGACTCGTCTTTTCAAAACCGGAAGTTCTACTAGTCGACAAATTAGTGTATTTTGATGTCAATTAAAAAATTAGTCCGCCGCACAAGCAAAGTATGGAGGCTGGGAATAAAGTAGTGCCATCAATTTTGCCGAGTTTTGACGTCATCATTTAAGTTCGAAGGAAAAATTCAATGCAAACATGACGTCAAAACTCGGCAAAATTGATGGCACTACTTTATTCCCAGCGATATCACACCGTAGGAGCGGTGAACGACAGGCAATATTTAATAACTGAAAGTGAACGGTTTGATGCGCGAGAGGTGTGAACGTTTTGTGTTTAAGTGTAGGAAAATTGTCAATATCTATATATTTATAAGCCACACTTCCACCAAAATCCATGCTGTAAAATAATAGGCCTTTATGCGTATTGTCGCCAAATTTCTTTCTATTCCGTCCACAGACTAGCCTATAGGCCTGAAGAACAATGTCTTGCCGCGACAACTTGTCCGTCAAAATATTTGAATTTTACGAACTTTTAGGTATCTTCAATAAATAAAGAAATATCTAAACACACCAACATTAAGAATATTTATCAAACTATCTTCATGCCAAATTTGACGGCTTTTCGTTGTGCCGTTTTCGAGCTGTAATGTTTGAAACCACAACACCATCAAATTCTTAGTGAACGATTTCATAACATCATGGTGAACTATTTAATGTCAAAGTGTTAATTGTGTAGTGTACGCTTTAATGTCACCGTTCAATACATTTTCTAGTCAGAAGGGTCGCTGTATCGTTCATGATTAGTGTATTTACATCATGTATATGACAATCATGTAAATCCTGATCACCTTAATTCTATTTACTCATTTTTGTTTACCGCATATTGATTATATTTCTTACCAATGGGCCTTCCATATCCAAAAGTTTTAACTTGAATAAAAAAAAGTGCCATTCCTTTGAATTCTTAACTATTGTTTTATCATAGTTATATTAATCGTAAACTATTTGGAGATGGGTATACTATAGACGTGGGTGGAATTATTTTGGACAGGTCATTACATGAGATAAGTGCTATTCCCCTGTCAAGAATCTACTGTTAAAAGCTGCTCCCTGAAAAAAACTTCCTTTGTAGTACTTTCGGCCAGCAATATGCGTCTCAGAATGGTTTAAGGAGCTACACCCGGTTTGTACATGAGAAACATGCAACCTGTCGCACATTACATTGGCGACATGAACACTCATTTTAAATTGAAGTCATATAAAGGTTGAGAATGTAAGACCAAGTTTTGTTAAGACCCGGCACTTAAAACCCAGCTTTGGTTTCCTCGCCATACTCTTTCTGTATGATATCAAGAGAGTCTACAATAATTCCTGGTTTTATCTCATTTGCAAGGATGTTTTCGCATGTATTGTCGAGAGTTGTCAGTGAACACCGAGTATGTTGTTTGCGTCAAATATGTCACACTTAATTGTATATATATATATATATATATATATATATATATATATTATCGTAAATTAATGTCTGTCTCTGAAAATCACCATCTTATTGCTGATTAGTTCAGTAGGGAGACAATAAACAGGTTCAAATGGTCGTTTATGATCGAAAACCGGACAATGGCGCGCTAATGACTCAATCGAAGGAATTTGGCATGGTATATGCAGCTAACCAAAACATTTTCACAGTGTCACTGCAACGCATATGACATGTACATACTGAGCTGTAAAACGCCACACCACCAATGAAAAGAAGAAAAGCTGTATTTTCAAGCGGAAAGGTCAGACATAGCATGCTTCTGTAACTGACAGAACTGATGGAAGCATGTCACTTAGCATTTTAAGTTAATGTTTTTGCCTTTTTTGTTGTAATCCATCAATTCATTATCTTTATTTTCTCTGTTTGATGGTCATGACGGTGCTTAATCCTTTTTTACAAAAAAACCCCAGTTACTCTGGTTCCCCGGGGACAACAATATCTTTATCAGTATCTTTTGGGACATATTTAAGATCGTTTTCTACATATGTAAGTGTACCTTTTTGTCATATTAACGATTTTTAATGATAAACTTCTTTTCTCTATGACTATCAATGCACTGATATATATCACCCAACAAAAGTTTTCCAAATGTTCCTAACAATAGCAACACTGATATGGTGGCATTTCTATCGTTTAGACAGCGCATCTGAAGTGTAAAAACCTGAAAATAATCTAGAATGCTACAAAATAAAATAAGATGACGAGTTAATGTTGACAACAAATCGTTCACTACCAGAAATTGAAATCGTTCACCAAGTTAATAGTGCCTGTGTTATGAAATCGTTCGCTAAGAGTTTGATGGTGGTGTTGTTTCAAATATGACAGCTCGAAAACAGCATAACGAAGAGCCTTCAAATTTGGCATGAAGTTAGTTTGATAAATATTCTTAATGTTTGTGTGTTTAGATTTTTCTTTATTTATTGAAGATACCTAAAAGTTCGTAAAATTCAAATATTTTGACGGACAAGTTGTCGCGGCAAGACATTGTTCTTCAGGCCTATAGGCTAGTCTGTGGACGGAATAGAAAGAAATTTGGCGACAATATGCATAAAGGCCATCTATTTTACAGCATGGATTTTGGTGGAAGTGTGGCTTATGAATATATAGATATTGACAATTTTCCTACACTTTAAACACAAAACGTTCTGACCTCTCGCGCATCAAACCGTTCACTTTCAGTTATTAAATATTGCCTGCCGTTCACCGCTCCTACGGTGTGGATATATTGAACCACGTGTGTCTCAAGACTGTGTAATAAATAAACGTGGATATGCTTTGTTGAAATTTTGCAAGGACACTGGTTTGAAGATATGTAATGGTCGTCTGTTTGAAGACAAAGGTATCGGGGAAAATAACATGTTTAGCAAACCTCGGAAAAAGTGTTGTTGATTACGTTTTATGTACAGATAAATTTTTGGAACTGTTTAAAAGTTTTGATGTTAGTAATCAAGTTGAATCTACGAATTTACCCATTGTTTATTCTTTTTTATTTTGTCGAGATGATAATAAAGTAATTTATGATAATCTTATTAATAAAACTAGGTACAAATGGAAAGCTGACGGTATTGATATATATGTTTCTAATTGGAATAACATTTCACCTGATGTAATAGAACAGTTTTATTTGTTTGTAAACAATGGCGAATCGTCCCAAGCTTTAAGTTTATTTCACTCAATAATGCAGTATTGTGCTAATCACTGCAAGAAAAATATCAATAGCCATCTTAGCAGGGGAAGTAACTGGTGGGATAAAGAATGTGATTCGGCTCGTCGTGAGACTCGACGATTTCTCCGTGCATTTCATGTTCTTATGTTGATTCCATCGATAAAGATCTTGTCTTATCTACTGTCGATGAGGATATACTGGATACGGAAATATCTCTTCAGGAGCTTAACGATGCTATAGCGGGAATGCACTCTGGTAAGGCCCAAGGTTTCAGTGGTATTAGTATTGAATTCTTTAAGAACGCCCCAGAATATTGTATCCAGATGTTACAGTTCTTGTTTAATGCAATTTTGTTTTCGGGCATTTATCCGTCTGATTGGACTTTAGGCGTCATATTACCTGTGCACAAAAAGGGTTCTACTGGTGTACCATCTAATTATAGACCAATAACGTTATTGGAAGTGTCAGGGAAAATCTTTGCAAAAGTTATTAGTAGTAGATTGTCAGTATGGGCAGAACAGGAACAGTTCTTTACTCCCGAACAGGCTGGTTTTAGACATGGTTTTCAAACTTCAGATAACATATTTACCCTCCATACAGTTATCAATAAATATCTTTCTTTGTATAAAGGGAGGCTCTACTGTGCATTCGTAGATTTAAAAGCAGCATTTGACTCTGTAGATAGAACAAGTCTCTTATATAAACTCTGGTTTGGTAATATTAAAGGTAGAATGTATTATTTACTTAAAAATATGTATTTAAATGTAAAATCATGTGTCTCTCTGGAAAAGGGTTATACTTCTTTTTTTTTTTATTGTGCTTTCGGCGTGCGTCAAGGCTGTCAGTTGTCTCCCTTATTTTAATTTTTTATTAATGATATGGTTGAATTTCTGGCTGTTGATAATCAAAGATGTATTACTCTAGACTTTACAGAGTTATTTATTTTGCTCTTTGCAGATGATATTGTTTTGTTTGATAGTATTCCCCTTGGTCTGCAAAAGAGAATAGACAAATTAAATTCATATTGTCAAAAATGGAAGTTAAAAATTAATATTGATAAAAGTAAAATTATTGTATTTAGGAAAGCTGGTAGACTAAGGAAATATGAATATTTGTGTTTGAATGGGGAAGACTTGGAAATTGTCAAATCTTATAAATATTTAGGTGTCCATTTCACGAGTTCAGGAAGTTGGTATATCACACAAACGATTTTAGCGGAACAGGCATGGAAAGTTTTGTCTCTCACTAGATCCTTAATTAATAATTTTTACAGTCTTCCATTGAAAGTCTTGTTGTATATTTTTGATATTAAAATTCTACCAATTTTGCTGTATGGGGCTTTCATAGCTCGCCAAATATTCATGTTCATGATAAATTTTGTACGCAAATACTAAGGCTTTCTGTTACTACACCGAATATAGTTGCTCGTGGTGAACTTGGTAGATATTCTTTGAATGTTAATAAATATGTCAAAATAGTGAAGTATTAGATAAGATGTACAAGTCAAAGGGACAACGTAATTTTGTTTAATGTTTATAAGTATAAATTTAAGCTAGCTGAAAAAAATAGATTGTTGGGCACTCAAAGTTAAAAATTTATTATTTACATATGGCTTTGGAAAGGTGTGGATTGATCAGCATGTTGACAATGTTAAAAGTTTTCTTTTGGAATTCAAACAGATGTATTGACATTGACGTTCAAAATTGGTTTTCAGATCTTGATAAATATTCTAAATTAAAGATGTACAAGCAAATTAAGGTATATTTTTTGTGAAGAAATGTATTTTAGAGTGATTAACGTTAAAGCATATTGCACTGCGTTATGCAAATTCCGATGTTCAAACCATAACCTTATGATAGAGTATGGTAGACGCCTAAAACTTGACTCTAAAGATCGTCTTTGCCCATTTTGTGTTATACCTACTGTTGAATCTGAATTGCATTTTTGCCTTGAATGTCCATTTTATCGAACCTGAGAACAGATCTCATACAAGAGTATACTACTATGTAATCCCATCTGATAACAAGCTCAACTCACTGTTTACATCAACAAATAGTATTGTACTCAATAATCTTGCAAAATATAATTTCTAGCTCAAAAGAAACGTAACAAACATTTTGCATCACGCTGATGCCCAACAATGTCCATCATAGAATTGCATTATCTGTACATAATATTTTATGGCGCTTCGGCAGTTTATTGTATCATCAACTTACATGTATAATGGGCTGGTGGCCCCTTTACAGAATAAACTCACACTCAGATATATGAACCTCATTTATTTCTGAATCTGTCATGAATTTTGTAGTAATGCCGAAAGATTTTTATCATATCGAATTGAATTACCAGACTTACAAAGTTAGAATCGGACACTGCGACAATAATGACATTACCCAGGTACGCCATTGTCAACGTCAGTCATGCTTCAATTCTTAGCTACAACCGATGGTTTTCAACTCTTGCGAATTAGCATGGACTGTTAAAGTTGTCCATTAAAGTGTATACGGAGAGAGCTTTGCAAATGGCTCGGCTACCCGATATGCTCGAAATTGCGATTTAAAAAAATCGTGGACGAAAAGATACCTTTAGACTTATGGCTAAATTTGAAACGCAGTGTATGGGTTAATTCAAATCTAAATTAAAATGCGTCATTGACTGGCGTAAATAGTTTATTGAGACAATCGTTACCTTTCCCATTCTCTCCCAACAGAGGTAGCTCCGTCATAAATTCCTATAGTATAGGAATTTATGACGGAGCTACCTCTGTTGGGAGAGAATGTACCTTTCCATATCATTGCGTTTTTCTAATTAGTCGATAGCTGCTTGATCGTAGACTACCGCTTGGTTTCTTTTAAGAAATTTGTTTTCAACGATAAACGTCCCTGTGGTTGATGAGGGCGCTGTTCATGTTTCACCCACCAATTTTACTTACGCCAGTGTGATTCAAATGTCATTGCATACAATGGATGACCTACTTCGGATCATGTCGCACGACAGTGCATATACATGTACCATGCATGTTTGCCCTAGCTAACGTTTAACTTACTTCCTAAATGGGGTTACGTGTTGTGAACGAATGTCCGGGAAATTTCATAACTCGCTTGAAATGGTTTAGTTATGTTTCCATTTAGGTGAGATTGCAAATAAACATAAATTACAGACGATTCTTTCGAGAAACTATACATCATGATAAACCTTTGTCAGAATAGGCAAGGAGAATAAGGTGGTGCACAGTAGACTAATCAAAATACCACGCCAAATTGGTTCCCACTTTACCCAACAAGATTTTCCAAAATGCCCTGTATCAGATTAATAAAACAAAACAAGGGCAGTAACTCGGGGAAAATATTTCAATGCTTCTCATTTTCAAACACCATTTACGCATTGACACCTTTGACACCTTTAAACCACAGACTAAAATTGAATAATCCTTTCTTAAATAGTTTCCGAGAACAGCTCTCCCCTTTGAGGACATCCTGCAAAAAACTAAAGGGTAATAACTCTTGAAAAATTAATGGCACGCTTTTCAGTTTCGATCTCCAAGGTATTGATAACCAACTTTGGTGTGTGGCTTCAGGGTAAACGTCTACTTAGAAAAGCAGTCCCTAATTCTGACGGACGGGGGATAATATGTGAAGCAGAGTCGAGAACTCTATAGGAATTCGCTTTAATCTGCATTGCAAGACATATGAAAATAACGAGGCGTAACCGGATGGCCTATCTTCGCCCTGTTGCAATTGATTGACGACAAAGTAGACTGGGGTCAGGTCAACATCCTTGGCAATAAGAGAAAACCAAATCGCGTGCAGTATAGTAGAAAAGGTGGGGGGGGGGGGCGGCATATATCACCCCACGTCCCTCAAAAAAGTCTCAATCTAAGAATAATTTGTGAAATAATGTTTTGAGTAATAACTTCCAGAAAATATTGTCTGGTTTGCTATCATTTAAAATGAATCCAAACAGCATGTTCCAAGCGTTTCATTGTGAAAGTCAAGTGGATAAAACACCAGAAACACATTCAAAAACGTTTCCCAATCATTTATTTAATTTGTCAGTGCAAGGCACCTGCCCGACACAGGGCTCGAGACAATCGACAGCACACAGTTCGGGGCTCCACGGGTTGCTGTACAAACTCTCGTAAACCTCCACGTTACTCGCTCCAGCACATTCGCCATCAATAGTACAGCCACAGGGCTTATTGCAGGGAAAGAGGCATTTCTGGTCGCATACATGCCTTCCGCATTTGCAGTTCGGCTTAGCATATCTGCATATCTGTAAGTTGCAATTCTTTACGCAGCCTGGTTTATAGTTCAGGTTTCTACATGGCTTCGCCTTCACATCAACTTTTGAGTTAAAGGGAATGTCATAGCCATCCAGTATTGCCCATTCTTTGTCAACTTCGTAAAGCTGCGACGAGTTCCGTTTTGAGCATGCGCATACAGCGATCAAGCAGGAAGCTAGAGCAATGGCGCTGAGTACTACGACCGGGGTCAGGAAATAAGGATTGTACAACAGGGATGGAGAATCCGCTCCCTCGTTTTGCGGTTTCTTGACAAATACTACTGTCCTTTCAGTGTTGTTGGCCGATTGTTCTTTTGGACTGATTGAGACAGAGGTTGATTTAGCTCGAACCATCTTACCTGTAACGTAGAGTCAATAATATTCACTGCAAAATGCAAGATTCATATTTCCATACTTGAAAATTCTAACTGCAGCGGTTCAAAATCTTATTGAGAGAAAAGTTTCTCACTGTCCACAGTCTATATCCCTGCCATAGGCCAATTGATTCACTATCATTTACACCCGTACTACACGGAGAAGAAACTGCATTTACCCTCCCTAAACATAGGGAGGGAGGCTCCAAGTTAATGCTAGCTTATAATGCTACAATAGACATGTATTGTGTATTCATCAAGGAATGGTTGTCAATCAAATCCTAGGCAGTAAATACATCACAATCCGTTTATCGATTTCAAAATAGTGGGATAATCGACAATTTACTGACACATGATGGATTACTAAAACATTTGAGAAGGGTAACGTTGAAGGTCAGGAAATGACTTTTTATATAAATTCGTTTACATTAATTTCTCGATCGATCGAAGAGCAAATATGGATTAGACTTTAGGTTGATTCTATGCAACGGGTGGCATTATAATGGCCCAGGGCTGTCTGTCCGGCCTTAACACATTTTTGGGGTTACAACTCTGTTCTGATGAAAAGGTAACTATTTTGTCAATTATTAAATGTATACGTTATATCTGGCAAAACAGCAAATTGGGGAAAGTTTGATATACATCACCTGCAGTCATAGAAGTGTCTGATATTTTCCTTAAGTTAATAAATATATTTAAAATAAATGTCTATGAATAAATCATGATAAAAATTATATATCTAAAGACTATCAACATAAGCGTTTTTGAACTGAAGAAATGCACTGGGCAATTTGTCATATCCAACAATATTAACTGCAACTTGTCCATTTTCGATATTAGTTCCTCTTGCTCTATTTTCAGTTCCAATCTTCTAAACACAGGGTTAGACAACCGTGCGTAGTCTCATGGTTTGAAATAAACCACTCTGATAGTGTTTGGATACGAGGAACAAGAATATTTACAAAATAAAATTGTGTTTAATTCGGTTGCATATGTACCCTGTAAAATATGGTTTTATTGTCTGAAAACGAGAAAAAGACTTGTGTTTTCTTACTAAAGCGGGCACAAATATGCCGGGTATTACAGTCATGGGAATTAGTTTTTCTAAAAATAACTAAGTATTTGACAGAAGTACTTTCTATTCACTCCTTCAGCGAGTGTCGCATACACGTGTTGACCAAACTTCATTAAGTATGGAGTAACATGGAACGTCAAGTAATTATATATGGGTTTTTTACTATTTCGTTCATATAAGATTGTCTTGCGTACTATATGATCAATAAACGCGTTAGGGATTTTGACTGCGCGAATGAAGACCAATACATAATCGTCGTTCGTAGCGCATGAATACAATGGTATTTTTTTTAAACCGCCGTAATTATTTTTAAATTTGACTTGGGTAAGAAAAAGAATGCCCAACTTGAAGCTTTACGGTTTATCTATTCCTCGTGAATTATTGTGATAAATTCATTGCCACAGTTAAACAGTAATTCCTCGCATCTTGTTTATTCTTATAATCCATATCAACCGTATCAAATATAATCGCCGTGATAATAGCTCAGTAGTTGCATTGTTGGTTCCTGCTGTATTGTAACTGACAAACTTCAATGTCATGTGTCGATTGATTCATTGAAGTACAAGGAAAGTTGACCTCGTAAATGTTTAAAGTCTTCACTATTACCCTTCTCCCACACAATCAGTTACCCTTCCGCTAAATTTTTTAACGCAGACAACGATATATTTACACTCTGACTAGGGGGCAGAATGAATATCATTCCTTGGTGAATGCCAATTACACCCGCACTGACATTTTGTAGCATAATAACTTTGTATCAATGCGAGTTACATTCCAACTCCCGATCAGCCGTGTCGCAATCTTTGGAGAGGGTAACTGCAGGTACCCTCCCCACTAGTAGGGGTGATCAAGATTAATCTTTTAAATGAAAGGGCTTTAAAAAGAAATACTTTTGATTCGCACTTCGGACGAGACCAACTAGAAAATTATAACTACTTGAAGTTATCGACGCAAGGATGCATCTAAACATCAAAAACCGAAATCAACAGGTAATAAGAAAACAAAGGGTAAACGATGACTAATTGAATGCCATTGCATAATTAAATCTAATCACTGAAGGTGAATGTCAGATGATAAAAATAACTTATTAGAATGTAATAAAAACTTAAACATGTCAATATTTAAAACTTGTCACTAAATAATCAAAGGTCGGACCCAAAGTGTACCCCAATTCTGAAATGGGAGACTCGAGTTCCTATCTTAGGTGCACACCACTGGCAATATTCCGACAGCATTAGTTTTCAAATGGGTACAATGGTACATTTCAAGACAGTCGATGTTGCACTAAGAAAACTATGTAGAGGGTTGATATAACCCGGCGCCCCAAACTGAACTTGGAAAGTCTGGCGCATTACGCTAACTCCTTAACCCTTATAATTCTTCGAATCGCACCAACCGAACTTTAATATAGCTATGCCTGGTGGATAGACAATGTGTTAAGTTCCCTTTTCAGATTAGAGGTTGCGCTACCATAAAAAAAATTCCTGCAAATGTCAACTATGTTTTCAGTTAGGCAAACATTCAGCACACACCTTGGCGTCTCTCGGAACGGCGATTTCTTGAGTTATCAGGTACACAAGAGCTCTGAAAGTTAAACATTCATAATTTTTTGAAAGATTTAATAAGAGCAAGATGAGGACATCGACAGTTGACATTTCCATCATCAAAGCGGTAGAATTTATTACAATGCCAACTATTACGTGACGAATCACTCGAGGCGAAACCTGAAGCTTGAATTTGCTTACCATGGGTCAAATCCATTTAAAACAGCCGTTCTGAATAACAGAACATTTAATAGAAAATTACCGTTTAAGGAAAGATCCTTGCCATGCCTAGTTTCACTGTTCGCTTTCAGATTTGATGGGCTATTAAGAATTTGTATTTACTAGTGTATCATATGTGTTGAAGCCAAGGAAACCTACCCCGTCGCAGTTGTTGTCGCACAGGGTAAAGCTGCAGTCGAAATTGACAACACTGGCTTTTGGGAAGCGGAAGACACTGAAGTAAGGGCTTCTACTGATGTTTCCCTGGCTTGTAAATCCAGAGTCCGAGTCGAACACTATTCCGTCACCGCAACTGCAATACACGATTCAAAACATTATCCCGTGATTGCCTCTTCAAAGAAAAATATCTGGTATGACTTGGGATTTTAAGAGTATTTTATGTGCGCTTTGACAGGGAGTCTATGCGAGAGCAAATATTCAGTAAAGAGCAATATACCCATATGCTTTTTTTTAACCAGGAGCGTTAAAAATCTTTTTAACACTATCGAGTTACATTCATATAAAAAATATCTACACTTCTACCCGATTATGTTTCATTATAGAGAGTGCTACACTTTCTAAACCAACCCGTCTCTTATGATGGCGTATCTTTCCCCGGAGGTCCCGACTGCGTCACAGGAAACCGGCCGGAGACCCTGTCCTTGGTCACTTCCTGCACCGAACGAAACAGCGATGATATGTTAATATGTAATACGGGTTTAAAGACGCTTTCAAGATAAGCAATTGTCCGACCATGGTCCTATGTATAGCAAACTCCTTCAGGTCAAAGAAACAAATCTATGAATCCGTGTTTTAGTATTCAAAGATTTATAGTTAAGGTGTATTTTTTATCTTTACTTTTCGACACGTCATGAAAAACTGGTTGTAGTCTCTTATGAGGAGTATGTTTAAGGGACAAACCATGTATTCAAAAGTTACTTTAATGACTACCGTTCAGTTAAATGACAACCGATGATAGGGAAAATACGCGATCTAAAAAAACAGACGTGTTTCGCTATTGAGAATAGTCAATCACCATTTTGTAGAAGTAAAAATTATCTGAAGTAAATAGAACATACTAAATTCTTTCAACGTAATTCAGAATCAATACATGCTTAAAGTCATAGTCTCACTTTTGTAAGGCAACTAAACTGAACTAATTATTCTTCACGAACAAAATCTGATCACTAACACAAATATTTCCTGTCGCATATGCAAAGATTTTCATTTTTATGCCCGTTTTACAGTTTTGGATGAAGCAGCTTATTGGCGTATGCCGTTTCAGACCGATGAGGTACCGAATCGGGTGCAACCCCATCGCGAGTACGAAACACCGGAAATCTAGTCATCGCAGCGCCGATACTTATTACAGACGCAATCTTCATTGAGTTTACCACCTTTTTGTTATTTCTTTATTTGAAAAGCGTAAGCTATTAGCTATTTTCATTGGATATTCAGCTTGGAAAATTTATGCGTTGTTCATCACGGCCTTAGCGAAATGACGTGGTAAGGACTAACGCTCGCTAAAGACATAATATTCGGGTAGGGTAGGGTAGTTAGAACTTCATTATTGAGGGCTAGAATGCCTGCAGAGTTCTGAAAATTGTTGCAAACGTCAGTGGAAAGATTTCTGTGAGTGGTGAACTATTTCTCCGGCATTTATTACAATTTGCCTTGCAAAAATGAGAATATGACTTTAAGTACATTTTACCATGGTCACTATTTTTTTCACTTTTTTGATAACTTGAATGGAAATTGGACACTTGTTACCACTGTCACATGACAATACCTGCAAGGGAAGCCTGGAGCATTGCCCGATAGCCCATGGTCAGCTGTCTGCCGGATACATCCCGACCACCCTCGTTTAGAATACGAAGATCCACACGGGAGTCGGACCCACCATCGATTGGCAGTGGAAGAACCCCCAGGGGTAGTACAGACCTATAGAAAGACGTGAATGTTACAACTTGCATATCGATACAAAAAAGGTTTAATGCACAGGATCCTCGTATTATGAAAATAAAAATTGGTTTTTAAATTTTTGGCATTATTTCCCTTAAATTATTAATTTGAAAATCCTATAAAGTACAAATAATTTATCTAATATGCGTCATGATTTTGCAGTCTCCTGCAAACTAACGTACCCCTGTCCACTCTTGTCGGTTCTCCTGGGGTCGAACTTGCAGCTAACGGTCATCTCCTGGTCTGGTTGGGGGACCAAACCGAACACTTTGCCGAACGATATGATGAGCTTCATCTCGTACTCTTGGGGAAAAGACGATGCCTGCGAAAAAGAAATGGGCACTCGGCATCAGAGAAAGGTGTTCATTATGGTTAGCTATAATCCAGAGATGGTCAAGGTACATGTTTAAGCTTATTTTTTTATGCTTATCCTGTCTTGAATTTGTCGTCGGTGTTTACATAAGGTGTGACAGACTATTAAGACATTTCAAATTATCTCTTAACGAAACGATTTGATGGACATGTAACGATGCACTGTTCTCAATGATTTAAAGTTAGAATAACATGTCAAAAACCTTGATATTAAGGCAAAATAAATATTAAAGCCAATGATATACGCATAAATAAATGCAGAGACGGTATCAAGATAGAAGTATATAGCCAAATCAAGTATCAAAATTCTCGATACTACGATTTATCGTACAACAGCTCTACATGACGTTTACCTTCACGTTTTTCTAGACATTGAGTTAGGATATCCCGTACCTTAAAGCTGCACGCATGATCACCAAGACCAGGATATCCAACGGATAGTTGATAGTGGACGGCATCATTGGTGACGAAGGCCTGCTCGGACCCCTCGCACTGCGCACGGATACCGATCTGCAAGTCCGTAGTTACGGTTATAGTTGCCCCTTCGCCGTCGCGATACCCGCATTCTGGCTCAACTGCAGGTTGAATCGCACGAGGTCAAAGCGTTGATAGAATATTCGACAACAAGGACAACAAAGAGTGATTGTTATCTGTATTCCGAGGTTTTATAAAAATTAAAAGGTTATGATGAAGACTCAATGCGCCATTACGTAAATATTGAAACAATTATTAAGAGTGTTAACATCCCTGATTGTAATGAGTGATGTAGAAAATGCCAAATTTAAGTAAATGCAAGATTGAATAAAATATTATGCTAGGTAATATAAAATACTAGGTCGTCGATCTCAAAGAAAAAGAATATTCTTGACCAAAAAGTTAACTTACCTTCCAAAATGTAGCCTTCAGGGAGAAAGGCCCAGCAGGCCTGCAAAAGAACAAATCATGTTTTACTACAATAATTGATACGACTGCCAAGCAGCGGAAACATTCATCATTACCATAAACATCGTTATCACTACCTGGAAGGGGACCCATATAGCAAATGCAGTATTCCAAATATTGTTTTCAACCTCTCGGCAACGAATACATTTACCACTTTGGGCGAGTCGAGACGATTTTGGGGTTAATACCGCTCTCGAGAAAATGTTATGACTGTTTATGTTTACAAATTTATGGCTATGCATCGAGATGAAACCTGCGAGCATCGGCTTGAAATAGCGAACCATGGGTGGTACTGTGGTTAATTTCAGTGTAGCATTGCATCGAGTGAGTGAGTGAGTGAGTTACTGTTTAACGCCGCTTGGGCAATATTTCAGCCATTAGCGGCGGGCATTGCATCGAAACCTAACTCCATGTTCACAGTTCTATATGGCAGACAAACTTGCTAATCCCCTGTCGGGTTTAAATCTCCTTTACTCCGAATCAGATCCGAAACCGAACCCGCTAAACCCGCAAGTGACAACCATTAACCTACAGATCTTTCAAATGTGTTTGTCACTTACATGATTTCAAAAATTTCAATTGACGTTCGTCTTAAGTTAGTGTAGAATATACATTTGAAAAAAATCAAAGTACTCGCCGTAAGACTCAGCAAAAAGAGTAGTGGACAAAAGGTCATCTGAAATATTAAAAACTTGGTTAAAAACACCGTCTGCATTTTTTCTTCACATATATTCAGTCATGATATAGACAAACGACGGTCAAAATTTCGGCTACATTAGCCTTAGAATGAACGTGACTAGTTTAAGAACATGAAAGGCATTCAACTCTTTAAACAACTGCATCAATTTATTCGATTAAAGTTTTTCATATCAACTATAAGAAACTTTTATGGATACCTCGCCCCAATAGTCTGCAGGTCGTGACTCGAGACTAAGCTGGCTTTTTTGCACTGGAGAAACTCAGAACCAAAATGCTTAAGCAGACGTCGATCTGCACGTGCAGCACGGATACACGAGAAACACGTGCAACATCTCTCAATTGTTTGACAAGTTGTTTATTCTGGGTTTGAAACAAAAGATAGATGATTGCCTATTTGAACTCATTTGATCTTAGGTCGTTAGGTTTGATAAACTGAAGGTTCGGATTTACTCCTTTGCTAAATTTAGGATTTTCAAAATTGGCCATATTTTGAAAGCGATTTAAAATACCTACATGTAGATGCCGTTCGATAGACCAACTTTGGAAAAATGTCAGTTTATTTTAAATGAATAACAACCGATATACAAAACATTAACTTTAGGTTGAAATTATTCTTCGACGAAAAAAGTCCTTATCCTAAATAAAAATATTCAAAACAGAGAGATGGTGTTGTTTAAGGTAAACTCCGTTTACCATTTGGTATTGAATTTGGCTTTCATAAGTGTCAAAACACCAATTAGGACTATATGGATTAAAAACACCATATATATATACGAGTAGAATCTTCAGGCCATACCTTCAACGGATAATGCGTTGCTTAGCAACGTCGTCGTGTACATATGAATATGAAGGAAGATGACACGATTGGCTTATTTGCCATTGGATACAGTTCTGCGTTTTGCCGAAATAAACACTTGCAGGTGTTGAGCAACTATTATTTAGGATATTTGTACAAAGAAAACGGTATATATCAACTATATGCACATTTACCATCTTCTATTTATAGGTTCTTGCGTTTATTAGTTTAATTGAGAAAATACGGTAGTTCAATTACTTTTCTCGTTTTGAATATATATTGCTATTTAAGAAATTTAGAGAAGAAGGGGATCTTAATATCAATAGCAAGATTAATCATTCTACAGAAACATTTCTTTCGATACTTCCCAGGGGATTAGTTGACGAAAAACGATAATTTGAGCAGTTTGTTATATTGAAATAGAATGTCGTATAACCTTGAACACCAAAATTTTTTCAAATGAAAATGAATTTCAACTTTGTATTTATTTTTCCTGTAAAAGAATAATAAACTATGTTGGCTTTCCTGCAACTATTCAACACATTAAAGGTTGGCGCATCAATCCGAAAAGAGTAACTTGGTCAAGATATTCCAAAGAGGATTTGACCTCGCTTGTAAAAAATATAAAGTTTCAGAAGAAAACGATTGAGTATTCATAGGATTTTATTGAGCCGATTTTAACATCGAATACCAAATATATGCTTCGTCATTGTAATAAAAAGTGATAGAAACCTATTTTGATCATGTCTGGGAATTGTTACCGTCATGTTTGGACCGTGAGGTCCGTTCTTACAAGATAAGAAAAACACTTGAAGCGATCAATATCAAACGACTTAATCCCTCTTTAAATAGAGACCAAGGATACTTTATCCCGCCAGCTTATCATCATCTCATAAACATCAATCAGCAGTAATCCATTACTTACTATAGGCTTCCATCATCATCTGTTTACTCAACCTATCATATCCTGTACATCAACCTTGTTCCTTGTATATGTATATCAAACCATTCAATTGTAAAAACATCATCTCATTTATGTATATATTTGCCTTCATCGAATCATATGTATCACTTGCTTGATAACGGTGTTAGTATCTACACCGAAACGTCGCAATCCATGCAATAAAGAAGTTATCCATAAAAACTCGTTCTTCTTCTATATTAATGCTACATGTAAAAAAGCTGGTAAATGGGGCATGAAAATTACATTTGAACACCAAAAAATAGCCACAGTCGGCGAATAAGGACATGAATGATGAAAATGGATACATGAATGTAAAGTACATAATATGTACTATCAATATATACAATAATTGGTGACATTTCATAAATATACTTTAGATGAGAGGCGGGGGAAAAGGACACACGCTCGAACCGCTTGACATCGGTATATATGTGAGTGAAGTAGGTATCATGGCAACATAAAATCGTTTGAAATATACTATGTGTCACTTCAATGAATATAAGTTTAGAACGTTCGGCGTAAATGAAAAAAAAACATTTCAAAATATTCATCATTTTCTTGTTATAAAGACAGATGCAGGTTTGAATGATTTCTTTCTTCAGATTTTCCGAATTTAACATTAGTTTATGCATAATGTATTATCTTCAGATGGTCTAAACTTCCCATCAGTCAACCCGATCATCCGCAGTCGTAGAGGAAAGTATAACGTATCTAGCGAAAACAAATGGCGGCCATTTTTTGTGCGAAAACCTTATAACCCTTTGAGGTAGGGAAATTGATTCGCATAAGTTGACCGTTCATTGGTCGTTCATTATACAACTGCTTCTTTTGATTGAAGGAAATTTTCTTGCAAATAAAAACATTCATTTTCGTTTTCATAATACTACTGTACATATTTTAAAAAACGTTCTACTGTCCGTCTTTTCTTGGAAGTGTGTATGTGTTCGACAAATTACATGCTAAAAAACTCGTACATGACATATTTCTTCAATTAATAACTTGCAATAAAAAGAAATCATACATTTATTTTAAACTGATAAAAAAACAAACTCGTACATTGTGTGAGATGTTTTTTGCAGCCACCCACCTCTTTCCCCCGAATAAGATGTTTTTCCAAAAACGCTTATTGGTTCTAGGGTGTGCGTCATTGGGAAAGACTTCCAAACCTTCTCGTGGTAACATCATTTTGTTAAAATTGTGTTCAGTTAAATTATATGAACTATTACATTATTTCTCCGCCATGTGAAATAAGTCTTAATTTTTTTTATATCCACTTAGGATAATTACTAAATATCCCGTCTTTTTTTGTGGTAAATTTAAAGATGAATTCAAGTTTAAAACGTAAGATCTGCTCTCCGGATAAGTGTGTTCAAATTTATAGTAGTTTTGTATTGAAATGCCGAGAATCATTGTCTACGTGTTCGTCTGTTTGGTTCAGGATTACATTTGAGTGTTTACTGTAATACTTACATTCTCGTTACATCATTTGCATGATAAAGGTGTAAGTACATGTAGCTTTTGGTAAATATTTCACTTATAGCCACTTCATATTGAAAGAACTGCATGATGTTAAGCGACGAAAATATGCAAACTTCACATCAAAGCTCTGCACTTTTGTTATTTGAGATGTTTAATTATCATAAGAAACAATGATCATTTGTTTGCGGACAGGTTATTTCACCACAACAGAAATGTGAAATTGGTTTAAATTACATTTTGGAGGAAGTTTCCTTTAGAATGAAACAATCATTTTATTAGTTTGTGTAATTTGATTTAATTTTCTTCTTTTGTTTTGTTCGTTCCTTGTTCCATTCTACTTTTGGTTTGCCGCTGCTGGAAGGAATCACGTGACTTCATGCACCTTCTCGAAGACATCTGCAAAGGTTGGAGAGAATATGAGTTTGCAGATCTTTTGAAAAATCATATCAACGTATTTGAGAAATACGTTGCTAAGGCTAAGCTGGGAAATTAAACCCCTCACAGAATGATGTTTAGCTCACAAAATCAAATTATTGACTTTTTGTGACCTAGAAGCGCTCATAAAAGAACCATTGAAGACCCGCAAATCCAACACTCACATCTCTCGGTAAGTTAGTTTGTATCCACTTTCTTTTATTTAATCTTGCTTTCTTGGTATAATTTCTTGAACCCTTAAACGTTATGGCAAGTTCATCGCCTTGCAACTAGTAAAGCAAGATTGTTTGATTACAGGAAATATAATTAACGTGTGATATCCTCAACATTAGAATGACAGATAAGGACAGACGGACAGACAACCATAAAACAGACTTGAGGCTTATACATGCTTTATAATCTCTGTTTTCATGTCATTGTTTTTCAGTGTTACCAGAGGCGTGATTATGTCTCTTAATATTGATTTTGGTACCCAAAAATAATTTCAGGCTTGTGAAATATTGGTGGGGGAGCAGTGCAGATGACACAATCTGCTTATGGTATATTGGTTTATCTATATCAAATTTATTAGCCTTTACATTACCAAGAAGTTAAAAATGTGCCAAAGTGTTTTGAAAAGAATTATGAATATGAAGTGGTTTGTGAATTATCAATAAGTTATGCTGCTGCAAAAGAACTTTGAAAATCATGAGCTGCATGTATATGGATTTTCTGGGCGAGAGAGTTCATGTCACTTATGACTTCACAACCAAAGAAAATTCTCTATGTGTGGTTTATTTGACTCCATCTCTCCATGGTCCTCAATAGGAAATGAATTAATTAAGTGCTTAAATGGTATGAAGTTTTGATTCTTTGTGACAAGTTGCTATCCAGAATTGGCTCGTAACATTGAATGTGATCATTTTAGTAAAAGTTCTTTAGTATGAGTAATTCATAAGCTTGAAATTTGTTTACCTACCACGAAATGTTTTTTTTTTTAACATCGTCTAACGAGTTTAAAACTGTATAAAAAATGTTTGCAGTTGATTTTTACAGACTGTTAAACCCTCAAAACCATTTTTTCAAAAGGAATTTTGTTCAACATTTAATATGAAACAATCTTCTAAATATTTCAACACTTCAAATGTTAAACAAATAAGTTTTTGAAAAATACCAAAATAAACAAAAACAATGATATTTAGTTTTTTAAAAACTTTTTCTCTTTTTTTGCGAAATTTAACAAACTTGCAATGCCTTAATGAAAACAAAAAGCACTAAGAAAGAATTATTACGAGCAGAAAAGAGAAAATATGATGAAATGTAACTGGTCATTTAGTGTGAAACCTTAAAGTGTCTTAAAGATACACATTTACAGACAATTAATATGATAAAGTGAAATATTTAGTCCCATTTTATGACGAATAAAAGAGGAGTATATATATGAGATTACACTTTCAGGAATCCAACATGAATGAAAAATTACACCCATACATAACAGAATATGGAGATTTCAGAGCCGATAATACATCTCATAGTTGTTATAAAAAAGTTTTAGCCTTGAGATGAGACGATTCATTGATTTCAACAATAAAAGAGTCATAATAGTCTTGAATTTATCTCCAAATTGTTTTGCGGGGCTCAAAATTTATTCAGAAAAAGTTTGTACACATTAGTTTACACCTAGTGACAACAAAATGAAAAAGAATGTGAAGGGTTTATGAATGAATTGAGTTGTCCGAATGAGAGTTTTCGTCCATCTTGTAGAAAATTATTGTTCATTTACATTTAAGCGGTACCATTTTGTCTCTTTTTATGACAATAAGATCACTTCTTTGTTGGCAATCTAAAGAAATTAAACCAAGTCACCTTTGAATAGATAAAATTATCTATTAATGTGATCGTTTATCTGACAAGGAGAGAAATTTTGAGGAAAGAAGTGAATAACGATATATACAAAGTAGTTTAGATATGAAATCGGAGAAAAATATTGTCTGTAAACTTTGTACTCTTTTACACTTCTTTTAGTAAGTGTTTGAGATTTTTTCTGTGTTTCATATATAGAAAATGTATGAACACTATTTTGGTTAACTTTATGTGAAAAATAGATTGGCCGAGTTTGAGATGAAAAAATCTGTTCATTCATGAATAAAAAATATACCATTTTTAATGTTGGTTTCAGCCTTTCAGGTAATTTCAAACACTAATTGGATCTGAAAAGAAGTAATTACATTTACAGACTCCTTTACTAAAGAGGATTATCATATAGACTTTAATCATATAGACTTGGTGACCCCTTGTCTTCTGATACGGCCAAATGGCCATGCCCTAAAACCTGTTTTCTTCATATATATCCAGAAGCAAAATGCCTAAAAAGTTTAAATCTTGTACGGAGTTGCTACATGACTAAAGAGATTATAATTTTTAGGTTTAGTGACCTTAGATGCCGTGCCCTTAAAGCCATTTTCCGGCTAATTTTCAAGAAACAAGCAGTGATTGAAATTTAACTATTTAAATCAAAAAGCAATAATTGCAACCGTTTCATGGCAAGCAAAGTTTTCATGTCATATTGCTTAAATTACTTCCTTTTTAATAGACATGACATTTTTTGAAATGAGCAGTCCATTTGAAGCAAATAACTTAAACAAAAATTCTGACATAGAGATCTGATTATGCCTCTTATTGAAAATCTTCAAATAAAACTTGAATGTTACAGTCCCTTTAATTTGAAGTTACTTTTTGGACTGAGACATAATCAAATCTTCATATATAATGACTCATATGTTCCACAATATGGTAATGCATGCCATTCCTGTATCAATACCTGCCACAGTGGTAATATTCTTGAACCAGAGTAGGAAACCCCTTGTAACCTCATTCCCGCGACCAATCCATTGTAATAATAGGAATTCAGCTAGGTATGCACATGATATTGACCCAGATTTACTGGCAGTTAAAGCATATAATCAAGAAGTACCATATTCCCTATCCCAACACCTACTTTTTGTAATGAGTGTCGAGATGATTTCCATTTCCAATCGATACCGGAGTCACGAACTGGCTCGTATCATGAAAGGTTATGATTTGCAGAATTGTCAAGGGAATTCTGAGGTTATACATGTATGAAATATTGGGGAAATATTCTGAAAAAGATAAGCCTGGAATTGGACCTTATAGTGTTGGCAGTGACTTTGGCGCCAAATTGGTTTTGTGCTTTGCTTTGTTCAGTGCCACAAAACATTGTTCTTTTGTTTTGGAATAACTTAATGTTAGTTAAGTAGTATGTTAATAATTTTCATCCATAAATCCTCTGTTCTATTATCAGTATATCTGACTTTTTTGTACTTTGTTGTTGATTTTAATGACTTCATTCAATTTTCTGAATTTAGTTCAAATGTCAGGAAGAAAAGTGTTTGTTTGAATCTAGGGAATTAAGTATTTTAATATTCAAGAATAATTATAATGATGATTTAATAAAAAGATAATATGATTTAAAAATAATCAGTAATAATAGTTACAGTCATTTGAGTATGAGAATAATTTTATGTCACCCATTTCATGCATGGTTAAAAAATCAAAAGCGTGGACAGTTATGAGTCTAGCACATTTTTTTGAAAATCACATATTCTTTTATTGATTTTGGATGATTTCCTTTCGAGATTCAAACCCACACCCTAGGATTCTTTGATTTGATCTGAAAAAGTACAAGAATGTATTTGAATTTAGTCTATTGTAAAAATCAGCTTAGATTATTTGCAGAAAACTCAAAGTTTAAGCAAATTGTCCAGGAGTCAAGGTCGCCGTGTTAATTCCGTTCGGTATTTAGGAGGGACATGCTCTGAATAAATGTTCTTCCTGTGCTCTCGTTGCTTGATACATGTCAATATATATGGACAGATCAGTAGCCCGATTAGAAAGTTTGATTAAATGGATAATTCATTCATGACAGGAGCTGGGAGGGAAATTGGATGATGAGACATGCTTGCACAATCTAACTACACCTGGTATTGCATTGACAGTTAGATGTTCATGAATTAAAGAGAAACTAGTGTTTTACTATGATATGTTTTTATGTTTTGATATGGAAATGGAAATATATGTTTCTATTTGCAAGTTAATTTCTTTTTATCAAAACAAGCAGTTTTAAAAGATCTTACCTTGATTGGTTAAGCTATGCAAATCCACATCCTTAACGCAAATGATAAAACTGTCCACATGAAAATGGCTGCCAGTGGATTTTGCTTCATACTTGATGATTTCATTTTCTCCTATGATTGGGTTAAGAACTGAGAAGTTTTGAATCTCTGAAGATAATACATTTGGCATAAACTAATGGTTATGGGGGAAAATTTGAAAAATAAAGCTTTGAAAATAAGTGCTGATGCCACTTTAAACTATTTTCTGAAATTCTGAAGAGACATTAATCAAAAGTTAATTAAACCATACTTTGATGAGTGAAATTGTGTACACATTCTTACCAAAATTTATTAGTAGATATTAAAAAAGGTTACCCTGATCTGGGATCATTTGATTTTGACTCCTGAAAATATGCTGATGTTTCTTTTGCAAATTGGTATACGTATACACTTATGATGCAAATTTTCTCGTTATTATGATGTAAGCTTCCTTGAAGTGCTTACCAACTCATGAAAGATTTTGAACTAATCTCACCCCATCGCTATCAATCTATAAATATATCAACAGAACTCAGAAGGTTCGTGTCCTTGAAGTGTTTGTTTCATGTCCATTGTTCTGACCGATGTAACTGACAGTTGACAAAGCCCATGATTCAAGAAAGGCTTTAGTTCTGGTCGGATCTTCTCCGACATGTCACTTATTTCTGGGCAGAAGAATGTTTTTTGGTTGAAAGTATAATGAAAAGATGTTTGGAGTTTTTGATTGTTACAAGTTCAAGATGTATCGCACACACTTTTTGTTTGGTTTGGTTAAGTAGCCTTGTTTAATCTAGAGACTTCCATGATTCATTGAATACCTGTGAGAAAGTTTGGATGCTCTGAATAATATATGGAATCATCTAGAAGTTCAGTAAGGACTAGCTTGCTTAAAGAACACTGACACACTCAGAATTCCTGGTTCTTACCAATGACCCTGGGGTCAATCTGTTGCACAGTTTTTCTACAAACTCTTGAATATCAAGAAGCTGGATTCGTCTTGAAAGTATAGTGTCAAGACTCAATTTCAACCAACTTAGGTGTGCAAACCAAAGTTTTTGGTGACTATGTTTAGCTAGCTTATTGTAATTTTAAAGAAGATTTTAAGTAACTAGTTTATGACTTCAAAGGTTTTGTGACTTCAAATCTCCATTCCATCATTTGTCTCCATTTCTAGTTCAATCAGTTCATCAGGTGAGGTGACTCAATGTCATGAGTATACAGCTGCCTGCCAAAAGTTTTTTCACATACCTGCATATTAGTGCAAATATCATGTAATTTGAGATGCCTTTGAGGTATTGTAGCATTGCAAAAAGGATGGTATAATATTGAATTTTTGATACACATATGCAGATCCATTCTTCTTTAAGACCAGGAGTCAAAATTTCGGAAAACACTAATTTTAATTTTTATCAATAAAATTCTTTATAAGTTATCATCTTCTTAAAAATTAGTCACGTTTCTTCCTTAGTACAAAGTCATTGTGATTATGTTGGTTTTAATCTCAGAGAGTTGATATAGAACACTTTATTTAACATTTAACGAAATCCAAATTTTGAAAATCTGACCCCTTCTTTCCATATCAATATGCCAATATTTGAATTTTTGCACGAGAGACCAGATGATCCCAAAATGAGTTCAAGAATGGCTATTTCACACATTGACAGTGGGTGATCCATTGTCAGTTTTGCTGAAGCTATTCTTTTGACGCTGTAACAAAACCCAAATTACATTATATTTGTACTACGATTCAATGGTAAGTGAACAAACTTTCGGTATGCAGCTGTATACATGCTAATTCCCTATAGCAATCATTGAATCATAACAAAATCTGGAACACATGTAAGTTCTGTTGCCATTTGTTACCTTATTTCACAAAAGTGTAGACGGGCAGATCATACTTGAGTGTCTGTGCAGACACTGGTAGTTGTTGTGAATCAGACCTGTTGGTGAATTGTGTTGCCAAACGTTGTGAGGTGGTTTCTTCAGAAGTCACTATGGATTTGCTGTCAGGAATGTCAGCTTCATTTGGGTGCTGGTCAGAGCAAGTGCTTTCAGGAAACAAACTTGTCCAGTTAATATTTCAAGCTATTTCAGCAATATGCTGACTGATGTATGATCCTGCTTTTCAACTTAGAGAGGAAAACCTTACCTATTCACACTAATGTATATATGTTGGAGCAGATGATTTTATTGTTGTGTATGAAATATAATTATAACATTGATGAATGAACAATTTTCAAACAAGATTGGAACAATCTTTTACAAATTTTTTGCATTCATATACTGTTAAATTACTATGCGTTATGTCCAACACATAGTGTATTTTTACAATAGATTTTTGTCAAGAACATCTTGCTGTTTCTTAATGTACTTTTTATCTAAGGCATTCACCTATAAAAATCAGAGTGTCAGAGCATATTTTGGCCGATGGTTTTATAAGACCAGAATATGTTACTAAAGATACAGAAGTTCTATTTCATCTTCATGTCAACATGTCGGATTTATTGTTCTGGGTGTTAATTGACATGATGAATTGTTCTAAATATTAAGTAACATCATGAATTGTTCTGAGTGTAAAGTAACATAGTGTTCTGCTGATCAACGAGGGAGTATTAAACGTAATAGCAAATTTTTATAGACAAATGAAATGATCTCGCAAAAGCTGAAATAAATGTTACACATGGCAGGCAATGTTTTTAAATCAAAAGAAGTAGTTCTAAAATGAACCTTCCATGTTCAGTTCAGCAATCAAAATCCATTTCCCTACCTCGAATGATTGAAACTTGTTTACACAAAAATGGCCACCAGTAGTGTTTTGCTTGATTTTTGATAATTTTTTCCACGACTACAGATGACCAGGTTGAGAAATGAGATGATTTACCCTCTGAAGATTATATGTTTGGCATAAACTAATATTTATTGAGAAGAAATGGGAAAAAATAAAGTTTTCAAAAACCAACTGCTCATCATTATGAAAGCTGTTAAAACCAGATGCTAAAGGCTGTTAAAGCATATGAATATCATGTTGTTGTAACATGAAAATCAAATCCTTAAGTGGTTGTTGAGAAATTTTGTCCTGTTAACTTCAGTAAAAAGGATTATGCTCAGTGAAATATCACTTTTCCCTCAAGGGAAAATAAAGACAATTATATTGACTGCACAAAATGTCTTCACATCGCTATAACAATCAAAACAGCAACATTAGCAGTTGCTTGCTGATTTTTACAAACATAAGAAATCTTCAGAAATCGATAGAAAACCATAATTTTGCTTTCAAAATATAAAATATTTTCTATAATAAGGGGTCAAACAATACACTTGAGCCTTGGTACAGAAGACTCATACCTATTGTGGTACATGAAGCCTCGTTTCTTTACATTTTACAGTTCAGTATTGAACCAAGCTTTGAATTAAACGGACTAAAATCACAACTTAAAACATTTTCCCCTGAAAATTAAGTGCAAAGAATGTAAAAATTTAAAAACTATATAAAATCTTAAAAAGTTGATGATAAAAATTATGGTATTTGGTATAAACTGAAATTACTCTTTGATGTACAGTGTACAGAAATGAAAGCAAAATATTGTGGTTCAATTACTATAGTTGTAAACGGGCTCACACCTGCTAGATTATATATATCATTTGCAAAAATCATGAGAATATAAGCTTTGTTTAATGAGGTTACTGAAAAAACTAAATATTCTATATCCCTAAATGTCAGGATTATCAAAAATAGTCAACACTCCATTTATCATTGCTGGTTCCATTTCCTCAATTTTATATTTGTATCTTAAACCTTGTGTCATGAAATAATACAGCTGTCAAAAAGCAAGTGAATGTACTGCTCCAAGAAGAATTTAAGCTCATATCACAAATACTTTACCTATATTTTTGTATTTTGTTCGTTTCCATTATTAAATATCAAATTTCGATCAGCAAGATGAAATTTCTGACAGGTTCTGGTCTCTTGAGGGATTGTATTCATGTACATATCACCTTTTCATAGCCAGGATTGTTTCAGCGCGAGCTAACATAATGTTTTATCATCTGTGACGTCATTTCGTTATTGTACGTGATGCAGCTATAGCCGGCCATTGTCCCAATACCTGAATATTTCCATGCTATTTAAATTGAAAAGATTTCGAAATTACTACACTTGGATGCTTGTTATATGACTTGTTATAACCCTTACTCACGCTCAGGCAATACAAAAATTCTTACTCTTCTCCTAAAAGTGACACATCCCTGGGTAATAATCCCTATATATTAATAAACCCTTTTTCAGATGGTGAAGATGTAAAGGTTTCAGTAAAAGTGAATTATGTTTTAGAAGCATTTTAACAAGATCCAAACTGACAATAGAACTAAGGATGATGATGATATAGCCTTAAACTCCCTGTCCCTGTAAAATAAATTTCTTAAAAATCCTTTTATTAACTTTAGGAAAGGAGTCTTTGAAAATTGGAAACCAAGGCTTGATTGCTTTCAAGACATTGTGTTTCAGATTAGGATAGAATGAATTCAAGGAAAAAATAAATCATTAATAACGTTTTGTAGGTTAGACTAGACCATGAGACTGCTTATATGTCTATAACAATGTATGGGACATCATTTATGCTATAGATATCTTTAATGCATGATATATCTTTAATAAAGGGACGCGTCTTCCTTAGCAATATATGACTTGCTTTATGTGTGAAATCAAACTAGAGTATGTTAATGATATGCACATATTTCTCAGTCTGGCTGTCAACAAGAGATACAGTATATTAAGTTCAGATCAGAAGTCAGGTCAGAAGGTAACACGCTTGACACCAAGGACAGACAAGTTAACTTGTTTATGCATAACCGCTCCCTGTAGGACCTTCTTCTGTATAGTGATGTGTTCAGGAACTACGCATGATTTCATTAACTGGTCAGGAAGCGGCCACTTCAGAAGATTTTCTGAGAGTTCTGGACTTATCCTCAGCAAGACTTTGTAATCAGATGAATTGATTTGAAGGGCAGTTCCCTGATTGAATATGACTCCAAGATTGAAGAGTGGTTTGATTAACCGCCTACTGGAGATTTTCTGCTCACTTTACTGACACCATCAATTTGAGGGGATGTCTTTCAGTTTAGTGTGACAAGATATGTCAGAGACGATAGCATTAGAGTAGGACTTGATGTCATTTTGCAGTTGGGATTTCTGGAAGCAGAATGGTGAAAAGTGTAAATGCCTCTTGTGGACAATAGAGATGGCTGTTTAAGTCTTAAGTCCTGTAAATGCTTCAAGAAATTAAGTTGCCAAAGAGTCCAACATGATATCTTGTCCACTTTTTGGCCAATGTTATTTCCATATTTGCATGATTTATCCTAAACACATGGTATCCTTCAATGAGATACAGGGACATCTTTACATCAAATCGTCATTTTAAATGTGAATTAGATAATTACTTACCAATGCACATATTTCTGCAAACAAACACACAGTTTGTTGGGTTTGTTTTCCATTCCCATATGTATTACTTAAAGGAAAAGGAATTGTACAATCAAACAAACAGTTTTGAAACCAAGAGAGAAAGAATAAAATAGATAGATAATAGTGGATATAATGGACAGTGACATAGTGCAGCAGTACAATCATCATTTTTTAAAGAAAACATGACCATTTTTATTCAAACTTGTGATCATTCTCTATATGTACTTTTCTAAGTGACAACGATATTTCGAGCGCTGAATTAGATGATTGAGATTCAAATCATTAATGATAAAGCTTCTTAAATTAATTACCGTATTCGACTTGATAAGCGCCCGGGGCGCTTAAAAAATTGGTAAAAGGGGGCGCTAATTAAAACGATAAAAATTGTCCTCAAGTTTAGTCTTGAAAGTGTTTTCTTATGATACACATGTCTTTGAAATATGGTTTTATAAGTTTTATCATTTTGGTGGTGGCTGGGGGTCTTGAAATACCCTGTATTCTTCACTTTAGTGGAAGTAAAAGACTTATTGCAAGACTGAAAAACCTTCCTCAATGAATCAGCATGCAAGGTAAGCAATGTTGATAGGTGGGCGCTAAATCAGGACGCATATTGTTCACTCAAAAACGTGGTGGGTGGGCGCTTATAGGGGAGTGGGCGGTTATTATGTCGAATACGGTACTTTTTTTTATCATAAAAAAATTATTTATTAATACAATTTTGTAAAAGCAATCTTAAGAGTGGTTCTTGAATGGTACCAGGTTTCTGACTGTGAAATAAGATTTTTTGTCTTCTCAAATGAATAGAATAAATGCTCAAGTGTTTCAACTTCCCTACCACAAAAGGTACAGAGATTGTCCTGATGCAGTGTATTACCAAGATGTGCTAGTAGGGGGGTTGCCTTATATAAGAGGTATGTGATTTTGACAGCATTTTGGGGATAGAGAACAAGTTATATGGACTTACAACTTCTTTATTGCAGGATTGCGACGTTTCGGTGTAGATACTAACACCGTTATCAAGCATCTATATAACTTGTTCTCTTGCTTGATAACGGTGTTAGTATCTACACCGAAATGTCGCAATTCTGCAATAAAGAAGTTGTAAATCCATATAACTTCCCCGTTCTCTATTCATCTCACCAACTTCTAAATGCCTCTCAAAGAAGCATTTTGGGGGGATGAGAAAGGGGGTCGTCTTATACACTGGGTTGCCTTATACATTGTTATCTACGGGAAGTTCAGATCAGATGTATTCTTAATTCTAGGAATGAAGATGAATTTTGATTAACAGCCTTGGAGACTTTTTGCTGACTTAATTTTCATCAGTTATATCAGTCATGTTGTGGCCTTGACCACCTTGAGGACACACTCCATAAATTTGTTAAAAATTCACAACAATGAAAAGATTGTTTTCCAAATTATCTGACTCAACTAGCTACTAAGAAATGAAACTTACCACAACTGATGTCATCAGACAATGTTTTACTGGATTAGGTAATTGAGCAAATATCCCACACAAGTTTGTAAAAGGCCAAAATTACCTGATAAATAATCTGTATATCTGACAAATTAACAAAAGAATATGATATTTAAAAAGATAAATAAAAAAACTCTAGTTTGAATTTAAAGAACTGTTTATAATCTTGAAAAGAGTCAAGGCAAGGATGATTTGAGGTTTAAAGAAGCAGTTATGAGGTTGAAGAAAGTACTTATTGCTGTTTAGGGGAGCTTTCATGAATTTTCTAGAGGTGGTCCCTGTAGTTGAATTGTGTAAGTTTCCACATTTTCCTTAATATCTATCCATTTTAACATCCTGACTCCAACAAAACTACATACATTACCAGATAAGAATGCATACATTCACAAAACATGACAGTCAGTCTGGGGAGGCATTGATTCCTGCAGTTCTTGGTAGTTTCACCCCTGTAAGTAGAAACCTATTAATCTCTGTGACTGAAAGGGATCATATTGTCTGGTTCTTGCTGATTTAACTGTTCATATCAATGGTTAAGTCAAAAATTTAACCAATTCACCCTCTTCAACAGTGCATTTTGTCAGTGCAAACAGTCAAGTGCCAATGAAAATTTCTTTAAGATTTGATGCAATCTTTCTTCCTTTGAAGAGAACAATTTTTCTGTCAAGTGTATAGATACGATATCAAACTGTCTCTCTCTTTCTGCATCAGTTAAATGACAATGTATTCACTCAAGACACTCATGTAATTGAATGGAACTTCTAGGAACCTCATTTTTCTGTCAAGGTTAGAATTTGTGCACCCTCTTCAGAATCATATGGTCATGCAGTGCAAACAGTTAATAGTCAAAGGCAACTCTAGTTATGTTTGAAATGTGAGGTGAGATGATTTGGGACTTTTACACCACCTTAAGAGAATTTCTCGTAACCCTTAAGATGCGGGTCCCGGAATATTCCGGGATGAAATTAGCTTTGCCCGCAAGTCCTCTTAGCGGGATGCGAGTAGCACACTCTATTTTTCTCACGCTAACTAATTATGACCGCGGGTCTCGGTAGCGGGTCCCGGAATTTATTGCCTAGCAGTAGTCTCAGTTCAACGCTTGTATTTTCGTTCCGGCTGTCGCTAAGCAACAGTGTTTTGTTTCGTTGGTGTTCTAAATAATGCGCGAACATGCTCCGAAAGTTATGAGAGTATAGATAATGTTTATCGTACCGAAAATAAACGTTAAAATCACTCAATTTTCCCCCACTCCCCACCGCACGTGCTAATAGCCTGTGGGCACTTTCTACCCTCTCGCACGAGCTTACCGACCCGCGCATGCTATCGTTTACTGAGACGCGTGCATTTTGACCCTATGCACGCCTTCCTATCGCACGCCCTATGTTCTGAACCCTTGGGCGGATTTCAATATAGGTGGGATCATTTGAAAGAGAAAAAAAATGTCTTTAATTCGATGTAAAAAACATATGTGCGCCTCGTGAAATAAAGATACCGCATGTGCCGCAAAAAAGGTGATTTTTATATATTTTTAGTTTTACACTGTTTTGTCACACCAATTTTCTCATGATGTGCTCAACATATTTTGACATTTTTTATATCACTAGATAGAGAAAAGGATTGTCTTTAATTCCATGTAAAATGTGTACATGCGCAACAATTCATAAAGATACAGCAAGCGCCGCATAAAAAGGTAATTTTGCCGACTTTCTTATCATGTGATCTGAAGCGCGATTTTCATGTGCCTTTCTTTCACAATGAATTTCTTTTACACCGTGAAAAAGATTTTGTTGAATTTTACATCACTATAAAGACAAATGAATTGTCTCTAATTCCCTATATCAATTATTATGCGCGCAAATAAATAAAGACTCAACAAGTGCCGTAAAAAGAACAACTTTCGCACTTCGCAATTCCATTAGTGACGCAAATAGGGAAACTTTGGCACTTCATATCCCCGTGTACAAATGACACATTTCAAAACCATTTATATCATTATCAAGAGGAATAAATTGTCTACAAAGTGATATAAAAATGTACATGCGCCAAAACAAACGACGATGCAGCAAGCGCCGCACAAAGGGTTCTTTTCATGTGATCTGAAGTTCGATTTTCATGTACCTTTCTTTGGCACTCAATATTTTCTATACCACTTGGCGGATTTTGATAAATATTACGTCTAAATAAAGACGGAACGTTGTTCTTCATTTCAATATATTGATCATACATGCGCACACAAAAATAAAGGCACAAGAAGTGCCGCAAATTTGGCAAGTTTCGCATTTCGTATTTCTGTAACCAAGTGGCGCGCTCAACAACGTTTGGTATCAGCGTAAAGAGCAGAAAATTCTCTTCAATTTGATATACAATTTGTTTATGCGCTCATAGAAATAAAGACTCAACAAGCGCCGCTAAAATGTTATAAATAAATGTAATAAGTAAAAAAAATTATGAAGGAAACCCTGTTTCTTTAGTGTTCAATTATAGAGTTTTATAAACCATGAAAGTTGAAGGGAAAAAAACTTTTGGATTTACATTCATAGCGTTATTGATGTCTTTTTTGAGTTAGGGGATTTTTGCGTCGGGCACCGCCATCAGTTCATGGGAAAATTGTCCAACGAAAATGTTGTGGTTGAGACACAGTATGTCGGGGATGCCGTCGGGAACCGCCATCAGGTCAAGGCAAAGTTGTCCAACGAAAATGTTTGTGGTTGAGACACAATATGTCGGGGATCTTTCGCCGGGCACCGCCATCAGGTCATGAGAAAATGTGTCCAACGAAAATGTTTGTGTTCGAGAAAAAAAATTTCAGCGGACTTTCGTCGGGCACCGCCAGCAGGTATGTGTTTTTTTCTGCCAAATTTTTGTTGGTCGAGGAAACTCAATTTTGAAAAAAAAGTTTGGTAGCATTCCGATGTTTTAAATAATTTGCTATATATGTCGGGATGGCATGAGTTCCTTCCAGTGAACTAAAGACAAGGGGCCGGGTGCTCGTTGACTACAGCCGTCCCGACAGATAGGCCCGTGGAACCTATCATTCTCGGAAGAGAAGTCAAGAGTTGAAAAACTTTTGTAATCCACAACTGACAATCAGAACTTTCCTGACGGCTCGTTGCATAGGAGTCAGAAGGCGGCATCAGGGTTGATAATGTTGATACAACGTTGGCGGCCGTCGGTGTCATCGGCACCTTCGGCGGGATTGTGAAAAGTCGTCCAAAAGTTAGAAAGTGTCCGGCGACATTAGAACTTGTTCGGCTGGATTGTGAAAAGTTGTCCGAAAGTTAGAAATTGTCCAGCAATGTTAGAATTTGTCCTGATTTGTTATTTTTGCAAATCGTGAAACAAAATGTCCGGCTTTCGCCAGGACAATTAGAAAATGTCCGGATTATTGATGACCGCTGGCGCCAAAGGCGCGCAACGGCAAATTTGTTTCAAACACTTACAAAATGTGGCAATTGAAT
This sequence comes from Phorcus lineatus, assembly GCA_921293015.1. NCBI lineage: Eukaryota > Metazoa > Mollusca > Gastropoda > Trochida > Trochidae > Phorcus > Phorcus lineatus. Next base: position 24,371,857 of record OV121088.1, on the reverse strand, counting down.
GTCCATGAAGCTCACATTGAATTTCTCTGTACAACAGGTCATGTGTTGATGTTATTATATCTTGCGTGATATCATTTACAGATTGATGTGAAAGATGCCTAAGGCCAGGAGGCCGCGAACCAGGAGTTGGGAAGGTCCGTCAACGTCTAGCGACGACGACTTCATCAACGAGGTCCATGCCGATGAAGCTTCTGATATGGAATCAACTGATGAGAGTGATAGTGACAGTGACAGTGATAGTGAAAGTGACATTGATAGTGATCAAGAAATAAGAAACATTGCAAGAGACATATTAGCTCCTACGGGTGAAACTGCTACGGCTGGTACTTCCACAGAGGAAGAGTTCAGTGGTTTTGACGAGCAATATAATGAAATGGACACACATTTTGATGACCAAGATAATTTTATGGATCGCTGGGAAGAGGGGCCGAGGCAACGTGGACGTGTCGAATTGCATTTTACTGGCGCAACGGGATTAGGACGGTTTATAGAATTGCCTGATAACCCGCAACCTGTAGACTTTTTCGGACTGTTTTTTCATGAAGATGATTATGGATCATTGGCAGCAGAAACCAACAGATACTTCCACCAACAGGTCGATGATAAGGTTCTGAAACCCTGTTCACGGTTGAGGCACTGGTATGATACGAATGCCGAAGAAATGAAAGTATTCATTGCAATGACAATAGCAATGTCTCTGGTTGTACAGAGAAACTTTTCTGAGTATTGGTCAACAAGTGATGTTACGTCGACGCCCTTCTTTTCCAAGTGCATGCCCCGCGACAGGTTCTGGCTACTGCTAACGTATCTACATTTGAATGATAACAACCTAATGCCGGGACGAAACACTCCGCATTTTTCACCAATGAATAAACTTGGCTATCTGTACCAACGCATCGTGCATCGTTTTTCCAGAGTTTATAAGCGGCATCAAAACATTTGTGTTGACGAAGGGTTGGTGCCTTGGAAAGGCAATCTGAGTTTCAAAGTATATAATCCCGACAAGCCGAAGAAGTATGGGATAAAGGCCTACATGTTGTGCGACTCAACAAATGGTTATGTTTGCAAGTTCAAACTCTACACTGGAAAAACAAATGAAGCTGTTTCTGTTGGTGGGAAAACGTATGATCTCGTCATGGACTTGGTGAAGGAATATGCTGGGAAAGGGTATCATGTGTTCATGGACAATTTCTATTCCTCGGTGGCATTGTATATAAACTTGTGGGAAATGGGAACTGGTGCGACGGGAACTTTGAGAGGAAATCGCAAAGGCATTCCTGAAAAGCTAAAGAAGGCACAGAAGAATCAGAAGAAAGGGGATATGACAGTCTATCACAATCAAGACCTACTCGTTTTGCGGTATGAGGACAGGAAGTCAGTGTTGCTCATGTCAACCGTAGAAGACGCCGAAATTGTAGAGACAGGAAAGAAGAACCGAGTGACTGGGGAAGCAAATACGAGACCACGTATTGTGCACGAATACAACAAATACATGGGAGGTGTGGATCGGGCCGACCAGATGCTGTCGTACACCCCGTTCAAAATGAAAACTCTTAAATGGTGGAAGCGCGTGTGGTTTCATGTGTTGAACGTTGCCATGTTGAATTCTTACATTATCTATAAAGAATTCTCAGAAGACAAACCTTTGAAAACAAGCCGTCAATTTAGAAAAGATTTGGTGCAGCATATGATCACCTTCGCCGAAACAGAAAAAGTGCCCTCCCTGCGCAGACGTCCTCGCGGCCGGCCGAGCACGAGCGACGATAGTGTCTTGCGACTCCATGGTCGTCACTTTCCATCAAAGATTCAGCCTGTTGGAAAGAAGAAAAACCTAACACGCATGTGTGTTGTTTGCTCCAAAGCGAATAGAGAACTTCGTCGAAGGGAATTCGAAGAAACAAATCAGCCAGTTCGAAAGAAGAAAAGGGTAGGCAAAGAATCTTCTTTCGAATGTATCGAGTGTAATGTGGCTCTATGTGCAGCACCATGTTTCAGAATTTATCACACGTCACAAGATTGCACTAAAGCTTATATCAGTTTGATGTCAGAGAAGGAAAATGAGGGGGATAATCAAGAAGATTGAAGAAAGAAGAAAGAAGCAGAAGTGTGGATGAGCGTTACTCTCCTTATAAAGTTTATTCTTCACATCAATAAGGTGAATAAGTGTAATATAAAATACTGATTGTCAATAAAATAATCTTTTTTTTAAGTCGTAAAAGAGACAGAGAAAGTCAATGTGAGCTGTCACTGGACGTTCGATACGAGCCGCATCACGAACCTACCCCCGATCTATCGCAATTTGTTTTCTTAGAATCGGGTGGCGAAACTTCATACTTTTTACATCATCGTAAAGGGAAAAGAACTGGCTTTGATTCATTATGAAATGTGTATGTGCGCAACACATAATACAGAAGCGGCAAATAATGCGAGAAATGTCGCAATTATCAATTTTTTTCCCCAAATGTCTGAGGGTACCCCTCTTTAACGGTTCATATCTCCCGAACTATTTGGCACTTTTTAAATTTTTTCCCACCTTTCTCAAGCGGAAAGAATGATCTTTAATTCCATGTATAATATGCATGTGCGCAATTAATAAAAATGGTGCGGCGAGTGCTGCGACAAATGTCGCAAATAAAACGATTGTCAAAATCTATTTTCAAGTAGTTGAGGGTGTCGCTCTTTCGCGGTTCATATCTCCCGAACTATTTTATACTTTTTTATATTTTTTTCACCTATTTCAAGGGAATATAATATAATTCCATGTATAATATGCATATGCGCAGTCAATAATAACGATGCGGTGGATGATGCGACTGGTGTGGCAAATAGAACGCTTATCAAAATTTGTTTTCAAGTAGTTGAGGGTATCACTCTTTCGTTTTTCATATCTTTTGAACCAGTTGGCACCTTTTCATTATTTTTTCACAGTCGTAAGGACGAAAGATTTATCTTTATTTCCATGTATAATTTGTACATGCGCAGCAAGAAATAACGATGCGGCGTGCGTATAGAATGATTGATTTTATTATCTCGGAATGTTCGCCCGCGTGTGACTGCACGCGCCGAGAGGATCGGTACAGCAGGAAGCAACGCTGGTGCTTAGAACACTGGCACTCGCATGCTGGTGCCTCGGGGGTGCCCCGGGGGTATAAAGGTACTAATTAGCATACCGATGCCAGACTGCCCAAGGGAGAATTAGTTCTGGCTAAAAATCCCGTTATGTCGGAGCATCCTCGGGGTACCCCCAACCATCTTTCGCGGCGTATATCTTTTGAACAGGGTGACATATTCTAACAATCTTTTATCATCATAAAGAAGAATAAATTGTCTACAATTCCATATATAATACATGTATGCACGCTAAGTATTAGGGATTTTATTCAGCCGGAAATAAAGACAATCTTTAGATAATTGTAGAAATCTAACTAGAGGTCGCATTGTAAAAAGATATATATCATCGTAAAGAGGAATAATGTATCTTCAATTCCATATAAAAAAATTAATTGTGCGATTATATTTAAGGATTTTCCGTAACTCTAAATAAAGACAATCTTCATATTGCAATAGAAACCGTTCTAGGTAAGATAAAAATTTCATTCAAAGTGTCGGATAAAGATCGTTCATTTGTGTACGGGATTGGCGGGCTACTTTTGTATCGAACCGTCAGTTCCATCCGTAATCCGCCATGTGAATACACCATTTATCGAAAAAACAGCCGCGACTCGCGGTGCGAAATAATTCAGCCACAGGGGCTAATTGCGTTATTACCGTAGCGAGGCGAGTGCTGGAAAATTCAGCCACGGGGGCAAAACTGGTCAAAATAATATTCAGCAACGGAAGGGTTAATATGTAACAGCTGGTAGTATTATTGCAGGAAGAAAGCTTACAACACCATTGTGGCTATGCATAGGGGTTAAACCTGTGGGCATCAATTAAAAATGAAATTCAGTGTAGCATTGCAACCAAACCCTACTGCCTGTAGAACAGTATACTACTGCAGACAAAGTTGCCAAGCCGACGGCGGGATCCGAACCAGACATCTTGATCTGAATTAAGCCATACGCCCTAAACACTGCACTTCTGAGCCCCCTGTTTTCAACTGTAGAGAGAGACCAATATGAACTGTGTTAAATAGATATTTTGTGAGTTGTTGCAGCCTTACTTCATGAGAAATATGTCACATGATCTCAGCTCATGTAATTTAGAGGGTTTAACCTGTTTTCAACAATATTTCAGTTATTAAACTGAATTTTGTCAAAGCCAAATAAATGTCATGTTACATAAAGAATGTCCCTTTAAACCATCATCAGAGAGGAGGGAATGTGTTTTTAAGAGCAATTAAATTTGAAAATGAGGAAAAGTTTAGAAAAAAAACCTGTACATATTATTGTGTGCATGCTAAACCACAATTGCTGTGCAGATGGTCTACATTTGAATTGATTTTCAACCAAATTTCCATAAAAATTTCTTAATATAGCCAGCTTTGGCAGGTTTTAATGCAAAGTAAGACCATGATGATGTTTTCAGTGTTTTTCCTGACAATTATTCTAGCTTCTGTGATGTCAGTGAATTCTGTAAATTAAGCTGAGATAAACTAAATTATTAAATTGTGCTCAAAACCCTTTTGTCAAAAACGTACTCTGTCTAAAACTGGCATCACAATTATGTATTTATGAATAAATAGTCAATTGTAAATGTGGTTGGTAAGGTCCCAAAATCATATGCATTTAATTGATCTGAATAGATATTCAATGATTCAACAAGAAGCTTTTATTAAACAGCAAGACTGATGATATGTATTGCCTGGTCTAGGACCAGAACTTTGTCTGGTTGTAAACAGAACAATTTGCAAGACGATGACATAAGGATCTTCAGGGCTAAGATATTGCTTCCCTTTATGATATAACCAGTCTGGGTCTTCCATTGATACAGATTTTTGTCCGTCTAGATTCAATACCCAATCTATGCTCTAAATGAAGTCAGCCTTTAAACTCCAAACTGCTTTTTGTTGTGAAATTTCTCAAGCATTTGAAAATATTTTACCAATATTGTACTAAAAGAATCATTGTCATATTTAAAAACCTTAGAATCTTATTTATTGTTAATTTTTAATATTCTAGAAATTAAAATCTAAGCTTAATATGTTAAAAGGCATTTAAAGGTGTTCTTAATCAATCTATCATAAAGAATTAATCATTTCAAAATTTTAGGATATTCTATAAAGATATACAGTTCATTATCAGTAATTTGTAAATTTATAGCAATTTGTAAATTTATATCTTTATTATATCAAGCATAATACAAACAAAGTTGCAGATCCAGCAAAGCAAAAAGAACTTTCACTTTAATCTTATGTTTACCCATTCCTGTTCACAACATTCTGAGAGTTGAATAGCTATAGTTGGTGAGATTAAAGAGGCACAGATCGAGTATGTTGTTGGAGTGAAATATGCCAACCTTTATAAATGGTATTATTCAATCGAGGAGTAGTGGTTGTCTCTGAAAATCAGTACCATAATATATTAAGCTTAGTTCTCTTTGTGGACAATAAACAACCCTTACAAAAAAATCTACAGTGCTGCAATAGCTCTGCTTCATTGCAGCAATGTTGCATCTTTGAGTGAAACATTGTCCTAGGAGTGAAACCGTTGTCCATCATTTTTACGTCGTAAACTGATCATTAACCACAACGGTTCCGCTTAAATGAGCAAGGTAAAACAATGCAGCAATGGTTTTGCTTTACACTACTGGGTGAGCTGAGAAGTTAATCATCTACTGAAAAGGTATAATTTGTAAACAAAACATCCTTCTAACCATCATTTTTGTTGTTGTAGTTATTTGGTCAAATGAAAAAATGTCAAAAAAGATCAACCTGCAAAAATACTTTGTTCAAAATATTCCTATATTAATATTCAAATTTTCAGGGAAGTATTTTCTACCATGGGACATGAATAAAATCTTAGGAAGTTTATTGTTTAAAAAGAATCTAAGAATATACTTGTTTTATTGAATTATGAAATATTGTACATACATTCATGAGCTGTTTAGATTGTTAAGAGTTTAAGTCATACCATGAAAAGGGAATACTTTATTTTCAAATATAATTTTCTTTACATTTACTGATAATACATCCCAGTTTCCTAATATAGATTATTGCTTCATATATGTGATTTATTATTAGATTCAATTTACATAATATGATCATTTATGTTGAAATCAAAGTTATTTCTTGATAATCTGAGTGTATGTGAATGGAATATATTTTAAAACAAAGTCATTGCATGATTGATTGAATATTTGAAAGTTTATAGTTGGTTGTTTCCAGTTGATATATGATCATGCATAATTTGAGGTTTTACAACTTAACCATTTGTATGTCCAATGAAACTTAATTCATTTTAAGTTGTGAATAGTTTATTGTATACAGGGTCTGTATTCAATAGGTGTATCTAATTGACGCACTACAAATTATAGGAAATAATTAGCATGTTAAAATGCAAAATATGATAAAAAAAAGAAGTTATAAATGAATAGTCATTCCATGCATATATTTGAATTGGATTTTAAGAGTTAGATAACACAGAGAAGAAATGAACACAATATCTCGCAACTGGCACATAGTCCATATAAAAGTATAAAACGTCATTGGCGACATAGATTATGATGGGTTGAGCTTTCATTTTAGTAGGGGACCAATGAATAGAGGGGAGAAAATCCACCCATTGTCCATGGCTGTAAACAGTTTTGTTAATTGCTACCTTAATAGGTTCATGACTTCATGGATCATTAAGTTGTTAAAATGTTTGTACAGTAAGTTGTTTAATAGATGTTATTCAAAATGTTTAATTCATGTTGTAATTCATAGAGCCATATTGATATCTTATCAAATTCTTATTAAGGATTTCGTTCTCAAGACTTATTTATTTCAACTTTTATATCCATGTACATTCGTACATAGATACTTTTTTCATAAACAGGCTGTCTGTATGTTTAGATGTTTAGTTGCTTAGTATCTAACATCATGTACAAAAGGTTAAATTGTTATATTAGGTTATGATCAGAGAGTATCCTTGGTTAATTTCACATTCAACTTATGTTATTAAATTGAGATTAATAGCAAATATAGGAAACATTGATCTGTAAAATAAAATTTTAAAAGGTATTGTTCTCTCAATATTCCATCTGCTAGATATTCAAAGTACACACCTAGAGAGAATTGTCTTCAAATACACAAAACAATTGAATGCAGATGAATTGGTCATTCACTTTTTTATTTATTTGATTTAAGACTTCAAATTAAACATATAAACAATCATTCCTGAAACATGTCTGGTTTCAACAAATTCATTTGCCTTTTAAATGATTAATACATATAAACAAAGTCTTAAGGTTAGGTGACATCGTTGATAAAAATCTATTGGTTACAGTGATGGAGTTGGGTGGAGCCTTCAATAAAAAAAATGACCAATGAAATAAGGTTATAATAGGTATCCATTGTCTATAACAGTTTTATTGCTTTGACAGCTGAATCAATTTGTTGGTCATTAAGCTGTTAACAAGTTTAGTAAGGGACATCAGTTACCTAATTACATTTTATTCAAGTTGTGTTTCCAGTTGAATTCAGAGGAAATACCTTGTACGTAACCTATTAGTTCATAATTAATCACAATTAACATTTTAACGAGTTTAGTTGCTTACTAGTCACATTACCTAACAGTGCCTCTATAGATATTGATCACTCAATTATGTGTTATTTCAAACTGGAGACCAAAAGTGGTATTGGATCTCTTGCTAACGAAGTTGAAATACCAATCTAATCTCAATACCTTATATGAAACTTTAAAAAGAAATTTATTTGAATTCTTAAGTTTATTAGTTGATTGACTTTGGACAATTATTTTGGAAAAGGAAGTAAGGAAATATGATTATTTAACTGAATAGTCTATGTCCAGAAAATTTGGATTGTTTTAATTTAATAGCCTGTTCGTCTTTATATCTTAAAGAATGCAGTTTGTTTAAAATTGTTTCATATTGTTTAGTTTTTCAAACATATTATTATTAAGGAATTATTTCTAGGTGTTGGAAGAAGTCATTTGCTCCATAGATTTCTAAATGCTTTTCAATTCTCTTTGATTTCAAATAATCTCATTTTGAATATGTCCAAATAATCTACATTAATCATATAAAGGGAATATATCTCTTGCTTTTATAGATGACTGTACGCCTTCAAAACATATAAGTTGAAAAATTCCCCTTAATCTAAATTCTTATCACATATCAGATAAGTTGCAAATAAACTTGAAAAGTTCAATGTTGTTGAATATATCTAAGCTGATATGATTATACATTTTATGAATTTAACGGATATTTATGAATTCATCCATATATTTTATTCATTTCATCATTTCAAGGTAAGAATATGAATTTTTACCAAAATCCTTGACTAAAATTTATATCCATTACTCATTTCTTAAGAAGTTGTTGCCAAGAAATACCTTGGGTTTTTTTAAGACACCACTTCTAAATGCCATTCAATGACTTGATCACAGTTTAAGGTCCTTTACACCATTCAGTACCTTCTGCCTCACACCTGATGAGGCTGGACATTATTATCCAATCAGAATCTCTGCAGTCTTAACCCCTTTGACTGACAGCAAGACCCAACATCCTGCCTGACCTGTCACTAACGAGGAGCAATGGCTGCCATTAGAAAAAACAACTGATTCTTGATTATTAAAATCACAGTTGCCAACAGCATAGAAGGGATAATCTTCAGTTGCAAAAACAAAAGTAAGTAGACCATTACTGCTACATAAACAGTATAACATCTTAACCTTATTGATCTTCCTTATATCATGAAAGAGCTGACAAAAAATCATTGAAATGTTGGCTTCACAGTGAAAAAATTGATTTTTTTTTTCAAGTCCATTCCCTTAAATAGAATATTTACTGTTGACAAGTTAAGTTGTGTTTTATTAACACTGATTTGTAAAAGTGATAATTACAGTTCCTTTTCTTTGATATTATTAAGCAAAGATGGCATTGTTTACATAGGTGTGCACTGAACCATGACTGCTGTGAGAGGAGGAAAGTGGACAAGCCATTATATAACAGGAAACAGCTGGCACTGTAAGTATGTAGACCTAATTCTTCAATAAACATGCAGTGTATTTCTCAACTGGTTAGATTAGGAATCGCATCAGAGGGTGCACTCCAATTTACAAATAGATAGTCTTGATTAATTGTAATTTCATTTTGTGAAAACACAGACAGACTGATTGTCTAATATATGGTGTGGGAGAACTTGATACTATTTGCATATAACCTGAAATTGATAGTTGAAATTTGCAATCAATAATTGTTAGACAAATAAGTTGTTCCCAGTTTAAGTTTGATCACATGAATTTTCATTTGTTATCATTTCATAACATATGATTAGCATAACATAATTTGTATGTATTTATTTTAATATGAAATTCATTTGATAAAAATTAACACTCATAAATGTTAGTATTGCTGAACTTAAATGTATGTTAATATTTGTAATACAGGATTATTATACAAATTTTTAGAGCACTTTATATATTTATTCCTGATATTGAACTTGAAAAATGTTTTAATATAGGAAAAAGTTATCGCTGAACATTAAATTTTGGGTTTTCTGTAACTATTAAAGTTTTTACCAACCTTTGGAACAATTGTAAAACAATCACTTAATATTTATATAATTTCAAGTATGGTTTTCCTTGTATATGATAAATTCTATTCTTTTGATATCATCATCATATCATTATTGGTTATTTGTACAAGTATTGAAAGTTGCAAATTATTGTTTCAGTGTGAACAATCAACACACATACATGGACACCTTTTGGCCTCACAGGATATATGGTTGTTCAAGGTGAGAACTAATAAACCAATGTTTGAAAGATTTTTAAAGTTTGATTGATAATTCTGCTGCTTTTTTATACAGTCAGACAAAACTAGTTTACTTCAGTATCACAAATTAAACTAGTACAAAAAAAACAACATGATATAGTATTATTTGAGTTTGTTTAACAACCACCCATTGTTTGGCATATGAGACATTATTAAAAACAATAAAACATATACTTTATACAAGGGAATGAATAGATCTTAAAAATATCTTTATACAGCCAACGATTTCTTTCAAGTTTCATTTATAAATGAACTCTAAGTCAGATATTTATCTTTTTCTATTCTCAATTTCTCAATAATATAACACAACAAAGGTAATGATAATTAGAAATTGTTTACAAGAAACAAGTTTAATGATATAACATTTTAAAAACGTTGCTGTTACTAGTTTTGTGCTTAAGTGTTTGCTCGTTTATTCTTTAAGGTGTTCACTGAACCAGAGAATACACAAAGCTGGCAAGATGAAGATTCACCGGGGGATTAAGAGACAGTAAGTACATTTAATTGTTACATAAACAAACAGATTGATAAGTGACTTCTGATCAGTTGATTTACTGATTGGAGCCACATATCAATTTATTTGTGAATTGCTTGATCTAATTGATTTCTATGTTAGGCATAAGAGTACAGTTATCCAATGTGAGATTGCCTTCTGAGATGTTTTTACACTGTTTGGTGTCTTTCTGTTTATAACAATCATTAAATTCTGTTTCAGAATGAAGACCAGTCAACAAGTCATCAGATATCAACACAGTGAAAAGGAATTTTGTTTTGTTCAGGATTGTCTATTTACTTATTTAATGAAAAAATAATTATATGCATTCCTAAACAATCACATACACGTATAATTTTCATACAAATATAATTTTGTTAATAATATTTTAGCATTGATAAAAGTTTTCAACTAAAATAAGTGATTTCTTGTAATTAAATTGCTGTGATGAATATTCCAATAGTCTTATCTCATAATTGTTCATTTATCAGTGATTTCATTCTTGATAAATATGTGTATATAGTCTTACAATTAAATTTATAAATATTGTCTATGAAATGTTCATGATATTTGGTAGAAGCAAAGACTGTTTCAAATATGTATATCCATTAAAATTTAAAACAACAGAATCATTATTACTGATTGACACATGTACTTCATCCTGAATATATTGTTATCTTCAATGAAATGGCTTCTTTTCTTTTTCTTCATTGTAATAAAAACTTGTTGCATATATGATGTTTCTTTTGAATCATTCCTGAACCTTGATACATATATATATATTTTTGAAGTCTGATGTTAAAATATCCTTAAACCATTCTTGGACATTTAAGAAGAATCTAGAAGAAATCTATATTTAATAAGGAATTATTTTGTATCAAAGGATTAAAGCTAAGAATAAAACTACAGTTGCATATGTAGTGTTACTTTTACTTCATGATAAGTGCAACCATTGTTGCATAGAGAGTAAAACCATTGCCGAATATTGGAGTGCAACCGTTACTGCATATAAGAATGCAACCATTGCTGCATATTAGAGTGCAACCGTTGCCGCATATAAGAATGCAACCATTGCCGCATATAAGAATGCAACCGTTGCCGCATATTGGAGTGCAACCGTTCCCGCATATTAGAGTGCAACCGTTGTTGTTCACTAATTTGCCTAATGAGCCGCACCGGTCTTGCCCGCTAATTTGCATGGTAAATTCAAATTTTCAGCCGCGCCATTGTCGCAATGTTTAACGAGACCAGTGCTGCAACAGTTTTGCTACTGCCTGTTTTTTTTGTAAGGGAAGTTTAAGTTGTTTTTTTTGTGATTGAAAACCGGACAGTCGCACGCGCCAATGACTCCTTGGAATTGGCAATGTTAGGTAGGTCATGTAAGTAAGATACATGTAAATGGGACACAGAAATTCCACTTCGTAACATTTACCACGACAGTTTTTCGATGATCATAGAAAACAAGACAATTTCATAATTTGGGCATTTTAGAGATAAAGATGTAAGTTTGAGGAGGCGTAACTTAGGATATATGATATTTTGGCTCTTATTTAAGTGACAAGGAAAAATCATAGATATACTCTAGCTGTGTAACTTTAACAGACTCAGACAAGGAGATGATTGATGTGCATTGGAGTTAGTCTTGGCTAGATTAAACTCTGAGACATGTCTGTGATAAGAGAAACTTTATTCTTTATTTAGGAGATAACCTTTAGTAAGGAGAAATCCTTAAGCAAGGAGATATCCTTTATGCATCAGGGACATTCTCCTTCGGATATTTTCGATTTTTGAATAATTTGCTTGACATCAAGTTTCAAATTGTAATTCTATAAGGAGGGTAGATAATATTGTGAAAATTACCTTTGTTTATAAAACACTGTGGCTTGAAAATACAAGAGGGTTTTTCATGCAAGTACATTAAGAACTCTAGACAAATTCATTAACAAAGCGGAATTGAGCTGATTCCAGCAAAGAAAGCTTCATACAGCGTCTTGTCAGTCCATGATAAAATTTTTGCTACAAGTATTCATGTTCATTTGGGGAAAGCCAAATACTTACTTGATTTCATGATTTTGTTTCAAAATATTGACATCAACATCAACTAATCAAACAATCCTGTTACAGTGAAACATGTCGACCATGAAATTTGATTATTTTACAAAATTTACTGTGCATGAGGACTTTTTGAAAAATGATTATCTAAGTAATGCGCCAGGTGCTCGGCTACAGTAGAGAAAATTCTACATACAATAAGGTTTGAGTTTAATGCTACACTGAATTTCAGCGCAGTGCCGCCCATGGTTTACCAGTAGGTTTTACTGCAATGCATAGGCACAATGGTGTTGCAGGCTTACTGCAAAAATACAAGCAGCTGTGATATAAGTGAAATACTTTTGAAAGCGGCATTAAACCCGAAATCACCTCACTTCACTTCTAAGTAATTTATACTTAAGATTTTGTAGATTTTCATGTCTTCAGACTTGGTTTTACAGACACTCTTTATTTTTATCATTCAAAGATCAATGATTTATCAAATATTTGTTTGTCTTCATGGATATAATTCACTAATTCCGTGTTTGTTCAAAGTTATGTATCTTGGCAACGGAGATACAGAGTAGAGTGAATGGAAGGATAGTTACAATGCTGTTTTGAGGATTAATCCCTTTTATATGTAAAATTATGTTTTTGTATAAATGAAGTTTTTAAGTACCACATTCTTAGGTAGAGTAATTAAACAGGGATAAAAGAAAATGTCTCATCATGGGAAAAACTGAATCTATATTTCAATTTTTCATGTACGATCTTGTGAAATAGCATAATCTGTCATTTGAATGAATCTGTTTTAATCTACGGTGTCTCCTCTATGTATCTACTGTGATGAATTTTTTTATTAACTTAAAGGAACCTGGATACTTTTCAATGGGGCTGGTAATTAACTCTTTGCTGTTTTCCTTAGTTTTGCCATGTTAATTGACGAAATACCACTATTGCACTTTTTCTAGCTTATTTCAGACAGTGAATGTATGATTGTGATAAGATTTCTTTATTGAACCAAATTTGAACTTTGCAGGAATACAGGTATTTTAAGACTTAAAACATGTACAAAAAAGATTAATAAGTAAATATTTAGAAACAAGTGATTTAATCTTCTTTATTTTTCAAGAATCTTAGAGAGAAGTTTAAAATATGTCTTCTATTTATTTTGCAAATCTGATCAATTACATACATGCTGCTGCCTGTTGTTGTTGCACACCAATGGTGCCAAAAAATAATGACAGGAAATTTGTAGACGACATGAAAGATTTGAAAATAATTGATTCACACTTAAATAATTGGATGCTGTCTTCCTGATGATTATTTCATCTCAGGATTATTGGAAATGTAAAAATTGTAGAATTTCCAAGATTGCTCAAATTCGAAGTATGAATAACAATCCCTTTGCAGAACTAGAGCTATCACGAAATGTTATAACAAAACCTGCTTGTACTGTTTTCTGTTGGCGCCAAAGAGAAAATTATTGGTAAAAAAATGAGAAGGAAAAAATTGTCAGGAAACATTTGCAGCACATATTTATAAATCCATATAACTTGTTCTCTATACATATTACCTACATTGGTTTTATTGTGACATGATATTTTGGACATCAATCTTAAGCATATTACAGATTGATAAAGTTTGTTTCAAGATCTCGAGTCATGAAAGTGTATGTCTGATCTATCTCAGTCGAAACTGTCTTTATCCCAGAGACTTTACTGATTAAAACACACTGATGGTGCCAATGAGAAACCAATAAGAAGACCTTTGGCTACACAGTGAGAAATAAGAAAATAATTACTGTGGACTTAAACACTTTCTTCTGCATGAATCTTGTACCTCAGGAAATGATTTTTTTTGTAGGATTTAATGTTTCAATTCAAGAACAATTTAGCTGATCAATCTCAATTAATATACTTCAAAATTAAAGTATCATGGTAGAAGAATTCAAAGAAATGAGTGTCAAAAATTTGAAATGAAAATGGAATTTTTATATATTTTATTCAACATAAAAAGATAACCTGCATCCTTGTTGTATAAAATACTATTTAATGGCTTGATTTAAGGAGATATTAATTGATATTAATAAAAGGAAATATTGGTCCAACACATAGAGAATTCAGTAAACTTAGAGAATAAATTGTACATTATCTGATCCCTGTACTATAGGATATTGAAAACTCTAATATCCTAAATTTTCTTGACCTTTTTTTCTATCAAATCTTCAAATGATCTTTACCTGATGTTCCTTCAGAAGATCTTTCACATTTTTTACCAGATGTTCCATCAGAAGATCTTCAATGTTCTTGACCTGATGTTCCATCAGGAGATCATCATTGTCCTTAACCTGATGTTCCATCAGAAGATCTTTAATGTTCTTGACCTGATGTTCCATCAGAAGTTCTTCAATGTTCTTGACCTGATGTTCCATCAGAAGATCTTCAATGTTCTTGACCAGATGTTCCATCAGAAGATCTTCAATGTTCTTGACCTGATGTTCCATCAGAAGATCTTCAATGTTCTTGACCTGATGTTCCATCAGAAGATCTTCAACATTCTTGACCTGATGTTCAAATGATCTTTACCTGATGTTCCTTCAGAAGATCTTTCACATTTTTGACCAGATGTTCCATCAGAAGATCTTCAATGTTCTTGACCTGATGTTCCATCAGGAGATCATCATTGTCCTTAACCTGATGTTCCATCAGAAGATCTTTAATGTTCTTGACCAGATGTTCCATCAGAAGATCTTCAATGTTCTAGACCTGATGTTCCATCAGAAGATCTTCAATGTTCTTGACCTGATGTTCCATCAGAAGATCTTCAACATTCTTGACCTGATGTTCCATCAGAAGATCTTCAACATTCTTGACCTGATGTTCCATCAGAAGATCTTCAACATTCTTGACTTGATGTTCCATCAGAAGATCTTCAACATTCATGACCTGATGTTCCATCAGAAGATCTTCAACATTCTTGACCTGATGTTCCATCAGAAGATCTTCAACATTCTTGACTTGATGTTCCATCAGAAGATCTTCAACATTCTTGACCTGATGTTCCATCAGAAGATCTTCAACATTCTTGACTTGATGTTCCATCAGAAGATCTTCAACATTCTTGACCTGATGTGCCATCAGAAGATCTTCAACATTCTTGACTTGATGTTCCATCAGAAGATCTTCAACATTCTTGACCTGATGTTCCATCAGAAGATCTTCAACATTCTTGACTTGATGTTGCATCAGAAGATCTTCAACATTCTTGACCTGATGTTCCATCAGAAGATCTTTAATGTTCTTGACCTGATGTTCCATCAGAAGATCTTCAACATATTCAGTACGAAAAAACTTGCATGATTGGACACACATTCAAAAGACAAACCACTTAAATGGATGAAATTGTGTAATTCTCATTTTGTAAATAAATTTATCATTATACATTGAAGGGGTACTAGCAAGTTTTAAAAGGACAACATTTCCCCAAAAATCACTAGTTTATGGAAAATGTATATTATCTTCAGAGGGTCAAAACATTTCATTGATCAACCTGAACATCTGAAGTTATAATAATCAAGTATTAAGAAAAAATCACTGTAAGCCATTTTTGTGTGAACACCTTTTAATCATTTGAGGAAGGGGAAATGGATTTAAATAGCTTAACCGATCATGGTACACTTGTTTTAAAATTGCTTCTTCTGATTAAAAGACATTGTCTTGCAATTGGAAACATATATTTTTCATTTTCATGAGATTACTTTGTCTGGCTAAAAAACTGTTCTACTCGGCAAATGAAGGCTGTATTTTTATCCCCATCCCTTAGCCATTTGAGATATTGATTTCTACTTTTTTTACCATCCTGAAGAGGTATACTAGGCCTCACAAACCTATATTAGCATTCGCCTGAGATAACGGTTTTGCAAAGCTGAAACATCTTTTCATGATCCCATTTATTCTGAAACAAAATCAACTAAGTCCATATATGTTTCTATTTTACTTATCCCCTTAACTTTACAAGACAGTTTTGCTATTTCAACTGCCAAACTTGAGTAATAGTCCCTTACAGCTATAGTCTGTAGATCTGAGGCAAATTACATAGTGTCAGGTAGATATGTTGAACAAATTGGGAAGATAACCGATTGACTATACCGTGTCAGTTGAGATATTGACAAATTGAGGGCCTACATCATACTATCTCATTGCCAGTCTGACATTTGCTGTCTGACAAAGATGTTGAGTAATTCTTTAAAATCTGTGCCATTAAAGGGAGCTATAATTTCCAGACAATCTACTTTATACTTGTCGATACAATTGACAGGTTAGATAAATTGAATTAAGACTCTGGTGAAATGATATAGGGTGAAGTGATATGTGGTGAAGAAGAATGATACAGGGTGAGATGGGGTTGGGTGAAAAGAGGTGATGAGTGAAAAGAGGTGGGATGTTAAAGAGACACAGAGTATGTTTAAAACACTTTGGCTTAAATAAGAGCCAATACACCATATGTGCTGAGTTAGGTTTGAATCATGTCTTTAAAGTTGCATCTTTATCTCTACGGTGCCCAAATTAGATAACATCTTGTTTTCATTTATAAAAGAAAATGGTCATGTAAATGTTAAAAAGTTGAAATTCTGCATCCAATTTACATGTTTATTAGCTAAATTACATAATAAGCACTAACAAACCATATTTGCTGTTGTGTCTGCTGTAAATACGTTTGAGTCACTGGCGTCTGGTTTTCAATCAAAAATCACGACTATCAACGTTTTATTGTCACTATATTGAACTGATTAGCATTAAGATGCTAATTTTCAGACAAAACCACTACTTCTCAGTAAAATAATATCATTTATAAACTTTGACATATTTGACCCCAACAACGTACTCTAGCTGTGTCCCTTTAAGAATGATTAGAGGTGGAATTAGGTAAAATTTATAGATGTTTCTTTGGATGTATTGGGTGAGGTGAAGTGTAGTGAATGGTATCATGGTGAGCTAGGTTAGGTTGGAAGTTGTGTTGACAGATTGCAATTGTAGAATTTGGTTTTCTTAAAATATGGAAATTAAGCTCCATGCAGCTAAAAATATGCTAACTGATTAGAAGTTTATCACATTTGAATAAAAAAATTTAAAATAAAAATTTTACGTTTTGAAAAAAATATTCAAATGAATATTCTTTCATGGAAAATCAGCTTTTATATAAACTTAAATACACTTGTCTATTTTCTTCTAAACTTTTTGCAATGCTAATCTAAGGATTGAAATGTAATTGGATTATTTGATTTCATTATTGAAATATAATTTTTTAAAGAGTTCTTACCTTTGTTGATGCCTACATTGTCCATAGATCCTTATATACCTTCCACATGCTTCTATTATTGAAATATGTGCGTAATTTTACATTTGTCCTACATAATGTTGATTATAATAATTGCATATTCTGATAGTTCAAGGTTCATTATAGTGAGGAGATAACAACATAGTCTTTGAAATTCTTCCACAACTTTCCAAGGTTAATCTCAGAATGTTCATACAGAAAAGAAGACCATTTCAACAAACAAAATCAACTAAGTCCATATATGTTTCTATTTTACTTATCCCCTTAACTTTACAAGACAGTTTTGCTATTTCAACTGCCAAACTTGAGTAATAGTCCCTTACAGCTATAGTCTGTAGATCTGAGGCAAATTACATAGTGTCAGGTAGATATGTTGAACAAATTGGGAAGGTAACCGATTGACTATACCTTGTCAGTTGAGATATTGACAAATTGAGGGCCTACATCATACTATCTCATTGCCAGTCTGACATTTGCTGTCTGACAAAGATGTTGAGTAATTCTTTAAAATCTGTGCCATTAAAGGGAGCTATAATTTCCAGACAATCTACTTTATACTTGTCGATACAATTGACAGGTTAGATAAATTGAATTAAGACTCTGGTGAAATGATATAGGGTGAAGTGATATGTGGTGAAGAAGAATGATACAGGGTGAGATGGGGTTGGGTGAAAAGAGGTGATGAGTGAAAAGAGGTGGGATGTTAAAGAGACACAGAGTATGTTTAAAACACTTTGGCTTAAATAAGAGCCAATACACCATATGTGCTGAGTTAGGTTTGAATCATGTCTTTAAAGTTGCATCTTTATCTCTACAGTGCCCAAATTAGATAACATCTTGTTTTCATTTATAAAAGAAAATGGTCATGTAAATGTTAAAAAGTTGAAATTCTGCATCCAATTTACATGTTTATTAGCTAAATTACATAATAAGCACTAACAAACCATATTTGCTGTTGTGTCTGCTGTAAATACGTTTGAGTCACTGGCGTCTGGTTTTCAATCAAAAATCACGACTATCAACGTTTTATTGTCACTATATTGAACTGATTAGCATTAAGATGCTAATTTTCAGACAAAACCACTACTTCTCAGTAAAATAATATCATTTATAAACTTTGACATATTTGACCCCAACAACGTACTCTAGCTGTGTCCCTTTAAGAATGATTAGAGGTGGAATTAGGTAAAATTTATAGATGTTTCTTTGGATGTATTGGGTGAGGTGAAGTGTAGTGAATGGTATCATGGTGAGCTAGGTTAGGTTGGAAGTTGTGTTGACAGATTGCAATTGTAGAATTTGGTTTTCTTAAAATATGGAAATTAAGCTCCATGCAGCTAAAAATATGCTAACTGATTAGAAGTTTATCACATTTGAATAAAAAAATTTAAAATAAAAATTTTACGTTTTGAAAAAAATATTCAAATGAATATTCTTTCATGGAAAATCAGCTTTTATATAAACTTAAATACACTTGTCTATTTTCTTCTAAACTTTTTGCAATGCTAATCTAAGGATTGAAATGTAATTGGATTATTTGATTTCATTATTGAAATATAATTTTTTAAAGAGTTCTTACCTTTGTTGATGCCTACATTGTCCATAGATCCTTATATACCTTCCACATGCTTCTATTATTGAAATATGTGCGTAATTTTACATTTGTCCTACATATTGTTGATTATAATAATTGCATATTCTGATAGTTCAAGGTTCATTATAGTGAGGAGATAACAACATAGTCTTTGAAATTCTTCCACAACTTTCCAAAGATTAATCTCAGAATGTTCATACAGAAAAGAAGACCATTTCACAAAATAGCTTGGTTTTATGCTTGATCAAAAGTAAAATCTTCATAGTTTGTCCAAGTTGTAGATTCTGGCAACCAATGACACCATGCTAGCTTTATACCAAAAGCCTGAACATAGTTCAATGTAGTCTTCATGCTATTTTATAATGATTGAATATTTCAGGATTTGTAAGAGCTAGGTGATAAGTGATTTTTCCAACAGTCACTTTGGTACTAAAACTTCCTAACTAAATTATTCATACTTCTTGATAGTGTACAATAATGGTGAAGACTTGTTATCGGAAGATGAACACTGAGTGCAGTGTCAAACATTTTCTTCCAATGGTGGAACAGAAGTCCCATTAGAATGGTAGTAAGGTATACAAAGTAATTTATGATGGTGATTTGGGCAGTGTCAAGTGCAAAAACTCCATTAGTGCAGGTGTAAAGTATGGACTGAATGTTTCAGAATGTTGTCAAGGTGAACCAACACACTGCACGCCAATGGCTGAATATTGCCAAAATGGTGTTTATCATTAACTCAAATACCTTAATGTACCATTGCAAAGTGTTATGTAAAGTAAGTTCTTAACAGGATGTGCCATTTACATCAATTGATACTTCCTGATAAATATAAGGTGGCTTTAAAGTATCATGGAATGTACTTGAGTATTACTGGTGGTACCATTTGAAAACTGGAGAATGTAACAGTTTCGTTGAAGCAGTGTAATACTTGTAAGAATGAATACAGTTACAGAGACGCTTTGTGGTTTTTTTGGAGACGTCACATATGCCAAATTTGAACAATGGTGTTATGTTGATAAAAGTACAAATTGTTGCTTCAAAGTAACATTTTCAGTATTAAACATTTCATTTTAGTCATCATATATTAGATTTTGAAAAAAGGGACTGATGCATGTAAATTTGACAAACAAAGTTGGAAGAAAGAAATATTTGAGATAAATTTGGTAAATTATTTTAATAGTATACTAGTTATTTTGCACATTTATGAATACAGTTCTGTTTTGAATTGAATTGAATTGAAATAATCATTGAAATGCAAAAATGTGTGAAAATATTATTATGACTTAAAATTTTCTTTTGAAAATACAACATGTGGAAGTATTTTGATTGATTTTTAAAAATCTTTTTTATATTTCAACTCATAGTAATTACAAATGTTTTAGGAAGGAGTATTTTAAAAGCAAACCTTTTAGAACAACCATTTTCGTTTTTTATTTGGGCATATATGTATCACTAAACAGGAATATCTTGTTGATATAGGTAATTAAGTTCATACTCATCACAAAGAATAATTAGGAAGTGTAATCTGTATACGTGGCTTTATCACACTTGGCATTACCGTCGACCAAAAAAATCTTGGGGTTTATTTTTGCTCTGCCTGAGAAAAACAATATTTTCCTTATTATTATGTTTATATGCCCTAGGCGCCAGTTTGGTCTAAATATAACCTTGCTGTCTGTTATTCTCTGACCCATGATTTTATCACACAACAATGGTACTAAAGAAATTAAATTAGAAGAAATTGGTAACAAATGGAAAAACAGGAATTGATTTGATCTGTAATCAAAAAGGTAATACAGATCACCTTACTTTTAATTATGTTGACAAGATTATTTCAAGCTGAAACTAACTTTTATAAGAAAAATGCTCTCCCCTTATGAAGGGTGCTATTGAAGTAAGGGTCACATTTGGAACTCCTTTAGACAAGGTACAGAGGCACCAACACCTGCTCATCTGTACGCGATTGGCACCAAGGACCAATAAAAGGGATGAGGACAGTTGCCACATTGTGGTGGCATAAGTTTCTATCAATTGCTTATTTGACTGCTACCAAGCCATTTGAAGTTGTTTTCAATCCTTAATGGCAAGCATGGCTTTGGTTAAAAAATTAACCAGCTCTCCTGATGGTTGTCAAGCCCTCCGATGTGTAGACATTTTGCACAACAAAAAGCCAGGCGGGCTTGCTGACCTCGTCTCCATTTAGCCCAAGATGAAAGTAGCCAATTGGTTGAAGGGCAGGCAGTTTATTCAAACACCGCTTCTACCAAAGTTAAGCAGAATGGTTGACCCATGCACTTTATGTTGATTGAGAAAAATTCTATGATGGGTATTTCACTCATCCACAGTGAGACATGAGTTTAAAGACTTATAATGTCAGTCTGGGTCAGAAACGAGGATTGAAATCTGTTTTTGTCCATCAAGCAGTATATTAGGAACAAATATGAAACGGTTGCAGTCTTGAATCATCAATGCCTGACAGGCACTTGGTTGTTTCCTTCTCAAGGAGTGTTATGTACCAGTTTACCAAGGGTCATAAAGCAATACATTTTACGTTTACCATTTACCTTTATGAGCTTAAGAATTGGACAAAACAATGGTATTTGTCTTTGGCAAGAGTTCATGAATTTGAAATTGTCTGATGATACAGAATTCTGACGAAGGTCTTTCAGATTGTTGTTTTAATCACAGTTACCTCTATTTGTCTATATTTGTCCCTTTAAATCATTTAAGATACTGTGATATGCATGAATATATGTGATTATATACACAGACTATTATAGGGTTTTTGATCCAAAAATTCATGAAATTCTAATTGTTTGAGGGTGTTGATCCTGAACCCTTATTATAACCAACTAAGAAAACTATTTTAAATATTTTTTAATATTGTAGTTAAAGGTATATATTGCTTCATGTAATATTTAAAACATAACTTTATTTTTTGTCTTGTAATATTAAAAAAAACTAGGTGGCATTTGTCCTAGGTGGCATTTGTCCTAGGTGGCATTTGTCCTGGTGGCAATTGTCCGGGTGGGTTATGTCCGGGTGGCATTTGTCCGGGTGGCATTTGTCCTGCTCCCACTAAGAAAAGTCTTTCCAAACAAAGTTTTCTAATCAGAAACAAAATGCCTATAATTCTGATCAGTTTTCAATTAATCAAATGCCCTGCTCATGAGCTGTAGCATGTTTTTTGAAATATTGATTTTGTCAGATTTTTCCAGGGAAGGGATCAGCTACAGATCAAGAAATCTGTGGTTCAAATCCCGCCAGCAGCTCAGCAACTTTGTCTGCAGTAGATAACTGTTCTTCACACTAGATACAATTCTACACTGAATTTCAATGCAGTATCACCCATGATTTGCTAGTTCCAGCCGATGCTCACAGGTTTTACTGCAATGCATAGCCAAAATGGTTTTGCAGGCTTTCTCCCTGAAAAATATTTGCAGCTCTGCTATCAGTGAAATACTCTTGAAAGCAGGGTTAAACCCCAAATGACCTCACCTCAAATTCATCATATCATTTTGTGAGTTACAAATGTAGTAAGAAGGAACAGCAAGATAAATTACTTTCATATTTCTTTCAACAATTATGTCAATATTTTTATCAATATTCAATATAATTAATTTTTAACTGATTTAATGGCGAAGATAGCAAAATTGAGAAAGTAAAATGAAACTCAGAATCAAAGCATAAGTATAGAGGCATTGGCTCTGTACTAGCTCATCAATCTTTTAATGATTAACCTTTTGAGGTTGAAGACTCACTAATGAAATAAAATCTTAACCCTCAAGCTGCGGTTTACGGAATGGCCCGGGAAGAAATTAAATTAGCCTTATAGCGAACTCTGGAAGTCGGACTTAAAATCTGACGCATTTACTAATTAACGCAATTGTACGATGTAGCGGATCCCGGAAAAAAATTGCACGGCAGTCGTGTCGGTTGAATGCTTGTATTTATGATCCGGCTTTCGCTAAGCCGCCAATGTTTTTTTCGTTGTTGTTCTAAATATGGGGGCATATTTTCCGAAAGTTTTATAGATATTGGTCATGTTTATCGTATTGAACATATGCATTACAAATGCTCAATTTTCCCCCACTACCGGCCGGGCTTGCTATAGGCCTACGTGTTATTGCTTCCCTCGCGCACAAGCTTATTGAGCCACACACGTTATTGTTTGCTCCTGCAGGCGTGCACACTCTAAACAAAAGCACACCTTGCTATCGCACGCCCTGTGATCTAAACCGTTGGACGGATTTCAATACAGGTGGGATCATTTGAAAGAGAAGAAAATTGTCTTCAATTACGAATATGCGCTACCTGAACTGAAGATACAGTATCTGCCGTAAAGAAGGTAATTTTCAGATATTTGTAGTTTTAAATCTTTTTTGGCACCATATTTCTCATCATGTGCTCAAAGTATTTTTTCAATTTTTATATCACAAGAAAGAGAAAAAGATTGCCTTTAATTCCATGTAAAATTTGTACATGCGCAAAAATAAATAAAGACACAGCAAGCACCGCACAATAAGCTAATTTCTCTATTCAAATCATGTGAACTGAACGGCGATTTTGACATGTGCCTTTCTTTCGCTCGTATCTTCTTAACAGCTAAGCTTATATTGAAATTTATTACCTCGTGATAAAGAAGGTATGATTGTCTTCGATTTGATATAAAATTTGTATGTGCGCTATGTAAAATAAAGATCGATACAGCAAGTACCGCAAAAATGTGACTTCTGTTTATTCTTTAGGTTTTTACCATTTTCTCTCACTTTTTATCACAAACTTTTCGGCACATTTTGAATTTTTATATATCAAAATAGAGAGAAAAGGATGATCTTTATTTCCATATAAAATTGGTATGTATATGACAATCAGTGAAGACTCGGCGAGCATCGCACAAACAGGCAATTTCTCTATTCATATATCTTGTTAACCGAGAAGCGATTTTTTTCACCTGCTTTTTACACTTCTGTCCATTTAACGGCAGAGCGCATTATCTACATTTCTATATCACAATCAAGAGGAAAAGATAGCCTTCAATTCCATATAAAATTTGCAAATTACAATGAGACAATAAAGGAGCGTTAAGTCATTCCTCAATGATCAAAATCTGTTCTCAAACACTCAATAGGGCACCATATTTCAAAACTATATATATTCCAAACCAAGTGGTACATATTTATTATTTTTAGCCGAAGAAGTAAATACCTTCATTTTCATGTGTAATTTGCCCATATTTGCATCAAAATAAAACGTGTGGAAATGATGCGTCAAATGTCGCGGTAAGGCGATTATCAAAGACTTCATTCACTAACTATACTCATGTTTCGTTGGTAATAACTTCTAATTACAGTGCAAAAGGTTGTTATGTTTTATTTCTTTGTAAAGAAGTATAGATTGCCTTCAATTCCATATATAAGCATCATGTATATAAAGCGAATAACTTGATTTATAAAGTTGGAAATAAAGACAATCTATATTATGTGTGAGTGTATTTTTCGGCGGGGACACGCAGAGCGTGTGTGTTTGCCCGGGGCTACTAGCTTAGTAATATTACTGTGAGGGTCAGAACATTATTTGGGTTTATCACTACCCTGCTTTCGTAATTTATATCTTTCATTTAAGATGGCGTATCATGATGAAAATTATCGTAAAATATAGAACAATAAATTAGCTTCATTTCCGTATATAATTTGTCTATATGCATTCAGTGATTAAATGATTTTATAGAGTTTGAAATATAGACAATTTTTAAATAATCATAAAATTTGTTCTAGACATATTTTTGTTATAATTTTTATATCGATGTCAAGAGGAACTTTTCGTCTTTAGTTTCTTTTGATTTTGCGCATGCGCTCTCAGAATTTATGGAGTTACGGCGCTCGAATTAAAAAAAAGTTTACTTCGGTTATAGAAACCGTTCTAGGGGTGATATAAATTTCATTCAAAGTGCCAGGTACGTATCATCCATTTATAATACGGTATTCGCCGACTAGTTTTGTATACAACGATATTTACATCCGTATTTAGCCACGTAAACAAACCATATATAGGCAAACGGTTATGACTCGCAGCACTGGAAAATTCAGCCACTGGTGCTAATTACGCATTAACGGTAGCGAGGCGAGTGCTTGAAAATTCAGCTGTGGGGGCAAAACTGGTCAAAATAATGTTCAGCAACTTGAGGGTTAATCACATGCAAAGAATCATCACAAAATATGCATTTTTTTTGCTGGTCAAGGTATGGCTACACAAGGTTTCAGCATTTAAGTTATCTTCTTGCACTAAAAGAACTAAAATGACTGTTTTTAGGGAGGAATTAATACTTTGTCATACATTTGATTTTATGCTGCTTTCGCTCATCTATTTACTACTTAATACTTGGAAAGTATACACATTTGTGTAGTTGATGTTAATAAATTCAACCATCATCTTCAAATAATGCTCAAAGAATCTGGAGATTATATTGCTAATGAATTGGTTCTTTGAACGTGATACCAAGTTTTGAATACATATTCTAAAGAATCAATTTTAGGTCTGGTAAGAAAATGCTTAGAGGCAGAAAAATAAACTTTGGAACAATAATTTGTTATATTTGATGCTTGTATTGCAGTGATTGAAAAACTTTCAAACAATAGTTTGTCAAATCTGATAGACTTTTATTGCATTGATTTAAGATCGTATGTGAAACTGATTGCATTCATTGACAGAAAATACAAAAATAAATACCAATTTCCTTAACAAAAGTTGTTTTTGTCTGTAAGAGAATCGGTTTGTCTGAACATTGGTATATATATAAACGGAATTCATAGACAGAAAATACAAAAATAAATACCAATTTCTTAACACAAGTCATTTTTTGTCTGTAAGAGAATTGGTTTGTCTGAACATCAGTATATATATATCTATATGATAGATACTACACTATCAGAGAGTCTCTTTACTATCACCTACAGTCTCTAGAAACCTTTAGTGAATATAATCTAAATAGATACAAAACTTTATTTGCAATATTTGTGGTAAATGCCCATAAGAATTCTTTTTTTCAGTAAATCAAGCTATTTCTGATAGTCATTTAACATAAATCAACATAAAGTTTTGTAAAAACTAAAATTTTAAATGTTCATGATCCCTGGTGAGCTGCCAAAAGGAAACTTTAATTGCTAGTTAGGTTGCCTGACATTGAATTTATCGAGCCATGCATTTTTAAAACCCTAATGATATTTTATTTGTATTGATTTTCTTGAGGAATAAGTTTAATTTGAAATATTTCAACCAAGCAAAATTTTTTACTATCAAACTGATACTTCGATTAAGGCCAGTATTCTAGTACTTTTTCTCCAGAAGCAAAATATTCATGAAAATAATAATCGATAGTTTTTATATAGTGTCAAATCCCAACTTAACTCAAAGTACTCTATGCTCCATAACCCTGGCATAACACAAGCTGACATGAAGTCACTCTATGGTCACCTCCAACATAATCTTCACCAAGTACCCATTTTCAAAGCTGTATGGTCGAAATATTTTAAATAAAGTCTCTTGCCAAGGGTGATACCTCAAGTCTTAAAAGTGATGTTTTGTTGTGGGGCAGTTAATCATCCTTCACTCTCTGTTCATCAAGCCCCACCACGTCATGGACAGGACCACATAGGTTATAGGGTTTATCATAACCTTAACTTAGTTGAACCATAAAAGATGCATAATCTAGTCTGTTCCAAATATGGAGTTCTCAAGTCAAGACACCTACACCACTGTGTAATGAAATAGAGAAAAATCTCTAGTAAAATGAAAATATACGGCAGATATCTAGTTAACCAATACTTTAGCGATCCAGAGAGAGGAAGGGATGCAGGAGGTGAAAGTAAGTTCAAAATATCGTAAACCTTGAAAGTTGTTATTCTCATATTTGATAAAAGTATGTAAGGTAAGTGTAAGGAAGTTAATGCTAAGGAAGACAAGGAATTTTATGGATTATCAACTTCTTTATTGTACTGATAGCGATGTTTTGTAGTTCTTATACTTTTTTCAGTTAAACTGTATAAGAAGCAATACTGAAACGTCGCTTTCAGCACAATAAAGAAGTTGATAATCCATAAAATTCCTTGTCTTCCTTAGACTGATAAATTCTAGAATGCCACTCAAACCGCTCAAAGTTTAATTCTGTAAACATTTACATAAAAGAATTTGAACAGTAGATAACTGAATTGAAATTTGTGACTACCGTAGGGAGCCCATATTTTATTATATACAATGATCTTATACCAATGACATCAATTAATCAACGGTAATCTCCAACAAATTTTATTTCCATATAAATGAATTGAACCCCTTGTCAAGCATATGAATTCAATATGCTTGACATATTGGTGGACTTATGATGGACATATTTAGAAAATTTAATTTCCTCAAAGCCAATTTCCTGCTGGAAGTATATATACACCGTATATATACACCAATAGCACCAAACCAAATTATTGGGTGGAAATTGACATCAGACATAAGGCAATCAGTAAATCATTATATGCAATTAAATATAAGTGCCATCATTCACATAATCTTGATGATCAATACACTTAAGGAAATAAGAATCTTATAATTCAAATTAGATAGATAAGTTTATTACAAACATCTTGACCGAACAACTGTATTTAGTTCTCAACTATTAAAAGTTATTGATAAGAAACCTTAAGCATTTTTTTATAACTTATGACCCATCATATAGTTAACTGTGATAGCAGTAATAGTGTCTTATTATATGGCAGGAAGGCAATATCAATAATCTTAAGAGGTAAAAAGTGTGACAGTTTAGAAACAGTTTTGTTGCTTTCATTAAGTTGAGTGCACTTTCCTACCTCATAAAAATAGTGCTATGAAAATGAAACCAAAGAAACATCATACTTTAATTGATCTTTTTTAGAAAAAAATAGGATATATCATATTAAGAAGTTTATACATGAGACAATAATGTCTCTTTAAGAATTTATTTTCAAATATGTTATTATGCCACACAAGGGACATTGTTTGTGTTATTGGTTTCCTATATATGAGAAAAGATTACCAATTTAATTTTTCTCTTCAAGGCAATATTGTTAAATTAATACTGTCAAAAAGGTTATATCCTTTAAATTCTCGACAGATGTTCTTGACAAAACTATGAAAATATTTTCATACCAAATTATGGACATAAGTGTATCCTTGATCCTGATCTGATTAACCTGCCAAAAAGTTTAACTTTAGATAGCATGTTTGAGTCTTCTTAACCTTCCCTATAGCAAGAATTTAAGAGACATTCAGTTCATCCCCAAGGGGCATTTGAACATTTTACCATTTCATTTCGAGAACTCAAAACTGCCAAATGACCACAAAGTCGTACTCGAACGCTATCGTCTCTGACATATCTTGTCACACTAAACTGAAAGACATCCCCTCAAATTGATGGTGTCAGTAAAGTGAGCAGAAAATCTCCAGTAGGCGGTTAATCAAACCACTCTTCAATCTTGGAGTCATATTCAATCAGGGAACTGCCCTTCAAATCAATTCATCTGATTACACAGTCTTGCTGAGGATAAGTCCAGAACTCTCAGAAAATCCTCTGAAGTGGCCGCTTCCTGACCAGTTAATGAAATCATGCGTAGTTCCTGAACACATCGCTATACAGAAGAAGGTCCTTGAGGGAGCGGTTATGCATAAACAACTTAACTTGTCTGTCCTTGGTGTCAAGCGTGTTACCTTCTGACCTGACTTCTGATCTGAACTTAATATACTGTATCTCTTGTTGACAGCCAGACTGAGAAATATGTGCATATCTGTTATGCCTTATTCATAGAAAAGATTTAATGAAAAAATTTCCTGGTATGTCATCTCTATCAGCACCATGGGGTTTCTTCATTTTGTTTTGTTTCAGCATTATGTGATATGATTAAAATGTGCTCTAAATGTACAATTAAATTATTGGTGATAAAAACCAATCATTAGAATGAAATGACTTCAGGATCGAGTTTCATGCATCATATAGTTAACTGTGATAGCAGTAATAGTGTCTATAATCCAATCCTTAGACTGATAAGACTTCAGGATCGAGTTTCATTTTTAAACAATATGTGCATGGGTTAATTTTCTTCCATTTTCAAATCTAAGGCAAGTAAAATTTAATCATTAGTTAACTTTATATCAAATTTCATGTATTTTTATAACAGGTATGATTTAGCAGAAAAGATCACATGAACTTTGTTTCTACAAGAAGTTACACAATAGTACTCTCCTTATAAAAGATAGATCAATCATGTAGCAGGTTTTTCTTTCAAATGGTTAATTTGAAAAAGTTTATTTGGGCGGATAAAATGAATAAATTTCATCATAGATAATGCTTCTGTGTTCTTGTGTTGATATTTGTAATATTTTGATATCGAATGTTTACACAATAACAAAGTACTTCATTGATTATTCTTAAGAAGCGCTTTCTCCTAGCTTAAATTAACTTAGCTTCTAAAAAAAGAAGTATCGTAATGTTTTTATGAAATTTTTTTAATTGATTTACTATTATTAGGGTGTTTTTCTTAGCTAGCTTATAGAGGTAGAGAATATGTTACGCAGAATTTTTTAAAACATAATGAAGTTCCACTTTTTAAATCTTGACAATCCTCAGGAATGAATGCCACAAATACAGCTACAGAATCTATGGCAGAATGTTTCAGACTTGATGCAAAATTAGCTTTAATTTGCTTTTGAATTCTTCAAAATCCTGGGGTATCCAGAAGGACTACCATACATATCAATTCTGCTTGACTTTGTGATGACTAATTCTGGCGCTCTGTGATTAACAGAGTCAGACAAGTGGCAGGAGCCAAGTGATTGATATGCATTAGAATGGACCTGGTCAGCATATTGTACTGGACTCTTAGACAGTCATGAGATTGGAGCAGACGCCCTTTATGCATTGGATTGTTTATTCAGGTGACAGGACACCCTTTAATGATGAAACTGTTCAATGTTTATACAAGAGAAACACTTGTTACACGAAAGAGCTCACCAAGGATGTAGCTCAGATGGTATAGCGTCAGCTTATCACCAAGGAGTCCCATGCAGTCCTTGTTTCATACTCAGAAATATAAAGATAGAACATCTCTTGAAATAGGGCTTACAATTTGGTTGCTGGGTGGCAAGAACACAAAACAATTTTTGTCATAACTTTGTCATTAGGAAAATAAAGAGTTATTACTATTATTACTATTTCTTTTATATTCAATCATGATAACCATACCCCTTGGCCAGGTGTAGAACACTTTAGAACAGACACTTAACTGTACACCATTACCTGTGAATTCTCAATCTTTGAAAGTCTACCTTACTTCAGTGGCTATTACTGAATAATTCCTTTGTTTTGATTCCCCATCCTGCTTCATTTACCTATGTGTATCAGTGAATCTCCTGCAATACCCTGCACCGCTATGTGCAACCAGTCAATGAACAACTGCCTCAAACAATCGTTGCAAACAGCGTAATTGGGGGTATATAGTGATCATTCTGTTCGATAGTCTGACATAAAATTTTGTCTGAAGCATATCTCTCAAACTAAAGGCATCATCACCAAACTTTATACACATGTCGACCATAATCAATAGTGGTGCATTTGAAGGTTAAACCAAAATCTTAATCATATTTTTGTTGTTTCAATGGAACCATGACTTATAAAGTAACTCTCTGAGTAAGATGTTTATCTCTCTAATTATTCAAGGTCTCTTCACATAACTTAAAACACATGTCAACCATGATCCATTGATGTGCCTTTTGAAGGTTAGAACAAAATCTCAAACATATTTTAAGTGGTTTCAAAAGAAACATGAGTTAAGCATTATCTCTCTGAGCAAGCCTTTTGTCCGAGGCATATATCTTGCAAACTATTCAAGTTATCTTCACCAAACTTGATTTCCTTGTAAACCATGATCCCTGAATATGCCTTTCAAGGTTACGGATCTAAATCTAATTTGAATTTCTTGCAGTTTCTTATGAGACATGAATTAATCAGTGTCTCTGAGACAAACATTAATATATTTAGTCGATGGTTCACATCTGAAACTATACAATTTCTACCAAAGTTGATATCTCAACCATGTTCCCTTGAGCATTTTGGAGGTGAAACTCATGTGTTTCAGATTTAAGTGGAAGCAGGAGAATGTGAGCTTTGCTCACTTCTGCACTTGTTTATCAGAATTTCACCTCACACATTTCACATAAACTACGAAAGTTACAATTTGGAACATTGTAATATTTTGGATCTCACTATCATCAAGAATACAAATTGCATTTGCCTATAAGGATCAAGAGGTCTGGTGTTCGAAATCAAAGGATAGGGCAATTGTATAAAGTAAACTGTTCTACATGCAGTAAGTTTTGGGTAAAATGCTATGAGTAATTTCAGCACAGTACTATAACCCATGCTGTTTTGCTAATTCCAGCTAATACTTGCTGGTTTCACCGCAATGCATAGCCACAGTGTGGGGCTTTCTCCCTGCAACAATACTAGCAGCTGTGATATAAGTGAATTTTCTTGGAAGTGTCAATCGTTAAACCCCAAATCATCTCACCTCCGAGTCAGCTGCATGCAGCAACAACAGTACCAGCAGCAAACCGACTAGACCACCGCGCAGGCACTGTCAGTTTAATATATTTATTTATAATAGAAGTTAAAGGTCACAATCTAAGAAAATAATTTAAATTAGAAAAAATCATTTTTGGCAGTGACTCTCCCATTGCATGTTCAAAATAATTCTTTGCTGATTGCAAAGGTTTTGTTGCTCATTCCATTATACATGTTTCAAACCAACCTATTGACTCTGATGATAGATTGTCCCTCAGAGAAATTAAAAGATTGTATTCACACAAAAGCCTTTTCAAGGAAACATGGGATTTTGATTACCACTTTAGCTAAGCATTGATCGCAAAGGAAAAATAATGTTTTCATCAAATTTGATTTTGGAGTTACATTGTGAAATGAATTAATTTTCATATTTTTTAATGTCATGAGATTGATTAAAACCAGTGACATGTCAGGAGATCTTTAAAATTGATTTTACAAAACCCTGTTAAGAGAAATTGTTTGGAAAATTATTTTTTACAATATTCTTGCAATCTCTTCATACAAAATATTTTCCCTCTCTGGTGTGTTTGGTTTGATATATAGAATATTTGAATATTTAAACTCTTTTGTCATGATTAAAGAATAATTAAGTAATTGCTAATTTTAACAAGCTCAGTTGAATTACTTAGTGTTGATAAATCAATTCTAATATTATTTATTCATGTATTTGAATGTTTACAAAACTATATCAAGAATCCATAGCAGTTTTATTTTTTATTACAAACAGTTATATAAAACTTAACAGTGAGTTATGTTCTCCTTGTGAATAATGCATGATTATTTATAATGAAAATGCCCGACCAGGCTTTTACAAGATTGGGTAGGGCGGTAGGTATAGTTTTGTTTCAGGACCTTCCGAGTTCAAATCTAACTCTGATGCAGTAAATTTGTCTACTCTGTTCTATTTGGTATGTGAAGTTCATGATTTGATTAAAGGGGCAGTTGCACATTTTTTAAGTAATTAAATTGATCTCACGAAAAAGATAATCAATGTTTCCAATTGCAAAAATATGTTTTTTAATCAAAAGAAGCAGGTTTAAAACAAACGTAGAATGATTTGTTAAGCTTTGTGAATCCATATCCTTATCTCATATTATCAATAGGTGTTCACACAAAAATGGCCGCCAGTGTTTTTTGCTTGATTCTTGATTATTTCTACAACAACAGATGATCTGGTTGAGTATTGATATGTTTTGACTCTAATATGATACATTTGGCATGAAATAATGTTTAATTGGAAAAACTTAAAGAAATACATCTTTCAATAACATGAAATGGCCTCAGCCAAGGGGAAGTTGAATCCTTTTTTGGTATACTTCCACTTGGGACGTACATGCAGATATTACTTAAATACCTAGCAATAAGGTTCTTGCAGCCTTTCCTCCTGAGAAAATAAAATCATGGTGATAAAAGTGAAAATTTTATACCATTTTCCGTGATAGGACCAGTTTGAAGAAATCATCTTTATATGGATCAATGTGTGTTTCCGAGCTGATCATGAGTAATCCTGTATGTCCCTAGACAGAGCTCAACATCATAGTTTTGCATGACATGAACAGTCATGGACTGACACATCCAATGAAAATGAAATCATCTTGGCACTTGTTATGGAAGTGGGTGGTGAAATTCAGGAAGAGGTTACAGAATGTGGGTATCTGGATTTTTAAGGTAACTTGTCAGGCCTTTATCATGAATTGCCTTAGTGATTGTAAAGTTTACCATATTTGTTGCCCTTGAATGAGAATTTAATGTGAATATCTTATCTATCTATCTTGTTTATCTATCTCTGTGAGTGAGTGGTTTTCTTAAGCTGTGATGTTACCTTAGTGATTGAAAATCATAGCTTAATGCTGTTATGGTATGTCAACTATGTGAATTGACTTCTTTCTAATATTTTGTATTAAAATGTAGCAAAAAATGCAAATTGAATCACCGACTTCTTTTAGAGCCATTTTGAAGTTGGTAAGATGAATATAGAGAATAAGTTCAATGGATTAAAAACTTCTTTATTGCAAGACTGCTAAATCTTTGAGTGTTGATCTTTTTAGAATTCATAATCGAAAAATGGTTTGATAGAGCATTATAAACATCTATGAAACTTAGCAGGAACACCCATGGTGCTTACAAAGACAACTCACAATGCTTAACAAATCCAACCGTGATGCTAAGCAGGACTACCCCTTATGATACAAGACCAGCTATTTAGCAAGGATGGACACCCAGAGTGGTAAGCAAAACCAACTATGATGACTTGACTCTACCACTCATTAAGCTAAGCAGGACCACTTATGATGGTAAGAAGGACATCCATGATGGTTAATAGGAACACCTATGAAGGTAAGCAGAAGTTACCACCCAAGATGATGAGAAGGACCATTCATGATGGTTAGCAGAAACTCCAATGATACAGGAAAACCTATAATTGCATGACCATATGGTAGGTAGAAACTCCAATGATAGTAGTCAGGAAAACCTATTCATGATGGTAAAAGGTACTACCCATGGTGATCATAAAAAGAAGGACCTAAATTCATTAATGATAAGATGGACCCCAAAGATTGTAAGCATGACATGACCTTCCATATGATATTAAGCAGGACACCCATGGTGGTAAGCACAACCACTCACTTTAGTAAGCAAGTACACCACACCTATGATGGCAATCAGAAACACCTATGATGGAAAGCAGAAACATAAATGAAGCACGGCCACTCATAATGGCAAACAGGACAGCTCATGAAGGTTAACAAGAAGGACATGATTGAATACTGCCAGATAATACTTTCAACAATCTTTCACCTCAAGGTAGAGGATTTGGAAAGATTGTTGATGGTATTATATCAGAGCAACTGTACCCAATGCCTGCAATAATCTAAGGTTGCATAACTCACATTAAATGAAAAAGCATACCACAAAAGTAAAATATTGTGAACATTTTGCATGCTACAGCTCCTGCAGTTCCCTCACACCAACATGGATCATAAAAACACCTTGTGTGCTGAAAGCTGACCCTTGGTTCAGTTACAGCAAGTTTCATTTGACCAGTACAGGCCTCATGCCAATGAATAATACTGCCACATGTAATGAGCTGCTGTATGGAATAATGAGATTTCTGATTGCATTTTCTATTTCTGACGCAAAGCAGAAGCCCTGGTGACAAGGGGTGACCAACCATCAACCTCTAGCTGAGAGCTTATTGGTTGTGGTAATGACAAGAAACCAGAGTTTGTACTGATTTGGAATGTCTCAGTTATTCTTGTAATATTTTTGTCTTGTTGTTGTCATCTTGTCATTTGTGTTCTTTCTCTGTCTTATATTTGGTGCAATATCCAGAACCCCCCAGGAGAATGCGATATTAAGAGAAATATCACCCCTGTGCCATATTAATGGAGTTTTCAGAAAAGGAATGGCTAGTGTATTTCCAAATACTACATCAAATATTTTACCAAATACTAATTCCAATTTATTTATTTGGAGATAGGATATTAAGAATATTCCCTGCAATGTTTTGCCCCATGCAAGCAAAGTTTTACCTTGAATTTCTCTTGCCATTTATCAACTTAAGATTTCTGGTGCCATATTTAACCTGGAATTTTTTTATTTGTTTTCATTCAGCAAATTTTATTCATTTCATAATTCCCACAATGCTCCCAAATTTCATAGTTTACCATTAATATCTCTTGTCAATATTGAACATAAATGTTTTGAAATTCCTTAGCTGATTTCATATTTCTTTTATAACTTCAGTTCAGATCAGTTAGGAACAGTAAGGAAAAATCTTTGATTTTATGAGATGCTTCTGTCCCACTTCACCAAGGTTTATCAGAGATTAGGTAATGAGTGTGATTTGATTTCCTTTATCTCACAGAAAGAAAAATTTTAATTGAAAACTTTATGGAATATCTCCTAACCACAATCTCAATGATTTCAGATCAAACCAGATCATTTGTGATCTGAGTACTGCTCCATTCAGATCATGTGAGGTGACATTTGTAATCCAGCCAATCAGCAACAAGGCTAAAATGTCAACATGATTTGATTTTATCGCGGGCCTCTGATTGATTGAATTTAGAAGGTGAAAGGTCATAGACAAGGTCACCTGCTACAATCTGCTGCAATATTAGATATATATAGATATGATATATAGAAACAATATTCTCAAAACATGGCAAGGTATGTGAATTCATTGAATTTAGATTGAGACCAAGATTTAGGCCTATTTCTAATGAGGAACCAATATAAAGGAAGTTGTCTTTTGCTGAATTATCGTTTTCATATTTTCAATGACTTTTCCTGTTAAGTTAACATTGTTAGATTTGTATATTTGACTAGAACAAATGTCTTTAGATTTTTTGGCAATTGAAAGTTTATATATTCATACCCAAAATTTGTTATCTTTGTGAATTAGCTATCAAAGGAGCTTAACAACCAGATCTGACATGATTGACTTTTTAGTTTCTTGAATTTCAAAGCATTTGAGAATAACATGCCTCGAATTGAAGGCAGGATATTAAAATCTAGAGTGGGTCCATTTCTCTACTTTGAATCCTACTTCTCTGAGCATTGGGAGGAAAACAAAGATTTTTCTCAGTTTCAGCCAATTATTGCAGATTTCTCCATGGTGTGACCAATTTACATTCATCAATTTCTCCTTGGCGCCGTTGGTGAAGTAGAATTTGTCAGCCATTATGAATAGATTCACAGTTGTTGGAAAACACAGCATGTTCTGTTGAAAGGACTTTAGGAGAAGGTTTTTTAATCTGAGTGATTGTTGCTGGCAAATAAGTATGTTTGATATGAGGTTCAAGATGGTGTTTTTTCAAGGTTATTCATGTCCTTTTTTACAAATAACTTCCTGGCACAATTCTTTGACGATAATTATAAAGCAGTTGAGGGATACTGTTTTTTCTGAAGAGTGAAGTTGATCCGTGTCTTTGTTACTGGCTTTAAGTATTATTATCAATTCAGTTGACTAGATCGAGATCTATACTAGATAGATGCAACAAACAGATATCTGAAATGTATTTTATTGCTTCTTTCTTAAACTTTGTGCTTCCAAAAGGATTAATGTTGACCTTATCTCCTAGGTTGATAAAAAATCAATGCAAGAAAACTGTTCAGCAAATGTTTTCAAAGAAAGAGTTCAAAATATGTAAAATGATCTGCATTCACTCTCGATCTATACTATATGTAACAGCTCCCTCCTCAACTTACTTAGGGTTACCTATTGTAGCCACGGCAATGTAAGTAATTCAATGTTTTAGACACACATAACCAGATTGTCAGGGGAGGTAAACATCATTATTCAGGACTGAAGACCACATAAAACAGATATTACTCAGCCTATCTGATATGTTCCTTGTGGTATCTGCCAAACATCAAGGCTGCTTTGAGCTGCTTATAAAACTATTCCTCTTTGTACAGAGACAAAGCACTTTTATCTGATTAGTACTGAATGTCCTGCTAATTTCTCTTTGCATGATCTGTCAAAAATGTAAAATTGCATTTGTCAATAGTTGATATCATGAATGTGTCATGGTCAAATGGAATTGATTTCTTGATATTCATGCAGAATTTATTTTTGGGTAACAAATTATTTCATATGTTCAGAGCAGAAGAACACAGTGTAAGAGGATTCAAAGTTGTATCCAGAGTGGCTGACAACTATTCTAAAGAACTTTTAAAGCTTACTGTTTAGGAACTGTTGCAGTTTGGCTGCAGTGCAGATTCCTTCATTTCTATGTGGTACTTATTTCTTCCTTGATATATCATATTCTTTTTTAATTGAGACATTGTTCTTGGATAGTCAGGGGATGAACCAGGAATTTGGAGTGTTGGGGTTCATCCATTGAAAGGGAGGATAATACTTCTATGGATGGGTCAGGCTCGAGTGCTCAGTACCCCTATAAAAAAAATTTCCTAAAAAGATGTTGCCGAAACATTGCCGAAACATTGCCGAATCATCTCCGCACCATCTTTTCAAGAGTTTTGAGCAAAATTTTACCATTGCCGCTAGCGGAAGGGTTTCTGGCAATGGTGCGGAAAGGGTATCTTCAGGCTGTAAAGCAATAAAATATTTAAAAAGGTGTTGCTGCAATGTATTAGCTACCCAGTCTTTCTTGTGGAGACCCTTCCGCAACATTGCCAGAAGATAATTGGCCCTGTGGAGATGCTTTGGAAGGGTATCGTTTGGCTGCAAGGCAATAAAATATTTAAAAGGATTTGCAGCAATGTATTTGCTACCTAGTACTTCTTGTGGAGACCCTTCCGCAACATTGCCAGAAGATAATTTACACGGTGGACATGATTTTTTTTATCTTATTTTGCATTTTAACATGCTAATTAGTTCGTCTAATTTGTAGTGTTAGATATGAATAGTCATTCCATGCATATATTTGATTTGGATTTTATGAATAAATAACAGAAGAGGAAATGAACACAGTAACTCGCAACTTGCATATAGTCCAAATAAAACATGATTGGCTATATAGATTATGATGGGTTGAGCTTTCAATTAAGAAGGGGACCAATGAATAGAGGAGAGAAAATTCACCCATTGTCCATGGCTGTAAACAGTTTTGTTAATTGCTACCTTAACAGGTTAATCACTTCATGGATCATTAAGTTGTTAAAATGTTTGTATAGTAATTTGTTTAATAGATGTAATTCAAAATGTTTAATTCATGTTGTAATTCAAAGAGTCTTATTGATATCTTATCAAACCTTAATCAAAGTTTATGTTCTCAAGGCTTATGTTTATGTACATTTGTAAGTGAGGTGATACTTTTGATAAACAGTCTATTTAGATGTTTAGTTGCTTAGTAACTAACATCATGTACAAAAAGGTTAAATTGTTATATTAGGTTGTGATCAAAGATTATCCTTGGTTAATTTCACATTCAAGTCATGTAATTATATTGAAATTAATAGCAAATATAGGAAACATGGCAATATTGAGCTGAAAAGTAAAATTTTAAAATTAAATTCTTGTTTTAATTCTTATCACAAATCAGATAAGTTGCAAATAAACTTGAAAAGTTCAATGTTGTTAAAAAAATATCAAAGCTTATATGATTATACATTTTCTGAATTTAATGTAAACTTATAAATTCATCCATATATTTTATTTATTTCAAGCTAAGAATATACATTTTGATCAAAGTCCTTGACTCAAATTTATATCCATTACTCTTTTCTTAAGAAGCTGTTGCCAAGAAATAGCTTGTTTGTTTTTTAAGACACCACTTCTAAATGCCATTCAATGACTTGACTCTTCTTTTTGGAAAAGATCACAGTTTAAGGTTCTTTACACTATTCAATACCTTCTGCCTCACACCTGATGAGGCTGGACATTATTATCCAATCAGAATCTCTGCTGTCTTTACCCCCTTTGACTGACTGCAAGACCCAACTTCCTGCCTGACCTGTCACTAACGAGGAGCAATGGCCGCCATTAGCAAAAACAACTGATTCTTGATTATTAAAATCACAGTTGCCAACAGAAATAGAAGGCATATCTACAGTTGCAAAAACCAAAGTAAGTAGACCATTAATGCTACATACACAGTAAAATATCTTAACCTTATTGCTCTTCCTTATTTCATGAAAGAGCTGATAAAAAAAATCATTGAAATGTTGGCTTCAGACAGTCAAAATGAAAAAAAAATTCAAGTCCATTCCCTTCAGTAGAATATGTAATAAAGTTACTGATTGCCACTGTTGACAAGTTAAGTTGTGTTTTATTAACACTGATTTGATGAAAGTTATATGTAGTTCCATTTCTTTGACAATATTAAGCAAAGATGGCATTATTTACATAGGTGTGCTCTGAACCATGACTGCTGGGAGAGGAGGAAAGTGGACAAGTCATTATATAACAGGAAACAGCTGGCACTGTAAGTTTGCTGACCTAATTCTTCAATAAACATGCAGTATATTTCTAAACTGGTTAGATTAGGAATCGCATCAGAGGGTGCACTCCAATTTACAAATAGATAGTCTTGATTAATTGTAATTTCTTTTTGTGAAAACCCAGACAGGCTGATTGTCCAATAAATGGTGTGGGAGAACTTGATACTATTTGCCATTTAACCTGAAATTGATAATTGAAATTTGCAATCAATAATTGTAAAACCATTAAGTTGTTCCCAGTTTTAAGTTTGATCACATGTGTTCATTTCAGAACATATAATTAGCATAACATAATTTGTGTGTATACTTATTGGAATATGAAATTTATTTTTATAAAACTTACACTCATAAATGTTACTATTGCTGAACTTAAATGTATGTTAATATTTGGAATACGGGATTATAATACAAAATGTTAAAGCACTTTATATTTATTCCTGCTATTGAACTTGAATAATGATTTAATATAGCATAAAGTTATTGGTGAACACTAAATTTTGGATTTTCTGTAACTAATAAATTCTTAACCAACCCTTGGAATAATTATAAAACAATTACTTTATATTTTTATAATTTCAATTATGGTTTTCCTTAAGATGATTGTATATGATAAATATATGACCCCTTTATTTCTCTAAACTTGCTTTCACAACTGATTTACTTGATGTTTTAGAAAGAAGATTTGAACAAGAAAAGGAGAGGTGGAACAAGGAAGAATTCTTCATCTCCATGTATTCTTATGCAGCATGTGCAGTGAATTAGTCTTGAAGTAAAGATCGAACATTACAAAATATTTTTCATACAATATGATAACATGTTGTGAAAAAATGATGGTGGATGGATTTGTAGACAATGTTAATTCATAAACAGATTGAAGGTGGGTTCATATACAGATTAAAAGAGATAATTTTGCATTATCAAATGTATGATTCTATATTATTTCAAGATAATATCTCATTGACCTTTATTTATTTAAGTGATTGTATCACTGATAATGTGCTTGTCAATGCTGAATAATTTTGCTAAGACTAAATATAAAAAGGATAAATCATCAGTCATATATTTAATGCCTGTAAATAATACTTCTTTGGCACATTCTACAATGCTTACGGACCCAAAAAAGTTTATGTCTGCAAACCTGCCATGTCTACAAAAAAACCCACTACACCCAATTTGTCTGCCTGATTCATCTTATCAACATTGTGCATTAACAGATTGGATGGTTTTAGAACACTGGTTTGTACTTAAAATATTGTTATGACTTGATGTGTATTTCATGTAGTAGTTTGTATTAGAGAGCTGTTAATATTAGAATGTTTATTAAAAATATTCTAATACAGACACATGTTTTGTTGTATTTTTAGTGTTTGAAAATTAAAAGACAAAAAGTATACATGAGAGTAGATGTAACTTCATTATGGTTGTACATTTTTTAAGGAAATGGATGTGAGGTGGCTGTGTGTTGTTGTAATTGTTGTTTGTATGCTTTTATGGCTTTCTGGCAATGCTTCCGAAGCATCTCAACATATATCGTTTACAAGTGGTTGACAAGTTTTTATGGCTTACTGGCAATGCTTCCGCACCATGTCCACAAATAAATTTATGATGAGCTTGAGAAGGTTTTATTGCTTTCTGGCATTGTTCCCGCACCATCTCCACAAATAAAGTTTATGAGGGCTTGAGAAGTTTTTATGGCTTTCTGGCAATGCTTCCGCACCATGTCCACAAATAAAATTATGAGGGTTAAAAAAGGTTTTATGGCTTTCTGGCAATGGTTCAGCACCATGTCCACAAATAAATTGATGAGGAAGGTTTTATTGCTTTCTGGCATTGTTTCCGCAACATCTCCACAAATAAAGTTTATGAGGGCTTGAGAAGTTTTTATGGCTTTCTGGCAATGGTTCAGCACCATGTCCACAAATAAATGAATGAGGGTTTGAGAAGGTTTTATGGCTTTCTGGCAATGGTTCTGAACCATCTCCACAAAGTCTAAGATGGCCTGAAGGTTTTATGGCTTTCTGGCAATGCTTCCGAAACGTTTCCGAGATGGTCTGGAAGTACTTGCGGATACATTCCGGCAATGGTAAAATTCCTGTTCTGGCAATGCTTCCGCAACATATTTTCCAGCCATTTTTTTTTGTAGGGGTAGGTTGAACCTGAGAACCCCGAACTCCAAATATGACCCCAACCCATCCCGATCCTGGATTTGTCACAGATACTTCTTCTTTCGTGCAATAGATACCAATATTGAGGAAAGATACTTGTACTTCTTTCAAGTTCTGGTTATTATGTTTTTTGCAGGCTTTCTTTCTACAGTGCCTAAACACATAATTATCCTCTTTTCCTAGATATTAAGAAAGGAAATTCCCCATCACTTGTAGCTTCTTTTTAAGCGAATCCCTTTGAACTGAACACAACACATTTATCTGATAATTGCTTAATGGCATGCAAGTGTCTGATTTGACGCTTAATATGATTTGTCAGAACATGTAATGTTGCTATTATCTC
Source organism: Phorcus lineatus (assembly GCA_921293015.1). Lineage (NCBI taxonomy): Eukaryota > Metazoa > Mollusca > Gastropoda > Trochida > Trochidae > Phorcus > Phorcus lineatus. The sequence goes on along the minus strand of OV121088.1, from coordinate 24,329,401 downwards.
TGCAGATGATGGAAATGATTATGTGGTATGTTGGAATGAGAGGATGTTTTGTGGATAAATTCATTCAGTGCTACATTAGAAAATAACTTTATAATTTTATAAAAGTACTTAAAGGCTGTAAATGAAAATCAGCAGGATAGGTCCATCGGCAGGAGATGAGAGTGTAAGAAACAAAATGTGAACATTATCTTGAAGACAATTGAAGACTTTTTACATCTTCTTTTATTCTTACAAATTTTTCAGTGGATTCAAGGGGATTAAGATATATTTTTATAGGCCTATGTTTATTGTCTTCACAAAAACATAGACCATATTTAAGGGGATCGGATCATTTGATTATACTTTCATATATCAATTTCAGGAAATTTTCCTTGATTGTTTAAGAAATGTTAATGTTACAACTTCATTTACTAATGTAATTTTTGTTTAGTCATATAACAATGTACACCTGATTATTTACCCCTTTAGTTGCAGGTCCCAGAATAATAAAGTAAACCATGATGATAAAAAAATGTTTTGTAAAACTTAACTCATCTTTTACTTAGCAAGAGCAGCCCCATAGCAAGTTTCCCGAGTCGTTTCCTCTTATAGTTTCCAAAATGTTATATTCATGATAATTTGATCCAAAATCATCATAAGAGTTCCTCTTGTATGTTACTTCATGTAAGTCTCCAGGAATGCAGCCTCAACTCCTCAATGGAACAAATCAGTTCCTGACCTACTTCTTCTAACTGGTTTGTTTCTCCAATCTCATGTTCATGACAAACATACTAATGAGCTCTGACATTTTGAACCGCGACTAGCACCCAGTGGAAGATTTCCAATGAAATTTCACTAATGAATTCAGGACGGTAATTCAGAGAACTCTTTGAGACCTTTTCGTCACATTTACATATTGTCACTGACCATCATTGATCCTCAGTTGCAATCCACGACTTCTGATCCCTAATCTGATAGTGATTATCATTGACCAGTTCCTCTTTTGCATTTGGTCATTTGGTTTAGACCATACAGCTTTACTCTCAGTTTTAGATGAACATCAGTTGATCGAAAGAATATCTCTTAAAGTGGCACAGAGTATGTTTTATATAAATTTTGTATGTGGCTTAAATTCGGGGCACCTTCCATTTGATATTTCAAGTTCAAATCGCTTTTCTAAAGTTTGAATGATAATCGAAAAACAGTAACGAAATGTTAAAAAGTCAAAATTCTGCATCACTTATACATATCTGTTGGTTAAACGACCTATGTAAAACTACCATAAAAAGCCATATTTTTGCCTTTGTGCCTGCTGTAAATAAGTTTAAAAATTACGTTTGAATCATTTATTGGTGTCATTCATTGGTGTCCATAATTGGCGCCTGCACTTGTTCGGTTTTCAGTCATAAATCACGGCTGTAACTTGTTTATTGTCATTAAACTGATTATGGAAATTTTCAATGCCAGTGTTTGTGTCTCCAACAGTTTCTTCTAGAACCAGATGGCCTCACCTTCTTCATGTTTGTTGCAAGGAGGAAGTGATCAAAATGTCCTGAACTGGAGGTAATGTAACTACTCTTCAATCATATGCCTTACTTGGATTATTATATCAAATTGCAAATCAGTATATATGGTAATGAGGGCTAGTAAATCCTGAATCGGAACGACCCAGTCCTATGAAGCAGTTCACACAAACTAGAGTTCCTTGTCGCAGTCTTCTCTAGGGCAATTTCTACGGTCAGTAAGTCATTGTGTACATATTCCAAAATAAAGTAAAATAGAAATAAGATATTTTTTAATTTGTACATGACTCAAGTGGTATTTTGAGCACGTTGGTGAAGTGGTTAGCATGTAAGTCTTTCCATGAAAAGCCTGGTTCAAATGAAGGTAGTAACATAACAATTTGTTTTGATACCTTGACTATACACTGTGTTGTGTCCTTCATCGACATTCCACTCAATCCACCCACTTAGAGAAATGGGTAGCTGAATACTGGAAGTTAAAAAACACTAAGAAGCTGGCTTGAAAATATATTTCTTTAGTGTAGAAATGTTGAATGTATCCCCTTGAACATTTTCGTGGTGATCATGGCCTTAGGAAAATGTAGGTCACTATTATAAATAGACAATGATGACTTTCTTTGCTGAATAAATTGTAACTGCTGTTGAAAGTTTTATTGTTGGAGATTGTCAAGATTTCTGACAGTGAACCAAAATCATTTTACAGGGATTTTAGGGATGTGTAACTATTAATTTTTGTTGAAACATTCAAGTCTGCAGTAATTTGGCCAGAAAGGCATTGAGAATTATGTTTCAAGAAGGTGAAAATGAAAAAGGCATGGTCATGATTATTAGATTTATTAGAGTTTAACCTTATGATATTAAGACCTTTAGAGTTTAATCTCATTGTGTATGTCAAACATTCATTATATTTAAATCTTCAAATTTGTTCATAAGAATAACTCCTGTAAGTTAAAACCTATACCTATTATCATCTGGAGAGAGGACTATAGAATTAGAAGGAATAAAGTAACATTCACAACCATCACTCACAAAATGTATTTAATCAAGATACATTATTCTTTTTTTAGAAGATAACAATTATAAGTTTAACAGAAATGTTCTGCTATGATTTGTGTAAAATGTCAATTTATTGAAAGAATTTTTTTGGTTCAATTAAAAATATTCTAAATTTAACATTAAAATAAAAAACTTTGAAATCAATATAGAGTTAGAATGCTCCACAGACCCTGAGGTTCTTGAGAAAAAACATTAAATGAACACCTAGTTTTAATCCATCAAGAGAATTTTGGACCTGCAAAATCAATTGAACAATTTTGAACAAGATTGAATTAGACTGAACTTTCCAATCAACTAAGTTAAATTGATTGCTGTATTTAAAGAAGACCTTTTCAATTTGATCCATCAACTTAACATCGACTTAAATTTGTCAAAGATTTCATCAAATTTGTCAAAGATTTCATCAAATCTGTCAAAGATTTCTTGGGAAGAATTGCATGTTCAAGAAGGATTGTTGACAGTTGTATCAGAAAAAGTTTGCAGACTTTGAACATTCAAGATGTCTGTAAGTTGTAACAAAGAGATTCATGTTTACCAGACTTTCACCATTCAAGATTGTCAGTTTCATTGAAGAAGTTTAACTTGAAGACTCTGCAAATTTAAGATGGTTGTCAGTTACATTGGAAGAGTTAATGAAGGCTTTTGCATGTCTAAAAAAGTTTAAAGTATTGAAAGAAATTTAGTTTGAAGACTGTATGTTCAAGAAAGTTGTTAGTTGTATCATAGGAAATTTGGTAGGGAGAATTTTCATGCTTTTGTTATCAGTTGTAGTAATGAAAAGTTTTTTTAAAGACTTTGTGATTGTGACCTTTCAAAAACTTAAAACGACAAGGCACATACTTACAAATAAATCAAAAGATTACCTGAGGCTAAGATCTGAATTCTTATTGTTACCTTTGTTAATACATTGGCAATTATGTACAAATTGTAACAAGAAAAACTAAAATGTAAGCAGATGTTTACCTGTTCTTTATATATAACACTTTGTAGCAGTCTAAAGCTGTTGAATAAATGTCACCAACTATTATTTTGAGACCGAATTCAAACACTTTTGATCTTATTATGTTGCAAGTGTTGCTGAACTTAATTGATCTGAATGAAGTTGTCTGAGAACACAAACATTTTATAACATTTCTCAATGGTCTTTGTCTCCAAGTCTATCTTAAGAACTTTCTCTGACATTTTAGAAATGATGCCCACACTGGGTAATCCATCCATGTATAATTGAATGTCTGACTGACAGACGTGAGAACCAAATGCCCAGGTGAGATCGTTTAACGGCAGTTTGCAGCTGAATCTTGCGTGTTTCATGGCATTACATATCACATCCTGGTAACCTGTTCTTGGTAAACTACTCAACAGGCGAAATGAGGTGATGTGAGGATTTAAAGTTGCTTTTCAAATATTTTCAACTTAATATTGCAAGCTAGTATTATTGCTGGAAGAGAGTCCAAAAAACCACTGTGGTTATTTGCACAGTGGTGAAACACATTAACTTGTAAATCATGATTGGTTGTTATAGGTACCATATCACATTTTAAAAAAAAAATCCCCTTCCAATTTTCCCCATTGAATAACATTTTTTGCAAATGTTATTTTAATTCTCATTAATCAATCCAATTATCAAAAGCCTCGGGATAAGGTTTCACATATCAAGCAAACCTTCATTTTATTTCCAAAGGAGACATAAATGATGTTCTCAAAATATAATATCCCAGAAATAATACTATTTCTATGCTGTGAATTATAATAAAAACTAATATGAGGTGAGGAAGTTATTCAATCTTGTCGTGTTTGGCAGCAATATTACCAATATCCCATATACAAATATGGGTCAAGCTCAAGTAAATGTTCAGGTTTGAGCTATGGCACTGTCATGACCAAGAGGACACACAGTATGATAAGAGCATTTATTACTAGGTAATATGCCCAATTCTTCTTCTTTTTATCAACAAAGTACTGAAATAGCTAAGAAAGTTGTTCGAAAAAATTTCCTGTCTTTGAAAGAAATTATCTTAATCTACATGTCTTTAACCAATTTCCACTTTTTTATTTACCCTTTGGCAGCCTCTGTGTTTCATTTTAAAGACCTTATTATATGTATATAAACTGGATGCTTTAGTCACCTAATCATACCTAATAAAATAGGTACATTTTTCTCAAATGCAATGACAAATTATTTTCACTTTAATCATGTATTTGATACACTTAGCACCGGTTAATTTCGCTTTAACTTGACACCATTGAAGAACTGACATGTTTGGACACAACATGACATTCCAGGTCTGAGATTAGGAGAGTTATTCCTGCAGTGAAGCAATTTGAGAGACATTAGTATGTTAGCAATATTCCAGAGATGCAAGGGTCAACGGGCAGACTGCATACAAGTCCAAGACAATTATTTCCTGATTTCTCCAAGTCCATGTCCAATTTCCTCTCATTAATTTCTCCTTGGCGCCGTTGGTGTGCAGTATGAGCAGGTTCATTTAGGGAAGCCTCTTGGAGAAAACCATGTACAAACAGATCAGATTGATGTCTACAACATAAAATGGTGTGGAAGACAACATATAGTGGTCTAAAATTACACAGACAAAATTTGATTAATGTTTTATCAGGTTCCTTCTAGCAGTGGGTTAATGAAATGGTACGTGGATGAGGATTGTTTGGCAAGTCTTTTTGAAATTCAGTCTGCTCTGTGATGAAAACTATTAATTCATTGATGAAATGTTCATTTCATTCAATTGATTAAAACTTACACATTGTGCACTGGCATGATAGAAAGGTCAATAAGTTTTAGTGAAAAATCATCTTTTCCAGGTTTTAATGAATTTGACTTTTCAAAATGAAAATAAGAATAGATATAAAACATATAGGAATTCAGAAACTTTTTGTCAGTAGGTAGGTACATTATCACACTCTGATGTGTTCTGTATTCAATGCAATAAGCTACCTTTCCCTATAACTGCCCCCTATACACACATTTGTGGCACAAAATCATAGGCACTCCCATCTCATAACTTTCTCTGTGTAATTAAGCTAGGCACTTGCATTGAAAACATCTCAATCTCTTCTATTAGTCAGGGAGCTTCATTTTGTATAGTCTTATAAGTATGTGACTGTCTTTTTATGCCCAATGTTGGCGAACAAAAACTTAATGCAACAAATTTTTGACATATTTTGGTGGCAGAAGTTTTTTTATGGTCTTTTGAATTTCATTGAAAACCATTTTAGAAGCACCTCATCATTTAAATTTTGTAAGCGCCAAGGGTGCTTTATATGTCGAATACAGTATTTTGGTAATGTGCAACAGGATGGAATGGTAAAGATCGAGACATTTCAATTGGACATTTTGTCATTTGTTGTTTTTACACACCCTTACTTGTCTAACAGCCTTTCCAGAACATTTATTTGATTTAAGAAAAATAATGTCTCATTTTTAGAAAATTGTGTAACTTATTACCTGTCTCTTTTTAGAACATTGACATAAAAAACATAGCATTTTTAGGCCAGGATCAAAGGCATGTGTTAAGGCTACTCGATTTCTTAAATAAAAATAGGCCTTGACATAATAGGTGAATAGAGGGTTTCAATTTTTTAAATAGAAGAAGCAAAACATGTTTCAAACCCATTCTAAAAGATGATTCTCATATTACTAAAGGAACACATTTTTGCAGTCTAAATACCATCAAAATGATTTCAAAAACTTTTACGGTCTGCCCATGACATCACGGCCCACAATTTCATGTCCTAGGATTTAAGCCTACATGCAAGCTGATGATGTCAAAAGGCAAAAATCTTAAATTTCTTCATTACCTTATAGAAATTGACAATTGAATTTTCTTTGTGAATATAATTAAAGTTAACCATACTGTATGAAGGTTTCTCAATGTATTAATGCAATTCTTATTGAAATGTTGACCAAATGTACCGTATTCGACGTGATAAGCGCCTGGGGCGCTTAAAAAATTGGAAAAAGGGGGCGCTAATTAAAACGATAAAAATTGTCCTCAAGTTTAGTCTTGAAAGTGTTTTTCTTACGATACACATGTCTTTGAAATATAGTTTTATAACTTTTATCATTTTGATGGTGGCTGGGGGTCTTGAAATACCCTGTATTCTTTACTTTAGTGGAAGTAAAAGACTTAGGGCAAACTGACCGAGGTTCGGACACCACCCGAGGTCGCCCAAACTTCGGACACTTTTTGCTTGGAGCTGACGAAATAATATGTGCGCCTATTGCGATCTGTTTATTGTAAAATGTTTCTTCTCAGTGTGTTATTGTATTTCTTTCCTTTGATAAACATTAAACTCTCGGCTATATTTCTTATCAAGATTTGCCTGGAGGTACGAGTAACGGATTCAAGAAAGAAAATGGCGAAATATTTGTTTCAATGTAAATGTTGACTCTTCGGTCAGGAGATGTAGGCAGCGGCAAAATATCTAAAACTGTTTTCATCAACATAGAAAAATAACCAAATAGTCCAATTATTCTTAACATCGGTACATATGAAGTGAAAACATACGTAAATATTGAGATTTTGTTAACATGTCAAAATGACCCCTGTTCGGACAGTTTTGACCATGGTACGGACACTTCTCAAGTTTTCTTTTAAAGGACTCGTAATGTTTAAATTTAACAGATAAAGGTTCGAGAAATACGAATAACCATATGACTAACACATAAAACAAACTGATTAATTTTGGAAACATACTGTTTAGCACTAGCTGCGTTTTGAGTTTCGAACGCCTACAAATGGGATTGTGATGTCACTATGCTGTTACGGCGCATGTAGCAGTTTGTAGCAAGAATTGAACATAGGCAAACATGCTCCGTACCAGTGACAAATTACTTTATCCTCCCCCAGAACTATAATATCATTTTACATAGCCTATTCACTGCGTGAGTGGGGATGTTTGAAAATCTTTTCGATGAAAATTTAAAGCCAGGGATGCATTCGAGAAGAAAAGGTGCAACTGTCCGAAGTTAGGGCAGAAGTGTCCGAACCTCGGGCGAATTGGTTTATGAAAATAAAACTGTTATTTTCGGCTAATACTGAAATAATTATGGATATTGAGAACTAAATCAAATAAAACATTCAACTTTGTAAACTTTGGTTCGAAAATAATTCCTTTCTTCAGATAGTTGTAAATTATATAGCCTTTCAAAATATTTGAATCGATACACTGTCCGAAACCTCGGTCAGTTTGCCCTATTGCAAGACTGAAAAACCTTCTTCAATGAATCAGCATGCAAGGTAAGCAATGTTGAGAGGTGGGCGCTAAATCAGGCCGCATATTGTTCAGTCAAAAACGTGGTGGGTGGGCGCTTATAGGGGAGTGGGCGGTTATTAAGTCGAATACGGTATTTAGTTTATATTGTTGACCATTACATCCATTTGGAATTGCCAGTATTGTCTCCATTATACGTACAACTTTTCCTTGTATATAAAGTTAATTTAGGACCCTTTTATGAATTTATCAAATGGTTACATTTTAAAGTATTCTTTTGAAAATATTTTAGAAAATAAGAATTTCCTAATTTCCGTCACATACGAACTCATTCGAAATTTAAAAGAATTTCAGCAGCCGTATGACATGGATTCTAACAAGCTGAGTGGTATTGGCGTTTTTGAGTTTCATTGCATGACAATGTCTTCTCAAGGAATTATCAAACCGTTTTGTCAATAATCAGAATCAATATGGACGAGACATATTGACTTCCAATATCAATCAAGTTTATGTCCTGTCATTTAAAAGATGATAAGTTAATCTCCCTAAAGTTTGGCTTAACTTAAATAGATCAAGAACTTGTGAAATAACCATCATTTCAGGATATATGATCACGATCGATATCTCTCATCTGACAACTGTAGTAATAATTTGTTTATCACGTACCTTAGTTGGATGAGCATCATATGTTTTTAATCCATCAGGGAGATGTGACTTAAAGTTGCAGTTACATTTTTTGGAAAGATTTATTTTTAATAATTTCCTCAATTTTATGACCCATGCAGCCTGACATCTTTATTCTACATGGAACCAGGATGTTATTCTGATAATGTAATTACCCTAAATATGCACTCCTATCACATCTTAATCTCGATCCTACAAGGATGCACATTTCAAATTTGATTTCCTAGCATTTATAGTTTCTTGAAAATAGACAGTCTGATTAAAATCGACCGTGTTCTGAGGAATAAAAGTTTCAAAATATTGACTCTACCGAGATTCGAACTCTATCTGTCTAGGCTATCATCTCCACAACGGTCTGACCGCAGTCTACTGTAGCACACGTTCTTAAGGATACTCAGCTTACCAATCACAATGCGTGTGGCAAAAGCATTCCGTATCAGTAGCTAGGGGCATTTACCATTTGTTAACCTTGATCGCCGCAATCCTTATTTTAAACGCTATGTGATTGGTTTGCTAATGACTAGGTTTTGGACTTTCAACATTTGACAACTCAGCTTCCCAAAAATCAGTATTCTTAAATTGAATGATATGTAGTTTATATTTTGTCAAGCATGACAAATTGCGGAGATGTTGATTAACTAAAACTTAAAGTTTATGCTGTTTTATAGAGAAATTGTTAAATTTTATTTGAGTTTAAAAAAAACTGAAAGGAATATTCAAAAACAAAATTATGATGAAAGGAGGAGACATCTGTTTTTACAAGTAAAAACACTTTCTAGTTAAGCAAGTGAGAGGAACATAAAGTTTCTTCATCTCCTCAAAATATTGTAACTTTTGGCAGAAAGATGATTGAATGAATTGAACTTCAGTGAACACTATTTACTCAATATTTGCACTAAGTTTGCAAGTTAAGTTTGTAAACTTTCCTTGCAGATTGTGAATATTTAACTAGACTGATACTTAATCATCAAAAGAATCCAATCTTGCGCAGGTTTGTATAATCATGGTTGATTTTATTTTGTATTTTTTTGCTTTCCAGACTTTGATCAATCATGAAGTCACCAATCAACAATAATGGTCAAAATGCCTCTTTATGAATTCAATCACTTCTTCAAATCACTCTGTTAATGAGCAAACCTACTTTAAAGGAACATTTCATGACTTCAAACTATCAAGTTTGGCACATTGTTGTTGGACCGATCAAGCGTTATAAACGGATTGGCTTTTAGTACGTACCACATTGACGGACAGATAAATTTCTTATTGGCTCTATCAGATCAGAAGGGAATCATTCATCAGTATTTTGCCTTTAGCACTTAAGTTTACTTAAGTACATTTCACTCAGAAATCAAAGACATAGTGGTAGTAGCTAGTATACATACCTCATTTATACAAAAATTTACCACCCCCTTCTCATGATTTACCTTTCGTGATAAATCGTACATACCTCATGCATGTACTCAACTGGTTTTTTTTATTCCCTATGGTGATAAAAAAACACTATAAATGCTTTTCAATTATAAATATATTTACTTGGTAGAATTAGTTCCTTTTTTCCATCTAAAATTTCAAGAAATTTCACTTAGGCCATTGAATTTACTGATAAGCAATTTTGATAACCGCCCCATCTTTTCAATTTCCTATGCGCCTAGGGCAGTTATTACATTGAATACATTATATTGTTTCAATGATAAATGGTTTTAAACAGAATGCTTTCTGAGCAAAAATGAATACATTAAAAGATTAAAATATCACGGGTGTTATCCTCACAAGATGTCATACACCACATATTACTTTCCCTGAAAATGATTTTAATGTGACTTAAGTTCTTAATACATGTCTTTGAATCCTGAATATGACTGAAAGTATTTGTACATATCAAAAAATCTTATGTCCATTTTCCTTTATCACATTTTTGGTAGTCAATTCTACTTTATTTGTGTCTTTTGTGCCATATAGGGCAAATTGACCGAGGTTCGGACAGTGTATCGATTCAAATATTTTGAAACTCTGCATTATAAAAGATAATTTTAATAATGTAAAGATGAGCAAACTAAATTAACAAAAAGTAATATTTATTTTGGATCTCTGTCAAAAAAGCAGAATTGTTCGTAAACTAACCGAAAATAACAGTTTTTATTGCCTATATGAAATCGCCCGAGGTTCGGACAGTTCTGACCTAACTTTGGACAGTTGCACTTAATATTCTCGCATGCACCCTTAGCTTTAAATATTTATCAAAATGATCTCAGACATTCCTAAACACACAGTGAGTAGTTCATATACAATGAATTAATTTGTCATCTGTACAGAGCATACTTTCCGATGTTAAATTCTCCCAAAACTGCTGCATGCGTCGTTACAAAATTATGACGTCACAATCAGTTTCGTAGGTGTTTGACGCAAAAACACCGTACTTGCTAAACGGTATGTTTTTTAAATTAATAACTTTGTGAAATATGTTAGTCGTATGTTATTGCATGTTTCCAGAACTTTTGTTGGTTGAAATACAGCATTACAACTCGATAAAGGAAATATAAAAAGTGTCCAAACCATGGTCAAAACTGTCCGAAGCAAGGTAATTTTGACATATTATCAATATCTCCACATTTACTTAAATATCCCCTTTATTAATACAAATATTCAGCACAATTTAACTCTTTGGTTGTTTCTCATTGTTTATGAATACAGTTTAAAATGTTTTGTAGCTTCCTATATGTCCTAACTTGATAGTCAACATTTACGTTGAAACAAATATTTTGCCAATTTCTTACATGGATCTATTGTTTGAACATTATAGCAAAATGACGATTAGTTATACTACCTACAATCAATTGTCTTTTTAATGAAATGAATAAATTGACATACTAGAAAGTCATATTTCAAAACAAGTATATTGCCGACAATGCACTTATTTTTGCGTCAACTCCAAGTCAAAAGTGTCCAAAGTTCGGGCGACCTCAGGTGGTGTCCAAACCTTGGTCAGTTTGCCCTGCCCCTAAAATGTTCCCGAGGAAATCATTCTTGAGGAAATAACAAAATAAGGGCACTTGTCATGGTATGAACACTAAAATAATGTATACAAGAATGAAATGCTTCTGGTCTGCAGATTTCATTAAAAAAAATTATTGTGATTCGAAATTTTTTAATATATTATATATAGCTGCACAAGCAATATATGAATGGGATAGCACCTTGTTTTAAAGGACCACAGACTAAACATAATATTTACCTTTCTTTTCCCTCCCAAATAAACAGAGAAATTGAATTAAATATAATATGTAAATGTGTTTTCCAAGTCTATAGATTGATCAAATTTATCATTTTCAAGTGCAAAGCATTATTGCAAACTGTAAACAAAGTAAACTACGTAGGACAGAAAAGAAAAGCAGGATAATATCAAAACAATGATAAAACAGAAATACAGAGGAGTTGTTTGTCTTTGGAACACAATTATATCAACTTGTTATGATATTGACATGTTTCTACCATTTGGTATACTTTTATGTGTTTTAAAAAAATTTGTATTAGAAAAACTAACATAATTAATCTCTTTAAGTTGTTTCAAGGTAAAAACTCAGTTTTGCCTCCCATCAGAAGCTTATTGAATTACTCATAAAAGTTTGACATTAGCAGTGCTGTATGATTCATGATTTACTAGTTGTAGCCAATGCATGTAGGTTTCACTGTGCACATAATGACAGCAGCATGTAGTAGGCTTTTCCCAAATGTTCCAAATGAAGAAATTAAAAGATTGAAGATTGCTGCATTGAAGACCAAGTGACTATATAACTTCCCCAATGTGTCATATTATGGTGATCATAATTTACAAATAACACATGTACTCAATGATTTTCACTACAGTTGGTTGAAATTATTTCAGGATGTCTGACAGAAGGTCATGCAAGTACACTGTTCATGGAAAAACAATCAATTTTCATGCTTCGAATAAAAATTATTGCAATCAGAAATAAAAAAATAAGTTTTCCCTAGAGTGGGATTAGTGAAAATGAAGTTTTCCCCTAAGTGGGATTAGTGTCGGAGTTGTTTAATCAGATCTCTATTGAATAGCTAACAAATTGATTGCTGGAAAAATGGCAAATATTAAATATCAGATTTTGATGGAGTCTTCATTAGAATCAAGTAGAAATGCCAACTTGAGAATGCGGACAAAGATATAGGTTAATTTGGCATTTCTTAAGCCACAATTCTTTTTTGTGAATTATCAGATTAATGTAAATTGTATCTTGAGCAACCAAATAGAGAAGTTTTGGTGCCACACGATTCGTAAATATCCTCGTAAAGATAGTACAAGCAGACCCTTGGAGCCTGAAACTACACCGTGAAAGTAACGTTAACTTAAAGTTGTATTCATACTGAAGTAATGATGATGAATTCCCTTGGTGATAGGTTACAGATATGTTAAAAGCCCTCATTAAGTTGGGTAACAAGCATTTTATCGTGAATTTTCCTTGTTGTAGAAAGCATTAAAAAGCTGATCCTCTGTCTTTCTGCTACTTAATTTTAAATGTAAAACATATGTTATTTCATGAATAGAATACAGTCGTTGGCTCTTTAGCTTATAAGGCTACATATAATTAATTCATGAATGGTCATAGGGTTGCAATATGACCAACCACAGGATCACCAAATACATTTATTATGATCCTTATCAGCTGAGGAATCTGAACATAGAATTTGAAATTTAAGCTTTCTAGGCCTACTATTGGGAGAAAAGAGACAAAAGCATTTTTAAGGTGTGGCCTCTGCTGCCTTTATTTGGGTTCACAGGAGCACAATATCTATAAATTAGAAACCCCATCAGTAAAAGAGTCAATATGGAGTCAGGTAACAAATACTGCAAAAATGTGAATGACCCACAATGACAGTTGCAAGTTGCCTTCATGAATTGGAATAGTAACCTTCCATTTCAGAGACCCATCACACTAAACAGCAGGATTCATAGTCCACCTAAATTGAGGGGGGGGGGGTGTTGTTGTGTTCAGCTGAATTTACCCTGATTTTCTTACCTTCAACCCCCCCCCCCCCCCCACTTGGATCTGCCATTGTACCTGCACTTATAATTTATTGAATTGTCCAAAAACATAAACATGTGTGTATTTATATGTTTCTGGTACTGACAAATCAATCAAGAACAGTTTGAGGGGCACTGTTCTTGACATCATTCAACTCTCTGTACTCCTGCCATGATACTAGCTAGCAAACACATTTGGTTGTTCTCTTGTTTTTATTTTGATATAAAAAGCTAACATTTTTATCAATGACCAGATCATTGCAAAATTGGGACTCAAATGATGAAATCTAAAGATTTGAAAGTAATAGGGTAATTTGAAACTGAAAGTTTTTGCATTTTAAGGAACCAAGCTTCATGTCATTATCTTAGTAGAGTCAGTCAAAGCTCAACAGGAGTCCTACATAATTACTCCAAGCAATTTTAGATCACAAATATCAATAAAATTGCCAAAAAAAGTATGATGAACTTTGCAGTATGATGACAGTTAATACAAAATATTGTCTTGTCAAGCTTTAATTACATCATTGAAGGGTTAAAAAAAGCTATTTAAAAATATATTGAAATTTTATTGAATATCAGAGATGCGATTTGTCATCTTTTATGAGATCAAATATTAAAAAAACTTACTCTGCTATTATGGAGCATTTCTCTGATATCATGGACAATACTCTGATATCAAGTGACAGTTTTCTGATATCATGATGCTCTGATGTTGAACAATGCTCTAATATCATCGAACATATATCTCTGATTTTATTAACAATTCTCATGTATTAAGAAAGTAACCATGATAAGTCACGATTATAAATTTGAAGATATTTGTTTTAATGTTAAGTCCATTATTATCATTCCTAAATTAATAGATGAATGTTTAGACTCAAATAAACATGTTGTCCTCTGTGACCAATATATTTTATCTTAGCAAATATTCTTTCATGTTCCCACGGTTCCATATAAACATGAAATGTTCCAGATGTCAGTTATTTCATTTGAAGAACACAACATTGTGAAGCATGAAAATTTAAGCTTCCGTCAGCTTAATTGATGCCATAAAGATTTAATATGACAGTCTCAACATTTATCCTAACCTCTAGGCTCCCTCTGTAGCAGTTTATTTCAAATTTCAATTCTTCAAAAACTTTGTTACGGGTTTAAGTCTTTACAAAATGTATTGTCTTCAGTGGATCAATGAAGTTATATCTTGTTACTTAACAAGATTATCCATGTAGTTGTAGACAAAATCATCATGTCAAGCAAACATTTATGCAGTCATTTCAGTATGAATGTAGCTTAACCAAAATTGGTACATTCATTTAAAGATTCTTTATTGATTTAATATGATTGTCCCCGTACACTTTGCATTAGAGTATGTGGTATGACACATGTTCTATATATACTTCATTGCATTGTAGATGTACATAGTCAGTTTTTGTAACATATTTAAATTTTTACTGTTCATTAGATTACAGAATTCTATAACACATTGATGGACATAGTAATACTGTTTAACATATTTACATCGTAATGCATTATTTACTGGACAAATAAAAGGAAAATGGCATTTGTTTTGAATCTCAAAATGAGTACAAAGTGTACATATTCAGTCTTCGTTTTGAACATTTCTATATCTACCACTTTCGATTGATAAATCGATTGAAGAGCATAAAAATCATGCTAGTGATCTCCTAAATTTCTTTACATCAATACATGACAAGTAATTTTCTTTGAATAAGTTGTTTTTAAATTGAGAATATTAAAAATATTTACTTGACAAATGATTTTTACCACACCATGTTTGTAAGATGAAGATGCTTTTCTTTTCATGTGATCACTTTCATTCTCTCACAAAATGTGCTGCAGTATTCAATATTATGGAGCTTCTGCTTAACCCTTTACAATAACGATAATAGAAAATGAAGCTGTATACCATTTTTATAACTTTATTTTGACAAGCCTATGCACTCTTATGAGAAAAAAGATATTCATTTATAATCTACTAAAGATACCTTTTTGTGATATTCTGTCTCCAAAACACTGCTACATCTTGATATAAAACGTAAAGCTGAATAGATGAATATACCCACACAAATGAATAAAGGGAATTGCTTTTGACTTCACAGATAAGGCATTGGCAGCAACCAGAAGATGTTATTTCATCTCTAAATACAGATGCACACAGCAAAACAAGGCTTTTGACATATGTAGACAAGTATCTCTATATTATTCACTATGAAGCTATCACAGGGGGTACCAAAAGTGAGAATTTGATAAACTTTTTCTCTCTCTCATTACCAATGCTGACTTTTGGCACTGTGTTTTACGATTGAGTTTAACGTATACCAAATTTTGTAAATTCAGGAACAATGTTTCAGTAAGTCAAGAGTTTCAGCCATTTTAATAGGCTTCCTGCCATATGTCTGTCAACTGTCTCACTTAATGATCTTGGTTAATATGCTACTTTGTCCAAGAAAATTCAGATTCATTAGTAATATAATGTTGGAAACTGATAGCTTTGTCTGCAGAATTTCTGCACCTTTAACAATATCATTATGGTGATAAGTATTAGTTTAAGTAACCTATGTGTAAAATTTGCTTATTTTAGTTACCCCTGTGTGAAAATCACTTTGGAAGTATTTTTTTTCTATGGAAATAATTAGAAAAATGAATCACGGAAGTTTGTTCTCAATATGAATTTTAATTTTTTTTGCATTTCAGAAAAAAATTTCATTTTTAGATTTATTACACTTTTTCTCATATAACATCACATCTGTACTTTTTGTAATTCATGTCCACATTTGAAACTCATTTGAATTATTTTATAAACAATCCATATATTTAAATAAAATTTGTTGTAAGGTCATAGTTTTACTGACTGATTGTATGACCTTATCTTCAGTTTAAAGATGGTGGGATAGCGCAGTGGTTAGCGCGTTCGGGTTCGGATCGAGAGGTCCCTGGTTCGAATCCCGCCAGGGGCTAGGCGACTTTGTCTGCAGTAGAGAACTGTTCTACACGCATTCAGGTTTGGGTGCAATTCTACACTGAATTTCAGTGCGGTACCACCCATGGTTCGCTAGTTCCAGCCAATGCTCGCAGGTTTCACCGCAATGCCTAGCCACATTAATACTAGCGGCCGTGATATAAGTAAAATACTCTTGAAAGCGGCGTTAAACTCCATATCACATTACCTCAATTTAAAGAACCAAACACATATGTCGACAATCCACATAATTATGCTATATGAATAAAATAATTAATATTGTTGTAGTCATTAATGATTAAAAGTGTATGGATAACTCATGATAGTTTTAAATTCTAACCAAAGAGGTTTTTTATTTGCAGAATATATCATCTTCAGTTTATATTTGACAAAAAGGAAATCCAACAGCTATACAAGGACAAATCAGAAACTCAATTAAATTGTCTTTATTTCAGAAAGGGTTAACACAAGACAACCATTTTAACAGTTATTGTTTTTATTTCCCCAATAGGTGTTTAATTTCCAAAACCATTTTAAAAAATCATTTGTAAAACTAAAATTACAACTTTGAGAGCTTTATTACACCAAAAAATGTTGTTTTCCTAACACCAACTCACCAAGATGTATACTCTCTTCATTCCTGTAGTGTGGAAACTTATACGTACAAATTCTTTACCATATAAAAGCTCTGTGGCAGCTTCAGTGACATCAATTTAACCAAAAATCTTAGAGCTAAAAGTCTTTATTTCTGGAAAAGATGTTGTATATATCTTTGTATCTATGAAAATTCAATGATATTTTCACACCAAAAAAGTTCAGTCAGCTATTAATGTAGTTACCACCAATTGGATCCGTTTAATATCTTATCAAATTCATCTGGAATAATCTACGTGTGATGTTGATTTGTAATTATGCCCAAATCTTGTGAGCAAGGGTTTAATTGAAAAATTTAAATCTAAAGAAAAATTACAGCAAATCCTTATAATGTATACATGTCATTGAAAACTGGTGATTATAAAGATGATGATTAAGTCGTCAACATGTTTGTTGATGACAGGTTAAAATCCACTAACTGGGAAAAATCCTAACAACTTTAAATCAACAGCTAAATTTTGTTACCATTTTTCTTCCAGTTGATGTTTCATTTCAACAAGCATCAGTTCTTACTGAATGGACATTGCGCCAAATCTCCCACAACCTCTAATCAATTTATCATTCATCATAATTCTTTCCCTAAAAGGTGTTGCATTTTTTCTCAATTACCATGACAATTAACTGAAAAAAATCTTACCACCTTAATCATCAAATGTTTAATTTCCACAGAAGGTGTTGTATTTCTGACAGCATCTCAGCAAGTTAGGTGCCATCCCTTCATTTAAGTAGTTGTGAAACCAGTCATGACAGATTCATTACCATATAAAGCTCTGTCACAGCTCCCCTTTAGAATCAATGCACAATTCTTTCTTACCGCCTTCCCCCCACAATCAATCAGTGGACGAAGGGAGCGATGCAAGTAGCCGTTTCATATCGTCAGAGCAACGTGCTTCAGCAATGCTAAAGCCAATCATTATGGAACGTTGTTATCCTTGTGTAGAGTTTAACTATGGAGAGAACCTTGGTGGCTTTTAACTCTGTGTAGATAGTGCAAGACAAATATTTCCTTTCTGTCTCTGGAGCATGATTTTCATGTAGTCTTTACTCGGGAGGTGGGATCTGTGCTTTCTATGTGGTGAGTACTGGCTTTTCTTTTAACCCTCTGTGAAACAATGTTTGTTTCTCATTTGAAGTTTTTAGCAAGGTTTGCCAATGTGTGACGGGTTACAAGATCTTGCACTATGGCAAACGTTTGAAGAGAAAATATACAGTTTGTTTTTCAGTGACTTGATGGATACGTTATGAAAGGGAGTCTTCTTGTGGATTAAGCATTTTCCTTTTAATTATATGGATAATTATTTTAAGTTATTTATGGGTCCGGTTTGTTTTATGCATGTTATTGTTAATGGTCAAATGTTGATTAGAATTGTTGCAAGATAAAAACTTTTATTATTAGTTTTCACTCTTTGATGAACTTTTATATAATTCAAGATAAGCAATTGTTGGTATTTTGTACTTTTATATACCGGTATGTTTTTTATTGTGGTACGTCATTCACATAATATGAAGAATTTCCCCCTATAATTTTGCTAGATCTTTTTATAGTTTTCTATTTAAAAGAGACAAAAAATTGCTCAAGTTCATATGTCATGTTTTGCATTTGATCGCTTTAATTTATATTGACAAAGAATATAAAAATTAACATTCCATCCTGACATTAATTGTATATTGTATATCTTTCTTTTTTCTTGTTCTTTTTAATTCTTTTTTTGCTTATATTTTGCAATATTCACTCAGAATTATTTATATAATCATTACCAAGATAGAAGTTTCTATAGGATTAAGCATTGTAGGTGTTTGTCATTTTGAAAAATTTAGAAAACTGAGTAGATGATAGAGTCTTTAAACTACAAAAGGCAGGTTTTTTTGGTAGTTCATGAAACACTATAATATCTTGAAAAGGAGTCATTATTTCTTGATATGAGTATCATTAGAATTGTAAAATGAGTGAAATCAAAATCAGTATCAGAACTATTAGAGAAGGTGATTTGTTTGTTTTTCATTGCAACAAATTAGGGAATGAAGCTTGAGGTTTGTGTTTATGCTGTTTAAACACCCATTCACCTACAATGTTATGTTAAAGTCATAGACCAAAATATTTTATTTGTTTTACTTTGAAAATTAAAAGCAATTCATTTGATCATGAAATATATAGTTGATATGATGTGATGAGTATTTTGTTGCTTTTTTTGCAATATTGGCATTGTAAATTTCATTTTAAACAAAACTTTTAAAACTGAAAGTATAAAAACTTACAGATATTACACACACAGTTAACTCAGTCAGAATATATATAACATATAAATAAGATTTTTTAAACATTCCATATATTATCACAAAGCGATAGACGGTGACAAATGATGGTACATTAATCATGAACTCAGACACAATATGTAGATACATTCATCACAAAGCTTTTCAGCAGAACTGTTCTAATTCAATTATCATAGAAAATACTATGGAAAATAGTTTTGATCAATCCAGGATGATATATACTTTGATGAATAGCATATATTCCATGGTACAACAGCTCCAATAGGCTTAGCCATGAATCAATGACAACTATAAGTAGTTTACGATGTTGGGGCTAGCATTAACTAAACAGTTTGTCAACTGATGAGTCTTTATTAGTCTGGTCAGATTGGGGCTGTGGTCTAACACTAACTTCATTAGCTGTCGCTAACTTTGTTCATCTACATTTGACGAATGTTACCACTTTCCACTCTGCAAGAAATCTCCATGTAAATTCTGTCTAGATGTGCAATTTCATTATGCAGCTTTGAGACTTCGGGCAAGTATTGCAACTATTTACATTGTATCACCATTCTTTGTGTTGGAGGTTGATATTGGTTCAATGAATTCCATTGAAAGACTCGATCGTACTTCCAGAAGTTAGTGAAACTTGGTCTTTTTTCAGCTATCAAAATTAAAAATAAGTTTGTAACTGAAGGACTTAAAAGCCTGACACATTTTATTCTCTTTATTTCCACTATTCTATCATTTAAGAGGTTGTTTAATGAATGGATGAATTTCATTGAAAGGCTTCATTCAGAAGTAAGTGAAACTGGTCTTCTTTCAGCCACCAAAATTAAGTTTCATTATGCAGCTTATAGACTACAGGGCAAGACATGGCAAAATTTACTTAATTACAACTGATCTTTTAAATTGTGGGAGGTAGTACGTCATGCATTTGACGAGGTCCATTAAATGACTCCAGAAGAAAGGGAAACTTTCTGACTATCTGGAATTTCATTAAACAGCTGAAGGACGTAATAGCAAGATATGTTTTATTCTCTTTATTTCTCACTGTTCTTGGTAGTTGCTGCATTGATATATCATGATGATAACGTTGTACATCTAGAAATTAAAGAAATTATTCATTTTGAATACATTATTCAAGAATTCAATATACAGACATACGAAGAGAGCATGTTTAATCTCAATGTTGAACACAGTTTTATTATATAGAGAGTAATTTAAGAGTACTTATACTACTTGAAGTTAATGAAATATCTTACTTCAGTCTCAGTTTAGTAAACAACAGGAAATTGGAGACAACAACAAACATGTTGAATTATCTATTTTCACTGTTCAGTAATCAGCTGAATGTATAAAAAGAAAAAAACAATCTACATGAAGATGTGGTCGAATGTTAGAATTGGTGAAGGCGCTGATGGTAGCTGGTGTTAACCTTGGATGTTTTTTTCTCTATATTTTCACTTTTATGAAGATAAGGAACAAAGTGTATTAAAGGATTAAACTATATACATGAAGATTTGGACAAATTTATTGACAGAAAAAAATCTATCTACATGAAGAATTGGTAGAATGTTAGAATTGGTGAAGGCGCCGATGGTAGCTGGTGTTAACCTTGGATGTTTTTTTCTCTATATTTTCACTTTTATGAAGATAAGGAACAAAGTGTATTAAAGGATAAAACTATATACATGAAGATTTGGCAGAATGTTAGAATTGAATTTGTAAAGGCACTGATGGTAGCTTGTGTTAATTGACCTATGATATGAATTCTCTTTATTTTCACTGTTCTTTTATTAAGAAAGGAGCTAAATTATTGAAAGAAAACAATATGTACATGGAGAGTTTTGAAGAAGTCTAGAATTGGTAAAGGCGCTGATGGTTCCTGGATTCAACACTTTACTTTGGAATCTCAGAATATTCTTAAACAGCATCTTTTCAGTCAATGGGTTATTTTATTTGTTAGCAAGATGTGAATTAATGCTTCAGTTTAACCATTCAGAATGCTTTGACTGAAGTTAATGATTAGAATAATTTGGAGCATTTCAGAGCCTTTATTTTAGAGATTCTAAACATGACTTTTTATCACCAATTCCAATAAAAAGATTGCTCTCTATTCACTATTGACAATAATTATGAATCATAAACCGTGTACAATAAAAATCTGATTGTTCCTTGATCACAATGCTTGAACTGGTAACAGCGCTGATGGTAGTCCCCTCCCTGCAAATCTCAGAATATTCTTTGATTACCTCTTATTAGCCCAGACAAATCCTTGGTTATCTCAGTTGTTAGTAAGGTGTGATTGCTGTAATTTAATCACTCAGTATGTTGCGACTGATGCATCAACAAGATACATGTTTATAATGAGAATGATATGAAATAATGATCGATGAAATTAATTGAGCCCAAAAGGATACCAAGTGTCTACTGAAGACATATAGTATTTTCCTTTTATCATTAATTCCAAATGTAGATCACCTTCTTTCGCAAACCACATGCACCAAATATATGACTGTTCCTTTACCTCGATGTTCTAGTGTTCTTATTTGAGTGGGGTATATGTTTATCATATCAAAACTGCTACCAATCTAAATGATGTTAGACCTAATAACCATTTTTTGTAACAAGAGCACTCAGATGCTTAATGCTTAAGCACATTCTTACATAAAGTTTGATATATGCATTTTCTTTCACTTATCTTAATCTAATGTAGACGCCATTTGACAAACTCCATTTCATGATGTATTTTGTTTTTTCATTTTATCAAAATCATAGACACAATAGTCAATTTCATAACAGGTAGAGGAAATAAACTGAGTACAAACAATTGTTATTGATTTCCCAACAGTTAGAAGTAAATAAGGTGTGAAAATGCAGATGCTAAAGTCCTCCAGGGGATCTTATAAGCTCCTATATGTGCATATTTTAGAACTTGCACACACTATCTTCTGATATGAATGAGTTGACTGCATCTATCACTCAAAGAATTCTATCAATTTCTATTTTGTAAAATTTGTAAAAATCTTTTCTTTATCAAATAAATTTTTCTTATCATAATCATCCCTTAACTTTTTGTTCATTTTTCAAAATAAATAAGGTGTTGAAATAAACAGGTATGCAAATATATCTTAAGAATCTTCTTGCTCTCTAATATGATAAAGGGTTATACATTACCGACATCTGTTGAAATGGATATGAAGATCATATCCTTAAATACTTGAGGATTTTTATTGTACTTTATCTATTTGTCATAACAAAATCTATGATCATATGCATACAATGTATCTCATAAATTTACCCAATGCCACAAATTGACACTCACTATAGTTATAAATCTAATATGAATATGTTAAAGCCTAAATCACACATACCAGATGCTATTTATGTTGTTTCATTTTTTTTACAAGAATTGCAACTTTATACCTCTATAATGTGACTAATGTGATGTGAGTACCACCAAAAGCATTACTATCATATTTATAGATGCAGATGAATATACATCGAACTTATTAATTTAATGTATTCAAATGTAAGGAGATTTGTGAGTTTATTACTTACAGTTAGTTTTGTGGTATGCTAATTTGAAAGGGTCATGATCAAAGGTTAGGAGACAGGACAGGTGTCTTACGTGTGAATAAGGTAATACTCACAGTGTTTGCCTGGTACTGATGCTAATTACTTGAGGAGCTCAGGTTAAATTATAGACACTTTTTAACCAAAGAAATTCTAAGATTCTATTTTCAGTTTTAATCTTGCCTGGGCAAGCCAGTGTGACTCTTGCTTTTGCTGAAATACCAGTTTGTCATAATTGACATTGATTTATAGTGTAATCAGTTTTATGATCAATGGTTCATTATCATTCATTCTTTTCTCACAGAAGATTTTGTTTGATTTTTTGCCATTGATTGAAGTAAATTAAGCCTTTAAATTAGCAAAAATGGAAACTTGCTTTATTCTATTTATAAATTGCTACATTATATCCATTAAATTTCTTTTTATGATTTAATGATAACAAATGTTATGAAGTATGATGCCAAGATGGGAAAAGTCATCTTTTGATGACTTTTGTGTAAAGATTTATATTTCCAGAAAACTTGGTATAATCTCAAAGAATAAAGATATCAAGGCTTTTGTAGCTTTGAACCGTGAATTTGGACAGTTGATTCCAAATGGAATATTAAGCTTTGATTGACATGAGCAATCCTGTCTTTGTTTGCAGATCATGACACTGGAATCGGTAAACTCAAAGATTCCAGAGATATTTCTAGCTTTTGATAAGACCCTGAACTATGATTTAGGTTAATTGAATCCGTTGGAATTTCAGGGAAATTGCTAGCATTAGCATTCTTCTCCTTATTTACAAATCGTGACAATAGAATTGGTAATCTAAAATCTAAAAGAAAGAATTCTAGTGTTGGTTCCAATCAGGAAAATGGTTGAGCCTCATCAATCTTGTGTCAAATGTTATTCACATATGTAATGCTAAAAATGTTAAGATATAAATCTTTGTGAAGACCCTTTGCTGTGATTTTGGTTGATGAGGTCTATTTGATTATAATTTGGAAGATTCTATTCCTGCACAACCATCTGTTGCAAGTTTGGCATATTTCTGAGTCTTTATTTTGTCAAATTGTGTGTTGTCTTAACTTACATCTTTAAATGATTTCATGCATTGTAGGAAATATGTGTGCCTCACACAGGTGAAAGAACTCCAGTCCTCATTGGTTACAGAACAATCTGAATTCTCATTTTTCAACATCATTGATTATACAACAGAAGTTTATTGCAACCAATCAAAATTCATAATCCTAGAAAATGCTGTCCTTGTAACAGAGGGAATTGGGAAATATGTCACTTGAGGTCCCATTGTTGGAAGAGAGTGTATGCAGCTTTTAAATTTCAGAGTTTGGAATTCATAATTTTTGTAAGTATCATATCATGAACAACAACAAAAGATGAACCAGATCTGGAGCAGTTTCCTTGTGTTTGAGGACATTGATCTGAGTTTTTGGTTAATTGGTACTTATGTATCATATGATATCTTGACATATATTGATTTCCCTATCATCAACGCTCAGAAGATTAATGTGGAGGAGTGATAACTTTGACATGACTGAAAAATGATATCCTGATGTTCGAGTAGATCCTGAACTCAGGTTTGGGTCAGTTGATTTAAATCTACATCAGCATATGCTTTTACTTTAACTTTCTTGTTCCAATTTATACTTGAAAATAAAACAAAAGTATATGGAAGATTCACAAGGATATATATATGAAATCTTTGTTTTCAAAAGTAGACCTATATATATAAGTATTTTAAGGTTAAATAATTCCTTTTGCGTGACATGATCATGTGTCATTTGCAAATCATACCATATGAGTTTGATATGCGATATTTGGGATATTGACATTTATCAGATCTGTTTGCAGATCAAGAGACGTTTGCTAAGCTGTGGTCAAGCACACCCAGATCAGTGATTTTGGTAAATTGATTCCAACTGATATTATCTTGACATCAGCAATCCCCAAATTGATCACCAAACTATGCAAGAAATCAGGTTAATCTCAGGAAAATGTGGAGAATTTTTAAAGATTAAAGTAAGGTCAAATATTATGGAAGACTTTAATTGTGTTCAAGTAGAACCCATTCGGTAATATTTGATAATTGTTGAGGTTTTCTTGATCCCCAACTTATACTAGATATCAGAACAAATCCCACTAAGATATGAAAAGTCAAATTTTATCTGTGGATATTGTCTTGACATCAAAAATCTTTCCTTGATCCCCAAACTATGTTACAAATCAGAAAAATTCAGTAAAATGAGTCAAATTAAATAGTGTATATAGGGGTGATTGTAAATGTAAAAACTGTGTCTGTCTCTAAGTAAAATATGGAGAATTTAAAGGATTAGGTAAGGAAGACTATATCAAGTATACACTATTCTTTTATTTTGGTAAATTGAATCTGTGGATGTTATCTTCTCATCAAAGATCTTTTCTTAATATCCATGTTGTCAGGAATCCCAAGACAATATGGAGAATTGATAGCATGGAAATGGATAATAAACAGAATACTTGTGTTCAAGGATATCAAGATAAATAATTGATTTTGGAATTGATTCCAATTTATTTTATCTTAACATCACCAATATTTCTTTGATTTACAAAGCATACCAAACTCAGAAGGATATTAAGATCTATAAATGAGTATGCATCCGGAATTGAATAAAATCCATTTATCATTCAAAACTGGCTTTTACAGTCGACATCACTTCTGTAAGATGATATGATATCTAAGGTCAATATCTACAATGTAGATATTGGAACAATCCAAATGTCATAAGTCTTTTACATCATCAGTTGATGACATTACAATGCTTTGGCATCACTGAAAACACTGATGACCATACTATGATGGTCGAATGATGATGACAAAACAATTTGCAAGTCTCGGATATTTCTTACTTTAATCAACTCATTTTGGTATGTTTGTTATCAGAAGAAACTTGGGTGAGATTCTTTGTATCACATCTCCCCTGTGCTTCGATCACTCCACTGGCTTCAAATATCTGCAAGAATTACTTTCAAACTCCTCGTTCTAACTTATGACTGTCTCTACAATGATGACTTCCCATCCTATCTCAAAGAACTCATCTCTCCATACTCACCTCAGCGAAGCCTCAGATCCTCCAGTGACTCCCTCTTAACTCAACCCAAATCACTTAATCGACTTTTCGAGCGTGCCTTCTCTTTTGTCAGCCCACGATTGTGGAATTCACTTCCTCAAAACCTCAGAAATACAACTACTAAAGATACATTTAAATCACAGCTTAACCCCACCTGTTTTTGTCTGTGTACGTGTAAATACCAATGTATATATTTCCAGTTACCACTGTATTAGCGCCACTGAGCATCTTGAGGTGGATATTAGGCGCTTTACAAATGCATTATTATAAATATATATATATATATATATCTGTAATGTGAGTTTTGATTGATTCAAGGGTTAAAATTGATATCGTCAGAAACTCTATTGAACATGGAACATTGACAAAATTTATAATGAAAGCAACTGATAATATGGATTTGAGTAGATCTAAAGGTAAATTTTGGTAAATTGATTCCATTAGAATACTTCTCATATATATGTTAGACACTTACAAACATTATTCTTGAATGATAGATTATTGATTGATTATTGATAGAGTTGATTGATAAAGGAATCAGATGTGTTATCTGATCTCAACATACCAAGAAGGAAAGGTTTAAATTGTTATCTCTATCTAGAATCATTTTTTCTGGTTTGATTCATTGATTTTGATATTTAGTTTAGGGTTGAAAACTAGATAATATATGATTGTTGTTCAGAGGATTGATTACCATAAGAATATGGTTGAAAGCACTATTGTTGTATCAATAGTTTTATAGATATCTAGACATTAGCAATATTATCTGTATATGCAAATCATAATAACTGGGAAGATGATTTCAAATTCTTAATTACTTTGATTATATTATCTTTAGATTTGGTCAAACATGGCATTTTGGTGAATTGATTGGAAAATAGGGGTCTTGTCATGGCACGATTGTCACACTATTTGCTGAATAAATAGATATGTAGGTATATGTATCAAGTTAAATTAGTATGCATGAAGAACCAATATATACATAACCATTCTGAGTGTCAAATTTACAGGAATCAAGGAAATGATTTTGAACAGAAATCAGACCATGCCAGAAGTATGTGATCCCCTCAGGAAATTTTTTTTGTCTTTAATCTAAACCTCAAGTAATGATTTCCTCGATGTAAATGTAGTTTAGTTTTAGAAGTACAATGCACTATTCACTTACTCTCTTCTGACTTACTACACTTAGGCAACTTGTGAAAATAACATTCCACACATGAGAAATTGGATAAGTAAAAAGACTTGCAGGGCTTTTGAATTAGGTATGGTATTTTGTCAGTGAGTAATTTTACAAGAATCCACGAGTCCCTCGAAAATAGGATAATCCTTAGCTCCTGGCGCTTATGTATTGAATTTACTTTCTTTATACAGTGCAAGAGAAAAGATTTCTTTCTAAGGGTTTATAAATAAAACCCTTTTGCCAGAGGGCATGTCTCATTTGTAACCCCTTCAATCAGAGGGCCGGATAGGTTTCCGACATTTACATCTCCCCATTGTCAGGAAGTTCATGGGAAGCGCTATATTTGCTCCAAGACTTTGACAGACAAGCCCGTAGGACACATCAGTGATTGACAAAGCATTCAGCAGGATCTACGAAGAAGATCTTTATATAACTGTCTCTGACAGTATTAATTAACTGAATCATCAGCCCACAGGACAGATAAACTTAGATAAGTTACATTATATCTCATGAGAAGTTGCTAATCAGATTTCCTCTCAGATATTTACCATTCCCCCTGACAATTGCAATGACATTCAATCTGCACAGGAGAAGTTTGTTATCAGATTTCCTCTCAGATATTTTCCGTTCCATCTGAAAATTGCAATTCCATTATATCTGTACATGAGGGTGGGTTATCAGATTTCTTTTCAAATATACACCATTTCATCTGACATTTGCACCTACAGACAATCCAATTTTGTTCAAGTTATTTAAGCTGTACCTTTATGTTTATTGAATGAAACATCAGCCAATAAAAAATTAGATAAACTTCAGAAACAGTTATGCGCAAATCGTCTAGATATTACCAATCACACAACAACTTTAAAGAGGGTTTGCTCATTAGGCCTATAAGATTATACTAGCATTCTTTATGGCATGCAAAGGCATCCATTATTTATATCATTTTCAACAGATTACCTCAAAACTGAAATTTTGATGGGTGATGCCCCCTTTCCTTCTCTGTTATATCATTGGTAGTCATAATCCCTGAAATACTTACAAAATAAATCTTTTACTGATATTTTAAGCTGAACTTTTCAGACTCGTTCTTTGTTTGTTCATCTTGTATATATCCTGCTTTATGTTAGGCATTGATAGAAGATTGTCCACCTTGAAATTGTCTTTGACTTTTCTCCAGAGACCAGTATGGCCAGCTAGGATGTTCAAATATGTTCATGTAATTTTTATAAAGCAGAGTAAGATTAGTATAAGTAAAGAATTGATAAGAATCATTTCATAAGCAAAACTGTCATAATGTAATGATAGACTCCCGAGACTATATTATCATTTTGTGTTCTATCACTTAAAAGTTGATTAGCATAATAAAGATTATAAAATATTTTAACATTTCAAATGAACATTGAAAATTGAAATCATTGATTCTAAGATTTGTTTCCTATTCTCAGTGCAACCTGGGATTATCGATCAGGTTTTAATCTTTTGTCTCATTGACCTTGAGTTTCAGACAAAAGTTACAGTACAAGTTTTTTATGTTATAAGTACAAATCCTACAACATTCTGACAAAAGGTTTTGAAAGTTTTGTGTTCAAAATACATATTATTCAACAACCTGAAAAAGTTTCTGAAAACCTGTGTAATAGAAATCTTCCTGAATATAATCAGAATTAATCCAATATAGCAAAGCTCATGCACATGAGCTCCAGTATGGAATTGACAGTTGTAAACCAACATTTCCATGTCATAATCTCCCCGCACGTTTTCTTGTTATCTTGCATATTCATCAACAGAAACTCCACACTCATATGCTTTTCAACGGATATTGCAATCGATACTTTTCTGGAATATGAAAAAAATTATTGATATCCATGTGTGAGAAACGCAATTGAATATTGGATCAGTAAGTGGAAGTTTTAAATCTGTGATATTACAGCTGAGTACCTTCCAACTGTGTTTTGTTGATGCGCTCTGCAGAGTTTTTTCCCTGTTTTTATGATTTTCCTCTTGGTAATATCAGGATTGCCTGCTTCCTGTATGACGAGCAATTTAAGTTATGAAGTTAATGGCTTGGATTTGTAAGTTTGTAATTTCAGTTTTATTGATTCGGGTATCACGTGAAATTCTTGAAATTCGCACTGGCAAAATGAAATATTTTTTGGGAGAGCTTTTATTTAGATTAAAAATGAAAATTAATTGAGCCCTAAACTGAAATACTATTTTAATAAGATTCAGTATTACAAAGCTTAAATCTGACTATTATAGACTGTGATCCCAAATAAGTCACATACTATAGTTTCTCCATCTTAGTACTCTTTGTGCTTTTTGTCAATAGTTATGCTCAAAATATTATAGAGTTTTATCTCACTTATGAACCAAACATTCTAAATACTTACTCTGTCTTCTTTTTCAAAATCATTTTGAGGTGACAATAAATATACTGCTTTTATGTACCATGTCAACATGTCTCTGTGTTAATTTTAGGAGGAAGGATAAAGCAGATTTAATTCATTGTTTCTCTACTGTAACAATTTAAGTTATATGTTTAATTGAGATTTTGAGTTCTTATAAAGGTCTGTAGTGATCATTGTAAAAATCCTTGTAAGAACACTGAGTAACACTGCTAAACTGAGGAGGGGAGATGTAGTACTGTCACCCATGGCAATTTCTTAACAGTAGCAGAAGGGGAAACACAATTCATAAGAACTCAGGATATGATTAAATAGCATTGTCCAATTCAGTGAATAAAAATTATTAGTAAGAATTTCATTTAATTTCAAAATTAAAAATTAATCAAAAAGTTATGTAAGTTTATTGATTTCTCATCAATTAATACCACTTTTATTGTGTTAAACTTAACGGTGTAGGTGTCGAAAGCTTGGTTCAAAATTAAATAGGGGTAAAAAATGCACTAAATACAACCCCCCAAAAAAACAACAAAATGGATTTATCTCCTATTTATTATATATCATATTTTATCTGTATGATAAAGGTCATCACCTTATTTTATTTCTTTTTAAAGGGCACAGTGAGTCTTTAACATTTTAGTTCACATGAATTCACTTTGTCTTATACAATTAAGGATTCCCCTTGGTTAAGTCCATTTTGGTGATTGTTACAAAATATTTAAGGTATGAGCTTTTATTTGTTAAATATTTTTACAAATTTCTTTCGCAATTTTGTCTAGAAAAGGTATATGTCAAAATTTATTCAATGACTTTTACGTTAATGTAGATTAATATCAAAACATATTTTTCAGAATTGTCAGAGTCAAAAATGACATTAAAACAAATAAAAAATAACATATGATCATGTTTCTGATGAAATTCAAATTCTTTTAACACAATGATTTTGTTCACTTGTACTTTTATGGCAATAAGCTGTTATAAGTGTATTTCAGAAACACCCAAGATGCTTTCAAGCTAGAACAACGTTAGAAACCCTTAGCTACCAACTCTGAATAGAAGCACTACACTACAGCCAACGTATGTTGGATAATGTTGGATAATAGTTCGAGACAACAATAAGCTCTATAGTGGAAATTGGTGCATTCATCAATATATTTTAGAGACATAGTCAAAATTAACTACTTCAGACATAGGATATGCTAAGCTTTTGATCTTTGAGTGGGTGTTTGTATGCATTTACAAATGTCTATGGTACTTTCTTTTACATTTTTTGACAACGCTAAGCTTTTTATTGGTCAGTATGTGTTTCAGGAATGTCTCAGTTACTTTATTGTGTAAGACAACACATAGTTTTGGACAAAGAATGTTTCTACATGTATTTAAGAAAAATTAAAAACTTGACAGTCAGAGTTCTAACTTGGATCTATGAGCTGCTGTGTGGGAATGTCCATGATATCAAGAGCAATTACACAACTCCTGTCATTGTTGGTTAAACATACATTTAAGAAACATTCAGTGGTACTCCATTCTTTCTAGACAATTTCAGTAGCAGTCCGTAGTTGCATTGTCCAAACAAGCATTTCAGCAATGTGTAGTGATAATTCTAGCTCTAGACAACTCTAAGATTCCATTTGTGCATGGTTGTTCAAAGATGCATTCTAGAAACATTCAGTGATATGTCCATTCTTTCTAGACAACTTTAAAGGCACTTATGCATGCCAATATTTCGTATATATAATCAATGCACAGATAATGAATATACAGCTGCATATCAAAAGTTTGTTCACTTACTACTGTATGTTAGTGCAAATATCATGTAATTTGGGTTTGGTTTGAAAGTTAATAAAATGACTTCAGCAGAAACGACAAAGCATCTGTCATTGTCAATGTGTAAAATAGCCATTCTTAAACGAATTGTGAGATTGTCTCTTGTGCTAAAATTTGAATTTTGGCGTGTTCAAATAGACAGAAGGCGTCACAATTTCGAAATTCCGATTTTCTTAAATTTCGATTAAAATTTTCCATTTCGACCCTCTGAGAAAAAACTCAGCAAAATAATATTGACTTAATGCAGACGAACAACCATGACTTGTGTTTAAATCTGTTGAACTCTTATTAAGGATTTTATGGAGAAAAAATACAATAACTGTTTTCGAAATTTTGACCCCTGGTCACTTCAGTGACCTGCCAAAAACAATTACGTTTAACTAGTTATGATATGGTATACGATTGCGTTAAGATGCATTGGATCTTCTCTTCTGCATTGAAAATTTATAGTTATGCGATTCTTTTTGGCAATACTACGTGGCCTCAAAGACATGTCAAATTACATGACATTTGCACTAGAATATGCAGGTATGTGAACAAACTTCTGGTATGCAGCTGTAGAGGCAAAAATGGCAATTGCTATCTTATCCAATAACAATGCTTATACTTCATTTTTCAAATCCATTATTTTCAAGATTGCAACAGTATGTCATTGTTTGTTCTCAGCAGTTAAGAGTTTAAAATTCATTACTAGTTCAGCTGTTTTCATCTGTCCATATTTTGTCCATTTTGTGCACAGTTTACCAAAGGTTTTTTGTAAGTCAACTTCAGTCATCTTAACTTTTTCATCTCGCTTACAGGTCAATTGTAAAGAATAAAAGTATTTCATTGCATCAATAGAAAGCTGAAGTGAGTGCCTATTAGAATAGCCAATTTTAACCGGAAAAGTGTTCTTCAATGCCTTAAGATGTAATCTATGTTTGTTCAAAGAGCATTCAGTGGTACTTCTATTCCATTTCTAGACAACTCTCAAGAGACAGTTTTAGGCAGTTCTTCAAAGAGACAGTCCAGAAGCATTCAGTGATACTTCCATTCCATTTCTAGAAAACTGTAAGATTCAGTCTGTGTCATTGTTCAGACATGCATTTTGGTAGTTGAGTGATAATTTAACGTTTAGTTCCAGACAACCCTCAACTTGAGTCTGTGTTTGGTTGTTCAAACATGTATTCCAGAGGCATTCAGTCATACTTCCATTCCATCTCTAGAAAACTATAAGATTCAGTTTGTGTCATTGTTCAGACATGCATTTTGGTAGTTGAGTGATAATTTAAGTTTTAGTTCCAGACAACCCTCAACTTGAGTCTGTGTTTGGTTGTTCAAACATGTATTCCAGAGGCATTCAGTCATACTTCCATTCCATCTCTAGAAAACTATAAGATTCAGTTTGTGTCATTGTTCAGACATGCATTTTGGTAGTTGAGTGATAATTTAAGTTTTAGTTCCAGACAACCCTCAACTTGAGTCTGTGTTTGGTTGTTCAAACATGTATTCCAGAGGCATTCAGTCATACTTCCATTCCATCTCTAGAAAACTATAAGATTCAGTTTGTGTCATTGTTCAGACATGCATTTTGGTAGTTGAGTGATAATTTAACTTTTAAATCCAGACAACCCTCAACTTGAGTCTGTGTTTGGTTGTTCAAACATGTATTCCAGAAGCATTCAGTGATACTATCATTCTAATTCTAGATAACTCTAAACTTCCATCTTCCCTTCATTCATGTATTCATCCAATGTTTTGTGTCCCCTGATTAATGACATCAATCTTGTCATGTCCTTGGGACTTCTGTGGCTGAATCAATAACGGTTGTCATTTGTCCATCTTGCACCACCAATTCCCAGGAGATGTCTGATTTTTATTCCATTTGTCTTGGTCTATCTATGGTTAGCCTGTCAGATTTTGCAGCTAGCAAGCTGAACCTGTTTTGGTATTTTGAATAGAGGTATAATGAGGAACTTTCAGATTCTTTGAGAAGGTTTCACTGTAGTTTTGAAAAAGGGTCTGATTTTAGTCAAATTATCTAAATTTATTTGTGGCAAGCAAGTCAAATGTTGTATCAATGCAATTGGAACTTTCCAGAAATATACTGAAATGACGTGAAACTGTTCAGCTGGTACCAATATTTTCCTTAGAATTACACAAAATGTGCATGCTTGTTTTCAGTACAAATAGTCTTTAACTGATATTATTCTGTGAGAGACATTTATGTATTCTGAATTTACTTTATTGAAAGCTATCATAAAAGAAACAGACCTAACATTGATATCTTTTTAACAAAATTCAGGACTGAAGATCGAAGAAAGAAATAAAGAAGAAAATTAGCAAATTTGCTTAGATCAATACAGTTTATTAATATGTATATTCATAAATTCTAAGCTTCTGTGTAAGCTTGATGACAATAAGAGATGTAAATGTGTGAAACTTATCCCTCTCTGATTGCAGGGGTTTCAGACGAGACATGCCCTGTGGCAAAATGATTTTATTTATAAACTCTAAGCAAGGCACCTTCTCTCTTTCTTTGAATAATGGATCCAGTTAATTCATTACATCAGCGCCATTAGCTGAAATCTGAGAAAGTTTTAACAAAGATTTATTGGTCAAGAGGTGTGTATATCACAATAAATGCAGAATGTCTTGTTTAAAAGCTTTTAGGACTGACTCTTTAAATAGTTTCTCACATTTAATTGTGATGTGGCTGCATCTCTTCACTAAGAATAACCTAGAGGTTTCAAACAATATTATGTATCATCTTATATGATTTTATGATATTTATTTTCATACTTTTTGACATAAATTGATATGTTATGATTCTATTTTATATTATTCTGAATGTAATGTAAATCGTAAGTGTTGTCATTTATTGGAAAAAATCCCAGTTTCCTTGGTAATTTATATAGTTTTACAAATATTAAATAAATTTGTGTTCAGGACGACAATGATATATGGATATACAACTTCTTTATTACACAGTGGCGACGTTTTGGTATAGATCCTTATAACGTTATCAAGCATATGATATATATGATATGCTTGATAACGGTATAAGGATCTATACGGAAACGTCACCACTGTGTAATAAAGAAGTTGTATATCCATATATCATTGTTGTCCTTATACTACCAACTTCTAGAATGCCACTGAAACAATTCAAATTTGTGCTCATTTCATATTTTAGAAAATCAGTTATCCTATGAAGTTCATACTATGAAAACATGTTTTTTTTATCATTTTCCCTGTGATATCATGTACAGAGGAGAGTCATTATCAAACATCAACTTTGTTGATCAAAGTTTGAAGTCCCAATGTGTAATGATTTATCTGTGGTTGAAACTATAACTTCATTATTGAACATTTTGGAAAAACAAATTCAAAACCAAGTGGTTTTTGAGATAGTTTAAGGTGAGATGATCTTATGTAGTAAATAATTCAATTGAAACTTGCTTCAATAAAAACATCTCATTTCAACTTGCAGAAACAAAATTTAACAAGCTTAAAATAATTAAATAATTAAAACGTATGTGCACAAGGTCATTTGATTTTGATCATTGTATCATCTTACATGGAAGAATATCTTTGATAGTGAACAGAACATGACCTTTCTTTGTTCAAAGGAACTTTAAACTTTTAATCACAACCAAATTTTCCATGGAGCAAATTCATGCTCCTATCAAAAACATGTTATGCATCAAGTGTTATATAAATGTATATAGTCATGTAAGTGTTTTTCATGGAGAAGTATCCAAGACAAAGAATTAACCATAAATTACATTTTGAATGAGGTTAATTGCTCCTGAAAAAGATCTTATGCCCAGAATTGTTCTGTCTAAGTCATTGTATTTGTAGATGATCCACATGTCACTTTGATTAGTAAAACTATTTGTATATTTCATTATTGGGCAAAACATGTTTTACATCAAGTCTTTTTTTGTGCATGATTATATTTGGAGGTCTTGCATGAAGAAATATCTTTGAGAAGTTTCACAGTACATTAACTTAATTTCTTAAATGAACATCCAATTTTGCAGACAAAAATCATCATGGGGCAGAATAAGCTTCAAACCGAAAACCTTTTTCCCCTCAAGTTGCATGTCGGTTATCTCATTAGGTGATCATGCTGGGAAAATGTCTTTGATAATTCTTCAAATGGTACTTTCTTTGTTAGATTATATCCATCTCACTTTATCTTGTAAACGATGATTTATCATGGGCCAAATTATCTTCATAATTGAAACATGTTTTATATCAAGCTACTGGTCTATGATATTTTATGGTTAGGTGGTCTTGCTAAGAGTCTTATCTTCGATACTTCTAAAGAACTTAAACATGTTATGTGAAATGATCCACTTCATAGATCTTGATTTATCATGGGGCAAAAACTACCTCATAACTGAAACATGTTTTACATCAAATTACTGGTTTATGAAATTTTATGGTGATATGGTCTTGCTTAATATAATCTTAAATAGTATCTTTGATAATTCAATAGAACTTTATACTTGTTCTATAAAATGTTCCACTTGACACTGCATGATAATTTATCATGGGACAAAATCTACTTCATAATTGAAACAATTTTCACATTATGTTGATAGTTCAGGGTCATGGTGGTCTCTCATGGAAAAATGTCTTTCATAATTTTACAAACTTTAGACGGAACTGTTAAATGAGCCAAATATTACCTTAAATTAACAATAACTCAATATAAGCAAGATTATTTTCATAGTGAAAGCTTGTTTTGAAGCAAGTTGCTGGTCCGTGAAACATCTTTGATAACTCACTGGAACTTCCCCTGACAAGAGATCGTCATTAAAGACCAATGATTATCTATGTTGGTATATCTCTATTTTTTACCGAACTGATAACCAAAAATTATGTTAATCCAACTGTTTGTTTGCATCTTAGAATTATTGCATAAAGAATCAAACATATAAGTCCATTTCTACAAAACGTCAACATTATTTGTTTGGTAAGCCTCAACCATTGAAGACCATGTTGAAAATTGACTTTAAAGGAGGAAAGGCACTATTCAAAGCTTTCTTTTTGGAGGTATTGTTTGTGTAGGGCTATTCAGAGCAATTAAAGGATACATACCTTTAAAAGGATTTGTTAACCCATGTTGGAAACATTAGTAATTAAGTAACAAAATAAAAGGAAGTATATATCAAGGAAACAAATAAGAAAAAAGAGGCCATTACTTTTTCGAACATTAATTTATTGTCTGTAATTGATTTTTTGTTTCTTTTTTTGTCCTATTCAATTGAATCAGAATCGAAACCTGGCTTCCTGGGCGACAAGCAGATGCTCTACATCCCCAATTAACATTTTTACTCTGGAAAAATAACCTAAAAATAAAAATAAACGGGAGATTTTGATATTGTCAACAAGACATCAACTATCTTGGTCAACAGATAGTAGTGCCATTTTTCATGATTTTTAATCATCTAATGTTCTTTCGAGGATCAACTGTTACTTTTCTGGTATATTTGATATCCAATGAATTGTGACCTGAAACATACAATCAATTCATTTAATAAATTTATAAAGTCCTTAACTGATTTTTAAAGATTTAGTCAAATTGATATGTATATATCTTGTTAATAAATGATGATGTCATTTATGATAATTCAACTTTAAAGGTGTCAAACATTCGCATTGGCAAAAATTGACACAAATACAAATAAATAAATTACCATAACCAAATTAGCATATTTCAATAGTGGATCAGTGAATTTTATAGGCAAAAGTAGAATTATAATCTTTTTTCATAGCGTAATGTTTAATCATGTGGAATAAACAGCAATTCAGGATAGTGGAAACAACCTTTTTTGCACCGAAAAAAATATCTATGAGATTATCCCCAAAGTGTTTTATGTTTCCTAATTGTCTACAAAAAATGCTTTCAAGATTCCCTGGTGGACATTGATCATAGCTACTTCCACAATTGGAACTAACAGCCTTGTTATCTCTGCTCCTATCAGCAACCTCACATCACAGGATGGTGTCCTAGTCAATTATATGCTCGGTACATTACGTACCAGTGTGTATAATCAGCTCGGAAAGTAACAAGTTGGATTTTTTAAATGATAAGAAACCAAAACATCAACCAGAACAACCTAAAAATTCTTGAGTAATTGACTGTCGATGTCCAGCAACCAGTGATAATTGATCAAGGATATTGTTTTAAATGGGGTACTTATAATTTCCAACTCAATTCCTCTTATTTCATTATCTAATAAGGACTTCTCAAGATTTTCATTGTGAAAAACACAATATAATTGACGAATAATTTCACCTTTTCTATATTAAACCTGCTGGGTTACTGTGTAATTGATGTTGTGTATGGCGTAAAAATAAGTTATGTATTTATATGCATGATTGTACGTTTATATACCTGGGCCTGGTTGTTCAAAACTCGGGTTATCTCTTAACCAGCCGTTAGGTCTTTTTAACCGACTATTTACTTTAACAGAGCTGTTATGTTGTTGTTCAAACCTTGGTTAACTTGAACAGATGGTTAACTTAAAGATAACACACCTAAGGACCGCCGCTATCTTTTCAGCAGTGTGGTTAACTCACAAAATGGCTAACGCTGCCTTCATGTTGCCAGTTCATCAAAGGAAGCATAAGGTGTATCGTGGACTTGCCTTTAACGTAAGGCTATACTCTAATGAAGAATTGCGCCTCTTCTACCATTTTGGAAGAGATTCTATCGACTACCTTGGCAACATTTTGCACCGCGACTTGCAACATCCGACAAACAGGGGTAACGCACTGACTGTGAAACAACAAATGTTTTTTTGTTTTTTTATCACTTTATTTCTTTTTGAGTGAGGTACAGCTTTTTCATAACATCAATGTAAACTATGAAACAATTCAAGTAAACAAGTTAAAGCATATCTATTCAAATAAACAAGTTGTGGCAAGACGACCAAAATGAGACAAACTTATCGTATTTGCATTGTGTGTAGACGTTTGCTTTTTGTAGTTGATAATTATAATTTAATTTTGGTTTTAAGCCTGCTAGAGTCGGTAGAATGCTTGCTCATTTTCTAGCATAGATGTATTCCTTAGTTAGGATAAAAAGGAAGTTTAGAACATCATTTCTTCTTTCACTGAATCCAAAAAAGAATTGTCTCTGCCTTTAGGTTCAAATGGGTGTCTGTTTCATTTTCGATCCATTTTAGTAGATCTTGCCACAGCGTTTTTACAAATTTACATTCATAAAAAAGATGGAAAATTGATTCTGCTTCAACATTGCAGAATGTACATTGTGGTGATTCTATGAGGTTATATCTATGTAAATAATTAATTGTTGTGAGGATTGTATGGAGAATTCGATACTGGAACCATCTATGTTTCGCACTATAACATGCTCGAATAGGTATAAAATTGAATGTTTTCCATAGATTCAAACTTAAATCTATATTCACACAACAAATTTTAGTTGCCCTTCCTTTTATGCCAGTGGGAGTTTTTTACAAGTTGTCTGGGACACGCTAGGTATAGACAAAAGAACTGTGTCAAGAATCGTGCGGGATGTCACGGATGCATTGGCGGGAAAACATAACGAGTTTATTATATGGCCGACTGACCGAAAACTTTGTCAAAAAGAATTTGCGCTTGGTGGTTTTCCCAAGTCATTGGATGTTTGGATGGGAGTCACATTTGCATACAAGCCCCCTCCAGAGATGAACATGCATATCGTAATGAACAAAATGAAAAAATAGCCTCCTTGTTATTTCTTGGTGATAATTTAACTGTTAGAGTAGTTATAAATCTTTCTTTCTTAGAGTAGTTATAAATCTTTCTTTCTTAAATAAATGGGGTATGTGTTATTCATTTCAAGAGTGTTATTAATTTTGAGGATAAAAGAGATCGAAACCAAGAAGTCATATGAGTCAAAGATATTGTGTTTCAGTTCAAGGTTGGTGGATAAAAATAGCTGTATGTTTGTCAAACATAAGCACCTGTCTGGTCGAGTCCAATTTTTTAAGAAAGACTAAGCGTTAAATTGAACTTATGTTTGCAGTTTTCTTTGCAGTTATCTAGTGCTTACAAAGGCTTGGGCATCGCATTTAATTTTTGCCATGTCTAATGTTATATATTTGTCAATTAACATTATTTAAAATTGGCAATTTAAATCTGCAAGCTGTACTTAAGTATTTTTAGAATGACTATGTAGATCATTTTTCTTCGACAATACTATGAGAACCCAAATTATAATTCATTGTGTGATGTTTTAATTGAACATACACTCTTTTCAAGGCCCTCTGGGATACTGTCAAAACTCGCATGAATTACATTTTCCATGTCGGCAGAGAAATTTTTACTTCTTTTCTTTTGTGGGGTGCAGGTGACGTATTGACCGTCCATTTTTTGGTAAACAGGAAGTTAACTAAATATGGAATTGTTGGATTTATGACAGCTAATCTGCAATCATAACCTCACTGTTAACTTTGATGGTGACTTTAACTAATGGCGGTTAAAATAACCAAGTTTTGAACAACTGGGCCCTGATGGGAAGAGCATTTTTGAAAAAATTAAAAAAGAGATAAGATAAATTGATGCACTCACTTGAGAGATTCAGCAGAATAACTTCTTACAATTGATAACAGAATTCTTGTAGTTTGGAACACGTCAGAATTTTCCCTGTGGGTTGGCATGGTGATGTGATGAAGTTGCTACATTACTGAGTTGTCAGTTTGAAACCATTCTGGTTATCAATTTATTTTCAATAATCTGGGTGCAAAATATTTATCATAAAGTTAGAAAAGTTAAGAAATTTGGGAATTTTAAACTCACTAGAGGGATTTAAGATATAAATTAATTTGCAAATGAAATATTTTGTAGAATTTGAGCATAGCTGATGACTTCTTCTCATTTGACCTAATTTTTAAAAAATAATCAAATTGGATGCTTGTAGTTTGAAGTGTTTTGTTATTGATGTTTAATGAAATAGAATCTTTATGAGAAATGTTATTGCCTCTTTTATTGCAGTTTGAAGAGTTCGATTACACTTTCATTGAAACTCATGATAGTGAAATTGATAGATGATCTAATATTTTCGAAAAAAAGCATCTAGTATAATAGATTTATTTTAATGTTTAAAGTTTGGAAGGGGGACATCACTGGGCATCACATGCACATATTCCTAGTTTTAATGGTAATTCCTGTCTCATGTAAAAATTCCATGTTTTCCAATGACATTATCTCTTGATTCAAAACAAAGTTCTTCGGTGTACCACTGGAATGAGTATATGCATCAACAGCTGATCGAGCTCACTATGTAAATATAATTAATGATATTTTTGGTTGACATTTTGAATTACGTGACCAGTTTAGGATAAAAACCTTTGACACGTAGTACTTGATCCTGTACAAAGCTCAGTCTTCCGCGACCAGGGAAGTTAAGCAACAATGGATGTGGCTTGCTGGATGGGTGGGGGACCAGCCTCATTACTGAATAAACTGAGCTTTTGAAGGGTGATTCCCTACCCAACACTGAGACAAATATTTATAGATTTGTTGTGTCCCCTTGGGCAAGAGACCATATTTGAAATAGGCCTCTCTCTTGAGAGATAACCTCTAAAGGCGCCTAATAGGTTGCATTCTCCGAAGGAGTTCGGAATGAAAACGGTACGATGTTGGTCCTCTACAAAACATTTTCGTTTGCAAAATAAATTTCGATCTTAAATCCCTCTGGTGAGTTTAAAATTTCCAAATTTCTGAACTTTTCTAACTTTAAATGAATATTTTGGTCTTTACACCAGAGTAATAATGTGTTTTTGATATATTAATAAGAAATAGTCTAATTTTTTCAGTGAAAAAGAGCTCAATTTGAAGCAAACAAATCTTCTATATTTTTGCATTGAAACTCATTTCTTGCTTTAGAATCAATCTGATCACATTGATTAGAAAAATTGCCATTGACAAAATGATGGAAACTGTACCTATCAAGTTAAGATGAGACTTCTCATTAAAAACTGGAGCGGTACATAACTTTTATAGAATTTATCATGGTTTAATTGACTTGCTGAAATACATATGTTATATTTTGGTGGCCAAGTTTTATAAACCATTAGGACAGTCATTACTATCATAATGTAGCTCTTTGTGTTTGACTGATGATTGTTTTCATTCCTCCGAACCTTAAAATTACAATAAATTTGTACTTTTACAGATCATGCATCATGATCGTGCATCATGCACTCAACACTTAAAGGGAAAAGTTTACCGAAATATATATTTCATCATTTTAATGACAACAGTACATTATTAAACACTGGCAAACTTCAAGAAATCACTGCATGAATTTATTCCAAAATAAAGTCATGATTTTTCCTCCTTCTGCAAATCAGTATTGCAAGAATTTTCTCTTGAAGATATAGGTCAGTTGCACAAAATTGGTATCTTTTTTTTTCTTTTTTTAAAATTTCCATTTGTATACAGTGCATTGATATATATCTTGATATATTGCAATTAACAGCTGGGTTGCAGTGAATAGTGAATAGAATTATAGTTTCAGTTTAGAATCAGTTTAATCAGTTGCTGCTTATATGCGTCTAAAATAGGTCAGTTGCACAAAATTGGTATCTTTTTTTTTCTTTTTTTAAAATTTCCATTTGTATACAGTGCATTGATATATATCTTGATATATTGCAATTAACAGCTGGGTTGCAGTCAATAGTGAATAGAATTATAGTTTCAGTTTAGAATCAGTTTAATCAGTTGCTGCTTATATGCGTCTCAACCAGACTCTAGTCTTTTCCCAAGTTAATGAATTATAGTTAAAGTTACAGTTTATAGTCAAAGTATTTAAATAAATATATATATGCAAGGTTATCTTCTCTTGTTAGTTTGGAGAAATTTGGCCTAGTTCATCCTGGCTGTCAGCACTTCCTTTCCATTATACATGAAAGTAAGTTAAATCTTTCATGACCGTCTTCTGAAGCTGTACAGTATGACCAATGTATCATAACAGACATAACAATTTGAAATTCTGACCACAAACCTATCCTCTACAAACTTTTCCAACAACAACGGCAAATTCAAGGCTATAGCTGACACAAACCCCATCAGTGGGAAACTGGGGATACTTATGTCCAGCTAATGGCTATTCTTCTGTGAATGACCACAAGATTGTGTGGCTGTAAATCAATAATGAATGAAACTGGACCGGTCAGCTGTGAAAGACATCATTGACAGGACGAACTGACCAACTGACATGGCCAGGGATTAATTACATAGCTCTAGAAGTGGTCGATCACATTAGTACCTATGTACGTAGTTCCAACAGGAACTATATAAAAACCTGGCCTAGAGATTATTTTCATAATTCTATTATGGTATTTGTCCTTTTGATTGTTTTAAGGATAATTTCTATTTTTTAGGATATCAGTTTTAGTTGATTTAAGTTTTGATACCCATTTACTTATAAGCCAGGCTTTTTAAAAAAAAATTCCCACTTCATTATTATTTTTAAGAAATAAAATTATCAACAAAATGTATACTTCTGTAACATAATGATAGCACCTTGACTTATAGATAGCAATAGGTCCTTATGTAGGGTCGAATATTGGACTAAATTCATGCTCAGTAACCATTATTAGTATTTAAAGTTCTGGTCATCACTGGTTTGATGACTGGTTGATCTCAATGTTGGACAAATGTCTTTCAAATTCTGAGACATATGTTTCAGACTGTGATGTCATCTTTTGCAAAAATTCACTTAATAGTACCTCTGTTCACCAAACACTATGAATTTCATTACGTTTTTATTTGAAAAGGAATTTACTCTTTCCAATTGATGCTTGGGTTGTTAAGGAGCTTCAAGAGAATGAAAAAGAACTATGAGTGTCCTTGTATCATTGAAATAAAGCCGTCATCTTTTTGCTTGGATTTATTCAAAGTTTAAACGATACTCTTTATTATTAAAGTATTGTTTCATGATCATTCAGAGAAGACTGAGACATTGTTTTAACAAATGAGCAGGTACAGTCAAACTAACCTTTATCTCAAAGCCAACATCTCATAGCATCTTATAGCATCTTAAAGCATCTCATGGCATCTCATAGCATCTAATAGCATATCATAGCATTGTATAGAATCTTGTAACATTTCATAGCATCTTATGGCATCTAATAGCATCTTATAGGATATCATAGTATCTTATAGCATCTCGTAGCAT
The DNA here is from genome assembly GCA_921293015.1 of Phorcus lineatus. NCBI lineage: Eukaryota > Metazoa > Mollusca > Gastropoda > Trochida > Trochidae > Phorcus > Phorcus lineatus. Next base: position 24,285,717 of record OV121088.1, on the reverse strand, counting down.
CTCATAGCATCTTAAAGCACTTGGTAACATATCCTATAGCATCTTATAGCATCACATAGCATCCCATAGCATATTTTCACATCTCATAGCATATTTTTTCATTTTATACCATCTCATATCATCACAAAGCATCTCGTAAAAACAATGGAATTTAGGGGAATTTAGGGGATCACAATCCTATTGATAGATCATAGATTCAAGATTCAAAATCTCATATCATCACATAACATCTCATAACATCATGGTATCTCAGCAGCTAATAGAATCTCAAAACATCTCACATCTTGTAGCATCTTAAACCATCTCATAGCATTCCACAGCTTCTCGAAGCATTTCACATCTTGTAGCATATTAAAGCATCTCAAAGCATCTCAAAGCATCTCATAGCATCTTATAGCATCTTAAAGCCTGTACCACACAAGGATTCATTGTACATGTTAAGCAAACAAGTTTTGTCCTGGAATAGTTTAAGATTTAAACAATACTCTTTATTATCATAAGAGATGAAACAAGAATTCTTAGTACTGATGTAAGAGTGTGTTTAACAAAGTATCTCTGTCTTCAAAGCCAACATGTTCAAGCATCTCATCTCCTATTCAGGGACTCAGGATTGAAGCAATGAATACATATTCCTTCTGAGTTAACTTGATGAGGTTTTAATGAAATTCCGATGAAGCAGGATGAAGTGCAGACACTGTTAAGTCTGAGTTAGTCTACTGTGAAGAATGTTACATACAAATGTCCTCCACTTCCATTGTGGACTAACAATATTCAAACACAAAATTTGTTTTTGTTGTGCAAAACATAATCAGTGTAATGTGTCAAGTTCCCTTTAAACAAATTTGAAGTCTGCTGCAAGCCGTCCTCCTTTAAATGCTTTACTTGCCACATACTGTTAGTCATAAGCCATGTGCAACCAGGTGTCCATTCTTGACTTGTGTGACTAATAGCAAGGAAATATTTTTCATTAGAGGAAAATGTCCTTCAGAATATCTTTAAAAACTTTACGTACAAGATATTGTCATTGGTTTGAACCCCTCCAAATCAAAACAAAATGAAATCGTCTGTTTAAACAACCAAATTTGACTGGGTATGAAGAAACATGACTTGAGGCGAAATATATGAATTAACAATTTTAAAGATAATAGTGCTATAACACTTTTGAAGTTAGTCTCCAACAGGTGAACATTGTTCAGAACAGTATACCGTGCAGGGGAAAATTATCACATTGAATTCAAGAGAGTCAATGTTATTTGGTCATTGGGATAGAAGACAACATTGTGTAAATATTATGATGAGAGAAAATTAGTCAGACTACTGTGCTAGGTCTTAGTTTACCTGAGATTTCTTCGAAATGTTGTAAGACAACTCTCAGAATACCTATTTCTTGCTTTTAATCTTCAAGAGTCATTCAATAATCAATGATAAAACGTGTTGTATTAAGTTTTTATCACATTTTGTAACATATGCATGTTCTTTGGGCCTGTGGCCTGAAACTTGAAATAAGTTATACTTCAAGCTCGTGATTTTAATCTAAATCATCCATTGAACAAAGCAAGTCATACTCCTGTGTTTTTCAATGAAATTTATATTTGAGGGTCCAAAACAATCTCATAAAAACAATAGAATTAAGAGGATCATGATCCTATTTATAGATCATAGATTCAAGACTTAGAATCAATGCATGTCCTTTGTACTTTGAGGTCATGATTTCCTGAAAGTCATAGAAAAGTTAGGTTGCTGAAATCATAATTCAACCCCTATGTAAGACAGATCAAAGGAATATTGATCCAAGCGAGTTCAGTAACCGGTATGTTGCATAATTTCACACTTTCATATATTTGAGAATGCAGGGTTAAGACGTTTAAATCCTGAAGATGTCTAGACAGTTGGTATCTCTCTTACAATTGACCTCTATATTTTGTTCATTGAATCCATGGCACCACCTTTTAAAGGTCAATGACCTGCTCTTACATGTTTCACCAGATTTGCCAGGACTTGAAGGCAAAGTCATATAAGAGTTTCAAACTCTTCTGATTTCTTTATCCTTTCAATAATGAAGTTAAAGTGGAAGGAGTAAAAATCGAAGAAGTTATTGAAGTCTTGTCACAGCTTTTAAGTTCCCTTCTCAATGCGCTGAGACAGTGTTAGTTTTGTCTCACAATCTCTTTCTTTACAATTAAGTATCTTAAATACAGCTAATACAGGGAAATTAAGTCCTCCTTTGTACTAAATTATAGTTCATGTGGTGTCTTCAGTCTCTTCATTGTCTCAGTATTTCAACTTATCTTACTTATTGGTGCGAGAAATATAATTTTTATGAGTGAGTGATTTGTTGTTTAGCACCACTTGGGCAACATTTCAGCCATTTCAGCATGATCACTTCTGAATTCAATCAATTCGATGAAGGTCATTTGCAGGTCAATGTCATGTCATATCTTGCTGCCATACATGCATCAAAGAATTAGATAAGCTACATCAAAGAATTAGATAAGCTACATCAAAGAATTAGAAAAGCTACTGACCATAAAATTGTGATGAAATATCATAAATCAGACCAAAGCCCAAGTTGGACATTTATATACAGTTTTCTATTGAAGGACTCTGAGTATCCAAGCTATATGCAATATTTCAGCAAATGGAAAGACAAACCCAGAAGTAGAGTAATCTATAATAAACAGAAATTTTAAGAGAAGATTTATAGGTTTAGAAACGCATAATTCAGCTATACAACTGATGAGAGATTATGTAGTTTTGATATTTTAAATAAAAATCCTTTGAGGACAATAAAATCCTCAAAGATAAGTTGTCAATTATAGTTGAATATTGGCAGATTAATTTTGATGAAAAGTGCAAAATGCAGAATGCAAAATATTCATTTAAAGAAAAAAGGAAAAATTCAACTACAGTTGAAGAATAAATGATATTTATGTTGAAGCTGACATGAAAAGTATATTTTCTTATACAGAAGTTTTTGCAATAACCTAACAAACTTGAAACAATATGAAACAATAACCTGACACATCAATACCATTCAGAATTTAATATGTAATATCTTCTTTCATATTGGTTTCCCTAACATCACCTTTTCATTCAAGCAGCAGACGGGGTCAACCAGAAATTAAAGAGGTCAAGGACAAATCAACAGAAGATATTTATTGGAGAGTTGCTTTGTAAGACTCATCGGACTGTAGATCAAATGAAAATGATGGAATATATTTATGGAGTTCTGGAATTGAAGAAGCATTAGTATTTCTCTATATGGAAGTCACTGAACCGTAAACAAGTTCAATATAGATATCTTGCATGATGTTTTGTAATAACATCTATGTAGTGCTATTTTGAAAGACATGAACTGGAAATCGTGTCATGTTAGATTTTGAACATCCAAGTCAACCAAAAATGAAAGGAAAATGAGGGAAGTTGTATGTTATTTAAATGCAATAAAATCTAGGATATTATAGATTTTGATGACAAAATAATTCGATAAATGCTTAGAAACCCAGCAACATATATACATTTCTGAATAATCTGACATAAGAGGAATATATATATCTGTGAGAAATATTGCCCTCCTAACATCATTGTATTGAGGGATCTGACCAGTGTCTATGGTTATTCTTTATAAAAATGTTTGTGACCAGTGCGTTGGTTACCTTTTATTACAACCAAATGTAAATATTATTTTTTAATGAATTATTTGTCAGTTATTAATTTAGATATATGCTATTCCAAGTATGGAGCCCAACCCCTAGTTTAAAACGACATGCAGTTGGTTAAAGCTTTGATTACTGCAGTTTTGCACTTTAACTTTTCCATTCATTCAATTTTGCATTATATATTCTTCTCATTTTGTTCTATAAAAACTTAAACGATCAAATTAAAACCTGTTGTTTTTAAAAACAACTTCTCTTTTACAAACTCGTGTCGTGCAATTATGCAGTGCGGGCCATATTGCCCATATAAGGCTTATCACGTGGTTAATATTCCACAAAGAATTATGGGTATTAATTGTTTGTTTTGGAAGCGTGATGGCGGACTGAATCCGGACATTTATTTTTTTGCTGCTGTCATAAACGTTGAAGGCGATGCTTTAATCTCTTATATAAGCAGACTGTTGGGCATGTAGACCCAGAATTACTTAATTATTAGGTTGACCATATCACGTTGAACCTTGTAGAGACGGTTGACGTGAACCAACGTCACAGTCCCACGGGGCGCCTTGACCTGACGTGAAACAACGCAGTCACTCGACAGTCGACAAGCATTTGCTTTCCATTCTTCTCTCCGGTAAAAAGAACTAGATGATTCGAAACTAGTCTCCATTAAAAGAAACATTATCGGCAAAATCGCCAATAAGTACGACAGACATTGATAGCGATAAGCCATGTTGATCGAAAGAACCGAGATGAAAGGTTACCAAGACGCATGATCACGAGGGGGCAGCGGAGAAGAGCGGATATAACGTCATTCAATTGTTACGTCATGAGAAAAACTATACCTTTATTGTCTCATAAAGTACTTTTTTTTCGATTGTTCTAACCGCTAGGCATCTTAGAACAGTTATTAGATATATGCTTATAATCAAAGAATGAGTAGTGCAATAAATAAACAAACATTAAATTCAATGAGGACACTTAATGATGAACTTTGAAACTTGCAACTGTTACCTTTTAAAAGGTATATATGTTTGTTAAAGTATTTTAAATTCTTTTATAGAAAAATTCATTATGATATTTTTAAAAAAATAATTACTGTATAAATATAAGAATCAATGATGCGTGAAAGGAAAATTAGTGTCTTCAATTTCAAGACAAACTTTTTTAATCGTTACAAAGATATGCAAATGCACCATGGTTGTTGAAGCTTACTGAATCTGTTTCCTTAACTCAAATGTCTGAAAGACTTCAAGCTGTTTTCACTTGATAAGTGAACATTTTTCTATAATAAATGGCATGAGTAAATAGGTGTTTTACCCTCTGAACAGAATATATTTTCCATAAACTAATATAAAGTGGAGAAACTTTGAAAAAATTTAACATAAAAAATATGCTATAGTGCCTTTTAGGGAGTTCGACACCCATGATTGTAGTGGTAAAATTATGAACAAACATTTTGCCACATTTATAAACTTATGACTAATAAATCAGCCTCGATTATTTTAAAAACACTGATTATTTTCTTTGGATGCTATCATTCACAATGCTTACATGACAGGTTGTGTTGAAATTGAATATTTTTGGAGTCATGTATGCATTTGCAGAAAAGTACTTGTCTTGTTCCAAATTTTCTATTTGAATAACCATCAAAATGAAATGGAATTAAATGTCCTGTTTTTGACAATTATTTTCATGTCAACTAACTATTCAAAAAGTCAAATTCTTCAAAGGTTTCAGCACCATCAACTTCAAAGATTAAATTGATTTTTCTGGATTCAATTTTCAGAAACTGAATATTCATTGAAACCTGCATGCTTATTTAGATTATAAAAAGTTTATTGGACTTTGAAAATAAGTTCAGAGTAAACTGAGTGCAATTCTATCATCTGAAAAAATATATATTTGTCACCAAAACTAAACATCTAAGGCTTGGCTTTTCATCGCCACTCATTGCAAAAAAGGAAAGGAACGTTTCATTTTAAAAGTTTTTGTCATCAGTGTCATTCATGTCCGTCAAGTCTTTCAAAGTCTGATACACCATTGAAGAGAAGACTCAAACCTATGAAAATGTAAGGAATAGAAATTGTCTAAATCTTTTCCCCCCCTATCACGTTATCAGGAATAATCATAAACGTCAAATGGAAGAAACTCTTTCTTCATACAATTGTCTGTGCAAGTGAAATACACCCTTTAGCACCATATAGTCAATTTGATGATTATAAGTCCACAAAATGCCCATTTATGATTTTCCAACTTGAAGAACTATACAAACTGGGTATCTATTTAAATTCTGGAAGAAACTGTTGTACATACAAGTGACTGCATGGCATGCAAGTGAACGATAGTGTTCTTTTCTTCATTTGTGAATAAGCCTGCACTAGATACACCATGGTCGTTCTTCCAGTGAGAGGACATTGATGGGATGGTGCTCTTTTCCACAAAATGGTGAAATTTTTTCATCAACATAATCAGGAATGATGGCATTTCTATCTATGATTTTGTCAGTTGGGTCCATTCTAAATAATTGAAGTACTTAGTGACCGTGCATCATTGTGTTTCTTTTTTAAACTTCATTAAACTTCTTTTGTAAAGTGTGTGTGTACATACCCATTAGAGACAAAAAGCCTCTATAGGTAATTGAATGTCTTATGCTCCTGAGGCAAAGTATGTAAAGTACAGTATTGATAAAAGTCAATTTAATCAGATACCATCATTGTGTTTCTTGATTAAATTAATTTAATGTCACTCAGTTTGCAAACTAGTCATACATTGAAAACACTTAGATATTTTTATATTTTTCCTTAATTGATTCTGCATGCATAAGATGGAAATGATCATCAACAAATAAATGTGTTTTGATGTTGAGAAAGGGGGTCCAATCATAACTGAGGTTAACTTATATAACATTATTATAACCCTAGGTTAAACATAGTTCATAGTTCATGACATTTTTTATATGTGCACATGAGTAAATATTGTTTGGTCAAGCAAAAATTGTTTGACTGTAAGAACCTGTATTTTCTTGTTCGTGACGTTATATAGCAATTGTTTGTGACATCATTGTTTTAAGTAGTTAATTGAATTGAGAATTGAGAATTTATTCAATTCTAATGCATAAGAATTGGCGATGAATAAATTATTACACTCGGGTGTGTGACCTTTCTCAAACTTTCTGCAAATGTGTATTGATTTATCTATTTACTATGAAATAAAGCAAGAAACTTTTCTCATTCATGGTACCTATAATGGATATTCACAAACTAATATCTTCTACAATTAATGGTTTTATTATACAAAACGGTGCACAATTCCTATGAAGGCTTGATTCACTGACAGCAAGTATGGCACAACATCAAGTACATCAGTGGAAATGTTGCTGGGTCTGCACCAGAAACCTGATTACCCCAAACTATGGAATTGATAGCATAACATCACTAATCCTGCTATGTCAGCGTAATTGAATCCACTCTCGCTCCACTCCTTCCTAATACCCTGATCTCTTTCAAGCCAAAGCCCTCCTATTGCTAGCTATCTAACTAACCAATGAGACGACTCACATTCACCAACAGCGGCACAACCCGGGTTGAAAAATCTGTTGAGTTCAAGCTAATAGTTTCAATCTCCTTAATTAACAACATTTCATTTGCTGACAAAATAACAGGTGAGCATAGCCACGAATATCAAGGTACCAGACATTAGGGATTTAGCCCGAGAGAGATCAGGGTATTAGGAAGGAGCGAGAGCGGATTCATATACACTGATTTAGCAGGATGTACATCATCATAACATTTCTGCATTTCAAATCTAATATAAGATGTGTCTTCTATGAAATTTACCCTCATGTTGTCTGAGAAATGACTGTTGATGGTAAATTGAATCTCATCCTCATTTCGTCTGAGGAATGACTGTTGATGATAATGGAATCGGACCCCCATGTGTTGTTATAGCAATTATGTATATAAATTCTCAATAATAAAGGTAAATCAAGGTACCCAAGGTATCTGATTCTTTAACAACTCATGTTGATTTTATATGACGGCAATATTTGTGTGTATATATATACTGAATATATATCTGAGTTATCAAGGACTTTTATGATAATTTCCTATTGTATCCAACTCTTTAAACAATGTAATCAATTGAACTCAGGCTGAAGAGTTTAAGTATCTGTGCGTGAGTGTCTTGCCATTATTGGTTAAAGGCTTATTCTAGAGCTTATCACTGACCTTCCTGACAATTTGTTGTTAAATTGGTTCCAGAGTGAACGGTTTGGTACTCCAAGACTCTGTAAGTTGTCTGGTTCCAGAATTGAGTCTACTTTGGTATTCTCAACAGACAAGAAAGTGATGAAGTCAATGAAGTGCAATACAATCAAATGGTGGACTCTCAGTCTTAGACAATGGATTGTGACTAAAATGTTAAAAAAAAACTAAATTCAATTTACCAAAGTCTCATTACAGTCAACCAGTGAAGACTTATACAAGTTACATTTATCATCATGGCACGTTGAAGTTGTAAATGACGATTTCGAGACCAATGGAAAATACATTTTACAATGCTTAGAATGTCAATTATTGCCCTTTACAGTGTGGAAAAAATGTAGGATGGAAGGATTCCTTGAAGGATTCAATCAACCTATTTGAGGTTTCTAAGGAAATTATTATCACACTAACTTCATAAAAACTTTACATTATCCTCTACGAAGGTTTTGTCACCAACAGAAATCTGCTTTCTTGCTTACCTTTTTAGATATAATTTTTTTTAAGTGTGTTAGTCTTGTACCTGGTGTAGATGTGTGTAATGTGTGTAATGTATTAGTTGCATTCATACTTAATTAGAATAAAAACTAAGGTACATACTTAAATTGTCTAGCATACAATTTAATGTTTAAAACGGTGATTATATGTAACCTTTCCCCTGCTAGTTTGATATGTATGACAAAGAGATTTTCTGCAAAAGTAGTATATTTTACCAAAATGTTTCCATCATCAAGGAAGTGAGGGAATATAGCTTCAGGAGATGTTCCTACTATTCTCAAATCATCAATCCTCACAAATTCATTTTAAGACGATTAAATGATTTGAAGTCTGAACATGCCGCATATATGGTCAAATGATATCAATTTGTGAATATGTTATATAAATTCAAGGATTTTGATTTATTATGAACCATATACCCTCAGGAAAATAATTAATGCTTCACCAAGTGACCTTAGGGGTCATCAGAAACATAACAATCTATGGGCATGTCAGCAATGGGTAAAAAACAATTTTGTTTCATAATATATTTTTTCGATTCAAACCAAACAGTTGAGAATCAGTTGCCCTATCATTTGAGCTCAAGGAAGCCCCTGTGCAAGCAGGTATAAATGGTTTTGACCTCACCCTGCGCGATAATTACCAAATCTACTTATTCTTAATTTTGATGGCCTTGCTTACAGCATTTTCAATGTTTGGATGAATAGACCTATTCCAATGCATCTTTGTTTATTCATACGATTGGAAGGAACAAAAACATCTATTACAAGCTAATGTGACCCTGATGCTTAACCCAAGCAGATAACATTCAGCAATTGGAAAATCATTATGACTGATAGGAAGAATCATTCACATTCAATGACAAATTTGGTTTTGCAGCTAATGCGATACCAACAGTCGTGACACAAATTGTATTTTATAATAGTTCAATAAAACCATTCCTGTATCAAAGGTTTCACACAAATCACATCTGTTGAATTGCTTTTAGGCCTGATGACCTTGTCTGAACAGTCTAATTGATGGTAATGATAATGGAAGTGTCCTCGGAGAAGCATGTATTAATGGTCCACAAGGGACCTCTCATTAAACTGTTCTAGCAAATCTCTGTCTGAGGGTTTCATATATATATATGGAAGAGAGCCATTCTGATTCAAATTTTTCTAGCGAACTGTTTGATCTGAGCATATTTGAACAATTTAAGTGGAATGAACATGGAAGTGTTGTCATTAGGCTCTAGGTGACCTGACAAATACTTATCTGGCCTAACCTTGTATGCAGCTCTCTGCAAGGGGATTTGGACTATTCATGTGGAGTAAAACTATAAGGGTTTCAGACCTTATGTATTGCAAGATTGGGATAGTGTCTCCTCCAAAGGAATGAATTGAAAGGTTTCTCTTGAATTAAATGAATATAATATTCTCTCAAATGGGACGAATATAAATTTGATGAATGGAATGCAATGGAATGCTTTCCCTTAAATGAAATAAGTTCAAGGTGTCCCTTCAATGGATAGAATTCAAGGTTTCCCTTGAATGAAATGAATACAAGGTTTCTCTCGAATGGAGTGTATAAAGGTTTATTTAGAATGGAATGAATACAAAGTTTCTTTGAATGGATCGAGTGTCGACAAGGTTTCTCATGACTGGAATGCATTAAAAAGTTTCTCTTAAATGGAGTTAATGGATTGGATTCTAGTTCTGTTCTGTAAATGATTAATAGGAATTCTGTTGCATGAGGGTAATGCACAGTTTCTTGTGCCTTGGAATGAATTTTATGACCCACAGAATTGATGCAAGGATATATGTTCCATAGAATGAATATTGCATATATATCTAGTGTGTTGTGCAGGCTTCTTGACAAACCATTACCCTAGATGTGAAGGACTTTTACGCAATATGTTTCCTATCTAATGAACTGCCAATTACTCCAGTATGTCACTTATCTACAGAATTGTTGTACCTTTGGTTATCTTCCTGATGGAATGTTGAATCTGAATGTCAATACACAATAGCAATGAAGAAATTGTATACTTTTTGTCACTTCTGAAGGCTTGCAATCTTCTTGACAAACCATGACTGTAGACCTATTGATGTTAAAATGCTAATACGAGATAAATAACAGCCTGTTTAGTGCTACATTTGCGACATTTATGCCATGGCTAACAGGAGATGAAACTACAGTCTTTTTATTGCTAGTGATAGACTTTTGAACCCATGATACTCCATTGATTGAGCAGTTTCATCTACACTTTATTCAAGTATGGTACTCGTCTATTGAATGCTTTATCCTTGGCATTCTACTCAATGGAAGATTGGATCTGGATTATTATGGGAGCTAGAGACTACATTCACTTCATCCCTCCAATAGATGATTGTAGCCATAATTCTCTTTTCAGTTGAATTGTGATTCTTAAATGATGGTATTTGATACCTTAGCACTATAGATGAAAAAAAGGTCACTTAATAATTGAAAATATACTATTTGTAAACATTCCCTCTTACTTAGTGCTATTCTTAAGACACATTCACAATGGTTTTAAGAAAACATTTCTCACCATTGATGAATTTTTGTGCCATGATTGTTCATGGACTGATAAACCTCTGACCATTTTTTGGACATTCTTACGGATGAATGAATCTTTCAACCTCTTACAAGAAAGAGTTTTACATTCCACGGCTTGCAGGTTGAGGAGTACAACTGCTTTCCTCCTTGGAGGAATGTTATTTCTGTGCTGAACTTCAAGCTGTTTCGTAGAAGACAGATCCTTGTGTGCATCGAGTGTGAAATCAATTAAGAAATGGTTTTATCTCATTCTTCATATGGCCACTTTGTGATCCCCTCCTTGATCGGATGGTTTACTGATGTGTTCTTCATGTATGTTAATATATATTCTCTGAATTGAAAGTGAGGGCGATTGTGTATTAAAATTGATACGTGAGTCAAGTCAAATCATGCATTAATTCACGCTGTAAACATTTCCTGCAGGAAAAAATAAGATAAGCAGAAGTTAAAGAGATAATTGTTACTAATGGTGTTTTAAAATCATTTTCAGAATAAGTGAACATGGATATACTTTTGAAATCGAACAACATTTTTATGTTTAAGATGAATCTTGCAGAGGTAAGTACACCTTATTTCTGGTTTTCAATTTGTATAAAAACTCATTTTATGGTTTTTAGATAGACTTTGGACCAGCAATTTATATTCAGCAATGATTTCAGGAAACATACATTTTTCTAAATAAATTCAAATCAATATGTACCTAAGTTTAAAGTATTGTCAAACACAATTGTGATATACAGCTGCTTACCAAACATTTTTTTACATACCTGGGTATACTAGTGCAAATATCATGTAATTTGGGATGTCTTTGAGGTATCATAGCATTGCGAAAAAGAAACATATCATGTTGAGTTTTAAAAAGGAGATGTGCCAATCCATTCTTCTTTAAGGCAAATGTTTAAAATCATACCTTACAGTTAGCCATATAAGTTTTGACAGGTCATTGAAGTGACCAGCTAGGGGTCAAAATTATAAAAACGCTAATTTTTATTTTTCTCTACAAAACCTTTATAAATTATCAACTGCTTCAAAAATTAGTCCTGTTTGTTCCTGTGCTCTTAGTCAATTTTATTGTGCTGATTTTATTCTCTGAAAGTCGATATGGAACATTTAATTAGAAATCATAATTTTGAAAAAATGACCCCTTCTGTCTCTTTCAACATGACAAAATTCAAATTATGTATCCCTAAATAAGTTCAAGAATGGCTATTTCACACATGGACAATGTCAGTTTTTCTGAAGTTATTTTATTGATGTCCAAACTAAACCCAAATTACATGATATTTTATTGTTAACAGGACGTCATTGAACCCACACTCTCCGTATTTGGGGTCAGTTATATTTGGGGATGACACAGACAATGCTGCAACCTTGCTGAAACTGACCTCGTTTTCTAGGCCATCAGAACTTTTCAAACTCTTATATGTACAATATTTCAAGAACACTTTCAACCAATATCTTCATATTTGAAAACAAGCTAAGTCAGAATACATACAAAAATTATTTTAACCCTTGCATCTGTAATATCTCATTGAGGCTTGGAATCTTTTAAAATCTATAACAGTATATAATGTTATTATCAGTTCAACTCTGTTATTTCTCTCAATTGTTTTTTGTGAAAACTAGCTTGTGTCAAAATTATAAAAACTATATACTAATCTCTTACTTGAATCATTGCCCTTTTTGTTGCAAACATATGTGAAATACAATCAAGCTAAACAGGATGTAGTCATCAATTCATTATCAGAATATGCTATCAGACCAACTTCAATTCCTTCTTTATCAAACCTATGTGATCTATCATGTCTGGCCATCTTTCTGTGCTATCATGAAATATTAATGCCATGCAAGCCTGCACCTGTGTGATGAAGGTTCTGAGGTAGAGCAGGAAATTAAGCGTTAGTTGGTACCATTTGATGTCTGATGTGTAATGATTAACTCGTAATCTGATGGTAATAACCCTGTGAGGAGATTAGCTTAATAGTGATATGCATTATTTAGGGTTCTAATCATATGTGGTGTCAGGAGTCGGAAGATCAATGCATCAATGTGGTTATTTCATGGTTTTTCATGGTGGGAAAAGTTAGATTTTCTTTCAAAGAATAAAATCTATATTATTTTATTTTCCCTTTCAATATACAGCTGCATGCCAAAAGTTTGTTCTCATACCTGAATATACTTGTACAAATATCATGTAATTTGAGATGCTTTTTAGGTATCGTAGCATTGCGAAAAAGAAACGTATAATACTGAATTTTCAATATACATATATTCAGATCTATAAAATTCTTCTTTAAGGCAAATTTTTTTCGTGCCCCACAATTACCTGTACCAATTTTGGCAGGTCTACTTTGTTAATTCTAATTTAATAACAAATTTTTAAAATACTCTATTCTAATGTAATTTAACTCAGAAATGTCCTTTAAGTATTTTGATATAATGTAAAAGAATCTGTGAATAAGTTGTCAGTGCCTTTATTCTTGCTTGAATTGACTTTATTTCTTCTTCCTCTAGAATAAACTCATGAAAAGTACGCTTCCTACTTTTACTGTGTTGGCTTGATTGTATGTAAGTGTTTAATTCTCATGGATATCACAAAAGTGACTGAAATTATATGTACAGTTTTGGTAATGGATCTATAGAACAGACAAGATACTACAAAATTGCATGTTTTCAACAGTAAAGCTTTACGCTGTGAAGAAAACCTTCCTGTCTGAAGATATGTATGGAAATCTCTGTGATGGAGGGTTTATCTACAGACAGTTGTAATCGCCTCAGAGCCTTCTTCTGAAACAGCTCTATTACTCTGATCTAAGGAATCTCTGCAGCAATCATTTCCAGGATGCTTGGCATCATTGGCCAGATTACTGGAGAGGACTTGCATGAGTCTCGCTGATTCTTTTGAAATCCGTAATTGTTTCTGGTCAGATGAGAAATACTGGGTAATCCATCATGTAACATACTTCCCGTTCTTTGAGTGTGGAATTTAGTCTGATATGTTACACCAATGGTTTGAAAATGTGTCTCTCTACTGAAAAGTTTCTGAAGCATAATCTCTTGTTATAAGTGTGACATTTAGTCTGAGATGTTAAAGTAATGATTTTATGACTTCTGGTTTTTAAAGCATCATCTCTTGTTACGAGTGTGAAATTAAATCTGAGATGTTAAAGCAATGATTTGAGGATTTATCTCTATCGGTTTTTAAAGCATCATCTGTTATCATTAGTGTGTTGGATGTTTTCAAGATTTCACAAATCTACCTGTCAAGATTAGGAAGTGAGATGTTGACATCCTGTTATTTTTAGTGAAATAAATCAAAGATGTTCCAGCTCTGTTCTAGGAATGATGGTTCTATTGATCAGTCAAGGCGTTCTCATTATGTTCTGGTGTTCAAGAAGTAGAAATCTGTCCCCACTAACAAAGCATGAACCAATCAAGTATTATCTCAGGTAGTTAATTTGTATTATGTTAGCTAGTTCCTATTAAATACAGGAAGTTACAAGATTCTTCATGGGAGTAATGTTACTATCGATCAGTCAGGTGGTTTGTAAATGATCTCTATAATTTAATTTTTTCCACTAATAGAGCATGAACTTATCAAGCATTACGAAAGTTCCTATAATTTTCAGGAAGTGAGAAGATCCTTGAAGAGTGTAAGAGTGTTATTGATGAGGTCAAGGATAGGCCAGATATTTGGACCTTGGCAGCCAAGTCAGCTGTATTAAAGAGAGATGGATCACATAATGAGAGGTGTGATATAAAAATCTGGGTAGAGGCAGACTGTTATGTCAGATTCTGGAGAGAGGCAGGTTGTAAATAAGATTCCTGAAAAGGCAGGATTGTGATATCAGATTTTGATTTGAGGGAGATTGGGATGTCACATTTTGGAGACGGGCAGATTGTGATATCAGATTTTCGGGAGTAGGGAATTGGGATGTCAGAAGTTGGAGAACAACAGATTGTGATATGAGATCCTAGAGATATGTAGATTATCAATTTCTCGAAAGGGGCCAACACAATATAGGATAATTTGGAGGATGGGAGATAACATTTTGGAGTAAGGCATGTATCTGATGCTAGAGAGAGAGAGATATTAGGATATCAGATTCTGGATATAGAAAGATTATGATATCAGATTCTGGAGAGAGGGATCGAGATTGGGATATCAGATTCTGGAGAGAGGGAGATTGGGATATCAGATTCTAGAGAGAGGGAGAAAGGGAAAGGGAAATCCTGTACAACTTTATCATGAAGGTATGTTTCCAGTATCAATACATCACAAAATCCTGTACTATTCTATCATGAAGGTATGATTCTAGTATCAGTACTTGACAAAATGATTCCAGTATCAGTACATGACAAAATCCTGAACTACTTTATCATAAAAGTATAATTCCAGTATCAATACATGACAAAATTCTTAACTAGTTTACCATGAAGATGTGATAGCATTACCAGTACGTGACAAAATCGAATACTAGTTTATAATAACTCTAAGGGTATATATATATACATAAAATTTTCTTACATTTTAGAATGTATGGTAAATTGACAGAAATTTTGTTTTCCTACGGATGGCATGGTAAGGTTGTCTTGACATAGCAATGGAATTAAAACTGATTGAGTGCCGTTTTGATAGATGTATTTGTCGCCCTGAGATATAAGGAAATAATTATATCAGTTGTAGATAGGAACAGCGTGACATTGGATGATGCCTAAAGGTGAATTTAACCTTTATGAGATTGGTATGGCGCCTTGATTCTTAAAGAAATAGGTTAAGGCCACCTTAGCATTCAGCTCATTCAGTAATGGGCACATATTTCTTTAGGATACATCCAAAATCAGAAGTTTGTTAAGCTTTTCTGTCCAATTTTTCTGATTGATATTTGACTCGAAGACCATAAGCATTATCATTACTGGGTATAATGAAACATCTGTTTATCTTTCTTGTATGGAGGCAATCGTGTATGACATGTGGATAATTTTCTTGTCGTTTTTCATCTTCTTATGAATTGCTTCAAGCTCCAAATTTTGCAAATTATCATCGGATAGTTATTGTGCGTAGTGAATTTATATTATGAGATATTCATCAGATATATGACACATAAGAGATGTTAACTTCTATTTTTCAAAGTATATCAATAAGAGTAATAATTTTATCTGACTGGTAAGTATATATCAATAGGATACATTCACCACCTGGTCAGGCCGTTTATCTGTAATCATTTTGTTTTAGAAGCTCCAAAACAGTAGAAGATATTTATAACATTTTGCATGTTCATCTTCAAACTGAAAGATTCCGTTTGATATGTTCAGTTTTCTTAAATTTTAGTTGTTTTTCTTTTTTCAGATGGTTTGATTTGGACTCTGTATAGAAAAAGGTTAATTTCCTGAGCTGAACTAAAAAAGTTAGATTATGTTTAAAACTTTGCATGTGTAGTAACCATGCAAGTACTGAGATGAAGCCTTTTGATGTTTCCAGACTGTTGAAAATGTTTTTTTATGATTTAAAAAGAAAGGAGTTTAACTCTTTATAGTTTTATGAATGATTTTGAATTGTGCCAACTTATATCTAATCACTTCTAAATATTTTCATAAGTAATTTTTTAACAGGGAATATTAAAGAAACATTAAAGTTTTTTGGGTATGTTTTGTATTTTATCTTCTGATGAAATTTTTGTACTTATCAACCCATTTCCTGCTTTGTCATTTGTATTGTAAAATACCTGTTAACCAATGATGCGGGGAGATGTTGAAAAGATTGTTTTCATTAGATTGCATTTAGAAAATCACTTTTTTTTAGATTATTTTAGAAACTGATCCAACAATAGAACTGTTAAACAGTGGCTGAATTTCATGAATCATCTCTGTAGATATTGCCAGGGGCAAGACAACTAAGGCAAAAGCTTCAAAAGGTTCTTCTGTCTACTGGAGTTTCGTACATTGGGCAACATAATATGAATATATTTATGTACCTAAAATAACTCAATGAGGTGCTTCTGGTTTGTAATTTTTATGTTAATCAAACATTAATCAGATGTGGGCATATTTGCCTGTCCTGATAAAGGGGGTATGTCCTGTTATAGCTACCAAATGTTTGAAAGTTTGTACTTTTTAAAATCCTTTATTCTAGTCACTATCCATTGTCTAAGACTGAGAGTCCATCATTTGATTGTGGTGCGCTTTATTCACTTCATCACTTTGTTAGCAGGTATCGTCTGTTGAGAATACCAAAGTAGATTCATTCCTGGCACCAGACAACTTACAATGTCTTTGAGTACCAAACTCTCCATTCTAGAACCAATTTAACAACAACCCGTCAAGTTGGCTTGAAAAACCCTCTTGCATAGGTGTAAGGACATCTTTTTAAAGACAGTCCTATTCCGATACTCTAACCATTTGGTTTGACACATGTGATCTTTACCCCTTGTTCCATGGATTCCATTGAGAAAAAATATCAAGTTCTTAGGTAAATTGTTAAGGAAGTTTGGAATTAGTTTTTGTATGTGTGTTTATACACTGATAAAGATGTCCAATATTTAAAGATATGTAGTCTAGATGTTTTATGATTGACGCTGCCTGTTGAGAACATATTCAGGTATGATAGTACTGCATGTCATTGACTTCATCACTTTGTTAGCATGTTTCGTCCATTGAGAATACAAAAGTAGACAAAACCAGACAACTTAAATTCCTAAGGAGTACAAAGATCTCTATTCTGGAACCAATTTAACAACAACTTGTCAAGAGGGCTTGATAGGTGTAAGGACATCTATTTAAAGACAGTCCTATTCTGATATTCTAACCATTTGGACACAAGTGATCTTTAACCTGTGTTCAATGGATTCAATGCACTTGAGGAAAATACCAAATCTTAAGTCTCAGATAACTTGTTGGGAAAGTGTGAGATTATTTTTTTATGCTAGTTTATACAATGATTTAAGATATTCAATGGTTAATGATCTCTGGTCTTAACTTCTTGCTGCCTCTTGAAAATACCAAAGTAGACTCAATTCTGGAACCAGACAACTTGCCATGTCTTGGAGTACTAGACTTATGTTTCTGGAACCAATTTGATGACAACTTGTCAGGAAGGTCCAAAATATCTTGCAATGTTTGAGAAAATCTATTTAGACATTTCTCTTCTGATACCAAACCCCTATTGTCAAAAACTTATATTGACATTAGGTCTGACCAATTTAATTGTAAAAGGGGTTAAATAATAATAATGATGTCAGACAAATTGTCAAAAAGGGGTATGTTTTGTGTATGAAGGTGAAAAGTCTCTTATTCTAAGTTTATTGGTTGATACATCTTTTCAGTGACTGTGATTGATTAAAAAACAATGATTGAATGCAAACACTAAGTTTTAGCAAAGAATATTCATGTGATGTTAAAGACTAATTTGATGAAGAAACATGATAAATTTTTGGATGAAATCCAGGAAGCTTGTCAAAAACCTATATTCAAGCAGATTTTTGTAACCAATATGAATTCTTCAATTGAATGAATAGAAAGCTTCAAGCAACAGATGAAAAGAATTTTATCAAGTGTCTAGTTTTGTAGGGCTTTTCAGGGAAAGAATTTAATTTAAACAAAAGAAATTAAGTACTTATAACTAGCCTTTTTCTTAGTAAAATGTACCATTCATAATGATGTTAAACCAAATACAGAAGTTCAAAAATTTTTAATCAGAAATGAAAAAAACCCTCCTTTTTTCAACACTAAGAGGATAAACTGCCATAATTGCTTCACCTGCAAATGTTATGTTGTCCTGTCAAACTTAATCTTATGTATGAATGTTAGAGTGTTCTAACCCGTCAGAATTAATGAAATATTGACAGAGTGGATATTTATGATGCAAGCGGTTGTATGGAAACTAGATCTCACGTTGGGGTGGTGATTAAATTCCTGTCAAGGTTTTGAAGACTTGTGACAAGTGGTGTATTAAACTTTCAAAGACATGACAGTTTTGCGTTTCAACAACATCTTTGATGGCTGTTTGGTGATGTTTGTTAGGCATTTGGTAATATCTTTCATTTTCTTCTTGATTAGTTTTCTTTCATTCTTTTGATGAGTCTTATTCAATCGCTAGATTCCAGTTTTCTTCAAGAATTTTGGAATGTCAATTAAATTTTTAAACCAGATGAATACATTAATGCTCATGTTTGTTGATTTAATTTCGCATTTGAAAACATGTCAATTATACAGATCTGCTAGAAATCTGAAATGTTTCTGTGAATGTAATAAACATTGTCAGTTTAAAATGTTTCACCTTTGGTCGCTATTGAAGTATGAATGACAATATTGAAGAGTATATTCAATTTCCAGTTATCAACAACATTCCAGAATAAATAAAGAACTTATTTGCCTAGGTTGTATTTGTAAAGTTGGACTTATCCATCTGGTTATATCTATCAAAAGTTATGTAACATTTTAGAATATCTGCAGGTAACTTTTTCAGAAGCTTTCTAGAAGTTATCTAGCATCGGATTCAACAAGTCTTTAAAGATATTATACTTTTTTTAAATGCAGAATTAGGTTGATGGTATAGACATACATGGCATAATCCAACAGAGGCAATGGGGGTTTTTAGGGACTGAAATGGGGGTTTTTCCATCTCAATGGGGGTTTTCAGGGTCTGAAATGGGGGTTTTCCTTTTTTTGCAGAACATATGATTTATCGTATTTAAAAATAACAACTCATTGTTTAACAGATAATTTATCAAGATAATATCTAATTATTTTTAGATAATATTTCAAACCTCATTACAGGAATTTTGGTACTAGCTTATTACAAATATTATCCATAAATTACTATGTTTTATTTGAAAAATAACTTTATATTGTGACATAATAATCTATAAGATTCAAGACAGTTATTTCTAGCATTAATCATAATACATACAAGTCTTTTAAACAGGATCTCAAAAATGAACATGAGAAGTTACTTTGTGACTGTCATGCAAAATTATTTTTTTCATTATTATCTTACTAATAGATTGAATTATCTAACATCAAAATAACAGTTAATTGAAAATATTAATTGAGTAAGACTTCATTTAGAAAAGACCAAATCTGTGATCGTCACATTGAAATTTAAAAATAACAGATCGTTTGTAATTTACAGATCGATGAGAGGACGTTGTTTACAAATGCACTTGATGAACGGCGGTTTATTGACAGTGCCTGAATGAATGAGCGCGTTTCCTTCACGTACATTTAACCGAAATTTCAAATAGTTTAATCGTACCTGCCTCATTAAAACATAGATAATATGTTTTGTTTACAAATATTCTTCGAAGAGACATGAATAAGATCGTGTTTCTATAACTGTGTACGAAAATACGACTCCGGACTGCTGAAGTAAACTTTACAAGTTGGTCGAAACACGTGGTCGTGATAATTTCATGCAACATATTACCGATACAACATAAAATGTTTAAATATCCCATAATCTGTTTTGAAGTTATTCGTATGTTATCAAAATAATGAAACATACAATAAATGCTTTTATTTATTTATATATTACTCGAAGAAAGACAAACGTAAAGAAAATCATGGACACGAGAGCATAATTTTAATG
Source organism: Phorcus lineatus (assembly GCA_921293015.1). Lineage (NCBI taxonomy): Eukaryota > Metazoa > Mollusca > Gastropoda > Trochida > Trochidae > Phorcus > Phorcus lineatus. Next base: position 24,265,153 of record OV121088.1, on the reverse strand, counting down.
TTATTTGTCGTTAAGAAAAGGCATTGATTTTCCAAACGGTGTTTCCTTTTTATAGCTACTGTAAGATAATGTTCACGACTTCAACGTTCAGTTTCGGCCATTTGTGCGATTATTAAATCTTTTTGAAGTTTAAGAGGTATGTTGTCGATCTTTATTAGTCTATCATAATGATATTGTAATATCTTATCATTAGCTTAAAAGGAATTAATTGAGCTTCAGCTATCCTATAGAAATAAAAACTACTCGGTAATTAATTCTCGAATCACCGGTGTACAATAACAAGTGCTCTTGCGATTGTATTTCTGACAAATATTTGTTTTAATTTCGACTAAAAATTATTGATAAGTTTGAAATTTTATCAAATCGAAGATTTAAAATAGGTAACACAGCCTCAGAAAAATATTCTTAGCACTTCTCTTAAAATCGGGTTTTTTCCATACCCGATCGGGTACGCGGGTTGAGCGGCCTGAAATCGGGTAAACCCGCCGAAATCGGGTAATATGCCATGTATGTATAGATTAAGTTTGCAAGCATAGGGGAAAAAGTCTGTTTCAAAATATTTGCTATTTTTTAAAGTAAGAAAGAAGAGTGTTGTCAACAGTGCATTTGAGAGGTCTTAAAATGACTTGTATAGTGCTAACAAAAAGTAAATATCTTTCATAAAGTTGTTGTTAATGGAATCCATGGTTTGTTTTCTTAACTTCTTTGACTTCATTTAATCAGATACTAATGAAGATCTGACCTTGTTCATTGGAAAGGATTAATATTTATGCAATATGAAATTTTATTGTCAAATGTTGGTTGTTGAGATCTTTTTCAGAATCAGAAAAGTCATAGAAATATCACTGATCAAAATAGCTATATTGGAGGCACACAGTAAACATTTCATTGGGGATATAATTTGTTGTCACAACCTGTTAGGTAAAATAAGTAGATCATTCAAGGAGAAGTTCTTATAAATATAACGATTTTTTAAGGAAATTTATTGTTTTAAACATTTACAACTCCACACCAAATGTATCAATACATTTGAAGAACTGAGAGTAATCAAGGGGGCGGGATAGCGCAGAGGTCCTTGGTTCGAATCCCGCCAGGGCCTTGGCAACTTTGTCTGCAGTAGAGAACTGTTCCACACGCAGTCAGGTTTGGGTGCAATGCTACAATGAGTTTCAGTGCAGTACCACCCTTGGTTTGCTAGTTCCAGCCGATACTCACAGGTTTTACCGCAATGCATAGCTACAATGGTGTTACAGGCTTTCTCCCTGCAATAATACTAGCAGCCGCGATATAAGTGAAATACTCTTGAAAGAGGCGTTAAACCCAATATCACCTCACCTCACCTCACCTCACCTCACCTCACTTGAGAGTGATCAAACCATTAGTTCTTAATGGCCAGTTTAAGAAGTCACAACTTCTTAAAAAGGGGTTAATCCTGAATTAGGCACTAGCTTATCGAACCCTTTTCCATAATATACTGTGAATCAGAGGTATAAGAGTTTTAAGGATTCAATTCCGGTTGACAGTATTCTTCACTTGGTAAAGTTGAAATATCAGACATTTTACATGCAACGGTGGCGCTTTTCTATAACAGCCAAATATGAATAAAAATCATCAATAGTTAGGTACAAACATTCTACTTAAGTGATAGTGATTCTGGTATAGCAAAGGACCAGTGGCTCAAACTGGAAAGCCTCATTTCAAAGGAAGTGTTACTTAGTACAAAACCTGTCAACATTCCACAAACAAAAGACCTGAGACATAGCTTTTAACTGCAGATATTTAACTGACCAGAGAGGCAGTATGAGAAAGGGTCAAGAGAGGACACTTGCCTGGTTTTATGTCCTGGTCATCAATTGGTTCAGAGGTCAAGAATTAATCAATGGACAAAGATTCTGGACATGATACATTGGCCTCTCAATCAATAGTTATGAGGTCTATGTACGAAGAATGTCCGTCCAAAGTTTCTTCTACCTTCAAAATGAGTATTTAGAGGAACCTGAACTCTTCTTAAGTCTCAACATTTGGATTTCAGTATTCTTGAAGAATTTGTTTGCATGTTCAGGATACAGATATGTTTAATAATTTCACAAAATGTTTGATAATAATCAAATTAGTTAAGTTGAAATAAAATTTGAGGGTATACATTGCTTGTTGATACATCAATGTTATCATTCACAATTCATTTGAAGCATGTTAAATGTTTGATAATAATCAAATTAGTTAAGTTGAAATAAAATTTGAGGGTATACATTGCTTGTTGATCCATCAATGTTATCATTCACAATTCATTTGAAGCATGTTAAATGTTTGATAATAATCAAATTAGTTAAGTTGAAATAAAATTTGAGGGTATACATTGCTTGTTGATCCATCAATGTTATCATTCACAATTCATTTGAAGCATGTTAAGAAGTGTAATATTTCAGTTACTCAAGATTTAACATATTTACAAAGAGTATGGTAATTGTTTGCTTGATAAGTGAAATGAATATTCATAGGCACATGAGTGTGAAAATTCAAACCTAACTACCACTTAATGAAATTTGATAGATAATTTGTACATTTCCTGATATTCTATCAACATATATTTATCTTTATTTCACTGTAACATATTAGTTAAAGAACAGTTTTTTTCATGTAATACCAAAAAAAAGATGGCGGTCACAAGGAGACATTATTTCTTTTAGATGAATGCACTTTATGACAGTTAAATTAAGCCTATAAAGAAACAAGAAAATATTTATTATCAAACTTTTTAACTTTGCTAAAAACAAAAGAATATGTGCAAATGATAGATGGACATGAACTAGCTGACCATTTATTAAGCAAATAACTTGTTTGATAGATGCTTCATACATCAGAGGTCACGTTCACCGGAACAAAAGTCATCAGATAGAAGGCTTTTACCTAGATGAGTATGAGTGTGAATAGATCTTTCTTGTGGTTTTGATTACTTTGAAATATCATCTTTGTTCCAGTAGGTTATCATATTGGACCTCAGCTAAGTGAAGTGTAAAGTGCAAATCTATCCATCTTGTGCTTTGGTGATATTGAAACAAGTCATTGAACAAGTGTCATCTGATAAAACCTACACAGACCTTATAAATCAATCTGAAAACTGTGGTCATTGAATGAATACCGGTAAGGTCTTTAAACATTATGTGACGTTGGTCCTGGGTTCATGACACCAAATGTAAACAGTATAATGACGTTTTATCTTGTAGGTCAGAACAGCAAAAACCTAAAATTTCAGACAGACCTCCCAAGTCAGTGAAAATAGATTGTTCTCTGAGTGGTCAAACTTGCATGAACTTTCTGACTCTTCTAACCAAAGGACTTGTTATATGGATGGTCCTTGGATCAAAGTTCATGTCCATTAGGACAAGAGATATCAGATAGGAGGCTAAGACAAAGATGAGTATAAGTGTGAATAGATCTATCTTTTGCTCTGATGATTGTGTCAGATTTCACTATAGTCATTTTGAAATGGTATGTGACCTACAGAAAGAGTATTATCTCCAAGAGGAATGTGAGTGTGGATATACCAATCATGTGTGTTTGTGAAACAAATATATTTTGCCATATTTTAAATTTGGCGTTTGATTGAAGAAGACGTTTACCAAGATGAGAATGTGTAAAATTATGCTTGTGTATCAGGCTCCCTTGGAACTAGAAAGTTAGCACTAAAGGTTTATTCTTCATTATTTATTATATAAAACATGATGCTAGAATGACCCACAACCATATGTAAGCTCACATAACCTATGGGACCCTATGCTACAGTGAATTTCAGTACAGTACCACCCATTGTTTGCTTGTTCTAGCTAATGCTCGCAGGTATCACTGCAATGCATATATAGCCATAATGGTGTCGTGGGAAATCTCTCTGCAATAACACTAGCAGCTCTGATATAAGTGAAATACTCTTGAAAGCAGCGTTAAAGCCCAAATAACCTCCCCTCACCTTTAATGTCATGTTGGAGGAGGTAACATATATTTAAAACATATGTAAAGAATATATATATATATATATATATATGTAGATCTATTTTTTGGGAATATCTAATGTACTTTGATACTGGGATTCTTCAATGTCATTTTTTGATAAGAATTTGTGCAACGCATCATTCACAGCTTCATTTTTTCCAGAAAGAAGTTAAACCTTCTGAAGAGGTTAGGGTGAAGGGATAAAAAATCACAGATTTGAGGAATATATACAGCCCGTATCAAAGGCCACAGGGTTAGATCATGAAGGCTTTGACTTCCTCTCCTGAACCTTATTAACATCTTCCACAAAGCTGAAACCCTATACAAACATTGTTGATAAGAAATTGTAGAATTTTTAATCCTTAGAAAACTATTCACTGAAGAAACATTTAACTGTTCGGCCTTTGAGATATATGAGACTACTTAATACGCTTCACAGCCAGTAGCTCTTTTTAACGTTTTCTTGGATTTGTTATCTTAATCAAGTTATCATTCCTTGTAATTCAACGTTAAGATAACATATGTTTTACCTTGCTCCAGTTAAACTACAGCAAAATTCTTTCATTGGAACCTTTGGAAAAAAAGTTCATGTCCTGGATCCATTTATTCAAACCCTTGTCTTTAAAATTGGCAAAAAAAAAAATTTTTTTGCCAAGATTTTCATGTAATTTCGATGCACTATATTGAAAGCTTAGATCTGTTTACAAAAAGTTGCCAATGCTGAATACAAACAGCGTCTTTGTACCCAAAGACCCTCGTTTTGAGGAATTTACATATATACAGCTAAATTAAATGTCTCCTTTAATCGCTCTTGGTTAAATTTATCAACTTCTGGTTTTTATTTGCTCAACCAAACCCTGAAACCCTTTCAAGAACTTTCAGAATTCCTCATTGTTAGACCTCCAAGAGGAATTAACCTTTGCAAAGACCTGACAGCTAAGTCTGTGACATTAAATAAGAGTTTAAAGCATGAATTTATGGGCATCTTTTCATCAAAGAAACTTCTTCATATTGGATGTTTTTGTGATTATCCTAGCTATACAGTTCAAAGTCGGAATTTATCAACAATCTTTTACAGAAGAAATATAGAGAAACACTTGGGTTTTTTTGATTGCAGTTGGATCATTTCCTCAGATAATTACAAACATTAATTCTTTGTATGTACTCAGTGCCTCTTATTTGATTTGTCAGAGAGACAGAAAGTTACAGATTTTGGGCAAAAACTATTATTTTCTTATACATAAAACATTGTTCTGTTGGAATGGTACTGATCTTTGATTAAATATTGATGACCTATGTACCTAAGAGACATAAGTCTATACAAAATAATAATTTCTTACAAATGCAATCTTCCATAAACATGAAAGACTCTGCACTACCCTAAGGAAACTCAAACACTTACATTATGGTTAAAGTAGTCAGTGTTTTTTATCTACCGCCTTGAAGGGGAAAAATATATGCTCGTCCGTCCATCCATCCATTTGTCCGAGTGGGGACAGCTTTTTCAGGAACAGTTTAAGATATGATCCCCACTTTTTGTGTGTTGTTTCAAGTTCTTAATACCATGAACTGTTTGAGTGGCATTCTAATACCATGATGGAGTTAAAAATTTGGTTAAACAGCAATTTCAATTTCCAGAGTTGTTGGGCTCCTGTCTTGTTCTAGCCTCTGTGAAGGTATCAACAAAGGGAACAGCTTCAGGCTTGCAATTATTTTGTTTGGAGGTATTGACCTTGTTCTTTTACTCTGGTTTGGACATCAGACTTTTAGGAAGAAGTTGTAGCACCATTCTAGTGAGGGATATTGATGACTATGTGTAATTATTTGCAGTATTAATGAATATGTTCTATTCAAAACATTTTTAAATGTCCTTTTGTTTTTTAGCTCATCAGGTCTGAAAGACCCGATAGGCTTATGGCATGGCATGGCATCCGGCGTCCGTCCGTCCGTCCGTCCATCCGTAAACTTTTCACTTTTTCGACTTCTTCTCCAGAACCAATGACTCTAGAGAGCTAGAATTTTATGTGCATACTCCTTGGCAAATGGGGATTCTAAATTGTAGATTTTGTGACCCCATGACCCCAAATGGGGTCACAAGGGTCAAAACCTTAAAAATCTATTTTAATCTTCTTCTCCAGTTCCAAAAGGTCCAGAGAGCTGAAAAGTTGTGTGTAGACTTCTTGGCCAATGGGGATTCTAAATTGTAGATTTTGTGACCCCATGACCCCAAATAAGGTCAGAGGGGTCAAAACATGAAAAACCTAATTTCATCTTCTTCTCCAGTTCCAAAAGGTCCAGAGAGCTGAAAAGTTGTGTGTAGACTTCTTGGCCAATGGGGATTCTAAATTGTAGATTTTGTGACCCCATGACCCCAAATAAGGTCAGAGGGGTCAAAACATGAAAAACCTAATTTCATCTTCTTCTCTAGTTCCAAAAGGTCCAGAGAGCTGAATAGTTGTGTGTAGACTCCTTGGGCACTGGAGATTCTAAATTTTAGGTTTGGTGACCCCATGACCCCAAATGGGGTCACGGGTCAAAACCTGAAAAACCTATTTTCATCTTCTTCTCCAGTTCCAAAAGGTCTAGAGAGCTGAAAAGGTGTGTGTAGACTCCTTGGCCAACGGGGATTCTAAATTGTAGGTTTGGTGACCCCATGACCCCAAATGGGGTCACAGGGGTCAAAACCTAAAAAACCTAATTTCATCTTTTTCCCTAGTTCCAAAAGGTCTAGAGAGCTGAAAAGGTGTGTGTAGACTCCTTGGCCAACGGGGATTCTAAATTGTAGGTTTGGTGACCCCATGACCCCAAATGGGGTCACAGGGGTCAAAACCTAAAAAACCTAATTTCATCTTTTTCCCTAGTTCCAAAAGGTCTAGAGAGCTGAAAAGGTGTGTGTAGACTCCTTGGCCAACGGGGATTCTAAATTGTAGGTTTGGTGACCCCATGACCCCAAATGGGGTCACAGGGGTCAAAACCTAAAAAACCTAATTTCATCTTCTTCTCTAGTTCCAAAAGGTCCAGAGAGCTGAAAAATTGTGTGAAGACTCCTTGGACACTGGGGATTCTAAATTGTAGGTTTGGTGACCACTTGACCCCAAATGGGGTCACAGGGGTCAAAGCCTTAAAATCCTACTTTCATCTTCTTCTCCAGTTCCAAAAGGTCTTGATAGCTTAATAGTTGTGTGTAGACTCCTTGGACAATGGGGATTCTGAATTGTAGGTTCGGTGACCCCTTGACCCCAAATGGGCAATGGGCCTTTTTTATTTGATTGTGAATAACTCGGACGTTGGGACAGGCTATCTTTCCTACACTGCCCATGACCCCATGGTCTAAACCCAAACACCTATTTCTATCAAAAGTCTGATGAGCTACAGAGCCCATGGCTCTATTTTTTTATATTGGTATATATATAGATTGTGTTGGAAGTACCTTTGAGCGCTGTAACCGGCAGCTTGGGTTAGACCAACCAGGTTAATAATGCAGGATGCGCTTAGGACATATCCCTCAGTGACATGGATTAGTGCAATATAAATATCCTTATTATTATTATTATTATTACATCTGTTTTAAAGTAATGTGATGGTTAGATCACAATTATTTACATCATCAAGGAATCCCAATGCAATGAATCCAAAACATCATCAAACAATATGATTCAGAAGAGAGGGAAGGACAAGATTAAGATAGCCATAAAGTTTGGAGGATATTTGACATTTCTTGTGGAATACCATTTATATCTCAAGTATATATATCAAGTATAGCTAGAAGAAATTTTTTGTTCACGTGAAGCAAAGCCATGAGTGTAAAAACATGATTTTCTACTTTAAAAAATCAGATATATATCATGGGTTCTTGACGAAATTTGTCTAACTTTCTACTTATGGTATTTTCTTAAGACAATACAAAATTAAAACTTTTTTAAAGAATATAATTGGTAATATATATATAAATATATATATATATATATATAGTAAAAAAGTAATCAATGTCTTTTTTATGAATAGGTAGCAAGGTTAATTATATTGCCTCACATATAACCATGTCAACTTATGAAGACATCCTTGTCATGAAATCAATGATGACTTCATAAATCAAAGGGTTTTTTTACTAAGGAGAATTGCATGTTATTCTGTTTGTCTGGCTCTAGCAGTGAAAAAAGTTCATTTGTGATTGAAACTTTATACCATAAAATACCATCCGATCATCAATCAAGACTTTAATCTGTAATTTTGCTGTGGAAGAATTTGGAATCGTCACTATATGGTTTCAACCATTTGAACATTTTAAGGATTTTAAGAGGATATGAACCAGTTTGATGACATCATTTACTCCAATGGCATGAGGGCGTACGTCAGTGGATTCCTTGATTGGTGTGGGGATTATATACACAGTCCCTTGTCACTGATACCATTAAAATCCAATGAATTTTATTCAGTTAGATAAGATACTATTACTAGTAATTTCCTGACAGAATATGCAATGTTTCCTGTGTGTTAGACACAGATATGACATCATGTAATAAGATATGACATGTTCTAAAAGAGTGATTAATTGCCTCCTGAATGGATAGTTAAAACCTATGATTGTTTTCAATTGGACTTCTTGACAGCAATTTCTTGAGATATGAACAAATAGCCTTCAGTGTGAGCTGCTAACATTTCTAAGCAGAAAAAGTTTTCCAATAATTATATCACTTTAGATATGAATTTATGACATTGAGATAGTGAACAGATAAGTACAGAGTTCATACAGAACTAATTTCTGGACTTTTTTGGGAAAATGCCCATGTAGAATTCATACCAACAACTTCACAATCAGGCGGCAAACATCAGAACTGACTGTCCCAAAAACTTACCCATTTAGGCAACGGATCGTCTCAAGAGACTCAAAGTAAAAGAGTTTGTTTAATATCAATAGAGTGGGGAAAAAATCATCAAAGTTACACATATGACAACATGCAAAATAACAATATTGTGAATTACAGTTCATATGTGACAATCATTACCATTATATTTGCAGCTCATTGTAAGTACAATTCAAATGAACAGTGAAAGATTCATTACTTATATACTTATCCAACATCAATTCTGTTACAAAAGTAAATGACAGGACTGCAAACAAGTTGTTACTTATTCAAGTTTTTAACATAATGCATCTTACCTTAATGACTTATAAGTATCAGGACTGACCCCAAGAGTTTCAACCACAACAATCGTTTTCTCGAAAAACTTTTATAAATCTTTTGAATTCTCTTTCTTCATATTTTCAATAGATTTGTTTTCTCAAAATTGCTGGGGTTATTCTTCTTTGGAGACAACATACACATCCTGTAAACTATAGACAGTTCAGCACTCAAAGGCTTATATAGATGTTCTGATCCGTGTAGTGGACACATCAAGGATGTGACCTCCCAAGAACCATAAGGTAATCACTCTTAAGAGACCTCTCATAATAAATGCCAAGCAACACTCTTTAATACCATACCATATGGATGAGAACTTTTTCTGTTGCACATTTCCTGTTCTCTCACAAGCTCCTGTGAATGTTCTGAATTGTCTAGTGGACAGAACACTGCTGTGACCTCCCACAAACAATGCATAAGGCAATGACTCTCCAGGGACCTCAAATTGTAATGACCAAGCCACTGCACTCTTTGATACCTTAACACAGGCATGAGAACTATTTCTTTTGCAAGGGTCAAGAGAGCTCAGGTCAGTAATGTCCATGGAAGTGTACTGCTTAGAAGCGTGTGTCCACAAAGGTCAATTTCCAGACGTAATTATGAATATGGAGGAAATAGTTACAGTACATATGATTCTGTTCTTGCCTACTTTCTCATCAAACCATAGCAGTTGATGTGACCTAATCTTCAACAGAAAGTTAATGCAATATCAAAGGTTTTCTACGAATGAATCTGTTATTCCCTAGTCCTTTCTGAAGAATCCTGTTGCCTCTAACTTACATGGCAGCATCCTAGATGAAGAGGCTTAATTGACATATCATATTTTGTCCATTTCACAATTGATAGTTTGTATGTTAGACAATAAGATTGTTAGGACTTCATCTTCATTTTTATCTACATAAAATGTTTGTCTTGTCTCAAAGATTCAATGGTAATAATCCACAAGGGACTTCACATTATACTGTTCTAGGCAAGTTTCATCTGTAATTTGCCATCTGGAGGGTGCCTATTTGGTTTTAAATTACAAAGTATATCTTACATCTGATTCTGATGACCTTCTCTCAATGGTCATAGGTCAGCAATATACAGCAAAGCCTTAATGACAGTAATGTCCTGAACAGTCTAATTGATGGTAAGTGTATGTGAAAGGGTCTTCCTAAGAAGTATGTCAAATGGTCCACGCATTAAATGTGCCAAGCCAAGCTCTGTCTGTGTGTTTAACATTTACATGTCATATACATTTAAATGAGAGATAGCCATTACAGTTTGACATGCATGGAACAGGCTATTGATCCTCTAATTCTATTGACCCTGTCTGCTAATTGAAAGTCTTCAACAGAAGAATGCATTAATGATCATCAACTGACCTCTCATTATATCTGTCTCGCCTTGCTCTGTCTGTGTGTCAAACACATATGCATAATATTTGTAAATTGAAAATATAGGCCCATTTCTGCTTGATAGGTTTTTTTTTTAAAAAAAAGAAGTCTTTTGATCAATCCCGCAAATAGGCATTTTATAATGATCTGGAAATGAATAAAACTAGCCCATTTCTGTTTGATAGGTTTCAAACAAACCAAGTATGTTGATCCTTTAATCCTTATGACCTACTTATCACTCTAAATGACAACTAGCTAGTCCTGCAAAGAGGCATTTTGTAATGATCGGCAAAAAGGGAAATAGGCCCATGCCTGGTTGATATGTTTGAAAAAAACCTTGTCTGTTTATCATTCTATCCCATTGACCTTGCCTGCAAAGCGGCATGTGGTAATCATCCTCAATGCAACTCTCATTATAGTTGCCTAGCCAAGTTCTATCTGAGTGTTGAACACACCCATACATATATAGATGAAATTGGGCAATTTTCTGTTTGTAAGTGTAATAGAATGATGTGAAATCACCTGCCGCAGGATTCGAACACTCTACCAATTCAGTCAAGCCATAAAATACACAGGGTGTAGTGAGCCCTAGGGAGGTGCCCTGATTCTATGTTTGGCACCAAATATAATAGAAGTGATTGTGAGATCACCAGCGGGATTCAAACCCAGGATCTCCGGTTGAGAGTCAGACACTCTACCAGTTCAGCCAAAGAAGTATCTCTCTGGTCAAAGCCATGAGGAATTCTTGTATCTCATCTTGCTAAATAGGCTTTTAAAACATACCAAGTCTGTTGATACTTTAATCCTGATGACCTTGTCTGAATGGTCTAATTGACAGTCATGCGAAGCGGCATATGTGGTAATCATCCACAAAGGAGCTCCCATTATACTTGCCTAGTCTGGCTCTGTCTGAGTGTTAACTTTCCGCACGTAATCACCGGTATTTCTGTTCTTTCAAGGCCAAGCAGTGACTGCTTCAGACCATGCAAGCTTTGTTGATTTGTCTATGTGAGCAATCATGCAGCTGCACAAACCTTGATGAGTGTATTTTTCATTGATTCCAAGGAGGTGTCGTCTCATGAAGCATTTGTAACTATATATGGGTCACGTTTTCAATCAATTCAGCTTTTTCTTTTCAAAGTAGACAGATAATGCCAAGAACCATAATTGTTGATTTGTTTTCTTGACCACATTTCCATCTTTAAGGGCAATGTGGAGTCTAATTGACAATAACCTACGTGAAAGGTTTTACCTCAAGCCTATGGTAATGATCCATTTTGATCTCTTTGTAGTTATACATGCTTTTAGACTTTGCTTCTTCACTGTTATCTCAGGATGAGATATCTTGATATTTTGGCTCCTGATTCTTGGTGTAGCTCATTTGTTATGGTTATAAACCTTACTTATAGAATTAAATTGATTTTGCAAGGTGTTAACTATGATCTTTATGTCTTTTTACTCAATATTTTTAATTTCATTATATCTAATTTTGTCTGTGTATTGAAATGTATATGCATTACTGCATGCCAAAATGTAATATAAAAAAGCATATAGCCTTTTCATTATTACAGTGGTAATTAAGTCAACATTTTATATTTTCTAGAATGTGATTTTACTGGATAACTTCATACCATGGTCGGTTTAATAAGAATCTTTTGAATGTTTTTAGTAAGAGGAAGTTGCCTTTATTCACTGAATCACTGAATAGAGACCAATATTTTGAATTATTGGTATTTCTTAATAAAGAAATAAATATCATATATAAATTAATTCAATTATGAATTTAAATCAGGAATTCATTAGAATTGTTTATTTCTGGTTTTTTTCAGAATGTGATATCTTTTGGATAAATTTTACCTGTCAGTGAAGTAAAGGTAAGTTCTGAGCTTTTTAAAATTTCATTGGAGATTGTATGCCAATTTTTTTAACATATGTAAATTTGTTGAAACATGAAAATCTTGTTACAGATGTATGTTTCAAATTCCATTGGACAAAGAAAACATGTTTTTCTTACCTTCTTGCACAGAAATAACCATCCATTTATTCATCTTAGTTGCAGAATCATGGTTCAAACCAAAAAGGTCTAGTTTAATTGTTGGACATGTTTTTTCTAATCACTTAAAAGCAGTTCATCAAAGAATTCTAATAAAAATAGGATAAATCAGTGTAAGGGAATCATCACCAAAACACAAAAAGAATAAATTTTTTTTTACTTATTTTCAACAAATTTAAGGACAATGAAGTAAATTTCTCTGCATGTCCTTTAGTTTTGATCTACATTACCAAAATCTTATCTTTCCACATATCAAATGCCTGTTAGTCTAGTGAATTGAGGTGAGTTGGTTTTCACTTATATCGTTGCTGCTAGTATTATTGCAGGGAGAAAGCCCGCAACACCATTGTGGCTATGCATTGCGGTGAAACCTGCGAGCATCGGCTGGAACTAGCGAACAATGGGTGGTACTGCGCTGAATTTCAGTGTAGCATTGCACTCAAACCTTATTGTGTGTAGAACAGTTCTCTACTGCAGACAAAGTTGCCGAGCCCCTGGCGGGATTCGAACCACAGACTTCCTGATCCAAAGCCGAACGCGCTAACCACTGCGCTATTCCGCCCCCCTCCTGTTAGTCTATCATCCATGTATCACTTGATGAAAACAATATTTGAACTTAAATTTATATGCCATGGGTATTACAGTTTGTATATCTATATGATAACTAGTAAAAGCTTAAAATAATCTGTAGATTTTGTTCTTATAGAATGAAAATCCTATTCCTAGTTTTTACAGAACATGGGAGTTCTAAGTGAATTCTTGTTACATAGGTACTGTCCTATCAAAGGATAAGAATGTAACTATTTGAAGGGATAGTTGGAGGTTTGCCTTTGGATAAACTGATCACCTTTAGGAGTAGCCCATTTTATGTTTAATTTTATAAAAAAAATTCCAAACCCCCTGAACCCCCCTGGATCCGCCATTGGCTGTCTATGTGATCTGGATAACTATTGATTCTGAACAAAACTCCTGGCTGTCAGCTAGCATATACCTTATGTATATTAATTCACATCAGGAAATGAAGTGATAGTAATTGTATAAGTATGAAATATTAATGAGTCTGAAAGCCTGCACCTGTGTGATGAAGGTTCTGAGGTAGAGCAGGAAATTAAGCGTTAGTTGGTACCATTTGATGTCTGATGTGTAATGACTAACTCGTAATCTGATGGTAATAACCCTGTGAGGAGATTAGCTTAATAGTTATTTGCATAATTTAGGATTCTAATCATTGGTGGTGTCAGGAGTTGGAAGATCAATGCATTGATGTCTTACGGTCATGTGGAATGGTCATTATATTTGTCTTAGAATATGATGAACTCTTTTTCACCATTTTTTTAAAGGAACATTTTCTTTTTCTATTTTGGTTTGAAAACTTTGGATTTGTAAAAAGTTTATTCAATTGCAAAGAAAATTAATGATAAAATATTTTTCAAATTTTGAAGCTGTACTGTTAAAGACATGACATGTTGTTGTAGGAAGAACTATCAATAACCAAATGAAAAGAGAATTTTAAAAGTTTGTAAAGATGATTGAGAAAGAATAAATTTAAAATTTCTATATAGCAATTGTTGATGGGATTTTTGCTCTTGCTTTTCCTCGAACTAGGTATTAAGGGTAACACCAAATCTAAAAATCAAAGAATTTTCAAGAAATCATTGAAGTTTTCCTTAAAGTGACACTCAGTATGTTGTTGGAATCAATTATGACAAACTTTGAAAGTGAAAATCATAGAACCCAAAAAATGAAGGTTACCAAAAACAGTTCCCTTGTGATCAATATATGTTTAGTGGTAGAGTGTCAGACTCTACACAGTGATGTTACATCTCTTGTATGAATTGAGCCTTGGGAACAATGTTTTCAAACGTGGTTCATTGGCTACCGTATATGACCGGGTATAAGCCCCCCTCGCGTATAAGCCGACCCCCTTTCTCAACCCCCCAAATCTCATGTATAAACCGACCCCGTTTTCTACACTTCGCGGCTGACTGGCTGAAGTTCCATGGCAGGTGGATGTTACCATCGATACGTTGACACTTGATCTGTCTTTATCGAAACATTCTTTATTTTTCAGGCATTTATCAAAAATAAACTATTACTACAAAATAAAATATTGACTTACGGTGTCTGTTGTTTGTTTTAATAAAATCTTACTTCATTCCCATTAACACGAACTTTTTAGACAAACTTCCATGCGTCTTTGTGTGTCACTCATGATATTTGTTAAAAGTCTTTTCATTGGCACAGAAAAGGGAAGTTGGAAAACTCGACCAATCAGCAAGTCAAACACATTGTGCATTTTAACGCTACTTTCGATTCAAGATGGGGCCGTCTATTACCGGTACATGGGCACAGGAAACGTTAATTACAGCTTCAATTGCTGTTAATTGATCATCAAAGCTAAGATGTTGACCAAATACATTATGTCATTACTAGTTAATTAACATCTAACAGATCTCTTAACAACCTGAATAACATGTTCATCCGTCATGCGTTAAATGCTTTTTGTCTATCGATACCTACGGTAAATCTCATTTGATTGTATAGTATCATTATTTTAAGTTGCCTATTTAAAAATTCAATGACTCATTCATAGAGCTTAAAATATATGACAATGCGATCTTTGCCATCTCAGAAACAATGCGACAACTTTATTTAAGACATTACTTTTCTTTTTGTTTAATTGACTTATCGTAAACTTTTGCACGAGGTTCCATCTCATATAACACCGATTTCTATTCAACTTCTCATTGGTCCACGTCACAAAGGCTAGTCACTCGCATTCAGGTCAAATTATCGATCGATATTTGCCAGCTAACACATGTTGCGTGTTGAATATTACGGTACATAGATAATTTAGATATATATTTTTTTAACTTTCCATTCATATTTTTCTCAATATATTCATTATAAAACAACAATAAGACAAAGGTATATTTATTTCAAACTTTTATTATTTAAATGACATCGATGATTATGCACTGTCTTCGATGTAAACATTGTCTCCCTGGACTCACTCGGCTTGATGAACCGGGCTGGATACTTACCTGGCCTCAGGAATTTTTGGTCTGAAACATAGACTTAGGGTATAGGCCGACCCCCCTCTTTGACCCCCCAATTTCTGGTATCAAATTCTCGGTTTATACCCGGTCATATAGGGTCAAAACTGTGTTCAAACGTAGTTCCAATGATCAAATAAACCAATCAAAACCAAGGATTTAAAAAAATATCATGGTAGAATACGCAATTCAAAAGAATATAACAGGCTATTTTCTAATATTGGAAAAAGATCAGTTGTTCCAACATAGTATTTCAATAGTAAGCATTCGGAGTTCTCCATGCATTATTCATGTGTTAACCACATGTTAAGCACTTCACATGGCAGGGTTAAACAAATAATATATATATTTGCTTGATGTTGTAACTTAGAAACAAAGAACTAATTCTGTATAAGAATACCTCAGTTCTATACCTTCCTCGTTGATCTGTGACGGCAAAATTTTGTGGTTCTTTTCAAAACAAAGCAAGTTATTTGAACCCCAGTTTATTTCTTGGGGTAGAACGTTGAGTTTAATCTTGTTTTGATCACTATATTTGGATCATTTTGCAAATAATTTGATTTTTTCATGTAAGTATATTATCCTGGACATTGAATATCAGAAATTGAATTGACAGCAAAGTGTCACATATGCATGACATTGAAATCTAGATACCAGAAACACAATTATGTATCATTATGGTAAACCCAATACTAAAAGATTCATATTTACTATAGCTTTTTTTACAAATTCAATTGTGTCTTCTGAATCATAATTAGAACTTTTGAAAAAGGTTATCTATGATAGGAAGAATTAACTAAAATAATCAACATTTATTATTTTATTTTTCAAAGATGGATATACTGACATCTTTCAAAAGATTTTAGATTGTAATGTTTTGATGGTGTCGCCTATTTTCACTTAAGTGCATCAGAAATTGATTTTACAAGTAGATACCATATCTGCATTGCCTGAATCGATAACTAATAGATAATAATTAATGATGGACCCTTATCATTGCCATAATCTTTTTAAAGAATAAATCTGTTGAATCATGTTTGAAAAAGGATACATTTTTGGAGTATCAGTAATTGAAATTCATATCTGTTTAAAGACCATTGTCCACAGAATCATTAACATTGACCCAGCATTATATTGTTGATGATATTAAACTTTATTTTTTAATCTATAGAAATAAGAATATAGGATGACTTACATGTTTTGAATATAAATTTTCACGCAGTTGTAAAGTGTAAATCTCATGACTGAAAATTGAATGACCAGATTTCTGCGTTTAACTGACAGGATGACCAAAGTTTCCATGATTTTCTGTGTTGGTAAACTCAGTTAAGTTTAGCTGAACCCAATAGTGCTAAGGACTTTATTCCCCACTGGAGGTCACCGACATTGCTGTGGAATTCAAATAAACCGGACAGTTTCTCCAGAGAGTTGTGGTAGCAGAAAAAAAATATGTCGTGCCAACTTAAGTCTCCAAGAATTTTTTTTTTCACAGTGAATAATGATTTTGACTAAAGGTTTTAGAACATTTTTCCAAGAATTTTTTTACATTTTATTCTCATGTTAGTAAGAGTTATGTACATTCAATTGATATACCATCCTTAATGATGACACCTTTTTTCCCCATCTTTTTCAATTTATATAATTAATAAAAAGATTTTTTTATTCCAACTAAGGATAACATTTTACCAAATGGTGTGGAATATTTTTAGCTGTCATTTTTTCAAGTCATTTATTTTTTTTAAATCAATTTATAACTTAAATTACAAAAGGAGCAGCAGTACATTTGTATATAGTTTTATATTTATTAGTTAATTTAAGGTATTACATTTCATGCCTTAGTGAGTTTCTGTTTGGGACAAAAATCCAAGCAGACTATTCTATTTTATTTCAAGGGTGGGTAGCTTAATTCATTCTTGTCCCATTAATCTCTGTCCAGAACAATAGCCTCTGCTTTCTCTCTGACTATCTTACATAACCATAGGTCTCTTCCTCTCTTTGTATGCTCTTTTCAAACACACTGCCCACAACTCTGCACAGATTAACATCACAGACTGAACTGAAGCGCATATATTTACCAGGTAAGTTACTTATGCTATTGGTAACATTCTCTTGAATATTGCCTCGGCCTCATGTTAAAGTTTATGTCTTAATGCTTATGTCTTAGGTATTATTCATAATCAGTAAGTTTTTATTTCTTTAGTATATTTTCTCCATAATGGTTGTGATTGCAAGCAGGCTTCATTGAAACAACTACCTGCATAGGTTGCGGACTTTCTTCATTCAAAATGCAATTTCCCAGCAAGGACATGCATGAAATAATGTTGATGAAATCATTTACTCAAATAGTAACTCAATTCATCAAGGGGGTGGGCGGATAGCACAGTGGTTAGCGTGTTCAGCTTCGGATCAAGAGTTCCAAGAGTCTTATATCCCGCCAGGGGCTTGGCAACTTTGTCTGCAGTAGAGAACTATTCTACATGCAGTAAGGTTTGCTTACAATGCTATACTGAATTTCAGCATAGTTCGAGCTGATACTCACAGGTTTGAATAATTTTTTTATAAATATGTGCTGTCTAGAATTCAATGGTTAAAAAAGATAGTACAATTAGATATATGTTAAAGTGATACAGAGTATGTTTCATAATTTTTAATGTGGCTTTAGAAAGCGCCAAAATACCTTATGACTTGTGTTAAGTTAAAAACCCCCCTTAAACTTACATCTTTATCTCTAAAATGCCAAGATTTCTTGTTTTCACTGATAATCGGAAAATGACCCTTTACATGTCAAAAATTCAAAATTATGTGTCACATTAACTTGTATGTCAGTAAAATGACCTACTATCAACCAATGTTTGTCTTAGTGTCTGCTGTAAATAAGTTTCCAAAATTATCTTTGAATCATTGGCGCTCGCCACTGTCCTGTTTCCGATCACAAATCACGATAATAACCTGTTTATCGTCACTATACTGAACTGATAAGCATTAAGATTATGATTTTCTGAAACAAACACTACTTCCCGATAAAATAACATGACTTGTGAAGTTTGACATATGTGACTCAAACGACATACTCTGTGGCCCTTTTAATAAGATTGAAAATACCACATGTCATCAGTTAAGTTCAAATCGCCTGTCTAAATTTGCATCTTTATCTCTAAAATGTCAAAATTATGATATTGTTTTATTTTCAATGATAATCCGAAACCGAGAGTATCAATGTTAAAAAGTAGAATTTCTGTGTCCCCTTTACTTATACATTTCTTAAACAACCTACTTAACACTTTCAACTCATGTTTGTAATTTTGTCTGCTGTAAATTAGTTTCCAAACTTGGGCTTGAGACAATGGCACATGCCACTGTCCATTTTTCAATCACAATCATGCCTTAAACCTTTTTGTTGACACTATACTGAACTGATAAGCATTAGGATGCTGGTTTTCAGGATCAACCACCACTCCTCGATAGAATAACCGACACCATTAATAAAGTTTGACATATTTGTCTCCAACAACATACAACTGTGCCCCTTTAAGCAGTGTTTAAGTTTTCTCAGTTTTAGAAAATGTTCTTGTCACTGCAGTCTGATATCACTGCCACGTCACTCGTGAAAATATTGGCTCTACCTCAATACTCGGTGAGAGTTAAATAACATCACACTGAAAACCAAAAATGTCCTCATTATAGCTCAGCAGAGAATGGTAAAGGCAGGGGCCACGGGCCATTTTGCACATTGGATGAAAATATGTCCCACTCAAATTAGAAATGTTACCATTGCTTGTAAGGTGAATGGCCCATTCAAAAGTCTGAAAATTATTAAAAACCCTGAAAATGGCCCATTGGTATCTTTCCCAATCCCTGGCTCAGCCTTTCAAAAGTTACTCAATGACCTGTCTTGCAGTCTGCAGTTACCATTACGACCCAGCACTGCATGGTCGTCCATGTGATGTACACAGGTCCCAAATGTTGTTAGTTCCTGTCTAGTGTCCTGATGGTTCAGTGGAAGCTTCACCTGGATACCGAGAGAAGATTTCACAATGTCAGCAGGGACTGTGTCTGTCTATAGGATATACAGATGCTAATGAGGTTAGTTATTGTCTGTGGTTCTGTATGTGCTTGAGATCCGATCAAGTGATACCTGGATACTTGGTATTTCTTAATGGACCCAGGATTCATATCCTACAACAATCATGCTTCAGTGTCCCACAGGGGATTTGATTGTCTACACATTTGCTAATGAGGTTAGTTAGTGTCTGTGGTTTTGTGTGGTGTGTTGATGCATTTATCTATGGATTTATACAGGTACCTTTAAAAGGTTTCACATAGAGATTCTAATGTCATCAATGTATGATTAGATTATTTTTATCTTGAGCTAAAAGCTGCTGGTGGTGAAAATATTGATAAAGCATGCAGAGCTTAGCTACAACTCCCTCGCTCACTCTCGAGGTAAAGTCTTAATTTTGTCTTACTCCTTAATATAATCTTGATTTTTCTTCATTGTCATCATAATCACTGTTATCATAACTATCATCTCAAGCACCATCATCAGCGATATCTTTTGATGATATTGTTGTTTGGTGCCCTTGAAATGAATTTCAGGTATTCCTAATGCATAAAAAAATGAACATTTACTCTTTTTTGTCATACGTTTCATCAGTAAAACTTTTCAAAGACATTATGAAAAATGAATATAAAGATATGTGTTTGTTAAGAATTGTTACTTCATCAATAGAAGTTCTTGAATTCTTTAACCTACCATAATAGAGTATAGGTTATCAGTGAATGCAATATCAATTAAAACAATTATTTTGTGAATCAAAACTTTGATATCAACAAATTGTTTGGAAAAAATGGATGATTAAAGCTTTTATTACTTTTATTATTTCTGAACATCAATAAATAGTTGAGGGTATAATTTGTATATTTTATCTATATTTTGGTTGAGGTCATAGCATAAGGTAGCCATGGAAAAGATATTATAGTGATGTTCAGAACTGGGCAATCTAACTTGTGGTTATTTCTGATTCTGTTGCCAAAATGATTTTCTGATAAATGTTTCAAGAATCAGACCAAGTGTGTTAACTTGCATTGATCTTATTCTCATTATTTGAATGCTCATCTCTTCAATAAAACATTGCTGACTTCCTTCTGGTTCTAGTAGGAAAGTTAAAGGGAGTATGTTGTTTTAGTCAGATGTCAAAAGCTATCAATGGTGTTATTCTATCAACTTCTGACCGTTATTACCGTGAAATTACCATTTTGATGCTATTTGGATTTGATAATGTAATGAAGAATGAGATAGAAAAGATGGTCCGAAATGTTGTGTACAAACTCCTTAGCCATTGAGCATTTTAGATTTAGTGACTGAATTGCTGCTCTGTATATTGTGGCAATATTTTAAAGATCTTGATCTTCTTATTCAGGAAAAAAACCTTCATTGAACGCTGAAATATTTTCTATTTTGACTCTATTGGCAAAATATTATATCAATCAGCCTGATGAGCTACTGAGTCAATGGTTGTTTTTTTAGAAGTAAACATTATTTCATCAAAGATTATAATCAAGGTTGAGAAATGGCAGCAAATGAAAAGACAATATACGTCTTTAAGCAATTCCAGTGGGATGAAGGGCAGACAAATTGACCTTTAAGCCCTGTATATAGTTAGGAGTGAAAATTAATTTTGTTCTCTGCTAGACACAAAGTTTAGAATGTAGATCTAAGCATGATACTAAAACTTAAGCAAGTGTCTTGTCTATGTTCTTGATTTTTTAAGTTAATATAAGGTTTGAATCATAATATTGCCCACTGTCCAAACCTACCAACATAATTTTTGTACAAGTCTTTATCTGTCTCTTGCTGCTTTCCACAGCACACTTGTTCCATTTTATAACAAATCTTTTAAAAACAAGAAATCTCTCATCTGCAATTCTGCAGTCTGTACCGTTGGCAGATGCATCATTTTGCATTAATTTTCCATGTATTTCTTAACACAAACACTATTAAGTGAAAAGCTTTTCCTCGTCCATTTTGAATAGACAGACAGGGGAATATTGTTTTTTGTTTTCTCATCAATCATTTTAACACATCTGGAACATGCATAAAAAAAACATGAAATCAGAGAACACGGTTCAATTATGTATGTTATATAGATGCAGTACTGTCTGTTATCATTCTGAACACGTTGTCATGCTTGGAAAATATGTTTGGTGTACACTACAAGACAAGGAAGTATATGTTTGAAAATATCCTGCCATGGCTGCATAAATGGTTTTAAGCACAATTTTCGAATAATTCTGATAATGTAATCAGAATGGATATGTATCATTTAAAGGATTCTGTTCGTCCAAAGACTTTTTATCCAAGCATTTGCAGAGAAACTGTTCATCTATTTTCAGTTTCTTCACATGACTTTTATCCTATATGAAGGAGTGTTACAATATAAGGTTCACTGCCAAATTATAAGCTATTTGGATAATTTTGGAATTTCAGATTTTTCTATGTTTTGTACTTGTCATGTCCAAATATCAGAATTTATGATCGAACTGATTGCAGAAAAACTTTATCCAATTCTTTTCAAACTCTCTTCATGTCATCTACCCTATAAAGAGAAGTGCAGGGGCAAAGAAGACGCGATTTTAAAATTATTAAAACATTTCACATATTTCTATATTTTGTCACTTTCTGAGATCAGGATTTGTCTGAGTGCAGTAAAACTATTCACCTGACTCTTTCAATTTTTGCACATGTCTTCTTTCCTGTAAATAGAGCTGCAGTTGTATGCATGTTACAAGTGATAATGTGATTTCTGTCTTATTATGGATAAATACTGTAATCAGTGCAATGCAATAAACGCCCTCTATAAACACCCCTGACCACATCACTTTTGACTCTCTAAAAATTGGCGCCTCCTTCTTATGACTTATCTGCGTCATAAATCGAGGCATTTTTACTGAAAAGATGTTTTGAGTCATACATGTTTGCACTTTGATACAACTGTTTTAAAAAACACTAATTAAAATGGCATGGTTAACTTATACCACTGACTTTGCATCCTTGACCCGTTGAGCAACTGGAAACTTCCCATAACTTGGATTTGCCTTAACACAGGAAAAAGTCTAAAACACCGATATCGTATTCGAAGTATTAAGCACCCTTGGGGCTTAGAAAATTGACAGAGGTAATGTACGTTTATCAAAATGGCTTAACATAACATTTATTGGAATGGGGAAAATGCCTTAAAAAAGATCAAGCTCCACCAAAGAAATATATTCATTAACTTTATTGTTTAGAGTTTTGGTTAGCCACCACATGGAAAAAAAGACAGTCATGTCCATGAAAGAGGTGTACTTGTTATGTAGCTATATGACTATTGGAAGATAGAGTACCTCCTGTTTCAGGTAAGTGCCCTCTAACATTCCTGTTGTATAAGCCAACCTTAAGAATTCAGATTAGATTTACTAGTATAAAATGGTCATGATTTGAGTTCTTGCACAATAGAACGGCCACACTAAGTGTTCTAGAACTGAGTGGTTTGAAGCAGTTAGATGATGAAGTCTGGCAAAGTCTTCAGGGAAATCAGTGTCAGTGGAATCTTCTCAGTGTCTGTCTTCTGTGTGTTAGATGTATATTATACCATTCAAAGAGAATATTCTGAAATGTACATGAAATCAGTGTCTAGTGGGGTCTTATTAGGTTCAGTCTTCTGTGTGTTAGATGTATATTATACCATTCAAAGAGCATATTCTGTAATGTACATGAAATCAGTGTCTGGTGGGGTCTTATTAGGGTCTGTCTTCTGCATGTAAGATGTATATTATACCATTCAAGGAGAATATTCTGTAATGTACATGAAATCAGTGTCAGTGGAATCTTGTCAGGGTCTGTCTTCTGTATGTGAGATGTATATATACCATTTACAGAAAATATTGTGTAATTTCCAGGAAATCAATGTCGTCAAAAGGTTGCAGTTGTCTGTCTTCTGTGTGTGAGATGTATATATTATACAGATATCATTCTGTATAATGTACATGAAATCAGTGTCTCATCCATGTATGTCTTTTGTATGTGAGATGTATAGTACCATTCAAAGAGCATATTCTTTAATATTAATGTACATGAAATCAGCATCAGTTGAATCTTGTCATTGTCTGTCTTCTGCGTGTGAGATCTATATTATATACCATTCACAGAGAATATTTTGCAATGTACATGAAATCAGTATTGTTGGGTTTTGTCATCGTCTGTTTTCTATGTGTAAGATGCATTCAAAGAGAATGTACATGAAATCAGTGTCAGTTAAATCCTTTCGATACCAATTGTTTTATAGATGTATGTATGTAAATGTAATCTGTGTCAGTGTCTGCAAAGAACTCCAGCAGTATTGTGTTTTGTTTGACAGATATAAGCACAAAGTTAACAGCAGTATAAGGGCTTTACCTTAACACATCCCCATTGTGAAAAGTTTCAATTTTCTTTTCTCTCTTATCTATTTTGAGACAATTATATGCAACACCTTTTTTGTGTTTTTGTGGTGATGTCATAAGATATCCTTTCTTTGAAGAATTTGCTTAAAGAACTTCTAAGCTGATCACAACAGGAACACCGGAAGAAGTGCATGTAATATGTATTGTGGAAACCCTTGCTACAACTTAATTACCTTTATGAATCAAATCATGTATATATCACATTATCCCACATGATTGACAGTGATGAGCATAAAATGACATGAGTAATAAAGTTGCAAATGTACTGTGAGTGTACTAGTGAGTTTTTCTTTAGCGCCATTTCAGCAATGTTTCAGCCATTTAGTGGCGTTTGAGACTTTTAACATTGTCATCAAACATTTTTTTTACATAACATTGTATAATCTTTAATTGATGTAAAAAAAACGTTTGAAAATGTGTTATTTATCTATCAACTCAACATTGATTATTGATATCTTGACCAGAAGATAGTTTTTCATCTCAATAAAAAAAATAAGTTTGAACTACTGAATCCCATCGTACCCCAAAAATGTGTTAATCAATGGCGCTGAAATTATTTTTGTCTCTTTGAATGTGTATTTTTAATTTCAGTTTTTATTCTAGATCAGGTCTTAATTTTACAATTGTAATCAATTATATAAATGAACAAATCGACATGGCTTGAATCCACCCTTCATAAAATGTTTATATTTTTTTTTTTTGCGAATAAAGAGTACATGAAAGTATCTTTTATTTACATTTCAAATCAATCATAGGACTTCATAACACTTGATTGCATTGCCCTTCATTGACTTCCTCACTTTGTTAATAAGTTTGGTTGTTTAAATTACCGAAGTAGACTCAGTTCTGGAACCAGACAACTTACAGTGTCTTGGAGTACCCAGCTTTCATTATATAGAATCATTTGAACTAGAAATCTTCAAGACAGTTCTCACTTACCACGACTTTAGGTGTGAGAACATTGACCAAAAATCCCATTAAGAGGTTCTAGTACAAAGTTATTGAATAATTTCAATAGCTAGAAAAATATCAAACATGTGGATTCTCAGACGAGTCTGTGAAATTTTGTTTTTAAAGACGTGTTCTTCATTGATGAAGACCATTTAGTTTGATGTCATTAGGTAAGTTTACCATAATTTTTTCATTATACAGAAATTTATCATTTATCTACGAATTTGCAAATTATTTTTCTATTTTCTTTCTGGAAACATTTAGCATTATATTTCTCCATGAGCTTTTGTTCAGGATTCTTAATATTCATAAATGAAGATAGAAAATAATCTAGGCACCTACTGAAGATGTTTTACTATTGTACGTGTCTTTGAAATTTGTGCATTTAATTTTTTAAAAAAGTTTTGTACAAATATTTTAATGCCCATTTGACCTTATTGCTTTTTTGTTTTTGTTTTACTTTTAAAAAGTTCTCACTTGTCTAGTTGAAAACATGTTACCAAACTGTGTTGAATATAATGAAATGTCAAATCAATGATACCCATCCACTTAATGCGTCGGCCGTTATAAGACCTCTTTGAGGTTTCTTGTGGATATTAACTTTGTAAGTGCATTTGCATTACGATTATTGTGACATGCCGAAATATTTTGAGTGTTCATAACCCTGATTACCTTGAGGAACGGAGAATATCAAATAGAAAAGGACATGGTAATTTCAAGAACATTCTAACTAGTTAAGATGCATTGATATGCTGTTACATCATTCAAACACCATTCTAATTCAATATCAGTGAAAAGGCATACCCTTTAATCCTGTCAGATTTGAGGTTGATGAAGGTTTTATGATGTACATGTCTACATTCAGAATGTATTTTACTGCTTTCTCATTGTATTTGATTCATTTGAATCTTACTTGTATATCTTGAGCACCCATTATTATCTTATTATTGCCCAAAGAATATGATACCTATTTGTTAGAATGAAAATTGTCAATGTAATGAAATTGTTAATTAAAGATATAACTGAACAAATTGGAACCACATAATTCATGACTCATTTTTTTAAATGTTTGCTCTCAAACTTTGATATAATGGATTTGAAATACCCAGTGAGATGTAGAGCCAATGTCCCTATTTCTTCCTTAAAAGGTTTCTTCAGTAGTTGAATTGAGTGTCACAAAGAAACACAATGATTACAAGAAATGAATCTATACCACATGTTCAAAACCACTTGTCTGTGGTAACATTGGACATGTGGATCTTAATCAAGAGGGCAATTAACTACAGAGACTCAATGTCTATAAAGCTAACATTCATGCGCAGTTTGCAAACTGAGTTGAATTGATTTCGGTAAAGAAATAAAATTATGGAAGGTCACAAAGTAATTCAATTATTTTGAAGGGACCCAACTGACGAAATCATAGATAGAGATGCCATCATTCCTGATAATGTTGATGAAAGAATTTCGCCATTTGTGGAAAAGTGCACCATCTCATCAATGTCTTCTCACTGGAAGAACAACCATGGTGCATCTAGTGCAAGCTCATTCACAAATGAAGAAAAGATAACTGTCTTCCACTTGCATCCTGGTCAGATAGTTGTACATAAAACATTTTCTTCCAGCCTGAAATCATTTAGATATCCAGTTTGATGTTCTTCTAGTTGAAAAATCATAGATGGACATTTTTCGGACATGTAATGATTAGGTTGATTGGTGGGGCTGAAGGGTACCTAATCAGAAAAATTTTATATAAAACAGTGTTTTCCAGTTGGAATTCAATTAGATATCAAGTTTGATGTTCTTCAAAGTTTTGGATTGAGAATTGTCGTTTTGTGGAAACATAATCATTAAATTGACTGATGCTGTTGACGTCTTTAAACTTCTTGGCAGTTGAAAAGTTAGATGAATCTCTTTTTAATAACTTGAACAGACATTTGAGTTTTATTGTCAAAAATGTTTGATATATAGGATATTTGATTCAAATGTGTATTGAAAGGGCAAATTCCAAACCAAAGAACATTTTCTTTTCTTCAAATGTTTAACAAACAAATGGATTGCACTGAGTTCTCTCTGAAAATCAATTTACAATTCTATAGATTTTCTCCTCAAGAATGTCCCACTGAAAATAAATGGGCTTGAAATCAATGAAATCATATTGATAACTGCATTGAACAATGATTTGAAATTATTTTGCATAATCTTAAACATTGATATTCTATTAGATTTGTGTGTTACAAACTTTAAACTTCATCTCAACATGATCACAAGCAGTGACATTTTTCAAAAAAGTGTTATCAAAAAATTAGATTTGGGCCTTTCAACCTTTACTTTCAGGTCCTTGTATATCCTAGCTTTTCTTTAGCCAATACATAGCATACTTTATTATTCAGCTTCTTAGTGTGGTGATATTTTCTTGTAGACTTGATTGTTTAAAAGGCAAATTTAGGAATCTTTGACCCCAAGAGCGAATAACAACACACCTGTGTTTAACAATTTCTGGATTCATTTTTGTTACAGTTTTCTGATACATGATTGGGTGAGCATGGAAAAATTTGACTGTTAAAAAGTCAAATGAAATGACCTCACTGTAAATAAACCTTTTGAAGATATTCTGATCAGATGTCATTAATGAATGATTTTGATCAAAATGTTTGTTATTTAGAAAAATATGAATTGCCTTCAACTGAGCAATGATTTGCAGGATGATTACAAATTATCATGATATAACTTTTATTTTAATATATTTTGCTTTACTTTCATTTGAGGCTGTAATGTTAAATGTTTTACAAAATCAATTTGAAGAGATAATCTCACATTTTGAAGACTTGAACCACGTAAAAGTGATCTTCAAATAGTAAAAAATCACATCAAAGAACATATGCATGCTTTTCCACTCGGTGAAATAATACTTTTATTCATTTGATGATGTCCTTTGCATTATGTAACAGTTGGATGAAGATGTCATAAGATTACCCTAAAAATGTACAAAAGAAAATTTAATTATTTTCAGTGGTAATGAGTGCATGGTCAATATATGATCAAGGTGATTTGAATGCTTCATCCCTAACTTGAGTTTCATTTACGATTCTCAGTATTGTATTTTTTATTAAGAAATAGTGTAGCCTCAAACATCATGTGTTTTGCAATAAAGTATATATAGTTTAGCCCTGAACTATTATAGTTAAAGCATGAGTTCAGGGAACATTTTGCTTTATTGCAAAACACATGATGGTTGAAATACTCTATATTTCTAGCATTTGGATTTCAACTCTTGTAAAATATATTTCAACAAAAATCAATGTAATTGGAATTCATCTAATTTGGCCGTGAATTGAAAACCCTTGACATGGGGCATTGATGTCTTTCAAAAACTATACTTTATTGCAGAATGAAGGTTTGACGGCCCCTTTGATCTTTTCCGAAATATGTATATGATAAGAAGAATATATTAGAAAGAAAAAAAGAATACATGATATTTCTCATCCTTTACCGTACATAACTCTTCACCCAATGTATGAGTCAAATGTTTGACATGTTGCTGTTCCGTTTGTGAAAATGATATCTTATTCAATGAGACATACACTGTAGTTTGAATCAGGATCATCTTAATCATCATAATTATCCTCCATTCAACTTTATGAATCTTTCTCTGCAATTTCACTGTAGAAATCAGAATCAGTTCATGTCATCATCATCATCATCATCATCATCATCCTTTATAAAATCTTTCTCTGTTTATATTTTGTGTTTTTTTATACATTTTCAAAGTTGAAACTTTAACTAAGTCTAAATTGCTTTTAACATTCTAGTAGATCCTTTTCTAGTATGCTTGTATGAACATTTCTAAGTTTATTGGCCATGGAGTTCTTGTTTTGAATGCCATTTTACTGTATCAAACTTCAAGGACTTCATTAAGTGTTAATTTTTTACATGTTGCAAATAATTGAGTTTGGAGACTAAACTCTGGAACCAATGTCTTGGAATACAATGTTTGTCATTCTTTAACCAATCTACAAAACAAGTATCGGGAAGGTCTGCATTTCTTCAAGAGAAGGTTACAGAGTGACTTCATGACAGTCAACTTAAGACAATCAATTGTTTGCCACTTTATTCATTAGGAGAGAATGACTCATGTAGGATGAAATCTTATTGACAGTAGATTTTGTAAAAAAAACATCAATCATCAACTGTACAGATGATATATCATAATTCTTTGATGTCATCAAGAACATGACATTTGTCTGACATCTGACATCACAATGTTATGACATCATAATTTACCTATATGACATCATAGTGCTTTGGAGTAGCAGCAGTTAATTTCTGGTGCATCCAGTGATCTGTTTATCTTAATGACAAGAGATTTTAAATAATAAATAAATGTTTGACAACACCTCTGAAAACCTGCCCAAGCATTATCTAGTGCACTCTTGACAATTTATGGACAAGTTGTCATATCTGTTAGACATGGACAAAACGATAAGTGTGCCCAGGGCCTGAGGAAAGGGATTATGAAAAATACTTTGGGTTTGCATTACACAAAAACAAACTGTCAAACGTAAAATATTAAAAGGAATGTTTTAGTAGTTTTTAAAAATCACCAATGTCTTAATGAGCTTCCAATAAAAGATATTTCAGAAAAGACCAAATATTAGAGATTTTAAACACAGAGAGCACTATCTTCAGAATCAGTTAAATTGAGACGCTGTCTTGAGAATCAGTGATATTGAGGGCACTGTCTTGAGAAGCAATGATATTGAGAGCACTGTCTTCAGAAGCAGTGATGTTGAGGTGATCATCTTAAGAAGCAGTGATGTTGAAGTGATCATCTACAAAAGCATTGATATCATGGACATGGACATGGACAAAACGATAAGTGTGCCCAGGGCCTGAGGAAAGGGATTATGAAAAATACTTTGGGTTTGCATTACACAAAAACAAACTGTCAAACTTAGAATAAAAAAAGAAATGTTTTAGTAGTTTTTAAAAATCACCAATCTCTTTATGAGCTTCCAATCAAAGGTATTTCATAAGCGACCAAATATTAGGGATTTTAAGCACAACCAAATTAATGTTTAAGATCTACAATGATGAATATAAAAATCGTATTTTTCTTGAATATTTCAAGCTCTAATAAAAGAGATCTCTTCATTTTTCTCAGAGTCCAAAGTTGTGCATCCTGCATATTAAAAAATCAAAACCTAATGGAGTCCTCTCCCCTGGAAGTTATGACTGTGTGGCATCTAGTGCAAAGGCATTGTCCACTCACTTTAGGTCATTAAGTTATTTCTTTGTACAATAGATGGTTCCTCCTATTGAAAACTTAATCAAATATTGACATTTCTAATGTTTAAATTACATGAAATCCATGATAAGGACCACTAAACCTTGATTTATTTTTTCTCATATGAGATTTTGTGAAAGACATGGAGAAAATGAATGAGACCTTTCATTGCTTTTTGAACAATCTATTTGACACTTTAGAGAAATATGATAAAATTTATTTAGATTAAGTTAGGAAACTTATCATGGGTCTTTCAAAATAATGATGATCCTTCTAGATAAAATTGTTAATTGAAATCATTTGAAAATTGAATGACCCCCTGTATTGTCCCTGAATTAATTCCGTTAGAGTGAATTGCACTGAATAACTTTCAAAATCAAACTTTCAAATCCAAATTTAAAAAGAAACTTGATTTAATTCAAATATTAAATTTCTTTTGAAATATATTTAAAACATTTAACCTTTCCTGAACCTGTAGAGTCTAAAATATTTCTAAAACACAATGCTCCATTGTTTTCATTTTACTTAATTGGTCTTGATTCTAAAGGAAAAATAAAGTTTTCTACTATGTATTCATACAGAGACTGTTAACAACTTGCAAAGTATGTTTATGATCGTATTTGACGAAGTGTTACAGTATTTTCAATAGCTATATTGAGCACTTGCGTACAGTAAGGTTTATGATTTTCAAACCTGTTTTTAAGTAATAATATCAATTACATAGTCTTAAAGAGTATATGTTATCGGCAATCGGTCTGCATTGTTGTTTTTCAGGGAATGACTTGACAAAATTGGCTGACAAAATATATGTAAAAACGGGACTGTCCTCTTGAATTTCATTTCCACAAAAAATACCCTGATAGAACTGTCCTTTGTCTGAGGAAATGATATTGAGATAATGGTCTTCAGAAGCATGCAATGTAAGGTATTTGATGGTCTTTAGAAGCATGATATAAAGCTGATTGATTTAAGAAGCACTGATGTTGAGGTGACCATTTACAGACAGTGATATTGAGGTGATCATCTTCAAAAGCAGTGATGTTGAGGTGACTCTTCTTCGGAAGCTGTGTAATTGATGTGATCGTCATCAGAAGCAGTGATATTGAGAGCACTGTTTTCAGAATCAATGATATTGAGAGCACTATCTTCAGAATAAGTTAAATTGAGACGCGGTCTTGAGAATCAGTGATATTGAGGGAACTGTCTTGAGAAGCAATGATATTGAGGGCACTGTCTTCAGAATCAGTGATATTGAGAGCACTGTCTTCAGAAACAGTGATATTGAGGGCACTGTCTTCAGAATCAGTGATATTGAGAGCACTGTGTCTTAAGAAGCAGTGATGTTGAAGCGATCATCTTAAGAAGCAGTGATATTAATGTGATCATCTTGAGAAGCAATGATATTGAGAGCACTGTCTTCAGAAGCAGTGATGTTGAGGTGATCATCTTAAGAAGCAGTGATGTTGAAGTGATCATCTACAAAAGCATTGATATCAATGTCATCATCTACAGAAGCAGTGATATTCAGAGCACTGTGTTTCGAAGCAGTTTTGTTGAGGTGATCATCTTCAAAAGCAGTGATAATGTGTTGATGATAGTCTTCAACAGCAGTTATGTAGTTGATGGGATTTAATAAAAAATTGCTCTGGCAGTGTGTTTTTGTCAACAACTGTTGAGCCATTCTATGATTTGATGATTAATTATCAATAATTCTTTGACATTAAAAATACTTAACTTCTTTTACAAGAGTTGTTCAACGTGATATGAGTGAATTAAGTTGAATAAGGATTGAATACTTTGTTGTATTTCAGTATATCCATCCATGCATGATTTGCTTGTCATTGATTAAAAAATGACACATAAAACCCAAATGATTTGTTAACCCTCAGTTATAACATATTCTGTGATATAGATAAATACTTATCAATATAAAAATCTCATGACACCATTTGAGAAAGGTAGATATGAATATGAAGTTCTTTTAAAATTGGAGTCTCATAATAAATAATAATATATGTCACAATAAGACCATCTGAACTAGACCAAGCTACTTGATGACCTACCATTACCCAAATTGAAGTTTCCATGAAAGGACTCTGCTTACGATGATGGTATGTGTTTTGACAGTTATGACAATTAATGATTTGCTTGTACTTAGAAGCCTCAGATCATTTGTTTCCAAAGAAAGAAAGTTGACAATAGTTTGTTGAAATGTTCCCTCCTTGCCAATTCTTCTCCTGGCTGAAGAAGGCGCTGATTCCCTACAGAGGAATAGAAGAAGAAACATCAAGTTTATTTACCACTATTGATCAGTTGTTTAGAAAGGAAGAAGGTTTATTCCTTTTCAGATTGAAAGAAA
Organism: Phorcus lineatus; assembly: GCA_921293015.1. Lineage (NCBI taxonomy): Eukaryota > Metazoa > Mollusca > Gastropoda > Trochida > Trochidae > Phorcus > Phorcus lineatus. The sequence continues at coordinate 24,232,420 of OV121088.1, read as the reverse complement.
GAAGAATACATTTACATTAGTTACCGATATTGATCAGTTCCCTTGAAAGGAAGGGGATTGCTTCTAAATCATAAAAATCTTGATATCTAATACCATTCTGCATTTGATTTCCATGCTAAGTGACTTGACTAGATTTTAGGTTTCTATATTAGATTTTCCCTTTGTATAGCTACTAAGTGTGCAGGATTCTTGAAGAAAAACATCATTTCTGGCTAACTTAAAAATTTCAGAAAGACTGTATTCATCGGTAAGTGAAGGATATCCTTCAACCATGAGCTGCATTTCTTATATTGACTGGACTTATTACAGTTCAATTATCCCTTCACACAATAATAGACACTAACAAGGAATTGCTTGAGGTCCATAAAAATGACATGACCTAGAACAAGTTCTGGTTGACCTTCATCTGCCTGTCTGATTAGAAGTGATGTTTCTTGCATCATTATATCAGAAAAGTTATTCTTATTTGTGATTTTGAATAAAAAAATTTTTGCCTGCCAACAACCAAAGCAATATGGGAAAGGATTGCAAATGGATATTAGACTTACATATATATGGAGATGATTAATATATAAAATGGGCATCTTTGGACTTTTGGAAAAAAACTATAAGCAGAGTTCCATTGTTATCAAGGCTTTAATTATGCAATGAAATATCATCTTTTATACAACTTTTCTATTCATCATTTATCGCCGCTAATGGCTGAAATATTGCCCAAGCGGCGTTAAGCAATAACTCACTCACTCTATTCATCATTTAAATTTACAACTTTGGTTGCGTTTAAAATTCCCTAATGTTCGAACTCTTCTAAAATGTCTTTGAATAGAATCTCATAAATAGATGAAAATTAAAAACAAATATTGTATTCTTTTTTCATAAAGTTTGACAATTTGTTTCAAGTTTTTATCATAGTCGTTTTCCGAGGACACTGGGCCCACTTACCATTTCTGTCCATGTCTAACAGATATGACAACTAAACTGTCAAGAATGCACTAGATAATGCTTGAAAACATCATTCAAACATCTATTTATTATTAAAAAAATCATTTTATTGATTTTTATGACATTGAACAGATCTCTGCATGCAACAGAAAATAACTGCAGCTACTCCAAACCATTATGATCTCATAGAGCTAAATTATGATGTCAAAACATTGTGATGTCAGATGTCAGACCATGGTTGTGTTCTTGATGACATAAAAAAAACCCATTATATCATCTATAGTTGATGAGTCCTTGGTTTTGTACAAGATCTACATTCAATAAGATGTCATCCCACATGAGTCTTATCTCCCGATGAATTCAATTTAAAGGCACTAGTGCACGCTTTTACGGTTCAAATTGGCTATTTTAAGGTTTAAGAGGATCGACTTATGCATTCACTTAAGCTTTCTATTGATGCAATGAAATACTTAAAATTATTTACAGTTGGCCTGCAATAAACAATGAAAAAGTTTAGACAGCCCATGTTGGCTTGGACATATGAAAAATCTATGGTTAGCTGTGTACAAAACGGATAAATTATGGACAGTTGAATGCGGCTAAACTAGTATTATGTGCAGCTATTAAATTTACCTAAACTCTGAACTGAGAATAAAGAATGAAATACGTTTTTTGAAAGCAATGTAGTAAATAAACCGATTTAATAACACAGCATAAGCATTGTTATTAAATTGGCCAAAGCGGCTGCCGTTTCCGCTTTTCTGCTTATAAGCACAATTTTTATATTTCCGATATCGTAGTTCCTGCGGATTTAATGTAAGGTTACATTAAATACTTCCGGCCTTTTAAAATCAACTTTACTACCTGAATACGTAAATATTTGTTAAATAACTAACGAGATAGATTACTTGAGTGGTGATCATGAGTAATATAGAGATATGCAGTATCTGTGCATTCGTTGTGTTTACGAAATATTGGTGTTTAAGGCGACAAACAATTGATCGTCTAAAGTTGACTGTCATGAAGTCACTCTCTGTAACCTAGCTAGAATGGGTTCCAGAATGACGGGCATGGTATTTAAAGAAATTGAGACTTGTCTGGTTTCAAATTTGAGTCTACTGTGTTATTCTCCACATGCAGGCAAAAAATAAACCCTTAATAAGGTTGTTGAAGCGTGATTCAGTAAAATGGTGGGGTTGTCAGTCTTTAAACTCATTGGCATTCAAAGGAAGAACTCCATGGCCAATAAACTTAGAAATGTTCGTACAAGCATGCTAGAAAAGGATCTACCAGAATGTTAAAATCAATTGAGACTAAATGCATTTCAACTTGTGCTTTGTAAATGCACAGCACATTGAAAAAGGGTGATGATGATTTTTATTATGATGATACAAGAACTGATATTCTAATTTCTGCAGTGGAATTGCAGGGGAAAATTTCTTAAGTTGAATGGATGATGAAGATATGCATGATGATTTAGATGACGATGACTCAAACTACAGTGTATGCCTCAATGAATCAAGATGGATTATTTTCACAAGTGATGGATTATTTTCACAAGTGACAGAGCAATGTGTCAAACATTTTATTCCAACTTAGGGTGAAGAGATATGCATGGAAGAGGATGAGAAATATTATAAATTCTTCTTATTTATTCTTCTTGTATATTCTTCTTATTATATTCATAAAATAATCCCTCTATTTATGGATGAAGCATCGAAAGCACCTTGATTAATGCCCATTCAAAAAACAATGAACATATGTTAATTTTTCTTCTAATCATATATTTTAGCATTGTTTCGGTAAAGATCAAAGGGTTTTTATTCACGGCAAAATTAGATGAATTTCTTTTTAAAGTTTATTTTGGTTGAAATATGATTAAGAGTTTAAATCAACATGCTAAAAAAGAAATAGAGTATCCCAAAACATCATGTGTTTTGTGATAATCTACAATTTTCCCTGAAATACCAACGTCAAGCCACTCGGCCTTTGACTCCTACAAGAGATATATGCATGGTAGAGGATGAGAAATATTGTATATTCATTTATATATTCCTCTTAGCATGTTAAAAAAATAATTTTTCAATTCATGGATGAAGCATTCAGATCGCCTTGATTAATAACCATTTAATTACCATTGAAAATAAGATCAATTTTCTTCTAAATGAATATATATATTGCCTTTATCATATATCAAAAAACCCATATTGAGAATCGTAAATGAACCACCTCTCGCGGATGTTCATGAAGCATTAAAATCACCTTGAGTAATGACCACTCAATTAAACCAGAAAATAATATGATTTTCCTTTTTTACGGTAACCTTATGACATTTCATCCAGTTGTAACATAAAGCAAATGACATCATGAAATGATAAAAGTATTATTCATAATAAACTGAGTATAGAAAAGCATGTTCTTGAAACCAAAGAATGTGATATTTTGCTATTTGAATATCCTTTTTATTTCAAGTCTTCAAAATATGAGATTATCTCTTAATTGATTTTTGTAAAACGTTAAACATTAGCCTCAAATAAAAGTAAAGAAAAAATATTGAAATAAAAGTTATATCAAGATAATTTATAACCAACGTGCAAATGATTATTCAGTTGAAGACAAATTATATTTATCTAAATCAACATCAAACGTTTGGATCAAATTCATTCATCATATGACATCTTTATTGGACTATCTTCAAAAGGCCTTTAAAAAATTAGAAAACTAAGTTCAGAGTAAAGTCAGTGCAAATCAATCTTCAGAAAACAATTGAGCCATATCAAAGGATAGCATTTGTAGAAATAGAAATAATCTTGGCAATTTAAGTTTGGCCTTTCACTGAACAACAGATATTTGTGATAGTCAAATTTTTTCATGCTTTCCAAATATGTAACAGAATATTGTATCAAAAACAATGCATAGCAAACCCAGGAATTTTGAAATTTTAAATTTAAATATTCGCCCTTGGGGTCACTAATGTCAACTTTGAAAACAAAACCCCCTGCATTCACCACTAAAATAGATGAATCAAGGATTCCTATTAAAAATATTTCAGTAAGGTCATTTTATTTGACTTTTGAACAGTTAAGTCTTTCCAAGATTTCCCATCATAATAACATAAATGTGTAATGATTCAAATTTTTCTCTCAAGTGCAAAATCCTTTCATGTTAGAGTTGACACCTTGTAAGAAACTAAAATATCACCACACTAAGGAGCAGAATAATATAGATTTTTTTATGTTTTAAGTAAAGAAAAGCTCATGCGAGGACCTAAAAGTAAAAGGTTAAAGGATCAAATTCTAACATCTTTAGAAAAATATCATTGCTTGTAAATGATATCGAGGTGAAGAATATTTATGTTCCAAACACGCAGATCTAACAGAATGTTTAAAATTATGCAAAAAAATAGCATATATCTTTGTTTAATGCTGATATCAGTATGATTTTCTGGTTTCAAGCCCATTTATTTTATAATCTATTGAGTTTTAAATTGATTTTCAGAGGTTAATTCAGTGCAATTCAATCGTTTCTTAAACATTTGGAGAAAAGAAAATGTTCCTTGGTTTGGAATTTGCCCTTTCAATACACATTTGAATGAAATATCATATATTTCAAACATTTTTGACAAAAAAAATCTTGTCACATCAAGTTATCAAAAAGAGATTCATCTAACTTTTCAACTGCCAAAACTTTTAAAGACGTCAACACCATCAGTCAGCTTAATGATTATTTCCACAAATCCAAAACTTTTAGATCATCAAACTAGATATCTAATTGAATTCAGACTGGAAGCCACTGTTTTATATACAACTGTCTGATCAGGATGCAAATGGAAGTCATTATTCAGTTTTGCTTGCACTAGATGCACCATGGTTGTTCTTCCAGTGAGAGGACATTGATGAGATATATGGTGCACTTTTTCCAGAAATGGTGAATTCTTTCATCAACATTATCAGGAATGATGGCATCTCTATCTATGATTTTGTCAGTTGGGTCCATTCTTAATAATTGAATTACTTAGTGACCTTGCATCATTTCATTTTTTTACTGAAATCAATTCAACTCAGTTTGCAAACTGTGCATGAACATTAGCTTTATAGAAATTGAGTCTCCAGTTAATTACCCTCTTGATTAAGTTTAAATATCTATATTTGCCGCTTATCAGTGGTTGATCAAGTCAGCATGACTTAAGTTAAAATGACACCCAGTGATGTCACATCAAGTAACTATACCAGATATTTAACCTTATCTTGTTTATTCCTCAAGGGGCGGGATAGCACAGCTAGTGGTTAGCGCCCTCGGGTTGGGAGCAAGAGGTCAAGTGTTGGAATCCCATCTGGGGCTCGGCAACTTTGTCTGCAATAAAGAACTGTTCTATATGCAGTAAGGTTTAAGTGCAATGCTACATTGAAGTGCCACTCATGGTTTGCTAGTTCCAGCTGCTGCTCGCAGGTTTCATCTCAATACATAGCCACAGTGATGATGTTGGCTTTCTAAGATATAAGTGAAATACTCTTGAAAGTGGTGTTAAACCCCTTCTAACCTCACCTCACCTATTGCTCGTAACCATGATGATTCTTCATTTCTTGAATTATATTTATATCTTACTTCCATTTTATTTGCAGTCCATTAACTGATATAGTGCTGAAAACGTAATAAATAATATCTTTTGCTTTGTCCTTGACCTATTCAATTTCTGGTTTCATTCCCTCCCCTGTCAATACCAATATGTCATATTGCAGATTCGATCCTGAATTCTGAACACTTCTGCCATGACTGGAGACAATAAAGAATGCAAATTGCATGGATGGTTACTGTCAAGATACATGAAAGTATTCTGTATGAATTATTTTCGATAGTGACTTTATCCCTCTCTCCTCACAGATTTTGAAATATCTGCAAACTGATGTTACAACAAATTGCCACCCTAATATCTATGTTCATCTTGATTATCAATCAGGGATTCCTACAACAACTCACTGATATTCTTCTACAAGAACTTCCATAAATATTCTTCCTCATTTCCATTGGATCCAATAATTCCCAGAAAACTAAAACTGCAATAAATATCCCTTTTTACTTTTGACCTTGACCTCTTCAGATATTGCATGGAAATTGACTGCTACCGGAATCGAGAATGATACTTCTGGCACCAGTTTGTCAGAGAAGTTTGTTGCAGACTGGATGCTTATTTCTGAATGCTAAGACTTGTACATGAGTAAAATAAGGGTAAAATATGTCAAAGTGAACAGTTAAACTTGAAAAGAAAGTGTAATGTTGTGACCCTATATATAGTTTTAATTGACCAGTATCTGATAAACAGATTCACTGGTAAAAGCAGTGATGTTACTACAAATTATTGTACAAAGTATTTGTGAGATATCAAAATTTTCTTTAAAAAATCACATAAAGAATGTTTGACCTTTGATCAACAGTCTAATGCTCTTCTAAAACTAATGAAAATCTTCTGTTGATTTGTCTTTGACCTATTCAATTTCTGGTTGACCTCCCTCTCTGCTTGATGCAGAAATGATATCCAGGCAACCGTTATGTCTGAACAGTTTATTGTGGATTGAATTCTGAAATCTGAATGACATTACCATGAATTGTTCAAGATGCATTTTGGTCATCTTTTCACACACTTTTTAGATTCATGTAATTACAGATGCAGATACAGATAAATTTAAAGCTTGAATTTGAATATTATAAGAAAAGTCTTGCATTTTATCAGATTGCCTGCAATATGTTGATTTCAAAGACAACAGACAACTCTTTTCAGTAATTACACAAATGTTTTTGCCAATATGTATATCATGTTTTATAGAAATGTTAACATCTACAACTGATAATATTTTATGATTGTATATATGATTATAAACAAATGTTCATACATATGTAACATCTGATGGGAAATAAAAACATTAAAAGAAAAAAAAAAAAAAATGAGTTGGTGAGGATGGTATTGATGACACAATAACATGAACAGTGAAAATATGTTGAGATTGCTACTGAAAAGCTTCTAACTATAAAGATTTCTTTTTCTTGATTGTTGGTCATGACCTTACAATAAAAAACATGATTATTAAATCATCGGTAAATATTTAAACACTTCCAATTTTCTATCATCATTGATTGACCAATTTATCTACTGACCTGATTCGATCATCAACTCCTACAAACTCAAACTCATCAAAATATATATAGGGCAAAAGCGGGAGAATTCGACCAGCGGTTGTATTCGACCAGTTTGTGTATCTAATAAAATACTTTTACAAAACGTGTTCCTTTTTAACTTTGACCGGTAACATTTTAACCTGGAACATCTTAGCTTCATCTCCCGAATGCCGTCATTCATACCCGATAGATTTCATCGAGAGGTAAGTCATTGTTTTTCTGAGGTGTGGCAGTAGCACTGAAAATGGCGGCAAATTTATCTGGCTAAGTAAAGGTATGGTTTATGTCTTGTCCGTTTGTCAAAATATTCGTTTACTTTACATTTATTTTTTGTCTTCATTATGTCTTTTAGTACCTCAGTGCCGAAAAGTCCGATTGCCATTTTGACTAAAGTCACGTGATAAGCATGTGCTGTGTGTCTATTTTTAGCTACAGGTCACATGGCTGTGGCAGTATTCGACCAGGGAGACGTCATTATACGGAATGTGGTTTTTTTTCCAAAGCTTATTTTACAAATCCATACTGATGATATTTTCAAGTAACCTGACAAAATAGTATACTTCGGGTGCTGAAATAGTTTGTTATCGATATACCTTTTCGTAATTAATCATCAATTTCGTTTGATAACATAATTCATTATTGTTTCAATTGAAAGGAAAATGTAACATTCCCACACAAATTGCCTATCGTATCACAGCTGCATCTAAGATTTTTCTTGTTTACTAAAACAAGTATTCAATGTTTACATGTCAAAATATATTCATAATATGCTTGCTTTTCTGTTATGTATTGCGAGACTTTGAAAATAGGAAACATTAGAAACGAAGCCGTAGAAGATGTCAACGAATGTATTTCAGATCACATTTGTTTAATGAAAATTTCCAGTAACAGTTGGTTTTGATAATTCAAATAAAATACATAAGGCTAAAATATAAAACTGTTTAAGAATGTACAGATGATCTAACTTCAGCACACGGGTATCACAAATGTTTATATTTCTTATGACCAGGGACCACTTTGAAAAGTAAATGCATGGGCCTTATACATAGTTCTTGCATATGATCATACTACAACAGATATCTCGCTCTCTTTTACGATAATTGTGTATTGAATTTGTATAAGTTTAAATAAATTTCGAAATGGCAGTGTGTAAAAAGCGGCGACATTCCTCAAGCAAGAGAGTACAATAATTAACTAAGAAAGATTCAGCACTTATCAGCAGTTCGTTTTAGAGACCGTAAGTGATTTTAAAGCCATATTATTGCTTTATGATAATAATATGATCAACACTTTATGATAATTTCAGATATGAATTAATATCTATGATTTATATAACGTCTACGGTATTCTCTAATCGTGTACGTATTGTAGGGACAGTGAAGCGTTCCAATTAAATCCCATACCGATATGTTGAAATTTCACGCAAATTAAAACACTGCTGCTACTTCATCTGTATAAATATCAAAATTCTTAAAGACATGTGAAAGTTATTCTTACTATAATATCGGGCAATGTGAATACGTGAACATATCAAGGCAGAAGGTGGAAACACACCGGGATTGAAATGACGACGGACATGAAATTCATATATGTTATAATGTATTTCCAACATTGAGAAAACGAACATAATATTTTGTCATTTAGGTTCTTAGCAGTGATAAGATAATGCATTGAACTCGTTAATGTCATACAGATATTAATTATATGGATACATTGATACAAATAAAATTGGAAAAGCTGACAAAAGAAATCAATGAACATGTTTCGGCCATGTCGGCGGCACTATGGGTGTTATAATTTGTGCGACCTTTATGGCAATATTATGATTTGCATTATGATCCTTTTGTTTTCATATGAAACATGATTTAAATGTGTTGAATAAACACTTATTTGATTGAACACCTGAATTTTCCCTAAAATGTGTCCCAAAGACGATAATTTTTCATCCATCAGGTGGTAGTTAAAAACTGGTCGAATACTGCCGCAGGTGGTCGAATTCTGCCGCTTCAAGAGTATTTCTGTCACGCGCAACCTCCCAAGGAAAGACAACTCTTGAACAGTGTTATTGTCGGGAGTCGATGTTGAAGTTGATATTCTCCAAAATAAAACACACGATTGGTATGTGTAAACATTTAGTAAAAAATGAAAAGCGAAGAGCGATAAGTGGTCGAATACCCCCGCATTTGCCCTATATATCTTCCATCGATTTGTCCTTGACCTACTCAATTTCTGCTTCACCCTTGTCTGTCTCTGGAATTCAGAAGTGATGTTTCTGCCACCAATACATCAGAAGTTTATTGCATATGGGAAAGTGAAATCTGAATGGCATTGCCAAGACTCGGGCCAATAAAGAAAGTAAACTACGGAAGGAAAGTGAAATGTCTAGACACATTGATAGAGGAGCTTCAGAAAAGTATTTTGCCTAGATTTTCTGGTTCAGCATTGGATTACAACTACTTTCATGTCATCAGTCGGATAGGGAAAGGAACTTTACACCTTCAACCTAGAGTAGCATTAGGTCACGCCTCCCTTGATATCATCATATCAATGAGATTGAGGAAAGGGTTTGAAGACTGCGACCCACTTAACACTTGGTAATGATTCCTTTAATTCACACTCATCATTACCTATAGTATCTGTTGGTTGAGTACCGAGTTGAGGTAAGGTGAGGTGATTTAGGTCACTTTCGAAGAGTATTTCACTTGCATCATGGCTGCTAGTAGCCCATCCATCATTGGCGAGACAAGACTCTGGTACGATCCATTTGGCTTCTGTCACTATCAATCTAGAATGGATTTATCACTGATTTCATAATACTATATATATGTTGTAGTGGTGTAACGATTCATCGAACACCGTTAATGGCTGAAATATTGCCCAAGCGGCGTTAAACAATAACTCACTCACTCACAATTCATCGATAGTACCGATGTTTTTATCGTGTACTACACGTTAAGAGTGCATCGATACAAAACACATTTAGACAATATATCAGGATAACTATATCGTGAGTGTCCATGAAACATCAATGTATCACCATAAGAGACATTATATCGTGATATTTTAAAAATGATTTGTTTCAAACAAATAACTATATAAACTGACAAAGTTATTCTAATTTAGAGGTTACAGTGCTTGGACAAACAAAAATTATGATAATATTTCTGATGTTTTATCTTCAATTCCACAGTCCCTCTGATTTTGTGATTACCATTTATGTAATATTTGTGACAGGTTTATTGTTAGTTATTAGATATAACATTACTTTGTATATCCTATCTGTACTTTCTTATCAACTGAGGCGAATCATGATATCGAAACCATGGTATCATGATGATAATCCTCTTGCAGGTTCCTTGGCAATATTTCCATGAAAGATTGTCTTGCCTAATAAAATTGGAATCCGGATATATTATCTTGGCACTAAGGCCACGATACACAGGTCTAATATTTTGGTTTAACTTTGACTCAATTGCATTTCTTAATTTACACCTACCCAGTTTTCAAAGTTTGTAACATGAAATCAAAAATATTATGGAATCAGGGAAAGAAATAAAACTTGATTTAAATTATTATTTCATATATTCAATTACAAATGTATAATATCTATAATATCTATAATATCTATAATAAGAACAATGAGCGTAGATAGGTTTAGATTAGACAACTCCATTTCGGCACTTAGACAACTTTGTAACAGTTTTCTTTTGAGGTAAATAAACAGTTGAAAGATGTCTTATTTAATATTAAACACTTAAAGAGATATATATTTTGAAAAGTATATATCAGTTTTCTGCTATTTTTTGACAAATACCATATATGTATCTCATGAGATAAAAAAAATTATTGATCACTCAACACTGCACGTACCACACCTGAAATACCTACTTTTTTTTTTTTACCTCTATGGACGAGATTAATATTGTATTTGTCAAGGAAAGACTTGTTATCTTATATCCCTTATTAATGACCCCATATCATAGTTTCAACTAGTTATTCGTTTACATTCAGTTTAGGGGGCGGGATAGCGCATTGGTTAGCACGTTCAGCTTTGGATCAAAAGGTCTGTGGTTCGAATCCCACCAGGGGCTCGGCAACTTTTTCTGCAGTAGAGAACTGTTCTACACGCAATCAGGTTTGGGTCCAATGCTACACTGAATTTCAGCGCAGTACCACCCATGGTTTGCTAGTTCCAGCCCATGATTGCAGGTTTCACCTTAATGCATAGCCACAATGGTGTTGCGGGCTTTCTTCCTACAATAATACTAGCAGCCGCGATATAAGTGAAATAATTTTGAAAGCGGCGTTAAATACCAACTCACCTCACCTACATTCAGTTCAGTACAGTGAAATAAACATAATGTATTAGGTATCTTAAGACTCTCAAAAGATATGAACTAGAAATTATAAAGATTTATCAAAAGAAATTTCCATCACAGACAATGAAAAGTTAATTTGATAATATTATGATTGCCAACTTTGATACAAACTGATTACAATCGTACCTTTTCTTATCAAAGCAATGAGTACATGTTTGATATGACAGCTTCATTGGAGACACAATTGAACTCAGATTCAATCAGTAATCTTGGTTAGTATACTTCCAATAGAATTAAGAAACCAATAAATCTGTCAGATCAAGATCTCCTGTCAGGATCATCCCCTTCATTTACTTCTTACAAACCATGGTGCTTGCTTATCTTCCATCTGCAGTCTCTACAGATAGATGGTGTGAAGCACTAATACATTAAGCAGGATAGCAGTAACCAGAGCCAAAACTGATACAATCTCTGAACCTTGTTCCACTAACCCACATTGAAGCTGGCCAATGTTTGTCTTGAATAGAGATGCTGGTCTTGCTGAACTAGATTTGGACTTCATGAAAGAGATTCATTATGATCATATATATCTATGATCCATACATATGTTCCATACCTATGTAATATGTAAACTACATTTGGTCTTCATGAAAGAAGTTCTTTATGATCATGCAGATCTATTTATGATCCATCCATATGCTCCATATACCTATATAATGTGTATATTTGATTTGGAGTTCATTCAAGACATTCTTTATGATCATGTCTGTTTATGATCCATACATCTGTTCCATACATACATAGGTGAACTAGATTTTGAGTTCATTTAAGAAATTCTTTATGATCATATCTTTTTATGACACCTATAAAATGTTTCTATTAGATTTGGAGTTCTTTCAAGGCATTCTTTATGATCATATCTATTTATGATCCATCCATATGTTCCATACCTATACAATATGTGAACTAGATTTGGAGTTCATTCGAGAAATTTTTTATCTTTTTATGATCCATGCATATGTTCTATACCTATATAATATGTAAACTAGATTTGGAGTTCATTTAAGAGATTTTTAGTAATATATCTAATTATGATCCATATATATTTTCATACCTATACAATCTGTGACCTAAGTGTATACTAACCTTCATTGAAACTAGATCTGTGATTGGAGATGTTCTTCCAGAATATTTTTGGAGGTTATTTTTTGGGATTTTTTATGATCAATATCTGTTCTGTAAAGCTGTTCCCTTATATCTCACCTTTACAATCAGGGACTTAGGGTTCTACTGACCTACACTCTAGATGGCTTAGTAATCTGCCTGTAAATGGAGGTTTGTTCTTCCTGCTTTGGTTTTGGGAGATTGTATCAGAAGTTCATCATGGCTGAAATATTGGAACTGTCAAACTGTTCCTGTTTGTACCACACCTATACAATCAGTGACCCAGAGTTCCACTAAACTACATTGAACTTGACAAAGTGTATCTGTGAATGGAGATGTTGTTCTTGCCACACTGGTTTTTGGAGACATATCAGTGACCCAGGGTTCTACTAACCTAATTTCAAGCTGGTCAATCTTTGTTTGTAATTGAGATGTTGTTCTTGCTGTACTGGTTTTGGGAGTACATTTCAGAGATTCTTCTCGGTAGGAATCGATCCTTTGGCATTGAATTTCCCATTCCCCTTCTTTTTTTTTTGCTATAACTCACAAACGTTGCCATTGTTGTCCTTTCATAATGATGTTCCTCCATCAAACCTTGTTTTTGGAGTTAGTGTCATAAGATACATCCTGACAAAAAGTTCTGCTCTTTCACAAATATTTGAACCTCATCTTTGGTTTCACCAATCTCTAACATCATTGAACCATTAAACCTCATCAGATTTATTACATCCATTGATACCTGCTCATCAACCAACATCAATTTGGAACCAAGATATTGTGAAAAACTGATTGTGATAATATATCATTTGAGTCTGATCTGAAACCAAATTATTCACTCCTTCAGCAGTTACCCTATTGACAACTGTCTTAAAAAGATCATTTCTATGGATTAACATTTCTAAATTGCATTGATCATTTTCTTGCAAGGTTGTAAATCAATGGAAACCTCATTTTATCCATAAAACCAACTTCTTGAAAAGTCTCTCATAGAAACGTACATATATAATTTCACTTGGATATACTAAAAGCAGATGTTTTCATATATATATATATATATACAACCTTTCCATGGGGTTATTTATCCAAAAGGGGGCCTCACCCTTGGGGGACACACATTTTAAGGTCTATTTTTGAAAAAAAATTCTAAAAGGGGAGGAGGAACCCCTTTTAACCCCTCCGAACCCCTCCCTCGGTCTGTCAAAGCAATCAGACCGGTACAATATTCATCACTGATATAATCTAAAACTTTAGTTTTTAGTACTGGTAACATCAACCTACATTATAAAGCTTGCCCTTGTATTGGACACATTCATTCTTGTAACTCTGGTCTCAAGTCAGTGATCTATCATGATTTGGATCTTCTTTCTGCCAAAACAGTTCCCATTTGCCCTAAATTAAAGAGAAAAGCAAGCTCTCGTACCAAGAAGTAATTTTTCACAAATACTGTTTTCTATACTTTTAAAGTGGAGAAAATTAAACAAAAGAAAAAGATTATTTATAATGTTATAGTTAATAAAACTAGGACAGGAAGTTTTAGCTGCTTCAATAATGACATTCATTTGTAATTTCTACTTTTACTAGTCCCTACTTGCAGACTTCATAATCTTATGTATATTTTTTCAAAAATTCCTGAAGCATGCACTTAGACAGATATCAAATTTATCATTTAAGAAACTACCTACTATGCAAATTGCAATTGTATTAATTTTTCATAATGTAAATTATGTGTTAAATATCCTTATCATTTCATCAAATTGCATCATTGCAAACATACTTACTTTAAATACTACTTGAAGCTATGATAGCCAGCTTATTGTGATTTTTGGAAGACTACATGAAGCTATGACAGCCAGCGTATTGAGATTGATCGCTTCAATATAAATAATGATCGACAACATTTTTATATTTGCGCTTTGTGATTACTCAATTTTACTCTGTCAACCGTCGTAATTTGTCAAACACTTTTATCTCAATAAAACTTTGGAAAAACAATTTTTTAATAGCCATATCAAATGATTTTATCTCTGGCAGATTGATCTGCTGCATGACAGAAGCATTAGATGATCTGTGATAGAATCAAATGTGATTTATGGTTCAGTAGATAAGATCTTTGACAGAGTGCTGCAATCGTTCACATTTACAATTCTCCCGGGCAAATGATTTCAACATTCAACAGTTTTCAACATTCAATGGAATCAGATTGTTGCTATTGATTTTGTCTGATATCCTAATCTATTCATCAAGGAAATCATCTGCAAATTCTCTTTTATCTGTTGATACTTCAGCACATATCTCCAGTATTAAAAACCCAGTAGAATCAGAACATGGATCACAAGTTTTAAACTCAAATCAAGTTGGAAATAGGTGTGTGCAATATAAATACTCATCTGGTATGTGCTGATATAAAGATATTTTGGCACTGCTCAACCAGAAACTAGCATTAAAGAAACCCAAAAAGGAAGATGAAAACTCTTTAATTAACACAATGTGCATGGTTGGAACAATTAAGTCTTCTTGATGGAAGCTGCAAAAGGTTTAGTAATGGCAAACAAATTACAGTCTTGGTTTTTGCCAGTTCAAACCCTCCAGTGCAGCCTACTGTATATTCTTATAAATTGTAGGCGTCATATATGGTCAGTCATTGACAAACATAACTATCCTTCCCATTGCACTCAGTCACTTGCTGACCATTTGGCAATAAAATTAGTTCATAAATTTTTTTATAAAGACCGTTTCCATTCATTCGTTCAGTCCTCTGCATAGACATGAAAATGGACTTAATCTAAAAGAAAATTATTTTGCTAAACTAATATCCGAAAAACTATGCAAAATCTAGTAGAGTTATTTTTTACGATCATTCTATAAAAGTTCATTCACACAACATGCTGCCTGAAGGTGTTTCCTTCAACACATTGTTAATGAAATAAGTACACTTTTACATGAACCAGTAATAGGTAACATGAGAGACATCAATTAATTAGATATTGCGTAGGGTCCAACCTCTAATGTTGTCTGATTGGTGAGATGCAATCCCTTGTTGCCCATGCTCACAAAGTACAACTGTTTTGATTTCAATTATTCATATACTATTACTGTTGATTTCCTTTCACAGTATACAGTGTTTCCTGTGTATCAGAAAAAGATATTTTAATCGCTTCCGTAGTCCTGTGCATTGCTTGCTGGATGGGCGGTAGACATAATTATTGGATAGACTGAGAGTTACAAGGGTGATTCCTTGCCCCTTAAAAACATGAATTGAGAGAATTGTGGTGTAACCCTTGGTTAGTAACTCTCTTTAAAAAAAAACTTTTTTAACCAGCAAAGCAAATGGGTACCTGGTTATATGGTTATGTTGAAGAGACCCTTGAGCAACTATATGTATCACCCTGGGTTAGACAAGGGTAATGGAGATTATTTTGCTTTGATTTCTACATGAGGAGATTTAAACCTATTTCAAATCTAATGATAATTTTTTTATCCATTTTTGCAATAATCCATTCATTTCACATGCTTCCTTACGGGGCATTTTAGAAGCTGGATTGATTAAAGAAGAACGAGTTCTTATGGATAGTCAACTTCTTTATTGCATGAATTGCCACGTTTCAGTATAGATACTAACACCGTTATCAAGCAAGTGATATGACATCGCAATTCGTGCAATGAAGAAGTTGACTATACCAGAAGAACTCGTTCTTTTTCATATCACATGCTGTATATGAGTTTGTAGAAATATAACATGTACAATACAATTTTACAAGTGAAAACTTGTACGATGCAATTTACTAGCATGATGAAGTCCATCTGATAGAAGTTTTTTACAGGTTGATGTTAGAAATCGGCAGCCCCTTGATGGTTAGATTTTTTGTCATAATGCAATCAACTTCTTAATGGTTTCGCAGATTGAGAGATGCATACAAGTTTCTTTATCAGAATGATAAAAATGAAATTGAAGTTGTAGTAAATAACAGCATGTGCCTTCTATGTCTTTGCTAGAGTAACCGATCATATGATATCATCAGGTCTGCTGGATTTTCAGGAATGACCGTCTGCTTAATGGTTCATTTTTTCAAGGTTTTTTAATATATGGTAGAAAGATTAGAAATTTTTGGAATCCTTATTTGATGAAAAGAAAAGCAAATTAAGATACCTATAGATGCACAAAAAGTATTTGCTTTTCTTTTGACTTCTATCTATAAAAGCTGTTACATTTTAGTTTTGGTGTTGATATATTATTTTCAGATGATCTTGTGGAGATATTATGAAGAATTTCATGAACAGTATAGTAATTCATAGTAAATGGAAGAGTATCCCCCCCCTTCCCCCAAACAAAATTGTAATAATCCTTCAATGATCTGTCATAAAATCCCAGACAAGCTCAGACAATGTGTGTAGAAATGATCTTAGAGCATATGGCATTCACTAACAAAGTGTCTTCCATTTTTATGATTCAGTAGGTACCATTTGTGAGTCTGAGTGTTTAGAACATGAATATATATAGAAAAGAGCCATTTCTCTTCGAAGGATCTCAAAAGAACCTTGTTAACATCGTCTGAACAGTCTAATTGAACATCCTCTGAAGAAGCAAAGATTTGTGTGTTAACTGTCTAAGTGGTAATAATCATTGATATTTCTCTTCTTTCAAGGACATACTTACGTTGTTCGGAGATAGCAATCTTTGTGGATCACCAGCTTAAACCTCTATCCATTGCATCCATTAATACTTTGAAGAGTGTAATCGATAACAATTAATGGATGTGTTTTCCTTGAAGCATGTGGAACAATCCACAAAGTGCTTCTCATTATCAAACCCTTATCACCATTACATCTTTGTGCTATGTCTGGAGAAGCAGATGTTGACATATGGTAATTTCATCATGTTGAAGAGAGAAAGCATAAGGACAGTTTGATATTTTAAAGTAAAAGTAAAGATTACCATATCTGCAGAAAATATCAAACTGTCTCAAGTTTTCTCTCTTCAAAAACTTGAGGACAATTTTATATTTTAAAGTAAAAGTAGGGATTAAATCTGCAGAAATGATGTAGTCATGTGTGATTGTCTTCTTATGATAGTATGCTCCAAAATCAGTTTCAGATCACTATTGTTGGAAATTGCTTGGTTTATGTTTTTCATATATTTTCTAAAGGCAAAAACCCCAAAAAATCATAGTTACTTGATTTTTTCAACAATAAGATCAAGTCATATGTTTCTTATATGATTTGGGGGCGGGATAGCGCAGTGGTTAGGACATTTGGCTTCAGATCTAGGGGTCTGTAGTTCGAATCCCGCTCGGCAACTTTGTCTGCAGTTAGGTTTGGGTGCAATGCTTCACTGAATTTCAGTACAGTACCACCCATGGTTCGCTAGTTCCAGCCAATGCTCGCAGGTTTCACCGCAGTGTATATAGCCACAATGGTGTTGCAGGCTTTCTCCCTGCAATAATACTAGCAGCCGCGATATAAGTGAAAGCGGCGTTAAACCCCATATCACCTCACCTCACCTCTTATATGATTTTGAGTTTAAATTGAGTGTAGGTATAACATATATAATTGAAAGCCTTTATAAAGTAAAGTGGTAAGCCAATTGTTTGCATATTGTCATGTGATACTACTTTTCAGAAACAGCAGATGATCCTTCGGGGAAGCATTTGTTTCTCTCTGAACAATAATTGGTACTTAAAACTTAAGTTGTTTGTTTTTATGCTTTTAGTTCATTGGTTCTGTAACCACACTGTTGTGAGCTGATCTAAAATGAGATTCCCTCTTGGAGGAAGAGTTTAAGAGCATATTTATTTATGGCCTGATACCCAAATGATTCCCTGTCTGTTTGTTAAAGTGTCCAGTCTGTCATGAACTCCGACTGCCACACCATTTGTACACATTCTGTTTATTGCTAGTTACTGCACCTATCATTCTCAATTGAATGGAATGATGTAGGATAGTAGTGTACTCCAGTGAGGTGAAGGAATGTTGCATTGATTATTGCCCATCCAAATGTAGATAAGAAAAATGAAACTACAACCTCGATGTTGCTAGTCAGGGAGTGTGCCTTTGATTTTCAATGAAATAGAATGATAAAGATTACAAGGTTGTATTTCAGAATGATCGACATATGCATGTTGTACTGGCATACAAAAACACAGAAATGTAAGTTATAAAACTCGATCTATTTATTACAAGTTAGGCAGAGCAGTATGATTCTCAGTTGAATGAAATAATGAAGATTAATAATGTGTTTACTTCATTATAGTGGAGGAGTGTCCCTAGGAAATAAACATCTCTGCCCAATCAAATGTTAAATCCAGAAACAAAAGATAGAAAAATACTAAATTCTATTTGTTGCTAGTTAGGGATTGTACCAATGATTCTCCATTGAATGGAATGATAAAGATTACTAGTATGTACTTCAGTATGGATAATTCTCTGCCCATCCTGCTGAATCCAGGAACATATTAGATGAACATTTTAATCTATTCAAGTTTGTTAAAGGGGCACAGAGTATATTGTTTGGGTCAACGTTGTCAAACTTCATCAACAGTGTTATTTGTTTAAGAAGTATGGTGGTTGATTCTGAAAATTATTATCTTACAGTGCTTATGAGTTCACTATAGTAGCAATAAACAGGTTTAAATTGACATTTGTGATCGAAAATCGGACAATAACTCGCACCAATAACTCAAAGGTAATTTTCCGAAATGTATGTACCCCAGACACAACAACAAATTTAGATTGGTAATGCTAAGTAGGTCTATAAAGTAATATACATGTCAATGGGATGTAGCATTTTGACAGATATCATAATTTTAGCTTTTTTGAGAGAAAGATGAAAATTTAAAGAGGCGTTAAGTTAACTCAGGTCAAATGGTATTTTGGCTCTCATTTAAGCCTCATTCAAAATTAATTTAACAGATACTCTGTGGATATGGATATGAGTTTAAGGATTAAACTTGTGATTTTTCATTGAATGGGATGATATGGAGAAGAAACTTGTTTAGACAACTCTGTCAATTAGTCTGAATTATGATGTACAAGAGATGAAACTGCATTCTTTTTATTACCAGATAGGGATTGTGTCAGTGGTTCTACATTCAAAGGGATGAATAACAATGGTGTATGCTCCAATTACAATCTGTTTATTGTTTGTAAGGGAATTAAAATATAAAATTTGAATTCAATTATGTTTGTTCCTTTTATTCAGAAAGTATAGATTCCATTAAATGTGGAAAAAAGAGTTCAGGATTCCCCATGTAATAAAAAAGATAAATATCTTTTTTGTGTTTCTTTGATACATATTAGAAATAGATGTATTTGTTGATTATGAACATCATTAGAGCAAACATATCTGATTTACAGCAATGAAGGATTCTAAACCTGTAGTGTACATGTTATTAGACGAAAAGATTCATCGATTAAACGCAAGCTCTAGTATTTTGTAATGGAGATTTCATTTGTTAAGGAATATCAAATCTGTTGTATAGTCTAAATAAGTGTTCCCAAATGTAAAATACTATTTATCTATGTATTTGTAGCTCAAAAAGAGATCAAATAAAAGCCAACTTAATGCAATCATTTTTTCTCAACAAGGTTTTCTGTGCATGTATCTGTGTGATAAATCTGCTGATACATGTATTGACTTCACTGTTCATGTGGAGGCAATCTTTAGTTGTATTTTAAAAATTTTCATTCAACTGTCATTGTATGTATTAATGAATCAAATTATTGAGTGATTAATGAAAGGAATTAGGTTAGTTATAAATATATTTATCATATTTGAATATATGGAATGATTAGAATGGAAAATAATAAATGAAGTTTTTCATTCAAATGGCAATGGATAGAACAGATGACACAGTAAAAGAATGAAATTGCTTTTTATAATTGCCATATGAATAAAGAAATATACCAGTGGATGATTGAGACGTGGACTGGAGTTTGTCAGTGTGTGAGTAAATAAGGATCAAAGGGAGAAAGTTTTGTTCAACTGTCAATGATAACAAATTGAATACCAAAAAAATTTCATTGAGTTTTCAAGCAAGAATGAATTATTAGAATATTTTAAATGTTTTTATTTCAAATATGGGTTAGACATGATCACTAAAAATTTATCTTTTTTGTTTCAGGGTTTGGTACCTTGAATAAGGATACTTCTACAAAATTCTAGCTGCGATCTAACAACGTATGATAGAAAGGTAAATAGAAATGTATTCTATCCCTATGTTTCAATGCATTGATAGATTTCTCTCTCGACTCGTGTAAACATATTTTTCTTCTTAAATCAATTCCTATGGTAGATTGTGCAAATGTCAAAATCTGTAAAACTGTTCTATTGCATTTATTTTTTAACTATCTGTAAGTTATTCATTAAGATAAGAATTAATCTTAGACTTAGAAGGAAGGTTACATGAAACTCTAATAGCAATAAAGCTTTCAAGATGAAGTTTTAGTTAATGAGAACAGCTGGAATGTCTCAAAGAAATCAAGAACAAGAGTCATATAAACAATTAGAAAAAGTGTCCTTAAATTCATTTTAGTTCAAAATGTTATATAAAAGAACAAAATGTCAATTTTGAGATGACAAATAAAAAATTGTTGTAAAGAAGAAATTAGAACAAAATGTACCGTTATATTAAAAACTAGGAACATAGTGTCACATCAAAGTCACAGAAAAATGTTTGTGTCCAGAAAAATGTCCTCAAAAGTGCATTTCGAGATTTTCTTCCGCCCGTCAAATTCCTAACACATTACACAACACCTGTCAAAATCAGATTGCTGATGTAATGGAAGCTTGGCACCTAATTCTTCTGGATTCATTCAAACTTTACTTTAAGTAGACAGATTTCTGTTTTCAATATGCTTCATAGTTTTTGTCAATGTATGAACAGTTCATATTTCCATTGTATGCTATTGTCATCATCAGACTAGCTGCCAAGTCCAGATCAACCTCATTGTTTTATTTGCACCTTTTCACAAATTGATTCTCATTTGTTTGCAATATATGCTGTAATAGTACAATAACTTGATCAGTCAGTAATCACATTTGTTACCTACAAGGGCAGTCATTTTGGGTTTCATATTTTTCATACGATGCCCTAGGGCAAAATATCACTTTTATATTGTGACGTCACGTTATAAACAATTCTTTGACGTCACAGTTCTACTATGATGTCATGTTCCAAATGTGGCGACGGCGGGTAATCCGCCCATGCTTAGAGGTTGATTCTGATAATTTTCTTTGATGTACAAACTTCGGTAATAAACAGAATATCATCTTCGTGTCCCTGACATACTATGTTTACTACACTCCTGCCTTAGTAGCAGTATATCCCTCGCTCTCACTTGGGAAATTCTAATATAAAGGCGCTTGTGTCGTAAACATAGTATGTCATGGACACTCATATAATATCTTCTATGTGTAGGATGATACTCGAAAACATGAAAATGGATAAATGTGATTTCACCTTTGCTGTGGAATTAAGTGGAATCACAGATCATATGAGGTTATTAACATTGTTTGAAACTTCATTGAATTGTAGTCCGTTCAAGAGAAACTGCCACATCGGCCAGCCATATATGGGCTACCTATCCAACTACTCAATATTGCTGTACATCATAATCATATAGTTGTACTTTAGAATGTAGATTTATCTGATTCAGATGAAGTGATACATTATGTAAATACATTGATGATAATAATTTATGTTTTATGTAATGCTAATCAATGCGTACATATTTGATATATCACCTGACTAAACACCTTGATAACGACTGAAGAGTTAATGTCTTGAATTCGATTTCTGTTAGCAGCATTGCAATTTCATCGTCATCGTCAATCGTTGTACCTGCAGTGCAATGTAATTTAAATTCAGTGGTTAACAAACAATATCTTGCATCTAAGTTTTGTCAGGTACAGATTTAAATTTTGGATCAAGTCTCATATATGACCATGGTATTTATACCTGCATCCAAGAATTTTTCTACATGAAGAAAGGTGATTTCAGTAGATTATTTACAAGATTTAATAGCATAGAAAGCTTACCAGGTACAAATCTCAGGTTTGGATGAAGCTTCATATCTAAACTGCAAAATTATGCATTTAATTATTATTTTACATATATTCTGGTATCTTTTGGATACATTGGATTCAGTTTATTACCATTGATGGTTTGTTCAGCCCATGCATGGATGTTTAACTGCAATACATGGTGGAATATGACCCTATTAATCTCTGATTTATCATATGAACATATATGTACAGAAATTCTGCATATTTTTGTTTTGTGTTTGTAATGGTTAAATTATTATTATGTATAAGTGAAACAATTTGTAGCTGTATATTTCAGATATGTCACTGTTATTAATTACTTTTAATTAAAATTTTCAGATACAATTAATATTATGAATCATATATGTTTTGAATGAAACGCTATTCAGTGTATATGTAAGTCTGAAAATGATAAAACAAAATTGGAATAATATTGCCAAACTGTAAGTAAGTCATATCAATTTACAGAGAAAATATGTTATAGATATTTTAATACAATATCTCCTTATTACTTATTATACTTCATTCTGGTGCATGACTTGAGATTTTTTTGCCTCATCAAGCCAATGAGGCCAGATTGGACTAGCTATGACATGGGACATCGCCCAATGTCACCAAATGCATCTTTCACATCCGCTGGGCATTGCACATCAGGGTTTCTCCATCCAGTATGGTTTTAAGCTTTTGGCTTTTTTACTTTTCCTCGAGAAAAAATACACCCTAAAGCTGAAATTTCTAAGAAGGGTTTAAGGATTAATGATTGTACATATGGTCTGAATACACCACACTCACCCCACCATCCCCCACCACCCCCTTCACCCCCACCCCTTTCCTCATATAATATGAGCTTGGCTGTAAAAATCCCAATGCTTATAGTTAGTGAATCACTTCTTTACATGGCAAATAATGTAATGTGAAAGATCTGGAGAACTGTGTTAATCAATAGGTAACTTTAAAGGCACTAGTGCATGCTTTTACGGTTTAAATTGGCTATTTTAAGATTCACAGGACTTATGCATTCACTTAAACTTTCTGATGCAATGAAATACTAAACATGCTTTACAATTTACCTGCAATCAACAATAAAAACATTAAAAAAAAAAGTTTAGACAGTACAGTATTAGCATTGTTATTAAATTGACCATAGCGGCTGCTGTTTCCGTTTTTCTGGTTATGAGCAAAATTTTGATATTTCCGATATCGTAGTTCATGCGGATTTAATGTAACGTAACATTAAATACTTCCTGGCTTTAAAAATCCACTTTACTACCTGAATACGTAGATATTTGTTAAATAACTTACGAGGTAGATTACTTGAGTGAGGATAGTGGGTAATATCGAGAGATATGCAGTATCTGTGCATTCGTTGTGTTTACAAAATATTAAATTGGTGTGCACTAGTGCGTTTTAAACTATAAAGAAAAACCTGATGAGCTATTGAACCCATAGCTCTATTCTTTAAATAAGTGCAAGAATAGCTAATGTTAACATGAATTTACTTTAGGATAATTACTTTAAGGTAGTACAGTTTTTTAGGAATACAAGTCTACCACTGTAGAACTTGTCAAATACTCTTAGAGTTATTCAATAACCTTAATTTTATAAAGGACATGAAAACGCTTTTTACATGGATTTACCTTAAACGGCCAGTTCGACCGGGTATTTTCTGTTCCACAAATATTCGGGAGGGAATTCCCTTTTGCACGCGACACGTAACTTTTTTATATATTCGATTTGTTTTCTATTTTCTGTGTTTACAACTTTTTCATGTTTGGTAATTAGTTGTAATCCGTCCTTCAAACTGAAAAAAATAGCGAAAACAATCGAAGCCACTGACCAGCACTACCAAGGGGCTTAACTCTATTGCGATCATGGCGGCCATTAGATTGTTGTCCGCTGCATGATTGATCTGCGTTGTAGTAACCTTGTAGTTACTTGGATGTTTTGATTGTTGGGGATTAATAATGTAAATAATGTTTGCATAACTAATTATGACATCTCAAATGGCTAAGCTCAATCAATATGACACTGAGGAGAAAAGTGGCTTCGCTCCGGCTTCCCAATATAAACAAAGATTCGTCCAGACTATCGCACTCCAAATTACTCACAGTGCTGCAGTTTTCCGTACATTAAAAACTTTATGTGAAGTAACTTAGATATCTTTCTTAAAAAAGAAGAGTTTTACTATGAGTGAAGTTGTGCGAAGTCGAGGGCGACCGCGAAAGTACGATGGAAATTCGCCTGCGAGACGACAACAAGAGAGAAATGCCAAGCGGATTTATTTGGGAGACCTTGCTCAAAAATGGAAAGACCTGAAATCGGCACTGAAATTTACGGACTTTGAACTGGCAAAGCATTTGCTTGACAACCATGAGTTGACATGTGACTGCAAGTAAGTACAACTGTTTTTACTGTTGTTCACATGATAGGCTAATATAAACATGGTTATTTCTCTGGATGAAATTGCTTTTATCAACATGTCAATTCCATGATTTCATAAAGGAGTGACTGTTTTTGAAAAAAATGAAGGGAACTGTACTGTACAGTAGTTGTCAAAATTTGATGGGCATTGAAAAGATAGGTTCAACCAAAATTATTACTGCATAGTAAGGAAATACACATTTGAAGTTCATATATATCATAATTTTATTTCAGCCATAAGTAATACTAATTGAAACGAATAAATAAATATAATTCAAGTATTATTGTAAGAATTCAATTTTAATGCTGGCATATATTGTTTAGCATTTTAGAGCTTATCATCTCCAACTTTGATAATATTGATGAAACTGAATGTCTTTCATGTCCTTTTCCTTATAGTCCATATATGTATACTAACTGATTCAATTATTGTTGTAATTTGCAGTTCCAAAACAGACCTGCCAGCACCTGAGATGCTGGGGGATCCGTGGGACAGAACCCCCCAACAAGAATGTCTCAAGCTCCCAACAGTGAGCACACCTCAGAAAAACCGAGATTTGGATATCATATCAAATGTTGCTGGTGGGTATTGACATTTTCAAAGGTATAAAATACAATATAGATGCTAGAGAGGTCTTTCCTGATATCAAGCATATATCAATAACATTAATTTTAAACAGTTATGAATATCTGAGATTTGCTGAGGATATATTTCACTCCCATCAATTATGTCATATAAGCATTGTTTGATGATGTCAGGGCCTTCGGCCTTGTTCACAACACCAGAGTTTTGTTTAGATGTCAGAGCGTTCATTGATACTATCAGAGCTTTGTTGCTTTTGTTCAGTTTATTATTTTCAACAGATCTCAGTAATTACCTCTGAATTACCTCCCAATTTATGATTTAGTTTATGGTCCTTACAGAAAGTATGAACATGGAGATGTTTATTACAGAAATTCTGTTTCTATGCCCTTGACAGAAATTAATTTTTTATGAATCTATATATGGCCATACATGATTATATTACCTAATGATCACCTAATGATTTCTAATTTTCAGATCTGTCATTGATATCTATGCCGAGTTCACGGCCGAACCACGCATGAAGGGACAACTTTCCTTTGTCCAGCACGCAAAACACCGTATGTCATCAGGATGAATTGTCTGTATGCTGTGTGTCGAAACATACGATTATTTCTCACATGGTCGTAGGCATATAAATCGTTCCTGTAGGCTCCGGCTGCGTCGAGAACATCTTCATCCATAACAACACGATTGAACTTTTCTTTAGTTGTAACACACTGTCCTCCCCTCTTTACACAACACCTGTTCTCGGCTTCTGTGGGCATTGGCTTGCAATTCCCACAATGACACCACCTAACTGGAGCTTGGTCTGCAGGGGGCTGGGGATCCGGATCATCAAAGGCTGATACTGCTGTCTGAAGTGCTGTGTCATCCCGCAAGATCATCTTAGTCAGTAGCTCCCTTTTCGCTACCTCGTCCAAACCGTCAATGTACTTCTGCAATTGTAATATCAAAATAAATACAAAAAATTCAAGAATCAGATGTTGGTAATGGTAATGTACTGACCAAGGTTTGCATTAATCAATTCGATGTCACAATTGATTATGAGCTGGGATAATTGATTTGACACTCGTCTTTGTTGAGAAATATCATATACAATAACATGTGTACATGATAATTAATTCCTAAAACTTACACATATAACAATTGAAAGCAACTTACTACTCACAGATGTGAGAAATTAAAACTGATAATAGGTTACCTGGACTTTCAACAAGCTTTCAGGTGTTAGTTCCGAGGTGGTAGATGTAGGCTTGGCAGATGTCTTGGCCGATGCAGGCTTGGAAGATGTCTTGGCCGATTTCTTGGCTGATGCAGATGCAGACTTGACTTTAGATCTTGCAGGTGCAGGTAGTTTTGAAGACGCTGGCTTGATTTTGGAGGCGGTAGAAGGAATTGGTATTTTCGATTGTTTGCGGACTTTGGTGGGAATCTCTGGTACATCCAGCGGTAGAAACCTCTGCAAACAGGATCATAATTTTAGATATAGTCACTATTAACGAAAACATATATCTTAACTTCATTTAGGTTAATTCTGTTGAAGATGCTTTTTAAATATGCCAATATGCTATATGTTATTGTCCAAATCAAATATATAGGGCAATATATAAGATATAACATTACATTAATATAACCATGTATCATGAAAAAACAAACCTTTCTCTGCCTATAGTTTCCTTCTTGGTTCCTCACAAACTAAAATGAAAAAAAAAAAATAATAAAAAAGTTTATGTCAAACGGAATACCAGAGCAAAGCAAGAAGTGAATATTTATAATAAAAATAACTATTTACGAATATGAAATATTTTGATATTCTACATTATGTGATAGTAATGTTTCGTATACAAAGTCATAATAATTGGAATGAACTAATACATTTTTCAAATGTATGCCTATAATTTATGAATCAGCACATATATGACTTGATAAAGGGTATGGCTAGTGACCCTGTTATCGTGGTAACCCTATTATCGTGGTAAACTCATTCAAGTCTCCAAAGTCTTCAAGGAATATTTGTATTTGCAAAGCACATCATAGATGAATAAACTAAATACTGAGGCATTCAAAAACTTTTTTTTTTAATTTTGAGTAATATTTTCTCACATTTTTAGTGATCTGAAATGTTGAGTTTCATTTTCCTTCATGAAGCATTCACTTCATTTGCAATTAATTAAAAAACGATCCTGTCTTCACGAAATGTTGTCTGAGAGTTTTTCTATTTTGTATTTAAATAGTTTGATAGGTAACAAACAGAAAAATATGAAAGGAAAATGTATTGATGGTTTCAAAGATGTTGAATAAAGAATTACTTTTATTTCGAAAATAAGACCCAAATCCTAAAATTATGACCTTTTCGTTATATCAAAATAGGTTACTAATGATCTCAAAATAGATTGCAACATTCTCTTTTCATTTTATAGGTACAATAAATGTGAAAACAAGGATCTCACTTTTCACGAGCAATGTAACAAATATTTTATATGTACTTTTATTGTTAAAGAACAGCATTTTGTTAAGATAGTGTTCAAATCACTTATCAAAAATGGCTGCTCAGTAAAACTACGAGGAGGAGTATTTCTATTAGGATTTTTTTGTTACAGGTTTGCAAATATTGTTTTTAATATCCTTATTTCAAATCAATTTATATTCAGTTTGTAAATAATAATCTTACATTGGTGATTATATCTACAGAGAATAAATTATTAATTATATATTAATTACCTTGATAATAGGAACACTTCAGATAAAATACATAACACAGATAAGAATTTTTATATTTATGTCAAAAATTATATTTTCCATAGATAGAAGTTTAATTAACATATTTTGGAAGGATATATGTGCAGAGCTTAAAAACAAGAAACAATATTTAGATTGTACTCATTTAGAGGGAAATATACATGTGACGCAATAAGACCCACGATAATAGGGACCACCTTCATAGTAGATAATTATATTATGATTCTTGTGAACAAGGTAATGTTTTCTGGAAGAAAGACTCGCCGCACTTACCTCCGCAAAGGACAGGTCGCCGTCAATCGGTTGATCTTCGCGGTTTGTACACGGAAGTAAATGACCACACTGACATAGATCGCTGCAATATCTCTTCATCTGCTTACAAGGACATGATCCACGTTTTCCTGACCGAGAACAAGTGTTGTTGCACTGACAGCTCGCCATGATCGAAATTGAGGAAAAAACGCATGGTCATCTGTATTTATATGTTCATTTTGATTGATTCGTGGACATGTCACAATGTCCCTTCTCTTTTGACACTGGCACATGACCAAGTACCCCGCATCACCCCTCAGACCCATTCGACACGCTGACACAAACGTGATTGTCGCCATGTTGTGAAAACATGCAGCGTTGCATTATGGGAAGGGACTTTTCTCATTCTATTTATAGATCTACTTAACTGCTGACGCACTGTATCTAAAAATAGCTTCGTTAGCAGCATAAGCTTATCGCTGAAAACGTAATCGAACTGGCCGTTTAATGTTCATGAGTGCATTTGAATATATCGCTATCAATATTTTATAAGTAGGGTCCTGTCATCTCTATTGATTATGTGAAAACTATATATGTGTCTCATTTGACAAATTGGTCGATTTTCAAATTTACATGATGTTAGCTGCTTAGACCATGTTTACAATACAACTTCTTTATTTTTTAAAACTAGGTCCCCATGAGTTTAATGCTAGCTTTCTCGAATTCACAGCACGTAATTTTAGCAAAATTGGCTTCAGTTACAAGTTAGTTTCTTGACTGAGTTGCCAAGAGAATAATCTTTTCTGCTTTAGATTAAAGTCACAAAGCTTTTTTGTCTAATTACAAGATTGGTGCTTGATATAATTGAAAAATAGTGACTTTCTGAGAAGGTTGTGCTATTTTGAATTCACATTATTTTGAATATGCCAAATTTGAGGACTGCATGCATGGTGCTTGAATTAGAATGGAGAAAGTACCATCTTTTTAAAGGTCATTCTTTTCTTAAAGTTGTTCGACATCATTCTTGTTGATACAATCTAGAATCAATTTTATTGTTCTTGATTGCCAGCTTTTGAGCATAATTGTTTTGTTTTTTAAAAATTGTATTCTCAACGACCTTTTGATAGGAATAAAAAAAACATTTACATTTAAATGATCCAGGAATTACCATTAAATTAAGACAGACTTTTACACCTTTTGTCTATATTTCTAGTCATAATTAGTGGCATATATTTTATATGTGCACATGTGAACATTATCACTTTTGTCTTACAAATATTTGTTCAGTGTGAGTTCTACAATTTTGTCATCTGTTCTATTTCTTTTTTAAACATTTGGAATTTGATGGATATGATTTCTTGTTAATCAATTAAAATATTAGCTCAAAGTTTGGATTTTATTTTAAAAATCTTAATCACCAGGATATGCCATTAAAAGAGAAATATCAAATGAAACCTTAGGAACAAAGGATTAGATTTCAAGATAGACCTGCAGGAATAAAATGGTCAAGATTTGAAGACGACTTGCACAATAGAACGGTCACACTAATTAAGTGTTCTAGAACTGAGTGGTTTGAAGCAGTTAGATGATGAAGTCTGGCAGAGTCTTCAGGGAAATCAGTGTCAGTGGAATCTTCTCAGTGTCTGTCTTCTGTGTGTTAGATGTATATTATACCATTCAAAGAGCATATTCTGAAATGTACATGATATCAGTGTCTAGTGGGGTCTTATTAGGTTCAATCTTCTGTGTGTTAGATGTATATTATACCATTCAAAGAGAATATTCTGAAATGTACATGAAATCAGTGTCAGTGGAATCTTGTCAGGGTCTGTCCTTTGTGTGTTAGATGTATATTATACCATTCAATAGAGCATATTCTGAATTGTAACATGACTTCGTTGTATCCTCGATTCTGATTGGTCGATTCTAAAAAATTACCCTATGTTGAATGACAATGAATACCTGCAAATTTGCAAAGGCGAATCACCGCAAATTGATACATGTTCACTAGTGGCGGCCGACTCAAGTTTTAATTTTCCAGTTTCTTAGAAAATTTGGGCTGTACTCCGATTTGACAGTTGTCGTTGTCCTTTTCTATATTGTGGCTACCGGTAGATATCACAAATACACTTTAATATGATTTTTTTTAGAAGAACGAAAAATTTTTCAACTGCCTTGCTTAGTCCAAGTTTGCTGCAAAGTTTCATGCGGCCTCCTTCTTTCGAATGCCGTTCACATGGTATGACGTCACAAAGGCAACCGTTTTGACGTCACAATGTTTGCGTCGCTGTCACAATGGTTGCAGTGGGCCGGCTTGTTTAAGACTTTTGTACTTGGGGTTTTACGATATTTTTCTACGAGCTTTATAATTGTTGATTTCGATTTCAACTTAAACAAATATGTTGGAAGATCTCGCTGTTACGAATGCAACGATGTGCTATTATCACAACCATATATGTAATGTAAATTATGCCGGGAATTCACATTAGTTAGACCTTATCATATCTCTTACAGAAATAAAACAGTTACAAAGTCCTAATTTCCACACAGAAATAAGTACGCCAAAACAGAGTTCGCTCTTGAACTTCTAATAACTAACGGTCATGTTACAATATCGATAAAAAGTTGCGTTTGTAAAATTTCCAGGATTCATTGTTATTCAACACCCTCAAATTTAAGCGTTTAAAACCTCCGGCTAACGCCGTCGGTTTTAAACTAAATTTTAATTTTTTAATTTTTTAATTTTACAAACGCAACTATTTATCTTCTAAATGTTCATAAAATGAGTGTCAGTGGAATCTTGTCAGGGTCTGTTTTCTGTATGTAAGATGTATATTATACCATTCAAAGAGCATATTCTGTAATGTATCTTATTTGTCTGATGAAGGAACCCCAGCAGTTTTGTAGGTGTGTGTATGTACCTGTAGTCTTGTTTCTGCTCGCTTCGAAATTTTTTTTCTGTTTATCAAAGGAATAGCTTTATAGATATCAAGGATGTCAGCAAAAAAGTACAGAAACGTCAGTCTCTTTAAATAAGCTCTAGAAATATCCAGGCAAGCCTCAAAATATATTTTTCCCATTTTATGTAAACATTAAACACACATGTGATTATTGTAAATAACCACACGGAATGGTTATAAGTATAGGGTTGAGTTAAGTATCTCTTGAACATGGGAAAAAGCACTTCCCAAATGCACAGTATAGACTAATTTGTCACTGTATGCTCTTGGGGCATCATGGTTAGCAATGTCCCTGTTTTCCTGTTACTGAGTAATTGGCCTAATAAAACCACAGGCTCATTTGTGAGGATGGTTCCTGCTTATAGAAAATTACATGCAAAAAAAGTATTAACAAAACTAATTTTGTGTGCAGTTAAAGGTTGGAGAGTTTGTGTATGTCAGATAACATTTTTGTTTTTATTTGTACACTATCTTATTCTTAATTTACTAATGATCTACTGGTGCTGCATTTTGAAAGATTTTCAATGGCAAAATGTAACAATGATATTTGAGTTACAGATTTTGAAGCTATGATTTTGAGAAAATTTATAAAACATCTCTTCATTTCATATATGTTTAAAAATAATTAAATTTTAAAAAATGTATATGTTTCTATATATCTGTAAATCAAGTTAACCTGAAAAAAAAAAATTTCAAATCTTTAAAATCATCTATCAATTAATATAGTTTTTTTTTTATAAGTTCAGCTTAACAGTTTTCAAGGAAACAATACTAGTTATAAAATCACAAGATTATCATGTAAATTGTCTCTGCGTAAATATGCCTCCCACAATGTTTTACCCCTTGAAGTACGTAAAGCACAACAGAAGGCGACAGGAAGTCATGTAGATTAATAGGAACATTTCCCAAATGCACACTACAGACTCGTTTGTCACTGTGCAGACTCTCGGCGCTTCCTTTAGCGATGTCCCTGTTTTCCTGTCCCAGAGTAATTGGCCTAATAAAACCACAGGCCTTGAATCCGGCAATGAATGCAGCAGCAGGTTGGTTAGGTTGACTACTTGATTTTGTCATGAGCAGAAATAAATGTATTGCAAATTGATTATATTTGCACACCCATGGATTTTTTCCGGTGTGAACAGAACTAAGGATTATCTATTTGGATGTTTCAGTCAATGGTAATGAGTTAAGGAATAATTTTATTGACTCATTTTCACACTTCCAGTGGTATATTGATCTTGTACCTGAGATTCTTGTTATCAATGATGTAACATTTTGTAATGTTTGATTTTTAAGTTGTAAGGATTTTTCAAAGATCATCATTTAGGTTATATTAATTGATCCTTGATCCTTGCGAAAATGGAAACAATCATATAAATAGGACTAAGTGGAAAATGTAGTGAATTGTAATAAGTTTTATAAATATAAGATTTTACAAAATATTTTCTTTGGTTCTTCATCTATGATATCATCGTTGTTGTTAATTTGTTTGAAAATGAAAGTGGTAATGTACTGAAAAAACATTTAGAATATCCTTAAAGATCACCCAATTATAATAGAATTTTTACTATGTTTTTCCTTAGAAGAAATAAAACAGATATTTCTGGTTTGTATTCATAATCATTGTGTTTTTATATCTGTGTGACAATTACATATAAAAAAATTCATCCAAAATGATAAAAAATAATGGCATAATAAATATTCTTATCACTTTTATATATTTGTATATTTGTGCCAAACAATATCTAAATTTCATTTCAGAATGTTCAAACACTAGATTGTTAAAAACATTTTGAAAGAAAAACATATATGAAAGCTGCAGGTTTTAAGAAAAATCTGTTTGTATTCATATTCATTATTCACCAAGTTTAAAGGGGCAGTAACAAAATTTTTTAAAATTTTATCATTTCAAAATTTCCCCTATAAACATTGGTTTTGCCAAATTATGTATTATCTTGATATATATGATAAGTATATTAAGAGATTCCAATCATTATATACCCTCTTGTCAAGGAGAGAAACAATGAGCAACAAATATCATCCTCTGACATCTTTTGATAAACAACAAGGAATCAAACCCGAACCTTTTAGGTGATGATCAGATGCTCTACCAACTGAGCTACATGCATCTGTCATTGACAGTGGCGATCTTTCTATAAAACCATTTATTCTCTTGGTACACTCAATCTTTGTTGATTTCCATATTTAGGTGTACCAAACCATTTGTAATCTCATTACAGCAGCAGTAATCATATCTCCAGTATAAAAATTGTGTCTTAGGCTTTGGGAGTTAACATTGATAAGCAGCTCAATGCTACGGTTTATTCCACCAAGGAATTGATAGCTTTGAAGTGTTATTACTGATATTTGGATGAAAGAAATATGACACTACATGTCTTGGATATTTTATCAAGGAGATAATGTGACGTGACATGAGTTATTACAGACATTTAAGGGAAAAGCCTTTATGGACTTTATTATCAACTTCTTTTGGGTTTTTTGAAACCAAAAGGTCTTATATATACTCAAATGAATAAGTTAAGTTTATAAGTTTATGTAATGATCCATATGATGATTTGATATTGAATATTGAGATGTTCCTTAAATCTGTGATTACTATACATGTATCTCATATACACTTGGAATAAAATATTGCACCACCTACTTTTTATTAACTCTCGTTATAAAACTAGTGATATTCAATTGATATGTAACTTATTCATACTGAAGTGTTTGTTAAAGGTTAAATGATCGCTTACAATAAAAGTAACCGCAATTTTCAGTTAACCAGATAAATTTATGATCAATTATTGACATAATTATCGCTTGGAAAACACTAAAAATTCATTCACAAAAAAGTTTTGGTAACAATAACTTGCATTTAGTAGAGTTGATATCAACATTGATTGACTAAGATTGATGTCTGAGATCAAGAGAGAAAGTCGGTATCTGCTGTAACCCGAATGAGCACAAACAGTTGCCACAAAATGGCCTTCCTTTTGCTGAACAAGATATAGAGCTGTTTGTGAGGCCATTAGTTCCATATCTTTCTGGTAATGCATTTTCCAGAAGAACCCTGCATATAACTTGGAAACCTTAATGTGTTCAGGATGGTTTGAGAAAAGTGAAGAATGCTGCAATACTTTATTCCAAGTGTATATGTAAATCACAATTTCAAAAACAATCAAAACAGGAAAATTTTAGAATTTTTATTGCTAGGCCATCCTGAGTGGCTTATCTAAGGCAATTAATTTGTTAAGAAACGTCTACTCTTGAATGAAGGCAGTTAAAGAGTGAAAACTGACTGGGAAATGTAATGCTTTTATCCTCATTTCAGTAAATATAAAACATATGTAGTACTCTGATATAAAAGGTATAAAGTGGGTAGTGACGTCACGCTTCTCGTGCAGGATGATGTCATTGACAGGCCCTTAATGAGTATTCTGGTAGAATCTAAACCACTTATTGTCATTTATGTTGGTGGTTATAACTCAAACAAGAAAAAAAAGTAAAAAAACACACAATTTTTTCCAACAAACTTGGCCTTTAGCCTTATAATTCAACAATAATTGTTCCAAGCGAAACGTTAATATTTTAAACTCAATATGGTTGAGGTTACTCTATTTCTATAGTATACACACAATGATACGTATAGACAAAATGACCTGAAGCTCCTGGGTACTGTAACCTGGCCATCCACTACATATAAAGCCGGGTTTACGAGTCACCATCAGGTGATAACTGTATCTAGACGTCCCTACAGGGTCCCCTCACGCCATAATGCAATGCACTGATAGACTACAGTCCACTTATCCTGTGTCGCTCAAAAACCACAGCAGGAGTGGAAACGAAAATTTAGAATTGCACACTTTTCATTTGCCTTTTGACAACAAAAAGCAAATTTATGATAATCTTTATTATTTTTGACAAGTTCACAGAAAGATACTATGTGACTAATGAAAAAAATAGTATTATTCAAGTTCTGTATCTCAAAGTTTCAGAAGAGGAAATGGTCAAATATATGATCATCGATTATAATAATTTTATGACAAAATCTCTGAACATACATGATTACAAGGTCATAGAATGAAAGTATTGAGACCTATGAGAAAAGAAAGATGTATTGTAAAATTAAGCTATAAATGCTTTTGTATCTCACTGTTTCAGAACATCAGGAATTGTCTTAATAATGCTTTTAGAGTGTTGAAATCAATTCCCAATTCTATCATACAAATAATGTTCTGATTGAATAATGGTTGTCAAGTTTCACTTGTACAAAGATGATGGCCCTTATGGTTTATAAAGTGTCATTTTAAAGCTGTATGGTTAGAAATAACATAGTAATGTCACTCAAGGCTGTCATCAAGTGTCAATTCTAAATTTGAAGTGACCCTCTGGATTTAACCATGACAATTTATGTCAATATCTTTGTAACGCTTTGGGGTTTAAACTATGTCACTGTTGATTATAAATATGATTTTTTCACAATAGATTTAGAATTTTTTTTAATTTTAAACACCTCTGTGTAATGGAATTGGACATCAGCATGTTTTGCATTGAAATCAATTTTAATTAAGTTTACACTTAATCAGTGTCAATTATAATATCAATTTCAATTTAAAAAATTCGTTCACCAAACTCAACAAAATTGGCTGAATTAAATTGATTTCAAGTAACATTTGTTTAATATCAAGTATGATTAAGTTAAGTCATATCAATAATTTTGAAACTGCATTGCCAGTTTGGGCTTGTCCAAATGCTTCAGCAACCAAATCCATATCTTTTCTTTTTTAAATGAGATGTTGTTATTCTTACATTAATTCATAATTTATTTTAATTATTTCTTGGGTTTTTACAGTCCATATCAACCTGGTACACCTTGTAGCACTTCAGCTTAGTTACACCTAGTTGCAGCATTAGTTGTGTGATAAAAAAGATATCAAGATATGACTGTATCAATGATGAATAAAGTGAAAATAGTCAGAAAAGGCATGTTAAAGGCACTGCTATTAACTATAAGAATATGTAAGATTGCAAGGATTTGGAAATGAATGTATAAAATTTGGTAGAGCTACACGAATGCATTTCCCTAACTCAAATGATTAAAATGATCAGATAAATAAGGCTGCTTGCAATTTTCACTTGATATGAAAGCTTTTTTCTTTGAATATAATCTAGCAATGAGATGTTTTAATTCCTGAACAGAATATGTAATGCAAAAACTAATATTTAATGCGTAAAATTTGAGGAGAAAAAAATTCCAAATGGACTACAGTGCCTTTAAATTTTTGAAAATCTGGATGAATGAAGACGTCATCCTTCATAAGGTATAAGAGCCTATGAAATTAACAAGACATGTCAATTCCACCTGCCTGTGTATTGACCTAATGGGTTAGAAAATAACATGTGTCACTAAAACATGCTGTAAATACATTTGAAACAGTTTAGGGACAAATTCTATTTACACTTTCATGGTAAACATGACCCAAAGAGAATTCCCTGGATTATGGAGAGTTTTCCGGATGTAATTACTTAAAGTGGATCAATGAAGTAGACCCATAGCGTGGACTATGCTATATTCTGGGCAGCTATTTCGATAGGATATAGGGGATATTAAGCTGGATCTCTAGACCCAAATACCCTCTATCATATGCTTCACTGATGGGAAATTAGGCATTGTAAGCCTGAAATTGCTGCATCTCAGCAATTGCTATGCTGTGACCTTGTTGGACTCAAAATGCAACAGCTAACATTTATTGTAAAAATGACTTTATGCCATTATTTATGTTCAGTCATCCTCTTACCAATACTTTCACGGAGGTAAATGGGGGGGGGGGGGGCGGGATAGCGCAGTGGTTAGCGCGTTCGGATTAAGAGGTCCGTGGTTCGCATCCCGCCATGGGCTCGGCAACTTTGTCTGCAGTAGAGAACTGTTCTACACGCAGTCGGGTTTGGTTGCAATGCTACGCTGAATTTCAGCGCAGTATCACCCATGGTTCGCTAGCTCCAGCCGATGCTCACAGGTTTCACCACAATGCATAGCCACAATGGTGTTGCGGGCTTTCCCCCTGCAATAATACTAGCAGCCGCGATATAAGTGAAATAATCTTGAAAGCAGCGTTAAACACCAACTCACTTCACCTCACGGAGGTGAATTATTTTTTCCAGACAGTGAAAGCTATTCTTCTTATACTTTGCATTCTCTCTCCATTTTTACTTAAATATTTTAATCTTAAAACGATCATATTCCATTGTTGGAATAGTTAATAGAGATTATTACACAAGGAAGTGTGTCTCATGACTTTAATGAAAAAGTGTTTTTTAGTTACCTGAGCAAGATCACTTTTTGTAAATCCATATGGCTTACTGCCGAGTGCATTTATTTCTTTATTACATATTTCATTTTTTACCAACTGCATGAAAATATCCAAACAACAACCAGCTTTCCAAATGTGATATATGCATGTGATATATGTACTTATTATACCCATATGGTTAATCATAAGCGGTGACATATTTTCAATATGAGCACATGTGCACATATCACTTTTGCCTAGCAACGATTGTTTCAGTGCGAGTGACCGTATTTAGTCGTCGTTGGCGTCATAAACCCATTTTGATGACGTCACTGTAGCGGGCCGTCGCAATGGCAGGAGGCCGTTTTCTGAATATTTCCATGCATTTGAAATTAAATAGAATTAGTAATAAAGAAATTATAACCTTCGGAATTGTTTCATATGACTTTTACGAAACTCGTGCAAATTTGCTTATGACCCTCTCTCTCGCACGGATAATGCAAAAATTCACACTCGTTTCATAAAAGTCATCATAAAAATAAGAAGTGCAATTGCAATATATAGAGATATTTTGTTATCCAGTGCTGCACTTAAAGTCACTCATTGCAATATGTACAAACCAACTTCCATCCGGTGCTCAAAGGTTTCACAGCAATGCAAAAAAAGTGTTGTGTCTGGCATACTCTCTGCATACAGTTTAAAGTTGCTATTATGGTTGCTATTTTCTCTTTAGAATTACTTCAGCGTATGCAATTAACTGCCTCTTTTTTGTCACAAGAGGGTCACCAGTAGTCCTATCCACAATTCTGTATATAATTGGAGCCTTTAATGTAGGTAACATCTTTATGATTGATATGAAATTTCATAACAATAATTCTGTCAGAATGTTTAATTATAATTCTTTCTCTTAACTTCATAAGTATGATATAAACATGTTAATATTATAAAACAGCTTAGCTGCTTAATGGTTCTTTGTTAATTGTTTTCTCTGTATCATTTGATGTCACTTTTAAGGTCACATTTTCTTTCTATTCTCAACTCGTTTGGGAGTATATATATTTGATTTTGGGTCTGACTTTAGTAGAGCAAACTTTTACTTTAAAATATGATAAATCTTAAGATACCAAGTAAATTTTGGTATAAGTTTGTATATGTTATCAAACAAAAGAGCATAGCTTAGTTAATTGTCATGTATTCAAAATATAAAACATGTGAATAATATGGTTCTCTTTTGTAATCATATATTTCAAGGTTCCATCATTGAAATTCAATTATACATTTTAAAAACCATATTTTTCTATATTTTAACTGAAATAATAATATTTCATTTAAAAAACACAATCATAGTTTTACACCACATTTCTTAAGTAGGATATATTCTTAAAAGATATCAAAAAGAGGTAAGAATGCTGATTATTGCTAGTGCAAGTGGAGAAAGAAGGGAGAGAACTGATGATAACTTATGGTAACAGCAGCCCACTAACGTACCACATGAAGACAGCTAGTGTT
The DNA here is from genome assembly GCA_921293015.1 of Phorcus lineatus. Lineage (NCBI taxonomy): Eukaryota > Metazoa > Mollusca > Gastropoda > Trochida > Trochidae > Phorcus > Phorcus lineatus. Next base: position 24,193,022 of record OV121088.1, on the reverse strand, counting down.
CTGTGGATGAAGAGCACTTGTCAGTGAGTGCATGCTTCCCCTGTGGATGAATAATGCTGAATAATGCTTCAATAAAAGCTTTATATGCGAATGCAATAATGTGAAGAACTTCAGAGTGTGACTTTCCATTTTATATTTATGTTTGTGTGATGTTTGAATTGGTCATCTATTACTCTGCAGGTTTGGAGAAATTCAATTCTTTCTTTTTCTTACACCTTGTTAGTAACTTTATTTAAAGTAAAGTGAGTTTTTTTCTAATGCAGGTACTTTGAAATGGGGGTTCACTTATTGAAAAGGGTTCAGGCGGGTTACCCTTGATGTTTACCCTTTTGTGGGTAATTTTGAAAAAGGAATTAAAAATAATACCAAAGAAATTGCCTTGAACCCCTGTCCTGGATTCGCCAGACTTTTAGCATTACTTTACACTGTTTGGTTTTTACAGTATTGATGTTTAAGAGCAATAAGTTATATTATCATTTAGTATTATTTAATATTGTATTTTATACTTATCAATCATTGGTTTTAGTGATATTCACAACTTAACATCACACCAGAGGACTGAGAAATATTTTCTAAACTGATTAATAAAAGAAAATGCATCGGTTAAAAGCTTTTTTATCACGTAAGATCTGAATAATTTTTCAATGGACAAAAAAGGATAAGAAACACTTTATTCTGTTTGATCTGTGAACACACTTTCAAGCTGTTCTTAAAGATTAAATTTGATCGAAGGAAACCGACTGTTAGTGATAGAATTGACCAGTGTGACCCAGGTTTGGTTTTCTTGTTTAGAATTAGCCTGAAGACATTTTGCTGGAGTGTTTGCATGTGTAATTGGAAAGAACTCTGTATACCTTGCGTAGTCATGTAATGTCTTTCTTTAGGCTGTTTCAACTGTCGGACCCTTCAATATGCTCTCCCTTGCCTCATTCGACTCCAAAGTGTTTTCAAAGGCAATGTTTGGAATAACACCTATCCATTTTTAATCATCCCTTGCAGCGAAAGGTCAGACACAGTTGGCATATCTTGACAAAGAAGAGTCTTAGAATGTTTCGCTTTTATCTTTTCGGTTGAGACCAACATTTTTACTTTTATGTCTTTGGGAAGTGTGGAATATTCACTTAAATGAAGTCTTTGGTTGGTGAAGGTTTTACTTTTATGTCTTTAGTTGTCAGACATTTTTACTTTATGCCTTTGGCCAGGGTGAAAGGAAATAAATTTAAAGTTAATCTGGAAGCTTGAAGTTTATTAACCAAACATAACATTTAAGAGATTGAACTAAATTAGTATATTCAGAGAATTAATTGCTTTTTTTTTTAATTAACCACTTGCTCCCTGAGGTAATTCAGTTTGTCAAGTTGGTTTCAAGAATAATTCACTGACGTTTTACTGTCTGCTTTATTCAAGGAAGAAAGCCTGAAACACTATTGAACAGACAGACATAAATACAGACAGACAGACAGACATTACTTACAGATCAACAGAACAACACACATACAGAGAGATGGACCGACATGCATACAGAGAGATGGACAGACGTGCATACAGAGAGATTGACAATCATGAATACAGATGAACAAACATGCATGCAGAGAGACGGACAGACGTGCATGCATTAATTCATGCAAAAAGACTGGGAGACAGTTTATGGAGTAAGAATTTGCTGGCCCATAAGACGTTCATCAGCAGATAGATATTGCATTAAAGAAAGGAATAAAGTTTTTTTTTTCTTAGCATGATGTAAAAAATAGGCCAAAATATTGTATAACATTATATTTGATTATGATGGATGTTTCTAATACTAGATATATTTTTGGCTACATTTGTGCCAATTTATAGCCCAGTAAATTACAGACTATGTAACAACTAAAATTAACCCTCAATAAGTATTAGGTTAATTTAGGAAATCTCAAGGGTTTTTTAAATTTATATTTTTCCTGCAACCTCAGAATGGCTTCAGGAATAAGAATTTCTGCTGTCCTTACTCTGGATTTGTAACACACACATATTACAAATTACATATGTGGTAATGTTTGATATAGCGCCAAATACCACCTATGCTGCCCAGAGGTGTTTTTTTTTTTTATTAACTGACACCAAGAACAGATGAATTTCAATTCAAGAAGTAATAAAAATAACAGAGCTTAAAGTGACACAGAGTATGTTTTAGGATTTTTTATGTTCCTTAAATAAGATCCAAATTACCATATGTCCTTAATTTAGTTCAAATCATTTACCTAACTCGTTCCTTTATCTACCAAATTCCAATATTGTGCTATTTTTATGACTTCAATGATAATAACAGCCATATAAATGTCAGGACATCAAATTCTGCGTACATTTTACATGTATATTAGTTAAAAGTCCTAATTAATACTACCAATCCATAATTATTTTTGTGTCTGCTGTAAATAAGGTTCCAAAATTACGTTTGAGTCATTGATGTGCGTCAATGTCTAGTTTTCAATCGCAAATCGAGACTTTTACCTGTTTTCCCTATACTGAACTAATAAGCACTAAGATGCTACTTTTTTTATCAACCACCACTTCTCAATAAAATAACACCATTTATAAAGTTTGGCATAATTGAGTCCAACAACATACTCTGTGGCCCTTTAAAAACATTAACATCATCATTATTAAATGTTCAACTTCTTCTTTTTTTGCCTGTCAAGAGAAAAACCTACAGGATTGAATCTGGACAAAACATTCTGATCTCTGTTGCACATCCATTAGATAGATTTCTTGTTCCTGACAGGCCCGTACATGAAAACATCCACTGATAATGTACGGGATGAAATGAATGTCATTTTGGGGAGCTCGCTTAATGGAAAGCAACAATCATTTAGATTTGAAAGAATCTTCAAACATCAAAGCTGATTCATAACATTTTAGTGCATAAGAAGGATTCCTTTATGATCGTTTTAGAGATGACAAATAGAAAATTAGCAGCATTTGCTATTTCCTGCTATAAGATGATTGTTCCGTTGGCATTTAGTGTAAGTTTTTATATGTTTGATCATTGTTGTCAAAAATCAATGGATGGATTGAATTTAAGCTTTGAATGCCAAAACCAATATCTTTTATACAAGAGCCTTATCTTCTTTTCCACAGTTTGATCAAATATTGGATACATATTTGTGGGTATGCAGTTTAAGAAGAGATAGAGAGATATTTCCATTGTGAGGTAAGAAGATTATTGAAATATATATTACAAAAATTGTTATTATGAGAAAGAAATATATTTTTTATTGAGAACAAGGACGTTAATGACTCAAGCGGTTAGTTCACAATGGGAGATGTCTGGTTTTGCCAAAAGGAAATCATCCAATGACCATAAAAGGGTGCTTCGACTGTTGTCATGTTCAAATAATCATGATTGAATTGTGCTATGATTTGAATGAAGTTATATGGTGACATTATTATACCAATGACTGTTGATGATCCACTATTGAGGGAGAAGATTAACTCAATTTTGGCCATGTTCCTTTGCTCATCTTCTTTGCATTCCCATATCATGTTTTAATTGTTTAAAGATTTAACTATTGATATTATAATTGCCTGGTTTACATGGTTCTAATCACAATGCCAAACTTTGGCTAGATTGGTCTTTAGCCTCTAGTTTGATTATGGGCATGTTTGATAAACTTATTTATTAAAAGGAAAGGAAAATATTTTATCATCAAAAATGTATTCAACAGGAGATAATGCTATTGGGTCATCAAGCGATAGCTTCTAGGAGACATCATTTTGACAGTAGTTTGTAAAGTACATAACATCACAATTGTTATACATCATAAATAAATGAAACAGTACTTTGATGTCCTAAACCTGACGTCACAATGCTACTGATGGCATCAAGGCATTGGGTAGTACTGTGTTCGAGGTTGCGTTATGTAAATAAATAAAAAAAGATTTTGAATGATAAATAGAATCTCATCTTTGCATGTGTCTTCAGATATCAAATATATCAATGATGTTTGATAAAAGAACAAAGCCTTTAATATTTGTAATTTAAAAAAATTCTTGTTGATATATTTCATATCAAAGGACATAAAGAAGATGAGCTAAAGAGTGTTAGAAATCATGGATTCAGATGATATCCAAGTATATATACCATGCAGTACAGAGACCATTTTAAAATAGCAAACTGCCCTATAAAAGTCATTCACAAAACTGATCTTCTGCCTTTCAAAACATAAAAATACACACAAAAATTGATCTAACCACAGTGAAAGTTTTAAAAAAGTAAATGCTACTTCATATTATTAAAAAGCTCTTCAGTGCACAGTTTCTAATGAAATTAACACAATTTGCTTGCATTGATTGCTGAAATCTTTGTCCAGACCAAAATACTTTACAACAGTGAATGGAAGACACGTCGTACACAATTGAATGATTGTCAAGTGTTCCAAAAAGATAGGGCAAAATTGCAAATAGTTTGCAAGGGAGAATAGTTTTGACAATCAGATCCTTGTACAATTAATCAGATTTGTGGAAGAAGTTGATGGAACTACAAGATAATGAAAATCCCTTTTTATTTCACTTGACTTTGCAAAGGATGTCAACCGATATCTTGGCTTATTATCCCCTGTAACAACAAATTTGCAGGGGGGTTTCAAAATGGGCTCTGTCTGTCCATCCCTTACACATTGTGTCCAGCTCGTAACTTTGTAACTAATCAAACATTTCGTTTCAAATTTGTCATCGAAATTCAGAAATATGTCATGATGTGTCATTAACTATTTTGAGAATTTCTTCATAAAATTAAGGGATTTGGGGCAAGTTCTGTCCAGTTCATAACTTTTTAACCAATCATCTGATTTTGAAACAATTTTGTATGGAGAAACAAAATAACATAAAGGTGGATCATAAGTAGTAATTTTCTTTTAAAATTTTTGTAAAGTTTCACCATAGGACTACATTTGTAAAAGTCTTGTGCCATGACTTTTTAGGGTCAATCTTTTAATTCTTTTCAGTGAGTGCTCATAATCTGGTTTGATTACATGATTTTTTCCCTTAGTTGGCTTTTTCTCTAAAGAACATGTTCAAAAGTGGCCATATTTCTGAAGGTAAAAATTATATAAGGATCCTCTCCAATGTTGTATATAAATACTGGACATTTTTAAAAATTCATTTTTGTCAATGAGTAATTGATCAGCACTTTAAATGCATTTTGAAATAGATACTTCCCAAAGCTGTCATTCTGAAAGTTTGCAGTAATGTAACACACTGATATATATATATGTTGTGCCCCCTTATGATATCAAGTTGATGTCAGTGCCTTCATTATTGTTATCACCATTATTCATACTTTGTTCAGTATGACATTCAGATGTTTTCTTGTGTTTTTTCTACTTACTGGACATTATGATTAAAATGTTGAATCAGCTCTTTACCCTTTCTTGATCTACACACTGCCATGAGAGTATTTGGCCTATTTGTATCTATGAAGAACTTTCTTTTTATTTTCCTTTTGAATCAGAAATCATACTTACGGGAATCCATATTGTTAAGAATATCTAGACAATATCTTGATGTTATTAATCAAGTATTTCCTAATTGGTCTACTTGAGGGTCTCAGGTATGTTAGTTATATGGGACAAAGACAGAAAACTTCTTCAGCTTGACATGACATGGTAATAAATGGTATCATATGGGGTCACAAAGATATTTTTTAACTTGTGCTTAGAAAAGGTACTATCTTATTCAGGATTATATGCACAAATTAAAAATATGGCACTGGTTATGTACACCAGATAAAATCAAGAGAAAAAGCACACTTATAAGAAATTTCTCATTTTAAGGAAATATTTTGTAAATGATGCATATAAATAGACTTTGGTGAATTCTGATTACCTATAGTGGTTTTGCATGTTCATTTAAAAAAAAACTTCATCCATAAGTGAAAAATGATTAAAAGATTCTGAAAATTAAAACATACTTAGAAAGAAAAAAACTTATCATTCAATGCTTGATCTTTAACAAAACAAACTTTTACAAAACATCAAAATCCTCTCCTTCCATTTTTTAGTACAAAAAAACTCCTTTGATTCTCGCTATGTTTTCCATTACAGTTTAAATTGTTGTAAAACAGTTTCTTTGCATGCTTGAATGTATGACAAGACAAATAGAATGGAATGTTATCAATTCACTTCAAACCTTAAACACAAAACACAAAACATGGGCAGTGACAGTTGTCTCTGTGATGAATTGATATTCTTGGAAGAACTAAGATAAAACTGTTGTTCTCTTGGAGAAAAAAACCAAGAATCGTGATTGTTATTCTGAGGAATAAAGAAATGCAACATCATTTTGGATAAACATTTGGAGAGATTTAGGAGGAGAAAATAAGACAGAGAACATGTGTTGCTGTGGAAATGATTATACATTTTGTGAGGTTGAAATATAAAAGATGATCAATTGATCGATTTGCTGTTTGTTAGGGATTGAATTTGCTGCTTATTGTTAAGGTATTTAGGCAGTTTTATAGAGGTCAAATAAAATCAGAACAATTAAAAAATCTATCGTTTTATGGAAGTATCATCACTTGCTGGATAACGTTGTAAGTACATCATTACCACAAGGTCATATCTCTTTGCAATAGTTTTAAATCATTTAGTATTTTTTAGTATTAGTATTCCATCATCATATCAACATATAAAATGCCAGTTTGTTGACTGCACAGAATGCATATGCCCTAGAAATGTGTTCCCACAGGACACAACTTGGTCATCCTGTTCAGGTAAGTCCAAATAAAAGTAGGTGATGAATTATACTGAGAAACCTTTTATCATGTGTCAAAATTACAGAAATGAGAGCTTGCATTTGATAAGCAAAAGAAGGCCCGTCTTTATCCATATATGTATAATCAATAAACCAGGAATCATACAAGAACAACCTTAATGAATTTTAAAAATAACCCATGATTTCAGGGGATTTACATTGGCCCATAGAATCAAATACATCAGTCTACTGTATTCCAATCTTGAAATAATGCAACAGGGCTATACGTAAGTGAAATAAGGTCACCTAAGATTTTTGTATTAAGAAACCAAGAAAACGTCCAGAAAAAACAAGATTTGCATCTGTAGGTTTCAAAGTTGACAGCTTTTAAATGTTCCTACTCCTGCATATTTGACACCTTCTATGGTTGTCAGGTTAATTTCTTAATTCACCATAATTTCTATGGTTGTCAATCATATACCATAACTTTCAGAACCAGGAAACCTGAAAACAATATCTAACAAGTGGAACAGTGACAGGAAACAAATGGAGATTTCATGTCTTGGAGACAACTATCAATAAGTTAATAGGAGATCTGTGTTTTACTGAGAGTTTAATGGCAACTTCCTCATTTAACTGTCTGGAACATTTGATGTCTTGGCTGATTACACTAGAGCCGAACCGTAAACTTTATTGTTATCAGCCTCTGGCTTCCTTATCCATCAACAGTCCAGATATTTAACCATTACTGAAAAATTTATTTCAATGAATGACATCTGTTTTTAAAAAATATCTTTTAGTTTGAGGAACTTGAATGGCACTTCATGATTTCCATTTTTTTCCTACAATTTGTCTGTATAGTTCTTGGCCTTGTTATCATATTTTGAACTTATTCTGTGCACAAGCTTCTTGGCCAATGTGTCCTATGGCACACTGAACTCATTCTGTGCCAATGTGTGGTATCAACAGTAAATTCATTATACTTCATCAAAATTAGTGCCAGTGACTATATTGTCTGTTTTCTATCTTTCGATCCTCAACCATATTTATATAAAGATCTGATGAGCTACAGAGCCTATGAGGCTAGTCCATAATGTGAATGGTCAACAGTTTCTGAAGGGGAAGCAAAAGTGGAACACATAAGAGATGCAAGACTTCTTGACAACTATTTCTTTACTTATAGACTCAAAGAACGTGATTTCCAGCTCCTTATCTTATATGAATACCATTTACATATCTCATCCTTCTATAAATTTCAATTCATCCAGTTTTAGCATTTTGTAAGAAAATCTAATAATTTTCATCATCTAAGTCACCCTTACCACCAATAGATTTACTGTTATACATATCCGCTACCAGTATAGGCAATATCATTATAGACCAAATATAATCATTTACAAACAGATACTTTATTTTTACATTCAAATGCATGAAAGAAATACAGAAAATATTGTTCACTTCAAAGACTTGCATGATTGTAATTACTGAAGCTAAGTGAGTGATTAGCTATCAAGTCATTTGATATCTTCAACCCTTACCCTATAGATATTTCTGTCTTGGAGAGCGGGAAACTTACGTGTCTCCGATACTTTCTATCAAGATAATGAATCATGTAACAGATACAAGTTTGTCTTGACTCTTCTGTGATGAAAACAGGAATAACCTTCAAATGTCACACTTTCCGTTACACTCAGGGTCACCGAGACTATTTCCTAATTGCAGGTCGCCGAAGATGTCAAATCATACATGCATATTTCTTCCTGTGTAGCCAAGGAAGTTTTATAAATGGAAATGGTGGTTGAGATTTACATTTTGTGTATTTTAGAACACATATGTCTTGGAATAATTTATACTTACCAAATTATTTTTGATTTTTGAAATAGAATTTTAATAGACATAGTGTACATGTTTTAGCCAAGAAATTTTAGTGACCGATAGAATGTATATAATACATAATTTCAAACATGTTGGAATATATATCCTTATTACTTGAAAGACACTATTTAATTATTTATATTGATTTATTGTATAATTTCAACATGTTGAATTGTACATGCATATTTTTCTTGTGTAGCCAAATGGATGTTTCCGTTATAGTTTATATTTTGTCTGTGGTGGGATATAATTCTAGAAAAATGATATTACATGTACAAATATTATAATGATTAATGGAATATTTCTTAATAAAATATAAAAAAACTTTATATTTGTATTTCAAGATGTTTAATCAACAGATTGAAATATTTTCTGATTTTTTTTTACCTATTTGGTCATGTATCATCTAGGAATTTATATATGTTGTAGAGTTGTTTTTCAGAAGCATTAATTGTTGATTGATCAATCTATAAAAGGAAAAGGGATCGATGATCCAATTGATCATGCACCTATATTGATTGAGCCTAGGTCGGAAAAAAAACATGGCTTTGGATAGAGAACAAAAGTAACAGAATAAATATGGTATAGTTTTGTGTGAGCTTCCTTTAAAAATCATGAAATTGACTTCAGATTCTGATGACTGTGCTTTTGATTTAATTGATTCAACCGTACTGTCTATTTAGAGTACATTATTCAATTATACTCTCTCGCTCAGAATATTTTAATGAATCCTCGTTCTTTGGTCTTTTGAAGAAACTAGCTTTTTCAAATTTTGTATTCTCATATCAATCAAATACTCATATATATTGTTAAATATATACATTTTTACATAAACAATGTACATCATTGTAAATTGAAATTGTCAAAGATGTCTGAAAATAGATAAAATTCAATGATTTGACAAATGTTTGCAGACATGGGCTTTTATTACATTATTTTATTTCATGATTCTGAACGCTTGCAGACCATTCTTGATTTTGGATTATAGAACCTTCATTCAGATGACATTAGCATCTCATAAGAATGATTTATTCTTTATGGTTATTGACAAGACTGTGAGGGCAAGTTTTCCTTAATCGAGTTTCATGTCTTTCACTTGCTGAGAATTGCAGGGTTTTAAGGTTGTGGCTGTCACTTGATTTGTTGACTTGATACACCGCAGACAGAAAATACATGGTGAAATATGGAAATGTGACACCACAGACTCTTTTGCAATGTCTCTGTTCACTAATTTGAAGTTTATTGAAGATTGATGAAGTATTTAGGAGGGAGGGAGAAACCATCTGCATTCATGAATAACAGATCGATAACTTCAGCACCGTTTCAGGGGTCTTTCACACTGCTTGTACTTTTTGATATGCTTGATGAGTACCTTGGCATGTGCTAGCATAGACAATATGAGTAAGTATTAAAGCATACTTTTTGAAAAAACAAAAGAGCTAGAATTTAGTCTCATTGAGAAAAAGGAGCTTATTGATGCAACTTGACGAGTTAATTTGTTTTATCCAAGATGTTCTCTAACCATAGAAGATGTCTGGATTTGCCCAAAGAAGAACAACCAAATAACTTTAAAAGGGTGCACCGACTGTCGTATGTATTATTCAAGTCAATTGTCGTGATTTGAATGAAATTATATGATGACAATTATAACAACTGGTGAGGGGAAAAGTCATGTTCCTCTGTTCAGGACCATTTCCCTTCCTTCTCCCTTTCAGAGTTCAACCCCTTGGCATTCCCAAATCATGTTTTTTTAAAAACGATTTAATTAAGTGACAACATCATGATTGCCTTGTTTCAAGGTCCCTGCAATGCCAAATGTTACTGATTAAGATGACATCACAACATATGTATATCATGTGGTTTAAAGACCATTTTTAAATAGCAAACTGTTTTTACAAAACTGACATTCTGCCTAAACATAAAAACACATAGAAAATAGATCTAATTACAGTGAAAGTTTTAAAAAGTAAATGCTACTTCATCTTATTAAATGCTCTTCAGTGCACAGTTTCTATTGAAATTAACACAATTTGCTTGCATTGATTGCTGAACTCTCTGTCCAAACCAAAATTCTTTACTGCCAGAGAATGGAAGTACACAATTGAATGATTGTCAAGTGTTCCAAAAAGATAAGGCAAAATTGCAAATAGTTTGCAAGGGAGAATAGTTTTGACAATCAGATCCTTGTACAATTAATTAGATTTGTGGAAGAAGTTGATGGATACCTTTTTAGTTCACTTGTCAACCGATATCTTGACTTATTTCTTTTTGGTTTGGTGATTTCTTGGAAAGATATTAATCACGGTTCATGTTTCACCATAGGACTACATTTGTAAAAGTCTTGTGCCATGATTTTTAGGGACAATCTTTTGATTCTTTTCAATTCTTTTACCATCGGTGAGTGCTAATAATCTGGTCTGATTACAGTTCTTGAATGAAGCTTTTCCCTTAGTTGGTTTTGTTCTAAACAAAAAGGGGGCGGGATAGCGCAGTGGTTAGCGCGTTCGGCTTCGGATCATGAGGTCCCCGGTTCGAATCCCGCCAGGGGCTCGGCAACTTTGTCTGCAGTAGAGAACTGTTCTATACGCAGTCAGGTTTGGGTGCAATGCTACACTGAATTTTAGCGCAGTACCACCCATGGTTCGCTAGTTCCAGCCGATGCCCGCAGGTTTCACCGCAATGCATATCCACAATGGTGTTGTGGGCTTTCTCCCTGCAAAAATACTAGCAGCCGCGATATAAGTGAAATACTCTTGAAAGCGGCTTTAAACACCAACTCACCTCACCTTAAGTCTTCTTTCCAATGTTCTATAAAAATGCTGGAAATTTTACAAATTCAATTTGGTCAATGATTTGTACATAATCAACACCAAAAATACTTCTCATAGCTTTCTTTCTGAAAGTTAGCAATGATGTTACAAAACTAAAATATGATAATATTGTTTGTGGTATTTCGAACATGCCCTCCTAATTATGATGCAATTTATAGAATAATTTATCAGAGTTGAGTCAGTTCATCACCCTTCCTGATCTACACACTGCTACAACAGTAATGAGACATTTTGCATTTTTGTATCTATGAATGACTTTCTTCTTCAGAATAGTTAATGAGTTTTGTTTGCTTTTTGGATCAGAAATCATGAGCTTTTCTTCTTCATTTTGAACATCTAGACAATATCTTAATGTTATTAATTCAAGGGTTTCTGTATAAGTCTACTTGAAGGTCTCATACACATGCAGGTCTGTTAGTTGTATTGACATATGGTAAAAAGGCGGAAAACCTCTTAAAGATAATATATCCACATAGGGGGTACGATTAGCGGAAACACTTCATAACAAGGTTAAGAAAAAATATCAACAACTATTTAGGTTCACATCCACCTGAAAATAGCAGAAAAAACGTGTTTTATAAACACTTCCGGAAAACAGACGCGAAACGTTTTATTAGCCAATCAGGTGCTAGGGGGGTTGTGACGACATAGACAGGACTCGTTAACGACTGGCTGATCTGTGTCATTGTTTACATTATAGATTCCAGCGGTCGTGAACGTATATATTTTCACTGATTGTACTTATAAAGAAAGCCCCTAAGTCACCAAAGCTATTAATATCAATACATCGACATATTCTGTTTGACATTAATTATATGTCGTTGTTGTTGATGTTGTTTGTTTGGGTTGTTAATCTCCGATAATGCCGATCGAGTGAACCCTAACTGATATCTGCCGCCATCGTTTTGCCGTCATTTGTTTGAACACTTCGACAAATCGACTATCCCCCTGTGTAGTTGATTGACCATTGTATATGTAGAATACTTGTTACTACTTTGTGCCATTTGTGTCAACTCAATATCGCAACTCCGTGTTTCTGCTTTGCATGAATGAGATCCCGCTTTCAATGGTCTGTCTCTCGGCAACTTCCGGATCTGGTCATTGGGATACGAGGTTCCGAGCAGCTGTTTTTCGCCTTATTACTCGGTTATTAGTGATAATGGAAATCAAATCTTTGATGTGTTAGGTAAATGTACCTCTTGATTCGCAATTTGCCACCTTCATAAAAACTTAGAGTTACGTACTAATGTATTTTTCATAGTAAGGATACAGATTATTGTTCTTTGGTGTGAGTAACGGTCAGTGTTTGAGATAAAGAGTATGTTACTAATCTAGAGTGACGTAGGCCAATATTGTCAATAATAACACATTTATTGTTGATTCTGATGTAAGTTAAAGCCTGCTTGGAAATGTATCGTAAATATGAAATTCTTTTTCAGTTTTAACTATTTCAACCAAATAAAAATATTAACGCTGAAAAGCATATTATTTCCATTTCCTTCAGTACTTTAGTACCGGTATTCTATCAGAGAGAGGTTTTTAGTTACCTAACACTACTTTTTCACACCAGACAATATAGTCATAAAGTTATTACCTAACAGTCTACATGAAATGCCACACACCTGTACATTATGGCAATTAAGCAATAAACTTAATGACCTCAGCACCTGGCACATTTCCAATAGGTAATACACAAGGCACTGATTAGTTATCCTGTCTAAACTTTATCCTCACTCATGATCAACAGCCTTTATTGAAACTTGATGAAGGTAATTAGGTTTGTCAATACACGTGACACATGACAATATATTAACAAATCTGTATTACTAAATATCTTATTTCATTCTGCAATATTTATCAATATATAATAGGTTATAAGTTATCCACTGTAAGGCTACATAAAATGGTAAATGTTTCTCCGGGGCAGCTCTTTTACTTTTATTTTACTTTTTGTTGCTTCTAAAATGACGCTGTAGCAAGAAATTTTAATTTTTCATAAATGTTATAACCCAAACTGTAGTGTCAACATACAAACATAAGTGATTTGCCCACATTTTTGTATGTATCCTTAGGGTAATCAGCACCAAAAAAAATGATGTATACCCCAAAACTAGTAATGTAACAAACTACAAACCTGTCACTGTGTATAATTTACAGATCTATATATATATATATATGAACATTATTTCATTATAGTCTCCAACATGTTGAAATAACTATTTAGTTCAACCCGATGAATTTTTTAACCCCATATGCAATCAAATACTAAAAATTCAAACAGTTAATGGGGTTTGAATTAATAAATTCTGCGACTAATCTAAAGAGACATAAATTCATAATGCAGATAAAAACTCAACATTCGTCTGCAAAATCATCAATTGGTTTAAACGTATTTATTTTCATGAAATTTTACATGAAATTGGATTGGTCAACAAGCTAAGACAAGCTTATTTAAAGACCGCTCCATTGAACATACATACATATATATATACAAAAGACATCATCATGACAAATTTAAGTACATGAATAAAGCAATGAACTTATATGAATAGTATACTGGTAAATAGTCGAAACATCATCAATTATATTGTCAACTCCCCAAAAGTTTCATGATTATTTATCTCACCTCCCCCGGAATAGAGTTTTGAATTAGTCTTTCTTTCAAATTCCTTACCCTCTTTCGTTCCCTCTTCTCAAAGTATTCCGTCCGTTTTCTCTTCCGATATGGTTGACTGTCATATCTCGCTGGACAGACGGGTAGCAGGCATGTTATCATCTTCATTTGTTTATTAACTGTTCGTACGGCATTTTTGACGAGTCTTTTCCTTTATGGGGCAAGTCCTAAGTCCGCTTTGAAATCGTAGGAAAGATCATAACAGTCCTCTGCGAAATGATCGGAGCAGATAACAGACCTGTCATTGAGACTCCACTTCGCTCTTTTTCTGACTAACAAACAGGATCCTTCGGAAACCGATGCAGTTGAATGTCTCCTGATTCCTTATTAGTACAGTTGGCAGCAACGCAGGAAGAAGGCATGTCTCTATCGCAATGAAAACGTCGACGAATGCGACCCATATCTGCATTGATATATACTTGTTTACAAACAAACGCGGAGTGAGTCCTGTCTATGACGTCACATCTGCCGAAGGAGAGCTCAGGCCACTCTAGGGACTTTTTTAATTGGGCTTTCGAGGTGGCCAATTTCTACGCGCTTTGAACCATTATATCTTTTTAATTAAAGGACGCATCGAAACTCTGTTTGGTGTTTTATTTACTTGAATGTATTGTCTTTATGAAAATGGGGATTGAAGTCGGATAAAAAACTGGGATATAATATCTTTAATTCAGGTCTTGCAATGTTTTCCATTTCTTTTTGTCACAAACCAGTTTTTATTCATTCTTGAATGTATGACATGTCAAATAGAATGGAATGTTATCAATTCACCTTAAACACAAAACACCAAACAAGAATAGCCACAGTTTTCTCTGTGATGAATTAATATTCATTGAAGATCTAAGATAAAACTGTTGTTGTCTTGGATAAGAAATCAAGAATCGTTGTGATTGTTATTCTGAGGAATAAAACAAAGCCAACACCATTTTGGATAAACATTTGTTGGGATTTAAGAGGGAAAAAATTAGACAGATAACATGTGTCACTGTTGAAACAAAAAAGTTTGTGTGGTTGAAATGGAAAAGATAATCAAATGATCGATTTTCTGTTTTTACATAGAAATTTATATATATTTCTGGATTTATTGAATCATAATTTGCTGTGTAAGGATCTACACCAAAACGTCACATCTTTGCAATAAGGAAATTGTAAACATAGAGAATTTGTTTTTCTTTGTCATGCCAACTTCTAAAATGAAATGTGCATGGAATCAAATTGCAATAATAAGCTTGAAAATTATGGCTTAATTTAAATCATAATAAAAACTTATTGATTGTTCAGGAATTTTACCTTTAGGAACCAGGAAACCTGAAAACAAAGTCTGACAAGTGGAACAGTGACAGGAAACAAATGGAGATTTGATGTCTTGGAGACAACTGTTAATAAGTAAATAGAGGATCTGTGTTTTACTGAGAGTTTAATGGCAACTTCCTCATCAAACTGTCTGGAACATTTCAGGCAAATAACACTGCCAGAGCCAAACCATAAACTTCATTCTGTTGGCTTCTGGCAATTTCTTATCAGTCAACAATCCAGATATTCAGCCATTACTGAAAGTTTGTTTGACTGAATTGCACTATTTTTTAGGAACTTTTGATTGTAGTTTATTATTTCAAGATCAAAATCCCACCAAGAGTTACAGAATTTCTGTATGTATGTGTTTTTGGCCTTCAAGAACCAATGGCAAACTGAACTCCTTCTGTGCAAAAGCCTCTTTACCAATGAGGAGTATCAACAGTAAATTTAGTGACACAGATGTCTATTTTCTATCTTTCAATCCTCAACCATGCATATATTAGGATCTGATGAGCTACAAAGCTACGCTAGTCCATATAGTAAACGGTCAACAGTTCCTGAAAGGCAAGCAAAAGTTGAATACCTAACATATGATAGATTTCTTGACAACAATTTATGTATTGAGATGCAAAGATGTTTTTAGACTGAATGTATATGATATCTGGTTCTGCAGCTCAATTAGATGAATACCATTAAAAAACCTCATCGATCTAGTTAGTTATTTCAATTAGTTCTAGTGCTTTAAATGAAAATCTTAAAATTATCATAGAAATTAACAAATTTACCTCATACATATTCACTATCGTTACATATATTCATGAATATAATTATTTTACCGAATAAAGATTACAAATAGATAATTTTTTAAGTTCAGATGCAACAAGGGAGTACAAAATTATTCTCTTCAAAGAGTTGCATGATTATGATTTCAGAAGCAAAGTGAGTGATTGGCTATTGAGTCATTTGATATCATCAACCCTTACCTAGATATTTCCGTCCTGGAGAGTGGGAAACTTATGTGTCTCCGATACTTTCTATCAAGATAATGAATCAAGTAACGGATACATGTTTGTCTCCACTCTTCTGTGATGAAGACAGGAATAACCATCCAGTGTCACACTTTCTGTAACCTTCCGGGTCACTGAGACTATTTCCTAATTGCAGGTCGCGGAAGATGTCAAATCATACATGCATATGTTCTGATCTTCATGTTTCTGTATGAACCTATTAAGTTTTATCAATCAAAATTTGTCTTAGATTTAAATTTGTGTATTTTAGGATCCATATTTCCTAGAAAACATTATATATGAATATTGATTACGTTACATGTGTTGATGTACTCTATCAACAGAAAGAGTTTGAGGAATATTTTGAAACTGTGTTGGAATAGACCATCTAATCTTTTCCCAATATCATTGATTTATGTTATATTTTCAAAGTATGGAATTGTACATGCATATTTTTCTTATACAGCCAGTGAGAAATCTTGATCAATGTATATCTTTTGCATGTATTTTGGGATATAAACATTTCTAGAAAAATCTTAATTCATGTACAAATATTATATTGATTAATCAAATATTTTCTTTTATAGTAAGGTATTAAAAAACTTTTATTTATATAAGGGTATACATCAAGATGTTTATTCAACAGATTGAAATAATTTTGCTTATGTATATATAAATATGTATATTATTTATAGATATTTTACAAGATCAATCTTGGATGGAAGATTCAATTGATCATGCACCTATTGATTGAGCCTGATTCAGAAAACATCATCAATCTTCAGAAAAGGATTTAGATAGTAAACAAATGTAATATTTCTATAAAAAAAAACTATTTTAATTTATTGTTATTCTAATGAAATTCTTGTTTATTCTTGTATTTTCTCAAGACTCCAATGCAGAATTACAATCCACAGAAAAATAAGAAGACTTTGATTTCTTCAGATTAGCTAGACGCGTGCATTGTTTTTGTATTCAGATTACATTATTCAATTATTTTCCCCCTTCAAAATATTTTAGATGAATTCTTTTTGTCCTCGTAAGAAATTTTGTATTTGTGTATCAGTCAAATATTAACCTTGATATATTGTTAAATATTAATATTTTTACAGAAACGATGTACATCATTGTAAATTGATTAATTTTCCGACATCTTTGACAATATCAATTTACTCGATATTTTGAAAAACATTTGCAGACATGGGCTTTTATAACATTATTTTATTTCATGATTGTGAACGCTTGTAGACCATTCTTGATTTTGGATTATAGAACCTTCATTCAGATGACATTTGCATCTCATAAGAATGGTTTATTCTTTATGATTATTGACAAGACTGTGAGGGTACGATTTCCTCAATCGAGTTTCATGTCTTTCACTTGCTGAGAATTGCAGGGTTTTAAGGTTGTGGCTGTCACTTGATTTGTTGACTTGATACACTGCAGACTGAAAATTCATGGTGAAATATGGAAATGTGACACCATAGACTCTTTTGCAATGTCTCTGTTTACTAATTTGAAGTTTATTGAAGATTGATGAAGTATTTAGGAGGGAGGGAGAAACCATCTGCATTCATGAATAACAGATCGATAACTTCAGCACCGTTTCAGGGGTCTTTCACACTGCTTGTACTTTCTTGCTTAACATCAGTAGTAATGTAGGCTTTATAAATAAATTGAAATTAAAAACATTTTTGAAAAATGATTCTTTGAAATTTTTTTTATACTTTAGTTTTTTAAATACAGAACCTCTCTTAAAATTTTGCCCTGAAATGAATGATTCACAAATGTTAATATTTTTCAAATCATTGTCACTCATTACCAAAGTTGAAATATCCATCTATGCATTAAAGTCTCAAAATAAAAAGTATTTTTCAAGTCCAAAATTTCAAGTCCTAAATTATGTATGTAAATGTAAATGTTTTCATAACCTTAGAAAAAATATTTTGTGTCCATTTCATACACACAGCAGTTAATTGACCATCTGTAAGATGCTTTTGGCCCAGGAATTCTTCTACTGTTTCCTATAGAAAGAATGTTAAGAGGAGTGAGTGAATGAGTTAGGGTTTAACGCGACTTTCAAGATTATTTCACTTATATCGCGGCTGCTAGTATTATTGCAGGGAGAAAGCCTGCAACACCATTGTGGCTATGCATTGCGGTGAAACCTGCGAGCATCGGCTGGAACTAGCGAATCATGGGTGGTACTGCGCTGAAACTCAGTGTAGCATTGCACCCAAACCTGACTGCGTGTTAAATAGTTCTCTACTGCAGAAACAGTTGCCAAGCCCCTGGCGGGATTCAAACCAAGAATCTCTTGATCCGAGCCCATAGAAGCTACTGGACCATAGAAATACAGATCCATCACCTTGCTCTCACGGATGTCGATTGTTAATCGTGGCAACACATGAGGCATACTTATTTTTAGCTGGCAGGATAGATTGGTTATATAACTAGTATTTATATAAACTAGAGGTGAGATTTCAGCTTCTGAAAAAAATGATTACAGGTATGTTTTAGATTTTCTTGAAAACCAACATTTTTCATATATTTGTCATTTTGGAGATAAAATTATTGATTAAAAGTTATAAACCATTATATATGGCATTCAAATCAAATTAAGCTTAATAATATGTAATGAAAATCATTGATTGAATCTCAACATGTTAACATGTAACAATACTGAATATATCTAAACATATTTTGCAATACAGTGTTTCTCAACACTACATCATGTCAGATTGTTTATAGACTTATCAAACATGAAAAATGTTTCACACATCTGTGTTAGACCTACTGTGTTGTTTCAGGGTAATAGATACAGTAGATTGAATAATAGCTAACAATACAGAAATATTTTTGAAATAGCATTAAGTACAAACTATTTGTCATGATTTGACAAAATCATGCAGGAGCTTTTCAGAGTTGACTATTGCTAGTGATTTTTAAACCACAAATAGATTACAAATTATTTAGTTCAAAGAGGTACAACTATTTCTTAAACATTCAACTAATCCCCTATATCATGACAGATTGTTAAGTCTTAGATTGACGAATCACCACAAGGAATTATCAGACTTTTGCTGCCAGAGGGACAATAGTTCACAAATATGTCTAATTTGTAAATATATAAAAGTGTTTGACATAATGTGTTCTCCATACAACATACCATATGTTGACAATATATCATGTCATGTTGTTAAATGAAGGGTTAATCTGACAGATCTCAAAGGTGTATCATCACCCATTAACAGCTTTCATAGATTGCAGACAAAGTTGTTGAGCCCCTGGCGGGATTCGAACCACGGATCTCTTGATCCGAATATGAAGAGGAACTTGCCCACTACCATGAACATCTGAGAAGTTTGAATATAGGCCCCTATATTCTTGCTAGATCTCTTGTACTGAAAAGAAAATGTTTTTTTTCTTTCAGTTTAGTCCGAAAAGTTTCTGTAATTAATGGTACTAAGTTGAAACCATGTTTGAAGATTCTAAGTGGCTGGTAGTTTCAATGCTCTAAATGCCCATGTACTTGATATTACAGAATGGAAACCTAATAATTCTTTTTCACAGTCACTACAAAAGGACGAAACATCCCTTGAGTAATGTTACAAAGTTAAAAACAACTTTTTTTCTTGTACATGAATTAAGCCACTAATTTAAGGTCACATTATTAATGTTTTTAATCCTTTAGAATTTGACTTCCCTAATCAATCTATAAAAATCCATGTAAAAGGTGTAATGAAATCATCAGTTAACAGATCCTTAGGTTTTGTACCAGAATATTCAGAATACAGGTATTAGACTCTTGAACATTAAAAAGCAAGATATTAAAAGCGTTGATTTAGAAATAAATCAAAATCCATTTAGTGATTATGAAAGACTCTTAAAATGATTCTCTACTTTTGAATGATAAATAAAAATCAAAGTCCGAGGTATGTGTCATATGATAAAACACTTGAAACAACAATATTTTCTTGATCTACTCATCTGATGAAGAAGTAAGCACATACCCTAAAAAGCTATGATTTTCACAATAAAAAAGTTATCATCAATAAAGAAGTTATCATCAACTTACGATTGCGTTTCTTATGTATGCAACTTCAAAGAGCCCTTGAAAGAGTTTAGTTCCTGGCCCATAAGAAGCCAATCAAGTCAGTTGCAAATTAATTATTTTTTAATTGATTCCTAGTAATTGATTTTCAGTGACTCAATAATAATAATAATAATAATGATAATAAGGATATTTATATTGCGTTAAATCCACGTCACTGGGGGATATGCTGTAAGTGCATCCTGCATTATTACCCTATCTGGTCTAACCCAAGCTGCTGGTTACAGCGCTCAAGGTCACCTCCAACACAATCTACACCAGGTACCCAATTAGAATAGCTGGGTGAACAGAGGCACAATTGATAAAGTCTCTTGCCTAAGGAGACACCACTTGTGCCTCAGTGCGGGGCAGGGAATAACCCTTCAAACTCTCAGTTAATAAAGCAATTATCGGGTAACCCACCCATCCAGCGAGTCATGCCAGATTTTGCTGAACTTCACTGATTGTAGTTAACTGAGCTACGCACAGGACCACGTGCCACATAGTACCACATTACATTAATTGTTTTGGAACCAACTTTTTATATATTTATATCTGCAGTTTGATTTTAGCAATTATCATGAAATGATTTTTTCTACATATGAAAAACTTTTGGGTAAATTTAAGACAGTTCTGAACAGATTTATAGCGACAATTAAATGGAATAACAAATGTGTTTCTAGCAATTGCTCAAAGTTTACTATCGATCATTATTAGCTTGGGTTCTCCCAAATAAATGTCAGAATGTGAGAAGACCTTTTATTTAGAATTAATCGACATTGTAAGATGTTGATGGATGCGAGTGTTGTATTAATTTGTCTGACAAACAGACTGGTTGTTCAATATAGAACTCTTACACAAGTCTAGACATGGATAAAGTGGTATCTATGATGGCTCTGTACTTTATACTGTCTCTATCAGTTGATGAATTAGTCGTGTTATTACCAGATCTCTCCTTAAGATAGGATACTTGGTAAAGCCTTGAAGTCTTTGCGAAATACAAGGACAGTTTTTAGTTGTTCTTTAGGATTTTTTTCAGATCCTTGCATCAATTATCATAACCATGACTTGAAAATTGGAGGTCTTTGAAATAAAGGCAAATTATTTTGAATTGTTTGTCAGGATTATTCTATCTTTATGGGGGGCGGGATAGCGCAGTGGTTAGCGCGCTCGACTTCAGATTATGAGGTCCGTGGTTCGAATCCCGCCAGGGGCTCGGCAACTTTGTCTGCAGTAGAGAACTGTTCTACACGCAGTCAGGTTTGGGTGCAATGCTACACTGAATTTCAGCGCAGTACCACCCATGGTTCACTAGTTCCAGCCGATGTTGCAGGTTTCACTGCAATGCATGGCCACAATGGTGTTGCAGGCTTTCTCCCTGCAATAATACTAGAAGCCGCGATAGAAGTGAAATAGTCTTGAAAGCGGCGTTAAACACCAACTCACCTCTTTCAGCCTCCATGTTTATGAATTGATATGTATACCTTTGTCATGTCAAATAATGCTTAAGACAGCAGAGTGGGTCATTTTAATAAGAAAGTGTTTTTTTTATTTGTTTATGAGGATAATTACCATAAATATGTATCATATTAGCTCCCCGCTTTGGACAAAAACGTTGAAGATAAACAAATATGCATGCTTCTGAATTGTTTAAAAATATTGTATGTTTATGAATGCATTAGGCATTTATTATGTCACGATTTTTTAAAAGGAAAAGCTTTGGAAGAGGCAGATATGTTTATTTCAATTGTTTAAAAGTAGTTTTGCTTGTATAAGCATTATAATGAATAGACAATTCCATGTTTTAGATAAAGTTCAAAAGTCTTTAAAAAAATAAGATTTTTTTTTGTAAAGATTAAATGCATGCTAATAATTGGATTTTTAGAGTTATCATTTCTTATCTTGCAACATGCTTATGAGTTTCATGCTTTGAGGGTAAAAAGATGTTTGAAATTTTAATGTTAAGAGCCTTTCCAAAAGTGGGTGTTGCATAAGTAATAAATGGACTTGTTGCATAAAACCTTTCGCAGGAATAATATATCCCTATGTCACCCTTGAAGGAATGTTATAATGAATTTATCTTGCCGAATGTCTTAATGTATTATTAAAAAGACAAACAGAAATGAACAAAAGCTATGACCTGATCACGTGAATTTGACTGATTGACATGGAGGCACGCTTTACTCATGTAGCGGCGTATATAGGATTTATCATCCCTCGGTGATGGTGTATATGAATATTTGTTTAGGGTCATGTGGACCAATCAGAGATTGGCATTCTTACATGAGGTAGGATAATGTCAAATAACAGAAAATATCAATTAAATGGGACATCACAACTATTGCATGAGTGTCTTCTTTTCGTGCGAGATTTGGTATCTTTGGTGATTTGGGCAAAGACCTAAGATCATTATACTTTGCTTCTGCTCAAGCTCTCCCTTGTTTAATTTGTTGAAAAAGAATACGACCTGATAATTAAACTGATACTTTATAGATGCAGTGTAAGCAATAATTTCCCATCAGACAGCCACTTTTCTTCAGAGCTGGTAACTTTTACTTCATATTTCACCATTTAAACTTACAAAAACTTTTGGGCTTGCTACTTTTCAAGCTTATTTCATACACTAGTGGATGCAGTGGAAGAAATGCTTATTTGATAAAACTGGCAGCAATAAACAGTTCCATACTGTCTCTGGCTAAAATATAACAACCGGTCTGTTGGTAATATGTGTGTTCATGTTTGAACCAACAGATAGATTTAAAACACTAAATGCAATTAAGCATGCATTATTCAGCGTAGAAATCTCTCAATTCTCTCCAATAAGAATTTTTATTCTCAAGGTAATTAATTAGAATATTTTTAAAGAACAATTTGAATCCTTCAAAATCCATATCACCTGCTCAGAGCGTCGGGAGATTGTTTTCTAAATTGCAACTAGTATTTTTAAAGAAATATAAAACATTTGTGTGTTTTTTTCTAATAGAATTCTAATTAATGAAATTGTTAAAAAATAAATTTAAGTCCATAAGGTTTTTAAACTTATTTCTAGAGAAGAGACGTGGCACCAACCCTGATTGCAAATAAATTCCAAGATCCTAAAGTATTACAATGGATTTAGAATGTTATCTTCCCATTAAGAATATATAAGAGAGTATTAAGGAGACTTTATGTAAAGTTTTAAAGTCTTCATTTTCTCATTTTGAAATGCTGTTTTTAATTTATACTGATAAATTGGAATTAGAAGAATTAGGAGTGTCTATTTCAAGAACAGCAAAAGGTAAGGTTATTCTCGGTTCAGCGGCTCTCAAGAGTATTCCTCTTATATCATGGCTGTTAGTATTATATTGCAGGGAGATAGCCTGCAACACGATTGTGGCTATGCATAGTGTTGAAACCTGTGAAATTCAGTGTAGCATTGCACCCAAACCCTACTGCAAGATGGAGATGGTGCGGCAATGCTTTGGAAACATCTTTTTAGGAATTTGTTTTATAGGGGACATGAAAGCCTTATGAATTGATCTGACATCTGCCCGTGATTTTTTTCATTTTAACTTCTTCTCAAGAACCAATTTATTGAAGGATCTAAAGAAATTAAATCTTGGCCATTGGGGATGTATTTGGTGACCCCAAACTTGTCATGGATTTTGAACTACATTTACTCCAAAATAAAAGTTCCAGAAAGAGTTGCTGGTGTATGATTTATTCCTAGCTTCAGGTGAACTAATTTGGTGTACTTTTCATATATATTTTTTTATTTCATACTTTTTCATATATTGTTTTATTCTATACTTTTTGCGAATTTGATTTGATTTAAAAGAAATTTATCATATCTGTAGTTTTCTAAGTATCTCTAACAACATATTTCTTTAGTTATCCCAGTAGGCCATTAGCTTCACAGATAACTTCTTTTGAAATTTTTTTTTCAGTTAACAATCGATCAGTCTTACTATTTAATGTTATCTTAAATATTTATATGTATTTTTAAATCACAATTTATTTAATCAAATGCCTATTTCATAATCATATTACATATCAAATTAATACAAATGTATTTATTAGGGCTGGGGTGGGTAACGTTGATACCTGGGACAGGTGGGTAAAGAGTTAACCCCGGGTACCCATCACATTGCCTGGACCCGTTTTGATCACGTGTCAAATAAGTGAAGAATTCATTAAAATGTCAGTGTATGGTATATTTTCATTCAAAATGAATTTGCGACTTCTTGCAATTAGTGTGAAAAATCGTACGAACAGTATGACATAGTTTTACTACATTGGAATCATTGCAATCACTGGGACACCCAATGTCCATTCCATACTTGATTGTATTTTCTCATAGTTTAACTTGGTGTAGAGACTGTACAGCGTGTTTTATTAACCTCAGTAGTGTACATACATGGATTCTTTATTATCTATGAATATTTCAATGTCTCTTGTAACTGAGCAGGACTATATATATATTAAGCTTAATTATGTTACAAGCATTTTATAGGAAAAATGATGTGAGACATAAAGTAACTATCTGTCTGGCTAAATCAATCAAATATTTTAAACTTTCAAAACGTGCACTCGATTAAAACAGGCCTAGCTATTTAATTTTTTGCAAAAAGAATATCGATCTTTAATCCTCTAAAAGCGAAACTTACATATTTTGCGAGGAGAGGTTGCCTCCAATATTGTGATTGGAAGTCTTTTAATCATTTGAACCATTCAAACTATGTATGATCCAACCGACCTTTGACATATGGTTTTTTGATTGGCTAAGGAGGGAAATCTGCATTGATTGCAATCTTTTCATACAATCAGCAGAGCTTATATATGACGATCGCTATCAAGAAATTTGTTAAGGATTTACCGTATCAGTGAAAATTTACTCAATTGAAGCGATTCTCATAAATGTCTTTCCATGTCAAATTTTTATTGATCGTGGCATATTAATACCAAAGGATAATGTTTCTGTGCATACGTTGTATCAGATTCATAGTATAGCAAACTATAATGCAAACTACTTGTGATCCGATAAGGTACAGTCAAAACAATTTAAGGCATCAATGTGTTATGTTATTCATCGATCGTTTGTATGTTGCATAGAGTTTGTAATCTAAATCATTCCACATCAACAATTTGCCCCTTTCTTTCAGGCAACTGAGCCTAAGACACACAAAAAATTTCTGGCCTGATGAATAATTCACATACAATACTAGCTGTTATGACGGGTATTTAGGTCGGGTCGGTTCAGGTCAGGTCGGGTAAGGTAATAGTGCTCAGGTACCCGGGTAACTAGTATTTATCCTTTGTCATATGATTTTTGTCTACTGTCTATTCACTGTACTTGTTGTGCTTCTGTTCACCCAGCAGTACTAATTGGGTACCTGGTGTAGATTGTGTTGGAGGTGACCTTTAAGCGCTGTAACGGCAGCTTGGGTTAGACCAGGGTAATAATGCAGGGAGCGCCTTGAGCATGCATGCATTCGGTGTGGATATGTGCGCTATATAAATACCCTAATTATTATATATACATGGTTGATCCATCATCAAGTCATGGTGAGTAATATTAATTCACTTTACATGTGTCATTTTGACAAGAGTTGCCATTTGATTATGAGAATCAACGAGCATTGAAATAAATTTACCAACCCAAATGAAAGACAAATTAATGTAAATCAAATTTAAGATTCGCCACTATTTAACCACAGTCAATCTTTGCATGTCCTTAGTCATAAATAACTGTACTTTATCCTGAGTTTAAAATTTATTTTTTCCCCTAAAAACCATTACCTCAAATATAACATAGTTATTATTGATTTATCATTGCCTTTCTGAACAGCGCAAGGATTTTATAATGCCAGACTTGGTTTGAAGTTTCAGAAACAATATCATTAGACTGGCTGTCCAACGATTCTGCGTTGTTGTTAGAACACGATCCAAGGACAAAGGTCGGAAATACAATCAGTTGACCCGTCTTTTAAGCTCTGCATTTGTATAGCAACAAATTGACGAGAAGTCGCGGGTAATGAAATTACGAGAATTAAAGCAACATGAGGCACATCATGTTGGCTGATGACAATTTCTACCATTGTTATTCTATATTACCATTACAATTAGATTGGTTAAGTGAATTTGGCTTGTTTCTCCAGAGATACAAAACCTTTGGAGACCAAGAACTTGACCATGTGTGGTTTTGAGTAACTTCCATGGTCACGAACATGACATGAATGAAAATCCAATTGACCTTTTCGGTCATTATAATCTCAGACTCTCGCAGGAATAAGCACTATAGTTCCTAGAAGCATGTCTCATAAATAAATATTCCATCCTATTATCATATACAGTACCTCATGCAGTCCGCTGTAGACAGCAAGAAATTCTTATGGGAAATTTACCTTCTTTTGCCAAGGTGAGGTGAAAGATTATTTCTATGTTTTTCATATGTTCTTGTGGCCCTGTATGTTAATTTTTGGTGCTTTGAAAATATCTTGCAAAAATACTGAAATGCCAATTCTAATGAATTCAAGTAGGCAGAAATTCAGGTATCCTCTACAATGGTGGAAACAAAAAATGTGAAAAGGGGAGTTTTCTTATTAAAAAGGTAAAGGGGCCACACTTTTTAAGCCAAGAAAAAACCCTGAAAGGTATGACTTCAAACTTTTAAACCTATCTCAGTGTATATTACATTTACCAGTGAAATTAGTCATTTGTAATGCAAAATTTGCTTATGGACATTTATAGAAGAAAATTTGAAATGTTTGATATATATCATGTGCACATGAGGAAAAGAAAGGGGTTTGCATGGGTATAGGTAGGCAGTTACAGTAAAACAGCTACTCTTTCACAGTCTTCCTGCTTGAAGTGTGTCAAAAATATACCATTTAAGGTGCACAATTTGTAGATTATGGCATTCAAAAACCTTTTTTGGAGGTGAGTAATCATATTATTTCATGACTTGTTTTAAGAAATAGGTATCATACATATTTTGATACTGTTTGAGAATCACTAAATGTGTGTTTTAATGGATCTGAAAATTTCATCATACCTTGCCACAAGGGGGAAGGGAGATTTAGGTTTGACCTTTGCCTGTCCAGGCATATGTGCATCTGAGTTAAAAGGGGCAGCTTTTCTCAAGAACTATTAAAGATAACCAAGTTTGGTGTGTGGCTTAATTCAGGCTAACTATACCTTGATGGAGTTTTAAAATGATTGTTTTTGCCAGAGTTATTGCCCTCGATCTGCTTTTTTATTACTCTGTTGTGAATTAAAATGAGAAGTAGTTTTTATAATAGTTGTATTAATATCTTCTTTTTTTGCATATAGATCATATGTCTTGGTAAACCAGCAGTTCCAGGGTGATAATGAGTGGCTGATTTGTTGGCTATGATTTTTTATGAAATTTCTTATAAATTAGTATGTTAAAGATAATAGAAAATCATGGAAAACTTAAGTATTTGTAAATTAAGTATATTTATGTCATATGATTCATTATGTGAGAGTATTGGGAAAATTGAGGCAAATTCTTAAATTGTGAGGATTTCAATAACTGTACTTTGATACTCATTTCTTTTAAATTAAATAAAAATATTGTTTAATTTTATTTCACTTATGAAAAAACAATACTATCAGTTTGTTTTCTAGGTTGTAGGTATATTTTATATATATATATTGGATTGCTCACACGTTTCATATGTTAAGGTCATGCTCAGCTGAAAATTAGTTAAGGTTACTTATTCACAGATAAAACTTCCATGAAAAGTCGATCTTAATCAAAACTGAATTCACAAACTTATTTGATAACTAAGAATATGAAAATCATAAACCATTTAGGAAAATAAAAAAGGATCTCAACATGAATGCTTGAATGTTTAAAAATATTTAAAAAATCAAGAATTTACAGATCAAAGAGATAAATCGTAAATAATTGTCTAAAAATATCATTCAAGATTCTTTGATGATTTGTTTGGAACTGTCCTTGATCAGGATTCCTTGAAGAATTCCAAGAATTTTATTTTTGAAATTGGATATGATGTTTAATGAAATTAAGGAGGAATAAAAACCATTTCTTATCCAGTGTTAGCAATAATTACAATCTGATTTCCAAATATAAACTTTCAAAAGTCCCAAGTTGACAAATTTATTTTCTAAAAAAATTCTCTAATGATATCATTAATTTAAAATTAGATTATGGATATATATGTCAACTTTATGTTTTACACATATTCCTTAACTTCTTTCATTCAACATTTCTCTATAGCTAAGAGTCCAACTTAAAATGTGAAGGATGAAAAATTTGAATGACTTCATTATATTATGTTATGAAGTGGAATCCTCTTCCAAAGAATTTACATATCTCATGATCATCATAGATTGATGTGCATGGCTTTTTAGAATCAGGTAAAATATATGACACCTTGACATCAAATATATACTATTATTACAATCAGATTAAGACATGAACCTCTGAAAAATAGATACATGCAAATTTATTAAAGAAGTGAAGTGAATTTAAAAATTAACTATTTAGCTATAGAATGAATGCAAAAGCTTCAAAGCAGTTATATTGAAACAATAAATGTACGTCCTATCATGACAAATACAAACCTGTGGCATATGTTCTGATTATAAATTATTGCATGGGTAGTTTCTAAAGCACATGAACATGCAAAGAAAACAAGAATTAAGCAAAGGGTTGAAAGGGTAGGATGATTAAGTTGGATTTTGTTGTGGCAGCTTGGGACATCACAGTGCATCACATGCACATATATACTTGTATTTCTAATATATATAGCTATGGATTTGCATACCAGTATACAAAGATTTGCCATTCTATGTTTCCAGATTTTCTTAACTTTTCATGGAAGCCTTTCTGAAATTTCATGTCCGTGCCCTTTGTCAGCTTTCTAAATCTAAACAAATAATATATATCAAACCAAATGGACCAATTATGATGACGTTTTTGGATTTTTTAGTCTCGGCTGTGAATAAAAGTACCGTATATTACCGTGTATAAGTCGACCCTGTGTACAAGTCGACCCCCTTTCTCAGGCCCCCAAATTGCTGTCAAAATCATATACCTTGAATATAAGTCGACCCCCCCTAATAGCGCGTGTTGGAGGCAGGTCGACATGAAACACGCTGCACGTTGAGAGATTTAGTTACGGTAAGTTGATGTATTGGTAAATTTCAAAGTGAGTTGTAATACGTCAGTGTTTTGTAATGAAGTAAGCATTTGTTTAATAACAGATTGTTGTAATAAATATATTATATATAAATATTAATAATAAAAAATACATATGTGTGTGCTGGTGTTTGTTCTTTTAAAAAAAATAATTTTATGTCATTCAGATTTACGGCGCGACCGAGACATTCTCGCATGATTTCTAAAAAATGTCGCATGGGTTTTCAGCCTTATGCACCTAACTGTCGCGTGTAATTGTTTAATTGTACAATTAAATTTTGAAAAAGCTGTCAACTCATCTTCATATAGGATACAATAATAAACTGTCGGGAAATCGCAAGTCCTCATTGTTTACACATGCTGTTACTATACCCTCCCTCCAATAACATCAATTTCCGGTTACAAAGCTCCATGCATCGACCGAGCATGATATATATCAAGCCCACAGTGTTTGGAGCTTGCGTTAAAAGGGGTGCACAAAGGAACAGCGACCTATATCATATCTGAGGTGATTGTCAATGTTGGCTTTCATTACAGGGTCAAAACACGCATCTATAATGAACCGTGGCGCAAAAAATAATAACTACTGGGCCACACCATACGCACTAAACATTAAGTACGCATTTATATGCATATCGTGCGTAGCATTTGGTTTCTAACTCAATTTAAATGTTACGGTTTTCATAACGAAATTTGGAAATTCCCGTAACTATTTATAGCACATTACCAAGAACTCATACCCGTAAGTGACCTCGGACAAAAGGATAAATTTAATTGGTTAATTCAGAATGCCCGTATGTGATTTGAATAATTCATTGGATAATTCTGTCATAACCTCTCGCTCTGCTTTTCTCGGAAATTGATAGTCGGAGTCGTGAAATTCCGAGTATTTTACGCGGTGAAAAACAAACCAAATGTCTTCATCAAATTCAAAGAAAGCTAGAAGAGTAATTGATTTTTTCACGGGAGCGAGGTAATATACGGCTACTGATGAGGTAGGGGTACAAGATGATTTTCGGCCCGATGACATTTCCGATGTGACTACACTTCATGTGACAAATCGCGGGTGTTATTTTCGCGCTAAAAACGACTGATTCGCGGGGTTTAATTTTTGAGCATATCGACAAAGCGATTGGTGAGAAAAACTGCATGTACCGTGCAGAAAAATTACAGTGATACTAATAGTAATTACCTATCGGTTCTCGTGTTACGTCCATGTTACGTTTTGTTGACAGTCATTGAACCGTATATATCCATGGAACGTGCATATCGGCGAAATATAATGATTTTACAGTACGTCTTTTATTTAATTCATTGGCATAACTAAAAGTTATAATAGAAATAACGTTAGATCGGGGAAATAAGTCTTAGCTAATGTTCAACTTCGACAGTAATTTTTTTCGCCGAACATTAAAAATTCAAAATGGCGTTGATCGATAAGATTATTTACAAACGGATCAATCTCAAATCGATCAAACTGGATTCCCAATCGTAGTAATTTATTTATTTTTAGGAATTAAATGTAATAAAAAAAACAGTAAAACATGTAATACTTATAAAAGTAATTTTATTTCAATATTTTGACAATGAGTTGACATCGTGGCTTCCGGTTTGAATCTCGTCTGTTCGTCTCCTACCGGCAGATCGTCACTTGACCTCAGAATTTTTAGGTCTCAAAGGCCTCGTATATAAGTCGACCCCCCTCCTTGACCCCTCAATTTCTGGTATAAAAAACTCGACTTATACACGGTAATATACGGTACACATATGATCAAATAGTTCAAATAATCCATCCTTTTCCTCAAGGACAAGAGTCACAAAGCAAGAGCTTTCCTCCTGTCAACAAGTATACCTTTGATAATGCATTTTTTAAGAACAGATTTCTATCCTCATTTAGAAACATTAATTGGGTATTTGGTCTTTCATCTGGTCAGCCTTTTGCGACTAAAGAAGTTTGAACCTGATTTTGACACAGGTCAAGATGATATTTGAAGAACTTTGCATCCTAAGTGGTATGTTTCTCAAAAAGACTTAATTGGTGTTCCAGAATTTTCAATTCCACTGAAGTTAAGATTAAAAAACTTTTGAACTTGATTCAGATTTGGACATAGTCGTGTTTGTAAAGACGGTATATACATGTTTCTAAGAACACCTTGTTGCACTCTGTCTGGAACTTTGAATTATAAATTTTAAAAGAACTATTTTAGAGTTTGACGTGAAGTCATGTGACATTGTAAAGATGGTTTAAGCATGGTTCTGAGAACACCTTGTTGCACTCTGGAACTTTGAATTATAAATTTTAAAAGAACTATTTTAGAGTTTGACGTTAAGTCATGTGACATTGTAAAGATGGTTACATGCATGGTTCTGAGAACTTTGCTGCACTCTAGAACTTTAAATTGTAACTTTTAAAGAACTTTTAAAAAATTTGATGTAAGGTCATCTTACATTGTTCAGATGTTCTAGCTTACTGGCAGGTTCTAATAAGACTCGATGACTCCTTTTGACGAAGCCTTTTAATGATACCTTTGAATTCAAATGTGACAGTGGGTTGATTAATTCATTTTTGATTTCTCTTTAAATTGGTTTTCTGTTTATTTTTACAATAATTGATACGGTTACCATAATTCTTTTCCTTTAAATTTTTATAAAATAAAATTGATTTTATTCTTCATTGTGTCTGACACTCTTCAGGTTATTGTCATCATCAAAAATGTAAAAAAAATTAATTTCAAAGGCATAGGCATATAATTTCATATGATAAATATTTTGCGGACATGGTTCAAAATTACCAACCTCAGTTCTAAACAAAAATTATTTTTGCCAATGAAAACATTCATTAAGATGTTTCTTTCGATGATTCCATTCTGTCTGTGAAATTGATTACAAGAGGTTTTCAAGTTCAACTGATTGAAGAAATTGTTTGGTTAGTTAACAGTTTAAATGACTGGCCTTATAAAAAGGCATTTTAATTATCTTCCAAAGAACTGAGAAGAAGCTTAGATGAAGACTCTACTACTTTATTCTTCTAAGGCTTGATCAAAGACCAGAAGCGACAGCGCCATGTCACTTGTCAATGAAGTAGTCAGACAACATATTCAGCCAATCATTTATCATCAAGATTTACTTCCTTTATCTGATTCTCTTGTACAACTTTACTTTTGAAGCTAACAGTTTGATATCATCAGAATTCACGAAACAAATAATTATTTTCTGTACTGACTAGAGGTAACATGTAAAGAGTATTTAACTTAATAGAATTAATCATTTTTGCTTATATGCGTACAGGCATTTTCATTGAGTTTTTGACTACACTATAATGTTCAAATTAATAAATAATCTGAAAATATCGGTTGTATTCTAAATTGAAATCAGCATCTATTAGGAAATGTTTTTAAGTAAAATCAGAGAAATTTGTTGATTTCAATCTAATTTAATTTACAAAAAGGAAAAAGGTTTTTCCAACTTTAGCCCTGCTTGTACTTAATCAAATTTATTCTGAGATTTTTTTATTCCAGTTGTTGTAAAGAAAGACTGTTGTCTTCATTGGCGCCTGGACTCTAAGAGAATACATGCACAGATTGATGAGAACTTAAATTTGTCTTTTTTACCCTTATTTGTTCTAAAGTGTTTTTGACTAGTATACATTTAAGATATTGAAATGCTGAGATATCAAAACCCACCTAGTATTAGATTTGTTTACTATATGAAAAGAAAGAAAGAAGAAAGTAGCTGCACTATGAACAATTAAGATGTATGACACTCGTTAAATGTATGTGAGGTTTTTCAATTCCCAGATTTTTCTGGTCTGATATTTGTTTGAAATGACAAACTTAAAAAGGATCAAATTGTATTATTAGTGTTTTAATTTGTCAGTACAACATTATTTTTTTTAAATCTAATTTTTGGTATATGAATAGTAAAGTATGCACTTTTTGTTATAATCCCTTACAAAAAAAACAGGCAGTAGCAAAACTGTTGCAGCACTGGTCTCGTTAAACATTGCGACAATGGCGCGGCTGAAAATTTGAATTTACCATGCAAATTAGCGGGCAAGACCGGTGCGGCTCATTAGGCAAATTAGTGAACAACAACGGTTGCACTCTAATATGCGGGAACGGTTGCACTCCAATATGCGGCAACGGTTGCATTCTTATATGCGGCAATGGTTGCATTCTTATATGCGGCAACGGTTGCACTCTAATATGCAGCAATGGTTGCATTCTTATATGCAGTAACGGTTGCACTCCAATGTTCGGCAATGGTTTTACTCTCTATGCAACAATGGTTGCACTTATCATGAAGTAAAAGTAACACTACATATGCAACTGTAGTTTTACTCTTAGCTTTAATCCTTTGATACAAAATAATTCCTTATTAAATATAGATTTCTTCTAGATTCTTCTTAAATGTCCAAGAATGGTTTAAGGATATTTTAACATCAGACTTCAAAAATATATATATATGTATCAAGGTTCAGGAATGATTCAAAAGAAACATCATATATGCAACAAGTTTTTATTACAATGAAGAAAAAGAAAAGAACCCATTTCATTGAAGATAACAATATATTCAGGATGAAGTACATGTGTCAATCAGTAATAATGATTCTGTTGTTTTAAATTTTAATGGATATACATATTTGAAACAGTCTTTGCTTCTACCAAATATCATGAACATTTCATAGACAATATTTATAAATTTAATTGTAAGACTATACACACATATTTATCAAGAATGAAATCGCTGATAAATGAACAATTATGAGATAAGACTATTGGAATATTCATCACAGCAATTTAATTACAAGAAATCACTTATTTTAGTTGAAAACTTTTATCAATGCTACAAAATTTTATTAACAAAGTTATATTTGTATGAAAATTATACGTGTATGTGATTGTTTAGGAATGCCTATAATTATTTTTTCATTAAATAAGTAAATAGACAATACTGAACAAAACAAAAATCCTTTTCACTGTGTTGATATCTGATGACTTGTTGACTGGTCTTCATTCTGAAACAGAATTTAATGATTGTTATAACCAGAATGACACCAAACAGTGTAAAAACATCTCAGAAGGCAATCTCACATTGGATAACTGTACTCTTATGCCTAACATAGAAATCAATTAGATCAAGCAATTAACAAATAAATTGATATGTGGCTCCAATCAGTAAATCAACTGATCATAAGTCACTTATCAATCTGTTTGTTTATGTAACAATTAAATGTACTTACTGTCTCTTAATCCCCCGGTGAATCTTCATCTTGCCAGCTTTGTGTATTCTCTGGTTCAGTGAACACCTTAAGAATAAACGAGCAAACACTTAAGCACAAAACTAGTAACAGCAACGTTTTTAAAATGTTTTATCATTAAACTTTGTTTCTTGTAAACAGTTTCTAATTATCATTACCTTTGTTGTGTTATATTATTGAGAAATTGAGAATAGAAAAAGATAAATATCTGACTTAGAGTTCATTTATAAATGAAACTTGAAAGAAATCGTTGGCTGTATAAAGATATTTTTAAGATCCCTTGTATAAAGTATATGTTTTATTGTTTTTCTCATATGCCAAACAATGGGTGGTTGTTAAACAAACTCAAATAATACTATATCATGTTGTTTTTTTGTACTAGTTTAATTTGTGACACTGAAGTAAACTAGTTTTGTCTGACTGTATAAAAAAGCAGCAGAATTATCAATCAAACTTTAAAAATCTTTCAAACATTGGTTTATTAGTTCTCACCTTGAACAACCATATATCCTGTGAGGCCAAAAGGTGTCCATGTATGTGTGTTAATTGTTCACACTGAAACAATAATTTGCAACTTTCAATACTTGTACAAATAACCAATAATGATATGATGATGATATCAAAAGAATAGAATTTATCATATACAAGGAAAACCATACTTGAAATTATATAAATATTAAGTGATTGTTTTACAATTGTTCCAAAGGTTGGTAAAAACTTTGATAGTTACAGAAAACTCAAAATTTAATGTTCAGCAATAACTTTTTCCTATATTAAAACATTTTTCAAGTTCAATATCAGGAATAAATATATAAAGTGCTCTAAAAATTTGTATAATAATCCTGTATTACAAATATTAACATACATTTAAGTTCAGCAATACTAACATTTATGAGTGTTAATTTTTATCAAATGAATTTCATACTGAAATAAATACATACAAATTATGTTATGCTAATCATATGTTATGAAATGATAACAAATGAAAATTCATGTGATCAAACTTAAACTGGGAACAACTTATTTGTCTAACAATTATTGATTGCAAATTTCAACTATCAATTTCAGGTTATATGCAAATAGTATCAAGTTTTCCCACACCATATATTAGACAATCAGTCTGTCTGTGTTTTCACAAAATGAAATTACAATTAATCAAGACTATCTATTTGTAAATTGGAGTGCACCCTCTGATGCGATTCCTAATCTAACCAGTTGAGAAATACACTGCATGTTTATTGAAGAATTAGGTCTACATACTTACAGTGCCAGCTGTTTCCTGTTATATAATGGCTTGTCCACTTTCCTCCTCTCACAGCAGTCATGGTTCAGTGCACACCTATGTAAACAATGCCATCTTTGCTTAATAATATAAAAGAAAAGGAACTAATTATCACTTTTACAAATCAGTGTTAATAAAACACAACTTAACCTGTCAACAGTACATATTCTATTTAAGGGAATGGACTTGAAAAAAAAAAAATCAATTTTTTCACTGTGAAGCCAACATTTCAATGATTTTTTATCAGCTCTTTCATGATATAAGGAAGATCAATAAGGTTAAGATGTTATACTGTGTATGTAGCAGTAATGGTCTACTTACTTTTGTTTTTGCAACTGAAGATTATCCCTTCTATGCTGTTGGCAACTGTGATTTTAATAATCAAGAATCAGTTGTTTTTTCTAATGGCAGCCATTGCTCCTCGTTAGTGACAGGTCAGGCAGGATGTTGGGTCTTGCAGTCAGTCAAAGGGGATAAGACTGCAGGCATTCTGATTGGATAATATTGTCCAGCCTCATCAGGTGTGAGGCAGAAGGTACTGAATGGTGTAAAGGACCTTAAACTGTGATCAAGTCATTGAATGGCATTTAGAAGTGGTGTCGTAAAAAAACCCAAGGTATTTCTTGGCAACAACTTCTTAAGAAATGAGTAATGGATATAAATTTGAGTCAAGGATTTTGATAAAAATTCATATTCTTACCTTGAAATGATGAAATGAAAAAAATAAATGGATGAATTCATAAATATCCGTTAAATTCATAAAATGTATAATCATATCAGCTTAGATATATTCAACAACATTGAACTTTTCAAGTTTATTTGCAACTTATCTGATATGTGATAAGAATTTAGATTAAGGGGAATTTTTCAACTTATGTGTTTTGAAGGTGTACAGTCATCTATAAAAGCAAGAGATATATTCCCTTTATATGATTGATGTAGATTATTTGGACATATTCAAAATGAGATTATTTGAAATCAAAGAGAATTGAAAAGCATTTAGAAATCTATGGAGCAAATGACTTCTTCCAACACCTAGAAATAATTCCTTAATAATAATATGTTTGAAAAACTAAACAATATGAAACAATTTTAAACAAACTGCATTCTTTAAGATATAAAGACGAACAGGCTATTAAATTCAAACAATCCAAATTTTCTGGACATAGACTATTCAGTTAAATAATCATATTTCCTTACTTCCTTTTCCAAAATAATTGTCCAAAGTCAATCAACTAAGAAACTTAAGGAATTCAAATAAATTTCTTTTTTAAACAAACTGCATTCTTTAAGATATAAAGACGAACAGGCTATTAAATTCAAACAATCAAAATTTTCTGGACATAGACTATTCAGTTAAATAATCATATTTCCTTACTTCCTTTTCCAAAATAATTGTCCAAAGTCAATCAACTAATAAACTTAAGGAATTCAAATAAATTTCTTTTTTAAACAAACTGCATTCTTTAAGATATAAAGACGAACAGGCTATTAAATTCAAACAATCCAAATTTTCTGGACATAGACTATTCAGTTAAATAATCATATTTCCTTACTTCCTTTTCCAAAATAATTGTCCAAAGTCAATCAACTAATAAACTTAAGGAATTCAAATAAATTTCTTTTTAAAGTTTCATATAAGGTATTGAGATTAGATTGGTGTTTCAACTTCGTTAGCAAGAGATCCAATACCACTTTTGGTCTCCAGTTTGAAATAACACATAATTGAGTGATCAATATCTATAGAGGTACTGTTAGGTAATGTGACTAGTAAGCAACTAAACTCGTTAAAATGTTAATTGTGATTAATTATGAACTAATAGGTTACGTACAAGGTATTTCCTCTGAATTCAACTGGAAACACAACTTGATTAAATGTAATTAGGTAACTGATGTCCCTTACTAAACAAACAAACTTGTTAACAGCTTAATGACCAACAAATTGATTCAGCTGTCAAAGCAATAAAACTGTTATAGACAATGGATACCTATTATAACCTTATTTCATTGGTCATTTTCTTTATTGAAGGCTCCACCCATCTCCATCACTGTAACCAATAGATTTTTATCAACGATGTCACCTAACCTAAAGACTTTGTTTATATGTATTAATCATTTAAAAGGCAAATGAATTTGTTGAAACCAGACATGTTTCAGGAATGATTGTTTATATGTTAAATTTGAAGTCTTAAATCAAATAAATAAAATAGTGAATGACCAATTCATCTGCATTCAATTGTTTTGTGTATTTGAAGACAATTCTCTCTAGGTGTGTTCTTTGAATATCAAGCAGATGGAATATTGAGAGAACAATACCTTTTAAAATTTTATTTTACAGATCAATGTTTCCTATATTTGCTATTAATCTCAATTTAATAACATAAGTTGAATGTGAAATTAACCAAGGATACTCTCTGATCATAACCTAATATAACAATTTAACCTTTTGTACATGATGTTAGATACTAAGCAACTAAACATCTAAACATACAGACAGCCTGTTTATGAAAAAAGTATCTATGTACAAATGTACATGGATATAAAAGTTGAAATAAATAAGTCTTGAGAAAAAAATCCTTAATAAGAATTTGATAAGATATCAATATGGCTCTATGAATTACAACATGAATTAAACATTTTGAATAACATCTATTAAACAACTTATTGTACAAACATTTTAACAACTTAATGATCCATGAAGTCATGAACCTATTAAGGTAGCAATTAACAAAACTGTTTACAGCCATGGACAATGGGTGGATTTTCTCCCCTCTATTCATTGGTCCCCTACTAAAATGAAAGTTCAACCCATCATAATCTATGTAGCCAATGACGTTTTATACTTTTATATGGACTATGTGCCAGTTGCGAGATATTGTGTTCATTTCTTCTCTGTGTTATCTAACTCTTAAAATCCAATTCAAATATATGCATGGAATGACTATTCATTTATAACTTCTTTTTTTTATCATATTTTGCATTTTAACATGCTAATTATTTCCTATAATTTGTAGTGCATCAATTAGATACACCTATTGAATACAGACCCTGTATACAATAAACTTTTCACAACTTAAAATGAATTAAGTTTCATTGAACATACAAATGGTTAAGTTGTAAAACCTCAAATTATGCATGATCATATCAACTGGAAACTACCAACTATAAACTTTCAAATATTCAATCAATCATGCAATGACTTTGTTTTAAAATATATTCCATTCACATACACTCAGACTATCAAGAAATAACTTTGATTTCAACATAAATGATCATATTATGTAAATTGAATCTAATAATAAATCATATATGAAGCAATAATCTATATATTAGGAAACTGGGATGTATTAACAGTAAATGTAAAGAAAATTATATTTGAAAATAAAGTATTCCCTTTTCATGGTATGACTTAAACTCTTAACAATCTAAACAGCTCATGAATGTATGTACAATATTTCATAATTCAATAAAACAAGTATATTCTTAGATTCTTTTTAAACAATAAACTTCCTAAGATTTTATTCATGTCCCATGGTAGAAAATACTTCCCTGAAAATTTGAATATTAATATAGGAATATTTTGAACAAAGTATTTTTGCAGATCTTTTTTGACATTTTTTTATTTGACCAAATAGCTACAACAACAAAAATAATGGTGAGAAGGATGTTTTGTTTACAAATTATACCTTTTCAGTAGATGATTAACTTCTCAGCTCACCCAGTAGTGTAAAGCAAAACCATTGCTGCATTGTTTTACCTTGCTCATTTAAGCGGAACCGTTGTGGTTAATGATCAGTTTACGACGTAAAAATGATGGACAACGGTTTCACTCCTAGGACAATGTTTCACTCAAAGATGCAACATTGCTGCAATGAAGCAGAGCTATTGCAGCACTGTAGATTTTTTTGTAAGGGATATAACATATGAATCTATGAATATGAATATTTTAACATAATGACAAGCCATTGTAAATGTCCATGTTGACAGGAATCTCTTTTTAAGGTAACCACCTGGAAGTTACCTCTTATGTATAAAGATTATTAGATGTTCATATTGACAGGAAAAACATTTTTCAAAGGGAACCCCCTGGAAATTTCCTTTTATGTGTAAAAGTTAATAAATGAATAGCAATTGCTTTGTGTCAATCTGATTCGCTTAACACGGTAATAGAAGTTCAGTTTATACCTCCATAAACTTAATTTCGTGACGTCACATCATTAAGCCACGCCTATCGACGGAACTATTTGTAAACAAGTTATGTTTTTCTAAAAATAGCAACACTTTGTGTAATGCCACTTCTTGAAAGTAGGTAAATAAAAAATTAACATAATTCAGTATGAAATAATTATTGTTGTCAAATGTTCTAAAGGTAGTTCTTTTCATAATAAACAAGAGAGCTCTATCAGAAATTACAACCAATTGTGTTCCACCCCACAGAAGGCAAATGTCATTGTTCAATGCTCTCTCGGCCGTTGCAGGGAGGTTGGAAAAGTAATGTCGTTAAGTTCATGAACAGAGTTAAGCTTGGCTCCTCAACAAGTTTAAGAACTGTGTGCTGTTTAATCAGATTCCGATAGATCGAGATCATAA
This sequence comes from Phorcus lineatus, assembly GCA_921293015.1. Lineage (NCBI taxonomy): Eukaryota > Metazoa > Mollusca > Gastropoda > Trochida > Trochidae > Phorcus > Phorcus lineatus. The sequence goes on along the minus strand of OV121088.1, from coordinate 24,152,219 downwards.
CACCACCACCAGTCTATGGCATCTACGAGGGTAAATTCGGCTGGTTTCCTCTCCGCAGATTCACACAGTTTGCAAATCGGTTTTTAAGTTTATACCTCCATGAACTTAATAAATGTTTAAGTCAATTCTTAACTGTAGGCCATTTTGACCTTAAACTTTGGCCATTTTAACTCAGGGTTTGTGGTCATTTTAACTTTCTTTGGTTATTATGAGCCAACTGTTTTCTTACCTTTTGTACCTCTTACCATTTTCAGAAACATATAGGTTAAAGTTTCGATGAAAAAAAAGATGGAAGAACCATGCCACGTTGAATGTAAATTTTGTAATGTACATTAATTGTAGGGTCTAGGACTTGTAGATCATACTTATGTCAGTGAGTTTTTTTATTTCAATACTACCAGGAGTTACACAACTTTGTTTGCAATAAACAAGAGTTCTACTCATAAGTATTAAAGCTTTAGGCCTGTCACACAGCAATTCTATTTGTTTTTGCTATGCAAAAACTTACACAATGTGCTTAGAGATATCAAATTTGTGAACTACAGACTTCATCAAATATGAAATACATTCTTTACTTTGACCTCCAGGGGCTCTGCAATTTTGTCTGCAGTAGAGAACAGTTGTACATGCAGTCAGGTTTGGGTGCAATGCTGCACTGAGTTTCAGCACAGTACCACCCATGGTTCGCTAGTTCCAGGTGATGCTTGCAGGTTTCACCGCAATGCATAGCCATAATGGTGTTGCGGGCTTTCTCCCTGCAATAATACTAGCAGCCGCGATATAAGTGAAATATTCTTGAAAGGGCGTTAAAACCCAACTCACTCACTCACTCACTTTACTTTGAACTTACATATATATATTATTTTCATTTGTGACTGTTGATTTTGTTTTACCAATGTTACCAGGTAGTTGCTTTTGGTTCACTGTGCTTCGATCATGACAGCACTATCATTTAGGAAGATTTTAGATTTTTACAAGAATCTTTAATATGACAATCATTTCAAATACAATGTATCCTTTTGCAAAAAGACGCCGCTAATGGCTGAAATATTGCCCAAGCGGCGTTAAACAATAACTCACTCACTCACTTTTGCAAAAAACAACACAACACAAATATAGCATTATTTATCAAAACTGAAAAGTTGCCAAACGATATCTTCATTCCTATATCTGCAACCTAGTGAGTATATCTCTTTCGGTTGTCTTGCTCGCTTGGTGTTTTTGGACCCCAAAGCCGTTTGTTAAACAGAGGGACCACTGCACTCACAGGTGTTGCAGGCTGTCCTGACATAATATATTATCATTTTAAATATGAGATGACCAAAAAAAAAACCTCAAATTTCAATAAAACTTAAAAAATCAGGGTTGCATGGCTACAGATTTGTTAAGATATATATATATAAGATATGAATATTCCTTTCATATCAAAATGTTGTCATCAAATTACAATAAAATTTCAAATGCTTTGAATAAAATCTTCAAATCTTTCATATATTACAATATATATATTTTCGTTTGCATATTTACCTTGTTATTGTGCTTGTAATTCATCACAAATTTCTTTTCTTTCTTATTTGTTGATTATTATGTACTTTTTATAACCAATAAAATTTCCCTGAAAGCATAATGTTAAATTACAACTCCAAATGGCTGCTATTCACTGATTTTGACATTTACAATCAAAATTTATTTCTGAAATGAATTAGATCAATGTAGCATTATGGTTTTCACAGAAATTATAAAAATGAGAGGCGTCACAATTTTGAAAACATCCATTTGTCAAACAAATAATTGAATTTCTGTCATAAAGTGATGCATTTCAAAGTGATCAAGTTAAAGAAGAAAAGATTTAAACTCATGTTTGTATAATTTAATCGGCAAGATTTGTCACTGATATTCAATCATAAGTTTAAATTAAATTATCATTTTGTTAAGTAATTTAACAGAATTTCACCTATTCATTCTACAAGTTATTGATACCACTAATCTGAAATGACCATGTAAAATATATTTATATTTTGTTCGTGTTTTGAAATTTGTCATGATGTCCATTTCTTGTTGTGGTTTAGTTATTCTTTAGATTTATCTCTATATCAACATGAATTACTTTATTATCACTTAATATAAAATAAACTGACTGTTTTTGTTGAAATGTGATTCATTATTCCTCAGGTGTCCAAATTAGTGATTTTATGGTTACTTCAATTACCAAAGAGAAATATCCAAGATTATCCTGATTTATGTGTTAATTTTGTTTAAACAATTAATACAATCATATAAAATTTCAACTATTATCCAGTTTATGTTAAAATTTATGTTAAAACTAAATTTAACAATAATTCAAGTGATAAATGACATCGAACAATCGATCATTTTAAGAATTTTATTATTGTCATAACTTTGTAAGTTTATTGACATGCCACTAAGTAAGTCTGATAAATTCTAATTCCAATTCTATCAATTTCCTTTTTAAACTCAAATGAAAGATCTTTACATATATATATAACTTTCTTTTTCTTCAACCAATATGTAGATATATGTGTCTAAATGAATTCAACAAAACAAAAATTTAGATTCAAAGGCTATGATTTTTAATCTTATTCCTATGAATTAAATCTATTTTGCAGCTAAGGTGCAAAGATAATTCAATTTTATATGCTGAGATATCTATGTGCCATCAAGATTCAAAATTGTTTGTTGTACATACACCTCAATTTAAATTGGCAGAGTAGAAATTCAAAATGTCCAACCTTAATATGGTCCAATAATAGAAGGTGAATAATGATATAATGATGAAGGATTAATGATACATATATGCTTAAACATTTAATCTAAGAGGTATAAACATGATTCTATACACTATATATATATAAACTGAGAAGGCTATCAACCTGGCTTTCTGGCTTTCTCCTCCTTAGGATGGTAAATAGATTTGAGGAGGTCTGTGGAGGGCATGTAATAATGGTTGATATTGCATGCTTTCATAATTTTGTTGGAGATTTTTTAAGCGGGGCAGGTGAGAAGGAAGTGTTTCTCATCCTAGGTCTGTTTGAGGTCAAATTGATGACAGTGTCTCATCTCATCATGCCATACTTCTTTCAAATCCATTTTCTCAAGGCAATGTGTAAAAGATGTCACATTATGAAATAATTTGATTTATCTGACCTCAGGGTAAACTCTCTGGATGATTGTAGTAAGGAATTACTTTTGATAAAGGATCAAAGAGTTGGAAATTCACCACAGGGTGCCTCTTCATGCAATGGCTGTTCTGGTTTTAAAAACTGAATGCTTTGAACTTGGCTATAAAAGTCTTAATATTTACTCAACAGAATTAATAAAATGCTTAAAAGGTTGAAACTATTCATGTTTTTTATCATTTGACAATAAATTTAGTAATATTTATTATATGCTATGTTCATAAAATAACTTGCATGAATCATAAAATTGCTTGAAACGTGAAATGATTGGAAAGAAAATCTTTTTATCTTATAGTTCTTTTTGTATGAAAGAAATTGAGTTATATGAGCTGTACATGTTAAGTACAAGATGTTTTTGTAAATATATATATATAGGTAAAACCCTTGAGTTGAGGAGTTAAGAATGATTAACAAAATGAGAGGAATTGCGGTTTATCTGTCCTTAGTGGATTATGGTTATAAATTCTGAGCTTACAGTTGGTTATCAATCTTCTTCTCACCCAAGTCAAAACTAAGATTATTAACGGTACTTTTGGAAAATACCTTTGTGAAGGCAAGTTGCATGTGAACTCAGTCATTGTATTAATCATGCGTGACAAACAATGATTGTCATGGCGCAGTTAAGTGAATGAAATAGTAAAACAAACCACATATTAAACATTTAACATTTCATATTAGTCAATACGAAATCAAAAACAATGTTTGTATTGAAGTCTCTCTGACACATGTATGCTATATTCACTGATGGAAGGAATGAATAGAAATAGTTCTGTCAACCAATCAGATCTCCAGTTATGTTTAGAAAAAACTGTAATTTCCATGACTATTATGATTGACTTATCAGTCAGGTTATACATGTATTTCTATTTTCCCTTGTCCTCCTCAATATTTACCAGTTTCACTATATGATACATTATCACAATGATACTGCAGATCTTTCTCTACCTGGATCTCCTCTACCTCTTTAATAGTAAATGCACTGATAACAGCAAAATATGAATGATGGTGATGAAGTAGTCGGCATGCTGGCCTATCATGCTAGAAGATCCCTTGTTTGAATACAGGTGGACATACCAAAAATTTATGACCTGGGCATCTCCATTACTCTCAGTCAACCCAATTGGAAAAATGGGTACAAATGTGACAAAACAGGAAGTATGAAGCACTAAGAAGCCTTTAAAGTACAATTCCTTCTAGGTCCAATTGCACGAAACTGTTAGGTAACCTTAAATCACTATGGTAGCCTTATAGTGCAATGTTATAGAATGGCACTAAGGTTAACCTTAGTGTTAAGTTGCTTTGTTCAACAACCCCCTGGGTAATAATGTAGATCCAATGTGCTGTCATTTCACTGGATATCAACTTAACAATTATGTGTTATTATCGATAATGATGTTAAGTTCTCAAAAATGTTCTAACCAACATTAATTTTGATGAAGATCCAGAAACACTTTGTTTAAAAGAACAAAGAATTGAAGCAATAATTAAAAATTCTGTATTACACAGCAACTTTTAAATGCTACAAGGAGAATGCAGTGGTTTGTATAGTGTCTATGTTTGCATAGTCTTTGTACTACAAGCCTTAATGGCTCCAACTTCTACCAATGTTTGTGTGTCATTGAAGTAACCATCGATCACTGGAATTCACAAACCATAGATTCTGTTCAATGATTCAATAGAATAAGGTCCAACTGAACAGAACTTGATTGTATACAGACAACCATAGTTCATTTCATTTGTTTCATTTAAGGACAGATAACTGCTCAGATATTTCAGGAAATATCCATTCTCTGAGCAAAGTTCTCAAAGCCATGTGATTGAGACGTCTGGTGCCTTTATGGTGCTTCCCTACGAGATTGCAATGTTCACTGAAAATGTGAATGAAACATTTGCATGGGAATCAATGAATGGAATGTCTTCAGGAACTTGCCAGACTTTCCTTTATCACCAGCCCTGATGAAGGTTTGTTGTTCTCAATATCTTTAATATGCATTGGGAAATATCATTTACCATCAACTTGCCTTCTCTCTTATATATTCTGTAATGACAAATCTTGTATGTCATTGTGATCTCAACATCTTCCACAGCGATGCAATTTATAAAAAAATGAAAAAATTATATTGATAAGAACTCAAACATCCAGAGGGATTCAAACCTGTTTGACACTCGAGCTAACAGACTAAGCTTGTTGAATGCTTTGGGCTCAACCTGACATACTTATATTGATATGAATCAAGCAAAGAAACAACTACCATCTTCAATATCTTAAGATTAAAGATTTATTTCTCTTAATTTACACAATAAACATTTAGTTCATGCAATTTGTATTTACTTCAGAGGGTCAAAACGTCTCATTAATCAAATCGATCATCCAGTCAAGAGGAAATAATTAATCAGGTATCAAGCAAATCCACTGGCGAACATTTCTATTTGAACACCTTTTAAATATTTGAGGTAGGGAAATGGAATTATATAGTTTAACAGTTCACGGTACTTTCATTGTAAAACTACTTAATTTGGTTAACAATTATTGTCATACAATTAGAAATATTTATTTTTGTTTTGTTAGATCACTTTCTTTATATAAAAAATTGTGCGACTGCTACTTTAAAATTGGAATGACACTTTCTGGAATCTTACCTGACTTAGCCTTGTGAGCTATGTGTCTTCCATTGACCGGACAATTCTTTAAAACATTTTGTTGACATTATCTAAATATTAATAAATCTAAACAAAATATCTAATAATCATGCAGGGCCAAATTCTCTCCAAAGTTATTTTAGCATTTGATTATCATTTAATGTCAAATTGCAAACTTGAACTCACACCAATAAATCAACCATGTAATGTTATGATAACCATTAGAATATTATCTTGACATTATCTATAAATATCAATAAATCAACACCTAACATCAAATTTCTAGCTAACTTCTCTCCAAACTTATTTTATCATATACCTTTCAAGGCCATCAGAACTGCATATTTGAACTCATACCAATGAATTAATTAACCAATAGCAGCTCACTTGATCCTTATCAACTTTACATATACCGTTTAAGCCTATACAGAATTGCAAATTTGAACTTGTATCAATAAATAAACCGATAACATCACACTTGATCTAAATCATCTTTACATACACCATTCAAAGCTCCAAGGTCTTGAGAATTCAGGTGAAACCTGGCATGATCCAATTAATAGAGATACGAGTTAATCTATATGATTTCATTTGATGTCAATCACCTGACACTTCTAAGTTTGTTTAAGAGGACTTCGAATAAAGACCAAATCCTCTCTCTCGTCCCTACCAGCTGGTAAATAGATTTTATAATCACTCGCAGAATCAGGGATTTAACTCTTCGAATGCTCAGTACCAATCTATGCATGCATGAGATCCAATGCCCTTCATCCACAGTAATTAAGTATCCTCCTGCGCAATTTGATTACTGCTTTCAGTAATGAGATTTCTTGCAATAAGAAATAGCCTTGAATCAAATTTTAAAAGTATATCAAATCATTTTCTTTTGTTCCAGGGCAGTGGGTTTTACTCAACTAGAAATGTCATTGCAGTACAATTTAAAAGTAAAATCAAAATCTCTTATTTTTTAGAATGCATTTCTCAGAGATATACGGATTTGTACATTTATTTCTTACACTGAAGTTTGTCAATCAGTTTTAGACAACAAACTACATTTTTGTTACAAAAAGGATTGGTACACTTGAAATGATTATGCAAGGTATACATATGTTATTTGGTTTACTGTTATAGCCTTCAGTCTTGATTGCTTTTCTTCATTTCAAGTTTCATCAATCAATTTCATAGAATTAATCACTGTTCTGATTCATTTTTTTTTGGAAGAATCTAAAATGCAATTCAAAGTCTAGCAAAACTTTAGACTCTAATTTCCCCAGTTCAGTATATCTTTTAAAGAAACTTCTTCTTATTCTTGAAATGTTGATAAGTAAATTTTTTGAGTCAAATTAAATGATAATAATAAACATTCATATTAATTCTTAAAGTGATGAGGTCATGTTTTTGCCAAGTTGGGTTGTATCCTTATTTGAAAACTTGTTATCTGAATTTGTTATATTTGATTGGTTTTCAACCTTATTTATTGACTATTATATCTGGTAACCTGGCAGATTTTCTACCTTTTGATTAATGTTTGGTAGTCTGGTATCCTTGTTTGGTAGCCTGCCGCTTTGAATGCTTACAGCCAGTTTTGTAGTCTTTCAGACAAAATTAATAGCTTTTCAGACAAGTTTTGTAGCCTTTCTGACACATTTGATACTGGGCTTCCAGCTAAGTTCTAATGACATAGTTATCTTCTGTAAGTAAAACCTAAATTATGCATCTTCTGAAGGAGTAAATTCACTTTGTTCAGTTCGGTAGCCTACTGGCCAAGAAACAGCTTCTTATGCCAAACCTTCATCAATCAATTCTCTAGGACAAATCCAGGGCCATGATTCAAGATATTCAATAAAAATGTAGAAAAACTTTGATACGCACAGTGTTGTTAATAAGATTAACTTGGACCATTCAACCTTGATTCCATTTTATTGTTTTCTTTACAACTCCAGCGCAGGGCATGTTATCAATCAAAGTGCAATAAAAGCTGCAGAGAGTCTTCGTGTGAAATCATTTGTCAACGTGTTTGATGAATTGAATGTGTAGGTAAGGCTGACATGGGAAAACAATATTGAAAATAGTTAATATGATTTGCTAAGGACCGCGACAAAAAATATTAAATTAATTAATTTTTTGGTTTCTTTGAGTGTTCCTGTCATAAGCCCAACCAGTGTTCACTGTGTAGCATAACCTAAAATCAGATATCTGCTTAAAACAGACTCTTAGGAATGGTCATCAACATGTTTGATGGATATGGTAATTCCTTTATGAGAATATTACATATTTTTGGGGTGTTGAGTTCAACAGATTCGTTATCCCTTGAAGAATATGTTTTTCAATCCAGTGATTATGTCAATCCAAATTTTGACAGGAACAGAACAAGAGGGAAATTGGACTAATGGTTGGTTTCTGAGGTGGATAATTCTCTTGTGAGGTAAACTCTCAATTGATTTTAGTTGTTTAAACTTGAGGACCTTTCTTCATACCTTCTTCAAACAAATTTTTAAAAAATCAAAGTTATATGTTAAGTAGAGGTAATCATTGACCAGCGAGTTGACCAGACGATTTATAAATTTATTAAAAACTATCAAATATTAGCTATTATTATGTGATCTTATTTTTCCGGCAATCCGATTGGTCGAGAAGCGATCATGTGTCAGTCGACAGAAAAGCATATTGACCTCACTCGAATTCGACCAAAAGTGATATTGACTTGAAATAGACATAATGACGTCAAACCGTTGTTACATGACGTCATCCTATTGTTATCGTGACGTCATTTGACCGTCATGTTGAACAATTGATCAAAATTGCTGTTCATGACTGTTGTTTTTTCTTTCCTTTTCGTATTTATTTCGAAACATAATAAAACAATTATGGACTGGTGAATTCGGTCAATACCTGTTTTTATAGACCCGAGGAAAGCAATATTGACCTCGGACTTCGTCCTCTGTCAATATTGCTTTCCTCGGGTCTATAAAAAGACTTCGTCCTCTGTCAATATTACTTTGCTCGGGTCGATAAAAACAGGTATCGCGACCTCATCACCAGTCTATAATTGTTTAATATTATGTTATCATGTGTAACGGTTTCATCGACTTAGAAATTACAAGTACTCAGGCTAATCTGATATAGTCATATTGTTTTTATTCAGTTTTATAAGTTTTGTAATAAATCTTTTCAAATTTTCTTTTAAAATAATACCTGCTTTCAGCTTCTTTTTGGACCACAGCTAGTGTTTTAGCTACTAGCATGTTTGTCTCTTACTCCAAAGGTTCATAGGGGGCGGGATAGCGCAGTGGTAAGCGCATTCGGCTTCGGATCAGGAGGTCCGTGGTTCGAATCCCCCCAGGGGCTCATCAACTTTGGCTGCAGTAGAGAACTGTTCTACGCTCAGTCAGGTTTGGGTGCAATGCTACACTGAAAATCAGTGCAGTACCACCCATGGTTCGCTAGTTCCAGCTAACGCTCGCAGGTTTCACCGCAATGCATAGCCACAATAGTGTTGCGGGCTTTCTCCCTGCACTAATACTAGGAGCCGCGATATAAGTGAAGTAATCTTGAAAGAAGCGTTAAAACCCAACTCACCTCACCTCACCCAAAGGTTCATACCGTGTTTAGTCTTTGGACAAGACTCTTCACCTACATTGCACTGAGTCTAGCTGCTAAAATGGGTACCAGTAATCTTGATTTTCAGAGGAACATGGTTGCTCTAATTAGCTGGTTTGAAAGTGACGGAATCCTTCAAGGTAATAATTATGTTGGTAGTGCATTGAGCATGTATTAGTACCTGGAAATATCACCAAATGAATTATTGTATTTTAATATTATTGTTATATTGCAAGAGTAACTGTAGGTGTGACTTTCCCCTCCACTTTCAAAAGATGGACAGGTGAATTGAAATTAAGTCTTGTGCAATTCATTTGTCTCCTAAATTGAATTTCTCATGAAAAACCCTCTCAGAAAGGAAGTAAATGGCGGCATCTAAGTTTGGCTTCCTGGAAATAGGTGATATCCTCCCAGACTGATCTATGTATAAATGTCATTCTGCTGTTATTCATTTATGTGAAAATTAGCTTGGTTGAATTATCAATCATCTTGTTTTCACTCACTCCAGAAAATGAGTTCAAGCCTCAGATGCCTCATATCAAAATGATAGCTGTTGCCATGGTGTTTTGATGTCATTTTTTCAAATACCTGGTACCTACTTACAACAGACTCTTAAGGGAAGTTCTAATTCAACAACACTGCTTGTGCCTGAAATATTGCCTGGGCAACGTTAAACAATAACTCACTCGCCTAGTTTTAACTATCATCTTTTTGGCTCTTCTTCTTGTTCAAAACCTATGAAAAATACACGTCAAATCTTTAATACATTTCTTCACTGGAATTTGTTCGGTCATGGTCAATATGGTTAAAGTTCAAATCTCTGTTGAATTAAAACATAAACATAGCTTTTTCTTTTCACAGTGATCGATTCCTTTTACTAACTTTGATAGTGTCTATCTAATACCAATGTTCTATTTTAGTATAAGCCCTTAATAATCTAACATGAGAGTGTTTATAAACTAATTTAATTATATTTTTGTTAAAAATGTATGATATTAGCTGTTGATTAGTGCTGTTAATTAACAACTTTGAAGTTGATGAACATGAAACCATGCGTTTTTCTTAATGACTGTAGTGACGTATCCCGCCAGAAAGGCATGTGTTATTAACTAGAAGAAGGTGGACATACTTTGTGAAAAAGTCTGCTTCTATTTAGCTTTTAGCTGTTCTTGTGTTAGATGTTTCATAAAATCTAATATTCTCTTTATTCTTATATAGGTAATTTACCTATCAAATAGATGTGATACACTTGATAAGATGATGTTTTCAGGGAACTTGAAACGTTTATGTTTATTTCCAACATCGCATAGAATTCATCACTTGTCCATCTGTAAATTTAAGTTTTTTCTACATTTCCAAAACCTTTGCCTCAAGAAAGTTATAATTTTGTTTACAGTGATACCAATTAACATACCAACATAACCAATTGCGATTATAAATTTAAGATTTGTTCAAAGCATATCATAGCACATGAGAGTCTGAGCTTATTGGAAACCATCGCCGCTAATGGCTGAAATATTGCCCAAGCGGCTTTTAACAATAACTCACTCACTCACTTATTTGAAACCAATCTTGATAGTTTCCTAAACCAAATTATAAAACGGCGTCAACATTTAGCGAGAGATATGTGAACAGTTGAAGCAGTGGAAGCAACTAATTGACATCAATGACTCCAAAGAAGGCAAAGACTGTTCTGTCATAAGGTGATGTCCTCAGTAATCTGGGATGTCGAAGGTGTTCCAATAGTGGATTAACTCCTGTACTGGGCAGGATATCAAGACAAAGAGACGAAGAAACCTGACCAGGAGTCAACACCCTGACAAAATGCCAGTGCACTCTTTAGCTGTTGCCAAGTCAACAATTCATGAATTTCAGTTTCAAGTTCTTCAGCATCCACCCAACTCCCCTGATTAAGCTCCCTCTTCTGTCTGGTTCCTGCTCTCAAGAAATGTTGTGGTTGGCCTGGGTCATGCAGTTTCTACACACCTAAGAGGAATTACTCTACAGCACTGTAGTAAAAGCTCTGCAACACAAATGGCAGTAGTGTATCACATTGAAGGGGTACTGTGTTAAAAAGTAATTCAGTCATTTTGTCTGTGTTCTGTCAATAGAAGGAGAAGGCCTATGAAGCTGAAAAAACTGGGTTTTCACTCCTAAGTTGTTGAAATTCTAAATTTGGATAGTCTGTGATCCCTAACGAGATAACTATTTTAATATTCTTCTCTATAACAAAATCTAAGTTATAATGTGTACATTTTTATAAAGAAACAGTGACTATGAATTGTGAATCTTTTGATAATATGGCCCCCAAGGGTCAAAGGGTTTTTTTTTAAGTTTAAAGTTGATTCTTAGGACATGTAAAATAGGGGGCATGCCTGAACTACAGTCAAACCTGGTTCATTAGGACACAGGTGAAAATCATCCGGATAGCGAATAGTACAGACATGGTTTGAAAAATCTGCTTCCTGATAGGGAGGTTTCTGGTTATCTGGGGTCCGAGTAAGCAAGGTTCGACTGTAGATGAATGATAATAATAATCATTTATTCAATGAAATTTATCTTAAATTCTATACTTTCTTCTAATTACAGTTTCCATGGTAACCTAACGTGCATTCTATCACAAGATACCTTTATCTACTGATAATCCATTTATTTCAAGTATACTCATTCCCAAGAGTAATTGGCTACTCTTGGAGATATCGGTCACCCAGGATCAGTTTCTACAGATTCCATGCACTGGAATAATAGTTCCATGAAGAGGTCATAAGTGGACCAACATCATAACATCTTCTGATTATTTGCATATTGACCAGGTCAGGTAATTAGCGCACCTTTGCTCATTAGAAGTCAAAGGTTAAACCAATCAGCTGTTGTACAGAGTGAAGATGAAACCATGATAACCTAATTAGCTGACCACAGATAGATAATGACCTCCCAAACTATTTCCTGAAGATTAAATACAGGTTTAGTGCTATTTCTCTTTACTATAAACAGCTCCCATTGTTATTTATAGTGGTCATTTGGAGCATGCTTACTTCTAGGGTGAATGTTAATTAACATGTGAAAGTGGAATTTGCGGATTTCAGATGTATCTTAAGGTAAACCTTCCAAGTATCAAAACCAGAAGCCAAAGGTTTAACCATGCTACATTTATAATTTAAACCTAGGTTATAGTTCTTTAAATCATGTATCTGTTTGAACAGGTGATTGGAAGCATGGTTGGTGAGATATCTGAAGAGAGAGACTAATTACCAAAGGTGCAAGGAACAATTCTATTGACCTTTAAACCTTGGATAGAAGTTCACTGCGACATGTGGAGTTTAGTTGTTGATGAATAAAATATTAATTGTGTGTGGCTTACATGCCAATGGAACATGCTTGACAATATTTCAACCAAAATTTAAATCTTGAACAAGAGTTCATTGTGACTTGTGGAGTTTATCTGTTTGATGAGGAAACAATATTTTGTGTCTTGGTTACATGCCAATGGTGCATGTTTGACCTGTTCACTGCCACATTCTGAATCTTGATAGGATATGTACATTATCTGTTTGAAATTATTGTGTCTGTCATGTATGTCAGCTTTTTACCTTTTGACTGCCATTTAAACCTTGGTTATGCTACTTGTAATGTTTATTTGAATGAGTATGGTAAGAATTTGTGCACTGGTATTCACCTGAAAAAAGCTCCAAGTGCAATTTTTTTAACCTATTGTTGTTTATTGTGCATTATGTTTTATAAACACAGTTGGATTTTAAGCTTAAAGAGTCATATTGCAAGACTAATGTTAAGTTTGGAGGTTTTGTCAACACAGAAATTTGTGTAAAAGGTTGTAGAGAAAATAATGTTTTTAAAAAAAACTGATTAGCTGGTTACATATAGATAATTACATTTCTGGCTATTTCCTTAGACCCACTACAAGTTCTACTGTTTTCTTTAACTGATGTCACTGTTATTAATAGTATACAATTTAAGCCAATCAACTTCAGAGTAAATGCCAGTTTCATGCTGAACTGGAAATTGAAGAATATTGAGACATGTACTTTTGTGTTTAAATGAGCACATAGAGCATGGAGGTGAGGTGAGTCGGTGTTTAACGCCGCTTTCAAGATTATTTCACTTATATCCCGGCTGCTAGTAATATTGCAGGGAGAAAGTCTGCAACACCATTGTGGCTATGCATTGCGGTGAAACCTGTGAGCATCGGCTGGAAATAGCGAACCATGGCTGGTACTGCGCTGAAATTCAGTGAAGCATTGCACCCAAACCTGACTGCGTGTAGAACAGTTCTCTACTGCAGACAAAGTTGCAGAGCCCCTGGCGGGATTCGAACCACGGACCTTTTGATCAGAAGCCGAACACACTAACCACTGTGCTATCCCGCCGCCTAGAGCAGGGAAGGGTAGTGCTTGTTGTGTTAAGAAACAGAACTGAGATTTTTGCAGATGCCTTTACTCAAGTGGTTTGGGGCTTGGAGGTGAATGGTCAAAAATGATTTTTGTTATTAATTATTCATATCACAAAAATAAAGCTTTATATAAGACTTACCAAGATCTAAGGTGCTTCTCGAAGAGGAAGAAATTAATCAATATAAATCCACTATTATACCTTTAATTGCACTTACGGCAAATCAATGTCAACTAAAAGCTGTGTTTTGTGTACGCTAATGATATATCTGATAATGGAAAGTACTAATGATAATTGGGAACTGTCTAATCCTAATGGATCCATAACAATCAAAATATCTGCAATGCCTATTCAGTAAAAATCTTTTACAATAGTAAATAACATCTTGCATGTCCGCAGTATGTTAGTAAATGCATGGATTTGTTCAGAAATGTACTCTTCAGCTGTCACTAACAATGAACAACATCATCAGAATCTCTTCCACAAGTACATTTCACAATTGCATGTCTACAGTACATAAGATATGTGGTCAATTTATACTCACTGCAAATGTAAAGTTGACAAATTACAGTCCAATTGCATGGTAAATAGCCAACTGCAAGTCTTAAGTAGGGTATGTACAGATTTTCATACCAGCTAGATTGTTATTATACTTAAAAAGGATGGAAAACCATTGCAAGCATCACTTGGAATGGACAATGTGTTCACTTCAGCTTTGCCAGAACCTTTCATGATTAAATTGCTTGCTAGAGTACGTAACATACATAGATATGTTGTTTATTTATATACTTTCAAGTTTATCCTAAATGGAAGTCTGCAAACTGCAAATTCTACAGGAATAATCAAAGACAAATCCTTTGAAAACATGTAGACGGATTAAGTCATGTTAAACGTTATAGATATCATTCAATATGGAGTGAATATGCACAGGCTTTCTGAGTCTTTCCCCTTCTGTTGATGATTTGGTTGAGCAGTAGTGACGTGATAATTCCAAAGATAATTTTTCTTAATGACAATAAGAAGCTGTTACTCTCGCATTTAGAACTAATATGCAAATGCACGAGAAACATCAAATTTTTTAATTTAGTCTAAGGTAACAACAATTCGTAAGTTTACAAGTAACTTTTAGTAGAGTACATAAATGATATTTTATAAAATATTCAGAGATATAAATATATACATATTTATAGTTTTGCTTTCTTTTACAAGGCAACAATATTGACCTTAACCTCCATATTTTAACATTGCAATAAGGTTACCAGAGAGACTTACATTCACCAATTGCTTTGTGAAAGGTAGTCCTGCTTCATGATTGTGTATATAAAGGAGCCTTTTATACAGTCTAGGTCCACATTCAATAAGTCTAGATTATACACAAATATGAAATTAGGAGACCAAAGAGAAAATATATTATGGATGAAGGAACAGTAAATTATCACAATTGTTCATAAACTAAATTTTACTAAATTTTAGTCTTTGTGAAAGGCAGCCCACGCTAATACATAATGGGTATTACATGAGTACTGATTGTAAAGTCCACAGTTAAAACCAATGGAATTTTTTAGAAATAAGTAAATAGACACATAGATTCAAAGCTTAAGATGTACATCCATATGAATGGACAAAGCATTAACAAATCCATTAGACAACTTCGTTTTGTTAACAGTCTTATTGACTGACCAGGGATATCATGCTTATCTCTCCATCACCAGGGGATTATGA
Organism: Phorcus lineatus; assembly: GCA_921293015.1. Lineage (NCBI taxonomy): Eukaryota > Metazoa > Mollusca > Gastropoda > Trochida > Trochidae > Phorcus > Phorcus lineatus. The sequence continues at coordinate 24,136,653 of OV121088.1, read as the reverse complement.
CCAATGCAGACCACAGCTGTAGACGGTATCTATTTCTCTGACCAGGGTCCGGATGTTACAGATAGTGGTCACTTTCACCTCATCACCTGTCAATCAAGGTCCATTTCAAGCTTTTATCGGGCTTTGAGATCTGACGAGAGGATTATTGGCTTCAGAATTGTTTGTTTATTTTGCTATCAAATAAATACCTGTATATCCTGAAATCTTGTTTACCTAGTGGTGTTGTCAGTTTCACCCTTGCTTAGTATTGCAGTTATCTAAATCTCCTGGTGTTAATTACAGATCCGTATATAGCAGTGAGAGAGGAAGATGAATATAGTGACATCAATTCCCTGTTGATTCCTTTTTATCTCATTTGATTTTTTGCTATCACTATCCTGTAATAAGACCTCATTATTTCATGCCAAGTTGGATTCTCTCCCAAAAGAGATAGCTCCATCATAAATTTCTGTGTAACCTCTGTCCAAATTAATTTGAGCATTTCTCAGTCTAGGAATTTAGAAGCCTGATTGGATGCTATTAGAGTTAGTTGTGCAATCAGCGACATTGTTTAAAAATTATCATTCAAAGCGTCTCGGTTATTTCCATATGTGCTTTCAGTAGCTTAACTTTATTCAAATACTCATTTTGCTCTTTGAGTTTCTTATACATCACCTTTGCCCTATGTAGCGACTGCATCTTTACATAGGCCTGTGTGACAATAAATATGTTATTAATGCATGCAGTGTTTTTCTTGACTGAAATATTGCAAGTTAGTTTAAGTTGCAACATTTTGTTGCTAGGGGAATCTGCTGAATCTTACTTTCTTAATCTGTCGGTTAGCTAATGCTCTATTGTAGGCATTATTCCAAACTACTGTAAAATCATAATATTTCGCTGGGGTTTAATTTTCGCGCTTTTCGCGCAAAGCAATAATGCGCGAATAATAAAACATCGCGAAATATTATGGTTATGAACGTGAAGAAAACCAATAACAGACAAATAATTTGGTTGACACATTTTATTACTCACGGGAATATTTGGTTCGTTCATTAATGACGAGTCACTAATTAGAGCTCTCACAAGTGTGTACATCGTACGCCGATATGCACGTTGTTTGTTGTGCAAACACAGTCATCACAATAATCCGGCCTGGCGGAATCCACTCTTGATCGCCAATATGTGTGTCCTGATGTTTTGATTACAGTAGGCTAGAGCTTCGATTCGGTGCGTATATTTTCGGTTCGGTATGATATTTCTTTGAACGAGATCTCGAGGAGTCACATCATTCAAACACTATTGTTTGGAGTTAAAGATCAAACTGAACCGTTCCGAATGTTTACTTCCGGGAAAACTTGGCGACAGGTATCGTTACCACTTCAAACCTTGAAGACGTTTAATGACAATTAATTTTAAAAAATTAATCATGAACTTTTTGAATAAATATTGTTTTTATAAGTTAATTACTACTAATTTCACTGTAATCTTTGCTGCACGGTGCATGTAGTTATGCTCACCAAATTTTTGCTATTGCGCGAAAATTAAACCCCGCGAATCAGTCATTTTTTATGTTTGCGCGAAAATAACACCCCGCGAAAATAAATGATTTTACAGTAATTGGAATAGTTCACTTGTGTGCAAGTAAGCGAGTCGCTGTCACAACAATCATTGTAGGCATTGTTCCTTGTAGGCATTATTAACCCTAACCGCAAAAATAATGAAATGTCTTAATAAGTGTCCTTTGGTCTTGAAAGTCATTAAAAAACAAAGAATTATTGGAAAACAATTTCTGTAAATGCTTTTTTTTCTACCTGACAAAAGAGGAAGATACTCTAAAACATGCTGTATATCCACAATAAGAAAGTTAATATCCAGGAAATATTGCTTTTTATGTTGTCTTTCAAAATATTACCATAAACCTTTCATGTATTAATAACCTGCGTATTTAAGACCTTGACAAGATGTAAATCTGCAGACTGTACATCATCTTAAACTGACAGAGTTAAATGGAAAATGATAAGAAGGTTAGCAAACAATTTTTCATGCTAGGAGGATCAAAAAAAGTTTTAATATCACCAGGCTGGTAATTCGCAATTTAGATATTGACTTAGTGGTATCAGTAAACAGTATTTGAGCCTATCATTACCACAATTTCTAAAACTAACATAGTAAAAATATATTTGGTGTTACAGATGATGTATTATATGTTTACTTTCATTATAAATCAATGGCACTTCTCAGAAAATGACAAGATTTATTTTGCGTATCTTCCAGAAGACATAAAATGAACAGAAAATATTGACATTGGTTCAAAATATTTTTCTCAAGTTATGGATGTAATGATTTTGAGAATGAGAAAATGTTTTACTGTTGGTGCTGTTTTATGAATAAATTTAAGCAAAGTAATTGAAATCTGTCACTTGAGCTGTTTCATTTTCTAAATTTTCTCTTGTTATTGCATTGCTTTTTTTATATCAGTAGTAACATGATTTTTGTCAATTTTTTTTGCTACTTAGGAAAGCAATATTTCAATCAAATAGTGTTCAAGGTTTTTCAAAATTTATTTTGAATTTTCTTTTAAAAAATGACCTAATTTAACATTTGATGTGGAATAGATACCCATGCATTTTCACTGTTTAATAGATCTCCAAGATCATGAGGTTGATAAGCATGATATATCATAGTACATAGAATGATTTCAAACATATTTAAAGACTATATTTTATAAGCTTCTTACTTTAATGATAAAATAGAAGACATCAGCAATTAATTATGTTATAACAGAGTGCTATATATTGATGTTCAGTTTTTTAAAAAAACATTCTTGATTATATCGTGGGTATATAGCGCTCCGCATGTCTGTTTGTGCGTCCATGCATCCGACCATCCTAGAGTCTGAAATCTTTTCTGGATCATTAACTATACGACTTGGAAACTTCAAATTTGGTATGAATTTTACCTATCGGGTGCTCAATTGTATTTTAGTGGTTACAACCCCCAGGTGCAAGTTTTGTTTGAAATCATCACCAAAAACAGCAAAAATACAAGTTTGAAAACTTATGTGACCTATATGCGTTTACCTTTAACTCTCAAAATAACTAACATTACCTTCTTTCTTTAGGTGATTTTAGGTGAGTTGGTGTTTAACGCCGCTTTCAAGAATATCACTTATATCACAGCTGCTAGAATTATTGCAGGAAGAAAGCCCCCAACACCATTATGGCTATGCAATGGGGTGAAACCTGCTACTATCGGCTGGAACTAGCAAACCATGGGTGGTATTGCGCTTCAATTCAGTGTAGCATTGCACCCAAACCTGACTGCGTGTAGAACAGTTCTCTACTGCAGACAAAGTTGCCAAGCCCCTGGCGGGATTCGAACCACGGACCTCTTGATCTGAATATTAAGAGGAAGTTGCCCACTACCATGAACATCTGAGAAGTTTGAATATAGGCCCCTTTATTCTTGCTAGATCTCTTGTACCGAAAAGAAAATGTTTTGGGTTTTTTTCTTTCAATTTAGTCCAAAAAGTTACTGTAATTAATGATGGCTGAAATATTGCCCAAGCGGCGTTAAACAATAACTCACTCACTCACTACTGTAATTAATGGTACTAAGTTGAAACCATGTGTAGGTCTTCCTTTAATGTGATCCTCAATCATTGATATTATTGACAACACATGTTTTTCAAATAACTGATATTGCATGATGGCATTCAAACTAAACACCGGGGTTTGTGAGCTGTGCTCACTTTTTCTTTGTTCTAAAGACTGCTGAAGATGCAAAACTAAGCCTCAATTTTCCTCTAGATGTACAAACCATTATGCTTTGCACCACTTCTGTTAACCGCTGTATTCGGTAGAAGTGATGAGGCATTACATGAGTTTTAACATAAGGTCTATAGAGAAACACTATGTTTTCACAATGTCGAAACATTCATAGCATTAGATAACATTTATCTTACAGATAGAGCGTAAAGAATTTATATGCTTCAATCTGCTTGTACAAGACCCAAAATAAGCAATAAGTAACAAAATAAATAATGGAATACCAAAATAAACAATGAAATAGCAAAATAAATAGTAAAATAACAAGCAGTTGTATATGAGCACAGAAAATAGATTTAGTGTCTGTTGAAACATGAGGAGACATCCCACCTCAAAATGAATCAAAGTCTCGCTTGTAAAACCATTTATCTGGAACCAAATCCAAGCATTATAAAAGCAAGAACATGTAAAGCAATGTTATTTCTGGAACCTTCAAATGCATTTGTCATATTTTTCATAATTTCTTGATGCTGTAATGTTTTTATTATAAATGTGCTAAATTATCGCTAGACCTTTTGTCTAAGGTTGTTTGATGTTATATGCATAGAAGAGACCAAATGTCCACGCATTGAAAGATTTTTCAAAATTGCCTCCACAAAAACACATGGGGATTCATCATATTCAGTTCATATTCATTGATTGATATTATTAAAGTTCATTTCCATAAACAGGAAGGAATATTCAAACTTTAAATATGATAAAATACCAAGATGTTTTTGCCTAAAATTTATGAAAAATTTGACATTTATCTTCCCTGTTGGGACATTGTGTCTGGCCTATGCATATTAACTTTTTATAAAAGTTAATATGCATGTAATTTGTTTTGCACCTATGTCAACAGGCAAATTGAACTCAAAGCTTAATTGTTCAAAGATTAAAGTCTCTGATCATAAATTGATCTATTCTTTGTATCTTGTGATTGCAAATGTATCCTTAGTTTTATCACTGTTTTTTGGATTGAATGATTGAACAAAATTAATTCATGATCATCTTCATTATTCCCTGTCTACAATGATTTGGTAGAGATTTTCAGAGAGGGCAATTTTATAAACCTTGTACACTGCTTTAAGTTTAAGGTTAAATCTCTTACTTGCTTTGAACCTCTTAATAAACATTATGTCAACAAACTGATTAAATTTCATGACATATTATAAGATTGTATTTGTCTCATTTTCAAATCATGGAAAATAAAAAAATAAAAATTTCAAATCATTATGCATTTAATCTATGGTTGATTCCAAAAATATAAGCTATGACACCATCTTGACAGGAGTGATAACTCTATTGAAAGCAAAAGATTATTTTGTATTGGTTTCCAGGTTAATCTTATGGACATTAATAAGACAGAAAACCCACCAACTAATAGATAGACACTTACCCTAATTATTAAGGGGATGGTAGCAATTTGCAAGAAGCAGTTGACACATGGGCTGGAAAGATAAACAGTTACCATATCACATCAAATAAATTGTGTATATGCAAATCAAAAGCATTTTAAAAGCATGTTTATATGGTTTAAACCTTTTGTGGTGATGTATATATACATATATTTTTTTTTTCAGTTAGATATTTTAAGATATGTATAATAATGATTTATCAATCAAGATTGGTGTATCTTTTATAATTTGAAAAATAAATGGTTTGGTATTGATTTTGACTGATTATTATTCTTCTTACAATTTATGTTAATTGTTAGTGCTATTAAATTTAAAGTTATCATAATAATAGTAGACAAAAACTTATTTTTTTATTTATTTTTCCAAGGAAAGGAACATTTATTGTGATTAATACAATACCAACTGAACTGATGAAGGAAACTAATAAAGTGCCCCTTTTTCCACAGGATTAAATAAGGATGGATGTACCAGTTGAAAGCAAACCTTGTTGATACTACCTCCTGCAATTGCACCATTCCTACAAGGTAAGTAAACAAAATTCTTGAATGTGTTGATTTGACTACCAAATGAATATATTTCCGTTGCAGTTTTAGCATCATAGTGACATTAATGGGGAAATATTTCTTTTGGAATGTTCATCCCAGTTTTGTTACACTTTGAAGAAAAACACAAAATACAGGTACAGCAGTAGAAGTTGATTTTTTTATCGGTAGATGTCAACTTTGTTTCAGTGAGTCTTGTATTTATGGGAATGTTCACGAGCGTATGACTTGGTGAATTCTATTAAACAAGTCAGAACTTGCAATAGAACATAATGGTTGACAAGTCCTTTGTTTATCTAATTTTTTGTGATGTTGATGTCAGATGATTCCGATGTTCTGACAACACGGATATTCATATAAATTTAAATAGAACAGACACTTTGGCTGACTAATTTATATCAGAAATCCTTATTCTAATATTGATGTTTTTCAACAACAATTAATGTTGCTTGACATGAATACTTAAAATACTTTGCATAAGACATAATAGTAGATGTATGTTTATTCAGATTCTTTATTCTAACGATTGATGTCCTGATAAGATTTTGCATAGAGAAAATGTAATGGTTGATGAAACTTATTAAATTTTGTATAGATTCTTTATGCCAGTGTTGATATTCAGACAACAATGTAACTTTTTTATCGGTTCTTTCCGATTACATACTGCTAATTGTCAAATCTATTCAATACATTGTTTGTACTGTTATCAATCATGATATAGAATTGGGCAATTAAGAGGGTATCCAAAATCTGTCTTTAACAAGTTAATTGACATTTGAGGAACCCAATTAAAAGCATATACATTGTAAAATATTATGAAATTGACAGTCTAGTTTTTGTTACATTGCTACAAGCTTTTGAAGGGTAAAGAGAATATTGTTAAAATAAGTGATATTTTTGGTAACATGCCAATTACGACTAGAATATTATCTTCACTTATCAATAAATCTCCTCAAAAATTGAAATGTAGATAACGTGTTCATTTCTCTTAAGTTAGATTGATATAAATTATAATATAAATGTAGTCATTTTAATTATCTAGTTATTTTGGATCCAAGTATGATATTTTTCATCATAGGGTTATTGGATTTGATAAGTATTTCTGATAAATGCATGGATATACATACCTTATAAAGCAAGGTCATGTATACTCCATTCATCACCATTAAATCTTTGAACCCTGTCAAACCCTGTAAGGAGTCTTGTGGTCATGTGATTAGTGGATCCAACCACAGCAAGATACTTCATCAGTAATAAGATTTCAGGATTATTTAGATGATGTATCAGCCATTTCTTGTCCATTTCTCAGTCAAGATGAGTTCTTGATAGCAGTGATATATCAATTAGCTGGAGATCTCATTATCCCTAATACATTAATCTAAATCACAGCTCAGATTCTTGTTCCTGCACTGTCAACCAAATTTGATATTTTATGAAGTCAGTGTTGAAAATTAGTATGCTTCATGTGGTTCCACGATGAACAATCAAGATATCCATGACAGCAATGTGATGGATCAGTATTTCTATGGTCCAGTACATTCATAACATGATGATAATAAAATTAATAATGATGATAATAACAACACCAGCAATAATCCATTTCTTTAGCACTATTTTAATACATAAGCATGTTACAATAATACAAATCTATTAATACCTTTAAGAAATAGTATTTCAATGCAGTCTATCAAGCGCTTCACACGACCGTTTAGGTCCATACTTTTCCTGTGTTCAGGTACCCATTTATAAAGCTTAGTAAAGAGTGGATGAAGTACAAGGCCCAGTTGACAAATGTTTAGAGCTTGAACCGGGATTCAAACCTGGGCCATTGGCTGGGGAGGCCAGCATGCAAACCACTACACCACAGGGCTCAACATATGTATAAATATATATATATATTCTAAGCTCTTCTGCATCCGTAAAACAGAATGTAACCAACAACTTCACTGACATCTCAGAATGTTGTTTTGAAGGTGAGGGGAAGTTTTACAGCATTTGTGAACATCTTAGTTATCGTACAACAAATACCTTGAACAAAAGCATCAATATTAATTTCATTAATAAAAATAAGATAAATAATTTTGATTCTTATCTTTCAAGTACTTTGATGGCCTTTTCAATATTTCCTATTAATTGATATTCCAGTAAACCAAATGGTCAATTTCTGGTTCAATTAATTCTTATCAATTCTTAAAATATAAAATTCTTACATGATTATATGAGATATTACAAACACGTGTGATCCATGACTTATTCATTGATGCCCATGTTAAAATATTTGGAAGCTCATTAGCAGTGTGAGGTCCAGAAGTGACTCCTACCACTAAGCACATGGCATTCAGACTAAGCATTAAATGATGTATGGAGTTCAGTAGCCTAGGCGTGATAACCAGTGGTATATCACTTCAAATCATTGATTATTTGTTTACCACACCATCTACAGGCCGGTCCTTCTGGGGAGGTAATTAACATGAGTGTTATTAGTCTCTCGTGTCATTAAAGATAAATACACACATGCAGAGGCTGCAATAATCATCAGGACTACTTTGGTGCTATTGATAAAGATGCGATTACTGTATTGGATTTGAATTGGTACAGCCACAGTATGTGAGGGAAACCATTGAGATTGATGTCATTATTATGTTTGTCTGGAAAAAGAAGTTCTGTCCCCATGAAGATCTATTTTTGACTGGACAGATTATCATTTTAAGTGTTAAGATGATTTTTGCTAAAGTAATTACTTAATTGGTAAATGTATACTTATAGGTTTTGTATTTAGAAATGTATCGGACAGAAAAATGTTGTTCCATGTAAAAATTAACCTTTGCCTATATCAACAAATATAAAGGTAAAATGTTATGTTATCAGATATACCATTCATAGAATAAGATTAACTTAAGAACTAGGGAAAAAACTTGTAGATTGCATAAAACATTCTCTAAATTATGCATTTCAATCATTTCAGTGCATCCAGGCTTTGTATTTTAAAATTCCTTGTTAGATATTTAAATCCCCTGCAAAAAACATTTTCAAATCATAGACTTTTTATCAAATTGATATCTTCAGATTTTCAAATGCAAATTTCTTAAAGATCATTTAGCACTCTCAAACTAAGGTTCTTATCTCATTTCTTACCATCACAAACAATGCTTCTCTTCTTGCTTGTTCTAACAAACTTCTATATATTTACCATGACCTTTGAAAAGTGACAGGAAGATAAAGTAGACATTTGGTGCACTTAGATGTACATTTGTAAATGTAAACAACATACAATCCTGACATTGAGTCCCAATCTTTATCTGGCACCTGCCGGTGGCAGCAATAAATAGAAAATCTGTCTGATCGATCATGTCATGCCCGGTCCAGTGAATGCATACGTACAGTATATCTTACAAAATATCACTGTTTACCCAGATTCTGCTCTAAGGTACAAGTAAGAGATAAAAATCTCTCCGACCAACCAATGGTCCAGTGAATGCATAAAGAAGTTATCTTGATAAACATCACTTTGGTTACCTCTTACAAGATTTGTAGAAGTAATAATAAAAAATATCTCTCCGACCAACCAATGGTCCAGTGAATGCATTAAGAAGTTATCTTGCAAAACATCTCTCTGTTAGCCCCTTTCCATATTGGTATAAAAAAAAAAGTCTCTCTGATCAGTACATGGTCAAGATGGTTGATAACATTTTGTTTTAGGAAACATCACTTTCTAAAAATATTTCCAAATTCACCTGTAGATAAGTTACATTTTTCACAAGAAAAAAATAAAAAGGCTCCCTACAAATCCATGGTCAAGTTTATTAATTTCAAAGAAAGAATTATCTTACAAAGTATCAGTATACATACAATTATATTTTAAACTAGGATAAGCCGAACAGAACATAACATAACAAGTTCTGATTTTATGTTTGACCGCTCTGAAAGGTCATTTAAGTTATTTGGCATCTTTTGGTTTAAAATCTCCATTGGGAGCCATTCTGCTATTGGAATCTGTATCAAAATGCTTTCAAAATAAACAGTCATAGATAAACAGATTATAGTGATAGCATAAAGTTGTGGTTTTTTCTTGATCAACATTTCTTGGTCATCATCTAAATGATTTGTATATGTGATTGGTACAGGTGTAAATATACAGGTAGATATACAGGTAAGATCCACCTTTCTTATGTATATAGACAAATAGGAATCTATACCAAAAAGTTATATAAAAGCTTTGATCTTCCATGAAGATTGCATCTGGGAAGTAAGAAAATAAACAGTTGAACCATGCTTAGAACTTGGATCTAGCAATGACCATTTGTGATATCTTGAAAGCTTTGAAGAACCAAATGAGAGTGATCGGATGTACTGTTAGATAACCTTTCTCCTGCATGCCAATGATGTTATTTTGAGGAAAATGTCCTTGAAATATTGGTCAGCGCTTAAACGGCCAGTTCGACCGGGTATTTTCTGTTCCACAAATATTCGGGAGGGAATTCCCTTTTGCACGCGACACGTAACTTTTTTATATATTCGATTTGTTTTCTATTTTCTGTGTTTACAACTTTTTCATGTTTGGTAATTAGTTGTAATCCGTCCTTCAAACTGAAAAAAATAGCGAAAACAATCGAAGCCACTGACCAGCACTACCAAGGGGCTTAACTCTATTGCGATCATGGCGGCCATTAGATTGTTGTCCGCTGCATGATTGATCTGCGTTGTAGTAACCTTGTAGTTACTTGGATGTTTTGATTGTTGGGGATTAATAATGTAAATAATGTTTGCATAACTAATTATGACATCTCAAATGGCTAAGCTCAATCAATATGACACTGAGGAGAAAAGTGGCTTCGCTCCGGCTTCCCAATATAAACAAAGATTCGTCCAGACTATCGCACTCCAAATTACTCACAGTGCTGCAGTTTTCCGTACATTAAAAACTTTATGTGAAGTAACTTAGATATCTTTCTTAAAAAAGAAGAGTTTTACTATGAGTGAAGTTGTGCGAAGTCGAGGGCGACCGCGAAAGTACGATGGAAATTCGCCTGCGAGACGACAACAAGAGAGAAATGCCAAGCGGATTTATTTGGGAGACCTTGCTCAAAAATGGAAAGACCTGAAATCGGCACTGAAATTTACGGACTTTGAACTGGCAAAGCATTTGCTTGACAACCATGAGTTGACATGTGACTGCAAGTAAGTACAACTGTTTTTACTGTTGTTCACATGATAGGCTAATATAAACATGGTTATTTCTCTGGATGAAATTGCTTTTATCAACATGTCAATTCCATGATTTCATAAAGGAGTGACTGTTTTTGAAAAAAATGAAGGGAACTGTACTGTACAGTAGTTGTCAAAATTTGATGGGCATTGAAAAGATAGGTTCAACCAAAATTATTACTGCATAGTAAGGAAATACACATTTGAAGTTCATATATATCATAATTTTATTTCAGCCATAAGTAATACTAATTGAAACGAATAAATAAATATAATTCAAGTATTATTGTAAGAATTCAATTTTAATGCTGGCATATATTGTTTAGCATTTTAGAGCTTATCATCTCCAACTTTGATAATATTGATGAAACTGAATGTCTTTCATGTCCTTTTCCTTATAGTCCATATATGTATACTAACTGATTCAATTATTGTTGTAATTTGCAGTTCCAAAACAGACCTGCCAGCACCTGAGATGCTGGGGGATCCGTGGGACAGAACCCCCCAACAAGAATGTCTCAAGCTCCCAACAGTGAGCACACCTCAGAAAAACCGAGATTTGGATATCATATCAAATGTTGCTGGTGGGTATTGACATTTTCAAAGGTATAAAATACAATATAGATGCTAGAGAGGTCTTTCCTGATATCAAGCATATATCAATAACATTAATTTTAAACAGTTATGAATATCTGAGATTTGCTGAGGATATATTTCACTCCCATCAATTATGTCATATAAGCATTGTTTGATGATGTCAGGGCCTTCGGCCTTGTTCACAACACCAGAGTTTTGTTTAGATGTCAGAGCGTTCATTGATACTATCAGAGCTTTGTTGCTTTTGTTCAGTTTATTATTTTCAACAGATCTCAGTAATTACCTCTGAATTACCTCCCAATTTATGATTTAGTTTATGGTCCTTACAGAAAGTATGAACATGGAGATGTTTATTACAGAAATTCTGTTTCTATGCCCTTGACAGAAATTAATTTTTTATGAATCTATATATGGCCATACATGATTATATTACCTAATGATCACCTAATGATTTCTAATTTTCAGATCTGTCATTGATATCTATGCCGAGTTCTCCTACCAGTGACATGCAAACTGACGATGTTCCTACATCATGCAATGAGTATGTTTATGTTACAAATCTGGAAATATTCCTATTGTCAATTGTATTGTTCACATGAATTCACATAGATTCTGCATGTGGATATACTTATCCCACATCAAGAAATTTTTCATTAAAAATTTCTCACACATGATTATATGAATTAATTTTTTTTTTTATGAGCATATGATTAATATACTCTTTGTTTGAACATAACAAATTAAATAAGAGGCGCTGAACGAAAGCCTGTGTATTGTCCATCTGTAGAGGGGTAACGTTGTCTGATTGCTAAAACCACGCATGAAGGGACAACTTTCCTTTGTCCAGCACGCAAAACACCGTATGTCATCAGGATGAATTGTCTGTATGCTGTGTGTCGAAACATACGATTATTTCTCACATGGTCGTAGGCATATAAATCGTTCCTGTAGGCTCCGGCTGCGTCGAGAACATCTTCATCCATAACAACACGATTGAACTTTTCTTTAGTTGTAACACACTGTCCTCCCCTCTTTACACAACACCTGTTCTCGGCTTCTGTGGGCATTGGCTTGCAATTCCCACAATGACACCACCTAACTGGAGCTTGGTCTGCAGGGGGCTGGGGATCCGGATCATCAAAGGCTGATACTGCTGTCTGAAGTGCTGTGTCATCCCGCAAGATCATCTTAGTCAGTAGCTCCCTTTTCGCTACCTCGTCCAAACCGTCAATGTACTTCTGCAATTGTAATATCAAAATAAATACAAAAAATTCAAGAATCAGATGTTGGTAATGGTAATGTACTGACCAAGGTTTGCATTAATCAATTCGATGTCACAATTGATTATGAGCTGGGATAATTGATTTGACACTCGTCTTTGTTGAGAAATATCATATACAATAACATGTGTACATGATAATTAATTCCTAAAACTTACACATATAACAATTGAAAGCAACTTACTACTCACAGATGTGAGAAATTAAAACTGATAATAGGTTACCTGGACTTTCAACAAGCTTTCAGGTGTTAGTTCCGAGGTGGTAGATGTAGGCTTGGCAGATGTCTTGGCCGATGCAGGCTTGGAAGATGTCTTGGCCGATTTCTTGGCTGATGCAGATGCAGACTTGACTTTAGATCTTGCAGGTGCAGGTAGTTTTGAAGACGCTGGCTTGATTTTGGAGGCGGTAGAAGGAATTGGTATTTTCGATTGTTTGCGGACTTTGGTGGGAATCTCTGGTACATCCAGCGGTAGAAACCTCTGCAAACAGGATCATAATTTTAGATATAGTCACTATTAACGAAAACATATATCTTAACTTCATTTAGGTTAATTCTGTTGAAGATGCTTTTTAAATATGCCAATATGCTATATGTTATTGTCCAAATCAAATATATAGGGCAATATATAAGATATAACATTACATTAATATAACCATGTATCATGAAAAAACAAACCTTTCTCTGCCTATAGTTTCCTTCTTGGTTCCTCACAAACTAAAATGAAAAAAAAATAATAATAAAAAAGTTTATGTCAAACGGAATACCAGAGCAAAGCAAGAAGTGAATATTTATAATAAAAATAACTATTTACGAATATGAAATATTTTGATATTCTACATTATGTGATAGTAATGTTTCGTATACAAAGTCATAATAATTGGAATGAACTAATACATTTTTCAAATGTATGCCTATAATTTATGAATCAGCACATATATGACTTGATAAAGGGTATGGCTAGTGACCCTGTTATCGTGGTAACCCTATTATCGTGGTAAACTCATTCAAGTCTCCAAAGTCTTCAAGGAATATTTGTATTTGCAAAGCACATCATAGATGAATAAACTAAATACTGAGGCATTCAAAAACTTTTTTTTTTAATTTTGAGTAATATTTTCTCACATTTTTAGTGATCTGAAATGTTGAGTTTCATTTTCCTTCATGAAGCATTCACTTCATTTGCAATTAATTAAAAAACGATCCTGTCTTCACGAAATGTTGTCTGAGAGTTTTTCTATTTTGTATTTAAATAGTTTGATAGGTAACAAACAGAAAAATATGAAAGGAAAATGTATTGATGGTTTCAAAGATGTTGAATAAAGAATTACTTTTATTTCGAAAATAAGACCCAAATCCTAAAATTATGACCTTTTCGTTATATCAAAATAGGTTACTAATGATCTCAAAATAGATTGCAACATTCTCTTTTCATTTTATAGGTACAATAAATGTGAAAACAAGGATCTCACTTTTCACGAGCAATGTAACAAATATTTTATATGTACTTTTATTGTTAAAGAACAGCATTTTGTTAAGATAGTGTTCAAATCACTTATCAAAAATGGCTGCTCAGTAAAACTACGAGGAGGAGTATTTCTATTAGGATTTTTTTGTTACAGGTTTGCAAATATTGTTTTTAATATCCTTATTTCAAATCAATTTATATTCAGTTTGTAAATAATAATCTTACATTGGTGATTATATCTACAGAGAATAAATTATTAATTATATATTAATTACCTTGATAATAGGAACACTTCAGATAAAATACATAACACAGATAAGAATTTTTATATTTATGTCAAAAATTATATTTTCCATAGATAGAAGTTTAATTAACATATTTTGGAAGGATATATGTGCAGAGCTTAAAAACAAGAAACAATATTTAGATTGTACTCATTTAGAGGGAAATATACATGTGACGCAATAAGACCCACGATAATAGGGACCACCTTCATAGTAGATAATTATATTATGATTCTTGTGAACAAGGTAATGTTTTCTGGAAGAAAGACTCGCCGCACTTACCTCCGCAAAGGACAGGTCGCCGTCAATCGGTTGATCTTCGCGGTTTGTACACGGAAGTAAATGACCACACTGACATAGATCGCTGCAATATCTCTTCATCTGCTTACAAGGACATGATCCACGTTTTCCTGACCGAGAACAAGTGTTGTTGCACTGACAGCTCGCCATGATCGAAATTGAGGAAAAAACGCATGGTCATCTGTATTTATATGTTCATTTTGATTGATTCGTGGACATGTCACAATGTCCCTTCTCTTTTGACACTGGCACATGACCAAGTACCCCGCATCACCCCTCAGACCCATTCGACACGCTGACACAAACGTGATTGTCGCCATGTTGTGAAAACATGCAGCGTTGCATTATGGGAAGGGACTTTTCTCATTCTATTTATAGATCTACTTAACTGCTGACGCACTGTATCTAAAAATAGCTTCGTTAGCAGCATAAGCTTATCGCTGAAAACGTAATCGAACTGGCCGTTTAAAGAGCAAAGAGTCTTCCACCTGTTAAAATAGAAAGGAAAAGAAAATCTCTTTTTTTATGAAGATGTTATTCTATTATACATTTCTTTTCACAAAAGACTAAGGTAATCATTAGTCACTTAGCTGCCTGTATTGTAATGTTAGAATAAGGAAACTAAGGTTAACCTTAGTAAATGTTGTTTTGTGAAAGGACTCTAGATCAACTCTTAAGAAGCAGGGGTAATGACACCTGACTGTCTGTAGGGGGAGAAAAAGTAAATATAACTTTGAAAAAATATTATTTATGATATTGGTAAGGGCTAAAAAAGAGTTGTTTCAGATTCAGATTGAATGCAACCTGTAAAAAAAAGAAGGAATTTGTTTATGAAGAATTTAGATTTTATGATACTGCATATGGTCATCAAACTAAATGGTACCTGTCAGAAATTTAAAAAAATAATTGTGAAATTTTTATTGTTTATGATAAGGGTCATTGCAAGAGAAGCTGTTTCTACTTCTTCAAAACAGCTTCCATGCACCTGTCTTTCGGAGGAAGAAAAACGATAACATTGAAAAAATATGACTCTTTATAATGCTTCATGGTCAAGGCTGAAGAAGCTGTTTCTGTGTGGCTTGTTAACAATGGCCGCCACCTGTCAGGAGCTAGAACAGAATGCCAGACTTGAGAAGATAAGATGATCTGTTTTTACCAACAGACTGTCAAGTGGCATCTGATGGGGCTTCTCTTCCACAGGTTCATCTCTGATGTGATATCTGGGATCGCTTTAACAAATGTTGTACCTGATATTTGACTTACAATAGGACCGTCTGTTTCTTATATTTCATCTCATCTTTTGCTTTTGAGGTGAACTTGCTGTCTTCTTTAGTTATTTTACTTAAGACCAACTACAGTCTTATATTTCATCTGATCTTTTGTTGTTATTTCAAGGTCTTTGAAGAATTTGCACTCCTGGGTTGAACCATTAGTTGATGAAATTCTGTCAGTACTTTCATGTGTACCTTATTTAGGTATTTTAGTACTGATTAGCTGTAATACTCTGTGATTTATCAACATTTATTAAAATTCAAAACTTATTATTAAATGGCAGTTCAGATTTTTCTGATAATGATAGTATATAAATTTGTAAAAAATTTCATATACATCATTCTCTGAAAGATTTAATATAAGATAACTCTTTGAGTACTTCTCACTGTTATTTCATATTTAGTCCACTCTTCTTTGTACTTTTGTATATATTTATCTCATCTTGCTAAATATTCCCATATATGTATATGTACAGTCATATATATATATATATATATATATATATATATATATATATATATATATGAGGTGATTTGGGGTTTTACACCACTTTCAAGAGTATTCCACTTCTATCACGTCTGCTAGTATTATTGCAGGAAGAAAACTCGCAACACTATTGTGGCTATGCATTGCGGTGAAAGCTGTGAGCATCGGTTGGAACCATGGGTACTGAGCTGAATTTAAAACCATTCACTTGTTTCATAAGAACAATACTACAAAGAAATGTCCTTAGTGTAGAAGCTATTATGCCATAAACTGCACATATCTTTAGTTTGACAGGTGCATCTCTTGTAAATCTGAGGACTACACTATACTACAACTTAAAAGCTTCATTGCAAAAATGAAATTTAGATTAATAATTTTTCAAAGATTGTTATAAAAAATGATTACTTTTTCATTTAATTGAAGTACATGAAAACATTGTACTCAAAACCCTAACAAGGCCATTAATGTCATCCTGACCAACTTTTCAAATGCATTTTGTTCTGGAATCCTTTACTTCTTACTATCAGAAAACAAGTACAATTATGGGGGAAATCTTAACTTGATTTGTCAGAACAGCAGTGAAGATAAATCTGACACACAGAGAACTGATAAGAGCAAAACACAATTCAGGATTTCTATCATCAGAGGCGATTTTCTTATTGACTTCCAGGTACAGGAACATAAAAGAGGATTTTGTCCATGAAAACTGCAATTAGCACTGCAACGGAAGATCTCATTCGGATAGTTTGAAAAAATATGGATGTGTTTATGGGTACCATGAGATGCTTGTACTATTGTGACTGCTGATTTGCTTTTCTGACTTTTGCGTAGGTTTCCTTGATTTTCATGATATTCTGTTTGGATGTTATATGTAGCTTCATACTATATTATTGTGATATATAAAGTTATATCATGTCGCACATTTATCTTCGAACAAAAAATATATGATAATTGATATAGTCTTCAATGAAGATATTTTTTTATTTATATGAAAATATAAATATATGAAGAAGGAAAACCATATTTTGAATTACACAATTATACTAATCATAAATATATAAACTCATATAACCTATCAAACAACATTAACTACTTACTGTAACTCCTCTCTGGTTTTGATAAGTTTCCAAAATTATTTTGGACTTAATGACACAACGATTGTCACAAATTGCGACATTAAATCTTCCTCAGAGTCACTGTAGTTAAGCAATAAACTCTAAAGGTTCATTTTCAGCACCAGTCAATACTCCTTAGAATAACAGGGTTTTGTGTAAGTTACTCCAACAACTCGGGGAGGGTGGCTGCCTTGACCATCTAAGAAGAAAAGTTTTTGAAAGGAAAATACTAAATTCACTATCATAAGCATCCCTTACTTATCTAACACTTCTTACAAGAACCATTAAGTAAACATTATGCAATAAACAATAAATCATAATTTATGTGTACATATTAACTATCTGTGTGTGTTCTTGCTTAAAGTGTGGCATGGTAACAGATAAATTCTTATATTAACCCTTAAGATGCAGGTCCCGGAATATTCCGGGATGAAATTAGCTTTGCCCGCAAGTCCCCTTAGCGGGATGCGAGTAGCACACTCTATTTTTCTCACGCTAACTAATTATGACCGCGGGTCTCGGTAGCGAAGCCCGGAAATTTATTGCCTAGCAGTAGTCTCAGTTCAACGCTTGTATTTTCGTTCCGGCTGTCGCTAAGCAACCGTGTTTTGTTTCGTTGGTGTTCTAAATAATGCGCGAACATGCTCCGAAAGTTATGAGAACATTGATAATGTTTATGGTACCGAAAATAAGCGTTAAAATCACTCAATTTTCCCCCACTCCCCGCCGCACGTGCTAATAGCCTGTGTGCACTTTCTCCCCGCTCGCACGAGCTTACTGTCCCGCGCGTGCTATCGTTTGCTTACAAGCCTGCACTCACACCAAACGTACAACCTTATATCGCACGCCCTATGCTCTGAACCCTTGGGCGGATTTCAATACCGGTTGGATCATTTGAAAGAGCAGAAAATTGTCTTCAATTCAATATAAAATACATAACTACGCTATCTGAATTGAAGATACAGCATGTGCCGCAAAAAAGGTGATTTTTACATATTTTTAGTTTTACACCATTTTGTCACACCAATTTTACATCATGTGCTCAACGTATTTTGACAATTTTTATATCATAAGACAGAGGGAAAGATTGTCTTTCTTTCCATGTAAAATGTGTACATGCGCAAAAATAAATAAAGACACGGCAAGCGCCGCACAAAAAGCTAATTTCTCGATTCAAATCATGTGAACTGAACGGCGATTTTGACACGTGCCTTTCTTTCGCTCATATCTTCTCAACATCTAGGCGTATTTTGAAATTGATTACCTCGTGATAAAGAAGGAATAATTGTCTTCGATGTGATATAAAAAAATTATATACACAATATAGAATAAAGATACAGCAAGTCCCGCAAAATTGTGACTTTTGTTTATTCTTTACGTTTTTACCATTTTCTCGCACTTTATATCACATAAACTTCTCGGTAAATTTTGCAATTTCATATATCAAAATATAGAGAAAAGGATGATCTTTATTGCCATATAAAATTGGTATGTACAAGAAAATCAGAAAGGACCCGGCGAGCATCGCACAAACAGGCAATTTCTCTATTCATATTTTGTTTACCGAGAAGCGATTTTTTTTCAACTGCTTTTTACACTTCCTATCCATTTAACGGCAGAGCGCATTATCATCTTTTTTATATCACAATAAAGAGGAAAGGATCGTCTTCAATTCTATATAAAATTTGCAAATTACAATTAGACAATAAAGGAGCGGTTAGTGATGTCGCAATTATCAAAATATGTTCTAAAATACCCGAGGGTACCATCTTTGCAAACTTTATATATTCCAAACCAAGTGGTACATATTTATTATTTACATATCATCGTAAAGCAGAAATAAATACCTTCATTTTCATGTGAAATTTGCCCATATTTGCATCAAAATAAAACGTTTGGAAACGATGCGACATATGTTGCGGTAAGGCTATTATCAAAGACTTTATTACTAGCTATACCCACGTTTCGTTGGTAATAACTTCTAATTACAGTGCAAAAGATTGTTATGATTTATTTCTTCGTAAAGAAGAATAAATTGCCTTCAATTCCATATATAATTTGCATGTATACAAAGCGAATAACATGATTTATAAAGTTGGAAATAAAGACAATTTATATTGTGTGTGAGTGTATGTTTCAACGGGGATATCCCGCCTGCACGCGCTGAGCGCGTGCGTTTACCCGGGGCTATTAGCTTAGTAATATTACTGTGGGGGTCAGAACGTTATCGGGATTTATCATTACCCTGTTTTCGTAATTTATATCTTTCGTTTAGGATGGCGTATCGTAATAAAATTTATCGTGAAATATAGAGCAAGAAATTAGCTTCAATTCCGTATATAATTTGCATGTGTGCACTCAGTGATTAAATGATTTTATAATGTTTGAAATGAAGACAATTTTTAAAATTTAGTAAAATTCGTTCCAGACATATTATAAAAATAATTTTTATATCGATGTGAAGAGGAACAATTCATCTTTAGTTTCGTTTTGATTTCGCGCATGCGCTCTTGGAATTTATTGAGTTATGGCGCCCGAATTGAAAACAAGTTTACTTCAGTTGTAGAAACCGTTCCAGGGGTGATAGAAATTTCATTCAAAGTGTCAAGTAAGTATCATCCATTTGTAACACGGGATTCGCCGACTAGCTTTGTATAAAACGACGATAACGTCCGTATTCCGCCATGTAAACACGCCATATGTTGTTAAAACGGTCGCATCTGGCGGCGCTGGAAAATTCGGCCACAGGGGCTAATTGCGTTATTACCGTAGCGAGGCGAGTGCTGGAAAATTCAGCCAGGGGGGCAAAACTGGTCAAAATAATATTCAGCAACGGAAGGGTTAACATCACCTTGAACATGAGGAATGAGGCAAACTGCTTGGTGTATATTACATACTCTAAAAGAAGACAAAATATTTCTCATATTTTTTCTTTTAAGCTTTTTACATAACTATGTAGTCCTGCTGAATGACCACAATACCATGAAAAAAAAAGTAATTGTTCGTATGTTCATTCTGCAAATCAAGATTAAATCTTGAATTTCAAAACCAAGAAAAAAGCTTTTTAAAGAGATTATTTATTATTTCAAATATATATATTTCATTGAACAAAATTCATATCTTAATATTGCTTGGTAAAGACAATTATTTATTTATATGATATCAATTAATAATAGTTGGAAGGGCATTTAGAAATGTTATACATAAGGAATGCCAAGATTTTCTGGGTAACAACTTCTTTACTTGAAATTCACGACATTTCACTTGACCTGATGGAGTAAGCATGCATATACTTCGTAATATTGTGAATTTCACATTAAAGAAGTTGTTATCCAGAATTTTTTTTATCCTTATGGGTCTACTAATAAGAAAGAAAAAAAATGTTCGCCACCATTTCTTCACATGCTATATGACATTTGACTGTTGACCAAAGGGTTTGTAGAATGTTGAATTTTGTTAATTTGGGATGAGACAGTCACATGTTAAAGGGGAAACGTGAAGATGGTATCGAAGAGCGGGATTTGGTACTCGCTTTGCTAAAACTGTGTTGTCAACTCTTACATTTGAAGTGTTTACTTTGATCACAAAGCAAAAAAGGGATCTTGATAGATGGCACCAGGGGGCGGGATAGCGCAGTGGTTAGCGAGTTCCCGCTTCGGATCAAGAGGTCCATGGTTCGAATCCCGCCAGGGGCTCGGCAACTTTGTCTGCAGTAGAGTACTGTTCTACACGCAGTCAGGTTTGGGTGCAATGCTACACTGAAATTCAGCGCAGTACCACCCATGGTTTTCTAGTTCCAGCCGATGCTCGCAGGTTTCACCGCAATGCATAGCCACAATGGTGTTGCGGGCTTTCTCCCTGCTATAATACTAGCAGCCGCGATATAAGTGAAATAATGCGGCGTTAAACCCCAACTCACTCACTCGATCACTAGATGGCACCAAGACATGGTTCTACCTTTTGGAACTAACACACTTGTAATGATCCATGTAGCTGTATACAGCAGTGCAGTGCATGATAGTTAATCTCTAATGTTTGTATGTTTGAGAATTGTTGCAGCTTTTATTTTTTTCATAGTCTGTTATTGTATCAAATACCATATGATTGATATACTGTGCAAGGTACACTTCAACCCAATTTCTTGTTTATTTGTGCAAATAACTCTTTACTGCACTAACTTTTGTTATCTACAGTGCTCTAGATCATTTTTAGATAAACACTAGCTGATACCTATATGATATATATAGATATATATTCTAGCTGATGAGGTTGTGGTGATACATCCTTCAGAGGTGTCATACCCACAACTAAACAGTCTTCTTTTATGAGATAGTGTCAATTAATGAATGATATATTGTCTACAAAGTACATTTCTAAAAAGGTAGATTATTATTACAGTGCGATACTCCTGTATGGGTGTTAACCCCAAATACCTCACCTTACTAAAGGTAGTGTCCACAATAAAATCTTGTAAACTTGTGGCCCTTTAAACAAAACAGTTTAAAAAATGGACTAGGATACATCGATCTCGAAAGAAAATTCATTTCATATTTCATATCCAAATGTTAAATATAAACATGCAATCTTACATGATGTAGTGTCAACGTATGATATATAAATACTAAATTCTGATTGAAATTGACCATGTTCTGAGGAAAGAAAATTTCAAAGTATTTTCTTTATCTCTCGATCTCTATAACAAATTGATCCATCAAGGAGTTTGAGAATAACCTGTTTAGTTGCATGTTCTGATGTAAGAGTTGGTTTAACAGTCTCAAGGCCTCTGGCAAAGGCTTTTGGTATCCTTCGGATACCATTCCTTCCACATTATTACTGCTACCCTATCATGATTTGATTGGTCAGCTAATAACTTTGGTTTGACTGCCGTAAACTGGTAACGTAACATGCAGTTAATTATTGTCACACCGTGTGGGCAAAAAACTTTCATTCCTCTGAACACTGTTGATCAGACCGATCAAATACATTTCTGTAAGACTTGCTCTTCTTACCTCTTATACATGTAATCTTTTGGCCCTTTAAACAACACAGTCTATGAAAGCTGTTAATGGGTGATGATACACCTTTGAGATCTGTCAAATTAACCCTTGGTTTAACAACATGACATGACATATTGTCAACATATGGTATGTTGTATGGAGAACACATTATGTCAAACACTTTTATATATTTACAAATTAGACGTATTTGTGAACTATTGTCCCTCTGGCAGCAAAAGTCTGATAATCCTTGTGGTGATTCGTCAATCTAAGACTTAACAATCTTTCATGATATAGGGGATTAGTTGAATGTTTAAGAAATAGTTGTACCTCTTTGAACTAAAAACTTTGTAATCTATTTGTTGTTTAAAAATCATACGCAATTGTCAACTCCGATAAGCTACGAAATTTGTTAAATGTCTCTGTATGGATAGCTATTTTTCAATCTACTGTATCTATTACCCTGAAACAACACAGTAGGTCTAACACAGATAAGCATTGTGTGAAACATTTTTCATGTTTATTAAGTCTATAAACAATCTGACATGATGTAGTGTTGAGAAACACTGTATTGCAAAATATTTTTAAATATATTCAGTATGGTTACATGTTAACATGTTAAGATTCATTCAATGATTTTCATTACATATTAGTAAGCGTAATTTGATTTGAATATGCCATATATAATGGTTTAAAATTTTAAATCATTATTTCATCTCCAAATGACAAATATATGAAAAATGTTGGTTTTCAAGAAAATCTAAAACAGTCATATTTTTTTCAGAAGCTGAAATCACACCTCCAGTTTACATAAATACTAGTTATATAACCAATCTATCGTGCCAGTCAGTGTTGAAAATTAGAATGCCTCATGTGTTGCCACGATCCTTTTCATCTTTGCATAATTTTCTAAGTAATTTTAACGTATTCATTGCAAAATTAGAAAACGTTTAATTCAAACAAAATGACAATCGGACCAAAATTCATTAAAATAATTACAATCAAACGAAAGGGCATTCCCGAATCGACTTGGTACTATAAATAGAAGGGGCGTATTATTTGCAAGATCGCGCAAAGGATTGTGGGACGTAAACAGAGGATGTAAACAAAGATGGCCGAATCAAGACGTTCGCGGAGACCGAGTCGAAAACTCTTAGAAAGTTTGGAGGTAAGGAAACGCTTTCATGTATTGGAACAGCATTTAGTTCGATAGAATATACGTTTATCTGCTCGAATAAATAATAAATAAATATCCATCATCGTGATCAGAAGCCATAACAATGAGATCGCGATAAACAGGAAGTATGGTAAATCCTACACATAAAACTATGACATCACGGATTGTGGGTTCGTTTATGGCTACGGCAAGTTTTGGAGGGTGGTATACTTTGAAATTAAAATTAAATACTTTCTCATTGATTATAAATTCAAAAAATTGTTGAAATATTTTTCTACAGAACTGTATAGTCGGATGTGTGTTATATGAAAACGGAGTTATTACGAATGCAAAGTTGAAAATGGATCTTTAACAATTGACATCCGTGACAGCAAGGTGATGGATCTGTATTTCTATGGTCCAGTAGCTTCTATGGCCTCGGATCAAGAGATTCTTGGTTTGAATCCCGCCAGGGGCTTGGCAACTGTTTCTGCAGTAGAGAACTATTTAACAGGTAGTAAGGTTTGGGTGCAATGCCACACTGAATTTCAGCGTAGTACCACCCATGGTTCACTAGTTACAGCTGGTGCTCGCAGGTTTTATCGCAATGCATAGCCACTATGCAGTTGCTGGCTTTCTCCCTGCAATAATACTAGCAGCCACAATATAAGTGAAATACTCTTGAAAGTGGCATTAAAACCCCAAATCACTTCCTACCCATAACTGCCTTTCTGATCGAGTGCTTAAGAAGTTTCCAAGCAGATATTGTTTTCTATCATGATAGCCTGATGCCATCCCGTTGTTAGTATACAAATCTATCACAAATCTATAAAGAATTACAACAGTCTGTACTTTGTCTTATTGCATCATTTATGAAATTTGGCATGCTCGACCTCAATAACCCGCTTTAACTTAACCATTTCTATCTCAATTTACACCAAACTGTGGTAGTCATTCTCTGATAATGACCTTCTGATAAAACTTTTCTGACAATGTCAAAGACATATGTTGTCAATATACAAATTATGCCTTCATAGTTTCATATTGTTACCTTTATGAAAAAACTAACCTGATAATCCTTTAAACAAAACAACATGTGATAATCAGCGGCTGATAAGCCTTGTGATGATACATCCATACAACTTGTCAAAGGTTAACTACAGATCTGGTAGGGATGGAAGGTTTAACAGTCTTGCAGACTTTCAGGAATGTGCCACTATAGGCGCCTGTGATTTATGATGGTAAAATTGGCCTAACAGAGCTAAAACACATGGTTACTTAGACTGTAGCCTTTCAAAGAAGGAAACAGGGGATAATTAAACCTCCCTCCTGGGATTCTGTATTCTACTGTTAAGAAAGTACATGGTTGTTATCTTTTTAGAGCTTTGTACTTTTAGAAGTTTCTCGAGTTAGAATGTGATAATGGTACAGATAATGGCAATGTAGAAATCTATTTTATATGTATGGCATTCATTTCCATGTATAAACAACTTTTGGTGTTAAACTTTTGTTTACATATTTCCATATTATTTCTACATATGGCATTATTTGAAATTTGTGATCAAATTATTTTGGCTCGATCATACAGGTGCATGGAAGTTCAAAAGTTTCATGATCATTAAATCTTTATTTGATATAAAATAAATTTGATATAGTTTGTGCAAAAGTGTTAAAAGTTAACACTTATCAAAACTCATTTTATTTTACTATTTATGTTTTTTAATTCAAAATAATGGCCTTCTGCAGTTTTGTTTCTACTGCAACTTTTTATGTAACTTACATAACATGCCCAAATTTATGATGAATGTATTGTTGAACTCATGAATAGGCATTCGAGATAATAATCAACATTTGTTTAAATAATTTTTCATTTCAATTCCACAATGGGTAATTTAAAATCCTTGATTATATTTTTCATAAAATTCTAACATGGAAAGACTTTTGAAATATTCAAGAAGTCAAAATTAAACTTTTTGACATTGAGGGTTTGAACCAGAAGGGAATGATTACTATATTGTCTTTCCTAATCATGATTTACGGATGTACATCAACGGAAGTGTGAGTCTGAAGTTCCAATACTTAATCGACAGGTTTCAGTGTCTGGACATTAGATCAAGTGACAATTAAATATATTTCTGGCTTTTTGATTACTACCAACTTTGGTACTGTCTACAATTTGGAAGATAAATTGACAGTTGCCTTTCGCCAAGATCTTGCACATACAACTTTATATTCTGCTGTGGTAATTGGTATAAATGTTTAAGGAAATTATTTCCAAGGTACCTTCAATCAGCTATATTTGCAACCACATGCACAATTTTATATTCTGCTGTACTAATTGGTGTAAATGTTTAAGTAAATTACCTTCGATAAGCTATATTTGTACAAGCATGCACAAAATTGTTACGGAAAATATTTACAAGAGACCTGCAATTACCTATTTTTACACAGGAATGCAGTACTAATTGGTGTATATATGTACCTAAGTTATCAACAAGGGGCCTACAATAACCCTTTTTTGCACAGGAATGCACAGTTTTATATTCTGCAGTACTAACTTGTATGAATTTGTACAGATATCATTTACATATGGTACCTTCGATAAACTAATTTTGCACAGGCACTCACAATTTTATATTCTTCAGTACTAATTGGTATAAATTGTTACAAATATTAATTACAGGGTACCTTATACCAATTATTTGCAAACCTAAAGATGCATAGTTTTATTTTATTCATAAAGGATCATCCCTTGCTATGGAAAAAACATGCATTCAATCTGAATTCTATAATAGACATGCTGAAATATAAAAATATAATTTGTCAAAAGTTATATGTATATTAGAAATTCTGTGGGAATTATGTAAAATCATAAAGCAAATTATATCATCTTCAGGTTTATCACTTTCAAACTTTAAAAAGTATCCCACTGATATTTTCTACCTCATTTGCCAAGGAGATATTGCTGAAAGTAATCCTCTGACAAAGCAAACATATAAACATGATGGTTTTGTATGAATAAGTCTTGGGAACACAATAGAAACTGACATATTACCTTTTGACAGAACATATGTCTGGTATATGATTTATGTTCTTCATGTACAGCCTTTGGTATCATTTATTTGTAAACATAAAGACAGGCGCTGATATAAGTTTACAAATAACATGACGCTTTTTGGAACTTTGGACATAAGGTTTATGTTATGTTCCTGAATTTATTCATTGGAATGGGTTCATCTTTCTCATAATTCACTTGTCATACTTCTGTATCACAACAAATGTTATATGGTTGGGTTTACAGGGTATAATGCTTGTTGATATAGGGGAAAATATTAAATGTGGCACTTTGATTGTTATGGCAGCAAATCCTGTTTTGAATGTTATGAAGTTAAAGGATATATATGATAATAGTATATCAATAATTATAATTATTATGAAATAATGATAATTGCTAAAATAATATGTTTGGCACTTTGATTGTTATAGCAGCAAATCTTGTTTTAAATGTTATGAAGTTAAAGGATATATGTGATAATAGTATTTACACAATTATATGAATATAGCTTTATAATTTCATGCTCCAAAATGGTTTGTATAAAGTGGAGTTACTACACATTGTTAGATGCCATCTAATGTACATTTGGTGCTCGAGAAATCATTGTTGCTTAAAACACCTAATGAAGCATAATGAATTGTGTATTCTCCATATATGAATGTACAGATTAGGCAGATACATTTTTTCATGAACTGGAAATCTTCTGTTATGATTATCTAAGAAAAATAGAGTTGTAAACTGCTAAATAACTATAAGACCATGATTTTACCCTTATCATTTAGTTTTAGTAAAACCTCTGATACCAGAAGTTTTCTGTCCTAATCAAATTGACAGTAAGTTCTCAACCATTTCTCAAAAAATGAATAACTGTGCCCTCAGGCTCATGATGGGAAGTTATGAGATGTGGGTGACTAAATACATTGAGTAGTCTCAGGAATTATCTACCATTAACTGAATTCAAATTCGAATTCAAACTTTCAAAACATTTGTATATGTCAACCAAGAATTTATGCTGACTGGTGATTTCTTCCAGAATAAACATAAGTTTTACTTTATTTATGTCTACACGAGACATTATTATTTGGGAGGCATAGATAGGAACAAAATATAGTTGATATAACCTCACGAAATGAATTTCATTAAATTTTACAGGTTGAAGACACAAATTAGAATAGATATAACCTATTTAGTGACACATGCCTTTTTTATGTTTTTTTTTGTGTGTCTTTATACAAAGGATACACAACATGACTAAATGGATTTAGATATGTATTGGTTAATCAATTTTGTAACTTGGCTTATCTATGGCAATGTTTGCCTTTTGAGAAACATCTAAAATCATGACTTCTTTGAGAGGCATTTAGAAGTTGGTAAGATGAATAGAGAACAAGTTCTATGGATTTACAACTTCTTTAGTGCTGGATTGCGATGTTTTTAGTATTATACTAACACTGTTATCAAGCAAATTGTTTTGGACATGATTTTGAGAGTGTATATATATATATATATATATATATATATATAAATGAGATTAGTTTTGTACAATTGAGTATACAGAGAGGTAATTGAGTTCAGCAGTTAACAAGGTTGATGTAAATGGTGATTGGTTGTTGTTACAGTACAAAGTGCATGAGAGGAATCAATATGGAGTTACTGACGATTTTTAATTAGATGGTGATAAGTTGATGGTAGGTAATAGCCGTGATCTCGATTCATAGAAGGATAAAAGTGATAAATTTTGATGGATTGCAAAAACTTTCTAATTTTGAGTGGTTGGTTTCCAGGACTTTGATGTCTTCTCAAAGGATTTTGTGGCCAGGGTTAGCTTGGACCTTGTGCAATATGGCTGATTAAGAGACCCCCTTTTGTACAGATGTATGGTGTTCCTATATTCTGAGCAGACGTTCTTGGCTCTTCTGGGGAGGGATGCAAAGTTGCCTTTATTGACTTGTAGAGTATCACCGCCCAGCACCTTGCCAAACTTTTCACCCGACTCCTTGCCACAATAGGTAAATCAGTCAAGTCCTTCATCTAAGATTCCAGGTCGCATGATACCAAAAGAATTGAACATATGGGAGATGTTGCTTCCTTGCTTGCTTAGCAATATAAAGATAGAATATCCTGTGAATTGGCGCTGCACTACGGCTGCCGGATGCTGTTGTTATTGTTATTGTTATTGTTGTTATTATTATTATCATTATTAAAGCTACATATATTCATGATGCACATTTCATGCTGAATAGTCTATGTTTAGCAAATTGATCCAATTCGTCGCTGAAACAAATTTCCATGATCATTGAAAAAAATCATTAACTTTTAAAGCAGAAAGTGTTATTAGCTCAATGCATTACCTAAGTGTAAGATACTTTTTTTGTGTTTTGTAAATGTTAAGATGCACTTATGTTGAATTTACTGCTCAACATAGACCAATCAATGCAATATAAGTAGTAAAATGTACTTATTTTTTAAACATAAATGTTACTGCTCAACACAGACAAATCGATGCAAAATTAGTGGTGAAATGTACTTATTCTTGAAACATAAATGTACAAATTGTAGCACCCAAATCTTAAATGGTCCATTTAACTAATTAAAATTGTATATGTCAATGCTAATCAAACTCAATATTTTTATGAAAATATATTGAAAGTAAAAGCAGTTACTTTTCATGTTGTGTTTGTCAATCAATCCCAATACAGTTTGTATTGTTATCCATGCAATTGTCTCATATTGTACGGATGGCTGGGGATGAATAATGAAATGTAAAATGATCTAATCTAAAGACTTACACTAAACATGTAAATGCAATGCATAAATATTGATATAAAAATACAAATGATGTGCATTTTATGCTTAATTGTTTACAAATCAATGAAGTTATGATGGGGACATACTGCCATTTTCCTTTGAACATCACTTCAGTGTACTTTTAATGTACTTTCAGATCAATATTCAATATAAAGATCCAATAACTGTGCATTTTATGCTAAAAATATTTTCATTAGTAAATAAGCGCACAGTTAGAAGCAAGAACATATGTTCCAATCTACCTCCTCAGATGAGACATATATTTAAAGCACATGAGGGTAATGTTTTATCATAAGCAAGAGAGTAGATGTTTTAAGTACCTTAAGCATATTTTCTCATCACTATCTTCTGGTGTTTAGAAAACCCTGTTGATGCATATTGCGTACCTGTGATGACGTTAACAGTCAAATTTGTTTTCTCAACCCCCTAACACAGCAGGTGGTTGTTACCTGTTCCCTTTGATCCTGACCCTGTGTAATAACATGATAAAATAAAAAATCTGAACCTGTCATCACCATGGGGTTGCTGAAACCAAGCTGTAAGAAATTCACAACATACTAGTTTTTGATTTACCAAGTTATTCACGGCATTCTCTGTGCTTATATTTAGATTTGAGATATTTTTATTTTACTTTCATATGATCCTTATATATCCTGTTAAAATCAGTTTCCTGTGTTTAAAGTAACCATTTTTTAATAATCATTTTGATGTTGCTCATTTACCTCCCTTGCATTTTTTAGAATTGTTTCCATATGGTATCAAATTACTTTCACTTACATTGTCAACATTAGCATATAGTGTTTGTTCTATCTAAGCCAAAAATAATTCTGCTACGGGGATATGTTACCACAAAGACTGTACATTCTAGCTTCACCAAAGGTTAATACTTGACCTGCTAAACTTGTCAACCAGGATTCCCTAATGTTCATTTTTAGCTCATCAGGCCTTTAAGGACAGATTGGCATTTTGCGTCCGTTTAATAGACTCGCATCGTCACTTGTCTGTAATCTTTTTAATTTTGTGACTTCTCCTTAACTGTTTAACATCAAAGATGAAATGATGTGGGGAGGTACGTACTTCATGCAAAGCCTGATGAGCTACAGAGCCAATAACTATTTTTGTGGTTTCAGTGAAGACTTGATTTTAACATACAGTAACTTCATGAGGAAGTCATTTTGTCTAAAGATTATCTTCAAATCTGTATATATGCTCACTCTATTTAACTATTTCCTGTAAGAAAAGTATATTTTTTCATTTATTTACATATATTCATGAAGATGTAAATTTAATTTTTTTTACTAATTGTAATAAATCATCTTTGTAACCGATAGATGTAACCTCAATAATTAACAAACATGATTATTGAAATCAGATAAATAGTCTCAAAAGGTAGTCACTTCACTTTATTGATAATCAGCCTACCTTCTTGAAGATGAATGATGAAATATAAAATACTTTTGATATTATAATCTTGATCTCTATTAAACAAAAAATGACAGGACTTTTTACCAATTAACAACCCATTGCACTTGCTGCCTGTCTATTTAATATCTCAAGAATATCTGAAGGGAGAAACATTTCACCTGGGCGTGTTCATCTACTGCTGAAGTCCTGATAGCTGCTGTCTTGCTGTCTGGCGCCATGACAGTTGATAATGCCAGAGGAGTCCAAGAGTTGAATCTGATACTAAAATTGATGTGTCTGCCAAAATTTCCTCAACCTTCTGAAATACAAGAATCTTAAACTGTAACCTGAGAGATTTAAGGTGTAGGTACAGTAACACAAACCATGATCATATTTGGTTTTTGTGTTTTCAGTCGAGGACAGCTTTGGTATCAAGTTGGATACAGAATTATTGAAAAGTCACTTTTACATAACACCATTGCTTCAATGATTCCTCTTTGCAGTGGTGTATCAGATATTGTTACATATGAGGGCAATCATATTGGGATTCTTATTTTTCATACAATGCCCTCTAAAGCAAAATGTCACTTTTTCATTGTGACATCAAGTTCAAGAACAATATTGAGCTTGTGTTCCAAATGTGCAGACTTCGGGTGCTTGGATGCTGATATTGGTTATATTCTTTGATTTTTTAATTTTGACATTCATTGTCTTTAGTGTTAACAAGAATATCATACTACTTACTTATATGACATGCCTAAATATCATTATTTTTGCTCATGGTCGGGAAATACTTATAATCAAGCACTCGCGTCATAAAAATAGGACAATCTTGTAAATCCTCTAAAAATCATCTATAATTGATCCTCTTTCATCATTTCAGTCACATATGATTAATGAATCTTTAAAAAAAAATATTTATCTGCAAATCATTCAACCTCATCACTTGAATGATGCTGTTAGTTACCTTATTGTTGGTAGTACAATGTATTTTGGAAATAAGATGTTTGTGTTATGTGTTCAACGCCTATACTGTTCAATGTCAATTAAAATATTGTTCTAGCTGTTTTGCTGGTCACCAAGCAGGGAAACAGATATTCCTATATTGTAAACATCTTATGGCATACAATGGCAAGGACTCAAACTTGATATTCTAGATGATGGGCAGACACACTACCAACTGAGCCACAAAATTAAAAGAATGATTTTTGTCTATTATGAATTTGGGAAAATACTTTTTGTTTTGATACACCTTTTTTTGTATGTGAAAAAATTTAATCAGTTAACATTAAAATATTTTTTTCTAATTTCAGTAAGCCTTTTTGCATTTCAAAATTGTTTTCAATTCAGGGACTTTAACCTCCCTTGTGCCTTAAATATGATTTTTGTGAACCAATTCATCAGTTCAACAACATTGTTCTTCTCTGAAGAGCTTAAGATGCTAAACATAAGAGCTTCTTTGATTGATAGGCCAACCATACCAATCTGATCATCTTGGAATTGCTCCGTATGTTTTATAAATCAAATGTTTTCTACACATCTATCTTACACTTTGATATATCTTTTTTTTACATAGACTCAATCATTTAGCTCTGTTTTAGTTTTATTTTGAGACACACAGTGTGATATTCTTTAGATAAAAAGGTCTAAGCTGGAACCAAATGGACTAGGAAACTTTAGAAAATACAAAATGGTCGTGAGTGTTTTATTCATAATTTACAAGCCAAAAGACTGTAAAACATAAAGCCAATTTGAATTTTTTTTAAAAGATATTTTTGCATGTACTTTTGTAGTTATATGCTATAGTTATCATGTCCCGTTTTATTAAATTGAAAAATGACTCCTTTCTTATTAACTTACTTTTATAAGACCAAATGGTTTTCGTATATCAAAAAGTCAAACATATTTTTACTTGTTTTTGATAACAGTTACTAGTTGCATTTTTAGAACTTCCTGTTTGAAAATTTGAATGTTGTCTGTCTGAGTTATAGGTCAGCTAGGAGACATATAACATTATAATTTGATGATAATTTGACTGTAGAGTGTTTTTAATTTCATATTCTATATCCTTTTTTTTCTAAACTGTTAGTTAGCCAAATCAAAATTATGAAAGTTTTTAGTGAAAATATTGTCACAAACTTCTTTATATAGAAAATAAAAGGAAAGATATTTCAATATCATGTCATATGTCAAATTATCGAAAGTAAGGAAAGTTGTGTGATTGAAAGTGTAGGAGTGTTAAATTATGGAACTATCAATGATAAGATTGTGAAAATCGTTGACAAAGTATGTTTTTAAAATTGTATGTCGTTTGTAAAATTATTGCATGTATTTTTTTAAAGCATAAAATCAAAATAACATTTTCCTTTAACCAATATATTTTGTAAAATCATATTTCAAAATCAACAACGCCGCTAATGGCTGAAATATTGCCCAGGCGGGGTTAAACAATAACTCACTCACTCACTCAAAATCAACATTTCCATCTTAATGATCAGTGTCTCCCCAAAACTCAACATAACAAATCATAAAAACACATTTTGTTAGAAGACATTATACTGATGATTCTAATAACGTTGATAAGAAAATACAGCAATCAGGCAAAAAAATGTTTTGTAGAATGTAACCCTGACAACAGTCTTTGGTTTGCCCAACAATAGAGTGGCTTAAACAACAATTATTTTCACCTGTTTGGTCCGTCTTGCTCATTTAGCTAACCATTCTCGACCTGATGACTGTAGACAGGGTTTATTGTACACATCTTGAGTGGGGTCTGTGCTCATTATCGGCTGTGGATAAGGTAATTAGCCTGGTAATGAATGATAATGAAAGTATAAAGCTGTCTACCGATTGTCATATATATCTATATTAAACTGAACTTTGCTGATTCTATCTTGAGGTTAGCCGTTCGAACACCTAAAGATTCTTTAAAGTAGAAAGTCATGATTGCATTGAAGACATATAGGTACCTTTTTCTAGGTGGTTGTAAGCAATTTTTGTGTGTAATCTGAGATTGGCTTTTTTAGATTTATTGAAATGGTAGACATTGAGGACCTTTATAGTTTATAGTCGATGATTCCTATAGATTGGTTTTGGTGAAGTACCTTTCTCCACAAAGCTTTTTGTGATTTACTTTTTTTTCAGGATTGTAAATGTACCAAAATTAGGGAACAAAAAGCATTAAATGACCTTAATCGCTTAACTTTGTAAAGTAGTTCTATCCTGTTGTACCCATTTTAGTTTTGTGAAATTTCTAGCCACATGACTTAAAAACTGAAATGTTTTGTAAAGTTGTAATTGATTGTGAGAAAATTGTCATGGTTGGTAAATACCAATATTGAAAATGCTTTGCACAAACATAGATAACCCATGATAATCAACATAGGGCCACTGAATTAATATAATCTATAAGGAAGCACTTAATTGAATTTGAATTGATATGTAACAAAATAAACAGGATATGTCTAAATTTCAGGCGTTAGATCCCCAGGCGGAACTGGCATCTATGTCACTGTCATTTAAAGAGGTAACTTGGTTAAGAGTTATCGATTGATATACAAGTACATCTTCTTTCATATAACAGGTTGCAATATTTTCGCATTATGTCTTTAGATAATTTTGTAAATTGTTAAAACTTATCAAAAAGGAACATTATACCACCAAAGTTTTTTCTTATTTGAAATCAATTCTAGCCATGAAAAAAGCACATGGAATAGGGACACGTCTTGTCACTAAAGAAGGAATTATCGATTTAAGCTTCCTAGAAAAAGTACTTGCAGACAAGTTTTTTTTTCCAATTTCAAGATAAAAACTTTTTCTTGCAAGTTGTCAAGTTGAAATCCTTTTAACTTAAGAGATTTAATTTACCGGAATTACTTTGAAATGA
The DNA here is from genome assembly GCA_921293015.1 of Phorcus lineatus. NCBI lineage: Eukaryota > Metazoa > Mollusca > Gastropoda > Trochida > Trochidae > Phorcus > Phorcus lineatus. The sequence continues at coordinate 24,101,594 of OV121088.1, read as the reverse complement.
AATCTGAGAGGAGTCATATTTGTACATCCTTAGGGACGTTGGCTTTCACCAAGTGGTGCAGAAAAATCATTCAATTTACCACCATCGGTGCCAAAATGGGTTTTCTTGTCAGAACAACTGTTTTAAGAAGGTTCCTGCAGGGATAATTATTGGAGGCCTTTGATATCATATTCATGTCCTAGTTCAATAGGTTGTAAAGTTTTGCAATATTGTGAAAGAAGTTCTTAAAGAAAACCTTTGATTTGCTACAAGTTGATTGCTTAGAATGTTTAATGGTGGTGAGATTTTGCAACATAATGTTTTTTATGATGAGAATAATGTATTATAAAATTTCCATTTGTAATGACAATCTCTCAACCTTGAATTTGTTTGTAATGGATTGTTTTTTAAGAGGTCAATTGTTAATTGACATGACCTCACATTCAGATACATAACGTGTGTAAATTGGTGCCTCCAGATGCACTGAAGTAAGAAGCAAGATTCAGGGTAGTGTGACATGACTATTAATGCAATTCCAGTGTATATTTAAATGAATTAGCAAGGTAATATGTCATTGATTTGATGAATAAGCTCCTAATGGTAATATGCATTGCCCCTGTCTAGACAACTTGGCATTAACCTGATAATGGAGAAATTGACTATCGGGGAAACGTCTCAACACTGTTAAAGAACAAAGTTGACTGGAAATGATCGTAAACTACCTCGATAAAAAGGATCAACAATTTCTATCGCCTACATGATATATACTTTTGTTCCTTAACGGTGATATACTTTTGTTTTCAATTATCATTAATTTACAATGAAAACAATTTCATTTTTTCATTTGATTTAGTTGAAATTTTAAGATGTTGCAAGATTTATTATTAAAGCTAATGTCCGCATTCCCTCCCAGTATTTGACTAAATCAATTGGTTCAGGGCTCTGAAATCAAAGATTCAAAATATAAATAAATAGGATATGATTATAGATTGTTACAGAAATCTTGAACTCTCCATTATGTTAATTGTCATTTGGACTTCTACTACCCTGGGTAGCAGTCCTAATTGTAACAGGGTTTCTGGAATAAAAAGTTGATTATAAAAAAAAATTTATAGATTGTTACTCAGCTTCTCCTAATGGTTTCATATAAATTGATAAGATATTATATTGATAAGTATAAGGAGAGAGTTAATTTAAAGGGGCAGTCCACTGAACCTAAAAGAATTTTTTGGAAATTGCAAGACAATTTTTTTAACCAATGCAGTTTTAAAACAAACATACCATGATCAGTTAAGCTGTGCGAATCCATTTCCCTGCCTCAAATGATTAAAAGATGTTCACACAAAAATGGTCGCCAGTGATTTTTTATTGATACCTTCTTGATTATTTAATCCATGACTACAGATGATCGCGTTGACTAATGAGATGTTTTTACCCTCTGAATATAATACATTTAAAAAAATATATATCTTTCAACATATGTACTTCTATTTTTGATATATTCTAGTTAGATGGCATCCATGTTGAAAATTGTTTTTCGGTGATGTTAAAACTATGGCTGAATGAAAAAATTCATATGGTTGAAATGTGACATTTCTGAAAGACATGCAGTGCAACAAACTTATATAGTTTTCATCTTGTCAGTGATTTTGTTGCATCACTGGAATTGAAAAGGATGACCAATCTATTTTTTTTGACAACTAATTTCTTTTAATCCTATTTCTATGCATGTTTCTAAAAATATATTTAAAGTTGCAAACCAGGCAGTTTTATTTCTAGATAGCAAAAAGTTATATTCTGCATGGATACACATCTAAAATTGACTTCAAAAGGATCTTTACTTCATGATTGTAAACATGCACATAAACTAAACAATGTTGAAGATCGAGTTTTGAAAATCTTTCGATTTTGTCAATGTTAATTTAAGTTTTCAATCAAATGTTTTAATGGTTGTGATTCGACATCATGTTTTATATAAACAAATAAATAAAAATGATTTTGATGAACAAAAAAATCAATAACTTGATATCTTGCACGTGCGTAAATCTACTGTTACTTCTTGTTTCCACATTGCTGTTTGCTTTAGCAAATTTGATATATAGAGATACTCTTCCACATGTTAATTAACATGGAAATTTTAAGTTAATTTGTGGTCATTTCATGTTTATCAACCTAGCTTTAATCAAAAGAATAAAACGTTGTATACTGTATTGTGTAATGATGATAATTAAGTTAAATTGAATATGTAAGGTGAAACATGGTACCAATTCAGGCAAACAGCATGCAACATCATTCTGACCATATATTGCAATAATTAAACGTGTGCTTAAACAGGAAATCCACATATGGTTTGAACCACTCTTTCAGCGTGGTGGATCACCTATAACTGTAAACCGTCACTCTTAAGTAAGAAATATTAAAGATGAGCACAATGGTGTAGTTGTTGGCATTCCAGCCTTGCATGCCAAAGGCCAGTTGGAGACACCAACATTTTGGAATCAGCTAGGTCTTTGCACTGTGTTGAGTCCCTCGCAAGGCACTTCATCCACATTGCACTCAGTCTACCTAACTGTACAAAAGGGTAACTTAACACAGGAGTCATATTATAATCGAGCGTGTTCCGAGGAATAAAAGTTTTTAAATATTGACCAGAGCGGCGTTCGAACGCACTCTATCAGGGTCAATTTTAATCAGACTGCTTAACACAGAATGAACAGATTCATTTTGTCATGTGAAGCAGTTCGCAGCTGCCCATATAGGTACTCCTATACATTCAGAGTAATAAAAATATTTCTTTCTAGCATTTAATTAAAAATATTCTATGGCTTGCTGTATTCAGTTTTCATGAGTAGAGTACTACTGAAGAAGAACGAATAATTTCTTATGGATAGTCAACTTCTTTATTGCATGAATTGCGACGTTTCGGTGTAGATACTAACACCGTTATCAAGCAAGTGATACGTATGATTCGATGAAGGCAAATATATACATAAATGAGATGATGTTTTTACAATTAAATGGTTTGATGTACGAGGAATAAGAGTACTACTGTTAATGTAGTTGAAATAGATTCTTCTTACTCTCTATATCCAAATGAAATAAAAAATATCTACGTTCTAATTGACAATGAATATAAAATATGAAAAATGGAAATCCAAGGATGTTTATACAAATAAAGACATTTTCCAACGACCCAATCAGGTTTTTGCAAAATTCATTTTTAATGCAAAATTTTGAATTGACTACTTTCCTTGTTCAATAACACTGGTACTATTCATGTCAACTGTCATTAAAACTATCAATAGTTCACCAAGTTCCCACCTATGTTACTATTCTTCCTTTGTTTATTGTGGCGCCATATGGAACGGTGTTAGCTTTTCCTTTGATCTCTGAGAATGGCTGAACCGTTATCTTAGATTATTAGATATCGAAGACACCTAAATAACCTCATGCTGACACGAGTGGAAGAATCAAAGCGTCATGGAACAAATCAACATGAAATCACCATTTAACACTGCATGTGTTAATCCTATAAGCAATGTATTTGTACTCTACAAATCATCAAGGGCTGTATAAACCAGTATGATCTTTAATCAACATGCACAGTTCCTTGATTCTACAGCAGCATGATGGTCTATTTGTCCAAGATAACGAGTTATATGATTTGGTGTTGTATAGGGCTGACCTGTTGTTTGAGATATTCATAGATTAGATTACCAATCCTTCATGTCAGAGTTTGACAATTTTGAATTTTGAATTTTTGTATTACCAGAACGAGGATTATACACAAATTTGCACGAGTTTCGTAAAAGTCATATGACACACTTCCAAGGGTAATGAATTCTTTATTACGGACTATATTCCATTTCAAACGCATGGAAATAATCAGAAAACAGCCTCTTTCCCTTGCGACAGCCTGCTTCAGTGACTTCATGAACAATGGTTTTATGATGTGTACAAAATACGGTAACTCGCAGTAAAACAATCATTGCTAAGCAAAAGTGATAAGTGCATGCACATGTGCTTGTTTTGAAAATATGTCACCGCTTATGATAACCCATATGGGTAATAAGAAGACTTATTGTATATATGTTTAAGAATTTTATTGATGAGATAAACTTTGACATAAAGCTGGTCTACTATTTGGGTGTATAAAGCTGTGAAATGAATATATCTTAGCATGAAACTGCAATAAGACCTTTGAGTAGTAATCTCAGTGAGGTCATATAATTTTGATGTTACCACCAAAATGATATTATATCATAGCATTGTCAAGTAACTAACTGATGTTATAATATATTATTTATAGTATTATCAACAATGTTTTGACCTGTATTTTTTTATTGCTACTTATCATTTATTTACTTTGGTGGTTATAATCAATGTTCTAAGAAATTACTTTAAGGAATAAACCAATGCTTCTTGTAAAACCCAGTAGTACTTGACTAATGTTTGACAGAGTAATTTTTCATCGAGAAAACGATTCCTCTGCAGAATTAACACTCAGTTGGAGAAAATCTATGCCCATCTAAAAGTGGATTTTTATAGTTATTTCTCTGTTTCAAAATATGGTTATGTTCAGTTAACTTCACATTTTTATTGTAGCGTTTACACAAGAATAAAAGAGGTATATATGTATTCACAGTCATGGTCGGAGATAATTTATCAAGTCAAGATGAGAAACTTTCTGCACTTCTCATGAAGGCATATACACATGGGAATGTGAATTATGTAATAGACATATTATAGAAAATGATTTAAGATTTCCTTCTTTTATGTTCTGTATACACATTTATGAATCAAGTACCTCAAACCATTGTATACGTCCAAGTGAACGAAAATGAATCATCGTTGAAAGATACTGGTAGCTAACACATTATTATTACAGAATCTTTCAATTTATTAATAATTTGCTTTGACTTTAAGAAAAAGGATGTAAAAGAACTATAGTGCATGACCAGCTACAAATGTGATACATAAATGAACTTCAGGCTTGCATACAAGTGGCCTTTTAAGTACCTAATAGTTAACAGTCAATTTTGAAATACTTATATAATTTTGTAAATTTTTATAACTTGTTTACCATATCAATGAAATTAAATCTATTGTTCTTTGTTAAATTAAGTTACTGCCAAGAAAGTTTTTGACATTTATCTATATTATTTGGAATATATAAATGACTTCACCACTGGGAATTATTTCAAAATTTTAACCATAATAGTTAATGAAATTTGTTTTAAATTATCAAGAAGTGTTCGAAATTTGAGCAATGAAAACGACTGCTTAACATATTAACAATTAAGCTATTCATAACAATTATAAATGAAATATTGCACCTCAGTCTACATAAATTTTCTCTGTTTATGCCTTACAAGATAAAAATTGATACCTAACAGAGCCTCAACAAAAAACACAATTCCCTTCAAAATAGTTTATATATAGTTTTTGTGTGAAATGCTTGTCAAAGCATGATCCTGTCAAAGTGTCGGACCTGCGTTTCCCAAATGACTTCATGTTTGTTCAAAGTTGTTATATGTCTTTGTAATAATTTTCTTCAAGTATATTGTTATATTTTTACGGTTTTAAGACTTCAAAGAAAATAAATGTTCATTTTCTCGGTACATGTTTCTAGTCAAATTATTTGACATTTTCTTTGCTGAAAGTGAAAATTAAATTTTGATATGACAAATTTATGACACATTTATTCCAAATACTTTGCTGTTGATTTAATATCGTAAGCCAATGTTAATGAATGGTACTTATGACTATTTTAGTGCTAAGAGAGATGGGAAAATCTTAGTTTCTTAAACTAGTTTTGTTTAATGAATTTTAAAGTACATTCGTACTTGGAAGAAATAGTTCTATAAATATTGATACCATCAAAAAGGTATTGAATGAATACTTCACAAGCTTGATTTAATTAAGCTACATCTTTCAACTCAAGTTCTTTTATTGACACATTTCCTACTCTTGGGTCGCTTCCTGATGGCTGGTTTTCTGTCAGCTAGGGTGTGTTGGTTGGATGGAAGATTGTTTGATGACCCAATGAAGAAGACATATGTTGACATCATGGGGAAATGTTTTACGAACTTCTTGACTTCAAAGGCGGACTAATTTTTGTGATATGCATTCCCGTTTGAACCCTAGAAGCCTTGTAAATTGTCTAAGAGGAAGGTAGAAGGATGGTAAATTAGTTTTATTCACATCACACATGAAATATTTTTCACAACAGAACCTTTTCAAATGTTCTCATCTATCAAGATGTTTCTATATTGTTAGATGTTTTATAAGTACTATTCCATGCACCTCTGTATTATGAAGAAGTGTTTTTTGTCTTTGTCAATATAAATCTATATATTGTATTCCCAATTTTTATATAAAAAACCTCTCCATTCTTTATTGAATCAAAAATGACTTGGTGTTTCTCAATTCTTCATATCCTTATAATTAAATTGTATATCAATTTTTAAGTTGTAGACTTTCATTTCATGATTGTAAATACTTCATAGAAAGAAATGAGGCTCCAAGTTATGTTGAACATTGATGATAATTATATCAACGGCTTGGAAATAAAAACAATCCTGAATTTTTTTAACTTGATTTTCGTATTGGTTCTTGTTTCAAAACTAAACATTTCATAACCTATTTTCAGCTTTGAAGCTGAAAATTGTTGTCATGTGTTATAATATCAAACTTTGGATAATCTTTGTTTTTTCAACTTATCAATCACCTTTTCTTTGATTTCTTGATCTTGTGAAAAGTGGAAAATGAATAGAGGATATGATATTAGTGTCCATGACATACTATGTTTATGCTTAATATTAGTATTTCCTAAACGAGAACAAGGGATATGCTGATATTTATACACTAGTGTCGTAAATGTAGTATGTCATGGGCATGAATATCATATTCTGTTTATTACCAAAGTCACAAAATCAAAGAAAATTTTCAAATCGATCAATTTCAAAGAAAGGCGGATTACCGGCAGTCAACATTTGGAACACAACGTCATAGTCGAACTGTGACATCAAAGCATTGTTTGTTACGTGATGTCAGAATGGGATGATATTTTGCCCTATAGGGCTAGTAAGAAAAATATGAACCCATATAAGATTGCCCTCGTAGGTAGAAATATATTTTAAGCATAATAATAAATATTTTCTTGCACTTTGTTCACTACAGTGCCAAGCAACTACATCAACCTCTTCTTGAAACATCCATTCTTCATGCATAGCATTTGATATTAAATCTGAAACGATTCATCAAAATGTCAAAGCTATTTGTCTGCACTGATTTTACTGTTTGTACAGAATTTGTGAGTTATTTATTTTAGCCAGTATTTATTAGATTCCTGGACTTCCCAGATATGGTTGTCAGCATTTCAAACGAGGCTGCCACTTTCTAGGTTGCATCGCTCTGTACTTGTCAACATTATCAGTTTCCATTTCATCTCACTTGGTCAGGGCTGGATTCTAGTTTATTCACATCTTTGTTCGGGATGTTTGATATCTGTTAGTTGATTATGTAAGTGTACGTCTAACATAATAAGGAATATAGTAGATATTGATGGTGCTTTCTGACAAAATTCTGAACTATGGGGGAATGTTTTACAGTTGATCTTTTTAAGTCTGAGAAAGAATTCTTGGTCTTAGTTTGGTTTTGAAACCATACAAGAATTAATGTTTGTTTTCTATTTAGCAAAGATGTTTTAAAATCAAACAATTGATGGTATTAAACTCTTAGGTGTGAAAATACATTACCTGAATATGGAAAACTCATTGGTCTTTCTATAGAGCTCATATGAACAGTACATTTTCTGGATAGATAGCAATTGTGAAATTCATAATGTATCAGCTAGATTATATTCTTGCTCCTTTATCACCTCATGAAGGACTTTAAGAATATATTAAAAAATATGGATTGTTGCAATGAGAAATTGTTATCCAGAAACTGTTAATGTTTCTGTTGTTATGTATGCCACTTCTAAACTCTTCAAAGACTTCTCTGAGTATAAGGTTATAGTAGAATGATAATCTGACTTGTTAAGGACATTGATTTATTTGTTTTTGCAAAAGGTTTGTGTGGATAATGTCAGTCATATGCTGAGGGTATGAGTTTCAATTCCGCAAGAGCCTCGACCCAAAGAAACCCCAAGAATTTGTACTATCCCAATGTTACATGGATGAAGTTTGAGTTTAAATGTCTCCCATTACCAAGATCAATTGCTTTGAAAATCAATAATTGCAGTAAGACTATCATTATTCAATAAATAAAGTTTAGTATTTGAAAACTATCCATTTGACCTGCAGAATTGATTACAGTGTAAATTTTTCTTTGTGACCAGTTTAAATGAATCACAATTTCTACTGAAAGGTATACTTTGTAGTGGTAGCATTGATTGCATGACATGTATAGCCAGTCAAAACTGATTCCAAACTCATCGGAAAAAGTTAAAATATTTCTTTTGATGTATGACTTGGAACGTTATCTGTTTCCATTTTATATCACATGGTCAGAAATTTGAGTCAGCTAGCTTTGTACCTTTTCCAAACACATTTGGAAATCTTAAAGTAGTTGTTGGAAAATATGAAGAGAAATGTCATTGGTATTGTGTTAACGATTGATTACTATCCTCCTCAAGGGTATTTGGAAATCGTGCATGTTAACTGAAAACATCTGAAATGAACACAATATGATTCATGAAAGTCCCTTTTTTTTTTAAATATGTGTTTTAGTCGGAGACAATAATAGACATTAGTCAGTGTCATTGTTTCAAGCAGTTTATAAGATTTCTATAAAGGATGTTTTGTTTTGTTGCAGTAATATTTACTAATAATAAGTCAGTAATATTTATTTCATGAAATTGAATCTTAAAAATCTTGAAAAAATTTCATCATAAGCAGAACACAATTTCTGTTATTTTAACTTGTGTGGCAAAATAGCGAAATGGTTAGTGCGTTTGGCTTCAGGTCATGAGCATCGTGGTTCTAAACCCTCCAGGGGCTTGGCAACTTTGTTTGCTGTAAAGAACTGTTCTACTTAAGTTTAAGGAGTAAGGTTTGGGTGCAATGCTACACTGAATTTCAGCACAGCTAGTACCACCCTTCATTTTCCTAGTTCCAGCCGGTGCTTGCAGGTTTCACCACAGTAATAGCCACAATGGTGCCGCTGGCTTTCTCCCTGCTTTTAATACTAGCAGTGATATATGAGAAATAATCTGAAAGCGGTGTTAAAACCCAAGATCACCTTGCCTCATTCTATTTGAAGAACCATACTAGCTAGATCTTGACTGCATACGTACTAGAATACATACTAGAATACATACTGGAATACATACTAGAATACATACTATAATACATACTAGAACACATACTAGAAACATTACTAGAATACATACTTGAATACATACTGGAATACATACTGGAATAAATACTGGAATACATACTGGAATACATACTAGAATACATACTGGAATACATACTAGAAACATTACTAGAATACATACTGTAATACATACTAGAATACATACTAGGAACATTCATTGGATACATACTGGAATACATACTAGAATACATACTAGAATACATACTGGAATACATACTGGAATACGTACTGGAATTCATACTAGAATACTTACTAGAAACATTACTAGAATTCATACTGGAATACATACTAGAATACATACTATAATACATACTAGAACACATACTAGAACACATACTAGAAACATTACTAGAATACATACTTGAATACATACTGGAATAAATACTGGAATACATACTGGAATACATACTGGAATACATACTTGAATACATACTATAATACATACTAGAAACATTACTTGAATACATACTAGAATACATACTAGAATACATACTATAATACATACTAGAACACATACTAGAAACATTACTAGAATACATACTTGAATACATACTGGAATACATACTGGAATAAATACTGGAATACATACTGGAATACATACTAGAATACATACTGGAATACATACTAGAAACATTACTAGAATACATACTGTAATACATACTAGAATACATACTAGGAACATTCATTGGATACATACTGGAATACATACTAGAATACATACTGGAATACATACTGGAATACGTACTGGAATTCATACTAGAATACTTACTAGAAACATTACTAGAATTCATACTGGAATACATACTAGAATACATACTATAATACATACTAGAACACATACTAGAACACATACTAGAAACATTACTAGAATACATACTTGAATACATACTGGAATAAATACTGGAATACATACTGGAACACATACTTGAATACATACTATAATACATACTAGAAACATTACTTGAATACATACTAGAATACATACTAGAATACATACTGGAATACATACTGGAATACATACTGGAATACATACTGGAATATACATACTAGGAACATTCATTGAATACATACTGGAATACATACTTGAATACATACTTGAATACATACTTGAATACATACTAGAATACATACTAGGAACATTCATTGAATACATACTGGAATACATACTAGAATACTTACTGGAATACATACTAGAATACATACTAGAATACATACTGGAATACATACTGGAATACATACTAGAATACATACTAACTCATATCTTAACACACATCTACTTCCAATGGTTAAAATCTCTACCATCTATAACACTTCAAGAATGGAATGGTACCAAATCATAAACATTCCTAGCATATGGTAATTTCATGTCATCTGGTAACAAGCACACAAAATAACAGTAATTTTTACCAATATTACTTTGAACAACTGCTCTGTCCAGAACTTAGACACTATATAAAGAGAAGAAGCATTGCATTAACAATACATAGCTTGTCTTGTACAGTCATTGTCCAGGAAACCTATATGACTGTATAAGCATGGGTTTCTGGATATTGAAAATGATGTGGTTTATTTTGTTTTTATGTTTCCTTCCACTCCTAAGAGTTATTTTTTAAATCACAGGATGTGTACAATGGAGAAAGCCTTCAACAACATTAGTTTGAAACATAATGAAACCTGAGTGTTAAATCAAGTGAGTAGACTTTAAATTTCACTTCTGTTCTCTTGAATCGCATGATGGATGACTATTCCATCATTCCATCAAAACCTTATTGCAAACAATTTTCTCCAAAACAGATTGAGTTGATCAATCCCTGGTACCATCCTGGGTCTGGATTTTGAAACTCTCTTAGCACTAAGATAGTCATAAGTACCATTCATTAACATTGGCTTACTACTATCTTAGCACTAAGAGAGCTTCAAATATCTAGACCCAGGTAGGCAAAAGGCAAAAGCACTATTTGACAGTGCTACACTGAATTTCAGTGGAGTACCACCCAGGAGATTTTGCTCTATGTGAGAGCAAGTACATTCTCTTTGGACATAAGTTTAGCATGATGTATGTCGTAGATGCCATCAATGAAGAATGAGGAAAACACAATGCTTTTATATCATTTGATGCTAAAAATGTCATGACATCATACACAGGTTGATGTCAAAGCTTAAGATGATATAAGCAAAGCTGCTGGTTCGAAGTTCTATTCTAATGACAGATTTATGTGCATTTTGTATGATTATGGATGGAAAATCACTCTTTTTATGGAGTAATATCTTTATTGTTATCAAAAATGAAGCATAAAGGAAGGATTCACATATAAATTTTAAATTTGTTTAATCAAAGCAAAGGTCAAATTGGAATCTACAGAAAAAAGTCATCAAGATTCATCCTCTTTTTCATATTCTCATTATTATGTATTTTTTATATAAATTGTACTTTAAAGAAAATGTGTTAATGCATTTCACTTCTGTATTTGTTAATAGGCTTTTAAAACCATCTTAAAGTTTAAGCATGTAATCAATTTCAATAAATTATTCCCTGATTATTTGAAAAACTTTTCTGTGAATGCATTTTAAAAATCAGTTGAAATAAAAAAATATCTCATGATTATCATAAACAGTGATTTTGAAATGAATTTCTTAAATATGTTTTGAGTTTTCAAATACTGTTTTTGTCATAGTTTTCTTCTTATATGTTTCTCAAACTGCATTTGATTGGATTGGGATATTAAATTTAGTAATAATATGAAATGACTACAGAGCAATGTTCTTCTGTTCCTCAATGTAAAATTCAAAAGTAATTTCACAATATTGCACACAGAAACAGTTCATTCAATTGAAACATATTTTTTGTAAGTTCAATTCTTTCAGGTTTCCCAAATGTAAATTTCAAGAGCAATTGCTATTGACTCTTTCCTCAAAATATTGCTTAAAAAGAAATTTAATTCAATTAATATGTATACTGGATGCAGGCTTCTTCCTTAAGTATTGACATCTTATGGTAAACACAGTTCATAAAAAGCTTATTGCTTGGTTAAGTTCACCTACATCTTGCGACAAAAGCAATTTTATTGACACACCTCGCAATACAGAACGATTTTATGACTGCTATTTGAATGTGGCATTCACTTTTCTTGCAATAACGTGGCCATAAATATTGGTTTTCTGTCAAACCGATTAATTGTTTGAGGGTAAACGTTTTTAATGGCCTTCGGTAGGGAACTCGTATTGACACCATGTTGAACAGTGTTTACTCAGTTTTTGACTCCAAAGTTAGAAGACTTCTCGATCGAGGCTTGTATGACCTTAAAGAACTGCAGAATGACAAAAGTTTAGAATACAAAATCGACAATGGAATAAAGATTTACATTGAATTAAATCAATTGGTGCTTATTTATCTGTGAGAAGGAACAATGGATTAAAAAATTACATTGGAGTATGAAATTGTTCCATATTTTCTACCCTTAGAATCGATATAGTATCAAATCTGTCTTGCAAAATGTGAGAACTGTAGCTGACCATGTTTTATTTATGACAATGACATACAAGTTTTAGATCTGATTGAATTGTTCCATATTTCTTGACCCCGCAACACTCTCGTCGACTTCTACCATTTGAGACAGATTCATGATTCCAAAACGAATCAATTTAAAATCAAATTTATAACGAATTATTTCATAAGATTGTTAACCTGATCTTTATGAAAAAGATAAGATTTTCTGCATAACAACTTCTTTATTGTGAAATTCATGATATTTCAGTGTATATACTTATTCCTTAATCAGGTAAGGGTGTTAGGAATAAGAAATTGGGATACATATACAATAGCATTCTTTGAATTGCATGGCCTTTCACAATTCTTTGGCACTAATATAATGCGATACAGAAAAGCGTTTTGCAATATATTGGTACTTTTCATGTTTAAGTTTTTCTATGATCTCTTGACTATAAATAACAACAATAAGAACAGCAATCAATGCTCAACTGGACGTCGTTTTGTAAAGAGCAATAATTGAGTGACTGGTTTTGTACTTTTAACATGTCTGTGCTATTTTAACTTTGCAAGTTAACACTTGGTTTACAATTTTCAGTAAAATTAGGCGTTTTTTTGTTACGTTTTTCCGAAATTTACACGGAAATTGATATACTGAAACCTCCATTTTATTGGATATTTTCAGATGACTGTACTGGTTCATATCGTGGTGTTTCTGTATTGCAATATATCGATATACCGATAATACCGCATACCCTTAATTACTTCTTCAATTCTTCCCATAATTATACATGAATATTTAAATATAATAAAAACATGATTTGTTGCATCTTTTGTTAAAAGTGATATTCGGATGAGAAATTGATAGATTTATTTGAAAAAAAGAGAAAAAGAAACAACTAATTAAAAAAAAATAATTTTAATTTGAAATATTTTCTTAAACCTAATATGCAGCTGAATAAATTTACCAAAACACCTCTAAATGCATAATGATTATTTAAAAAATTAGATAAAATATTTACAATGTAAAAAGTCGTAATTAGTGATTACCCTAGATTAGATATTCACCTCATTTTAAGAATCTGAGAGCAGAAATACACAGTAGGGACTAAGCAACATGATTTAATTGTTTTGTAAGACAATCTTTTATGTGATTCCATTTCCCTAACATGCATATTTAAAAGGTGTTTAGACTAAAATGGCTGTATGCAGGTTTTGCTTGATAGGTGAAACATTTGTTCTTTTACTGTGAAAAGTGTAGGAAATGGATGTTTTATATAATTTATATATATATATATATAAAAAAGAAAATTTCAACAATTTGGAGTCTTAAAAAAACAATCTTAAGGGACTTTTACACAATAACGAACGCCGAAGAGTAATCATTGTCTCCCTAAGAGGTAAGTCAAGCAATATGATTTATTGTAAAGGAAAATCAAATCATTTTTATTGATATCCCAGCAAGTAATTTCTGTCTCCAAACACCGTTAGAACAATTTATAGCTCCAAATTTAATGTCTACTCCATCAATCAGATTTATTTTACTTCTTGCTGATTTTATTACTTGGTCAAAGGAAAACCTTGGTCTCCTGCTGTTGTAAAATTACTTTCCATCAGCTTGTTTCAACACAACTTGGCTATGAAGTTACACAAACACATGTTAATAATCATTTTACATCTTCCACTCAAGTTAAGAAATTAATAGTCTTAGTTACTGATAGTAACTACAACAAATGAATGGATACTGCTTGGCACTGTTAGTTTCCTTGAAGAAGTCTAAGATAAATGATTATGATAATAATGAGGATACTTTGCGCTGGACTCCACACCACAAGGTGTGCTCAAAGCGCCACGCTTTATTATCTTGGTATAAGGACAAACGTCACACCATTTCAAATTCTCAAAACCTTAAGAGGAATGTGTTGAAATGTTACGTGTTACCTTTTTTAGTAGCTTAGCTGAGGTTTGTTTATAAAACAATTAATTTTGTGCATAAATGATCCTTATCATATTTAATATAATGAAAAAAGAGAAACAATGAGGTTTTAGCAAATGCCTTTTGGTTTGCAGAATAATTTTTATACAAATTAAGTTAATCATGATAGATGTTTAACACTTCTTTTATAGGTATTGATGACAGAAGTATTTCCTTTGAAGAACTTTGTGCAAACATATGCATTTTATGTCAAATCAAACCTTTCTTCATTTGAGAAAACTTAAATGAATATAGTTATAATTGAAGTCTATGAAAATATGTTTATGTTAACACAGGCATGAGAGTTGTTATATTGATAAAGCCATAAGAGAACTATTAATGTTGTACACAGTTAATATTTGAAAACATAAGCAAACATGCCTTTTTAACAGGAAAGGTTCCAGGAGCTTTGTTTATGGACGAATATAGGTACAAATGTTTTCATTACCAGAAGTAAAACAACTGTACATATTCCTTTATTACAACCCATATGTTGTGAACAGCCTTTCATTATAAAAGACTCATAACTGATTTAAAGGCATTTTCCAGATGGAAGAATTTATGCAAGCACATTAATGCTTGACACAGCTGTGCTTTGTGTGAGTCCACAGAACCGTTGTCATGGAAGACATTGAAGCAAACACCTTTCAGATTGGGCTCACTGAAGCATAAGGTGTATACATTACAGACAGGTATAATGTCAGGTAGTCAATAAAATCTAATTAATCTACCTGGATTGAGGAGTTTGATCAGATCAATGGAGTGTGATTGTAGAAGGTTGTCTTTATTGCTTTCCTTCAATCAATTTCCTGAAAGAAGCTTCTGTTTTCTTATGGGAAAACAACCAGATCCAATTATAGCTGAGAAGAAAGGAAATAGCAATAGTTCAATTTGGTTAAGTGAGCCATGCATGTTTGTACTGGTGATGATAATTATTGGCAAAAACAATCCTCCTCCGTGGTGTTTCAGGTTCAAGAAAGGTATATCGATAGCGCAAAAATATAGTGGTATACCTCCTGCTGCCTGTACCAACAACATCATCATCATCATCATCATCATCATCATATTCATCATCAAGATCATATTCATCATCATCATGATTATAATCACCAACATCATCATTATCATTATCATCACCAACATCATTATTATCACCAACATCATATTCATCACCATCATCATTATAATCAGCAACATCATCATTATCATCACCAACATCATTATCATCACCAACATCATTGATCACCATCATCACCATCATCATTGATCACCTTCATCAATCACCACCCTTTTCAACATCATTATAATAATAATCATCATCCTCACTACCACATTCACAACCCCATTATTAACCACATCAACCACCACATTCACAACCCCAATATTAACCACATCAACCACCACATTCACAACCCCAATATTAACCACATCAACCACCACATTCATCATCCATCATCGCCTCTAACTGAACACTTTACACCATATGTAAGACATAAATATACTAACATTTACTTACTTTTTACTCTTTTTTTATTGACTTCTAATGATGATTGTATTTTATATGATAATTGCAACCATGAAGGAACTCTAATGAGCCAGAGATGTTTTTGAAAACGACAAAAAAAATTTTGATTGCCAATAATCAATGACTGTACAAGAAAACTACTGTTGTGTGGGAAGATATCCTTGAGTTACATCTGTTAATTGGGTTAAAGAAACAGGAGATGGAAATAACAATTTTCTTTTGGCTGAGTGATTTCATAAAGATTTTCTTCAGCTGATGTTCTTATCCAGAAAGCAACAACTGAAAATACTTTCCTTCTAGCCAAAAAGAAACCAGGAACAAGGAATTTAACGGATAAAATTTCATACGTATTCTACTGCATTAGACATGCTCATATCTGTTAAAAATATCTTGTTATCATTTTTCTGTCTGCCACTCCTACGACTTCAATTACTACCATTGTTATCTGAGTGAAATGGCAAGAAGTATTGTCGTAGATGAGATTGTAGAACACAGTTTTTTTCCTCAGCAAGACACGTGCTGCAGGCAGTTTGTACAGACTATCACCGTAGGTACATGGCCATTTTCTGAAAATGTCAGGAAATGAGTTGACATGGAAGAAACAATTTTGGTTGATGCAATTTTCTGATCTGTTGAGCAATTTTTCTATACTTTTATTTTAGGAACAGTTTCTTTTATTCTTGTTTCTTTTTCTTGTAATTCTAAAAGGGATTTGTTATTTTAGTAGCATTTCCTCTATCTTGTATTCAAGAGGGTTTTTTGTAAGAATTTAAAAAAGAATTATGAACTCTGTATATATCTTTATTCATATATATTAACAATTTCAGACATAAAATTTTTTTGATAGAGCTAATAAATCCTCTAAAGTATTGATGCTTGATTTAGAGAATCTTTAAATCATAAGAAGCATGCTCCTGTACAAAAATGGATATATACAAATATTTATTCATCTCATGATTTTATTGAATGAACCTTCTAGTAATTCAATATCCTGTTAAGATAAGAAATTAATGTAAAATGGTTTTAATGTTTGTACAGACATGTTAGATCAATATGAACAGCCCTCTAAAAGATGATTTTTTTTATCAAAGATAAGATTCAGCGTTATTTGCATTAATTTTGATCAAAATATGAGATTTATGGAAAACTGATGCTCGACAAATAATCTTGAAATTCTCAGCAAAATAAACATTTCCTCCCAAATTGATAGTGGTTGGGGGAAAAAATAACAGTAAATGTTTAATGTTCATTCATTAATGACAGCTTCATGCATTTGCTACCATTAGAGAAAGGAAAAAGTTTGATCCATTTTTTTAACAAATTTCACAAGAGAAAGAGGTTTGTTTTTGAGAGTTATGGATCATTATTCGAAACACTTAAGGCTTCATCCATGGTTTATTGGATTTAAAGGTTCCCTCAGGATATAGGTCATTGCCACTGCTTCATTCTGGAAAGGTTTTTAAAATCTCATTTCTGTGCTGTGTCACTTGTTGTTGCAATTAAACAAATGGGGTCGATTTTCGTTCATCGCAGAATTGAAAACTTTAATGGAATAAGTGATCCTTCATTTGTGCGTCCATTACACTTTATTCCTCCAATAGCTAGAACTTAAGAATTGTTGTCGATACAGCATCATGAAATTTGCATATGAATTTGACCTTTTCTGTAAAAAAAATTTATTGCTTAATTATCTCAAGCTAGTGACCATGCAATCCCAATTATTTTCTTTTTAAGTAGAAGAAGAAGTATTTGTGGTTCCTGTAAACCAGGGGGCGGGATAGCACAGTGGTTAGCGCGTTCGGCTTCGGATCAAGAGGTCCGTGGTTCGCATCCCGCCAGGGGCTCGGCAACTTTGTCTGCAGTAGAGAACTGTTCTACACGCAATAAGGTTTGAGTGCGATGCTACACTGAATTTCAGCGCAGTACAACCCATGGTTCGCTAGTTCCAGCCGATGCTCGCAGGTTTCACCGCAATGCATAGCCACAATGGTGTTGCGGGCTTTCTCCCTGCACTAATACTAGCAGCCGCGATATAAGTGAAATACTCTTGAAAGTGGCGTTAAAGTGGGGCTCCCGGGTAAAATCACCTTATTTAACCAAGCCAAATTGTACACTTATATGCATGTTTTCATAATATATCCTTCTTGACTTGATTTTACGTCAGGTTTTAACAAGTTTAGATAACTTGATTATGTTAATAATTTCGATTGAAAAAAGGATAGTCAATTGCCTTCCCGATCGTGTTGTTCCGTGAAATCAACCGGATGTGACGTCAACTGTGGAAAACACACGTGACGTAGCCGCCATAACAAATGTAAACAACACCACATTTCATAATTTTTAGGTGATCGTGGTCTCGTAGCTATTGAAAACTCAGAACCTTTTAGGTTGATGTTTTGTAAATATAAGTGCTGAACGAAAATTAAGAAAAAAGGAAAAGGCTTTTGATGACTTTTATACGTCATTATGGAAACAATTCGTATGATAAATTCGCAGTCTCAAACCACTGCTTTACACTGTCTACACGGGTAATGCACCCAATTAAAAACACCGGTGAGTGACTCCTTGTTATAATTTCCTAAAAAAAAATTCTTCGTCAGTTTACTGTCGAATGTATCAATATCACTTCGTTTTTCAGCCTCAATGAAACAGCTGATTTGTCATCGTACGTCTCTCGAACGCAGCTCTCGTCATTCGCCGAGTTTTGTTTATATTTCGCTGCCGTGACTTTCGAAAGGCGGCCTCAATCTACACCAGTACAAGTGTATGAAAAAAACATTTGAACAATCGGTGAAGTTTAATTTGTTGTACTGGGGATTTTGAGTATATTACAAAATCATATCTATGATATGAACAAAGATAATTTGTTGTTTATACTAGAATTAGAATTAGAAGGGTGAAAAATTACCAGATGACACCATTTACATTTTAGTCTTTCAACTCTAAATTTCAAAATGATATATACTTTGATTATTTCAACATTTTTTTGTAAAAGAACTATAAATACAAAGCAAAATGGAGTGAATCAAATAAATTTTATTATTATTTAAACAGAAGGGATTTATAAAATTTAATTTATACAATCAGATTCAATATCAAATATTGCTTAAATTATTCTCCCTAATCAGGAAATTAAATATAATTTTTTGCAAAGCTTGGAAATTATGTAAAGCCCAATTATTCTGTGTGCCAAACTTGACTTTCAAAATTAAGTCAATCATCTCAATGCATTTCCTCTCTCTCTCCCCCCCCCCCCCCCCCCCCCCCCCCTTTATTTCGAATAACATAACATTAAGACTGACATACAAAAATATATGGTTTATTCTATTTTTGTAATATGAATCTTATCACATGCATTTATAATCTATATTTTATTAAATTGTCAAAATAGTATTCACTTGAGCAGTATTTTAATGCTGTGACAGAATGATGACTTTTTATGATATTTGGGGTGGAGTGTCTTGAAACAAAAACGCTTTTTTGTGCACAGAAGATTTCTTAAAATGACTGAACAAATTTTTTTTTTTTTTATTGAATTAGTTAAATATCTTGGTTATAGACATCAATGCATGAATTTATTCAGCATCCATAGTAGTTTATTTTATTGTATAAGGCAATGCTTAGTTAAAGTTAATATTTAGAAGAAAAATAGCAATTAAAGCAAACAAGGGAATTTGGTGTGCTGTTAATATGCAAGTAAATAACATCACAAACAAAACACTGTGCTTGAGCATTCTTATTTATTATTTGTAAACTTTATATAATAATTTATCTTTTTTTGTTGCAACACCAAAAAAGAAAGAAAATTTAATTGCACCAATTTTTGGAACATTATTTCACTGTAGTTCTGTTGTCATATATTTTATTTTAATATTTATAAAATTTATATATTTTAATCTTTTTTTATCATTATTCCTAGTGAATAGGTGAAGGGCGATTGATCAGCTTATTTCCAATTCCAACAAAGGTAATATGATAAATGGACGAAAGAATGAATGAAGGTTCAGAATATTTGATAATTTTTGTGTTTGGTCAGAAAAAAATAAAGACTGGTCATGCATTTTAAAACACGGAAAGCTTACAATAAAATTCCATATCGAACATCGGCCATGCACAAATAAATCATTTAATGAAATCAGCAAATAATTGAAAAAAATTGCCAGATTCAACCACCACAAGTTATTATGATTTTACTATGCATTCGTAAAATGTTATCATAATTTTCAATTTTATGATAAATAAAAAGTATGCAGCTGGTCATTTCATTTTGAATCTGTCCACGATACATTGAATTATTTCACACTCGTGTATTTTGCTGCGTTGTACGTACGTGCAAGTTGACTTACGTAACGAGCGGCATTTCGCTAAATCAAAAGACAAAAATACAGTCACACAAAATATGTTTGTTTAAATCATCATTGTCCTTACATTGGCAAGGGCATTTGTAAAAACACGTACGTTACCCGATGTCTTTTCGACCGAAATTAGTACTGTTTTGAGGTTCGAGTTCAACATATGAAGAGACTCACTTCCGGGTTATGTAATGGACATTTATTCAACTTTATCGTCATTTTTATTTTATTTCCTTTTTACTATTGCGTCAGAAGTTCATAAGGAGATATCTTGCCAATTTTTGTTTAAAATGGTCGACTGGTATGGCTGCTACAATCCGCGCTATTTCATTGTCTGACAGTGTAAAGATACGACAGAGGCCATCTGTTTTCCACAGGTGACGTCACACATTCCATAGGACGAAATCGAGGTTTTCCCGGTGTTTATCGTAAAGTAAGATGGCCGACACGTCAAAATAGCGACGTAAACGGTGGAGTTTTCAACTTCTTTTACGATTTTCTAAAAACATCCTTCATCCGAATAGCTAAGGTATTTGTGATATTGATGACTTTTAACTAATAAATGTGTTTTTCACGTCTATTAGATGTACATGCGAAGCAAAGTGTATATAGACGGAACATTTTGGAGCCAAATCACCCGGGAGTTGCACTTTAAACCCCAACTCACATCACCTCACCACACCTCCTGTAAACCAGCTTTTCAGAAAGGAATGTTATGTTTATTTCAAAAGTGTTACGTACATGTGATAATAATTAAAGAATTCATTCCAATAGCTTTTCATGACTGTCCAAAATTTCTTGACTTCTTAACACAAATTGAACATGGTAAATAAATTAGATAATTTTCTCTTGTACATATTCCTGTCCGCCTCATGCTGTACAATGTTGTAAGTAACGTGTTGTAAATATCTGGAGAAAGCTTTTTTAAGTTTTTCTAGAATGAAGAAAATATGTTTCAATAAAAAAACTAATTTGGTATTGGTATTATGATGCTTAACTGTCCTGGAATGATGTTCATGATTATGAAGAGAATTCGCAAGAAAGAAAAATAATGTGATGAAGTTAAAAGGAAAGTTTAAAACTTTTATTCCAAACATTTTAGTTTTAATACGTGTATTTAAATAATTAATGATTCAAATGGTCAGAATAAGGTGAGGAGCTTTCAACCAATGTATCTCACTTTTATGGTAATTTTTAGTCTTCAAACTTCCTTTAGAGATAATAAGTTAAAAGCATGATTTTGAAATGTTAATTAGAAATTTGAAATTTTTATGATAATTATCAGATATTGCAAATGAATCATCTCCATAAGTGTATAGGGAATGTTTGCATTGATCATGCAGTAAGAATTGAAATGCACATGCTTTATACATAGTGTACCAAACAGAACTGCTGCACTGTTGCACCTTTTAATGTTTTTGTGTCAAGGGAATATGCTGGTGTTGCTATTTCCAAGTTTATTGTGAATTTTTCCATATTTTATGGCAGTTTTGTTTTATAGGCCTATTAAGATTGTCTTTATCTGTTTTGCAAGTAATGAATATATTTTTAAATCAAAGTAATGCCTTGATCTGCATTCTAGATTGACCTAGATTTGTCTGGCACAAAGGTCATGCAAATCAATCACAAATATTGGCATCGATAACACAAAAGAATACAGGGGCTATCAATCAACTATAAGTCAATAGATCTGCCATATTAGAAGTGGTCTATGTCAGCTGTAATTTGATATAGCCTTCATGTAACCCACCCATTGCTCACTGTCAAAACTCTGTTACAGCCAGATTTGTGTAGTGTTTTCTGTGACTACGGTACTCCAGTTCTTGCCTTTAAAGAGCCACTCCATGAGTTGTTGGAGTCATTTATGCCAAACTTATTCAATGGTGTCATTTGATCGCAAAATATTGACTGTTAGCAAAAATAACACATTTCAAAACTATTTGTTTTTTACAGTGACAATATGAAGGTAGAACATCACAATTATGATCGAAAACCAGACAGTGGCGCGCTTCAAATAGTCAAACGTAATTTTTGAGAATTATCTAAATCAGCCGAGAGGGCAGTTAGGAGTTGATAGTGTTTGTTAGGTTATATAACTAGTATCCATGTATATTGGACGTGATATCTACACCTCTGTGCATTTATAAGGCTGTTTTTAGATTTTCATGGAAAACAAGTATTTGTCTTTTGGACATGAAAAGTTAAGATTCTAAATCATCACATATGACATTTAGGTTCGTATCAAAGGTAAATAATATGTTATGAAAATGACGGAGTGGCTCTTTAAGAGAATTTGATCATTTCATGTACACACTGCTAGTGTCTAAAATATTGCTCAAGCTATGCACAACAATAACTTACTCAAATTTTAAATCAATCTCTTTAGTGTTTTGCTACAGGTCCTGAATCTGTATCCCCAATTCTTAATTTCTGGTCTCTCAGAGTGTAAATGAGAAATTTCATTCAAAACCTTACAGTTCCTTTGATGAACCCTTTAATGACTTAATTTATTATTGGGACCTGGCCCCGATTTTTGACACGAACTTAAGTCTGAGATTTTGCTCAACTCTGAGTTTTTACTCAAATTTGAGAATTAAAACTCAGAAATTTGGATTTCTCCAAGAAAAAATGCATCACTACAATTCCAATCAAAATGCATAACTACAATTCCAATCAAAATGCATAACTACAATTCCAATCAAAATGCATAACTACAATTCCAATCAAAATCCATCACTACGATTCCAATCAAAATGCATAACTACTGGAATTGTAGCGATGCATTTATTCATAAGATACATCCGACTTTTGACACGAGCTTAACGTCTGAGATTTTGCTCAACTCTGAGTTTTTACTCAAATTTGAGAAAATTCAGAAATTTGGATTTCTCCAAGAAAACTGAGTTTTATTTTCAACTCAACTTGAGTAAAAAAACTCAAAATAATTGAGTCAGGAGGGTAACTTAAGTCATTATTTGAGATCAAAATGGTGTATAGGAGAAGACGACAACACCTCGAAAGAAATAAAAAGGAAAAATTGAGAAAACTCTGAGTAAAAAAATGAAACTCAGTTTTGAATTTGAGTAAAAACTTGTGTCGAGAAATCGGGGCCATATGATATACTCTTTAACTTGTGTAAGTCGATCTTGCATAGGGCTAGGCGATTTATGTACAATGGAAAAATGTGTTTCATTTAATGTTAATTTTGGGGCAAATTTTGATTGGAATTGTAGTGATGCATTTTGATTGGAATTGTAGTTATGCATTTTGATTGGAATTGTAGTGATGCATTTTGATTGGAATTGTAGTGATGCATTTTGATTGGAATTGTAGTGATGCATTTTGATTGGAATTGTAGTGATGCATTTATTCATAAGGTACATCCAATTTCATCAGAAAATCAGGCCATGGTAGTTTTGCAGACTTTTATTTATCATACATGACATTTTAATGAATCAGCTACGTTCCATTTTAAAGACAATTTATAAATAACTTTCATTTTCATTTTCTCCAGAGTGTCTTTCTACAAACCTTTTAAGTAAAATATCCTTGATTCTGATAATTGTTTATCATCATTCTGCTTCAAAAGTCTTAATTAACTTTATTGACAAAACCCTGACAATGTTCTCGTGACATACAACAGACCTACTTCTTATCTATAGGGTCCTTGAGTAAAATATGAAATCTCGTCATCATGTCCCCATTTCAGTTAATCAACTTCATTGACCTCATCGAAAAAAGACGAAGATACAATCAAAACGCCACTTAATCAAGTTTTATAACAAAAGATTCTCTGGACAACACATTACTTGTCAGCGGGAACTTGTTTACAATGGAGCTTTTTCCGATCCAATCAATTTCGGGCATTCTCTCTGGCCATATTGGCCAAGAAATGATAAATTTCTATGGAGACGATGGACAAGTCATTTCTGGTCAATGTTCAAGATAATCTATGTTTGATGAAATGGTTCTGGAAAGCAAATTATTGACATCAAATGAAAGTAGTCAGATTATTTCTAAGATTAGTGCTTAATTCTTATAGTGTGTCTAACAAACAAGCCCATTTCCCCAAGAAGTTATTAACAAATCATATTTTTCCATTCCATGCAATCAAAGGAATCGATGGTTGACCTGTGGACCAAGATCATTAATTCATATAGGTTGATGGACATATGTCCATCATGGTCAATCTCCTGCAGTACTTATGATTGATAAAAAATTTCTTGTTTATATATGTTTATCCCTAAATATACATATGGTTGTACTTACAAATAAGTTCATTTTCCCCACATAAATTTTTTTTTAACGTTTGAGCTTTTTCAATTCAAATCAATACTTGCATTCTTCCAAATGTATTAACCATGATGATATAGTCTATCAGGTACAATGGACTTATGTCTTTTAAGTAACTTTTACTGGTAAAGTAACATTTGACATTACTGACATCCTTGTAAACTAAGACTGTTTTAAAGCTAATCCTCTGGGGAGGTGCATTACCAACAAACAAGCTCATTTTCACAGTAGGAACTTTTTTATGATGGAGCTTTTTCCAATATCCGTTTCATTCTGTCCTGATCAATTGAAAAAAATCATTAATCTTGAATGTCACGTCGATTTTGATCAGTATCAAATTTACCTTTTGTAAAATGTCATCTACAACTTTTAACACATTATTCATCATCATCACATAAAACACTTAATGTTTTAAACTTATTTTGTAGGGATAATTGTGATTCTATCAACAGAGTTGCATGGCATTCATTATCGAAGAAACTTGATCCTTTTGTAAAACGTTATCCTATGAAATAATAGAAATCAATGTAAGAGATCGCTTTGAATGCTTTACAGTGACTAGAAATGAAGATGTAGTATCAATGAAGGCTATCAAAATAAATGCAATATTTTTATCATATTGTCTCAAAGTGATAATGGCAGCCATAACGATTAGAAAGTTACTTGTGAATTGAAAATCCATTAAGACAGAAATAGAGATCCAATTTTATGCCTCATTGATGTTTTAAACTTTACACAAACCTTGGAAGCAGTCAACTGACCAAGATGGTATTTTTTTAGACTTGATGGTCAATCTTAAAACTTTGCCTTTAGTGAAACATTTTCTATAGCATCTTCAAATATTTACGGTGGACAGCTAGGTTTGACATAGAAATGATGATGTTAGATGTCTGAACTCTCATGCAAGATATGATATTAAGTCAATTCCTTTGCCTTTTATGAATATCAGAATTTCAATGGATAATGATCACCACTATTAAACTGACCAGTTCCAATATCATTCTTGATCAGGATGTGTTGACTGTATGGGTCGAATCTGTTCCTGGATGGTGCTTGGTCTGAGACCGACATCGGGAGTGATTGATGTAGCCTGAGGTATTGGTCAGATCGTCCATTACATTATCAGGAACTGGTCCAGATAGAATCTCATGGAACTATGAGTTCTTCTTGAGAATGTTCTTTGGAATGTCAATTGATTCTTCAGTTATTAATCATGGAGTATCTTCTGGCTTCTTTTCATGACGCTTTCAGGATCTTTGTGCTTCAATGGAATGGTTTTTCAATCCTTGTCTTCTAGATTCTGTCTTCTTGTCTTTCTGCGTTAACTTTTTTCCATCTGTCTTATTTGAGAATAACAACATTTTTATATGATTTATAGGGTAGATATATTTTAATGTTAAAAATTAATATCTTTTACACTTGTCCACATTACATTTAAAGAGGATTGTAGGGTGATTATAAAAAAGAACAAAATTATAATTTGTCCAAAAAATAAACATTTAACTGTTTTGACAAAATTACCTATTCATTTGGAGATTTATGATATGCAATTCATAAAGATATATGTTCAAACACTATGACTCTATAATGTGCTTGCAATTATTGCATTGTTTTGAAGACTTGATCATTAGTTCACTATTAAGTAAATAATAAATGACAATATCAAAATGGAAATGGAATATTGAAATGGTTAAGGATATGTTCTATTACTTTTTCCCTTAAAAAGCCAAATTAACTGTCTCTGAAGATGTAAACTTTTTGGAAGTGTTGCCAATTTCTGATATAAAATGTTCTGCAATATTTTCTACCCTAAATTTTTATCGTAAGTTGTTGTTACTTATACGAGGGCTTGGAGAAGAAGGAAGTTGTAAGGAGTGTGGGAAAGTAAAACAAATGCGCATGCGCACACAAATTATCTTCTGCGTGTGCCCAAATGCTTGTGTAGAATTACGTATGTCTTGATTAAACTTAATGGGGGATTGTGAATAATAGCAAAGGTAGCTGTTTAGCAATCAACAAGAAGTTATAAAAGAAACATTTATGTTTGCACAAACAAAAAATATTAAATTACCATTTTATGAATTTGAGTAAGGACATGTGAAGCATCTGATGTCTTTGATTCCAAACTTCAAAGGCAAGGGCGCTGCTAATGGCTGAAATATTGCCATCGTGGCGTTAAACAATAACTCACCTCACAAAGGCAAGGATTTTCTCATAAATTAAATTTTGTGGGGAAAAAACAACATTTTATGAATATATTTCTATACACGAAACAACTATCAAGTTTATAGTTTCTGAAAGAGACTTGCAATATTTAGCCTAACAAACTCAAGATCAAAGATTTCAAAAGCACAGTACAACTAAAGTTGTTTTTAACTATAGCTTTTTTTTCAATTTAAGTCGTCAAAACAAATATATTGAGAATCTCACCAAAGTGTCTTCTGATATCAAATATATCAACACGATTCTATAAAAGTTGCCTTGGATATTTTGACTTTTATAGACTCATGTTGATATATTTGATATCAGAAGACACGAGGGTGAGATTCTATTTATCATCCAAAATCATTTTTCATTTCCATTCCATGAAAAATCTCTGTTTCAGTGCGGTGATGTAATAGCACTGTGACGTCATGATGTTTATGACGTCATAGCATTGTGATGTCATTACTTGATGATGTAAAACAATTGTGATGTCATGAATTTGACTGTAACAGGGTATTGTTCAAAATCTACTGTAAAAACGATATCTCCTAGGAGATATCGCTTGATCTTCGATCCACAAGCGATATCTCCTGTGGAACACAGTTTTGGATGATAAATTTAGATATTTATCATTTTTATTGTGGGGGGAGAAATTCTTCAATATGTGTAAAATGACTTAATTGCAGGTATCTGGAAGTCAAGAAAAGATATAATTGTTCATAATCAAAATTTGGTATTCATTTATTATAGACATTCATGAATTGAAGACAAATGATTACTCATGCAGACAGGACATTGTTGTCAACCATCACATACAATTTCTATACCATTTATGTAGAAATTTAATGTTATGCCATTCTCAAAGGACACTCAAATTTCCAAAATCAAAATAAATGTTCCACCTACACAAACACCTAAAAGAGACTGATAGAGCTATTTTGAGAAAATGTTCATTAACTTGAAATAATTGTCAATTGATCTCCCTTAGCAAGAAGTGTCTTTCTAAACCATCAATAATAACAAGCAATTCTTATTCAATACAGAAACACACATTGAGTTTGTTTTATGGTTGACTCGAGTAAAGAGCATCTCCCAGAGACATCATTCTCTGGTTTACTGTTTCCAATCTGGCTGTGTGTCAACTCTTGGAGACATTGCTTCATGGCATTAATCCTCTTCTCATGTGATGGTACCATAAATTACTCTACAGTCATAAGGGTCTAACCATATATAGTTATCAGATTTAAAACTTATTCACTACAATTCTGAAAATTCATCTTATCAAAGATTTACCACATTTGGAAAGTATTTGTCCCGATCCAAATTTTTATCTATCTCTGTTGTCAATCCCCTCCATATGTGTTGTTATCCACAAACAAATCTGGAGTCATCAGGGGCTTTTTACCAGAGTAATAAGAGACTAAACCAAAGAAAATGGGGTATGAAATCAGGTTATCAAAATGATTACTATTTTCCTAGAATTTTAACATTTAAAACATGAAAGACTTTCCACATTTGTCACAAGCATTTTATTTATTCCAAAGCCAAAATTTTCTCACTCGATCTCTGTTGTCAATCCCCTGTGTATGTGTTGGTACTACAAACAACTCTGGAGTCATGAGGGGCTAGGTACCAGAGTTATCAGAGACAAAACCAAAGTAAATGGGCCATGATATCAGGTTATCAAAATGATTACTATTTTTCCTATAATTTTTACATTAAACCTGAAAGACTTTCCACATTTGTCACAAGCATTTTATATTTCCCAAGCCAAAATTGTCTCACTCTTGTGTCAATCCCCTGTGTATGTGTTGGTACTGCAAACAACTGTGGAGAATCATGAGAGAATATAGGTACCAAAGGAATTATCAGAGCCTAAACCAAACAATAAAATGGATCATGATATCAGGTTTATCAAAGAATTATTTTTTCCAAAAAATTTAAACATTTAATTTCTCAAAGAGTCTCCAAATTTGTGATGAGAGTTTATATTATTTGCTGTGTTGACAACGCTGCATTGATGAAGGTCCAACCATGTTCCACACACACCATGCTGATGAAGTACAAAAGCCCACACATGCAGCTGTCTATCCATGGTTATGTATACTATTATATGTACACAATGACAATATTTCTATGTCCATTGGAGGAACAACCAAAGTTTTAGATTGGCCTTTAAATGCAAGTTAATTTATTTAACTTACATGACAGAATTATGAGAATTTTCGGCAAAACTGTTCACACTACACTCAGTTCAAGCAAATGAAAATATGAACTAAGAATTAACCAATTTTTCTCAACTTGACTGATTGACATCTTGTTACAATAACTGCATCATGAGACAGCTGATCATAATCATTACCACAAAATTGAATATTTTCAAGACTAATAGCAACAGCTATTTTTGGTCAGTGACTAAACATCTAAATGTTCTTCCCAGATAAGATTACAAAATTGACCATTACTCACCGTCAAGGTTACAGCCATGTCATGTCGTTTATCTCTGATAATCCTGTTTAGCAATTCAAATAAGCATTAGCATATAACATGATTATAGTATTGGCTATTGTGGCTAATCAAGGAATCATGTTATAAGAATACAGACATCTTAGATTAAAAAAATTATAGGTTTTTGGTCTAAAAAAGATACTTTGTATGAAAAATATAATCCAATGTTCAACAGACTGAGTGGGAATTAAAGTGGAATAGCAAGGGAATTATTATATTATTTGGCAGAAATTGTTAATTGTCATTGTTTTATGGTTTGAGTCAGCAAAGAGAAGCATCTATATTACCAGCAATTCTTATAGATGCCGTTAAGTTATTACAATCTTGAAAAGGTCTTGTAACTATAAGGATTAAAATTGTTCATAACCATATTCGGCGGCACTGAACATGCTATCCCTCCAGGGTAATAATTCTCATGATGCTTTGAGCATGCTTTGTCATAGATATATGCTCAGCATAAGAATGTTATTATTATTAGTATTAGTATTATTACTATCATTATCTTTATCATTATTATCATTATTATTATTATTACGGGGAAAAAACTGAGAATCCTAACTACAATGTCCATTTTTGATGTTATGGATGTTAAACTAGTAAATGTAATAAATAAAGAAGTTGAAAATCAATAACATAAAAACTACTCCTTAATTACCTCAAAAACAACTAGCATGCTTCAACAGCTCAAACCAGTTTGAGTTCCAGGAATGACAACTCAATAGACCAACATTAACAGGTGAAGGAATTCCTCATTGTCATATCTCATCACAATATTTGAAACTGTAATATCTCAGTTTGGTATCATCAAACCACAGGGCCTTGATTTTCAACACATACGAACCATAAAATTGTCACTACAAAACATGACAATCTATCACAAAACATGACTTTCTACTGAATCTCGAAACATTGCATCCCACTGTCTGGGTATTTTATGAATAAGAGCATCAAGCTGCCATATAATAAATTCACCTTTGTTATTTCTTAACTCCCAATTCTGATGCATATTTCACTGCTTTCTGGATATGGGATACACAGTCTAAAAGAAAGAAAATTAACCAAATTTCCACTGAATCTCTAAACATTACATCCCTCTGTCTGGGAAATTTTATGAATAAGAGCTTGATGCCATGTAAAATATTCATTATTGTTATTTCTCAACTCCCTTTAGGCACACAATTCTGTTGCTTATATCACTGCTGTCTGGATATAGGATACTCAGACGGGAGGGAAGAAAATTACTCAACCTCTCAGATTAGCCACATTATATAATGTGTCATCCATCCAGTGATAAGCCGTGTCTGCTTTTGCTGAACTTTATTGATACTTTCTTATTACCGAGATGTGCACAGGCCAATAAGCCATGCCACAAATCATCTGCCCCAACCTGTGTTGTGATATCATATCAGTTTCATAAATATCTGATATTTCTAATTATTACAGAATCTGATTAAAAGGCGTCACACCATAGTGCCTCCAATGGAATCTCTTGTGTCAAACAATTAGAATTAGGAAACATTGCATATTATTGATGAGATCAAAACTCTTAACTGTGGTGTCTGCATTTAAAATCAGCATCACAAAAACTTAGGATTCAATGGCATCAGAATACTGTGGCTAATTCACAGCTCGATTCCTGGTGTATGTCTTTCAGTACATTGTTGTCAAATGCCAACTGTTCTTGGTCCTGCTGTACAAACCTTAAACCACTAAGGTAGCTTTTGTGCAGTTTTACAGAGTCCTGGTATCATGTCAAAATTAAGTTTCTACAAATGTTTTGGTTGCGTAAATATTCTGTAACCAGGTGATCACTAATTAAAATTTGCAGTCTTTCAGACCCATGAGTTTTATACCCCACATGAGCAAACTGACTCTCCAGGGAGAATGAGAGTTCGTTCTCTATGGTTCATACTATATAAGATGATGGTCATAATCAAATCATAATCAACTCTTCATCTCTCTGGAGAATTCTCTGAAAGTTGTCAACCACAAGTTAGTCTCCTGAGGCCATCTTGTTTGACAACATCACCAGACAATTTATCAGTACAGACAATGTAAATTCAGTCATCACTTAGCCTCAGACTTGATAAAATGAGATGCTATGATGTTAAGAAGATAAGATTAAGAAACAAGACTTTACAATTTTATCAGACAAACTATTTGCATCTGTATATTTCTTTCAATGGTAAACTAGCTGTAAATGCATCAGACTTTTATACTTGATTATATGATTTGTCTGAACTATGATTTCATCAAAGCTGATAACATAATACTTAAACCATTATTACTTTCTATTTCATCTGCCAATAAATAGAATGAAATTTTGATTATAAAGTCACTTGCAACATTTAGGTCTGTTTTCTATATCCTGTTGTACAAGACTAAATGAATCATTAAAGATGATTTGAAATTCTAAGCAATTGCATGAAATTCATATTGAAATTATTTCCTGCAAAGTGCAAATGTTTTCAAGATGACTCATAGACTTGTATAGCAATACCATGCATGATTGTAAACATAACAAGAATATCAAAGGTCAACAAGATATATTTCAAACATAATAATATTTTCCAAACTCTGGTTGATAAAAAATGTTTTGGACAAAATCTCGATCAACTGTCTATGTCAATATTTTCTCACACAAATTTTTGGCCCATGTTCATAACATTAGATTTGTTTCCTCATTATCAGCATCTCTTTTGTCAACATACCATATCCTTTCATCTTTGAGAAAAAACTCTAATCTCTTTTGAAGACAAGGTGATCCACTATATTCATTTTGCATAGTTTCCAAGATCTTCATCGGGAGCCACCAACAGAAATGAGGTCATGTAAATAATGTGTATGTGATGTTGACTTTGTATCAATATTATTATATACAGATCACACTGACAACAAGACAACAAAGATAGATATTTGTATGATATTGAATAATAACGAGATGCATGGAGAATTCCAGCAAACATGAATGGTCAAAGTACTTCCTACATCCAATCAAAGCTTAGAACTTGGTTACTTGAAGATAGCTTTTAACGCGAATAACACAAGGTACCCATTTCACTGCTTTGTAGGTAGAATCAAATAAAATCTCTTATCTTCTTCCATGAAAAAAAGTCAAACAAAAACATAGACGTTCCCTTGCTCTCAAAGCTGTTAGACCAAATCAAATCACCAGTTCCCCAACCAAAGAGTAGTTAAGTTTCAGTATCAGCGACATTGACTCTCTCTTTGTGTTCTTAATCATCTTTTCTTGAAGCAACGAGCAGTTTGAGGTTATAGACCTCTTACTTTTCCACCTCAGAGATCAATTATAAAAACATCATTTAAAAAAACCCAAACTTGTCTGAAAATCAGACATTGACAGAACTTTAACTTGGACATAACTATCTCCTTCACTGACTTTAATCAATCCCATTCATGATGTTTTAAAAAAAAAATGTAATGTTTTTTCGGCATTGAAATGTTGTAGCAAGATGTTTTTCCATCCAAAAAACTAAATAAGTTTTGTAAGATTGATTAAAGAAGAGACTAGCGTACTATTTATGCTGAGAATTTGACAGATTCACGCTCTTTGGATGAAAAACATATTCTACTGAAGTCTTCTTCATATAGAGATGCATGATGATAAGGTGTAGCAAGAAATTCTGTAGGCTGATGTTGAGAAACCTTTGAGGCGGTATCGTATTGTGACATAGTTTGACAAAGAATTGTTGACCCTGACATTATTTATAGTGCTTAGAACATCATGACTAAAAAACTGCAATATATGATGAGTGAATGTGTGAAAATTGTTCAGCCTCTGTACATATATACATACTGGAAACTTTTTGAATAAACTTTTGGTTTTGAAATGCTGAAACCAGAATTTTTCCTTGTCCTGTTGCTTTACAATGACTGGAAAATTCAATTGCTGGATATAAGTTATTCTCACACATAAATAAGTTGATCATCTGTAACTTTTTGTCATGATCTTTTTATTCTCTATGTCTTTCATAATAACTTTAAAACTGTTCTGCTTTTAAATACTACACAAATCGTACACATCACACCAATGGAACAGAACACAATGGTAGTATCAAGTAACTTGTATGTATCAGAATATGGCATTATCACCAAAGGAAAAGAACACAATGATAGTGGCAACCAAATTGAATGTGTTCAAAACAATTGCAGAGTGTTTCAAGGTAAATCACAACATAAAGGAAACAGAAAGAAGTGCCGTCACTGCAGAGGAAGCAAAAGTATCACTTAACTGTAGAATGGATTCCCTATGGTTGACCAGAAGATTCCATATAAATATCTGTTGACTCTTGTGTCACCCTTCTGCCTTTCAGTGACCAGTAACATTCACTGAGCAAACATTATCATGGCAAACTTGGCAGTGAACCAGCGATGTGCCATCTTCAGCAAATTTGGGCTGTATAGGTGCCCCCCCCCCCCCCAGGTAGTAAATGTGCTCATGGTGCCACCTGCAGTATATTAGCCTAGGCAATCATCAGTAGGATGCACAAGAAATTCAGGAACATTTACAGTGCAAGATATATTTTTCATAAGTTTGCATGGAAACAGCTGAATGTCCTTTCATACTGAAGTTTTAGAAAGAAGGCAAAATAGGTATTGAGTTAGTATTTTCACAGAATATCTCCAACACAAAGTGTGGTCATAAATTGCAGCTTAATCAAACTTGATAAAAACAAATATATTAAAACAATTTGGTAATTATTTCTCTAAAGCTTTGAAATTGATAAAAGACAGTTTGCTATTCAAAAGTTTTCAAATTTTTCATTAAAACATGTCTTTATGTTCCGTTACTATCCCTTTGAAATTCTGAAAAGATTTTGGAAGGGTAAAAAGGGTGAAAGGGTTCAGAATTCTTTATAATAAACATCTTGAGATAACTCAATTCAGTCATTCATCTTAATTTCAGACAATTAAGAACCTAAGTATCATGTTGAATTATGGAAAGAGTAAGTCCCAGAAAGACAAAACTTCCATGTTGTCTCCCATGAAAATTGCCCTGTCAAAACTAGGTAAAGAATCAAATTAAAGTTTTCAAAAACATTTTAATATCACAGATGGAATATATTACAACTGTCATCCTGAAATCAAAACCAAATTGAAAACAATTTTGATATGTTGCAGGGAAAACATTATTTATTATTTGAATTTTAAAAATCTGTTTATAAAGTACAGAAAAGTGAAATATATACTCTAAATAAACTAAGACTGTTGAAAGGCTTTTGTGTGTCAAGGACAGGATCAAACTAACTTTCTCTGCTCGGTATAATTCAAAGCATATTGCTTATAGTATTGGCATTGTTTAAGAAAAATAGATAAACATTCTTGAAGTTTATGAAAAAATTCCATGTCAAATAAGTTTTTTTTAAGAACAGGTAAGTATAAAAGATAATAGGAATGTAAATCTTCAGGTAACTGAAAATTAAGCATATCTTCAAAAAATCTTGAAAAAATATATATATATCAATGTATAATGGAATTATCTAAGAGAGAATTTATAAACTTGACCCTTTTAATAATCCATTGTTTGCACATGGTGAACAAAATAAAAATTATGAGTTATCAGTTTAATAGCCTTGGTAATAACCTCACTCAAAAATGTTTGTCTATGATCAATTCAACATGAAGTTTATTTTTTCATATTTAGCAGTCCTTTTCTTTAGTCCAATCATCGAATTCTTTGAAAAAATGTTTTTCAAAACACTTCAGAGATTTCTTATTGTAGCTCCATTGCACTACAAAATATGTTTTTTGGGATGCTGAATATGTATTGTAATCAACCTTCAAGAGATTAACTACCTTACAAGGAAGACTTCTTTTCATGAATCAATGTAATCCTCTATAATCCTTTGTTGTTTTCTTCTATAACAAAATAAACAAATATGTAAATTTGTAGGAAGAGATCTGCAGGGGTTGGAAGGTATTGTTTCAGCAGTATATCAAGAGAATTAATCATTCACAAACATGCAGCTATCTACTATTCACACAAGTCCACACATAATCTTCACAATATCCATTTCTCTTACAAAGTCATCTTTTATCTGTCTGAATTGACATTTTGGAAAAGATGGAACTACTTTGTAAAGCATTAATATTTCAGCTTAAGACTTACAGATATGTCATTGAAAAGATAAATTCTATAATCCTTTGAATAATCTTCATGATATTTACATAAATTTTAAGACAAATACTACAGATCAACTATGTCACATTTGATTATGGTTTTGACTCTGAATATCATCAATCCTTCTGAATTTCAAAATTATTTTTCAATGAGGGGATAGGACATCAGAAAGACTTGTAAAAATTTGAAACTTTTATAAGATAGATGTGAATTTTTCTAAATTTCATGTTAAGGTTGAATCCCTGAAACTTCTTCTTTTTAACTATTTTGTCTGAATTTTTTGCAAGTATAAATATAAAATAAGTATCATTGTTCTTTGGATATATTGACAATGAAGCCTACATTACAGATGAACTTTAGAATTTGATGGACACAATGTCACGTTTGGTAAGAAAACATAACTGCGATTTCGCTTCTGGCTCTAACTCTCAGAAAATTTGAATCCGTCTGTCTAGTTTCTTAGTTTTGTTAATGAAATTGTCAGGTTTTGGTTGTTATCACAAGAATCAGTTGTACAAGAAAGGTGTGTCCTTGTAAAGTTTCAAAACAAGAGTGAAGGTCTGATGTACCTAAATCAGTTTCATAGAAACACTTGTCATTGTGAAGTCACTTTTGAACAACTATAAAGCAGCCATGAAAACAGACTTGCAGTGAATTTGTTGGAAACTTTTGCAATCTCTTTTGACCACATTCTGAGAAAGCAGAATCAGCCGAAACTGCCCTGCACAGTCTTTCCTGTCTGTTAAGATTGTCCTGCTTGGAAATGATCTCTGAGGAAGTTTAAATCATATTTCTTATAAGTTATTATCATAAAAAACCTTGATGGGTCAATTCAATGGTCAAGTACAGGTGTAATCAAGTTCTATATATACAAGAATAGATGTAAAAATAAGTATAGATCAAATTTTGCATTGAAACAAAATTGAAGACCTATTCCTGGCAAGAGATGATTTCAGTCATCCACAATAAACTGCCAGCTGGGTTACTGGCCTTTAACAACTAGGAATCAACTATAATGTCTTTCAAAATGCTTATTTTACATTGTGGGTTGTACAATTGATGGGTTGATTCATTGGTTATGCAATTACAGATGTACATGCGACTATGAATAAGAATAAATGTAAAATAGATTATACTATTTTGTGAAAAAACGAATGAAGCAAGTTTTCAAGGCAAGAGATTTTTTCTGTTATATTGCCTCTTAATGTGACAGTAACACTGCTGGAACAACCGAGACTCAATTAATATATTACATAATCACTTTTTTAACATTTGCTCCAAATCAAATTTAATTTCAATATTCTGAAATTTTTGTTTTTTTGAAAACCTGGAAATCAATGTTGTTTATTGTAACTACTTGAGGTAGATTTTAATTTTCAAAACATTCTCATCCCTTGGATTACCCTCTTTTGTTCATTAATGTTAACTTACAGTTTTCTAATCATTGTAGGAGAATTGAAGATTGAAGTGAGATGGATATAAGTTGTATATTACGACATTACCAAAAGAGACTTAAATAATTCATCATAATGACATGTGATTAATCCCGTTGATTAAAACACAAAAGTGTTTTTTGCTTCAGACAGCAACCTTTCCAGTAAATAACACAGATCTAGAGATGCAGTATAAAATAGAAGTTTAATGGCAACTGTCTGGATTTTTATAATGGTCATTTCATTCACTTGGTTTGGTTCACTTAAGACCTGCAATTTTAGCGTTATCACAATTTATTTCAAGACAATTTTTGAATTAAAAGTCTTCATGTGGTCAAGACATGGAAATCAGATGTTCTTTTCAATGATTTTAATGAGAATAAGTCAAGCATATTAAGTGTCAACCCTAAATATCTTTCATTACATGCAGTGGCCAATATGTTTTAATAATTTTTGAATATTTTTCTGCTTTTGATATTACACACAATTCCAAATTTAGTGACATTCCTTTTTAAATTCTGAGTTGCAATTTATTGGTAATTTTGGAAGCACTTAATTCTCCATAATCTAAACATTTTATTCGTAAATGATAACCAAAAAACATTTTCATTTTCATGGTTTATATCACATCAAAGGTTTTGATCTGTTTATTAGCAATGAAACTGTTATCATTATAGTTCTATGTTCTTTAAAACCTCATTAAAAAAATAAAACTTTTCTTTGTCATATGTATTTTTAAAAGTTTTTGACTAACTAAAAATATAAATATGAACATTAATAAAAGTTTTAACCAGTATTATGCCATAATTTTTTTATATTTTCTTTCACTTTCAGTTTTCAATTTAGCTATACAAATCACATTCCATATTTTTCAGTTTTGCTTTATAAAATACTTTCAGTTTGGTAAAACTTTTCCAGCCAAACCATCATAGTGACAATTATTGTCAGTAGTCTACCTTGAAAATCTAAATACAAATAAATCAATTTACTTAACCATCTTGCTGTTGCCGACATTCCATTCAATTATTGTTTTGCAATTAAAATACCATATTGCATGCAATGTCAGATATCTTTCTAATGTATCAATGTGCAAAGAAAACAAATTACTTCACCGTCTTGCTGTTGGCAACTTCAAAAGATTGAGGTCAGAAGAGAGTCTCTCTGGCTGATGACCTCAAATCTTCATTACAAACACCAGAACCATGACCTCAATTTGAGCTTAGTAATACAATGCCCTCAAATTTGAACTTGTTAATGTAAGAATGACATAAATCTGAACTTGATAATGTACCACTGGTCTGAATTCTGAACTCAGTAATGTACCATGAACCTTGAATATATGACCAGTGTAACATAAAAATGACCTTAGCTCTAGAAGGTACAAAAAACAGACCTCAGGATTGCACAATGGACCTCTGTTTGAAGTTCCAAACCTTCTTCTGGAAAGATCTTTTCTGTCAAAGACGGAAGGTTCATTGTTGAAAACTTTCCATTAAATCAGAGGATTAGTTTTGTAAGTCATTTCATCAGATTCAAGAACCATCCCAGACACATAGGCTTCTGGTAACAACCTCTTTCACCTCGTATAATACATTTACTGATGACCAGATGCTTTGGATTCTCATGGAAATAAAAAATGATTTCATCATTGCAAAATCAATAGAGATTGGGCAAGCAGAGCTTTCCATCTTCTGGCAAAGTCATCGGAATGATCATTTGTGACTATATTGGATGGTAAAAGTATTAAGTGAGTTTCTAACATTACAAAAGAAAGATTTTACATTGTGGAGGAATCTAGCATGAATGTCCTTTCATCAAAACCTATTCAAATCTGGTTTTTATTCAAAGATGTATACCACTGGAAAAAAAAAGAAGACCAATCTAACCAAAAATTTTCTTACAGTGAGAAATAGTTTCTTTTCCTATTTTCATCTATACAGTTGCAAACTAACTTAAGAGACAATAATCATATGCCCACACAAGAAATTCTAATGTAAAAAATTAGCTTGAAAAAAAAAAGATTTTAACTTTGAAGAAAAACCAATATATTTTCACAAAAGAACATTTTAGTGAGAATTTTCCTCTCATGTTAATTATTAAACCAACCTTGAGAAGTAGCTATGGGAATTTCTGTAGAGTAAAATAACCGTTTTATTACATTACTCCAATAAATGATACATTTGACATGCTTGCAATACCCACATAAGTTTTGATGATATTTAGATTTGACCATTTCAAAATTTCTCAAAGGGACAATTTGCAGGGGATACATTATGTTATAGAGAAAATGTGCTAGGAGATTTCTGTATATTACCATTGATGTTTCCATTTGAATTACATAACATATATTGGTTTGGTGCCAGTAGATTTGATAATTTAAACTTTATTAAGATTCTAACAAAATATTTATTTTGTCAAATGGAAGTGAAGTTAGTTAAACACAATGTATTTTCACATTTATGGCATTGGCAGTTGAAAAAATGGTTATATCACCCTTGAGAAACTGTATGTACGGTGATCTTTACTTATGTACATGTATACATATGTTTCTTGAGATTAAAATCTTTTGAAATCAGATTAGATTAGAATTAAATTTAAAACCTCAACCCAAAAGAAACAATGTATACTGATATCTTATTGATAAAAATGTCAAAGCATAAAATATAAAATGAGATATATCATGTCAAAAGCATTTCCCAATTTACAAGAAACTTTTCATGTTTTTTGTAACAGAAAAATGAATTTAGAAAAATCTAGGAATGGAATTGATCTATGATTTATATGCCCAAAATGTTTAATTGCCAAACCAAGTTGAAGCTGATCCTTTTGAAACTTTCACATAAAAATTATTTTGTCTTACCAAGTGGAAGTCTATGTTTTCATTCACAACAAAAGGAGAGTAAACAATAAAAACAAATGTTCCTTTAAAGACTGAACAAAATTATTTGTGTTGAAATGAAAAAATTTGATTTCTGTATCTATTGATGTATGTATAGATGCCTATTCTTGTTTTGAAGATTTCTGCAAACTTCTTTTGCTCCAGTTGCTCTATCATACCATAAAACACTTCATCGCAACGTTGAAACTGTCCATGATATTTCCCTTGGAAGACATCGGGATTATTTTTACTTTTTATTAGAATTTTATATGTGTGTTCACTGTCTAAATATCAGTCTGTTTAAATGTATGTTTGTCTAAATCTCTACATGTCTGTCTCCATAATTTCTATGTACTAAATTTCTATCCTACATTTCCAGTATCTCTTCCATTCTTTCTTGTGTTTGTAAATGTTAAGTGAATCTATGTATTTTGTAAATAAGGCATTTATCCTGGTCAATTTGAAAATTTAAAAGAGGGGATTCTTATCAATATTAATTAATTATATTGATATGTCTTCAGAATTGGTAAGCGTTAATAGCTTTTGTTTGCAAACTTACGGAATAAAAATACAATCAGGTACATGCAAGAAGTATATTTGACAAATGAGACGCAAGTTGTCAATAGAACTGCTTAGTTATGTCTCCCCCCGAAGGTTCGGGAGACATATTGGTTTTGGCTGAGTTCCCGTCCTCGTCCGTGTTGGCGTTCCCGAGCGTTTCGGGAGCATAACTCTGAAAGTACTTGACCAATCTTCACCAAATTTGGTACACATCCCATTCATATGATGTAGATGTGCCTTTGGGGGTTTTAACTTCTTTTTCAATTCTTTTTTTGTTTCCTTGGCAACAGTTTGGAGTTGTCATTTTAAAGGGTAGGGTTAGTTTCCGGAGCATAACTTTGAAACTACATGACCAATCTTCACCAAATTTGGTACAAATCCCATTTATATTATGTAGATGTGCCTTTTGGGGGTTTCAACTTCTTTTTCAATTTTATATTTTCTTAATCTTAAATTGAATCATATGTAGTTAATAGTATGTCAAAACTGTGGAGATGTTCATTAACTAAAACCTAAAGTTTATGTTGTTTTATAGAAAATTCTTAAATTTTATTTGAGTTTAAAAAAACTGTTAAGAATTTTCCAAAAAAAACAAATATGCTGAAATGGTGTACAGGGGAGACATCTGTTTTTACGATTAAAACACTTTCTAGTTTTAACATGAAGGATGGGTCTTACCATCTCTTTTGTTTGGGGACATTTGAGGAAAATATTTAGTGAACATTTCTAGCACAGATGCCAATAGTTACTTAGATATGTATAGTAAATACACTTAATTTCTTTTTTCAGTTTTGATTTAATAGTTACAAAACATGCCCAATGTCTAGACACCTTGCTAAAAGTATTTGAACACCCATATTGACAGCTTGAACACTCTTACAGACATTGTTCAGTTATTGTGTTAGAAATACCCGTGTAATGGTAGTCTGGTCTGGTTCTTGAAGACATTGGCCATTGAATATTGGAATAGCTTTGTTGAAGCTGATTGCCATAGGGTCCTCAGGAAGGAATACTAGTGTTTGATGATTCTTCAGCTCAGACATATTGTCATCCTGTATCAATATAGGAAGCCATGTTGATAAAAGATAGAAAGTTCCATTAAGAACATAACCTTAAAGTTGGCTTACGGGAATGTTCTCCTGTTTGATTGAATTTATGGGGTAATGTCGCAGTGGTCAAAGCTATAAGTAATTGATACATTGCCCTAACACCTTTTTAAATATTTGATTGTTTTGCAGCCAAAAAATACACTTCCAAAGCATTAACCCTTCCGACCCTTTCCAGACCACTTAGTGTTTCCCCTAGTCATTTTTTGCAGGGCGCAACGCCCTGCCTTTTTGAACATGCGCCTTGCCCTTTTTACTGAGCGCCCTGCCTTGTTGTTAGCCCAAATCTTCATGTAGGCTGTTTACAGAATTACAAGTACGCACTATCTATAATGTCGCAATTGTATTTTACATAAGATACTTATCCTAATGAATGAAGAGCTCATTATTGCTATGGTATTAGAACTACAAGCATTTGACAAAAGAAACAGTGAATAAACCTAAAGAATGATTATACAAACTAATGATCCATCCTTTGTTTGTCTGGGACACACCTGCTGACCACATGTTTAGCTAGATACAGAAACAATAGGGGGATTACTGGCGAACACAGCAGAATAATCTCACTTGATGTAACAAGTGAAATGAACATGTTTGAAATCCGTAAGTTATTTGAAATTGGTTAAAATAAATGTTATGTTTTTCTGAATTTACTTTTAAGATTCAGAGAGTTATCAAATATTTGTTATATTGCTAGAATTGACACAAGTGTCAAGAAACTGTTTCATTTACAGAAAATAGCGCTGTTTTTGTTCAAAACATAATTTCAAATGAAATTGTATGTAAGTGCCCTTTTAAAAGGAGTTTTGCCCTTTTTTAAATCAATTTGCCCTGCCCTTCTTGCAACCTAGGGGAAACACTACCACTCCAGCTAGCGGTAATGGTAAAATTTTGCTCAAAACTCTTGAAAAGATGGTGTGGAGATGGTGCAGCAATGCTTCAGAAACAAATTTTAGGGTAATTTTTTAAAGGGTTCTCAAAATAGGAATATGTTTCATTAAATGTATTGGGTTATATAGCAGTGGTCAAAACTGCTTTGACCTGTTTGAAGATGAAAATTGAAGGTCAGATGAAAGGATTGTTTTCGTGGCAATTGTGCATAGTGCAAATGGTTTGGCTTTAGTTTTAATTATACAGGAATTGTTATCAATGGTACTGGGTTAAGGTGGTAATGATTTTTTTTTAAACATTCAGTTTGTTTGTGAAAAAAGTTAGTAACACAGCAAATATTGAATATCAAGGTTACCATGAAATTAAATGCTTAAAGAAATATAATGACATGAAGTTGCTGTAGAGATGTAAATGCTATTTTGTGTTTCAAGTGAAATTTCAATTTTCTTTCATTGAGTGATAAGTGGCGTGATATTTTCACAAATGCTGTTTTTCGCAATCACTAGATGAAAGATACACTGACAGTTATATGCTCAGTCACCCAAGCTTTGGTCTTACAATAGGAAAAATTGGTTTTCAAATTCAGCTAACATTTTGTATTGATCTTACAGCCAATCAGGTGACAATATGTTCAATCAGATTTCAAATTCTCATCCTAGGGCATGCACTGAAAAGGACTGTTTAAAGTTTTACAATACCAAACACATCTTTTCTATATTTGCATATCGTTTGGTTGTTGTTTTGCAAGATTCAAAAGCAGGAAATTTAAGTAAAATATTTCTTGATGAAATTCCTAGAGGTACATGATTTGTCAAGAGTATTTCAAATCATAGGGTGACGGGATGACTTGAAATATATATATATGTTTTAAATCATTCATACACAATTAAGATTGGAAAATAATACTTGATTTTTAAATTTTATGTGTATGCGCTGGAATTTAAATAACATTTATTGAAACTTTAACATCTTTATATAAAAGGAAATCTCAACACTCATAACTTAGATTAAACAAAAATCTGGTGATCTGTGCATATGGTAAAAGGAAGTTAATTGCCTGCAATTTTCCTACAAACCGTACACATGACCTTGCTCAGTGAAAACAGGATTTCCACAGGGATCACTTCGTTACTGA
Source organism: Phorcus lineatus (assembly GCA_921293015.1). Lineage (NCBI taxonomy): Eukaryota > Metazoa > Mollusca > Gastropoda > Trochida > Trochidae > Phorcus > Phorcus lineatus. Next base: position 24,057,740 of record OV121088.1, on the reverse strand, counting down.
TTGAAAGAATTTAGTACATTAGCATTTTCATAATTGAATAATTTTTTAATCAGATATATTTAAATACCTGATTTTGTCTGCTCAAAGTTGATGAACACTTTCGAAATTAATAAGTTAGTTATGAAAGAAATTTTGTACAAAATACTTTTTGTATGAATAAATGTACAAGAATATTTACATGACCTTTAATATTGGTATAAACCAATGTTTCAAGAAATGTAAAAAATGTATCTTCCACATTCAAATAACAACCATTTCATACTTGCATTGAAGCAGGGATATTCATTATTCAAGGATTATTTCTTAAGCCTTTTTGAAAATGTATTTTAAACTTTTGAATTTTGGATTATAAACTATACTCTCTATCCTCCATAAGAGATGTCAAAATAATTTTCTTTACTTCATCAACACCCTCTTGACAAGTTGACGGCTTCCCGTCTCCTTCAGTAATGTAAATGAATGTTTCTTAACACCTTAAATCAACAAATCTTACACATTTGTGCCATAACATGTGTCAGAATGATACAAAAAATGCATGAAAAGCATCAATGGATGCAATTAAAGGAAATCCAAAAATGGTTTGAAATATGATTTAAATAAAAAAATATTTTTTAGTAATCAAATGATGTAAAAGCTTCAATCAATTGATGGCAAGTGGAAAATGGGTTAAACACCATTTCAGCAAATTATTAGATCAACAAATCTTGATATGTACGATGTATGAATAGCACTAATGAATAGATGCCAAAATGAAGGATAGAAAAAAGTGGGTTAAAATATGGTTACCACTCAATGATTTGTCATTAATATTGATTTCTTTTGTATTTATTCACCCTTTGGCTAGGAGGTAACTGAACTTTCAAGATTTGATTACCACATGTTCATGTCATGAATCAAGGGTTATCCATCACGTGAAGAAGAAATGAATTAGATGTCAAAGTAACCAATAGTTTATGTGCATGTTTATAGATATGACAGTCAGATATTTGTCAGAGAACGATTGATTAATATCATCTTAACTGTCCTAAAATCAATCCTGTTGTTTACAATATGAATCAATTACTTAATTTCAATTAAAGCTGATTTTGTTTTCAGTTTTTGTGTCATTGAAACCTGTTCTTTACATAATGTTGTTATTGACTTACAGTACACTTACAAGGTTACATAAAAGATAACAGTTATAACATTTTGTAAAATTAATATTCATCATTAGTTTATCCAAGCTTTATTAGCATGTACATTTTGACAAGATTATGATTATAATTAACCTACTTTTACTTATTTGATAATATGATTGAAGAATTATTAACAAAATTCTAGAAAACTATATTTTCTCAGATTTTATATAAAAGTCTATCTTCTTTTAGATGCATATTCAAAAAATATTTCAAAATGTGTTAAAATTTGTTCAAAATTATCAGAGTGATAGGATCATTTATTTAATCTGAAGGCTTAAAGATATTCTTCAATAAGCAAAAACAAAACTATTGACTATATATAATCATCTTCAAAATTAGGTGAGGTGTTTATAGGGTATGTTGATTGAAATTGCCTCAGTAAGAAAATAAATAAAAATCAATCTATTTTACCCATTAGATCTGTCGATAATGCTCATCAACTACATATATGCCTCAGAAACCCTGAACTTGCAGCAAATAAAGAAGCTAGTCTATATACTCAATTATACATAATTTTTTGTCTAGAAAAATATAAGTTTAATGATAATATAGAAGAAACATGCAGAAATCATAGACTTTCTTTTTAAATTGCATAAGTCATTAAGGTAGAATTGTCTCATTACAGTAATCATTAAAGGTAAGTTCTGAACAAGGGAATGCTGGCAGTAGCAAGAAAACTGCCTTTCATTAGAGTGTGATTTGAGATAGAGCTAAACGCTACACAATCTGTTGATGGGTTATCTATGTCACGATATAATCAACTGTAAGAAAGGTTTGACAGCTTGGCACAGGACAACCAACAGACAAGACTTTATTGAATTTGCTTGCTTTATGAGAGGAAGAGATAATCAGTTATCATAAAAGTACCTATCAATGATATGGCCAGAATGTGACTAGAAAATAAAAACTGGGGTAGGGGAGAAATAGCCTAAATAGGACAGAATACTCCCCCCCCCCCCCCCCCCCTTTGTATGTAAAAACCAAAAGTGTGGAAGAACATTCTAACACACATTTAAAAAGACTTTACAAAAGAAACATAAATGAATTGTTTCAACACGGGGAGAGTCCAAGCATGTCTTGGGGAAAATTAAATCCTTGGACAAACTTGTTCCGGGGTGTTTTGAGAGAGGTTGTTTTCATCCTAGTGAAAGTGCTTCACCGTTTAGAAAGTAAATAGCAACTTTGTCTGGACGTCTTTATCATTATCAACCTTGTCACTTTAGGCACCACGTATGCCACCATATATGGTGAATACAATTTAGAATCAAAGAAAATTACCAATAAAGGAGATTTCTGATGCTCTTAACATATTTTTACATCATTGAATGTGCTACATAATGGTAAGTTCTGTGAGTTGCTTATCTTGCAAATTTTATAACATTGTCTTGTAATTCCTATTCTTCAGCTTTTGAGTATGTTGTATGAAAGGTAACAGCACAGACTTTTCCTTTCAAGGGGTATGATATGAATTATAATCTCCAATATTGTTCATTGTCTTTTATCATTTGATGACATTAATGGTGCTGTAGCCACAGTATGATATATGAGTTCCTGAGAGATATCCAGTTTGCACCCAATAACCATTGTTCCAATAATTTTTCCTTCTTAGCATTCACATATGTCTGATTTGATGCTTTAGACATTATATAACTTAAATGTGGCTAACTTCATTGTCAGGAATCAGATTTTGTACTTGTAGCAGTATAGTTGATACAAGGCCATAACCTACTTTTGTACCTGGAGGGAGTACAGTTTGCATGCCTGCAGTAACAAATGTTGGAATAATCTTACTAAAGTAGTTCTATAAATGATATGTCTTTTGCAACAAGATAAAACTAAATTCAATGAAGATTATAGTTTAAGAACAATGCAATAGAAATCAGAGAAAAACAGATGAAATATTGATATACTGTCATCACAGATTCAAGGTACTAATGGGCATGATTCCATGACTACTCAATCAATAAGAGTTTTATATTCAGCATAATTAATAATAATAATAATAATAAGTTTTACAATTATTGAAAAAACTTAATTGAAGATAGAAACCAGTATGTTATTGAAGTTTTCCATTAATGATTTAATCCTTTGGAGTACGTCATTTATAATTTTGAATTTCATCAAAAGTGCAAAAATGTCCACTTGAGGTCACTTTATCAATTTGGGACCATTTTTCACTTCAAATCCTGTAAGTTTAAAGCATATTTTAAGAGGTATGGTTACTTGACTTCAAGTACATTAATCTATACCAATTTGGTACTAAATATTTACTTCAACTTCTTCCAATTAGGTCAAAGCCTTTTCAAATACTTTTATATCAATTTGGTACCAAATTTTTCTTCAAACTCTTCCATGTGTAATCCTCTCATGTGCAATGGTTTCTTCATTGTCAGAAGTTATCAAGAAAATTCTTCATCTGAGAAGTCCATTTTCCTCAAGTTGCATCATTATCAGAAATCATCAACAGAATCAAGGTCATCACCTTGGGTCCATGCCTCCAATCTCAAGTTCCTCCAGATTCAAGAAGTCAAGACTGGTTCCTGTAAATAGATAATAATCTTTGCTCCTTCATGGTCTTTGATTGATTCAAGCCCCATCCACTATTACAGAAGTGCTAGAGAAGCCTCCAAGTGACCTTGGCCTGTCAAATGATAAATCAGTTGACCTTCATTGTTATATCTTAGTTCATCCTGGTAAATGGAGAAAATCATTGACTTGCTGAGGGAATGCTTCAAAATCAATTCATACATCATAATTTTTTAGATTTTGATATCAATTTTGCCATTGGGTTGGAAAAGGTGTGGTGTGATTTGGTCTTTTCTTTCAAGAGTATTCACATCATAAGGCTTAACTCATTTTTTATTCCATATTTTAGGGGTACCCCCATGCAAGCAATGGTTATAAACATACATACCTTTTCTATAATGATTCTGAGATCAAGATATTTTGCCTTTCTTTGCTGTTTCTAGAAAATTATATTTAAATTAATCTGAAGATCAAATTTATGAAATATAATACCTTAAGTTTGAAAAGCTTTATACTACATGTAGGACAGTTATCTCAAGACAATGACATTCTTTAGAGTCCTTGGTGATTAGAAGTATAGTTTTTGAAAATGGTACATTTTTTAGGTTAAACTTTTTAATTTCAAGGTCTGATTCGAGGTACACTGCTTCATGTGCATTCAGACACAAAATAATTTCTTTAAAAATGGTAATAGAAACATGCTAAAGTTCTGGCAATCATTTGTACAGGAAAGGACATATTCACTAGTTGCATAGCTTCCTGTTTATCAATTTAGCACATTTTCAGATCATTGAATGATTATTAGATTTATCAAGGAATATAAATAAATTTTGAATGGAGAATAAGTGGTTCTTTTCTATATATTTATGCTTTTTCTATCTATTTTGTGTATCTGATATGAATTAAATTGGAAAATTTGTTTTGGAAAAAGTTTAAGATTACTGTGCATCACAGCTAGGAAAGAATCTGGAAAATGTCCATCTTATCTTTGATTAAGATATTTCTACCTTTAACAGCCTATCAAGAAATATGTGATATGATATAGATTTAGCACTTAGTGAAAATATCTTCTATGAAAGATATGAACAATTTCTCTTGGGTTATTGTTTGTGAATAAAATGTCTAGATGATGGAAAAAGGCTCCCAAAAATATGACTAATAGATTGCTACTGATGACATGGGTTTAGAGTTTTCCAAAAGAGATGTCACTAAAATTGGAATTGGGAGATAAATTAGACGCAGAAAAATGTGCAATATTGACCACTGCATGTATTGAAAGATATCCATGGATGACCCTTAATATGCTTGACTTGACTTGAAAATTATAGTGAGGACATCTGATATTCATGTCTTGAGCACACAAGGACTTTTGAATTAAAAAATTGTCTTGGAAATACATTGTGATGACACTAAATTTGCAAGTCTTAAGTGTACCAGACCAAGTGAATGATATGACTTTTATAAAACCAGACAGTTGCTATTAAAGTTCTATTTTATACTGCATATCTCAATCTGTTATATTTACTGGAAAAGTTGCTGTCTGAAGCGAAGAGACACTTTTGTGTTTTTAATCAACAGGATTAATCATATGTCAGTGTGATGAATTATCTCTTTTGGTAATGTTGTAATGCACAACATATATATCCATCAAACTCGAATTTTTCGTCTTTCCTTTCTAGCTAGGGAAACTGTTCTGTTTTGTAACTTCTCAAATAATTCATGTTTTAAGCTGGTAATCCATTGTGGGAAAATGATTGGGAAATTATTAAAATATGGAAAATGTGATGTCAGCCCTTTCCACTCAGTATTACCCCAAAATAGTTACAGCTATTTTGAGTACCATTTTCTCAACAATTTTGAATTTTACAAGTTAACATTTACAAGCATTATAATCTTGACAGACAAGAAAGAAAAGGGAATTTCTTTGTCTTCTCAGAATTTGGTCGAAAATGTTTGTAAGTTTCCAACAATTTTCTTCATGTTTACTTCAATGTCTACTATATAGTTGCTCACGATTGACTTCACAGCGACAAACTGTTTTCATGAAACTGATGTAGGTACATCCAAAATTCAAAATGGGAGTGATAGAGATGTCAAAATAAAAACTTCAAAGTATGTTTTTCCTTCACTCTTGGTTTGAAACTTTACAAGAAAGATCGACAAACCATTTCTTTACAACTGATTCTTGTGGGTTAATGCAACCAAAAACTGACAATTTAAATGACAAAAACTAAGAAACTAGAAACTAAATTTTCTGAGAGTTAGAGCTAGAAGCGCAATAGCAGTTTTCTTACCAAACATGACATTTAGTTAGTCAAATTCTAAAGTTCATCTGTAATGTAGGCTTCATTGTCAATGTATCAAAAGGACAATGATACTTATTTCACATATACATATTTTACAGGTTCGGATACTTTAGTTAAACAAGAAAAAATTTGCAGATTAATGACTGCATGGGTATGATTCAAATCTGCCACCATCTGCTGGTTTAGGGGAATTCAACCTTAAAGATCGGGTGAAATGCCCTATGGTCGATTTCGGAATTTGTTAAAAGGGATTACAATTTGACGTGGACTCAACTTTAAATTTCTGAGATCGGCCGCTAAACAACATAATTACGGCTTTGTAATTTAATTGCCTAATTACGACCGGCGAGCAGAACCTGAAAGGCCCTGTGGTCACTGAAGCGTGAATCTTTCGTGACGTGCTAGTTGGCATATCATCATTCGCTCGTTATGTAAAACAACACTAGCCGATAGTAAATCTCACAGTTTAACTGTCAGTTTTACCTACTAAACGTTATCCAAACAACTCAATGTGGATATTTCTATTTTTGCAAGCGCAAGACCCTGATTAAATACGATGCTGTGTGCACTTTCCTACGGAATGTTTTTCAAAGTCACGACCCTGCGCCATGTTGTCATAGTTATAAGATTGCGCTAACGCGTGAGATCCCGGATGTATTTCTTACATGAACTATGCTCACTTATTGGACATTATATTGAGGGATGCACCGGCATCCTTATTCCCATAAAAATATAACCTTTATTAAGTATTAACGCATAATGTCCAACAGCTATTCAGAAAGCGAGATATCATTATCTATGGAATGTGTCTCATCATGTTCATGTAGGCATGTAGTGTATGGTGAGTGAGACATTATTGTTGATATCGTCGTAAGAATAGCTAAGTGGAAGTCAAATCCTATCACATTTGTAGGTCATACATCATAAATGTACATCCAAAGATAATGTCCTGGGTCCCGTTGCACAAAACTCTAAGGTAGCCTTAAGTCACTACGGTTAACCTTGAATTTAAGTTGTTCATCAATTACGACGTCTGCCAAATGTTTTCACAACAATCAAATTGGTTTAACTAGTTTGTTTGTTTTTTATGACACACAGGTGGCCGTTATGTAATCCTATCGCATTCAATTTCAATTCTTGATTTAATGGTCTCTAATTATACCTTTTGAATTTTAACGCCTTGGACCCGCCAAGCGGAATATATGTCCTGTCATAATGGCGTAACTCTTGGCATTCGACTGGTACTTAGTTTATTGTCACGGCGTCCAGTCATTTTGAACCAATGAACTTGTAGAATATATATTCAACCAATAAATTAAGAGAAGGACGATGACACACATTTAAAAAAGTACATCGTGAATAACGGGACCCAACATTCTTTAGGATTACATAGGATGTTTCTAACGCTTGCGTCAGGTATGTTTTCATGTCATTTAATGTTAAATTCAAAGACAGAGATATTGCAACACGGTGTGAGATGTTATACTAGATAAGAATATGATATGTGTTAGTTAAATACAAACGAATATTCCAATAAGTACTAAGTTGTCATGAAAGTGAAGTGAAACTAAATTATTTGTTCTATAGTCATTAAAAAAGTTTCCACATTGTCTCCCGTTTTTTACAAAAACCTTAATTTTTTTCGAGACAATTTATAACTTCATATCGATAAATACATGTTGTAACACTACGTGATATCCCATTGTAATTGGATCTCTCACCGACCAAGTTCTTTACCTTTTTGATATAAACCCACCCAAGAAAACCGCGTCCAAGGATTGTCACAGTCTAATTAAGATGGATTTGACGACTGAGAGGGAAAGTTGATATCATGAAGCCGTTATATATCGTATTTTGGAATTCTTTCGGTCATGCTATTGCCTCTATTTTGCTGTTGAATTAGCTTAAAAATACAGAGAAAATCAAAGGGCTGGGCTTTCAGCTGCCCACTAGCACGTCACACACTGGGCGTGGCTTCGAGTCATGCTTCGGTGATTTTGTGTAAGCGTTCGCCAGTCTCATTAGGCGGCTATCCAAAACAGGGGTATAAAAGGTCTCCTAGTAGTCGAATTAAAGCGTATATTTTCAAATTTTTTGGCTCTATTGATTGATATAAGTGAAGCGAATACAGATACTAATTTGTAATAATCAAATTCATGCGTTACTTCTCCTCTTTAACACCTTAACTGTAGGAAAACTCACATCTAAGTTATGAAAATTTCAAATGTCTTTAATTTTGAAGTTATCCTACTCCTCATTAAGGAAATGTTTTTTAAATGTCACTGCTATAATCACGATCAGATTCACAATCATCAAAACTACAGATTGCAGCACATAATCCTGTTCTATTCATATCAATCTGGCAGCTGTCTTAGAAACAGATTTAAAGTTTATCAGATCTTGTGATCATATCTAAACAACAACATTTAACCACACCAAACTCAATTATTAGGTGAACATCATGGACTTTTTCTTATTTCTAACTAGCTAGGTATTAAGTATAAGCAGATGTAAAATAGAAGAAACGATGCATACATTAAGACAATGTAACCTTAAACAGACCATTTGACTTGAAATTTAAACATGTTCAAGAATTCAAATCTGTCTTCCTCAGGTTACTGGGGTTTTTTCTGGCAATTTTTAATGATTAGGGTGGGTAATTATGAGATTAGTGTACTTAATAATAAATTAATAAGCATTCTGTATGAATTTTATGAAGATATTGAATAAAAATGTGTAAAACTGTTGATTTCATTAGTGACTGCATGATCAGATTCAAATCTTCCATCATAAGAATACATCCAGTGAAAGAAAACCTTAAGCCAAAAACTTTATATGAAAATATTTTTATCTGTGTCATGAAATTTATCATTGAGATGTGTACATTTATTGATTTCGTTTTTTGATATAATAGATATCCAATACTTCTTACTTATAAGTATCTTTTCCTTATAAAATTTTATGCAAATAATGCAAATATTATAGAGGTACTTAGAACATGCTATTCTCAATGAGTATAGATACCTGTTAATTAATAAATATTTGTCAACATTGATACATGAAATAACATAATTAACATAACATATTTAAAGCTAACTTATATAGTGGTATAATTCTTTGTTGTTGTGGGTAAAAACTTTTTAATTTTAAAGAACTTATGTCTTCTCCCCATGCATTTACTGTACAGTACCACAGATTGTCTTTTATTACCAGGAATAATAAAATTTCATGCAGTGAAATCGAGATTTCAGGCTGTCATACTTCTGTTGCAGTCAATACATATTTGCTCACATTTACAAATGAACAAATGGCATAGATAATCCGTTGTATTGATCTTAAGATTTATGTAAATATCATACGATTATTCAAAGGATTACAGATTTGATCTTTTCAAGGACATACCTGTGTGTCTTAGGCTGAAAAATTTATGCTTTACAGTTTACAAAGTAGTTCCATCTTATCCAAAATGTCAATTCAGACAGATAAAAGGTGCCTTTGTAAGAGAAATGGATATGGCGAGGATTATGTGTGAACTTGAGTGAATAATAGCTAGCTGTTGGAGAAGGATTCATTTTATAAACTGCTGTTACAATACCTCCCAACCCCTGAAGATCTCTTCCTAAAGATTTACATATTTGTTTTCTTTTGTCATTTTGTTTTATAGAAGAAAACAACAAAGGATTATAGAGTATTATATATTGACTCATGAGAAGAAATGTGCCTAATAAGGTAGTTAGTTTATCTCTTGAAGGTTGATTCAGATAGATATTCAGTATCCAAGAGGATTATATTTTATAGCTTGATCAATTTACAATTGTTCGTTAGTTTATTCCATACAGGTACATAATTATTTCAAAGTATTACATGTTTATTGCATTCAAACAAGAAGTGCATGGACTTCATTTTCAATACTTCCGCTATTACACATCTTACAAAGAACATCAGAATTAACAGTTTCTTTCCATCTAGTGTTACATCTTAATGGCAAAGCATATTTTTTCTTTAAAAAAGGTATACATATATATGTATCTGAAGATTTGCCCACTTTTCAGTAATCTGAAGATTTCTTTTTCAAATGTCTTACACACATATTTATTTAGTTTAAAACATATCTGCCATGTGTTTTTTCTAATGTTTTGAATGTTACTTATATAATGTTAATTCCATTAGGAATAGATATGCAATAAAAATTATACTGGGCAGAGAAAGTTAGCAATGGTTTGATCCTCTCTTGACACATATGCGAGTCTTTCTATAATTTTGCCAGTTTATATACAGTATAGTTTTCATTTTTCTGTAGTTTTGAAAAAAGTTTAGTTTTTTAACATTCAATAAATGTCTCCCCTGCAACATATCAAAATCCTTTTCAGTTTGGTTATGAATTAAGTCAGGATGACAGTTGTAATATATTCCATATGTGATATTATAATGTTTTTGAAAACTTTAATCAAATTCTTTACCTACCTCAGCATAACATTTTCATTTCGAGACAGAATGGAAGTTTTGTCTTTTTGGACTTAATTTTTTCATAACTCAAGAAGATTCTAAAGTTATTAAGTGTTGAGATGAGTGACTTAATTGAGATGTTCAACATGTTTATGACAAGGTATTTTTATATCCTTTAACACTTTTTACCAATCCAAAAATCTGTTCAGAATTCAAAGGGAAAGTAACAAAAATACATCCATATTTTAGGCCATATATGGCAAACTTCTGGAATGGCAAACTCAAGAGTGAACTGATATTTATATGGAATCATCTGATCAACCATATATATATAGTGAAAGCATTCCACTGTTACGTGATATACTCTTGCTTTTTCTGCAGCCACGGCACTCCATCTTTCTTTTTCAAACTTCCTTAAAGAGCCACTCCGAGATATTCTTAACACATTATTTACCTTTGATACAAACCTAAATGTCATATGTGGTGATATAAAATCAAAACATCTTAACTTTTCATGTCCAAAAGACATATATATATGACAAATACTGGTTTTCGATGAAAATATAAAAACAGCCTTATAAATGCACAGAGGTGTAAATATCACGTCCAATATCCATGGATGCTAGTTATATTACATAACAAACATTATCAACTCCTTACTGCTCTTGGCTGTTTTAGATAAGTCTCCAAAATTATGTTTGCAACTATTTGACGTGCGCCACTGTCTGGTTTTTTATCATAATTGCGACGTTCTACCTTCATATTGTCACTGAAAAAAACAATAAGCTTTAAATGTGTCATTTTGGTAACAGTCGATACTTCGTGCTCAAATGACACCATTGATTAAGTTTGGCATATATGACTTCAACAACTCACGGAGTGGCTCTTTAATGTTGTGATTTACCTTTGAACACTCTCCAATTTTTTTTAACACATTCAATTTGGTTGCCACCATCATTGTGTTCTTTTCCTTTGGTGATAATGCCATATATTCTGATGTGTATAATCTTTGTACGATCTAACAACAAAACAATTTTTTTAAACATATGAAAGACATACAAAGATAATGACAAAAAATATATAAATGATCAACATTGTTATGTATGAGGTTAAATTTTTTCATTAGTTTTTATCCAGCAATTCAATGATCATGAGTCATGGAAATGTAACAGGTATATATGCATCTTTTCAGCATTTCAATGCCAAAACTTCAATTAAAAAAGTTCCAGCTAATGACATGAAAATTATCGCACATTCACTCAGCTTATATTTTACCTTTTTAATTCATGATGTTCTTAGCACTAAACAATGTCAGGGTCACAATTCGTTGTTGAACATTATGATACAGCCTCAAAGAGTTCTCAATATCAGCCTACAGAACTTCATGCTACATATTATCATTGCACCATCCATCTCTATGACCGATGAAGAAGACTTCACTGGAATATGTTTTTCATCAAAACAGTGTGGATCCGTCTAATTCTCAGCATAAATAGTATGTACTTCTCTGCTTTAATCAATCTTACCAAACTTATTTAGATTTTTTAGAGGAAAAATGTCTTGCTTCAGCATTTCAATGCCAAAAAGTCCTTTTTCAAAACCATCAAAGAAATATTGAAAAAAACATCTTGAATGGGATTGATTAAAGTCAGTGAAGGAGATAGTTATGTCCAAGTTAAAGTTCTGTCAATGTCTGAGATTTCAGTCAAGTTGTTGTTTTTTGAAAATGTTGTTTTTATAATTGATCTCTGAGGTGGAAAGTATGGGGTCTATAATCTCAAACTGCTCGTTGCTTCAAGAAAATATGCTTATGAACACAAAGAGAGAGTCAATGTCGCTGATACTGAAACTTAACTACTCTTTGGTTGGGAAAACTGGTGATTTGATTTGGTCCAACAGGTTTGAGAGCATTTGATAAGGGAACTTCTATGTTTTTGTTTGACTTTTTTTTTACGAAAAGAAGACATCTTCAAAGCCAGATATTTTGCTTAGAAAAGTTGCTGTAGTAACAAACTCACTTTAAACTTAATGTTGTGTAATTGAAAATTCAAATGAATTCTTTTTCCTTTGCAACTTTTAAATCTTAACTAAATTTGTTAATTGGGGATTTAGTTGCAGTACAGTGTCAGATATAGTTCTTACAGCTGACTTTGTTCTTTGACTGTTAGGACATTACCATGGTGAGTGTAATGTTATTCACAATATTTGTTGGTACATTCAATACATATGCATGTTAAGGTTATTGAAATTATTTCTTTAAAAGAACATGATAATTTCAAACAAGCTTAAATTTTTTTTATAACTTCCTTAATTACCTTTTGCTTTTTTAATTTTACCTTAAATTTATCTATTAAAGTATACTGATATATTTCTATAATTATGATTTAAAATTTGAGACAAGGAAAATAAAAATTTGTCATAAATATTGTATGAAATAAAAAAAAAGCTAACCATGCTAAAGATTCCTCCCCATTTACCTATCTTGATTTGATGAAAGTGATATTTTAGAGAAGTTTTGAATTTCATCAATTTGGTTCAATGCAGAAATTTTAGTTATTGTTAAAGATTTAGAAATAGACTGATCTTAACAATTTTGTTACATAGAAAGGCGTAGCTTTCGTTAATGCTTTCAAAGATGTTTATTTTGTTCATTACAAGATGTGTTGCTCACTACGTGGCCTACATTCATGGTTGAAAAATACGTGGAAAGATTCGAAGTGTCATTTGCTGAAGTAAAATAGACACCTGGTGATACTTGCAATGGAGCTTTTCTTCATATAACTAATTTTTAAGCTTTGATGGTTGTAATATGTGATGCACTAGCTTTGCCATTCATGCTTCCTGGAAAACTTTCCCATGCATGTATTCTAGTTAGTATTTGTATCATGCAAATACTTGAATTTCTCGTCTTGTTGTCAGTGAGATCTATATAATAGAAAAATGATACTAAGCCAACATCACACATACATTATTGACATGGCCTCATTTCTGTTGATGGATCCGGTTTGAGATCTTGGAAACTAATCCAAAATGAATATAGAGAATCACCTTGTCTTCAAAAGAGATTAGAGTTTTTTTCTCAAAGATAAAAGGATATGATATTTTGACGCTGAAAGAAAATGTGTTGGGAACCGGGGAAAATGGTTTTTTTGTTTGAGAACATACTGACATAGACATTTGATTGAGGATTTTTTTGTACTGTTAGTGTCAAAAATATAAATTTTCTTGACTATACTTCAAAGATAATATGAATATATTTGAAATTAATTTGTGTTGACCTTTTAAGATTCTTGTTATGTTTACATGCATATTACTACAATACCAGTCAGTGAGTCATCTTGGAAACTTATTCAAGTTGCCTGAAATAAATTCATTATGAATTTCATGCAATTTCTTTGAATTTTAAATCATCTTAAATGATGTCTTGTGCAACAATATTTAAATAACAGAACTTAATGTTGCAAGTAACATTATAATCAAAATATCAATCTATTTATTGGCAGATGAAATAGAAATTAATAATTGTTTATTAAGTATTATGGTATGAGCTTTGATGGAATCATTGTTCAGACAAATCATATAGTTTATAGATCAGATACATTTAAGATTCACTACATTTGAAAGGAATGGAAGCCAATATTTTTGATAAAATTGTAAAGTCTTATTTCATAATCTTCTTAAAATATGATTTTAGTAACTCATTTTATCAAGTCTGAGGCTAAGTGAAGACTGAATTTACATTGTCTGTACTGATAAATTGTCTAGTGATGTTGTCAAACAAGATGGCCGCAGGAGACTAACTTGTGGTTGACAACATTCAGAGAATTCTCCAGAGAGATGAAGAGTTGATTATGATTTGATTATGACCATCATCTTATATGGTATGAAACCATAGAGAACTTACATTCTCCATGGAGAGTCAGTTTGCTCATGTTGGAAATAAAACTCTGGGTCTGAAAGACTGGAAGATTTTAATTAGTGTTCACCTGGTTATAGAATATTTACTCAACCAAAACATTTGTAGAAACTTAATTTTGACATGATACCAGGGTAACTTAAAACTAAGGTTAACCTTACTACCATTCTGTAAACCTGCACTAAGACTACCTTAGTGATTTACGGTTACCTTAGTGTTTTTACAAGAGGACCCAAAACAGTTGGCATTGACAAAATTAACACTGAATGTACTGTAAGCCATGTACCAAGAATTCGGCTGTGAATTGGCGATCGAGTCTTTGTCTTGAAGCCATTCAATCTCAAGTTGTTATGATTCTGATCTTTGATGTAGACATCACATTTAGTGATTTGACCACACCATGCAGTCATATGCAATGTTTTCTGATTTAAATGGTAACACAAGAGATTCTATTAAAAGGAATTTTGTGTCACACCTTTTAATCAGATACTGTAATAATCAGAAATATCACATATGTATGACACTGATATGATATGAAACAGGTGGTGGCAAGTGATTCGTACATGCCATTGCTTATCGGCCTTTGCACATCTCTGTAAAAGAAACTATTACTGAAGTTCAGCAAGAACAAATTTGGTTAATTTTCTTCTTTTTAGACTGTGTATCCCATATCCAGAAAGCAGTGAAATATGCATCAGAATTGGGAATAAAGGGAGTTTGTTATTTATTATATGGCATCAAGCTCTTGTTCATAAAATACCCAAACAGTGGGGTGTAATGTTTCTAGATTCAATAGAAAGTCAGGTTTCGTGATAGATTGTCATATTTTGTAGCGACAATTCTATGGATCATATGTGTTGCAAATCAAGGCCCATTTAAGATGTTTTTAAGGGGAGTTTATGTTTATAGATTTTCAAATTCTTTTTTTATTACCTTTACTAGTTGGACATTCATAAAATCTTGTACTCTATCAGAACAGTGTTTCATTAATATACGTTTTTGGACATCGTAGTTAGATTAGATAAGTTAGTTTTAAGATAGTGTCCCATCTGAGTTTAATTCACATTCTATATATGGTTATCAACACTTTAATCTTAAGTTAAATGACCTTTTTGTCCTCTAAGATTGAAATAACACAACAGCTTCCTTAAGAATTGCTGGTTATCTGCTCATCTTTGCTGACTCAAACAATAAAACAATGACAATTTGAAATTTCTGCCTAAATAATAGATATAATTTCCATGCTCTTTCACTTTCCCACTCAGTCGGATGAACATTGAATTATTTTTTTACATACAGAGTATCATTGTTAGACCAAATACCTATAATTTCTTGATTCTAAGATGTCTGTATTTTTATAACATGATTCCCTGATTAGCCACAATAGCCAATACTGTAATCATATTATTTGGTAATGCTTATTTGAATTGCTAAACAGGATTATCAGAGATAAACGACATGACATGGCTGTAACCTTGACGGTGAGTAATGGTCAATTTTGTAATCTTATCTGGGAAGAGCATTATGGCTTGGTCACTGACCAAACATAGCTGTTGCTATTTGTCTGGGAAATATTCAGTTTTGTTGGTAATGATGATGATAAACTGTGATGCCTTAATTGTAATCATCATGTCAAATATTCTGTCACGTTGAGATAATTGGTTTATTCTATATTCATGTTTTCATTAACAATTGTTTGATAGAAACTAAGGTTAGCTAGTCTAAGCACTTGGTGCAGAAAATTTTCAAAATTCTGTATAACAAGGTTAAATTCACTCATATTTTAAGGCCAATCCAAAACATTCTTTTCCCCTAAACCCAATAGTATATGGAAAAAGAAATACTGTCTGTTTATTGAAAACTTGAACATAGAATAAAACTCTTGTGTATGTTGATGTCTAATATATATATATATATATATATATATATATATATTTGAGAGACGATCAAGGTATGAGGAATGGACAACTTCATGTAGCCACAAATTTAAGTGTCCTGAAATTGAAATGATTATTTTATTCCTTCTAGAAGTAGAGGTAGACATTGTAATGATTCCTGAGTAGTTTATTCTTTGTGGACATAGTAGCGACAACAAGGAGATCAAAATGGACACCAAAGATCGGTACAAATTTGGATGAAATAAAACATTTCTTATGAAATTTATTATGGAAATTCCTTTATTAGCTGAATTTTCCAAATTCAAGGAAATAAGTTATCCTTTTGATAAACCTTATGAGCAACTTTTTGCTTTGGTTTAGTCTCTGATAAACTGGTCCCACTCTACTTAGATTGGGAAATTTTAAGTTGAATTTTCAGAATTGTAAGAGATAACTAGTTATCCTTTTAAACCTGATAACATGAACCATTGTATTCTTTGGCTTAGGCTCTGATAACTATGGTAAGCCCTGTAGAGTCTCTTGTTGTACCAACACATGAGGAGGGGATTGACGCCATGAAGCAATGTCTCCAAGAGTTGACACACAGCCAGATTGGAAACACTAAACCAGAGAATGATGTCTATGGGAGATGCTCTTTACCAGAGTCAACCATAAAACAAACTCTGTGTGGGTCCTGTATTGAATAAGAATTGCTTGTTATTATTGATGGTTTAGAAAGACACTTCTTGCTGAGGGGTATCGATTGACAATTATTACAAGTCAATGAATATTTTCTCAAAATAGCTCTATCAGTCTCTTTTTGGTGCTTGTGTAGGTGGAATATATATTTTGATATTGGCAGTTTGACTTAACATTAAATTTCTACATATGGTATTGATATTGTATGTGATGGTTGACAACAATTCAATGTCCTTTTTGACTAATTATTGTCTTCACACCATGATTTTTTGACTCATGAATGTAATTAATGAATACTAAATATTTTTATATAATTATATAATAATTATGCTATCTTTTTTCTACTCCCCTTTTCGTGGAATGGACTTGCAAATCATTTTGCACATATTAAAGAATTCCCGCCACCACAACAATAAAGATAATAAATATTCAAATATATCTTTTTGAATGAATTAAATCAGCATATTTTTGATAAAAAATATTTTAGTAGCAAGATTTGAAAGTCTTTGATCTTGAGTTCAGGTTTGTTAGGCTGAATATCGCACATCTCTCTTAGAAACTATGAAACTCCTAAACTTGATAGTTGTCTCCTTTATAGAAATATATTCATAAAATGTTGTTTTTTCCCCCTTGTTATGATAAATCCTTCCCTTTGAAGTTTGAAATCAAAGACATCAGATATCCTCGAAATCTCCTAACTCTAATTTATATAGGGTATGAATAGGGTAGAAAAGAGTGCATAGCATTTTATATCAAAAATTTGCAACACTTCCAAAAAGTGAAAAGTATACACTTGTTGACGCCAGCCTTCTTCAGAAACAGTGTAGCTTTTATCTTCAAAATCATCCAAAACCATTTTGATATTGCATTTCTATTTTTATCATTATTTCAAGTTTTGAAAACATTTACCATATTGCTAACAGTATAATTGCAAGCAAATTATTATATATCTCCTAATAAATTCGTAATTTTTGTCAACTAAAGATCGTTTTCACCTTAATATATCTGATGAACTGTTCTTCATTTATCATTTGTCTTCTGACTACAGTTAAATGTTCATTTTTTTGGATAGCTTATGATGTAATATATCATTTTGTTCTTCTTAATCATCCTTTGAAATCTAATAATATATAGCATCAAAATATCTAAATGAGTTCATATGAAAATGTTTCTTTCTGGTTGATGTGTTAAATGTCATTTTTATCTGATTTCAATAGATTGTAGTCTCAAGAAAACATATGTTTCTAGGTTCTAATTTTAACATTCTTCATAATTTCTTTATGGTAGCATTTTTGCGATGAATCTAAAAGAACATGTACATTGTGATTACGTAAGAGGGTTTCTTTAGAGGGACATAACCATTTTGTCAAAAGAGATATAACTGTAAACATTGCATTTAACTAATTTCACTTCTAATTGACAATTTAACAAGACATTTATTTTGTTTGAGTATCAAACTATATTAAAAAAATATTTTTTTAAGTTGATCAGCAAATTTTTTACCCAAATAGTGCTGTTGATTTGTCTCGCTGCTTTTTGCTTTTTGTATTTCAGTGCAAAATTTCACCCAAATTGTCAAATCTACTGGCATCAAAATAAAACACTATATAATTCAACTGGAAACATTAATCATGGATTGGTTATTTACAGAAATCTACTGACAAGCTTTCTCTGTCCATAGAGTATCCCCTATGTCCCTATAAGAAACGTTGAAATAGACAAATGTAATCACCATCAATACTTATGAAAGTAATTGCATGCATATCAAATGAATTATTTGTTGGTATAAAGTAATAATTGAATACTGTACTCTACAGAAATCCCTACTTCTATATGTTGCTTTGACATGAAAGGAAAATTCTTACGAAATTGTACTTTTGTGAAATCACTCTGGAATGGTTTTTCTTCAAAGATAAAATCTTTGATTTGCCAAGCTCAGTTTTTACATCAGAGTAGTTTTGACCATGTGATATTTTTCTCCAAAGTCAGTTTGAAACAGTATTTATGATCAGAGGAAACACTGTTCATTTTGATTGTAAAACTATTTTTTCTCGTGGTCAGATTTGTTTTCATAAATATTTTTTCAATGGTATACCATCTTGATTGGAATTGGTTTTGATGAAAGGACATTTATGCTAGATTCCTCCACAATGTAAGAAGTCTTTCTTTTGTAATGTCCGGAATTCACTTAATTCTTTTACCATCCAATAAAGTCACGAATGATCATTCCGATGACTTTGCCAGAAGATGGAAAGCTTTGCTTACCAAACTTCCATTGATTTTGCAATGATGAAATCATTTTTTATTTCCATGAGAATACAGAGCTTCTGGTCATCAGTAAATGTATTATACGAGGTGAAAGAGGTTGTTACCAAAAGCCTATGTGTCTGGGATGGTTCTTGAATCTGATGAAATGACTTACAAAACTAATCCTCTGATCTAATAGAAAGTTTTCAACAATGAACCTTCCGTCTTTGACAGAAAAGATCTGGGTTTGGAACTTCAAACAGAGGTCCATTAATTGTGCATTCCTTGTCATTTTTATGTTACTAGTACACTGGTCATATTCAAGGTTCATGGTACATTATGGAGTTCAGAATTCAGACCAGTGGTACATAATCAAGTTCAGATTTATGTCATTCTTACATTAACAAGTTCAAATTTGAGGTCTTTGTATTACTAAGCTCAAATTGAGGTCATGGTTCTGGTGTTTGTAATGAAGATTTGAGGTCATCAACCAGAGAGACTCTTTTCTGACCTCAATCTTTTGAAGTTGCCAACAGCAAGACGGTGAAGTATTTTGTTTTCTTTGAACATAGATACTTTAGAAAGATATCTGACGTTCAATACAATATGGTATTTTAATTGCAAAACAATAATTGAATGGAATGTCGGCAACAGCAAGATGGTTAAGTAAATTGATTTATTTGTATTTAGATATTCAAGGTAGACTACTGTTTTATAAAGCCAAACTGAAAAATATGGAATGTGAATTGTATGTCATAATAATGTTAGGATAAAACTTTTATAAATGTAGATATTTATATTTTCAGTAGACAAAACTGAAAAATACATGTTAATGAAATGAAAATTAATTGCTTATGTCTTTAGTAGATAGAAAACATTGAACTCTAATAATATCATTTTCATTGCTTATAAACAGATCAAAGCCTATGATACTATATGATATAAACCATGAAAATGAGAATTTTGTTGGTAATCATATGCATTTACGAATAAAATGTTTAGATTATGGAAAAATGCTTCTGAAAATATGACCAATGAATTGCTACTGATGACATGGGTTTATAGTATTTAAAGAGGAATTTCACTTAATTTTGGAGTTGTGTGTAATATCAGAATCAGAAATATTCTCAATATTGACCACTGCATGTAATGAAAGATATATTGGATTGACACTTAATATGCTTGACTTATTCTCATTAAAATCATTCAAAAGAACATCTGATTTCCATGTCTTGACCACATGAAGACTTTTAATTCAAAAATTGTCTTGAAATACATTGTGATGACACTAAAATTGCAAGTCTTATGTGTACCAAACCAAGTGAATGAAATGACCATTATAAAAATCCAGACAGTTGCCATTAAACTTCTATTTTATACTGCATATCTAGATCTGTGTTATTGACTGAAAGGTTGCTGTCTGAAGCAAAAAACACTTTTGTGTTTTAATCAACGGGATTAATCATATGTCATTATGATGAATTATCTAAATCTCTTTTGGTAATGTCGTAATAACTCTAATCTTATGTCTGTCAAACATTGATTAGAAAACTGGTCTGTTCTGTAAGTATATTTACATTAAGGATCATTCCAAGAGGATAATCATAGGGATGAGAACGTTTTGGAAAGTTTTAATCTACCTCAAGTACCTCCAGGATATTGAAATAAAATTTAATAGGGACATTGAGAGGAAATGTAGAATAGTAAATGTGAAATATATTAATTGAGTCTCAGTTGTTCCAGCAGTGTTACTGTCACATCAAGGTGCATTATAGCAGAAAAGGTCACACAATTTTCTTCATTTTTTATAGTTTTCCAAATAATGTAATTATTTTTACATTTGTTCTTATCTATATATAGTACTTGCATGACCTTTGAATCGATCCATCAATTTACCTCATGATAATTTATTAAAAGCAATATGACTGTACAACTTCTTAGACAAAAAAAAAAAATCGCCGCTAATTAATGGCTGAAATATTGCCCAAGGGGCGTTAAACAATAACTCACTCATTCACTAGATAAAAATATTGCTAAATGCTAAACTGAATTTCAGTGCAGTACCACCCATGGTTTGCTAGTTCTAGCCGATGCTCGCAGGTTTCACTGCAATGCATAGCCACAATGGTGCTGCATGCTTTTACCCTGCAATAACACTAGCAGCCTCAAACTAGTAGCGGTGTTAAACCCCATTTCACCTCACCTCACCTATTTCTCCATCTCATCTTGTATGTAGAACTTGATTACATCTGTACTTAACCATTGAATGAAGTACCCATCATGGACTACATGATAATAAATAAAAAGAAATCTGCTTTCTGCAGAGGCTGCTTCCCAAAATGTGGTCAAAAGAGATTGCAAAAGTTTCCAACATATTCACTGCAAGGCTCTGTTTTCATGGCTGCGTATAATTGTTCACAGTTGACTTCAAAATGACAAACTGTTTCTATGAAACTCATTTTGGTATTTCAAACATTAAAATGGGAATGATATGAAGCTGACATGGTACATCAGTTCTCACTTTTGAAACTTTACAAGGACACACCATTCTTGAACAACTGATTCTGACGGTTTCATTAACAAAACTAAGAAACTAGACAGACGGATTCAAATTTTCTGAGAGTTAGAGCTAGAAGCGCAATAGCAGTTATGTTTTCTTACCAAACGTGGCATTGTGTCCATCAAATTCTAAAGTTCATCTGTAATGTAGGCTTCATTGTCAAAGAACAATGATACTTATTGTATATATATATACTTGGAAAACATTTCAGACAAAATAATTAAAAAGAAAAATTTTTCATACTTTTATGGAATTAATCCTTGCATGAGATGTAGGGAAATTCACATCCACTTATAAAAATTGATATTTTCACAAGTCTTTCTGATTTCCTACCCCTCAGTGAGAAATAGTTTTGTGATTCAGAAGGATTGATGATGATCAGTCAAAACCATAATCACATGTGACATAGTTGATCTATAGTATTGGTCTTAATTAACAGACAAGAAAGACAAGACAGTTTCGGCTGAGTCTGCTTTCTCAGAATGTGGTCAAAAGAAATTGCAAAAGTTTCCAACAAATTCACTGGAAATCTCCCTGTTTTCATGGCTGCTTTATAGTTGTTCAAAATTGACTTCACTATGACAAACTGTTTCTATGAAACTGATTTAGGTACATCAGACCTTCACTCTTGTTTTGAAACTTTACAAGGACAGACCTTTCTTGTACAACTGATTCTGACGATTTCATTAACAAAAACTGACAATTTCATTAACAAAAACTGAGAAACTAGACAGACAGATTCAAATTTTCTGAGAGTTAGAGCCAGAAGCGAAATAGCAGTTATGTTTTCTTACCAAACGTGACATTGTGTCCATCAAATTCTAAAGTTCATCTGTAATGTAGGCTTCATTATCAAAGAACAGTGATACTTATTGTATATATACTTGAAATACATTTCAGACAAAATAATTAAAAAGAAGAATTTTTCATAATTTTAGGGGAGTCAACCTCAACATGAAATGTAGGAAAATTCACATCTATCTTATAAAAGTTTCAAATTTTCACAAGTCTTTCTGATGTCCTATCCCCTCAGTGAGAAATAATTTTGAATTCAGAAGGATTGATGATGATCACAGTCAATCCATAATCACATGTGACATAGATAATTTTTAGTATTTCTTAACATTTATGTAAATATCATGACGATTATTCAAAGGATTATAGAATTTATGATTTCAAGGACATATATGTGAGTCTGAATGATGAAAAGATGAAAGATGAAAAATTTATGCTTTACAAAGTAGTTCCATCTTTTCCAAAATGTCAATTCAGACAGATAAAAGGTGACATTGTAAGAGAAATGGATATTGTGAGGATTATGTGTGGACTTGTGTGAATAATAGATAGCTGTTTGTGAAGTATTCTCTTGATAAACTGCTGAAACAATACCTTCCTACCCCTCCCTAAAGATTTAAATATTTGTTTTCTTTTGTTATTTTGTTTTCTAGAAGAAAAAAACACAGGATTATGGATTCATGAGAAGAAAGGTTCCTTATAAGTTAGTTTATCTCTTGAAGGTTGATTCATAAAGATATTCAGTATCCAAGAGAAACATATTTTGTAGTGCAATAGAGCTAGGTCTATATGGAACATATTAAGTGTTTTGAAAAACATTTTATAAACAAATTTGACCATTGGACCAAAAGTAAAGGACTGCTAAAAAAAATATACACTAAACTTCATGTTGAATCGACACAACCAAACATTTTTCAGTATCCATAATTTTTGTTTACCAAGGTCATTAAACTGATATTAATTACTCACAATATTTATTTTGTTCACAATGTGCAAACATTGGAGTATAAAAGGATGGGGTTTATAAATATACACATCTTATTTCAAAATATTATTAAAAAAATAGGAATAAAAAAAGATTTGCCCACTTTTCGGTGACCTGAAGATTTATATTTCTAATATATTATACCCATACATATTTTCAAAAAACTTATTTGACATGTTTTTTTCATAAACTTCAAGAATGTTTCTATTGCTTATATAAATTCAATTCATAAGCAATACATTTTAAGATTATAATATAAAAAATGAGAACAAGATACCTTTTTTATGTAATTATGTAAAGTCTGTAGTAGATAGGAGCATAAGAAACTATAAGGATATTTTATGTGATATATACCAAACAGTTTAATGGCATTTATGCAAGAGAAAAAATTATTAATTGACAACAATTTGAATGAAAATTCCCTTACAAAAAAATCTACAGTGCTGCAATAGCTCTGCTTCATTGCAGCAATGTTGCATCTTTGAGTGAAACATTGTCCTAGGAGTGAAACCGTTGTCCATCATTTTTACGTCGTAAACTGATCATTAACCACAACGGTTCCGCTTAAATGAGCAAGGTAAAACAATGCAGCAATGGTTTTGCTTTACACTACTGGGTGAGCTGAGAAGTTAATCATCTACTGAAAAGGTATAATTTGTAAACAAAACATCCTTCTAACCATCATTTTTGTTGTTGTAGTTATTTGGTCAAATGAAAAAATGTCAAAAAAGATCAACCTGCAAAAATACTTTGTTCAAAATATTCCTATATTAATATTCAAATTTTCAGGGAAGTATTTTCTACCATGGGACATGAATAAAATCTTAGGAAGTTTATTGTTTAAAAAGAATCTAAGAATATACTTGTTTTATTGAATTATGAAATATTGTACATACATTCATGAGCTGTTTAGATTGTTAAGAGTTTAAGTCATACCATGAAAAGGGAATACTTTATTTTCAAATATAATTTTCTTTACATTTACTGATAATACATCCCAGTTTCCTAATATAGATTATTGCTTCATATATGTGATTTATTATTAGATTCAATTTACATAATATGATCATTTATGTTGAAATCAAAGTTATTTCTTGATAGTCTGAGTGTATGTGAATGGAATATATTTTAAAACAAAGTCATTGCATGATTGATTGAATATTTGAAAGTTTATAGTTGGTTGTTTCCAGTTGATATGTGATCATGCATAATTTGAGGTTTTACAACTTAACCATTTGTATGTCCAATGAAACTTAATTCATTTTAAGTTGTGAATAGTTTATTGTATACAGGGTCTGTATTCAATAGGTGTATCTAATTGACGCACTACAAATTATAGGAAATAATTAGCATGTTAAAATGCAAAATATGATAAAAAAAAGAAGTTATAAATGAATAGTCATTCCATGCATATATTTGAATTGGATTTTAAGAGTTAGATAACACAGAGAAGAAATGAACACAATATCTCGCAACTGGCACATAGTCCATATAAAAGTATAAAACGTCATTGGCGACATAGATTATGATGGGTTGAGCTTTCATTTTAGTAGGGGACCAATGAATAGAGGGGAGAAAATCCACCCATTGTCCATGGCTGTAAACAGTTTTGTTAATTGCTACCTTAATAGGTTCATGACTTCATGGATCATTAAGTTGTTAAAATGTTTGTACAGTAAGTTGTTTAATAGATGTTATTCAAAATGTTTAATTCATGTTGTAATTCATAGAGCCATATTGATATCTTATCAAATTCTTATTAAGGA
This sequence comes from Phorcus lineatus, assembly GCA_921293015.1. Taxonomy (NCBI): domain Eukaryota; kingdom Metazoa; phylum Mollusca; class Gastropoda; order Trochida; family Trochidae; genus Phorcus; species Phorcus lineatus. The sequence continues at coordinate 24,032,439 of OV121088.1, read as the reverse complement.
TTTCGTTCTCAAGACTTATTTATTTCAACTTTTATATCCATGTACATTCGTACATAGATACTTTTTTCATAAACAGGCTGTCTGTATGTTTAGATGTTTAGTTGCTTAGTATCTAACATCATGTACAAAAGGTTAAATTGTTATATTAGGTTATGATCAGAGAGTATCCTTGGTTAATTTCACATTCAACTTATGTTATTAAATTGAGATTAATAGCAAATATAGGAAACATTGATCTGTAAAATAAAATTTTAAAAGGTATTGTTCTCTCAATATTCCATCTGCTAGATATTCAAAGTACACACCTAGAGAGAATTGTCTTCAAATACACAAAACAATTGAATGCAGATGAATTGGTCATTCACTTTTTTATTTATTTGATTTAAGACTTCAAATTAAACATATAAACAATCATTCCTGAAACATGTCTGGTTTCAACAAATTCATTTGCCTTTTAAATGATTAATACATATAAACAAAGTCTTAAGGTTAGGTGACATCGTTGATAAAAATCTATTGGTTACAGTGATGGAGATGGGTGGAGCCTTCAATAAAAAAAATGACCAATGAAATAAGGTTATAATAGGTATCCATTGTCTATAACAGTTTTATTGCTTTGACAGCTGAATCAATTTGTTGGTCATTAAGCTGTTAACAAGTTTGTTTGTTTAGTAAGGGACATCAGTTACCTAATTACATTTTATTCAAGTTGTGTTTCCAGTTGAATTCAGAGGAAATACCTTGTACGTAACCTATTAGTTCATAATTAATCACAATTAACATTTTAACGAGTTTAGTTGCTTACTAGTCACATTACCTAACAGTGCCTCTATAGATATTGATCACTCAATTATGTGTTATTTCAAACTGGAGACCAAAAGTGGTATTGGATCTCTTGCTAACGAAGTTGAAATACCAATCTAATCTCAATACCTTATATGAAACTTTAAAAAGAAATTTATTTGAATTCCTTAAGTTTATTAGTTGATTGACTTTGGACAATTATTTTGGAAAAGGAAGTAAGGAAATATGATTATTTAACTGAATAGTCTATGTCCAGAAAATTTGGATTGTTTTAATTTAATAGCCTGTTCGTCTTTATATCTTAAAGAATGCAGTTTGTTTAAAATTGTTTCATATTGTTTAGTTTTTCAAACATATTATTATTAAGGAATTATTTCTAGGTGTTGGAAGAAGTCATTTGCTCCATAGATTTCTAAATGCTTTTCAATTCTCTTTGATTTCAAATAATCTCATTTTGAATATGTCCAAATAATCTACATTAATCATATAAAGGGAATATATCTCTTGCTTTTATAGATGACTGTACGCCTTCAAAACATATAAGTTGAAAAATTCCCCTTAATCTAAATTCTTATCACATATCAGATAAGTTGCAAATAAACTTGAAAAGTTCAATGTTGTTGAATATATCTAAGCTGATATGATTATACATTTTATGAATTTAACGGATATTTATGAATTCATCCATATATTTTATTCATTTCATCATTTCAAGGTAAGAATATGAATTTTTATCAAAATCCTTGACTAAAATTTATATCCATTACTCATTTCTTAAGAAGTTGTTGCCAAGAAATACCTTGGGTTTTTTTAAGACACCACTTCTAAATGCCATTCAATGACTTGATCACAGTTTAAGGTCCTTTACACCATTCAGTACCTTCTGCCTCACACCTGATGAGGCTGGACATTATTATCCAATCAGAATCTCTGCAGTCTTAACCCCTTTGACTGACAGCAAGACCCAACATCCTGCCTGACCTGTCACTAACGAGGAGCAATGGCTGCCATTAGAAAAAACAACTGATTCTTGATTATTAAAATCACAGTTGCCAACAGCATAGAAGGGATAATCTTCAGTTGCAAAAACAAAAGTAAGTAGACCATTACTGCTACATACACAGTATAACATCTTAACCTTATTGATCTTCCTTATATCATGAAAGAGCTGACAAAAAATCATTGAAATGTTGGCTTCACAGTGAAAAAATTGATTTTTTTTTCAAGTCCATTCCCTTAAATAGAATATTTACTGTTGACAAGTTAAGTTGTGTTTTATTAACACTGATTTGTAAAAGTGATAATTAGTTCCTTTTCTTTGATATTATTAAGCAAAGATGGCATTGTTTACATAGGTGTGCACTGAACCATGACTGCTGTGAGAGGAGGAAAGTGGACAAGCCATTATATAACAGGAAACAGCTGGCACTGTAAGTATGTAGACCTAATTCTTCAATAAACATGCAGTGTATTTCTCAACTGGTTAGATTAGGAATCGCATCAGAGGGTGCACTCCAATTTACAAATAGATAGTCTTGATTAATTGTAATTTCATTTTGTGAAAACACAGACAGACTGATTGTCTAATATATGGTGTGGGAGAACTTGATACTATTTGCATATAACCTGAAATTGATAGTTGAAATTTGCAATCAATAATTGTTAGACAAATAAGTTGTTCCCAGTTTAAGTTTGATCACATGAATTTTCATTTGTTATCATTTCATAACATATGATTAGCATAACATAATTTGTATGTATTTATTTTAATATGAAATTCATTTGATAAAAATTAACACTCATAAATGTTAGTATTGCTGAACTTAAATGTATGTTAATATTTGTAATACAGGATTATTATACAAATTTTTAGAGCACTTTATATATTTATTCCTGATATTGAACTTGAAAAATGTTTTAATATAGGAAAAAGTTATCGCTGAACATTAAATTTTGGGTTTTCTGTAACTATTAAAGTTTTTACCAACCTTTGGAACAATTGTAAAACAATCACTTAATATTTATATAATTTCAAGTATGGTTTTCCTTGTATATGATAAATTCTATTCTTTTGATATCATCATCATATCATTATTGGTTATTTGTACAAGTATTGAAAGTTGCAAATTATTGTTTCAGTGTGAACAATCAACACACATACATGGACACCTTTTGGCCTCACAGGATATATGGTTGTTCAAGGTGAGAACTAATAAACCAATGTTTGAAAGATTTTTAAAGTTTGATTGATAATTCTGCTGCTTTTTTATACAGTCAGACAAAACTAGTTTACTTCAGTATCACAAATTAAACTAGTACAAAAAAAACAACATGATATAGTATTATTTGAGTTCGTTTAACAACCACCCATTGTTTGGCATATGAGACATTATTAAAAACAATAAAACATATACTTTATACAAGGGAATGAATAGATCTTAAAAATATCTTTATACAGCCAACGATTTCTTTCAAGTTTCATTTATAAATGAACTCTAAGTCAGATATTTATCTTTTTCTATTCTCAATTTCTCAATAATATAACACAACAAAGGTAATGATAATTAGAAATTGTTTACAAGAAACAAGTTTAATGATATAACATTTTAAAAACGTTGCTGTTACTAGTTTTGTGCTTAAGTGTTTGCTCGTTTATTCTTTAAGGTGTTCACTGAACCAGAGAATACACAAAGCTGGCAAGATGAAGATTCACCGGGGGATTAAGAGACAGTAAGTACATTTAATTGTTACATAAACAAACAGATTGATAAGTGACTTCTGATCAGTTGATTTACTGATTGGAGCCACATATCAATTTATTTGTGAATTGCTTGATCTAATTGATTTCTATGTTAGGCATAAGAGTACAGTTATCCAATGTGAGATTGCCTTCTGAGATGTTTTTACACTGTTTGGTGTCTTTCTGTTTGTAACAATCATTAAATTCTGTTTCAGAATGAAGACCAGTCAACAAGTCATCAGATATCAACACAGTGAAAAGGAATTTTGTTTTGTTCAGGATTGTCTATTTACTTATTTAATGAAAAAATAATTATATGCATTCCTAAACAATCACATACACGTATAATTTTCATACAAGTATAATTTTGTTAATAATATTTTAGCATTGATAAAAGTTTTCAACTAAAATAAGTGATTTCTTGTAATTAAATTGCTGTGATGAATATTCCAATAGTCTTATCTCATAATTGTTCATTTATCAGTGATTTCATTCTTGATAAATATGTGTATATAGTCTTACAATTAAATTTATAAATATTGTCTATGAAATGTTCATGATATTTGGTAGAAGCAAAGACTGTTTCAAATATGTATATCCATTAAAATTTAAAACAACAGAATCATTATTACTGATTGACACATGTACTTCATCCTGAATATATTGTTATCTTCAATGAAATGGCTTCTTTTCTTTTTCTTCATTGTAATAAAAACTTGTTGCATATATGATGTTTCTTTTGAATCATTCCTGAACCTTGATACATATATATATATTTTTGAAGTCTGATGTTAAAATATCCTTAAACCATTCTTGGACATTTAAGAAGAATCTAGAAGAAATCTATATTTAATAAGGAATTATTTTGTATCAAAGGATTAAAGCTAAGAATAAAACTACAGTTGCATATGTAGTGTTACTTTTACTTCATGATAAGTGCAACCATTGTTGCATAGAGAGTAAAACCATTGCCGAATATTGGAGTGCAACCGTTACTGCATATAAGAATGCAACCATTGCTGCATATTAGAGTGCAACCGTTGCCGCATATAAGAATGCAACCATTGCCGCATATAAGAATGCAACCGTTGCCGCATATTGGAGTGCAACCGTTCCCGCATATTAGAGTGCAACCGTTGTTGTTCACTAATTTGCCTAATGAGCCGCACCGGTCTTGCCCGCTAATTTGCATGGTAAATTCAAATTTTCAGCCGCGCCATTGTCGCAATGTTTAACGAGACCAGTGCTGCAACAGTTTTGCTACTGCCTGTTTTTTTTGTAAGGGTTCTAATTATTCAACAGAGATAGGTCCAAACATTGATTAAATGCTTAGATAGATGATAGCGACAGATGGGCGTATGACATGAGCAATTTTAGAGCCTTATCGCTTTTTAATATCTTTTATTTACCTTGCACCATTTTTGGATCAATAATGAAACCTATTGTGGGTGTGGCAGGCGTTGTTCTTATAATCATTAAATGATTTCTGTTTCAAATCAATTAACAAAAAAGTTCAAACTTTCAGAATGTTATATACAATCTGAAACTTGTACTTTTATCCTTTTATTTGCTAGCCCAAAATTATTCAGATAGACAAAGCTTTAATTGCTGTCAGCAAGAATAAGAGATATTTATCTTTACATCCCTTTTCACCATGCTCTTATACTTCTCTCCAGAAACTAGTAATGCTTGAAAGCTTACTTACTTTCCAGATAAGCAGTACAATAATAATAATAATGGATATCTATAATTGTTCATATTAAACAGTAAATTTGGACATTTGTGTGCACGGCAGCCTCTGTCAGTTTAAAAGATATAAAAGAATGTGAGTGTCAAACAATGAAGCAATGTCTCCAAACATAGCTATAGCTTCTACAATGACGCTGGATGGAATCGAACCTCAGCTTCTCATGGCTGATAAGGAGATGATACAAACCTCAGCTTCTCATGGCTGATAAGGGGATGATACGAACCTCAGCTTCTCATGGCTGATAAGGAGATGATACAACACCTGAGCTGCATCGCTGTGGCTGTAGATGACTTGTCTTCTTAAGGATTATCATTTTTAGGACATACATTATTGCCATTTAGAACTTGAGTTCTTTGGACAGCATGTTAACTATATATAAATTATAACTATATAACTATATATATATATATAACTATATATATATATATATATATATATATATATACACAGTTCAAACAGTTTCCACCTCTCAGGTCTTATATAGAAAAAAACATTTGTTGAAGAAAATCAAGATTATTTATTTCACAAGTACTTTCGACCATAAGGTCTCGTCAGGTGAATGACGTTGAGTCGATTAGGACGCCATGAGAAACAACTATGACGTCACAATACATTGCATAGATACATATGATGCATAGATACATTACATTTATATAGACTGCATATATAATTATATGTAAATAGCAGATCGATTGTTCAATTGGTGACTGTCTTAACCATAATATATACCAAATTGACAATGCCCTGAAATCTTATTATTTGATTTTGTTTAAAACATAGAGATGGTCTTTCATGCAATTCATGATAAACAACTTGCATAATCAGTTATACAGTCTTGATAACTTAATTCAGCATCTGATATCTCTAAATGACTTCTTAGAATGATAAAGTATTAAAAAATGATTCTGTTAAAGTTATGTTTATAAGTATTTGTTTTTCAGTTGGGAATAATGTCTTTGATAATTAAGATTTTACAACAAAGTTAATATTTATGTTCTGCTTTTACCAATGATTAAAATGAGTGATATTAATGGTATTTGTATTTACAAGAAAATTGCTATTATAGAAGCGTATAATGATAACATTTTGGAAATACAAACCGCTTTCCTTTTCTCACCTGACACTGACATTACTTAAGAGTGCCAGTGGTTGTGCAGGATGTTTACCATATTAATATCATTATCATCATCATTGTTATCATCATCATCATCATCAGTTATCATCGTGCAGCATTATCATCATCACGTCATCATCATCATCATTATCATCATTATCATCATAATTGTTATCATCATCATCAGTGATCATCGTGCATCATCATCATCATCATCATCATCATCATCATCATCATCATCAGTGATCATTGCCCAGCATATTATCATCATTATCATCATCATTTCTTTGAACTTGGTGATAATTACAAGCAATGGCCATAGTTTTAACTTTCAAACACTATTAATCAAAGTCTCTTTCATACATAACAGTAAGGTTAAGTAAGTAAGTAGAAACTTTATTTTCAGCATGGATCACTGCACAATTCATCTAGAACTCATTCATATGTACAATATAGTTGACAACTGACTAGACTAATCCAATACAATCACATCACATTGTATGTCATACCACCAACACTAGGTTAAGACAATTGATCCAAAAGTACATTCAATTTCCGACAAATATTGTGATAAATCTCTGTCATTACGGTCAGTCTGGACCTAGGACAAGCCAATTCCAAACTGACCAATGTCCTTTTCAGAAATAGAGTTCATTTTCTCATGAACCTGGTCAGTTTATTGAATATTTTCCCAACCAATATTGAACATTTCTGTCTCCCTCATAATGAACCTGTCATGAGGGCATTTTAGCATGACATGCTCTTCTCAGCATGACAATGTCATTATCATTGTGTTCAAAATCTAGCCACTACCTTATTCCTACGTTAATAAAGGTTTCATTGATTTATTAAGGACTACATAATTGCTTTGTAGAAGATTATTATAATATGAGACTGTCACGATGGGATTTGTTGTTATATTCAGATAGAAATGTTTTTATATGTTTTATTCATTTTCCTATTTAGAGAGAGTTATAGATATTAATATGAAATATCACAGCAAATTTATTGTCTGGAAGAAGTATATGGTTGTTAGGAGTAACCAGGTGAGGTGAGATGAGTTGGTGTTTAACGCCACTTTCAAGATTATTTCACTTATATCGCGGCTGCTAGTATTATTGCAGGGAGAAAGCCCGCAACACCATTGTGGCTATACATTACGGTGAAACCTGTGAGCATCGGCTGGATCTAGTGAACCATGGGTGGTACTGCGCTGAATTTCAGTGTAGCATTGCACCCAAACCTGACTGCGTGTAGAACAGTTCTCTACTGCAGACAAAGTTGCCGAGCCCCTGGCGGGATTCGAATCACGGACCTTCTGATCTGATGCCTAACGCGATAACCACTGCGCTATCCCGCCCCAGGAGTAACCAGTAAAGCAGGACTAATGCATTCACAATTTATTGTTGAATACATGTATATGTTTGAATTGATATCTCATAATTTGTGTTCCTTTTACATGAATATGTATGCAATAACTATATAGATCTATATTGTGTATTTCTGAAATATTTTAATTAAGTCCTTACTCTTCTTCAGTATCTTCAGAAAAAACACGCTGAATGGTACAAGTTGTATTTCTTTAGGACTTGAACTTTTCTGAACCTCAAAATATAGCAATTTGTTATGATATGCATATAATTTAAATATATTTGCATCTCTGAAAAGTGTTCGAAAAAATGTTTTGTCATACTTCTCCTATATGTTGTAATGAAATTGTTTTTCTTTCTTTTAATGTATGTTTCAACTTATTTTACAGTTTGGTAGTAATTATGTTTGTTTTTTAAATAGGGTTTCATTTTTTGTTTCAGATAAAACAGATTAAACTTTGGATTATTCTGGAGAACAGGATTGTGTCGTGTGAAGAGTATTCATTACACTTTTCAACTTCTTGCTTATGGATTTTAAAGAGAATGCCATAAAACATATTTGAAAATTTTGAATTTGTTTTGGCAAGCAGATTCTTCACTTTATGAGGCAAGTGGAGTACAAGTTTCAAAAGCTGTTGAATATGGAAAATATGTGTGAAGAAGATTTATTACGGATGAATGTTCACAGGTGTTTAAAATAATTACCTGAGTTAATTGAAGAGGCATTATATTATGCCAAAGATTGACAAAAGCAGAAATCGGGATGTAATGTGTAAGTGAGATTGATGTGAAAAGAAAATTCAAGTGCTGAGGATATCAAAACTGCAAGGAAATTTGAAATATAATTTGTGAAAAAAATGTTGTGTCATGTACAGGATGTGTAATGACATAAACAAATCAAGGAAGAGAATTTCTCTTTGATTCTGAGGAGTTATTTCTTGCAAGGAATAAAATGGAACGGAAGAGATTTACGATGTGTGACTGAACTTTCCTGATACTATAGATACATCTGTTTCCTTGGATTTCATTCTGCAACAGATTTGGAATATGTATTGACCAAAAAGGCAATTTTGTGATTATTGGAAGCCATTTTCCTTGGAGATGCTGACAGGAGCGTGTGATGAATCCTCAATGGTCTGATCCATCAGATGACAACCTTCACAGTTCGCCCCCATCAGATAAGTCACCCTCATGTCCACATAGCAGCCTTAAATAAGTTCTATGTCCCATTTCCAACCCCTCCTCAAACATATCTCCAACTTTCATCCAATTCATATCATTATCTCAAGCCTTGACATGTTTAAAACCATTCATCTGTACTCTGACCTGTTTTGCCCAAAGGGTGTAGTCTTTCACAAGTTTCATTCCAAGATTTCTGACCCATGCTACCTGAATCACACCCATAATTCCCATCCCCTCCCAAGTAGAGTAATTCCAGTTTGTATTGATTCTACTGGAAGACCAACTCCAATCCATTCATAACGAGTAGCATACTGCAGAGGTTCTTTCTGTCACTAGTGGGTGGCGAATCTGAACGCATCTCTGACAGTCGGTATTGACGTTCTGTGCAGCTATCACTGCAGACCCTTTAACAGCTACAAGAAGAGTGCTTCGGTTCAGAATTCTCTGCTGATCAGCCTCAGCCTGAAGCAGAATACTTCTCTGGATCGGCTATCTCTCCTGGTTATGCCAGCTTGCTGTGATATATTCAGGCCTGGAGCTGGACTGCATATCCCTATCTGATTGCTCAATAATGAGAGCTGATCTCAAAGTGTGATAAAAGCATATTGTGCGAACCCCTGATCTCTCATTGGTGAAGACAAGTTAGAGGCGGGCTCTTCACGGAAGTTTTATTTTGTGTCAAACTTGGTCCAAAAAGCAATTTAAAATCCTTTCAAATTCACAAGACAAATTCTTACCATTCTGTGGTTGACTTTGGTCAAATTTCCTTAAAGGCAACTTCTGTCTTCAGCATTCTGATGTACCAGAGAAACAACAAGAATTTTGTTTGTGTAGAACTTGACTATCAGTGTTGAATGTGACAGCAGTAATTCTCCAGCCAGAAATAATCATCTCACAGACACAAATACAGAAATAATTTGACAACTAGCGCTGTAATCAAGATTCTGTGAACTTCTAATGAGGTGAGTACCTTTTCTCGTCAATTGTATTGTTCTTTGGTTCCGTTGATTTAGACAATGGTTTCAGTGTCAAAAACTTTAAAATCTTTTTGTTTTCTCTACTTTTTATTTCATATGAAGCAAATGCTTTTAATTTTAAAGGGACAGAAACGTAGTTCAAAAACTTATTAACAAAGTACATGATATTTTAACAGTATCAAGGATGTGAAATAAATGTGATTTGAATTAATTACAAATAAAGAGTGTTGAACATATATTTCTTACTAATTAATACAATTCTTAAATGATGACTTCTTGATAAGTGATATGCTTTATGGCAGTTTGCATTTTTTATTGTAGTTTGATTTTTACACACAAAAAATGTTAGCTCATTTCTGATTTTAATGTTTTAGGTTCATATTGTTAAAAACAATGAGAACATATTGATAAACGAAAATTATTGGCACTTTTGAAAATATTTTAGGAATAGAAACCGAGTTCATTAAATAATAATTATCTCGATAGCTCAATTGATATTCATCTTACATTGTCAATTGATTCTGGAGATGTTTCAATTAGGACATTTCCTTACAGTAAATACCTTCAAGTTTAATAGCACTTAATGAAGTGAGCATGATAAGCAAGTGCCTTAATTATGGGCTGATGTCCTCTATGCTGAATTACACTGTCTGTCTCGTACTGATGAATCATATATTTTAATAACACTTATTATTAGATATCAGTTATACGAGAATCATATATTCAAAATGTATTTTCTGGCCTTTTTTCTTTCTTAAGAGAGCATTTTCCTCTGTATATTCATCTTGAATTCTTATGTGATAAAATTCAAATTTATTTTATGAAATATGTATTCATTCATAACATGTCAGCTGATTTGAGAATTCTCTTAAATAGTGTTGCCATTTTGGTTCAGTTAGACAGGGCAATCATAATTTCATTTAGAAAAGGAATAGGGATTATCTTTATACAGAGACTTTACAAAGAATTACTGTAATTATTGATTTCTGATAATTGATTATTATATACATAGGTGATGATAATCAAAGTTCCTGATGCTATAGATATATATTCTTTTTTATAATGAGACCTATGAGTGCACCTATGGTCTTTATGCTAACAACCTTTAATTACAAACTGGATCTTGGGAAAGTCATGTCACATCTTATCATGCATTTTATGAATGATCATTATCCTTTTTTCAAAGACTTAATAATTGAAAATCAGGGCATAGAGTTTCATAGCTCTCTTAGTGCTAAGATAGTCATAAGCCATTAGTATTTATGGTACTTATAAGAATATAAGGTACAGGATTATTTGAAAAAGTGTTAAGTGTTTATGATGAAAAATGAGTTGTTTAATGATATGATTCAAAAACATATAAATTAATACATACATTATCATTCAAAATGTATCTTGATGATAAGCATATGCAGGATAAGGATAAGTATACATGACTGCATGGGTAAGTTGCTAATTGATAGATGTAATAAGTATTCATATACATATATATGATAATGATTATCACCTTTGATGTATTTTCTATTCATTTACCATTTATATGCAGGTAAAAGTTTGTGAAGTAGAAAGTATATTGAAAAGAAAATTCATTTAATGATTGACGTATTTGTTCAATATTCAACATTATCAATTATATATATTACAATTACTACATCATCTGTAAATTAAGGTAAAGTTTTGAGTTTCAATTCAATTAAAGCATTTTACTGATACAAAGAAATACAATTTGACACCTTTATGACAGACAGATAGATAGACTCACAGACATTTTATTCAGTAATAGGCAATTTGACACCTTTTATATACGATAAACTTTGATGTGGTTAAAAGAATTCCTATGAAATTCAAAGTGTTGAAAGAACTTTGCTCCAATAAGAAAAGAATGAATAACCTATGAAAAATTATATGTTTCAATATGGTTAATGAGATATCCTTTTCAATAGATGATACTGGTATGATGAATGAGATTTTAAATGCTAATTTAATTACCATATAATAAGAAAAGAATGAATAAGCTATGAAAAATGATATGTTTAATATGGTTAATGATATATTCTTATCACTGGATGATACTCGTATGTTGAATGAAATTTTAATTTTAATGCTAATTTAATTACCATATAATTGTAGAAAAATATATATGTATTAGGATTGTTATTTCTTGGTAATGAGGTCACACCTTGATGTCAGTTTTTCATGTTCTTAATGCATTTTGTTAGTTTCATTACTCAGAGTTAGTGAAAATTCAAATATTTATATCATAAACTTTATATTTGTGTTGACAATCCATATAGTCCCCAATATAAATTAATTTTATTTCATATATTATTACAGCTTGTGCTTTCTAAAGATCACAAATTCATTTTCAACTTTTCATGGATAATGACTTCTTTAAGACTTCAAAATTTTCTCAGATATCCAAATTTTATAAAACAATGCTTTATGCAAAAACCTTAAGATTTGTTTTAAATGTTAAGAGACTAACGTCGTTTGTGGATAAGAAATTGTTATTGTCTCTTTCATTAATGGCATGAACATTTTTTTTTTAGTTTAGCAGGACGTTTAATGGCAGAGGATATAAAGACAAAAACCCATATAAACATCATTATGGAAATCTTAATTGGAAATAGCATGATTTGTTACATATATGCATACATTTTTTAATGATAATTATTGCCAACATTTTGTAATCAAAGGATCATCTTTGAAATATGAATATTTTTACCTCTTGCATAGATATATGATTATTCTTATTATATTATTATGGTTTATGACATAAAACGTCTTGCTGCTATATCCTAGCGATTAAATCTCTTACAATATGAGCATTTGAATTATGGAATTTTTCTTTGCCTAGAAGTCAGATCAGAGGAGAATATTATCTGGACATTATTTCACCTCTCAAATAACTGTCAAGTTGTGTATTTTTCTTGCAGAAATCACTTCCATCAGTCCTTTGTTCTTGGAGTTCTAGAAACGTTCTTTAGAATCCTGATAATAAACAGATTGCAGGAACAATTTACTGCCAACAATTTGATTCATATTTTCATCTTCAAAGTGAACGTGTTCATCTTTTGGTTATACAGCTATGATGTAAGTCTCCACTAAACCATATGCCTTCAGTATAAAGGTTTCAACCTCTTTCATAGTGAACCAAATGATTTATGTAACAATTCCAATTTTCATATTCTTAACCTTCAGTGCTGTTAAATCCCTTTTCAAAAGGGATATTCTTTAAACCATTTAGTTGATAAGAATCAGTCGGCCTTTGAATTTGAATGTTTACAACTTAACTTTCTTCAGTGGTGGTTAGGTATTAGATACTTATATTTATATTACAATATTTCATACTCATTTTGCTTCATTATAAAAATAAATCACTTTTTATGAATCAATTTTGACTTTTTTAACAAAATTATTGCACAAATGAGAAAATTCTCTGAATTTTGTTGCCATGAATCCTAGTTTGTCCATTTACCCAAGAAACCAATACTGTAATTATTATAATATATGGATGTTAGGTGTATTTCTTTCTGAATGATGAAATTCTCATGAATAATCTTAGATATCAAATTTGTCAAATGAGAAGAAATTACAAATGTTCAGCTTCTACAGCTCATAGAAATGACGGTAATTTTTTAAGTTAAAGGACTTTGTGTCTCTTAACTGTTAACATTTATAAGAAAATTACTAAATGATAATATCAAACATATTAATTAAACAGAAAACTTTTTATAGATGTAGATGATTTTAACACTGATTATACTCTCAGAGTGTGGTAACTCATGATATAGGTCATGTCGTACCTAGAATTGTATCACTTTTCAAGACACATTTATAGAAATTATTTAGTTTCTTGTATTTAACCTCAGTTGTCCTTGATGTTATAAATGGATAAAGTTTAATTTTGTTTCTAGAAGAACACCCTATCTTGCTATACCTGTAAGTAGCAGGTAGTTGTATATTGACAATATAAACACTTATATAGCTTCAAGGAAATCAAGTGAAACCAGGAATTGCTCTACCGCCCTTGCTGGCTACACATGGATAATTTTGTTATTTCTTACTTCTTTCTTCAACTGTTTTATGTCGCCTCCCTTGAAACCAGGGAAAAATGCTCACTCACTTATGTAGCCCACAGAAGTAATTTTGTTATTTTATTTCATCAAAGTGTCTATACAACTGTTTCATAACACCTCTCGTTTGTTGCTTTAAGGTAACAGATTTTAGCAGGTGGAAAAAATAGACTCATAATGTGTTTTGGATCATTAGAGAGTGATGAAAATATTTACCTTATAGTGATAACATCTGCTTTAGTCACGGCAGACTAATTCATGTTTGTGTAAACAGGAATGAATCATCTGTATATCATTGAAGGTTCTTTGTTTGCAAGAACATATTTTCAGACAAAATATGATTAATGTTGTTTTCATAATTGCTCCACCTATTCACAGACTTTTTAAAATCAATATGATTTTACCACAGAATCTTGTTTTGAATGTGCACAGCATTTTCCGAAAAAGTTTGATTTATGGAGTTACATAATTGCTTTACAACTATTTGATGTGTTTTGAAAATAATTACCTACAGCTATCACAAATCTTGTAGAATAGATAATAAATCAAATTTTTTATTATGTTTCAAATTATCCTAGTGTTTAAACGCATTTTAAAGAGCAACATCAGTGATAAAAGTAAGAAACTTGTCATCTAGAACAATAATATCATTAATAGTCATCAAAAACTTCTACAAAGAGAATATTGGAATGACTCTTTTCAATATGTGTGAAACGAACACATCAATAACAAATGGTAAAACTGTGAAAAGGTAGTTTTGTTATGAATTAAATGGCAATTATTGAATGCCTTCTCTGTGAAACATCTTTACAGTAGTGAAAGAAAATAACAAAGTAATTAAGAGGCCATCTAGAATGATTACGCCAGAACATCTAAGCTGTGAATTTATCCTGCTGACTCATAAATCTTTCATTTACAAGAGCGTGTCATCATTACTGTCTCATACATTTTCCATCAAACTAATTAACAGATATAAATATCGGTTTTTCACTTTAAACACACTTCTTGATGAGTTTATAGTTCAGCAGAAGGAATATTGAACTCAGACAAGAATTGGAGCCATGATTGCAACTTTCTGTTCACCTTTTGCTTGCAGTTCCAAGAATATTTGGGAATTAATTGAATTCAGTTGCCCCTAGAATTTTTGGCATGAGTCCCCTGAATGTGTAAAGAAGTTGGTCTCCTGAATCCTTTGGTAATTAAGTGAATGGGTCCTTTGGATCTTGTGGGAAGTTTAGACCCCCAGAATCTCTTGGATGTATGGGCCTTTTGATTTTGGAGAGCTGGTCCCTGATTTTTCTAAATGGGCCCCCTAAACATTCTAGGAAGTATTGGCTCCCTGATTGTGGGATAAAGGCCCCTAAATTTGTTTGATAGTTGACCCTTGCAATCTTTTGGGAAGAGTGCCCACTGAAACTTTTTTGGGAGAGGGCTCCTTTATTTTTGGAAGTAGGCCCCTGATTTTTGGAAGTGGGCCCCTGATTTTGTTTATGGTTGACCTTTGCAATGTTTTGGGAAGAGGGCCCACTGGAACTTTTTTGGAAGAGGGCTCCTTTATTTTTGAAAGTGGGCCCTTGAATCTTTAGATGGTTGACCCTTGCAATCTTTTGGGAAGAGTGCACACTGAAACTTTTTTGGGAGAGGGCTCCTTTATTTTTGGAAGTAGGCCCCTGATTTTTGGAAGTGGGCCCCTGATTTTGTTCATGGTTGACCCTTGCAATGTTTTGGGAAGAGGGCCCACTGGAACTTTTTTGGAAGAGGGCCCCTTGATTTTTGGAAGTGGACCCCTGAATCTTTTGATGGTTGACCCTTGCAATCTTTTGGGAAGAGGGCCCACTGGAAGTTTTTGGGAAGAGGGCACCTTTATTTTTGGAAGTGGGCCCCTGAATCTTTTGATATTTTACCCTTGCAATCTTTTTGGAAGGAAAGGCCCCTTAATCTTTTAGGCAGTGGGTCCCATGAATCTTTTTGGAAATGGGTCCAAGATTAAACCATGATTTTCTATCTTTAGCCAGTGCACATAACAAATTATTCTGTGTTAAACGAGTATAGATTCTTGTAGATTTGTCACCAATGATGTTTTGCCACTGATTCATCAACTATTAAAATTGAACACATTCAATGTCAGTTATCATCAAAATTAACAAATTTAAAGCTGCAGAAATTTCAAAATTGAATCATTTGTCAAAAAGGATAGATAAATGCCACTTAAAGGGGAACATTGCATGAATATTGATAAAATCTAGGGCATTAATGAACGTGTGAACAGGAAGGCTGGATTTTAATTCCAATAGTTTAACACTGCTTGAATCAATCATTTTATTGAACTGAAAGAGCTTTCATCATTTACAACTAGCAATCAGTCCAATGATTCTTTGGAAATTTCTTTTTTAAAGTTGAGCCTAACAACCATGCTACAACCATGTTAATTAACAAAATATGTAAATAGTTAAACTAGCCTGTTTTCACCATTTAATGTCACCTACAAAATTCCAAGGTCAATTATTTGTTTCATATGCTACATTTTGGTCAATATGCAGTCTTGATGGAATTTTGAAATGTAACCCAGTCACATGATTTTTCACAAAGCAAAGCTGTAATGATATAGCTTCTCCAAACAAAGATATTATAGCCAGCTAATGTAATAAACCCTAAAATTTTCTATCCTCATTTAAGTTCAGTGTATGTAAGAAAAATCAGCTGAAAAGTCTGTATACATTTCTTTGGATAACAATATTGAAACAAGATTTTCGTGATGACAGCTTCATTGTGAAAATAACATTTTGGCATATATGCTTACTATACATACTGTGAGATTGGGGAAATTCATGAAAAAGTGGAATTATACTGAAAGCATGTAAACAATATAGGGAGGAAAATTCAAAGCTTTTTTAGATTATTAAATAAATTATTTGTTAGACAATGGGGATTTGTAAAAGTTAACACTGGCCTGAAGTTTCCATTAAACATGCAGTCCTATATTTTAAACAAAGCCTGCTGGCATGCACTCACAGCCTCCTGAACCAAATCAGCACTATCTTCACAGACGTCCCTTTACATAATTCTCTCCTTTATATAATCAAGTTACTTGAAATGTGATATTGTTATTTCTTGGTCAGAGCCTCCATATTTTCCTAATTTCCGTGATGACCTTCTGTAAATCGTTAACAGGAAGTGCCCTATAGGTTGTAACCTGATGCATTATGGGAAGGGGAAGTCCTCTCCCATTTCAAGCAGTACACTTTTGGGGGAAGGAACTAATAAGAGATTATTGTTCTTGACCTTGTAGGCGTCATGCACATGCAGAAAGATATGATTTTGAGTCTCCAGAGATAACTCAATGATTCGAGCTAGCTTACATTCTCCGCCTGAAATGTTTATGAAAGATTTGGTATTTTAGGATAATTTCGATCTTTCAATGACCTCTTTGACTTCATAATATCTCTTTACTTGACTTTAAACTAAAATGTTTGAACAACATGTCTGTTGATAAAAATTATACCTTAAAAAGGGTTTTAACAAATCCATTTTTTTATGCTGAACAACTTTCAACACAAGCAGAAACTCTTTCAGAAGATTCACAGAAAGGCGTCAAGATTAAATAATGAGCACCATAAAGTACAAGAAAGTAAATAAAAGATAGCAGTTGTCATTGACCATTCATTTAAATTGTACTCAAAATATTCTTTTGAACTCCACACACCACCAATGGATGAAATATTGCAGCGCTCAACAATAACTCATTCGTTTGAACTTTGACTACAAACAAACCATCGAACCATGATGGCGATTGTTCTGTTGTTATAATAGACAAGATGACATCTGTTTCTTTTATAAAGATGTTAGAATGAGGTCATGCACTCAGACATATGAAGTTACCATTACCTACAGAATATAAATAATATAATGAAAATATCTCTTTATGGTCCTCATTACATGGTAAATCAGAAATTCTTTGTTTGCCCTTGGCATTGGCAGACACAGCGCAGCACCAAGTCTTGGATGTTATCCTTATAATGTTGAACGTCAAGTAAAGAACCAACTCCTCAAATGGTTTTATGTTGTTTGGTATGAGGTGGGATTATAATGCTGAGCGTCAAGTAAAGAACCAACTCCTGCAATGGTTTTACGTTGTTTGGTATGAGGTGGCCTTATAATGTTGAGCGTCAAGTAAAGAACCAACTCCTCAAATGGTTTTATGTTGTTTGGTATAAGGTGGGATTATAATGCTGAGCGTCAAGTAAAGAACCAACTCCTGCAATGGTTTTACGTTGTTTGGTATGAGGTGGCCTTATAATGCTGAGTGTCAACTCCTCCAATGGTTTTAAGTTGTTTTGTATGAGGTGGCCTTATAATGCTGAGCGTCAAGTAAAGAACCAACTCCTCCAATGGTTTTACGTTGTTTGGTATGAGGTGGCCTTATAATGCTGAGTGTCAACTCCTCCAATGGTTTTAAGTTGTTTTGTATGAGGTGGCCTTATAATGCTGAGCGTCAAGTAAAGAACCAACTCCTCCAATGGTTTTACGTTGTTTGGTATGAGGTGGCCTTATAATGCTGAGTGTCAACTCCTCCAATGGTTTTAAGTTGTTTGGTATGAGGTGGCCTTATAATGCTGAGCGTCAAGTAAAGAACCAACTCCTCCAATGGTTTTATGTTGTTTGGTATGAGCTAGGTGGCCTTAAAATGATGAGCGTCAAGTAAAGAACCAACTCTTCCAATGGTTTTTATGTCGTTTGGTATGAGGTGGCCTTATAATGTTGAGCGTCAAGTAAAGAACCGACTCCTCCAATAGTTTTATGTCGTTTGGTATGAGGTGGCCTTATAATGCTGAGCGTCAAGTAAAGAACCGACTCCTCCAATAGTTTTATGTCGTTTGGTATGAGGTGGCCTTATAATGCTGAGCGTCAAGTAAAGAACCGACTCCTCCAATAGTTTTATGTCGTTTGGTATGAGGTGGCCTTATAATGTTGAGCTTCAAGTAAAGAACCAACTCCTCCAATGGTTTTATGTCGTTTGGTATGATGTAGCCTTATAATGTTGAGCTTCAAGTAAAGAACCGACTCCTCCAATAGTTTTATGTCGTTTGGTATGATGTAGCCTTATAATGCTGAGCGTCAAGTAAAGAACCAACTCCTCCAATAGTTTTATGTAATTAGGTATGAGGTGACCAGGAATCGAACTCAAGCATTCATATGATGAGTGGACGCTCTACTAACTGAGCCACATCCCCAGTAGGTCTGTGCATTGTTATGCACTGTTATTTATGTCTCTGAGATTGTTTGACAATAAGAAGGTCAGCAGGTAGGGTCAAATAATGAGAATATTATTTGAACTGTATGTATTGTAGTTACTGTAAGTGTTTGAAATATACTTCACTGCCCTGATCAATTTGAATCAAAAATAGACAGCCAGCGATGCAGCTGTCTCCTTAATTATAATTTAATTAGCAAGTTCTAACAAACACTGTGACATGTGATCTGTCATCCATATATATATATATATATATAGCTTTTCTTTTTCAGTACACATGAATTTTTTCATTTTTGTTGATATTCTTTATTCATTATGTTTTTATAAGTACATTTAACACACTTGAAATATTATTTGTTGTATTATTCTGCCGATGAAATTCATTAATTAAAAATGATAGTCACTCTGCTATGCTTATTAATTTTTTCGCTTTGATCTTGGTTTAAAATGAGGAAAGGGATATTATTGTCTTTGTTGTTGTTTTGTCATGCTATAAATGTGATGTCATGTGTAAGGATGGTTGATGCTAATGAAATAGTTATGATTTTGGTCAGCGCCAATTATATATAGAAGACAACGGAAATATATTTTGAAAGGTATGTCTACCTAACAGGTTATTTCATATGGAAATAGTTGTATTTGAAACAAATGTAAATGATTATAAATACATATTAACATGCAACTAATGGTTAAGAAAATAAGTGCATGTTTAATTCAGAAATTACTTATAGAAATAATTAACAACTTTGTGTTAATCATGATGATTATTCCTGTCATTGTGATAAAACAAAGTTGTTAATTGACCATTTTCCAGTTTCGCGAAACGAGTCGGTTTAGAGTGACGTCCCTTTGAAAAGTCACGTGACCGCGGGCAAGCTATCCAAGCTTACGTTCAGTTGAACGTTGTTTTGATCTACTTTCAACGCTCGCCTAGATCTTATCTTTCATCCCCTCGAACTATGGAAGGTCACAAATGAAAACCGTATAAGTTAACATGAAAAAATCAATGAAGGCGAATATGTTCGTAATAATTATTAAATGGTTAACTGTTTTTTAGAGTGGTACTGACATAAGACTTGGTACATGTTTCATTTTTAATTAAACTACTGGTGCAAAAAAAACATTAAATAATAATTTTGTAGAAGACAAGGTGTGGTTTTGTGTTAAGCTTTCAATAATCAGACCAATATTGAAACGTGTATAAGGATAAAGAAAACGATCCGACCA
This sequence comes from Phorcus lineatus, assembly GCA_921293015.1. NCBI lineage: Eukaryota > Metazoa > Mollusca > Gastropoda > Trochida > Trochidae > Phorcus > Phorcus lineatus. The sequence goes on along the minus strand of OV121088.1, from coordinate 24,011,948 downwards.
GAATAAAAATTCGGCTTCTCCAAATTTTTAAACTTAAATTAAAGGCTGAAAGTAAAATAAGGGGCACAACAAAACTCTGCAATTTGGGCAGTTAACTATACATATCTGATCTTTTGCATTGGGAAAAAATCAAGAGCAGAACCTCACAACTTGTAAATTTAAGGGGCATGCGTACATGCCTACTTCGAAAGAGGCAACCATATATTTTCTTAAGTTACAGATGTGATTTTCAAGCTTTCATTTAATATTTTTCATTTGAACGAGCTTTTATTATTTTACAAACACGTTTAATCTGGATAGAAAAAATATTAACTTATTCGACATTGAACGCTTTTAGAAAAGATTCTGCCTTTTATAACAATCGCTTAACTCAATGCTATGAGAAAGAAAATTCTGGATTTTTATAAAAGAAAAAATTCTGCAATCTTCATAATAATCTTCAGAATATTCAAATCGATTGTAGATTTTGCTCGCACGGTAATGAAAGAAATATACTGGCCATATTCACACAAACAGTAATGTACTCCCCCTTGACGATCATAAAAGTAAGAAAAAAGTAAGATTCATATGCCCGAATTATTGAAAGGGGTTTAACATTGTCAAGGTTTAACACTATTCTTCATTTCATTACTATATTCTGCAAATATAACCGAAAACAAACTGCATGCTACTTAATTCGGACCTCGATTGACGCAGTTGAGATCAGAGATTAAAATTGTAAATAATCACTTTCATGATTTATTTTAATTATTTTAACACGCTTTGCATCGATCAAAGGTAAATCTACCCCCTAGCATGTTTACATTTTCGTGGTTTAATGCAAAATTTGGATCTGTTTCAATGTCACTTTTGTTTCTTTAATAGAGAAACAGTTTTACCACGTTATATGCATCATCGTGGTCTTAACCTGTTGATAAAATGTAAATGTTTGCAAATGTAAAACTTTTGCAATATTCAGCTATTAGTGCCGTCAGTAAGAAGACCTTCAATTCTACACAAATCTGGAAAGTTAATCCGTATGTGAAACTGTTGACCGACGGTCATAATTATAATCATAATAATAAACATTAACCCTTACGTCGCAATAAATATTAAATTATATGTTTAAATGATAATGATTAATTATAATATCATATGGTTTGCGAATGACAACAGTTCGCCGCAAGTGTTGATATGATGTGGAGTATGTCACTTCGCTACAATAACAAAGTATGGATAAATAATGGCTGTTTGCAATTTTGAAAGAATAAACACAATCTCAAATTTTGGAGAATAAGTTTTCAGTATTAATCATCATACTCCGACCAACGGTCAACGGAATATTCATATTGTACGTAATACCGACGTGTCCATTCTCCGCAATAACTGCCAATGTTGTGCATTTTCGTGTGAAGAAATAGAATATTTACTTAAATCCATGTTTTGTCAGACCGATTGCATAATTAATGCTTTTTATAATATAAGTGAAATAAATAATTGATGTTAATCATATGAATATCAACGTAAACAATATGCAACGTGTATTTCTACTTTAAATATTTGATGGTTAAATTTTCTTCCTGTGTGTCGGATGATTTGAAATTAAACAATCTTCTTACAAATTACAAAAAAATATGTATGATAAGTATTCCCCGCTGTAATGTAGGGCTAACCATGCTAAATGAATGTTATAAAACTAACGAGTCAAGGCATGATAATAACTTGCTAATCTGTTCAAAAAATGCGCAATGAATACATTTTTCGGATAATTTTTATAAATCTACAAGGAATTTTATGAACGTCTTCAATCGTTTGAAATAATTTAACGCATTTAGATAATTCAAACCCAGTCGGAATGAAAGCAACCTTGTAATATTTGATAGCAGTTTCGCCGTTCATCATTTCTTGAATTTGTTTTTAGCAAAGAATTATCAAGTAGGCTTACACATAATGCCACCTCGGTACTATATCCCTATAAGTAGGCCTACGTAGGGTTAGGCGCTATCACAATAAATGGCTTATTTGATTTTTAATTGTTAGAGAAAGAATTGAAATATTCATATTAATGGTTAAACAAGTTTAAATACTGGTTTATCCTTTTGAACTACGACTTTCTTATGCTATAAAGCCAACTTCTCGACACCCGTAAGTAGGCCCCCTTATTTCTCACCATTGACGCTTAGCGTGACGTTGCCCGCGGTCAAGGGCAGATAACTCTAAACGTCAAAACTGGAAAATGGTCAATTATTTTTAAATATCTGAAATATTAAGAATTTAATAAGATTTTGTTAAAGCATTTTTCAAAAAGTTAAGATGAAATGATAATCAGTAAATATGGCATAACTCAAACATTATGATTGATAAGTGATATAGTTATCAAATCAAGAAAACCCTTGTTCAATATTTTTTTAATAATTGGAAATGAATAAATTTTTGCCATCATTAAGTACGATACTCATTATGAGATATCAATCATTCTCCTTAGGTTAATGTCCACTTATTTGCATATTACATAATTCAATAATGCTTGCAAATTTCAAGCATGATTTCATAATAAGTCAAGCAGGACATTTGAAATGTAAGATTTTAATCATAATTATGTTTCCTGGGTAAATATGTGTCAATTTCAAAGTGTGTATACTATATTTTGGTTATGTAAATGATTTGGGAAATTTTTAAAAAAGGACTTGAGTAACAAAAATTACTATGCTAGCAATCATAATCTTAGTAATCAAACCTAACGCAGATCAGTATAGGAAAATTCTTAGGATCAGTTTTTTATTTCAATGAATTATAGATAAAAGATAATTGCATTCATGAAATCATAGTCATTCATAAATTTCAGCTTCAGTCGGATTATAACTGACTGGGATAAGAAGGATACCTTATCTTTTGAATGCTGGATTTTTAAAAATGATTCACCCTAAATCATTTTCACAATTGAAGTATAATCTGAGTGTTGTGTTTCAAATCCACTACAGTGAGATTCAGGAATGCAGAAAACAATACCCAGCAAATTTTCAGTTTTGCCATGTGACCAATTATCTTTTTAAAATGGAGAAAATCGTGGTCATTGAAGGGAAAAGCATATATTTAATAGTTAACAGATTTATAACTTGCAACCAATGAGAATGTCTCTGAGCGTACATAGAGCGTAAAGCGCCAAGGTTTATCTTCACGGTGTAACAGAAAACTAAATTGAGGGTGAGGGAACTAAATCAAGAGGGCAATTTCATGCCCTGTGATTAGAGGACTTATGGAAGTTATGATCTGTTGTCAAAGTGACATGAGATTGGTTTTGATGGCCTGATGTACGAGAACGCAACATGACGTTTCTCAATTCATAGAATTTTGCTGATGACCTAGCTAGCTAGTTTTGTTGTCCAGTTGGAAGTATAACATAGAAAACATTTAAACTTTTGGACCGTACTTTTGTGTAGCCAATGTTTTATGTGCAGATTAATGCAGTATAGATATTGTGATAATATTTCTTTGTAAATTAATTGAAATTGTATAGAATGTGTGAAATCAAATGTTTTTAGTGCAAATTGTTTCACTATCAACTTTCTTGGCTTTGTTCTGTTGAACTTGCAGAATCTGTCTTTTTCCTTGGCACCAAGTTATTTGAAGATTATTATCTAAATGTACAGTAAAAAATTCAAATTTTCATTCTGAATTCATAATATAAAATTTTCTTAGTCCAAAATTTAATCCAAAATTTAGCCAAGTTTACAAGTTTGACATTGTTGCAAAAGTGAGGACATCTATGTTGTTTAGATTGATTTCTTAAACTATAAAAGTTTGTTCAATACCATTAAATAAACATAAATTTTAGTCAATGACAAAAAATTATTTTTAAAGTAACAATTTGCATATGCTCTCGAGACATTGATATATATCATAGCGTCTTGCTTACAGCATTATGGTATTGACTAAATGCATGTATCATTTAGATTTCAACTATTATTGAAGACCTCAAATCACTTACTTATATCTTATGGTTTAAATTTTCCACTTTCGAAATTTATTACTTATCATAAGTATATATGATCTTTTAAGTATGACAGCTAATTCAGTTCTGAAAAATGTCTCTATGTGTCATTTCAATACAAAATCAAAGTCGCAACTTGTTCCATTTAGTCACATCAAACCAAACGCCATGAACCAAAGTTGAATATCCAAAAGGTATATAACCAGAAGGCTTTCACACATTTGTACTGGTTTCCCTGCTTTATCAGTTGTAACTGAACAAGAAAAAAAGAAAAAGAAATCTTTATAAGAAGAAATTGAGAATGAAAAATCCCTTGTAGTGAAAACCTGTTGAAATCTTACTCGCCTCAAGGTACTTCTATTGTTGTTTTTTCTCTTTACTTCAAATATATCAACTTGTGGACTTAATTTGAACTCCAATCTCGTGTTGATTACAGTCTTCATCTTTTCTTGTTTGTGTTCTTAGCAATCATAGGAACTAGTACGTGTGGTCGTCACAGGTTTTCATGAAATAACTTTAATTAACTTTTTTAAAATTCTGTATTTTTTTAAATTTGATAAATCAGTAAAATTTTCTGATCATTTTAAGATGCCATTTGATAAAACTAATATTGATAGATTATTTTTGTCACTTTAAATTGATGGTTGCTACCATTTGTTATAGAAACGGTTATTGCTTTGGTCTTAAAATGTTTTCAATTTCATATTAAAAATATACTAAAAAATGTCATAAAACTGTTTGTCTTTGATGGCACTTTCAATACTCTGATGTTTTTATTGTTATTCATCACAATATTCTCTGTTCTAATCAATTAATTTCAATAGAAGTTTGTCAAAATTAATTTGACCATGAAATAGATTTCAATCACCAAGATTATACTTATTGGCCATTATCAAGTTGAGTGTACACAGAGGTTATTATGAACGTTCTCCAAGACAATGAGTTTATGTCCAAAATAGTGACAATGGTTCAAGGATATCTCTATGACTACAAATTAGCCAATATCAATTTGACAATCTATGGAAGATATTAATAAAATTTGGAATATCAATGGTTTTACCAATTATTTTTATTTGGAATAATGAAATCGCTTTCCCTGACAACATATTGACCATGCACTTCACCAAAAGAAAACCTTGTCTAATTAGTTTGATAATTTTTCTATCAATATCGCTTTGGTACTAAACAGTATTTATTGTACGCTGTGATGTTGTTTTTAAAGGAAAAAAGATTGAAATATACATCTTTATGTACTTTTTTTCTTTTTTTGTGCCTTTCATCCAATGAAACCTGCTAATTACTGCAGGTAAAGGTGTGGTTGAAGCGATGGCGGCAGGACAGAATCATACATGGCATAATCCAGCAGAGGCGATGGGGGTTTTTAGGGACTGAAATGGGGGGTTTCCCTTCTCAATGGGGGTTTTTAAGGTCTGAAATGGGGGTTTTCCTTTTTTTGAGGAACATATGATTTATTGTATTTAAAAATAACAACTCATTGTCTAGCAGATAATTTATCAAGTTAATATCTAATTATTTTTAGATGATATTTCAAACCTCATTGCAGGAATTTTGGTACTAGCTTATTACAAATATTATCCATAAATTACTATATGTTTTATTTGAAAAATAACTTAATATTGTGACATATAAATCTATAAGAATCCAGACAGTTATTTCTAACATAAATCATAATACAAGTCTTTTAAACAGGATCTCAATAATTAACATGAGAAGTTTGTGACTGTCATGCAAAATTATTTTGGTTATTTTTATCTTTATCAACTTAGATTGAATTATCACTTAAATCTGACATCAAAATGATTTACAGTTAATTGAAAATATCAATTTAGTGAGACTTCATTTAGAAAAGTCCAACTCTGTGATCGTCACATCGAAATTTAAAAATTACAGATCGTTTATAATTATTTACGGATCGATGAGAGGACGTTGTTTACAAATGCAATTCTTGCAATAATAGAAGTGTTGATGAACGGCGGTTTATTGACAGTGTTTGAATGAATGAGGGCGTTTACTCCATGTAAATTTAACCGAAATTTCAAATAGTTTAATCGTACCTGCCTCATTAAAACATCGATAATATGTTTTATTTACAAATATTCTTCCTAAAAACATGAATTAGATCGTGTTTCTAAAACTATGTACGAAAATACGACTCCGGACTACCGAAGTAAATTTTACAAGTTGGTCGAAACACGTGGTCGTGATAATTTCATGGCAACATATTACCGATACAACATAAAATGTTTAAATAAACCATAATCTGTTTAGCAGTAATTCGTATTTTATTAAAATAATGAAACATACAATAAAGACTTTTATTTATTCATATATTACTCGAAGAAAGACAATCGTAAAGAAATCATGGACACGAGAGAATAATTTCAATGTTATTTGTCGTTAAGAAAAGGCATTGATTTTCCAAACGGTGTTTCCTTTTTAGAGCTCCTGTAAGATAATGTTCACGATTTCAACGTTCATTTTCGGTAATTTGTGCGATTATTAAATTTTTTGAAGTTTAAGAGGCATGTTGTCGATCTTTAATAGTCTATCATAATGATATTGTACTATCTTATCATTAACTTAAACATAATTCATCGATCTTCAACTATCCTATAGAAATAAAAACTACTCGATAATTAATTCTCGAATCACCGGTGTACAATAACAAGTGCTCTTGCGATCGTATTTCTGACAAATATTAGTTTTAATTTCGACTAAAAACTATTGATATTTTTTAAATGTTATCAAATCAAAGATTAAGAATAGGTAACACAGCCTCAGAAAAATCATTCTTAGCACTTCTCTTAAAATCGGGTTTTTTCCTTACCCGATCGGGTACGAGGGTTAGGCGGCCTGAAATCGGGTTAACCCGCCGAAATCGGGTAATATGCCATGTATGCAGAATAAAAGAGTGACGTCATCATATGACTTAATACGAAAGGATGTAAGGAGCTGAAAAATATATATGGGAGGGATAAATTTGAATTGGAAAGGTATAACAAAAAAAGTAGCGCCCACTTAAAAATAAAATATTAAGGAGACATTAATTATGATTATAATTAATGTGAAAGTTTTTGTATGATAGGCATATGAGTTCCTTGTATTTTTTTCATAAATTTGAAATGCATTAAATTTAGGATTGCTTTTGTTATGATATTTTTCAACATTAATGTCCTTAATATTATGAATGTCAATTTAGAAAACCAAAGATAGAAAAAATACGGATAGATAGCTTACTAGAAACTTGACTAGAAACATTCACTTCAATATTCTATTCATGTTTCTGGACAGAAATGGAACTAGAAGTTTTTATTTCAGAGTTGATATAAATGCATTCCTTTAGCCAAAGCGCTTGCATCAGTTATTCTGTCTGAATCTCATAGACAAGCAAACAACCATAGTTATGTAATGTCTACATGCATGATTGTGCATTCTGGATTTGCTGTTGTGCTCAATCAAGAACTAATTGTCCTGTCTACCATATGGCCTTGTACAGATTGCAGTCACGCTGTATGTATATTTTCATCGACAATTGCCTTATTGTTACATATGTTCCTGTGCAGTTTTTTTCCAGAACACATACCAATGTCTTTGTGATTTTGTAAGTAATGAGATCATAAATGATTCAGAATACAATCTTACATTAAAAATATTTTTGTGCACAATCCTACAATCCTGCAATGTATATATCATTTTGAAGCTGGTGCATTTTAGATCCGTATTCAAATTCAGATGAAGAAAATCTCCCACATCCAGAGGCTCAAGGCATCTCCATATAATTGTTCTCTTCAGTGGCTTGTCACCCTTTGTTGTACTATTACTCATTTGCCAAAAAAATGTAAAAGGTACCAAAAATGTGGGTAAATCTCAGTCTCCTAAAGTTGATCCTCATTCTGTTATATACCTTCCATTCCTCTTTGTGCATGACATGTGTACTTCATATTGCAACTCCTGAAACTTAAATTACTAGATAAGAAGGAAAAAGGGCAAGAATCTTTTTGGGATGAAACCTAGTGAACCAGATTTCAATTTATTAACATACTGACTCAGTAAAAAATATATTGAACCACTGTATTTTTCACCGTTGTAATGTGAAATGCGTTTTGAATATATATGATATTCTGGATGTCCCTAGCTTTGTTGGGTTTATGAAAGTAAAGTCATGAAAACTATATGAATTAGTTTCCTGTTTAATACCTGTTAATCAGTCACTTGGAATGGATCAGCATTAACCATTTTATCATCTACAGGTATATTTATATATATAAATATATGAAAATGCTATTCACATTTAAATTACAGTAAATAAAAATGTTGGTCCTCTCTTATAGTCCAGACAAAGAGTGATTATAGTACTAAAATTGCTAACTTGATCATAAAAAAGCAATGAGTCAATGGAGTATACTTACAATATAGATCGAAGCAAGTATGGCCTTCAAGTCTTGGATGTTCGGCCTCATTCTGTGCCTGTTCTTTCTTCTTGTGTCACGGTCCAAAAAAAGAAAGAGATTTCTGACAGTCTACCATAAGCTCAAATATGTTTTATTGCACCTAAAATGGTCCATTATCATCAATTAATGTGTCTGCATTACATTACTTAAAAAGACGGAAATAAGATGTCTTGTGGAATCATTAACAAAGAAAAGACAGATCTTTTTCTCGCATTTCCATATAGAACAGCTATCAATGGTTCCACCACAGTGATTGAAGTATAATGACTGTGAGAATCTGGAAATCTGCATGATTTATGAGAATTCACAATAGTTCTTTTATTTATTATGGATTGCTACTTAAAAAGAATCATGTATAATTTGACTTTATAGTGTATTGATCGATTTTATGTTTCTCTACGATGCATTGTGATAACATAGATACAGTAGTATTTATGTAAATCTGTGAATGTATGATAAGTTTGCATTGACATGAATGTATAATGGAAGAATGTTTTCCCTGTGAAGGTGTTTCGACATGAGAAATGCTTTGGTTTTCTACATTTGTACCATATTTGTGCTATAGGCCTGTGGCCTTTAAGTATTAAATATAGTAGTTATCATAACAAAATACTCTGTTGAGAGTTCTAAGTTATCCATAGGAAAGTTGTTATTACCATAAAGTTAAACCTTCAAAAAGACTTTTAGCTTTAAATTCAAAAGAAAACCATAACAAATTTTTTAGAAATCGAAGATATTATCAAAACCAGATAATTGTTGCAGATGATACAAGAGAATTTTGAAAATCAAATAGAACTGAATTGAAAAAATCTAAAAATAAAATGGAAATAAAAGGATCAAAGCGCAGAGGAAAATACAAGGAAATCCACTATTGGTCATGCAGTGCACACCATCTGGACACAAGTTTAACAGATGAACAGGCTGCTGTTTTCACCTCAATAGGAGTTGAAGCTCATGGGCAATTTCAGGACACCAGATCGCTTCCATGCCAATCCAGATGGAGTTTTCCAAGAGATTGATGACAAAGAAAGAAGCATTGATCCATGCTTTGGAACATATGTAATAAATCCTTAGAAAAAATGAAAACACCATGAACCTCCAGATATTTAAAATTTCAAAAGGATTTCTTCTACCAACGAGATATTGTTGTCTTTAAGGTTGTGATTTTCATTTTCTGTGCCAAATCAGTGTGTGTAAGAATTGTGCCAACTTAAAATATTATCAAAACAAAACCAAAGGGAAAGCTCTGAGCTGAGATGCTCCTTAATTCTTCAAGAAATGTTACTGTCCTTACAGCCAATGTGAGCATGTTTGAAGCTGCAGATTGCTGCTGCAGATATCTGCTTTGAAGCTTTTCCTTAAAGTTTACATAACCACAAACATATTTCACTATTTTCTTTTGAATATATATGAATGTCTGATAACAATATTGTATTGTGCGTCAAAGGTTGCTACTCAAATATGTTCAGTTTGGTAATAAAAGCTGATTGAATGCCCATTTTAATGGGCCACCTAGATCTAATTGGCCACAAAGCAGTGAATGCATGACTGGTCACACACCCTTTTTGTGACGTCATAAACAGAATCATTGCTTCGTGATCTATACATCTATCATAAAAATATCACAGAAAAAAACCTTGACAATTTTCAGAGATTGTTTTCCACTCATTTAGATAAATCATTTGACGATGTAACACTATAAGGCGTTTGGTGTAATAAAGATATCATCATCAATGGTAATTAAACAACTATTTATGGTGGTATTTCACTTGAAATAATGACGCGCCACTCTGTACAGTCTGTTTATTACGTCACACCCGCGCAAATTTTATGGCCCCTAGCCCAGGTGGGTTTTTCACAGCAGATAATTACTCTGTCATAATGAAAGGCTAATTAAATGTGTTTATTGGACAAATTAACAAAAATCAAGCCCAGTTCTTATTTTGTTGAAAAATCTTTGAACGAAAATCAAAAAGTGATAAAGTCGAGGTTAGCGGTTGTTTAATCCTATTGTCCTATATCTAGTCTATCTGTATCATAGCTGTATCACCTGTTCATAGCTTATGTGAACAATATTAGTGTAGTTCAGCAATATAGGGAGCAGCTTGAAATATGGATGGGTGACCTGATGGATAAACTGACAGTTAATATGTTGTAAACTTCCCCACACTAATACACTGATTAAGAGACCTGTAGTGTCAACTTGGACTCATACAGTGTAATCATACAGGGAGCATCATACCATATTAGCCCCAAACCCCCATATCAGCCTGATGAACCTATGTAAGCAGCATTTGTTATAACAGCATTTGTTATGTCCAGCTCTGTAGTCATCATCTATGTAGCATCTATGACGTACGTGATCGATGCTTGCAGTTTAGGTTTTGAGGGTTTTGAACACCATGCAATATGACATAGTATATTTTGAAATGTGGGACACAGAAAACATCATTTTCTTAAAGTGCAATAAGAACTTTTTGAATGATTCTCATTGCTGTTCAGTATAATCATGGTAAAAGTTGGGAAGTCTTCCCAATTAAAGCAAGACATACAATTCTGCTGTGCTTAACTGCCTTGGGTAAACTTGAGGAAGTGTTTTACACTCAAATCCAAATAGGAAACTAGGGTGGTAGGTAATGCTTAGTATTTCATTGAACTTGTATTACAGTTTCAAGAGTTGCCACTTGAAGGAATTTCAAGATCAAAGAATGATGATTAGTCTGCAGTAGCTCCAAGGATCTTCTCAATGCAAGTGCTGTAGGGACGGAAGTAACTGATATGTTTAGTTCAATTGAAAATGTTTTTCAAGTATAGATTCTGAAATTGAGTCCTTTCTACAACTTTTTCTACTTTAAGTTTAAATGAAATCTCTATTTCCAATACAAAATATTGAAAATTAGTTTTAAAAAGAGTGAAATTCAAAACTTTGGTTCATTGCTGGTACCTTCAAAATTGTGTAATGCATTTATTAGATAATCTGTTGCATTGTGATATATCTAGGTGTTAATGTCAAGATGATAAAAATATCTGTATAACTATCTCCTTTGTAGGACATATGATATCTCCTATTTAGGACATATAATATCTCCTATGAGGGACATACTTTCTCCTACATAGGAGATACTTAGACCTACTAATACAATAATGACAAATGCCAGTTTCTATGTTTTGTCACTGATAAATGAAAGCATGAAAGTGATCAGGGTCCTATTCATGATATTCACTGATGTAGGAGAAAATATATGTCCTGCATGAGAAATAGTTATACAGATTTTTTACAGTGAGATTTTCTATGTATCAGCAATTTTGCCGCCTTTTATATTTCTGAGCTCTCTAAATGTTTTATTTTATGTCATGTTCAGAATGTGATGATATTTATATATTTATATAGTATTATCTTTGTTTAATTATATATTAGAAATACTTATAAAAAATGGATTTATTTTTTATTACAAATGTGGAAAGCATGATTTAAAGACAAGTAATATTAGTTTGAATCAATTTTTCATAATTGTTTTGCAAATATTTGTTTGTTATATATTTTTGATTGAAAATTAGTGAATCCAAAATATATTCTCTCAGAATGTAACACATATCTTATTACTCCACCCTATCATCCAGAGATGTGGAATAAAGTGTCATGTAGTCAGTAAAAAACTGTGTGCAGCCATTTTAGTGTGAACACCTAGCTTTTAATCATTTGAGTTAAGAAAAAGGATTTGCATAGCTTAACCAAGTTCATTTGACCATATAACAAATCCTTGTGTATTGATTTTAACAAACTTCTTGCAACTATTAACATTTAATTTCCTTTTGTAAGATTCAGTAATTTCCATTGAAAATATGCAACAATGTCTTTACAATGATAACAAAACAATACTTAATTACGACAAAGTCTGCAAGTAATATTTGGATGTATTTTAGTAACCAAACTATCAATGTTTAACAACTTGTCAAATTCTTCATTTCATAAGGTAAAATATCTTTAAGGATTTTCAGGAAAATTTTTAAGAAAGTAGTTTATTTTCTAAAGAACACATTGTATCAAAACTGTTCTAAAATATCCATAAATGCAACATTTTTAAACATCCTAAACCTCTCTTTTATGTAAAAATATTCTATTACAATGATAAAGCATATAATTTCCCAAAGAAATGAATTTTTAAAAATCATGTAATTATTATTCCAAAGGAATAGAGTATGTCTCATTAACAGAAGGATATTATCAAGATGATATCATGTTTTAACGTGTTAAATTGCAAATTATTCATCCTTTTTCTTGTATTAATCTTGAAACTAATTTGTAACAATTTTTATCTCCTCGTTGCCAAATTTGAAATGTAAATTTGAAATGAGATGCCGTAAATAATCGAGATCAAAATTCCTTTTTCCAATTTGATTTATTTTTCAGTAATTTGTTTTTGTCAATTAAATAGTCTAATAGATATACTCATCTAAATTCTAGATAACTTTTTGTCCTTCTTATTTTAATTTTCAAAATCTCTTTATGAATACATATGTATTAATGTTTAGTAACAACCTAACAGGCAAATTCAACAATCCTATTTATATGCTTCAAGTGGAGAGTTTTGGGTTCATGCTAGTTGTCACTGGTTTCATTTTACTGCAAAGCTGTATCTGTTTTGCAGTCTTTTTTTCCACCAAAGCTTTCATGCATGATGATTTTAAAAATGGCGTTAACCCAAAATCAACCTGCCACAATCTCCTTCTAGATGTTACTCAACTTTTATTTTCCCACAAAACTTCTGTTACAAATGGAGCATTTTTATTCATTTGAAATGTAAATTTGAAATGAGATGCCGTAAATAATCGAGATCAAAATTCCTTTTTCCAATTTGATTTATTTTTCAGTAATTTGTTTTTGTCAATTAAATAGTCTAATAGATATACTCATCTAAATTCTAGATAACTTTTTGTCCTTCTTATGTTAATTTTCAAAATCTCTTTATGAATACATTGAATACATGTATTAATGTTTAGTAACAACCTAACAGGCAAATTCAACAATCCTATTTATATGCTTCAAGTGGAGAGTTTTGGGTTCATGCTAGTTGTCACTGGTTTCATTTTACTGCAAAGCTGTATCTGTTTTGCAGTCTTTTTTTCCACCAAAGCTTTCATGCATGATGATTTTAAAAATGGCGTTAACCCAAAATCAACCTGCCACAATCTCCTTCTAGATGTTACTCAACTTTTATTTTCCCACAAAACCTCTGTTACAAATGGAGCATTTTTATTCTAGAAAAATTCATAATCATGATTTGTTTTGATGTACACAGATTTACAATAAGACAGAAAAAAGTCAGCGATGTCAGACAATTTTAATCAATGGTAACATGGTAACATGGTAACATGGTATCTGGTATGGTATTGTACAGTTATCAAGTGCTTGAAAAAGAACTATAAAATACATATAACTAGGAAATCACTACTCCCAATATTCAAGAAATGACCTTTTGCTATTAATATACAACATTTTCAGTCCATATTTGTGAAAGGTTCATGTATGAGATACTTTTGTTTATGCTATGTTACCCCTGGGAACCAATAAAAATATTTTTTAAAATATTTATATATATAATGTATATAACTATGAAATAATAATGATAGAAATAAGGTCAAATTGTAACAGAGGTCATTTTATTGTTCAGGTCAAACAATAGAACAGATGGATATTATATTAATTTTTTACATAATTAACCATAAAAATATTATGATTGGAAGTTTATTAATAAACTGACAAACTATTTTTTAAAAATCATTATATGATGTAAGCTTTAAAAGTATCCAGCCAAAAACATTATGTTATAATTTTTTTTGAAAAGAATTTTTTTTTTAAAAGTTACCAGACTGCTCCAAAAGCAACCAGGTTCGTAGCTGGTGGATTTGCTTCATTTCATACACTGCAAATATACTACATAAAGCTACACCAATAACAAACTGGCCTAGCTGTCCTTTGGGGATGTCAATATCTTCTTTAATAGAATGTAACATTGTCTCTTGAAGCCTCTAATGAATCAATAGTGGCAGATAATGAGTCTATTGACTCAATTTCACACATCACTTCATTTAATTGCCCCTGGTCATTTGCTCAGAAAACAAATTGGTTTTGCTATCCTATTACTGCTTTTATGTTTCAATTGGACCTATCTCTTTAATATATATAATCGTCCTATGAAAATAATTTGAAAATTTTTTATTTCTGATTTTCACTCTTTTAAAATAATTTTGTGTTCTATTTTTTTTATATACCGGAGTATATACTATTTTTCTTCATTTTATTTCACTTGCTTGTTATGATCGTCCACAATTTCACACTGATATTTGCTTTTTCAATAATTCCATGCCTTTTACTTTCTTATAAACTTATACTATTTTTTCTAAATCTCTTCAAAGTATCCTTGATTTCTGGTCCACTTTCAAAAACCTTTCCATGCAATTTAAGAATTATCAAACAAAATGTTACGTCAAGATTTATCTGAATATCTATTTTTCAAAATATAGACTAAAACGTCCCATTTATATGAAATGTCTATCAAAATCTTGAGGGATATTTATGAAATTATCAAATTTCAGCAAATTATATAAATATTTTATCATTCATGTCATTTAATTACACAACAAATTTATATCAATCCCTTCGAAGTAATTGTATATCCCCTGGCAATAGGCAAAATATTCTTTTATACACGTTAACTTAATGAGCATGTTATAATTTTGTTAGAAAAAGTCCCTTAAGTTATCGTGTCTGGTTTTTATCCGACAGTTGTGTCTAGCTTAAATACCCAAACCATTTGAAAGTAATATCAAATATTCATTTCATGTCCACCTTTACACCAAAGCACTTGGAAGGATTATAAACACTTTATCCCATCTATCTAAGTTAATAAAAAAACTTACAGTTGATGTTGTCTGTTAAATATTCAAGTAACAATTTTGGCATAAATTTCAACAAAAGGGGCATGGGCCAAAATTTAATTTTTTTGCAATAAGAATTATTTGTTTGGTCAAAATAGACAACATAGGTTGACATTATGATATACTTAGCGTTTTTGTATAAAAAAATATTTTAAAATGACAATTTTATAACATGATGAAGACTTTTTAGTTTTTCCAAATTTGACCTCAGTATTGCATAAATGTGTTCCTGTAGTACTATAAGTATCAGCTTTAAGGACGTGATAGAAATATGTACAAGTATCAGCTTTAAGGACGTGATAGAAATATGTACAAGTATCAGCTTTAAGGACGTGATAGAAATATGTTTCTTCCTCATCTTCTAAAAAATTGAAACGTTTTGATAATTACCAATGTAATTGAAATTCACACTAAATTTGTAACTTACTGAGTCATCTGATAAATAAGAACATCATCTTTATGTTTATTCGATTCAAAATCCAATCATGTTTCATCAATATGTATCGCCACTAGGTTCTGTTGTTTAAGAACCTTTAATTCAACATTAATTCCTCTCAAGTCTTTGATCAAAATGCATATATATAGCCCATGAACTCAGGATTAAAGATTTTGAAACATTCATAAAATGCATTAGCCATGCAAACATCAAGACCCCTTAACCTTATGGTGCAACAAACACAACATGTTTACATATTAAAGATTGCATTCTAATTCTAAAAAGAACATTACTGCTTATATTTATTTACTTCATCTACTCATTTATTTTCTGATCTAGAGAAATTGAAGTCTAGCAGTTGTCTACCACTTCACCATATGTCACTGGGAGTTGAGCAGCTAGCTTCTTTTTCTCACTGACTCACAGCATAGCTTCTATAAGGTTCACTTCTTCTTCTAATAAATTCACAACACGGCATCAGATGACTTCAATCTGATCCAAACCTGTCATCCTAATGGCTACTTATGGTGGAGGTATATCAATCAGGAAAGATATGCTTAGATAATCTAACATGATGTCACTTTTATTCTTCTTCAACAAATTAACAAAATGGCATCTAATGAGTTCACTGATCAAAACCCATCACCCTCTTTGCTACTCAGGGTGGACAGGCTAATATACTCAGTGATGCCACTTAATTCTTCGAACAAAATCATTTCAGTACTGACTCTGACCAAAACCTGACACCTTACTGCATCCTTAATGTATGTGCATGCACATCACAATTTATAAACTAAAATAGTCAATGTTACCCCTTGATTTCTCTAACAAACTCATACCAGTGCTTCTGTTGAGTTCACTCTGAACAAAATCTGTCACCATGTTGGCTATACCTAGGGTGGAGGTAAATTAGGAGAAACATGCAGCTAAATAATCTAAATAATAACCAGCAGGACATTATGTTACCTTACATATTGAAACAATCTGAGAATCTTTGCAAGTCATTAACTACTGAAAAGCAAAAACATTCAAGTGAGTGAGTGAGTTACTGTTTAACGCCGCTTGGGCAATATTTCAGCCATTAGCGGCGTTAAAAAAAACCAAAAAAACGTTCAGGAGAAATACACTAATTTAACGATACTGTATGATAACAAAAAAGGTAAGATGAGGTGATTTGGGGATTAACACCACTCCCAAGAGTATTTCAGTTATATCATGGTTGCTAATATTATTGCAAAGAGAAAGCCCACAACACTATTCTGGTTATGCATTGCATTGAAACCTGCAAGCATCAGCTGTAACTAACAAACAATGTTTGGTACTGTGCTGAAATTCACTGTACCATTGCATCCAGACCTTAGAACACTTCTCTACTGCAGACAAAGTTGTCGATCCCCTATCGGGATTTGAACACAGAACCCCTTGATCTGAAGCAAAACATGCTAACCACTATGCTATTCCGCGCCTCATAACAATGACACTAAATTTGCCCAATTACTGGATATGAAAACATATTGGGACCCATACGGTATTCATAAGGTTCCTAGGGGATCATAATTAAGTCACAAAGGTAAACTAAGAGCAATTTAAATGAGAGTAAACAAAGAATGCTGGTCTAGGAATAGTCATTATGCAAGTCATAAACAATATGAAACAAAAAATGTCATATGAAAATATGAAAGTGGATTAGGTACATAGCCCTGAAGAAAAAGACGCTTCATAGCTATAGACAGTGTCTTGTGGAACACCTTTCTAATTAACTGTCCCATCAGGAAATGTTGACAGTTTCCTTAATCTATAGATAATTGATAATCAGCCTTTTATACGACTTATTAGAGGTTGATGCATCATCAACTTCCACATTTGCATCAAGATAACTAGGAACAAATACCATGACATTAAAATGTTGAAGATGGTAAATCTGTCAGACGTTTGGGATCACATCAGACAAGGTTAAATCCATCACCAGCACATCAGAATGTAACTGTCATTTGTAACTTTAGTGGCAATGATCTTATCATCTTCTACAATGTCTTATCATGAAAGGTTGTTAAACTTGAAGGAAATTACCACAGTTCAACTTCTGTGAATTATATGATATTAGAGAATGGTTCAATCATGAGATGCAATATATTGCTAATCAGAGACGAAGCAATTTATGAGAGTGTCTGGGAATTGCAATTAATATATGTCTCTTACCAATAATAATAAATAGTCTAGTTAGCTGATAAATGGTATTTTCCTTATTGACATTACATGTTTAATTTGACTTGTTTATGTATGTTGAAGAAATTTGGTCCAAATTAATATGCATGATTTCAACCTGACTTCATTGTTTATTTTATTTCCAGATATTTGAAACATATATTTCTTAATTTTCATGTTTATACATTTTAAACCAATTTTTTTAATAAAGCTGCACTGATTAGTGAAAGTTCCAAACCATTTGGGAATGAGGGCTTGACAACACTAGACAATGTTATTAAGTTTTTGTTAGAAACATTTAAAGGGACAGTAGAAGCATTTTATTTTCGCACCACAATTACCACTCATGCCTTATAAGACTGGAAGTAACTCTTTTTTATCTGGCTAATCTGTGACTTCTTGACTACTTTAGGCAGGACACATCTCTCATATACCACTTAGGTTGATTTGAATCTTATATATATATTTCTATGTATACTTTACTTGTACTTTAACCAGATGAAATGATGGAAAGATAACATACACTATGTAGTAATCCTATTGTAATTGAGACTATTCCGTACTTAACTTTCTCATTAATCCTCTTCCTCAGCCAAATATGGTTTATGAGAAACTTTGACATTTTGAAATTGTATTAAGCTTACAGATCCAGGAGCATTAGCAAATTGATCTATGCTTTGGCTTATGATTATGGATATTGCATATTTATATTGAGATAGATGTAAAGAATCAAATCTGAAAACCAAAAAAGAAGGTGTCCATATGTAGGTTCTGAAGGATTTTGAAAAAAATTCCGTCTTAAGTCAAATTTGTGTGATCAAACTATACCCTGGCATGATAAAACTTTTATAAATGGAAAATGCAATACAAAACTGTAAAGGCTGCAATCATTTAGAATTAGTTTATTTACCACTGAGTACCTTCAGAAAACTTCTGAACAGTTAAATTCATGTCCATTCCAAAGACATACAAATGTGAATAGGAAGCTATTATACATTTCAAATACAATTCTTTCATTTTCCAATTTTTACTTGAAGTTCTGTTAAAAACATTTAAGAATGTAAGATTTTGTATAAAATAAAATAAAACTAATTTAGGGAATATTATAATTTTTATGAAAAGGATAGATAGAAATCGAATAACATAGGTTTATATTTTTAAGATTAACAAATATATCCAATCATCTCCTTAATGTCCGACTGCTTCTTTAACAGAGTTCCACTTTTTGGCACCAATGGACAACTTCATCAGTCCAATACTTGTAGCAATAACAAGAACTGCTGCAGAGGTCCTATGTAGGTCATCATTAGACTTTAGAGTAATATAAGGAAACCATGGGAAAGCAGCGAGGCAAGGAACTGCAAACCATTATCCTAAATGTCAACATTGACATCACATGGGCATCCAACAGCCTCATAGGTACTGCACAGAAGATTTACAAAACCAATTCATCACACTTTAGGGTCTTACCAATCAAGTTACCACCTTCCGTCCCCCTCTAACTACCTGTCATTTATATTTCCAGCAATGGGGGTTCGCTTCGAAGGTTATTTTCTCGTATGCTGTTCCAACCGTGGCTCTTGTACAACAAGGAGAATAGCCATGCAATTATCGGAATAACAGTTTGTCTCTGAGATTGGTCGTAATATCCATGATTTCTACTCAGCGGAATGGCCAAAGGGACTCTTAGTGCAGAGAGGATTTCGAGAGTTGTATAGACTTTTGGACCTTTGGGTCAGTTGAGTTCAAAGTGTAGAACAAACTTTGTGTAAAGTATATAGTTAGATTGGGAGATCTGACATTAAGAAAAGTTGGCGCCATTAACTATTTTCCAGTGACTCTCGATGTAAACCACAACTCCCATGTACTCTAGCTTGTTTCTTTTTCAGTTACCAAAAAATTCTAACTAAAAAAAAATTTATAAAGGTTAAATTTATAAAGATAAACCTCAATAAAAAAAATTAACAATTCTGTAATTCCTTTTATCACATGCTTGAATAGGTGTTAGTATCTACATCAAAATGTTGCATTCATAGCAATAATTCAAGAACTTATAGCTTTATCGATAAAACTTTTCTTCCAACTCAACAACCTCTAAGATGCCAATAAAGAAGAACTTCACCCTTGATGTTTTGTCAATGACATGCAATTCAGAAGTTACCTAATGTAATAACAAAAATATAGTTATTTCCACTATTGAATGTGTCCTTTTTTCAAATGTTATGTATTGCGAGCTTGATAAAGGTGTTTCACATACCATTTTTTTTTAATTATGATAAGTGGCGCTTTTCTGTATATGAATCAAATCAAATGAAAACCAGGCATAGTTTTAAGAATAGTATTTTTTTCAGAACACAATTTTTTTAAATGTGTTAAATTTTTCCACTGTCAATACTCTATACTTTCTTATGAATACAAATGCAACTGTCAATCAATATTCATTAAAAAATATGTTTAAGAATAATTTCAAAATTGACTTTATTTGTATTCTGTCAAAACAAAATATCCTGACAGTAATCGAATTCTGAAGCAATTTGTGTCAAGGCAAGGAAAATAGACTACAATAAAAGAATCAAAATGTGTTCTCTGCGCACACGTAAATTAATGATCAGCATGCAATATGTCACTTTATGCATGGCTGAATTTACAAGTTCTATGACCTTGTCAAAGGAAATTGACATAAAAAAGCCTATTGTTAAAGAAAACAGCAGTGAATGACTTGATTATGGCAAATATTGAATTTCTTTAAGCAAAATTGCTTGCATGGTGTCGCAACACCTTACTTTGTCTGTTTACAATGAATTTATTTCTTTCCACATGCATATACTCAACGATTGCACTATTTTCATAATCCCATTTCATGCAATTTTGGTTTGAAGGAAATTGGCATGCATTTGCAATAAAATAGATTTTCAAGATTGAAGAGGAAATTTGACTAATATTCTGTTTTCTGTCAAGCATTTGGATCAGCAAAGTGGATTATTGTGTTCATTGGATTTACAGCATGATAAACAAGGCACCTAATATTTTCTTTGAAAGGGAATTAACATGATCAACATCAGAAATTTGTTGCTGCAAATTTGACATTTGAAATATGGTTTCATATGAATCTCTACTACTAATGTGCATGCCAGTGACAGATTTCTTTGAATTTTGGTAAAGGAAAGGAATCTTTTCTTGTATTATAATTCAAAGACTCGCTATGTTTAACTCTACTGTGCATGAAAACAACAAATTTCTTCAAAACACGTATTACCTGATTTCAAAGATATTATAAAAACAATCTTCAGTTGTATTAGAACACATGGAATTACTTTGTTAAATTCTACTTTACATGCCAAAAAGACATCTCTTAAAATCATGCCTAATTAAGATTCAAAGTTACTATGAAAAGAAATCTTAATTCTCTTGTATTTTGATTTATGGAATCACTTTGTTAACTTCTACTGTGCATGCCAACAACAGATTTCTTTAAAACATGTTTGCCTGAAATTCAAAGCTACAATGAAAAAATGATTTTCTCATTTCTTTGAACATATGGAATCACTAACAGTATGTTAATTTTACTCAAGATAAGCAAGGCGTTTAGTTTCTGGTATGGTCAATGATGGTGGCATTGCCTGACTCTGCATGAGGGTGTGGGTTCGAATCCGGCAAGAGACCTGATCCCAAAAAAAGTAAAAGAATTTGTACTATGGCTGAAAATGTGATGCAACAATTACATTAGACAAGATGGAATCACAAAGTCATATCCTTCTGTGCATGTGGTTTAAAGATTTCTTTAAAACATAGTTTAACTTAAATTCAAATCTACTATTCAAAAGAATATTCTCTGATATTGAAATATTTTTAATCATGCCAGTCAATTTCATGGTTATAGATCAGATGAGTGTAATAAGCTGTTGTGTTTGTCCTTATCAAACTAGTGGAATGATCAGAAGATGACAAGTTATTTGGCTCAGAGAATTTATACAATGGTCTATCATCAATGAAAAGGAGGATCCTCTTGGTACTGTGAAATTACTTCATTACCAGATGCATCTTGATATGGTAGTACTATATCATCTTTCATCAGGCTTCATTTCAATGAGAAGACATAAAGACGGGAGCCTCTGCGAGAACATGCTTGATTGAAATATGAAATATTGAATATCTGTCATGTGACTCGCATGTACAATTTTGTAAATAACCCAGACCACTATCAAACTACTTCAATTTCCATAGATGCAAAATTTCTAAATAACATGCAAATCAATTAAACTTTGGTAAGCCCTAATTGCAGAAAACTTTCCAAAGTTTTAAAGGTCTTATTTAGCAAACTTTTTCCATGTACATAATACTAAGCATGAGATGTTGGTTATATTTTTTCCTAGCTGGATTTTTGAAAGGTCACTGTCTTGTCCATCTAATCAGGGAAGATACATTAAAAAGAATTTGGTGAGCTAGAAATATATTGCAGTTAGCGTGATTTAAAGATACACTATAAGTACTTAAATTGATATATAGGGCATATATTTTTAAAATGCTAAAAGCACTTTATGAAATTCTATAGGAATGTAACATACAATGAGTAAGCATATATATACTTCGAAACATTGTGAATCTCACAATAAAAATAGTTGTCATACAGAAAATCTTGTCTTCCACAGTAAAGTATTTGCAATATTTTTTAAATGGTGAGAGGTCAATGGGATGACAAACCTTGATCTTGAGTAGATATTGTTATTTTTGTGATCACCTTTTTTGTGCAAATTCCTGTATATCTTGGGATAAATTGCTGAATGTTGAGAATCGGCATGGCGTGAAATATGCCTGACCAACTTTATGACTGGATTATCTGAACTGTTGAAGGATTAATTACATTCTTTTTGTAAAGTTTTGATTAGGATACTAACAATATTATCGAATAGTGATGTCTTTTGAATTTGTATAAGGTTTGAAGTGTATTTGCTTCAAACGGTTGCATTTATCTGCATGTTTACTATAGAGGCTGATCTCCTTTATGACTTTCATCTTTGATTGCAGAGAATTGTTCCTTTAATTTCAGAAGAAATTTCCTTTGCGCTGATAGAACATTGTTTATCTTACCATCTACACATAAAAAGCATGTTTAAGTTTGAAAACACTTATATTTTCATGACATTCTTGATCGATACGCATTACCAGACCATGAACAAATCAATTTTTTTCGTCTTTCATCTTCTTCCATTCATACATATTTCGGTCATGGAAAATATTTGATGAACACAAATTTATCAATGAAGAACACTCTTATGCTTTTAAGAGTGACAGTAAAAATCATTTTGTTCACATTAATAACATTTCAGTGTGCATTACATCTTTCAGAAGTATTCTAGACATTAACACCAAGATGCATCGATTTTTCGACCTTATGTACTTTGTATAGATTAACTGCCTTTTTAAAACTTAATTGAAATAAATATGTTTTTGATCGTTATGTAGCTCATACAATTTTCGTCAAAATTTCAATAACTAATTTTTTCTTCTAAACAAACAGATATTAATTAAAGTTCAGTCGCCCAAACTTTTTTTACTTAAAAATAACTTATATTTTGTCAACAACTTAAAAACAATTTATTATGAGTCTCAGTATGCCCTTCCTGTGTGTGTTTATCTTCAAAGTTCTTTACAAGGATATTTTTTATTATCTGCTGAGTTTTTTGTTAAAATATGTTTTAAAAGGGCAGTAGCAAGTTTTTTTTGGAAAATTATTTCTTTAAATTTATCCAAATAAACATTAATTAATGCCAAATGTGTTATCTTACGAGAGTAAAAAATCTCGTTACTTGACCCGGTCATGCAGCAATACAGAAATTACATGTATTCAGCAAAAACCACTTAAGGCCATTTTTGGTAGAATACGTAAATAATAAACATCGCTTAAATGATCCATGCATGGTACAATAAATTCAGAACTGCTTCTTTTGATTACAAAACATTTTCTTGTAACTGGTTAGTTATTTTTGTTCTTTTCACAAGATCACCTTATTCATCTGTGTTACTGCCCCTTTAAGAATTTGAATACAATACATAAAAGACATGATGAAAGAGTAAAAAATCCAGCACACCATGTACACCATGTACACCATGTACAATGAATTTCAGCACAGCACATTGTTTCACTGCAATGTATAACCACAATGATGTTGCAGTCTTTCTCCCTGCAATTATACTAGCAGCCATGGTATAAGTAAAATAATCTTGAAAGCGGCGTTAAACCCCATATCACCTCATCTCTCAGCTGGTTTCACTTTATCTACTTTAATGTGATGACATATGGCAAAGTCTTGTCCTTAGTACTTTGTTACCAAGTCAGGTACTTTTTTGCACCAAGCAAAAATTGATCCAACAATCGACAGTTGAGAAAGCAAGAATAATCTCAAGGTGACTTTATCCATAATGGCAAAGAAAATATTATGTTTCCTGCTAAACTGTCAAGTACTTCCGTAGTAGAGTTTCACCCGTCAATTTCATTAGCTTTGTCAATTCATTGACCCCAAGCGATATTTGTTCAAGTGTAAAATGATTCTGATGAAATGTTGACAAATATCGCTGGCCACTAAGTGAGCATAGATATCACTAGCTGCAATCCATTAGGAGACATGTCACATGAAATGAACACTTAGTTCTTACTGATTCATCAGCTTTGTAAACACTGGCAATGGGCCTCCATCTCTGATGTTATCTTTGATAAGGGGAGAACAAACAGAGGGGAAGGATTCTTTGTTGCAGAGTTGTTGTGTCTTTGTTGCTGCGTGTCCTTATTGGCACTAATTTTTTTATGCACTCTAGGTGGCACTTTCTTCTTTTATGTGAGAGTATTTGAAATATAGTGAAGGGTTCATTGTGCACTGTTGTTTACCATTTTGTGGCGCCATTGTCCACAATGAAGGCCAAATCCTTTATTGCACTGTAGGTTGACACTTTCTTCCTTTAGACATAAGATTTCATAACAGATAGAAGAGATTCATTGTGCATTGTGGAACTATCTTCCAATATGCATGCTGATTCCTTTGATTTAATGAAGGTGACATTTCCTTTGAAAATATAAGAAAGTAAAACTAACAGGGGAGGATTCATTGTGCATTTTTGTTTACAATATTGTGTTGCCATTACCCACAATGAAGTTGGAACTCTTTGATTCACTGTAGGTGGCACTTTCTGCCCTCATTAAAGAGTGCATGTTGAATAGAAGAGAATTTTTCGTTCACTGTTGCGAGTTAACTGCTTTATGACATATCATCCCACATATACACTTATTCTTTCCTCCATCATGAGAAAGTTGTTTAACAGATTACCATATTGTGGCTATCTTGATGATGAAGTAGGGGGATTGCTCGGTTCATTGTCAAACTAATAAAGTTAAAAATCTTGTATGCTCCATTGTTGCTTTACCATTTTTGGTGCAATTCTCAGACTTAGAGCGATAGAAGCGAGTGAAGTAAGATTTGGTACATTTATTATCTGTTTGAAAGGCATTCCAGAAGTTGGTTCATTCATTATCTTTTTGAAAGGCATTCCAGAAGTTGGTTCATTCATAATCTCTTTGAAAGGCATATATTCCAGAAGATGGTGGTAAGGTATAAGAAGTCTTTTTGAAACATCCTTCTATGTGATGAAGAAGCTATAAGTAATGTATCCAATGGTACCTGTCCTACTCTTATTCATATATTATTCAAGACTGGAAGGAGTTTCCCCTGAGCTGTTGTCACTGTGGGTGCTTTTGTGAACCATGTACAAGAAGAACATAAAGATGAGATCTGTTTTTTGCATTTTGTCATGTTTTATTGCCCTTACCATGTATAAAACCAGAACAATAGGTGCTTTGTCATGTAACTGTTTACATTTGCTTTTACTTGTTACATGTCTCCGTCATGGGAAAAAACAAAAGGAGGAGGATTGTTTTGCAAGTTGTTGTTACTGTTTTGTGGCGCTATCATAAACAACAATTAAACAGTTAAAACAAATAGAGGGAGTTGGTTTCATCCACTTTTCTCACTTAAATGTTTTGTTTCACTATTGCAAGTCATGCAACAGAAAAACTCATATACGACATGTAAAAAGAAAAGATTGTTTTGAGTTTTTTTGGAGCTTTTTTACCATTTTGTGGCGCTGTTGTCCAACGTGTAAAGGAATAGTCAACAGAGAAGTTTTGTAATTTTTAACAATGCTCCTTTACCATTTGATGGCATTATTCTCCAAAATTTAGGCTTCAACAGGGAAAGCATTATTCATTTCATTAAGATTATAACATTACTGTTTTT
The DNA here is from genome assembly GCA_921293015.1 of Phorcus lineatus. Taxonomy (NCBI): domain Eukaryota; kingdom Metazoa; phylum Mollusca; class Gastropoda; order Trochida; family Trochidae; genus Phorcus; species Phorcus lineatus. The sequence goes on along the minus strand of OV121088.1, from coordinate 23,985,641 downwards.
GGGCCATAAGGCATGAACCAACTGGTTAATATATCTTTGTATTGTCAAGAGCTGTATTTAAGACAGAGCGTAAGTAGGTAAACCAGTTACATGTTAACCATTGGCCAACATATTGAACTATTTGCATCCTTCATATCATTTTCTATTTGTTTTGTGTTATTGTCAGCAGTTCCTGATTGCAATCCATTATCATTTCATGCATTAGACAAAAATATATCAAACTATTTGTATTCCATTTCTGATTTTACCGTTTTGTGGCGCAATCGTCCACCATGCTTTGACAAGTTGATTGATGTCTTGTTTGTTCAAATATTTGAAGTAAGATCATGTGGAGAACAATTAAGTTGGCAATCCAGAATCATTCCAGTTATTTGCAATTGCCATCAAAATGCCAACAAATTGCAATATTTGATATATGTTTCTAGTGTCAATGTAAAAATGATAAGATAAAAGTGTTCCGATTTTTCAAATCAATGTTTCAGGTAATAGACAACAATATGTTAATAACAATTAGTATTGTTCTTCCTACTTTACCTCATTTACCGCTAATGGCTCAAATATTGCCAAAGAGCGCTGAACAAAATGTGAATATCTTTGTATTATCTTGGATCATGTCTTCTAAATGATAATTCTGTTTGATTAATTTCGACAACAGTTCTGTAATATATTTCCTGACAATCATGGTCAATGGCAGAAATAATCCCATCTCAATTTGGTAGGTTTGGGGCTTGCATCACAGTATGAATATGTCATTATTCATAGAACTCTCATGCAGTTTATCTGATTATGAATTGTATTTCCTAAATATCTCAATAGAAAGTAGCCTCAGAGGTTAGCATGTTAAACTTCAAATTTTGGCTTTGATGCTAAGTACTATATAACCACAGTGATATGATGAAAAAAATAATTAAATCTGATTATTTGATTTATTACCCTTTTGTTGAAAAATACATAATGACATTTTGTTTACATATGAGTTTACATATTACTTTTGCCTAGTAAATGTTGTTTCAGCAAAAGTCATATTTTACACCATGATAATCTAAATATAGAACACTGTATGCAGCATGACAACAGATTTTTTTAATCACTCAAGGTTTAAAGACAGAACACCATTATTAATTACATACCTTTGACCTTATTCACTAAGGGGACAAAAGCAGTTTCCTTCTTGTTTGTGCTAACATAAAAGTTTTTTATAACTTCCTTTTGATTTGCTAAACACCTTCCTTTCCTGATTATTTCTCAATCCCCCATCGAGTTTACTGTCAGGCCATACGTAATTCTACACAAGCATCTGGTCATGCGCAGAAGATAATTTGTGTGGGTATGCACATTTGTTTTATTCCCCACACCCCTTACAACTTCCTCGTGTATTTAAAGTGTAAATTCATTCACTTTGGGCAATTAACCAAATTAATTAACTTAAACTGTGGTTCCTTAATTTTATCCCCCAAGTGTAAACCAGAGTTCAGGTTCATTTGGGTCCGCAGATCCACTTCTAGAAATCCACAGACTCTCAAATTGTCCGAGCCGCCGCAGTGGCCCCAGCTTTCTTTCATGCCCATCTGTTTATCAGTCAGCTAGCAAGTTGTGCCACAAAATGTTTGTTAATTAAAAATTATTGTTTGAATTTCTGTTTTTGTTATGTTTATACACAAATTGCATGTACTTGACTCACTGTAGTGGTGTCGTTTGAGTATTTTTTATTTCCAGAGCATAACTTCAAAACTGCTCATCAAATCTTTCTGAAACTTTTCATGAGTATTACCCATGCAGCTAGTTAAAGAGGCTGACCTATCTGTATGGGGTCGGCCATCTACTTTTGAAGGAAAATGATATAAGCAAGAAGCTGAATTTTTACTAATATTTCAACATTATGAAAATAATCTATATGCATGGATAGAATATTCACACATTCATAATTTAATTTATAATTTAATTTATTCTATTTAATTCACATTAATTCATAAATGCTTTTGATAGAACTAATCAACAAAGCAATTCCTTATTAAGATTTTTCACACTAGCAGCAGCAATGAATTGCTTCACTTCTCACTATTGTTTTAATTTACTGAGTTTGCCTATCTTCAGTGTTCGGAAAATTGTATTTTTTTCCATTGACACATTTCAAATTGGCATTGTTTACAGAGCAGAACTAAAAAATTGCTCATTATATCTTTTTGAAAGTTTGTATTTTTATCACCCACTATCTAAAGTGGTGCCATGTGATATTTTCAGAATTTTGAAAACTAAAGGTTGCTATGGAAACAAGCTGACTTAGGAATTGAAACAGGGATATAGCTTTGTTTCTTGACCAGATCCAACTAAAAAAACTGCTTGTTATATCTTTCTGAGACTACTCAAAAGTTAAATATAACTTATTATCATATGGTTACAAAGATGTGTTTTACAAATTATGAGGGACCATGGACATATGCAATATTCTGATAACTCCAGTTTATGGTAATTCTTGGTATAATTTAATTCATAAAGTATCATCAAATATGTATTTGATATTCACTGGAAATATGTAGTTTCTTTTGATAATTATGGCAACTGATATAATGAAAACTATGAAATTCAAATGTGCTGTGCTGAATTCCAATACCTTTACCATAATGCATTCTTTTTTGTAAGGTTATTATAGCTTTGTCACATGACTGTAATATTGCATTCAAATTAGAAATAAAGTAAATAAAGTAACAATGTTGACCACACTTTGAATAACGTCATTTGGCTTGCATGGAAATTATTATTATTCAGAGGAGTTAAGGCTTTTTGTTGTTTTTTTCTCACAACTTCAAATGAGTTCGACCAATATTATTGTCTCCCGTTAAATCTTGTTATTTATAGGGAGACATTATGTGCAAGGGTTCTAGAATTCAAACCAAAGGTAAGGAAAATTGCAGTGCTTTAATCGAGACCTTAGATGTTAAATTCCACCCATTAAATCATATGTGAGGACACATGTAGTCAGCATTCATAGCCTAGCAAACTACTTGTTATTTTCTAAGAATTGACCCATTCTTGATTGGTTTTAACAAAGGTGGTTATCAGATCATTCGTTGTCAGATTCAAACCTAGGACCTCATGATGAGAGTCTAACACTTGACCATTTGAACTGTTCTATAAGTCTCATTCGGAACCCTTTTGACCTCGACTTGCGAGGTATTAATGGTAAAATTACAGCTCTGATCGTCAACGAACAAATGCTAAACTTAAGCAGTAAAAAAGGTAATTTTCATCCTAGGTGGTACAAAACCCAATAGCTATATCTCCAAATGTCATTTGTAATTCTTGGTACACTTAAGGTTAAATAAAAATCACAGGAGATTAAGTGTTCAATGTCAATCTTTCTAAAAACAAAATGCTAGCTTATATTTAATACCAGCGTAATTAGATATTTGCAATGTTTATCATGCTAATATTTTTGCAACGGAATAGTCAATTTCAACATTCTTTAAATAAAGCAAGATGATATCTTCATGATAACTAGTTCACAAATGATGAATTTTCTAAAACACAAACTACATTTGAATATCTGGTTATCAAAACTGCCACTGTGTAATAGATGTTTTCAGAGCATGTGTAATCTGCAAGCCAAGAGTTTGATTGGGCTATTTCAGTTTTTCTGATAACCTTGTAGAGTAAGACAAATATTTACTCTGCAGACTCTTGCAAACATATGATAGCTGGTGATATAACACAAAGTGATAGGGCAAGTGATTACAGAAGCGTATGATTAGCCATAGCAAGGGTATAATGTTCTCTGTAATGATTATTGGGGGAAGTTGAAGATGTTATGATAACTTAAGAAGTTATTTGCTAGTGTCTGGTTGCCATGACCTTCCATGCATCTCTTAATTCTTCATCTTCAGGAACAAGAGAGGACAGTCATTAGTGTGTTCACCCTAAGTTTAAGATGTCTTTGGTTCAAATCCTTTCTCTTGGACATGCAGAATTGTTTTGATACAATGCTGCATTTCATGGCCAAACAGACCATGGTTCACAAGTTTCAAATTTTGTTTATAGGTTCAAATGCTATGCATTATCAAAATGGTTTTTTGGCTTTCTTCCTGCCTTATTCCTAGCCACCATAGACTTGAGGATACAAAGGTGTTGAAGGCTTTAACTCTTAGATATAATGAAAGTGATAGAAAATATGATTTTTTAATTCATATCTTTTTTAATTTGAGTCCCCATGATTTCAGGCATATAACCCTTTAACCTGAACATGCCTGGGATGAGGCTTGTAAATGTATTTGTGTCTGGTTTCCTCTTGGGTTGAAAGGTTTGACTGGCAAATTTGATTCCAAGTTATTTTTATAAGCCATATGTTTATCAGTTGTCATTTCAATAGTTTGCAGTTGATGTACAGTTTTTCAGGATTCATTTTGAATTCTCCTGTACCTTGTAGCATTTTCTCATCAATCGATTTCCTGCTTTTGGAAAAAGTGTGTTGAAATAAAAAATACTCTTTAGCATTTAATGCCAAAAATAAATCACCTCAATTCCAATCTTTTTTAAGTTCAGTTCTGTCTTCCGAGTGGTATCAGTGTTTGTTCTTCAATGTGAAGTTGTTGAAATTGATGGTTTCTTGTCCATAAGCATGCACTTACTACTATCTAATAATGCTTGAATATAAGATGACAAGAGAGTGTAGATTCTGTGTTTTTGTAGTTAATGCATTTATTCAAGTCGATTATGAAAGAAATTGCTTATAGTTGCTTTTAGACAGATAAAGAATATAACATATTTCTTTTTGAGAGTGGTGTTTATTCAAAGGCAAGGAGATATGATGCTTATGACATTTCAATTCCCATTTTTTAACTTCTGAATGGATACTTGAATAGAAAATCCTTAAGGAATTAAAAGAGCAGAATTCACAGTAAAACCATTAAGTCAATGTTTTAAACAAACATTTACTTTAAAAACATAATGATAAAAAGCTGGGAAATATTTTAATGATATAAATTCATAAACCAAGTGAAGCAATTCCTTCTATATCTTTAAGGAAAACTATTTACTAAAATTCACAAGTTGCATCTTTATCTTCTTTAAAGAAACATCTTTGATATGCACTGAATTCACAAGGTGAAAGTCTGCTGATTGCTGAACTTTATGACTGCCTTTTAAATTGCCTGTGACAGTCAGATTCATATGCAGACAGGCAGTAAAACTGGAGCACCTCAAATAGAAAAGATATGTCACCTTATATCAGCTATTTGCTCAGGATCAGGAGCAGAGTTTTTAATCTCATCCTGTCATGTTTACAACTCTGTATCTTTATGTAGCATGTTTTACACTCAACAACTCATAGCAGGAAAAGATTTCAATTATTTATTTCCAAAACTCAACATTGGTGTTGGCTAACATTTGAGTTCATTTTTCTTTAAAAGATTAACACTTTCTCGCAGATCTTTGGAGTACTGTTTCATGTTTCAAGACAATTCTTGCTTACATGGTAACCTGTATTCAAGGTCTTATTTTCTTGTTTCTTGATAGAGTCGCTTAACATATAGCTGTCATATATTTTCATTTTTTTCTTGATAAGGTTAAAAAATGACCTTTGAACCATATCAAATATTTTTAGGTTTTGTTGTAACTTACTCAAAATTTTAATGAAAATATGTCTTTAATGAAAAAGTTTTTATGTCTTATTCAAAGGAAGAAAGTCATTGCTTGTTAATTTCAGTTTCAGAATTTTTAGCCAGAGGGGGAGAGGAACATTTTGAAAGATCACATTTTGATTCCATCCTTTTAATCAAAATTTGGGATTTTTCAAATGTTCTGTGATGATAACCAAATCTTATCAGTTTGTTCTCCATATTCATCTACCAATCTTCCATACATTGAATTCATAAAAAATCTTGTCTGTTTTCTTTGCACACTCAATTAATCACAGTTAGGAAAAACAGACATTTAAAAACGCTTCCTACGTTACTTTTTATTGAGGGCATTTTGTGTAAGCTTTGAGCACATTTAGTGGTTTCAGAAGCATCAGGATTTTATGGTGAAGCGATAAGTCATCGATTGAAGATACATCAAACCATCTTTTTTCTCGTTCACATTAACACCTTTTATGTTTGCAAAACTGTGATCACCCTCTGTATGCATTCCGAACACTATCAAAATTGTCATGTATATGGTTTGTGAGTGAAATTCTAGAACCATGAAATGGGTTCTGATGGTTTGCTAACCACGGTTCAATATGAAAGCTTTAGCAGAGATTTTGAGTTATTATACCATGACAAGGTTACATGATTTAATATCCAATATAATAGTTTTTCATTTTATCGGTTTTTCTACTTGTTCAACATATTAAGAGGTTTTCTGCAAATTAACTGTTATGGCTTACATTGTAATTCCCTTCATACTGAACAATTTATATATTCTCTCAAGATTGGGAAAAAAATTATGATATCCACTTGATATGGTCATCTGCATGTCAGACAGAGAATTATATTATGTGTTGGAAATGGTATCATTTCATCGACTGACAATGTAATCACATTGAGTTCAAATGCATCTAAGCATTACAGAGTTTGTGTCACATATTTGGATTTTCAATTTATGCATCATCTTGAACAAATACTGCGAATATCGAAACCTTGCTTAAGTGAATAGATGTTTCTGGTGTGTTGATTTCATAGTAGGGCCATAATCCCATGTAATGGGGGATGATGGTTTCATCTCAATTTTGGTTTAATGGAAGAGTTTGTTTTGAACGATAGAGATCAATTCCCATTCAAAAGAAATTCTGAAGTAATAGAACATGTCGTGGTGACTGTAAAATGCATTTGATAGCTGTAATTAATTTTAGTAAACTTGATGTAGGTGCTATATGTAATTGAATCACATTCAAATGAGAATTAAGTATTTTTTGTGTTAATTATCAATGTTTGCTTTGGATATATGTGTAAGTAATTGGTTACTTTCTGAGTGTGAAATTGATTTATAAAAGATAAATTCAGTTACAACTGCTGTTAAATAACCTTCATAAGTATATTGCAAACCAAACAAGAGCTCCCTATTTGAAGTTCCAGAATATAAAGCCTATAGTTTGATAATCTTTAATGTTCTGTGAAGAGAGGTAGATGATAACGGAAAGCCTTTCATTCTATCATACTGTATTGATTTCCTCTAAGTAAATACATTCAAATGTAAAAGGTTGTTTAATATATGGGTTTTATTATCAACATTAACACATTTGTGACATTATGTTCAGAAACTTGAGTGAATGAAGCGCATTTGCAACAAAAACTTTGTATAGTCACAACATCAGTTAGATACACAGCAACACATATCATGAACAAGTTTTTGAGGTTCTGTTTCTGTTTACTTTTAATTAAGCAAATCCTATATTGATAAATTTGAGATGTCTTCATTATAAATTTTGTGATGTTTTCACACCTGTTGTGTAAAATATAACTTATTACTAAATAGATTGGAAGTTGTAATTCAACACAGAAAAGTTTATTTGCTTTCATTACGAAAAAACCTTTGCTGAAATTAGAATAGTTTTCAAAATATTTTTTTAAAACAAGATTAATGCACTTCTTGTGCACATTGCCTTTATTGAAAAAAAAAATATATTTTATTGATACATTTAAGGGTCTAGTAAAAACCATTATTAGATCATTATTTATTTATTCATCTGATAGCAATTAAACTTTACTTAAGGGTATGACAGTATTTCCACGAAGTTTTTAAGAATTTTGGTCTTTTTAGTTAATCATAATTGAAACTTAATCAAACTCATTGGAAAAGAATTATACAATAATAAACCAATATTTCTGTTATAATTTCTTGGCTTGATATTTAATGTTGTAGAAATCCATAAATTATAGAAATGACATAATGATCATTTTATGTACTTATTGTTAAATGAATTATATATCAGAGGTTGAGATAATAAATCTGAAAAGCTGTTTGTACATAGTTCTAGCTGTTTGATATTATTTGTTGACTTTTTTAACTTTAAGAAAAGAACATGATGAATTGATGAAAACTTTCTGATATTTGTTTTGTATTTTTTGTCAAATAACCTTTACCAAAAAGTACTACTATGTTTGTCTTACTTAAAAACATTTCATATTGTTGAAATTCTAAACAGTGCCAAAAATGTGTTTTGATTTGTTTTGCATGACATTTAACAAAAGGTAAAACAAGACACATTATCACAAACTTTTCCAAAATTGATATGATTTTGGAAAACCATCTCTTTAGACAAGTATTGAGTGGAACACATATAAAACATTGATAAATTTGTTTTATATATTGTAAACAACCTGTCACTACAGAGGTTTTGAAAAATGATTTTATATCAATCATTTCTGAAAATCAATATATTCAACAAAGATATCATTCATTGCATTTCACCATTTTGAACAGCCAAAATTTTTTTTAATGAGAAGGTTTATTTGGCTATTTGTGACAATGAGAATTATTTATTGTGGTAGAAAACATATCTTGTCAAAAAAGTTACAGGCCATGCATGGCTCGAAAAGAAATCAAATATTGATGAATTTCTCTTTTATAATTATCGTTAAACAATCTTGGCCAACATGACAATTTAAAAATTACCTGTCATGTTTTTAAAACTTCAATCCAAACTGATACCATTGTTGAAATCCAGCACTCTAATACACAATTCTCAAATTGATGATTTTATTTCTTCAGGTTAAGTAACATATGTCACTATGAAAATAAAAGTTAACTCTTTTTTGTAAGTACATCATACACAAAAAATAGCCGTGACAGAATTTAATGTTTGAAATCTGTTAAACGTATCATCTTTTGAGAATGTCCTACAAATGCAATTATGAAAAATATGGAAATGTATTTGTTATAATTAGACAACTTCTTTTTGGATATATGATAATCAAGGAACTCTAAATTCGCAGAAGACGCTGGTACCTGATTGGATGAGGAATCAGAGGCTATAGAGACGTTGAGTGTGATACGAGCTTATTTTGCCTACCAGTGCTTCAGTACTGCTGTTAGCAGAGCAGAGGATTGTTGAGCTGCCGCTGTTACCACAACTACAGCGCTGTACGTAAGTTTGATACTTTTTTCTACAGCGCTGACTGCAGATAGATATATATTGCAATGGTCAAGTACATTATGATAGATCAATTCATTGCAGCTCTCTTTCCTTTTAAGATAGATGGAACCGAAAACTGCTTTAAATGCACATGCAAGAAACTCTTTTCTTTTTTGTTTAGATTTGAAAATTTATCTTTAAAGTTTTAAACATCAATTTCGAGTTTAAAATTTTGAATTATTCTTGTATTGTTACAGTAAGAAAGAGGTATGTTAAAACCTGCTTAATTTAGGCTGAAATATTTGCTTATATACTTAAATTCTAAGTGAAAATTAATATTTTGATAAAGGTTTACAATTTTTATTAGATTGTCTTATTAAAAGACATTTGAGAACAGCAGGAAATTTTAAAGTTAGTTTACAATGACGATGGTTGTGAAGTATTAGTTTCCTGAACAGGTTGTAACTTGAAAGACGGTGGTGGTTATAGAAATTTCAGGCTGACATCAAAGACATATGTTCAGTTGTCATTCATCAGATTATTCTATTTCAGTGCACTTGTAGTAATTTTTGTAGTGGTTAGATGCAGAGTAAAAATATTCCATCATTTTTTGATGGTTGTAAGGTATAAAGTGGTTTTTAAATTGTCTTTTTATCATGTTAAGCACATGACTGCACATGATAGATCTTTTTTAAATTTTTTGTGATAACTAAATTTTACATGTCAACTGCTATAAAATGGACAGTTTGACCTTCAAACTTGTACAGTTAACAATTATTTTGTGTAGCAAATTCAAATCTTTAAAAGTTATTTCTATTTTATAAAATTATTTTCGAAAGTTAAAATTTACTGTAAAGAGAACAATCCATTTCTTATTTTAAGTAAAAGAATTTCAAAGTATATTTATGAAAAATTAGAGGGAAAAAATGTCATTTGCAAACATTAGTTTCTCTTAAGATTTAATTTCATAGCCGCTTATCTATCAGTAAGCTTTTGTTTTGGATAGTTTCAAAATTGGCACTAGAAATAAGAATCCCAACTTGCATCTCATTACTGCAATTAAGTAATGGCCTTGTAGTTCTCAAAAAAATTCTTCTAAGGCATGTTTGGTGTGATCCTTAACAAACACCAGGCTTGAATAAAAAAAGTTTGATAGACGTGTGTTTGTTGAAAACACACCGTTTTACTGTTTTTCATGTTGAAATTGGCATTTGAAAGTGTTTACTTTGAGAACTGATGTTAAATAATGTGGACTGGTGGAACGTCAAGCTGTGTCTTCTTGTGAAAAAACTGTTTTCTTTTAAAAATTCTTGTTAATTGTCACATTTTGAATATTTTGACAAGTTGAAATGACAATTACCATACTCCGAAGCTGAAATTGACAAGATGCAGGCGTTTCAATTAATGTTTCTGTCTTTTGAAGTTATTCCTTTATGGAATTGTAGATGAGTTAAAGTTGACTTTTCAGTGATTGTGTGTATGCTTGAAGAGTTTTAAAAATAGATTTTGAAAATAATTATCAAATTGTTCGCTAAAAATTGTTTGAAAATGAGTATATCCTTGCACTGATGCAATTGACAATGAAGTTACATACTTACCCATATAGGATGAAATCATAGGTCCTAAATTAAGGTTTTGCAGAACATTAGAAGGTTAAAGAATGAAATATTTATCTGTAAATATATATTTAAGATTTTAAAAAACAAATTAACTATTCCAAAATTGTTGATTATGGGGTTTGTGAACAAGTATGAATTTAATTGTTATTACATTATCTTTTGAAAACTGAAAACAGTAACTTCTCAATTTTTTAAATTATTATAATTTCAAAGATTAAACTAGATATTATTCATTAAAAAAATCTCTTTTGAAATAAAGATATGAATATTTGTTGATTAAATATTTTAGAGCTAAAAGAATCAAATATCGGAAAAGAGATTCCATAAAAAAAGAATTGATTTCTCAGATGAAATTGAGAAGATGCCAATTTCAAAGTCATTGACGATGACAGGTTGTTACCTGTCTCAGGTGATATAGACATGTGTTCAGAATCTCACTAGCACATGTGATGCAGGGTTACCAGGTACTTTGTGTCTAGGTAATCAGCATCTGTCATTTACAATGAGACAATCAAACCATAAACTAGGACAAGTGTCGTCTCTGGTTGCCAGGTAACTCAAAGAGCAGTTGCTAAGCAGATGTGTAAATACACAGTAAAAGAATTATTTCCTTATCAACTAATGTCTAAAGATTGTCCTTGAGAGTGACATGTGTGTCAATCTTTTGAACAGAGTAAAAGAACAATTTTTCTTTTTGATTAGAGGTGAAATGTTGAAATAGCAAGAACTTGTTGGAATATTTAACCATTTTCCTTTATTGATATGATGAAGTAAATAGAAGTGCCCCCATTCACAACATGCCTGCCATCACCCCTTCTGAAGATTATCACTCAACTTTTAAGATCTTAATCTATTTATTGATATTTTACAAGTTTTTAAAGTAAAAGGTTATACAAAGGGCTCAGGATGTGAATTTGAGTTAATGATGGAACTTTCTTCTTTTTTTTTGTAGAAATTAAAAATTAAGGTATGAACTTGAAAATTGTTTATCGATGAAGCAGTCGGTACAAAAGTGATCACATAATCCTTAGTTTGTTGTAAGATTTAAATGACATTTTTATTGTGATTAATGGATGTACAATTTTGAGCAAAAATATGGCAAAGATTAGTTCAGCAGTTAGTGCTGTGTCAGCAGTTGATTCAATTAATGGTTCTTGGTTTGAATCCTAAACATGTCCTTGCATTGAGAGGTGCTGGTCAGTATTAGAAGCCTTAACCATTATTCTAATTGTGCTAAAGCTACCTTAGTGGGTTCCCTTAGCGCTTTGTGCAAATGGACCCAGTCCTGTATTCATGAAGGTTTGAGTGCATTACTACAATTCTATTCTATTCAGAGAAGTACGATTTTTAAGATTCAGTCAAAAGTCATAAATTTGCATATGGAATTGCTAAACAACTTTAAGATATTTAAGAGATATGGTCTTTTAGAAGAAATATGATCATCTCATTAAAAATTGTTTATTAAATGTCTATAAGTAATCCTTGATGGGAGCGACATGTAATATGGAGATACGTAGCTTCTCTGTGACCTTCCACCTTCCATTGATTGAAACAATCTGACACCTGCTAAAATATAAAAGTGTGTTGATGGTTTTCTAGCCTCGTCACTGAGTGGAAAGGTCACATATGATGTGGTACTCAGATCAGAAATACAAAGAGGAGTGTCCATGGCATACTATGTTTAGGACACGAGTGCTTGCATGATATAAGTAAGTATTTCCCGAGCAAGAGCGAAAGAAATACTGATTTTAAAGCACAAGTGTCATAAACATAGTATGTCATGGGCAATTATATCATATTTTGTTTGTTACCAAAGTCGAGAAATCAAAAAACTACTCAAAACAACATTGTCAAACTGTGACATTAAAGCATTGTATTTGACGTGACATATTACAATGAAAAAGTGATATTTTGCCTTAAGGCATCATATGAAAAATATTACCCTGATATGATTGCCCTAATAGGTAATAAAGTATGAGTGATAAGTTCAATCTGATTTGAATTATTTACTCTCTCACTAACCATATAAGACTGTTTTAGCGCTGATTAACTTGATCATATTTGTTTTAATCTTTCAGGAAGTCCTAAAAAGAAATATCTTCTTTCTTGGTTAAAACTGTTTTTCAAGCATATTAATATAGATGTTTTTTTCTTGTATTTATATATATGAATTCAGTATTTATCATGTTTCGAAATATTAACCCAATCTCGAAAATTTGCTTTTTTTTATCTGTAATTCATTATTATGTCAAATTATCAAAAATCAGTGAAGATAACTCAGAATAAAAAAGAAAATTGATGAGATTGCCCAGACTTCAGGTCTCTGAAAACTATGTATTTTAGGAACTTTACTGATTTGTCATATTGAGAAAAATGTTTGAAAACCTTCTTCAAACATGATTTTGTAAATAGAGACATATAAATTTTGAAGACTAATTAGATTTGCAATGCTAAAGTAATCTTTTTGTGCTCTAATAAGCATTCATCATGAGAGAGATGAAATTTGCAACAAGTTTAAAATTTTTGCTTAGTTTATTAAACAGGCAATTGTCAAAATTTTCCGATGTATATATATCATTCAAACAGTATTTGTGGAAGATAAAACTCATATCTCCTAGGTAGGAGATGTTTTGATTGTAGATATGAAACTGTTACCTGCCATGGTCAAGAAGGGCCTCATGATATGTATTTTATCATTGGGTGTATGTCAAATCAATATATATTCAGAATTTAATAAATTTGCCTTTTAATATGAATTGACAAGACAAAAGTTAATAAAAGTTACAAATATATGTTTTACTTTTGTCAAATGATTGGTTACAAGCACATTAGAAAATATCTTTATCTCTTTATCATAGCACTACTACAAAATCACATACTGCAATTCTATGTCATCAATATTAGAAATTCTTAGTGAAAGTGATCACTTTATGTTGATGTAAAAACCAACCTCTAAACAATACTTCTATATCCAAAGAAAGATTGTTTGAAATTAGACTCACATTGTCTTCTTTGGATGACAGTTTTGAACGACAGGTATATTTATTAAGAGTTGACAAATAAACTGCAAAATAGGATAATCACTTCAGCTTAACTTAACTACTGCATCCGCAGAGCAGTCAGATTTGGGTGTCCAATATTATGTTTTTGTTGATGAGTAAAATCATAAATATACTGATGTTCCAAAAGTTTATTGCCATCTAGAAATAGACATAATTTTTAATCTTTCTCTTTTATTTTACAGTTGTTGTTCATCAAGTAATAAGAATTTTGACGAATCTACGTTAAATCTGTTTATTATGAATATAAATGTACAGATCCAGATAAAAGTAAGGATTTGAGAGTCTTTATGCAGAAGTAAATGTTTAATGAAATTGAAAATGTTCAAAGAGGTATTAAGTGTAAGTTTGAAAGTACTAAAATCAACATTATAGATCACTTTTTTTTCGAAAATGAAATTTCCTTTCTGTTAATATAGGTAACAAATACTTAAGTACCAAATAAATTCTGGTTATATTGACAGAAAACTATGGATTTATTTCCTTAGTATCTTGTATGTTCCAAAAGCTTTATATTAATTACTGCCATAAATCAACCATACATATAAAATTAATTGAAACAAACATTATGATTTTCTTTTATTTCTTTATCTGTAAATATCTAAATACATTTCCGGTCAAAAGTAAATGAAAACCATAAAATCAGGAAATATAGGAACATAAACTTTATCCTGAAATCATCTTTGAAGTCTTCTAATTAAAAATTAATGATTTTTATGTGTTATGTGGTTATGATAAGCATAAATCATGAATATATGGGCACTTTGAATATAGGAATATTGCAAATGAAAGAATTTAATATCATTTTTATTTCCTTTCTATAACCTTTAACTATAACCAAGTGCTTTACAACTTTCAAGTAGAGCAATAAAGCTCATTTCCATCTTTGAAGAGGTCATTTTTGATTGAATAGCATCCTGTTTAAGGATGGATTTTTTTTCAAATATGCTAAGCTTAAATTAGCCTAGTTTAACTGTCTTAGCACTAAGAAAGACTTAAGCCAATGCTATTGTATACAACTCATGATTATCTTAGCTCTAATACCATTTTAGATCTAGCCTCTTCTTTCCACACCAGTATATCTGTATCCTCAGAACTCCTTCAATACCCTGACATATATCAAGCATATTGCATCATATCACAATATGAAGCCATCCAGCCAATGAAATAACTTGCATCTGTCAATTGCAAAACTTTATCCCTGGCTGACAAGTCTGTCGATGACTTCAAACTTTTTGAATAACATATCCTTGGTGGAAAATATGAAATGCTCTATAATATCATTGATATGACACCAGGTTATTATAGGAGTTCTGCAGATACAAATAAGCTGAGGTTGCAGGGTGATCCAACCAAAGGTCATAAGTATCATGTATGACATTCACTGCTATCCAAGGTCTAAGGACAATTTCAAGTCAAGCCTCAGGTGTATAGATTTTAAGTTTTCATAGTACTTATAGATAAGCGTAAGTGTTAATGAATATGTTCAAAGTCCATCAGTCAAGAAAGCTTAGAACATCCAGAAGGTCCAACAGTTGCCAATTCATTGTAAGTTACACAATACACTATGCATGTAGTTGCTAAACTCACTGTTACAACAATTGTATTCAGCACTTGTAGGTATTAAGGGGTACACACAGAAGAAACCTTTTTTCCTAAAATAGTGGTCAGAATTCTAGATAATTTCACCTCTGTTTTGAACAATGTAAATAGGAGATCAGTATTGCAATCTTTTTAGAATCTTTTTGTTTGACTTTAAAGTATTGTTCACCTTTCCTAAGTACATTGAGCTTTAAACCTTTGTCCCATTTACTTCCTGGCGTCAATGTATTTATCACCCTTTATTTAAGGATCTTATAGAAGAGCATAGGAAAATGTCCAATTCCTAGGTCGAAGCTAAGGATTTTGAGGATGAAAGTTTAATTCTAAGGCAATTACAAATAAAATGAAACTAAGCCATGTCTGCTGGAAGCCAGTGCAGGCATCAAAGAAACACAGACAGAAATCGAAACCAAGTTCTGGGTGATAATTAGTAGATTCACAAGGATAACCTCGCTTGTGGGAGACCCAACGTCTTTGATCCATCAATATGAAGAAATCAAGACTATCTCTCCAGTCAGATGTCAGTCTCAAAAGGAGGCATGTCATCAATTTCTTTTTGCTTCTATTTTCTGTTTGCAGCTAGCATACTTTGATTTTTGTCATTACTAATAATTTTATTTGTAATTTGTATGTTTCATCCTTCTGTTATTTTGAGAGCTAATAATTTTAGATCGATATTCATCATAGATACGTTTTGTGGGCATTTTGAAAATGAGCTCATTAAGCTGAACTGGCTTGATATTTATAGTCAAAGTGTTTGAAAGATTATAATTAGCAGATTAACGAGGACCATTTCATATTGGAACATCTTTGATGCACGATATGAACAAATCACGACCGTGACTCACCAGTCAAGTGTCAAATTTCAAAGAAAAGCATTACACTATTAATTTCTTTTTGCTTTATTTTCTGTTTGCGAAGATTTTGTTTTTGATCATAAAGGGATTTCATGTCTCATTTTTTTCAGATCTATTATATTTGTTCATGTTTGTGTGATTTTTCTACTTGCAAATATTCTTAATCCTCGTATGATGTTATTTTCAAAAAATCTAATACTTTTTCCAAATTTAATTTGTTCACTTTTGAAATTTCCTTAGTTTTATGTTTGAGATATTTTCTGGGGTTATTTTGCAATTAATACCATAATATAAAGGTATTGAGTCTCTCTTTCTCAATAGTACAATATAGAGCTTCAGCGGGTACTCGAGCCTTAGTCAGGTCCAGTTGAACTCGAGTCCATTTCTTGAAATCGAGGACTTGAAAAGACGAAATCACTGTTATTTATTAAGGTATTTTTAGACTGATTGTCATGAAATGTGAAGCAAGATGATCAACATGATGGTGACCGTCAAGACATCATTGCTAAAATACATAACCATATATAAGTTGGCATATGTATAGGCTAAACAACAATAACATGACCTCTTGTGTATAACTTAGAATTTCGGATATACTCATGTCCAAGCTTGGTCTGACCCTTCGAGACTAATGGTAGCCTTAAGCACAAAGGTAACCTCAGTGTAATGTTATGAGTTTGAGTTAAGGTTGACCTTAGGGCCTTATTATAGGTTTATTGCTAGTAGGTATAAATAAGGGTTCTGGATTAACTGAGACCAAAACATATTTTCTCATTAACCTTACATCAAAATTACTCCGTAGTTTTTACCTGTAAAGGTTAAAGTCATTGTCTCATTTTTGCAAGGCAAATTGTAATGCATGCCGGACAAATAGTTCACCACTCACAGAAATCTTTCCCCTGACGTTTGCAACAATTTTCAGAACTCTGCAGGCATTCTAGCCCTCAATAATTAAGTTCAAACTACCCTACCCTACCCAAGATATTACGTGTTTGGCGAGCGTTAGTCCTTACCACGTCATTTCGCGAAGGCCGTGACGAAGAACACATAAAATTTCCCAGCTGAATATCCAATTTAAATAGCTAATAGCTTACCCTTTTTCAAATACTGAAATAACAAAAAGGTGTTAAACTAAATGAAGAATGCGTCTGTCATAAGTATCGGCGCTACAATTACTAGATTTCCGGTGTTTCGCACTCGCGATGGGATTGCACTTGATTCGGTACCTCATCGGTCTGAAATGGCTTACGCCAATAAGCTACTTCATCCAAAACTGTAAAACGGGCATAAAAATGAAAATCTTTGCAAACGCGACAGGAAATATTTGTGTTAGTGATCAGATTTTGTTCGTAACGAATAATTAGTTCAGTTTAGTTGCCTTACAAAAATGTGACTATGACTTTAATGAGGAAACAAGCTTTACTCTCCGCTAATAAGAACCCTCATTTATACCTACTATAAGAAGGTATTATTAATAGATAACAGATTCAAACCTCCAATGCTATCAATGTTCAATTGGGCATCCATGATAACAAATAAGTAAATATGTACTGGCCCTGCTGTTTCTGCTTCTTTGGTGATTGCAATTGTCATTCCTTCACTACCATTTTCAAGTCTTCTTCTTCTTTTGATCTACGTTGATCCAAACCCTTATTTAACCCTTTGCTTAAAAAAGGAGCTCTTTTGTAAATTCAGCTTCGGATCAAGAGGTCCGTGGTTCGAATCCCGCCAGGGGCTCGGCAACTTCGTCTGCAGTGGAGAACTGATCTACAAGCAGTCAGGTCTGGGTGCAATGCTACACTGAAATTCAGCGCAGTACCACCCATGGTTCGCTAGTTCCAGCCTTTGCTCGTAGGTTTCACCGCAATGCATAACATGGTGTTGCAGGCTTTAATATTAAAACTGTCTACATTGTCAATATTTCATTATCAAGATGACAATTATAATACTGATGCAAAATTTCCAAAAGAAATTCAGTTGAGGTGTATCATAAATGAAGGAGGGATTGAATGTTTTTAAATGTTATCATTGTCCTCTCTAAATGCTTTTGTATTCTATATTTTATTCAGTTTTCTGTGGGTCAAAATGTCATATTGCTATTTGTGGCACTTTTTTCTCTCTCTCTCTCCTAAGTTTGTGGCATACTTTGATGTTTGATTTAATCTAACAGCTCTACATTGAGATGTTTTTAAAGATTCTGTTCACTAATATGTTTGATGGGTGCTTTGATTCTTTGTCACATCTGTTAATGTCATTCCCTGTTTCATTGAGATTTGCATTTGATTTAAATCATTGTGTGTTTATTGCTCTCATTGGGACAATCTGCTCAGATCAAACATATTCTGCATTTATCATCTGTTCCAGCGTTGGCTTTGATACAGTGTATGATATGTAATGGTGCAGTATGTCCTATGAAAAAAAAATTGATGGTCTATGATTATGTTTTTATATTGCAATTAAATATGTATAGTAATTTTGTCATGGTAACATTGTCTGACATATATTTCACAAAGAATTTGTGTTGTCAGTGATCGACTGAATCTGTCAAGGATAATCCTGTATAGGAACCACCAAACATTTGTACATTACTTGTGGAAGTTGTTTATGTGAATATTACATGATGCAATATAATTAATTTACATCGCTCTAGTGAATGGACATGTTGCTGTACAACATTTTACAATTAATGATTTTGGAATTTTGGCTATGGGAAGGGGGAAATTGGTGTAAATTAAGATATAAAGATGTTATTTCTTCTATTTCTTCTTTCATGTTTTTATCTGTATTTTATTTTTGTTTAATGTTTTATTATATTGTATTGTAAATAATACATAAAAGATTCATGATACAAGTAGTACAATAGATGAGAATATGGTATTGATTCACAAAACGCTTGTCAAAGAAATAATTCCCTATGAAGTCATTCTGTTTACTTCTTCTGATCAATGAAATTTCATGAAATCTTGACATACCTCAACAAGCAGGTTGTTACCGCATATTTGGTGTAGGTTTAATGTATACATAGACTTATTTAGCATCTTAACATAGAAGAGTGTAAGGAACAAGCCACTACTGTAAATTGATTATATATGTAGAAGTTTTAGAGATATTATGACTTTTTAAAATACAAGAAATGTGAGTGACTATGATTGTAATTCTTCACTAAGAGATCCATGAAACCTTAGATCAGAGCATAGAAATATGAATTGATACCAATAATTATTTTTGATTTACCACTTTTTAACAATGACATGTGCCAGAATATTGTTATTGTCAAGTATAAGATTAAGTTAAATCAAATTTAGCAATAGTAAATAATATCTGACTTTGTCAAAAATAAATAACGTCAGTTTTATGTATACTTTACTGGGTGATCAGGACAAGCTTTGCAAGGCATGGATGATAATTTACTTTGTCAAGTATTGGAATAAGGTTAAGTGCTGCTTGCACAGGAAGGTGTTAGAGTCAGTTAAGTGTAATGAGGGCAGGTGGCTTCTGACGTCTGCTCCTCCTGGGTCAGGTTGCTGCTCTGCCAAGAGAATCTAGCCTTGAGATTACTCATAATTCCATCTGTATCATTGGTGAAAGTTGATAATTGTCATAATAAGTTATCCAAATATAAAGAATTTACCTCCCTGATGACTGACGTGTTATCAAGTTAAAAAAAATTGCAGCTATAATGGCACAGCAACCTGTAATGACTACTGTATAAGAGTTAATCTCTGAAAAAATGTAATAGTGGACTAAATTTCACTGCAGAACCACTCATGTTTTGCCTCCTTGATTTCCAGAATTTAACAAAATGCATATCCAAAATGGTGCATGTTAAGAGCTGCAGTGATAATAAGTGAAGAAAGGCTTTAAACTTTGAATCTGCTCACCTAACCTCACCTCACCTCACCTCACCTCACCTCACCTCACCTCACTTCACTTCACTTCACTTCACTTCACCTCACCTCACCTCACCAAACCTCACCTCACCTCATAACTCCTCACCTCACCTCACCTCATCTCACATGCCGCACCTCACCTCATCTCACATCTCATCGCCTAACCTCACCTCACATCTCCTCACCTCACCTCATCTCACATCTCATCACCTCACCTCACCTCACCTCACCTCACCTCACCTCACATCTCCTCACCTCACCTCACCTCACTTTCATATAAGAAATGTTAGAATTTCAAAGGATCTTTATTAAACAAAAAGAAGTTTCTGCAATCTTTCTTTCAGAACCAAAGTAATAATAGCTATAAACAATGCTAGGTGATTTGTTCACAGAAATTTTACCAAAAGAGTTATATAACGTTTGGCCAACAGCCAAAGATTAAGAAAAGGTGTAAGATATAAGAAGGTATCTAGACTACATGTATAACCCTGCCGGAATTACTGAATAGGTCAATCTTTGGCCAATGGCTAATCTCAGATAACTCAAACTTTCTCAAGAAGTTGTCTCAGGAAGTTTTGAATTTTAGCAGGTATAGGCAAAGATCTGCAAATCTTAAAAAAGAACCGATAAAAGTGGAGTCCATTAGTTTATATTTCACACCAATGACTGTTGACATTTGTATTAGTTTCTGAAGGGAGGCTATTTCCGAAAATCCCAGACATTCACAGAAAAGTGATACTTGTCATTGTCTTCTGAGGTCACACAGGATCCTGAATATAGCTTCAAGACATGTTGAAATCCAAAAGTCCTTTGTTTGAATCCCAGAAGGCCAACTTTGTCTGCTGTAGAAAATTATATATTTACTACAAAATTAGGAATTTTGAAATGTGTATATTGTTACCTTTCTAATAGTACATTGTATTCATCAGTTAAAAACAATATATTTCTATGAATTTGATCTTGTTAACTTAATTCATTTTAAATATATTTTTGGCATATTTAAGACAAAGAATAAAAAATACAACAGTAATACAAATAAAAATTGATAATTAAAAAGTCATCTTTTATAATTGTTATTTGCAATTTTGCCCTTGAGAATGAAGAATTAAGTTGTACATCCCTTAAGATACTCTATTAAGCATAAGGCCTATCGGCATGTTGTTGTGGTATTGATTGAGATTAACCTGTCTGGCAGTTAGAAGCTTGTACAATCCATTATCCAGAGCCTGATCATTGAGGACAGCTAAATGCATGGGCACCATACATGGTCATTAAGACCAATTAAAGCACATGGGTCTGACCTACATGCAGAGGAGCTTACTCGGAAGGAATTAGGAAAGATAGATAAAGATGATAAATACTTCCTAGACAAGCAAGCTAGGTACTAGTAGTCAAAGCAGTTTAAATCTTTTATGGTAGATATCCTTTAGTCAAAGGAAGGAATATATTCTTAATGGTAAAAGTGCCTTGGTCTAAGAGAAAGGCTGTTCTTCAATGGAATATTCCTTAATAAAATAAAGAACTCTTAGATGATGAAAGTTCCTTGTTTCATAAGACTTGTATCCAAATTGTTGTCTGCCTATTGGAATCTTGAGCAGGATGTTCCTGGGAGGTTAGACAGAGCCAGTAAATAACCCAGAAATGAGGAGAATGTTCCAGCCAAATGTATAAACAGCCGGGGTCATCATCTTCAAGAATTATTTGATTATGATTTGCAGCTCTTATATTTCATCTGTTCATAAAGGGTAGAATTTCTTTGGTCTAAAAAGGTAACATATTGATATTTATTAATTTTGATGTAAGATGATGTAGAAATTTGTCCTGATAGTATCTTATTCTACCTAAAGAGTTGTAAGTGTTTTAAGACTACTTTTATTTTTATTTGCTTTAAATGCTATGAATTCAAAGAGGGCATATAGTACTTATCCACAATCAATAGTTTCAAAGAAAAAATTGAAGAAGGTTTAAGTATATAAAGTAAAGGTAATTATGTCAAAAAACTATCAACAGAGAGGTAAAAAATTTGTTGATGAAATTTTAAGAATTAAGTTTATGAAAGTTTTGTCATCCTCAGAACTACCACTCAATTTGAATATGAATATGTATAACACAGACCAATCATACAAAATTGAAGTGACATACTGGCACTCCAAGAAATAGCTGATATGGGGATGATTCCATGCTCACTTTGATCATACCATAGCCAAATTCCTACCTTTCAACGCTAAACCGTTTCTGACACAGAGCATGTAGGTATATAAAGCAAGAAGATAACAGATTGAGAAGATAGAGCATATACAACTAACAGTTAAAGTCAATAGTGTAAGAACAACTATGGTACTAACTTACCTAATGATGAAAACCTCAACAGGGTGACAATACATCTGATGCTAATTAGAAGCTTCCCAAAAGAAATAGAAAAGAGATCGGATTATTCAGATATGACAAGAAAAGAGCTAACTGGAATGTTCTAGAAATATATGCCATGCACTTGGTGAACTAATGTAACATTGCTATATTTGGGATTGCAAAAACTACAATAAAAGCATCTGCACCAATTTCTTGGTGGCTTAGTAGATAAGATGGTTGGACACTCAGTGATTTGGATTTTTGCTCGGCTCTGACGATTTTGGAATGAATCCTGTAATGAACTCACTCAAAAAATTACAAGAAAACGTACCATCATATGATCCACATATGATAATTTAGCCCTGACCTTGACCCCAGGTTTACACCATCTCCTCGGTTTTGGTCTTGACAGTTCTTTTCAAGTTTGTGTGAGGTCTGCCATACTTTCTTTCCTGATTGATTTTAGTGATCCACCCCAAGGCATTCCCATATAATCTGAAATGTCTTTTTAAATGACATCTGCAATGTTTTTGAAGTTTCTTCTTCCTAGTTGGTTTGTACTTGAAATCCTGTTGGATAGTCTATTGATCTTTCCCTATCTAGTGGTGTGAAATAACTGTTCGGACCTTGTCAAAATGACAATTTTGTTTTTAAAAAATCCATACAGGTTTATAATCTTTGATAGTGTCCCTACCATGCGGTTTGACAATACTGAATTTGTTGCATCATCAATGTAAGGGCAACTTTGAAAAAAATTGTGTGACAGTGTTTTATTGATATACCAATTTGTTATAACATTTATGTGAGGCTTTGGTATAGTTCTAGATGTACCTAGCATTTATGGGGAAAAAACATCTCATCAAAGAAAATTGAATAATGCGGAAGGAACATTCTACTGTACTTTTGCTAAACATTTCCATAATTACAGAGCTTTGAGAGTTGTATAAGCAAAGACAATTAGTATATGTATAGACAATGTAAGGAATATACAATTGCATTATTCTTCCCTGTAAGTTAACGTCTGGCTCTTAAGAAAAGTAACATTATGTCAGATAAATGATCATGATGGAATGGGTTTAATCATAAAGATTAAGCATTAGTTTGCACTTAATCTTTCCCCTGTATATTCAAGCTAACAAGATCACCTGACAATTAACCTAAAGATTTTAAGTCTTGCTTGTTTAATTTATTGCATTTTGAAGCTGCTCTTATGAAGTTCTACGCTGAAATAAATGATAGAGAGAACATGTAAAAGAAAATGAGAGAAAGAGATACACCATAACATAAGTCATAAGCTCATTGTAATAATGTCTGAAACTTTGTTACTGACTCTGAAAATAGCTCATGAAAGATCAAAGCATATTCTAGTGAAAGACAGTGCTAATAGTATTGCTAAGAATTTCTGTAATGAAGTGACAAAGAACACTAGAATGACAGTGCTAATAGTATTGCTAAGAATTTCTGTAATGAAGTGACAAAGAACATGTGTGAAGAGAAGCAATCAGTTATCTATAGATAATGGAAGTCCTACACAAGCTCCCTAAGGATGATGAAGGCAGTATCATCAAATCTACTTCTAAAATGACTATCAGGTGAACAATTAAGTAACCTTATTAAAGAACACTCAAAATTAAAATGCATTTTTTGTGAGATACATGGGAATATTTGATTTTAGAATTTATAGTATAAAATCATGACACTGAGAGAAAGATGTATTATTTGGGATGTTGTTATTGTGTGCTGAAGACATTTTGTTTAAAATTTCAGTCCCTATAGACAAATGGCAAAAAGAATATGCAAAGAGACACAAGAATGTAATTGGTGTTAAAGAACCTGTGGACAAATGTTCCAAGATGACAAAGCATTTTATTAAGTCCATGATACTCATATGATCAAAAAACAATAAAAATTGAATAATGTAGCCTGGTACGTTGGAGATGAAGAAAATCATGTTAGTAACATGACTGAGAATTTCCCTAATGATACAAATGACAAAGAACATAACAAAGAGTGTAGACAATACAGATACTTCAGATGATAAAGATACCATGTAAATAAAGATTGTCATGTTGACAAATCATCTATTTTTTTAAAGATATCTTATCTCACAGAGAATGTTCTAGTGCATTCAAATGACAGTTACTTGTGGTGCAAATATCATGACTATTTTTAACAATTGTATCATATTACCTATTAAGAAATATTTAGAAATAAAATATTTTTGTGAACATGCACCTAATAATTGCAGATTTAACATTTAGAGTTGAACTATAATTGTTATTGAATATATATTTGTAATGACGGTAAGAATGCACTTACCATATGAAATGACAACAGATACTTGTGGTGCCAATTGGTATCAAGGCCATTGAAACATAAAAATATCACATTAAGACCTGTTGCTGGTAATTACACATTTAAAAGTAAAGAATTTCATGTGATGAAAATAATTATAATGAAAGTGAAAAAAATCAAAAAGCATAATTGTGCAAATATAACATTCTTGACACTAAGGTTCAACATATCCTATTGCTTGCAAATCATTCTTATGTAATGATTCTAGATGCTTGAAGATCACTGTAATGGTAGCAATGTCACAATTTGCCCCTTTTTGTACTGAATTATTGCCGGGCTGATAGACTATAAGATTCTCCCAATAGTGAACAGATGACAATATCTGGTGACAATATAAAGACTCTTGAACTATTGTACTCAATTAACTGCTGCAGGCAAGACATCTATAACACAAATGCTAGATACAGTGCCATTATATGACTTGTGTTGGTGGTACCAGACACCAGAAACGTCTAGATCACAAATACTACATGCAGTGTCATTATATGACCTGTGTTGGTGGTACCAGACACCAGAAACATCTAGATCACAAATACTACATGCAGTGTCATTATATGACTTGTGTTGGTGGTACCAGACACAAGATAACATCTAGATCACAAATACTACATGCAGTGTCATTATATTACTTGTGTTGGTGGTACCAGACACAGGATAACATCTATATCTCAGATACTACATACAGTGCCATTATATGACTTGTGTTGGTGGTACCAGACACAAGATAACATCTAGATCACAAAGAGTCATCATATAAGAAAATAGATGTAACGCTTGTAAAATGGTCCTTCTGAAAGTCGCCAGTGCCAGTATATCATTGAAACCTTTATACAAAATTAATGCTAAAAATGCTAGGTAAAAAATGAGAAAAGAATCCTGATGACAAAAGATATTTGTAATAATTAGTGCTTAAATTGTGCCAAATGAGCAGATAACAGGTGCATTAAGGAGTTCCAATAGACAAAGCATTATGAAAACAAACAACAAAACATTGTAAATGACAATTATTCTGTATATAAATGACGATATTAAGAACGTTCATACTCATTTACCTCATATGATTGAATATGAATGCAGAGGAATACACAGACAACATTTACTGATGTTATGTATTGGATGATCTATTGTAATAATTGGGTTTATTACAGTTCCACAAAGCAAGAAACATTTTCAGGAATATGCCACTTTTGTTTTTGTTATGGTTATTCAATATGGTATTGACTGAGACAACTTAAGTTTCATCTTGTGCAAGAAATATTTTTCAACAATATGCCACTGTTCACCAGGCCAGTGGTTAGCACGTTCGGCTTCTGATCAGGGTCTCAAGTTCAAATCCTGCCTGGGGCTTGTCAACTTTGTCTGCAGTAGAGAACTGTTCTACACGCAGTAAGGTTTGCTTGTAATACGACACTGAAACTCAGCACAGTACCACCCATGGTTTGCTAGTTCATGCTGATGCTTGCAGGTTTCACTGCAATGCATAGCCACAATGGTGTTGCAGGCTTTCTCCCTGCAATAATACCAGCAGCTGTGATATAAGTGAAATACTCTTAAAAGCTTAACCCCAAAATCACCTCATCTAAAACAATTGTGTACTCATTTACTAATTAATTAATTAAGTTATCTTACATGGTAAAGAATCAATAAATATTATAATTTTGTCAATTTTGCCATTGAAGACATATATAGTGTTATTCAAATGGTATATACTCATTTGGCCACCTATGGATTTTTTTCTAACAATTTGCTTGTAATCTCATACCTTATCACAAATTTATTTCAAATTTGTTTAATTGGCCATCAGTTTATCACCTCGTAACAACACTGATGGCATAATGATAAGAAATGTAAGAGAAAATATACCTTGAGTATGCTGTCAAGATACATAATTGCAAACAAGACATTGCCAAAAGCACCTGCTAACTATGTAGAAAAATAATTTGTAGACGTCAAGACGTAATGATTAAATGTGTTAAATAAGATGCTAATGAAGTCGATGACAGGAATTGCATGTCATCACTATTAGAACTCAGCGAAGTATCATAAAGAACATCTAATGTGGAAAGTGACAAGATAGAACATTACAATAAGAAAAGATAAGAGTACCAAGTGACCTAGCTTATGTTGAAAAGAAACTCTCATGTTAAAAGGCAAAGAATTTGTTGATTTCAACAAAGTATTCAAATCCAAGATTTGCAAATTGGTTTATATTATATGTCATGGTCCCTAATGTCATGTTATTTAAATTACATTAATTCAAACATTCCATAGGATTTTGAAAGTTATAGTAACTGCTGATGATCATGTGTTTTGTTTAAGCTTCATAGCAGTTGTTCCTTTGCTTTATCTTTTAACTATAACTTGTTTATTTCATTCATCTACCTTTACTACTTTATCGTCTTTGGAGGTCATTATGACTTAATGTGACTTTCAAATCCCTTTTGTGCTTAAAATTCATCTCAATGGTGAATTGTATATGATTTCTCATTCATAAAACAAACCCATCTTTGTAGTAACATTTCTGTTTCAAAAGGTGCAAAAATCACTTGTCAGTCGATCCAAATGAGGAAATTTTGATTTTTCTCAGTGATCTGATAGACACATGACGATGATGATGATGATCGATGCTGATGATGATGATGATTATGTTAGATTGATCAGATTGTGATGATGATAGTGCCATTGAGTGAGTTATTATGAGCAATATTTCATCCATTAATGGGCATGGTGTTAATTATGTGTGGATGATGATGATGATGATGACGACGACGATATGACTCAGTTAATGATAATAATGATGTTTATGTTTAGATCTTAACAATGATAATGGTGATGGTGATTGTAAAGATGATGATGATGATGATGATGATGACAACAACGACTATGAATATATTGACAAAAGTCCTTTGTTATTAATACTGAAATACTAGCTCTCAGACTTCGATGACATTTGATGTCTGAAGTAGCAGTCACAGAGCTATTACAATGTCAGAGTGTACTCTCTTGCTTCCAAGAGAAGAGAAAAAGCTGGCAGCTTCCATATGCCATGAGCAAGCAGAAAAAGTGTTAAAAGCAGTCTCTATTCCTAATTAGTTCCCCTATGGAGACAAATGATGGAAAAGTAGTCATTTTGTGTGTTTTTATGTCTTTGACATGCTGTATACCAAATATATAGGTTATTATAAACTCTATAAAAACAAATCAAATTATCTATCTATAAAGATGTATTGACATTGTCTTATAGTGATTCAAATGAAAATTTCTTCATTTTTGAAATTCACTGCCTTGATAATAAGTCTAATTTGTATGTTATTATGTTAAGTTTTATGTCTTTAATTAGATAATATATAATTTTATTCTTAAAAAGGTATTTTATGGTTTGGTAATTCATTTAGTTGCAATTTTATATCAATTAAGTTGGTTTTAAAAGTCATGAATGATATTTTAAATTTTCCTGCCTATATAATTATGCTCATGCATATTCATAGAGTTGTAAGTATTAAATAGAAACATTACACCTGTTATGTAAGCTAACTTCTAGGGCTTAGATATGATAAATAATTGAATACATGAAGCATTTATTTCATTCATTTATCATGTCAGGCAATTTAGAATTGATTGGTGGTTGTCAACATGAAAACAAGAATTCATTTAGAAATACTACAGAATAATTTATTTAAGTACTAACTAATGTGGAAACATAAACAACTTGATATATCTCTGAGGGAAAAATAGTTACTATGTAGAATATATTGGATTAAAATGAAAATTTGACTAACCTCATAATTTATTTGGATAATCTACAGCTTATCATACACTAATGTACCTATATCCATTTCAAACTGAATGAAAATTGCTTGTCAATGAAACCACCCTCTGACAACATGTGAATCATGTTTATCCAACCTGTTACGTGCCAAAGTGGTTAAAAACCTGTCTCGTCCCATAGTGAAGTTTTGAAAATAAATATTTTTTTGATTTACAAGAACACCCATGAATCGGAAGGTGTGCATGTTTGAATCAGGAGAATGCCTGATACTGAAACAAATTCACCACACAGGGTGAAAACAGGAACTTCACCAAGACGTTTCTCCAGGATTGATGTATTTTATTACTGGGTTCTATGATCAGTGTCCTTTCGGTGATCAAGTTAGCGTGGTCATTACCAAGAGTAGAAAGAACTATTGACAGGACAAGACGGATCACCGGCCGCCAAGTTAACGTAAAGTTGTGGTCCAGCTCAGATTCAGGTTAGCCCAGCTCGCTAATTCCTTGTCCGTGATTGACTATCATGCCAGCACCAACTTTGGAACAATCTGACCGTTATTTCAGGAAGTGGCTCGCGGCACCGGAAGCACTGCCTAGAAACCACAACTAAACCAATGGACTAACAAAATTTTGCAGGTAATTTGTTTTGTATGAATGAAAATAGCTGATTACAGCAATTCACTGCTTGCATTTTGACCTTCCTGGCAACACGGCCACCAGTGTGACACTTTGCAATCGGAATTGATTTTAATCTCGGACCAATCATTGTTTACTGGATGCAATAAGAGGCGTGTCAGTGAACAGCTGTGACAGGCAGATGGCGCTGTTATACTGCGAGTGACGTCTATCAGGCACTGTCTTACTACTTGAGTCACTCAATTACATCCTTAGACTCGATCAAGCTATTGGCTACTGGCACGGTCTAGCAGATAGACCATGCTAGCTATTGAGGATATGGACTTCTTTTGTGATTGAGGTAAGATAGAATATATTGATATGTTGCTCCATGGACAAAATGAGTTTTACTTTCACCTTTTTGTTAACATTTTATGAGGTATTGAAAGAACTTGTAAAGACATTAGATATTTCATTTTGTATTGATACAGCCTTGGTTTGAGATTGATAAGATAGAATATATTGATATGTTGCTCTTTGGTCAATATTTTATTGACTTTCATCTTTTACCTTTTTGTTAACATTTGATAAGATATGACAAGAAGTTGCAGAGGCATTAGATATTCCATTCTGTTATGGTATGGACTTCTTTCTTGATTTAGGTAAGATAGAATATATTGATATGTTGCTCTTTGGTCAAAATTTTATTGACTTGCACCTTTTACCACTTTGTTAACATTTGATAAGGTATGGCAATAAGTTGCAGAGATATATTACATATTTCATTCTGTTTTGCTAAGGATTTGATTTGTGACTCAGGTAAATAGAATATATTGATCAATGTGTTGCTCCTTGGTCAGAATGAAATAGATTTTCACCTTTTACTTTTTTGTGAAAATTTGATGGGGAATCTCTTGCAGATATCAATTATTCCATGTGATTTGGTATGGACTTCTTTTATGACTGAGATTAGATCGAATGTATTGATATGTTGCTCCTTGAACTAAATGTTTACTTTTCTGGTAACATTTGGGAAGGTGTATTGAAGTTCTGGTAGAGATGCATAGTGCAAGCTATTGTAACTGATGTTTTGTGACTAAAATATAGAATCTATTGAGATGTAACTTTTTGACATATGGCTTTCATTCTTATATCCTTTGACTTGAATTTATAAGTTTCGGACTTTGAAAGTGTCTTAGCACCTAAGGTAGGGCAAGATCTTGGAAGTCATGCATGTATAATGCATTCGGCCTATAGTGGAAAAGGTTTTTCACTGTATAAGGTATGAAGCATAGAATTCAGTCATGTGTATAACTCCTTAATCAAAGCGAGGATGGCTTTTACACCTATGTCTTTATATGATTTTGTCTTTGTAACATTAGATAGATTTGGGCAATCGATCTGTTTAGAAGAGATGACAAAAAAGACATTTGATAAAAGGATTTTTCTGTGCTTGGTAAGATAGAATCTATTTATGTAAGTTTTGGTCCTTGATACATGAGATGCGAATAGATCTTCATACATTTTTATAAATTAGTTCTCTCATCAAAGACTATTCAATCTTATTCAATCGATAAGTTTCCATATTATTGGTATCAAATACCTTCTTTCCGAGGCAGGTGTATTTATGTATTTTTTTATTTATTTACCTGATATGAATTTTCTTGAGTTAGACACCTTCCTTGTTTATCATTTACTTAAAGCTTTAATTTTGTTAGTTTAGGTAGATGTAGATTTAATATTAAGATGATGGTAATTATTTAATGAATATACATGTATATTGATGGAAAGTGAAATTAAGTACCGAACTGTTAAGTTTAAACTTTGAATGTTTATGCATTAGGTTAAGGTGAAAATATTATTTGAACTTTATTGAGTTAAAAAAAAGCTGAAATGCATCATGAAAGCTTTGTTACAGTATGAAAAAATTTGATGCAGATCAATATTTGATGATTATAGTTAAAGTTATTGATTTCAATTTAAGTTAGTTATATGTTCAATGTTTTGTATTAATTATATGAGTATGAGGCCTTTACTTTTGAGATCTGCATATTTTCTATATGAAACATTTTGAAATGTCTTAATTTTGCTTTTGAATTTTTTTTTCATAGAAGATTTGATAATCTTGTTTTTTAAATACTTCTATCTCAATGTTTTACTTGAATTGCAAAACCTTGAAAAAAAGATTATTGAAAGTGTGGCGTTAAATTTTTTTCTTACTTAAACAATGTTTAAATCAAAATCCAAAATTTCAGTATGCTACTCACTTCTAATGTTTGTCAGTTTAACTTGATAATATAAATATATTGAGAATATTTGAAAAAGTTTCTTATTTTCTCAAGAAAAATCAACAATCATTGATTTTAAACAAGGTGTTACAAGTATCCTTGAAATTGATTAAAGTAGAGGATTAGGATTGTCAATATAAACTTGTTGACACTAGGATTATTTAATTTTATCAAGTGTGATGCTACCCATTGTAAATCATCTTTGACGATATTTTCTACCAAGAAATTGGTACTGAAAATTGTGTGAATAGCATGTACCTCTTTAAGGGTATATTGAACATGGGTAACATTTTGTCTTGAAATTTGAAAAGATTATTATATATAATGATATGATTTCTGATATATATGTTATCACATGAAAAGGAAATCAAAATTCTAAAGTATTTCTGAAAGTAATACGTACCTAAAATTATCTTGCATTGATCTTTCACAAAATAAACTTAGTAAAATAAGTGATATTTATGATGATAATTCAGAAAAAAATTCTGATAGAATCAAATAAGCGTACATGGTTTTTGTGTACACATGTGTAAGAGTATAGATATGTTTATGATTGGGTGTGAATATTGGTTTGAGGGAGGATGGTCATTGGGGGTGAATATTAGTGTTGAAGGGCTGGGGGCATTAGTTCAGACATATGGTGTTGAAGGGAGGGGGGCTTTGGGTGTGAATATTAATGTTAAAGGGAGAGGGCCGGGGCATTGGGTGAGAATATTGGTGTTAACGGGAGGGGGGCATTAATGAATGTTTGAGAGATTCAATGGTGTGGTTGAGGGAGGGCGTATGTGTGGATGGGTTTGTAATTAATATATATTTATTTTGTATAACTTTTCAAAACTGCTCGTTTGAATCTTATTTTAGTTTCATGATATTGCATCATTTTATGTCATTTTAGTCCCATAGTTGTTAATCGTATTTGAAAACATCCTTGTCAATTATGTTTACCAGTGTCATCATTTAATAATTTTATCCATAGGTATAGAGTTAAGATTAAATATACTTCATCTGATATGTATAAGCATTCATGCTTATTAACTTCTGAAATATATCAATTTGTTTATCAATATTAAATCTTTTAAATTATGACATTGAGAGAATTCATACTACTATTAAGATAAATGTAACCATGTTAACTTTTGGGATCTATAAATTTGTTGTCAATATCATTTTAAATAATTTTTATTTTGATATCAAGAGTAGTCATATTACTTTTCTGATAAAACCATTAATGATTAAATTGTCTGCAATACATCAAAATTACACTTCAAGAAGAACATGATAAAACACAGATATGGCAAATACAGCAAAATTGGTAATAGGATATGATAGCATTGTCCAGTATTAAATCGACCCATCATTCTCAATCATCAGCCAGGAATGCAATATTTCTATTGTAAAGCTTATAATCGCTCTCTGTCACCATTGTCATCATAATTACTAGACTCTCACTATTTCTATAGCAAATAGTAGAAAGAGGGTTCTTTAGAATGCAAGCAAGTGGTGCATAACAAATATTTGTCTGGGAGAGAGAACTGGATCCAGTTTTATTCTTGCTTCCATGTATCCCAGAACAAAGATACTTGGTTCATTGATTTTCAATTAAGTCAAACACCAATCAGCCAAAGAGGCTAGAGCCTTTGATGGGATGACAACTGGTGCTTTGACTTGACAACAGTTCAGTGTTCTAACCCAACAACTTTATTAAGCGACTCTTTACAAAAGGATCTACCGTTCAATGCACTGACCAAGAATCATGTTAAGCTAAGACTCTCTTGAAAACGGGATCTATCATTCAGTGTTCTAACCCACAACTCTACGACATTTGTGCTGTGGAACTGACAGTTGAGTAAAGATGGGAACTACCGGTAAGCTCCATATTTATTCTTGGTTAACAGAGACGTTTATTAATATTTTTCCTAAGATTTGTTCCTTCCTTGATCTTTTAGGAATATTAACAAGTTAGAGCTAAATCCTTTTATTCACTGTTGTTCATATTGTCTAATAACATACTAATAAACAAATACCTATCTTAAAGAATCATTAATTTGACTATTTCTTAAGTTACCTTGGCAACCTAGCAGGATTGTTTAAAAATGGGAGTCATGTAAGATTGACATCTGTGAATTTGTTTTGGAAGGAAGCCTTGAGCTTTAAAGTCCATCTCTAAGCAACCTTGGTGTATATTTATCATATGAAGTTATGATCACCTTACTAGTAGGTTAAGGTGACTTGATCTGTGAGAGTTAACTAATAAGGCTCACATAACTAAACAACCCTAACTGCAGTTAACTATTATATGTCCTTCTTTGCTATTTACACATAATGCTGGTGCTTCGGGAGGGTAGTCCCGAGTTTCAGAACTTCTCTCAATTTATCATTTTTTTAATATCCACGTGTTGTTTAACCAATTGGTAGATTTTGAGGTACAGGTTTTAATTTATGCCAATTAATTGCTCTGAAGGTTTCGGTGTAATAGAAAAATGTTCTATTAAGTAAATTTAGTCGTAGTGGATCAACGCATTGGTTTGATAGTTCAAAGGTAATGGTGTTCCTTGAGAGACACCTGAAGAACAGGTATGAATAAAACATTGCCACTATCAACAAACAAACTATCTACAAAATAGAAAAGATTATGACACTTTAATGAAGAATTTCTGTTTGACTGTCCGTCATGCATAACCACACTCTAAACCTTTGGATCCACATGTGTTGATCAAATGATTTCAATAACAATCAATGGACTTGCTAGATCTCTATTTTTTCTTCAAATGTTTTAGATGCCATGAAGCAGCTTAATTGTTGGTCGATAAATTTTCACTAATTAGAACATTTAAGTAATCATGAAGCATGGCATGCAAAATTACAGGCCTTTGATGATTTAAACTTGATTTAGACAGTCAAAGTCAATATGGGTATAGAATAATCTATAGTCGGTTGTACAGAAAAGGGAAAAATGTATATTATTGAAAACAGCTGAATTGCAGCTTTTGAATATACTCTGATCAATGAAATATTAATATGAACTAGTGCCTTTAATGTTGTTACATGCTGATACAACAACTTTTTCACCTACTTATTCTCTGTTTTCTAATATTACAGAGCTCTCATTAACTTGCTAAGGATTAAATAATTGCTTCAATAGAAAAATGTTTTGTGTAGCAGGTTTACATTTAAATGTATGGTAATTTTGGAAGAACTTATAAGGGCAAAGGTAGGTAATTCACCATCTTCTTTCCTCAACAGACATTATGCAATTGCTAATGTCATTATTTCGAAATTGGTCTCCCAGTGCACTGAACCATTTTTCATTCAAACATGTATATAGAAATTTATCTTGATGGTATCGAAAATTGAAAATTAATATCTGCAAAAACCCTTTAGAGTAGCTAGGTAATGACCAAAGTTATGTACATTGGTATTCGGTTTTTATGCAGCTAACAGTATTTACAATGTAAATCACAAGAATAAAACATCCCAAACAAATTTCAATTAAGACAATGAAATGGTAAGTTTGTAAGGAATGAAATCCATTTGGAGCGCTATAGACAAAAAGCTATTAGATCATTTCTGTTGTGCTTGTGAGGTCTAATGTTCTGTTCATTAACATCGTTTCTCCGGAGTAAATATATGTTTACAGCTAAAATCTATTCATCTTCCTTGATTTATCTGGAGTAATTGCTGGGGGTTTATTATCAATCTACACATATTAGTCGATCTTAAAAGTTTGAAGTCATTGCAAGTACTGGTAGATGAACTTTATGTACCTGTCTTGGTTATCTAAACATACCTGGAACCATAATGTCAGGTAACTATATTGATCATCCTGCTGAATCAGCATATTTGAAGTTTTCTTTTATGCCTTGTTATCAATCAGGCAAACTGACTCGTATTGCTTCAATCTGGAGTTCTGAAAGAATGGTATAATGAAGCTGGAACATTGCTGGTCCAAATGTATTGATGTTAGTGGATTGAAAAATAAAATGCAAAAGTGATACTTGTTTTCTATGTTATTCTACAAACTGTTTGATTTACCCTTGTAAATAACTAGCTGATGAAGTATGATTCACATCTAGCAATAGCTGTATTCTCTGGAGGTCTAATCTGTTGTCTTTGAGATAGTTGCGTCTTGCTACTTGCATAATGACATTAAAGTTTCTGAAAAAATTACATGCCAAGCACATATAGCAATGTATATCCAGTCGTCAACAACACTGGGCATTTAATCTGCTTGATATCCGGGTATTGAAGGAGCTCTGCAAAGTTGAAATACACTGATGTAGCAGAAAGTGTATTGATAGAGGATCTTGATTACTCTCAGTGCAACCATTTCTCTGTAAAGACTATTCTTTGAATTTGTTCCAATGTTCTATAATTAAGCCAAGTTCCAGCCATTGCTTGATAGTTCAAATCAATGCCTGCAGGTTATTTGAAAACATATTGCTTTAATGATGTTACTGGATTTTTTTCCTGCAATGCTTTGAGTTTATGTGAATGAAGTCAACTGCATTTTGACTGTTTGTGATACTCCAATGTTGAAAAAACATCAAAGAAAAATTAGAAATATCATTTACACATGAGCTCAAAAATTTCAAATCATTTTTGTGAAAGTCAAGTACTGTTATCTTGTAATTTTTACACATCTTACAACTATTTTTCTGAAATACACAAGGCTTGAATTCAACAGATTGACATTGATTTACACTATGTGGACACTGAAACTCATCCCTTTTCTTGAAGAACTAGAGTAATTAACATGGGAATTAGTTTTACTATAAGAGGGTCATATCCTGAGATTTTTTTAGTCATCTAATATTACTAAGGTATAAGGCTTCAAAACCAATGAGGTTGCCAAAGCTTAAATCTGCAAAACCAACAGGGTTGCTTAAACATAAATCTTAAGACCAACATGGTAGAGAAAGCTTTGAGCTTCAAAGAAATGACATCGCTAAAACCTAAAACTTCAAAACTAATAGACTGAAGCCCTTAATTTTAATCTGTTGTCATTGTCAATATTCTGTATTAAACCTTGCAGTCATTAACAATAGAAGTGGGGATACAGTGCAGTATTTTATGTCGATGTCGTGGCTTTCCACTCCATAAGTTCAGATGATAAAAGAACTGGTGTTTGGGAAAGTTGATGATCTTTGCAGAGGGATTGAAAGTGTAAGATTGACAAGAATTGTAGCAGGATCTCCAGCAGCAATGTGTTTACTCTTTGATGATACCATCGTGAATGAACCGTCCATTCATTCAATGTATTTAGTTCTAAGCAAATACTTAAACTCATGTTCCTCCTGTGCTTGGAAGGTAAGGGTAATTCTTGAAGTCTGCTGCTCCATAAATATGGAGTCAACCATTAGTTCAGGAAGGGAAAAAAGTGTTTAATTAAAAATATTACAATCTAAAAGGTTCGTTAAGTTGACCAAGTTTTCCCTTTTTCAAGAGACATGACATCTTTCTAAAGCTCAAGGGTTCGTTTTGTTGACTTTCTCAAGAATTTTTATAGATTTTCGTCATCAAAACAAGTATTGATTCACTTAGGCATTTCATTCAAGCATTTAATGGGATTTCCTTTTTCAATAAAGATGCTCACTAACGCTTTGAGTATTTACAGAACTTGCATGTTGACCTCCTTTGAGGTTTTGTAATACTTTGCTGGAACATTAATTTCAACACATTGATAATTTTTTTGGAGATATCTTACATTATTCTGTTTTATCATTCATTGCACATGAGGTGATTCCAAAGATTTATTTTGTTGTCAATACCTGATACCTTTTACAGGTAATGGTTGTTCTCAAGTTCCATAAAACACTAAGGTAACCTTAAATCACTAAGGTAGCCCTAAATTAGTGGAGTGATAATTGATGGCAATAAGTTTAACCTTAGTGTGAAGGCTGTTTGTGCAACAACCCCTAGATGTTTACCTGCTAAAGTGTATATGTAACCATTCTAAGCTGCCAAATTACAGGAATCTATGCTTGTTGACATAGAGAAGGTTGTCAGTTTGGTCAACAGTCAAGATAGAACTGCTGCAGCTGGCATCATCTTCTGAAACTAACCTGCCATACCTTATGCATCTATTTAGAACAAGGCTCAAAATCACTATCCATACTATATCTTATACCCAAAAATTGTTTTTAAGGCACTGTAGTATGCATGTTTTTTAGAGAAATAAAGGAATCTCAAGATTTATTCGCCCAGGTAAGATACTGCAGTGTAAAATTTATACAGCAATATTAAACTAGTGTAATACCGCTGCATGTATGACATCATAATATTGTGTGGTTGTGAAGTCACAATGTTGGCACTGCCATCACAATGGCGGCAAAGTCACGGAAATGTTTCGTTCAATACACTTTCGGCAATCATGCTTGATTACTGAGGTCAAGTAATAAGCAGAATACTAAACTTCCTTCAATTAGATACTATTTTTTTTAAAAATCTTTAATGATTTGGTATTTGGTAATTTGATTTTGGTATTCGCTCGTTTTATACTAAATCATTTACTCGTTCAATAAAAATAGTATTTAATGGAAGGTTGTTTAGTATCCTCTATGTATTTTCAACTGTAAACAAGCTGTTTATTCCAACACCAGGTCAATAAAGTACTTTTCCATTACATGCTTGTATGCATAATCTAGTAGGCTAAAAAACATCTCATGTGTTGTTGAGGTGTTACAGAGGGATTGTGCAGTGAAAGGACTAATATCCAACCTTCCATTTCAGAGAGGATTAATTGCCTAAGTACCTAATGTGTATTCATTGACAATAGTCAACTTGTTTTTTCTTAAGACAAATTGATTTTCAAGTTCACAAAGTGTTTCTACGTGTTATTGAAATGACAGTTGTCTGTTTATGGATGGGCATTTTCCTGTTTTTGTGATCAGTCACTCATGACAAGAATTAAATTATATTTTTTAAGAATTTGAATAAGGTGACTTTTGAAAACCTTTTTTGATTGATGGGGTTAATTCAAACTTTGAATATTTTTGCATGAAAGAGAGTGAAGTACATTAGCACAATTGCCATTCATTTATTAATTTTTGTTAAAAACGATTTGTTTAAATTTCTGGTTTCAATTATTTTTTTTTTATCATTTGAATTATCCTTTTATATCTATAAGGTAGTTATTTGAAGAATCATTATTTCAGTATCTACATTCAAGTTTTAAAAACTCTGAAAATATAAATGTCTGGATTGAAAGTCTGAGGTATGTCTCACTTTTCATTCAGTCATTCAAAAAACTTTCAATTTTTCAATGTGTAAATCACCCGCAAAATATATTTTTGAATGTATTATGTAACAACTTTATTGGGAAAGAATATTATGCATTTTAGAAAATATAATTTTTAACAGTTACAATTTTTGTTTTTAGGTCAAGATTTAAAACTCAGTTTTTCAAATAAAATATAAAAATACATGCACTTTTATCATAGTTCCTCACATTTATATCATTTAATAAAGGCTCCTTGGTTGGCTGTGTTCATTATCACAAGCAGACATTTCTACGGTTTTATATGTTCATGTTTCCTCAGTTGTTAAGATTTATTGAAAGGCTTTTTCCTGAAACTGATATTAAGGAAAACCTTCAATAACTAGCGAAACCATAAAAGCACACCCTTTATCACCATAGCTAGATAAAGTTGATGAAAGGCATATTTAGAGATAGTTCTAATGTGACTTGTTCACATGCAATCTAAACAGTGACTGACAATTGTTGACGTTAAGTAGATTTCATATTTATGTGTTGTCATATCTCTTTTATTATTTTTCTACTGTTTATCTATCAGATGTATAACAATTTGCAAATAGTATCCATTTACATTCATTTATGTAAAATATTCACCTAAAAACTTAAAACTATCTTATGAATTATTAAGATCTATTAAAGCAATGTCCTGATATGTTTTTTTATTCTCTGTAATTGGTAACATCAATATGAAATGGATAATTATCATACAAAAGAGTAACAATGGCATTTTTTCAATAGAACCAATTGTAAATGAATGGTGTTTTGAAAATGTTAATGAAAAAATATTGAAAAAAAGGCCAAGGACAAGATGCTATTTTGATTAAAATTAAAGTATTAATGGCTACATCTATGCTTATTTATCTATGCCAGTAAAACTGCTCATCCACATAGCATGTTATTGAATGATAATAATGCCTGTCCACCTGACATGCTTTTGAATGGAATGTATATGCCTATCCACATGACAAGTTATTGAATGGTAATTGTGCTTATCCACATGACATGTTATTGAATGGAAATTATGCTTATCCACATGACATGTTATTGAATGGTAATGATGCTTATCCACATGACATGTTGCGGAATGGTATTTACGCTTATCCACAACATGATATTGAATGGGAATTAAGCTTATCCACATGAGATGTTATTGAATGGTAATTGTGTTGATCCACATGACAAGTCTAGTATATATTGAATCTCACCCAACTGCCTTTTGATATCAAATATATCAATTAACACAATTCAAACTATCTAATGCTTGCCAATGCAACAAGCTTTGATGTACATTGTGATGTCCTAGTATATATTGTCAGTGTTCTTAGTGATGACATCACATGGGGACGTTATTAATTGAAGTTTGCAAGATATTCTTATCAAATACTTGGTAAACTGAGCTTTACCTATCATTTGTACATACAGTATTCTCTATAATTGCAGTGTTACAGTTGTGTGTCGTCACTATCATGCTTTCTTCATTCTGATCTCTGCTTGTAAAATGATAATGATATTAATTTTGTATCATAACAGAGCGTGTGTATGATAAAAGACGGCTTTGGATCAAGATGTCCGTGGCTATAGAATCCCGCCAGGGGCTCTGCAATTTTGTCTGCAGTAGAGAACTGTTCTACACGCAGTCAGGTTTGGGTGCAATGCTACACTGAATATCAGTGCAGTACCACCCATGGTTCGCTAGTTCCAGCCGATGCTCATAGGTTTCACCACAATGCATAGCCACTATGTTGTTGCGGGCTTTCTCCCTGCATTGATACTAGCAGCCGTGATGTAAGTGAAATACTCTTGAAACTGTTAAACCCCACATCACCTCACCTCACAATAAAAGACAAGTGACCAAGGTTACAAGAATAGTGCATTAAACAAACTCTTAAAGAAAAAATTTTCAAAAAAAAAGTTTTTAGTGGAGTTGTATTTTGCTTGATACATACAATATATTTCTGTTGTCATATTAATTGAAAAGCAGGCCAATCTTTGCCTTTAAAGTCAACTCCACAATCAAAAGGAATAGATGTCGGTTTGAATTTGGCATGCAATTGTTACACACCTTATCTTTGGCAGTGAACAGAGATCCTGAAGAAAAACCAAGGGAACAAAGAGAAACAAATAAAGAATTCAGTTTGGGAAGAATTCATCTGTTTCCCCTCATTAAACACCTCTTTAGTCAAGCTAGAGCGCCTGAGTACATTGTGGTTAGCACAGACACTCTTGAATTAAAGTCGACAATCCATTACAACAGTCAGTTGGTGCCTATATATAACTGGGGGTTGTTTGGCACAGTGGTGATGTTCAGAAGAAAGGCCCTGAGTTCAAATCCTGACGGAGGCTCAGCAGTTTATCTTCCTTCAGAAAGAGATTCAATGCATTTGAATGTCAGTGCAATAGTTTACTACTTCCAATGGTTTTAATTCATGTATCATCTCACTGGAGAGAGTCAGTGAAGTTGTTCATTAACATGGTGTTGTTTCACAAGATGGGTATTGATACGCTGATAGTATAATTGAAATTCTTTTTAGATATTTTTATGTTATTTATATTTTTATTGTGTATATGTACATGCACAAGCACAATGGTTTCCTTGACTTCTTACTCAGATGATTGAGATACTCTGCTGTTTTTCTGTATATCGCTCACCTCTTTAGTGAAGCTTGAGCCCTTGAGAACTCTGTGGCTAAGACAGATGCTGAGACTTTTATAGTCCACATCCATCCTTGCAGCCAGGCTTCTCCCAGTGTAGAGTGACTAGGTACACTAACTGTGGTCAGACAGTCAGTATCTTCTGAATTCTTGCAGTGCTGGCCCTTA
Organism: Phorcus lineatus; assembly: GCA_921293015.1. Classification (NCBI taxonomy): domain Eukaryota; kingdom Metazoa; phylum Mollusca; class Gastropoda; order Trochida; family Trochidae; genus Phorcus; species Phorcus lineatus. The sequence continues at coordinate 23,944,115 of OV121088.1, read as the reverse complement.
TCTTGTATATTTGGACCATATCTAAAAAGAATTGTTCCTGCCAGCATATGCTTAGCACAAATTTTGGTCAGATCTATACCCTCAGCGAAATGACATAATTCTTTGTGAAAAAGAATATCCAAAGTTTAACCTAAAAAATCTCTAAATCAGTTTCTTATGATTTCTTATGATTTATGTAAAACATCTTAAAAGGAAAAACCAAAGTTTTACAATTTAGAAATGTTTTTGACAAACAAAGAACATGAACGTCAAAGAAAAACCAGACCAAAAAGGAATGACCAAATTGAAGACAGCAAGGAATGTTATTTAAGTCAACCCTCCTTAACTCAAATCCGTCAGTGCCAAACGATCCTGTATGAATAATATATAGACACCTTTGTTCTCAGAAGTGTGTAACTTGTGTTAAATGTTTGTCAGCTCTTCTTCCCGAGGCCTGGCAGGTTGACTAAAAGGGCAACTAGCCACTGATGGATAGGCACTTCACCTGTATACTGCTGATTGCACATACTTGTACTTTTGTTGCCATCATTCTCTTTGATAGTCAAGGTGTGTCAGGTGTTTAAAAAAACACTCAAGTAGGTAAGTAGCTTGATCTCTTGAGTACAGGGAGATCAATAAGATATAACAAGCATCGATCAGGAGTAAAGCATATGAACGAGAGTTCTGTTGGTAGGCTTTCATCATGAAAAATATCCATCTGTTTTCTAAATATGTTGTAATATATGGTTTTTTTAAAATATTAAAGTGACTCAGTATGTTATTGGATGTCAAATCTGGAAAATGTCATTTTTTCTCTATTTTCATCAAGTAGTACAATTAATATTTAAGTTCTAGTGCTTATTCATCGCTTTAGTATATAATTGCAATATAAAGATTTATAAGGTTTTCATACTGGGACTGGACAGTGAATTAAAGGAACTTTGAAACTTATCTAAAGCAGACAGAAAGACAAATATGGATCGATAGTGTTAAAAAGCAAGTATGCATGTTAAGAACATTTCATAAGACCATTTTAGGAGGTTTATTGAATACATAACATTTATTTATATATATATATATATATATATATGGTAATTGGAGATCTATTTGTTGCATGGTGGTATATATGATGGCATTTTGGCACTTATCAAGACCTTATAAAATTTTATGAAATGAAGACTACTTCACCTGAATTTGATGATCACTTTTATACCAATGATCACACCTATATTGTGCTTATTGTCATCTCTTTGGTATAGTCAAAATGTTTCAGTGCTAGTTTGCCTTGTTTCCATAGTAAATGCATAATTCATAAAAAAAATTAACTGAAGGTATATATTCAGGAATTGGAAAAATTTTCTTATCCTTATCTTATCTTATCCTCTTGAGAGATAAGAACAGCATATAAAGCACAAGTGATTATGACTTCAAGTCTGCAGCTTATGGAATATTCCAAGAACTTTACCTCACTACCATGTAGCAGTCACTCTGAGATAAGAACCATTATAAACTAATTGTTATTCCTGTATATTGGCAACACAGAATGTTTGTTGTATAACAAAATTAGATTTCAAATTGAATGAGACCATCAAAGGACCTTGTGTCATTGAATGTTTTATCTTTTTTTGTCAAATCCAGTGGTGTTTCTTGTAAGCTGGCAATACGGTAATGTTTGGCAAAATGAAATCAAACTTTCAGATTGAATGAAACGAACAAAGGTCATTGTGTCTTGATAATTTTAACTGTTTTTTCAAATCTATTGATGTGTTTCCTGTATGTCAGCTACTCATAATTGTTTAGTAAACATAAAACTTTTAAAATGAATGAAATCAACTTAGATTTGATAATTTTACCTTTTTGTCAAAAACATTGTTGTTTTAATAGATAGTGAAACATTATTCATGTTGATGCTATGATATTTATGTATACGTATTAATCATGAAAGATGAGAAGAAGTTTGATTGGCATAAAAAAAAAGGTCTTTAAATTTTTAAGCAGGATATCATGCACATTGAAAGTGATGATTTCTCCAATAACAATGAACTAGTGAAATCATTAACCCACATTTGACATCCTGTTAATAAGATTTGTAATGAAGCCACTTCATTAATCTTTTATGACAACAATTCTGCATATTTGGTGTTGGCAGTTCTGTTACTATTAATCATAAAATCATGAGAGGTATAAACAGCCAGAAAGTCTTTTCAAAAGCTATATGAAAAATTCCTAATCTTGTGTTGTGGAAAAGACCCGTGGTTCTTGAATCTGTTATGGTTTAAACAGAACATATAATGAATACGTTCAAGAAACAAAGTTTATGAATAGTCTTAAGAATTTTCATTTAAGTTTGAAACCAAAAACCATTAACATGTCAATACTTATATCTTTAAACAAAACTTAAGAAATATGATTAATTCATCATGTTTGTGAAAGAAAATAAATAAAGTCTAAAAAAGGTCGGAATATGACAGAAGCAAGGCTAAAAAATGCCTTTGTTTGATACATTCTAAAAATTAAAGTATCTCCTTATCATCTAGATGATATCTTATTGATGATACAATCAGAGTAATGAATTTTGTGAAAAACAATTAATTCATTAACTCAAAAAGTATGGTAATATTTGTTATATGGCGCACAACTTAAGATCTTATTTGTACTGCTCAAACTTCAAATACTGGACCCTCCAACCTCAAGCGGTACAAATCTTTGAAGACGCTACGTGCTAAGTAAGAAAATGAAGAGTTGAATTATGATTCACAGATCTTCATCTTCATAACCTTTAATACTATATGATTCTAATTCCAAGACGTTTCCTTTGAATTTGAATTTTAAAATTTGAATTTAAGTAAAGGATCGAGAGGGCATGTGCATTGAATCCATAAACAAAATCTACTGTTAGCACAATAGTGATGTCTTGATCACAAATGAATTTTCTAAGATTAGAATACTTTCTGGAAATGCATGTGATACCATGTCGCAAAATCAATGAGTTGTTTATATTTAGACTTTTGAATGCCATTTCCTAATTCTAATTTTATTAATTTAGACATGAATAAAAAAATTCCATCATTATCTAATGGGAAAGTTTATACTTTATACAAATTTTCTTTAGGTTATATAATCAGAAAGAATACGATATCTGCACCCAGTTTTCCAATAATTTGCAAAAAGATGACATCATTTCTTTGAATTTGACTTAGATATTTTAAAAAACCTATTGATCCAAAAAAGAACTAGATATGGAATTAGGAATGCGTCATGTTAGTTCATGACATTCAACTAGGATTTATCCAGCAACTCAGAAAGAAGTCATCCACATGACAATAATTGTCAGCCATTTCTGGGCATATATTGAGTTTCCTATAACAAACGATCAGTAAACTTGTTCGTTCATATGACCGCCTGTTGGTGTATACGTTTGTGATTACGCTGAATACACTGATAATCCCCAGTCTGATCCCAGTAAAGACATCCCAAACAAACCGAGCGATGAGGGATGATTTGCAAACTCTCGCCTCTGAGGTAAACGTAATATGATTGATTTTCTTCACTCGGTAGATCCAAAAGTCTCACGTCGTGGACCAATTTTCTACAACTACCAGCCTGATGATTTCTGATACAACTCCCAACAAAGATTAAGTGGGCAGTATTTAACACCACACTGATTTCAACCAATCAAATCCTACTAAAATCGCAGACATACATTGCGACAGACATTTCAGTTATAAAGTAAGCCTCATTTCACAATTATACCACCCTCCATTTCCCTCATTAACTATCAATGAGAAAGTGATCAGGCTGGATGGTTCTTTAATTCTGAAAATAGTAGATCCAGTGTTCTTACCTCGCCTCAGCAAGCTCCACGTCCCGGGAGAAACGTAAACTTTACGAGCGCGAAGAATCAATCATGAGCTCTCGGATGAACATATCAAAATAGGCTTAATTATTAAATGTATTTGTTCTTCCTGCAGAGTTGAAGGTTACAACGTGCTCTCAAGTGTGCCATGAACACAACCAATAAAAGCTACCTGTGGGCACGTGCTTGAACCATGTCCTCGTAACAAACCACAGGAATAAGAGGGATGAGGTTAAATTTAAAGAAGTTGGACATAGTAAGTCGGTATTGTAATGATTTTGAGCTTGAGATGATGCTATTGTTCTTGATATGAAAAAAAGGGAAAACCAGAAATATAACCAATGAAAGATAGCTTTATGTTTGGCATGCATTGGCGGATGAATATTTTTGTGGAAAGGAAATTCAAAGGGAGTATCTATAAAGCTACTTTGAGAAATTATTCAAATGCTTTTTTTAAAATTTTCAAGTGATATACTTCTGATTGACTGTTTATATGTGAGACATCAGTTGTAAAATTTGTGTTGTCAATAAGTGACTTTATTGAAAATGTACGTCTGTTTAACCAGCAGTTTAATTGGGTACCTGGTTTTGGGTAACCAAAGAAAGACCAATAGTGACACTTAGGATGTGTTAAGGTGATATTTGCCAAACAGGATCAATGTTGTTATTTTATTGAGAAGAACTTGACTTTTGTTGAAAAGTAATATTGTAAGGCTGAGTTCAATAGAGTGAAAATTTAAAGGTTAAAGTCTGTATAATGATAAAAAAAGGACTATAGACTGCTAGTGGTGTGTGTCAAATACTGAAATGTAAATTATTGTGTCGCACTTTAAGCATTAGTGTGTAGCACTTCAATCATTATTGTGTTCCACTTTGAACATTATTTTGTAGCACTTTGAGCATAATTGTGTAACGCATTAAGCATTAATGTGTAGCATTTTGAGAGTTATTGTGTTGCACATTTTTGTGGAGCATTTTGAGCATAATTGTTTAATGAAAAAGCATAGATAATAGCTAAAATGGCAAGCTGTCAAGAGTTAAGTTTGAAATTGCCGTCCAAAACTAGCGTCTTTATCTCCAAATGCCAAAATTTAGAAATTTTATTGTTTTCAATTAATTATCAAAAAATGGCCATATTAATTTTAAGCATGCAAAATAAGTAAAATGAACTCCTCAGTACCAACCATTTGGTACACGTGCACTAATATCTGGTTTTTGATCACAACTTTAACCTGTTTATTGTCACTATACCAAAATATTAGCCATTAAGGTGCTGATTTTCACAAGTAAACAATTCTTTATAAAATAAGACCATATATTAAGTTTGACATACATGTAAGTAACTCCAACAACATACTCAGTGCCCCTTTAAAAAACTAAATGAGTTTTATTGTGAAAGACTTTGCAGAACTAATTTTGTTTATGACAGAATTATCTGTAATTACAAATACAGTTTTATGTAAATGGAATGAAAAATTTCAAAAGACTGTTCAAACTGACTATAAACCATGGAAGACTTCTCATGAATAGTTGATGCTGTTCTGGCATTGTTGATTGTATACAGCCACTATTTAATGATTTTATGTAAAAAATATAACTTCACTTTGAATATTAAAAGTATTGCTATAAAAAATTATTTACTGCAATTTTTCAATGTAATCATCAGTTTAATTTTGATCATACCCACTAATAAAAAAGATAATCATGTATATATGCATAATCATATGATGTGAAATAAACTTTTTAGTCTCTTTCAGTGAACAAAATGAATAAATTGGTACTTATATTTCCCATCAAAATTTTTATTTGAGAATCATTTGAAGAAGGAATGGAGAAAATAAAACTGCAGTTTGGGAATAACTATATTCTTGAATACAAAAACTACATAGCATTATATGAAACTTTATTTTTAAAAACTCGGAATCTATGGGAAACTTTACAGACAAATACCATAAAACTACAAAGTATTTTGATGAACTGCATGGTCATGAATACAAATGAACTATATAGCATTGTTCCAATAGTTGATATTGAGTCTTCTTCATATTTTGATGGTGTATAAAGTGCTAGTAGGCCAATGATCAAATGATCAGGAATGACCATTATAATGCACATATAGGGAATGACAAAGCATTGTGTTCGTATTTGAGTTATTCATATATTGATTCTATAGATCGACACAACCAATAAAGCGAACTATCAGGAATCATTTAATGGTTACTCTTGTCAAGAATCACCAACAGTCCAAGAACGCCAATGAAAGGACTTCCTTCAAGAATCAGTTTATGGTGTTTCTTGTTCAGAATAATCAAAACGATGTGTAAAGCCAGTGAAAGGGCTGGAAGGCATTGTGGGAATCCTAATTAACGAGCATGTTAGCATTTCGTAGAGTTCCACATAAACTGATAGACTGAGTCAGTGTTCATTATCAGAGGGTTGTGTACTGAAATCTTCTCCTCTCTGGTTTACTGCATGGATTACTTTGCAGACTGTCGGCTTAAGAAGTTGTAAATTTTCTATTTGGAATTTTTACTCCAATAATAGGATAAAATTTCAATTATAAGGTAGGCTTATAAATATTTGTAATGTTTTCCTATGTGTTTTTATGTTTTATGAAGATCTTACAGGTATCTGTTTGCTTATGATGTTTAAAATATACAATTGATATGTGGAAACTGCTGTTTGAAGTTGATTTAACATGATTGAGAATAATTTCAATCATAATACGTAGTTGCAACAAATTTACTCATCAAAATTCTAATCTGAAGCGTTACAATAACAATTCAATAAAAAAAATCAAAGAATATCAAACATGATTGTGTAAACATATCTTTTAACATTATGAAAAAAATTGTTTTTCAAGTACAAGTAAATGTTTGAAGAACACAGTTTTTAAAAAATCAAAGAACTTATTCTTTGGAGGCTTAACTCCTTCAAGATTGCAATGGTTTCCATGCATTCAGGGGCGTTTCGTTCCGTCTTCTTACCAGAAATACCCTTTAATGTGACAGTAAAATTTCACTTTAAGCTGTTAAGCTCTTGGAAATCTTAGCAGAAAGAGTGCAAGATTGTTTATGTGCATGCAGGTGAGATGGTGAATCAGCCATCTGGTTTTTCTCATTCAAAACAGATTGAACATTACAAAGTCTCTCTCAAGTCTCTCTCTAGCGAAGATCAAACTCCTTGAAAATTAATATAAAAATCATTTTGTGATCCTTCTTTGGAGGAAAACTTTATATTCCTTTTGTGAAAATGTTAAATGGTACAACGGTTCTTGTATGTATGATATTGAGTGTTGTCTTTATGGATGTTAAGTTCTTTATATGATTTATGAGATTTTTGCTCAGGAAATGGTTACAAGTACCAAAGACTTAAGATTAAAATAGATAATCAAATTTGAATAATTATTTCAGTATTGATGAAAGAATTTATTTTTTTTACATTTTTCCATTATTTAAAAAAAATGATTGTGGTTCATCTCTTGCACCATATTGTAACAGCTGCACAATCTTTAGCTTTAGCTCACCAGATAAATAAATATTGACTCTGTGCACTGAAATTTATCTTACAAAAATTTTATAAAATGTTAAAGTTATATTTGACCTCTGAAAATAAAACCTCTGCATGATTTAATATTTTCCATATTTATTTAGTATTGAATAAAAATATGGGAGTTTTCAAAACATTCCACCTGATTAAATTATCAAAATTGATATTTTGTGAGCATGTGATGTACGGTTAGTGTAAGTATCTCTCAAAGTGAGATAAATAACTTCTTGTTCTGGTTGCTCTATCGGTGAAAAAAAGTCTAAGGAATTTGGCACAATCTATCATAATGGGGGAACAAAAAAGATCCAGAAAATCTTTCTGAAATATTCAGCTTGTAAACAGACCCAAAAAAATGTGATTTAACATTTTTATGTAAGTGATTACATTTTAATTGATCTGAAGAACAGAAACATTCCAATCGTGAATGTACCAAGCAGGTGTACCGAGAACAAGTATACAGAATAAAGTAAAAAGAATTGACATTACAATCTCATACGGTTGATGTGACACTGCAGATTTATAGGTTGAGTGTAATGTCATAGTTAGCAGGTTTAGCGCTATATTAAAAACATGAATATGTAACAGGTCAGATCCCAGTCCTGCATAGGCCTTAACTGTTTAATCAAATTCATCACTGTAAATGGTTCTGTTGAGTTCTCTTTTCTTAAGTTTATGGTTTATGTGCAGTTGTCAGGTTTAGAGTTCCTAGGTTTAAAGCTATCTATAGAACTCTGTGCAATTGCTTAAATGAAATTGGTTATTGTATGTTATTTAGTGGAATACTTGTCTTTTGTGAGATGGTAAAATGACTGGTATATTCTACTTTTGATGTGGAGGTTTAAATCTTGCCACAGGCCTTGCTCTTGAGAAAAAGAAATTGGAAACAGAGTTTGCTTCATGTATATGGTTAATTGAATTAAACATTCTCTCAAAGAGTCAGGGATGCAGAGCGGTCAGCATAGTGGTCAGCGTTCTGATAAATAGTTCTAGTGTTTCGATCCTTCTTGTTTTACCAGTATATACTGTATTGAAATAATTACACTACAACATTCCTAAACATGCTTTAGAAAACATTTACAGATGGTCACCATGGTGTAACAAGATTTGTTCATACTGTGGAACCTACTCTCATAAACAGTATGATCTACCCATGGAAGCTGTGCTGGACACAAGGAAAATGTTCTTGTGCCACAGATAGCATCTTGGAATTGTATGGTTCCAATGGATTTCTAAAGAGGATTGTACTGCTTCTTCAAGAACCAAGTATATTTGTGAGCAATTGAGCAATCCTTCTACATCATTTTAAGTTTATCATATTTATACAAACATGAACTAACTTCCTTTAAAGCTTTGAATATATTTTCATAAAATTAAAGGCTGCTAAAGTAGAAATTCATGCTGAAACACACAGCATTGGTTCAAATAGTTCTTTAAATCCATCCATAATGAAAATAGATTCTTCAGGTAATCTTCTAGACCAATTTTGTAATTTTTGGAACACATATATAGCAACAATAAATGATTCACATGTAATGTTTAACCTTTTAATCATTGATGTAGCAGTACATATGCTTCATGTTAACCCACAAATCATATATATTCTGAAATACATCACCCAATGACATGCCTCATGTACCTTTGAAACCATTTTGGCTTTTGCTATGTCAAAACTATTTTAGTAATGCCTCAGCTCCTCCATTTACAGCAAAACATGCTTCATGGAACTTCTAAATAAGTGAGGAAAGACATCACAATAATAGATGCTTCATTCAAACTTTTCTATGAATGAGTTGCAACTTATAGGCCAACAGGGAGTTGTATATACTACATCACCTGAGTCATTAGTTGCCATGACGAGTTACTTCACTCATAATTGATATGTTGGCATCAAAAAGTTGATGTGTCTGGTAGCTGTTCAGTTCCTGTGTAGACTTTGTACATTCATGAATGATCCAGACTTCTACAACTTTGGATACTAACTAGTATTGACAGGGTGCAAGAGTAGAATCATTGTCCTGAATATACTCTGTGTTTTGACAAAGGTGTGTCTGGACATGAAGTCATCTTACCCTTCCTTGTTAACAGTTAACATGCTAATGCCAATATAGCTCATCTTTAACAAATGGTCAGTGAATCATTCTAACTTTGAGAAGTTGCTTTACGTTTACTAGTTTTAATTGATTATTTGCATAGTTTGGAATCAAACCCAAACGTTACAGACAGGAAGATTGAGTTCACCATTTAATTGTACTGTTGTGTCTGGCATTGAAAAAGCAATGTTTTCTTTACCATTTTACTTCTGTATCTGTTGATTAAAAAGAAATAAATAAGATTACATATTAAGTAAAATAGTACAAATTCATTTTAAGACCTAGGATGACTGTGAAGACGGTTGGACAATCATGAAGGAAAGATAAGAGCTTTTCTGTCCAACTTGTTCTCTATCATCCGTTTTAACAAGTTTTCCAATGCAAAACTTTCTTCCTAGCCCTTCATCATTGTTGAAATATGTTTTGACACAATCTTTGTAAAATCTAATGTGATCAGCCTCTTTGACATCTGAAATAATCTAAGATTGAATCACCATCCACTAATCAGTTTCTCAAGAAGAGTTTGAAGAGAATTGTGTTGACACCATGTATCTCTCCATCTGGAATGTTTCCAAGAGTTACGGTTCCTTCCATCGAAGAGAGAGAAATCATGACAAGGCAAGGAACCTAAACTTGGGGGGATATTCAACCTATTGTATATATTCTCATTGGTGTCACTACTGATATTATTGCTCTTAATCAATATTATATTCTTTTATAAAGGATGATATTACATTTTTTTGTTTACAGTATCAAGAAAAAACCCAAAAGCTTTCATCATAACAACACTTTATATAAGTCTACTAATATATATATATATATATATATATATATATATATATATATATATATATATATATCAACACTTTAAGCTAGTTTTATGTTGAGGTTACTAAACTCATACAAATCTCCAAGATTGAATAAAAGACCATTCCATACAAACTCACACGACATATTTTGTATAGGTATAGGAACCCCAATAACACTTCTACTTTGAACTTTCAGCCTTTACCCTATACAATTGGTATTGTGTTTTAACTAAAGCTTGCATCTCTACCTTAATTTGGTAGAGAGGCCTTTACCTTTGTACAATTCATATTGTGTTTTAACTAAAACTTGCATCTCTACCTTGGTAGAGAGGCCTTTACCGTTGTACAATTCATATTGTGTTTTAACTAAAACTTGCATCTCTACCTTGGTAGAGAGGCCTTTACCATTGTACAACTCATATTGTGTTTTAACTAAAGCTTTCAATGCCTTTGATCAATATTGTAGCCTTTGATATCATACTCTGACAGTACAAATGCCCTGGGTTAGCCTTTTGGTTGCAAAACCTCCTGTTACTCACATTCTCCTACTGTAATTGAATGACAATCATCCACGCCACTTGATACCACATTAAGTTGTTCCAGAATAAAAGTTAATGGGAAATTGATTGAATTATGGTGAAATCACCTTGTTAGAAGATTATCAATATTGGGTTGGTTTTATCTGTCCATATTAGTTACAAAAGTTATGGATATTGCTCTGTATTAACAGTATTGGGTTGTATTGTCAGATTATATTCTTGTTGTATCAAATGATCACTGGCCTTCGGGCAAAGTAATTTATTATTGTTCACAGCCTTGAAGTTTGCTGAAGAATGAAATGGATAGTATTTATTTTTGAGTCTGAGATGCTGATTGACATAAGATTATAGGGCTTTATATTTCTGGTTACTGAAATACTTTCTTATATTTATGAGTATTTCGAAATTCCGATACCGTGATCTTCCCTGTTTATTCATTGCGCTTCTAGAATAAACTATAGATTTTTCTGTTGATATTTCTTCCTGGATACTTCAATGTTGAGAATTTGAATGGTTCTTCATTATTGTGTTGTAGATCAGTTCTTTTAACATTTTAATCTTCAATATGTGACAACAATGAGCTATATCAATTTTTTTATAATCATGTAACAAACTTTTTTACTGTGATCTTTGTGACCAAACAAAAATGATGTGATAAATTCATCAATTCATCGGGAAAGCTTGAAAAATACCATGTACCCATGACCTTTAAGTGTATAAACACATGAAAAACGTCTCAAAAAATATCTCGATCGATCGCAGTGTGGAAAGGTGAAGGATACGCTGAACTGGGCTAGCCTGTAAAAAATCGGTGGACATTCATTATAGGCTTGTTCTGTTGGAATAACTGGTCTGGTGAACTGGTTTGGTTAAAAGGGTATTGTCTTGTTAATGATGAATAATACTTTTATTTTGTTCTGTTGACTGGCACCCTTAACCTTTAGTTCATGCTGGCTTCAAACAGTTGATTGTGCGGGAACATCTGCCGTGTTATCCACTGACAATTACCAGGCCTGATCGAGACAATACATGTACTTTTTATTTGAAATTTGTTTTTTCTTTGCTTCAAGCAGTTAATTTGCTGATTTTATGACAATGGTGTAATTCTAATTTGTTTGAAAGAAATCTGTTTTGAAAAGTTTATTGATAAGAACTTTTTTACCAAATTTGTAAAGGTATGATCTTTACATTACCAATTCCGTCGAAAATATCATAAGATTAAAAAACTTCCAAATATTTTGTGTTGGAAATTACTGATAATTACTGCAAAACAGGCAAAATGCAATATATATATATATATATATATATATATATATATATATATATATATATATATATATATATATATATATATTTGATATAGATTTTCATAAAATACATTTCCAATTGAATGATTTAGATAATTATACCAATTGTTTTCACTTATGTATATAATGAAGGAAAAATCTGAGATGAAATGAAATACAATAACCAATGACAAAATAAAAAGAATGATAAACACAGATGGAGCTGAAACTTAGATATATATCCCTTTGCAGCAATCTTTTGTATCTGGTTCCTGCTTTGTCTCCGCGTCTGGCCTGCCATCGCCCAGTTCCGCAGATACCACTCGAATACCAGCACAATGCCTGCTATCTAAACCCTCCCCTCCTTATCACTGGTCGGTTTCCTTCTAGCATTCGATATAGCTCAACGTTTCTGTTTGTATTTTTAGCAACTGAAACTTTGAAATGTTACTTTGTTTAAGGTACATATTTCATTTGAAACAAGGCCTAATGGACAATTTAAAATCATTATTTATAAATTTATATTCAAAGTTTTTTTTTGTTACTTTGTCAAAATGTTTGGCAGTTTGGCACAAATTGATATCACAGCTAGCAGTTGATCCACTTTTCTGTAGTGATAACATCAGATTTTTCACTGAATCTTTAATTAACCTTGACAATTTTCTCATTCTTCTTTAAGAAATTGTTTGACCTCCCTTAGATTATTATCACTGTTCCTTATTATCAACAAGTATTCAGTACCTGGAACATCTATCAAATAACAATTTCACAAGAAATGTTGCATTAATTGATCCATGTTAGTTATGCGTACTTTACTATTTATTTGAGCAATTCTGCAGGGTTCTTGACAATGTCTTGATGAAATAAAGTCCATGGCCTGCATTCAATGGATTTTATATGTACAGAAGAACCTTCACAGGTTTCATTGAATTGGAACACACATTTCCAGAAACCATGAAAGATGACATTGTTTGGTCGGTTGTGATTAACTTCTATTTTATAACTTTCCTGAGGGCAAATTAATTGTCTCATACCAATTGTCTTTTTTTTATTGGAACATGCACATGTTCCATGAAACTGCGGAAGGGATACACTTTTTCATACATTTGATTTGTGTCACATTTGATGACTTGAAATTGACTGTTATTTTATTGGAACACTTCTTCTAACCATAATTCTATCACATATATGTAGAGTTAAATCATATTAGAACATATATGTTTCAATGAGAATGTTAAAATGAAAAAAATCATCTTTCTTCGTTAATTGTGTAATTGAATAAAAAAAATTATAATACACTTCTTTCATTTCTTTATATTTCATTGTCATATAAATTTATCAGGAACATGAACAATTTGACAAATATAAAAAAGTTAACCCTTTGTTTCAAATAAATGAAGCTCTTCCACATTCTGTAAAATACATTGTGTTTTTGTATTTGAAAAACGTTTTCAAATATTACTAAAACATGTTAAAGAGCACTTTCCAAAAATTAGGAGAATATTAAAGTTACTCATTTTCTCATGCATAATACTTCATCCAACAATTTGAAAGCATTTTAATTTTTTTGCCATTATAGAGGTTTCGTTACATTCCATTAGGTTCAATGAATGTGTTCAATAAAATGTCTAAGAAGTATTGAACATTTTCAAATCATTTAACATGGAACTACATGATAAAATGGTTTGTAATGGTTAGTTCATTCACTAAAACCTTCTATAAGGAGCGCTGTAATAGGCATTCCTTTCATATAGATTTGTTGAATATGATATCTCATACTTTGATCTACATTAATCATTGCCCTGTGTGACAATAACTCTGTAGTGTTAAGACATTTTTATTTTGAATAAATTGCATTGAGATAATGCATACTTGACAGATAAGTCATTCCTTATCACTTTGAGTAAGCATAGCAATGTTTTTGGGTTTTTTTGAAAATTCATTACTACCTAGTAGAACATTGTTTTGTAATTAAGTAGATCTCTATGGTTTTAGACAAACATCAAATAACTCAAGTTACAGAATGTTAAAAATGAATGCAGCATGTATCTCCTGAAAACATAATTCAAGGAAACAATGGCTATTTTTTTAATTACAATAAGAATAGCCAAAGGAACACAATAAAACCATATAAGTCAAGTTAAATCTGTGAAAATGTGTGTAGATATGTGAAAAGGTGTGATTTTAATTATAAGAAAATACTTGTGGAATCTTTGAAATTATGTGGAATCTGTAATTTGATGTCTTGAAATTCATTCTTAAAAGCATTGCCAAGAGAAATGAATGAAACCTTTGCTTTACTCCATCAGGAACCTCATTTTTCCCAATAAATTAATGGAAAGATATGTCAAGATTTCAAAATGAAATTTTCTCTTCTGTCATAAAGCTTTTAAATTTCAATCTGTTCAGGTCTCTGCTGTCATCATTTTAGTTTTAGAAATATTTTTTTATATTATTTTGTGACACAGATTGAGTAACCAGTGTGATATGAAAGAATTCAGTACTGCCACTAAAATCTTGGAGACGATTTTGTAATGAATTAGAATGACTTTATGTGAGCTTTGGTCTCCAAATGCTTTTCAAAATGTGTGAGTACATTTTGTGGATTTTCTTTATCATTACCAGTGTTAGCAATAGTAAAGACAGCAAGATTTAATAATAAATAATAATAGCATATACTTATAATGCGCATATCTCCATGTGCTATACATGCTCAAAGCGCATGCAGAAAATAAAGCAGGAGATTCAAGACATGTTGAAAAGCAATTCTGAAGAAGTGAATCTTGAGTTGAGATTTAAAAATGGAGAGCTCATGACAATCGCGCATCAAATACACTGTTATTGTGTAAAGAAGTTGTCTTTCCAGAACATCTTGCTGGTCTTTATATCTCTCTTAAGACTATAGTCCTGGTAAATGTCTTTTGGATATCTTCTTTACAAAAAGATTTATCTTTGAGTTAGCTGAAATGTGGTGTTATATTCAGGGGAAAAATCTTTCGTTGCTTCAACTCAATGGTGAAAATAGAAAACATGCTTTGCTTGACTCAACTATTTCCTTGCCCCACCATGTTTCAAGTTATTGTTAGCCGTTACTTTATCATTTCCACTAGATGCCTGTTTCAATGCTTTTTGACTGTTTACATTTCTTGTGTACCTTAATTTCCACATGTTCTATTTAAAATCATAAAGTACGTACTAAAGGATATTAATTTTAAATCTATTTTCTAAGGTTGATGATATTTAATTCGCCGTAATTTGGTGATTGGAGCAACGGTTAATTTTAACTACAGTGGAATAAGACAGGGTGCTCTGATCTTACTGCAGCTATCAATTTTCATCCTTGTTGTATCAGAAATCTTGTATGATTTGATGGTGTTTAATGTCATGATGGCTGGTACATTAATTGTGTTGATATATATTTATAAGTTTAATTCTCTATATTTCATTACACTTTTAGTAGCGGTATAGTTACTTTACCCAATGTAAAATTTTAAGACATTTATACTAATTTCAGCATCTGGTAATAAGAAATCAATCAAACTAAACCCATCAAGATGAAATCTCAGTATGACATGAGTACATTCATGGAATGTTCTCTACTCATTTGCTCTATATCCTGTTATTAAAAGTCTGTATTTGAATACCGCACCACGTACGTGGTTCTCCAAGTTATTTTTCTAAATTTGGAATCAGCAAAAAATTCATCCTCCAATCCAAAGAAAACCAAACCTAGTTGCACAAGTATCTTTATTGTTACTGCCTAATCCAACATGACGTTTAACATTGCTACACTTGTTTGTTATCAAAATAATGACTCTTTTTGTGTATACATCCTTGCCAAAACTTCCTGCCAGCCTCTAAAATACATTGTGGTATATTGTAAACACACCACACTTTTATATACAGATTTACATAGTCTTGTCTCACTCACCTGTCGTGATTCAAGAAACTGCTAGTCTGTCAAATTCTTACCTTGCCCGACTGAATTAATTATATGTTGCAAACTGTTACACAGTTCCAAGCATTCTAGTTCATTAGCAAAGAAAATAAACTAAGATTTGGTAAGTTAATGGTAGGCATTCCTTAGCTGTTTACTGCATCCTCAGCATGAGGAGTGTCACCATAGAAAATAATGGAATTACAAATGCTATCTGAACTTTATAAACTTTTAACTTTTGTTCTACTATCTCTGATAAGTAAATTGAGTACTGTCCAAAATAGAATCTTTTTTAACTTTTCATCTTCAGAAAAAAATTTATGGAAAGGAAAGATTTATATATGTGTGTTATGGTGATTTTACATAGAGAATCTAAATGAGTGTCTTCCCATATCAAGTATTTTAATACAAGTGACAAATATCTGAGGATTAATGTTAGTTCATATTCAGGGTGAATTTTTTCCCTAAAATCCTAACAGATATCTTTTATTGTCGGTAATGAATTTATCAGAACGCATACCTGCCTTCTTAAGCCCATCATCTCAGTAAGGTCATAGAATTGAGACATAATTAGTATATGATATCATAGCATTGTCTTTCTCAAACTCTTTGATGTTAATACGTTGTCAGCTTTGTTTTCTTCAACAATTTTTAAAAAAATTAGTGTTACCGAAACTTAGGATGACAAAATCCTGGCTCCTGAAACTGAGTAATACAACTTTTAAAAAAAAAATCTTGATATAAAATTGTTTATAGTCCTGCCTCCTTCTCACATATTTTTCACTTTCAAAACTTTTTTCAAAATTCACACATTTTTAACAATCAAGTTGACTGACACTGAACAGTTGACTCAGAGATTGTTGCATCTCTTAATCAAAGCTTAGCATTTGGATTATTGTCTACGTGAAAAAAGTCTTCATCAGTGGGTTACATCAATTTTTCAAAAGGTATTTGCAAACACAACATGAAAGACATATTTAACCTGTTTTAAGCCATAATTCTTGTTAAAGAGCAACAAAATCATTTCAATCATATTAAGGAGAAACTAACAAAGGTATTTCCTAGTTTCGACAGATTATTTCCACATTAGGCGCACAACTTATTAAAACTAATGTGCCGTAATTGATGGTGGTCGTCTGGATGACGTCTTCGGTTGAAAGTTTGGGACAATGTGGCTGCTGATCCTCCAGATTCCTGAAATGTTTCTTTGAATCTTCCCTGCTTCATTTGTGTTTGTATAGATTGACTAAATGATACAGGCATGTTGAAAGTAATAAGGTTTAACTCAGCTGTGTCTACCAGACAACTGTAGGCTTATAAACAAAATTGTTTCCTTCTATTAAACACAAGGGATCAGGTAAAATGAAAATTCCTTTTGTGCAAATAATGTTGTTTGTTGTCACATGAAAGACTACTTAAGTGTGTCGACAGACAAAAAAGTAGTGAAAAGTTCTAAGTATTTAAGTTGACAATGAGGTTTAACATGTTTTGATATAATTGCTTTGAGTTTCTTTCCAATTTAATGAACGCATGTAGAGAAAATGCTAGAATGATGATGTATGAAAGTATAATGATGACGTACAGCTGCATATCAAAAGTTTGATCACATACCTGTATACTAGTGCAAATATCATGTAATTTGGGATGCCTTTGACGTATCGTATCGTAGCATTGCAAGAAAGAAACGTATAATGTTGAATTTTCAATACAGATGTGTAGATCCATTCTTCGTTAAGGCGATTGTTTCTCATACCCCACAGTTAACCGTAACAGTTTTGGCAGGTCATTGAAGTGACCAGGGATCAAAATTTCACAAAAACACTCATTTTATTTTTCTATACAATATTCTTTTTAAGTTATCAACTGCTTTAAAAATGGGTCACGTTTGTGTCTTTGCACTAAGTCAATGTGATTGTGTTGATTTTATTCTCAGGGAGTTGATACTGAACAATTTATTAGAAATTTAACAAAATCTAAATTTCAAAAATATGATCCCTTCTGTCTATTTGAACATGCCAAAATTCTAATTTTTGCACAAGAGACCAGATGATCCCAAATTAAGTTCAAGAATGGCTATTTCACACATGGACAATGGGTGATCCTTTGTCAGTTTTGCTGAAGTTATTTTATTGGCGTCTAAACTAAACCTAAATTACATGATATTTTACTAGACAATTCTTATGGATAACAAGTTCTTTATTTGATATCTCTCAACGTTTCTGGGCTACTTCTTGCCCCTTCTTCATTCTTCAAGAAGTAGCCCAGAAACGTCATGAGATATCAAATAAAGAAGTTGTTATCCATAAGAATTGTCTAGTATTATTACACCAACTTCTAAATGCCTTTGAAGAATTACATGATATTTGCACTACAATTTCAGTGGTAAGTGAAAAAACATCCAGTATGCAGGTGTATGTCTATTTTGTTAAAAGCAACCTGAAATGAGAATTTTACTATTAACTATTGCTTTAAATATATATTGCTTTTCAAATAATTTTAAAGGAGTATTTATGTATAACTAATGTTAAATCACAAGAATCACAAAAGACGTATAACATGTGAGTTAATACCAACATTCCCAAATAAAATACATAGCATCAAACTACAGAAGAATTCTCTGCTTAAGAAACAATGTCAAATAGGAGGAATATTTCCTTAAGCGACATCCTAATTTGCTTGACCTTTCAGTCTGAACAAAAACTGCCCCAAATTAGTAGTCAGGCTCCTAATAGATTTTAGATCCTCCATAAAAGAGCCTTGTTCGATCATTATAATCATGCATGTCAGTTTACAATATCGTGATTACCAGGGCCGGAGACAGCTAGTTGCATGATGATGATGATGATGATGATGAGGCTGTGGTTTCTAGGCTATATCACATTCTCCTGAATTATTATAATAATAATGTACATAATTTGTATCCTGAATACAAGGACACAAGCAGGTCAGGATGCGGCTATGGTTTTCAAAGCTGTATCATATGCACACGAATTTTGTTATTAATCATAATTTATGTAAATTACTTAACAATATGATAAAAATAATTGCAGAACAGTTGATGGTGGAAACAAGGCTGAGGATGATATTCTGTATCACATTCTCCCTAAATAATTATCGTGATAATCATATATGACAGTAGAAATAATTATCCTGAATCCAAGGAGAGGAACAGTTGTGGATGTGAATACAAGAGTCTCCCATTTACCTTCTTCATCAATCTGATGCATGGCGGTTTATAAGATCCTGAATATTTAAGAAAATTAATCAAAGATAAAAATGAGGATACAAAGGTGTCTGTAATAAGTTTACAATTCATTACAAAAAGGATGGAAACAATTTATGATGAAAACATGTTTGTCATGCTTTAGTTTCTTCAATTCTCTGTTTTATGATTGCAGTGTGTAATACTCTTTTTTCAAAGATGAAAACAGTTGATGATCAAAATATGGATGTTGGATCTCTCTCATTTCCCTTGATTAGTATTCGGAGTAGAAACCATAGATTTGATATATGATCAAGTCAGTGGAAACCTTACCCCATTACTTGCATATCCTTGAATAATCCTTAATAAATCCTACCTTTAGCCATGCATGCAGCGGCCAATACCAAATTATACTCAACCACTATAAGTTAAGGAAGCCCTCTATACCAAATTATACTTAACACTATAAGATATCTGATGCTGAAATATTGCATATTGCTGTGGTCCTTAATCTTTTTGGTTTAGTATATTTCCTTGTTTGCAAGGATGTATAGGTCAAATTTAATGTGATGCTAAGGTATTCATAAAAATCTTGTCAACTTTAAAATAACTTCATGAAAACAACCTATAATGTGTGAATTCTAACTGAAAACCACTTTTATCACTTTAAGGGATGTCTTTGTATAATTCTGCATATTCTCTGATGTGAGAAGTCATCTTCAAAGATTTCAAAACTGCTCATCATTTCAGTTAACAAATAATTTCTCCTTTAAATCTTTGGTCGTATTCCCATGAAGTATTTACATATGTTAAAGAAGTTGGTATAACTTTGCATAGAAACAACTGTAATGACAGGCACGGGATACTACATTGTGTTTAGTCATAGAGATTCTTTTGTTTCACTTCTACTGGGGCACTTATGGAATATAAAAATATCTAATTTGTTTGTTTAAGTGACATCATTGTTAGTAAGATATGTTCTTTGTCATTCTGATGTCATTCGGTAATCTCCATAAAACACATTGTAGGAAAACACTTTAAACATTTGGGAGCTGAATAGTGTTTTTGTACAAGGACTTTTGGGAATTGATCTGCATCTAATTCTGTCCAATGATGTGGTTCATTGTGTATCGGAACAAGTTCCAAGTCATCTGTTATTAATTGACATGAATTCTCCTGATGCTAAAAGAATAATCAAGTGTTTGTTCAAGATCACTAATGGTTGTCAATAAAAATGGTACTTTTTTGTTATGTTGACCATTGGCAATGTAGATGGTTTTCAAAGGTTTGTTTCCAATGCATGCTGGTCAACAATTAATGGATACATTCAAATTATTATCATGGTAATACATTATCATGGGATTATCTGAAACAAACTCTTTAAATTGTATTTACTTGATATTTGTTCTAAAAATTATTTATACAAAAAGTCATTGCACCCTTTGATGTTGTCCTTGATTTACCAAATGTTTTTCCAAAAACTATTTCTCATTATAGTTTCTGTTAAAATTGAACTGAACTAAATGGGATAAATTGGAAGAAGAGATTTCAGATTGCTCTAAAACTCAGACTGCAAGATTTCTTAAACTATTTTCTTGTGGTCTGGATGCCACTTTACACAAATTTAAATCATTCTTTAATATGGTTACATTAAATTTTAGCACTTAATTTGATAGTAAGTATTTTGTAGAATGGTAGCCTGGTAAATATTTCCAACCATGCAACCATTAAAGCATTTAGCATACTAGAGATTTCCTAATGTCTAAACACCTCAGACTACAAGCACCGAACCTTAAAATTTAGTGATGGTAGTGAGTGATAGGTTGTTCTTGTCCAATCTCTGATAACATTCTATTGCCAGGAATGGTCAACAATCATGAAATATTTGGTACACATTTGTATTATAATTATTGGCTTAATCTAAATTCCAACAGTATACTCATGGTTGCATGTGTATCAATACTTCAGTGTGTCAGTCTATTCTTAAATGTCAGTAACCATAGTTATGTCATTGTGAAAAACCATAATTGCACAAGTGGAAATTTGATAATCACAATAGATACATGTAATTGTCATTCTTTGAATTTTTAGATAAAGTCCCCAAATACAATACAATGATGACATCAACATTGTCTTCATTGCCTTGATGTTTCCAATTCAACTTCAGCTTTCTGAAAACAATGCATGGTTGTACTTGGACTGCAAATGAGGAATTAATTGATGATCAGTCTAGCGTACATCCAGAGCTTGCAGACAGGGTCCTCTGGTATTCTGTTCATGTTTATCAATATCTCGCCCTACATGTTGAAATCTCAAGAGATTCCAGACTTCTAGAGTTGTGAATAGGAAACATCTATGTCAAATGCGCAGTTTATGTATCTTTTCTCCAATTAAAATCAACTCTTTTTCAAGTCAAGACTTTTCATGCTTGTGATAGAAGTTGTATAAAAGACAATTCATTTCTGAAATGTTTAGTTGATGGATGTTTTAAGTAAGTCAGAAACAGCTCTTATAGCTTGTAATCTGCAGACACTTGATGCATGATGTACCAGAATATCCTTAGAGTTGTCTAGAGAAACTATCATTCTAGTGAAATGTTCAGTTTATAGTTTTTGGATGTTTTCAGAACCAGTGAGAACCAAATTTTATTCATCCAGATTTTGGATGCTTACTTGTTCAATAAATCTTACTTAACTCTTGACAAAGGAGGTTATAGATCTTGTAGGAGATTTCTTGAGGAAGAAAAGCTTTTTCCAGATTAGGATAACAATGTTTCTGTCTGGGTGATGAAATTTTTTATGGTGCATGGCTTTTGGCGTTTTGTTGTGTTCCCCAGACGCTGATGAGTGGCATGTAACATGGGCCAGACTCTAGAACAGACTGTTCGATTTGTTGATAACAATTCTCGTATCTGGTATCTTGCTCTAGGACGATAGGTAATTTGCTGTGGCATTCAAAGACAATTGCATATTGTAAGATGCCTTGGTGGATT
The DNA here is from genome assembly GCA_921293015.1 of Phorcus lineatus. Taxonomy (NCBI): domain Eukaryota; kingdom Metazoa; phylum Mollusca; class Gastropoda; order Trochida; family Trochidae; genus Phorcus; species Phorcus lineatus. Next base: position 23,921,876 of record OV121088.1, on the reverse strand, counting down.
TCAAATAAATAAAATTTGTTTGTATGAAAAATTATTATGATTTGTTGTTTAAGAAATTTAACACAAGTTTTTTTATATATCCCAAAGTATGCCTTTCTTTGATTTTGATGACCAATTAAAATATGATACTTATGATATATTAGCCTTTAAGTTGTGATAAGATTGACAGTATTTATTTGTGAAATCTGATGTGTAATGATGTTGAATATAATTTTGAGAAAGGCAAATCTTAAATTTTTCTTACTTTTATTTATTTTTGATGGCTTCATTTTCAATTTGTATAAATTAATCTATGATGATAGAGATGAGCCTAAATTGAAAATGTGTATGTAGTCAATATTATTAAGGTTTACAGACTTTACATATATATACCCTCATATCATATCTCAATGTACAGATTTTCATGATTACAAATAACTGCTGATAAATTGATAATTATAAATACTTCGTTTTTTTAATTTTAAAAAAATCATATATATATATATTTTTATTTTTACTTAATTTTTGATATCTCTTTGATGACCACATCAACATATATAATGTATTTCTCACCTAAAACATAAGCATTATTGTTTAAAAGCACAAAATGAATAATTGGGCCTATATAACTGTGACAGAGAGATAATTTTGATTTCATCTCTTATTACAGGTATGGTTCAGTAAATACACACCTGTGAGACCAGATGTTGCAGACAACAGCCTGAAGGTAAAGATTTATATTTTATTTTCTACGATTACCTGCAGTCCATGTATAACAATCAATATCAATCTACATGAACTATAGACTAGACATACACATGTCTGCAGTTGGCGTAATATACATCCTGTTTTGTCTGCCACATCAATCATACGATCACATCGTGGAAAATGTACAAGTATGAGGAATTTCTTTTTCTTTTTCTTCATTCTTGGTAAGAATTTACAATTTTAGTTTGATTTTACTTTTTAGATTGAATTTGATATATGAATTAGATCAAGTTTACATATTTATATGTATCAGATTCTAAATTTTATAATTGGATAAAAATTAAAATGATATGCAATTTGTGGCAAATTGATTGTAAGTGAAAATAGTTAGGAAATGATTTAGATATCAAATTTTGGACATATACCATACACTTTTTACCATTGTTATATAAAATGTTCTGGTACTATCAGATTATCAATAAATTTTAACTTCTTGAGAATATTCTATTTTAGTTCACAGAGTGAATTAGATGATGAAAAAAAGTGATTTGATCGGGAGATGTTGATCACTATCTAGTAACAAATTTGATTACAAAGAAAATAAATATTTTTAATGTCCATTACAATTATTACATTACATTACATTATGAAAAGTACATTATCAATTTATGAGTGACACCTAGCTCCTTAATTCTGTCAACCAATTATGGCATTTGTCATGTTGTAATTGGTATGTAGTCATGTTGACTGATTCCATCCAAATTATTAACAATGCATCATGCCTTCGACTGACCTTGTATCATCTGCAGACTTGTTTATAATCATTAACTAGATTTGCCATTTAGAAGGAGTCATATTGTCAGAATGTGGTTATTGATAATATTAAAGTGATAATTGTAGTCTCAAAAACAGTTGTGTCTTCAACTTTGGCATTTATGTATAACAATTGCTATCTCTTTCGATTTACTGTCGGTATTGTGTTATGTATATATTTCTAATGTGAGAACATCCCCTGTTAAAACATCAAAATATGACTTAACAATTCACAATTTGATAATAATAAACACAGACTTTAAGGTTACAATATAGTCTAATAAAAAATAGGTAATACAATATGAAATTAGTCACTCAATAAATAGTTAACAAACTAGCTAGATCTCTTCACCAAAGTTCTTGGTTAATAAGTACAGCAGTTGACAGTAATCGAATCAAATGATGTAGTCTTGAAAGAAGCTGCTTGGTGAATCCAGTTGGTAAAAATATCCAAGAGAATGGAGAACAATGGCTTAGCAGAATAATCACAAAGTCAAATGTAAGTACAAGGAGTCCGAGTGAACTGCTACCCTTTTATAGGTAACTAAGCTTCTAGAAGCTTCCAGCAGCTAAGACCAGTCCCAGGGAAACAAGAAACCTATTATCTCTTATTACACAACCAAACCCTTGCCCCTTCAAAAATGCATGAAAAACAAATTTCCATTGTACAACTGCCAACATTATCATTTATTTACATAAGTAAAATCATGGGTAAAAATGGATATAGCCTTGAATTTTCAAAACTGTATGGACTCAAGTCATCATGTATTTACTGATGCTGCGTGCAACCCTAACAAAGTTTCCCATGTAAATAAAGAGTCATTGCTCATGGACTTTTCTGCCGGTTGGTAATATTTTGTTTTTAGTGCTTTATGAATTTACTATTATAATTTTTATGACAATAAAATAGTCTTCTGGGTTTCTCCATAGCTCCCTCCAAATGAAAGTCTTGTCTCTGCCCTTGCATCAACTCTCGCTATGCAAGCCGGAAAAAGTAATCTTAGCATTGTTACAATCCTACCATAAAGGCTGAAGTGAAGAGGGGATGGATGTAATGCCTTTGTGGTGACAGGGTAATCAAGTGTGTAACAGATAATTGAATGGTGAAGAAACAGGCTAATAGATTCTTGGCTAGACTTAACAAGTAAAGGACCAATCATTGTCTTAACAACTACATTAGCTTTATAGAACACCTCAGCGGTCCCATGTTACTCCGTCTTTATGATTTTAGATATTAATTTCTTTTGCACTTGGGCTGTTTATGAGTTATCAATGACTTTATTTAGATAGCTACCAGTATACAATAATAATTTAACAGCTTTTTACAAAAGCCAAAATAATACGACATTTATATGTACTTAATTATTTACCTACTTGATCATATTCTTTTAGAAATAAATCTTTAAAATAAACTTTTTATGATAAATGACAAAGCTACTATTTTGATATTTTTTGTGAATAAATATCAAAGAAAATTATTTCTGATGTCATTTTCTAGGTGTTTGAATGTCAGATTTGGTGAACTGCTTGGCACACTGGTCATGCATTCAATATTTATATATTAAAGACATTCCACAGAAGAAGAAAATATTTCCATGAAAATATTTTTTTCTTTTTAACAAATAACTATTACAATATTCTTCGATTCCTGAAAATTGGTGCTAACAATGGTTTAACAATTCTTGATTCGGTGTTTATAGTTTTCATTTATGAATATTATCTTTAGCCATGAATAACACTCTGATCCTTTTTATGTTAACAAGATGTTAATTCTATGATATTGGAATTTTTTGTGATATCAGTACTTATAAGCTTTTTTCTTAGGTGAAGTCGCAAGATGGTGGTCATTTTGTGAGAAAACTTAAGATTTGATCACTGGATTAATAGAAATTTGCAAAATATTTTTATGCTATATTTCATTGAGCACATCATCCGACCATCATTAACGTGGACGTTAAGCTAGCTGTGTGCTACAACTTGTTAACTAAAATCATGCAGGCAGTTTGTTAACAGGAGATTCAAGGCCAATCTTAATCCTTGTATACTTACATCAATAAATCTTTATCATATATGCTCCACTTTGGTTAGATATATTTTGAATCACTGAGATATTGATATGAACTATTGATCTAATATGAGCACCTCCAATACCAAAATGATATCTGTCATTAGGAACACAGATGGTCTGTCAGAGCTCATAAAACTGGTAAAACCATGGTTGCAAGATAAAACAATTTTTACAAGCATCAATTTATTAATATTTAGTTACTTTTATACCTAAAAGTTGTAAAGTTGTATCTTTTTAAATCCTTCAGGCTACTTCTGCGGGTCCTAAAATATATTAATTATATAGTCCATCTTTTGTATGCCAGTGACCATATATTGATAGAACCCTTTGTAAACAATCTTGTATATTGGCCATGCATGCTCTCAGAAATGCTTGGAACATACTAATTTAATGGTATAAGTGTTTGTTGGATGCAATTAGAGCACAGATCATACACTACTTTACAGATTTATCAATACTAACCATGGATTACAAAACAATCCAAAAAATGATCAAAGCAGACCATTTGAAATACCTTGCACAATGATCTCACTAAAACATTTATATCCAATTTCCGAATTTCCTACATCAATACATGCAAATGCTAAATCACACCATTGATTTGCTGAGAGTTCATTATCTGCATCCCAATCGAGATCAGCTCAGAGAGTTATTACATATAAGCGCTTGACCCTTCAGTGACCAAGTGCAAGGCAGCTCTCCGGCCAATTCCGTGGTGACTCTTTGACCAAGCCTCCAATAAGTATTGACATGCAGAACTAATAAAGAGGCAATTACGACTCACTGAATATAGCATTTACACTGTGTCTGAATTCCTTCCAAATCAGGCTCTTGGTGAGGTTAATATACGACAGACAAATAACGCTAATTACGTGAAGTTTATCCCGACAATGATGTTTTGGTTCAGATAGGGATCAGAGCATCTAGATTCAATCTATCCGCTTGTGTAGACTATTTACATACAATAACCATCCTCACTGGACAAACATGGGCATAAATCTCTGCAATGAATCAGCAAACGTGATTATGTGGTAATTAGAGTGACATGGCCATCCAAAGAGGATGAATAGGGACAATCAATGCCCCTCTAACTTGTAAGGAGCTTGCTCTGGCCTAAACAATGACCACATGCTTTGTGTGGTCTTTCCAGTGCATTTACATACTCCAGCATCAGGTTTTGGTTAGTCAGTACTGATTTGTTTTGCAGCAGCTTTATTTAGTTCCAGAACTGGAATCACCTGGTTATGTTCATGAATATTATATTTGACATAATAAGTGCCATATCTCTTAAGAACCACCTAAAAATGTTATTAAATCAAGACAAAAAACTAAATCAGTGCCCTTGACAAAACATACCTTACATGATAAACCTTAGTAGTTTCTCCCCGCCTAAAAAATTTATTCTTGCCTCTTTCCTCTTACGTCAGTCTGAGACTGCATGCCTTTTAATTCCATATGGTGGCAAATAAAAATTGAAAAGTCTAATGAATTGGGCACATATTTTAATGACAAAACTTTTTTAGAACAAAACAAAATTGGTTTAAAACAGTGTAGATTTACAAGTTATATTTTTTTTATCTAGAAAATAAATTCATTTTACCAATTTGATTAAGTGGTTAGTCTTCATGCGTGGTTTGTGCTACCTATTTGAAATGTTCTTGTCACCCAGGAAGCTTTACCTTTGCCAGTCTTCAAATAATGACTTGACGCGATTGTTGCAAGAAGATTTATTACGTTAATAGGCATACATATATATTTGCAAAAGCGAAGCCAGAGTTAGTCGTTGTTTGTGTTCATAAAAAGCCAAGTCACCTGACTATGTAGGAAGTTGTAACTGTTAAGAACAGACATTTTAAAAAGTCACCGACTATGACCAGGACATTTTTCATGAATAGACCATTCGAAGGGGACATATCTGTTACTGTTATGTTTGTGTGATGTAAAAAATTTCAATTTTGTTCCAGACAGCTTAATTATCAAGTAATTTTGATAGTCGTTATAGAAATTTTGGTCTATGAAATCTGTCTTGGTCATGTTGTCAATGTCCCTTAAGCAAAATGAGAACTCATTCACTCCATGCAGCTACCATTAACCAGGCCTCGATCATCATCTTCTGTGAACAGATTTCAGGGACAGTTATTAGAAAATCATTAAGTCTCTAAAAGCCTCAAGCATGATTTCGCCAACCTTAACGATATTTTAAAGGACTGGAGCTGAGTTAAGCTGGCTCATCAATGGTGTTCCCCTGAAATATACACAAAATTTTGTCAGCATCTTTCTTTGCTACCATGGATTCATTAAATTTTAATGCCAAAAGTCGTTATCTCAAAGTGTAGAAAATTACTGTGGCCAGTAGACCAATTACATCAAAGGTTAACATTTCTTTTTTGAAAAAGACTTCAGACAATTGCACCTTGAACCTTTTAATAGGTGTCATCCAAAGCCTGGAGCTAACATTAAAAGTAAAACTCCCTTCCTTGAAGATGTCTGCAAGTCTATATTGCTTCAGATTATTTACAACATGATGGAGCACTGTAGTAGTTACCAGTAGCATGCCTTGGCTCTCCACAACAGTGGCACAGGTTTGAATCCCTGTGGAAGCATTAAGTATTTGGGACGTGGGCAAGACACTTCATCCTCATTTCACGTTACCAGGCTGTTACAAATGGGTACCTGAATAAGGGGAAGTATGAACCTTAATGGTCAAGCAAACCTCTAAATAGGCTGTACAGAGTAAGTACTATTCCTTCAGGGAAAAAACATTTGTGCTCTTTGAGCATGGTTATGCATGGAAATAGCGGTATAGAAATGGACTATTCTAATTATTAGGTATGGGAAAGTAGGAATTTCGTAGGCTACCTGGTTATTTGATAAAGTTAAATTTCAATGTTAATTTCTTTTTTTTTTATGGGTCTGTGTGGATCCCTGTTGAGAAGCATTAAAGCTATCAACTATAGGTTACATGCAGCTTGTGGGTGGAGGCGTTTTGTTTAAAGATAATATATCCACATAGGGGGTACGATTAGCGGAAATACTTCATAACATGGTTAAGAATAAATATCAAGAACTATTTAGGTTCACATCCACCTGAAAATAGCAGAAAAAACGTGTTTTATAAACACTTCCGGAAAACAGACGCCAAACGTTTTATTAGCCAATCAGGTGCTATGGGAGTTGTGACGACATAGACAGGACTCGTTAACGGCTGGCTGATCTGTGCCATTGTTTACAATACAGATTCCAGCGGTCGTGAACGTATATATTTTCACTGTTTGTACTTATAAAAAGCCCCTAAGTCACCAAAGCTATTAATATCAATACATCGACATATTCTGTTTGACATTAATTGACTTGTTATTTGTTTGGGTTGTTAATCTCCGATAATGCCGATCGAGTGAACCCAAACTGATACCTGCCGCCATTTTGACTGTTTTTTGTTTGAACATCTAGACAAATCGACTATCCCCCTGTGTAGTAGATTGACCTTTGTATATGTAGAATATTTGTTACTACTTTGTGCCATTTTATAGTGTCAACTCAATATCGTAACTCTGTGTTTCTGCTTTGCATGACTGAGATCTCGCTTTTGATGGACTGCCTCTCAGCAACTTCCGGATCTCGGAATAGGATACGACGGTTCCAAACAGCTGTTTTTTGGGCTTATGAACCAGTTGATAATGAAGATCAAATTTTTTATGTGTTTAGTAAATGTACCTCTTGATTCGCGATTTGCCACCTTCATAAAAACTTTTGTCAATAATAACACAACATTTATTGTTGATTGTGATGTAAGTTAAAGCCTGCTTGGAAATGTATTGTAAATATGAAATTCTTTTTCAGTTTTAAGTATTTCAACCAAATGAAAATATTAACGCTGAAAAGCATATTATTTCAATTTCCTTCGGTACTTAAGTACCGGTATTTTACCAGAGAGAGGTTTTTAATTACCTAACACTACTTTTTCACACCAGACAATATAGTCATAAAGTTATTACCTAACAGTCTACATGAAATGCCGCACACCTGTACATTATGGCAATTAAGCAATAAACTTAATGACCTCAGCACCTGGCACATTTCTAAAAGGTAATACACAAGACACTGATTAGTTATCTAACTTTATCCTCACACATGATCAACAGACTTTATTGAAACTTGATGAAGGTAATTGTAGGTTTGTCATTCCACGTGACACATGTAAATACATTAACAAATCTGTATTACTAAATATATTATTTCATACTGCAATGTTTATCAATATCAAATACGTTATAAATTATTAATTTTTTTAAATAACTATTTAGTTCAACTCGATTAATGTTTCAATTCTATATGTAATCAAATACAAAAAATGTAAACAATTGTTGGGGTTTGAATTAATAATTTCTGCGACTAATCCTTAGAGACATTAATTCATACTGCAGATAAAAACTCAACATTCGTCTGCAAAATCATCAACTAAAGTCACTCCCCAAAAGTTTCATGATGTTTTATCCCACCTCTCCCTGGATAGAATTTTGAATTAGCCTATCTTTCAAATTTCTTACCCTCTTTCGTTCCCTCTTCTCAAAGTATTCTGTCCGTTTTCTCTTCCGATGTGGTTGATTGTCATATTTCGCTTGACAGACGGGTAGCGGTCCTATTTTCATCTTTATCTGTTTATTAACGACGAGTCTTTTCATTTGTGGGAAGTCCAAAGTCCGTTTTGAAATCGTAGGAAAGATCATAACAGTCCTCTATGAAATGATCGGAGCAGATGACAGACCTGTCATTGGGACTCCACTTCGCTCTTTTCTGACTAACAAACTTTGTCCAATTCGCGAATTGGACATGATCCTTCGGAAACTGATGCAGTTGAATGCCTCCTGATTTCTTATTAGTACAGTTGGCAGCAACGCATGAAGAAGGCATGTCTCATTCTCAATGAAAACGTAGACGAATGCGACCCATATCTGCATTGATATATACTTGTTTACGAACAAACGCGGTGCGAGTCCTGTCTATTACGTCACATCAGCCGAAGGAAAGCTCAGGCCACTCTAGGGACTTTTTTAATTGGGCTTTCGAGGTGGCCAATTCCTACGCACTTTGGACCGTTATATCTTTTTAATTAAAGGACGAATCGAAACTCTGTTTGGTGTTTTATTTACTTGAATGTATTGTCTTTATGAAAATGGGGATTGAAGTCGGATACAAAACTGGGATATAATATCTTTAAAAACCTTGTAAGTATTAATTAATATGAGTCATCTGACATATTGAAATGACTATCAGCAGTGCAGTTATTTAATATTTCATATGACATATTGAACTAGTGCAGCTATGAATATTTTATATCAGATAATCATCTAAATGGGTGTTTAGAAGTGGTTATCTGTCAGTTGCATATGCTTTAAGTCATACTTATACTTATTTGTATGTCCCTCATTTTCATATACAATTGCATCGTTATGTGTGGTTTGTAGAAAGTTGTGTTATGAAATGGATGTTAAGAACGATCACTGCAGTTTCAACATTAATTTGTTGCCATCTCGTAATTGTTCATGGACTTTTTGGAACATTTCTAGGCTCATCTCTAATCATTGTCAGGATTTATATAAAAAAAAATTGTAGATGTTGATCGAAGCAACTGAAATCTTTGTGCGATTTAGAGACTGAAAACATTAAGACAAATTTATAAAAGACAAATGAATTGAGTTGGATAACGATGTTTCATTGATTGAACCTCTTAACTGTTTCATTACATCTTGCAAAATAAGCCATTCTGAGCTGTTAATTTGTATTTTAAGAGCGACATCATTCTTTGAAGAAATAATGAAACGTGGAGACCAGAGCCTAATAATCTTCATGGGCACTGAATTTTACCTGAGAAGGGGAAAGGTAAAAAGATATTTTCTTGTTTTCACCTATCAGTTTACTAGGTAGTCCTTAATTGAGCCAATCACTCATAATCACACCTTGAAAAAATCAAACCACGACAAAATTTGAAGAATTACGAACATGGAACATTGCTCATGAAGAAAAAATATATTAGATCTGATTTCAACTGATATAACACAAAATTCTTTTGCTAGAGGAACTGCGTTTATTAGATATATTTAGTCGAATCTTTAAATGTTTAACTGGCATAGTTGCTTGAAGTGTACATGTTAGCACATGACTACATCATTAACAGACAAAGCCAAAATGGCATACATCGTATGGAATATTTCAGTGACAGTGAGAATTTTCAAGATTTCATCACTTTCACAAAAACATCTTCGCCTTGTTACAAGAATTTTTTGGCAGAAGGGAAAATCTTATCTTCAATTTTAAAGGCCTGTCAACAACTATTTGGTGAATATTTGGTTGACAGGAATATTTCCAAGAATTTTAACCCTTTTGGAATATAAACTGAAACCATGTTTCTTTGGCACTGTTGACTGGTGGTTATGTTATCTCTGACAATGAATTAATTATGCAGATCAGTTTTCTTAGACTTAATTTCCCTTTAAGTTGGTCATCATGACTTCGTTGTCAATTACATTTGGTAATGTTCTGAGTTTTTCAGGATTATTTAACAAAACAATGTTGACATCAAGGAATTAGTTCTATCTTATAATGTACATATTGGCCTAAGTAAACCACAATCAATCGACTTTTCTACATATTTAGTAGATAGTGGTATATCAGTACAAGTGTTGAGAAAGAGGAAAAAGTTCCACTTTCACAAATCAATGCTTCTGTTCAGGAATATTTTAGTATCTCTAAGAATACATTCTTTTTTTTAAAAACATATTCTTTCAATGTTTCTCGTGTTGTAGGCTATGGATAAAAATATTTTCATGACTCTTCTTTTAAGATTTATCAGGAAATTCTATATCTTGCCAAATATTTGGCTATTAGGAAAAGGTTTCAACATTTCACTTTTAAAAAACAGAAACACTGTTTGCATTCCAGGAAATGCAAGTTCTTTTATTTCAAGTGCTTCCTTCTTTGATAACCTCCAGAACAAAAGAATTTCACGTAAGAAATTCAGGACGTTTTCCTCTGACAATCAATGTTATTTTGAGGATTGTTGTTGAAATTCTTTTAGTAATTAACAAACACTTATGTGTCTTTTAAAATAGATTGTGTCATAGTTTTAAGATGTTGTCTTTAAATGGAAAATGTTTTCAAGAACAACAGAAAAAAGTTTAAAAGAAAATATATTTTTTCATCTGACTTCCATTTCTGATATAGTTTCTTCTTGTATCTTTTTAAAAACATAAGAATTTATTATTAAAAATTCTAACATAAATATTTTACATATTTGAAAATAAAACAGTGGTGTAATTCATTGCATTCAATTGGGATGATATAAAATGGAGCCAACTTTTTATTTTCAAAATAAGATAATCATGCATCTCACTTTGACATATGTTTTATAAAGCTTATCAGAAAATTACATTAGAATAATCTTTTTTATGCTTCACAAACTAAATGTATATGTAATATTCTCCCCATTTATTCACAGCATTTGTTTCTATTGTCTCTATATTATATGAAACACATATTATACACCATTTGCTCAGCATGTAATTGAAAATTCTCTTTCTGAAAAAAAGAAATTTAATATCAAATTTACGCACCTGGTATTTGAAATATAATTTTTTTAACAAATGTATGTCATTAATATTTTAAACACAGAGACATGTATGTAATTGCATCAGTTTACAACAAATTTGAAGGATGTTGTATATATAAATGATATCATCGATATAACTAGAACTTTCAATTGAGGAGAACAAATTCATGTAAAATTATATATTGTTTGGTCCCTTTGGCCCTCATTTTTTGTAGGACAGTATATCTGAAGCTTAATAACCTGAATTGGCCAAGGAACATGTAAACATTTCAATAGCAATGACCAAGTGGTTCTTGTCAAGAAGAAGAAATTTAGTCAAAAATAAAAAAGGTTAAATTAATTATATATGTAGCATAAAACACATTTCATATTTAGCATATGTTATTTTGTAATCAAAGATAAACATGACAAGATATAAAACAGTGGTGCCAACAGAGAGAAAAGTGTCTAAAAGACAAAACATTATGCTTGGTAAAGTGAGTCTGACACTTGTTATGCAGTGGAACTGTCATAGCGCCAATAACATGTAGCACCGAAATGCCAAGATGAATTAACACTGCCAAAGTGGTAATTGTGTAGCTATTTGTCATAATGAATGTCAGGGAAGGAGACAGGCGTGCATATATTAGATTAACAGCTATCTATTCAGAAATGACTCCAATGCAGAGTAATGGGTTATGAAATAGGCTCCAGGTTATATCAGATTTTGACATTTGCATGCATGTACAATAAATGAAAAATGATTTTAACTTCTCATGATTGATAGGCATAATCTTTGTAAACATTTTCCAACTGCTCTTATAATGACTTCAAGCTTTTTCTTGGTTATGATATTTCATACATTCTCTATATATATGATTTATGATTTTTGAAAAAAATTACAATATTTCTTCATGATTTTTCAGCTTTGTGATTAAGTGCATTTGTCAAAATATTTTTACATCACTGAAGATTAATTACTCGAATGTTCATTATCAATTTCTTCAATGCTTGTGATTTCATTTGATAATTCCTGAAAAGATAAAAGTTTGAAATGACTCAGATAGCAGTCTTTTTCTTCTTTTTTTCTTGTATGTTTATGTTCAATTGGTAGATATTTTTATAAGAAGTTTTTCATCAACACATGCATTTGAAACAGCGCAGTGATATGATTTTGTTGAATGGTTAAATTTATGCTTGTAATTTGATGGAAATATTTAATAGTTAAAACTTTTTTATGAACCAAATGTAAATTGGTTTGAGCAAAACGTTCACATCTAAATTTGCTATCTGTAACTATGGTCAAAGCTTTCTCAGTAAAAATTAATTTTCTGTCTTATTTACTTTTTCAGAACATATGATAGTAGTTTCATAAAGGTTAACCATATCTTTCTTCAGACATAATCCTTATAAAGAATCATGACATTCAACAGTAAATATGAATTCTCAACAGACGATGTTAAAATAATTTATATCATCATTTTGTCATGCATGCATAAATAATGTTAAAAACAGTCTTAATAAGACTTACATGCCATAAATGTTGAATATACAAGCAGTTATGTCTTAAGGAAGAGACAAGTTTATGAGGACAGTTCACTTTATGATGGTGTTCGGGGTTTATTTCATTGCTTTACCTACTCACAGAGTGTTCTTACAATAAGAAAATAGTACAGAGTTCCCAGAGGATGCGTGAGATACCACTGTAGTAAAAAGATATGAATATATATGACACATAACTAGGTATATCATTTCATGAAGATCAAGATGAATGGTTGTTTAACAAGAATTGTGTTCTCTCTGTAGGATTATATATACTTTACACAAAATGAGATTGATTTTAATATGTCTTTTATAAAATCCAAAAACCATTCTTGTAATTCTTAGATCCTTAGTAATATCAATAATTCAGGCAACAGTATTCTTGCAAATTATCCTCTGCCTTCCATACAAAGATATGAAAAAGACAAATGGAACATCTATTCCATTTCCTCTATTAATTTTCAGTCTAGCTATGAGCGTTGGAGAATATTTATCTGTCATATGCATGAATAGAATGACATCAATATAGCTTCTCGTTTTGAAGATTATATCATATATGTCTTAGATAATGATACGCTTTTCTTTTGTGGTATGCTATTACCCATGATTTGCAATTCTTCATGATATATGTATGAGTGTGAATTTCCCACAGAACAATTATTGAATTGTAGTTTTTGCGGTGTTGAAGTATATATTTTGTTTTAATCCTAAAAGTTTATTTTGGGTAAAGAAAGGTCAAAATGAATTAATATAGGAAATATTATAAATGCTATGAAAATATTCAAAGAAAAAATGGGTTGTAATCAATCACACATGATTGACAGACGTTGAGGATTAGAAGTGAAACAGACATATATTCCCTCTTTCAGTGAAGTGAAAAGTATTTATTTCCCAAGTACAAAAGACATATTCTTACATGCAGTGACTTAAGACACACAGAAAATGGTGTCCATCATATTTCATGTCCATAATAGTTATCACTCACCACACAGGAACTATGAAGTTCGAACACATTATCAAAAAGGTATTAAGTTCTTGCAGTATCTGCGCATCACTTCATAAGTTGCTCATGCCTTGAGAAAAAATGTCAATTATCTTGTGTGGCTTCACTATTTTGTTACATTTCTTTTTATAACAAGCACTCTAGTTTCTGTCCATACCTTGTGTTCCAGTGAGGCTAAACACAAATGGAGAAAATAAACCATTTCCTGTTACGCTTATGACAGAAACCATATATTCTTGCAAACCTCTATGCTTCAATCAAAGACATGAAAATGACAAATGAAAAAAATATACATTTCCTGTAATTACCATAAGAGAATCCATATTCTTGTAAATTTTATCATCTGAATCAAGACATGAATATGATAAATGATCAAATTAATTGTTTTTCATTTATATCAATGAACACATATATGTGCATCAAATGAAAGTCATTCATTGACATCTTAAATTTCTATCTATCTATCATATTGAAAACAAAGTAGACATTTTCTTTGATAATGATTATCCATATGCTTCCAATCAAAGACAATAAAATGACAAATGGAACAAATATTCAACTTCCTGTATCATTTAAAATTAGCCTGGCAACGGTATTCTTGCAAACCTCTGCCTTCCATACAAAGACATGAAAAAGACAAATGGAACATCTATTCCATTTCCTCTATCAATTTTCAGTCTAGCTATGAGCGTTGGAGAATATTTATCTGTCATATGCATGAATAGAATGACATCAATATAGCTTCTCGTTTTGAAGATTAAATCACACATATGTCTAAGATAATGATAAGCTTTGCTTTTGTGGTATAATATCACCTATCATTTTATTACAAATGCAATTATTTATGCATATGATATGTATGGGTGTGAATTTCCTGCAGGACAATGATTAAATTCTAGTTTTTGCAGTGTTGAAGTATATTTTGTTTTAATCCTAAAAGTTTTGTAATCTGTTGTTAAGCAAAATATTGTTTGAGTGATGTGATGAATTTTTTTTAATTTTAAATGAAATAGATATGAAGATGTTTGTTTCAATATATATTGTGAAAAACTATTCACTCTCATTTTGGAACAAAAAGATGAAAAATGTATTTAAGAGGTTTGGTTTGTTGATTCCAAAGAGGCGCTGTAGCACATTTGCTGGCAGAAGGAATCTTTTTTCATTTTTCATCAATTAAAGGAGTTATCTAATTAAAGTACTAACTTTGGCTAAGCTATCGAAGTCCAATGCCCTTACTAAAATAAAAAAGGTGTTCACACTAAAATGGATGAATGGAGTTGTCACTTGATATATCAAACCTTATTCTTCGTCTATGCATACTTGGAATGTGTACTAAGAACATTCATTCATTTTTGGATATGCTATTGATATTACTTCTGATCATAACTAAAGTGATAAGTAAAATACTGTTCTTTGTAACTTGTACTTTTTGATGTAGTGATGAAGATATGATATAGTTGAGATATTCATTGTCATGAGTAATTGATAATAACATTTTTTTAGAAACATAAAGAACATATCAATATATGAATATGAACAGTATAAATGTTTTCTATGAGTAATATTTTATTAATTTAATTTGACCCCAAAAAAGGTATCATTTGGTGTCAAATCATATTTTTATCTAGCACACATTTCCTCCATTCATACATTGATCATTTTCAAACTATATTTTTGACGATGTTCATCAAAGTATTTAAGGGGGTCTCAATGAGCAAGCAGAAATCCTTGCCTTTGACTTTAAAGTGCAAAGTAAGAAGGGGATCACATATGGTTCCTTGAGTTCCAGGAACTCTGAAAGTCTCATCATAACAACTAGCCACATGTGCCGCATGTCAAATGGTTTCAGCCATTTTCTTCTTGTCTAAGACCTGCTGATGTTTGTCTCCCAATTGTGTTTGCTAGAACATTTCTCAGCAAAAGTGATACAATATCAACTGATTGCTTTGGGAGAATGGTGTTACAAGTAAATAGTTGAAATGAATTAATGATCAAATGTTCAGCATTTACACTGTTGTCCAGCATTAGAATGGTTTTGATTTCTTTAAATGTCAACTGTTTGAAAAATTGAGTAGTTATAAAATGTCAAGTGGTTGTTTTACAACAATGGTGTTTTAATGCCATATAATCTTTTTTGACAATTGGCACCAGAACTGGAATGATATATTTGTCAACTGGTTGCACAGGTTACACTACATGGTTGCACTTGATGTATTACTTCAGAGACATAATATTAGTAATCATCATCTGTCAACCCCATGGTAGTCAGGTTCCAATGAATATATACCTATATTTACAACTTTGCTCTTACAAATGGTTCAAGGACATTAAGTAACTGTGTATCTGTCATGATTGCCTACTAAATATGTATGAGGCAGGTTCCCACAAATATATATGTCTATTGACACATTTACAAACTAATGGATCTGGGAAAACATATGAACCCACTAAAAGAACTTGTCCATATTCCAAGTACTTGAATATTTTTCATGATCGTTAGCCAGAAATATAACAAGCAGTTTCATAAATATATTTTATTACCATTTTCTCAAAAAGGATGGGTCTTGAAAATATAAACCCACTAACAAACAAGTTCCAACTCTTTTAGTTTTATATCTGTCAAAATGGTCAACCCACTGTGTAACAGGCAGGTTTTTCAAACAAATGGACATGAAATGATCCCACTTACAAACTTGTCCAAGGTCCAACTTCTTTTATATCTATCATGACGGCCACTCTGGACAGTTAGACCCATGTAAGTACTGAACTAGTACCTAGGGGCTAGTTAACACAGTTAACATTCAAACGTGTTATAATCAGCAATATTTCAGCTAGGGACTCTCTGCTAGACTGGTATACTTAGCTAATGTGATTATACACTGTCATATTGGATTGTTTGTTGTTCGGACCACAGGGGACCAACAATGCATCACTCTGTCGGAGTCTAGCTCTTGAGGAGTTGTTGGGAGAGAGATTGTGGAATATGCCTGTCATTTCTTCTAATGGAGAATTACCCTGTGGAATGGATCGACCGATGAAGTCTCGCTGCCATATAGACAAGTGGCCGCTGTTGCTCCTTAAAGGGGCAGAGTATAAGAGTGTTTCACAGCAAAATCAATAGTTGTCTCGTTGATGGTGGATGTTCTTCAGACCAACTTGTCTTTGGTTTAATTCACAACAACTTCCGTGGACAGAGATGTTTAAAAGCATATACATGCTAGGAGTTGTGCTGGGTATAAAACCAGCTTATGTTGGACTTTCTTCTTTTAAACGGTGCTTTTAGCATAAACACACAATGTGTCTTCTTAATGCTATGATGGGAGATGTGACAATACTATGAAAGACTTTGATATATCTTTACAGCTGGGACCATGTCACACAATCTGAGCTTAGCTAAATGCATTCCAGCTCGAAATTACAGTGCTATTTGCTGATATGCTAAACTGTGTCATACATTACCAGATAATAAACTGGGCATACAGTGAGATAGAATAAATTGAATGGATCTAGATGTTAAACAATGAGAATAGATGAGATAATGGACTCTGCAGATAGTCATTGTCAAATACGGTGTTATGTAATGGGGAGATAATCACTTCATTAACTACTGCATACCTCTAAAGCATCCCCATGCATGCTGTAACAGGGAATGGCATTGTGAAAATGAAATTGGAATGGACTTAGTGGGCAGATCTTATCATATTGAGTTCAGGAAATAACCATGTTTAACAGCTCAAAACAAAGAAACCTTTGCTGATATTCAGACATCTTTTAAGTTAAGTTTGTAGCCTATTATTCAAATTGACAATTGAAATAGCAACTTTCACTGGCTACATATCAAACTTCATACACATTATCGCTTAACGTTATTCACAATGAAGTGATCTTTAGAAATTTTTTTATATGTGATGCTTCTCAATTTAAATATTTTTATTTATTGTCAAAAATATCAATTATGTTTGAAAATTTATAGTAATAATATCATACAGGTTTAACTGTTTTATATCTTTGGAAAATGCAGTTATTCACCTTGAGTCACCAATTTCAATATCTAAATTATTTTGTATGGATTTTTCAATATTAAACCACTATTTAAACTAAATACATTACTCTTGGAACCAGCCTAATGGTAGCAAAAACTTGATATTAACCCTTTTACTATGGGTTAATTTCAAGATAATAGAGATCGATATATAGCTGTGTGTCTATGCAGCCTATCATAGACATTGGAGAATTCAGGTAATCTCCCTTACTAATCAATAAATAATGAAAAAGGAATAAATTTATGATAAATTTAAGGTAAAAATTAAGCTTGAATGCAAATATGTATCCCTTAGATTTTTCTCCCACAAAAATGATCCTGTCTTAGTTATACTTTAATAATCATAGATCATCTACTTACATTAATCGCCATAAATTCTGCTGACTGTTTCTCTTCATTTTCACATGCTATAGGCATCATGGCCGTTGCCTTACCATTGAAGAGCTACTTTATATAGATTTGATAGCAAAGTCTGGAAATGAACAGCAATATCTCCATATATCTCTTCATTATGACATCTTAATTTCTTGCAGAATGTCCAATTCTTGTGAAAGCATCTCATAAATTTTTATCACAAAAAGATCTTTCCTGACAGCTTGGCGTAATGCAATTTCTTCTTGTTATGTTCAAATTGGACTTATTCACTTTATCAATAGCAAAGTGACAGATTTTTAGTTAGAAAGCTTATATTCTCAAATGCTTGATAATTGTTCTATATAACTAGGGAAATTTATTGCTCTTTTAAGCTGAACTAAGCATACAAGACCGAAGTTAAAAATTTAGACTTGTTCTTTCTTACAATGAATACCTTACACTTAAATTGTCATTCATTTGTGATCTGGTATCATTTCTAATTCAATTTTTTTTAAATCGTTAGGCAAAAATATATCATTTGCATGGAAACTTCTAAAAGTATTAAACACTTTGTCAAGTAAAAATGATTTCATAATAAATTTGTTTATGAAAATAAACAATAAATTTTTATGACAATTTAAGGCCTTATGTGAGAAGATTGTCATTCTTGCATCTATAAATTCTATTTTAAAGTGACACAGAATATGTTACATAATTTTGTACATGGCTAAGATAAGAACCAAAATACCATATGACCTTAGTTAAGTTTTATACATTTTCACTCACCACTGTTAAATTGCAACCTTAACCAATTTATTGTCACTATGCTGAAATGATAATCATCAAAATGGTCATTTTCAGAAACAACCACTTAGTTCTTGATGAAATCACACCATTTATGAAGTTTGACATATTTGACTCCAACAACATACCTTTTATCCGTTCAATCGACCTTGCACATTGCAATGTCTAAATCAATAAGTAATTTTGCACCTTGTATACTTATGTTACAACACATATAGTGGATATCTTGAATTATGGTCATTCTGCACTTGTTCCTTCCTAGAAAGGCAAAATTAACAGGAAACCTGCTGTCAGCCATATTACAGAACTCTTTGATGTGTGAAAACAGAAAAGTGAATAATACCTGAAAACACCGATCGGAAGTCTTCTGCTTTTAAGATAAGTACCTTATGTCACATGGTAATGACCAAATGAAATGATTTAGTGGAACATACTTTCCTTACAAAAAATAAGTTATGAGATTCAGGTGTATAAAAAGGACAACAATTGACCATAAATTCACTTATCTTTACCTTGTGTTTTACATGGCATCCCTTGATATAAAAAAATAGTAAAAGTGAAAAAAACAAGCATCATTAAAGTGAAATAAAGTAAAAGCATGCAACTGGCAAACGACAGTGGCGACGGTGATAACAGTTTGTTCGCCTTATATATGGGTTGCAGAGTGTAGAAAAAGGATGTTAAGTGTAGAAAATGATTGCCAAGAGTGAGGATAGGAAGCGGAGAAGGTATTATATCACAACACGAAGGTTTTAATATCTCAGACAGACTTGACAAGCGATCTCCGGTGTGATCAGCTCTATGAAAGATGATTGATGCTGTGCATATGCCACATTGGTTTTCTTCTCATGGGAGAGTTTAGTCGAGACATTTGCACCATGGTAAAAGGAATCCTTTGAATCTTACTGCAGGCAAAGAATTTTTCATTTTATATTTTCCAAGATCATGAAACATATATTGTCCTGTCTTTCCGCCCTAAAGGATTGATTTTTCTGTTTGGTGGTATTGAAAACCCGTTTTTGTATCTCTTTTGATGAAAATATCTATGTAAGATTAAAACCGTTTTTCAAATGTCTGAAATATGTGGGAAGGATTAACTTTGTTCAAGTTAAATCATAACCCTTTCATACTATTAGTTTGTGTTTGAATAATTAGCAATACAAAAGGCATTGATACCTCAAGCTCTTTTACTTGTAGTCTATACTTATAAGGAAGACAATGATATTATGGATGTACAACTTCTTTATTCTCACCATGGCCATTGGGAAAAATAAGTTGTACATCCATAATATCAATGTCTTACTTATGCTAGGAACTTCTAGAATGGCACTGAATCAAGTCTATACTTATGTTTTCATATTACTCTACTTAAGCTTAGTGAAAGGTAAATCTATTATGAAATGAACAATGTTTTGCAACACTGATACTTATCTATTCCCAAAGAAGCAGAGTAAGTATTTTCATATTGAATAACCATTTAAAAGCCATGAATTTAATCAATTCATCTTAAAAACAATCTGAAATCTACTGAAAGCACTTAAACCAGTGATATTGATAGAATTTAGACTTAAAGATCTTAAGCGGATGTAAAGAGGATGTTTTAACTCTTGTTTCATGGCAGGTTTCTCGTGATAAAGTGAATATTAATTCCTGATATCCATTACAGAATAAGATTGAAGGTCTTTTCTTCTTTCTGTGCCAGTGTGACTAGAACACAATGTAACCCTGTGATGAACAACACCCTTATCAGATATAAATGGATTAATAATGTATATTGATCAGTTTTCTTAACTAATTTTTCTCGTTTGTCAATGTGTTATAACTCCTTTGTTATGACACGATCGATCTGCTAATTGTGTCGAGAACATTCATTAACAGCGAGTTTATGGTAATCAATACAGTGGCTCCACCTTCAGGCGACCATGTGATGCATCATACAGGCAGCAAGGAGGCATTAAACAGTTGAGGGTAGATGCTCATATTGGCCTTCGCTCTTGGATTGTGTGCAACTGATTTGTCATCAAAGAAGCGTAAAAGTGATAGGACGATCTGTGCCTCTCTCACTGAGGAGGCAGTAAAGAGTTGAATCTAGGTCTTCATATCTGTCTTTTCTCTTGCATTGTGAGGAACTGAAGAGGTATTAAATAGTTGAGGGTATGATCATATCAAATAGTTGAGAGTATGATCATATTGGTTTATCTGCTCTTGGATTATCTGGAACTGATTTTTCATCGAGGAAATATAAAAGTGATTGTTGGATTTTGTTTGTGTGAAACTAAATCTTCAACAAAGAAGCATTAGCAGTTGAGGGTAGGTGTTTTTGTTTTAATCTTGCACTTTGATTTCTTAGATAAGATTCCTTAAAACTCAATCTTCTTCTATATATATTTTTACTGATTTGAATTTTGAGTTATCCTTTTTAATATATAAACATTTGAAGATATTGTTTTTCTTTGACACAATGACTCTGTAGAACTGATTTATTTAAAAAAAATTCTAATGTGATTAGATTGTGTAAGCAACTGATTCTTGTACCAGGAGCCAATCTTATTCTTTTTTCAATCCTAAATCATCAGGACAAAGTCATAGGAGAAACTCATTAAAAAATTTAATTAACCTTTTAGTTATGACCAGTAATGATCTCACATAATTTGTATTTACAGAGGGAAAAAAGTTATTTCACAAGTAAAAAAATATATATCAATCTTCATTGAAAATATATTGTCCATCAGAATAAAAGACTTGAAAGGTTCTATGCCTCGGTTCTTCTCTCATGCCAACAGGGAATCTTGAAAGCTTACTTACCTATCTGTCTCTTTGTTAATTGTTTATAACTTAAGCCATGGCCATCAGAAGACCTGAACAAATCATATTGTTCTTTGTGTTTCAGATTCTATAGAACTTTGATTCTTAAGCACTTAGAGGATATTGGATGTCTTTTCTCTTAGAGATTTTTCTTTCATGGTAGAGAATTCTGGAGTGGTAATAAATGCACGAAGTTCATTGTATTCTTATATTACTCTTTGTCTCTTGACTTCTGCAAAACTTTGATTTATATTAACAAACTGGCATTTGACTGGCATTGATCTTAGGTATGTGAATTTCTCCTTGCATGTCGGTCTATTTCTCCATGTCTCTTTGATTTGGATAATTCTGCCTTCAAGGATATATAGTGTTCCTTTGTAGATCTAAAAGTATTGTTATGTCAAGAGAGAATATATCATCTTAGTGATAGTCAGTTTCTCTGGACTTTTGCTTTGATTTTGTGAAAAGTGTTATCCCAGTAATGAGGTGAGGTGAGGTTAGTTGGGGTTTAACGCCGCTTTCAAGAGTATTTCACTTATATCGCGGCTGCTAGTATTATTGCAGGGAGAAAGCCCGCAACACCATTGTGGCTCTGCATTGTGGTGAAACCTGCGAGTATCGGCTGTCACTAGCGAACCATGGGTGGTACTACGCTGAAATTCAGTGTACCATTGCATCGAAACCTTACTGCATGTAGAACAGTTCTCTACTGCAGAAAAAGTTGCCCAGCCTCTGTAGGGATTCGAACCACCTCTTGATCCAAAACCAAACATGCTAACCACTGCACTTTCCCCCCCCCTGTCAGTAATTAAGAAATGTTCCTCCTATAATTGTGATGATGTATTATATATAAATATATTTGATTGATTGATTAAAAAAGATGTTATAGGAGGTTTGAATAATTCTATTCAATGTTAAAAAATCAGGGAACTTAATTCTAAAGTTTTATTGATTTGATGTTTCTTCAAAATATTTCAGATAGATTGATAATAATAAATGTCATAAGCTGTATACTTTTAACTTGACAATTTGATAAAAAGCTAATTTTGAAAATATTCTATACAATTCAAATACTATAGGTATAAAACAGCTAGTGTATGTAGTAGTTGATACATTATCTAATCATAGGAAAAAACAACATAAAAGCCCCTCTGTAAATGATATATGATGAATAAAGCAAGTTGACTGACAGAACAGATTGAAGAAACAAAAGAATGTACACGGAATGTGTTAGCTATAACTGTCTATGGAAACCTGTTAAGGACAAGTTTTCCTTATCTGAACTTTGGATCGCTACCTCTCTATGTCTCTATGGAACTTCTGAGAAATCAAGACAGCAAATGGCTTGTGTATATCAAATTAGTATCTCAAATATGTTTTCCTTATATGTCCCTAAAAGTAGTGATCAGCATGATAATTAAAGATGCATATCGCTCCTCATTTCTGTATCACATATAATATCGCAATACAGAAAGTGTTTGGAAAACAAATTGCAATATATTGGTACTTTTCATATTTTAAATATCTCCATGCTCTCTTGACTATTTAACAACAATTAGAATAGTGAACTCATGCAACTGACCATTGTTTTGTAAAGAGATAATTCAGGAATGGATTAATTCTCTTAATTTGCATATTCTGCAATTTTATAAAAAAAATTAAATTTTAGAACCTCTGATATATTGGATATTTTCAGAAGAGTGTACCAGTCCCTATCATGACGTTTCTGTATTGCAATATATTGATATATTGATATGTGTTTATTTGTCATCAAAAGTTATGGCAATTGTGTTTATTTGTCATCAAAAAATTGGATAGGAATTCAAAAGTTATGTCAAATGTGTTTATTTGTATCTCTAAAAAAATCGGAAACTACAAACGTTTTTATCACTCTTGGAATGTAGGAGCTAGTGTAATTATTTGTAAATGAGTTTTGCATCTCCTCCTGATTTCCTTCTCGGTCGTGACAATCAATATTAACCTTCTATTTCTAGTTAATCTTTTATGTTTGTAAAATTAAGCTGTTTGTCACTGTGTTACAACTCAGGGTCATTTTGCCATCTTTTATTTGTGGGTTGATGTCATTTTTCAAGATTGTTGTTAAATACAGGAAATTAATCTTGAATTATGGTTGACATGACGGAAAGAAGGAGGAAAACTTTGTGAATGATTAATAAAGACAGTTACCTAATGAGGCTATTAATTTTAGGAATAGTGATTACTCTGACAAGAATGATGTTTAGATTAATTCTGTTTCCTTGAATTATTTATTGAGAAAAATGGTCTTCATGAAAATGTTCTCAAAAGTACATTTGCAAATTTTATTTGAATGATATAGATAAAGCTATAACCTCGCTTTATTCTTTGTAAGAAAGTTGGATGTAGAATAATGTTAGATAGATATTCTTTTAAAGAAAGGAGCATTTAGAACATTGTTTTAAAATTATGAAAGTTTTGGTGACCAAAAAACCTATTTCAGCTTAAACTTGAAATATTACCTGTAATTTACCTATACTACTTAAACTACTTGTCATATGCAATTGGATGAATATATACTATCAAATCATAATTGGAAAAATATTTTATGTTTTGCAAAGAATTATTTCACAGGTAGGCTGTTTAGTCTTAATATATATAGTCTTGATTCTAACATTACCCACTCTTAATTCATACCAAAATCTCTCAATGTCTGTATCATCAAGTCATGATTTATTGTATGGGGGTAAATAGAAGAAACTCCCTTTTGATAGTCAAGAAAAAATTTCAAGTGCACAACTCCAGATTGGTTTGTTGTAGAAGAGATTTTGAGTAAACTCACAGCAAGATTCTGAATCCATGAATCTACTTCTTTGTTCTCATGGTCAGATGGTTATTACCATTTCATTAACCAAAGCAAGTGGGGCAGGATAGCGCAGTGGTAAGCGCGTTCCGCTTCGGATCATGCACTGAGGTCCGTGGTTCAAATCGCCAGGGGCTCGGCAACTTTGTCTGCAGTAGAGAACTGTTCTACACGCAGTCAGGTTTGGGTGCAATGCTACACTGAATTTCAGCGCAGTACCACCCATGGTTCGCTAGTTCCACCCATGGTTCGCTAGTTCCAGTCGTTGCTCACAGGTTTCACCGCAATGCGTAGCCAAATGGTATTGCGGGCTTTCACCCAGTAATAATACTAGCAGCTGCGATATAAGTGAAATAATCTTGAAAGGGGCGTTAAACACCAACTCATCTCACCTCACCAAAGCAAGTGACTTATTTATAGCTGAACAGAACAAGTATTCTCTTAAACCTCCAACCTTATTTTGTTTATTAAGAGAGAAATAAGATCAACATACATGTCAAATAAGCTATTTTGACAAGGAATTGGGATAATATTTAGACCATGTTCACTTTGTAAAAACTTACCTTAATAAAAAGAACCTAAGCATGGACAGAAATTTAATTGTTTGCAAAAGTAAAAAAGTTTTCTCACCAAAACTTTCGAAATAAATCCACAGGAAAGAATGTTTGTTATAATATATTTCTGCAATGAATTTGCATCCTTTCAAGTATTAATGTAAAACAATCTATTCATTGTCTTGATGTCCAAAGCATAGATTATAGTCAACTGAACATGTTGCTGGTCTACAAAAATCCTCTTTACCAGCGGCTTCTAAACTCTTATCTTGTAGGGATTTGTGCATGCTGAGCCAAAGTGCTTCCAATAAACCTGAACAAGTGACTTGTCAAGTTAATGTCAGCTACATTCTGAACATTTTAACTTTCGGGCACCATTGTTAGCCAGTACGTGCCTCTTATAAATTTGGAAAAGACTCAGGAGAAATTTCCTTTCAGAGTAAAACTGGATAGTTTCAGTATCGTTTTTGGTAACATTTTGAGTTATAACACCATTGTCCTTGTCTACCAAAGAAGTTTCTACTTGAGGAATCATATTACAATTACTCATGCCTGTCACCATGTCACTATTCAATGTACCCAGACTTTGCTAGAGAAAAACATACCAGGGGACCAGGGTTGTATTTCTTACCACAAGCCTTCTAATGGTGAGTGATGCATTCATATTTCATAACTCACATCACTATTTTCAACTATTTTCATGTATTTATAGTCTTAACAACTGAGTCAGGCACCCCAGAGTCAAAGATGGGCAAATTCATTGTAAGGGAATTTTTAGATAAGGAAAAGATTTTTAAGAAAATCTTAAAACACGTTTCTGAACATTTCTACTCGTTGGCATCTGGCTCCATGATTTTGGATGGCATAGTTTAATTGTGTATAGACTACAGCTTACCAAAATAAAGTGTGCTTTGTCTACAAGTAGATTTACTATGACATTCTGAATAAATCCACTTAAAGAAATATTTGTCTAAAACTAAAACCTAACTAACGTTAGACTGACTAGAAATCCACTTGCAGCTTGGCAGAATCTCTGCTAATTATCAGGAATTTTCTTGAACGGCTTGCTCTTTCCAATTTCACAAGAACATTTACTCCAAGGAAGATTGAATAAGTTGATTAACAAGTTAATTGACAGTACTTTGCATTACGCTTTGTGTACAAAAAGATTCTGTATTCTTATTCTATTGCAGTTTTATTAAATAAATTTTTGACTTCTTATGCTTTCCGTTTTAACAATACATTAAATATAAAACAACACTAAAATAATTCAAAGGATAGAAATAATCATCATATCCATTGTATAGGTAATTTGATTCAAATTTAATTAAAATAATTTTGCTTCGATTGATATAATGTAGTTTTGTAAAGGTTAACAATATCTAGGGTTCCCTATCTACCATTCTTTAATTTTTCAATTAAAGTGTCAATTTTCATTTAACTCTATCTGAAATGAACAACTTATAACAGGTGGTATTTACCCAATTTTAAAACTTATTTGTTTATTTTTGAAATGGTTGAGTAACATAAAAGTGACATCAAATCCATTTTTGATAAAACATTCTTTTTCAATAACTGAATTATATTCTACTCTCATTAAATTCATATTACCCTTATCAACAGAACACCTTTCAGTATATATGTCCCTTAAGTAAGTATATATGTCCCTTTCAATTGAGCCTGGGAAAGACAGATCTTATAAACACTATGAAAATGAGTTCTGTCTCCTTGAAATCTCCCACACTTTGGATCACCACTGAGTCAGATCCTCTTTAAATCTCCCACTCTCTTAATCACAATGATGACAAGCCCTGGGGAGCCATGGGACACACAGAAAGGACAAAAGAAGATTGGCATAGTTACCTCAGTACAAACACATAGACTAGCTTCATTACAGGGACGGCTTTATGAATATCTTTAAGGACAAATTGTATTAGATTTTATTTAATGTGAATTTTATCAAATTTAATTTAATTGATTTTTGTTGTTGTTGATCAATTCTGAGGAATTCAACTCAGAACAAATGATAATTGAAGAGAAATGGGAACATGAAAAGGAAACTCATATTTTTCATGGTTTGCACATGTGCAAACGTCTTGTTTGCTCGCTAAACTTGAGTTTTAATATTTGTGTCATGATTGAATTAAACATCTGTTCTTGATATCACAAGCTGTCAAAATTGATTTTGATTGAGTTTTGAGTTCCCAACAAGCCTCATATGATAGGGGGCGGTGTATCGCCTGTTTGAACTCAGATCAACTACAAAACTAGGAACACGTACTGTATCCCATTCATTTATAATCTCCACCAACTTTTGCCAAACCTCATTTGATAGTGGTAAACTGAGTTAGGAATAGGATCCTTTATTGGAATAAAACCCCAAAGTATCAGAACAAGCCTCATCAAAATTGGAGGTGGTCAATATCCTTTTTTAATATCTCAGATCACCAAGCTAGGATGCATTTATCCAGTTATACAACTCCCTCATTGTTGGTAAACCTCATTTGACAGTGGTCAGCTGAGTTATGTACAGGAATGTACATTGAATAAATGATATGAATCTTATATGTGACCACATTGTTGGAGGCAGTGAATCACACCTAATCTTAAATCTAATATTTACCTGGGATGTAGGTCAATTGGTAGGGCGTCCGTTCCACACTCGGAAGATGGGGGTTCGATTCCTGGTTGCTTTATACCTTGCAGATCATGGATCAGGACAGATCATGGCTTTAACTCATACTGCATTGTGGCTGCTGAGTGATGAGACAT
Source organism: Phorcus lineatus (assembly GCA_921293015.1). Lineage (NCBI taxonomy): Eukaryota > Metazoa > Mollusca > Gastropoda > Trochida > Trochidae > Phorcus > Phorcus lineatus. Next base: position 23,894,008 of record OV121088.1, on the reverse strand, counting down.
AAAATAAATCTCCTGAGGACAATAAAGGGTCATTATTATTATCATCATTATGATTATCATTATTATTATTATCTGCACCCATCTTGGAAGTGGCCGGATATCCTAAATCCAATGGGGATAGCGCAGTGGTTAGGGCGTTCGGCTTCCGTGGTTCGAATCCTGACAGGGGCTCGGCAACTTTGTCTGCAGTAGAGAACTGTTCTACACGCAGTCAGGTTTGGGTGCAAGGCTACACTGAATTTCAGCGCAATACCACCAATGGTTCGCTAGTTCCAGCCGGTGCTCGCAGGTTTCACCGCAATGCATAACCACATTGGTGTTCCGGCTTTCTCTCTGCAATAATACTAGCAGCCGCGATATAAGTGAAATAATCTTGCAAGTGGCATTAAACACCAACTAACCTAACCTCCTATATCCAATGACAAACTTTACTCATTGATGGAGAAATGGATAGTGGTCAATAGACATATTTACAAATAATATCCTAATCTTGACCACAAGACTCAGAAAGGGAGGCAGTCGGTCATCTGATAAATCTGTGGGTTCTTCAGTCTGCAGATGACCACTCCAATGATAAACAGCACTGACTCTTGCTGAACTTTATAACTTATTTGAACTTAATGACTGATTGCAGGTACTTTATTGTCTCTAAGGTAGATTAAACTCATCAAGGTCACAAGCAGGACAGGTGGATCAGTGTAATGAGCATAGATATTGTCATCAAATATAAAATGTCAAATCTCACATTTTTCATTCCCCTGCAAGGTTCAGTCTAATAGGATATTAATTATATGGGTGTAGATTTACACTTCCTCTTTCCTATACGTCTTTAGGAGTGTAATTCATACTTATGAACTACTAAATTGTGTGATCAGGTTTTGGATTTAAAAAATAGACTGCAGGTAATTATTTTAATTTTGAGGCTATTTTAGGATCTTAGGGATAATGTGAACTTATTCAATTTCCAGAGCATGGGGAGAAGATATTTTGATATCTCTTGTTAATGAATATGGATATATGGTTACCATTTTTAGAATAAAATTACTTAAACTGATACCCATTGAAATTAGATTCAGTACTTTTTTATTTACAGATAATTCTGATTTACAGAATGATTTTGGCTGAAATAAGATTATGTATAAGTATCTATCTAATGTAAGGGGTTCAGTCACCTTGTGTGTATTTATATGTCATTTGAATGTACATGAAATTTTAAATATTGGTGGTACTATCGATTTGAAGATCTTAAATTACCATTTGTTCTGAATTTTTTTATTATGGCATAAAGTTATCAATAACTAAGTTTTATTTTAATTTTTTATCTTTAAAATTATTTAGTCCATTTTAGGGATTGTTAAGCGAACGTACACACTAACACGAGGTCATATCTGCTTTTGAAATATATACCATTTAGGTATTAATTATATGCTACATATTGTAACATTTTTAGTGACATTAAGTTTACATTTTTCAATGCAAGGCAAGAGTTTAACCCTTTGAATTCAATTTATCAGACTGATACAAATCTTCTGTTTTTTAAAGGTTCTTGATTATGACGGACGTGGTTGATACAGCAGTAAACTCCCAAAATACTCCAATCTTTATGCCTTAATCCCAAACATTATTTCCTTATATAATAAAGGATTAGGAAGATGTTATCTGACTTAGAATACCCTCTCCTTGGTATTATCATTGATGATTTAAATTTTTTCCTAAAGAACACAGATAGTTGCATGGCAAACCAGCAACAAAATAAAAATTCTTTATTATCAATATCATTATGAATTAAGAGGCAGAATATCATTGACATTTTGACTGCAACTGTGGTTGCTAAAGATGATGAGGACTTGAGTTTGAGGACTTAGGAAAGACACCAACTTATATTACCTTTGACCTTATTGAACAGATAATCGACTAACGTCCTTCACCTGATGAGACCTCATGGTCGAAAGTACTTGTGAATAAATCATCTTGATTTTCTTCCAAAAAAATTTGTCTGTATAATACCTGAGTGATGGAAGCTATTTGAAGTATTTACATTTATGATATTATATATATATATTTAATCTTTGGGAACACTGCATGTTTCTTAAGAAGCTCTGAGGGTCTTTCTGACTTCAAATGTACCGTTCATCTTTGACCATAAGTAGCCATTGTCCAATGTCCAGGGGCAATTCCAATATTCTTTGGTTACCTTAGCATAATGACAGAGCTACTTAGCACTGAAATTGTTTGTATTATGATACCCTTGACAATTTTTACACCATATTAACCTCAACACCATGGATATATAGGTCACCTTAATAGGATGTTACTTTCTCCTAAGGGCCTTTTACAAGGGAACATTCTTTCAGAATCTAACTGGGGATTTCTTGAGAATTGATACTATTATGTTTAATGAGATATTCTATTTTCAAGTTGCTAAAAAGTGTTTTTATTATATGAGAAGAGTTTAATTAACAGTCAAGGTTATATGTGTTAATTTAGGAAATCATTGCAAATGATTCAGACAGAATCGTCTCCTGAAAGAAACAAATTGAAAAAGGTTATAATTACATAATCAGGAGGGAAAGATTCTGAACTGTCATTACATTAGATTAGATTGGAGGAACATGTTAGCCTATATCACATGATGACTCAAATCCACATTTTACACTAACAACAACAATCTTCTCATTAAAAAAATTTCATAGAAAAATTAATAGCTTTCTTTTAAGTGCTCAACAAAGAAATATTGATTTCCTTTGTTTAAAAAACAAGATAACCAATCTCAATTTCTAATTTGCTTCAAGAAATGACCTTCATGAAATAAAAAGGTCTGGGTCTGAATAAGACCACTGTTTAGCCTGTATTATACTATAATATTTCGAACAAGTAGGAAACAAACAGCCTCTTAACTGAGAAGCCTGTTTTAAAGTTAAACCATATTCCTTCAATGAGCAATACCTTTAAACACTTGACACCAACCTTCAAAGATTTCTTTGACACAAACAAGAAAAAAAATAATATATTTTTTATCCTAACAAAATATGTATGCATGTATTGCCCTAATGCTGTGAAACAATAATTAACAATGACCAAATCACTTTGAAACCCATGCATTGCCAAATCATTTTTTAAACTTGATCTGATTCCTTGATATAAACAACAGCTATATGTAACTGATGGCCAGATCATTAAGTAAACATTGAATGTAAACAATATTCATGACCAAATTTTTTAAGTAACAAATAACATATCACTTAGTAAAAAATGCCCTGATCACTAAGAAACCAACATCACTTAATATCAAATAGCACATCATTTAGTAACCAGTGTCACCTGTCAAATAGCACATTATTTAGTAACCAATGACACTAAATGTCAAATAGCACATCATTTAGTAACCAGTGTTACTAAAAACAAAAATAGCCAGATCACTAAGCAACAAATGGAAAAATCATGTTATGAACCAACAAGAAACTCAATCCAGTAGTCACATCCTTCAGTTGTTAGTCCTTCATATTTGAATAAAAAGCCAGAACCCTTAATAGCAAATGATCAAATTATGTAGTAACCATGGCCAAATCATATATAGTAACCAATGGCCACTTAATAACTACTAGCCTGATGACTTAGTTACCCATGTCATTTAATAACCAAGTTAGATCTTTCAGTAACCAATAACCCATAGAAAAATCACTTAGTAACCTAGCAAAAGCATTTATATATTTGGTAACCTATGACCATAACTAACATACAGATCACTGGATTAGTAACCTGGTCTAAAATTTTCAATTTTTTTTTCAATTAGTAACCTACATATATCTTTAATTTGCATTGACGTAATTTACTTCAAAAGTGCAAAACCTCACATGGAAAACATCTTTCCACATGCTGAAAAATTCCATGTCCAAAATGATGAAAATAACATGTTGAAAGCAAGATATGTGGTCACATCCTTTCGATCCTTGTGCTTTGAAACAATGAGCCATAGGCCATTGAGTAACATGGCTACTCTAAGGTTTCCTCCTTGGAAATTGACTAGAGGACTTAGAAGCTAATTAGCTTAAGACAACCTTAAGATACAATGGGGAATTCAAAGAGAACAAAGAAGCTACCAACTCCTTTGGATATTTTCTACTGACCTTCTTTATCAAGATTTCCCAAGGGGTGTAATTTATCTTAAGCAAGTAAACAGATTATAGTTTTTTTAATCTTTTTTAAAAAAATTCCTTGCCTGACATATTTTTTTCCTTCATTTTCAGGTAGTGAAATGCCAGAATATTAGCAGCGTTGAGTCTTGAGGATGATTGAGATTTGAGATCAGACCTGTGTGGTAAGATTATATTATTCTTTAATTTGCTATTTGGCTATTCTGGAAGGTTTATATGCTTGCTTTAAACTCAGAATGTTATAGTTTATAATCTTGCCTGGAGTTGTTAAATGATTCCTTTCAAAGGTTTTGTTCTTTGTTATCAAAAGTTTGACTGTGAAAGGTTACCTTCAACCGGGTTTGGGCACTATCCAATGAAACTAGTGTTGTTTGTATTTGATGTCTTCTTAACAATTATAATACAAAACCAAGTACTAAACCAAGAAACAACATCTGTAACATTTGTCACACAACATCTTTCAATATATTTGTAATCTACATCTTTTGATGAAATGATATTCATGCAAATCATTAAACATTTAATATTGACAAAAGCAGACCTGATCAAGTCAATATAGAAAGAGGAAGATTAGAATATCATAAATATTGATAGCTACAAATATATGCAAAATGATAATTCATCCTCCAACCAATATCATTTTTCATAAGAAAAACAAAATGAATAGATTCCAACAAAAGCTACACCTGTAAGGCACGGATGAAACATAAGAGCAGGTTTATTTAGCGAGCATAAAGAAACCCTCTTTGGTAAGGACTTGTGCTACTTTCGTCTTCTATGTGCACTTGGAGTGGTTTCTCTAGATGCTTCTCCCATGCAAGAAGAGGATTGAGCATCTTGCTCAAGGGCATAATGTGATGTAAAGACTACTGGATATGCCACTATTAAAATACATTGTCAATACTTGCATCTCTCCATACTCTCACCACGAACATCAAAGCCAGATTGGCTAAGAATGTGACAAAGCCTCTTGTGCACGTTATAAAACAGTCATGCAATGATTCCTGCAAGTATGGAATGGAAGAAAGGTTTGAGGAATTTCAAAATTGATAACCTGAGGTGAATTTTGAAGTGTTGACATTTCAAATGTATTGCATAATCCGGACGGTTACGACGGATGTTATGAACTTGTGAAGGGATGGGTTTATATCTGTAGTGTTTATTTCCTTGCTGACAACTCTTGATATGGATTGAAAATAAGATGAAACAAAATTTTTCTGATGATTATCCTCAGGGGATTTATGATTTTATAATATTGAAAATTTATATAATTGTATTACAATGTCAGATTACGTTATTCAGGAAGGGATTGGCTCATTCATGAAGTCGTTGCTTCCTGCCTAGCAGTTTATGGAGAGTTAGCTTATTCTGGTTGATGCAGTGTTCAGATGGACTTTAGAATTAATTTGGTTTGAGACGTAAGTAAATTTACAAATAATTCAACTTTGTATAAGCCTTGCACTTGTATCCTTTATCAATTGAGAATATGTCTTTATTTTTCAAAACGGTTATGTCAGTTTTAAGGCAATAACTTATCTTGTCAAGTTATCATATTCATATTATTTCTTTATGCTGCTAACTGCATTTATTTCAATAATTTGATTTTAAAGGTCCATTGTTGTCATTCCTATTTTAGTATTTCAAAATTGAAATGAATTTACTTGTATTCTCTCATCATTAATATCTAATGCATAATAAGTCCTCTATTATTTTTGCTTAATGGACTTTTGATTGAATGCGCAGTCTAACGATTTCTTCGTGAAAATTGGTTTTACATAATTCTCATTGATTATTCATTATCAGGGTTTTATCTAATGTGTCATGTGTTCTGCCAATCAATGATAGATATAATGAGGAGGCATGTACTTATATCTGTTGACACAAGCACAAAGAGTATATCGATTGTAAATATAGACAACAGCACAAGGACTATGTATATTTGTTGTAAAGAGATCAAAGATTTACTTATCAAATTCCTAATGAAAAATGATATTTAACAGACAAATTTTTCATTGAGTGATCAATTTACTGTGTGAAATTTTTGATAGTGATTATTTTTTGTGCAAAATTGTGATTTACATTTACAGCTATTTTGATGAATGATTGTATAATTTTTATCAAAAGCTGTTAAGTTGTTATTCAAGTTATCTGGACATTTGTTTGAATGAAAATAAAGTTTTGAACAATATGTTGGAAACAGAATTATTTGAGTTATCACAAATAGATTGTCATCTTTCGACTGTTTTCACTTTCAATAAATAACTCATTTATATTTTCTAATTTTTATTTACTTCCAGTCTTTGAGCAGTCAAAAAGTTCACTGTAAAAAAGGTTTAATGTTTTTTCGATAAGTAAGTTTCATTTCATAATCTTAAGCTTACGTGAAAATTATTTTATGACCGACTATAAAGAAAATCATGTGAAAATAGTTCCAAAAAATTGGAAGGAGATTTATAGACTCAAAACATGTAACAATTTATTTATTTGCCAATGATATATTTAATATTAAGAGAAAAAACCCAGCCAAGATCAATGAAATATACAAATAAATAACACCGAAAATGTTTCCTGCAGACAAAGTTCAAGGCTGACCCCGTATTTCAATAACCTGTCTCCGTTTTAGCCATATTTATTTCACAGGAAGATCTTTGTTTTTTGTTTATAGGAAAGTCTACTTTCTTGTAATGGTTGTGACAAATGATTTAACATCTAAATTGAATATTTTAGATTTTCAGACAACATGAAACACATTTAAGAGCATTACAGTTCTGAAAGTTACAAATTTGAAATCAATAATTGATTTTGGGATGCATTTTTTATTTTGATCAATGTGAAAGAATTGAAAAATCATAAATTGGTAGATATTACTATAAAACAATTTTTTATTTAATTTTTATAACCTTAACTGACGTTTGTGATTATAAAGAACTTACATTCAAAGAATTATTTACAACATTTCATATGAATTTCACATCACAGTATTTTCAATGTTTAAATATCTTTACCACAATTGAATTTTTAAGATCTTTAGAATATAGTTTGAAAGAGTGTTTTTCTTCATTCAGAGTTAGGAAACAAAGCTTATATGATATTGATCTTTATAAATACTATGACATTTTAACCAAAAACATTTATTAACTAATAGGCAATGTAGCATATGTGTCCTAAGGGAAAAAGAAGAATCCTACAAAAAGGGGAAAATATGTTACCAATTAAAAGACAATATTTTCAGTCAATACATGGATTACTTGAAAGAACTTACCTTGTTTGTTTAAACCACACAAAATACATTTCCCTCCAATGATGTTAAGGTGTTCACACTAAAATGGCAGATGGAGTTCCGCTTTATTCAACAAGTTCCAATATGAGTTTAAGAGATATGTTTTATCTTTTAAGGAAAACACATTTTGCATAAACTGATATGTAATGGGGAAAATTTGAACAAATGAAACATTAAAAACATTCTACATGAACTTATGGAGTAAACCATTGAGACCTGAATATAATAGAATTTGATAAACAAAATTCAAACACTAATTTGTTATTTATTTGAAGCGAAATTGAAAATGATAAGGATGAAGTATTGCATTTGATGAATATAATAGCATTCATGATACCAATAAAGTTCAGTGCTAGCTTAATGCATTCTGAAATTCTGATATCTAACAAATTGCTTTCAGAATTGGAGAATTGTAGGTGGGTGAGATTGGGACACTTATTTTAAGGGAATCCGCCCTCAGTTGATTAATTGACTAACAATGATCAATGCACTTAGTCTTAATTATAATAGATTCCTGGAACTATAGCTGTCAGTGCATTCAAGAATTGGTCAGAGCAGGGAGGAAGGTGTTGACGGCGGTTGACCCTTCTCATGTTCCATTCATTTATAAGCCCCTTATATATACCCTACTAATGACTAGCACTCACTTGGGTTCAATGGCTTAAAGTTCAGCTGCAGTTGGCTGAAATACTGTCAAATCGGTGCTAAACATTAACTCATTGACTCACTTAAAGAACTTAATTCCATATCTATGGGATTGAGTCATTTGTGGGTTCCCGAGTTAACCTTTGGTGAAAATAAGTTGTTTCTTGAGTTTTTTTTCGAGTTTTTTTCGATATTCTGTTAAGCAAGGGAGAAATTCTAAATGATGAAAATATTAAATCTCCAAAATTATCAGATTGATAAGTGGGTTGACAATCGCTTTTGTTATTTATGAAAAAAAGTAATTTTTTTATTTTTACTGAGAAAAAAATGTTATTAGGAAGATCCAAGAGTCAATAAAGACTTCTCAAAGCATCCAGTATAGAAGAATCCTCAAAGTAATTGTCAGAATGAGAAATTGCAATGTTCATTAAAATTTAATCTTTTAAATTTGATTTCTTTAAATGATTTTAATGATTTGAATTATTTTGCATTGTCTTAAAGTAAAACTTCAAAAAAGTTAATTTGATGTTTGGCTGTCATTGCGATGTAACTAGAATCAGTATCTTGACAAAAAATAAATGTGTTTTAAAAATTTGGGTTATGGATGACTTTTATCTAAATTTTTGGCCAAAATCAATGTAATATTTGTTTGAAAACATATCAGTGTTAAATTTCTATTTAATATTGAAACAAAGTTAAGATTTGTCATTTGAAATAAACAAGGTATATGATGAGATTTGCTTGATTTATTTGAAAGCGGTTTAGAAATGGATTTTAAATGCATTAAAGCATGAATTTATCCTGCAGATTGACAAAGAAGCTTAAAAATCTTGATTTTGTGTCGAAATGATAAATGTGCTTAGTTATTGCACAGTGAGGCATAGTAATAACAAAGTGATATGCACATTGGGATTAAATAAAAACTTTTATGAATTATCGCATCACTTCAGAAAAATGGCACTTAGTACCAATTTAAAAGTAATGACATTAAGTCAAAGGATTTAATGTCACATTTCAGAATTTCTATCAAATTGAATATGTGATCCATTGACTGATTTTGATATTTTGAAATGTGAAATTAAAGACTTGAACCTGCATGTACATAGCTAGCTCTCGGATGTGGTTCTGCAATGAGGGAGGCTAATTAATGGCAAAATGGTGACCTGTGGCTTTTACAATGTAAACAGTTTATGGACAGTTTACAAAATGAAAGAGCAACTCCATGATTTTCATAACATATTATTTACCTTTGATGCGAACCTAAATGTCCCATGTGGTGATATAAAATCAAAACATCTTAATTTCATGTCCAAAAGACATATATGTACGACAAATACTGGTTTTCCATGACAATCTAAAAACAGCCTTATAAATGCACAGAGGTGTAGATATCACGTCCAATATACATGGATACTAGTTATATAACCTAACAAACACTATCATCTCCTAACTGCCCTCCTGGCTGTTTAAGATAAGTCTCCAAAATTACGTTTGACTATTTGACGAGCGCCACTGTCCGGTTTTCGATCATAATTGCGACGTTCTACCTTCATATTGTCACTGTTAAAAACCAATAAGCTTTAAAATGTGTCTTTTTGGTAACAGTCAATACTTCGCGATCAAATCACACCATTGATTAAGATTGGCATATATGACTCCAACAACTCACGGAGTGGCTCTTTAAGGTTACCTTGCTCTTAATACAAGGTACAACTCTGTCCATCAAACACTGAACAGGATACCTAGTAATAGAGATTATGACCATACGGTACCTCAAAGGCCACTTGATTGTATTCTCCTCAGGGAGCTGAGTAACACCCAATGCATGGAATCGGAAACACTGGCTAATTCTAAATTTCCTGCTAAGCGCCGAAATTTAAGGTTTTTTGAGTGTAGCACCCTCTTTGACAAAAAGTTGCAACTGCCTTGAGAGGAAGCTCAGAAAAGGTTTGGGAAATGCTGCAATGCTTTGGAGTGGGTGTAAGTTTAACCATCCAGGGAAAGTTGGTGTTTTAGAAGGATACATTGATATTTTGTACTCTATCAATAGTCCACTGCTTACATATATCCATGTCAATATTTAGAAAATAGTACACTAGTGACACAAAACAAACAGACAGCTGCTGTTACCTTAAGTAAAAAATTTCCTCGTTTTTGTGTATTATTGGTTGATATGAAGTTAATATATCAATAAACAAAAAAGGCAAAAATATCACTCTACCTTCATTGCTTTCCTTAAAACTCACTTCAACTGGTAATGTTAAAAATTATTCAATAGTTTAATAATTTCAGTATAAACACTATTGTGATCATCTAATTTAATTCTATTTAATAATCATGCCACTTTATATCTCTAAATTAATGTTTAGAGATTGACCTCTTTTTTAACTGTTCCAAAGAAAATTTCCATATTCTATGGTAATTGATTACTCTCTTGGTGCCTTATGAGGAAAACATTAAGTGAATTTATTGAAAGAACCATTTGAATATCATTTTAAACAATTCAAAACAAATGATTCGCCTAAAAAAAGTATATAATTTGATTAATATTTTCAATTTAATTAAATGCAAATGGTTCTTTTAAACCAAAATAGAAATTGTGTGAATACCATCTGCATGCATTATAATCCCAAACAATGAATGACTTTCATTGCATTTCTACCTTTTTTTTGACCAAAATTTGAATATTTTTCCCCTCAAATTAATCAAAATGTCAAATTATCTGTCATGTTGATCAAGAAGATGTTTTCACCCCTCTGTTGCCATGATGTGAAAAGTGTGTCAAGATGTGAACAGTGTGTCATGATTTGAATAATGTGTCATGCTGTGAAGTGTGTCATGATGTAAATGGTGTATCATAATGTGAATAGTGTACATGTCATGATGTGAATAGTGTGTCATGATGTGAATAGTGTGTCATGATGTGAATAGTGTGTCATGATGTGAATAGTGTGTCATGGTGTGAATAGTGTGTCATGGTGTGAATAGTGTGTCATGATGTGAATAGTGTAACATGATCTGTATAGTGTGTCATACACAGCATCAGTCTACAAAGGGAAAAGAAATCATATTTGCGACTAAACAGACGATAAATTTATGTCTTGCGTGATTGATGAGATATCTCTGGACTCTTTCATGTTGAATATGGATTAGTTTGCTGGGACTTTACAGTGTTTAATAGAAAATCAAATTGACATGCATGCTGATAGATTTCATCAACAAAAATCTTGAAAAGAAAATTCATCACTTAGTCAAAGCAAATGTTATGTATTTTAAATTTCATCTGTTTATTAGATGTTAGTGATATCAATTTAATATTGAGAATTCTCGCTTGGATTCTGGATCATGTCACTATACAGAACTTGAGGAAAGGGGGATTTATACAATGAATACCAATTGATTTTGGAAGTGCTATGAATTGTGAAAAAAGTTGGCAAGCCTCCAATGTATCTCTTATTTTCCAGATATTTTGCAAGTAACTCTTGAAGGTTTCATACATTTGGGGGAAATTGACTGTTTGATAGTTATAAATTCTTAGAATCAAATATTTTCTTAGCAAACAGTAAATACAAACGTCATAAAGATAACATTGATATCATATCCATTTTCAAAGTTATACTTAATTTGATTTCTCTTGTCAAGACTTGTGAATTACTTATAATACGTACAGGCTCTGATAATCATTCCCCATCACTCCAAATATTTTCTGATGCCACTCATTGGCTTCAGTCTCCTAAGCTCCCAGAAGTGTAATAAATTTAGATACAGAGAATTTTGTTTTATTAAGAGTATAATGTTAATAATAATAATATAGGAGGTATAAATATAGGTGTAGAGGAATATGCTTGCAAGGGAACTGGAATGGGAGGTCACCTTTAGGAGTTTCATAAGAGAATAGCTTGGATCAAGATACTTGCATGAGCTTATAATAGATTGACTTCAAAGTGTCCTTTCCAATTCATAGACATTTGTCGGTTTGATGACTTTGAGGTTATTTCAAGGTCATGGCAAGGGACTGTGCAATATCCAAAGCATTATCATATATATATTTATCATATATGTCTCTAACTTCCTTAAGGGGCATTTTAGAAGCTGGATTGATGAAGAAGAACGAATAATTTCCTATGGATAGTCAACTTCTTTATTGCATGAATTGCGACGTTTCGGTGTAGATACTAACACCGTTATCATGCAAGCAAGTGATAAATATGATCGTCATCTGTTTACTCAACCTGATCATATCCTGTACATCAACCTTGTTCCTTGTATAAACTACTTTCCACTGTAAACTCTCCTTATCAAAACAATATGTACATCAAACCATTTCATTCTAAAAACATCATCTCATTTATGTATATATTTTCCTTAATCATATGTGTCACTGGCTTGATAACGGTGTTAGTATCTACACCAAAATGTCGCAATTCATGCAATAAAGAAGTTGACTATCCATAAGAAATTATTCGTTCCTCTTATAAGTCTCTAACTTAGAACAATGTGACCCTGACTAGACAGTATAGCTCTTTTTAGTACCCATATAGAAGACATAAGCAGTGACACATTTTTTCATGTGCACATATCACCTTTCCTTATAACTATGATTGTTTTAGCGCAAGTTCCTTGTTATTTGAATAAATTGTTTATGGCATCACTAAAGAAAGTCTATCACGAGATCAAGCTGTTTTCTGGCTATTTCTGAGCGATTTAAATTTCAAAGGGTGATAAAGAAATAATTATACTCAAAAGTGTGCCAAATGACTCTCTTGATCACATTTTCTTTGGAAAAAAATTCTATTTATCACTATCGGACATTGATGATTTAAATTTACTGAAAACAAGGCTAGATTCTTCAACTTAAAGAATATTTAAGAGAAATTCAGTGAATGTCTACTACCTTTTTTATTTTTGTATTATATAAATGGTTTTTTTTACTCATTCTGTCATCTTGCTATTAATTGGATATGGAATATTGAAAAAATGATAGTAAATATTAGCAGACATATTGCATTTTGGTTTACAGTTTCATCCACAGTGTATCCTTGGTAAATATTAGACAAATGCAAATAATACATAAGGCCTAAGGTCTTCAATTGATTTTCGTCTGTTATGGCGTTAAAATTGTCTGGGTTTGATACTCCTAGCCAGGGGGTACAATAAACAGATAGAGAACATATGTTACAGGTGAAGAAGGTTATTGTGTACATCGTAGTTTCTCTAAAAATATTAATTTTGAATTTTTTTTTAAGAGTTTGCAATGGATTTACATTTCAACTTACTTACTGGTACTTTCAATGTTGATAACAATGCATATTTTGATGGATAATTCTCTATTTTCAGCAGATTGTCACATTACCTCTATATAGGAATTGACAATTCATAATGAAGGATCTAGATTTACTACTCTGTTCATTTCTGGTAAGAGTACCATTTGTCAATGCAAATAAGGGAAAACTACTTTATTACTCAAATTGATTCAACCTATAAACATATTTAACATTGACAATCTAGGCCCACAATTCAAAAAGTCATGCTATATTTCAAATTTTATTTGAAAGGCATATCACCCTTGGCGCTGAAGCATATCATGAGAGCATTGATCTTGATGTCCTGATATGACCTTCACACCAAAGTTGAAGAACACTGTCAATATATTCCACATGGTTAAATAAATGTAAGATATCAATACCATGAACCATATCTGCCAAATCCGATTCCAGTGGGAGCCCAAATGTCATTGATATGACATCACACAACAGGGACAATCACTCCAGGTCAAAGACAGGACCAAAGAGGCGCCATTGGTGTTCAAGAGGTTCTGACATTGATTTTGATGGGCCGAGATGTCTTGGAGTGGAACTGAAACAACATTGAGGTGGAGGTGTAGATTAATTCCTTTATTGAATAGCAGAGTTCTGTCTGTTCCTACATTCATTCGTCTTGTGTGACAATATTGACTCAAGGTCTTGTACCAGTCTTCAGAAGTCTGAGTTTCTCTGACAGTTCACATGGCGGCCAAGCCGCTGAGTAATTGGACCGGTTTGTTAAGGACTTTGATCCTTCAGCTGATGAGGCAGAGATCCTCAAGCCTTGACACATAACAACGCCATAATGTAATACACTAGATTGAATGGACTGATTTGCATGCAGTCATACATAATTATTGCTTTATTAAAGGGTAATAACGGATCACTCAAACCTCAGGCTATTCGGTAACTCTGTTTGTCATTCAGCGAGGACGAATGCATAATTAAAAGCAATCCAGCCAAGGACAAAATGAAAATTGAAACGATGTCGTGAAATGAATGTGGATTCAATTGGATATTTTGCATTGTATATGGTTAGAGTGTTGTGTTTATATGTTTTGTTTCAATTTTTTAAATATTCAAAAAATCTACGAGGATTATCCCGAAGGAAGAAGATAGTTTTATTTCCATGTGTCAGGGTAAAAAAATAATTATTATTAATGATCTTTTCTTAATTTATTGATGAATCAATAATGTTTTCAATTCATGTAAAGCAAGGTTTTCTATCAAAAGCACTCATGCCTTATGATATTACAGTGTTTTTTCAAGGATTTGTAATGTTTATTCAAATGTAGAATCTATTTCTAAGGTAAATATATCTTTTGCTCTTCATTATTTATTTTAATTATAATTACCCCTACCAAAAAAAATGGCTAGAAAATACGTTGCGGAAGCATTGCCAGAACAGGAATTTTACCATTGCCGCAATGTATCCGCAAGAACTTCCAGACCATCTCGGAAACGTTTCGGAAGCATTGCCAGAAAGCCATAAAACCTTCAGGCCATCTTAGACTTTGTGGAGATGGTTCAGGACCATTGCCAGAAAGCCATAAAAACTTCTCAAACCCTCATAAATTTATTTGTTGACATGGTGCGGAACCATTGCCAGAAAGCCATAAAAACTTCTCAAGCCCTCATAAACTTTATTTGTGGAGATGTTGCAGAAACAATGCCAGAAAGCAATAAAACCTTCTCAAGCTCTCATAAATTTATTTGTGGACATGGTGCTGAACCATTGCCAGAAAGCCATAAAACCTTCTTTAACCCTCATAAATTTATTTGTGGACATGGTGCAGAAGCATTGCCAGAAAGCCATAAAAACTTCTCAAGCTCTCATAAACTTTATTTGTGGAGATGTTGCGGGAACAATGCCAGAAAGCAATAAAACCTTCCTAAGCTCTCATAAATTTATTTGTGGACATGGTGCGGAAGCATTGCCAGCAAGCCATAAAAACTTGTGAAGCACTTGTAAACGATATATGTTGAGATGCTTCGGAAGCATTGCCAGAAAGCCATAAAAGCATACACACAACCATTACAACAACATACAGCCACTTCACATCCATTTCCTTAAAAAATGTACTACCATAATGAAGTTACATCTACTCTCATGTATACTTTTCGTCTTTTAAGTTTCAAACACTAAAAATACAACAAAACATGTGTCTGTATTAAATATTTTTAATAAACATTTTAATATTAACAGCTCTCTAATACAAACTACTACATGAAATACACATCAAGTCATAACAATATTTGTTATGTACAAACCAGTGTTCTAACATCATCCAATCTGTTAATGCACAATGTTGATAAGATGAATCAGGCAAACAAATCGGGTGTAGTGGTTTTTTTGGTAGACATGGCAGGTTTGCAGACATAAACTTTTTTGGGTCCGTAGGCATTGTAGAATGTGCCAAAGAAGTATTATTTACAGGCATTAAATATATGACTGATGATTTATCCTTTTTATATTAAGTCTTAGCAAAATTATTCAGCATTGACAAGCAGATTATCAGTGATACAATCACTTAAATAAATAAAGGTCAATGAGATATTATCTTGAAATAATATAAATTCATACATTTGATGTTGCAAAATGATCTCTTTTAATCTGTATATGAACCCACCTTTCAATCTGTTTATGAATTAACATTGTCTACAAATCCATCCACCATAATTTTTTCACAAAATGTTGTCATATTGTTTGAATATTTTGTAATGTTTGATCTTTACTTCAAGACTAATTCACTGCACATGCTGCATAAGAATACATGGAGATGAAGAATTCTTCCTTGTTCCACCTCTCTTTTTCTTGTTCAAATCTTCTTTCTAAAACATCAAGTAAATCAGTTGTGAAAGCAATTACAATTAATCAAGACTATCTATTTGTAAATTGGAGTGCACCCTCTGATGCAATTCCTAATCTAACCAGTTGAGAAATACACTGCATGTTTATTGAAGAATTAGGTCAGCATACTTACAGTGCCAGCTGTTTCCTGTTATATAATGACTTGTCCACTTTCCTCCTCTCACAGCAGTCATGGTTCAGTGCACACCTATGTAAACAATGCCATCTTTGCTTAATATTGTCAAAGAAACGGAACTACATATAACTTTCATCAAATCAGTGTTAATAAAACACAACTTAACTTGTCAACAGTGGCAATCAGTAACTTTATTACATATTCTATTCAAGGGAATGGACTTAAAAAAAAATTTCATTTTGACTGTCTGAAGCCAACATTTCAAGGATTTTTTATCAGCTCTTTCATGAAATAAGGAAGAGCAATAAGGTTAAGAAGTTATACTGTGTATGTAGCAGTAATGGTCTACTTACTTTGGTTTTTGCAACTGTAGATATGCCTTCTATTTCTGTTGGCAACTGTGATTTTAATAATCAAGAAACAGTTGTTTTTGCTAATGGCGGCCATTGCTCCTCGTTAGTGACAGGTCAGGCAGGAAGTTGGGTCTTGCTGTCAGTCAAAGGGGTAAAGACAGCAGAGATTCTGATTGGATAATAATGTCCAGCCCTATCACGTGTGAGTTAGGTTACTGAATGGTGTAAAGAACCTTAAACTGTGATCTTTTCCAAAAAGAAGAGTTAAGTCATTGAATGGCATTTAGAAGTGGTGTCTTAAAAAACAAACAAGCTATTTCTTGGGAACAGCTTCTTAAGAAAAGAGTAATGGATATAAATTTGAGTCAAGGATTTTGATCAAAATGTATATTCTTAGCTTGAAATGATGAAATAAATTAAATATATGGATGAATTTATAAGTATCCATTAAATTCAGAAAATGTATAATCATATAAGCTTTGATATTTTTTTAACAACATTGAACTTAGAAACAATTCCTTAATAACAATATTTTAAAAATATGTTAAAAAACAATATGAAACAATTTGAAACCAATTTGCATTCTTTAAGATATTTAGACTAACAGGCTCATAAATTCAAACAATCAAAATTTTCTTTGAAACAACTACACATGATAAAAGTTCATCAAGTATATTGGCCATAGAATATTCAGTTAAATAATCATATTTCCTAATAAAGTGCATTGATAATGAAATGAATGAATAAATCTTTTCCTTTCCCAAAATAATTGTACAAAGTAAATAAACTTAAGGAATTCAAATGAATTATTTTTAAAAAGTTTATTATAAGTTATTGAGATTTATTGGTGTTTCAACTTGGTTAGCAAGACATCCAATACCAATTTTGGTCTCCAATTTGAAATAACCCCTAATTGAGTGATTGATATCTATAAAGGAACTGTTAGGTAAAGTAACTAATAAGCAACTAAACTCGTTAAAATGTTAATTGTAATTAATTTTGAGAACTAATAGGTTCCATACAAGGCATTTCCTCTGAATTCAACTGGAGACAAAACTTGAATAACATCTAATTAGGTAACTGATGTCCCTTACTAAACAAACAAACTTGTTAACAGCTTAATGACAAACAAATTGATTCATCTGTCACAGCACCAAAACTGTTATAGACAATAGATACCTATTATCTCCTTATTTCATTGGTCATTTTCTAAATTGAAGGCTCCACCCATCTCCATCACTGTAACCAATAGATTTTTATTTCAACAATGTCACCTAACCTATAGAATTTGTATATCAGTATAAATCATTTAGCCAGGCAAATGAATTTGTTTAAACCTGACATGATTTAGGAATGATTGTTTATATGTTAACTTTGAAGTCTTAAATCAAAAAAATAAAATTGTGAATGACCAAATCATCTGTATTCAATTTCTTTTGTGTATTTGAAGACAATTCTCTCTAGGTGTGTACTTTATATGCCAAGCAGATGGAATATTAAGAGAACAATCCCTTTTAAAATTATACTTTTCAGCTCAATTTTGCCATGTTTCCTATATTTGCTATTGATTTCAACATAATAACATGACTTGAATGTGAAATTAACCAAGGATAATCTTTGATCACAACCTAATATAACAATTTAACCTTTTTGTACATGATATTAGTTACTAAGCAACTAAACATCTAAACAGACTGTTTATCCAAAGTATCACCTCACTTACAAATGTACAAAAACATTTAAGTCTTGAGAACATAAACTTTGATTAAAGTTTGATAAGATATCAATATGACTCTTTGAATTACAACATGAATTAAACATTTTGAATAACCTCTATTAAACAAATTACTATACAAACATTTTAACAACTTAATGATCCGTGAAGTGATTAACCTGTTAAGGTAGCAATTAACAAAACTGTTTACAGCCATGGACAATGGGTGGATTTTCTCCCCTCTATTCATTGGTCCCCTTCTAAATTGAAAGCTCAACACATCATAATCTATGCAGCCAATCACGTTTTATTTGGACTATATGCCAGTTGCGAGTTACTGTGTTCATTTCCTCTTTGTGTTATTTATTCATAAAATCCAAATCAAATATATGCATGGAATGACTATTCATATCTAACACTACAAATTAGAGGAACTAATTAGCATGTTAAAATGCAAAATAAGATAAAAAAATCATGTCCACCGTGTAAATTATCTTCTGGCAATGTTGCGGAAGGGTCTCCACAAGAAGTACTAGGTAGCAAATACATTGCTGCAAAACCTTTTAAATATTTTATTGCCTTGCAGCCAAAAGATACCCTTCCAAAGCATCTCTGCAGGGCCAATTATCTTCTGGCAATGTTGCGGAAGGGTCTCCACAAGAAAGACTGGGTAGCTAATACATTGCAGCAACAACTTTTTAAATATTTTATTTCTTGACAGCCTGAAGATACCCTTCCGCACCATTGCCAGAAACCCTTCCGCTAGCGGCAATGGTAAAATTTTGCTCAAAACTCTTGAAAAGATGGTGCAGAGATGTTTCGGAAATGTTTCGGCAACATCTTTTTAGGAAATTTTTTTTATAGGGGTAGTGACTATAAGATTGTTATGAACCATATGTTCCTTCAAATAATTTTGTTAAAGATTTTGCAACTGAAATTGCAATCAAATATAATTGAAAGAGTTTGGGAAGCTTTAAGAGCAAAGATTGATTAACTCATAAGCTATTGCACTGAAAGGCTATGTTGAAAGATAATTTGCACACATTACAACTAATTTACTCATATAAGTGCATAAAATCAATAGATCCCTCGAACTAATGTAGATACATTATTATGATAATTCTGATTGTATAATGATTTGTTTCAATTGTTATAGTGTGACATGCTGTTTTATTTCCAATTATTTCATCTCAAACTGTTGTACTACAAAAAAAAACCAAAATAATTTACAGTGAGCCATACAAAATTGTAAAAATACACTTAGCAATTTGATTAATGTATGTTTGACAAACTATTATTTTGTTACAGTTTTTATGGTTTTTAGGAAAGAAGAGCTAGATTAGGTGAGGTGAGGTGAGTTGGTGTTTAACGCTGCTTTCAAGATTATTTCACTTATATCGCGGCTGCTATAGTATTAGTGCAGGGAGAAAGCCCGCAACACCATTGTGGCTATGCGTTGCGGTGAAACCTGCGAGCATCGGTGCTATCCCGCCCCCGCTAGATTAGGTATATGCTGCAAACTTATAGACTTTATATAAAGAAATTAAGTATATTTTCTTGCTGTAAACAATAGGGTAGAGTAGCCAACATATTTTGATTAATAAATCCCTTGCACAAATATCATTGCCATTTAATAAGTGAATAACTATAATATATATTATTATATTTAGGATGACACTTAATTTGTACAAAATAACAAAGTGATGTACATTTTATGAACCAAGTTTCCTCAAAAATTTCAAATCACACCATATCAAAGGTGTAATAATAATGATAGCTTAATTTATCAATACTTGTTTGGACCTTGTTTAGTCAAAGTCTCTGTCCCTGAGTTGGTAAGCTGTTAGGCAATTGATGCCCTATACTGAGAGCTGTGTAAGAAATTTAATCCTTCAATGTTCTCCTTTTGTAAAAGTACAATAATTTCTTCTAATACAAATAGTGTAATACCAATTATTGTAAGCCACATGTATAACAAAGGAGTTCAATGAATAAGAGTAGTTTGGATAGCCCAGTGGTTAGTGCTATTTGCTTTAGATCAAGAGGTCTGGGGTTCAAATCCCACCATATTTTTTCTGAAATAGTGAGCTGTTCCACATACAGTAAGTTTGGTTTCAATGCTATACAGAACTTCAGCACAGCACCAGCCATGGTTTGCTCATTCCAGCCGATACTAGCCAGTTTCACTGCAAGGCTTTTTCTCTGAAGTAATACTTTTACTCTTAAAAACTGAAAAAATCCTGAATAACCTCACCAAACTCAAGGACATATATCATATAGAAAAAAATAGACTGTTGAATAGGGAACATTCATCGTACATAGGAATTAACCAGCTAACAAACTTAATTAGTATCTTAAATTATTTTGAGGAATAATTCATCAATATTCTCATCTAATTTTTCATCATGCAACTTCATATATATATAAGTATATTTTTGACGTGCTGAACGACCGCATAGGCTTTTTTGTTAATGGAATAGGAAAACCATAAAATGCCACAATTTAAACTTACTGTATAGAACATATCCATTCTGCAAATTGATACACACCATTCCTTGCTTGCACTTGATGCTTCAGAAAGGTGCTGTTAAATGAACATACACTATACAACCCTCAACTTTGACCCCTTGCTACAACCATGATTAAAGATGCTACAATATGTTTTCATTACCTTCCAGGCATGATAACTGCAATCAAGATAAAAAAGACTTGTTAATGTTTGATGTTTAATAGACAATTAAGGTTCAATCTACACCTATGATTAGCTGAATTTACTGCTTTGATAATAATGGTTTACTAAGGCTTGCTTTTCTTTGATCCGCTGGGATGAATGTTCGAACTTTGGTAGCCATGATCATTAATTAATATTATCGTCTCCTCCATTTTTTTTCTTATTTTCTCTATTTACAACATCAAAAAGCTTTCTGATGACATTAAAAAGTGACACATTTTATTTTTTATTTCTAACATTTTAAAGGTCAATGTAATATGTTTCATTCATTGTTTTTGAAAATGGTTAGATGTTTTGATAATTTCTACGAATCCCTGACTTGTTTTAGAAATATCATTTTCATTCATGGAATTGCATTGATAGTATTTGTTATAAGAAATGTTCCCTGTTAATCTCCTGGCTTAAGTTTTATGAAGGTTTTCTTTTTTGAATACTTTATGCAGAAAATCCAAATGTGTAAGAGCTTGTATATTTCTTTTTTTTTACAGTGTAGTGTATTTTGTATTATTCAATAACTCCTTGAAAGTGACACAGAGTATGTTTCATGAATTTAGTTTGTTGCTTAAATAAGAGCCAAAATACCAAATGTATTGAGTTTAGTTCAAATCATTTCCTTCTTTCAGTTACATCTTTATCTCTAAAATGGCAAAATCATTATATTTCCTTGTTTTCAATTGTAATTGAAAACAAGGAAATATAAGACTACAAAATTCTGCCTCCCATTTTGTTAATTGACCTGCCTAGCACTACAAACCACTACTTTTCGTTGTGACAGCTGTAAACATTTTTTGAAATTACGGTTAAGTCATTGGTGCATGCCATGTTCAGTTCTTGATCATTAATCTTGACTCTAACCTGTTTATACACTGAACTCATATCCATTAAAATGCTAATTTTTAAAAACAACCACTACTTCTCAATATGACACCATTTGTTAAGTTTGACATACTTGACCCCATCTACTTAATCTATGTTCCTTTAAGGACATAAGGAAACTCTACGTGGTTCTCCAAAATTCAACTTCATAAGGTATAATGGTAAAAGAACAGTGCTCATGCAAATAACACTCGTAAGACAGCAAGACTCAAATAATTCAATACATCATTGACATTTTTTGGATGATTTGATGAAATTGCATGCTGGCTTTACTTTTATCCGATTGGATTATTTTAAGAAAGATTGTAATATTTCAAGATCACGCTTGAAGCAGAGGGTTTAGCAAAATACAAGTTGATAACCTGATTGTGTGATTAAGATGTCAATAAATGTTTTTAGAACCACGGTATACATCTTTAATGCTTTACTATATGTAAAGTACAGAAAGTTGGTCATTTAACTAAAGAAAATGTAGAATTATAAGTTCAACATTAATCAAATTGTTGAAACTCTTAAGAAACGTTTACTACACCTTGATTAAGTACTCTATTACCAGGAATTATTGTCACATACCATGCCTTCAAGCAAGGTCATAGGTTTTTCTAAATTACAGGAATTTATGGATTGTCATCTTCATTCTATCAAATTTGAGATTGATCCTTCAATCATTTTCAATAATTACAGCCATGAATTGTTGAACTTTTTGTGGTCTGTATAGCTTAGTGGACAGTTACAATGAAGTAAAGCAACACTGAAAGCAATTTCTCAAATTTATTGCTTTCATTCCCTAGATTTGAACTGAAAATTGAAATGTTACTTTATGATAGAGAATGTTTTTAAATTGAGCGTCTTATCATATAGGAATAGGTTAGGAATTGTACCTCATTTCCGTATCGCAATTGCGATTGATAAAAACATATTGCTATACATATTTCAAAGGTCTCTTGAATGAATAGAGAGAGTGGTTGAATTTCAAAACATCAATATATGCTCAGCTGTCCACCATTTTTGAAAGGGAGATTCAGTGACTGGTAATGAGCTAAAATACCATTATGCAATTCTCACCTTACAAGTTTGCACTAATACAACTTTCAAATTCTATTTGGTTTTGTTTTTCTGCAACTTTAGATAGAAATTGTTGATTTACGGTATGTATTAGATAATTTCAGAGGTATGTGTGCCGTAAGGTATCATGTTTTATCTATTTTCAACATAATGATATTTTGACCTCAATGTTAACTAAAGTCTATGTGTTAAACTAAAATTGATACTTTTCATTACATTATCAGTCATTTTCTTTCAGAAATAGTATATGTCTTTAGTTAATGTGTTCTTTGAGGAATTATTCCTGCAATTCAACTGACCTACTGAACTATTCATGAATGTCACTTAAATGTTAATGGTCTGCGTAGGACAATTGGCAAGGAGTCGGGTCCTGGTAATCTAAACTGCCTATCTGCCTCAAGCAGTATTTTGAATATGAAAGAAAACTGCTATGCCAGAATTGCTAAGCAAGGTATAAATCTGAGCTGATTTACCAGGTTGATGGTAAAGAAATGACAAACCCTTAAAGGGGCATTAGCACTGATTTTTTAGTTATAAAAAGTAATCTTGGGAAAAATTAAAATGAATGTTTCCAATTGCATTACAATGGGATTTAATCAAAAGAAATAGATTAAAATGAACATGTCATGATCATTTAAACTATGTGAGTTCATTTCCCTTCCTCAAATGATTTTGTGTTCACACCAAAATGGCAGGTTTAAATTTTGGTTTATGCTTGATACTGGATTACATCCTCCTCGATTACTGACACGTACTTGTTTTGTTAATGGGATGAATTGAACCACTGAAATTAATACTTTTGTCATAAACTATTGCTTATTTGGGACAGCTTTAAGGAAAAGTGTGCTACTAGATGCTACTAGATACTAGATTTCAGTTTAGGGACTTTTCATCAAAAGTCCTCATGTTGTTTTCCAACATATATATATATGTTTGGTTTTGATGATGTTAAAATTAGATATATACTGAAGTACCAAGAATTAATTTCTGCAATATCATATCAAACCTCCAAAGATGAAATCCTGAATGTATGTTTTATGCATTGAAATCAACCCATTTCATTCATTCAATGTTCTGTGCTGAGCACTATGCATCAAAATCAACCCATTTCATTCATTCAATGTTCTGTGCTGAGCACTATGCATCAAAATCAACCCATTTCATTCATTTAATGTTCAGTGCCGAGCATTTTTTTCCATGATCCACAAATAAGAACTAAGGATGTGCTGGTGTGAATTATATGACAAGGGTACGTGTTCATCATTGTCTCATAAAGGACAACTCAAGATTACAAGTCAGATAAGCCAATGGGAAGGTGACGAGGAGTAGGTGTTTAAATAGGAGTTCTTGAGCATAATTGCATCCATCTTGGCACCACGACTCACCGAGTGACACACATATCCCTCGCAAATCATATCCTCTCCAATCTGCCAAATAAGTCTTGCTCACAATTGAAACTTGATCCACTGTCTGCCTCTGATGTTGTCCATTCATACAGTTCCCATCATTACGGGACCTTAATTGTGACTGAGTTTCTTCTTACATAGATCTGTATGTTCACCAAAATGGACCAAAACCACCATTACTGTCTTTGGCTTTATCAACTAGGCTGATCTTGTCCATGGTCCTACATAATTCTGTCAAATTGGACATAAATTGTATCTATTGTTCATACAAAAGGTTCAGGTATACCATTAAAGGAAGAAATTTTCCCCTGATATCACCTAGTTTATACCCAAGAGTCTGTCCAAGTTTTACATAATTTTGTAAACAGTATATAAATAAATATGTAAGAGTTAGTCATGTCATATGAAAAAATTAACAAAGACTTTAGTTGCATCTACTTCAGAGGTTGAAGTCTTGAACAAAACAACCACATGAAGGACATTTATGAGCACTGATTAAATTTAAAGCTTGCAATCAAAACCAGTAGTATATAGCACATGATATAAGATTAGATGAACAAAAACAATCCATAATTAAATTCAACTAAATTATAACAAAAAAAGCCTATAGAAGTATAGTTAAGTTAAGCTGCTTAGCCAAAAAAATGTCAAAGAAAATATTGACTACAAATCAAATGGCAGGTTGTTATCAAAGGGATGATCTTGGATTGGCCAGTGGCTAACATTATGATATCCAAGGATATCTTTGTGACTTGCAGAATAGAGGTTATATCAGTGGTTGAGGATATTTAGACTTGCCATAAATGAGAGACAGATTGTAAAACCCAACACCGTAAACATAAATAAATTGCTGCATGTAAGAATCTTTTTGCCAAATCTTGGACCTAAATTGCAACAGTCTGCATCTAGAAGCAAGTAACCCTTGTATTGAGGGCTGTGACATAATGACAGCTTATCCCTTGATCAGCCTCATTCTGGATACAGGAAGTCATCTGTTCTTCCTCTGAACAGGAAGTGACAAGTGCTTAGAAGAGACATCAAGACATGACCAGAAGCTCCCATTATGTCCTGGCTTCAACGACAGGGGAGTAACGTAATGAAACTTCGATGCTACATGGTTTATCAAGACTCGTGGAAATAGAAGTTGTTAGATAGCTGGTCGAGGCAGGAAAGGGTGAATATATATAGTTATATTTGAAGTTTTAAGTACCATTAGGAAATAATATTTATATTTCTTCTCATAATGTTATTTTCATTACTTTACATGAGATTTTCCAAATATAGTGAGATATTTGTGTATTTTTTTATTTTTGGTATGTGATTTTATCTGATTCTTAAACAGTATTAAATACATATTGGTTATACTTTAATTATGAGACTTTAAAGACATCTTTGAAGTTATGCCAATCTATTTGAAATTTGTTTAAGTTGTTCTTAAAAGATTTGTGTGTTTTGTTTTTGGTTTGCTATCAAAAGAATTTTTTTCAAATTGTCTTTGATGTCTCTTTGGAATAAATCATGGTAATATGGATTGTTGATAAATTGAGGTAATTATTGTCTTTTTTGTTGATTCATTTTGTTATCATTGAGAGTAATTAAAATCAATTATCTTTGAAGTGTCGACTTTAATAAATCTTGTTCAGTGTGGTTTATCTTGAGGGAATAGAATATTTCATCAAATCTTTATCTTTTAATTAATATCTAATTGCTTTCTCGGAGGTCACAGTGGTTGATCGTTTTTAGAAAATTAAGAAATGAAGAAAATTTCATTTAGAATTTAAGATTGAATATAAAAATGCCCTTGCTTACTGAATGATACGTACATCTCTTCTGCATTTTCTATTCAGTTTTGTTGGACTTGTTATACCTAGTCATTATATAAGTAAATGAGTGGAAACCTTTTTCTTTCAAGATAGTTAAAGGTTGAGGTGAGAAAAATTGAATTGAACGTGAATTATTGATCAAATGTCATAAACATTTTAGTGTACATTTCTGGCAAATATCCATTTACGACCATCAACTCTTTTTTACATCGATATTGTGTATGACTTTGTCATTTCATATGATTTGTTTTATTAGTTATTTTATCAATCACCTTCGGTTCTACTACTATTTAAGTACTCTGTTGGTTTAACAGGAACATCTTGAATAAAATCTCTTGTCCAAGATGACGCTACAATTCTTTATTATATTTCGAGAATAAAGGTTTTCGAGAATAAAGGCTGGGAACAACACCTTCAAACTCTTAGATTATTCTATCGATCATCAGTGACTCAGTGATCTTGTGAAAGTTTAAGATTTCAAAATCGGAGAAAATAAAAAAGGTTAATTTCTGCCAATAAGATTATCAGTTACAATCTTGTGTAATCACATTTAGGAAAGGAAATAACAACTGATCTAGCCAGCCTCATATAAGGCTATGAATTGTACTTTTAGATAACTATAGACCGATTGATTCTAAGTTGTGGTAAAATATCATGCTATTCAGTTACTTTTATTGAAAGTTCTTAACAACTGTCCTTAATGCTGCACATGGCATAAACTCTTCAACCTTTGACATTGTTTATACTATATATAGCTATTGGAGAAAATAAACAAGATTGATTGCAATCCAATAAGGTTCTGGCCACTGAAAGTGACCAGCTGGCCCATATCATTGACCAGCTTTGTCCAAACAATACATTGGACTTGAGTACCCTACTCCATCTCTAGAATGGATACTTTGTCACCATAGGTCTACTCTACCGTCCTTCAGGAAACAACGTGTAAACCAGGGACAGAAACTCACATGATAAGAACACTCTGCCTTCAAAGTGACAGCCTTGGTTTGTTATTGAGACAAAGGAGTTCTTGAAAGTTCTTGAGGACTTTGATTGTCTGGACAGGAGGTGCAGTTGGTGAAGTGTTTTTTTGCTTTGTTAATCGAAATTCTAATTTTTGCTTTCAAATACTTTTTAAATTTGATTTATGGTGTATATGATATAGAAATTTAAGAGGTTGGATAGTGGTGACTATGCATAGAAAATTGAATATGAATTTGTGGTTTTTCTAGCAGTGAACATGGAAAAATTAATATGAAATTAATTTGTGGCTTTTCTAGCAGTGAACATAGAAAAATGAATATGAATTTGTGGTTTGTCTAGAAGTGAACATAGAAAAATGGATGTGCCCTTTCCAAATGATCATTTAATTTGTTGTGATGGTCAGCATAAGATCAGGAATATGGAATTTCTCATAAACTTGTGATTGGGCATATCAGGAAACAGGAGTCACCAGGTGGTCAGAGTCGCTGACCAGATCATTGCAAACAGTTCACTGGAGTTAAGTACCCAACTCCATCTCTACAATAGACTCTCTGTCACTTAATGTCAACTTTAACCCACTTAATGATAAAACAGAGGCTAACCAGGGAAAGAGATTTTAATGATTAGAACTCTCTGCTACCACAGCGACAGCCTGGGTTTGTAATCATAACATAAGAGTTCTTGAGAATTTTGAGTAAGTGGAAGAAGTGACATATCAATTAATTGCTCATATGTTGGTGAATACTGCATTTTTAAACAAATGTAATGTTATTCTTTATTAGACTTAAAACTCAAAGAAATAGATATTTGATTTGAAACGTAGTGACCAAAGTAAAAAATTGTTTTTATTTCTTTCGTAGGTTAAAGATTAGAAACAGGGTCTTCTCAGAACCATGTGATTGGACTTAAAATTTTCTTGAAAAGATGGGCATTTATGATAAGCTCTTCAGGACTTTGAGAATTTGCATTTTTAAGAAACAGTTGGCATTGAAGTACTGCATACTTCATTTATGTTGATTTTGTTACTTTCAGATGGATGGCAAATAAGACTTTTCTTATATTGCTGTATCATTTTGTTTATTAAGCAAGTGACTTTTTCCTGAAGCCATTGTCTCAGTTTTCAAAAGCCATTTTGTAAGAGTGCCAGGTAAATTGTTCTTCATTTACATCAATGCTTCCTAGGAGGTATGCAATAATTTTCAGACTTCTGCATCCATTCGGGCCATTAATATCTGGTCTGCCACAAGCCTGGCCACGTCATTTGCATAACAAAAGAAATATCACAGCTGAAAATGCAATGTAAAAAATTCATACTTACTTTTTTCAAATACAAAAGGCAGATAAAATGTCATTAAACTCAATGAGAAATGCATCTGTCATAAGTATCGGTGATACTGTTACAGGATGTTCAGTGTATAAGGCAAATACTTTTCTACATAGATGTTTCATAAATGTTTGTCTTGACACTATCACCTATGACTTATTCTTTGATGATATAATGCTAAACTTCTATTCCCTGATTATGTATATCTGCATTTGGCTTGAAGTTTCTTGTCTATTAAACTCAAAACCTAACATATTGTCACCAAAGTAAATATTCTTGATCGTCCTTGTTGAAATGCTTCTTTTTTATGGTTATTCCCAACAAAATACCCCATTTTTTACATTCATTAGTGTCAATTGTCTTTGTCCCACCTGCCAAAATGGCAGCAATGGCAGACAACTGAAAAAGCACCACTTCCTGTCAAGGTGAGCAAAAACTCCTTACATACATCTGTTAAGTCAGGTGATGCAGCAGAGCTTCAAAGGGTTCGATATCAGCTGTTGTGGAAGGGCATTTAGTTCACACTGTACGTTCATACTTTTGACATGCACTGCTTCACCAGAATCAATTTCAAGTCATATGAATTTATCAAATATGTATATATCATACATAAACTGAAATTTTCTAGTGGGTCATCCACTATCATGAATATTTCATGAGTGAATTTAAAATAACTGCATATAATTATCAATGGCAGCTATATTTACTATATAAACATTTTCATCATGTCATGCACTGCTTCTTCATAAATGGTTTCTTTATCAAATGTCATTCCATGAATTTTCTGGTTACAATCAATAGAGTTCCAAATGACAGGTTGACTTTTAAAGTTCACAAACAACAAGTGTGTTGAATTATAACTATTCACCTCCAGATTAAGTTATGCAAAGGAGATTCATTTGTGGAACAAATATAATTGATGAACAAGCTTTTCTTGTCAAGTGAAAATTCCTTTCAATAACATAAAGATTAATCATGGAAAAAAAAAAAATGTGTTGATGTGTCGTACTGTTTACAACATCATGACATCATGCTTTCCTGACACTCTTCTGCTGACAATCTATTTTACGTTTCAATAAATAAGAATTAAAATTAAAAGTCAGTAAAAATAAAATATTGACATATTTGTAACACGTAGTTGCCACGGTACAGTTTATACAAGATGGTGTTTTTCTGAGGCTAAATAAAAATCTAAAATTAAGAGAATAACAGTGAAATATTGACAATTAGTAAGCACAAACCATTCTAAATGTCCAAATCTAAGGAATCACAATCCATTGACAAATAAAGGGATGGGATATTGGATAAAGATAAGCATAGCTTATTTATCCGAGGGTTTAATTAACTGCATGTAAAGGGTTATACAGGGTTTACTTCTAAGACCCCCATTTTTCAAATTCTCTTCTCTTACATCTGTCTTCATCTGTATTTTAACACCTGTAACGTGCTAAACACCTGAACATTACACGTGAGTCACAATCAGAAACAGATCTTGTTATATAGTTATACCCAGCACTCAGGTTAGCCATGACTTGAAGTTCATGAGTGTGTTCCCAGTACCCTCGTTTGTACTAACAGGTCAAACTTTTATTATTACACACATTCCCCTCTCTTAACAGCTGTCCTTGGGGCACTTATTTCCTTAGATGTAATTAACAGGTATTTGGAGGGGAAAGGTGGGAATATTGAGAAATGTTGAAAATGTGCAGTAACTTCGTATATTTGAAGACTTTGTTGCAGAAAATAGTAATTTATATATATATATATCATTCACACTAGAGTTAAAGGAAAAACAGGTTTGATGGATTGTCAACTCTTATCTTGCAATAATTACTACATTTTAGTGTAGATACTAACACTGTTGTCAAACAAGTGATATTTCGGCTATTTGATGGTTCTTTTGCAACAATAATTATATTAGAAAGAACATGTCATCTGTCTTAGAATTTTTACCATGTTAAAATTAAGAGGCTTCTATACACTAGCTATTCCAGTTTCACCCTTAAAACCAACCAAAAAAAAAAGGTTTTATGAACCTATTTGATCTTTTCATGTAATTGAAGGCATTTCGTGGTCTCAAATAGAATTTATAAATTATCTGTATTTAAAATGCAAAACATTTAGATATTGAATAAAGTTAAACAGCTAAGTCTAATGCTTGATTATAATCGAATGTCTGAAAGCTTCACCAATCAGTTACAAAGAATCTCTGGTTCTAATCATGATTATTATCATGGTATTATTTGTACCAGATTCCAATAAAGGGTTCCTAAATGAAAAAAATATCACTCAAAAGAAATATAAATTATTCCATAATACTTTAAATGATTTAAAAGTTGCAAACCACTTTTGTTAGGTGATGTATGGATTACAAAATCTACCTCAGACTTGGTTGATAAACTTCTGTTGCCTGTTTTACTATCTTTGCTCATATCTTGATATCAATATTCCTGAAATCTTTATACAGCTTTTAACCCTTGAAGAAAAATTCATCATATCTGTTTGCAATTTGAAAGAAGCTATCTTTTTTGGACACACACAATTTTTCATCCATTTTCAAAACCTCTGAAAATATATGTGATGTGCTTGTTGAAAGTGATCACAATTCATTAAACATTATATCCTTGAAGTTAGATCCATGTTAGTTTGAGTTTTTGACTTTATCACTCTTAACTTGATGATCTTGAAATAACAAGGTAAGTTGAATACAGGTGATTATACAGCTAGCCGCTGTCTAATTTTCAAACCTTTTGTTAAAAATGTTGAGTGAAAATAATTTATTTGAGTGAGTTTAACATAAAATCTTACAGCTTTGATGTTAAAAATTACTGTGGTCTACTTAAAGTACTTTCGAAAGTATGAATTAATCACTTTCATCAACTCAGTGTTATATTTGATAACTTCTTGATGTAAAATGATCAAGATCATTTGTAAAAAATATATCATATCAATGCATTATGTGCTACACATTGTAATATATAGTTTGAACGAGAGTACAATTCATAAAACAACATAAGCAAATGAACAGGCAAAAAAATTTACAATATTAAAAATACGTTAAAAAAAATCAAAGTAGCACAATTTTTTTTCAAACGAGGAAAATATCTATGGTGACCTAGCTATATAAACTCAAATTAACCTTTTCCTCCCAAAGAAAGCAATAACAAATACATTTTTAGCCTTATTTCAGACCTGAAGGGATGAAAGGGTTAAAAACTAAATTTAGAAAACATGTCTTAAATAACTTGATCATTAGACGAAACATGACTTATAACATATTATCTGTAAAAGAAAATAATACCAGAGCATATAACCTGTCCAAAAAATATGAAGAAATGTTTGACAATTTGCCTAAAGGTTTGTACCACCTACGTGGGAGTTGAACGAGTGCACGCCACTTTGATGTGTGATTGAATTGCTACCTTGTCAGCGCTAATTATTTGTAAGAAGCTGCAACGAGCTTGATAACTTGCTTAGAATTTGTTCACTGCGATTTACAGCTTTTCTTGACATGAAGTTCTAGTTTGTAAAGACATTTCATTACGGTTATGTGGACTTAATTTGCTGATCAACATAGCGAGGCAAAATATGAAATGCACAGAATCTATTTATGTATGTACATAATATAATAAATATTTCCATGCCATGAGTTATGTGGGGGGTTGTTTACAGTAAATAAAACCCGTAGTGTTTGTTAGGTTAGTTTAGTTATTTGTTCATAAAAATATTGTGTCTTTAACTGTTTCCATCAGTTCTGCGTCACTGAAGCTGAGAAATATTTAAAAAACTAAACTCTTTGATTGCCCATTTAGCATCGATCCTTGTTAAGCTTATTTGATTTTTCTAATTGATATAATGGATATTTTGGTTTTGTAAAGATATTCCTAAATCGATCAACACAATTTTACTAAATGAGTACATCCATAGGAATTAGTCTGATTAGGAAACATTTTACAATCTAGAAGCTTTGACGATAAAGCACATTGATAAATAAGTACCTACCATTCTGATTTGCAAAATTATATGAAAACGTCTTTAATAAATTATTGGAATTAATACTGGATTGGTATCTGCCGACAAACAGGCTATCTTAGAAAATTATGGTTACCCCGGTAAGTACACGATGGGTATTGTTGATGCAAAAAGCCTGCATTCATTGAATTTGTAAGTCAGCTGAACTACGCTGGTTGGTTCTAGCCTAAACTAATATGAAACTGAAGCCTTTTCTTTCCTTAGCTTCTTTGATGTGTATGTGTCATTAATGAAATCTTGTTTAAGTAACTTGATATTTATTCTATTTTGTTTCAGATTTCCATGCCTACCTGTTGATCCTATCCTCTTTGGAATTGTTTCCCTTTGTGTCCTTGACCTTGAGAGCATGGCTTCCTACGCAGCCCACAACAACAGCACTGGGGGGACCCTCAACTTTGCCTTCTCCCCAAATCACCCGGTCACAACAATGGTGCCCAACTCAACAACGACAATCACGCCAGGCTTCGATGCGGAAAACTGCACAGCCAACTTTATACCAGGAGTACTTAGTGAATCAGCCGCCATTGGACTGCAGAACTTCAACAACAGTTATGGCCAATACCATGGATACATCAGTGCCATAGTCTGTTTGTTTGGCTTCATTGCCAACATCGCAAATATCATTGTTTTAACACGAAAGAATATGATCTCGTCAACTAACACCATTTTGATGTGGCTGGCAGTGGCAGATTTGTTGACAATGATGTCCTATTTTCCATTTGCACTTCACTTCTACATCCTGAGGGATGTCCGGTTGAACATGTTTACAACATTATACCAGGGCTGGATATGGTTCTTGATGTTCCACATTAACTTTAGCATTGTTTGCCACACAGTTGCAATATGGCTGACAATTGCACTAGCCATTTTCAGGTACATTTATATCTGCATGCCCACACGTGGGAGTATATACTGCAGTTTGAGAAGAGCTAAAATCACAATATTCATTGTATATTTGCTTACATTTCTCATCTGTATCCCAAATTATATTATAAATAGAATAGCCACCCTCACGGTGAACATCAGCAGCAGCCAACAACAGAATCTCAACCCCAACGAGACAGAGGTGATTGCTTACTTCCCAAACCCATGGAGAGATTCATCTGTGGCTGTCATCATTCAGCAAATCAACAACTGGATCCAGGCCATCTTCATCAAGCTGATTCCATGTGTGATGCTCATGACATTGACCATCCTGCTCATACATGCAATGCACAAGGCTTACCGCAAACGCATGAGGTTAAAATCCGAAGGCCGAAAAGCAGAATCTGACAAGCACGGTGAACACAACAGAACGACAGGGATGTTGTTGGCGGTTGTTGGTCTTTTCATGATTACAGAATTGCCACAAGGGCTGCTGACGTTGATGAACATATTCATTCCGTGTTTTCAGCGCAAGGTCTACAACAACCTTGGCGATCTCCTGGACATCATGGCACTCCTCAACAACTCAATCAACTTCGTCCTCTACTGCACCATGAGCAAGCAGTTCAGGGACACCTTCATGACAGTCTTCTGCAAGTTCTGTACAAAGAATAGACCAGGATGGCTGAAGTTGAAAGTTGTCAAATCTTCCAACGGCAACACACACAATGATGTTACAAACCATACAAATGTGTAACAATGGGCACATGTTGCATGGATATAAACTGTGAAGAAATGGATTCAGGTACATTTGTTCAACATCTTGTCAAGAAAAGATGGCTGTTCAAGAATTCAGATCAGTAGTGTCTCTTGATGCCACTGGCTACAAAGATTGTCATAGGTTGTACAGGAATATGAGTATATCTGCTCTGCAAAAAAATGTGTAAAAATCAACGAGGGTGTTGTGTTAGATGTGTGGAAAGTTAGGACTGTTTCCAGACCTTCTGTCATTTTAAAAGCACTGGTGGAAAGGATGCTTACCTGATGAAAATTTTTCTGAAACTTACTGGGTAGTGAAACCAAAGACAGTGGTAAAACATCAAAGACTGGCTTATAACCATGAAATTTAATGTGTAGGATTATTGAAAGCAAAAGAGTATTAACTGCTCTAAACAGAATCCATTGAAAACAGCCTCAGATTGTGAAGGACTGTATATGTGAAAATATTTCAGGTAAGGATGGTGATGATGAAGGTGATGATCATGTTGATGATGACAATGATGGTGGTGATGATGAAGAAGAAGATGATGATGATGATGGTTATGATAACCAAACTAGCTTGGGACAATGACCATTAGCTTTGAGTCTGAAGCCGTGAAAATATATCAATTGGGTATTGATTCCTTGTTTCTGTGTTGGGTGATTAGAACTGATGAGTACAGTGACAAGTCCGAAGGACAGAATCTTTCTGTAATCCATGTTAAACATCATGTGTTGAAAACGTGACCTCTAGGTCAGTATAGGGTCAGTGACACGAACACATTGACCTTAATCACAGTATCCTAAAAATTCACCTTGATAGCTGTGTCTTTGACCTGTAATGCTTTCATTTTGTGTAAAAATGGAAAGATTAAAAGTGAATAACGTCACCAAATAAGATATCTGACAAAAGTTCCATGACTTTCCAGTGTGGTCACAATCAGAGAAGAAGAAAAGGCGTGAATTTTTCAGACTTGAACCTCAGAAGAGTGGAGCTGCTCCTGTCACAGTTCAATGCTAGATCACACCAGCATTACGACCCCTTGCTGTGATTGGTCAGCTCGCTCATGAACTGAACATGTTCAAGTTTTGATGGACTCTCTCTTAGAAGAATTTGTCAAAATTAAATGTAATTGCAAACGCCAAAGGTGACACTGAACGATAGTGATCACCAAGGGAGCATTAACCTTTTCTCTGCTGTAAACAAATGTTAAACCTTACCAGCAGGCGAAAGGTTAACAGGCTTTATGTAAATAGGTTTTTGATCAATGTGAAAAATACCTGAGATTTGAATGAATAAAATATTTCCCCCTGCAGAGATAGAATGAACAAAAGCTGAGGGTGAAATAGAGACAGTTTATAAATACTGACAGCCCTGGGCTTTGCAGATCACAACACAGAGAAGTTGCAAACACATGTGAACTTGATAGATCTTGTATGTACAATAAATGGACCAAACATAGCTACACTGTGAAAACAAAGTATATTTTAAGTGAAGTCCGTTGCTTGTTGTCAGTGTAGATTATTAAAGGAATGTATATATGGATTTCATGTGGCGTCCAGCTGACTTCTAACAGGCAATAAGTCGTGTTTAATTTAACATCTTTTTGTGAAATCAATTCAATATTTCAGGTATTTGAAAATGTTTTGAATTTTTTTAGGTAGTTCTATATGAAATTGATATGTAATGTTTGACTTAAACATCTTTAATATTATCATTATTTTAAAATCTAGTAAGATATAGTGGTTAGGATTAAAGTCTTAAGTTGCATTCAGAGTCTTTGAACATTGTATAAAATGATATACTTGAAATATTTTAGGAGTTCTTAATAATATCTTGTTAATTCTATAGTTTCATATCTTTTGTGTAAAAGATATGTTTATGTCTTACGAATTTAGCCGATTGTCCATTTCTGTGTGATTTTATGCCTCTTCTCTAACTTTTCTCACAGTAACTTTGTGATCCAGTAAAAAAAAACATTGCATGGAATTACCTTAAGTACTATATTAGATTTCATTCAATAGAAATTACTAACAAACCAAACATTTGCATTTACATCAATATTGGTTTCCAATTTAAAAACTAAATTTCATTTTAAAATCTTTTCGGGTTTTCAATAAGATACATTTAATGAAATAATAAAAGGTTTGCTATATTCACTATAACACTAAGAGAACTTTAATCTTTGAAAAATCCCCAAAAATGCTTTGTGGAAGAAGGCCTATGACAGTAATTTGATATTTTTCTTTCAGGCAATACAATTTTTCTTACTCTTGTTTCAATATAAACTTGAGCAATATGTATATTTATAAGATTGAAATATAATTGAAACGGTCACATATCAAATGTATATAAACCAGCTGTATATATTCTTTACTGAAAAAGTAGTTAAACTATTGTATTGTGATATGATTGTTTGATTGGTCTATTGAATAAGATCATTGTTGTA
Organism: Phorcus lineatus; assembly: GCA_921293015.1. NCBI lineage: Eukaryota > Metazoa > Mollusca > Gastropoda > Trochida > Trochidae > Phorcus > Phorcus lineatus. The sequence continues at coordinate 23,857,261 of OV121088.1, read as the reverse complement.
AAATTATTCTTTCATAGGAGTGAAATGTTATGATGTATTTAACTATTGTTATTGGTGAGACATGTACTTGTATATATGTTTTGTATATATTATAGATGTTTTGTTGTTGAATACATTCTCCTTTAGTGCTTGAGGGAGCAGATGAAAGTTGTTATTATTAAGTTTGAATATTTCAAGGTTTCTTTAAATGATTTATTTACAAAAAGGCATGTTAAAAACATATAGATAAACAATCTGCCATATACCTTAAAGTTCAAATATTTTTAGACCATCAAAATTCTGTTAAATTTTGAGCATTTATTTCAATAAATTTACACTCCTTATTATTATGAAACTGTAAAATTGAAAAAGATAATAAAAAAAATGTTTGTGAGAATCATGCTTAAAGATTCTGAGCATAAATCTCTCTGCTATTGTCACATCATACAATTATTTATCTATATTTATTAATTTTGTGATGCTTTTATCAATTGCATTTAAGTCATATTTACTAAAATGAAACCATCTTCATCTGACCGATTTGTATAGCGTTATACTGACAATCCTTTTTTGTTAATTATTATGAAACATGTTAAGTGCTTTTATTCACATATAATGAGAAATGTATCCTTTGGGGCTTGGCACCTGTACTTTGCTAAACATGTGTATGAAGTCACCCAGTTTCTGTTGCTTCATTTGAGAATCTTGACAAGGGATTATGCTGTAGAGATCTGGACCTCCTTTCACAAAGTGATCATATGTCACTGTGGTAACCTTTGTGAAATGTTAATGAAAGGGAGTTAAGGTTAACCTTAGTAAATTTTGCTTTAGTGAAAGGAGGTCCAGTGCATGAGTTATAGCTTTTGACGTAATGCCACATTGAAATTCAGTGCAGCTTTGATAGTTCAAACCAACGCTTCCAAGAATCACTGCAATAGATATCACCAGCGGTATTGCACTTATTTCTGTTCCAACAGGGCATGTGCCATGAGTGAAGTAACAAAACCCTAATAAAACACTTTATAACATATGGTAAATAACTCAAAAAGAAAAGAAATATTTTACTTAGCATTTGCTTACATTTTGCAATCAAGTTTGGGATTATCTAGAGAAAACTTTAAAATCATTCTAAAACAATTTGACAGTGACCTTTCATAAAATTTGTAAAAAGGAATGCAAGAACGGAAAAGCAAAGGTCTTCTTAGAGGTATTGCTGTTAAGGTAAATTTTTCCCGTTTTAAATATACTTAAAGCAAAATGTAAAGAATTTTACCTTCCATAAGTTTCTGAAATTCAGTAACCATCCAAAAAAGAGGACTTCATTCTAGCCTTGCTTGATAGAATAAGTAGAAAGTAATCTACAATAGGAACCAAGCATTCATTCCCGAGCCATTGTCAAATTAATTATCTTGTAAGAAGGCCATAATTGATCTGCCTGTGAATTATGAAAAGAAAATGATCATATATGTTTTGAAGATGGGTGTTGAAGCATATATCATAACTTCCATTAACAGCTATCATTTGAATTGAGTCATAGACAATCTTTATGTTTGTTATTCATTGATGTTACATGCATATATATTTATATATATACTAGATTTGTTTTAACTTGTGATGTACATTGACAATCACCTAGTTATTGATTATTAACGACTTACACGTAATTACAGGGTTGCAATAGATCTGTGTCCCTTTGCTTAGATGTGAATATTCCATCTGGTTGAGATGTTATCAATTTTCCCAAATTTCTTATTCTTTTTTTTTCATTCATTAACATTCAAGAGCAATAGTTAGTGTGGTTTAAATGAACTTTAAAATTCTCTTTGAAATATACTCCATAACAGAAACTATTTATTTTTCTATATGTATATTAATAAATATTTGATAAAAAAATCAGTTGATTTATCAACAAAGAAATTTTATATCAATTAACATTGGGCAACAGCTATAATGCCTATCTTACAAAAATATTATTGGCATCATTTTTGTTATTTGGTTTGATACATGGCCTGAATTAAGAATGTTTTAACATTTTAATAGTTAATGATCATGTATATTTAAAGCATTGACTACTTAATTTTGTTAACACAATTTATTATCATTATTTATTTAAAAAAATAGTATTGTGATTTGTCTATCATTTTTTTTTTTATAAATTCTTATTAAACAAAGTCTGCACAAAATCACAGAATTTTAAATCAAGGAGCAAGGTGGAAAGTTTTTTATAGTGCTAATGTTTCCTTAATAAAATTCATGAAGATTTGTGAAATCTTTCAAGCATTTAGAAGTGGAATACTTAAGATCTTGCTTTGTTTCTGAAAGTTATGTACATGAATCTGCTTCAAAAGATAGTTTTGTATATATCTTGCTTGAACATTTCCTCTCGCAGTAAATAATCTAGTGCTTAGAAGATATAAACAAATTCTTTCAGCAAGTTTTACTTTCAATAACATAATCTCTTCTTAAAGATTAAGTCATTTGTAAATGATATCGCAGGATTCAAATCATCAATAGTTAAAGATTTCTAAAACTATGGGGCATCCATTTTGAAGATACTTAATCATACTTCTACATTTTGGAAATTTTCAGCTTAATGAGCAACACCCATTTTGGAAGCAATTTAAGTGCACTCCTTCATATGGCAAATATTCAACTTAATTAGCCACACTTTAATCAAGTCCTACATTTTGGCAACATTTAACCTTTAACCATCTTTATTTTCATAAGGTCAAGAAATCATTGGAGGTCAATACAATTTTGAGACACAATATGAAAAAAGAAGACTATTTTTTTGGAAACACAACTTTTTTCTGTATCAATTAAAATAGTCCTTATTTTTCATCTTGAAAACTTCTAAAAGTGTCAAATAAACACTAACGCTTAAAACTTAACCTGCTTGCCAATTTGATCTAGGCTGCCGTTTATTAAAGCTGGTGCCTGACCACTGTTGACAGACGCCCCTGCATGAGACCACACCCACTTTTCAATGCTGCCACGCCCACCGCCCCACACTTTATACAGGTGAATGTTCCATCTCACATGTCGATGTGTCACAGTGTCCAACTTGATTGAGTGCCTGTCACCTTTGTGTTTGTACTAGTACAATGGCTATTTAGCTAGATCCAGTCAGAATGCAATAAAATCTTCATCAGTATAAATTGCTTTGTTGTTTTTTCCTCAAAAAAATGTTTTTTTATAGCTTTTACTCCTCAGATGACCTCCTGTATCCATCTTTCTACGCAATCCGAGTTGACTCATAATACCACTTTCATTAATAGACAGGAAAACCTAGAGGTTAGTGTGCTTCAAATCAAAAGGTCTGGGGTTTGAATCCCGCCAGGGACTCGGCAACTTTGTCTGCAGTAGAAAACTGTTCTACACGTAGTAAGGTTTGGGTGCAAGGTACACTGAATTTCAGTGCAGTACCACCCATGGTTTGCTAGTTCTAGTCTATGCTCATAGGTTTCACCGCAATGCATAACCATTGTGTTGCTAGCTTTCTCCCTGCAATAATACTAGCAGCTGTGATATAAGTGAAATACTCTTGAAAGCAGCTTTAAATCCAAAATCACCTTCACCTATCCACCATTTACAAAAACACTTGGTGAACTTTCTTACCTTGTCAAAAATTGTTTTCATGGTTATTCTTCATTTGATGACTGAAATTGTTGTATGCACATTTTTCAATGACTACATTTTAGTTTTACGAGACAGATGCTTGGTGGGAAATCAAACTACTTGAACTTTTAAATATGATGGCAAACCACCAGGGTCTCTGTTGTTCATACAAGAGAATTGCCACCATTGCAACAGTGGCTTTGTAAGAGGACATGACTTTGTGACGAAGAAATGGCGTTTCCAGAAAATGAAATCATATGTAAAGTTAAGGAAAGATTGTTTCAATTTGTTCATGAAAAGAAGTCCTTTCCAAAACTCTTCTCTTAATCTGTTTAATGCCTTATACACAATATCTTGAAACTTCAATCTTAATGAACAGTTTCTGTACAGTACATCAGTATTATTCTACATGAACAACTTTACCAAGTTGAAGAAAAAGAGAATTGCAGAAAAAGTAATGCTTGATATATACCTATAAAAAATAAGTTTATAAAAGTATATACCATAGTATACCAAATCACCACACAGTATGCTTCTTTGGTTTATCAGAACTTGACAATTATAACTAACAAGGAAATAAGTTGAAATAACATACAAGTGAAACATCATCTTAATCAGAGACATCCCAGGATGTTTAAAGCAGACAAGAAATGATAAACGAGAAAAGAGAGCTCTGTAGCTCCTGAGGCTTAATTATCACATCCTGCCACATCAGCGTGATTAAATCCGCTGATCGAGCTCCTTCCATATACCCTGATATCCTTTTAGGCCAAAAGCCTTGTATCGCTAGCTATTTAACCAGCAAATGAGACAACTCGCATCCAGCAACAGCAGCACTACCCAGATGGGAAATTCCGTTAAGTTCAAAAAAGTAGCTTCAAGCTCCTTGGATAACGACATATTTCATTGGCTTTAACAATAACAGATGCACACAGCCACGAATATCAAGCCGTACGAGCCATACGAGGGATTTTCCTCGAAAGAGATCAGGGTATATGGAAGCTAGGAGCTTGATCAGCGGATTCAAGTACGCTGATGAAGCAGGATGAATTATCAGAATGCAAAGAGTTTTAAGTAGCATTGAGGAGCATTTTTGGGTCTGGCCATAAGAAGGGTTAGATTGTTTCATCAGGGTCGTTGAACAGAACAATTAAACACTAAGGTTAACCATTAATGTTGCACTAAACTACCTTAGAGACTAAAGGTTATTTTAGCGTTTTGTGCAACAGGATTTTGATTAACAAGTCATTGTCCAAACTGGTCAAGGAAACAAAGGCAAGAAGTTTTAAAGGTGTTGCCCCTTACGGGTTTTAGGGTTTTCAAGTTGTAATCTTATGAGCCGTTTTAGGTTATCATAATGAGTATGTTTAAAGGATTTCCACTCTCTAAAACCAAATGGAACCAACTACTCTATGAACGATGATTGTCTAATGTTATGTTATAGATTAAATATATTTTCATCAAACAAGTAGAATAAAAAATGTAAAGCCATTGATTATTACTTTCTTGAATACATATTGGAAATGTCACACCTTTATGATGACAAATAATACTAGATTAATTTCATTTAAAAAAGTTGCTAAAAACTTGTTATCTTCAAAGTTATAATCAAGGCATCATCAAATGATAATAATTAAGTCATCAAAATATACATTTATACTTCCCATCCATGTAGATTGCATATGAATCTACAATGAGAAAGTTTCTTGAAAAAGATTTTGACATGATAATTTTCAAAAAAAATTTAATACATCTAAAAAAACGATGTTATATTATGTCACTTTTCTTATTATGGCTGATAACAGCCGAAAAAAGGCCACAGGTCAGAGAGTTGATATGAGTATGATTTGAAAAATTACATGTTGTAATCTTTTCATCATATGTCACACTTTCCTGACCAACATAATCTAGGGAAATTTTAAGAATATGTTGTTTTTATTTGAACATTTCTTTTTACAAATAAAATTTTCAAAGTTACCGGTAGAAAAAATGTGAGCAGCACCAGGCATGCATATATTAATTACCAATAAGTAGAATGTTTGAATTTTTATATTTAAACTAAATAAATTCAAAAAGTTATCAACATGATATTTGTAGATGAAACAGAAATACTCTGGCTACACAATGGCTAAAAAAATTTACCATACAAAGGGAGATAACTCTAAGCTAAAGTCCCTCAGGCTGATATTGATATGGACTTCAGACCTGGCTGACATGACTGAAAAGGTTTCACAAACTGGGCAGCAATATGGGTGCTAGCTAATCTCTATCACATTTTCAAAACACTAAATATCATTGATAGATATAAAATAAAGAACAATATCACAGATTTTGATTGTCACTTCATTCCAAATATAAGGACACTTAGGCCTATAAGGAAATATTTGTGAATAACATTAAAAAAAATAATAAATTTGAATTTTATTTTACTACAAATTCATGTTTCATTTTGAATTAATCCTTCTTGATATGTTTGAGTATGCTATCAGCTGCCAGTCTGCCAGTCTCCATAGCTCCGTGTGTCGTAGTGAAGTGATGTCTGCTGTACACTTCCCCTGCAAACTGGAGAACTGGAGTCTGGGTAATGAAAAATTAAAATCTATATCACATGCATCAACTGTTAAAGAAACTTAACCAAGAAAAGAAGTTGTTCAGTTACCCAAGGTTAAAATTTGACCAGAAACTTTGAAAGTATGAAAAGACTTATTGAATAAATATTCTGTGGGATCGTGTCTGTTGAATTATGTTCAAGATGTCAATCTTTTCAAAAGAAAGTACAGTATGATGAGATGTTTTTTTTAGAAAAAGGAAAATAATGTTGTGGACCTTTTGTAACTACAAATGGAAAATTTTAAAGAGCCACTCCGTGAGTTGTTGGAGTCAAATATGCTAAACTTAATCAATGGTGTCATTTGATCGTGAAGTATCGACTGTTACGAAAAAGACACATTTTAAAACTTATTGGGTTTTTTAGTGACAATATGAAGGTAGAACGTCGCGATTATGATCGAAAACCGGACAGTTGTGTGCGTCAAATAGTCACAGAATGGCTCTTTAAACTAAATATTGCATTATAAATCACTCGTGTTTGATACACCTGAAACATTTCCTAGGCTTCCTGACAAATCTGGGATATTTTATGAATGTTTCCCATTCTTCACCCAAACTTTTGCTCAGTTTAAAGGCAAATCTGTTACATTTTGTAGCTGTTGTTTTCTTCACCTAAACTTTTCCTATTGAATATTTCTTATATCTATTGTGAATCTTGATATTTGATAAAAAATTCCCTTTTCTCCACTTAAACATTTCCTCTGTACGTGACATTTTATGGATATTTCCTTTTCTACACCAATACATTTTCATCTCTTTTATGGCACATGTGTGATATTTTATGAATGATTCCTTTTCTACACCTGAGCATTCGCCATTTCATCATTAATGTTAAACAAACAATGTCTGAGTAAAAGAAATGCATTATATTAAAGTGAAACATTGTCCCTAGTGCATATGCACTACATGTACTTCTCAACTTGTTAGCATGAGAACTTAAGAATATCAAAAAAAGGACCTCTTGAACAGTAAAATTGTTTCATCCAAACGGAGTTGATATACATCTTATCCAATTCCTTCATATGAAATGATATTCAAAGGATGTGTGTTTCAGATATTTCATCAAATAGTCACATTCAGAAGACAAGAAAGTAGTCTTACACTAAGTAAGTATGACAGATGTAAGTACCTTGTGGTCGGGAAGTGGTTCCATGAGAGTCTCGTGGTCCTCCAGCGGAGTGTCTCTGCCCAGTCTGGAGTAGGAGCCTCGCACGTACGGGTTGCTGTACCATGAACTTCTGTACGTGTACAAACAAGATTACATACAAAGAGTTTTCTGAAACTTTCTTGCATAACAACTAGTGATGGCTAACCTGAATACCAATATGACATTGTGAAGCTATTCTCCAAATGAATATCCTGTTGTTTAACTCTAACATCTGAGGTCAAAAGTTTGCTAGCCATTTTCAAATAACCTTTTGTCCTGAAGAAAGCAAGATGAAACCTCACATTGAGAGGGGTGACCATGACATTCTTTACAGATAGATGCCTGGATCAATGGGTGGATAGATGGATGACGACAACCATTATGACAATGTCAATGATGGAAGGCACCTTTTTTTTCATTAATATCATTATGCAAACTTATGCAAAAATCATATATTTACAAAGGGGGAACAAATTGATGCAGCAGTTACCTAAACATCCTCTTTGGCTTTGGAATTTCCATCTTTGTGAAAGTCGTTAAAATTTCCCAGCAGACTGCAATGACCTCTTCATCACTGACAGTTTCCAAGATGGTGGCACTGTCCCCGCTGACAAAGGTGTGGAGCATTTTAGGCTGATTGACCACTGCCTCAAACCCAATCAGATTCTGATACCACGGACTTCCTTTCTGGAAGAAACTACTTCATTTCAGTACCTAGGATTTTTGTGGTTAAGGTATAATTCAGTTTAGAGACAGGTAGACTGATGGAGTTTGGCTTGATGAGCTAAAAATACACCTTTTTGTCCCAAAAGTGTTGTAAATTGCCAATTGCTTTGTTAAGATCTTTAAGTTACTTTGAGATCTGTAAAACAATATATCACGTTAAGGAGAAGAGTTTTTTAAATCTATATATACAAAATTATTTCATTTTAAAAAAAAAATTAAAACAGTTATACCATTATAAACATGGTTTACCGATTGTGGAGTGCCTTGAAGTTGATCAATAAAAGTTGAGTATATGATTGACTTATGTTTCAGGAGCCCATTGCACCAAACAATCTAAACTGTTATATACCACTTATCCAGGAGAAATCAACATAAAATTTGAGTCACATTCCGTTTGTACTGCACCCTACCTGTGTCTTAAGTCTGCATGTATCGCTGGTTACAGTGACAGGAGCATCTTCCAACCACAGGAACTGGAATCCTGTACAGCCCTCTTTCCAGAACACATTTTCCCACTCCAGAAATATTTTGTTCATGGTGCCAAATTCCATGGTCCTTAGTGCCACCCTCTTGGCGTCAGGGAGACATGGGTTGAACAGAGCGTCTGCATTTTCCTTCAGATAGCCTAGGGAGGGTGTCATGATGATGTAGTCAGCTTCAAACTCACTTCCGTCTTCACATTTCACGTAAGTTCTGCAGTTATTTGATGATGAGTCCTGAGGTCCTGAATCTCCTGAGTTTTCAGAGTAGTCTTTTGCATCAGGGGACATCTTGGTAATAACTTCTAAGGAAGAAGGCCAATGAACAGTCTGAACAGGTTTTGATAGGACAATAGATTCAGGAGGAATGTCTTTTGCGATGATATCAATTATACTCTTGAAACCTCCCTTAAGTTCCACATGTTCATCTCCAGGGCAGTCATAATACTTCCCCCAACCTTTGAGTCCAATATGGTGCATAGAAGAACAAGCATTGTCGGCTCCCTGCCATTGTTCCTCCCAAGTAGCAAATGCTTTCTTAAGAGAAAAGGAGTCACCATCAGCTGTCTTCCTCAACACCTGCTGGAAGCATTCATCAAAGAATTCACCAAATGATTTTGGTGTATGACCAACTGGAAAAATCTCCCGAGCATTAAAGTGTGATTCTACTTCATCCTCTTCACTGATGCTGTCTTTATCACTATCACTGTCTTCCCCACTCTCACTGCTGAAGAATACTTCAGCTTCTTTGTATATGTGCATCAAGCTGTCAAGCATCTCATTGATGACCTCTCTCCGCACTGTTTCACCTTGGGAAGTGAAGAAATTAGCATCTTCATACTCAAGACTTCTTCCCTGGCCTGAAGAACCAACTTTAATTGATTTAGTCAACAGGTTGTGCTTCTTGGCAAATTTATACACACAGTTTCCCTTTTCACCATGGATCCATTGAGCTCCGAGGTCTAATACAGAGTTCTCTCCTGAAATTTTTTTTTAGAAACAATATCAATGGTAAATTGACATATTCTCAACTTAATTTAACTAATCACTTCTTTTGGTCAGTTTTTGAAAAGATTTTAATTGATCTGTACATAAATGAAAGCTAAATCTGAGAGAGGACAAAATTTTAAAAAGTAGAAATGATCCATGTGATAGGCAATGCAGATGCTTGCCCAAGTTACTCTTTTTCTTCATAGCATTGGGAATTAAAGGAATCCATCCTCGTTTCATTTTACATGACTCTCTCACAAGCAATCTGATTAAAATCAAACCATAGACTCGTTCCCTCCCCTATAAAAAAAATCATAAAAAGATGTTGTGGAAGCATTGCCGCACCATCTCCACACCACCTCCGCACCACCTTTTCAAGATTTTTAAGCAAAATTTTACCATTGCCGCTAGCGGAAGGGTTTGTGGAGATGGTGCAGAAGGGTATCTTCAGGCTATAAAGCAATAAAATATTTATAAAGGTGTTCCGGCAATGTATTAGCTACCCAGTCCTTCTTGTGGAGACCCTTCAGCAATATTGCCACAAGATAATTGGCCCTGCGGGGATGCTTCGGAAGGGTATCTTTTGGCTGTAAGGCAATAAAATATTTAAATATTTATTTGAAGGGGGGTCAGTCTCATATGTACAAATTCGTATCACTAAAGTCCAAGGTACATTGTCAAAACATTTCAGCTGTAGGTGTAGCGGTGTCTTAGGAGAAGTGAAAAATATTAAAAGTTGACGACTGACAACAGACGAGAGAAGACAGAAGAAAGACCACAGATAATGGACGACGGACAATGGGCCATACCGTAAGATCATCTGACCATCTAAATATTCCACCTTTATTGCAGTTTATATCATCCACACATAAGAATAATAACAGTCATTCTTCATGTGGACAAATGACTCCTTCAGAGAAAGAAAGTCAAACATATTATGCAAATACAAAGATAACAAAAATATTTGTAAATGATTTCGGCTTTATCTCATGTCCTCTACATATGTTGCTTGTTGTAAAGGAATTCATTGTTATCATATTTGATATTAAATGAGTATATCTTTTCATAACAGAATGTAAATCTGAAAGTAAACTAAATCTTCAATGAATCTTAAACAGTTTTGTTTTCTGACTTAAACCTCTACTGCAGACACGAGCAGGGAAATCTTTTATACATGATAAATTCAAAGAATACATGTTCATTGTAGTTCATTAATGAGAACATTTTTAATTACCTATATGTCCACACCTATAAGTAAAAATGATATTAAGTTGAGTACCTGACTAGATCTTTGTTCAGCCCTAAACATGTATTGAGCTTTCAAGACTTGGTGAAATATGTTTTGATTTTTTATTTTTTTATCTTTACAGTTGTCCATCGTCTCCAACTTGCAGTGTAAGTGAAATCATGTGGTTTTAGACAAATTAAGATTGTAAACTGTATAAGACCAAATGGAATGCACTTTAAAGAAAGACTGTATCCATACTAGAAATGGGACTCATCATTAGATATACCTGGGCTGTTTGCAGTAGCATGTTTTGTTAGCGGGAAGGTTTATTAGCCCATGTCGATAATGATGAGTTTCACTTCTATTGTGGACACAGTCTATACCTTTAAAAAAGTTATCATTGTTAGCCAGTCTACCAAGAACACATACGAGTCAAAATCCTGAAGGGTCCAATTTTTTGGTCCAGGCATATATATTTTCAATTTTAACAATGTTTTTATTTGTTTTTGTACTTTTAGTGTGTAGAAAACTAACAAATAAGTAAATCACAAATATTAATTTTTTTGTTCACTGAAAATTTTAACTTTGAAGCAATCTTTTATATGTGAGAATTCAAAAAATTGGCTGTACCAAGGTTAGATTATGAACTATAAAGATTAGTTTCTGCCAAATGTTTTTGCTATACAAACTTTTTTACTATTGCATTGGTTCAGCAAATAAAGAGGCTTTGAATGCACAGTTGCATGTCTCTATATATGCCTTACTTAAAATTTTCTACGCGATTTAGACCACTGTCACAGATGTTTTTGTCAATACTGCTACCATCACCAAATTTTGTTAAAAAATGAACACTAGTTACATCGTTCACAAAGACCACTTCTTGTTTTGGATCTCTTCATTCCTATATTCATTGAGACTTCATGATTTATTTCAGCCCTGATCAATTTCAATCATATTCAAACTCAAGATGATTAACGTTATGAATCTATAAGTTGTTCTTGTCAATACTGTCACCAAGATTTTAGAGAGAACTTATATAATGCTCTATCACCTTAATCTGATTGAAAGGGTTGATGAAAGATGCTAGTAATGAAATGTGCTTTTTGTCTAGGATAATAATAATTTTTATTTTATTTGAATAAACTTTTAAGGATGTCAATGCTGCTACTGTCAATACTGCAACCATCTAAAAAGTGGCAGTTTTGACACTCAGGGTAGCGGTGTTGACATTTTGTTGATTTTGATGATCACTAGCAACAATTAAACATGTAGATGTTTGACTTTCAATGTGGTGTTTAAGTACACCATTATTGAAAGTGATATCAACATATCTGTTTGCTTTCTGGTAAATCATTTACAAAGAATATTGGAATTCATCCTGACCGGTAGCAGTAATGACAACTTTGGTGGCAGTAATTGACAATTTGTTTATTTGTGTCAAAATATCAATCTGTTCTTCTCAAAACCGGGCATGGATACATGTTTCGACCTTTATTATTAATACAATGATTTCTTACTGAAAAGTGGATATCACTAACTAAATAGTTTTTTAAGAAAAGTGTTAACAAATTTTGGTAGCAGGAAGGACGGTATTGACATGTATATCAAATATGAAGCATTTTGGAGTTGTTCATACAGTTAATTGATACTTTCTCCTGGTGAAAAAACATGTCTATCTAAAAAGAAAAAGAATAAACATGATTCCACACATGCAAAGTATCCATTATAGAAGATACATGGTACCCCTTTGAAAGCAGTGGCAGCATTGACATTTACCTGGTGGCAGTATTGACAAAAATCATTCAAATATTCAAAGTTATTGATTGATATTGGTTTAAATAAAAACATATGTTGTAAATTTGGCTGTCTTCCAATGACAAAATTCTTCTAAAATAAGTATATGATTCATTTACACATTTTATTGACCACTCTTGCAGTGGCAGTTTTGACAGCTTTGTTTATGGTATTGAAGTAGTTTGTAAGATGATACACTAAAACTTCATTTTATGTCATTCACAACCTATTGAACACTAAATTATATCAAATGTGAAACAATATAGTATAACATAATATATCCCTAACATAGAAAATCATTATGTAATATGTGATATTATGAGTTTTCAAAATAATAGTATTGACAGGTTAGTGGTATTCCTAAAATGAATTTGCATGAATATGAAATCATAGATGTCAATCTTTGATTATGAAAATGTATATTCAGCTTTCAAACATTAGTCATAGATGAATTGACAAATTTTTGTATGTATGACATTAAAAACAAATATCTATCAATTTGAAAAGATAAATAGATTCGTTTTATCAATTTTCTGTTAGGATTTGTCAAATGCTGTTACCGCCAGAAGTATTAACGCATAATAAATATGATTATGATATGCTAAAATAATTGTCATACTAAATTACCAGACACTGGATAGCAAATTGTATTCATTGAAACCTTTTTATTTATCACAAAATATCAATTCAGAATAAAAGCTGTTTGCCTGAAAATCAAGACTGTCACCAATGAAGTCAATACTGCTACCAAAGCTGAATACACCATTTTACATTAGCTGGAAACAGACAGTATAATATTGTAAAATCAAGAACTGTAATACTTTATTTCAGTCTTGATAATTCAAACAAATTTTATGTAAAAGATTTAATTATTGAAGATAATTATTAAAATGTTTCAATGTCAACACTGTCACTAAGTAGGTCATTACTGTCACCAACACTGTCCTTTACTGCCACCTACTCAAAAATGGTGTTTTAGGGAAAAGTTTGATATTTATAACATTGTTTAAGATTGTAGTATTTCGAAATAGATTTAGTAAGTTTTTAACTTAAGATATCTAAATCTAGTTCTACACATGATATTAAGAATGGATTAGTATGAAGATGTTTTTATTTCAAAGTTCAGTTTATCTCTTGTTTTTCAATCGAAGACGGCAATGAAAAAAGTATTGGTGAAGACATGTTACCTTATAGGCTTGAAACATAAAGCACATCATTGGTATGACATGTCAGGTAGTCATAAATTTGTTTTGTACATTTTGATTTCTACAATTTCATGCTTTTGTTCTGGTAGCAGTATTGACTATTTTTGACCATATACGTAGAAGTTTTGATAATTACTTTATTATTAATTAGGGATAAGCTTGTATGTTTCTTGTTCAGAGTGTTCAACATTCAAACAATACTTGTTGGAATACATTTGTTTTATACATTTTTTAAAAAATTTTAAGCCTATTTAAGTTTATCATATTTCAATATCTGATGCTTGCATGTTCAAAACATTTTCTGTTACAAGCTTCTATCTGGTCAAGAAGTGAAACAAGAATTATTAATTTAGAGATTAATAAGCTTGAAGGATCTTTTCTTGGTCACAGGCGTGTCAGTGTCAATCTAGCCTAACTACCAAGTGCATGTAAACTCATATAATTGAAAAACATAAAACCCTGTTTTTCCATGGAGTTATATTTGCTTAAGAATTTTTTCCTTTAATTAATCAAATATACAAAAATTAACAAGACTTGATCATTATTGCATACATACATACATTTATACATACATACATACATACATACATACATACATACATACATACATACATACATACATACATACATACACACACACACACACATACATACATACATACATACAAACATACATACATACATACATACATATATAACGTTTTATATAATCTTGCCTATGAGTTAAAATGTACAAACTTCCTAAAAACCAAGTGTGTCTTATCTAGTCATCTGTTGTCATCGGAATTCTTAATGGTGAAAATATATATTACGTACTGGGTCAAACATATTTGATCACTACCGACTTTTTACCTTATATATTTACATTTATATGTTTTTAGATCGATCGTTATGGTTGACCCATGTTGTTAGGAAGTTATATCGTCAGTAATACAGTTAGTCTTTGTGACGGTTGTCACATGTTATAAGATGTCATCCTAAAGCTTAGTAATGTAGGCCACTCAGAGTAGTCGACGATCCGTGAAGTGTTGCAACTTGCATTGCATACCAACCAGTTTCTATCGTATGGATTCTTCCTCCGATTCTTTCTTGGGCTTCCAGAATTATTACGTTTTCTACTCCCCCGTCTATCAGTTTAGCAGCAGCTGACAACCCAGATATTCCAGCCCCGACGACAACGACTTTAACACCTTCTTTTTTAGGCGACGCCATGACTGTATTACGATATAGACTTACTTTTACTCAGACCATTGAATGTACTAAGGGAGGTAACTGCAGGAGGCCATGTATTAAACACACCACGTGGGTTTGTTTACATCGATGCATTTATCAATTATACATGAATAAAATGAATATGGGATATGATGAGTATTTATACTTGTTTTCATTTTACAGTTCCCGGTAAAAAGTGTAACCATATATTCATTATCCTCGATGTATATACATGTAGTTCAATATGATAATATAATTAAAATAGATTATTTCTGTTTCAGTTAAGTTCTATTCCAAAATCGATTAGAATTTTTTTTTTTTCCATTTCGGTTTGTTTGGTGATTCTGAAGAATCATAATTGATAATGCCTTGTCATGGGCACAAGCACGGGAGACATCGATACAGGTCATATACAATATATATGACCTATATCGATGTCTCCCGTGCTTGTGGTTTTTCATGTGTAGACAGGCTTAGGTTAAAACGAGGGTTCAATCAAACCAATTTACAATGTCATTAATAAACATGTACATTGAAAATTTAAAGTCATAGTCTCATGTTTGTAAGGCAACTAAACTGAACTAATTATTCTTCACGAACAAAATCTTATCACTAACACAAATATTTCCTGTCGCATTTGCAAAGATTTTGATGTTTATGCCCGTTTTACAGTTTTTGATGAAGCAGCTTATTAGCGTATGCCGTTTCAGACCGACGAGGTACCGAATCAAGTGCAATCCCATCGCGAGTACGAAACACCGGAAATCTAGTCATCGCAGCGCCGATACTTATGACAGACGCATTCTTCACTGAGTTTGCCACCTTTTTGTTATTTCTGTATTTGAAAAAGCGTAAGCTATTAGCTATTTTCATTGGATATTTAGCTGGGAAATTTTATGTGTTCTTCGTCACGGCCTTAGCGAAATGACTAACGCTCGCAAAAAAACATAATATTCGAGTAGGGTAGGGTAGTTTGAACTTCATTATTGAGGTCTAGAATGTCTGCAGAGTTCTGAAAATTGTTGCAAACGTCAGGGGAAAGATTTCTGTGAGTGGTGAACTATTTGTACGGCATTTATTACAATTTGCCTTGCAAAAATGAGACTTTATAGTCAAATAGTTCACCACTCACAGAAATCTTTCCCCTGACGTTTGCAACAATTTTCAGAACTCTGCAGGCATTCTAGACCTCAATAATGAAGTTGAAATCAATGAAGGAATTTTGTTTTTCGGTTTCAGTGAAAACATACTTAACACTATATATATATTTGTGTTAGTGATAAGATTTTGTTCGTGAAGAAAAATTAGTTCAGTTTAGTTGCCTTACAAAAATGAGACTATGACTTTAAATTTTCAATGTACATGTTTATTAATGACATTGTAAATTGGTTTGATTGAACCCTCGTTTTAACCTAAGCCTGTCTACACATGAAAAACAAAATTGGAATTCGATGAGAAATTTATAAAATCCAATGCCAACGAGGCTTGTCCTAAAAGTTGCTGGTCTCAAATAGGAAACGCAATTGTTTCAATGATTTATTTTTACTGTTTTTCACTCTAGTTTATTTCAATCCTCATTAACATGGTTCTGTTATGTTTCAATATCATAATCGCCCTTTTACATGACCTCTTATATTGTACCATCACAATTCGAAATAAATAAATAACAATGTTTTACAAACATGATATTAAAGTAGATATTATAGTTTATGGCATAGGTAAGTTCACTGAACTGCATTTTGGATGCTGAACATTGCATTGAAATCGCCTTCTGACTCTTAAAGCTCCTAACTTCTTTATATGTACCAAATCAGCTTCTTCACTTTGTCAAGCATGGCGCCATGGTCCACATCCAGTACTGAATGGGCAATTCTTAACATATGCATGAGATGTCTGAACACATTGATTTTGTAAGACTAAAATGAGTGGGTCCTTCATAACAAATCCAATCAAAATCTGAATCAAGCAATTCAAATGTTTAACTATTGATTGTGACTTTGAAATCATGCCTAACTTAATTGAATATGTATTTTTATACAAGTGAATATCTATGGACAGACATAACCGGAAGGCATGGCATTTTACGAAAGGCCCTAGGGGTAAGATAATTACTCCTTGTGCTAAATCTTCAGATTCTATACCCCAATATCTATCCAAGGACATAAACGAGATATATTAAAAATGTATGCTGCGACTTTGCTAATGAGTCCTTTAAAAGATAAAAAAAACAACGTTTCAAACATTGAATAAAGAAAACATAGTGAGGCTGCCTACTTATTAGATACCCCTCGTAAACGTATAATTACATTTACATTATCATCGGAAGTGTTGATTTGACGAAAGTATTCTGAAATTAAATTTCATACGGACATTGTGTGCTGACGTCGTTACACCTTTTTAGGTTGGTTTAAACGCCCAAGTATTATGATTTTGCTATTCCATCGCAAATGCTTACGGCCATATGGTTTCAGTAATCCATCCCCCGTGACCCTATTCACTGGAAGTAGGACATTTCAATTCGTGTCACATTCTGCTCGAACGCTGAAACATGTAAGCAATTTATAATCAGGATTTGGGAACGCAGACAGCATATCGCTGACAGAATATCAAAACAGCAGAAGCAATGCAATTGGAATATTAAGATTGCATTTTAGTCGTCCCTAGGATAGTCATGGACTGTAGTTCCTAAATTTAACCTTTATTTAATCTTTCTATAATTCAGCCTTTACTTTACCCTAGCGTGGCACGGACTAATCTCTTGCCAAGCGAGTCTAATCAAAAGAGGAGCATCTTAAAGGCACCATTGCACGTTTTCTCGGTTCAAATTAGCCATTTCAAGGTACATGTATGTGGGGACCCAGGCATTCACTCTAGCTTTCTATCGATGCAATGAAATACTTATTAGTCTTTATAATTTATAAATGGTCATCTGTGCACAAAACACTCGGAATTTAGCTAAACTCTGAACTGAGAAGAAAGGATGAAATATTATTTATTAAAGAAATGTTGTAAATTAACCAATTTGATAACATAGTAGTATCATTGTTATTAGTTTAACCAAAGTGACTGCCGTGTCCGCTTTTACTGGTTGTAAGCAAAACAATTTCCGATATCGTAGCAACGTTGCATTAAATACTTCCGGCCTTTTAAAATCAATTTTGTTACCTGATAAGGTACATATTGCTTAAAGCAAATTGATTTATAACAATGAAATGTATACAGTCGCGATTTTATCGAAAACCGGACAATCACGTGCTCAATTAGTCAAAAGTATTTTGGAAATGTATCTATGAACCAAAAGGGCAGGTACTAGGTGAGTGTTTGAAAGATCATATGAGCAGTATTCATGTAAAATTGAGGTTGATTTCAGCGCCTGCGAAATTATATGACTGTATCTTAGATTTTAACAATAATTATCATATACTTGTCATTTGGAGATAAATATGTGCGATGTATCAAATTACTATCATCATATCTGACATTTAAGTCAGTGTAAAATCTAAACAATTTGTGATTAAAGTCACGGAATAGCGCTTTAGTCAATGCATTTATATGCTATTTAAAGCAATATGTTGACAACCCACGGCACTTACAAAAATTTCGTTATAACACATCTTTTGATGAGAGGTATCTCTTCATCGTTTATACATGTATATACGTAATCCACACATCCATTTTATATTCACTTTCTATGTAAGATATTTCGCTAGCAAGCATTTTGCGCAAAACTTATGCATTACGAATGTGTCTTATAACAAAGTTTTCAGTTTTCAGCTTTGCACAAACAATGTGTATGTAGATCATTATAGAATTCTACCTCGTGGTGTAAAAATGGAGCACCCTTCCAATAATCTCTCTGCTGTTTTGTACGGTGCTCATGATCTCAGACTGGTAAGTTTAGATATCTTTATTTGTTTATTTATTTTGCATTAATTACCTGCAATAACAATTCTATTATATATTTATTTATTACTACACGTATTTAACCGCTTCTGTTAATGAAATGTTTAAAGGAGGGAATTGTTTTCTGAAAGATTTGCAGCTTCTTTTACGTTTTATTTCATATATTCATGATAACTATTTGGCCCCATTGTATTAGCACTAAACGTCATAGTGTCTCTTAACCTTTATAGACTGGATTTATGTACTAAATATATGTATTTTATGTATCGTACATGTGACACTGTAATAAACTTTATCTGTCTGTCTGTCTGTCTAAAGCTGGTAAGTTAATCCATTATTTGTCTGCCTTTTGTCCAGTAAATGCCTGAAATAACATTTGTATAAACAAACTAAAAGAAAAATCAATTTGTGTCAATTAATCGATAAGTTGTGACTCGTACTGAAAATGGCTAAACTTGAGTGTCATTATAAAGGTATAAAATCGTGATTTTGATGGAAAACTGGACACTGACACGCTTCAATGAGTCATTCGTAATTTTGGAAACCTCTCTTAAGTAGATACAATCTTGAATATTAATTTTGAATTCATAGTTTTTGAAAGATTTATAACATTTTCAAGTATTCAAGTAAGTGGAACTTCGGTTACGGCACAGGGGTATTGTTTGATTTGATTTGATTTCATTTATATTGTTTTCTTTTCAGTTTAAGGCTTTAGGCTATTACCGCGTTTCATCTGAGAAAAGAGGATGTTCACTCCAGTGGGAAAGTTAATTTGATGATAAAAATAGAGCGAGAAATGCATCTCTTATGAACTAGTTTCTAAGAGTTTACAATTAACAACATTTTACAAGAAAGATATACATTGTCAGGTAAATTTCGGATAAATTTCCATTTTAGTCTTTAAAACTAGGTCATTTCAATGATATGTGCAGTTCACATTCAACTACATCGTCTGTGAAAAGCTTACAAAATCTACGTGTTACGACCTACTGCTTCTAGCTTACACATATATAACTGCTTAGAATATCTTGTTTCAGAAAATCTACTTATTTCAACTGATATCGATTTATTCCCTGAAAGGTTCAATACATTCAGATTGTTTTCCACATTCAGCAAGCACAGCACCATTTGAACACTAAAAACTTTGTCCAAGAACATATTTAAAGATTAAATCTGAATTCTTTCCATAATTTCCCATTCGCGAATTCCCTAAATTTTAGAATAATGCAATATGATAGGCATTGGATAGACATTAAAAAATTTAACAGCACAGAGGAAGAGATAGTTTTAGATTTTGAAGAATCACGTGTCTTTGTGATGACTGTGTAGTGTTGTGTAAAGGTTGTTGGTCGTTTTTCCTTCAAAACTAACAATAACCTTGTTTTGGTGAATATGTGAGAGGTTTTGAATGAATATCACCAGTTTGCTTTTTTGACACGTATGAACGCCGAATTAGATATATTGAGACGATACCTGTTGACGATGAAATGGTTTCTACTTGTCCATTGAGACTCAAAATCCGCGATTTTTTAGTTCAAGCAAAGGGTTTATGAATACACTGCCAAAAAGTTTTAATGGGTTGTGTAGTAATTAATTGTTCGTAAAAAGATCAAGAGATACTTTATTCGGAATTCATTAGGGGCTCATGATCGCTTCTAGAAAAAACATGCATTTCTATATGACTATTTTCTAAATGACAGTTGTGAGTATATTGTAAACGTGCTTTGATTGATTATTAATTCAATTTTGCAGGAAACCATTCCTATTCCTGAACCAGAGAAGGAAGGTATGTGATCGGTAAAAATTACCCATTTAGTTATTTATGTTATCAAGATCTGTTCGCAGTGATAAATCTTGTGTTTTAAGCCATGAAGTATATAAGTTATTACCCTTATTTTCTAAAATCATTTCCTTTCAGATGACGATTTGAAAACGTATCGATGAAGCATCAAAGATCTTTATCGTTACGCTAAGTGACAAAAAAATTGATTCTTTTTCATACGACACTTCAAAGAACAACTGAACAGAACTCTACTGCTAAATTATATGATTATTTGTCAGTGTTAAAGTAGTGTTACGTAAAATTTGGTATCGATATACGTTGAATGTCAAATGTCATAACAATAAATTTTAAAACGACCAATGTTCTTAATTTGAAATAGATAAAACATTTTCTAATACAAGGTAGTTAAAAGTCAACACAACATCGTTATCTCTTACTTTAAATGCCCTGTTTTATTATTCCAGAAGTTCAGTTGAAGGTTTTGAACTGCGGTTTGTGTGGTACTGATCATCAAATAGTTGAGGATTATAAATGCGGTACGCTCGAGTTTCCACACCCGTTTATCCTTGGTCATGAGACCTGTGGCGTTATCACCAAACTGGGTGACGGTGTAAATCGTCTAAAAGTTGGTATGTATGGTCTGTTTCTTAAAACTTTTCCATTTTTAGCTCATCAGGTCTGAAAGACCCGATGGGCTTATGGCATGGCAAGGCGTCCGGCGTCCGTCCATCCGTCCGTCCATCCGTCCGTAAACTTTTCACTTTTTCGACTTCTTCTCCAGAACCAATGACTCTAGAGAGCTGAAATTTTATGTGCATACTCCTTGGCAAATGGGGATTCTAAATTGTAGATTTCGTGACCCCATGACCCCAAATGGGGTCACAAGGGTCAAAACCTTAAAAATCTATTTTAATCTTCTTCTCCAGTTCCAAAAGGTCCAGAGAGCTGAAAAGGTGTGTGTAGACTCCTTGGGCACTGGACATTCTAAATTGTAGATTTTGTGACCCCATGACCCCAAATGAGGTCACAGGGGTCAAAACATGAAAAACCTATTTTCATCTTCTTCTCCAGTTCCAAAAGGTCCAGAGAGCTGAATAGTTGTGTGTAGACTCCTTGGGCACTGGAGATTCTAAATTGTAGGTTTGGTGACCCCATGACCCCAAATGGGGTCACAGGGGTCAAAACCTGAAAAACCTAATTTCATCTTCTTCTCCAGTTCCAAAAGGTCTAGAGAGCTGAAAAGGTGTGTGTAGACTCCTTGGCCAGCGGGGATTCTAAATTGTAGGTTTGCTGACCCCATGACCCCAAATGGGGTCACAGGGGTCAAAACCTAAAAAAACTAATTTCATCTTTTTCCCTAGTTCCAAAAGGTCCAGAGAGCTGAAAAGTTGTGTGTAGACTCCTTGGGCACTGGACATTCTAAATTGTAGATTTTGTGACCCCATGACCCCAAATAAGGTCACAGGGGTCAAAACCTAAAAAACCTAATTTCATCTTCTTCTCCAGTTCCAAAAGGTCCAGAGAGCTGAATAGTTGTGTGTAGACTCCTTGGGCACTGGAGATTCTAAATTGTAGGTTTTGTGACCTCATGACCCCAAATGAGGTCACAGGGGTCAAAACCTAAAAAACCTAATTTAATCTTTTTCCCTAGTTCCAAAAGGTCTAGAGAGCTGAAAAGGTGTGTGTAGACTCCTTGGCCAGCGGGGATTCTAAATTGTAGGTTTGCTGACCCCATGACCCCAAATGGGGTCACAGGGGTCAAAACCTAAAAAAACTAATTTCATCTTTTTCCCTAGTTCCAAAAGGTCCAGAGAGCTGAAAAGTTGTGTGTAGACTCCTTGGGCACTGGACATTCTAAATTGTAGATTTTGTGACCCCATGACCCCAAATAAGGTCACAGGGGTCAAAACCTAAAAAACCTAATTTCATCTTTTTTCCTAGTTCCAAAAGGTCTAGAGAGCTGAAAAGGTGTGTGTAGACTCCTTGGCCAACGGGGATTCTAAATTGTAGGTTTGCTGACCCCATGACCCCAAATGGGGTCACAGGGGTCAAAACCTAAAAAAACTAATTTCATCTTTTTCCCTAGTTCCAAAAGGTCCAGAGAGCTGAAAAGTTGTGTGTAGACTCCTTGGGCACTGGACATTCTAAATTGTAGATTTTGTGACCCCATGACCCCAAATGAGGTCACAGGGGTCAAAACATGAAAAACCTATTTTCATCTTCTTCTCCAGTTCCAAAAGGTCCAGAGAGCTGAATAGTTGTGTGTAGACTCCTTGGGCACTGGAGATTCTAAATTGTAGGTTTTGTGACCTCATGACCCCAAATGAGGTCACAGGGGTCAAAACATGAAAAACCTATTTTCATCTTCTTCTCCAGTTCCAAAAGGTCCAGAGAGCTGAATAGTTGTGTGTAGACTCCTTGGGCACTGGAGATTCTAAATTGTAGGTTTGGTGACCCCATGACCCCAAATGAGGTCACAGGGGTTAAAACATGAAAAACCTATTTTCATCTTCTTCTCCAGTTCCAAAAGGTCTAGAGAGCTGAAAAGTTGTGTGTAGACTCCTTGGGCACTGGAGATTCTAAATTGTAGGTTTGGTGACCCCATGACCCCAAATGGGGTCACAGGGGTCAAAACCAGAAAAACCTAATTTCATCTTCTTCTCCAGTTCCAAAAGGTCTAGAGAGCTGAAAAGGTGTGTGTAGACTCCTTGGCCAGCGGGGATTCTAAATTGTAGGTTTGGTGACCCCATGACGCCAAATGGGGTCACAGGGGTCAAAACCTAAAAAACCTAATTTCATCTTTTTTCCTAGTTCCAAAAGGTCTAGAGAGCTGAAAAATTGTGTGAAGACTCCTTGGGCACTGGGGATTCTAAATTGTAGGTTTGGTGACCACTTGACCCCAAATGGGGTCACAGGGGTCAAAACCTTAAAATCCTACTTTCATCTTCTTCTCCAGTTCCAAAAGGTCTTGATAGCTTAATAGTTGTGTGTAGACTCCTTGGATTCTGAATTGTAGGTTCGGTGACCCCTTGACCCCAAATGGGCAATGGGCCTTTTTTATTTGATTGTGAATAACTCGGACGTTGGGACAGGCTATCTTTCCTACACTGCCCATGACCCCATGGTCTAAACCACAACACCTATTTCTATCAAAAGTCTGATGAGCTACAGAGCCCATGGCTCTATTTTTCATTACTTTTCATTTCGAGTAAATCCGATGATATGATTTAAAGAGACACTCCACAATCTCCATAGTGCCATATTAATTTTCAAACATGTAAGTACATGAATTACAATGATATTATATGAAAATGGGTGAACATATCTGAGATATTCCTAAGGATTCATACAGATTCATTCATTCATTCATTCATTCATACACATATATAACAATAAATAGTTTTCACGTTACGTCACGTCACGTTCACTGAAAAACGCTATCAACTATTTTTTTATTATCCAAATGTTATATATTTGTTTAAAAAGATGTCCAAGATTACGTTTGATTGCCTGACTCGCGTTATTGTCAGGTTGTCGATCCCAACTGAGAGTGATATTTTTCAGCAACAGCACATATAGTGTGGAACTAACGAGCAGAGAGAGTTTCTCATATTAACCAAATCTTTGGTTAAGGGGAATATAATTGTGAAATTTAAGACTAAACAAAATATTTTGACATCATGCTCTTCTTGTTCTTTGTCTAAACAGGTGATCGTGTCTCATTAGAGGGTGGACTTCCATGTTTCACCTGTATAAAATGTAAAACTGGAAAGTACAACCTGTGCAAAAGTTTATTGCTCAAAGGAATTGGCCGAAATGGTGGCTTAACACGATACACCACCAATCGGGAAGAGTTTTGTTACAAGTAAGTGAATTCACATTCTATCACGCATAGTCAATTTGTTATTATTTAATTTTGTTATTCATCTCAATTGAGAGTATAGGAATCTTTAGTAGCACGTGCCTATACTATCATTATTGCGCTGTTAGATGACTGAAAATGATGCGATGAATTTGAAACCGTACAAGTCAGCATAGGAAAATGACTAAAAGAACTGTGCTCATTTGTTACATGAAGTTATAATACCCATATGGGAAGATGGACACAGGCTAGTATTTTTCTTGCAAGTCGCGCGGGAGTTACACATTTTCCTGGCATTTGGATTTTTGCGAAAAAATTAAAATGAACGTTGTGCCGGGACTATTTCATTCATCTTTCACACTTTTCCCGACTGATAATTTGTTTAGCCGTATTCTACATTTTGTCAATGTTTATTTAGTCCACGCAGTTGCCATTCGTCATTTCTCAGATGTGCCGCCGCGAAAAAACCCATGAAATTAGTCTGCAAAATTGCCAAAAAAATATAGAAATTAGCCTCTATTGAAACAATAAGTCATCGCGTAAAGCCGAGAGTGACATCTGAAGATAATAACGTTGTTTTTTTTCTTTTAAAAGAATTTTTATGTATTTTTAGCATTAAGCAATGTGTAGGACGATAAGGATAACGAAAAGTGCTATTTACTTATACTAATTAACAAATCAATGTTAAAACTCACCAAAAGATGACAACTAGTTCCATAATATGGATTGATGGAGTAGATGAAATTGACACTGAAACTTGAGTAACGTTTTAAACTTCCTTTTGTCAGAATACCAGATAACATCAGCGACGAAGAAGGTGCCCTTGTCGAACCCCTCTCTGTTGCTGTGAAGGCGTGCAAGAAAGCTGATGTACAAATCGGCGATACAGTACTCGTCTGTGGAGCCGGTCAGTAGAATTGACAGCTCCGCAGAGCTTATTCAAATACCCCCGACCTCCTTCAGACCAAATGTCTCGTATCGCTGACAACAGGTTCTTCATGGCTAGATTAAGCACCCTTTTTCAGCCTATGAAATGACGTTATACAAGGTGTTTGAAGCTAATATCTCTAAATCATCGGATTTGCTATTCGGAGTATGGTGCTATTGCTTTTCACCGGCTGCGTATGCACCGAGAGAGACCAGGCCTGAATGAGATCAGGGTATTGGATGGAGATCAGCGGATTCAAATATGCTGAAGGTGCAGGATTAAGAATTATTTTTTTGTTAAATGAATAAAAAAAAGTCATTGCGAGATTGGCGTTATTGAAAATCTAGGCTACCTTAAAGAAAAAAAGCAACTTGTGGCCGTTTAATAGTATATATATAATCAAAATATGGCTCTGATCTCTTTAGCTTCGTGTTCCAGGCCCAATTGGTTTGCTTACGTTCCAGTGTGCCAAGGCGATGGGGGCTGGAATAGTTCTGGTAACAGGTAACCATACAACTTTATATTTCATTTTTTCTGTCATAATTATGTGTCAAACACCGATCATGATTACATATATTCACGCCTTTCTGACTGCTTCGAATGAGTTTCGTATATTAAGTTTTACTAACTGACGCCCGTCATCACTCAAATTTACGATCATTTTTGGGTTATATTCCTTTCCAATGAAGAAACATGGTAAGGAATGTACCGTATTTCCTCGAATAGACGCCGGGCCTCGAATAGACGCCGGGTCTCGAATAGAGGCCGGGTGTATGGCTGTTTTAGTAAATACACGCCGGGCCTCGAATACACGCCGGGTCTCGAATACACGCCGGGTGATCAGTTGATTAATTAATGCCCCCGTAGTTGAATGCAATGTTTGAGGTTGTGACCTGGACGAAATTTCCTACTAAAAAACGAATAGACGCCGGGTCTCGAATACACGCCGGGAGTAAAGGGGGTCTGAAAAAATAGACGCCGGGGGCGTCTATTCGAGGAAATACGGTAATCTTAATTATGATCGAAAATTCAATTTTCTTCAACGATTGCATACTTTACGTTAATTTTGTATGGTAGGAGTTCTCACATTTAATAGATTCAGAACAACTCATGAATTTATCTCTTTCTGAATGTTCTCTTTCAACCAGATATATCATCTGAGAGACTAGAGTTGGCCAGGAAGCTTGGTGCCGACTATACGGTAAACGTCAGAGGAAAGTCTCCGGAAGAAGCAGCCAAACTGATTGAGGACACACTCGGAGGACTCGCTGACGTGACACTGGAGTGCAGTGGAGTTACTCCTGGCATATACACGGCCATTTATGTAAATATTTCTGGATATATAAACTAAAAAGGCATTTTCGCCAATATTGCTTAGAACAAGGGCCAACACATTGTGGAAGCTATTGAGATCGAACCCTGTGCAACGTGCACCGCCTTAGAACTATACTAACTTATTTTTCATTCTTGTTATAGAAGTATGTCCCATTTGGTACGTAACATAATTATAACTTCAATTTTGTGTAAGAACAATAAGCCCCTTGTTGAGTTAAAACGTTCCCTGCAGTTTCAGTGAAAGACTTCAGTGCTTAAAATCGTAGAGTCGCATGTGCCACATTGTTGACGATTCATACAGAGGCGCCCACTGTTCTGAGAGGACTATTTTAAAGTTTTTCATTTTAGCTCAATATGAAGGTATGAAGTCTCGTATATGATCGAAAACTGGACAAGGAAGCGTGTCAATTAGCCTAGGTAATACTTTGAAGTTATAGCAGTCAGAAGGACAGTTAAGAGTTGATGGTGTTTGATAAATATATAAAGACTGTTCTTAGATTTTCAATGAACTTTCAATGAACGTGGCAGCTAGTAAAAAAGCCAAACAATATGTCATGAGAATAACGTAGTGTCTCTTTAACGTTCGTAATTGCTTTAGCTTTGAATATAAAACCAAGAAGTGGAGGCAATTGTTGGTATTGGTAGCATGGTGATGGAGGTTCCACTGGGAGTGGCTGCAATCACCGAGGTGGATGTACGTAGAAACTTGGGTTCAACTGATGTTTCTGATACACACATGCCTCCATTACACATTACGCCAAACATTCTGATAATTGCATAATTGCCACTTGGAATACTATCATTGGTAATTGTGGCTCTTTCTTTTCAAAAGAAGACACTAAGGAAATTGTTGCTCTGCAGGCAACGACAAGTGGAGGCAATGTAACGCTTGTTGGTATTGGTGATATGGTGATGGAGGTTCCACTGGGAGTGGCTGCACTCTGTGAGGTGGATGTACGTGGAAGCGTCGGAAACGCTGTTGGAAAGTAAGTATATGAGTTCTTACCATGTAATTATTCATAGTAACCATCCAATGAACTGCATCATCGCCTGTTTCGATGGTACATTGCTATTCAGGACAATATCTTAACAGCAATCGATAGGTTGCGAACCATCATTTGACTAACACAATTGGTAAATACCAATTGGTCCTCGATTCTATGGAATTATGCTGTCCTGTTTTCTATCTATAACCAAAGTATTAAAAAACTAATCGCTAACTAAGCGCTAGAACCTTGCGACTTGCTCAAGTCTTGAGTTTATTTTTAAACGTTGACCATGTGCATGACCCTACAATACGGTCAAATTATTGTGATGATGTAATAATGTATGCCCCATTTTTTCAGCCAAAATTTACATTAGTGACAATTTATGATTTCTTAACATGATAAGAACATGTTAAATCCTAACCCTGATGACTATTCGACCCTCTTTTTCTAATTTTTTCAAGCCCCTAAACTTTTGTTTGTTGTCCTTAAAAGTACACTTCCTAGAAAGATGAAATATTTTCAATATTTTAATTATTTCAAAATCTGTTACTTAGCCAATTGATTCTATTGTTTTTCAGTTTCCAAGTCCTCTGCAATATCGTAATGATATAAAGTTCTCAGATGTGATTTCTAATATTTTCAGTTACCCAGCTGCCTTGTCCCTCTTGGCAAACAAGCTTGTAGACGTGAAGTCCCTGATCACTCACCGCTTCAACCTGGAGGAGGTTCACAAGGCTTACAAAGTAGCGGGCAGTGGAGAAGCCATCAAAGTTACAGTCCGATGTGCCCAATGAGAACATTTTCACTTGATGTGTGAAGAAATACTAAATACAGAAAAAACAGTGGATATACTTTATTTGTCACACACTTCGTCACATCCGAGTGTAGTTTATTGGTGATACAACACTTTAGATCTCTATTAACTCTAATATGTTATTATTGTTATTCTTAAAAAGTGTAGCTGAATTAGCCGATTCATTCACTTACATTATACATTCACTTTTCCTGACACACTTACACTTTAAATGGGTTTCTTTTGTGAAGTCAGTTACAATCGTCTACAAAGATATAAGAATAAAGCAACGTTAGGATATGTTTCTCTTTAATGTCTGCTTGCCAGACTACCTGAACTGATTCTTGGCCATTGATACATAATTCATCTAAGCCTGAAAACTCTTGAGTAGATCTGCATGTTTACTCACAACATGACGATGTAGGACGGAGTAAATTCATAGCACAATAGTATGTACATGTAAAGGAGCTAATTTGACAGAGCCAATGAATATGATAACACAGTGTCTCAAGATAAAAAAATAACCGCCTAATAAATTATGATTTGTTGTACAGTTGTTAATAGGGCGTTTGTTAAAAAATAAAACAAATTTATGTTGTTACTTTCCTGGAGTATCTGTTGTGATTTTCCATAGGAGACAGAGATCGGCTATCATCTGTATTGTTTTAAACCATGAGAAGGCCCCCTCAGGTTGAACGAATTCGAATTCGGCGTCAACATTTATATTTTTTATGCATGGGGACATTAGTGATTTTAATCAAACTGGGGATTTGAGATTCATTTTTAAAATCAATTTGACCATATGATTGTAATGTGAGATACACACACTGCCTCTGTGTATAACTTACTACTAGGCCCTAGATTCGTATAAAGAGAAAGAATACCGATCGCTACACCAAGGAAAGTAGTTAAAGGTGTTACAGTGCAAACTTATTCATACCATTTACAAAGGTCCAAAACCCTGACAACCGAGAAATATATACATAATGTATATTTATATACATAGATATATTTAATATATACAAAGAGAATTAAAAAGATTTCGGGTAAAACTAAACAAACCATTTTCTATATTCTTGTGTCTTCTGATATCAAAGGCACTAGTGCACGATTTTACGGTTTAAATTGGCTATTTTAAGGTTTATGAGGACTTATGCATTCACTTAACCTTTCTATCGATGCAATGAAATACTTAAAATTCTTTACAATTGACCTGCTGTCAACAATGAAAAAATTTCGACAGCCGCTGTCGGCTTGGACATATAAAAAATCTAAGTTTAGCTGTGCACAAAACGGATATCTCAAAGACAGTTAAACGCAGCTGAACTATTATTATGAGCAGCTATTGAATTTTCCTATACTCTGAGCTGAGACCAAAGAATGAATTATGTTTTATGAAAGCAATGTTGTAAATAAACCGATTTAATAACACAGCATTAGCATTGCTATTAGATTGACCAAAGCGGCTGCCGTTTCCGCTTTTTTGGTTATGAGCAAAATCTTAATATTTCCGATATCGTAGTTCACGCGGATTTATTGTAGCGTAACATTAAATACTTCCGGTCTTTAAAAATCAACTTTACTACCTGAATACGTAAATATTCGTTAAATAACTTACGAGGTAGATTACTTGAGTGAGGATCTTGAATAATATCGAGAGATATGCAGAATCTGTGCAATCGTTGTGTTAACGAAATATTGGTGTGCACTAGTGCGTTCAAATATTATAATGTAAACGCCATATCATTGTTATGTCTTTATCTGATGATTTAAGTCAGTTGTGATGTCATTACAAAAAGCAGGGCATGTTTTTACATGTTCTAAACTGGGTATAATAATGTGAGACTCGAACCAGGTTTATCTGCACACCTCCATGAAGGTTGTGTAAGTTAACTGCGTGTTTGTCTATCAACAGCTGCATGCCGAAAGTTTGTACTTAGTAGTGTATCTGCGAATAATCACATGATTAGAATTCAGTTTTGACGTCAGTTAAATAACTTCAGCTAAAATAACAAAGGAACATCCATTGTCCATATGTGAAATAACCATTTTTAACTTATGTTGAGATCGTCTGGTCTCTCGTGCAAAATGTCAAATTTGATGAAATAGACAAAATGGGCCATTTTTTTTCATTCAGATTCCATTAAAATACTCCATATCGACTCTGAGAAAAAAAACCAGCACAGGTATATTGACTTAGTGCACGAGGAAGAAATGTGACTTATGTTTTATGCTGTTCATCACTTATAAGTGAAAAAGAGAAAAATGAAAATTAGTCTTTTCGAAATTTTGACACCTGGTCACATCAATGACTTGCCAGACCCGTTATGGTCAACCTCAGGCTTTGATATACGATTATCTAATGTTACAATGGATCTTCACTTCTGAGGTGACAATTCAGCATAATCGTGTTCTTTTTCGAATTGTTACGATGCCTCAAAGAGATCCCAAATTACATCATATGTGCACTTGGATACAAAGGTGTGTGAACAAACTCTCGGTTTGCAACTGTCCTTATCATAAAATAGGACATTCTCTCTGATACCTTCAGGCAGAGTCAGTGAGATAGCATTTAAGTCATGGACCAACGTGGTCGCAAAGTACCTAATAAGATAAGGACAGTGACATTACAAGTCCTCGGAGATACTGAATATCTAGCTCGCCAGATAAGAAATCAGGGCGGATGACGCCAGCAGGGATCTTTTTCCAAATGTTTAACAGAGCTTAGGTTCAATTGGGTTCATATCTGATGAGCTGGCTGGCCACGGCAAAACAGTGACGTTGGCGTTCTTGAGGTAGCCTCTAACTATTCGGATAGTGTTAGCTCTTGCGTTACGCCTCCAAACGGGTGGACCTCTCTAATGCAGTTCGGCGCGAGACGCTCGTCCCTTCGTCGATAGGCTAGAACCCTGCCTTCGTTCCTAAATAGACAAAACCTGCTCTCGTCTGTAAACAGCATCCTCTCCCAGTCACGTAGCTACCACCGGCGTACAGTACGTGTCCATCGTAATCTTCGTTGACGGTGTAAACGGGTCAAAGCCATTCCATGGAAGGGGCGGTAGGCTCGTATACCAGCCAAACAAAGTCGACGAAGGGTTGTTCTTGTGCTGATGACATGACCGAGTGCCGTCGCCGCTATTGATGTCGCCGTTACGAATCGGTTTCGGAGGTGAAACTGTCTGTTGTAGCGATCTCTCGGTCTTACCGATCTTGGTCTGTCCTGTGTCTGGCCTATCTGCTGTAGGTAGCGTGTTAACAGCCTTCTGTTGGTGGTTCGGCTGCAGTTGAAGGTTCTTGCCATTTGACGTTGGGAAGCCCTCGTAGTGGACATACCGATCGCTTGGTAACGTTGCGCTTGCGTAAGTCTCGGCATACTTTTGCTGTTCTTTATGTAACTGAATGTCTGCTCTTTCCAACAAGGGTATTTATGCAATATTGCTGCACGTGGTTCACAAATCATGCCTCAAAAATATGTTTTCCAGGTGTTTGTGAATGCACAATTCCAGTGGCTGCGTTCGATGCGATGCGTTCGTGTAGAGGAAACGATGCAGTATTACTATCATTTTCTGCTTAGAATCAAACCCGTACCAGCCCTCTTAATGTTTTCATGAAAAAAATAAAAGTGAAACCTTTCTTTTGCCTGGGAGTTTTTAAAACAACTTGATGAGGGGGCATTGTTAATGTAAAACATGTTTAGTGTTATTTCAACTATCGCTAAATGGGCAATACACTTCATGATCAGGAAACTGTGAATGAAACATGCTCGATGAAGAAGGAGAGAATAAAGGAGTTTTAAGTCAATTGTCAATCAAGTAACCCTGACACAGATTATACTCCTTGGGTCCTGGTTTATAGAAGTTTATGTCGCATAATTGTAATTGCTTCTTGCACATTATTCTATCGCCAAATTGATAAATGTTGCATAATTAACTAAACGAATTGCATAAAATTCTGCTTGCATTTATATTGTCTAATTTACATCAACGTAGCTATCTATACTCAATGTACTAATTCGAGTACACTTTTTTCTCAATTTCATAAAGGAAAAAAATTAAAACATGGGAAAAAATTAAGTTAATCCTACTTAAATCTTCTTTTTGTTTGCTTGAAAATAGAAGCTGAACATGGATATACAAAGCGACATTATTGTAATTATTAAAGTAGGGCAACCCCCGCGTGGTTCGCATTTTGGCCAATCAATGCTGTAGAATCACGAAATGTCCTTATGAGGCAGTTTCTTCTCGGTAATCATATTTTTTTAATGTTTAGTTTCTTTTCCCGAGGTAAGCCGATAAAGAAATGCAAAATACATGTAAAGACAGTCTCAAGAGCCTACTCACACGATTAGCGTATTGGATTTCGCCCTTTTGCAAGTGTCCCTAACAACTTAAGTCGTCTCAAAAAGACGCTGTCTAGGTGGTTTAAGTCACATATGTCAAACTTTTAGTAATGTTGTATCTTCAAAGTGAATTACTTAGTGTTGTTGAATGTATTATCTTAACAAAATGAAGAAATAGTCGCGATTTTTTTTAATGGACAAATGCTTGCGCCATATGCCAAATAGTCAAACGTAATTTATGGAAACTTTTCTGAAGCAGACAGAAGAAAACTTAGGTCATAAATATTGGTTTTATGGGTTGAATAATAAGTATCAATGTAAAATGGACGTGTGATTTGTGCATCTGCACAAACACAAGCCTTTTTATAATTTTAAATTGAAAATTGGTGATTAACATATTTGATGAATATTTGATATTTTCGAAATTATATAAATTATGCTCCGTAACATAGTCAAAACAAAGAAACGGTATAGATAAATAATACGATGAGTACCTTGTACAAAGATGTGAGACGGTAATACATTTATCAAACCTCTGTGTCTCTTCTTTGATAGATTTACGTGCTCTTTCATTTATAAGTCGATTTTAAGCCAAAAAGTGATTTTTATAAGTTATTACTATTAATAATATATTATTCTAAAAAATGTCAAAACAATTTATTACCTCAAATAATTTCAAAATATCAATCAGACAATTCCATTTTCATGTACATTTCAATAGTTATTGAAAACAAGGTGTATTTCAATCAATGTAAGATAAATATGATTGAAACATAGTTTCTTTAGAAGCAAACTCATACACATTTTCCTTGATTGAATCATTTTAAGTTGATGTTTATCTTAAAAAGACGCCATTTAATAGATCATTTCAAAGTCATTATGGACTCTCGAGATAGGAGTACGAGATTGGCAATTTTTCCATATTTCGTGACGTCACACGTACATCAAAAATGCATAAATGCATCTAAGTCCAAGTGGGTGCATTAGATAGACAACATCTAAAATTACCTTCACATGTATAAATCAAAGATGTTATTATAATTTTAATTTAATTTTAACCAAACAAGAAGCACCCTACACTCCGGCTCATGACTGAAGTTACGCATGCTTGTTTAAAAAATACTTTTATCAAACATACGGTAAAATAAATCTTAATCATATTGACATTTCGTTAGTCAGTCTTTTGAAAAATATCCAGCGTTCTTCTTGCCCATTAGTTTACTTCGAAACTGCCACACAGTACTTATACCGTTTTACAGGTACTCATTTTTACACCTGGGTGGACTGAATGCAATGTGGATGCAAAACATCCCCTCGGTGTCTCAGGCGCTGCGCGTTTCGATTGAGTACATTCTTCATAACCCTAGCTACGCCCCTGTGAATTGCTGAAAGTTCTTGAGTAATAAAAGATTATATACTTAATTTGGATGTCTGCCATTCGTGCATATAAACCCTACTTCAAGACAATTAAATACTGAAAACTTCGAACGGGATCTTTACATTAATTGAGTAATGCACATGCAAACCTATTTTACTTCTAGAGGAGTCAAGTAAGCATAGCATTTTCTAATGGCGAAGATACCCGACTGTAAGATGCCAGTTCTATGAGCCTTTTATTCATGACAAAATTACGGTCGGACGAACGGGGGTCTTAACGTGTCTTTCCTAGGCCCACAAGGGATTTTAGATCTGATAACCATCGAAGACACTGTAGTACGTTTTTGGAAGTGTTATTTCTTCAAATTTTCCTAATAGATATTAGTTGAAGAGAAATATATTATCTTCAGAGGGTCAGACAGCTCATTGCCCAACCTTATTAACCGTAGTCGTAGTTGAATTTATTACGTACCAAGCGAAAACGGACAGTTTTGTGTGAACACATTTAAACCATTTTTATTAAATTAATTCGACTAGCTCAACCGAACTTGGGTAACCTTTTGTAAAACCAAAAACAGCAGCCCATTTCAACAGCAATTCTTGTACAACGTATACGAAATGGAAGAAATATTCCTAATTCAGCCGTTTTCAACTATCTTTCTGTAAACAAGGAACCTTTTATATTTTTTACATCCCTTTGTTACATTTCACAAATGATTAATTAGTTTCAAATAGGTTCATTTCAAATAATAATAAGAATTTTATTGTGTCATTAAAAAGCCGTGCAGTAAGTGCATATGTCACAATGAATATGCCCTAAGATAGCCAATCTTAGCACAAAAATGCGAGTTAGAGTGCATTTAAAATCTTAAAACCTTAAATCTCACATGACATCATAATTGATGTGTTGGAAAGGTTAAACGATAAGGATATGAGAAATATAAATCGAACAACAATCAATACATACCAACTTTGAGACGTTTAAAACTACTACCCAGTTTGATGACAACTCCACTTCATGACCAAGGATGAACGAACGTGACAACTCGACATTACCACATTACTACATCTAAATTCTCCAACTATATAATGATCAGAACCTCACAAGCCGCAGTTCAAAATCTTCAACTGAACTTCTGTACAAATATGGGATGGCTTACACCAAACAGTGTTATATATTGCAGGTGATCTGTTGTCATATCACGTTTTGGGGTGATAAATCTGACGTTTTGATGTTACTTTTATCATATTTCATATCATTGGTCGATTTCCTGTAGGTTTTCGATAGTTTAACTTCCACGAGAACCTGGCCCTAATTGCAAAAAGCTCTGTTAGTGTCAAATCTCATTTAAATCAGTTCGACCCAGTCACTCACACCTAATTACGTTTCCGATCTATAGAGGTCGTGAAAGGTGACCTTACCATACAACCAATCGGCAGCGAGGATTTCAGCACGATTAATCTTTTTGCCGGCCCCTGATTGTTTGAATTTTGGAGTTGAAAGATGAAAGACAAGGCCACATTACACGACAACTATTATGGGGTGCTATTATCCAGGATCGCAGCGAGGTGCGTGGTATAGGTTCATGCTGATTTCAATGAGATTAGTTACTGTTGAGATACCAAATGTTTAGTTTAAATCTAGTCTTTACTGTTTTCCAAACTATGAAACGATCTTCTTAATGCGATATTTTAGTCTTGTTTCTTATCTAGACTTGTTGAATGATGAATTTGACTAAACACATCCTGTCTCAGGGTAAGACGTATGGAGCGTCAGCTTTTCGTCTTACCCTGAGACGGCATGGACTAAACAAAGACTACAATTCTCAGACAGCCACGGAGCAGGACTACTAATAGGTATAACATTGAGTAACGACCTTACTTGAAGAGATTTCTGTGAAAGCAGGTCCTGTAACGATTCGCTGTAATAGTCTTATTATGCAATACATAACAGGATGTAATCTAGCCGATGTCGGTCAGGAGGGGTAAAAAAATCTTATTTTTAACAGCTTACTTTGACAGCACTGTATTTACTGGTCATGCTTATGCATATGTATGACCCCATTTAAGCGTGATTTTGTTTCCATGTTTGTCTTTGTCATCACGTGTAATACGAGGGCTGACCTCATTCTTTCGCAAAGTCAGTGAATAAAAATATAATTTGTTCCGATGAATTAGATATGCAATATGGCTATTCATAAAAATTGCTTAACATTTGTTCCTCTATTCTTCCCGATGTCATTGTTAACAGTATTCTCTCCCAACAGAGGTAGCTTCGTCATAATTTCATGTACAACCTCTGTCCTAATACTAAAATTAAATAATAAAGGGTTTCTCGGTCTTGACGTGATTGGATGCAATCAAAGTTAGTTGTGCAACGACGTCGTTTCAAAAGTTTTCGTTCAAAACCCCTCAGATATTTCCCTATGCTTTTGGAAAGCTTACTTTTACTCGAATATGGACTTTAGCACTTGAAAATCGAGAAGAGCTTGTCTTAGAACAGAGGTTATTATAGGAATTAATGACGGAGCTTCCTCTGTGGGGAGAAAATGAGTTAACAGATGATATGTCGATTATCATAATATTCATATTGGATCATAGGTGAATTTTATCAATCAATTTAACACCAATCCGGAAAAATATAGATAGTTGGGTAGATGAGATAATTAATATTGACATGTATCTTAAACAAATATTAATCAGCCCATTAACACAATTCTAAATACTGAAATGAACGAATGTAATTGGGAAAATGAAAATTAATTATGCCACTTTTGTCACTGTGTGTCATAGACAACATGTATAAACTTATTTTATTTCACAAAATGAAATAATGAATGACGAACAAACCACATTGGTTGTTAGAACAGAACTACCATAATACAACAGAAAGCTAGACAGAAAAATAATAACCAGTATTCGTTCAATCGAATCATGTAAATTTGATAATGGAAAATGTTTTTAGGAGATGCCTGAGGTAACGAAGCGCAATTTCTTCAATGACAGTTGTCAATGGGATGTCCATGTGGCTGATTCATATGATTAAATCTGTTTAAACAATTGCTTTAGAATATAAGGTCATATTTGAACTTCTTTACTGCTCAGATTATCATCAAACGCAACTCACATTTATATCACGCATGCATATATTTCCACTTTCTTTATGCAACATTGACTATTGAATGTGGTCAATCATATCAGTGAATAAGGAAAACTTTCATAGTATGAAGGTTATATTACACATTTGGACAGTTGGCAGCAATTTCATTACTAACAAACATAACAAGAAACTTGTACTTTTGCTCGTTTCGTTTTAATATATCCTCCAAAATGGAACCCTTGAAGAACAACAACGCAAAGTATGTAACAATCACATCCAATTTTATGTTTCCAAGTCTTCCTAACTCCTGCCCAATCCCGCTTTTATTTCAGAAGCCCTGTTACAGACGCTGCAATCAAAGGCAAAAGAAACCCCGTTAAAATATGTATGGAGAGTTCGAGATTTCTGATCTTTAGCTATTTTTGCTCAAATGACAGAGAAAACAGAATCGTTCACCAATTCACACTCTTATCTCTAAAAACTTAAAAAAGGTTAGGGTCAACCAGTTCAACAAATTATTACAGTTTAGCTAGGCTGATTTATCAACTAATAATAGAAATAATGCAATAGCACTCTGTGGTTGTGACATATTTTAGAATAAAGATATATGATATAATGGATAGGACAGAAAAAACAACAATTCCAGGAAGACCGCTTTAAATCTATAACATCAATACAGCACCTCTTAGATGTTTATAAGGCAGGTGCACTGTCAAACATCATTGTTACCCAGGGTCTAGATTTTCGAAGCGCTCTTAGTGCTAAGATAGTCATAGGCTAATGTCAATGTATGCTACTTACGACTATCTTAGTACGAAGAGAGCTTCGAACATACAGACCCTGGTCTGACGCAAGCTGACATACTTGTCGCAAGAAGGTTACTACCGACAGACTGCTTTAACAGGTTTCCATATCCTGGGTTAGACACATTTTGAACTAATTTAACACCATGTTGACACCACAGGTCTCTTAACTTTTGTCTCAGTATGGGACAGGGTATCAACCTTCAAACTCTCAGTTCATCCTGCAATGACGCAGTTAACCATCCTTCATTCAAGCCATGTTCGAATGCTGAACTTCACTGATAGCAATCAGCTGAGCAAATCATTGGACCTCGTGCTGCCACCGGTGATTAGTGACTACTGCCAGAATTTTGTATCACCATCAAAGTTAGCCATTGGTTTGCATCGCTCTTTTAAGTTACATAAACAGCATCAACAAATGTATTCAACTTTAAGAAAAATAATCAATTAACTACTCTCGACACCATTTTATTTCTTATTCATCGTTAAATATGCTCAAAAAAATCCAATATTCAATAATTAAGCATGATAATCTTTGCATGAACAACAGAATATTTGTATACTAAATAAAATGACAATCACTACAAAAGATCAGCACTTTTTTAAAACTTCTCCTTTAGACCAAATAAATGATACTTGTACCCTATACATGCATGCAATAAATTTTAGGCGATTGAAAACACAGAAAAATATAAAACAATAGAAAGATTATGATCGTTAACAAAGGCCAGGACAGCAGTAAAAAAAATATCCGTTTGCAAAGACTACTTTACATCTCTTACGTAATCTAAAGATGGTCTTACTGAGCACATGGGACTGTAACTTTGATGGCTTCTCCACTGCCCGCTACTTTGTAAGCCTTGTGAACCTCCTCCAGGTTGAAGCGGTGAGTGATCAGGGACTTCACGTCTACAAGCTTGTTGGCCAAGAGGGACAAGGCAGCTGGGTAACTGAAAATATTAGAAATCACATCTGAGAACTTTATATCATTACGATATTGCAGAGGACTTTCATTTTACTAGCTTCACAGAAAGAATAGGAAATCGCACATTTAACCATCAACATGTGAGACCTGACAGAGTCAACACGATGTATCTAAGTTCAATCATGTAAGGGCTTCACTCCTGGTAAATCCACCAGGGTAACTTCAGCAACTGGTTGCTTTTATACCCACATTAAGAAAAAAAGTCAATTCATGTCAGTTTTCTTTTGACATCAGTTGAGGTAGGCAGTACAACATTTACTTTTACAGTGTACGATTGTCAGTAAAAGATGTTCAGATAAACGTGTTTCATTTATTCAACACATCTACATAGCACGATACATTGTCATTTTAGTGCCACAATGTCATTACATTACATTCACTAAACAAAGATAAAGATTTATCGTTAATTGTTAACAATTTCTTACTCTCCGTTGACGAAACCTAAGGTTCCACATACATCCATCTCATTGATTGCAGCCACTCCCAGTGGAACCTCCATCACCATATCACCAATACCAACAAGCGTTACATTGCCTCCACTTGTCGTTGCCTGCAGAGCAACAATTAAATCATTGACTTCCATTTAATAGAAAAGCTATACTTGCCAATCAACATATTCCGAGTGACATTCATGCCCTTTTTCAGAATCTTTGAGTATAATTGGAGCGTGTGTGTATCAGAACCATCTAATATATAAATATAACATATACTTAGAACAAAAAGTTACGCACCACCAGAATCTATGTATTCCTGATTATAGAGATGTATAAATTATATATCGCTAACCTTATAGGTTCCGTTTTTAGCGGCAGCAGAAAAAGAAGTTAAATCGACATGATAAGGGGGCATTGTGAATGTTAAAGGTGTTAAGTATAATTTTAACTACAGAGTAGATGAGTGAAAAACAACAGGGAACGGGTAATCTGAGGTGACACTACCATTGATGTATATTATTCTCTTTGGTCCTAAACTATGGAAGGATGATGTCGCCTTATCTTAATTGCATCTTGCACATTACTCTATCGCCAAAATAATAAATGTTGCATAAATGACTAAACCAATTCCTTAAAATTATCCTAATTTTAAACTTATGCTACATATGATCGAGGGGGCTACTTGGATAGTCCTAGCAACATGATTGTAACTATATTATACTGGTAAAAGAACGAAATAATGTATTTATTTTGGAGACATATTTACATAAATGGCCGTAGATATGCCAGGAGTAGCTCCACTGCACTCCAGTGTCACGTCAGCGAGTCCTCCAAGCGTATCTTCAATCAGTTTGGCTGCTTCAACCGGAGACTTTCCTCTGACGTTCACTGTGTAGTCGGCACCAAGCTTCCTGGCTAGCTCCAGTCTCTCAGATGATATATCTGGTTGAACGGAAATAAAATTCAAAAGTCATTGCTAACACATGTAATGTAAGATAGCTTTTTTTTTAAATCCTCTTGCGGCAGAAGTGTGCAAAAAAGATGCACGCTTTGAATGTATTTTAGTTTTGAAGAAGAATTAAGCTTATAGGTGGCCCTCAATACAGGTTTAAGAGGCCCTATTCATACATCTGCAAAGCATTTTATTATGTTAAGCCTTACCAGTGACCAATACAGTTCCAGCTCCCATCGCCTTTGCACATTGGAATGTCAGCAAACCAATTGTTCCTGAAATATTCCAACATCTGAGGATCATTATTGTTGAACTCTTGTGTATAAGTTTTGTGTAAAGAAGGAAAGATAGATAGTCTGTCACGTTGTAAATGTAAATACAATGTTATGAAAGAATATCAACTTTGTGACAAGCATGC
Source organism: Phorcus lineatus (assembly GCA_921293015.1). Taxonomy (NCBI): domain Eukaryota; kingdom Metazoa; phylum Mollusca; class Gastropoda; order Trochida; family Trochidae; genus Phorcus; species Phorcus lineatus. Next base: position 23,816,272 of record OV121088.1, on the reverse strand, counting down.
GTCTATTGTACTGGAATAACATGATACGCTAGTGCCACATATCCGAGACCGACGGATGGAAGGACTAAAAGACAGACAGAATGGACACCATGAACCCTACCGCGAAGCAACCATATGATTAATCACCTTAATTAGAAAGATAAATCAAATAATAATTGTTGAATCTACGTATATGCTCTACACAAAATATGGTCTGCAAAATGAGAATAACACCATATACTGTACACAATGTAATATTTCATTAATTCATGATTGATTATTATATATTATATCATAACTTATTATACTGACCGGCTCCACACACGAGTACAATGTCACCGATTTGTACATCAGCTTTCTTGCACGCCTTCACAACAACAGAGAGGGGTTCCACAAGGGCACCTTCTTCGTCACTGACGCTATCTGGTAGTCTGTGATAATTTGAAAAATAATCGTCAAATTTCATAAAGACATAAAAACTTTTATAAGTTTTGCAAAAAACTTAAGCGTCTTGAGAAAATAACGTCCAAAACAAATAACCCAGTCCTGATAATCATAATTTAAGAAATATCCTTATTAAAACTTTTGTAAATTAAATGCTGAAATTACGACCTTAAGTAATTAAATATTTTCAGCGTCCTTATGGATGTTTGCCATTCATGTACCTAAACCCTACTTCAATATGTTTCCAAGACGATCATATACTTAAAATTTCGAACAGGACATGACATAAGCTGAGTAATTTACATGCAAACCTTTTTAGGGTTTTTACTTCTGAGTATAACATTTTCTAATTGCGAAGATACCTAACTGTCAGATGCCAGTTCTATGAGGCTTTTACTCATCAAAAAAATTACGGCCGAACGGACCGAGGTCTCGCCATGCCTGGCTGATAGGCAAAAAAAGAAATAAGGGCTTTCAGATCAATGACCTTTAGAAATGGAAATGTTATTTCAAATTTCCCTAAATAGATATTAGTTTAAGCGATATGTATTATCCGGTTTCGGAGGGTCGGAGATCTCATTGCCCAACCTTAGTCGTAGATAAAATTAAGTACTAAATAAATTTAATATTTATTTTTATTTAAATCGGCAAACTCCGGAGCCACCGAGCGGCGCCGGTGAAACGCACGCACCGCACGGACTTCTACCAGGCCTCAGTCCCTCACTTGCAAGCAGAGCGTACGGACGCGTACGGACGCGTACGGACGCGTACGGACGCAGTCAAAATATGGCAACGAAAAATGAAATTGAGAGTTTCGACGAATGGCTTAAAGATAAAGGCTTTACAGATAGCTCAATTTCTAAATTAATAAAAGAAGATTTCCATAAACCGTCCGAATTGGCAGAACTGGACAAGACCGACATCGACAGCTTGAGTCTACGCCTCGCACAACGAAAGCTACTGGAGCGTGTCATCACAACACTTCGAGAGGAGATGGCGAAGTCGGAGCCCGTAGTTAAAACAACACCGAAAGCTATGACAACGAGAGACCTAGCATCTAACCTCGAACTCAACCAACTCCTCGACTCGATAGGCTCATCAAGTCTGAAAGACGTCCTTCTCCCAAACCAGCAAGACGTGGCACCCACCACACGTGTACAAGGTGAGAAAGCATTGTTTATAAGAGACTTTGTAACAAGGCCAAAATCAGTCGTAGACGACTTTCAGGAGCAATTAAGACTGGCGGAAAATGGTGAAAATCTCGCATTTAAGAAAAGTACTGTAGGTAAACCTAAACCAGAGGAGGTAACACCTGCTCAATGGATCTCCGCCAAACGTACCAAGCAAAAACGGTACGATTTTTGTAAACATTTTTACCAATTTTTGTTAGGGAAATGAATTCGAGTAGCTCAAACGAACTTGGTTTAATCATGTACAGCTCCTTTCTTATTTAAAAAGATTGTCTTGGTAACATTTCCTTTCCTTATAGCAAGACAATTTTATTTCTCTAAGAAAACGTGCAATATTGCCTTACAAAGCTCACCCACTTACAAGTAACAAAAGTCTTCCCGATTTATCGAGTATCTTGTTAAGCGACCATCTCGTCCTACTCCTTTGTAAAGCATAGATCCACACAGGTTGTATTTTCCTCTTTTGCATTTAATACAGGTAAAACAAGGAACGCTACCCTCAAGAGCAACACGATCACCTGAGAGAAAGAAGAAAAAGCCCTATTAAGTTTGTAATAAATATGTTACTTATAGCCGATTTAAGCACGAAAATTCGTGTTGTAGTGCATTAAAAGCTAACCCTTAAATCTCTAATGACATCATATCTAATGTTTTGAAAAGGTTACAGGACTGTTAAGGATATGAGAAATATACATCGAACTACAATCAATACATACCAACTTTGAGACGTTTAACACTATCACCCAGTTTGGTGACAACTCCACTTGCTTCATGGCCAAGGATGAACGGACTTGACAACTCGACATTACCACATCTAAATTCTCCAACTATATGATGATCAGAACCACACAGACCGCAGTTCAAAATCTTCAACTGAACCTCTGTAAAAAGGAACACGTCATTAAACCAAATGTGGGATGGATTATACCAATAGTAAAGAGTTCAGTATCTTGCAAGTGATCCTATGTTGTCATATAATTATTTTCGCTGATGAATATTATGTTTTAATTTAACTTTTATCCTATTTACATAAACGGTCGATTTCCTGCAGGTTTTCTGACTCTAATTAGGATAAATCTTCATTAATGCTCAATCTCATTTAAATCTGAATACCGTCCTACAGAGGTCGTGTAGGGTGACCTGTCCACCTCAGCCAATCAGCTACGAGGATAAAAATCATTCGGCACGAATAATATTTTAGCGGGCCTCTGTTTGTTTATATTTTGGAGTTGACAGGTTAGAGACAAGGCCATATGACACGACCCCTACGAAGTGGTGCTCATATCATTTCAAAACCTTACTTTGACTTTCAAAGCCAAATGGACAATCCATTATGGGAAATATATTTTTCATTTCTTCTTGTGAACATATATATGAGAGTTTTAAGTTTTGAAGCTGATGATCTGGTACTTCAGTAGTGGACTACTATGTATCACATACCGCCCTTTTCTGGATCAGGAATACGAGTATTTTCCTGCAAAATAAAGAAATATCGCATTAGAATACATTGACTGAAACTTGTCAACATTCTAAACCATTTTTTTTAACTCAATAGTGGTACAAACTGAACTTCCGTCCACTATTTTTCCTTAAAAAACAACTCTCAGGAGCTATGCATATGTAACTAGCAAGTAATTAAAGTTAACATAACCACAAACATATTTCACTATTGTCTTTGGAATATATGAATGTCTGATTACTATATTTCTGTAGTGCGTCAAAGGTCGCTACTCAAATATGTAAAGTTTGGTCATGAAAGCCCTTTTAATGCCACTTTTGATGCGCTGCTTAGATCTATCTGGCCAGAAACCAGTGAATGCATGACTGGTCACACGCCCTTTTTGTGACGTCATAAACAGAATCATTGCCTCAGTGATCTATACCAAAATTGTCTGTGGCTTAAGGTTTTGGCAGTTATGTGCATTCATTGTTTAATCTTGCTCGTTTACAACTTAAACTTGAATTTGTAATAGTATTTACATATGCGTTCCGTTTTAAAGGGTATATTCATAGTGCACAATCAAGGAAAACAATGGTTACTGAAGGTTAGCCTGGACCTAGCTGGACCTAACTGGTTACAGACAGAGCAACAGAGTCTCTGAATATTTACTGTTAAAACGTGATCTTATCAAACATAGGAAAAGGTCCTCGGCGGAGGGATGGGGTGAATCTTATTTGAAATATCAAGAACAATCGTTTGGTAAGACTACCAATACTATGTATCACATACCGATTTTTTGTTTTCCTGACTCATTCTCGGCCAAACAAATATGTCTTAGAGGGAGCTTCATATATTATACGGCATTAAGGTCATCCCATATATTCTATTTTTCTAAATGTTGGTTGTTTCATTTACAAGGTAAAAATAACTAAAAAATTAATCAATTAAAAAAAATCAACGAAAAACCCATATTCTTACCAGTGTGAGATCGTTTGAGCCGTAAAGAACAGCAGAAAGGTTAAACACACGTTTCTCCATGTTTTTCTCTCGAATGTAAACTATATCTATATTGACCTACACAGTGTACATTCTTACTTATTGCCACGTCAATATAACTTGTCTTCTTTATGCACAGACTTTTACTAAACAGTTAGATAATATAGTTTTTTTTACATATGCGTCCAATTATGAAATACAACTGCGACGTGTAGAGGTTTGGAGGTATAAAATAAAACAACTCGAAAGCTGCGTTATAATGGGGATAGTTGAAGTCTCACGTACGGTTGTCAACCTTGGCTGAAAATTTGTGACGGGAGAGTTTTAAACTTAGCATAAGATTTCCAAGGGCGTTAAAAAAAAGTCGAGACGCTATGACAAACATTAACATGTCCTTGCAAGTACATACCACTTTCCCTCATGCCAACAACCTGTCATTTTGCATCCTGCTAAATCAGCGTGTATGAATCCGCTCTCGCTCCTTCCTAATAATCAGGGCCTCCTTTCACAAAGCAACCTTTACTAAGGTTAACTTTATCTCCCATGCTTTTAACATTGCACTAAGTTTACCTTAAGGACTTACGATCACCTTTAGGCCCTGATCTCTTTCAAGCCAAAACCCGACTCGCACTCAGCAACAGCGGCACCACCCAAATGGTAAAATCCATTGAATATAAGGTGGAAGCTTCTAGCTCCTTAAAGATAATATATCCCAGTTTTGTATCCGACTTCAATCCCCATTTTCATAAACACAATACATTCAAGTAAATAAAACACCAAACAGAGTTTCGATGCGTCCTTTAATTAAAAAGATATAACGGTTCAAAGTGCGTAGAAATTGGCCGCCTCGAAAGCCCAATTAAAAAAGTCCCTAGAGTGGCCTGAGCTCTCCTTCGGCAGATGTGACGTCATAGACAGGACTCGCTCCGCGTTTGTTTGTAAACAAGCATATATCAATGGAGATATGGGTCGCATTCGTCGACGTTTTCATTGCGATAGAGACATGCCTTCTTCCTGCGTTGCTGCCAACTGTACTAATAAGAAATCAGGAGACATTCAACTGCATCGGTTTCCGAAGGATCCTGTCCAATTCGCGAATTGGACAAAGTTTGTTAGAAAAGAGCGAAGTGGAGTCCCAATGACAGGTCATCTGCTCCGATCATTTCACAGAAGACTGTTATGATCTTTCCTACATTTCATTGGATGAAAAATACTGCGCATAGCCACGAATATCAGGCCGCCAGCCAAACGAGGGATTTAGCCTGGAAGATAAAGAAGGAGCGATAGCGGATTCCTATACCCTGATGTCATTTTGTGACCTCTGACAGCTACAACCTCTGACAAATTACGAATCTTTTGTCGGGTAAAGAAATCCGACACAATATTTTCAGTGGTACGTTCATGCATACCCTTTCCCTGTATTCACAGGAAATGTGTGCTACGCACGTACAACATTGACTGACGTGAGGTGATTTGGGATTTACCGCCGTTTCCAAGAGTATTTCACTTATATATCAAGGCTGTTAGTATTATTGCAGGGAGAAAGCCCGCAACACTTTTATTGCAGGTAGAAAGCAAAACACTTGAGGCTATGGATTGTTGTGAAATCTGCGAGCATATGCTGGAACTAGCGATCCATGATCAGTACTGCGCTGAAATTCAGTGTAGCATTGCACACAACCTTATATTGCGTGAAGAACAGTTTTCTACTGGCGGGAATCGAACCCTGACCGCTTAATCCGAAGCCGAACGCTTACCACTGTACTATACTATGCAGGGGCGTAGCTAAGGTTTTGAAGAATTTACTCAATGGAAACGCGCAGCGCCGGAGGCACCGAGGGGTGTTTTGTGTCCACATTGCATTCAATCCACATTGCATTCAGTCCAGCCAGGTGTAAAAATGAGTACCTGTAAAACGATATTACAGTGTTGGAATTTCGAAGTAAACTAATGGGCAAGAGGAACGCTGGATACTTTTCAACAGATTGACAAATGACATGTTAATGTGATTTAGATTTATTTTAGCGTGTGTTTGATAGAAATATTTTTTGAAAATAAGAATACTTAATTTCTGTCATGTGCCAGAGGGTAGGATGCTAGGATTAAAAAAAATAAGAGACCCAAAGGTCTGATAGATGTATTATCGTCTAACATGTATGTACAAGGTACAAGTGTATTATTTATCTATTTCGCTTCTTTGTTTTGACTGTATTACGGAGCATACAAGTACGACTCGCTCATATTGGCCATATGCCCTAACTTTGATACGAAGCTAAATACCATGCATGGTGAATTCGAAAATATCAAATATTCATTCCTTAATATGTTAATCACCAATTTTCATATAGAATATAAAAAGTCTTGTGTTTGTGCAGATGCAATAAATCACACGTCTATTTTACATTAATATTAGTTTTATTCAACCCATGTAACAATATTGATATTTTGACGTAAGTTTTCTTCTGTCTGGTTCAGATACGTTTCCAAAGATACGTTAACTATTTGGCATTTGGCGCACGCACTTGTCCATTTTTAAAAATCGCTACTATTTCTTCATTTAGTTTTTAGATGATACATTCAACAACAGCCGGTTGTTCTCTTTAGAATTAAAAAAATACTAAAAGTTTGACATATGTGTCCCCAACCACATAGACAGCGTCTTTCTAAGACGACTTTGAGACACTTGCAAAAGGGCGAAATCCAATACGTCAATCGTGTTTGCTGTTAAGACTGTGTGTACATGTATTTTGCATTTCAATAATGTCAATAATTTTTTTAATAATTTTGCAATAATTTATTTCAATCCAACATACAGAAGAAGAATGAAGTAGACTTTTTTTCATGTTTTACCTTTTTTTCCTTTATGGATTTTTAAGAAAAAAATTGTACTCAGTTGAGTATTTTGCGTATAGGTAGCCACTTCCATGACTACGCCAAATAAGACTTGAATATTTCTTGAAATTTATATTATGAAATTGAAATTGAGTTTCTAACTTTCAAGTAAATGTATACAATTAAATTTTTAAACGCTTTATTGAAATTTCAAGATAAGAAACCGTCGAGGGAAAAAAAAGAAACTTTTGGGACTAATATTCAAGTAAATATATGCACAGTAGATTTTTTAAAAAATTCAATTTTTTTCCTGGCTAGATGCAAATTTGGTGAGTAAATGCGTTGGCATGCACTAGATTGTCACATAAGTATATTTACAAACATAGGTAAATATATTCACGTGAATAAAAAGTCCTTGCCAATGAGGTTAAACATGCCTATGCAAAGGAAGGTGATTTTCCGTCACTTGAACGTAAACACTTAGAGTATTTGGCCTTGCTGCATTTGACCCGTGTTACAATTCACACTGCTCTTTTCATATAAACTACCAGGCAAAAGATATTCTCTTCGAAAAGCATATAAATATCGGCATTTAATTTGCCCCAATACAAAAGGGAAGAGACAGGGGGTCAATATTAAAAATTACACAAATGTGGAGTTAAAAGACAATTACACAGAAACTCCAAGTAGTCACAGGAATCACGGAGTCTGTCATCAGTAGCGAGTGTGACCACTCTGGGCATCAATACAAGCAGTCGTCAGGCGTCGGATGACGTCAGCAGGGCTAGGGATCCAGTTCCAAATGTTTAACAGAGCTTGCTCAAGCTCCTGCTGGTTGTTTGAAGGTGGCACAATCTGTTTCAAATGGCGGTCAAGGTGTTCAATGGGGTTCATATCTGGTGAGTTGGCTGGCCACAGAAAAACAGTGACGTTGAACTTCTAGAGATAGTCTCTAACAATTCGGGCAGTGTTAGGTATTGCGTTGCCGTGTTGCAATATCAATCTTCTTGGCTGTTATTGGATGGAAAGACGATAGGTCTCAGTACCTCTTCAATGTATCGCTGGCCAGTCGGATTTCCTTGCAGAACAACCAGCGGCGTCATCATTTGGCCACAAATCCCTCCCCACACCATGATGCCTCCGCCTCCAAACGGGTCAACCTCTCTAATCCTTCGTCGATAAACTCGAACCCTGCCTTCGTTCCTTAATAGGCAAAACCTGCTGTGTAACAGCACCCAGTCCCAGTCACGTCGCTGCCACTGGCGTACAGTACGTGTCCATAGTAATCTGCGTTGACGGTGTAAACGGGTCAAAGCCATTCCACGGAAGGGGCGGTAGGAAACCTATCCAGCCAAACGAAGTCGACGATTGGTTGTTCTTGTGCTGATGACGTAACTGAGTGCCGTCGCCGCTGTTGATGTCGCCGTTACGAATCGGTTTCCGGAGGTGATTCTGCCTGATGTAGCGATCTTCGACCGCAGTTGCTACCCTCGGTCTTCCCGATCTTGGTCAGTCCTATGTCTGGCCTGTTTGCTGGTAGCGTATTAACAGCCTTATGATGGTGGTTTGGCTGAAGTTGAAGGTTCTTGCCATTTGATGTTGGGAAGCCCCTATAGTGGACATACAAATATCGCTTGATCACGTTGCGCTTGCGTAAGTCTCGGCATACTTTTGCTGTTCTTTATGTAACTGAATGTCTGCTCTTTCCAACAAGGGTATTTATGCAACATTGCTGCACGTGCATCACAAATCATGCTTCAAAAATATGTTTTGCACGTGTTTGTAAATGCACAATTCCAGTGGCTGCGTTCGATGCGATGCGTTCGTGTAGAGAAAACGATGCAGTAATACTATCATTTCCTGCCTTGAATCAAACTCGTTCCAGCCCTCTTAATGTTTTCATGAAAAAAAAAAGTGAAACCTTTCTTTTGCATGGGAGTTTATGACAAATATCATATGCACCAAGCATATCAACATAAAGAGTGTAAAGAACTTATCAGGGTTACCGTGTAAGAATGTCAAGGTGACATTTTGTTGGTAAATAAACCCAGTTTCCGGGCGAGTTACACAATCTTGACAACGAAAGATGATACAGTAGCCTCGAGATAATATAAGATAACAATATTCATTGTTTCATCCCATTACTTACTCCCATCATGGCAGGACGCATGTCAAACCTCTCCGCTGTTCTTTATGGCAAGAAAGATCTTCGCATGGTAACTATTCTGTGAATTCCTTATGATTACCTAATGCATTTTATATTTGACATTAGAATTTCTTATGATAAAATAATGAATTTCATATTTGAAATTGTATTAGTCTTGGCAAGTTAGTCTTTAGTATTATACTTTATAGCAAAAAAATCAGGACAGTTTGTCATCCTTGATCTCTATAAGTACATGTACATATACAGAGTGGGAGTCCTTAAGTAAAAGTTATCGTACACATTAGCATACAATTATCCTTTTTCAGAGCTCAATGCAATAGATCCAATTTATACCATTCTTACACTTAGATGAACAAGTTGGTGAACGAATTTTGGCATGTGCTTGTACTTTAAAGGGACAGTAACACGTCTATTTAGATAATAAGGTTATCTCAAGAAAATGAAAAAAGTATTACCAAGACGGTGTGTTTTAATCAAAACCCGCAGTTCTAGAAAGAACGTCCCTTATTCATATGAGCTATGGTAACCCATTTCCCTACCTCAAATGATTGAAAGGTATTCATACAACATACTTTCTTCTCCGCCTACGGATGGCGGGGTTGAGTAAAGAGATGTTTGACCTTCTGAAGATAATATATTTGGCATGGACTTATATTTATTCGGGGTAGTTGGAATAATTAAAACTTTCAAAAGACGTGTTGCTACCCGTTTGAGATTTTCTTTTGATTCATTGAGTATTTTATCTATAATTTCTATTCTTGTAGACAATAAAAACGTATTGAATCTTTAAAAATATCATTGATGTTATCTTAGTGTTTCTTTATTTAGGAAGATGCCCCAATACCAGAACCACAGCCTGGAGGTACAGTATGAAATAGGATAAAAATCGGGTGATCATTTAACTATGAGACTACTGGAGTTACATTTTTCATTTTTACTAGGCCATGGTAAGACTAAAATCGGTACGAGTGAGGTTAATGTGAAAATCGTAACTCTACTAAAAAGCGTAAACTGTACCTAGGTGGGCGCAAGGGTGAGCGTGAGGTGTCCTTATTCTTTAAAATCACGGCAAAATATTAAATATGAAATTGGATTATGCCGAAATTTTTAAAAGATCGCAGAAACTACGCAGCGGAGTGCACATATCGGCACAGATCGTGTTTGGGACATGTCACACCGAAAAGTTGTGCAACGGAACATACATGAGTCGTCTAGTTATATCAAGATCTTCCTTTCTGTTACATGGAATCAGCGGGTGCTAAACCGACTAAATCTACAAACCTGCTATTTCAACCAAAATTTACCTAATCGTATTTCTAAGTTTCTTCTAAATTTCAGGGAAAGGTAAAAAAAAGGATGTAATTTTATTAACTTCAAGAAATGTAATAGTGAACGTGAAAAGTCATTTTAGAGCGTCAGAAATCATGACAAAAAAGGGAAGAGGATGGGTCGACTCAAGTGACTTTTTCCTCTATTACGAAGTTTGATCGCATGGATCTTGGTCTCGTGTAAACGGACCTTTTACCAACACGCTTAGTTTGTATTTTCCTAATATCTTAGCACACATTATCGTATCTTCATTTTACTAGTGAATAGTTATAAAACATTAATTTAACATAAAATTTAACATTTCACTACAGAGGTGCAGGTGAAGCTGTTGAACTGTGGGATCTGTGGTACCGATGTCCATCTCTGGCACGACTTCGGGATTGGTCAGTTCCCTCTCTCTAAGCCGGTCATCCTCGGACACGAGTCCAGCTCCGTGGTCACTAAGGTCGGGGAAGGGGTCACCAACCTGAAAGTAGGTAGGTCGTCTTATTTCGTTTTACCAGAAGTTACATTTCTTGATTGTTCCTGTTTCATACATTGCGTATGGTTTGATGGTTTTGGTACGTCTAACACTGTTAATCTAAACATATAAGTTGTTAATGGTTTGTGACCTTGACACACCTCTCGCATTGGTAGTGTTGTTTAATCAGTTCTAAAGACACACTCCGCGAGTTGTTAAACTATGCTTAATGTTAACAGTAGTGCCATTTGATCAGGGAACTGACTGGTGTTTAAAGGATAACTTTAAGCCAATCGATTCCTCCGCAATTATGATCCAAAACTGTAAAAGTGTGCCGTGTCTGACGAGCGCCAATAACTCAAACGTAATTTTTTTAACTTATCCAAAGCAAGCTGGAAAGATTTAAGTTTGAAGTGTAAATTAACTGGAGTATAAATAAAACTCGGGATTTCCGCATCTGCGTATGTAAAATGGTGTTGTTTTATTTTCATTGAAAAATATAATTTGTCAAACATTTGCGTTTAAAGAGAAAGATACTAGATGTTTTCAATTGTATCCTCTTATATAAATGGTTTATAATCGCGTATATTAAGCCAGACAAATAGTCATTGAAATCACGGTGTGTCTCTTTAAATGACTGGGTTGCACAATCTGCTCGAGTTTCAGACTCTTAAGATATCAACGGATTCAGGTCAAGGCGATAATCTAGAAATATATCTGATAACTTAGAATGTTTTCGATGTTGTCCTGACTCATCTAAGCAGAAAACAAAGCAAGCTGTTGCAGATATTTATCATATAATAATAGGTTTCAAATTTCATATACTTCATATATTAGTTGATGGCGTTTTATGTCGTTCATGTGTACTGGCTGTGAATTGTACATTGCAAATATTAGATAAATTCATAATTCTTTATCGAAAGCGACCTGCGCGCGCGAGTTAGTCAAAAGCAATATAATATAGGAAATTATTTTGTAGCACAGTTGAAAATGACTAAATGTCGAGGGCAAGGTCTGTAAGATGAATTCAACTTCATGATTCCGCGCAGCATTTTGAAAATTTCAAAGCCAAAGACAAATTTATGAAAGATACTATTTGCCACTTAAAGGCACTATACTTCGTATACATAAATAGTGCATATATAATCTCTCGATGGTATTCACGACCTCATGCAATCTACCATGAGTTATTTGGAAAATATGTTCTTTTCAGGATTTCTAGTTATTTCTCAAACAACGGAAGTGTTTAAACGTAATAGTAGTTCAGCCGCGTTCAACTGTCCATAATTTATCCGTTTTGTGCACAGCTAACCATAGATGTTAGCGGCTGTCTAAACTTTTCCATTGTTGATTGCAGATCAACTGTAAAGAATTTTAAGTATTTCTTTGCATCGATAGAAAGCTTAAGTGAATGCATAAATCCTCTTAAACCTTAAAATAGCCAATATAAACCGTAAAAGCGTGCACTAGTGCCTTTAATGCAACGTTGTTATAAATTCGCACGAACTATGATATCGGTATTATACAAATGTTGTATTCAATCTGTTCGACCAACAATAGCAGCAGCGAATACGGATAAAACAAAACAGCAATGCTGCTTATGTGTATTTAATAGGTGAAGTAACAGATATACCTTGATAAACAGTATTTCTTTTATTGTCCTAATCTATGAGATAAAGGGGTATTCAAAAGTAGCACATATTCCTAGTTCAGACAATTTCAACACTCAATATTTCCGATTTCTGCTCAACCGATACTTATTATTTTTTACATCCCTTTTTTACTTAGGCAGCCTAAACGTTTTCATTATAGATTGCAGGTTATTTGTAATAATGTAGTATAATATATATAACAAATATTTTATTGCATCAATAAAAAGGTAAAATAAGTGAAAATGTCATCATATGCCACGAAAGAGCAAATTTGAGTGCCTCTATTATCGAATTCTAATTATTCTAATATCTTGTGGATATTTACAGATAGTTTCTCCTCTTCTCCTCAGGTGACCGTGTCGCCACGGAGCCGGGTGTTCCGTGTCTGTCCTGTCTAAAGTGCAGATCTGGCCGCTACAACCTATGTGAGGACATGCAGGTCATCGTGCCTAAATACTGCGGAAGTCTCACTCGATACCAGACACACCAGGCTAACTTCTGCTTCAAGTAGGTTAAGAGTTACGAATTTAAAATTCAAAAAATTACGCTATCAAATACTAAGTGTCCTTCTGTCTGCTTTCCAAAATGTTTCCAAAATTACGTTTGAATTATTGACGCTCGGCACCGTCCGGTTTTCGATTTTACTAAATAGTTAATTTATATATACCTCTATACTGTCAATATACAAACCGCCTAGCACTGGAATGATAGTAAGCAAGACACAGTACTTCTCGATCTCAAACTAGCATAAAATATCTTAATGTTCTTCGACATGACTTCCAGAGAAGTATATTTATATCAAGAAATGGATTAAGGAGTGCAAAATTCACTCGGAAATACGTTGACATAAACACTTTAAGTCGTAAAGTCTCTTTAACCAATATTCAACCAAAACTTACCTTGTAGCACACCTTACTATCTTCAACCAATCTTCCCCTGGTCTTAGCCAGGCTTGCACATGTGATCCCTATTTAATCACTAAGAGATATTTCAAACCATGCTCTAGAAGCACATTCTGAAATTGCAATGTCCTCACAGCAAGATAAATTATGGGTATTCTCTGGACTAATTTCCAGAGTTATTCAATTTCTGTTTAATTTGTAAAAGAAATGTAACATACCAACATTTTTTGACAAAATATTATGATCTGTTGTTATTTCAAAACTTCAGTTGTTTAATAACATTGTCAAACTTCAACAGGTAAGAATTCACTGATTCAAGTGCGAAACGTTATGGATTAAGCGCTTATAACATCTTCCATATAATTTAGACATCTAAAAGGCCTTGACAGACATTATTTTTTAGGATGGATATGATAGGTAATATGAAAAAGTTGCGTTTGTATTTCATGATTTTACGCAAATCACGTTCTCTATATCGTTTGTATTATAATAACTCCTATCACTTCAAGACGATAATGTGATGTCGGTCTACTACTTAAGATTTTTTAAAACTTGAAACGCTCGTAAAATCTCAGGCACTCAAATAAACATTTCAACGCAGATTAGCAGACAATATCAGTGATGAGGAGGGAGCTATAATCGAGCCATTCGCTGTGACTGTGTACGCCTGTGAGAGAGCTGGCGTCAAGATGGGAGACACTGTTCTCATTTGTGGTGCTGGTATGTCTCATAAATGAAAATCTGCCCCCCCCCCCCCCCCCCCCAAGTTATGGAAAGAAATGCATCGAAAATGAAGGAAAACAGTTCAAAACTGAATGAAATGGCTCCCTAATGGAAAATTAGGTTTCTAACAAAAGAGATTTTTTCCCCTGACAATTTAATATTTGAAATTCTTAATTTACATTAAATAAATTGTGAAGGTGTATATAGGTTTACATGTTTATGTGCTATTTAAAACATTCAAGGAAGATATGACATGAATTTGTGCACTTTAGTTTCAATGTGGTATTATTTATGAATTATGCAATTTAAACAGGTCCGATTGGTCTCCTGAGCTTACTGACTGTGAGGGCTCGCGGTGCTACCACTGTAATTGTCACAGGTAAGTTATTGGATGAGGGCGACGAACTTGTTATCACTATTTCTTGATGCGTTCCACGATTATCCGCAAATTTCATGGTCTTATTTTATTTCTAAAATCAGTGAAGTAAAATGATAATTTGTCTGCTGATTACTATCTTCTTAACTTAGGGTAGATTAATTGAGCCCCTCCGTGAGTTGTTGGAGTCATATATGCCAAACTTAATCAATGGTGTCATTTGATCGCGAAGTATCGACTGTTACAAACAAGTCACATTTTAAAGCTTATTGGGGTTTTTTACAGTGACAAAATGAAGGTAGAACGTCGCAATTATGATCGAAAACCGGACAGTAGCGCGCGTCAAATAGTCAAATGTAGTTTTGGAGATTTATCTAAAACAGCCAGGAGGGCAGTTAGGAGTTGATAATGTTTGTAAGTTTATATAACTAGTATCCATGTATATTGGACGTGATATTATGTGTACACCTCTGTGCATATACGAGGCTGTTTTCAGATTTTCATGGAAAACCAGTATTTGTTATATTATATGCCTTTTGGACACGAAAGGTTTAGATGTTTTGATTTTCTATCACCACATATGACATTTAGGTTCGTATCGAAGGTAAATACTATGTTATGAAAATCACAGAGTGGCACTTTAAGCAGTATTGCCGTGCTATATAAACGGGTTTGTTCAGATATTTTATGAACGTTTCTATCAGTTTCTTTCTATCATTGGTCATATTTTATGCTAGATCATTATATCTAGAAACGGGATACGAAAAAAACAGACAATCAACATGTTGAATGTGAAAGTTATTTTTTCGTAATATATCTTTATTAAGACATTGCACCCGAGAAGCTAGAAACAGCCAAAAAGCTTGGTGCCAACTACACAGTGAACGTGAGGGGAAAGTCTCCGATCGACGCAGCCAAACTGATTGAGGACACGCTTGGAGGACTCGCTGACGTGACACTGGAGTGTAGTGGAGCTACTCCTGGCATTGCTACAGGCATATATGTAAATATCTGACAACATATAGATAAATACATGTTTATATTGTCTGATTATTACATACCCGCCACAACCTCTGTTCCTATATTCGAAACATGAAACCAACAGAAAAGCGTAGGAAAGATAGCATGAACTCATATTTGACCTCGGATGAAACGGCTTACCTTTTAAAGAAAAATGTTTAGTGCACAGGTAATAATTAGTGATAAATGTTTTAAATCTTCAAACAGCGTCAAATTATGTTACCCTTCTTAATGAATTGTTCATATTCTGTATTGTAATTTGATACTTTTTTCTTTCGCATTTAATCTTCACTGTATCGATTAATGCAATTCATATACATATAATTGTGTAAAACATAATGGTTAAAATTGCAAATAAATTATATAATTCATCCACAGGCAACTACCCGGGGCGGTAATGTCACCATGGTTGGTATCGGAGAAAAGAGTCTTGAGGTACCCCTCGGAGTTGCCGCGCTCAACGAAGTGGACATAAAAGGCATTCTGAGATACTGTCACGGCAGGTAATGCGTGGGTTAAATCTCGACGTATTATCAAAATATCATTGTATTTTGGATTGAAATTTACACAAGTGGGCACCCATAAGAAATACGTTTAAAAGTGCGACAAAGACCAAAGACCTACGGACAATTTTCAATCAGGGTAAAACATTTTCAGCTAAAGAACCAGTAACTCTGTTTCAATAGTTGAAAAGGCACCATCTGTATATAATTAAACAAGAAGTAACCCTTTAAAAATGTCAATATTAATCATCTGATAAATATGAAAATGTCAATAATAATCATCTCATAAATATGATGATTTCTTTCCAGTTTTCCAACTGCCATTTCCCTGGTTGCTAACAAGATGGTTGACTTGAAGCCTCTCATCACCCACCGCTTCAAACTTGAGCAGACTATGGAAGCATTCAGACTTGCTGACAGTGGAAAGGCCATCAAAGTCATGCTTCGCTGTGCTCAAGATTAGAGACATTTCATGAAGCACTTCGGAATTTAATATCATCTCTACAATATCAATTTTTAAACAGACATGTTACATTTGATATAATACCCAAGTCTTTATATGAGGAATGTAAAATAGATCGGGATTGGCGTCAATGCCCATTTCAAATGTCGGTGTTATAAATTTGTGGTAAACTATGCGATAACATGATTTTGATAAGTTGCACATTGTATACCATATCATAGATTCAATTTCATTGATCTCAGATAACCAAATAATATTGGAAGGCGAAACTAATAGCATTATGCCACAAATAAAGCACTACATTTTATTTTTTTATTTGTATGTACAGATAAAAACATAGTTTGCTATAAGGTCTCATTATAAGAGAGGAAATAGTGAAAAAAGATATATTTTACTTAATTAATTTGTCACACATAGAAAAACGACTTATCTCTTCGTACAGTTAGGTTTACTGACAATATATGTTAAACAATCGACGAGAGGTCCCGGTTAGAACGTGAAAAGCATGCAATCCGTGCTAATGACGAAGTGAACCCTCACGCACGTAAAACATGAGCGCTAGCGTTCACCATGCATGAACACATCGGTTTATAAAGGTTACCAATCGAGTTGTGCATGAATTATAACACCTAGGCTCGTGCGAATGGTCATCCCGAAAAAATATATCAAGCACATGTTAAAATAATAGAGGTATTTTTGTTGATATCATTGGTACAATATTAATGACACTTCCAAATAAACAAACGGTGCCTTAACGCGGTAGGTGACAGAAGCCTGAAGATCGCGCTGCACGTGCAGCATACTGAAATATACATGCAAAATAACAGAAGGTATAACCAGTGAAAACATCTCTAGAGTTACCACAAAATACTTAATTCCAAAATGTAAATTAGTAGATGTTAACTACCGTAGAAGTTTAAGATTTACAACATGAACTATGTATAACCCGATCCTGTCACTTATAATGATCTAAATCATTCGGTCATTAAAATGTCTTTTATTTGACAGCTAAATTCGGTAGTTTAGCTCACAGGAGATTGCGAGTACTATTCCCGGTTTCGGCAATAACATTTATAAATTCTCCTGTTCTATATTAAAAGCTATTTTACGAATCATCTTTACTATAAGAAACAACTATTTAAAATTTTGAACCTGTTTACAAGCGAGTAAGTTAGATGAACACCTGTATGCATTAAGCTTACCACCTGAGCACGAGCAAATCAACTTAGTTACCGACCTTAATAGGACAATAGAGTTGAATGGTAATAATTGTTACTTTTACATACTGTACATCTGATCTTTGATGGCATTCAAATGAGAGAGAAAGTCATAAAATCAATTTGTACTGATCGAAATATGTTTCAGTCAATAAATGAATAATGAAATCGATGTGTGATGTTATGATACGAAATGATGATTTTGTTTAACTTACAATCATGCTATTTTCCGGCCACTTTTTCCCGAGGACTTTTTCCCAAGGACTTCTCCCCTATAATCAAAGGGTTATCATGAAGTTCATGAAATAACAATAAAGTATCAGATTCAACGTGCGACAGTTTAAAACTAGACAATGGAGCACGAATTGTGGCCGATCAATTAGGCTTTTATGTATTTCTTAAGGTTTCAGATTAATTGTTTAGTAGTTTCGTGTACTGTATTTTACAAAACTATGCTTTTCAGTTGCCATGACAGGGAGTTAAAAACAGTTACAAGTTGTTTCACTGCATTATTATTAACCGAGTTAATATACATGGTCTTGGTTCCTGCTGTTTTAGTTGGTCAAATGTTGCATCTCATAGTAGCATTTGCAAGTTATTTGCCCTGCTAGATATCAGGGTATTGTTTGATCTTTAATGGAGACTATATGCTTATGAGGGTAAATTAAATAGTTCGTAGAATAATCATGATATAACAATCCACTACTTCCAAATTATCTATAAACATGGAAAGCAATCTTTTCTGAAGCTTGTGACAAAATATTGTGGCGAGGGAAGCTCAGTGCAGGAGTGCTGCTCCTTCTTGTCCATATGGCAAATGTTGCTGTCACTGCTGCCACCGAATGTGGCTTTGAAATTCTTCCACATCCACCCTACTCCAAAGATTTGGCACCATCTGACTTCTTCCTTTTCCCCAATCTGGAGAACCATTTATGCAATCTAGTTAAAACTAGAAGTAATGATCTGTCAATAGACTTCGGGAGATTATATTACAGCTTCTTTTAACTGGATTGCCTTTTACATGGAGGTGTTTTTCCTGATAACAACAGCCTTATTTCTGCCATGTAGAGATTTCTTGAGACCCTAGATTGCGAAGTTCTACAAGAATGGTATAATGAAGCTGGAACATATCTGGTCCAAATGTATTGATGTCAGTGGAGACTATGTTGAAAAATAAATGCAAAAAGGGATACTTTGATGCTTTTGATCTGTTTTCTCTGTCATTCTGCCAAATGCCCTCATATGTTGGAAGGTTGATATTCTGTTCTGTAAAATTCTCTTTACTTGAATAAAAAACCAAAGTAACATAATCTCAAAAACATACCCCAAAATCCAAATCAAGGACGATAACCCTGAAGAACGAAAGATTCGGTGGTCATGCACACATTCCATTATCTCTTTCTGGAATGTCTGGATACAAAATCAAAATGACTAATACCTTTGTCTTTTAGTTTGCAATGTGTGAAATAAGTAAATCCTTGATGATAGACAAAATATTAGAGAGACCTGTCTCTGGGTTTTTGTTGAAGTTAATTTCCTGCATTCCAATTCAAAGATGCTACTGTTTTTGCAATAAACATTTACATAAATGCCCATCAAACTAACTTTATAGCCTTATCATAAAGGCACATCAAAATACCATTTAATGTATATATATATCTTTAATGAAGTGTGTTTTTGCATGCATTTAATTAAAAAAATGTTTAAACAGTTTTCTCTCCAATCCTGTCTCCTTATTATGTATAGAAGTTGCCACATTTGTGATATCATATGCTTTGAGGCGGCAATTAACAGAAACAAAAACAAAGTCATTAAATGTTTACAATTTTTTATATTTTTCATAATTGTAGCATCACAGTAATAAAAATAAGTACATATTTCTAGTTACTTTGCATAGATTAATGCATTTCATCATAACAACATATCATACAAATCAATATACACAACTTTTTATTACAAAGTATCAAAATTCACCCCAATCTGGTGAAACAATCAAGCATGGATAGGGATCCTAATATTGGAAGAAGCGTTAAGATTCCACTTTCTTTGTTATTGGAAGTGTATCGAACAAGTCTCTCAGATATATTTACAAATATTTTTATGACATATATCAGATTTCTGGACAACTCTAACATTCCCACTTTTACATGGTTTAAAACAAATCAAATATATTATTTTGTCATAAATAGTGCTATTTTCTTTACATGTAACACATTTTTTTTCGTTGCAAGCCATAATCATACACTTGTCTAAATATATGCTTCATATCAATTATAAATTCATAAACAAAAACAGTATATGTGAATGATAGAATAATAACAGTTAAGTACATAATTTATCATATTTCAAGCCATTTATAACTGATTAAATGACTGAATGTGAAATTTTAAAGTGTTGAATGGTCCATGATATTTGAAAATTTCAACAAACAAAACAAGGTAGATTTTAGTATCTATATATAATGCAACAAACACCAGTGGAATTCAATTCAATAAATAACTTGATATTCACAAAGTGAAAATAACAAATGTGAGATTGATACAGAATGATTAGTAGGTCATGGCAAATGATTTAAACATGATTTATAATCTCAATAGATAATATCAGTGATATTTCACAATAAGAGGTCTGAACTTCAAATCATCTAGAAAATCAACTGCCTCCTGTTCTAACAGTAAAAGACATATCAAAATTATTTTTGGCACAAATAATTAATTTTGCATACGACCAATTATATTTGGGAACAGAACTTGATAACTGTGAAAAGTGCAAAACATGATGGAAGATATCTAAATTTCATTGAGTGACAACTGATGGAAAAGCTAGAGGAAGTCTTTGTATTTGAAACTCATCGTCTTGAAACTGCCAGATTCTTAAATGGCAAAGTATGAGTGTAAAACAGCACTGAAGATCACAATTCACTTGTCACAGATCCTTTGTATAACCAATATTTTCAAAGATAGACCACAAGACCATTGCATTCACAGATCTTTGTCAACAGACCACAAAAGTAGATTCACAGATTATCGGAAACATGAAACCATGCAAATAATGAATTGACAGATGAAATCAATACATACATGGGTCCATGTTAACAACAAAACCATTGCATTCACAGGATCTTATAAACCATTGACCAATTAATATTAGCATTCACAGATCCATGTAGACCATAGACCGTGAAATTATATCATTTACAGATCCATGTAAACCATAAACCATGAAATCATAGCATTCACAGATCCATGTAAAAAATAGACCAAGAAATCATAGCATTAACAGATCTTCCTAGGATTGTACCAGTGAACCAATAATATCCATTATCACAGATGCTTGAAACAATGTCATTTTCAAAATGAGATGAATTTTAGTGACTTTTACAGATTGAATGACAGTGATAAATGTAATGATTTTCTCAGAGACCCGCTATTTGTTAAATATTTGGATCAAATATGATTTTCTCTACAGACCCGCTCAAATTTCCCGCAAGAAGTATTCCTGTCAAGATGAATCTAATATTTGATCCTATAATCCCGCACTTTGCTTCACAATAATTCAATGAGAAAATCATTATATTTGCAATTGCATTTGCATACAATCAAGTAGAAATTTTCTGTCCGACCCGCTTAATTTTCCCGCTGCAAAAGTACAAGACAGAAAAAAAATATTTGAAGTTAATTGACAGTGTCACTTTTTATGAACAATGAATATGTTTAAGAGAAATTGTCATATTCAACAATAACTGGAAGAACTATAGTAAGCTGCCGTTGGTTTCTTCTCTGACTTTGAATTCTGCGACATTGGTGCTATGATCTTGGAGATGGTCTCAAAGAGCTTATTCCGGATCTTGGAGGTTTTGGAGTGTGTAAACTTGATACAGATCCTGCTGATGCCTATAAGATAGAGAGAAAAATTATATGTAGAGAGGAAGTATACCTTGGTGGCACTCACTGAAAACAAATATAGAAAAATTGTCAGTTTCAAAATATTGATTTATCGAGATTTAAAATTGTTCTGTCTATGGCTCTCCTGTCTGGTCGCAGCCAGGCATGGCGCATATGACACAAACTGAGCTACCCAATCACAATACCTCCACCAAAAGTATTCGGTATAAGTAACTAGGGGCAAGTAACTCTTGTGAATCATTCGTTAACTTGATCGCCGCCATCCTTCTTTTAAACGGGATGTTGTGATTGGTCTGCTAATGACTACCGGTAGGTTTTGTCTGCACTAATCTGGTATGAGAATATGCGCTAGGTGTAGCTGCAGTCAGACTGTGTAAAGAGCAAAACCCCAAACAGAATGAGTTCGAATCTCAATAAACTTTGAAACTTTTATTCCTTGGAACACAGTCGATTTTATTGAGGGGGAATGTAAAAATTACTTCATGGATGAACAAAACCAAAATCTCAAGTCTCAATGTGTCGGGTATCTTTGAAGAGTTCATAGCAAAAGTTTGATATTGTTGTCTGTCAGAGTTCATGGGATCTTATTAATAACTTATACAAGTTTTAGGGCTGTTTTGGGTACATGTCTAAATTTCTAATTGGGGTGTTTATATAGAATTGGGTGTTAACTAATAAACATGCACGTTCACTGATTTAGATGAACAAAGTTTACTTGTAACAACAATTACAGCATGTGTTTTATGTAATATTCAGAAGTTGCTCAGTTGGTAGGGTGTCTGCTCATCACCTTGGAGGTCTGGGGTTTATTCCCATCATACAAAAAGACATTAAAAGATGAGTTATTGGTACCATACTTTACACTTAGTTTAGAAAGGGCAGGTACCGAATGATACTTGTGCTAGCTTTGCCAATGGCAGAGACAGAATCTTCAATTTACAATGTGATGAGATCAACAAAGTGCTATCATTATATTATCATTACCTGAACTGGACTTGGTACTTCCTCAATAAAGCTGGATGGAACTAAACCTCTTTTGCCATCAATCTAGAGAAGAGAGATTGAAGCATAAATACTATGATTTTTATTCCTTATTGTTCTTTTATCATTTACTTCTTCATCATTACAAACAAGGGCAGTGTAATCATCACACTTCATATCTTTCTATCAAGAGGAATTCTAAATAAGTAATTACAAATCAACTCTGAATACTATTATATTCCTGTTTGGTTACCACATCTTTCCCCAAAACAAATTGCTAAAAATTGCAGTTTATTCCTTATCCTATACTTATTCTGTGTTTCTTGCTATTAATCTCACCTCCCCATGGTAGAATCCATCAGGTCGGAGTTTGCCGAAGACCTCGATGACATCACCGGCATTGAAGGTAAGTTCATACCCAGTGTAGTTATGGGGGGAATGGTGGCGAGGGTTGTAGTCATAAACACCCAGGAACTGTAAAGAGAGGGACAACATACATAGACATATCTTTAGTTATATTACCTCTGTTACCTTTGTATAAATACAGGATTCATAGGAAGTGTTGCGCTTCATTGACTATATCAAGATTGTCTGCATGAACTGTTTACTACTGTCCAGGAAAATACTAAGAATACTTCATGAAGAACACAGACCAATAACAATAAGTTCATAATCACCATAAGCATCATCAATATTGTACGGAAGCTCATCGAAATCATAAATGGTCATCATCATCATGATCCCTACCACCATTCACCAGTAACAAATCATCACTATCATTCAAAGCATAAGCATCATCAACATTGTACGGAAGCTCATCGACATCATAAATGGTCATCATCATCATGATCCCTACCACCATTCACCAGTAACAAATCATCACTATCATTCAAAGCATAATCATCATCAACATTGTATGGAAGCTCATCGACATCATAAATGGTCATCATCATCATTATCCCTACCACCATTCACCAGTAACAAACCATCACTATCATTCAAAGCATAATCATCATTCACTATAACATTCACATCATTGCCATGATCACCATCACAACCATCACAAATTGAAGAGCAACTCACCAGTTTCTTCTGGTCTGGATCATAATGTCTGCTTGACAAGATGGCTGACAGGTCAGGGTCTGAGTCTGGTTCACTCTCGCTGCCCCAGTGAGGGAGGTCGGCTGGCTTGTACACAGTGTCCACCACACTGGACATCTGACCAGAGCTGGCCACTGTCTGGATAGCAAAGTGCTGCTGCTGGTCCTGGTCAATGTTCTCCACCACAGCCTTGGCCAGATGGGGGCTGGACGGTTCCAGGCATAGGCGCCCATTCACATAGATCTGGAGAGGATCAGAAATTATTGAATTGTGGATGTTAACAAAGATGTGGAAGTAAAAACAAAATAGTGTGGGACACTAATGAGGCTAGGTTAGCTGATATGATGTTCTATGTTGCTTATAAGAACATATCTGCAATAACATGTCTATTGGTCTGTTGCAACGCCATTGTGAGTTTGTATTGCAGTAAAGGTTACATTGATTAGCTGATATGCTGCTTTTGGGACCAATCCGTCCAGTAACATCTTTGCAAGAGAAATGCCTGCTGCACCTTATGTATTGTAAAGAGAAACCTTCAAGTTTTGTTTTTACAAGTGGTACTACACTGCATTTCAAAAGCATGCCCTTCCCAAACAATATGCACCTGGACCAGTTGACTGCATGAAGCAGACCAAATTCTAGGAATTTAAACCCAAAGCACCCTGATCAAAATCTTTACAAACCCAAGCAGTGCTATCTCCTTCCAAGCAAGCAAAATATAACAATTGAGAAAAAAACCAATACTCTTGCTAAAGGTCCCTATGTTATAATTCACAAGGATAAGGTATTGAAAAGTAAAATCGAAATACCTTATAACCGACAACATGAGAGTTATGGCTGTTGCCAAGTTCATCCAACTGAGGCGGTATCCATGACAACAAGACTCCTGATTCTCCAACTAGTCTCACAACATGGAACTTTCTGGGAGGATCTGGTGGACCTGTCCAAGACGATACACTACTGTCAGTGAAGTGAATACAAATTGAGTGCAAGTGGGATTAAGCTTTATTTTTTTAGGATATGAACAACTCAGAGATTTAAACAACAAAATGTTTGAAATACTAAGATGTAGATTCTAAATTGGATGAACCAAAGAAAAGGTTAGAGATTCATACAGTTCTCCGTCATGAGAATAATCTATGGGCTCAATGTCTTCTCTCCTCTGTGCATTTTCTTAAAGTCACATGAAAACCTCTTGAATAGTTTGAAATTCCATACTATTGATATCAACAGATACTTGATTCAGATGTTTTTCCTACAATGGATAAAACCACAATGACCAATGAATGAATATACTGACCACTCCTGGGAGTTGACCGGTAGGTGTGTGGTCTGTGCTGGACCCCTGTCTGCGTGGCGGATGATGAAAGCAGGTGTCGGGGCGTGGGGCTGGGGTGGTGACTGCTGGCTGAACTACTTACTGGGGGTAAGAAGGACTTTGGTTAGAACATCAATCTTCTGGCAATCTCAAAAGAGTATCTTTGTGTTATAAATCAATCTTTATGATATTACTTGCTAATATTCCTAAAGACAGGGATCCAAGAAATTGCTGTATGAAGTCATGATATCCAGTACCATTGCAATATTTCATTTACATTCAGTTACATTTTAGGATAATTTTATGATCGAACACGGAAAGCACAAAGATTTGCAATGGAAGTGTTAGTATGAATCTGATGCAAGTTAATTACTGACCATGTCTAGGGGAGAGTCTGGGAGACTGAAGTTGTTGGTACATCTCAGTAACTCTCTCTGGGCTGTTGTCCTGCTGGGGTGACCGGTTCTGTAATTAGTTTGAAGTGATTGTTATGGATGTAAAGCAGGAAAGCCTCGTCACAGCTACAGATTTGAAGAAAACATGCAAAATTACCCAAGAACCAATGGTGTTTCTACATTTTATTGCAGTGGAGGAAAACCTGTACATTACACCAGGACAGCTACAGACTGGCATTAAAATACCCTGCAGGTATCATCTTGAGCTAAACAACAATTGAGCAACTTAACAGATCTGTGAAATATCTGGCACAGGAGGTAGGCCTGCAATGGTGGTTACAGATTGGAATGAAACCCATGAATGGACCAATCAGGGAATCGAATCCTAAACCCAAAACTGCCCACAGCCACTTTAATTTGCATATATGTGATATCTCTTTTGCATTTTCACTACATATTTTAATATTTCTATATCAATCACTACAAAACTGAAGAACACTTAACCTAAAATGACTTTTGTCAATCAGAGCAAAGTCAAATTATCTTTACCTTCAAGTGCTTCAGTCTTCTCTCCTTTGGTATTGGGTGATGTCCATTCAGACTTGAACCTGCAGGTTGGAGACATGTGGCTGGCACCAGACCTAACTGACCGTTACACTCAGCCTCATAGTAACCGTTCTCATCCAGGGGACCTGCAGGAAACAGAATACTGGTTATCTTTACCTGTGAATCAATTAGTATCCTTGAACAGATTATTCATTGCCTGTGGCGAATATTCCCCTTTGTAAACAATTGTGTTTTAAGTAAATATGACACTGAGAATGAATGTTGTTGTGAGATGCTAGCACGCTAACCACTTGACCACTGTGCTCCTCAAAGAAGGTGATACTCATATTGCACTATTTCCAGGTACTAATACAAGCTCAAAGCCCTTATAACAAATATCATTAATCTGAAGGATTGACAGTTACTATACACAAGACCTTGTGAATCAAACAGCTGGCTGGACTGTGAACATGAATGAAGCACCACTATATAGCATGAGACCGAGGGTTACAAATGTCTCCACTTTGATTCAAACCAGATTGCGACCCTTAGCCTTGATAGGATAGCATTACAAGACTGTGATCCACTAATATTTTGTATCAAAACCAACCTACTGATAAAGAAAGTGTCCTACCTGTGACCTTGACCTTGTCTCCTTCCTGTAGCCGGAGTTCAAGGCTAGGTCGTCCAGTACTGGATACTGCTTCTGGAATGTGATCTGTGATGGCCACAAAGTGAGTTGCATCGGGCAGGTTGCCATACTTCTCTCTCAGAGTGTTTGCATGACCGTCACTGCCTCTTGGACTCAAGTTGTTGGCATTTATTGAGCGTTTCAGGATTCCTTGGAAAGGTGATCTTCTTTCAAGATGGTCTGCAGACCTTGGTCTTTTCTTGTAGGGGATCTCCAGGCTGTTGCTATTATCTGTATCGCTGATGTAGTCTCTTCCGTCAGATAGTGACGATGAAGAAGACCTTCGGCTTGAGTTCTTCTGGTTCCGTAAGAAGCTGTTGACATCAATCCTTGGGCTTCCGGCCTGAGTGGGAGAAAAGGAAAAAGTCATGAAGTTGGTAAAGTTGAGATCATCTCCTAAGCAAATTAACAATTTCATCACCCTTCTTTACACCATTAACTCAAATTGAATACAAAGTTATAAAAGTTAATGTTCTCTGTATAAAATTAAGTACACAAGCAAAGTTGCAAACAACTTTTAATCATTCTTGATAATCAACAGCAAAGATCATAAATTAATTTGTATTTTTTGTTATATTTGTATTTAAAACCTCTATCTCTATGTTTCTACATACAAGTAGTAAAAATGTGGACATCTTTTCTTTGAATTGCCTTTTATCACAATCAACTTATTCATGACAGCAAATTGTATGAGAACTTTAGGAAATATAATGATTGCTGGGCAAAGTGACTGCACATATTTTATACATGACACTGGTTACTTTTGACTACTGTAGTAGTAAGACTGCCCACTCACCCTGGTGACCTGTGTGTAGGGAGATATGGGTCGGTAGTATTCCTCACTCTCATTCTCCTCCTCAAACTGCTGCAGCTCCTCCAGGAGCGAGGAGAGATTCTCTGATGACTGACAGCTCCTCAGAGCCTCGGTCAGACGACGAATCAACTCATCCTGAGAGGAAGAAAACATAAAAAGTAAAAATTATAGCAAATCTTTAAAAGGCAACATCCTAAGGTGTTTGTTTGATGTTTCCTTTTGCTTTATTTCAGTGCTTTTATAGGATGTAATATAATCTTCCGGTCACTAGGCATTGTTAGAAGCAGCGCAAAGGCAGTCTCAACTGAGATTGATTCCTATCACCTCAAAGCAATATCAATATCTCTAATATCTGAAAGCAGATAACCCAATTTCTTGAAGAAAAAAATCCCCACCTTTTCCCGACATTTCTTGCTGAGCCTGGCGACCTGAGCCTTGAGTGGTGACATTGACATCATCGCCTTGTTCTTTAATCTCTCCATCTCCTCATACTGTAAGGGGAAGTAACAATCAGTCATGTCATGCATACCACACAAAAAATATTGCAACACTTAAAACAATATTTATGATGGTTAGGCAACAATTAGTTGATTAGTTATTTGTAAATGAGAGACAATCGAAAATAGAGAACAGTCAAAGAGAGTAATGCTTCATAAAGATAATTAATCAAGAAGACTATTTATAAGACTTGAAAGCAAAGACGAAAAGTGACAGCACTGAGGTTACAAGAATTAGTTGAGTTTTAACCATGCATGCATGTTATTACTCGATTCCTATCAAAAGATTTGGACACAAGAGATTCAATGAAACAACAACTTGCCGTTGTTCTGATTGCATTATAATCGTCCTGCATATGTTTCAGTTGTCCATTCTCTGCTTCAATGTCAGACATCTTGTCTTGTAGATGGACTAACTCCTGTTTCAGCTGTTCTACCCTCTCCATCTGATGGTTAGAAATGGATATGTACTTCTTTTTATATTTGATGATGATCATTTAAAGAAATCTTTTGGAAAGAACTCTTCACCAACATATTTTCAAAATAACTGGGAACACTTCACCAAGATAAGTTTTTCACAAAAAATTAGAGTTGAAGTCACTAAAACGTTATCAAATATTCATTTACCATTGACAGAACCAAAACTGACTTCAAAAGCATAAAAAATACAAGGAAACCCAAATGAGAACAAAAAGATATGACAATTATTTCTGTGACAAAAAGAAGAATGCTTCAAGAATATGTTCCAAGAAATGATGATGTCTTGACAAAATACAAAGTCACCAAAAATATATATGCAATAATTTTACCCATCCAAAGACAGTAGGAACATGTGAAAAAACGAGATAATGAAGGAACAATTTCACCTTTCAAACAAAAACATAAAATTAGAAAAGAAATGCAAATAAAATTTTAGAACAGCAGCACTTAAGTTGAAGATTGGAAGAACATATTTCAGCAACCACAACCACAACATAAACCTGATTTAAAAAAGCAAATCTTTGACAATTGCTTAAGTTTAGCAATAATATTGGAAAACTGGGTCAACATTGTCTCAATGATATTCTTCCAGCACTTTAGGAGTTAACTTAAGATAGTTAAATAATCCAGAAGGACGTGTGTCCATGCAATGAACCCTAAACAAGAATGGTGAATGAAACCAAACCAACAGAAAAGTGCATAAGACATTTCAATGAAAGTGCAATAATTTTACATGTTACACAACAGCACCAATTTGAAAGAGCAACATGCCCTTCAACATGGGTGAAGACAACATCGAATATGCAGGTCAGTGTAATGTTGACCATAACAATGAGAAACATAAGCATAAAACATTGGAAAGGTAAGACAACTCCTATTTTGCCATAAGAGAACACCAGAGAGTGTGCAGACAACATCAACTGACAAGAGCGGCCATCTTTACCCTATCACTGAGAAGTCTTGAAGCTCCTTCCAGTTGCCCTTCAAGGGCAGAATTTTCTGCCTCTTTTGCACCAAGATCTCTGAGGCGATACCTCAAACTCTCTATTTCATCATCAAGATCTTCCTTCTCCGCCAACACTATTTTGTAGTCACTACACACCTGGTTAAGTCGGTTCAGCTGGGATGCATGGATAGACAGAAAGTTTGGAGGGTTAGTCAAGAGAAAGGGAGGTCTACAGCTGTGATTGATGTTAGCAAAATAAGAGAGAATTGCTATGAGATCAAAGTTTATCACAGACTTATTAGTACATTGAATAACACAAAATGTTTGTTCCAATGAAGAGAGTCTTTAAAGGCTAACTCCAACCACAGTAAAGCACATTGAGGTTCAGATTCATTTTGGAGCGGTAGACTCTAATCATGATGTCAATGGGCAATTGCAATCTGCCTGCACTAGGCCCCAGAAAGTTATATGCATCTGACTATATTTATTACACTCAACAAACTAAATACAGAGTTAATTGTACCAAAATGTTTCTTTACTAATGCCAAAAGTATTTTCCTTACCTTATAGGAAACTTTGATTATTAGAGCATCATACAAACCTTTCTGTGTATCCTACAAGATATCAGGTATAAACTTCTCAAGGTTTTACAATAAGGTCAAATTGGAACAAACGAGGAAATAAGGGCAAAACAGATAAATAGAGATTAGAGAGAGATTAAAGAGAAACCTGAGGAAGAAGAGTGAAACCCCCTCATCTCACCAATTTTATATAGGTAAAACCCCTTCCCCTGAAACTTCCTTGATCTGCCACTGAATGGCATCCCTGTAAAACAAATTCAAGCTATTCACCTGTCCTCTGAGTGAGCTGCATTCCTCTTTCAGATCTCGGAGCTGTATCTCGGCGTCCTGTAGATCAGTTATCTCCATCTCGAGACATCTCAGACTGTCGAGAGCATTTCTCCTCATCTCCTCAGTCTTCTCACACTCCTCTCGCCACTGTCGCAGCTCCGCCGACAGTGACGCTATCTCATTGGTCTGAAATACATATTTGACATGTCTCATCCAATACCATGTATATATCATCGAGTATAGGAATTGATATTTTCACAAGTAGTGCAATCGCGAGTGTAAATATATAACTTTCTATTTTCTAAGATTCAATCCCTGATTTACTGAAACGATCACTATTCTAGCTGCCACTCATTTATATTTTGAAAATCCCAATTAACTGAAGGATTCCTAATCAGGATACCAGAGGCCCAAACATCATGTTATAATTATTTCAATAATTCTTTAAACATTCTTGCAAAAGAAGAGCAAGTTTTTATGGTTATAGTCAACTTTTGCGACTTTTTTGTGTAGATACTAATATCGTTATCAAGAAGTTGACTATCCATAAAAACTCGTTCTTCTTCATCAATGCAGCTTCTAAAATGCTCCTTAAAGAATAAAATTCTTGCAAAAGGTATACAGACTCAAATGTGTACAACCCTATCAACAGCCTATCATGTTTTATTTGCTCCCGAGTTCATCACTACAAGCTTTGTATTATGTAGTGACCAAAGAAAATCTTTGAGCAATGTAAATCAAGCTATTCTTGGATATGACTATCACAAAGACCGTTATTTTTGCTGTCTTTTTAACATCAGACAATCATGGGAATCTAAGTAACATAGAGACTTATATCTTTAGTGAAATTTGTATTGTGGTAAATAAAACAAGAGAAATTTAAGTTTTACTTATAATTGATTTTAAGTATCAATTGTAGTTTAAATTTTTAGGAAAATATAAAACTTTTCCAAATATCCCAAATTTAATGTCAAGATACAGAATGGCTGAACAATGATCTACATGTGTCTATTTCCACATTATACCTTTGAAGGCAATAAATATTGTGTGTGCCTTTTGACATCAGGTTGCATTGTCTATCAGGGTTGGGAATTCATTGGGAATAATGCTATAAGGACAACCATCCAATTTAATCCAATCAACGAATTTGATTAATTTGATTAAAATTATCAGAAATAAACTATCAAAAACAAAATCATCACAAACCTTTGCTGCAATTTCACGATCCCGTTTATCAAGTTCTGTTTTGAGGGCTGCTGGGTCCTCATGTAAATTCTCCCGTCTATGTGTAGAGTTTTGAAGTTCAGACCTCAAGTTGACTAGTTCTGTTTGTAAGTTCTGTATAATATCCCTATCATTACACTTGTTCTGAAAACAAACAGGTTATCAATGAACAAAAAGACTTTTCATGTGATATGACAACGAGGTTTAAAAAAATATTTTCTTGTAACTGTTTTACTAATTTGGAAGTATAACTTTTTGAGGGAGAATGCTTCGCTAGACTTTAATGAACTGTGAAAACTTGAGAAATTTATGAATCTAAAAATACTTTCAGGTGGAACAATATTTCCATGATATCATATGTATTGAATTGAAACTAGGGTTTAAAAGTATCTTATTTCCTAAATACATAAAAAAAACATCTTGACATTTTGTGTAATACTCATCTCACAGCTGAATTAATCAGTTCAAACCATTCCTAATTTACAGGAACTGAGACTGATTTATCAAAGGAAGGCTTGATACCTTAAACTTATACATCCATACATATTTTCATCCTGCTACATCTGCATATTTGCAGAGTTCCTTCAATGCCCTGATATATATCGGCCAACGTGGCTCATAAAGTTTTCTATGTAACAAGCCAATGAAATGACTTGCTTCTAGCATCAAACTTTTGAGTTAGAGATACTTATTTTTATTCTGAGCTAGAAGGCAACATTTTGACACTTTTTTGTTTTGTTTTTGTGTCAGCTTATTGTATAAGCTTCTCATGTCAATGTCAAGTAATGGAAATTAGCGTTCTCAGAATAAAGAAGTTAACACCCATAATATTTGTTTTTTAAATATATGATTTGCTGAACAAATTACATGCTTAAAGAGCCACTCCGTGAGTTGATGGAGTCATATATGACAAACTTAATCAATGGTGTCATTTGATCACGAAGTATCGACTGTTACCCAAAAGACACATTATAAAGCTTACTGGTGTTTTACAGTGACAATATGAAGGTAGAACGTCGCAATTATGATCGAAAACCGGACAGTGGTGCGCGTCAAATAGTCAAACGTAATTTTGGAAACTTATCTAAAACAGCCAGGAGGGCAGTTAGGAGTTGATAGTGTTTGTTAGGTTATGTAACTTGTATATATGTACATTGGACGTGATATCTATACCTCTGTGCATTTATAAGGCTGTTTTTCAATTTTCATGGAAAACCAGTATTTGTCATGTATATGTCTTTTGGTCATGAAAAGTTAAGATATTTTGATTTTATATCACCTGATATGACATTTGAGGACAAACAGGTAAATAATATGTTATGAAAATCACGGAATGGCTCTTTAACACAGTATGAATTAATAACCAGTGCCAGCAAAACACAGCATTTGGTCAGACAATTATCAAGATATTGGAGATACTCTGCAGATACATACACACTATTGTAGCAAGATGAAGTATTCTAGGAAATTAAAAAATCTTTTCAAAATTAAAATTAAATTAAAAAAGCTTACTTTATTTCTGAGCAACTCTTCTGACGTGTTCATCCATGCATCAAAAGTTTCTACAAGTCGTCTCTTCTCTTCTAACTCTCTCTCTAGTCTATTGATCTGAAACAACATCGTATTCACTCCAACATCGTTGTAAACCATATATCAACCACCACCAATTCCTTCTACATAATATATCATGCACTGGTACTAACAAACTTGGAGCTTATGATATCGTTTGTCATGATAAATGATAAATCTTGTTCGTGTAATTTTTCAATTCTGTTTATGATATTTTTTTCAGGAATAAGTTTCAAAACATGAATTCTAATAAATGAATTATGAAATTATTATTCGTTTCCATCCATGTCATTCTCTAAAATAATCATGATTTTACTTAATTATAATCGAAAAACTAAAAATTTCCAAATCTTTGTCAATAAAAGTTATGAGTTAAAGATGAAAAAAAAATGTATGCATTTTCATAAATAATATTCGGTTTTGTTTATCCTATAATGATGGTTATTGTTTACTATTGTTTAGTTTTACTAAGTGAATAAACATAATCTGTTTTCCTGTTAAGAAGTATATGAAGATCTAAGCGTGCTTAAAAGCATATTTATTGAAGCACAGTTTGATTTCAACAACATATTCCAAATAGATGAAATGATAATAAAATCCTGAATATTTTTAGGTTGAATCAAATTGAACTTAGAAAAATATATGCTTGTGTTAGTTTCATATATATATATATATATATATAGTCTATAGTAACTCAAAAGAATAAGTTAAGGACCACGTAATATTAATGCAATCTTCAAGCATTCATTTGTTCAGTTGTTGATCAAATAATACTTGAAAACTTCAAATTGAGGTGGTTCTTAATTAATATTTTTGAGTGTACATTATGATAACTAAGATACTCAATTAGTCTTATTAACCAATACCATATGAAATGAGTATATTATATTCTAATCTTAAATTCTGATAACTTTAAATCAGGTCTAACATATACTGTAACCACATGTATATGAAAACTGTCATTCTTTTCAATAATTCTTTCAAGAATATAAAATATACCACAAAACCTTCCAAACATGCAACATTTAATGTCATTCTTAAATCATAAGTGTGTATAACTGAAATATTTGCCAACACCATGTGACATAATAAGATAAAGAAATAATATTTAATACGACTAAACAAATCCACTTAATTGTGCCACCAAATATCCTGACATTAAGAATAATTTTGAGCGTACAAATTGCTTCATATCCAGCGCTGGTAGGAGAGTCTAGTCAATATTTGGAGTTCTGAGTTCTTTTATTATATGTGTCGTAACATTTTACTAAAAAATCAGCTTTTTCAAATAGACAAGGAGTAGATATCTATAAAGATGAGTGTTTATTTTGATAATTTAATGCTATACAATTGAATGAGTAAAAAGTGAACAGTATAGGACTATAGGGGTGAAATTTAGTATTTTGAGATTTTATCCGATATCATCAAATGAATTGTTCAGATAGGTTAGAGATGAGAAGATCTCCTTCTGTTAGGTGTCAAAATTCTGCTTACAACTCTTTGTTCTTCTTGAAAAATTGCCCACCTAAATTATCAAAATTTCAGATAAAAGATGTGCATAAGATATTTCATCAATGACGTCGCTAAAGGCTAAACCCAAAGAGTGACTAGACTTAATGGTATAAATGTATAAGCAAGCCTGCTCTATCTAGCCGCACCCGCATCCAGCTGGTGCATCCGCATTCCACCCCGAATGGAAAACAAAATAAAATACCCCGAACCTTTGGTGTTGGGCTGGAACTGAAACTGAAGTGTCGTGCGCCACACTTTCCCGTCACTTACCCTCTGTCGCCGGCGTGTTGCCGGTGGGGGCTGCTGAATACACAACACATGCTCAGTACATGGGCTAAGGCTCTTTAGCCTAAGTCAGAGACTTGGGTTCAATCTTATGGGATAAGGTGCAATCACATAGGCTAAAACTTAGTAACTTAGGCTGATGATCTAAGTTTCAGGGAGGACCAGAAGATTGAGTTCAACCATTTAGGCTACGTTGCAGTCACATTAGCTAAACTTCAGATACATGGGTCATGGTGGAGATGCCATCAAGATTAGGGTTGAATGACACTGGCTAAGGTGCAGTAGCATGGGCTAAGTTTCATTTAGATTAATCACATTATTAGATTAAAGCTTTACCCATCTTCTTGCTTCCACATCTCTTGATAGGCACAAATGGTTCACATTCTGTCACAGCTACAAGATTCGTTAATAGGGGCAAAGGAATAATAATTTTGACTTAATTTCAGTCAAACTGCTTATTTCTACTCAAAGGGAGAAGTGTTTACAGGCAAAGGTTAAGTACAAGAGGCTATGGATCAGTCATAAGGCCCAGTGTTCATGCAGTCAATAGGAAATGTACAACTATAGTTGCACAGAAATTGCACAGTCAGTCAAAGAAGAAAATGGCAAAATTGTTCCTGTTGCCATCTCCCTGCTAATAAATAGCAGGTAATGGCAGAAAATATTTCTTCCAATCTATCTCTTCTTGCTGAAATCTATTCTCTGCCAATAAATGAAGTATATCTATCTATCAATATTAATCAGAAATTTACAAGTTTTTCTAACAACCTTGAAGAGATAACTGTCTTTCTATATACTTACTTTTTAGCCGCTCTGTATGTACTTGTGTATATAGCATAAATGTTATATTTGATAGAGCAAGCACACTTCAAAAGGATTATTCAGATATTGAACGAGAAAAGTCAATGCCAAAACATTATATAGAGCAAGCAAATACCAGCTGTCACACTTTGAAATATACGTGGACAATGGATTTCATAAAGCAAGTGTTTTTTCCATATTGTAAATAAAAAGAGTTGTCTTCTTTTAGAATGTGTTTGATAGAAAATTACTCTATAAATTAGATTTCACAAAAGCAATTGTTGAATTAAACTTCTACCAGAGTTTAAATGAGACTTGAAATATAGTCACCACAAATGTGTAATTTAATAACAGCCTAAGAATAACCTTATAAAAGTTGCCAGCAATAGAAAACGTTTCTATGATTAACAGACTTTTTTTTATTCAATTATAATACCTCTGCACTAAAGAACGAGGGCTTTAAACACTTGATCATAGTAAGGTCTTCTATGTTTTCAAATAACACACAATGTATTAATATGGACGATGCACTTTTGAAAATTATCATTAACAAATACATACTTCTTCTTTCGACATTTTGTTCTCCTTTTCAATAATTTCAATGTTCTTCGGTTGTTGAAGGGCCTGAAAAAGACAAATAAATAAATTTTTAACTTTCATTATACTTCTTTTAAATATTCAAAAAAAAAAATTAACTGAATCCATTAACTGTTGGTACTTTTAAACTTGAATAATGTACATTAAAATGTGAACATGTGAGCATGTTGCTATATCTCCGTTCTACACGAGTAGTGAAAAGTATCAATGATGATAACAAGAAATAAAGAATAAATGTTAAAAAAGTACAAACATACCGTTGCTTTATTGATGGAATTCTTTAAGTGTTTTAATTATATAAAACTTATAAGGCATTGTCAATTCTCACTATTAAGACATTGCATATTCATGGAGAACTGCATCTAATCATTATACTGTTATGAACAATGACATTTTAACCCTTCCACCTCTGCAAGCCAGAAATCAGGTTCAAAATCGTGTATTTAACTGGTTTCTTAGGGGTTAAAGTGTTTTAAAGCACATTACAGCTAACATCCAGAATTTACCTTTTGTTTCCAGGAAAATACACTGTCTTCCTCATCGGTTCTACTCTCAGCTCCAGAACTCTTAGACTGGAAACAACACATACATTTTTAAATTTCAAATATAATCAAAATAAAACTTATAAGCATTGCATATCATAGGGACTTATCTTGATGGGGCACTTGCAAAATCACAATCGGATAAAGACTTTCAATAAAAGAATAATCCTTGACCAGTGGTATTTTTATATATGTCATAAAGTTATGAAATACTTATCGATTTCATAATTAATGTGGTTCAACATAAGATCTTATCTGAATCTTGAACTCAAAAGCAATCCATACCGAAGAGAAAATCAAGCAAGGAGCAGCTCTCCTTAATTACTTTGTGTTATGATCAGCAAAATTCCATGACTTTTAGAACATGTAGACTACTTTTGCCTAAAATTTTTGTCCAAATAATTCACTTAAGTCAAAGACGCAAGACGAACCTGCAGTTGTCTCTCGAGCTGTGCAATCCTGTCTCTGATAACAGACCCGCGTGACATCATGGATCCTGTACCCATAGTTCCCTGTCCGCTGTCAGCTACGCTGTCGACCGATATGGTCCTGGTTACCGTGGTAGCGACCTGGGTGGACTCGGCAGGGATGACCTTTGTGGAGACGAATCTCTGGGATTCATCAGCACTGTCGGAGCTGGGTAGGGAGTAAGAATTCTGTGCGAAACTACCCAGTTTAGGTTGCAAAGATGGTGGTAGTGACTTTGGTAAAGGCGGAGCTTGCGATTCTGAGCTATCCGTCATAGCTCGATGCAGTTGAGGGCTTGACCTGTTGGAATCTGTGTCATTCTGTGAGTGGTAATGGCTATGTTCACTCTCCGAGTGAAGTGTAACACCTATCATCATTTCCTCCTGACTGTCTGTGGCTCTGTTGGCTGAGGTGGAAGGGAGGGCTTTCCCCACGCTCTTCCATGTCCCAGACGGTTCGGACTTTGTGTCCAGTCGGGGCTTCTTGGACTCAATCTTCTTCCAATGTTCCTCAACCACAGACTCTGCATCACTGGATTCAAGATGGCCAACTTTGGCACGTGAAGCAGACGTAGAAATTTGAGGGCGGTTGATTACTCTGCTTCCTTGAATCTGAAAATAATGGAAATGAGTTTTATATATGTAAGACTACTCTTTATTTGGTATTAAATGTTAATTGAAAATGAAAAATAAAGAAATGTAAATGCAAAAACAAATATAAACAAACAAAAATCAATTAAAAAATAATTCAAAGGTATTCCCATAACCATCATGATAGCAAAAAGTGAACCAAATAAGCTGCCCTTAACTTCACTGTTGTGAAAAGTGTCAATTGAATTGTTAGAAAGACAATCAATGAGATACAATCATCTTAAAATCTGAAAATCCTTGCTTTGTCCCATGGAAACAACAGAATGAGCAACTTGACCAGAAACAGAACATAAAAACTTGTTCCGTATCTATAAAAAAAATTCAACATGAGGCCCAAACTGAAAATAACCAATATTTGCAAAGCATCTATCTGTTGACAATTAAAATCCACAAATATTATAAGGAATAACTTGTTATCATTATCAAGAATTCATGAGACAAATTCTCATTTTCTCAGTTGCATGATATTTTTTTTTCAATCTATTGATAACATTAACTGAAACCCACAAGAATATTGGAGTCCAACTGAAAACCCTCTTGATTAAATGTGTTAAAACAAATAAAAACAGAAAATGTGTGATTCATAAAAACTTTGAAGTTATAACGCCAGGGGAGATAATCCCAGGGGAAATAATAAAGTATACCTTCACTTGAAGTTCAACTAAAGCCCCATCTAGGACCACCAGTTTTCGTTGAAATTGGGCAAAGCTCTGAATTTAAGTAATGATTATGATAATCTAATTGTTGAATTCTATGTAGAATAATTCTTTACCAAATTGAAGGAACTTAAATCATATGAGTTAGATATATTATGTTTCAAGATTCAATAATCACGATAAAACACTTCTCAAATGTATAATTAAAAGTTTCATCTTGAGCTGACATCTTGTCAAGCACAATTAATGCCATTATCACAATCTTTTATCATTTCAGGTCCTGACATCAATAAATCAATAAATGACATCAAAATAATAAAGAAGCAAATATATCTGATTCAATACGATGTCTGTTACCAAAGAGAAATGGATAGAACATTGGCAAAACATTTGTATAGAACAGCACAAAACTTCTGACACAACAACAATAAATTGAATCATTTTACAAACTTCACGATTTTACAAACTTTAAGAAAAGTATAAAGGGAAATAACTTCGAAAAAATTTCTTAAAAATAAATGACGAAAATCAAAACATAAATTGACCAAAATCCCCCATAAAACTTGCAAAGTTAAAAGTTTACCTGATGCATAGTTTCGCCTTCCACACTGCTGAGGTCTGAGGGCACATGATCCTCAGCGTGTTGGGTCGAGGGTCGTGACCTTGACCCCTGTGACCCTGTCAAGCCTCTCATCGTCTGCATGACCCTCTCTGACTCCAGGTTATGGAGACCTCGCGCAGGGAGGATCTCACTGGATGAACCCTGGACAGACCCTTGGTCTGAAACAACAGAAATGGTTGGCATGAGCTTCTTGTATCTCCGTGCAAGAACTGGTTCAAATACTCTTTCAGGACACGTTCATTGTTGAATTCAAACTTGCCCACTGCAAGTCAAGTAGGTAAGTATGGGAGACCGTGGCAGGTTAGGACATTGGGTATGTTGGGACACTGTGTATGTCTTAAGATTCCATGTAAGAAGTGACATCATGCGCCATGTGACAAATGATGCTGATTGCTGAATATCTGATGTGGTTCAAACACTGGTAAGCAATACAATAAATCTATGGTTGGAGTAAAATTTTAGCAAATCGGGAATAATGATCTGATGTAAAGATGATTGATAAAACTGAGTTGATACCTATTGTTCTGGAGATCGAGCTGATCATTATTAGTAATTACTCGACTTCCTATTTATATTTACCAATATTTAGGCATGTGATCCTTTTATGGGTCATCGAGGTAGGATAGAACAGTGTCCCAATGTGCACCAGAACATTAGGACAGGGTTCCATTGGGCCCGTCTAGATTACTGGTCTCTATTCTCTACTAGTTTACAATGTACAATGACCAGATTGTATACAGTCCTTTGAAGAAATTCACAATCAAGCCCAGATGCTTGGCCACTTGATGTCAATCTATGGCGTCAAAGAAGTAAGGGAACATAACGCCCCAGGGCATTTATAAATTAGAACATTTCAGTGGTTTTAAACATAGTGACATATGCCCGCTGGACCAAAATATGTTTGATGAAGAGGAATTCGGCCTTCTTTAGTTACAGATGGACAAGAAACCACTGCTGGTAACCATGAACAGGAACAAGAACAAAACAAATAACTAGAAAAATGGCCTGCTTTACTTGCAAAAGCCTACTGTGGTGTTTTCTCAAAAAAATCATACCGATGAGTAACAACATATGAAAACTGAATATGATTGTGCTCAGATGCTCATTGTTTAGGCAAAAAGGCATGATTGCTGCACATGTGCACATATGAAAAATGCCACTTGTAGATACCTGTTAGAGAGGAGACAGCTAGAAACGGACTAGGGCACAAACACCTATGTCAAACAAACCTAGACTGCAATGCTAAGTTACCACCAACAAATCAAAGGCACTATTAATCTTGATAAGGGCTTATCTTCCGCTAAGAGCCTCTGCAGGGGCAATGCTGATTTCTCAGCATGTTATTATTCAACAAGGGTTACCTGTTGGAAAAGAATATATATATTCAAGGTGTGCAAATCATTTGTACCTGGCCACAACCTGAGTTCACCCTTTCATATGACTTTCGAACATTGAAAAATGATAAACTGAATCTGGTCTAGCTTATCCATATGCTATGCTTTTGTGTCATGTACAATTATGTCATGGAAATACAAAATGGTGTATGAATAAAAGACATTTGATATCTTTCAAAATTTATTTCTTATACATGTCCCATTGTGCTTTCAGAAATGATCAATCTGTATGAAAATTAACTCAAACCATAACATAATCATCCTCTACATACAGTAACTTTTAAAGGAATAAAACATTTGAAAGCTGAATTAAAAGAATTAAAAAAGTATCTAAACAATTACATTTCCATATGTAGATACACCAAAATGACAGAATAAGATTCAAACTAATAACAAGAATAGTAATAATAATCATAATCTTACTTCTTTCGGTTAAGTCCAAAGGGATTTAGGCTTGATTCAAGACTGTAAAACTGAGATAGAGCTCAGTTGTCTCCAAACATAATGGCAGATAATTCACTGTTTACTGTCTATACCTACTCTGTCTGTATGAAACATCTGGTCATGTTAATTAACCCTAAACATTCTAACCAAAAAGAATTTCCTCCAAAATCTACTAAAAATTTTCCTTATTTAGAAACAAAGAAATTAAGAAAATGTATTCCTGAATAATTTTTTTACCTATGATGATATTAATTTATAATGACATGAAATTCAGTAAAATATAATACATTTTATTTTCTGCTGATTTAAACCCGCAAGGGTTAAGGCCAGGTGTGACACTTACCCAACGGGAGTCAGTAGATATTGATCACTAAACCTGGTGACAATGTCACTACAAATATTCAATTGTAAACTTGTGTGGACTGAAAAACACTATCAGTTGAATCTCAGGTAGTAGTAAAGCTACCTGGTCGTAATGGAATTTACCTGGGGCAGGTATTCTATCAATTTAACCCCTTAAAGGCGCAACAGCACATATTTAAAAGATTAATTTCTTGAAATTTTCCTCAATAAACATTAGTTTAAGCCAAATGTAACATCTTTGGAGGGTTAAAACACCTCATCAAACAACCCAATTATCCGAAGTTGTAGAGGAAACAATCAAGTATAAAGCCGAAACCACTTGTGGCCATTTTTGTGACCTTTTAATCATTTATGGTATGGAAATACATTCACATGGTTTAACCGTTCATGGTATGTTTTAAAACTGCTCCTTTTGATTAAAAAGCATCGTCTTGCAATGCAATCATTTTCTTTTGTTTTCTCGAGATCTTTTGTTTTCTCTATCTAAAAAAACGTGCTACTGCCGTTTAACATGTAATGCACTGTATATCATTAAATACTGTATACTCACTAAATCATTATCCAACCAGATACCCAAGTAACTGATGGGTAGATGACAATCCACACCATGTTACTATGCCACCCGTGAAATATCTACTTTATCCATGTTACTTAAAGAAATAAACTAGGTATTCCACAAACATCATTAAGTATATCTAACAACTGACCTGTTTCAGAGTTCAGCAAAGAGGGCACCTGCTCTGCTGGCAGGATTTGAGTGAGACGCTGCATGGTGGTCTCGTAGGACTTGATTCTCTTCCTACTTACATCCAGCTCCACCTCGTGACCACACGACCCCTGCAATACCATATCATCCATTACCACTCATATCTTAAAATATATATGTTTATATATATATTTCAAAATATATATGTATATATATTTCAAAATATATAGGTATATATATTTCAAAATATATAGGTATATATATTTCAAAATATATAGGTATATATATTTCAAAATTTATAGGTATATATATTTCAAAATATATATGTATATATATTTCAAAATATATATGTATTTATTATCCATATGGTTTATCATAAGCGGTGACATATTTTCAATATGAGCACATGTGCACATATCACTTTTGCCTAGCAACGATTGTTTCAGCGCGAGTGAACGTATGTTGTCGTCTGTGACGTCATAAAACCCTGTTCATGACGTCACTGTAGCGGGCCGTCGCAAAAGGAGGAGACCGTTTTCTGAATATTTCCATGCGTTTTAAATGGAATATAATCGGTAATAAAGAAATTATTACCCTCGGAAGTGTTTCATATGACTTTTACGAAACTCGTGCGAATTAGTGTATAACCCTCGCTCTCGCTCGGGTAATACAAAAAATCACACTCGTTTCGTAAATATCATATGACACACTTCCTCGGGTAATAATCTCTATATATATTTCAAAATATATATGTATATGTATTTCAAAATAAATATGTATATATATTTCAAAATATATCTGTATATATGCACCTTTAACCCTTTACCTGTAGTATATTCCGAAATAACTGTTATAACTGTACATGTATTGAGATTACTGTAAATTTGCAATTCAGAAAGGTTTTGCACCAATTGATACAACAGCAGTAAATACTGTAATGTGATGATATAGTTTTGGGATTGATTGTGATTCAGTATGATTCAATAATAATAATTATAGAATGATAAACAGCTTTTGCTCTGGATGACCTTATAGTAAAAAAATTCAAACTTAAATTGTATATATATAAATTGTATTTTTTATTGTATTTGGGTGTCAACTTAATTTGTATTGTATTTTGGTGTCAATTTATTTTTTCTCTCCATGGTTTATCCAAATTCAATTAATGCTTATATATATAGGCACGTAGATGCTCTTCAACAAAAATGTGATCACTTGTTTGGTACATTTATGTTAATTATACCAGAGACTAAGTAAAACTTTAACATGTCCATGAAAGGTCAAACACTTATGAAAGGAATTGTTATCTGAGATAAATTAACATCCCTTCAGCCTTTACAACATCTTAATCTAATCGAACAGAGATTGGTACTATGTTACTTTAAAACTTTCCCAAGAAAACAAGGTTAACAGAAGTTCTGGTGACTTTTTCATCATTCCTAATATGCCATGATGCCATCAACCCACATAGAGACTAATAATTCATAAGTCAAAGTCTTTAATAAACGCAGTCTCATACCTTGCCCTGTCTGAGCTGTGCGAGGGTGTCCTGGAGATTGGAGATTAATCTCCTCATCTCCGACATCTGCTGCTCAGACTCCTCGAGCAATACCATCTTTGCTTGCATTTCTGCAAACTGTGACCTGGGCACTTTAACAATGGCTCCTTCTTCGCCCGAAAACATGGCACTTTCTTCTGCCGCCTGCTGTAGAACTATAATCCTCTTGTGACACTCTTCCAGTGTCCTTGGGAGTTTCTCTTTCGAGACTCCGTCTTTTAGCTTGAAAATGAAAGTTTGCAACTTTGAAGATATGACTGCTTTCTTGATTCCATTACAAAAGTTTTTTGGTAGATTAATTTTTTTCTTCAATGAAAAACAAATATTTTTTAAAATGAAATTATGAAATAGAAAAATGCTATAAAATCATTGATACAAAAGTTAAAAATCTATGTATCTACAAAATATTTTCATCAATATATATCAACTTTTCAATACAAATCTCTTGTTTAATTAAAAGTACAGCTGATCTATCTCTACTGAGAAGCGGCGAAAGATAAAGAACTAAACTGCTAATACAAAAGCACTATTTCACAAAGCATTCAGATTGTTATAAAAGCAATAAAAGATATAATGTTCTCCTGAAAGTATTTAAAGATCTAGATATACTTTGAGAAACTATGCTTTTGAAGTCACCCAATGAACCTGTAAAATCCCAACACCTCCAGACAGTACATTGCATGCATACTATATATTAAAGAAAATGACCCATCCAAATATTGGTAATTTGTTACTTCTGTTAACTTAATTGAAATTCTCAATTAATTTAATAACATAGCTTCTCTGAAATAAAAAGTTAAAATTTGTTTGAGGACAAAATGGAACTGATGATTGGATATGCAAAGAATATCATCATGAACAGTCCCTTTAATGATGTTTAACATGTCCCTCCCTGAAACAGAGTCAGGATTCATGTTTAATT
Organism: Phorcus lineatus; assembly: GCA_921293015.1. Classification (NCBI taxonomy): domain Eukaryota; kingdom Metazoa; phylum Mollusca; class Gastropoda; order Trochida; family Trochidae; genus Phorcus; species Phorcus lineatus. The sequence goes on along the minus strand of OV121088.1, from coordinate 23,771,740 downwards.
TAAAATACACCCATTGCGTAGAGGCCGCCTTTAAAATATGGTTATCAAAATGCATAAGTGAAAGGACAATGCCATTCCTTCTCATTCCAAATTGAAAAAATTCCTTCCAATGCACACAACCAAAAGTGCCATGAATGGGTATGGCGGAATTCAGAAAACCTTCACTTCTGAAACAGGTGTAGTATAGAAAAGTTTGGGGTCTCCTTCATAACTATTCAAGACACATGTAAGTCCTATTCCAAGCTTATTTCAGTACTTATTCAGTCCTATTAAAAAGATTTCAGGATTAATCAAGCCATGCTTAGTTCTAAAACTCTTCCAAGACCTATTCAGAGCCTATTTCAGGTCTATTTCAGGCCTATATTCCAAGCCCATTGCTCGCCTTTAGCAAAGCATATTTCATGGCCTACTACAAAAATTTATCAGGGAGATTCCATGCCAATTAATTCAAACCCTATTTTAGTACCATTGAAGGCCTCTTTTTCAAGCCTATTCAAAGCTTATTTCAGGAGTATTCCAGACCTATTCCAGAGCTTAATCCAGGCCATTGCAAGGCAAATTCCAGGCCTATTCAAGACCCATTCCAGGCCGGTTCCAGGCCACAGATGTACCTACCTGTTTGGTGCTGTTCTCCAGCTCCTGTATTCTGTACTTGAGCTTGTTCTCACTACGCTGCAGGTTACTGATCCGATCCTTCATAATGGCCTCGGTTTGTTCCAACTGCCTCACCTTGGCTTGAGAGTCAATATCTCGGAGCTCAAACTCCTTGAGTCTCTTCTGTAACACTTTCTCATTCTTCTCAGAGCTCTCAACCTGCTGTTTTAATCCTATTTCAGAATCTTTAACCACTAAAAGCTGCCTATTGACTTCTTGCAGATTCCCCTGGATACTCTGAATATGGTTGTACAGAACTGCATTCTCTTCCACCGCTCTCTGTAGTCGAGTGGAGATGTCCATATTCATCATATCCAGCTCTGAAATCTTGCTGTTAGCTGCCTGTTCCGAATTCTCTAATACCATTAATTTATTCTGTAGACTGACCTCGACGTTCTCATAAGATTTGACCTTTTCGAACAAGGCTGTTTCTGAGCTCTCCAACTCTTGACACCGAAGACTGAGATACTCAGACTTCTGTGCAAGAGTCATCTTCTCCATCGCTAGCTCTTCAAGCCTCTTTTTGAGATTGGCCTCCGATGCAGCAAGTTCTTCAACGGTCATCTCCATGTTTTCTGACTTGGCAATCCAAAGTTCTTCATCCAGTTTAAGTTTCTTGACAAGTTCGCGGAGCCGCCTCTCATGGATTTGAAGGAGGTGATTACCATCCTCCATTTTGGAAATCCTGGACTCAAGGTCCTCACATTTCTGGTACAGCTCGTTCTCAGATACCTCCATACGTTCCATCTGTTCCCGCAGTACCTTCTCGGATAACTGAAGTTCCCGGATACGGACATTCTGGTCATGGATGGTTGCTTTGTCTCTACGAGCTATCTCGTGAAGTTCCTCTCTGTCTGCTTCAAGTTCTGATATCTAGAGGAAAATTTTAAAGGAATCTGTTTTACCATTCCAAGTTGTACGGCAAAGTTTCTTAAATTGACTGTCTCTGATAAATCTTATTTCTTGCTTTTTTTGAGTGATGAAGTCCTTGATGCAATCTTATCTAGTTTTGAACTGCCACCAAGTTTTCCAATAAAATATAAAACCATGCATTACCAAAACCAGTCCAATCAAATAAAATATCCCAAAACCCAAAATTTTACACCGAAAACAAAGTTTATTATGAAATGAACTCATAGTCTTTGTTACAATATTTTTCTGCAATGGCCATCAAGTCATCAAATTCAGGCTACACTTCTTCAAAGCAATCACCACTTACCACAATACAACATAAGAATAAACCTAATACAATTAAGATTAGAGTTGTGATTGCTTAGAAGAATGGTAATCTGAAAGGAGATTGAAGCTAGAAAGCTGAATAAAGCCTAACTACTCTAAGATATAGAACCCTAAGATATAGGTATAAAAGCTTAACTTACCTGTTGGTAATAAGTCATAACAATTATAGTAATATAAGCTCAGCTGTTGAAGGGACTAAGCATAAGAGTACCAAACTTTATAAGATTTCTTATCTATGGAACAGTTTTACCCAAGAACTTTTAGTTTAAGGAAAATGTTACATGAAAATATCTTCATAGTATCTTCAAATCTTGTCAAAACTTAGCTGCAGGCAGACTTGACTTGACATCAAGGAATCTTTGTTATCTCTTTGTAAGATATGTGTGACAATTAACCAAAGAGGATACTATGATCTTGTTCTTTCAATAGGCCAGCTTGACAAGAAACCAATGCTAGTTTTGCAAGACCTTTAATTCACAACACTAAGGAGATAAGGTGGTAACTCAATTTTAACTAATTTCAACCTTCAAATATTTTATTCTAGATGACAAAGAAGACTCACCTGATCTCTGTGATGTTTATCAAGTTTTTTCAGTTCTCTGATCTGTTGCATCAGGACATCTTCTGGCTTGTCCAACATGGCGTCTGCTGTTCCTTCAGAAGCAGACGTCAACTGCTTGCTCTCCAAACGTTCGATCTTCTGCTTCAAAGACTTTTCCGACTGCTCAAGCTTGCTAACTTTACGGGCAAGATCATTATTTCTAGCTTCATTTTGTAGTTTTTCAATTTCTCTCTTCAGATTTTCTTCACTCTTTTTGAGGTTGTCAATTTTGAAGAAGAACTCTCCATGGTTACCATCACACTTAGATGCTCGTACTGATGGCGCCTGGACTTGGCTTGGTCTCTCTACTTCCTGGAGCCTCTTTTTGAGATCGTCTTCCTTGAGTTGAAGGTCAACAACCTTCTGTTTGAGTTTAGCTTCAGAGGCTTCAAGTTCGATCACCTGGTGTTTTAGTTTCTCTACGCTGATTGGACTTACTTCAGATCTGTAACAAACAGGTGTCACATAAGTATATATTAAGAAGAATATAATATTTATCTTAATTGAAATCTGAAATGCAAAACTTGACTCATCTAAGAATTGAAAAGGATAATGATTTCTATTATCTGATTAAGCATTTTTCAATTAAGATGGAGTGGAAATCTACAAAGAAAATGAAATACAGTCAAAATTACTGAGGCAAAAAAAATCTTCTTAACCTTTTAAGTAACATGACCCGTTAAGACTCAAAACTATTTTAATGTAATCTAATCCAGATATCCTACAATAAGAAAAGTACTCTCTTTAAATGATACACTTTGGAATTATTAAATTTGGCTTGAGTAAGATATATAGAATCCATATAATTTGCTGCTGTTTAAAAATGTTAATTCCATACTAATCCATCGTTAAGTAAAATACCAATTGACCTGAAATTATACACTGTTTTCTGTACTGTAAATAATTATTCCCAGATGAAAAGCCATTGAGAGACCAAGATGAGCATGAAGGTGTTGTGGATACATCAATTATTTACTACTCAACAGATAGGACGGACTGCGAGTGTCGATGGAAACATAGATATCTTCTTCATGAAATTCTATAATCAATAAATGGACTTTGTGACAGGGAAGTATTTTTATGGAAGTTGATAGAGAACCAAATTATGTTATTTTATGCATAATTTCTAACATTTGGAAGACTATAGCTGATATTAAATTGTTACTAGGTGAATTATTTTATATTTTGTTGTTCTTCGGTTAATTTATTTTTCTTATAAAAAGTTTACATCAGATCTTCATTTAAATGTGTAAATGAATTAATTTTTGACATTGTAAATAAGATCCTTTTTAAAGACAATTGAAGACCAATGTAGCAAGCACGTCACCTGAAATGCATAGATGCATACACTTGGTACATGAGTGAAAAGCCAGTTTGAAAAATATTGAATTTGTTTAGTTAATTGATAAAACAGTTGTTGCGTCAATTGCAGTAATTCTACAGTTGTAGTACTATCATTCTTGCATTTTCAGTATCTAAATGGTGTAAATAATATGATCATTATCATTATCATTATCATCATCATCATCATCATCATCATCATCATCATCAATTTTAATATCTACATGCACAGAATATCAAAATACATTACACTGACAGAGACGAAAACACATCACCTTAAAGTACCAACATAAGAAACTGCAGGTATATTTATACCTGTGTGTACACAGGTAACTGACGATGATGATGGTTGCCAAGGTAATCATTGCACAGTTTGTTTGAACAATCACTTGTATAAACATTTTACCTTCTATACAAATATCAAGTAGATCATCAAAGACAAAGTAACGATTTTTTAGACCTTTTTTTAGATTCCATGTTCAATACCTGATGTATCAGCATATAAAATGTTTCAAGCAAGAGTGAGTATAAAATACTCCTTAAATTATTTCATCCTTGAAAATTGTCTTATTTAAAGACATATGATATAATCCTTTCATTAATTTTGTAAAACATTTGAAATTTTATTGCTCTAGATATTAAAAGAGAAGATCATTCTTTAAAAACATACTTAAAAGAAATAATTTCATCTGTAACAGAACTAGGTGTTTTAATTTTGACTAAGAACAAGAACTGGAACAAACATCGGAAGCAAAAGGAAATAACGAAAGGATTTGGTATCACCGTTTTCAATGACGTGCTTGATAATGTGATTTCATCTTTACCATGTAACCAGACAATAACACCAACATAGATTCTGATCACCAAACCCAAAGCATGATTGCCTGATTACCTGCCCAAAAGAGATGTACTTACTGTCCTTTGAGCACCTAGATAATCACAAATCAATTGCCAGTCAGTGATCAAGACTTTCTACAGGTAAGCTTGACGAGAACCGAAATACAAAAAGTGTATACCTGCAATATATCGATAATAAACATAACTACTGTCACCTGAGAAAGTAGATAATAAGAGTAGATGATAAGAGTTCAAACGCCAATCAAAGATCAATCAACAATCAGGTAAGTTTACCAAGGTTTAAACCCAGGAGAATTTTTACCTACCATAAATGTAAAAAGAGAAAGTATATCTACATATAGATCCTCACTAAGTTTATCAGAGGACCACTCTCCAGTCACCTGGTTGAACCAGAGCTCAATTACCAATCAGAGATCAATCAATAGTCGTTACAGGTGCGCTTAACGAGGTCATTGTACAGGTGTGGAGAATTTCAGTCAATGAAAGCAATACAGGTGACTGTCATAGTCAACATAATCATCCACACTCATTTATCAATCAACACGACCATCATTCCATGAACCAGTGGGAATTGTGAACTAGCACTGAAATGAGCATTTAATGTACTGGTCAGTATAAACAAATAAGACTGAAATGAGCATTGGTCAGCATTGTCAGCTAGGAATGAAATGAGCATTTAATGTAGTGGTCAGTTTTGTCAACTATTGCAGAAATTAGAACTAAGGGCACTGATCAGTATTGTATTTAAGGAAGACGAGGTTTTATAGATAACAACTTCTTTATTGTGACGATAATGATTATGTACCCTTCAAAAACTTAGTATTGTATTTGTCAATCCTTTTTGTAATGAGCTATCAGTGATCTAGGCATATTATTTTATTATACATTTCATTTCTGTGATCAGATAGCTTGTAAATATCAAAGTGAAAATTGTCCTTTATACATTACCCTTCCCCTAAGACTCATTAGTGTGAAATATGCTTATGAGATTCACTTGTAATAAAACAGCAATAAGTGCTACAGGAAAATTTCAGACAGCCTAAATCCTAAAATCTGAATTAGAATTAATACTTTCCTAGTCAAACTAAGGCTTTTTGAATTGTAAATAAATAAATTACATAATCCAGCGTATAAGCAGATTTATCATGATAATCTTTGGTCAGTATAATGAAGATGAAATTCTTATCAAGACATCAACATCATCAGTATCATCAGTAAGGTAAATCATCAAGAATATGTTCCTATTTATCATGGTGAGCGACAAGATTATAAAATTTTCATCATCGAATCAACATACCAATTGTCATCAGATCTTCATCATCATTATCATCATAATGCTACACAGAAAATATACAATAAATATTGTCCTCATTCTAAACTGTTCTTTAACACATCTCTTATAATTTTACACATTATTGAAAAGTACTTGTTAGATTCAAAACTATAAATATTTAATCCATCATTGATTTCTAGTCCTTCATGTTGTTGCTATCCTGTGCCTTACCCATAGAGAAGATTTCAATGCATTTGATCGATGAAGTCATAGTGATGCACCGTATCAACAGAAATCTAATCACAGTTTTCAATCATGTCGATGATGTTGGCAGTGAAATTTAATAATAGTGTTGCTGTTGTTGTCATGAGAGATATTTATTGGTTTGAAGAGAAATGATTGGAAACAAATATCAGTGATCAATTTCATTGGTTGGGAACAAATTTTAATATTTGATCTGTGTCAATGACATTTTAACTAAATCTATCATAAGTTATCAATATAACATAGTATCTCACGATCATCAAATTGTGAATTAATATACTATTTCATTACAAAGTTGCCAATCAAAATAAGTTCCATCATTTTGGTTATTGAATATTTTACTGTAAAAAAAAAATTTAAATCATTTTTTTATTTTTCTCCTTAGAATCACATCTGTTCCTTTTTTATAATAAAGATATAAACAATATCACATACTGAATTTTCTATATAATAGACATCAACTTCGTTATTGACGGATACAATACTGAAATACTGATAATCTTCCAAAACAAAGCTCATATATACACAATTATCAAAAGATAACTAAAAAACACTAAAAGATTCATCAGACAAACTTTTGTAAGCCATAAATAATTGAAAATAATTCTAAAACAAACACCAAAGTTTACAGATTTCAACCACATTTAAGAAGCAAGAAATGGAATCTCTGTGAAATGGTGACTTGAATCAAGATTACTGACAAAAACACAAGAAAGCAGAATCTATACACAATCATTTCACTGAACACAATCATCTAAAGAAAAGCTAAAATCACTGGTAAGATGATATCCACTTTCAAACCTCCAGGTAATAAACATCCAAAATATAAGGTATAAATATCCAAATGCAATCACATTTTCACTATTATTCTTCTATCAAACCTGACAACCCAATATGGATCAGTCATAAAACTCATTCCTACACACCAGGTGAAAAGATCGTTAAAGGTCCATCGCAAAATCCAGGTAAGTTTTCAATATCAAAGCACCTCTATCGGACAACACTTAATGAATCCGTTATGAACTCAGTCCCTCCATACCAAGTAAGTTGGTCGTATAGAAAGGTGGAATGCTATAATCCAGTTGGGTTAAACAGGTAGAAACATGTGGACAGACAGGTTACAATCTCCCCAGGTAAAGATCATCCCTTTACAGGATTACACAGGTAAACATTGCCCACTTGGCCTGCCTGACAGGTAAATATCTACCTTTGTGCACAGGTCTCAGGTATGGTGTGGCATAACTTAAATCAATCAAGCACAACAAAAGCTTTCAGGTCAATTTTAACCTGAGACTATCAGTGGGAGATTTCTGGATCAGATCCAAGATTATGATTTATACTAACTTGACAACCCTCCAATAAAGTATAGACTCTTCCACTGACAATCTGTGTACTGTAAATTTGTTGATATTGGAATTGATCATTTTATGCTTAGGGGTGACAGGTTGTTGAATGTGGGTCAGGAATCATTGAGGAGATGGCTATTATAAAGGCTGGCAATAAATGAAAGGTATGCCTTTGGGACATCAATCAATAAGATATCAGGTGAACAGGATATTAAACAAATGTTCTGTCACACATTTCACTGGTGTTGATTTCATGCCAGTAACTCTATTGATGCCACTTACAAAAAAATCATAAGAGCACAAATTGATTAACTCCGGAACATTGACAAAAAGGATAAAAATCCAAATCTGAATATAATTGACTTTCTTTAAAGTGAAGTTGTCAATTTTGCTAAACAAAAATCATACCTTTATATCTGAATTGTGACTGATCATAAATTCAGATTACTTTATCATTAAGTAAAGGTTTTTCTCGTCATTCTTTTCTATGTACATCTGAACTTTTGAAATTTTTCGTCATCCAAAAAGGCTATCCTAAATATGACTTTTTCAACCAATAGGCTATCCTATTTGTGACTTCAGCTGAATTTTCAAGTGACCTCGCAAACGCCAAATATCAACTAACAAGGGATTATGTCAAGCTCAGCAATATTGACCAAATGCCTGGCTAATTGACAAGGGAGCTAATCCTGTGATAAGCTGTGTGGGACTAGCCCATAATCAGCTTAACTGCTGTTGTAATACACTGGGGATTATTAAACCTAATCCTAAATCAATAATTTCATACTTTTATAATTAATCAGGAAAGCAACACCCAACATGCATAATCTTCATAGAATATTAATATTATCAATTGTCAGCAAACACCTAAGACACAAATAGAATGCAATACTAAAAAATATAAAAGCATTTATATAAGAAGTGCAACGATCCCTTATTATTTTGTTTAACGTTGATTAAATGTCATAATGCTTTTCCGTGATGTTTCTTTGTGGGCAACTTCAAATCCTTACTTTCATAATAAATATCAGTTTGTTGCCTGCTTGCATAATGAAGAACAGTTTCATAAAGAAGTGCCAATTAGTTACATAAATAACTAACATTTTGTAAGCTTCATAGAAAAATATTGATTTGTTGCTTGCTAGCATCATTAAATATCAATTTGTTATTTTCATAACTATAACTAACAATTTTTCAATTTCATAGTGAAATAACAATTTGTTACTTGCTTTAATGAAGAACTATCAAATTGTTACTTCAATAAACTTTCATAATCTATTTGTTTAAGGGTAAAATATCAATTTGTTCCTCCTTTTATGAAGAGCTATGAATTTGATTGTTTCTTAAGGAACTAACATTTTGTTAGTTTAATATTGTCATTTCAATTTGATTTGCTGCGCCTTTTATAAAGAACTATCAACTTCTTACTTACATAACCAAAAAAATCAATACATATTTGCTTCATTTCGGACTGTAATTTTGTTACTTTTATAATAAAAACAAAATTCTATATTTTCATAATGAACCTTCAATTATTAGCAAGATTTCACAAACATCACTCTGACAATCAAGCAGTGACCCAATTTGAAGAGTTTGCTAAGTAATGCTAAGTAATGCTAAGTAATGCTAAGTAATGCTAAGTAATGCTAAGCTAGTAATGCTAAGTAATGCTAAGTAATGCTAAGTATGACTGTCCTGCTTACCTAAGAGTCTGTTCCCTGTGTTGTATCTCGGCTATCTTCCGCCTCAGCTCCATCTCAAGACTAGACAATTCTGGCATGTGGTGGAGGGACTTCTGCAGACATTGAAATATATTTCATATTTTGAATTTCTTCATATTTTTATTCAAAAATTTATTTTGAAATGTTTTGAAACCAGCACCTTTTGATCTATGAATTAACTCACACTGCAATATTTTGAGCTGAGTGATTCTGAGTGGTCAAGTTACAGGAATGAAAACATTTTAAAGAGGGGAACAACTGATTGGTCAATGGTAAGAGAACAAGGATCCTTAGGTAAAGGGTTAACTGCATGAGTTGCTCTGAGTACACTCTTGTATCTGATATGTATCTCAATTTCATCTTATTTATCTCTGACATTAAATCTTTCGATATATTTTTAAAAAGAGGAAAGAAAGAGTAACGGTAGAAATTTTTGTCATACCTGACATTCAACATGTATAATAACACTTTTTTTTATTAAAAGCAATTAAAAGGGGAAAGAATATTTTATTTAACTCCTATACATTTCCCAATATCATAAAGATCAAAATCAATCTTTTTGAGATATATACCTAAGAAATATGTACTTACCGACTTAGATTTTTTATGGAATGTATCAGTCTTCTTCTCCCCACTAAGGATGAAATCTTTCAGGTTTGACACTTCGGCCCGGAATGCTGAAAGTTGTTCCTCGGCAACCTTGACCTTGCTTCTTTCCTTTGAGTTCTCTTCCTCCAGCTTGTGAACCTTCTGAAGCAAGTCCTCAGATGTGGACTCGGTTGTGCCCGAATACCTGGACACACCAAACTTCTTGCTGGCCGGAGTTAGTACTAGTGATGAGGTCACTGTTTTGGAAGAATTTTCTTTTAATCTCGCATTTTCTTTTTCGAGTCTAGAAATGGTATCCAGATACTCTAATTGTTTTGATTCTAAAGCTTGAATTTGGCCGTGAAGGTCTTTGTCCCTGAAAGATTGCACCGGTTTGTTTGCACCAAATGGCAGAGGTTTCTTGAGAATGTCTTTGGTACGAGACTTGGAGGTTAAGGTGGAGGTAAGTTTTGGCAGAACTGGATTCAGGGCGTGAGACTTCTTTTGTGGATCCTCATCTCTGAGAGATTTAACACTGTCTTTAAGTTCTTCATTGTGTTTGGAGAGAGTGTCACATTTTTGCACAAGACTAGAATTCTCAGTTTGAAGATGGGTAACCCTATCTTCAAGCTGTTTACATTTATCACAGATTTCACTATTGTCTCTTCTGAGGGTTTTAATCTGATCATTGAGTTCACTTTCCTTCTTAATGTGATGATTGATAGCACTTTTAAGACTTTTTTCAGTTTTCTCTAAGTCTGATATTTTTTCTTCATACTCAGTCTGAATGTCCTCAAGCTTCTGCTGGGTCATCCTCAACTCCTTCTCCATATCTCTGATGGCTTTCTTCTCCTCTGACATGGACTTGACGAGAACACTCTCGTTGCTGACTGATCTTTTGTTCTTCTCCTTCTCCTCTGATAGTGCCTTCTCCAGAGATCGAACCTTCTCCTCCATTGAGATATTCTTGTCATTCACAATCTCAGTCTTATGTTTCTCTTCTTGAACTTCATTCTCTAAATCAACGATCTGACTCTGGAAATCAATCATTTGATTCTTCAAATCAGCTATTTCTTCTTCTAGGCTGTTCTTTTCTGTTTTAATGGTTTCTAAATCTTTCTTTAAAACAAACTCTGAACTTTGGAGGGAATCAACTTTGAACTGTTCTTTTTGTTTTATTCTTTCTAGATTTTTTATCTTTTCTTCTAATTCTTGTTTTTCTTCTTTGAAGGTTTCAGTCAAATGCTGAAGTTCTTCCTCAATAATGCCCTTCTCTTTCACAACCTTTTCATGGCTTTCCTGTTCATCCATCAGCTCCTGCTCAATGTCCATTTTCTCTTTCACAACTTGCTCCAATTTTACTATCAGTTCTGAGGTATTTGATTCTGTGCTACTGGCCCCTTGCCCAATTAAGGTCTTCCCACCATCAGTCTCATCAACACTGCTAGTTCTTCTGATTCTATCAACCTGATTTCTCAACATGTCTTCATTTTCTTCCAGCTCCATCACTCTTTCCATCAACTTGTCTTCAGACTGTTCCAACAATTTCACCTTTTCCTTCAACTGTTTGACTTGTGTTGTGGCATTGTCATGATCTTGGACTTTAATGGACATGTCCTTGTTCTGAATTTCAAGTTCTTGAAGACGTTGGAACATTCCTGAAACTCGCCTCCCAGTTTCAGGAGGACTTGCTGGTGATAGGTCCGCTGTTGAGGTAGACTGATCAGTCATTTCAGAGTGACAGGAAACATCAGTGAGAGTTTCTGCTTCAACTCCATCAGTCACATCTCTAGAGGACTGGTACTTCTGGAGTCTCTGAAGCTCCTCCCGCAGGTCCAACTCAACCTGCTCTAGTTCATTGACTCTGTCCATGAGTTTGCCCTCAGCATCCTGCAGGACTTCCAACTTCTGGCTCATTCTTTCATTGGTTTTCTGGAGTTCCTCAAGCTTCTCCTTTAGACTCTTCTTCTCCTCTTCCAACTCCTGGTGTTTCTCCTGGCTAGACTGTAGCACTAGAACAGTCTGTTTAGACTCTGCCTGTTCACTATGCAGCTTTTGTTGTTGGTTCCTCATTTCCCCAAGTTCCTCTTCCATCGACTTCATCTGTTCCCGAAGATTAGTCTTCTCTTCTTCTGATGACATAAGCTTGTCCCTGAGATTCTTTTCATTCTCACAACTTTCATTCAGTTTGACTTTGACACTCTCACATGTATTATTTGACATTTCAAGTTCTGTTGAGATTTTTTGTTTTTCACTTTCTAAAGCAAGCACACTCTTTAATAGTTCTTTCTTAGCATTTTCTAGTGACTCCATGTCTTGGGACATGGTCTTCACCTTTTTGTCAGCTTCTTCATCAAATGATTTGGAAGCTGTAAGTTTCTGTTTGAGATCAAAGCATTCAGTCTGCACAGTTTCACATTGAGATGACAGTTCTGATTTTTCACCCTCTAAGGTTTTAACACTAAACTTGAGATCTCCAATCACACCATTGAGAAAGTCTACATCACATGTAAGGTTATCAAGTGATGACTGAACTTCATCTTTCTCAGAGGAAATCCTTTCAACCTGATTCCTGAGATCTTCATTTGATTTTTCCAAAGAAGCAACTTCTTCAGCTAATGTCTTTACTTGTTTCTCAAGATCACATTTCAAGGAAACTATACTGTCCATTTCAGAACTAAGATCCTTGTTTCTATGGTTATAAGACTCTACATCAGAAGACAGGGTTTGTATTTGAGTTTCATACACCTCATTAGATTTTGTAAGCTGCTGCAATGATGTTTTCAAAGACTCTAGTTCTTTGTGTTGTACATTATCTTTGCCACTGAGGTGCTTCTCCAGAGATTCCTTCTCATTCTGGAGATTCCAGATCTGATCTTTAAGTTCCCTATTCTCACATTCAAGTTCATCAGCCTGTCTATCAAGGTCTTGGAACTTATCAATTAGATCTGCCTTTTCTTTTTCAAGTACTTTAAGTTCTGTTGTCTTTTCAACCAAAGCTTGTTCAAATTCACCGAGAGTTGCCTCCAAAGAAGTTATTTTTTCAGCACTCACACGTTCACAGCCCTGAGAATCGGAGAGCTTCTGCTCAAGATATTTCACACTACCTACATGCTCACGCACACTTGCTTCAAGTCTCTTCAGTTTTTCAGATAGTTCACGCTTCTCTTTCTCTAGCTCTGAAATGGTTTCTGATTTTGTATGCTCAATTGATGAGATCTGGTCTACATAACTATTTTCACTTGCTTTCATTTTCTTCAGGGATTCACTGAGTTGGGATTGTGTTTTCTCCATATTTTCAATGGTAACTAATCTTGCTTTCTCATTTTCACGTGTTTCAGTAAGCTCACGTTCAAGCAATGAAATTTTGGAACTCAAGTCACTGATTTGATTTTCAAGTTCAGAAATGGTCTGTTTGGAAATAGAGTCACTTTTACGATATTTGGACACTTTCTCCATCAGTTCTTTCTCATGTTTCTCGAGCTCTACAAGTCTAGCTGCCGAATGAAAATCTTTCTCCTCAAACTTTCTCAACTCTTTCTGCATTCTTTCTAACTCTGATTTTGCCTTCTCTTCTCTCTCACGCAATTCTTTCACCTCATTCTCAAGCTGAACAATTCTTGTATTCATCTTCCCTTCCTTCTCCTGTATAGCTCCCATACCTTGTTCCATCCCCTTCAACTGTTCAGATGCATACGCCTCCCTCTGCTCAAACACCTGAATCTTCCCATTCAACTCAATGATCTTCTCCTTGGCCTCTTCTCCCTTCCTAACATACAACCTAATCTTATTTTCAAGTTTGTCTATCTGTTTCTTAAGGAATTCCTTTTCTTTGGCAAGCTCCTCATTTCTAAGTTTTGCCTGTTCTAGTTGAGCATGGACATTCTTAAGCTGCTTCTCAAGAGTTCCGACTTTCATCTTGGACTGTTGCTCGGCCATGTCTAGCTTCTCCTGAAGAGTCATCTCGTGGTCCTCCAGGGATTCTAGTCTGTCTAACAAATTCTCTTGAGAGCTGTGAAGCTCTAGAATCTTATCTTCATATTGAAGCATCTTCTCTACAGTAACAGCAGAGCTTTCATACAGGGCAAGTTTGGCTTTCAGTTCACGTTCTTCATTTTCCATCTCCATTAGAGTTTCTGTAAGTTTCACTTCATTTTCACGCAAACGAGCAATTTTTTCATGCAAAGTTTCAATTTTAGAATTCTTGTCTTCAACAATGTTTTCAATCTGTTCTTCTAATTCCTGAATTTTTTCTAGGCCATCATTTTCACTCATCATATCCAAATCCCTTTGGGAAAGAGATCTTGGAGGCATCTGTACTTCAAATCCTGAAGAATAGAGATAAGGTGTCGAGTATGACCGTTTTGAAAGTGTAAGATCACCATTGTTCTTCTGTGACTCAGACAACTCTGTTGCCAAAGAAGAAGACTGAGGAACATTGTTTTGGATATACACATCCTCCTGAGCATCCTCCAGACTGTTCTTCAGCTGCCTATTCATAGAGTCCAAGAGTTTTACCTTCTCCTCCAAACACTGAATCCTGTTGGCGTCTTCGTCCGCCACCCTTCTCCAGTTCTCCCTCAACACCTCCTCATCCTCCTCCAACTCCGAGACCCGAACACTCAACTTCTTGTTCTCTCTCTCCAGCACTATAACCCTGTTCTTCATCTTCTCAGCAAACTTGGGATCTCCTTCGATATCAGACTTGATCTCCAGTTGGCGCCGAAGACTCTTCTCGGTGTTCTGGAGTTCCTGGATGATCTGAGCCGAGGCCAGTTCTGCCTTCTCCAGGAAGTCAACCTGAAACAGGCAAAGGTTGCTTTAATTCTGATTTTTTATTTCTTTTTCATTTAGGATTTGAATGAGAATATGTTTGTCGTAAATTCTAACCTCTTTGTTTCCTCAAAGCAGAAAAAAGGACTATTGCTGTTTATCTGATTTTGATTTGTTGTAACAAGATTTCCTTTAAATTTGCAATATGGTTAACTTGAATATTTGAGAAAACATGAGAGTTTTATTTCTGACTCAGGACTTGAATAACAAGATCATTGCACCAACCACACCTAAACTATTGGACATGGATGTTTTGTTACTAGCAGCTATTAAGAGTTTATATCCTACTCCTGAAAGTATATCCTTTTCCATAAAGAATGTTAGACACATCTTGTCATCCTTGTCGAATTCTACATGTCTATATACTTACTTTATCAAAGTTTTATTATTATATCTATTTGCGACTCTTGTAGTAATTTGTTACTATCATAAACACATGCAATGCATACATACTGTCAATATATGAAGAAGTACAGGGCTTGGAAAGAACACAATGATAAGGATATATATGTCAACATACAAATGGATAAATATTCTAGCATTATTAAATACAAGATAAAAGGCATATTGCCCCTTTTGCAAATATAAACTTGAGAAAATAATGAGACATATTAAACATAGATAAAGCAGATATTGTTGGCAATTCTTCTAGATATGTAAAGGTACATGTAGATTTTTTCATATAATTAAAGGATTTCCACTAAGTATTTTTATTTCCTAAACATGCTTATTTTCTTTATTTAAATCATGCATACTTATACAGGCCATTAATAAGCTTTGCATTGCATAACATCATCATGCCCATTTATACTTTAACAAGCAAATCTCATCAAAATCCCAAATTTCATTTGTTATGAATTGATTATAGAATTAACTTTAACAAAGGTCAAATGCATCTATAAAACATCACAGTTTTAACAATTATACAAAAGACTTCTTAAAATATGTCCCAAAATGGTACAAATAATATTTTTACTGATTACAAATATACTACCGTAGGTAATTTTGAGTGAATGTTTTCTTTATGTAAAACAGACAGACATCCAGTTTATGAGATAAGCTTGAAAAGTTGTCAATTCAAAAGTACGATTTCTTCTAGAGAAACAACATAGTTCAACAAAGAGCTATAAGTGTATGAAATAAGTTTGAAAAGAAATCAATCCAAAAATATTATATCATCAAGATCAACAACATATTTCAACAAAAAGCTACAAAGATACCAGCTTGGAAAAAAATCAGCTGTTAAATATGCCTTATTTCATACACTGGTTTGTACAAATCAGATCTTTAACCACAACCACTAGCCGAGACACAAACATGGACACATATGCTGTTGAAGGTGTTCGTGGGTTTGCAGGACAGACATGTTAGAGAAGAAGAGTATCATCACCTTTATTAAACATGCCGTACATTCCTTTGTAATCAACTTACTGCATATATTAAGTTTTTTCTAGACACGAGCGGTTTCAATTTCCCAGATAGCAATGCTTAACAGGCATATTTGCAGCAAAGAAGCTTAAGGATAAAGACACATTCCATGCACATGTAGCAAGTTGAAGATATATTTCTTATCAGGATTACATTTCATAAATGTGTATGATTTGATGATAAATGCAATAAAAGTTTAAAACTGATAGATTGTTTGAATGAAAAATATGAAGTAAATGCAATATTCATCCTGAAAAATATGAAGTATTATTTAAATGTTGAATATATTTCAGTGAAGAGAGCATAAATGTTTGAATATGCAATCCCTTGGAAACTTGTTGATGTTGTTATATGTTCCTCTTTCCATAAAGTTAGTATCAAATTGGACATTCAGACACTTACCATAACACAATTACATTCATTGTTAGAGCATACCTCAACTCACAATTAGTAAAAATATTTCTATGATTCATGTGAAAAACTTGTCATCAACATAAATTCATTTCCCATGATGCATTACACGAAGCGGGTCGAGTCTAGCAAAGGGTCTAGAATCTAAAGAGATGTCAAGGTCACAGTCAAGGCCAAGGTTGACTCCACCAGCAAATCATTCTGCACACAACTCCATTCCCATGATGCTTAGCGACCATTCCCATGATGCCTTGCCAAAGCAACATCATTACCTTTTCATGTAAAGTAGTTTCGACTACATCTTTATCCAAAACGATCTCTTTCAGTTCCTGTACTGTCTGACAAAGTTGTGCCGTCTGCTTTTTGGCGTCTGCTTCCCGATTAGTCAGTTCTTCAACCTTCTCTCGGTAGTAACTCTCGCTGCTCTCAATTTCATTGATGGTGTGCTCAGCGAGCTTTAGTTTCTCTCTTAATTGCCTCTCAGACATTTCAGCAGATTGCAGACGATCTTGCAACTCTTCGCAATATTCTTCCAGTTCTGCTAAACGGCTATCATATGATACATCAAGACTTCTTTCCGAATCGTCATCCATCATCTTTGTTTCTTCCATTTTACGCTTCAAGGAGAGATTTTCTTCATATAATGTCTGCATCTTTTGGTCAAGAAGATCAAAGTCTTCAGCAGAATGTGTGAATGTTTCTTCGCATTTGAAGTATACACTCTTATCTAACATTTTGGTATAAGTCTGTGAATTTTTATCTTTTTTGTTTGGAGCATCAGTACTTATACTTTTACACTTGAGCTGTTCGTGAAGCTTTTCCTTTTCACTGTCAGTTCTATTCATGGGTTTGGCATGCTTTGCCTGAAATTTGACATTCTTTTCTTCAAGTTCTTCGATTCTTTTGAGCAGTCGGTTATTCTGTTTTTCACACTCGTCTAGCTTATGCTGTAGTTTCATATTCTTTTCCATGAGCTCCACCTCAGATTTCTCGTGGAAAACTAGCTGATCCTGAAATATGGTTACATAGAAAAATGAAATGTTGACATTACCTGCCATATTGTTTCTCTCCCTCCAAATAAGCAGAAATGATAGTAAACTGAGTATAAACAGAAATTCAAAGATGTTAAGTCAGCAAATTAGATAATATGAAAAGCATAAATGTGTATATTGTGATATAATAGATTAAATAAAACATGATAAATGTTCATGATTTCAAAATGTATAATATTGAACAGCCCCTATTGCTCTCTTGGTAAGTAGTAAGTTACATCAATGAAGTTTAATGGATTATCAAATCATCTCTCATGCAGTTTCATTGCAATTAATTTTTGAACTTTTTACATGCTTTTCATAATAAAATGAAGCACAAATTACTACAGCTATATCTATTCAGTTGAATATCATTGAAAATTGATGCATTCCTATATGTCCTTAAAGTTGGCCAAAACAATTTTTTGATTTTCCTAAAGAGTATTCATTAGTTCCAAAACCATTATTAAGAATTTTAAGTTTATTAGCTTTATGCAAGTTGTGTTAAAATGATAAGTGTTAATTATAATTAATTGAAAGGTTGTTATATCATAATATCATAGAAATAAAAATATTAGATAATCATAATTGTTAAGTATTCAATTAATGTTGTTAATACAATAAAAAGATCAAATATTCCAAAACTCCCTTGTGAATACCATTACATATTTCAAAAGAGAGAAAATAATTAGATCAGGAAGTGTTAGATATTTGATTTTACGATTTAAACATCAGAAACTTGTTTTATATTTGTTTCTTCATTGTCAATTTCAACACTTTTAAATTCACAATTTTGTAGTTCTTTTACTTTTACAGGAATTATCTGTTCATATCTATTTTGTTAAATGACTGACAATGCATTCACAGATTACTAGAAAGTATTGTTATGTGACATAGTTATTATGTTAATTTGGCAGTCTAATGGTTATTTGAACACTTGCCCAACTACAGTAAGAAGTGCTGTATTTTAGTAAACTGGTGAATAAGTGAACTAGATAACTACGAGTGCTATAGTATAGAGCATGCACAGTGAGAGCTGGAAACATAAGATAGAGAGCCTCTTATATGAGATATAGAGCCTTTAACATTAGAAATATACAGAGAGCCTTTAGATTCTGGAGGGAGAGCTCACATTGGGCATCCACTTCACCAAGATTCAACCACCATGACAGGTTTCATCCACCATGAAAAGTTTT
Organism: Phorcus lineatus; assembly: GCA_921293015.1. Lineage (NCBI taxonomy): Eukaryota > Metazoa > Mollusca > Gastropoda > Trochida > Trochidae > Phorcus > Phorcus lineatus. The sequence continues at coordinate 23,752,956 of OV121088.1, read as the reverse complement.
AAACACTGACAGATATGAAACATCACGAATGGTTTGTAAATCAAGTCAGGTTTTAACCGCCATGAAAAGTCTTAGCCACCATGGCAGGTTTCAACCACCATGACAGATTTCAAACATGAAGAGAGGTTTCAACAACAAAAATGTGGTTATAACAATGACAATCATTATTACAACTTTGTCAAACATTGTTACAAAATGTTGGAGCAATAAATTGTTCTATGCTAATACAACATCTGTTTTGTATTGCAACAACATTGTTGCAACTAAGTTTTGTCATGTTGCAATGATTTTTATGATCAGAGAACTCCAAATACTCTGCATACCTTAAGAGCAAGCACTTCGACTGTTTCGTTCTTGTTGGGAGACGGTGCTGCCCCCTGATTGGTAGACAGCATCATCTCTTCCAGAGTTGTCTTCTCTTGCTGCAGAGAAATGACCTTGGCCTGAAGTTCCTTGGAGGTACATTCTAGATTTCTTAGTTGCTGTAAAAGGGAAGATATAAAATTGTTAGAATTGGTCTTGAATACAAAATGCAAATCTTTTGTATGTGAATCGTAATTTCACTTGCATCTTGGTGAAACAAATCCGAGTTACCTTGAAAATCAATATCAATCAGGTTCTTAAGTCATTGGGCTTCATTTATCTCTTAAGTGATTAATAATCATTGATAAACCTGAAAAACCAGGAAGTCCTGACATTATCAAAATAATAGATATTCAGATTAACTCTCCAAGAATTTTCTCAATTTCTATATTGATCCTGTATCCTAGTGGCAGTATCAGTTGTATGATTAAAGCAACATCCAATTATCAAACATGGAATACCAAATGCAAATGTCAACATATAGTACAATCCAGTCACCTTAATTTCCATTTTCAAATAACTTTTTCTTTTAAATTTCTTTTAAATCTAATTTACCTTTACCGCATCCCTGATTTTCTCGACCCTCTTGAGCACCTGTCGTCCCTCCTCTCCCTTCCCCTCCAGGAGGTCAGCCAACTGCTTCTGCAGCCACTCAACCTCCAGGGGATCCAGCTCTGCACTCATGCTGTCAGGCGCAGTTACCTCCCTTCCTCCACACTCGCATACCTGCAATGAAAAGTCAAATATGAGATATTTTGGAGGAATGATCTTTAAGATGAAAATAGTTGGGACATGAGATTGAAATTCTGATGGAAAGGAGAAAACTGAGTGCTTTTTAGTTGTTTAATGCAGTTACCTCCCTTCCTCTATGCCATCATGCCTTCACGAAACATGTGAAGACGTAAAATATATTCTGAATATTCACATATAAAATATATGACATATACATTTATTCCAATAAAATTATAAATTCTCAATCTAACAATGAAATATTTTAGCAAAACTGAATAAATTCAAATTACTTTTTGAATCAATATCTAATCAAATCATTTTACATACTGAATTAATTTGAAATTCCTTGCAACATCAATAAAAACCCATGTTTTGTGGAAATGAAATGTATGAAACACTTTTAAGTGTGCAATTTGGCTATTCAAAATATCATCATTATCAAAATTATCAATAGATTGATTCTTTGTCTCTACTAGTAGTACAGTACCTTTTAATACAAAAAAAAACAAGGCAAAATAGAGAGTATTGAAAAGGAACATTTAAAAAAGATTCATATCAAGATTATTGAAATGATTCATCACCAATCATATATATCCCCTAATTTCAAAAATTCAATAATTGTAAATGCACACCTTATTATTGAAAAGATTTGATCAAAGTCAAACAGTGGTATTGAAATCAAGACATAAATCTACACCTGACCTACATTTTGTGGTTGTCATTGACCCCTACCAAATAATTTGCATCAACATTTATCTGGCTGAATAATTCCTTGGTATTTACTGCAACTGAATGTGTTATTACTGCCTATGATATTCAGAGAAACTCAGAGGTTTAGGAAGACTAAAGCAATATGGGTTATTTCTTTGAAACATGTAACATATAGTACCAGCTTCTTCAATGTACCTAAAATGTAGAGTTTTCACAATGTAGAAAAGCTCTTGAAATAAATATTAAATTACCATGCATAAAGAACAGCCAGATTCATCTCATTAAATTCTATACTAAAAGTTGCCAATTAAAATTCCCCAACTCAAATGTTATGGACCCAAATATTAAAAACCTGTTTTTAAGCAAAAATACTGCAGGATTTCTGTTTAATATGAGTTAATGATAAACTTTTTCATGCACATTTAAAAAGAAGATGTCTTATTCAAAAACTCTTCTTTGTACGAGTAGCAAAAGTCTAAAGAACAACTCTTAATTGTTAGCACAGAGTGAGTGAGTGATTTGGGGTTTAACGCCGCTTTCAAGATTATTTCACTTGTAACGCGGCTGCTAGTATTATTGCAGGGAGAAAGCCCGCAACACCATTGTGGCTATGCATTGCAGTGAAACCTGCGAGCATCGGCTGGAACTAGCGAACCATGGGTGGTACTACGCTGAAACTCATGTAACATTGCACCCAAACCTGACTGTGTGTAGAACAGTTCTCTACTGCAGACAAAGTTGCCGAGCCCCTGGCGGGATTCGAACCACGGACCTCTTGATCTGAAGCCAATCGCTAACCACTGTTAGCACAGAGAAACATGGCGACTGGTAACAAGACTAGCAAGAAAGTCATTTATCAAGATTAAGATATTTCCAGTCTATGTCTCCTTGCTATGCGATAGTGAAGAGGTATTACCTACATCCATGTATATATAGACCAACAAAGAGGGTCAGAACAGGTGATCTTATAATCAATGCAGATCTTACAGGTAATCCCCAGGTAACTAAGGTGGATCATTCAGGTGTCAATATGTAGCATATCTACATTAAAGAGCTAGTATGTATAAGTTTTTTACTAAAATGGAATTTGATAAAATGTTACCATTTTTGTATTTATGCTTATAATGCATTATATAAACAGTCCATAAGCAGCAGATTGCACCTTTGCTGCCTATATCTTTAGGTTTAAAATGACACATAGACATTTTTCTGATGTCATTAGGTGATTCATTTGAATTTCAAGCGTTTAAAAAGCATTCAGAAGTCGAATGCATAAGAAAAGCAAGGTTGTCTGGAGAACAACTTCTTATCTGCGAAAAGATGTTTCAGAGTGCATATTTGCGCATTCCTCCCATCTGATGAAGAAGTAAACATATATTGTAAAAAGTATGTAATTTCCCACAAAAAGTCAATCTAGATGCACATGGTCTCATATTGAAAATATGCCACCACTTATGTTTAACAATAATGGTATCAAATAAAAGTGTGTCATTATTTCAAAATATTTGTTTATCCTTTTCTTGAAACTCACGAAACTTTAACATGGCCTCAAAAGAGGTGTTTCAAAATACGTTAGCGGAGTCAACTCTTCGAGGTATGTCCTCCTTCCGAGCTCAAACAGACTGAGCCTGCTTCATCTCATTCTACACACACGACATGCGTAGGAGCAAACACAACATCAGCAAGTCGTGATATCTCAGGTGAACTTAGACTTATAGTTAGTCTCTTGAGAAATAATTATAGAACAAAATGACTCTTTTAAGGAAAAAAATTGAATCAGAAATTTACACAAATGGTAACAACTCGTGCAGGTGATGCTCTCAAACCTTTAAGTCAGGGGAATAGCTTCTTTTAACTTTTCAAGAAAAGGTACTTTAATCTTTTTAAAAATCTATGTTTTAAGAAATAATTATCTGAAACAAAACTCTAACATGGAACAAACGTGTTCTATCATCGCTTTTTTTTAAACCTTCAGGTGAATTTTGACTTCACCTAAGTCTCCAACATATAGAATATAAGAAAATCAAGAAATATTCATCTAACAAAAGACACATACAAATCTGTGTGGTAGGTTGGAAAATAGAACACAGCATTAAGAAGATGCTGAAGTTTATTGCAGCAATTTGCATAGGTACAAACTTTGATGTATAGGTAACTGCAATATGTTGCATTTCAGCAGTATATCCCAAGAAAATGAAAAACTATCAATGGATATTTCATAAATTGAAGACTGAAAATACCTTTCTTTCTACATGCATTAATGGCTTTCATTGTAGATAGATGTCAATTTATAACAAGAAAATAAATAAGATGAATTCAGAGGTAATATTTCAATATTTAACTCCAAGAAAAAGCATTTCCTAATGCAAAATCTACAAAACTGGCTCCTCTTATTATAGATATGTGGATGTTAATTTATCATAAGAATAAATAAGATGAATTCAGAATAATATTTGAATATTTCACTCTTGGTGATTCCATATCTTCCTGAAAAGTCTAGGTATTCAGCTTCTTCAAGCATAGAATAATATTTGAATATTTCAGTTTCAGTAATTCCATACCTTCCTGAAAAGTCTAGGTATTTGGCTTCTTTCATTTTAGATATATAGATGTTAATTTATCATAAGAATAAATAAGCTGACACTGGTTTCAACCATAAACTGAGTGTCAACTGTAAAACATTCACGAAATATCTGTACAGCCGGGTGACAGGTTTGCACTCAGATGAAAACTGACGAGGGTTCATGATCACCTGTAATGCATTACCTGTCACCTGGCTCTCATTACTGAAATTGACAATGTTCTATTTCACACATGTACAACAGGTGATGGCCCATGTTGGGGATTACTCACTAGTCAGTGGGTTAAGGCAACAAGTTGAAACAATGTAAACAAACTTAGTTTTCTAAACAAAATTCTTATTTATTTTCGACAGAAAAAGATTATGATTTGGGCAAAATAATATTAAGCTATGTATATCAATGTGAATTTTACAGTTAGTTAAAGTGCAAAATAGCATTGTTCAAATGCGAAGTATGAAAGAATTTTGACAAATGAATTGCACAAGATAGCTTGCAATCTTTATCAAAATGTTCAAAAGATAAGCAACAATGTTGCTTAAAAGGTGTGTTTAATGACTAAATATACAAATTAATTTCCAAATAATTATCAGACAGTTACACAAATTCTCAATTTGTGACAGAATATGACAAACTACAATTGAGTCTAAAATAAAACTTTGTAGAAATCTCACCCTTCCAAGTCACAATTTTGATATTTCAAAATATTCAGAAAATGTAACCAGCTTCAATATCATGACCTTGAATTTGCTTCTAAAAACAAAAACAAATTTTTTTTACCTTATTTTCTTTTTCAAGGCATAACCTTCATATTAATTATGAAAAACTTGAAGATGCTATTCCAACAAAATTTACATAATCTTCAGAACCTTCAAGACCAACATGTGGAATTTGTATCCGAAGGAACAGATTTGCCAGAATGTCTTGAAATCTCAAAAATCCAATAACAAACACACGAAAGAGGAAATACCCCTAAAAATTATGAGAAGGCAAGGAAAAGGATGTTAAGGTGAAAAGTCTCAACCAATTACTTGTAAAAGAACAGTCGCTGCTAATGGCTGCCAAAGGGTGATATAATGATAATAATAATAATACTTTATTATTATATATAGTGCCAAAGCGGCACTAAACAATAATTCACTCACTCACTAAAAGAACACTTCAAGAAAAGGATATCAAGTAAAAATGCTTTACATTCTAATCTTTTGTAATATCAAAACTCATCTGGTCACAGAGTAGGACATTTTCCGAGATTTTCCATCGAAATCCTATAAGTCGATTTGATAGTTAGTTTTTTAATTGAAACAGAGATGTCTAGAATACATAAAGTCATTAAAGGCCTGTCTGTGGAATGGAATAAACTTGAATACACAAATACTTACAAATGAATACACAACCAAACATCGACCTCAAAATACGCTACCAATACACAACTTGACTACATAATAAATTCACAAACCTAAATGATATGGCAAATACTCAGACCTCAGATACACAAACTTGAATACACAAGATATTGCACATACAAATGCCCTCTCAAAGAAGCAATTTTCGACTCAGGCCCAATACACAAACTTCAATTTCACAATCCTATATACAAACTTGAATAAAAGAACAAATGCTCAAATATCAGCAATAAAATGTATCCCAAAAAATCAAACTTACAAGATGAAAAATTCTTGGAGTGAAAACTTCAGTCTCTGTTGATCTTAGATTTGTTATCAGTAGGTCTTTAGGTCACATGCCTACATAACTAGTCACTTACTTACCAGAATAACAATCAAAGGTAAACAGATTAATTTGTATTCCAACATAAGTGGAGGTAAAACGTTTATGTATTTGAAAAAGAAAGCTTTTCTCTTAGGATTAATACAGAAATTTGGCGAAAAACTTGTTGGAAGAAGTGTATTAAGAAAAAGATGAATATTAAATTAAAGTAGCATGTATTTAATTTTTATCTGGATTCATGATTTTTAAAAAATTTTATGAAGTGAGTGATTGGGATATCATTAAGTGCCACTTGAGAAATATTCAGCCCTTGCGGCGCTTTGTCTCATAAACAATTAAAATTTTTATTGTTAAATCTAATCAAATTGTTAACTTTATGCAACAAAAAATAACCCTGGCTTGAAAATTCAGCATCCTTTGATAGTTTGACCAAAAGTAACTTTTATATTATATAACAAAAATCTTATGAAAAGAGTACTTTCAATATAAAAAATCATTAGAACAATCAACTTACATCAAGTAAACTTCAGGCAAGAATTCCAAATCTTATTTTTAATTACAAACTATTCTATGTCTTATCTTCAAGAAGTTTGTAAAACACCTGAGTAATTTGACATTTTTGACCTACCTAGACAGGTGTATGTAGGTGGGTATGTAACGAAGAGAATTAGACAAACAAGGTAGAGCTCCAGATTCAGTCGCTGTCTGATCACCTAATGCTCGGAACATCCTTCTCAAACACACACAGACGTCCTTTAGATCACAACCAAACAAACATCTCTCTCCAGTTCAGGCCTTTGGTATATTTTGTGTTATTCATCGTGCAACTGTCCCAAATTTTGATAAACCTAGCGTTTGTTGTTTAACAATTTCATCAAAAAGATTATACATAAAAGGGATTTTTTATCAGAATATTTATCAAAAAAATGTTTTTTTAAAATGTCATCTGAACCCCTATAAAGGTTTAAAACTTATGAGAAACACAAAAAGGAAATGTTTGGGTTGTCTGTTAACAAAGGGCAGATGACAACACTCTTTAAAAGTTTCAAGCTTTTAAGATACTCATTCCTAATATATTCTTATATTGGACAATTATATCAGATATTAAAAAAAGTTCTTCCATCTTTGGTTAAGAATTATGACATTAACTAACAATATTTTTACAGATACAAATAAATCTTTTTCAGGGGTTTAAAATTTACTGGTATCTCTTTGCTGTCAATTAGGTAAACAAAGTTTAACAGATACTTAGTTTTAAGTGTATTAAGGTTATCAAATAAAATAAATGATGTTACATAAAAAATAAAAATTTTGGATAACAACATTTTATTTGTTTATTTATTTTTTATCAAACTTGGGAAATGCTAAGCAGCAAACTGGTTATAATCAATTGATAGTAAATCATAAATTTGTTTGATAAGAATTGTATTACACTGTAGCTTATTTAGTATCCTCTATATTATGTTATAAAGATACCAGATCACAAACAATGATAATAGAATGAGACTAATAACATGGAAACCTTTTAAGAAACTTGATATACAAAATTACCTTTATCACGAGCCTACCTGGAGCAGGATCAAGAAGTGTTTCAGATATATGACACTTTTCAAGATAATATTTGGCTACAAATTGTAGATAAGATTAAGGCTGACACAAGCAGACTTGGCAATAATCCATGTTCAGGTAAATACCTGTACTGCAAATACATGCTCACTACTGTAAGTCCAAGAGAAGTTAAAGAATATAAGAAAGTTTTTGTTGGAAGTCAACAGTGCCAACCATACTATTTTCTGAAATGAAGTACATTTTCAGTGTCATCTATGACTATGACATCAAAAACCAGTAGCATCACTGCAACAGGCCCTGAACAAGGAGTTTCAATTCACTGCAATATGTTTAACCCTTATAAATGTATGTTTTGGTGAAATGGATAGTAAAACTGGACAATTAGAAAATGGAAAGAGAAGTCCCAAGAACTATGTGCTCAATAAAAATTTACATTATTACATTGTTAACGTTTTTGATGTCATACCTATAAGCCTAGCTTCTGACTTACTTCATGACTATAATAGTTCCTAGGAAAACTGTTATTACTGCCAAACTAATGATGGTTGAGGCTATGATATTTTTATTCTGATGAATAATGGTTTAGCAGTAAGGTTTATACCCTGCCAGAAATATTCACAGGTTTTAGAATTTAAAGTATATAAAACCTGACCTTCAAGAATGACACTTAGAAAATTTCAAGACATTTGCATTTATTTATTTTTAAGATAAGTAGTGCTGGATTGTTCTTTCCTTTTTAAGAAATATAATTATAGTGATCGTTAAGGTAAACCTGTGAATAAAGTAGGCTCATGTTTCAAGTCTACCTATGTAGTCAGGTGAGAACGAATGTAACAATTAAGTATGCACCTATCCTGAAAGGTGAGAACGTCACCTGTAATAGAAGTTTATGCCCATCCAGTGGAGTAATGATGATGTTTATGACACTGTTTGGACACAAAAGGCAGTTTTGGCCCAAAGAAACTTGTGTATAGATATGTGTGAAAGGCAACAATTTCTTTTTAGTTGTACTTTGAAAATAAACCAAGAGCTAACATAAGTATATCAAAATAAGCATATGTTTTACTAAAAACATCAGTTGACAATGCTTGTTGTTGTGCCTTCCTGGAAAATGTCTGTGACATTCATAAAATTCTCATAAAGAACAAGATAAAGTGTCTGTGTTTCCTTTCCTACCTTACAACACCTTGCCCATAAGAATGGGTTTTTATGGGGTCCAATATATAAACATATTCACATGTTTTTTTAATTAGTGAGATTATAAACTTTCAAATCGAGATTACTTTATATGATAAAAGAAATTTTCACAGAAACAACTAAATAAAATTCAAATATTTTTTAATAATCCTTAACTCAGTAATCATGACTGCTGATAATAAAGGCAATTTTAACAGTAATATTCATAAAGATTTTCAAAAGAATATATTTCAAAAGAAAATAATCCTGATGTAAGTCATCAAACTTACCTATCTTCAATATCTACAGCAATAAAAGCAGAAGGTGGTCGTGCTGTCAATGTATGCAGACCACAACACTACATTGCCTACCAAGGACACAATACACCAGCTAGAGACTAAAATAGGACCAACACTGGGGACATGGGTGGTGTGTGAAATATTGGCAGTGTGAACCTTAACCACTGTCATCTGTGACCCACATAGTCAGAGCTTTTCAGATTGTCCATTGACATGTGTACATACACTCTATCAGTTCCATGGAATGAAATCTCAAAGAGGGGTCAGGCAAGGAGAAATTATTTGTTTAATTGGTTTATTTATCTGCCACAATTGTACCTTAGAGAATTGTAAGTGCATTGGTCAATTTACAGGAAGTTACAATAAGACATAGAGACAAGTAAGAGCTTGACCACTTGCTGAGAATCAGTCATCAAGGAATATTCCTCTAACTCTAACTAAAACGATGGTTGATCTGGAATACACATAAATCTCAACTTTGTTACTCAGAGTGATAAGAATTAGATTATTATTACGATTTCCCATTCATCCTTAAAAGCAATTTTGCAGAAATTATTGAAATAGCTTTGTAACTTAACATCAAAAGTAAAAATCATAATTCAAACATTTACATATAAAAGAATAGTTACATCTTGTAACTAGTTACATAGAGAAAGGATATAAGTAAATAAGGGAACATCTACTACACCGCAATACATCTCTCAATAATCAAAAGAATAAACACAACATTTTCATATCTATAACTTTTACTTTTCAAAAATGTATTAAATCAAAAACATTATTGATAATATAACAGAAACATTTACAGATTCATTCGAAATTGCAGATCTAATCAAGATGGAAGCAAAACAAGATATTTGATGGAGCAATTCCACTTGAAAGATATCCTCCTTGATACAAGCACTGAAAATAACCTTGATTGTAACAATATAACACTTGAGACAGTAGTACTAGCCGTCTTGTGAAAATGCCAGAAATATTCTAGATGGAAGCAATCAGTAGTTTAGGAAGCATTAGTAATGACATTCAACATGAGAGCACTTGTAATGATTGGATACTAATCACTTCACTCATGATTTGCATGATTGGCTCAGAATGAGGAAGTGATTATCATGGTGATCAAAGAAACAGGTATAAGGGTGTAACATAAGTGTAAATGAATCAATGTATACCTCAAAATTTGCAAGTGCCCAAGGCAAACATACTTCTTCCATTAAAGATATGAATGAAGTCAATGAGAACTTCTATTTAAACTGATGAATGGTTGACATTTTATTTATGCCTTTCAGGGATATTTTTGTCAATATTGATCAATTACAAATATGTTGAAAATTGTTGAAGATTGAATTCAATTTAACACAATTAATAATAGTCAATCTTGAAAGAACAATATTCTGTGTAATACTTCAAATATATGTTTCTGTATTTAATGATAATCTTATTAAAAAAAGTCATTTTCAAGATACTATCAAAACAGATATTATGCCCAAAAAAATGTAACAAACTGACATCATTACAGGGTAATGATATACAAATGAAAAAAGAACCACAGAGTTAAAAGTCAAATAACAATGACTTGTTGTATTGTTTACAATGGTTGCTAATATAGCTTTTGGTTGCTATGGAACTAATTACCTTATCTCAATGTCTTTAGAATTTTGACCAATCAGAGATGAAGAAAGCAATAAAAGTATAACACATGGCATAGTACAATCATGCACTCGGGTTCTTTTAATTAAAATCTAATGAATTAACAATGAGGGGAAGAATTTCATGACTAATTTACCAAGTTTACCAAGGTCTGCCATGTAATAAGCATGACCCTTCTGTACACTGTTCTTTGGCTGTACATATCTTGTGACTTAAATGAATTTTAGAATGAATATCAAATATATTTAAATACATATATACATACACATAAAATGATTATGATTATATAAATTTTGAACATCTCAAGCAGAAGCCACATGTTTTTGAATAAATATTTTAATAACTACTGTAAAGGATCATACAAGAACTTTTATTGTCTTTAAAAAATTTCCAAACAGAAAAATGTTATCAATTGGCACAAAATGGTGTATAAAAAGTATACAAGATTTCATGTAAAAAAACAATGTACAAGTGTTACTGATCGATAATCTTGTAAATCTGTCTTTAAAAAAATTCTTTTTATCTAAAAGGCAGGATATTATTTTTAAAACCAGCTCACAGACATATATTTACAACACAGTTATTACATTGATAATAAATCTTTAATGAATTTAAAACATGATAATCAAATATTCTACAAGTGTTTTCTCGTGAATGTCAAAGCATATGGACTGCAAGATATAAACTACAGGTTGTTGATATAAAATATACTCTCTCTAAGTATAAGTAACATTCTTATGTAAATACAGCAAGTTCCCATAATCTCATAAATAATAAGCCAATAAAGTCATTTTTGAAGTTTACACCTCCTTATTACAGAAATATGGAGCTTATTTTGTAAAATATATATGGCAATATACGAATTAACAGGAATTATAAAAAGTTTGAAAGTATTTCCTTATTTAATAGCTATTTTGTTTCATGTATGAAACATCTGATATTTAGAACATATTTAAAAAGTGTAGTATATAACTAATTTGAATAGCAACTATTCAAGAACTGCATGGTGAAAATCATGATGTATTGTTATAATTTGTATGTGATTCACTATGACTGCTTTTGCAAAGGTTGTACTTACAGACATCTTACTCGTAGATGTTGAAAATATATAAAACGTTTTCATAAAAACCTCAAAGGAACCTATCTCTAAGAACATATTTGGAATAGTAATATATATAATTGGGTATTCATATTAATAGATCTGACATATATTACATACATTATGAATAATTTTCTTCTCAATAGCAATTGTAGAAACCATGTTTCCACTGCTAGAGTTAATCAATACCATTGACTCATCAGGTGTTATATATACATGTATATGTATGTAACAATATATATGTAACAATGGTGCACATATACATTTGTATAAGTAAGACAAAGGTGTATATGTATGAGTGTATGCATCACATTGTGTCACCGCCATGCAATAACATTAGATAATCCCCGTACAATGCATGTACATTATATGACACAAGACATTAACCGTCATAATACCCTTGAATGTTACAGAGTTTCTGTCATAATGGTAGCAGTGAATGACACAAATCATTTGCTCCTTAGACTTATAAGGATAATATATATAACATTTTTCTCAGTATCCTGTGAGGTTGCTTAGATTTGTTTGTTTTTTCTAAAATTGCTTAGAATTTTCATTGCACAAAGCTTTTAATATTTAGTCTGTTTCTTTTTTTTTCGGTATAGGAAAGAAATTAAACACAGAAAGGAATGCTTGGCCTTTTAAGCATATCCTATCTCGATGTGCAAGGGTTACCTTATTTGATGGTAGCAACTCAACTGTCAAGACCAAAGTAATGTAGATCCCATAAATATTGTGAGCTATATGTTAATCACATTTGTCATTCTCTCCTAAGTCTATAAGCTTTTCAAAGTAATTAAACACATAGTTATTTCCTTCAGCATTTCCTTAACTTCAAATTTTCTGACACATTTTTGAAGAATTCACAAGAATGAAGTATTTTGTTGATGTTGTCACCAACATGATGTCAGGAATCTGAATCTATATTTGTCATCAATGCATACTAATCAAATTTCAAATTCCAGTTCATTCTGATAAAATCAAAACCTTAATCTCTTAAATATGTACAGAAGTAAAACAAATGTTGTGTATAAATTTTATTTGAAGATACAGATGAACCTTATTTCACTTCATTGGCAATTAATGTCAAGCAAGTGTCATCAAATTCTGCCTATTTTTAGTAATCATGAACAAAAATTCCTCACGCTCCTTAGTGACATCTACAAAAATATGACAAATGTCAAAACAACACTCCATATAGCCACGAAACTGGGTCAAATACTGACGCAAAAGTCATACATCATATTCATACTTCTGAAAATGACCCACTTATAAAGCTCTTAATTTGCATTAAGACATCTGTAACAGTAACCTCTCACATATTCTTTAAAACAAACGAGAGGCTGTTGTTCATCAAAGTTAACCAAGATGGTGATAATCACCCAAATATATATATATACCAGCTCACAAAGATATATTTACAACACTTTGATGATAAATCTTAAATGCATCTGAAGCCTAATATACAAATTTCTAGAAGAATAACAAAAATACATCAAAACGATGAATCAAGACCAAAAACATCTAAATCATATAAAGATGAATAAAAGTAAAGATATTTCTACCTTTTCAATTTCAGCTCAGTTCACCATGCCCTGTATCCAACTAGTTAAGGAGTATGTGTAATGCTTGATTAACCATTTATAACATACAGTGTTGCAACCTCTACCTCTACACCACTGTGTCTGACAGATGGGAAGGGAATTACTCTGCATGGTGGGCAGTATCTTCTATACCATATTTCTCCCAATCTTGACATGTTAAGGACATCTATTATGTAGGATGAAATACTAAGACCATATGGCAAGCTTTGTTGCATTGGTCAAATTATTGTGGTAAATTTTCAAACAAAAATAATTTTGTAAGAAAAACAAAGGCCATAGAATATCACCTTGCTAAAGACCAACAAAATTATTTACATTTATTTCACAGGCTTAGTTCTAATGGGTTTTTAAAAAAATTGTCAAATCAAATTTCTTATCATTATATGAGAAAAATTAAGGTCTCAACACATTATTTTCCTACAGACCAATGTTTGATAAGTCAATATAAAACCACATATCTCTTAATAAAGTCATAGCATATAATTAATACGATCAAGACTTTGACAGGCTCAGTTGGCATTAAGTCAAGTGATTCATATAAAAAATGTCCAAGAATATAACCTTGATACAGACCTTTCACCTATATCCTACAGTTGCTTTCAAAGCATAATTCTCAAACTATCGGCACATATGGCAACAGCATAGTTTTGAAGCATATGGCAGAATTAGGTCCTCTGGTAAAGGGGCCTAAGTGGTTCCTCTCATTTTCCAAGTAAAACACTGGTTTTAGAACATAACCTTGCTATAGACTGCAGATGCAGAGTTCTCGATGGCTCAATTTGTTTAAAAAGTGAATTATCACCCTACTTCTTAATCTTTTTAACTCATAATCATGATTGCTTCTTTGGAAACTTTCTCATGATCAGTACAAAATGGAACTTGACAAGATTTCAAAACATTAAATTTTGCATCTAATATTCATAACTAAAGATACCAGATTCCTCAAATATGAAACTAGCAGAAAAAAGAATAATCATTGATATTTTGTGCTACAGTGATTGTAAACAAGAGATTTCAGCCACATCTTATCTACGACAAGACTCTCCTAGGGCCATTATGTTTCTCTCAAAGTCCAAATTCATAGCAAACAGTACATACATGCAATTCAACTTGAATATCATAAGGATTCAAGTTATTGAATTTACCTAACCTAATTGCGGTAAGTTCTGACATAATAGATCAAAAACCATTTAATTAAATCAATTACTCTAAATGCAAAATCCAGTTCAATTTATTACAGATTATTTTTAAACTCACTAGAAACTTTTCTTTAAGAAATATTAATCTTTCTGGCTAAGAAATATGTGTCAAACCAACCTTCTGGAGAGAGACTCTAAAGGAAGTGGGTTAAGACGTTATTAAACCTGTGTCTGGGTGATAATGATGTCTTTAGTCTCAGTAAGCCCTTCTATACACAGCCTAACATTCCAGATGAGAAAAAAATATTTAAATTATTGAGATTTTCTCTTTTTATTTACATAATTCATACATATATTTAATAGGGACCTACTGCAAATTTAAGCGTCATAGGAAAAACGACCACATACTTTCTAGTCTTTTACAAAATGTTAAACTGTAAAACAACTTATGTTCTTTGTTTTTCTTTTTTTTAATGTCTTCTTGAAATATTTTTTCACAGAATGATATCATATGCTGTGGTCTGATTTGAGAATATTACTTTGCCCAGAACAATACTACATTTTCAACAAAAAAATTTTTTTAAGTATTTGGGTC
Organism: Phorcus lineatus; assembly: GCA_921293015.1. Taxonomy (NCBI): domain Eukaryota; kingdom Metazoa; phylum Mollusca; class Gastropoda; order Trochida; family Trochidae; genus Phorcus; species Phorcus lineatus. The sequence goes on along the minus strand of OV121088.1, from coordinate 23,737,712 downwards.
GCAGAATAGTTTTGGATAGCTAATTTTCAACCAGTTGTGATTCGAATCCTGTACATTAGCCATCTAGAATGGTTTTACACTTAAAGAATGGACTACAGTTAGTGCAAATATCAATCTAACTCGTGGCATAAAATTATAATGCATTTACGGGTGAGGTGAAAGTCAAGGAAAGTTCATTTGCCATGTGTGAAGTTTAGTGACTCATTTTATTTTTTTTAAATTTAAACTTTTATTTAAAAAATATATACATGTAGGTATCAATCACACATTACATTTATATGAATAAGAAATGACAGGATGACCAGAATTTAAAGAACATATCGATTTCGTTAGACATTTCAGCTGCATATTTAGTAACATTATGATAATCGTGGACTTTAGAAATTAGTGTTTGGAAGGTTGACGGCCTTTTGAGTTAAAGATCAAAAAAAAAATTTTTGAAGATCAGAATAATAATGTTTAACGGGTCGTTGTTTCTGTCTGGGAAGCCAATAAGAACCTTTTGTTTATAAAAATGTATTTCGATTTCGAAGTTTAGTGACTCATACTATGGTTTTTTGATGGACAGTTTTAACAAATATCTATATGCATGTCGTTTAGACTTACTTATGCATGAAAAAACAAGTTGGCTATTGATAACATTTACAAAAGTACACTTTAATATCAATATATTGATATAATATAAGGTTATTCAACCATTTGAATGTTTACTACATAGGTGACACAATATGAATAATACCTGTTATTTATTACAATAGATGGATGCAAATATGTCATATATATAAATATCATATGACACTGGATGTTTCTCAGAACTATGCAAAAGCATATTTGTGAATTTCAAAAGCAATTGACGAGCATTTCTAAGATAGTAATGGATAATAATTTTTTATTATGATAATAAATTTTAGAAAGTATTTCCTTAAGTTTAGATTTGCCACACCCCTGTTAATCTACTAAGTACACAGATCTATATCATAAATACATTTACATATATGTATTCATTTCATCTAGGAATCTTCACTGCTATAGATCTGAACAGGTGTAAATATATATATTACATTACAGAACAAAATCTACAGGGCTTCCTGCTTTCGAACCTCTCAGGTGTAAATGTTTATATAGATAGATATATTAGGTCCAGGTAAATGTCTACACAGCATGCCAATTCATTCAGGTGTGACCCATCCTGTCAACCAGGACATGATTATTGACATAAAGCTACTTCTTGTAATACAACTCAATTTTAACTGTAGCCGTGTAACAAAAACTGAGAATGTTTTGTGTACAAAATCTGCCTAGCGTATTCATTCCAGCCTATGACAAATGATGAAAATATGCAGGGAATTGTGCACATATTTAAACGTACAGGTATGCAGCTGTAAGCGACCGTGTCAAAATGATCTCGTTTCTTTCATGTTCGTGACTCGAAATCCAGTGTTTACAGTAGACACGCCTGAATGACTCAAATTATCACCTGTTCTTCACCTAAACCCCTTTTACACCTGAGATAACGATGTATCCCTACCTGTCATTTGAGAAATCCACTTTAGGCAATCCAACACATTCCATCACACAGGTAACTTGGGAGGTCAAATTATTAAAGATCTAGGATCTAGGTTACACAGTAATTCAAAATGAGAGTTGCAGTATATTCTGGTGAGGGTGTACTCCAAGGAAGAAGACAGCCACTGAAGACTGACTGTGTGCCTACACTCAATGTGCCTGTATGTTGTAAGAGGCACAGAGCTAGGTCACCTCCTTAGGCACATAACAATACAGCACCCTTCCTGAGAGGCCCTCTTTGGGTGCAGAAATGTTTGATTTGGGTTGTATGAATTACCTCCCTTTATTTATTTTCTTTTTTTATAGATTTTTCTTGTGTATATTCAAAAGGATAAAGTTATTTGCAAAATAAATTTGTTTTTTTCTAAAAGAAATATTTAATTAAAAAATTAAGAGATTTTTAAAAAATCTTATATTCCACAATTTATTTATTTATCTTAAATTCTTTTAATAAAACATTTTTAATAACTGTTTTAACAATATTTGAAATTCAATGCAGTTGTTATTAAAAGATATTCATGAACTTTAAAAGAAAATTGTTCACTGTCATCGAGATTTTATAAAGAACACTTTACTTCGTGAATCAATTCACCTTCAGCAGGGAACATGTTAACTTGAAGATGTTTTTTTTTACATTAACTATCATACTACCTTTCCAAACAGAAAATAGTTTATAAAAATAGATACTTCAATGATAACCATCATTACATGATAAAATGGGTGTACATTCACATCATACTCGGAGTCTGAAATAAGGCCCGTCCACCAACTTGTTATTTAACCTGGTTACTTTTGGGCCAGTAATTTTTCTTTCAGATTTTTTTCTTTAAATTGATTTAATCAATTGATAAAAATAATACTTCTGGACTGGTAACTTTTAAGGCTTATTTCGTACACAACTATAGTATTCGCTGTAAGAAAAAATATCCATTATAATCATAATATATCATGATATTTTTAAATGATACATACCTAATAGATTTAGTTTTATTTCTGTCTCTGAATTCTTACAAACATCATTGGCTAAGAAATTGTTCCTCTAACAGACCAGTTTTTGTGTATTTGGCATAATTCTTGAAATTTATGGTTCAGGGTTGGAAAAGTATAGTTGCCACAAAACAGGTAATTGTTAATTCAGGTTAAAATTGTATTGAATTTTAGATGGTCAATTAATATTCAAAAAAGAAAAACAATTTCAGATGAAATGGATACTGCCACCTATAGAAAATATGATCATGGTAGGAAATAAACATAGCTGTGCTATCTAAATACAGTCAGTTGCTTATGGTCAGCTAGCACTACAAGTAGGTTTATCATACAATCTAATATTGGTTTCAGATTAATATCTATACATATCATAACATATATATTATGACACTAATATAGAGGACAGCAGTGATGAATAACTATATTTATATTTTCTAAGGAAATCTTAAATGTTGTATTTTTTCAGATCAATTCCATTTTCAGTACAATATAGATGTAGCTATCAACCTGACAAAGAACGTGAAAGGTACACAGTGCTTATTTCTATATAAAGACATCCATTGTGGTTAATAGATAAGTGTTTATAAAGCTTAGTTGTCACATATCACATATCAAACAATTGATATCCCACTTGTGGGTAATGTCAGGTCTGTCAGTTATCAAATCTTTGTAGATTTACCATTCAATGTCAAAGTTAATATCCTACACAGTACGATTCCCTACCTCCAAAGTATTTACTACTTCATTAGTCACAGATCAAACTACTATAGATAATTCAAGACTTATAGGTAATGTCATGTACAGGGCAACTGGGCTTACAGGTAAAGGTATTTTACAGGTACGTGGTCAGGAAAGTCCCTATCAGCAAGCTGAAAAGTCATACCTGTGTATTACTGAGTATATGAATTAATGAGATTTGGGGATTTTCCAGGTGATTTGTTTTAAGGTTACCTTGAATAACAATCGTAGGGAATACCTGTAGAAGTGAGTGACCGAAGTTCCCTGTGACAAATTGATAATCAAAAGGCTCACCTGTGTACATTAATGCGATGCTATATTTTGAGTGTATATATTTGACTAAGGATATGTGATTTATAGATTATACAGCCCCCTATGTCATATACTCTAATATTACAAAAGAACAAGCGTAAGTACATGCTTATGACTGATCAAGTAGATTATAAGTGAAAACCTAAAGACTGATACACTGAAGCTTAAGTACAAGAAATAAATACATGAAAACTGATTATTAACTTACATTATTAAAATCCATACTAAACAACAAATAAAGAACTTGAATATCCATATTTTTAACCACATAAATACTACAACATCCTCTACACTGACGCCTAATGAATTCAAAAGTTAAAAGGTCAAATACATGAATATTACCAAGATGGCAAAACATAATCAATGTCATAAAGACTGCATGTGTACCAATGCAAGTATTCCTATTGGTAAACGTAAAATGACTCTCTGCAGGTTTTATTGGTTATTTCATCATCTGTGACATCATAAGAGAGCTCTCACATGAACTTTAAATGTACAGAATAAAACAGAGTAAAATTTACATTGAAGTAATATGTTACTTACAGTGTTGAAATTAATAAATAGATAAGAGTATCAATAAATTCAAGACCTTTTCATCCAAGTTGTATGACACCAATGCAAATAAGCTCTATTCATCATCATTTTAAGTGTGAGAACAAACCCTAGCAGTACCTCTCCAGGACATAGCCAGGAGACATTGTCAGACAGGTAAGAACAATAGGTAAATCCCCTGTAAGTAATATCTACATAGACAAACAACAAAAATAAATATTTGTTAGGAATTAATGTACATAAATGCAATAATGCATTTGATATTATCTACATGTTCAACCAAGAAACATAAATATTTGCCTGGCATTTTTTGCACTATCAACACTTTGACAATAGATACAGGTGAATATAGGCAGGTCGACAGTAAACTTCAAAGGCAAATGTGAAGCATTTTCCTGCATTTGTATTATTCAGTTCACCTGTAAACTAGATACAGTATGTGTTTGAATGTTTACCTGTGTAAATTTGGCATTTCAAATAGGCGACTCATGTTTGAGTTAGGAACTATAGAATTTCAATGATAAATCAAAATGAACTTCATTTACATAAAACCATTCATAAAAATTAAAAATAAAACACCATAAAGAAGAGGAAATAAAAATACTATCTTAATTACTTGTACAAAAAAATTTGGGCTGAAAAATAAAGTTTCCTTGCACGTAAACCTTTTACTTATTCCAGCCCATTTTCAACATAACATTGTTTCAGTGTTTGGTTTCATGTAAGGAGTGGTCAAATTATTGTTACGCAAAGGAACACAATATGTATTGTTCTGTGACCAAATTTATTTATATAGGATCCATTGTTCCTAAAAGGATAAATGTCAAATATACGCTAAGTTCAGGATTTGTCAACCTGACCTTTACCAAAGTATTGCATTAACTTCACATTTTCAAAACAGGAAACTTGTTTTCAAAAATTCCTTTAAAATTGCTATGGGATTCCAGATTATATTGTTAATTTAAGAGTTTAAAGTTCATGGTCAAGGTTAATATTTCAAATTTGTAGAACAAATATTCAATGAATACACATGGCATATTCTACCTATTCATAATTAGTGCCAACATGACAGATATCTATTTTCATTATAAATATAATTTTGAAACTGAAAGCTTAAACAAAATAGCTTTGGGAAAGGATATCCTAAAGCAACTAAAAAACAATTTTAAACTAAAATTCCTCTGTCACTTTAGAAGATCCATATTCATTAAAGTTTAATTCACAAGGGACACATTTTCTTCCAAAACACAGTGAATTCTAATAATGCGTAATAATAAAGTTTAATTCACAAGGGACCAAATTTATTCAACCCAAAAAATTAACAATCCGGTTAAAATTCTAAAATCCTACCTACCTCATATATAGTTTCCATTTTAGAATACATTAATCCCGAGTGGGTGGTACAAAGCTCCCAAGATGCTCTCCATTCGGCTATCAATTCAGTATGAGGGCATTGTGAACCAAGTAATGACCTTCTGTGAATATATCTAATGATACAACTTGCTATGTGCCTCGGGGCACGGTCAACTGATTCCGTGTCAAAATCACTCATCTGGATCTATTCAGGACATATCAAACCAGAAGACAAACGATGGATCAGTGGACAGGTGAAATTGATGACAGGTAAAAGGTCAGGTCCATAAAGGTATACATAATTATGTAAACTTGGTGCATAATTCATATCGACAGTCATTTTCGGCAAATATACATGTAGGGTTAAGGGAAATAGAGGGGAACAATATCCATTCAGATCCTTGCTAATATGTATAGACTGATAATCTCTCTTTGTAAAATCTACGAGTTGAGGTGAGTTGGTGTTTAACGCCGCTTTCAAGATTATTTCACTTATATCGCGGCTGCTAGTATTATTGCAGGGAGAAAGCCCGCAACACCATTGTGGCTATGAAACCTGCAAGCATCGGCTGGAACTAGCGAACCATGGGTGGTACTGCGCTGACTTTCAGTGTAGCATTGCACCCAAACCTTACTGCATGTAGAACAATTTTCTACTGCTGACAAAGTTGCCGAGCCCCTGGCGGGATTCGAACCACAGACCTCCTGATCTGAAGGCGAACACGCTAACCACTGTGCTATTCCGCCACTTCTAAGAGTTGAAATGGGCCAAAACATGAAGGAGTTGTCATCAACAAAGAGAATAATGACTGGCCATAATAGCTAACATAAGTCTCTGAGAAAATTTTCGGAACTTGCCGGGAAAATTTTACAGAAAAAAACAACTAAAATCCATATTTTCAGAGACAGAGATGGTTGTGAATGCCATATATTGGTTTTCCTTTTAGCTATTTTAGTGGGGAAAAAAGATTGGAATTAACAAAATAATAGATGCATAAGCAAGTGCAATGTTTAAGGATGTCACTAAGGTTAACCTAAGTGTAAAGTTATTTTGTGCAACCACACCCAGTAATGCTGATGAAAAAAATATATACTTTAAGTTTCTTTTAAAAAATTACCAAAAGAATTAATATTTCATAAACAATAATTTGACAGACTTTTAATAAGTATTTTTATCTTTTTGTATTTAAGTTCTTCAGAACAGCTAATAAAAATAGAAAAAGGTACTTAATATCAAGCAATATGATTCTGAAAATGAAGTGTATATTTAATTTTTATACAAAAAACTTTGAAACTCATGTTATCTTTTAGATGAATATATTCTTGCATCATATGTTTGAAAGGCCTTTAACCTTTTATTCATATATATTCATATTAATCATGAATATATATCAAAGGCCTTTCACCTGCAGCCTCTAAGCAACATGTCCAGGTGTCTGGTTACTTAATGAGAATTTAAACTACCTACAGGAAGTGTTTATACATACATCCAGGTGTGAATGACTCGGGGTCAAACGCTGACCCTTGTCCATCTAATATTATCTTTGACCATCATTTGTTCACCTCCTTTGATGCAGCTAAAATTATCATTCGTTTCCCCTGGGGTCATTTGTGTTCACTTACACTTACACACCCAGGTAAGTGAGTATATTTATACCTATTTTACCTGTGACAGTGCTAGAGGACAAAGTGGCAAACGACCTGTCTACCTGCTAAGTCCAATATTTTGATAAATAGAAAAATAACAGTAAGAACACAGCATCATTGCAATAAATGTTTCACTTATAATTTCTCTAATAAATGAGTAAAATTACCACACATATCACCCAATAAGAATTGATTAGGTACTAAAAGAATTATTTCTCGTACATTTTTATCTGTCATGCAAACGCAACTCAATACATTCACTTCATCCTCTTACCAAACTAGAAGATGAAAGTGTCCTCATCAAGTTCCTTTTGCAAGTATGACCAATATCTTATTCTTTCCTTTCCAAACCAGTCTTCTTTCATAAATTAAGCTATCCAGTACTGCGCTTTTCAAACATCTCACATCCATTATTAAATGTTTACAGTTCATCTACCAGTACAGATATAGCACTTGAATGGAACAACATAGAGCTATAACCATGAATTTTGAACTTCTTTTGATGATGCAAAGATGGTAAGGCTTTTATGACATGTAAACACCATGTACTGATCCAAAAAAATATAGTTACCCTTTCATGGATGTTTTTCATTCTAGTATTTGTTTGATATGTCAACCAGCGAATGCAAAAAAATATTTTACTCTAAAAACATTATTTCTATTGCACTCAGATAATTTCATACAACAAATATTTTGACTTATATATATATAAGATCATTATCTATAACATGTACACTGTGTAACATTGATACAAATTTTATTACACTGGAACTCCTTTCACATCCTGTTATCAATGATAGAACCAGGATGATATCCTTTGGTTTATAAAGAGCATGCAGGCTCTCCATCCATAGCCTTGACTATCCATCATTCCTTCTGTTTGACAATGTTAATTCAAATCAGTCTAAAGAAGGATAAGTAAACGGCAATACAAGAGACATACCTTGGGTTGACACTCTTCCAGTTCTAGGATGCGGAACTCCAAATCTTCAATCTGTTCCTTACTCTCAGACAGCTCCTGTTGTAGCTGTTGACCGTCGTTCTCATACGCTTGTATCTATAATCAAATGGACTAAAGATGGAGAAAACTTAAATTGCTTGTATATGAGTTCTTATAATTTTCAGAAAAGGATTCAGAACAAGCTATCCAACTCAAAATACCGGCTCACTTGAATGGTTTTCTTGCCTCTAACTGTAATCACGTCAACTGATGATAGGGAAAAACTTTAAATGGTTAGATAAGTGATCTTTTTTCAATAGAAAAGTATTCAAAACAAAGAATCCTTCTCCACACATCTTTCTCCTCAAATGATTACATATCAGCAAATGTTTGCTTGGCACCTAAAAGAGGTTCACAAACAGTAATTTGCTGTCAAGGCTGTGCTTAGAAAGGCAAGGGTACTTGTGCTGGTCATAAGCATCAACATCAAACATGGAATCAGCAGAACATCTACCTTTCAATCCCTCAATTAACCCCAGATTATCTAAAGAACACTTTGCTACAATATAGGCCAATGAGCTTACCTGTTGCTGAAGTTCTTCATTCTGAGTAAAAAGTTGTTCTTTTTGCTTCAGCCAATCACAAGCTTCAGTCTGAAAAAAAAAGTTTCGGAATTATTTCTTCTGAACATTTCTGATACTAATACTCAAAGGAACAAGATCAGTTGTTTTTGTTTATATTTCTAGTCATTTTGTAAAGAATATTTGTCCATACTTGAATATTAGGATAAATTACTGTCCTATTAACATCACCTCAGCTAACACCATATGTATCTCTCCGTGTCCTGGCATATAAGCAACCCTTCAAATGTCTTATTAGTCATCTTCAAAGGGTCACCCTGCCACTGATAAACTGTCCCAAATGTTGCTGAACTTTGCAGATAGTAGTAAACTGTCCTAGGCTTTTGATAAGAAACACTTTCCAATGAGGTTAATTGTCACAGCTGCACCAGGCATATACAACCCTTCAATACAACTACAGCTTAACAGATGTAGATTTTGAGTATAAAGGACAAAATATCATATCAGAGAGTTTACATTGTTTCCATTCAATATTCTGTTTGAATCAAAGTTGTGAATTCTTATTTTCATAATAAAAGTAATTTTATATTAACAGAAAGATCCTCCATGGCACTGACCTGTCCAAGATCTCGGAGTATTTTCTCCAGTTCCTCGATCTTACACTGACTGCGGAACAGATCCATCTCAAGCTGACTCCTCATCTGTAACCAGGGAAACGCTAATTAGTGTTAATTAATTGTCCTCTAATCAAGATAAAATACACCTCAGATAGTCAATGATGTTAACTCATCGTAATGTGCAAAATGTTAAAAAAAAACACACAAAAAACAGTTAACTCATCATTAAAAATATAATAAGGATCATAAAGAGGATCCATGATTTCTCACAGTGACTGATCATGAGGCGTTTAACAGGGTGCACATTTGACTCCTTAATGATTCCTTCCCTGATTTTCCATTCCTATTCCATTCAGCCTGTGTTTTACCTTTTACTAAAGGATAGGTATAGACCAATATAAGATTTGTGAGTGGCACTGTTAATAGAAAATAAGATGTCACTCTTAAACACAAATATTCTATTCTTTTCAAGATATTGTCATGAAAATAGACACAGAAATCTCCCCTTCTGATAATGCCAAACCACTAGAGTATTGTATCCAAGCAATGGCCTTTGCTGCAATATTCATTGAAAAGACATCTTACCAAAGTCATCATCATAATCATCAAATTTCCACAATGGATCCATCTGAAGCGATGAGAAAACCCAAGCCTATTATTGATTCCATTGTTAACATAAACATTCATGTCATAAAAGTAAAAAAGTCTTTGGTAATTTCGGTAATTTATAAACACATTATTAATTCACAGCCCTCATAATATATCAATTAAAAATCAGTCTTACCACTTTTGCAAATACAGCGACCAACCTCGGCACCACAGACATTTTACCAGCAGTTTATTCCACACCTTTCATCTAAGGTGTGTCGTCTCAAAGGTAACTACGATACTTATATGTGAGTACTTGCATCGATGTATAAACACAGCCCATATGGCATTAGGTGGAGTCACAATATAAGTACTTATTACTACTTATTTATCATCTGTATCAATGTAAGTAACCAATTTCCTTTCTTTATGAGCAGATGTTTGAAAGAGGTTTTATGAAATTGTCATTCCATATGACTAATTTGAAAAGTAATTTAAATATTTTGATAAAAAATAAAAAGGCATTCATGATTAATGAATGAATTTCAAATGAAAGAAAAGTACACATTATTACAATAATTTTTTATCAGTCGATGTTTGAAAGAAGTTTTTTCAAATTTTATTCCCAATGACCAGTTCCAAAAATAACTCATATATTCAAATCTCTTGATAAGAAAAAAAGAAATAGTCATTCATGATGTGTGTGTGAATGAATTTCAAGTGAAAGAAAATTAAACACATGGTTACTGTATTTTTGTATATTATCATTTTCCCAAAAATATATTTATCACTTTTCAAAATAATTCCATCAAAATAAATTTGTGGGGAAAAAATTGGAACACGATTTTTACAATTAAAACTTTGTCAATAGTCATTTATAAAAATAAATAAAAGTGTTTATCAATATCAGGATTTACAACTCTATTTTTACTAAACCCTCATCTGCTTATTAATTATTACTAATACTGTTATTATTATGTTGAATAATTATCATCAGATAGAGCTATGCTAATTATCCTCCCTATTAAACCTGCTCAGAATATTTAGCACACAAGCTGTCAGTCAGGATCGATTGGGTCAGCCTCACCCATCTCTATACTTGCAAGAGTTAGCTCCCTTCTTCTATCTTACTTCCCCACACTGTATGAAATCTTTATCTTTTTTGCCAACAACTTGGTTTCTGGTTAAATCTGCCTTTTATTAAAACAAATTCAATGCGAATGTATTTTAGCCAGTTTTGGTTTAACCCTTTCACTCCTATAGGCCTGAAATCTATCTTGTAAATGTTTTTGGGTCTGGTTTTAGGGGTGAAAGAAGGAGTTGATATATCTACCCTTGAATTGTCAGAAGTACACTGTGAATGTTTTGGACGTTGATGATTGAAATGTCAACCTCCAAGCCATATTACAAGGCAGTCTCTATTATTACTCGCCCGTGTAAGTTACTGCTGTACATTTATACTTCAGTATTAAACTAGTGTAATATTGCTGCATCTATGTCGTCACAATAGTGTGTAGTGGTGACATCACAATATTCATGCCACAATCACCAGACGTCAAAATTGCAGCCAAGACACGTAAATGTTAGTTTTGACACCCGATTGGCAATTATCCTTGATTGATATTGATGATTCATAAACAGAATACTAAACTTACTTCCATTTTTATTTTTATCAAATTCACTTTCACTCGTTTGATACTAAATCATTAACTCGTTTAATAAAAATAGCATGAAATTGAATGTTATTTGGTATCCTCTATCAAAGTCTTGCCTTATTTCCCTCAATGACTGTGCCAGCTCTTTTACCTACTGCAGCTGAACTTGATAACTTAACCATAAAGCTACATGGGGTTGCCACTTGTGAACATTAAGCCAAAAGCAACAAGGCAGATAAGCTTCTAATGGAGGGAGACTGGTGTCAGGTAAGCCTGCAGGTTGAGCTTGGGCATGTAATACACAAAGACTATCGTGATGATTATCGGTGGCCCTGACCTTGCTTTCCCTCTGTGGGTCGAGGAGTCCGTCCGTCTGTCTCTGCAGCAAGGAGAAGGACTTCTGTAGTTCCAGATGTTCCTTCATCAGCCTCTGGTAGTTCTTCTCCACCTCCTCACGACTTATCTGATAGAAAGAAGAAGCTTCATTAGCTGGTGGAGGTAATCTTCTGAGATTACCAAAGAAGTTTGACCTATCCTTGACAATACTTGTACTATAAAGCTATTTTTGTTGATAAAAAATGAAAGAAGCGTTCTCTTTGCAGCATAGATAGATTATGGCATACACTCCCTTTTATTCCTCATTTCCTGATACATTTAAAGCCATGTAATTGAATCACTGTCTGACAATTTCTTTCTAAAATTATCTTTCAAATCTACAAATGATAGGTGTATGTAATTATCATGTTTTTGTCTTTTAATTTTTGGAAACCAGTAAATTAGCCGTAAGAGTTAAAAGGATTGATAATCCCTGCAGATTGAGGAGAATTAGTATTTTTAGCAAATTTCTATGGACCCCAAGAAAATGAAGGTACAGCGCTTACCTCATCAAACAGCTCATCATCTGAGATGGTCCCGAATGAGACTGAAGACAGAGAGTTTTCTGAGTTTTCTGAGCGACTGTCTTCATCATAGCCGTAGAATGTTTCTTTAACACCAGCACACTGAGGAGTAACATAATGGTGAAACTTTGATAAAAGATAGAAACATTTATAAAAATCTATGTTAATTAACAAAACAATGACTGATGATGTCAGTGTTTCTGATACAAAATTATTTTGTCAACATACGATATCTACTGATAAAAACATCTGTCATCTTCAACACAACAATCAGAAATAATGTTCATGTAATGACAAATGTAAGTTACTGATTGTGATGTCATAAAATTGATTTTCTTTGTTTTGTCTTGCATAATTTATGAAAAAATGAAATTGATTCCATATGAATAACAGCTTCATGAATAAAATGAATAATAATTTTCATGGTTCATAATGTAGTCAAACACATCCCCCTTTCAGATGAAATTGTAGAATCTTGTGAAAGCCAAAATCCTTATGCTGTGCACCCTTATTTTGTTTCTTGACCTCATAGATACAAAGAAACCTCAGAGGCGAGGTCCATAAACACACCTTCTCCTGAGACCTCATTAATCTCCTCCTTTTCTTCCTGTGCTGGATCAGTTCTATCCTTCGGTCCTTCTCCTGTGAGACACAAACACATGAAGCTTCATGTTTCAATACAAATTTTTGCAAAGAGTTATCTATACTAAAAAGGAACTTTTGGAAATGAACCTCATTGACAATGATTTATGTAGCTTCTGCAAGGATGTTTCTGAGAGTTATGTTTATAGGGATGTTGTGAAACCATGACATTTTGGAATGAACTTGAAATTTAGATTAATCACTATTTTCAGCAAAAGGTAACTTTTTCAAACTTGATTTGTTTTGTCACATAATATTAATTGTGTTAAAGAATCAAATCATTATCTCTGCCAAAAAATACATATCAATTTATGAATTATCAAAACTTCGATTCCTAAATCCATTAATTGCAAATAACAATTAAAAGAGATTTATATGGTAGAAAGGTTTATTTCCAAAAGAAATAATGAAATTGACACTTTTTTTATGATAAATGGTGGCCACTCATCTCAATATTCTCTCTAGAGCTCTACAGTTTTGTATATTGATCTGATATGATATATCTCATATGATATATATGCAATGTAAACTCCCAGGCAAAAGAAAGGTTTCACTTTTTTCATGAAAACATTATGAGGGCTGGTTTGGGTTTGATTCTAAGCAGGAAATGATGGTTTTATTGCATCTTTTCCTCTACACGAACGCAGCCACTAGAAACCACCATCAGAGGGCTGGCAGGCAGGCCAGATACAGGACAGACCAAGATTGGAACGACCGAGAGTAACAACTGCGGCCGAAGATCGCAACATAAGGCAGATTCACCCCCGAGGACTAACGCTTTGCAAAACTGTTTGATCAAGGTACAGATTCTGCCTTCACGATACGAGATAACTTCAAATCCTACATAAAGATGCTACTCTTGAGCAGGGTGTTTCAGTGAGGCAATAGTTTTCTCTTCAATATACCTTGAGCTAATTAAAGATAGCTTGACATTTGTTTACAGTTTGTTTCAATGGGCCAGCGGTCTTTCCTTAGAGGGGCAAAGGGTGTGTTGTTGGAGTAAATTATGCCAAACTTCATCAATGGTGGTATTTTATTGAGATGGTTGGTTCTGAAAATCAGCATCTAAGTCCTTATAAATTCTTTAGTAGTACATATAGTTTAGGACATATATTATTTTTGCTCTTATTTCAGCCACAGAAAAAATAATTCAATGTGTCACTTTCAAGATACTTCGTCTTATAAATAACTGAGATAAAATGTACACAGAGGACTCTCACTGGTCAAGCCTTCAAGATATCTAATAAGGATCTGAGAAAACCTGTGATGCATTATTCACAGAGGACACTGATACCCTATTACAAAAAACAACTCAGATTCATGGGACACAGAAGATACCTGAAAAGTATTACAGATCCTTTGAGGCTCTATATACACGATGACACTCACTGGGTAAGACTATTTGATTGAGTCTTTTTGAGTCTGGTCTAAAAGAAACCTTACTACAGTTACTTTGAGATTCTATACACAGAAATGCTCACCGAGCAAGAGGGTTTGAGAGAGGTATGCAATGGTCTTGTGTCCAAGAAAAACTCATAAGGATTAAGATGACTTGAGATTCTATATACACAGATAACACTCACTGAGCAAGAGTATTTGAGTTAGGGTATAGTCTTGCAATCAACATTGTATCCATCAACAAACTATTAATAACTTGAGATTCTATATACACAGACAAAACTCACTGAGAAATACTATTTGAGTAAGGGATGGTCTTGCCATCAACATTGTATCCATAAACCAACTATAGATAACTTTGAATACTTTTCATTTACACAGGAGACACTCACTGAGCAAGACTGTTTGAGCGAGGCGATGGTCTTGCCCTGGTCTGTCAGCTGCTGCTTGATACCGTCCATCTGGGCCAGCTGTTCCTCCAGCCCACCTCGCTCACATCGCTCCAGCTGCAGCTGCTTCAAAACCTGTTGGCACTTCCGCCGTGAATGTTCATGTTGTTCCTTCTGCAAAGAGGAACAGAAAACTGTAAGACATGAAGTGAGAAGATGATTGAGAAACTGAAAGCTTGACAATGAAAGGCATATAATATTTCTCTCGATTTTTGCTGGTTAAAGTAAGAGATAAAATTAACAGAAATAGAGAAAAGTATCTGATTAGCTTTATAAAAAAATTGTTCAGGTATTCATGAAATGATTATAATGTTCTTTCTGCAAAAGAGAAATCTAATGTTACACATGATCAAAAGGTTCATGAAATAGAAACCTGAAAAGAAGGGGGGCAGCTTGTGGTTGGGGCATTCTTAATAAGATTCATGTACTTCCTAGATCAACCAATAATGCCACCAATATATTTAAGTTCACTCCGATCAATCGACAATGTGGGTGAGATTAAAGAGCCCCCCCCCCCCCCCTGAGTTGTTGGAGTCATATATGCCAAACTTAATCAATGGTGTCATTTCATCGCAAAGTATCGACTGTTACCAAAAAGACACATGTTAAAGCTTATTGGGTTTTTTACAGTGACAATATGAAGGTAGAACGTCGCAATTATGATAAAAAACTGGACAGTGGCGCGCGTCAAATAGTCAAACGTAATTTTGGAGACTTATCTAAAACAGGAGGGCAGTTAGGAGTTGATAGTGTTTGTTTTAATAATTTGGTGGGTAGAAAATAAACCCTTCATATATTACATTAATGATAAGTAAAAGACTTGTGTTTACCATTGAATGTCTGTTGTCATACATTAGAATAAAATGCAAGTTGCCTAAGATCTTAAAAGTTGTGTTCTATGTACATATTTGGAGACATTAGTTGCAATGGTTTGTAAAGGTTTCATCAAAAGTGGTCAAAGTGTTGGGGTGACCTAACTTGAAAATAAGGGCAAGGTCAAATGATGTTGCGCTGGAGTGGGGGACAATAAAAGACAGATGGTTATCAAAATATGACAAAAATGTGAAAATTATACATCAAGATAAAGATATTGAATACTATACCCATAACTCATTGAAGTAAACAAAATTTACACAGCAACATCATACTTTTTCTTAAAGTTTACAATTTAAACATTCAACACCTCCCTTATGTATGAACTCAGCACACTAGTATTTGAATCCTTGCCAAGAGCTTGTTTTAACTCTAGGACACAGAACAACCTCTGTTGGCTGTTAAGAGCAAAAGGAGCTAATTATTTTCTCACTAAGTACACAAACAAACCCAACTAGTTATCATATTTAAACTACCTTACACTGCAAAAAATAATCTAGTTAAACATTTGCCACAGATCAAACTGTGATTGGAACAACCTTCTGAACTATGATATAACAAGGGTAAAGTTAAAGAAGATTTAAACAAAGTAAAAAGAATTGTCGCCAATGGAAAACCATTCTCTATTTTCTCAAAATTCTTTGAAACAATTCTTGTTGTCAGGTAAAACTGTGGTTTCAATGATAATCCAAAGAGACAGGTTGCCCCGTAATTTATCGATACCTGATGGTTTTATCAGTAACCATATAAACATAAACATACATACATCTTCTATATCTCAAAATTTTGATGTAGTGCCAAATTATGGTTGATATGGTATAAATATGGCTAGTTTGTTCTCAAAAAGCTTCTTCAAACATATCAGGATTAATTTCCACCTCAGGGACTGTTCACCTATCTGTGGCAGCAAAGGTAATACTGATGTCATCTTGATCCAGTGCCGAAGTTTGCTAACAATGTTATACTAAAACTACACTTTGCTCTTGAAAGTATTCTCTAAATAGTCTCAGTTTCCACATCAGTGACCGTTAACCTAACTGTGGCGGCAAGGGTAATGCTGATGGACATTTTGCTCCAGTGCCAAAGTTTGGCAGCAATGGTAAGTGAGATGAACAGGTAGTTATTGGAAGCACCTCTGTAAACACATTCCAGAGAGAATCTGGCTCTCACTAGCTGTCTACAGACAGTGGGTGGTTGTGTTTGTTGTAGTCTTAGAAATAATGAGCTCTTAATGTGTTTACTGTATCTTTCAAAATCTGAAAATGGGTTCAATGTAACCTTCAAACTGATATGATGGCTTAATAAAGAATGGTCAAAAAAATTAGCTCATGTCTGGTGAACATTTATTTCAGTGAAAAGACATGTGATACTAACAATATTTTGTTTATTCGAATTTTATGGAACAAAGATTGATTGTGATAAGCTATTGAATTCTCATTATGTCATCTCTATGTGTCATAATAGCTCGCATACTATCATATATTTATTCATAGAATTTTAAAGATATAATTAATCAACTTTTCCATTTGCTCTTTTCATGTAAGTTCTGAAGATGATCATTTTAAAATCTTGAACATGAAAATGTTGAAGGTATCCTGATTTTTCAAACATGTTACTTTAGCTATTTTGATATAATGGTTTTGTCTCCTTAAAGATAATTTGTTTTAAAAACCTTACATTTTAAAAGCATTATGTTGAAAGTTAATGGTTAAGAAACTCATTTAAAAAACTTCACAGATAAGATTTCAATCTCATGTACTGGATAACCAATCTGGGGAACTGTGAATTTGTAAAATTCATTTAAAAACCATTTCATTTTCAAAAAGACCATTCTAGTGATGACTTCCCATATTGAAGTGCACTGAAGATGCTATCAGAAGAAGCTATTAATTCAACCGACACAGAATGGGTGTTG
This sequence comes from Phorcus lineatus, assembly GCA_921293015.1. Taxonomy (NCBI): domain Eukaryota; kingdom Metazoa; phylum Mollusca; class Gastropoda; order Trochida; family Trochidae; genus Phorcus; species Phorcus lineatus. The sequence continues at coordinate 23,720,000 of OV121088.1, read as the reverse complement.
CTAGACAGTCATGAGAGGTTCCAGACAAACTGATAGTCTTCGGAATGAAGAACCAGATAGTGAAACCCTAAACTTAAATTGGATTCCTGAACTTTCTGTATCTTTGAAAATACAGATATTATTTTTTGGACTCGCTGAACTTCTTCTTACATATGTGAGTCTTGGAGGGTATTTGGGTGCCATTTTAAATTCAGTTGCCAAAATGGACATAAGAGGTTTTCAAAAGTAACATTTCTGATTCTATGTTTAAGCAAATTGAAAGCAATTCAGTAAATAGCAAAAAAACCCATGATTTTTAAAGTTTTTTTTATGCGAGGTAAACTTTCTTTTTCTCCAGGCTTTATGAGATACATTTACAGACAAGTTAAGTCTGTAAGAACTAGTGCATCTTTACCCTATATACACTGCCCTCAGTTTCAGGAACTTTTTAAGGTTCGTTGCCAACACTGGTAGATAGGGAAATAGTTTATGTCTGCACTAATCTTCCTCACAACATATCACACTCAAATCTATGGAAGAGCTGGGAGAAATAAATCCATTTCTCAGATAATCATATCTTGTTAATGGCTGTTGACACCCACTTTAGAAGTATTTGATTCACAAAAATTATGTGTTTTTTCTTGTTCAACTAAAATAAGTTCTGTGCTGACACAGGAAAAGGTGTTGGAAAGATTTGTTTAATAATATTTTGTTTGTTACTTCTAATGCTTATAACTACATTAAAAAGCTTCTTTTCCATTTGTTCATATAAAATTCATACACATCTATTGTAGATCAGTTTATATTATCACTCATTGCAAAAAGCCTTTATCTTTTTTTAATTAAGTTTTCAATAGCAATTAATTAACAAGACAGAAAGATATTATTCTTTATTCTGCAAATTTCCAAAAGTCAATGGTATGTTAAAAATTCCAGAAAATTTAAATATACAGAATGGTTAAAAAAAATACGAAATGACTGTGCATAATCATTTACTTTGTCCTCTTGTTTTAAGTGTTACCCATAGTTATAGATAATTCATCTTGTTCAGTAAATCTGAATCCTGCATCATGTTTTTCTCTCTATAGTTCTCATCCAGTTTTCTGAAGACTATTTTTTTATACAATGATTGCTAAAAACTTAAATTCTGAAAATGTAGAATGTGTACATACAAAAAGGTCACTGCATGGTTACATGCATGCTCCTGATGCTTTAATGTTTTAACTTAGCTTGAGTGTTGATCCATAATTCTATACCATGTTTAGTACACAAAGCCTTTCATCTCGGCATAGCATCTGGTTTTGGGAAGATCCTTAACTTTCCTATCACGTTTATTTACAAACAATAAATGAAGCAAATCATAATTTACGTAACAATAATATCAAAACAGGGAGTAGAACCTCAGTGGTTAAAAAGTATTACACTTCATAATATTTCAATATTTTCAATAATTTCCCATAAAATATTACCAATTTATCAAACAATTTTTACCATGTTTATTTTAACACAACCCGACCTTCTATCTCTGTGGCTTCTGTGAAGATTGCTCCAATTCAACTTTGTCATGTCGATTGATGGTTTAACCCTATTTCACCCCAAGATTAACCTCTTGAAAAGCAAGTTTAGATTAGAAGTCACATTTCTCTTAGGCTCCTTAATTTCTATACTTAATAAAAATAAGCATTTTTTAGAACTTATTTTCAGAGGCTGAATACAAGTTTAACTTACTTACAGGAGTAAATACAATACCATACAATACCATACCATACAATTGTATAAAGATTTGGACAGAAATAAAAAAAACAACCTGAAAATGATTCATAAAAGTTCAAGTTGTATAACAAAATGCTTCAGTATTTTCAAATATCCCCTGTCAAATATTACCATTTGTTCCAATTCAATCCTGTCCAATTTTCAATAAAACAACCCTTCCATCACTGTGGAATTTGCTTCTGCGAAGAAGACTCCACTTGTCATGTGTTTATATTTGGTCATGCTCTCTTGCTTTCAGACCATGGGTAAAATCACTAATTACCAAATCTACAGGGATAATTCTTGAGGTGTTGAAGGCAGAGATGTTTTTGGATGGGAACAAAGGAAATTGTAAGTGATACTCACTCTGGGGTGTGTTTGTTGCGATGTGTCGGCATAATCATAGAATCTTGTGAAGACATGCACTTGGAATGAATTTTAAACACTGAGTAATTGCAAGATATAGGATTATTTAATTGTAGTCTTTTACTTATTTGAATGAATTCTTTTGAATTATTTCTTAAGAATTATATCAGTGGATTTCTTATGCGAGTTATTATTTCAATTCAAAACATATTTCAAAAATTAAACCAATGACAAGGGCAGAGGAATGAAGAATTAAAATATCACTAGATACCAGGAAATCTGTAGAGAAAGAAGTAAAGCCATAATTATGTTCATGGCACCAATGGTTTACATTCCAAGAGATTCCACAAGGCTGATATAGGCAATATCCTGCCACTTTGAGGTAAGCTGTTTATACTTCCAGTACATTCTCAAATGTAAATCTTGTAGACATGATCATCAACTGCAACTATACTACTTCCTGTTATTCTGCTGAAACTTTGGAACTCCTTTCAGTATGTGTACAACAGGCAGGAAAATATATTGATCCTTATGCTCATATTCTTGGTAAAAGAAGTTGAATCCTTGGGTTTTTTTTTATATCATTGATAATATAATAATGCAGAACATCTTCAGAGGCAGCATTTTCATATTCAGGATAATCAATATCTAAGAAGTGTATCTTGTAAATTTTTCCTAAATTCAGACTACATTTTCTTAGAATACATAGATTGCCACACCAAAGAGGCCCTGAAGAATCAGCTGATCTGGTTATACACGTCTCGCTGTATAGGACCCTCGGTTCAGTAACCAAATATTGATGCCGTTCCAAGGCTCATATTTAGAGTTTTAGAGTTAAGAGAATATTGTTTCAAATAATCCCTTCCTTGATAATGCTGGCAGGTATAGATCATGATAACTGGCAGCAAATACTTGTAATTGGTGTAACTGACAAAACACTTTCATGCATGCAAGAAAGCAATTTTCCTCACATTGCAGTTGTGAATCATTTCAACCTTATCTCATCATGTTTGAGAAAATTAAGGGGAAACATTCCATTTTCAGTATATTTGAATCATGAAATTATTTTAGTATAATGATAGGACTTTTAGGGTAATACTGCCAAGTTTACACTTTTGGTTTCTCCATATTTTTTACACCTTAGGGGGAACAATATGAGACTTATAGTATAATGATGAATTCTTCAAGGCTATCATTAGTAGAAAGCAAAGAATTCTATGTTAGGATGTTGCTACCACTACACGTATAACTTACAAGCTTTTTGTGTTCTTCTGTGAGCAATTGTGATTGGTCCTGGTAGGTTCTGTTCAGTGAGGTCAGTTCTACGTTCTTGTCAAGAAATTTTTTGTTCTTTTCATTTAATTGCCGGTTCTTCTGTTCTATATCCTTGAGCTTTTTACTCTGAAAATTAATTCGACACTTAAAAGTATAATTTTGCAGTTTCAATTTGTTCCCTGAAAACTGTTAGTAATGATAGTAACAAACCAAAAATATAAAAATTAGTGATAATTGCTGTCATGGTAAAGATGATTTATGCATTTAATGCATCCATGCAACATAGATATGCATTCCATCAAGCATGTTTGAGACTGACAACAACATAAAGACAAGCATTTATGGAAAATAATATTTTAATTCTTTGTCGGTTAGTGACGAAGTTGTTATTTATCAAATACTTTTTATTTGACTTTAAAAAGTTATTCATATATGTGATGATGGTTAGGTTTTCAAAACCAATCATCAGAATAATGATCAATTACACTATGTCTAAATTATCATTTTTCAAGTTTTTTAAGTAAAAATATTAACACTAAGTAATTTGACACCACCATGCTTATATTTTCAGCAATTAATTATCATACTTTAAATAATCATGTGTACCTTTTCACAAAATTAGGTAATTCACAACTTAAAAGTTTTGATTTTGAATTATTGTTGAATCTCATTTTCACAATCCATGCAGAGACATCATGATTTCTATTTTATAAGATAATAAAGTTAATCCTAAACAAATTATTTGCACTCAATTATAAAAGTTTATCAATTACGAAAAGTACTGCCCCAAGTCTAGATCTATCAGGTAGATACAAGGAGGGAGTAACCCCAATTTGTACTCGAACATCAGAGCCAATCTCGTCAGCAGGTAAATACAACAGGTGTAGGTTTTCACCTGACTTGACTCCCCACTAATCCCTCCATCTCCTAATTACACCTGATTGTTGATAAGATTCTGTCAAACCAATAATGGTATTCCAGCTGCTAAACAAACTCAGGATTCCAGAATAACTTTGACTACTTTTGGAATTCTTTTGGTTTATACTTCTAACATTGGCATTGAGTTACTTAGGTAATACATTTCTGGTATAAAACTGCTATTACTTAGGGAGAAATCTGAGTGCAATTCATAAACATTGCAGTGAAATTGGGATCATATCTGCTTGAACAAGCGAAGCTTTAGTACTGCTTAATGACTATGTATAAAAGGAGCCTTTAATACAGTCTAGGTCCTCATTAAGCAAGTCTAGATTTGACTAAATACACATATGAAATTAGGAGCCCAAAGAAAAGAATATCATAGATGCAGTAACAGTGAATTATTTCATAGACTAAAGTTCAGTCCAACGAAGCATTTTTGTACTGCATTTCAGACAAGCACTGTACTCATTTGTACTCTAAGAATTTATTTTACTCAAATACGTTTCTTCAATAGGTGGAGTTTCAGCATAGTCATTGTACAAAATCACTAACCACTTCATCATTTGTAAGGTTGAGTTGTTAACCTCAAACTCCAACCAAGATAGCACACTAACTCCTGTGTTAACTTTGGTAAAAGTTAAGGTGAATTAATAGGATTTGAACCTGGACCTAAGGATCACAAGTAAAACATTAACCACTGTGCTTTTTGACCATGTAAATGCATTGAAAACATATATACTAAATCATACTGTCAATGAAAGTACTGAGCCCTTAGCAGGAATCAAAACTCTATAGCACTGAATATGAATTCACCAGTTACCGGTAAGTACCAAAAATACTATCCAGAGCCATTGACATTTGGCAAAAGTACACTACAGAAAATCTTGTTTACTTATTTTGATTATTTATCCCAATATAAGTAAAAACAAGGCACAAAGTGACCAAATAATTGATGAAGTACTGTATTTCACATACGCCTTGTGTATCAATGTAGACAGATTTAGTACCACTGTTGATGTATTTATTACTTGGCCATATGCTAGAATAACAAACAAAGGTCAAACCCTTACAGGGGATATAAGATCAAAGTTATAATTTTTCTATATACATAATTTTATGTTGACCATTTATATCATATTAACTTACATATGCTAATGTTACAAAGTATCTACCACAGACAACAGATTATAAAACTCAAATAGATATGTTTTTCTGGTTCAATGAAGGTAAAAAAAATGGTGTCTAGAAAATATATTTACAAAATACAATAACAAATTCTTATTCTTTTTTTTTAGTAAAACAAGTAATTGAGAAATTGTTTTTTTGATTTTCAAAAAATCTCATCAAATGTCAATGACTAACAGTTGTGCTAAAGTATTTGAACATAAGGTTGGTCACAAAGTTTCAAAGTAAACTCAGATAATTATTGCAAATATATTGAAAGCAACTCACCTATCAATTTCAAACACATATTCCACAAAGTAAAGTTGTATAAATGTATGTACAATCACAGGTTGATCACAAAATATCTAAGCTAGTGTCTCTCCAAACAGAATATCTTAAAAATGTCCATCTCATATTTCCAATTTCTAAATCACCAGTTTCCAACAGAAAACTTTCAAATAACTGACTTTTACATACCCATGCATGTCAACAGATCATCAAGATCAGTGAAATTGATCATTTGGAGGTGATCACTGCTAATAGCTATTCTCCTTGGTCCATGGAAATAGGAACTTCGAGTTTGACAGTCTACGTTGATATCAATGAAATATATGTCTTGCCCTTGTCCATGATGTTATCATCGCTTGTCGATTTCAAAGAAATTGATCACTTAGAATCAAAAAGGTTATTCCCTTCTTTCCCACATATCCTTATGTGTTGAAAAATTACTTCAATTTCATGAATTTCAGCGAAACTGCTCAATCAACAAGAGAGACCAATAATAGGTATTCCTCTTTTCTCCATGAATCCTTGAACATTCTTGTTGATTCCAGTGAAACTGATCATTTAGAAGAGAGACCAGCACTAAAGTATTCCCTTTGAAATAATGCTGATTTCACTGAAATTGTTGTTCAGAAAACAAAGATCAACAAAAGTTGACTTCACTGAAATTGATCACTTAAAATGCAGACCACAATTAGGCTTATCTCCACCGATCCTGTAACCTATCATTATAGACCTTTACTGTCGCTTTCAAAGGCACTGTTGACAGCCATCAATCAGTGTAATGTACGTGTTATGTACTGACACCTATTTCACCCTTCTATCATGTGCATTACAACAGGCTTCATTGTAAGCAGAGATGTCATGACACTTATATAGCCTCCGACTTAGAACTTTATTCTCTACATAGACAAAAATTGTCCGAATTTAGTTTAAATGACGAGAAAATGTCAAAATTTGTAGGATTTAAGATTTGTGTGAATGCACAAGGAACTTATGAATATCCAGTGGTGAAAGTGTTACATCACCATTAAGTTCTAATATTTTAATCCAAACTTTGTATATTTCAAATATTTCATTCTTTGGTTTTTAAGTAATCCAAATAATTATAAGATAAATCTAAATCATTAGATTGAATAAGTAAGATAAATATATGAACAAACCTTGTATGTAAATTTAAATATTTCAAGTTTTAATACAGTTTAACAAAAAGTGAATTTTGTTACTCTTTCCAGGATATTAATTAACTTTTCCCACTAAGTTTGAATAATTAGAAATATATTAATCAAAAGACAATGGTATTGCTTTTGTCAACAGCTCGATGAAGCTATCAGTCATTTCCTCATAAAACACTTAACAGTGACATACGTTACAGCATTATATTCACAATAAATTATCGAAGATATCTTACTTCTCATATGAGCATAAGGAAAGTAAACTCATAATTCAAAACTGATAACAAAAGTTACCCCTTTGCCATTTTTGAGGGATGATTTGTTTTCTTATTGAGAAAACTTTTTAAAAAATCATTAATGATTTTCTCCATTAAATATATAAATGACAAGTACCTTGCCTTCATGTTTAAATCACATGAAAACAAAATATTTCTTATCCTATTTTGTCATTTTTTAAAAATTACGTGTGGCTTTCTATTGATAAGATATTTTTTGATGCTTTAAATTCTTTATTCAAGCATTGCATTAAATAAATTTGAAGTATTTAAGAAAATTATTAAATTATATCGTATATTAATTTCAACAAAGCACCCTGATTATGTTTTGAATATTTTACAATTACATCTAATTCATATATCAATCTAATTTTATTAATTAAATCTGTATTTACTGTTTTTGTACGCAGTTTGATTTGTATATATTAATTTGTTTGTTTAAGGCCTTTATTCATGTAAGCCAAATGGCAATCATACAGGAGTTTCAATAGACATTCATATATATATCTCATTTCTCTGAAATATTCCAATGATTTTCTATGAAATTGACCCATGAAATAAATTTTCATTTCAAAACCAATTTCGCTTGATTTTTCTTTAACATGACTTTCTTTCATTTGCTTACATACAAAATTACACTATTGTGTTTATAAGCCTCAAACATATTGATGTAGACATGTATAGGTAAATGAACACCAGATTATGGCATGTAAAGCTGATTGGCGCCATATGACCTAAACAAAACCCCCAGTGTTTGACCTCTTCTTCAACTGACCCTTACACTGAATCAGGAGAGATTGAATTCCATATTAAAAGTATAATATCTATATCTTTTGGACTTTTTTCATAATCTAGGAATAATATTCACCCATTTAGAGATGAAATGAAATTTTAAACTCTTTTCTCTTTTCATTATCATATGATAAACACATTCATGCCAGTACTAGCCTTCACATTTTCATATTGTTTCAGTACTTTCACAATGAGTAATTTAATTCATTACAATTCATAATCTTGCTCTTTCTTTCTAATAAATTTTAATTAAAATATATTATTCAATTGATATTTTCAAAATATTTGTTTCTATAAAACATATTTCTAAAATCTAAGACCATTTTCTGATATCAAGGAATTCTTTTATTAATCCTTGTAAAGAAATGTACCGTTTGGTTCTGCATGATCCATACAAAGCAAACAGTGTACAAGCTAACTGACTATACCAACTGACCCAAAGACTGACACTAACTCGTAAGGTATAAGCATGCCCAGCAAACTATCTGTATAAATCTGCTATGTTTTCTCCGCATGCTATATCAAGAAGTTAATTGAATAATCCATTTAGAAACAGCCTCACCTAAATTGGCTACAAAAGTTAAGAAAGGAATGTTCTTATACCTATTTACCATGGTCTGGTATGTTGATTCACTAATAATGTTTTAACTGAGAGAGGACTTTTGGGGTTTGAGGCTGCTCAAGAAAATTTGTCTTAAATCATGTTGGCCATGAAATTTCATTACAGAGAAAGCGTTTGAAAGATTGTATGATCTACATCATGTTTACACCTCTTAGCATCTGCTTTAACTACCAAACATGGTTAGTACTGTTGTTAACTTCAAACATAGCATATAATGCCTAAACTTAACCGGCGCTAAAAAAAACCTTTTCAGCAGTGGGATCTGTGCCTACGTTTATAAATCTCTCATAGAAGTAAGATAATCATAAGTACCATAAATCAAAATTGGATTAAGACTATCTTAGTACTAAGAGAGCTTCGAAAACGTAAACCTTGATTTCTTTCATCCATACTGAATATCCATTGGTAGATCAAGGAGGGTGAAGGGAGTTCAACAACCCTTTTTAAAGACTTTTCAAAAGTGGTCAACCCCATCCCTCCTCAGTTTTCAGAAAAGTGGATCCCCTCCTAAAATCCTCTGAACTGCCAATGCTTTTTCCTCAAATGAATGAATATATATAATGTAGAATGTAAAAGTATTTATGCTCAATATTTTTAAATCATTATTTTACTTCTACTTCCTAGTAAGGTTTCAAGAATATTTTTGTTTTAAGATGAGGATAACTGACTTAAGACATTCTACAGGATGCCACAATGATTCAATACATCTGCAAAGTGCTGGTAACTGGAAAGGAATCTAATATGGGAGTCATGCTTGAAGTCTGACTAGCTTAATGAATGAGGGATGATTAAACGAAAGGTAGTATAGGGCAAACTGACTAAAATCCAACATCAGTGCAAAATCAGTTGAACAAATTGATTATACAAATAGTAAAATGTGTGTTTATGTCTTACCTAATGTTAGCAGAAAATGTCAAAATATGGATGAGGTTTTTCAGATTAGTTATATGAAGCAGTTAGTCAATTAACGATGAACAGAATTAGAAAGTAATGGTTTGGAAATTGAAATTATTGACATTGTAATGAAATGAAGGGTTATAAGATTAAAATATTGATGAAACAAAACATTTGTAAAACATGAGAATAGAAAAACAAATAAACAATAGAAACATAAATGGTGCAACGAAACACAGGCATAAGATTTTGAGAGAAGAGCAAATTATAGAGTAATAGAGAGAAAAAATACAAAGACATTCAAGGTTAAATAGAGAATGAGAGACATAAGGTTAAATACAGAGAGAAAATCAGAGGGATACAAAATGTAGGATACAAAAATAAATACACTGCAACAGAGAGACAGAGAGAGATAGAAACATATAGCAACAGTTGGAGAAAAAAAGAGAGACAGACTGACAGAGAGATAGAGAGAGATACCGAGACAGTTGCACATAAGATACAGCAACACAGAGAGAGAGACAAGGGCAGAAAGACATAAACAAAGCAACAGTGAGAGACAGAGAGAGAGAAAGACAGATAACAAAAAAGTACCATTTATCTCTCATCTTTCAAAAGGAAAAGGCTATAATTCATGGCAGTACCACTTGTGACACACAGCCTAACCCCATCACTTGATGTGAGATGAGTGATATCACACCAAAACCAGACAATATCCCTACTAGTAAGGAAGAAGAAACGACGTACCAGTTCCTGGTTGTCCTGAATGAGACAGCCACACTTTTCCTGCAGTTCATGGATCTCAGTTTCCAGGTGAGCTATATCCTCAATAGCTCGTTTGCCCTCGCCCTCATAAGTTAACTGGAAAAGCAAATGTCAAGTTTAGAATTTTTACCAATGTTCAAGCAAAATGGAAAGTCAATGTCAACCGCCAAACAATGAACAAATATAAAAATAAAGTTTCTTATTTCAGTGTTCTGCCAACAAACGAGTTGCTGTTTAAAGTTTCATATGGGGTCATTTGGTCAAAATGGTCAGAGCGGCCACAGCTCAAGGATTTTGGCAAAAAGTAAATGGACAGTGACAGATCAGTGGAATGTTTCTAAATGAGGGGGGGGGGGGGGGGGAATCAAACACGGTTAAAGGTAAACAGAACAAACTTTTTCTTACAGATACCAATCATTCCTTCGAAATCACTTTAAAAATATCACAAGTCCAATATCTCTGCTTGCAAAATTGAAATTCTGTAAGAACTGTTCATTCAGACTTCATTGCCACACCTGTGTTCACTATAGATATATAGTCAATAGCTTATCACACCTGTCAATATCACCTTCCATATGCTTCATTCTTGCAGTTATCATTTTATTGATTTTTTCAAATAAATATGGTTGATTCATTATTGATCTCCTAGATGTTGAGTTTTATGACTGGTTTGTATTACAATTGATATGAATATGTGTTTTCCCAATCAATGACCCGTTGATGTTCAAATGTGTTTCAGCTTCAAATTATGACAATTTTCGAGATGAAATGATTGCATCATATTTCGGTGCTTTTTTTTTTTTCAATATAATGTTAATAATGCTTTAATTGAAAAACCTTGAAGTTGATTTGGAAAATGGGAATAAAACTCACAACCACCAAATTAGTCTCAAACTTTGCACATATAAAAGTAGATCATCAACTTAACAAACCAAAATGTACCGCTGATGTAGAACTCACCATATAGATGTCAGACTCATCAAATAGATGTCAAACTCACCAAATGTCTAACTCATCAAGGTGTCAAACTCACCAATATGTATAACTCGCCAAGATGTCAAACTCACCAAATGTCTAACTCATCAAGGTGTCAAACTCACCAATATGTATAACTCACCAATATGTCTAACTCACCAATATGTCTAACTCACCAAATAGATGTCTAACTCACCATATAATTGTATTACTAATCAATATGTCTATCTCACCAAGATATATAACTCAACAAGATGTCTAAATTATCAAGATGTATAACTAACCATATAGATGAATAACTAATCAAGATGTTTAACTCATCAAGATGTCTAAATTATCAAGATGTCTAACTCACCAAGATGTCTAACACACTAAAATGTCTAAATCACCAAGATGCATAACTCACCCGTCTCCTATCCTCCAAATAGGTAATTCTCAAATTGATGCCATTCTCTCCAAATAGAAGTTGTACTCACAAGAAAAGATATAATCTAAATCTAAATGTCTAAATTACCAAAATCTTTCTGTATGAACCCATCAACTTTTTTATTATTAAATGCTGTATGCTCTATAAATGTCATACTCACCAAATAGGTGTCACACTTGAGTCTGTTGCCATCACCATGTTTGCTGTTGCTGCCGCTGCTGTGACTGAGATCCATGTCGCGTGTGACTGTATTTAGGGGGGTGGGGAGGGGGGAGGCGTCGTGTGCGCCCCCCGACGTCTCCCGGTCCAGCGCCAGTTGCAGCGCATACCCCGACTTGTGACCCAGCTCCCTCTCCAAGTGCGAAATTATCTTGTCCTTATTCTTAAGTTGCTCAATCTGCAGGAAAAGAAGCAGAATGACTATAACAGAAACCAAATTGGATATATTATGTTATCAATTAATTATCATGAAATTTCCAATAATTTTCTTGATTCCTCAGTTGACCTGCAGAGAAAAAACAACATTAGCATAAAAATTTGTAAAAGTTCCAGTCCATAATTAATTCATGTTTGTATTCCAATTAAGATATCCAATTCTTTATAGCTGAACATGCTATGATGTTCTATTTTGGCACGAGTATGCTAAATCTTCTTTTGATCTCTTAGCCATTATCAGGGCATATCAAAGTTAGAATGACAGATGCACACTTTCACTGCATAACTTCTCTCCACTATCTGCATTAGATACCAAGACTTATCATTGCATATTCAACTCATTTCACATGCAGATCAGTATGAACTATCTCTGAATCAAACCCTCCATGCTGGCAAATTTTACAGTCTGAACTGCTTCTTGATATGCTTCTCCAGGCATAAACAAATTAATTTGTATCCTTTGCTTTCAAGCTATCGCCCCAGAGTCCAATATCCTGATTCTAACATCATCACCAAGGAACACACAGGATAGATCAAACTCAAAAGCAATTTCAAGATAAGATCATCACGCCCTGAAGCAGTCATACAAAATGCAATCAACTGGATTAATATGGCATCCATATAAAAAATTCAAAGACACTTAGTCCCCTCACTCACTATAACCTAATGCTGTAATAACTATAAACCATAAACCACATGTCCTGACATTGTCTCAATCTACATATTGCACTATATTATACTATAACACTAGTATCTCAGTCTGTTTGTAGTGTGCATTAGATTTTATGAACCATGGAATATTTACTCACACATTACTGTCACTAACCAAAACCGAAGCAAAAAAACAATGAAAATTCTGATGATCCCTTTACAATGTGCATAAACTGACTTGCCCAACTTTGCCTGTAAGTATATGGATTAACTGCTCATCACCATGGAATATACTCACATCATGCCTACAACAAGAACCCAGCACCAAGCAATATTGACTCTAGTGGCCCCTTTGAACTTAATTTGTAAAATACTTCACTGACCTTAAGCTTACTTACCTAATCTATCTGCAGTGTGGTCACACTGAACCATGGGATATTTTTATTATCAATTTCCCCAGTATCAAACCATATATTGAAGCTATAAACCCCTCTGAACTGAATTTATAAAATACTTCACTGACATTACTTACCAAGTCTATCTGCAGTGTGGTCACGCTGAACTATCGAATATATACCATCACTTTCCCCAGCATCAAGCAATATTGCAGCTACAAACCATTATTCATTGAACGCTTGTATTCATAATTCTGCACTAACAAAACCTCACCATTTTATCTGACTATAGTCTCTCACAATGAAAATGTTCACAGATCGACATATACTCCTCAATTTCTCTCCAAAGAATATATCCAACTAAACACCCCTTTTCACTGAAATGGCACAATGCTTGTCTAAAGGAACTTACCTGTCGCGTGTTGACTCTGTACCATAGAATATATGTTCATACCATTGGTCTGTGCACCAAAACCAAAGCATCAAGAAATACACATGGTTCAGACATCCCTGGTACAATGCAGCATACACTTCACATGTCTACATACATCAATAAAACAGTTTTGAAATTGAAACCTCTGAGGATCTCCCTTACTTTTCAAATTCATATCTTGTACACATTTTGGAATGCATTGAAGTTAAAATCACAATATCGAAAAGTAAAATTAATATTCACAGAAAATCCCCTTCATTTTTCAACTGCATGCACATCTTGTAGACATCTTGGAATAAATCAAGACACCATCTGCAGTGAATTCATGATCACATTAAACAATTTTGAAAAATACAATCTCAGAAAATCCCATAATATTTCAACTGGACATCTTGTGACACCATGAAATACAAAATTAAGCTAAATAGATTTTGTTCCCCTTTTTTACATCACGATGTACTAGTAGTCAAGATCACAGCATTCAAAAATGCAACCTCAGAAAACCCCATCATTTTCCAACATCTTGTATACACGATGAAATACAGAATCTATATAAACACAATTTGTACTCCTCTTGGAATACAGAATCTAGAGACACTCTCCGCACTGCACAACACTCAGACACTGCTCACTGAACTTGTCTGTAGTGAAGTCACGATCAATGCCGAGTAGATTCCAGTTATTTCATTGTCACTGATGGAATTGATTTCTAAAGGAACCCTCTCTCCAAAACCTTGGTGTTTAAAGTTTCAATTCCCTTTATATTCCAACCTCCTTTATTTGCTAGTCTTTTCCTTATTCAGATTAATGAACATCTCTTAATGTAAGTTCCAGATACACTATAATAGTTCCTGATAGCAAGATTTTCAATTGTTAAATTATGGTATTCTCTTCTCATTCAATATTTGAAATAATTATACCTGTATTCTTACAAGAATAAATAGCTTCCTAACCATCCGCTAGGAATAACAATTGTGCATTAATCTAGCTTGCATCGAAGTCCATGCATGCATTACTCATTTTTGGATTCCCAATCATTAACACCATTTCAACAAATTCTAAACTCACAAGTTCTCCAAATCACTCTTTCATCTTTTTTCACAACCCAATCAAGCCTCTCCCGGCTTCTTATATTCTTTCTTTGCATAAATTTTGATACAAAACCTCATTAAGTAGATCCATCTTACTTACATCCAAATAAACCAACAACTTTTACAAATAATATCCCAATATGTCAACAACAAAATTTCTGATGTTATTGCCTTCTATCAGCATGTTTCCCATTGCATTCTTGCAACCAATTCTAATGAAATTCTTTATAATCATAATATCGATAAAATAATTAAAATCATTTACCGAAAAAATCCAATGTTCCATGGCTCTTCAAGACAATGCTAGTGAAATATTTGTTCAGATGACATTCACTACTTTGATCCTTCAAGATTTTTTGATTATTCAATAAAAGTACCAAAAACTATTCCTATTAACCTGTTCAAAAATGCTTTGACAATCTGAACTTTATAATCTGTGACTATTTTATAACCATATGGCAATATTCTCCCTTGGGTCTCTAAATAAATCCTGTTTCCTTTCAATTTCATTATGTGTAAACAAAATTCTTTATTTGTGAGAAATTTTATTATTTTGGAGATAAACAAGAGATAATTTCCACACTCTCAAACAAATACTACTTCATCCCCTTTCTCAAATATGATATTATAAAAGTTCATTTTATCAAGCACACACCTTCTCTGTAAACAGGAAACATGTATAAGTCAAGAGTTCCTAGAAAGGACAGTTTGTTTGAAAACTGATATGGCATAACATTTTTATTGTGGAATAACACAATCAGAAAAGCTTTCAGGGTTAATGGATTTATTACAAATATAAAATTCATCATAAAATATTTTATTATCATTTAGCGTATTGTATCTACTTACACAATTTACGATGAAAAGGAGCTTTATTGTGTTACAGTGTTATGCCAGTGTTTGTGCAGATCTTTTATATATTTTCTAAACAAACAGGAAGCTATTTTGAAGAATATTTTCTAAATAAATTTGTTTGCCTTGTTTCTATCAGATTCATGTGGTTTCCATGACAATGTCATGCTAACATTGAATATCAAAAATATATCTAGCAGAACATCTTGTATCCATCAGAATAAAGGTGTGTTGTTTATCATATAGCAAAGAGAATTTAATTATTTCAAAGTAAACAAGACGTTCTGAAGAAGACTTTCAATCTATCAGTTTATTCTGTTTCCCATCCAAATAAATCTTGGCTGCATTCCTGAAAACACTGAAAAACTCTGGTTGCTATGACAATGGTGCCACAACATGGCACTTAAGTCAAAGCGTTACTGTCTACTTTTTTCCTGCTGCATCACTGTTTCTTACATACTTACAAATGAACTTATCAACAAGAAATAACTTCATTTTTCAATAATACAATACAGACAATGCATTTCTACTCTTTTGATAACTCTCTACATTTATACATACATGAGTTTTTGACCAATCAATTTTAACAAAAAAGGACACTTCAATTAAGTAAACCAAGCCTTCTTTATAAAATGTTTGAGGTTTTGGGGCCTTTTCTTACCTCTATCAAGAATTAACTATTAAAGATGATACCAGCCATATGGATTATGCATGCATCCCTCAAGACTTTGACCTTCCTATTTATCAATTTATCAGCAGCTATTTACCGCTATGGTGCTGACAGTACCAGACTAAACATTGTACCACCCAAAATCTTTTACAGACCTCACTGGTGAACTCCTAGGGACAAGCTTACATGAATCACAAGAATTGGAAAAAAATCTAAAAGAGTTATAAATAGCTTATGAACAAAATTGTGTAATGATTTAATAGATTTTTTCTATATCTCACATTAAGGAAACATATTTTCATAGCTTCATGAGATCATTAAAAACTTTAAATCTACTGATATGATTTTGATATATATCTTACTTTTCCTTTATGTGTTATAAGTAAAAATTATTATTTATTGTAAATGATTAATGATGATCTAAATAGTCAGAGACAATTATTTCAATAAACAAAAGAAGAAAAATATCAATAGAATTAAATAATCAATATGGAAATATGTTGAAATATACCAATCACAAAATCCTATAAAAATTCTGAACCAAAAGCTTACATGCGCAAAACACACAATATTTTCATAAGCATACCTTATTTCCAGAGCATGACCCAGTAAACATGTACATAGATAAGCATAGGTCAGAACTGTAACACATACTGTGTCCACATGCAGAGTGCCAACCCCCTGTCCCCCTCCCCCGCCCCCCTGTAAACAGTAGCTCACACATCCTCCCCACCCACTTGTTTACCTGACCCCCAGCAGTGCACTGTGACCAGTACAGTACTGTGCAAAAGTTATTGTCAGGTTTGTGGCTCAGATACACCAAGTGGGGACATTTGTATTTTCACAGCAGCACTCTCACCTTAGGCTGCTACCGCTACCCCTAGCTCCTACCTTACTTCAGAACATATTTTCCTGACCTTTAAGCAGTGCACTATGACAATTGCACTACGGTGCAAAAATTATTGTCAGGTTATTGTAAGTTTGTGACTGAGAGACGCCAAGTAAGGACATCAAAATGATTCAGATATGCACCTGAGAGTACCAGTCATGATGTTTTTTGGTCCATGTTCATTCTATTTCCATAATGTCAGCATCTACATGCTGACATCATATTCAGGATGTATATAACATTCTTGGACATACACACTAGTCAACAGCTATTGTCTTTTGTTTGGATAAAGTATATTCAAGCAAGGATATTTTGAACAGAAAACATTTTGATTATCAGTACCCTAAAGCAAATACTTTTTCTTGATCCTTTGTCAGTTCATATTAGGTAGACATACATCTTATCCTTAATTAATTTTTACTTTTCACTGCAGTAAGATATGAACTTTATATTAGTAAATTTTCATTTTGTCTTTTTGTCGAACTGAACATCATTCTGTAACCAAAAATGCATACCATAGAGGCAAAAACATCAGAATTTCAGAAATGATACATAAAGGACTGGGGGTGGGATAGCGCAGTGGTTAGCGTGTTCAGCTTTGGATCAAGAGGTCTGTGGTTCGAATCCTACCATTGGCTTGGTAGCTTTGTCTGCAGTAGAGAACTGTTCTACGCATCAGGATTGGGTGCAATGCTACACTGAATTTCAGTGCAGTACCACCCATGGTTTGCTAGTTCCAGCCGATGCTCGCAGGTTTCACCGCAACACATAGCCACAATGGTGTTACTGGCTTTCTCCCTGCAATAATACTAGCAGCCGTGATATAAGTGAAATACTCTTGAAAGCGGTGTTAAACCCCATAATATCTCATCTCACCTGACCTCAACATAAATGACTACTTTCAAGAATTATGAAAGAATAAAACTATTCCAAAAGGCATTAGAGATGTGCCCAAGCTCAAAATATAAAGTAACCTCAGAGATAGGTTCTTTCTTTTGCCAAATAGTGTATTTAACTAACTTCAATGCACAAAGAAAGATTTTCATGTACCTCAGTCAGAATAGCAGGCCATGCATGACCACATGCGACATTTAGCACCATACTGTTATTTATTATTGTCTTTTAAGACTTGTAATTATCATTTAACACCTTCTTGTTTGCTTGCACGCTTAACATGGCCGGGGACACCAATTATGACAGTGTTGCTTCACAGGGCACAGCGAAATAATCCAATCCCTGTGGAGTTGATTTTATCATTGTTTACAGGTGTGACAATAATCTGTGCAAACAGGAAAAATACCAATGATAACTACTAAAATAATTGCTTCGTTTGTTTGCAATGAAAAATCATTTATAAAGTGTAAATTTGCTCACATAATTATTAAAAACTTAGAAGGGGGTTTATTATTCACTTTATCAACAAAAATAATTTTGTCTCTTTCTGTTAATTTTTAAAAACCTAACAAATAAAAATATGTTTCAGTTTCCCAAATCCAAATGTCATATGTATAGATACAATTCTGGAAACAAATTTTCATAATGAGAAATCAGAGAATGATTAAGAAGATAAAAGAGTGCATGAAAACATTTCAATCATAGGTTGCAGATCTTGCAAAATTTGGCTTGGCAATAGCTTTGCATCTAGTAAAAGCATGGTGATTAAATACTAAAGAGAAATATTATGCACAGAATTCAAAGAATTTCAGATCAGGTGTTGCAGACATTAGCGCAGAAATACCTTTGCATCTGTGCCAGCCCTATATAAGGTGCTGACGCCATTCGTCCCAGGTGTTGTACTCTATAATAATCAAAGAAGCAAACAGTGAGATGGGACTTTCAGGTACTGTCAGGAACCGAAAAGTTTTCTTGGAAAACACTCAGTTAGCCAATCAAATTCATGCATTCCCAGGTGCTCCACAAAAACAACGTTCAGGCTTTGCTGAAAATAACCATTCCGTCTGTCAAACACATCATTATGCAAGGTTTTGGGTATCATGTAAAACCTGATATATCACTAATAGGAAATGAATCTTTCTGTATGTAGTATGGATATATTTATAGAAGCAATGTTAAGCTTGACTGAAATGAAAAATAGAGGTGGAAAAAAAGGGAAAAATTCACTTTAAGAATATATTTGTTGCATTGAAAATTTGATTTTACACCAAGAATAGAATTTTTAGAATCAGGATGGGTGATTCATAATTACAATTCTAGTCATATTTCAATGAAAATATTCTATTCTAAACAAACTTGAAAAAAGTATGGATGATTATCATTACAAAAATAACTAACTGGACAGTATCATTGACAGTTGGTTTAAATTGAAAAAGCTTTACTAAAAGAATAGATATTTTATGATGAAACTTCTTATTCCAAAATCAGAAGTCATAACATAAATACCCAGCTAATAACCAAAACATGGAATGGAATATAGAATCTGAAAGAAACTTATTTTACCCTGCAGACAGAATAACTTCCAGAGGCACTTGTACCTTGACAACAAGAAATCATTCCAAGAGGGAATATATGGCATAATATAACTTAAATACCAAAATCATTAATCCTTTTCACAATTAAATAAAGTAGATAGAGTAAAATAAACCTTAACATGTTTGGAACAAATGATAATTTCAATGTGAAATAAGAACATCTATACCATTCAACACTGCTGAGGTCTATGTGAAACAGAAGCTTATGAGAAGCCAAACACATGGTTAGACAATTTCTAATTATCAAAAGAATTACCTAATTGATCAAAGTCAAAGAAGTGTAAGCTTGGTACATGATACGGTCATTGTATGGTCAAGTAACAAACCTATTGAGCTTAGCTCAAGACTGAAGTATTTGCTTTATACAGTATTCTTCTCTGTTCATCATTCTTGTGTTTCATATTCTCTTTAGGATCGAAAGCTGATCACTTCACACTATACGCTTATCTTCTTTGCTGAAGTGTCATAAAAACGAATCTGATATACTATGAAAATTAGTCCAGGTATCAAGGCATCAAAATATAGTAAGAAAACTGAAATGGGCTTTGTAGCTCATCAGGCTCTACATTATACTAACAAAAGTTTGTGACTTCATTTGGAATTATAACATTTAATAAAATTAACATGCATTGAAGCATCAACAAACATGAACTGATATGATCTGCTGTAGCTCGTCAAAGTTTTTCTTCACAAGATTTAACATAATATGTACAAAGTTACTATCCATTTAACAAATATTATATGATTAAATTTTCACTTCGTTCTGGAGAAAGGTTGAATCTTTTTAGGGTGGATGCACTAGTTGCCACATCTATTAATTAAAGAGGGCTCAAGACCAAAATAACAAAATTTAGCCTCAAAGCCCCTACTCCAAACGGGACAATGCTAATTCTATAAATTTTCAATCTTGATGATCAAATAATGACACTTATTAACTCAACAACTGTATCATTCATTGGAAAAATATCTATATCTTAAGAAAATAAAGGGTTTTTCAAAAAAGAAAACAAATCATGATACTTAATTAAAGACAACCTTTTTTTCTGATACAAATGAATGTACCAAGATACGCTACATAAATCTAGTTCCCCAACTCAGATGATTTTAAGTTGTTAACACTAAAATGGAAGCTTGTATTTTTTACTTGATATGTGTCAACTTTTCTTTGAATTCTTGTAATTGAGATGTGTTTTCCTCTGAAAAATATAGTTTTTTCATAAACTGCATGATGGGGGAAATTTTAAAAAATTGAAAATTCTCCCAAAATGTGCAATTGATTTAACAGATATGTACATATTCATGTCATAAAGTTGATTCTAAAAGACAAAGAGTATCTAATACAATGTTGCATTAAATCCACATGAACTACGATATCGGAAATATTTTAATTTTGCTTACAGCCAGAAGAACAAAAACGGTTGATGCTATATCTTAATCCAAAAACAATACTTATACCACATTTTTTAAATCTGTTAAGTAACAACATTTCTTTGATAAACATTAATTATTTCATTCTTTTTTCACATTGCTAAGTTTAGGTAAATTCAAAAGCTGCACACAGTACTACTTTGGCCATTTTCAAATGTCAATATTTTTTCCATTTTGTTTACAGCTGCAGGACCATAGATTTTTTACATCTCTAAGACGACTTCGGTTGACTTAGCTTTTTTATTATTGAATACAGGTCAACTGTAAAGAATGAAAAGTATTTCATTGCATTCATGGAAAGCTAAAGCGAGTGCCCATATCCTAACATACTTAAAATAGCCAATTTGAACTGAAAAAGCGTGCTGTTGTGCCTTAAACTGTATTTTTATATATCACATTTCATGTAACAAAAGATAATAGACTTTTAGCTGCATTCCAGGGAGATTGGAAGCGGAAGCTAGAGGGCAATAGACTTTTTCAAAATGCTGAGCTTGATCCGTTCTGTAGAGATCGGGGTGACATGGAGATATAGCTCTCTCAGACTTGCAGGAATTTTGTGGGAAGAATATCACTTCTGAGTCATATTGAAACTTTAGACTTCATGCCTCACCCTCCATTCTTAATCGTTGTATTGTATTTTAGCATTCCATTGGTAATCTTTTTTGTGGATGAATTTCAAGATGTTTTTATCTACTAGTTAGCTGTTTATCTATCATTGAAACTATGATTTTGTTACAATTTCAGGGTAAATCAACAAAATATATAAATTATTTCAACTTTTTTTTATCAATAAAGAGAATATCCTCACTTTAAAAGTTCTTAAAACATTCTTATCTGAAGAAATTTGAAATAATTAACGTAGCTTTTTCAATACACCTTGAATACCTATATATACATATGTTACCAATAAACATGGATCTTTTTTAGAGCATACGAAAACACTGTGTTAATTAAGTTGTCAATATGACTTGTAAAACTCAACCAAAATTTATCAAAGAAATTCAGTCATCAAATAACTAGCTGTTTATACTTACAATAATTATTTTTCAGTGATAAACAACTAAGAAACATCTTTTTTCTTTAACCATAAACTGAAGTAACCGCAAACAGAAAAACACTGAAACATAACTTTTTAACCTTTGAAATATATGACAGTACAGTGACTATAACTTATATGAAACTCTTCCACATACTTCAAAAAGATTATTTTCAAAATGTTAGAAATTCCTCCCTGAATTCTGAAAATTGTAAGCATTCTGACAAAACTTCAAATATCTTCCTATGAATATAAAAAATAAAAATAAAACTCCTCAAAAAAATAACAATTATACGTTGATAAAATCTTGAAAATTTCTTGAAATACTAAAAAATTGTAAAACTCACAATATTGACAAGATGGCCGATTGTGGAGTACGAAGTTAATCCTTGCGTTTTGGAAGAACTTCCAAGAGCTGGGAGTTTAACACACGGCGGCGGCAGGGAATGACACGATTCCATTCTGTTCAGGAGGCTTGCCTGATGGTGACTGCGGCAGCAGCGCCGAGATGGGTCTATCCCACAATACCCTCCAAGAATTTGGCACCTATACAATTTGGCATCATTCCAGTACCCCTCATCTTGGATTGTGTAGCAACTAGAGATAGCTACACTGTCATTCAATTTCTTAATTATTGTTATAAAAATGGGTATATTTCTACGAATAATGTCTGTTTGTCTGTCTGACAAGTCAAGAATGAATATTGATGCCAAATTTTGGAAAATAGGTCCTAATTTCAAAAATTTAAATATTGTACAGTTACCTTGATAACATATTTAGTAGAATTTTTATTTCTTCATTTTAACAAACTAATAATTTCATACTGCTTTAATACAGTCTGCTTGATTTAGACAGATTTTGAGCATTCAAATTAACCTTGGCTATTCTATCTCAAATGAACTATTCTAAAATTCTTTAGAGAAGAGATTTTCATCAAGTCTAGAATGCTCATCGGCTGGGTTTACCTCTGCCATTACTCAGTAGAGAAAACAAGCTCTGCATAGTAAAAGAGCAAACCATATGTGTGTGTGTGAAGTTAGGTATCCCTCTCTCTGTCTCTATCCTTCTAACACCTCTGTCTATCGTCAGGAGAGAATCCTCTCAACACATAGGGCTGAGGTATGATTCTCTACACCCCTCTATCAACACGGCAGAGAGAAGGTTCTCTCAACACTGAGGATTCAGCGGCTGTGATCTGAGGTACTCTTTCCATCAGACATGTCTCAGTGTTAAGGTGGACATCCTCAAAATGTGACCACTGTCCACTTTACAGATGAATTTCAGCTAGCTATAGTGGAATTGATGGATGAGGCTGGAATCATGTTCCCAAAATTTCTGCACAATGAATAGTACTTGTATTGAGTCATAATTTGACTAATCCAACTAATCTATGAAACTGTGAGTTACAGAAGAGCAAACCACATGTGTGTTGACTAAAGGAATGTGTCTCTCTGTCTCTCATGAAGAGAGTACTTTCTCAACACAGATTATTCTCTCTCATCACCGAGGTATCACTCGCCACATTTCTTGTTAAAAATGTTAGCACATTTGAAAACACAATTCTTTCAACACAGCTAAATTCCCTCAACATACTTATTTGCTAAAATTCAGTGGTTTTCCAATCTGTCCCTCATAGTATTTTTTAGTGACTCGCAGTGTCTAATAGTCTCTCTAAGTGAGACACAGTCTGTCACAATCTCTAGTAGTCTCTCCTTGTCTCTCACAATCACAGATAAAATCTTCGAAGTAAACATATCAGGACTTGAACCCAGAACTTCCTGGTGAGAGTCAGTAGCTCTACTAACTGACCCACTAGCCAAGAAATATGTTTATCTTATCTCACTCTGTCATATACACATTTGTGATAAAAGTTTATATAAAAACTGTCCAACTGACTGAATACTTCTGAAATTATTTTGAAACCAATGTACTCTGGATGCTTATATTTTCAAAGAAAAGAGTACCCTATATGGTTGGAAATCAGTCAAAGGCTTGATGTCGTATCCAGTAAGTGTCCATTTTAAATGTATCTCAGTGCATAGTATACTTGTCCAATTGATATTGACGGATGGTTGAAACCTACACCTATGAATCAACAGTGTTGAAACTTGTATACAGTGTAAGGAGTGACCTTCATCTAATCTAAATTAATCTGTCCTATTCAAACTGGACTAACTAGGCAGACTGACTAACCGGTATCTAGCAAGTCCTAATATGTAACAAGTTGTAACATGGAATGAGGCAGTAATTTTAATTAGAACTCTTGCTATCAGAGTATATATTATAAGACATAAAACACCATGATTAAAAAAGAACAAAATCCCCATCAATAACCAGCCTTGTTATATCAACAAACTTAAACCTTCTCAGCCCTAAATTTCTCATCTCAAACTCATCACCCTCAGCTGCATATCAAAAGTTTGTTCACTTACCACTGTATCTTAGTGCAAATATCATGTAATTTAGGTTTTGTTTAAATGTCTATAAAATAACTTCAGCAGAAATGACAAAAGATCTCACATTGTCAATTTGTAAAATAGCCATTCTTTAACATATGCTTGGATTGTTTAATCTCTTGTGCAAAAATGAAACTTTTGGCATGATTAAATGGACAGAAGGGGTCACATTTTCGAAATTCATATATCTTTAATTTTGATTAAAATATTCCATTTTGACTCTCTGAGAAAAAAATCAACAAAATCATATTGATCGGTTAACTGTTGGGTGTGGCATACCAATGGATTTTCACTTCTGTATTAAAAATTCAACAAATGCCTCAAAGGCATGCCAAATTATATGATATTTGCACTAGGATACGCAGGTATGTGAACAAACTTTTGGTATGCAACTGTAGAATCAGATACACAGAAACACAGCATTCAATCCTAGCAGGTAGCCCTTTTAACTGCTTGTTTGTCAGAAGCGGTTCACTCTAACCTCTGTTACCAGTTGACAGATGGAAAATAGCAGCAATCTAAATTCATCAATTTGCAACTCTTACTATAAGCGCAGATATCATATATAAGGTATAAAATTCTATTCAGATGATAAAATCTCAAGCCTCGACATCAAGATTGTAAATTTGGATACGGTAAATCAATGTGTATTGTTTAACACAGGTGTGAAATTTATCAAACTTAATTAACTTCAAAGCTTTAAAATTTCTCAACCAAATACCCCGAGCATAGAATCAGTTACATTGAAATGTAATGATTGAAATCCTAGCAGGTACCCACTTTAACTGCTGGTTGGTCAGAGGCAGTATAGTCAACTGTTTTACTTCCAAGAATAGATATTGCAAATTCTTTAGACTTAAATGGTTCCATTTAACTTCAAATACTGGCTCTCAAAGACGAAATAAATAATGATTTTTTCTCATTTCTCCCTTTTTTTAGAAAACAATATATAAGTTGTTGTGTCAATGTGTTCACTACAAAAGTGAAATATAAGAATGGAAAAAAGTTTTTGTGTATAACTTCCTCCTAATTAAAATTGTTCACCCAAAAGGTTTTTAAAAGTTTTTACTAATTTAGAGTTAGAAACCATTCTCACAATTATGATATATTAAGAATCGTCAATACTAAAATCAAAATGATGTAAAATATTATTCAAATATCAATAAATGAATTGTTATAAAAAAAAAATTATAAAAAAATAAATGAATTGTAAGTGAATGAATTAAAAAATGATAAATCTACCTTGGAATAATATATCATTTTTCTTGATTTAAAAACACCAAAATTAAACTTTATCTATATGAGCATGATGCAAAGATAGTTTCACATTTCTCTTAAACCTATTGCCATCGTCATAAATATAACTTCAAATGAAATTGTGTAAAGTTTAACATATGAATCAAACTAGTCTACTCTTACTATTTAATCTGTCAATAAAATTCATTCAATGAGAACAAATTTAAATGAGAATAATATGATTTTTTCCAAAATGAGTTAAAATCACTTAAAACATATACAAGCCCTTAAACAAATTACCCAATCATTCTATTAGATAATCATTCAGCATCCAAATACCAGCAAATCCTTACCATTTTATGGAATCTCTCTCGCAGGTGTTTTCTATACATCCAGTAACATATAAGTAGTATGTTGATGATATTACAAATAAACAACATAACACTGTACATTCTCCATGTGCTTCACTGCAATATTAAATGGTATATCATCTTTCCTCTATACTCGCTATAAGTTGTAGCACTATAATTATCTTACACGATGGTGCTTCCAGCGTGGAACTTCCTGTTGTTAATATATGCAGAGTGAAAGGTCACTTGAGCATAGATATTCTGAGAATTGTGTAATATAAGTCCTATGGATGATTGTACTAAAACAATAGACAGGTCAAAAACAGTACTTGACAGCAAAAATTTTATATATTTCTTTGGATTTTTTGTGTGTACAACCTGAAAGTTTGCAAGATACCTAAAGAATAACTGAAAGTGTATTTGAAATGGTTTTTTAGATTGGATCCCTTATCATTTTTACCATTGAATTCTATTTTTTACTTTTGGATAAATTCCTTGAGAATCATTTTCAAAAGCAGTCACTGTTGAACTCAACAACAGAATTGACTAGATACAGATACTCAAACCATACTTCAACTATACACGATGGACTCATCAGTCAAACTGAGTTCTTGTCGGGTGCCACATGAATCAGAGGAAATGTACCAAGTTGTCTACATGGACACTCCAACCTAACAGTAACAAGCATGGATGTATGAGGTATACTTGTTATACGCCACTACCGTAAATGGTCCACAGATATTTAGGGATATAGTTTTCTTCTGACCTTACCTATAAGTGTCCTTCGGAAAGCAAAACCTCCATTCACAAAGCACTATAATTATGCTTTAAAGTTACCATCATGCAACATCAAAGAATGGGTGACAAAAGGCAGCCCTTACAGGTTGCTTTGTTTAAAAAAAGATTTATTACTATATAGGATGACTTGACTGAGTGACAAGCAACATAAAGTAGTATATGATTTCTGCAAAAAATATTATATCCCCAGACTGTTTCGAATCCAAGGGAAGGGCTTCTGGGGCTCAACCTCCCATTAAAAAAATCATTTTGAGAAATTGAGCATAAAAAGGGTTAAACTTATGAGTAAATCCTGCTTTTTCACTAGACTATTCCCTCCCATCACCTTTCCAAATTCCTAGATATAGTTCCAAACCATTTTCATTTGCCAGCTTAAATGATTATCTAAGAGAAAGACTCAATATTGGCCATTGACAAAGAAAGACAATAATGTTTTAGTGTTAATAATTTGTGATTCCAGTAAATTGGGCATTTGAACTGATTAAAAACATATCCCAATTTTAAGTACTAGACTGACTATCAGACCCTTGATGTTTATGACAGACTATATATGGTTTCTAATAGAACATTTACAGTACTTGACTTGTATAGATGAACACCTGAAAGTGACAGTAACAAGCAAGGATGTATGAGGTATCTCTGTAGTACACCAATCCTGACATCTAACATGCTTACTGATCAGTAATTGGACACTTTGACCCCTTGCCTACCAATAGGTCATTAAAGCGGACTATGGCATGATAATGCTTGACATCTGAGTCAATCAATTCTTGCAATAAAAAGAAAGCAGGATTGTTTTCTGAAATGTTCAACCACATAACATAACATGACACTGAAATATAAACCTTTCATAGTATTTGTTTTACTAAAGAATTCTTCACCCTTGTTAAATGTTTAAAACAATGATGTTTGTGATGTTTAAAACAATATCTCAAACGTTATTTCTATACAATAATAGGTAATGGTCATTGAATTGTGCCACATTTCCAAAGTATCATTCCATATTCTCAGAATGATAAAAAGTTGTTGATATGATATCTGAAAAAGATTCTCAGAATAAATGTAGTCATTATTTTCAATTTCTATAAAAAGGATGAAATAAATCAAGTAAAACAAGTAAAGAAGTGAGCACAGCTCACATACCCCCGCTTCAAACTATAGTCTGGCTTTCTTTGTTGGTCTTACCCTCAAAAAGGTCACTTAGGGATCATGGTTGATAAGTGTATTAAGTTTGTTGAAGCTAGCATGTATAGTTTAGGAGATATGCTCAGGAAAAAGCACTTTGTCAGATAGTCATTGTTTTAGTAACGTTTCCATGTAAAACGCAAAAAATGAAAATAATTTTTTGGTCTTACCCTCAAGAGATGCACTAATATGGATAAGTGTATGAAGTTTGGTGATGATAGCATGTACGGTTTAGAAGATATACTCCGGACAAAGGACTTAGTCATAAATTCACTGTTTTAGTCATGTTTCCATGGAAAGCGCAAAAAAAATAAAAATCATTTGTTGGTCTAACCCTCAAAATCACATCTAGGGATCATGTTTTATAAGTGTATGAAGTTTGATGAAGATAGCATGTATAGTTTAGGATAAATGCTCCGGACAAAGGACTTGGTCATAGAGTCACTGTTTTAGTCATGTTTCCATGGAAACCGCAAAAAATAAAAATCATTTGTTAGTCTAACCCTCAAAAGGCACATCTAAGGATCATGGTTGATAAGTGTATGAAGTTTGGTGAAGCTAGCATGTATAGTTTAGGAGATATGCTCCGGACAAAGGACTTGGTCATAGAGTCACTGTTTTAGTCATGTTTCCATGGAAACTGCAAAAAATAAAAATCATTTGTTAGTCTAACCCTCAAAAGGCACATCTAGGGATCATGGTTGATAAGTGTATGAAGTTTGGTGAAGCTAGCATGTATAGTTTAGGAGATATGCTCCGGACAAAGGACTTGGTCATAGAGTCACTGTTTTAGTCATGTTTCCATGGAAACTGCAAAAAATAAAAATCATTTGTTAGTCTAACCCTCAAAAGGCACATCTAGGGATCATGGTTGATAAGTGTATGAAGTTTGGTGAAGCTAGCATGTATAGTTTAGGAGATATGCTCCGGACAAAGGACTTGGTCATAGAGTCACTGTTTTAGTCATGTTTCCATGGAAACTGCAAAAAATAAAAATCATTTGTTGGTCTAACCCTCAAAAGGCACATCTAAGGATCATAGTTGATAAGCGTATGAAGTTTGGTGAAGCTAGCATGTATAGTTTAGGAGATATGCTCCGGACAAAGATTTGTGACGGACGGACAGACGGACAGACAGACAGACAGACGGACAGACGGACGGACAGAATGAACGCTATATACCCCCGCTTACGCTGTAAGGCGGGGGTATAATAAAATCTCCCTCAGTAAAATCAACCAGGGCATAAAAAGCAAAGGACATGCCTTTTCTACTTCAAGTTCACCTCTTAATCAGAGATCTCATTAAATGATTTACTGATAACTCGATCAGTACATTTGGTGACCTTGCTCTCTTAATTACTCCGTCATTTCCTCTTCAAAAAGATTAAATTAACTCCTCTGCTAGGTCACAGATATATATTGGATAAAGCACATTATACTACTTATTTTTTTTTATATTTAAATATATATATATTGAAATCATTTCCAAACTTTTCTCTCTCTCTCTCTCTCTCTCTCTCTCTCTCTCTCTCTCTCTCTCTCTCTCTCTCTCTCTCTCTCTCTCTCTCTCTCTCTCTCTCTCTGTATATATATATATATATATATATATATATATTAATAGTTAAGGTAACATAGTTAAGTTAATGGTGAGACAAGTTCCTCTACAACTGGAAATTTCTTCAATTCAAGAATAATGAAAGATGATAAACCCAAACCTGACAAAGGAAGGAAGGAAATTAAGGTGACATTTAATAATCTTGATATGTTTTCAATATCAGCTGGATTTTAAAGGTGTTGCTGAGCTAAAAATATGTTCAAAAGACATTGTGGGCTTGAAGACATACTGCAAAGTCACTCTGACAACCTCAATTATGCAGCTTTCATTACATGTGTTTTTTGTATGATTGAAATATAACAATTGTAAAGGATTCATATAGCGTTAACACTTATGTGTTTGATATGATAAACACCAATATTTGATATTATTTTATTGTTTTGATTTTCCATCATATGTCCCTGTAAACATATGGCATGATCTCCTTCAGGAACTTGATTTTATTTGTACAATTATTTGAGTTAAGTGCCGATAATGTTATCTTCATGACTGCCTCATTGCCTTTTTAAGTGATTAAAGCTGCTAATCTCTTGCAGGTCATAGACAGTAGCTGAATTCATGGCCAGATTTCACTCACAGGATGTGTTGAGGTGAACTTGTTTTCAAAATATGAATAATGTTGAAGAAGAGAAGTTGGTGTGATGAAATAGAGAGCCATAAAGGCCTTACTTCAACTCAAACTAAATTAAATAGATAGAAAGTCAATGGATGAAAACTTTGATCTCTATTTTTAAGGTGTGATGCTTTCTAAAGAATAAAAATGTTTAAAATTTCTTTGACTGTGTATCAATGTTTTTCAGATTTCAGAATCACATTTAAGGGGATATCTCCAGTTTATACATGGCTGTTAGTAGTACTTGATTATAACATTACTGAGTTGAAGCAAGTTATTGAGTAACATTTTGGTTGATTTAGATTTGACAACAAGAAAAAGGAGAGCCCACACTTGGTAAAATAAAACAAGAATGAGAAGTTAAGCAATTCATCGGCACTACAACTGTGAAAAGCCTTGCTACAGCAATCCAAGGCATTGTTGAATAATTTTATCACAGTAAATCATTTGTAAATGTGTTGATGTTCTAACAATGCATACAGTTCATTTTATAAAGTTGTAAAATTAGTGCAAGTACATGCAGCGCCTTTGTTCATGTCAGTTTTTCTTAAAACAACATGGCGGACCAAAGCCGATAGGCCAGCCTCTTTAAGGATAAAGCCCAACTGAAGAATAGTAAGCACAAAGTAGCTGTAAACGTATTGCATATTAACAAAAAGTTGTTGTTTTCCAGAGACCTTGCTTTTCTAGAATGTTCTAGCTCAGAGGTTTTATGAAAGTGGGTAATGGTATTAACAAAGATTCTGGCCAAGGACCCAGAAGAGAGACATATTAGCTAAGATTCTGGCC
The DNA here is from genome assembly GCA_921293015.1 of Phorcus lineatus. NCBI lineage: Eukaryota > Metazoa > Mollusca > Gastropoda > Trochida > Trochidae > Phorcus > Phorcus lineatus. Next base: position 23,688,926 of record OV121088.1, on the reverse strand, counting down.
AAGGACCCAGAAAAGAGACCCACTTCCTGTCTAATATTCCTGGAAGTCATGTCTTGGAGTACACAACTGATAAACAAGTCAAAGCCATGTCTAGACATCAAGTACAAGAGGTGCTAGTCTTACCTAACTGTTACACAAACATGCTATTTTCAGAATAGACTTACAAAATTTATTTTGTGGCATCAAGATTTAAAGGCACTGTAGCACTGCTGTCCCCATTAAATATTAGTTTATGCAAAATTAATTTTCTATAGTGGGTAAAACGTATCATTACTCAACCATAGTTGTTGAATAAAGAGTATCTTAATTAGGAAATGAAAACTAACTGCTGCCATTTTAGTGTCAACACCTTAAAATCATTCGACTGAAGCAAACAGATATGCATGGATTAACCCAAATTGTAAAACAATTTAAGAACTCTGTTTTCAGATTGATTGCACTTGTTTTGCAATTATACAAACATGTTTTCCTTTTTCATGAAATGATTTTACTTTTCACAGAAAATGTCCCTTTTATCTCACCCAGACTATGCACAGTGAATGTGGGTTTCTTGCCCTTATAGTTGTACCAAAAATTCTCTTTTTTTCATAATTAAGTTCATTCATTTTTTTTATAAAACCAAGTTTTTTAAGCTATATACTGGTCAATGCCAGATAATTTACTTTGTTAATGGGAAGTGATCCTTTAACTCACCTGCTGTTGAATTAAGTTTGGTGTTTTATTGAAATGCATGTTGGAATTTTTCATAAAACTAATTTTGTAAGATTTTTCAGAATTCCAAAATTTCTTGACCCAACTGTTTAAAGGATAATATTTATAAATATTCTAATAAGTGACAAATATATATTTGAAGATCACAAAATTATAATCTGTACTAGATATTCAAAGAGGTATATGGTTGAAAACATAAACTGCAATACAACAATAATGATATCTATAATCCTAATAATTTTACATTTAGATATTTTCCTTGTATGAGAGTTATTTTTTGTCAGCATTCCATACATAAATGATATCTTTAAATATTCCAACACTGGTAGCAATTTTTATATCAAAAGTCACCTATCCATTGGGATTCATATGAGATACAGTTTGATGTGGTATGAAAGCCAGAGTTATCTCCCTTCTCATGTTGTGATCTGATTTAAGAAACTGCAGATTTTACCTAAAAGGGATGCTTCAAACAATAGTGTATACATATAGTGTAAACATATGTTTTTTTTACTAGAAAGAGGATAAATATGATAAAAAATATTTTGAATTTGATTGTACTTACTCTAGAGCTGTCAACAACAAGCAAATAGAAATCATACAGAAAAGAATTGTTTCACTTAAATTCTAAACTTTACGACCATTGAACTGATATATATCATCTTTCAAGCCAGCTTTTCCATCGGGAAAACATGGAGAGTTTTTTCCCTTCAGCTAGTGGAGAAGATCCAAGATCAAACATCTGTACACTATATGTACAGCATTCAATCCTTTGGGAAATGACTTGTTTCTTTTCCAAATTGGTGTGACTTTCACGCAGACCTCTATAACTAATATCAAGAAACTATTTTAACATATAATCTTTTTCATAAAATTAGTATATAATTTAAAAAAAACAATAAATTGATACAATCTCTATCATATATTTCATATTCTTGATCTAAACAACCATGAAATGAGGTTTCATGAATTTCTTTATTCTATCTAAAATCTGTTATAAATTCCATAATAGAGGATACTGAATAAAAATCAAGATTTAACACACAGTAGTTGGTGAAGTAGTCATAGCACAAATCACCATTCTGAGTGGCTATTTACAGGAATTTAAATCTAAACAAAACAACAACCAGAACAAGCAACTAGCCAAACTAGGATCAAGGCAACGTTACCCCTAAGAAAAAAAACTGATTAAAAATTCAATATTATCAAAGATAATATTATATTAAATTTCAGTTGACCAATAACAAATACAAAACTTTGACATTACCTAACGTCTCACAAGAATCAGCTTTCAGTATATCCTTCATATCACAAATATCCAGCAGTCCTAAAAAAAAATATTACAAAATGGCATCTCTTTCTAATTTGCATGTCTAGCAAGTTACTTAAACCAGGGTCAGAGGTCACAGAGGAAAGACAGACAGTATTTGTCTGTCCACACAACAAACGGTAATCTGTCTGTCCAAGGGTTTGTTTGTAAACCAAGCTCCCTCTCGAGCCTGTAATCTATTCTAACACTGAATCACCGCAGACATCCAACAAGGAAGCCTTTGAGAGGAAGTTCAAATGTTAATTGAAGTCATGCATAAGGATCTCTTTAAGAAAACATATCTCTTGACTCCTTTTTTAATCGTAAAGAGTTAGGATAAGAGTTTTGGTTTTATTCATAGAATATGTTATACATGGAAGTGGAAAACATCCCATATAATAAATCACAAATCTTCTTTAATTGTATTTAACAATTAATATGTATATGCAATTATCAGTTGATTAAGAGAATTATTTTCATAGTTAAAGGAAAGAATATACTTTTGTCATTTTATGTCTTTAATTTGTACCTTTTTTAAAGAGCCACTACGTGATTTTCATAACATATAATTTACCTTTGATACGATACCAAATGTCATATGTGGAGATATAAAATTAAAACATCTTAACTTTTCATGTCCAAAAGTCATATATATGACAAATGCTGGTTTTCCATGAAAATCTAAAACCAGCCTTATAAATGCACAGAGGTGTAGATAACACGTCCAATATACATGGATACTAGTTATATAACCTAACAAACACTATCAACTCCAAATGGTGGCGTTCACTAATGCCTACATGGAAGAATGCCTACAGTCTTATCAAAACATCTTCATGCACCAGTGGCTCTTAGTTTAACAACCTTCACCCTATTAGCAAAGTGGAATGTTCCACATTGTAATCCTAACTGCCCTCCTGGCTGTTTTAGATAAGTCTCCAAAAATACGTTTGACAATTGGACGCGCACCACTGTCTGGTTTTCGATCATAATTACGCCGTTCTACCTTCATATTGTCAATGTAAAAAATCAATAAGCTTTAAAATGTGTCTTTTTGGTAACAGTCGATACTTCATGATCAAATGACACCATTGATTAAGTTTGGCATATATGACTCCAACAACTCACGGAGTGGCTCTTTAAGTCTCCTTAAAGGAAGATATCTTAAATATTATTTTGAAATCAGGTGTTTCTAAAACGTGACTTGATATATAGGGTTATAAATCAATCTGCGCAAGTTTTGAATTCTACACATCGGAAGACACTATTTAGTGCATTATTTTACCTAACTCTTGAGTACATGTACTCAACTTTAAAAGTTTCTAAAATATCAAAAAAACAAATCAGAAAAGACAATGGTTACCAGGAGCACATGTACACATTTGATTTATATGTCACTGGTTGTGTTTCACCTCAGATCCTTGATCCTTCGAGATTATAAGATAATCAATCATCAACCATGTGTTGCCTAGAGCTGCTGAATTAAATACCATTTAATACATGAATTCCTGATAAGGTTGACTTTTGGGTTTTATAACTTGTATACCATAAGAATGATCAATGGTTGCATGACCATTAGCATCTTAAAATCGCTGAAAAATTACTGCATCAGAAATAAGGCCCTGCGATAACATCAATACACAGGCTACTCTAGTACAATTGATCCTATTTGAACAATTAGCAACTGTGAAAAAAATTAAGATATTTATCGAAACGTTTATTTCATCAAGCTTTGGCACAAAATGTTTCTTATGGGGTCATTCACAAACTTGGTTAAAAAAACAACAAACAATTTTCGCACAAATATTAGAAATAATATGTTTCCATTTCTTCATGGTTAAATTCTTAAAGATAGTTATCAAAGTCTCAATTTGTGGATGTTTAAACAAGCTTTCCAAGCTGGCTGTAATGTAGTGTACTTTGAGAAAAGACAGCAGTTGTCCACTTGATTTCATATATTTGCGCTTTACAAATGCAATGAATTATCATTATTGATATCTTATTTGACATATCAATTTTAAACTATCTTTTATTGTACTAGACCAAACATAAAATAACTAAAAACTTTACATTCCAAGAAAATTTCCTTTATTTCCATGTCACACAGATAAATCTAAAGTCCAACATATAGTAATCTCTCAGCTTGACCACAGAAATTACCCAGGAAGAAAATAAAAGCGTCTAGTAAAGCTACTTAATCCCTCATCAAATGGTCTTATCTATCTTAATCTAACTTAATTACGTGAATTTCTTTTTCTACAAACATATTCCTCACCCAGATAGTTCTAAAGCTTACAACAAAGGAACTGTTGATGTGCTTGATGTTAGTATATTCAATCGCAGGGCTATGAATGGCTTATTGGCAATAATTTCAAATCTTGTATATATCTTTAACTATTTAACGCAATAATTCTCCAAATCTTTATCTATCAATTGCTTTGGTTTAAATTTTAATATTTGGTTGACTTCAACACTTTAAAAAAATTATATAATATTAATTAACATCCAGATACATTTGTTTAAACAGTTTGTATTTTAGTCTTTTTATCTAAACTGTGATTCACCATTCAGTCTATACTTTAATTGGTGACTGTATGCTTATAAATAGGTTTGAGTCAACCAAAAAGGACTTAAAGGCTTCAATTATCATTCAATTATTCATCTATATTTTTTGAGATAAAACAATGTTCTTATCACTGTGACATGTCTTAAAAATTACATTAAAAAATAATAAAAAATCATTCATAATCTACTCTGTCTAAACAAATGAGTGAATAACATTATTTGGAAGATATAATCTCATAATAAACACTTATGGGTTTTTTTCATACTATATAAACTGTTGCATTTTTCCAAGACAGCGTTGCAGAAACTAAAAACATATAGCACAGTGAACCAAATGACAATTGAAAATTCTACCTATTCATTTTTCAAGTTAAAAATCATTTAAAATTTCATAATGATTTTGATATTCCTTTATTCATGTAATTACTACTTCAAACACATATCTCTCTTATTCAAACTAACAACTCTAAGAATGGGAATTGTGGTAATTTTTTTCTTAACATGATTAAATTTTGTGACAACAGGCAATTAAATCATCAGTATCACAACATTAATGACTGCATGAACATGAAAGAAATTAAGACATTACATCTATAATAGGTATATTATTGAAAAACAGATTGCTTTTAGTAAAAGTAAACAAGACAGTTTTTATCAGAAATGGATGTTGTATCATGATATCGTAAATTCAAAGTAATCTGACTTGAAATTTTGCTTCTTGTGTCCATCATGTAATACTTTATAATTTTAATTATGTCACAACCTCAGAGTGTTAATATATCATGTTGATGAATTAACACAATAGTCAATATGAATGAAATGTTTGACCTTGACCTTTTAAGTTTAAGTGTATGCAATGAAGAGATAAGAGAGTGAATGAGTGAGTGATTGTGTTGTCCTTGTCTTGTGCAAAAAAAAAACAACAGAAATCTTGAACTCCATTATGTTAATTGTCATTTGGACTTCTACTACCCTGGGTAGCAGTCCTAATCGTAACAGGGTTTCTGGAATAAAAAGTTGATTATAAAAAAAAACATGAAAGAAATTATTGAAACATGTAATTCAGCAGATGAAAATTATTTCATTTATCCTTTACTAAAATGTTCCTTATCATTCTTAATTTAGCTGTAATGCAACCACATTATATTGAAATATGATACACTGTTTTAAAAATCATTGTTATCTATGAGTAATCTGCTCATATTGTTGTTAGTAAAAAATATATTATTATTAATAAATCTTATACAAAATTATCCCTCCGCATATTTCCTGCATTACCCTTGGATTAAAGTATTAACACACTTTTTTCAAAAGCTATGTTACACATATGTTATACATTAGTTCTTTAATGCACTTACAAATCACATTTCATCTTTTCTCCCTTCCTGTCCCACCATTTACCATATTAATGTAAGTAATTTGGGAAACATTACAATGGTGAAAGGCATAAAACACATTCTGAAGTAATTACTAAAATTTCTTTGATCTCCAACAGGCATACATTTACATTCTGAGAAAATCTAAAGATTTTTCAAAAACATGTTTCTTCCAACACCTAAACTTAATGTCATATTTCAATTGTTTATTATTTTTTCCCGTATCTAAAGCATCGGCATTGTTATTTTTTATCATATTTACACATATGAATTTACTGTAAAAACTTTAGCAATTAAATAGGTTAATGAGGAAATCATTTCAATTGAAAGTAAGCCATATGCATTTTACAAAACCGGTGCAAAATAAAAAATCTACCCCAATTTGTCATATGAAATCATAATTCTAATTCTAATGTTACCATCTTATAAAATGTTGTTGGAATGCACCTTGTGAAATTGTCTCGAGAGTATTTTTTTGTGTATGATAAATCTTTCGCCTTGTATTTGTCATACATTTGTTTCACATCACTTATGATAAGCTTTCATGGGGCTCATCTTCGGTGTGTTTTAAAACAATCCTAATTTCTATGTAAAAAATTCTACCTTGTATTGACATAAAGCTGATCACACATTTGCTAACTGTTACACAGGTGTTTCACATCATTTGTGATAAGCTTGCAAGCACATCATTGGTGGGGTGAGGTGGGATGATTTGGGGTTTAACGTCACTTTCAAGATTATTTCAATTATATCGCGGCTGCTAGTATCATTGCAGTGAGAAAACTCGCAACACCATTGTGGCTATGCATTGCAGTGAATCCTGCGAGCATCACCTGGAAATAGTAAACCATTGGTGGTACTATGATGAAATTCCATGTAGGATTGCACCCAACCCTTATACTGCCTGTAGAATATCTTTCTCTACTGCAGACAAAGTTGCCGAGTCTCTGGCGGGATTTGAACCACAGACCTTTTGATCCGAAGCCAAAATCTACTAACCACTGTGCTATTCAGCCCCCTCATCATTAGTAGCATGATATGCAATGAGGTTGAATATTTTGTTCCTTCTCACACCTTGTAATACACTCATAGTTAGTCTTGCGTACACATATATCTCTCCAGAATCTCACCTTTATATGTATAAACCTTTTATCTGTACAAGAATATTCTAGATAGGAAGATTCCCTTAGCAAAAAACTTGTTTTTACTAGAACACACTGTTTGCCTTGTCAAAAATTCATGTATCGTTGAGAATTACGTCAGATCTTATTCATTCTATGTGCAAACATCACCCTCTCTTTGGTACATGTAAAACATTATGTACTTGTGATAAGCTTGCAGTTTTATCAAAGTTTGTGAGACACTCTAATGGAGTTTATAGAAACAGACGTTTTTTTCTTCAACATATGATCATTATTCATCATTCTTCAGGATTTGTTCTGGGGAAATATGCAATGTGCAATATTATTTTATAACTCTCTGTTGTTAAAAAAATACGAATTATTAAGGCATATTTAAAATTGTATTCCCATCACCATTTTTCCCCAAAAAGAATTGTTTTACAGGAGATATTTTTCTTATTCTATATTTGGTACATGCATCAAGAACTTGATTTTTGCCAACAATTTGGTAATTTACTGATGGAAAATAAAAAATTCATCTGTCAAAAGTTACTTCATACAAAATAAATATTGCTTAAGTCGTAGGTTTGGTTGAAAACAATGGTCAAATAGTAATTAGGAAAAGGAAACATATTTCATAACAGAGATATGACATGAACTATAAATGCCCCTTACTTATATAGATAAGAATACTTATAGGTACTAAATATGATTTCAATACTATGAACTTTAAAGATCGGTTACATATCTTCTGTCAGCTGAATGCTTTGCAGCAAAAATTTTAAGAAAGAAACACTTAATACATAATTAAGATAATTACGAACAGAGATCGGCTTAACCCAATATGTTAAACATGCATTATTGTACATGGATCTAAGGCCATTAATGAAATAAACTTTATTGATTGATTAAACATACATTGGCATGACAAACATACATAGAATATCTTGTATTTGCTTTTCTCGTTCCTATTGTTGAGGAGAACGTGAGAAGGGATCACCTAACTGTTTCACTGTTACTGAGGTTTTACAGCAAACAGACTCGCTGTGTTGATCTACTCTCACAACAAACCTGACAAGCGTCCCTGATTATCTTATCATGTACATTCTTACAATAATTTGATGAAAGAAATAAATGAAAGGAAAGGATCTTTTTTTGTCTTAGTAATGTAACAACTAAGTAATGTTTCAAACATAAAAAATTCTAATCCAAATCCAACATTTTCACTTACCCTTATACATACAGTCTGTCATTTACACCCTGAAAACATACTCAAGTAACACTTATAGATCCAGAGGTAGAATATTACCTAGTGTCAGTATAGTTCCAAATTATATCATCAATCATAAATTCATGCTGAACTCCATGAAATATGATTAACATCAATTATTATAGAGTTTACTCTCCCTTTCCTGGAAAAATATTCCAGCAACAGTAATAGATACAGAGGTAAAAACTCACCTTGTCTCACTAACAGTTTCTCTTTCATTCAATCAATTGGTAATCCAGGTTGCACTCAAAGAAATATGTTTAGTCATCAATTGTTATAGAGTTTTCCCTTCCTTTCCTGAAAAGATATCCTAACATCATTAATAGATACAGAGGTAGAGTCTCACCTTGTCTCAGTAACAGCTAGTTGCCTACTAATATAAGCAATCAGAAACACTGGCTGATATCATTGAAAGATTTCATCACAGACAGTTAATGTTAACCCTTCCGATATGCATGTTTTATCCATGTGAAACTTTGTTCTGAAATATCGAGCTTTGATGAGTTTGTGTGAGTGCTCTTGTGGTCGTTAGCTCCTTAACCAGGTGTAAGACAGGCTGTTGACCTCCTTGTTTGCGGAGTTTGAAATGTCAGCATCTCGGCTTCGTCATGTTAATCACAATAAACATCTGGAACAACATCAGTGTCAATTGAGTTTGCTTTGAGATTTAAATAATATGGCCAAAAATGTCACCCACATTCCACAGAGGAGTATTTTCAGAACTTTAACAAAAGTTCAACTTTTTTTAGTTTAATTGATTCACCTCCTTAAAACAAAGTTAACTTTTTGTTCAAACCTATTTAATACAACAATTCGAATATGAATTCTAATTGAAATAGGTACAGTGTACATCCTATTTGAAGTCATCGTTTCGAAATGTCAAGATTTGGTACGGCTGTGTCAAGCACCATGAAAAGCTATATATCCAGTCACAAAATTGTACATTTCAAATAAACATTAGCTTCACTATTATTGCAAACAAAAGCCTTCTCAATTAATGCTATGGACAATATATAATTTTATCCTTCAAATGAATCAAACACTTATTCATGTAAAATTCATCAGTAATATTTTAATTCAAGATTCTGTTTACAGTTGTAATTCCACAGAGATGTTATGGACCATACAAAATTTTCAAATCCATGAAATAATATTATGATCTCTTACTTTTGCCCCTGATGATTAAATTTTATTAGAAATTTTGTTATTGACTGTTCAAAATTGGATCTTTCCGCCATTCAGAGGCTGCATGACCTTTTGTATTGTCCTGTTAACCTTTGACAAATACAAATTAAACCACTGAATGAATCCAGTTGACAGGTCATCGGTTTTTTGTAGGGCATGTGAACCACACAATGAAAGGAATTAATGAATCAAAAATATTTTCCATGGAATTCATATCATCCCTAAATGCAGTAAATTATTTGTATTTCTATGAGCACACTGTCATGTCTTAAATACATATAAATTATATACATTGCATCAATTGTTATATATATACCTTAATGTTTGTTAGTTCTGGCAGGAACTCACAGATTTCATTGAAATTACATATTTGCTGGCTTTTGCACAGCAATGTAACCAAAATCAATACCTACATAACATATCACACATGCTCACTTTTAAAAAAACATGTTCATTATATCTCGGTAAATCTTTTGCAAAGATCGACAGAAGTTCTATGAAAACATGTTCAAAGTACTCTCAAAATAATCATTTCATATCATAAGTCCAAATAATTATATTTCACATCTTTATATACAGCAAATATCTTCATCATAATAATCATATATTGCTGTGAGCAGATTTCTAACCTATTCCACAATCATATATTGCTGTGAGCAGATTTCTAACCTATTCCACATTCATATATTGCTGTGAGCAGATTTCTAACCTATTCCACGCACTTACTCATCATTTACTTATTTGCATTAGCAAAGATAACAACAGGTGGGTGCATCATAACAAAAAGCAGGTAAATATGTTTCATGTAGCACTGTTCTATCACAGACAACTACTGTTTCACAGATCTCTGTTTATTATTTCAATGGTCAGTGTGTATTAACAGTCTCTAATACAGAGCTGTGTGTATCTGTCGCTAGTACTGCTACCAGTCTCTCACTGTTCATGGATAAGCAATATTTTCCCCATTTATGAGCCTCATATACATAGTTTTGTTCATGAAAATTTTCACTGAGTATAAAAATAAGATCTTAAAGGCACTATTGCACATTTTCTTATGGAAATGAGGAATCTTACAGGAAGGATATAAATGCTACTCATTACAAGAAAAGGTTTGGTAATCAATACAAGGTCTTTTATATAATCGTATCAATTTTGGTCAAGCAATGGGAATTCCATTTCCATGATTAAAAGGTGTTTACGCTAAAACACTTTATTTTGCACACACTTATATACTAATTTGGTAAATAATGAAAAAATAAAATTAATTAGCTTCAGTGCCTTTAAGGAGAATATTCAAATGAAATTACTAAAATGGCCTATATATGCATTAATAAATGCATGTATGACATTGTCACAGCAAGCGCATTAAGCCAAATATATAATAGCAATATTTTGCACTTAAATACTGTCCACTGACACTGAAGATTTCAAGGTAAGTATTGTTCCCATGACCACGTTTTTAACCTATTTTATACACTCTCTCATCATATGCTTATTTCCATTAGCAAAGATAACAACAGAAGGATCCACATGTACCCAACAACAAGAGCTATAGCTTTTACACTGCACAGACCTGTTTCTCCCATACACTGAATGGATCTGTGTTTTTTTTCCAATGGCCAGTTCATACATATCAAGATTTCCAAATTTTGGGATGTGTTTCTGTGTTCTTCAAGAACAGCCACAGAGAGAACCATTTTGCTATGTATATAAGCATGAAGTTTCATGTTACAAATTGTGTAGTTTTAATAATGTAAATCATTCCTTCAAGATAACAATGTATTGAATATTAGGTTTAAAAATTGTCAATACCACTGAAAATATTATTCCGATATCATCCTAAATGCCTATATACAAATCCCAACAGGGTTAATGGTCTGACAGTTTCAATGGAAGATACTAGGAATCAACATTCACCAATCTCAATTATTGTACTGATCCTGTTATGCTCATACAAAATATCAGCTCAACACTGTCCTTTGTTTTTTCTTTCAGTGTACTGGTAGAAGCTATCAGATATTTGAAATTTATAATGACAACCAACACAACAGTAACATTTCAAATCTTTTAATGAATACAGAGTTTGGTGTTAAATGGAATTCTCATTGAATTATGATTACCCTTGATCGAGCATCGATCAAGCCCAAGCATGGGTCCAATTTGGCACAGAAAATGATATGGATGTCAAATTGGTGGTAATGAAGCGGTAGTACACAGCCAAGCATTGACTGTGCCCAAGCATTGGGACCACAACTGGCATGAATTCTGAGCCTCAGAATTCGTCCAGTTTTGGCTACTGTTAAACAAATATCAGCTCAACACTGTCCTTTGTTTTTTCTTTCAGTGTACTGGTAGAAGCTGTTAGATATTGAAATCTATCCTACCACAGCAATCTATCTCACTGCCTTGGATTTTGCATGAGGTGCCGACCTTCACATAAATATGCCATGCTCTCAGCTCTATCTTGTTAGAGATATGTCTTAGTTTTCCTAATTGGACTTCTAACATTTCTGACATCTCTGAGAGGAGTTATTGATACTACCGGCTTTTCCCCATTACCTTTCAAGGGACAGTATGATTGAGGTCTTTCTTGAGGGTCTGACCTCAAAGACTATTGCCATTAATGAGTGTTATGCACAATAAAAAATTATTTTTTTACATATGATGCTTTAAATATTTTTATAAGTGCATGAATGAAGTATGTATTTGGTTAATCCTTTTTACTTTTGTTTTCACAATAATAACCCAGTTTTAATATTTACATGCTGTTCCAGAACTATTTGAATACTGTTTTATTTAGCTCACATAAATGTGTGCACACTGTATAATCAATGCTTGTTGAGTTACAGAAAAATGTTTTAAATTAAAACAGAAGTATCTGACAATGCAATGGTTACCATTTAATTTCATTATGCCGACCTCAATACAATTAATAATTTGTATGGTTATAGCGCAAGCTGTTATTAAAGTAACAATTCTTGGTTTATGTTTTACATTTCATCTACTACTGATTCATAATTCCTTCTTTGAAACGCAATTTTAGTTTTTAACATTTTATCATTTTCATCGAGGGGAGACTTTATTTAATTTAACTATCTATGATGTCATATTCAAGGTGAGAGATTTGCTGAAACATCTGTCAACATCATTCAAGACTCATAGCCCATCAAAGGATACAAGAAATGGTAAGGTACGTGGTACATACAAGTTACAAATAGCAACCAAAAAGGCTGGGCAACCATATCAAAAATGGCCGCCATAAGTTTGATTAATATATATCACACATGCTGTGTATATACATCTTGAATCTACACTATCATGAACTGTTTCATGTCCGATGTCTCCAGGGGACTTATGGGAGGAAGTGGAAACATATTTTTGATACTCCTTTGATAGAAGAGTTCTGAATCACACTTCCTAACGACTTCAGTTAACCTTGAGATGTGTGAAGTGTGTTTCACCAAGTGAACCCTCAATAAATCATGTCTCTGCCACTTCTGTAACTAATTAACAAACCTACAAACATATGCGGGGGTATGGTTCATAATAAATTGCATGAAAATGGCAACCAGAACAACATTGAAATGTCAAAATCAAGATTTGAAAATGTTAAAACATGATAAAGTTAAAGGGTTAGTTCTACTCTAATGGGGAAACATTTGTATTTACAGAATTGATAATACTTAAATACTTTATGTAGAACTAGGCAATGATTAAACACATGCAATGATAGAAAAGCCATAAATGTATTTTTAAAAATGCATCAGATGCATTTACAATGACTTTCCAAGTTCGATCTGGTAAGGTAAATCTGGTAAAATCGATCAATTGATTGTTAATGAAAAATTGTTAATGACCAAATTTCTAATGTCTTTTCGCTTATACCATGATATACTATTCTTTCTAAGTGCATGACTATCTAATTGTAACTTATCATGAAACATTCAACTCACCATGTGCCGAATGTCTATCCGTGCCTCTCGCTTGACCCTCATGACCTCTGCCTGGTAATGTTCCGCAGTCTTACGCAACTCTCTGCAATACTGTCGTTCTGCTTCACTGGCATAGGTCAGTGACTCCTCAAGCTGTTTCTTGGTGTTCCTCAGATCACTGAGCTCATTCAATAGCTTGAACTTCTTCCCATCCTTGGACAGCTTCAAAGAGTCACGTCTGCTCTCGCTGATCAACCGATGCAGAAGAGATTCCTTCTGCTCCAGCTCATGCTTCAGCTTGGTGACGTCCATTTCCTTCAGACGTGTCACCTTCTGTAGTTCCTGTTCATGCTTGTGTTGCAACTGTTCTTTCAGGTTCTCCAGTTCCCGTTTCTTCTCATTCTGGAGCTTGTTCCGCAGTTCAACAATGGTGGAAGCATGTTTCTTCTGTTCCTGTTCCCGGATAGTCCGGATGTCCACAACTCTCTGCCAGTGGTCATGCTTGAAGCTCCCTCTCCGGTGTTCCAGCTGGGACCGGAGTTGGGACAGGTGGTCCCGGAGGTCATCGTTTAGAGTCTTGAGGCTGTCCTCGGAACAGTCACTCAGGTGGCGCTCAAACTTCCTCCCAGGCACGGCCATCACTCATCTTCCTCCTGCGAAGAGAAGAAGGAAAAATTAGTTGGGGTCTTTTTTAACAAACATTATCAAATTACAGCTGTTGTCCCTTTGTGAATATATCTCACTAAATCTCAATCAAAATATTAACTTTTATCCTTTAACATCCTTATACAGGAATATTTTGCATTCAGAAAATAGTTTCTTTCAGAGAGAAGGAATCAGGATGAGTATAAGAGTATGTTACCTACACCAAATATTCTTATATCTATGAAATTTGTCCTAATACAAGGAAAATCTGTGGATGACAACTTGTTCCTCATGATTTTTCAAGTATGCTTCTTGACCCTCCTGCAACTGTATTTGAAGTTTATATTTGATTTGTACGGTGATGTTGAGGTGTAGGGATGTACGTATCATGATGAAGATGTACAAAAGTCTTCAAAGGAGAAGAAACAAGAAATAGCCCAGAAATGTCATGACAAACAAAAATTTAAAAATTGTTGTAATTTTATTATTGCCTCACCAACATTTAATAGTTTATTTAAAAGAATTTAAACTTTCTTACATGAAGATTTCAAATTGCATTTTAATCATATTGTCAAGCCTTATACCTTGACTTGCTTATACATTTATATTTGGATATACATTGTAGTTATTATTAGCCATTGACATACATTTTCCTATTATTCTTCCTGAAAGTCAGAAACTCAAGAATGTATATTGTTGTTCAACCTTTCGGCATCAAATCTGTTTTGGACATTGTATTTCCTTAACAATACTTTATGTCAACTAAAATATTACTCAAAGAGTTTTTGAGCTCAAAACTATTAGTATTTTTTACAAACCATTTACTCTGCGGAAAACTGATTCTGAACAAGGGAGAAAAAAACGAATTCTGAACAATTACCAGTGACAGCATTTTTCTGGAAGGAATCCAGAGAGGTGAAGTGACCTAAACGTACACGATAGAAGAATCACCTGCCAGGAACAGTTGAGGAATGGTTTCTTCACTGACAGAGCCTATCACTGTTGACTGAATAGGTGAGCTTTCTATGGAATATTTGTTCTATAAAAGTCAGATATCCGAACTTAAAAACGTAAAAAACTTTTACTGTCTGATTGAGAACTTCGAACCTTGAAAGAATATAAATTTGAATAATTGAAATGAAATAAAAAGAATCTCCTACAATTCTTCATGCTGTCTTTTCCTATTAAGGCTTTTGTTTCAAATCATGCAGTTTATAAACAAGACTCTATATTATGAATAAAAGTTTTGGTGTGGTTTAATTTTACTTACAGACTGCTTTACAGGATTATCTACTCTACTAAAATTGTCTTGAGGACTTTTTACACAAAATTAATCTATGAAAAAACTATTACGTACTGATATGTCAAAATGATGTCATGTCTTTTTGATTGCTGAATTTGGATGTATAATACTATTACATTTAGAAAAAAGAGAAAATCAACTATAATCTATCTAGTCAGCATTATAAAAAATTTCCACAACTTTATTTCAAGTAGTCTGCAGGATCATAATTCTTGTACCATCAAAAAGAATTCTATCATCGAGATTTAGGACTTTTCAGAAGGTTCTGACATGTGTAATGAAGACATACAGCCCTGTGGTCTGTACATTCCATTTGCACTCATTATTGCTGAGCTGACCATAAAGATCAACACATGTCCATGAGCTATGTCCGTCAGTGATGGACTTATGTTCAAGAGAGATGTATTGGTCAGTTCCTAGACCACCTTCTTCATGTTCCTCTGGCCATTAGGATATCTATCTTCAGAACCAATTTTGTTTAGTTTTTATCTCAGACCATTTTTTTTTCAAATTAACATTCTGGAAAACTTAAAGTAATACAACCTGTTCATAAGAACAATGACTTTCAGTTGACTTTTGTTACCTCTAGTGAATAAATATATATAATTCAATTATAGTTCTCTATAGAATAGGTTTCTACATTTTATTTACAATGAGACAATAAAGAACAAACATCTGAAGGGCATGTTTATCTTTAAAAACTAACTGCACCTGTGATAATATGTTAATTGGATTAAATTGGATAGTGCAGTTTCAACAATATGAGTTTCAAAGAAAATATCTCTTTCCAGACTGCTTTACTTTTATAGTGTTTTAAAAAGATAGATGGTACTTAAACTAAACTTCAAATTTCAAATAATAATTGGTAATTGCCTCAAAACATTCATTAACAGAAGCATAATATAGAAAACCTCCACGATTTCTCCAGTTTGAAAAACATTTTAACAACTCAAGGCTACTCTCTGAATATCCTTATATTTTTAAAAAGTTTCATATCATTACAGGAGTGTTCAAACTTACTATTAGATGTCATTGAAATGTTATATATTTCCCAAATTTTTACTCTGAAAATGGTTGAGATTTATGGTTTTTGCCTTATTCTGAGAAAGGAAATTTGTCAAAATGTAAAGCAAATGAAAGTGAAGTGCCTTTTACTAAAGATTAACACACAAAAACATCGAACATGAGCTTTTTTTATCAGGTAACATATATACCTGACCTTAAGGGCCATATATCTGCCAGTGAATGCCTCCCTTATTTCCAATTTAACACTGGAATGTCAGGCCTTGGACAAATAAATAACTGTGTAGAATTTCTTTCTCCAGAGTCCATGACTTGATTCTCAGGAACCCAGTTCCTTAACCAGTTTGAAGGTTTGTACTGACTAAGGATAAATATCTATCCAAGCTGGAATAATTAGACATACATTTTTTCATGGTAGCAGGAACAATTCCCACTCTTACATCATTCGACCCACCTTTCCTAAATTTCAAAATGAAAGACCCTGCAAATTGAATTTCATACCTGAGGCTATAAGCACCTCTTTACACAAGTTGTTAATTAGTCTTGAACCAAGATTAAGGTTCTTAAGATAATCTTTAATGCCAATGGTCTTAGCTTAACTTTAAGAGCTTTAAAATCTCACTCATATTCTATATGGTCAGCATGAAACTATTTATATTAAATATATCATTATTGTTTGGTCTAACATTTTCTGTTAAATTTTCCTTAAGAACCAATTCATAAAACTTCCTCACTGTTGGTTTCAACTAAATTTCCCCAATAACTAAATATTACATCTGGAACAAAAATCCTTTAGCCAAATTATTAAATGAAGCCAAATTAGCACATTAGGAACTAATTATTAGGAGATCAAAGGATTTTGTGAATTACTTGACACTACTACAAATAAGAGGATTTAGATTTCTGATATTTGTGTTATTTTCTAAATAGAAATGGACAACCTGTAATAAAATAAAAGATTACTGCATGTAATACAATTTCACTTCCCGTACTGTTAGGAAAAAATTAGTATATCATTCATAACGAAATTTGTGATGGTATACTTGCAGAAAAAATTTGATCAAAGCATTATTAATTACATTTCTATCAGGCTTTTTGTTGAATTTAATTTCCTAGAAACAGAATAACATGCCAAATAAGCATGAATTTTCCAGTCAAAACAGTCTCTAGCCAATCAAGCAAGGAAATTCATTTGGCGATAATTAGGAAATCAAAGGCATATCTGGTGTTAACTCAATGCTACAAACAAACTAGAAGATTAACCTCACTCCAACTGATTTCCTAACTGAAGTGACTGTGAATAGAAATGCAATGATGGCCAAGATTTTTGTAAGAATTTTCTCATAATTCTTAATCGTAAGAACTCATCTGAATGTTAATTCTAGACACACTTATGAGGATATTTCTTCAGAAGCTCTTTCTTTAAGTAATTATTATATAAGAATTAGCAACTTCTACTTATTTGAAGCAATAGTTATGTTCATGGGAATTATCTTAACGAAGGTGTTTCCAAAAGTACCATAAATATTCTTAGATTTGAGTTGGTAAGAAAAAGAATAACTAACGCTACAAATTTATCACAATAATCCACTCAGGACAGATAAACCGTAATTCCTCGCATCTTGCTGATTATTTTATAATGAAAGTTTGTTTGCAATTTTGAATGAATGAAATTTTAAAAATCTAAATTGTAGTGAAGACAAAAATCATGACAGCTTTCAAATAAGATCTTTTTGTTGTGAATGTTGAAAATGTCCTTGTCTAGTAACTAAAGGTGAATATTACAGGTTGTCACTACTGACTGTACCATACAGTGCTTTTCAGTAACTAAGATATATAAGATAGTAGTTTATTTCAGTGTCTGGTTACCATTCAGAAATTACTGATACACAAATGCAAGTAAAAAAATTTAACATTTGTGTTTGAGTGGTGTTGCATTCTTTAAAAAATGTTTCATGAGCTAAATTTTATACAAACGGAAGTTTTGAAATATTTGTCACCCTGCCAATAAAATACTTAACAATTTACAAGCTCACTAGAACAATGTAACTTTACAGTCAAATTATAGATAGCAACTTGGCATAAAGGATCCTTAGTTCACAGTTGAAGGAAGCACTAAAGATAAGCAGCATTGTTCTGGTCATCAATGTAGACAGTAACTGTCCATCTAGATTCCTTCTACACCATTGGTTGGTTGTGATGGACTTAGACCTCTGGATTTCTCATAGAACATCACGTTAAATTCTGAAAAAAATGGTTTTCATCTGGTACCGTACTTCCAACTTTAGAATCAATGGGAAAAAACAAGTTTCTTATGAAACTGAAAAAAAGTTATCCTTACAATTTAGAATAAAATAACTCTTGACATTTACAGGTCGAACTACCACATCTTGTTATAGTGTAAAAAATCATTATTATCATTTGTTAAAATTTGTTTTCTCCAGAATAAAAAGGAGTTTACTATACTTTTTAGCATAAACAGTTAACTTCATGTTGTGTCTGTAGATTTGACACTCATATTGTCTCAAAATAGGATAAATAAGTGATTTTACTGTCATGTGAAATTTGGAAATATTATCCTTCCATACACTCCATCATTCAAAACCATACAAAATTTTCATATACAGTACTATGCTTGACAGAAGTGTAAGAAATAAGGCCCCATCAACCAGCACGGAACTTTTTGGTCAGGTTTGGTAACTTTTTGAGTTTTTATTTCAAACTTTGTCATTTACATTTAAAAAAACCAACATTTTATAGTTAGCAATTAAATAAAAAAAGTTCATATACTGTTGACAGAGTACAGTCATCCCTAACTAAAAAAGGAAGCTAATGTTTAAACAGTTTTACCCAAATATACATCTATCAATATCATATAATAATTAATTATTATGAAATCAATTTGACAGTTAATAAAATTCTTTTACACAATTTTCCGATGTTGGTTTTATCAATGATATTGACTTAATTAAATCATTAAGAGATACATCAAGCTACAAAAAGAAATGCTTATTAACTGTTACCTTCCTGTTTAACTATATACGTTATCAAAAGAAATTCAACACAGGAAAAGCAATAACATATATATGGTAATTGACATACAAATTATTTGTGGAATTTTAAATATATATACTTAGTTTGTTGAGCTAAGAAAGATTTCTATAAAGAAAAGCATCAAAATCTTCAAAATTATAAAAGTTGTGCTTTTATCCAAATGATAGACCTTTATGATAAACTGCCCAAGAACTTTTTGAAAATCTGGCAATATTTTTGGAAACATCTATTAAAAAATGAGTGTTATTTTTAATTCAAGACATAATACATTCCAGGGAACTGATTATATAACATATATTATAAGACTTTGTTAAATTATCCTTTTCATTGATTATAATTTAGAATCTATCAAAAGTAACATTTTCCTAATAAATCATACACAATCTTTTTCTGCTCTGCTCAAAATATTCTAAATAAAGATTTCCAAATAACAACTATGAATATCACAAAAACTTTGCAAATACTACTTTCCAAACACTAATTATTCTACTAAATCTTTCAGGAGAGCTGGTCAAAAGGTTTTGTCAATTATGATCCAGATTTTCAGTCAAGATTTAAAAAATTGTAAAAATACAACCTTTTAAAAACCAAATCTACTCACACTTGGGGAGAGCTGGTCAAAGCCCGATGCTGGCTACATCCGAAAGCAGCTCTTGGTTGTGCAGCCAGCACTCTAACTTAGTTATTCTTAGCAGCAGCAGCCATTGAGGAGGACACTACCCTCCTCGTCGAAAATCCTCAACCAACTGAGTCGCAAATGTTCAAATATCTTACATTACTAATTACAGAATTAATTAGAAAAGCCAATTATGAAATTCCATGGATGCCGGAACATTAGGTTTGGTTTTGCTGAACAATATCATGACATTTGAGATAATTGCCCAGAAAATTGTTGATAAGTTGTATGACTGCCATTATCGTCTAAACGTTGCTGTGTAAAGAGATTCATTTACATAGTTGTCACAAATAAACAGCAATTCTCTACATGGAGTTTTTATCTCATATTTATTCAAACATTTATTTGAATATTTAAATTTGAGGATGCAAATATAACTGATATTGGCTGTAAATATTTCAGATGGTACATCAATACAGATTATCACAGCTAAAATGTTATAATGAAGATCAAATGTGTTACTATAGCAATGCTCAAACAAAACAATAAATTTTTCAGTAACAGATTAAAACTTATCAGTAAACAAACATTATAACCAATTCGTTAAGTTCTTCATATTCTCAAAATTTCTTCACTATTGGGTTTTAATAGGAATATACAGGACCTGAACTGACGCTCTTATACCAGTCCTTAAAAAATAAAAGAAAGGTGCCTTTAACTGGTTGCAAATACAACTTAATGTTACAAAGTAGTTAAAGGAACACAGGTTTAACTTGTGATTTATGATTCAAACATAATTCTGGAAACTTAGTCACAGCAGATAAAAAGGAAAATATGGGTTTGTGTTGTTTAGTATCTAACTAACATTCATATAGATGGGATGCAGAATTTTGACTTAGTAACATCTTTAAGTACGTTTTTTTTATCATCATTGAAAACAAGAAACTATTATATTATTTGCAATTAGCAAAATAGATTCAAATGTAAAAATTTTGAACATAACACAGGAAAGATGTTTTATTTGCCCCTATTTAAGCTACATTAAGTTTGTGCAACATACTCTGTGTATCTTTAAATACAGAAATATGTGATTAGTGAAATGTAATTTTGGTCAAGCGGTTTTAAAGCGCTAGCTGAATACATGGTTTTAGGGTGGTACCATTCACCCCATCCTCTATCTGTTTATCATACACTGTATATACATTAACCAGCAGGTGGCTGGATGGTGTACATAGCAATCTTTGCTCAGTGGTTTTTCAATTAGTTCTTAATGCCACTGATTCAAATCCACAGTTAACATCCTGAAATCTACTTCAAATCAAAGATTTTCCTTGGCCATGCAACTTTCTGGGATGATTGCAAATGAAAGAGTGTGCATATGCTCTTTATATAAATTTGATTCATGTTCTAGGGCCTCCTTTCACTAAGGTGTAAGATTACGTAAGTCTAAGGTAACCTTAGCAAGAGTCAAGTTCAACCTATCTTCCTGAAATGAGTCCTTAGTTTTCAAGATTTGTAATAGAAATATTGAAATAGCAAAAAGGGTTTAAAACATTAATTCAGTTAAACTTCCCTCTGGAATCTTATATCATATTAGGCTCGCTTGAACATGAGAAACATTCATTCATTCCAAAATAAATACAAATTTGACACAATTATCCCCTAATTCACATCAAACCATTACTGGTCTCAATTTGATATCTTCAAACTGAATTCTGTCTGGCAGTATTTGCACAAAAATACGCAAACAATCCGAATCAGAAATGAGATATGACTTAGATCTCACTGTGAGATGATATGAGAGAGACAATGCAGAGTTTCAGATATTTTGGTCAGTATAACCACTGTTATCTAGTTGTCATCACTGCTATCCATCAGTACTCAAGCAGTACAACATGGCACCAACTTCCAGGAATGAACACAATAGGTGCCACATAGCTTGTCTTGGAGAAGATAATGGTAAGGAAGTGGCATCTGTTTTAAGGCAGCTTTCATCAAGCACATGACTTACAATATCTTTTTCCTGTCACTCATCTTCCACCAGCAAAGCCAAAAAGTATCTATAAAAATATTTCATAGATATAGTTATGTTTTTTCTACTTATATTGAAAATAGATAAAATCTGGGAATTTTCTTTGAACCTGTTGTTTTGTTATCTTGACCCTAAAAATCTATGAATATCAAATTAAAAATTTTTGTTATAATGTTTAAAGTTGAAATAAATGCAACTCTCTTTGCACACACTTTCCAGACCTGCCAAGGTTTCAGAATTCAGAGTCTTAGTTACTTATATTCCATGAAGAGAAAATAGCAAATATTTCCACACATTCTTTTTGCATCTCCACCAATCCATCTACCGGTAGGTTAATACAAGTATCAAACCCTCCTAGAGGTAAAACCGTTCCGACTCACAGATCAAAGATAGAATTACTTCTTCCCAGAAATAAACACTCTCTTTAATGAATCAACTCTCACTAGAACTCATACAGCAAGTAAATCTCATTTACCTGACTGCCAAATTTTTCTTCCGTATCATGATTGTATCTTGATTTAACCGTAACACAGGAAATAGGTAGTCTCAACTTTACAGTCTTCTCACCTTGCTAATGATTTGTTAGAAATAAGTGCTCAGGTAAGTAGATATTCAGGTAAAAACTGTATAAACACATTCCTGTAATTATATATTCTCTCCACTTTATGTCTGAAAAAGAGAACCAGGAATAATCTATCAAAATCTAAAATTACTCACTTTCTTAACAAGTTGTTAAAAAATGATAAATATTTTAGCTCAATCTTATATCATTTTCCAAAGATAATGATAATGAGAATAAAGAATTTAAATGTGATATATTGAGATACGCTCACACCATGTACCATGGCCTGAACTACTGAACTATTAAAAGATTTAAAGAGGATGATGATGATGATGATGATGATGATGATGATGACGATGACGACGACGACGACGACGACGACGATGATGATGATGATGATGATGATGATGATGATGATGATGATGATGATGATGATGATGATAAGCTCATAATCACATTCTTCTTCTACTTGAAAATGATTTCAAGAAGATTTATAATTCCATAGTACCCTATTAACTTAGATAATAGTTAAAATAGGTTGGGCGGTTGATAGAAGACCTTAATTTGGTTTCTGCAAATGATAATAGTCTGAATCAAAGCCTCTCTTAAAATGAAAGTTTTTAGAAATAATACTATGATGCAAAACAGATGAAATAGATGACACCTTTTTCAGAACATATTCATAGCAACCCATAATTAATGTGATCTTTATAAACCCCTACAAGTCAGGTCAACATATCTTCCATTCAAATATACTTTGCCAAACAAACAAAATAAACTCTTAGCTTACACATAGTGCTTAAAACATAACTGTTGAAAACCAATCTCATAAAATGTAGGACAATACTTGAAAGTAATTTAAAAGTGATCAAAAGTTTAAAAGAACAAGTGATATTTTCAACAGGTGTGTTGTGGTTAACGAGATTCCTTCACAGGTAGGTGCACTAACTGCAGACAGGTAAGGTGTCTGGTATGTTATACTTATATTGGCTCTCCGGGGAGTACTGTAGTCTACATACATATGGAAAGTGCAGGGATTTGCACTGAACTTGGCACAGGTATAGCATTATATAGGCATAGAAAAAGTTGCAGAGGTTAATGTGGCTCTCATTTTGTAACAAGAACAAAAGTGATGAGGTTTAAGACTTAAATAATACTTACTAGAACAAAATCCCTAGTTTTCACTAATAAAAGCAGTTTATTAATATGAAAAGATGCAATTTATGTACTGAATAAATGAAATATTTGATTAACATTCATTATTTTGTTTTATACAAAATCATCTATTAATCAAAGTAAAATGGTATTACACAGATGCTTGTTTAGTATCCTCCAAATATGTAAACTCTATGTAAATGGAGATGAGTTGCATCAGACACACAATACAGGCTTCAAAGTGGCATACTGGTCATAACACAAGTTATTACTTTCATGAATTTTCAAATTATTTCGTTTCCAAAATCAAAATATAGATAGAAGATGACTCAGAATAAGTTTTTGCTATCAAATTATCATAATACTTTAAGCTTAATTATCATGTTTCTTAGAAAGGATTTTTTAGGAAATTTGTTGTTGAATTTCTTAACATTGTTGAACATTTTCATTTAAATCATTGATTTCATTACACTAACATTCATTAGACTGTAAAAAATTGTAATCAGAATTGTTGGAAAATATAAGAAATTTTCTGAGATTAAACTTTTACTACTTTTCTCCCAACAAATATTGCCAATGCGATATAAAAACTCCTCTAAATATAACAATAAATTATGTTTTTTTCCAGCTACAACAACAATCACAACTATTACAGCTCTAAATATAATGTTCCTGCCTTGTTTTATGTAGTGACACTGTTTTCTTATTCCACCTGTTTCTGATAGACCATACTTCCTGTTCTGTGATACTATCAGGAATGGTTCCAGGTGTCTCTCCCTGTTTCCTACTTTCTATCACAGAAGCATGTGGTACCTGTCAACTTGGATAAACTCCACACAGGGTTCTCATCAGGTGTAAACATTGTTAGGAGTATGCATCTTATCATGTCCTTCTCACATTACAGCCAAATGAATCTGACATGTAGGGGATATGGATTTTGGGCAAGTTTTATGGATTTGCAGAAAAAAAGTTGTGTCAAAATGTAAAAGTGTCATTACATTTTCTAATGTGTAAACACTTTTTTAAGAGAATACATTTTTTTATGTCCCTGACAAATTTTTTCGGGAAGCGACTTTTAATATTGCACAATGTCTTTTAATTGTGTCATTTTGTTTTCTCTTTGTCTAATTTCATAAAACAATAACACTATCATAATGCCCTAATTTGTTTTGTTGGAAGTTAAGGAGAACCTAAGTAAAAAAAGATAAGCTGGTGATTTGTCACACATTGTATCTCTAGGACAATGAATGAGAAAATATCAATCATACATAAAGAATATCTTTATACTTAAATTTTTGAATATGTGTGCTATGAAACTGTCTGATTGTCACATTCCATGTATATATGTAAAAATAAATCTTAAAGCAAACAGCATGTCGATATTCAGATTTGGCAACAACAATCATAACTTATGTTCTAGTGGCAGGAAGAGTTATATCGACTGAAACAAGAATTCCTGAGAATTCCCATGTTCTGTTTCCATTATGTATAGCCACTTAGCATTTCCAAAGGGAAATCTACAGAATAATACATGTATAACATTGAGTCATCTACAAAATCAATACCAAATTATAAAGCTACCAAACAGACATGATTATAGTGCAATGTTATCTTAAGTTGTCAATTCAAGTAAATCCAAGGTCACATACTATGTAATAGTATTAGAAATATGACCATTTACATAGTAAACAAACATAACATTGTTATATTTGGCATCACACTTGTACAAATTCTTATCCTTTTCAGGTTGAGTTCTTTACAGTTTTAAACCCAAAACCTCAGACTCAGGCCACTCCACCAGCACTGACAGTATAAAAATCTAACCAACTCGCCAACCAGGTCTTGACCTAAAGAAGTCTACTTTTAAATATTCAGGGAAACATATCAACATCCCAGATAAAAAGATTTCACATAAAAAATGGTTTACAACACAAAACAATAATCTGCATCACAAGACAAAGAGGTAATTTGGTCACTTTTAATTACCTAATAATGATTGCCAACTACTGTTTCACTACACCTATCATTACCTCCTTACCTGTGCTTGATCAAAGGTTAATTGTCTTCTCACCTGTCTGTTTCTGTACCTGGGAGAATGATCAACAAACAAACATTCGGCTAATAAAGTGATCTACCACATAGTGAGACCCCTACAGTAGTTTTACAAACAAACACTAACTGTTGTGTAGTTCCTAACCAGGCTTCCTTCTTTTCATAGAAGCCTTCTCACCTGCCTAGACAAGTAGTTAAGTCATTTTCATTTTCATTTTCCTTCAATCAATTGATTTACAAATATACAGAACTTTACAAAATCTGTGAAATGCAAATGGAGCTGCCACTAAGTGCATTTATCTAGTTTATGTTGCTCAATTCTAAAGTTTCATGTCTTTCTCTGAATTCTGATGAATTAGTTATTGTTTTTCACTACAGCTTTTGTTGTCTACCTGCTTACCTGTAGAGCACAGGTTAATCATATTTTCACCTGTCTAAACTAGGAGAATAATCACCAGACATTCAGCTAATAAGAAATAAACCACATGGTGAGTACTCTATAGTGGTCTTACAAATAAACATCACCTGTACGATATTTCCTTTCTTGCTTCCTACTATTGCTTAAGCTTATAGTTGTTTAAAAGTATTGTTTCATTACTTAGTGCAAATATCATGTCATTTTTTGTTTACTTATTCCACCATCATTTGTCCCAAAAAATGATCATTTAGAAAATGAAAAAAACAACATGTTCTATCAAATAATTAAAGGTAATACCCACAAAACTAAAGGATCACATCTGGCAGTGATTAATGAAACACTACAATACAAGATGCTAAACCTCAAATTTAATTATTATCTCATAAATTTGTCATTATGAAATATTTTCTTAAAAACACACAATATATGATTATTTTAACCAAAGTTGTTAAATTTAACCAAATTACTTTTAAAAAATTTTCCTTTAATAACATGATCCTCACTTAATGACAGACCTTTTGGCAATCTCAACTCCCTAGGAATTATACAACTGAAGCTGCTACTAGGTATTACATATTATGATTATCTTCCTTTCCCAAATCTATAAGCCTTTACTTTAATTAAAAGACTATCATCTGGTAAAGTCTTGGAATAAATAATTTTTTGAAACCTACACCCATTTACCATTACTAATTATTTCACTTCCAACTTTTGGTATGGTGTGAATACCAAAAGAAACTACATTGTCAGAACAATTAATATTTAAATTTACCACAAGATAAGATACCTTCCTCAAATTATCTTACACTTAGATTCACACAAAGAGTACAGATACCTTACCAGGATTATATATTTCCAGTAAGAATGGCACTTGTCTCTGGAGGTTATTAGGAGACTTTTGCTGATCAAATCATGTAATTTCCAAGGACATCGATGGATAAGATAATGTTCTTAGACATTAGAAACAGAAAAGGAGTGGGGGTGTATCCCCCAAACACATGACTAGACGGAAGGTGAATTCTCAAAGATGATTTAATTGCAAAGTTCTTGGGAACTCTCTAACCCCCTCATCAGATGATTTTGCAAAGAAGCATCATCATTGTGGAACAGTTCCTGAAAATGCATTCCATGAAAAATGTCACTCAGATTGGTATGATTGATTTTCTTTATATCTTACCTTACTTTCTTCTTGTCTTTTACTTGAGATATGTATTTCAAAGTGTTCAGTCTGATTAAAATCGACCGTGTTCCGAGGAATACATTTTTTTTAAATGACTCTAGTGAGGGGGCTTTCCTCTCCACAACGGTCTGAAGGCAGCCTCACTGCTCGCACGTGCTGACACCAGTTTAGTGCAGACAAAACCTTGTCATTAGCGAACCAATCACATCATTGCGTTTCAAATAAGGATAGCGGTGATCAAAGTTAACAAATGGTAAATGGGAGTTACTTGCCCCTAGCTACTGATACCGAATGCTTTTGCCGCAGGCATAGTGATTGGTTAGCTGAGTTTACGTAAGAACGCGTGATACAGTAGGCTGCGGTCAGACCGTTTTGGATAGGATAGCCTTGACAGATAGAGTTCGAATCTCTGTAGAGTCAATAATTTGAAACTTTTATTCCTTGGAACACGGTCGATTTAAATCAGACTGCAAAGAGTTCTTCACTCAGCTTCCTGTATTGTGGCAGTAAACTGAATCATGTATATTTTCTGTTGATTTCATTCCATACTTTGCAGATCAGTCAAGGACACATACAGAAGGATGTTGAAATTCTATCACATTTTATACTGGACATCTATCAAAATATAATTCCAAAATGAGTTTCAGATAGTTTGAATTTTCTCATATTGTAAATCCAAATTTCCAGAGGTTACCTGTCTCACAGAGAGTTTAATCCTTCCCTCTTGAAAAATCAAGTCTAGATTTGTCCTGATCAAAACCCTTTGTCTTGAGGCTCCTTTTGAATAAACTTGTACTTCATAAGTGTTCAGTCAAATACATTCCGATTCTCAACCTTTAACACAATGTCTATCCATATTCATTTTAAGAACAAGTAATTTTCCTTCAGATTTGAAAATGCAGAGTCACAGTCTTTCACAACTCAAACCTGAATCTCACCTTTTTTAAATGCAAGTCTAGATTGATTCCAGATTTATCCACATTGCCTCAGGGTACATTGATATATTTGTACTATATAGGAAATCCTACACTGCAGTCTATCTCCAACACAATCTGTATAATGTCAGACCACGGATGTCGGCTATTTTATAATGTCAATCTGTAGTTTACCGTTCCATATATACCTGCTTACCCATGACATTCACCAGTGCAGTTCCACAGAGAGGAAGTTTCCTGAGCGACATGTGATTGATATTATTTTATCTAGTTCCAGTGTTTAAGTGTTTTCAACTGTTTTAGTGCATTCAGATGTTCAACTGTTGAAATTTTCAAATTTTCAAGCGACAAAACATTATTAGATAAAGCATAAAATTCCTTGTATTTGATTGGTTTCCTTCATTTTTGCAAAAGCCAAGTAAAACTGCATTTGAATAGATCACCCTCAAGACTCCATTAAAAGAGAGCGACACAGCATTGTACTCATTTAGAATAAGGACTAATCATTTAAAGTATGTTTATGTGCTCAAAGGAACAATTGTCCGTGAAGTTGAGATGTTAGGAAATTGAAAATTATGCAAATGTCCTTTTTTTTTAAATTAAAGATAATCAGCAAAATAAAAGTTATCAAACCTCTAAATAATGTGGTTATGATTGGCTATTTATGACTGGATGATTAGAAGATAAATAGTTGCATTTGTAAAATTTCCGGGATTCATTGTTATTCAACACCCGCAAATTTAGTTTAAAACCGACGGCGTCAGAAATCCCGGAATCCCGGAAATTTGACAAACGCAACTATTTATCAATATTGTAACATGACCGTTAGTTATTAGAAGCTTAAGAGCGAACTCTTTTTTTGCGTACTTATTTTTGTGTGGAAAGGACTTTGCGACTGTTCTATTTCTGTAAGAGGTAAGATAAGGTCTAGCTAATGTGAATTTCCGGCATTATTTACATTACAAACATCGTTGTGATAATAGCAAATAGTGGCATTCGTAACGGCGAGACCTTACAACATACTTGTTTAATTCGAGACCGAAATCAACAATCACAAAGCTCGTAGAAAAATATCGTAAAACCCCGAGTACAAAAGTCTTGAACTAGCCCACAACCATTGTGACAGCGACGCAATCATTGTGACGTCAAAACGGTTGGCCTTTGTGACGTCATACAATGGGAACGGCATTCGAAAGAAGGCGGCCGCATGAAACTTTGCGGCAAACTTGAACTAAGTAAGCCAGTTGAAAATATTTTCGTTCTTCAAAAATAAATCATATTAAAGTGTATTTGTGATATCTATCGGTAGACACAATATAAAAAAGGACAAAGACAAGTGTCAAATCGGAGTACAGCACAAATTTTCTAAGAAACTGGAAAATTAAAACTTTAGTCGGGTCGGCACTAGTGAACATATTGTATCAATTCGCGGTGATTCGCCTTTGCTAATTTGCGGGTATTCATTGTCATTCAACATAGGGTAATTTTTCAGAATCGAGGATACAACAAAGTCATGTTACAATAAACCATAAACTACCTTTCATTGACTTTCATTTAACTTTATTCTTTTTATGACTAAGAAAACATCAAAGCCATTTAACATTCAAAATTTAATCAAATAGCGCAAAACTTTCAAGAAATAGGTAACACAAGGAGATAATTTTTTTTATAGCACATCATTTTACTTAAGTGATACACTAACATCTAAATTTATGAAGATTCAGTGGGCTCTTATCTCTCAAGTGCAATAATTACTTCCTATAAGATAAGAAACACTTAATACTGAAATTACAAACTATGAATATCTAACATGGAAATGAATGCCTGTGTAGTTTTTAATATGTTCCTACAGTAAACTTAAAACATCTTATTTATTTCTTTGTTGGATAATTAAGATCACTTTTAGCTAAAGATTGAAACATTCCCCATTTGATCAATTTCATATAAAATATCAAAAAGTGCATTTCGATTCCAATTTATTTTTCTAGTAAACGGACTCTGAGTCAGTCTATATGATGTTTTAAACTGCATCACATCATTTCACACGCTGTTATCAGCAACCTAGTCGCGTCAGTATAGTTCTTTCAGCCACTGTCTTTATGTGGCACGGCGTAACCAAATCGTACCTGCCACACCCTCTGTTATCTGTGATTTTGGTTTAGACGTTTCTAACATAAACTCAATCATCTTATGCATGAATAACTAACGGAGGAATAACCTTGATCTTAAATAATAATCCGTGTTTCTATCATAACAGATGTAATATACGATGTTGACAGTTCCATGATAAAAGATTTTCTCATCTCCATATCATCATACGGCTTTGTCTTTGGCGGAAGATATTCAATATCCTTTAGATTAACTCTAATAACAAAGAAAGCTTCTTTGATGTCATGACACCATATCTATTCCCCTCATCGACATGAATCATATACAAAACACTCCATTTATATTTGGAATCTGCATCTTTTTAAAGAATGGTAATCCGATTCTAGGAATAATTCACTCTGAATCAAAATACACTTACCTAATACCGAAATATACTTAGATTCCATTGAATACTAGGAGTCAAAGCCGGGTCTGGTATCCATGGGGCTTCCGTATCAACAGGCGGCCACTCCGTTGTAAACAGGGCACCAATTACCAGAACAAGGAACATCCAAGAGGGGTGTTATGACAACAACGGAGGGTCTGTCAGGACAAATAACGCCGATAACCACCGAGGTGAGAGGTCAAAAAGCAACATTCCAGGACCTCTAATCAAATTTTGCAGGATTGGAAGCAAATCTCGACCCCGTGTCAGATTATGCTGCTAACGCTCTCTGCACGTGGCATGGTTTACTTTCCGTATTATCACCGCTCCTGTAAGTTTATCCCTGCGCGGTGAGAGGAACTCGCCTCTCATTTTCCATAACTTCTCAGAGTTCTTCAAAGCAGTTATGCTGACGAAGAATTTCCGCATTGAACGTTTGACTTACGGAACGATTTTCTAATGTAAATGGAGTATTCAAAACAAAAGATTCACGTTAACAGACGTTCTTTAAATATCAGCTTTCACTCAGACCGTCACACCCACTTTTCTTGGTTCCTGTCAACAGGCTTAGCCTTGTGGAACCTTCATGCGGGGTGATCCAATATCAATCTTGAGAACTGCTATCAAAACGTTGAACTTTTACAAATCGTTGTCTTTACATAGCTTGTGGCATTCCTCGAAAGATTTTTTTTTATGATCAGGTCGACATTTAAAAAAAAAGACCTAACATACAAAAACTATTGATCGATATTTATTTAGATTCTTTTAAATATTAACATAAATTCAAATGTTTCAATTAAAACATCACACATCTTTAAAAAATATTATGATAAAAAGACATGATATCCTAGTAAATTTATCAGTATTTTAAAAAAACGTAAAAAGATTATAGCAGATTAATGGAATTAAAGGATTTCTGCTATATCGTTGACACCAAATAAGAAACAGTGTTATTTATTCGTTATAAAAAGTTTTGAGACTGGTGATGTCAGATCAATGGATTTTACGTCCTCCTCATTTCTCTACAGTCTGTTTACGGATCCCGGATTCATGTCATCACCTCCTCATTTCTCTATCGTCTCTTCATGGATCCCGGATTCATGTCATCACCTCCTCATTTCTCTACAGTCTCTTTATGGATCCTGGATTCATGTCATCACCTCCTCATTTCTCTACAGTCTCTTCATGGATCCTGGATTCTTGTCATCACCTCCTCATTTCTCTATCGTCTCTTCATGGATCCTGGATTCTTGTCATCACCTCCTCATTTCTCTATCGTCTCTTCATGGATCCTGGATTCATGTCATAACCTCATCATTTCTCTATCGTCTCTTCATGGATCCTGGATACATGTCATCACCTCCTCATTTCTCTATCGTCTCTTCATGGATCCTGGATTCTTGTCATCACCTCCTCATTTCTCTATCGTCTCTTCATGGATCCTGGATTCATGTCATAACCTCATCATTTCTCTATCGTCTCTTCATGGATCCTGGATACATGTCATCACCTCCTCATTTCTCTATCGTCTCTTCATGGATCCTGGATTCATGTCATAACCTCCTCATTTCTCTACAGTCTCTTTATGGATCCTGGATTCATGTCATAACCTCCTCTTTGTCACAATAAAAGGACCGGGATAAGCTCAATATCTCTTATTAGTATTCATAATGGAGGAAGACGTTTTAATCAATATAAGCAGTTTTAAAACGAACGTATCATGATCGGTAACAATATGCGAATACATTTTCCAAACTCAAATGATTACAAGTGTTCACACCAAAAAGGCCACCAGTGGTCTTTGCTTGATACTTGATTATTTCCTGTATGACTACGGATGATCGGGCTGAGTAATGAGATGTTTTGACTCTCTGAGAATAATACATTTGACATAAACTTATGTTTATTTTATAGATAAACAGTCCTGAGTATATGCAACATCGATTGAGAATCAGATAGGATGCAAACAAGGTTATTGATAACTGAGTAAAGTTAGCTTGATTACGTTCTCTCTAGTCGTTTCCACTGGGCTATGTATCTTAGCTAGGTTATTGAGCAATCAGTCTCAGATTGTCCATTCGGTCTCATCTGGTCGGAATCACGAAGAATATGAGTAATATTGCCTTTTTTCCTTATAAGACCAAACTTTGGTGAAGGTAACTTGGAGGAGAGGGGAAACAATGCAGGCTTTGAATATGAGCTGCATTGCAGTGTGTATGACATTATTTGATTGTTCCTTGCAACTTTATACTTGGTGTTCGACATGGTGTACATTTTTGTTATCTTATTGCCTAGACATGTTATTCGTTTATTGCAACTTGATTTTGGTACTTGCTATCGTATGACTTTACAGTGCCGTTTGATACGTTGTGTATGACATTATTTGATTGTTCCTTGCAACTTTATACTTAGTGTTCGACATGGTGTACATTTTTGTTATCTTATTGCCTAGACATGTTATTCGTTTATTGCAACTTGATTTTGGTACTTGCTATCGTATGACTTTACAGTGCCGTTTGATACGTTGTGTATGACATTATTTGATTGTTCCTTGCAACTTTATACTTAGTGTTCGACATGGTGTACATTTTTGTTATCTTATTGCCTAGACATGTTATTCGTTTATTGCAACTTGATTTTGGTACTTGCTATCGTATGACTTTACAGTGCCGTTTGATACGTTGTGTATGACATTATTTGATTGTTCCTTGCAACTTTATACTTAGTGTTCGACATGGTGTACATTTTTGTTATCTTATTGCCTAGACATGTTATTCGTTTATTGCAACTTGATTTTGGTACATGCTATCGTATGACTTTACAGTGCCGTTTGATACGTTGTGTATGACATTATTTGATTGTTCCTTGCAACTTTATACTTGGTGTTCGACATGGTGTACATTTTTTTTATCTTATTGCCTAGACATGTTATTCGTTTATTGCAACTTGATTTTGGTACTTGCTATCGTATGACTTTACAGTGCCGTTTGATACGTTGTGTATGACATTATTTGATTGTTCCTTGCAACTTTATACTTGGTGTTCGACATGGTGTACATTTTTGTTATCTTATTGCCTAGACATGTTATTCGTTTATTGCAACTTGATTTTGGTACTTGCTATCGTATGACTTTACAGTGCCGTTTGATACGTTGTGTATGACATTATTTGATTGTTCCTTGCAACTTTATACTTGGTGTTCGACATGGTGTACATTTTTGTTATCTTATTGCCTAGACATGTTATTCGTTTATTGCAACTTGATTTTGGTACTTGCTATCGTATGACTTTACAGTGCCGTTTGATACGTTGTGTATGACATTATTTGATTGTTCCTTGCAACTTTATACTTAGTGTTCGACATGGTGTACATTTTTGTTATCTTATTGCCTAGACATGTTATTCGTTTATTGCAACTTGATTTTGGTACATGCTATCGTATGACTTTACAGTGCCGTTTGATACGTTGTGTATGACATTATTTGATTGTTCCTTGCAACTTTATACTTGGTGTTCGACATGGTGTACATTTTTGTTATCTTATTGCCTAGACATGTTATTCGTTTATTGCAACTTGATTTTGGTACTTGCTATCGTATGACTTTACAGTGCCGTTTGATACGTTGTGTATGACATTATTTGATTATTCCTTGGAAGTAAATACATGATGTTGACATAGTTTTTTTTTACGACGCAACTATGTTATTCTATTCCCTAGGCATGTGATTTTGTTCAGTGCAACAGGATTTTTGGTTATCATTGTATGAGTTTCACAATGCAACTTGATAATTTTGTGAAAAACATGAAATGACGAGTCGTTTGAGAGGCACTCCAGAAGTAGGCAGATAAAGAAGACAGATACTTTATGGACGATCAACTTCTTTATTTCACAATAGACAACGGTAGATGGAGAA
The DNA here is from genome assembly GCA_921293015.1 of Phorcus lineatus. NCBI lineage: Eukaryota > Metazoa > Mollusca > Gastropoda > Trochida > Trochidae > Phorcus > Phorcus lineatus. The sequence goes on along the minus strand of OV121088.1, from coordinate 23,654,035 downwards.
GGTTAGTGGTCCTTTGATTGTATAACTTATATTGGCTCATTCATTATATGATAACACAGCGCAACTTTGAATGTTTTCAATCATAAAATCGTTTTTTGATGCTATTCCGTTACAGCATAGTATTGACACCATCATGTATGAAATCCCACAGTTTTAGAAAAATCCTAGGTGTTTTAGGACGATGTGGACGTTTGAAGGATGTGCTTGATCGTCAACGAATGAAACAACTTCGGGCCAGAATAGTTGAATTTGATGGTACGTTACTTCAAATAAAGTTGAGAGATCTACGAGAGAAAGCTAAAAAAACTCACGTTGATATTTGTTTCAGTAAATCTTATATACAGGAGCAGTTTTATATTTTGGATCACCTTATAATATTACACTGTGGCATTTATTCACTATCTAAATGGCATGTATCTCTGATATAAACATCAATTTTCTAGTTAAACTATCGAACATTTGTAAGTACTTGCAATTCATATAAAACATAATGACTTGTATAAACATTATTAATTTTAACAACGTTAACTTATTCTTGACGTGTTCAAAGTATTCAACGTGTCTCTAAAGGGAAATGGATAACGTTTCATTTTGGCCAAACTACTATATGTGTTTATTTCAGATCATGCAATTTCATCCCCAATGTCATGACCTTTCAGCACGTACACGCTTTATCATTCTTTAAAAAGCTTGTAAAACTTTTAATTGTATGAGTTATATTATTTGACAGTAAGAAAGGTGTTATCTAATTAAACGTATATGCCAAGTTATATTATTTGACAGTAAGAAAGGTGTTATCTAATTAAACGTATATGCCAAGTTATATTATTTGACAGTAAGAAAGGTGTTATCTAATTAAACGTATATGCCAAGTTATATTATTTGACAGTAAGAAAGGTGTTATCTAATTAAACGTATATGCCAAGTTATATTATTTGACAGTAAGAAAGGCGTTATCTTATTAAACGTATATGTCCATCTCAATAGATTAAGATCGACATGTAGTTCTACATTAGGTGAAGACAACAGTATGAAAATAAACTATTGATCTAGTTTAAAATCTTCAAACGTCAATTACCTACCATCTGCGTGTGTGATATGAACAAAAGCTACCCCTGTTTGGTCGGATTTTCGTAAACTACCGGACTGTCACCACTACTTATATTATGATTGTTCCAGATTGTTTGACGTTTAAGTAAGGTATAAATGATTCGCATAGCTTTATCAAACTTAAAGAGCCACTCCGTGAGTTGTTGGGGTCATATAAGCCAAACTTAATCAATGGTGTCATTTGATCGCGAAGTATCTACTGTTACCAAAAAGACACATGTTAAAGCTAAATGTTTTTTACAGTGACAAAATGAAGGTAGAACGTCGCAATTATGATCGGAAACCGGACAGTAGCGCCCGTCAAATAGTCAAACGTAATTTTGGAGACTTATCTAAAACAGCCATGAGGGCAGTTAGGAGTTGATTGTGTTTGTTAGGTTATATAACAAGTATCTATGTACATTGGACGTGATATCTACACCTCTGTGAATTTATAAGGCTGTTTTTAGATCATCATGGAAAACCAGTATTTGCCATATATATATCTTTTGGACATATAAAGTTAAGATGTTTTGATTTTATATCACCACATATAATATTTAGGTTCGTATCAAAGGTAAATGATATGTTATGAAAATCACGGACTGGCTCTTTAACCGAACTTGGTATGTTTGTTTAAGGACTCATTTAAATGATTAAAAATTACTATTTTCAACTGAAAACATTCCACTACGATTCCTGTATTTCCCTTAGAAGATCTGCTGCAGTGTCTCTGACTTACCAGACCTTGTTGACTAGGCTGCACGTGTATTGATTTTTTTAAAAGTTTAGCGTCCTACAGTTGATATCAAAGAAAATGTCAAAGAAAAACAGACAATATATTTTAATGTTGAAAAAGTTGTTTTAACATATAAACAGAACTATCCATTGATATAATTTTTTATTGCAAGAAGGATTTTTTAAAGTTCTGAATGAGCTTCGCTTTTCTTGAAACTTGTCTTCATTCGCTAATCCTGAAACAAATAACAATCAATTCAGGTTTCACAATGTACTAATCTATTTTGAATAACATTATGAAATGTAACTGTAAGTGTTGAATATAGAAAAAACTAGAAATATGTGCATGTGATGCACAGTGATGTCACCCTTCCAAACTTTTAATCCAACCAAATCATCTTATTGCCACTTATACCAGAAACAATCCATTCCAAACATATAATAAAAAGGTTAATATATCATCATAGATAAAATTGACATGATAATGACTCGTGAAATATACAAGTTCAATGGTGCATAAGGAAGAGTTTTATATATTTTTCAACTTCTTCATTGTATGGAATATCACATTTGATACTCACACGGTCATCAAATATTATAATTAGCATCTACAGCCCAAAAAATGCACTACGTTCAAATTGTTTCCATGTAAACCAAGTAAACTGAAAAATTAAGAATAACCAAAGTAGCAAAAGGCACAAACCAAGCACTAGATCTAACCATATACCAGGTTTAGTAATATAATACTCGTTAGATTTTTTTAGATATAGGTTAGGAAAATTACCTTCCCCTATATGCACAAAGTTCAAATTGTTTCCATGGAAACCAGAAATATATTTAAAAATGAGTAGCCAAAGTAGCAAAAGTCACTATGGCCCGGAAAGAGACCCTAACCCCCATTTGAACTAAGTTCAAATGTTTCCATGGAAACCAGAAAAAAATTATAAATTCAGAATAATCATCATAGCAAAAGGCACCACGCCACCACTAGACCTAACAACATACCAAGTTTCGTAAACAAAAATATTGAACATATGGTCCGGAAACAAAAGCATTTGGGAATTACGGAACCACGGAACCACGGACGGAACTGAAACCATTATGTCCCCCGCAAAGCTTTGCGGGGGACATAAGAACAGCGGATATATGACTATGTTTACAAATGTAACTGAGAATCGCATACATTACATGACAGTAATTTGTGTAGCATATATCTGAAGTGCAACTAAATATTGAAATCGATTGGGAAAAAAGGACCTACAGACGATTAGAATCAATAAAGATTGTTACTCAATAATAATATGATAACAGGTATACAGAGACCGTTTGCTCATTGTTCTGCTCAAGAGTGACCCTAATGAAAAACCCATTCTTAGCTCTTGTTGCTGCTTCTCCCAGTGCTTTAAGGTGTTTATCAGTTAACTTTCTTTCTAAATTCAACAAGTTATCAATGATTCGCATTTTTTTAATTCTTTCTTATTTCTTATCAGAAGAAAATTATTCAATTCGTGTTTCAAACTTCAAAATACAAATTGTTAAATGATTTTCTTGGCAGGTTTTGTCCTACTCAACAATACGTGATATTGCAAATGTCCTGTCATGATTGTGTCATGACAATTTCATACTGAGTGTGGACTTAAAACAAAAGAAAATATGACTTGTACAATTAACAAATCTGCAAGCTTTCACTGAAAATTTTCAGAATCAGTACACGAGAGATCAAAAGAGCTAAGCTTGAGCTATAAGCGCATGGATGTTCGCACTACGGGACGACAACAATTAAATACACTTAGTTCCGGAGCGTCTAAAAATATAGCTATTTTTACGCAAGTACAGTGAACTTTATTTTGCATGTCTGTGTAGCAGGCAGTTTATTGTGAATTATATAACAGGAACCTTCAACTTACGGTTTGGGCAGAGCAGGGATTTCCATGTGACCTGACCTGGTCTGTAATACCAACCATCAGACCAGCTTCCGCATTAGAACATTCATGCAGTGTCTCGAACTTCTCTTGGAGGCATCTTCTCATTGCACTATAATCGTTTAATTTGATTCATAATTAAATCCTTATAAATACTACTCAGTTGCAAAACATTGCCCCTGGTATCCTAGATATATCTACGGATTCGCCTTCTAATTCTATTTCCCCATCTTGGCTAGCTTCATCTTCTTACAATATCCAATCAAATAAATATTCACGAATCTTCTCGCCAAAATTATATATATCAAATAGACGTTCATGAACTCGTTGTTTATGTTATATGAACAGTGTTACAGTTATGGTGATAATTCTTAAAGATTTTGTATTCCTGCATGGGTATTATCTGGGCTTTCAAAGCCCTCTCGCCCAAAGCCGGGTTGTACCAATGGTACTATGATAAAGACTGAATTGTAAGAGTGTTAACAGTGGCGGATCCAAGGGGGGGTTCAGGGGGTCCCAGTTGTCAAATTTTGAACCCCTAACATAGTAAATCATAAATAACGTAACACAACAAAACAACTACCCCCCCCCCCCCCCCCCCCTTCAAAAATCATGGATCCGCCCCTGGTTAGCACACCCTTAACGTATAGGTATCAGTAGTCCTGTTATTGAGTAAAGGAATAGTTGCATTTGCTCTATGATTAGCAGATTTAAGAATTTCTCATGATGATTCAGGATGTAGCAGACTTACCAAGACAAGGAACCACATTCAGTGATCGCGTCTGGCAAAGCTGGTGATTGCCAACAGTCTCTTCCACGTATGAAGGCTAGAAATATATCATAAGAATAAAACTTATGATAAGACCCTTTTACTTGAATGTTCAAAGTAAAATAAAACAAATTCTAAACATGATAAAAAGGGTTAGTATTCAAAATCAATATGTTGACAAAAGACTACCACTGTGAAAGTATGTTGACATAATCGTAGACGCGTATTTTTTCCGGTAGGGAACACACAATGCTTTTTCAATCTTTGGAGGAACAACGTTTAAACAAATGTAAATGAACTAATAATCTCTTTTTCTTACCACTTTCATTGTCGCAAAGATATTCCTTGATTCGCACCCTCATATATATAGTTTGGGACACATTTCTCAGGAACTCACAGGACACCAGAAGGTCCTCAAGACAGTCTTTGTTTTCCTGCAGTGTACTGAAATTTACACAATAGTGAAATTATCCATAATTTTACAAAAAAATTCAGAGAGGTATGATTTAAGGTGCAGTTTAAATCAGCAACATTTGTAAATGGTAAAAAAAGTCTCGCACTTGACTTTATAACCTATCTCTACATATTCGAACTTTTATTTGTTTTAAAAGATGAGAAAGCTGTATTTGTTGGACTACCTCAGGGTTGTGTCCTTGGGCAGCTTCTATTCGTATTACACATTATTGTAACATGACTTCGTTGTATCCTCGATTCTGATTGGTCGATTCGAAAAAATTACCCTATGTTGAATGACAATGAATACCCGCAAATTAGCAAAGGCGAATCACCGCGAAGTGATACAACATGTTCACTAGTGCCGGCCCGACTCAAGTTTTAATTTTCCAGTTTCTTAGAATATTCGTGCCGTAATCCGATTTGACAGTTGTCATTGTCCATTTTTACATTGTGTCTACCTATAGATATCACGAATACACTCTAATATGATTTATTTTTGAAGAACGAAAATATTTTCAACTGGCTTACTTAGTCCAAGTTTGCCGCAAAGTTTCATGCGGCCGCCTTCTTTCGAATGCCGTTCCCATGGTATGACGTCACAAAGGCCAACCGTTCCGGCTAACGCCGTCGGTTTTAAACTAATTTTGCGGGTGTTGAATAACAATGAATCCCGGAAATTTTACAAACGCAACTATTTATCTTCTAAATGATACTGCATCTGATATCGTTAGTACCATTCGGCTGTTTGCGGATGACACTTTATTATGCGTTATCGCTAAAGATAACTGTTCCTGCTACCTGTCTTAATAATGATTTAGACAGAAGTTTCACATTGGTAAATTAACGTTTAACCAAGGTAAAGCCGAATCTTACGGGGTGTTTTTGTGAAAATGCAAGGTACGATTTATGAAACAGCCCTGAATGATAAGGGTCGAATCGCTTCTTATGCCGAATCCTTCTTACCACACACAATAAAGGTCTGTGGGACGCTTCCATATTCGTGTATTTTGTCCGAATTAAAAACCCTAATTTTTAAAACTAAAACCTTATAATAACTCTAATTATGGCACTAGATATGAACAAAATGAAGTTACTCTTGTGGATATCAATAAGAAAACCTCATACATTTTTTTCACCTTTAGTTTTAAGCTCATCTAAGATCATATGTATTATTAGGTTGCCGATTAAAGCCTTAAAAGTATCCTGAATGGATATATAGAATTAGTCACTTTGAAAAAAAATGTCCAGATTAAATACCATGATTTCAACACCAAAAACTTTCGGTCGACACGACAGATTTACTCCGTTGATTATATTTTTAAAATGGGTTCTAAGACACACCGAATTGTAAATTATCCGAGCTAGAAAATGTTCAAGACTATTTTTATGTTTGATGTATGTATATAATTGTCATAAGTCGACGGTGTCACACCCATGTTGTATCATATGATGTATACGGTGATTATAAGCTGAAAAGTTTGTTCATAAATTCATATTCTCATGAATGAAACTATGTTAAAATCATATCACCTATCCCTTACTTTCTATCATCTAACCTATCTTTCATAAAAATCTCTCCCTCCATACCTGCAATCCACGTCCAATTGTCCGTCTCCGTTGATTATTAAGGTGAGGCCTCCAGGGATATCTACATTGCATTTTCGGCTTTTCAAGATGCACTGTCTTTGATTACGGGCGTTCACATCTTCATTTGCATCTGTCATGTTAACCATTAGTCATTAAATAACACTTGCAAGTGGCCATTAAGTCATGCGACATGACATTTTATTTGATTTTACACTGGGAAAAAACGCAAAAAAATTTTAAAGAGAAATATTCTAAACATCTGAAGGAGCGAAGAAGGAAATCAATCAGGAGGCAGGTTATCTTTGACAAGGATCAGAAAAGCGATAAACAGTCGTACCATCACTAGTAAATACTAAGAAATCACCTTGAGAAAGATTTTAATGAACATAGCAAAATGAGCTTGTGCAACTACAACATCGATGACACAACAGTTAATCATACAGTGGTCGATACGGAGGACCTGACGACCCCCTTTGGAAGTTTCCTTAAAAATCCTTAAAATGGATAGAGAAAAAGGTGGATGAACCCAAACCCCCATTGAATCCGCCATCGTCACCATGCTTGCAATGTACACTATAGTCATCAGAATCATGATTATAATTTTCTGAACAACTCACCAATGACAGATAGGAATAGTGCCCCGAGAGCTAGAGAAGCCAATACGTTCATCGTTGACTCGTGTTCCCAGCGCGACTGTGTCCTTTTAATGCTGGTCACCCTTTTTGATCTCTGAAATACTCTGATAGGTTAAGTGATGTATGGCTTTCAGTAAATTGCCCATTGTAAAAATTCTTTTAATCTTGAAAGGTCATGCAAGTTTATCCATATATGAAGGTCATGTAACATCCGGAAATTTTACGTTAAAATTTCTCCTGCTGGTAGTTTAACTCGTTTGAACATTATTTCTTAAATGCCAACATTGCTTTTATTTGACATATCCCGCCCTACTTTACTAAAGAATGTAATACAATGTAGTGTCGATGTATATAGAGAAAGCACAACTCCGTTGACCACTGGTCACCAAGGTTCAGTTAGAAGAGTATTGTTTGAAATTTGAATATATCTGAATATTCACAGGATTTATCAGTTATATAAATTGAACTTTGAACGGTTGAGCGTCAGTCAAATTTAGCAGCATGATTGCATAAGGCGAGCGTCACAATATTGAAGAAGCATTCCATTAATTCTTTATCTGTCATAAATTACCTATTTCTGAAAACTGAATGCTATTTAAACAAAATCGGTTATGATTTGAAGACATTCCTGTTCGGGAAAGTAAAAGGGGATAACAAAAATTAAACCAGAAAATACTCGAATCCGTTCATTTCTTCATAAGTTCTTCCAATAGATTTCAATACTTAATACTTAAAACGTGCAGTATAGTTTTCATTACATAAAAATCTTCTCATCATTGTCTTTAATATGTATGATATACTTGTACATTGTTCTTAATTGATCTTGTTGATTTCTTAAATCCATACTCGTGAAATGTATTCTCTACCAATCCCTATTCAACTGATTAAAATAGGTTTACATAAGGCAAAAAACATAGGCAAGTGTCAACTTTTAAAGAGCTACTCCGTGATTTTCATAACATGTTATTAACCTTTGATACGAACGTAAATGTTATATATATATGTAGTGATATAAAATCAAAACATCTTAACTCTCCATGTCCAAAAGACATATGTATGACAAATACTGGTTTTCCATGAAAATCTAAAAACAGCCTTATAAAAGCACAGAGGTGTAGATATCACGTCCAATATACATGTATACTAGTTATATAACCTAACAAACACTTTCAACTCCTAACTGCCCTCCTGGCTGCATGTTTTAGATAAGTCTAAAAAAGTTACGTTTGACTATTTGACGCGCGCCACTGTCCGGTTTTCGATCATAAATGCTACATTCTACTTCATATTGTCACTGTAAAAAACCAACAAGCTTTAACATGTGTATTTTTGGTAAGAGTCGATACTTCGCGATTAAATGACACTATTGATTAAGTTTGGCATATATGACACCAACAACTCACGGAGTGGCTCTTTGATATTCCGTAAGGTATATGTCTTTATACTTCGTGTTCCCGACATTACCAAGCACAGATTCTATGAAATTTCAATTTAAAACTCAACCCCGATTCATATCAAACTTATATTGACTATTTGACGCGCGCCACTGTCCGGTTTTCGATCATAAATGCTACATTCTACTTCATATTGTCACTGTAAAAAAACAACAAGCTTTAACATGTGTATTTTTGGTAAGAGTCGATACTTCGCGATTAAATGACACTATTGATTAAGTTTGGCATATATGACACCAACAACTCACGGAGTGGCTCTTTAATATTCCGTAAGGTATATGTCTTTCTACTTCGTGTTCCCGACATTACCAAGCACAGATTCTATGAAATTTCAATTTAAAACTCAACCCCGATTCATATCAAACTTATATTTATACTTTTGAGGAAGGGCATCCCATTTCTTAGGGTTTCTCTTCTTGGATAACGATATTTCAACGAATGACCCAATCATCGCAATGTGTAATGTGCAATGTGAAATTACAACAGATTCTCTGCAATGTAAATTGCAAAATTTAGGGCCATTATCGCATTATGCATGTACTCGTGTATTGAAAATTACAACAAATGTCCCCTTGTTTGAAAGCTGCAAAATTGGGGCCATACGAATTATCGCAATTTGCTCTTGTTCTTGGAAATCTGAGTCCTTGGAAATCTGTGTTCTTGGAAATTTGTATAATAAGAAAATAAATTATAACGAATGTACCACTAAAAAAGTTGAGAAATTGACATAGCAGAACAAATAATCATATGTCAACATGAGTTTCCCCTTCTGTAAATAGTGAATTCAAACAAGAGCAATGTGTAAAAGGCATCGAGCCATCAAATATTTGCTGTTGACGATCGAAATATTGTCTCTAGGGTATGAAACGGAGCAATCCGATTTGAAAACGAAGTATATGACATATACATCTTGTTTCATTTCATTCAAAATGTTATCCCAATATACATGTAATTGAGAATCAATCGTATCACCTGGTAAGATTGGTTTTAATAGTTTACAATATTTTCTTTCCCTGAACTTTGCGAATTGGGAAAAAGAATAATATAGATTGTGAAATCAGATGTTAGTCTGTCAGGTTGCAAATGGATAATCAGTCAATGTGAAATATAACGTTTTAGAACGGTATAGACATCAATTTATGTTATAATCTTAACACTTTTTTTCATTATCTGTATCGTTGAGCGACATAGAAAGAAACTATGATCTGTTGTTCTTAATAACATTCCATATGTTGTTCTTAATAACATTCCATATGTTGTTCTTAATGACATTCCATATGTTGTTCTAAAAGAGCCACTCCGTGAGTTGTTGGAGTCATATATGCCAAACTTAATCAATGGTAGTATGGACGAAGTATGGACTGTTACCAAAAAGAACCACTTTAAAGCTAATTTGTTTTGTACAGTGACAGTATGAAGGTAGAACGTCGCAATTATGATCGAAAACTGGACAACTGTGCGCGCGTCAAATAGTCAAATATAATTTTGGAGACTTATCTAAAACAGCCAGGAGGGCAGTCAGGAGTTGATAGGGTTTGTTAGGTTATATAAATAGTATCCATATATATTGGACGTGATATCTACACCTCTGTGCACTTATAAGGCTGTTTTTAGATTTTCATGGAAAACCAGTACTTGTCATATGGACATGAAAAGTTAAGATGTTTTGATCTTATACCACCACATATGACATTTAAGTTCGTATCAAAGGTAAATAATATGTTATGCATTTCACGGAGTTGCTCTTTAATAACAGTCCATGCCATTGCAGGTTAGAATTCCACTTGAAATATGAATCAACGAGCCTTGATTTCAAGTCATGGTAGTGATGGTTTTGGGAAATATATCATTCTTAGAGGCATAGACTATGTTGTTTGGGTCCAACAACAATATGACGAAATTAGTAAATGGTTCTCTTTAATCGAAAATTAGCATCATAATGCTAATGCATTCAGTATAGTGACTGATCCGTTCCAGTTTGCGTACAGACCTAGAAGGGGCGTAGAAGATGCTAAACTCTGTATTCTAAATAGCGTGTATAAGCATTTAGAGCTTCCAAAATTATATGTGAGAATTCTTTTCGTAGACTTTTCTTCTGCATTCAGTACTATCCAGCCACACATATTGTTAGAGAAACTTTATTGATTAAACTTATTATGGATTGAGAACTTTTTAACTTTTAGACCTCAGGTTGTAAAGGTTAACTCCGCAAGGTCTTCTATCTTGTATACAAATACCGGAGCCCCTCAAGGTTGTGTCCTTTCACCGGTTTTATTCACTCTCTACACCAATGACTATGTTAGTTGTAACCCTGACAGTCTGACAGTAAAATTTGCTGACGATACTGCGTTAGTTGAACTCCTTCAAGAAAATGAACTTTCTCATAGAGAAACTGTTAATCATTTTGTAACTTGGTGTGAGAACAATTTCCCCATGTTGAATGTCTAAAAAATTAAAAACTCATCATAACTTTCAGGAACAACCCACAAATATCAAGCCCTGTCTAAAATAGTTCCAACGTTGACATTGTAAATGAATACAAGTACCTTGGCACAATAATAGATAGTAAATTAAATTGGAATGCTAATACTGATGCAGTTTTCAAAAAGTGTTAACAAAGATTACATTTCATGCGCAAGCTACGATATTTTAACGTAAATGAACGTGTTTATAATTGTTGTTTTTTTTGAGAGCATATCAAATCTTTTTTTCCAATGTTGACATGGCTCGTTATCTATTGTTAACAAGTTTCGCTTGGAAAAAGTTATTCAGATTACTGGGGAAATTGCCGGAGTTTCTTTAAAAAATTTATCATATCTTTATGATAAAAGAATTTTGAATTTTATATCTTTGATATAATGTAATGTCTTTGTTTTAAAAAATGCCAACAGAGACTCTACTCTATAAGGAAATTAAGACCTTTTGATGTTGATGTGAAATTGATGAAAATATTCTACACTTGCTTAGTGCAAAGCGTTCTTTCTTATGGCATTCAGTGTTGGTACGGCTCTCTCTGTCTTCAAAATAGAAACAGGATAATCAAGATTGTTAATATAAGCTCAAAGATTGCTGGCACCATACTTGAACATCCTGCGTCAATATATGATGAAAAAATGCTAACTCATGCACGTAAAATTATTTCTGATCCAACACATGTCTTACACTCAGAATATTCTCTTTTGCCATCTGGAAAACGTTTTAATGTTCCTTACCATAGGTCAAATCGAACCAGGAAATCATTCATACCCTCGAGTATTACAATTTTAAACAAGAGTTCTGAACATTTTTAATGATGTCAAAACTGCTTTGTGCGGCTTGTGTAATTATATAAATATGTGTGTGTGTTGTTGTTTTGTTTTTTTTGTATCTATATTGCATTGCATAGTATTATCCTTCCATAGTATTGAATTCTTATTGTTAAGTTTTACATGTATCTTGTCATGCTCTGTTGGATGTAAGAAGAATTCCCTTCTGGGTAATAAAGTGTTGTGTTATCTTATCTTATCTTATCTTTATGTATTGTATGTATGTTCCTGTATGTTCAAGCTCTGTAATGATACAAACTGAATTCCCTTCGGGGTATTATTATTATTATTATTATCATTATCATCACCATCATCATTATTATTGTCTAAACAGGACAAATTCGACACTTCTGATCGAAAACCAGACAATAGCAAATTTTGAAATTTAATAAGAAAGTATAATTTCAGCATTTTAACAATAGAGATGAAACTTTAGAAAGGTGATTTCAACTTTTTTCTAGGCTACATACAAAAACTTTTGAAACACTATGTCAATTCAAATTATTCAATATAATATTATTTAATAAATTTAATATTTATGAGTGGTTGTTCTGATCAATTACATTATTTGCTTTCAAGCGTTTAACAAATATAATTTATATAAACTCTTGATTTAGATTTAGATAAACTTTGCTTTATAGTTTGAATATTTTCTTTGTAATATTTAGAATATCACATTAACTATATTAAGTGTTTGTGATGAAGTTTGTTTCCGAACATTTCGGGTTAATGACATCGACAAATATAGATGTTGTTGTCGATTTTACAACTGTTTTATTTCATATGTTTTGCTATTTGGGTAGGATTTAGACATAACACGAATTGTTTTTGTTTATTTTAGTCTTTCGTTTTAATGTTACGTTCTCAAAAATAAAGATTTTGCATGATTGATATTGAATATACATCAATATGACATTTGATGACATATGACATATGTGTAGAAATATTAGCAATCCTAATACGAAATAATAACGACATAAAAGGTATTAAAGTAGTAAATATAGAATATCTACTTTCACAATATGCTGATGATACAACTTGTACTCTTGATGGTTCTGAGAGATGCCTCTATGCTGTACTTCAAACTTTAAACTTCTACGCTCGATTTTCTGGCTTAAAGGTGAACACAGACAAAACAAAACTTATTTGGATTGGCTCAAAAAAAAAGATCAAAAATGAAACTATGTCAAAACTGGAAACTGGATTGGAATCAGGAGCCTTTTAAATTGCTTGGTATTACGTTTTCCACTGATCTAGAAGAAATGGTTAACATGAATTATGAGAGCAAACTAAAACAATGTGAAACTTTGATGACGATATGGTCAGTGCGTAATATATCTCCTATAGGGAAAAACACGATTCTTAAATCACTGATACTTCCAAAACTCAACCACTTATTCTCTGCACTTCCCAACCCACCGGATGCAACTATTGAAAAATTCCAAAAAAAATGTTTTAATTTCATTTGGGGTAATAAACCAGACAAGATAAAAAGATCCCAAATGATATGTGATACAGAAGATGGTGGAATTAAATGTCCGAAAATAAGCGAGATGATTTATTCTCAGAAATTAGCAATGGTAAGGAGAGCCTTTATTTCGCAATCCAAGTGGCAAAATCTATTTTTTAGAAATACCCCAACAATTAAGAAACAAAGTGTTTATGAGATAATGAGTAAAGAGCATAAAACAAATATCCTTTCACGTACAAACAATCTATTTTACAAAGATATTGTAAAATGTTGGTGGATGTTCATAGATGAGCTAAATAAAGGTATACTAACAAATGATGACATCATGTCACAACCGGTTTGGCTAAACGACAACATACAAGTGGGGCATAAAACTGTCTTTATAAAAAAAACTTAATGATAAAGGCCTAAGATTTATAAATGATTTCATAGACCATGACGGGCAATTTTATACCCATAGAGATTTCTGTAATATATACTCAGTTGATGCTAATTTTTTGGATTATTTAGGTATTGTACAATCTATCAAAAAATACTGCCATAAAAAAAATATTGTTAACTTGTGCAAGATTTCTAACCCATTGATTCCCTTTCACTTGGCCAATTTGCTGAAATATTCGAAAGGATCCCAAAATTATTATAAAATATTAATGCAAAAGCAAATGGTTATGAATCAACATTTTACAAAATGGGAACATACATTCGGCCATGACATTTGTGAACGTGAACGTTCAAGCTATAATTTAGCGGCATTTAAATGCACCAAGGCTACCAAATTTCAATGGTTCCAGTATCAGATCTTGCATCATATCTTACCTACTAATTCACGTCTATATAAAATGGGATACGTTGACAGCGACTTATGCTGTTATTGTTTGAAAGAAAAAGAGTCTATTGTTAACTTATACTGGGAATGCATCAATGTACGTCCCGTTTGGTATGAATTGAAAGAGTGGTTGTTTAACGAAGCTCAGATAAATGTTAACATATCCTTGGAAACTGTTCTTCTGGGTTACACTCAAAGAAATAATTATCCTTTAAACATAATCATAATAATTATCAAAAACGTCATTTTTAACAGAAGAGCACAGCACAAGAAACCAGATTTCAATGATATCAAACGGGAACTTGCCAAATACTATGAACTAACAAAATATGCAGCAACAATATCTTCTGATGTTAATAACTTCAACAAGTTTTGGTCAATTTGTCATTTGCTGTTTAGATAAGATAAGATAATCTTTTGATGTATGCGCAACTCTGTAAAATGCAACAAAAATAAAAAATTATAAAAAAAAAAAAAATTTGATGCCCAGAATTTGATATGTCATAACTTCAGTTCATTCATTTTTGTCTAATGACATTGAACAAAAAAACATAAGAAGCTTTATAGGGAAGAGTATTATCTTACTTATCTAAACAATGCTTCTTATTTAATTGCATATTGATGATAAATTTATATCCGATCCGAACACTTTATCATTTTGGTTATAGGAAGTGATACACATATTAAACGAAACTTTTAAATAAACTATCTGTCAATATATATAAATTCATACATATATTTGTATATGTGGGTCAAATAAATAAGAAAAACCTTTCCACTCAAAAATCCTAGGTACGAGAAGCGTCCATAAAATAACAATTTCCAACTGACTTTCGTTTGCATTTATAAGGTTTACGTACATATATTCATTAAAGCTTTGATAGGATATCATTTAATGTCATATTTTAAGTTATCAACTCTAAATTCATAGGAATGCCATTGGAAAGAAAAAAGAAACAAATTGAAAATTGAATTTATTAAAGGCAAGGCATAAATCTTTTTATAAATCTTTTGGTTATCTCATAACCAGTGTATTTGAATAAACATTAGTGTTTGTAATTAAATCAATACCAAAACAATTGACTAAAATTCTGAATGCAAATTGAATATCATTTAAACGTTAATACTTGATATACAAATTTATATTTGATGTACAAATTTATATTTGATATACAAATTTATATTCGATGTACAAATATTTGATGTACAAATTTATGATTGATAAACAAATTTATATTTGATATACAAATTAATAATTGATGTATACAAATTTATATTTGATATACAAATTTATATTTGATACATACATTCATATCTAATATGTGTGGATATATCTTTGAGTGAAAAATATGAATTCAATGAACAAATAGAGTCAACATAATTAACTCATAGAGGAGGAATAATTCACTTTATGAAACATATTTAATTTTTCCATATTTCTCAAGCTTATCAATGCAGGATGCATGTAAACTTAAATGCTATCACAATAAAAATGCTATAATAGGTCAATATTTAGTAAATACTGCAAAATGTCATTAAATATCACAATCTTTATGAATACAACCTTTAAAAAAATACAGCTAAATTTTTAGTAAAAGCACAATGAACAAATCAGATAATTTTCCTTAGTAAAAATAGAGCCATGGGCTCTGTAGCTCATCAGACTTTGATAGAAATAGGTGTTGTGGTTTAGACCATGGGGTCATGGGCAGTGTAGGAAAGATAGCCTGTCCCAACGTCCGAGTTATTCACAATCAAATAAAAAAGGCCCATTGCCCTTTTGGGGTCAAGGGGTCACCGAACCTACAATTCAGAATCCCCATTGTCCAAGGAGTCTACACACAACTATTAAGCTATCAAGACCTTTTGGAACTGGAGAAGAAGATGAAAGTAGGATTTTAAGGTTTTGACCCCTGTGACCCCATTTGGGGTCAAGTGGTCACCAAACCTACAATTTAGAATCCCCAGTGCCCAAGGAGTCTTCACACAATTTTTCAGCTCTCTAGACCTTTTGGAACTAGGGAAAAAGGTGAAATTAGTTTTTTTAGGTTTTGACCCCTGTGACCCCATTTGGGGTCATGGGGTCACCAAACCTACAATTTAGATCCCCGTTGGCCAAGGAGTCTACACACACCTTTTCAGCTCTCTAGACCTTTTGGAACTAGGGAAAAAGATGAAATTAGGTTTTTCAGGTTTTGATCCCTGTGACCCCATTTGGGGTCAAGTGGTCACCAAACCTACAATTTAGAATCCCCAGTGCCCAAGGAGTCTTCACACAATTTTTCAGCTCTCTAGACCTTTTGGAACTAGAAAAAAAGATGAAATTAGGTTTTTTAGGTTTTGACCCCTGTGACCCCTACAATTTAGAATCCCCGTTGGCCAAGGAGTCTACACACACCTTTTCAGCTCTCTAGACCTTTTGGAACTAGGGAAAAAGATGAAATTAGTTTTTTTAGGTTTTGACCCCTGTGACCCCATTTGGGGCCATGGGGTCACCAAACCTACAATTTAGATCCCCGTTGGCCAAGGAGTCTACACACACCTTTTCAGCTCTCTAGACCTTTTGGAACTAGGGAAAAAGATGAAATTAGGTTTTTTAGGTTTTGACCCCTGTGACCCCATTTGGGGTCATGGGGTCACCAAACCTACAATTTAGAATCTCCAGTGCCCAAGGAGTCTACACACAACTATTCAGCTCTCTGGACCTTTTGGAACTGGAGAAGAAGATGAAAATAGGTTTTTCAGGTTTTGACCCCTTTGACCTCATGGGGTCACAAAATCTACAATTTAGAATCTCCAGTGCCCAAGGAGTCTACACACAACTTTTCAGCTCTCTGGACCTTTTGGAACTGGAGAAGAAGATGAGAATAAGTTTTTCATGTTTTGACCCCTGTGACCCCATTTGGGGTCATGGGGTCACCAAACCTACAATTTAGAATCTCCAGTGCCCAAGGAGTCTACACACAACTATTCAGCTCTCTGGACCTTTTGGAACTGGAGAAGAAGATGAAAATAGGTTTTTCATGTTTTGACCCCTGTGACCTCATTTGGGGTCATGGGGTCACAAAATCTACAATTTAGAATCTCCAGTGCCCAAGGAGTCTACACACAACTTTTCAGCTCTCTGGACCTTTTGGAACTGGAGAAGAAGATTAAAATAGATTTTTAAGGTTTTGACCCTTGTGACCCCATTTGGGGTCATGGGGTCACAAAATCTACAATTTAGAATCCCCATTTGCCAAGGAGTATGCACATAAAATTTCAGCTCTCTAGAGTCATTGGTTCTGGAGAAGAAGACGAAAAAGTGAAAAGTTTACGGACGGATGGACGGATGGACGGACGCCGGACGCCTTGCCATGCCATAAGCCCATCGGGTCTTTCAGACCTGATGAGCTAAAAATGAATGCATTGATAAAATGAATCTGTTCATTGTCAGCCAATGAAGTAAAAACATTGATGTAGAATTCAAAATCATTATAATAAACATAATTATGCAATGAATCAGAATTTGTTTTGCGTAGATAAATTGAATTGGTTAGTCTATGAAGTCAATGTATAAGTAAAAGTACAATCAACATATACATGCTTTTAACTATGTAAGTAGCATACCAAATGGTCACATGAACATCTCTTCCTCTTTTAAAGTAAATTTATTCAGAATGATTAAAATCCATAATGCAAGTTTAGGTACCTTGAAACACTGCAATATTCATGATCGAAATAGCTGCCTCCCCTCGAGCCAATAACTGGTAAATTTCAGTCAGGGCATGTTAGTGAAGAGGTCAGCAAGCATCTGGCTTGTGTGAGTTTAGATGAAGTATTTAAACATTGAAAGGATTGTCAGATTTTATGGTAGATATTTCAAACCACAAACCTGACAGCTATGAAGGTTTGAACTTATTTTACTGGTGTGGAATTATATGTTATTATAACTTCAAGATAAATGGTTTGATTTTCAAAACAGAAAGAACTTTCATTTTTACATTATACAGAATGCAAAGTAGCTTGGTCGTTGTTATTTTGTCCACTTGATGATGGCATCAAGAACATTTTACAATTCTCTTTTCTCTCATAACTCTTTTTTATACATAAGGAAAAACCAGTAAACACAAACAAAGCAGAGATCGAACAAATTGGTGCAATCTCATTAAAACCAGGTCACAACTGACGCTCGTGTTTCATCTGGAAAGTGTTCCATTAGGACCACCGAATGGATAAGGTACAAATGTTGTTAAAAGTTTGATTAACAATTAATGTGGTCATACCATCTCCGAATTCAAAGTAAGATATTTTTAAACTATTGCCATCAACTGGTGCTGTTAGTGTTGATGAGAACTGAACAACAAGTGAGGCAACCATCAACCTTGAAGAACTCTGAGAATGGGACATCGATTGTCTCCCCCTTGATGCTCTTCTTCAGGATCTGTATTATTAAAATATAATAAAAATAAATTGTATCACAAACAAATTTAAAGGTTGCAGTGTATTTAATTGAATGACAGGGACTATGGTTTATATTGTTGTACATTTCTTATGAATACTACTGAAAATTTCTCTACAAATATCTTAAATTATTTGTATGACATTTATGCAAATTTGCTTGCATAAGAAGGGATGATTTTAATGTTGCAGTTCATTTCATCTCATGATAAGCACTATGGGTTATATTGCTGTACAAACCTTTTCAATATAATTGAAAAAGTCTTAAAAATGTGTAAATTTATTCATAGGACACTTATGCTTATTTGCCAGCAAAAAACTGTTGAGGAGATGCAGCAAGGCCTATTTAAGCCAACGATTGAGACAACTGAGACTTACCGGTATGTGTTGCATGGGAAGTCTAAGTGGAACTGTCACATGGTTGATATCTCAATGGAGTGTTTGCTGTAAGGACTTACTTAATGGTCATCAATGTATCAGTTTCCTGTTACTGTAAACTTTGAAATCTATGTTCGATATGGTATTGCTAATACTTACGTTAGAACTTTTCAGTCCCATTTCTTCTACTGATTTCATGATAACATGGTCGTTTATTCTCAACACATTGGTTGCAGTCTTGTGCTCCACCTCTACGAAATCGTACTTGAACTTGGCCTTAGTCTTGATTTGCTGTGAGCAAAATTACATATGTATATACGATATATAGTACATTTTTACCTCCATCTAACAGACAGCGTTTTTTCTTTTCCTATTAAATATGTTACTAATTTTTACCAGTAACCAGAGTTTAAAATCATGTTTCAACATATTAACTGATTATCAAACTTTATGAACATAAACATGTTCAAGAATTTTCTTGATATCTTTTTTATAACCACAATCCTTTTATTTATAATCTAAACTATCAAGTTGATTTTTTAACATCAATATCAAATCAGAATAAAATCTGCCTATCTATCCAATATTTGCAAAGTGATAATAACAAAGAGTCCTGGTTAACTAGTCAAATTGGTCATCACGATTTACAGCAAAATTGAATGACAAATCAAAAATCTGCATGCATTATTCCCGCCCCGCTGACCTGATAAAAGATTCTTAAACCATACCTCTGATACAAGTCTCCCTTCCTCGTCTGTTCCTATGACTAGCTGGCTGTCCCCACACACCGTGGCTACTGTCTTGAGGTGGAGAGACTCTCCTATAGATATGCCTGTCACTGGGTACTCTGGAAACGCTGCCTGTAAGCACTGGATACCTCTAGAATTGGTTCGAGCTGATTCCCCAACCAGAATCTCCTGACCTGTTGGCACAAACATTGGGGTTTAGGGCAGGGAGGATACCCCTATCTATTTCTTTCTATCTTCATGCTAAATGGTCAATTTATAAGTGGACTGTTCCTGGTTGAACAGATGATTTAGGCCCTTGTTAATGTATAATACTTCTCAAAACTTTAAGGGACGCAAACCTTAAAGAGCCACTCCGTGAGTTGTTGGAGTCATATATGCCAAACTTAATCAATGGTGTCATTTGATCGCGAAGTATAGACTGTTACCAAAAAGAAAATTTTTAAAGCTAATCTGTTTTGTACAGTGACAATATGAAGGTAGAACGTCGCAATTATGGTAGAAAACTGGACAATGGCAGGGTCAAATAGTCAAACGTAATTTAGAAGACTTATCTAAAATAGCCAGAAGGGCAGTTAGGAGTTGATAGTGTTTGTTAGTTATATAAATAGTATCCATGTACTGGACGTGATATCTACATCTCTGTGCATTTATAATGCTGATTTTAGATTTTCATGGAAAACCAGTATTTGTCTTACATATATTTTTTGGACATGAAAAGTAAAGATGTTTTGAATTTCTATCACCACATATGACATTTAGGTTTGTATCAAAGGTAAATAATATGTTATGAAAATCTCAGAGTGGCTCTTAAGGGGTGTATTTTCCAAGGACCCCTCATCTTAATCAGAATCAAGCAATTGGCAGTGCCTGAAGGAGAGAGCTTAAGTATTAGCTGAGGAAATGCAGTGAAGACAATCAGGTATTGTAGGAAGCTTGGGACACATAATTATACCATGATGGAGTAAGATGATTGCCTAAAGAATAATCATAGCCGTATGAGTGGTTATGGGACATGTATACAAGCTGAAATGCTGTATAAAGTTCTGAAGTGCTTATGTCTAGAATCAAGTTCTGAAATCTGACAACATGTATGTGCTTCCCTGATGGTTGTTGATGACCCACCCCCCCACCCCCCCCAAATATTAATGGGGGGTGGTTCAGAGGGTAGGACCTACCCCACACTCTTTGATTTTTTTCAAAAATCTAATGTAAAACGGGTGACCCACAAGAATTAAGGCAAAGCCCTCCCCTAGTCCTGCTTCATGACTGTGTATATATAAGAAACTTTTATACAGTCTAGGTCCACATTCAGCCAGTCTAGATTGACTGAATGAAATTAGGAGCCCAAAGAAAAAATATATTATGGATGAAGGAACAGAAAATTTAGTATCTGCTTAGTCATAACAATGAACCAGGTTGGGACGACAATTACAGTTAAGTCAATAAAGGTAACAAATTATTTTAATTTTGATGTACCTGTGAACAGGACATCCCCTCCATCAACCTGCGCATCTGGTTCATTCATTTCAATTATCTCTGGTCCATCCTTCAAGTTCTTCAGGGCTGTTCTCATTGCATCTACCTAAAAAGAAAAACTGATGGTGATGAAAATATAATGAAAATATTTTTTTTTTCCTAGAATAAATTAATTTTGTTAAAAAATGGAAGGAGGTTGGCAACAAAATGTTTACAAAGTAATAAGAAATAACTAGGTAACTTTGGTAATTTTGTTGAAAAATATGTCCTAAATCTTATTATTTCATACAAAATCAATGTTACCACAATATTTATAAAGAAAAATGTAAAATAAAATTCATACTTAAATAAGAGTCAATTGCAAACATTATATTTTACCAGAAGACTGCAGATATATTCACAAGTTATCGTACAATATAAGATTCAACATCCTTAAAAAGATAAAGATTTTTATCAATCAAAGGTGATTTACTTCATTATCCAAATGGAGAATATCAAACAAAAAATGTATTTTTTTTTACATACAATAAAATGTCCCAGGTTAATTATTATTACAGAGGGATTTTGGAATAATAATTTCAATTTGCATATAAACTTTGTTATAATATCATTATGAATTTTTACTAAGTACCAAACCTTTGACACTTTTAAAAATACTTTGGCAAAACAAATGCTAAACACGAGAGAAATAGAACCTCAAAGAGTTAATAAACGGGTAAAAATTCGGTCAAAGAGGTCAAGTCAATAACCTGACCCTTGAACTCTCACCTCTCCCCTCCGAGAAGGGTGACCAAGTCTTGTAAGCAATGCACGTGCTCCGATCACAACTGCCGTGTCTTCAACGAAAGTGCAGTCTGGAAATTGTTCATCAGCCTCCAATATAACTGGAGTTACGCCGCATAATTTCAAAGTGTCCACATATTTCGCCCACTGTTTCTTCGCAAGCGGAAGATTTACCTCAGTCGATCCGTCCATTCTTATTGCTTTGACAAAAACATCGGGCACTCGGCGAACAATGGCTGTGGTGAAGCGAAAAGCCATTTCGTCCCTTCTATCTGTATGACTTATATCTAAATGTATGTCGTTAAGACCGATGCTGTCACATGAAAGATTTACAGTGACTCCGAGAGCGGAACAAGGCTAGTTTTTAACCCGCTAACCCCGTTATAATATACGGGTCACTATGACATGCACTCAGCAAATCATCCAATCAGATTGCTCGTTATTGTATCGGTCCCGGAGATACCGTGAAGTAACAGAATCATCAATGAATACCCGTGTGAAATATGTATCTTATCACATCCGTGTGTATATTTCAGTTATATCAATAATATATAATACATTACTCTGGTTTGATTAGAAACACAAGTTGCGATGATTTTCCCCTCGAATTTATAATTTCCAAAGCTGATTAATTGTTTTTACAGGTGAATTTCAAGTAAAGACAAACAAGAACATATTCATAAATGTTTCGATGAATTCTGGTCAATTGAATTAACTAGATAACGGAGGTAGGTATTACAAGGCTACCGCATTCATTTAGCACTGAATAATGGATCAGCTTGTATATTAGGCTACTTATGTTTTATAACTGAATATTGTCTCTTCCGAAATGTATAACAACAACTGGGTTTATGCCCTGACCACTTTACACGGGTCATGCAGTCTATTTTTGTGTTTTATAGGCCTACATTTCAGCGGAGGCACGTGCAGCACGAGAAACTCATGCCTGTCCACAAGCACGGGAGACATCGATATAAATGGATCTTTTACGCCCTGGTTTGATGTCAAGAGTGGCTTGAAACAAGGATGTTTGCTCTCCCCGCTGATGTTTAACCTTTTTATCAATGACCTTTTAACCTCTGTTGTGGCCCTGGAGCTTGGAATAACTATCAATGATGCTAAAGTTGGAGTTATGGCATATGCAGATGACATCATCCTTTTAGCCGAATCTGAAGCTGATCTCAACCTAATGTTGGACTGTCTAGACGTTTGGTGTCAAAATAACAAGATGACTATAAACAGTGAGAAGTCAAAGGTCATACACTTTAGAAACCCATCTGTCCCAAGAACCAACCAGACATTCACGTGTGGCACTGTCTCTCTAGATGTAGTGGAATGTTACAACTACTTGGGACTGCTTTTATCGGAATTTCTAGACTACAGCAAGATGGCAAAGTCTGCAGCATGTTCCGCTAGTCGAGCCCTTGGCTTACTCATTTCGAAGTACAAGTTCCTAGGTAACATGCAATACAAAACGTATACAACACTATTCGATACCATGGTTTGGTCAGTCCTGGATTACGGAGCAAGTATTTGGGGGACACGTCATTATTCATGCATAAACGCTGTGGAAAACAGAGCGAAGCGCTTCTTTCTGGGACTTAGAAAATTTGCTCCAAATGGTTCGGTTGGAGGAGACATGGGTTGGACCCCACCCATCGCCCGACAGTGGTATGCTGTGAGCAGACTTTACATGCGACATAGAAATATGGATAATCGACGTGCAACTCATCGGATTTGGTTATGGTCTGAACAATGGGCGGTGAGGAGAAAACGGAACTGGATGTATCGGGTTAGACAGAAGTTTGCCGAGCTCGGTCTTAGGCACTATCTAGATCAGCAACACGTATACTGTCCTAAACATGTAACTAGAACTGTGAAGAGTAATGTGCAGCAAGATTTTATTAACCAGTGGAAGATGACAGTAACTCAGCCACAGAGTGTGTCAGGTAGAGGAGGAAACAAGCTTAGATTATACGCCCGCTTCAAGGACTCCTACACTACAGAACAATATGTTACAGCTCCAATCCCGAGATCACACAGAAGCGCGCTTGCCAAGTTCAGAAGCGGAGTCGCACCACTTAAGATAGAAACAGGCCGCTATAGTAACACCCCTACTGAGGAAAGAACATGTTTCGTATGCACAGAATCCGTTGAAGATGAATGCCATGTCTTGCTGAGTTGCCCGCTATACGATGATATCAGATATGAATTAATAAGGCAATGTGAAATCATGAGCGAAGACTTCGCCGGATGTCAGGATGTTGAACGTGCTAGTTTTATTTTATCAAACCCTGTGATATGTGCTTTAACTGCCAAAACCTGCGCCTATATTTTAAAACGACGAAAATGTTTCCTTTACCCCGTTCAATAATGCTTTTATCAATTTATATGTATATATTTTTATAATCCTATGTGATATATACTGTGTATTTTACCTGCATCATATCTAACAGTTTACAGTATTTTTTACGACATTATTATATACATATCTTTATTTTTAAAAAATTAATTTTAAAGAGATGTAATTTTGTATTCTGTGTATATATATATCTAATATATATATATTTATATCTTAATAGTCTCTCATAACTCTTTATAGAGTGGCTCATTGCATTTTTGTAAAACAAATTTTATGTTGTTTACTTTCTCTGCATTTTGTATTTTATGTAATGAGGTGAGACTTAAATAAACTATCTGTCTGTCTGTCTGTCTGTCTGTCGATACAGGTCATATACAATCTGGGCAACGATGACGCAATAAAACTCGCTTTTCACTAATTGAAGTAACGTAGCTCTAATTAAGGAGGTGACATACACGTAATTCCACTTTTGAATTGGAGGTTGGTCATTTATGAACACGTTACGAGTGATACTTACCGATGTCACTTTATGAGTATGTTTATAACAGCACATATATCGGAGCTTGATATGTCTAAGTGGATTATCTTGTTATATTATATTGTATATGACCTGTATCGATGTCTCCCGTGTTTGTGTGCCTGTCTTACCTGCCTGATAATAGATTATAGTTTCTCTGAGGAAAGACTCGACATTGGTAATTTATTTAGAAAAATACCCCTGAGTTATTTTGCATCATTTTACTATCATCATGTTGTAAGCATTTGGGTCTCTAAGTGTACACGATTCGCGTGTGTAAATTGCTCACCCGAAAACAACAGGAAATCTCACAGTCTTAACAACTGTTTAAACATATCTAAAGTCATCCAAGCAACTCAAACCTCCGGTAAATTGATGTTGAATATCTCTTTGATTGTTTGTATTGTTCCTAGCGAAAGACAGTGTTTTAATATGATGCTATGCGCACTATCCCATGCCATGTGTTTATCAATTACGACGTCTGCCAAATGTTGTGACAACAATCAGATTGGTTTAACAAGTCTTTTTTTGGCGGGTTCTCGATTTGCCGGACAGCCGACTTCTCCATTCAAAGTTACCGATGCGCGATAATCCATGAACAATAGGGGATTAACGTATAGTCTGTTTCGGATACATGTAACTAAAAGTCACTTTATTTTCATTTGAAATGAAACTTTTACTTTTGACTATATAGCCGGCAAGGCTTCCGTTAATCCGTTATCATAACATCAGCTGTCCGGCAAGGTGAGATATAACCCTTTTTTTTATAACACACAGGTGGCCGTTATGTAATCCTGTCGCATTCAATTTCAATTCTTGATTTAATGGTCTCTAATTATACCTTTTGAATTTTAACGCCTTGGACCCGCCAAGCGGAATGTATGTCCTGTCATAATGGCGTAACTCTTGGCATTCGACTGGTACTTAGTTTATTGTCACGGCGTCCAGTCATTTTGAACCAATGAACTTGTAGAATATATATTCTACCAATAGATTAAGAGAAGGAGATTTGGCTCATGCACTTCTACGGACGATGACACACATTTAAAAAAGTACATCGTGAATAACGGGTACCAACATTCTTTAGGATTACATAGGATGTTTCTAACGCTTGCGCCAGGTATGTTTTCCTGTCATTCATTGTTAAATTCAAAGACAGAGATATTGCAACACGGTGTGAGATGTTATACTAGATAAGAATATGATATGTCTATGTCAAACGAATCATCCAATAAATACTAAGTTGTTATGAAAGTGAAGTGTAACAAAATTATTTTTTCTATAGTCATTAAAAAAGTTTCTACATTGTCTCCCGTTTATTACAAAAAACCTTCATTTATTTCGAGACAATTTATAACTTCATATCGATAAATACATGTTGTAACACTACGTGATATCCCATAGTAATGGATCTCTCACCGACTAAGTTATTTACCTTTTTGATATAAACCCACCCAAGAAAACCGCGTCCAAGGATTGTCACAGTCCAATTAAGATGGATTTGACGACTGAGAGGGAAAGTTGATATCATGAAGCCGTTATATATCGTATTTTGGAATTCTTTCGGTCATGCTATTGCCTCTATTATGCTGTTGAATTAGCTTAAAAATACAGAGAAAATCAAAGGGCTGGACTTTCAGCTGACGCCTAGCACGTCACACACTGGGCGTGGCTTCGAGTCATGCTTCGGTGATTTTGTGTAAGCGTTCGCCAGTCTCATTAGGCGGCTATCCAAAACAGGGGTATAAAAGGTCTCCTAGTGGTCGAATTAAAGCGTATATTTTCTCATTTTTTTGGCTCTATTGATTCATATAAGTGAAGCGAATACAGATACTAATTTGTAATAATCAAATTAATGCGTTACTTCTCCTCTTTAAACCAGAAACTATCTGATTATGTCAAATGGTCCCTGATCCAATAAGAACACCTTGGCCTCAATCGCTAACTGTTACATAATTATTTCCTTCTTTGTAAATGATATTGTGGAAAGTTTGTCAGCTGATGGCCAAAGAGGTATCAATTTAGACTTAATGGAGCTTTTCATCTTATTATTTGCTGATGATATTGCACTTTTTGATTTTACAGTTAGAAGTCTACAAAAGAGGCTTGATAAGTTAGTTTCTTATTGTGACAAATGGAGACTGAATATTAATATTGAGAAAAGTAAAGTTATTGTCTTTAGAAATGCTGGTCGACTTAGACATTATGAAACTTTCCGTTTGAATGGTGAAGTGATTGAAATTGTTCCATCTTATAAATACTTGGGTGTCCATTTTTCTTCCTCTGGATCATGGTATATAACACAGAAAACTTTGGCTGAACAGGCAATGAAAGTATTAAATATCCTTAAATCATCGGTAAGGAATTTTTATAGTCTTCCGATAAAGGTTCTGCTCCATATATTTGACGTCAAAGTTCTGCCATTGCTACTTTATGGAAGTGAGATCTGGGGCTTTCATCAATCGCCATCTGTGTTGAATGTGCATGAAAGGTTCTGTAAACAGATTTTAGGTCTTTCTAGAAATACGCCGAACATCGCGGCGCTTGCTGAACTTGGTCGCTATTCATTAAAGGTAAATCAGTATGTCAAAATCATTAAGGATTGGGTTCGACTTTTGTCTCAAACTGAAAACACAATATTAAAAAAGGTGTATAATTATCAGTATGGTCTGGCTGAAAAGGGTTTAGATTGTTGGGCTTTTAAAGTGAAATCACTTTTGTCTACTTACGGGTTTGGTAATGTGTGGCAAAATCAACGTATCGGAAACATTTCGACGTTTGTAGAATTGTTCAAGCAACGATGTATAGACATAGACAATCAGTTATTCTCATCGGACATTAATTTGGTCTCAAAACTGGATTTTTATCGTAGGGTAAAAACATTTATAGAGTTTGAGTTTTATATTAGTAGTGTCAGTGTGAGACAGTTTCGTATTTTTCTTAGTAGGTTTCGCTGCTCTAATCACAATTTGATGATAGAATACGGTAGATATATAGGTCTTAAAAGGGACGATCGCCTTTGCCCGCTCTGTATTATACCTTATATTGAAAACGAATACCATTTTTGTTTAGTATGCCCTTTTTATAAGAAATTAAGAAATGATATTCTTCCAGAATATTTCAATACATATCCTTCAGAATTAAAGCTAGCCCAATTATTTACATCAAAGAATATTCTTGTTATCAACTGCCTCGCAAAATACTTATTTCTTGCTATGAAAAAAAGAAATAGATTTCTGTCAATTGTTACAACCAAAACTATCTAACTAGTTGACATCGATGTGTTGATAATGCTCCACGGTGCTCTCATGTATACCAAAATGCTGTATGACCTCATGTATAATGGGCCTGTGGCCCCTTTACTGAATAAAATCTCTCTCTCCCTCAATCGCCAACTGTTACATAATTATTGCTGAGTCAATGACCTTTGGCGTAAATAAATGACCAGCATTGAGAAGCATTGACAAGCATGGACGATATTGTATAATAATTTGCAACTATCGGCACTGTTTAAACATCCCACGGACGGGTACATTTACTGGTTACAAGCTGTGTTTGAGTTACGAACGGCATGGGCAGTTATATAGTAAGAAGTCAACGATGTATGGAGGGTGGCCATATTATTACGTACATTTGAATAATTCCCATGGACTTGCATGTTAATCATCTGTTGCGAGAATACTTATTGTACTTTGAGTCTAAGCCCTTTTGCTTTTATATTTTGCAGACATTTGGAAATCATCTCAGGTATATATGTAAATGATTACATTTCGTCTAGCAGTTAAATAGTTATCGAATGACACCTGTTGAAACATCAACCGATCATCAGTAGTCTTAAGGTGATCGGAAAAAAGTCACAGTCAAAAAGTCTCAAATTTCCTAGGAAAAAAGTCACAATTTTTATTATAGTAATGCTCATTGAATGATAAGCCACTTAATATGACCTTTGATCTTTGTTTTTCTATGTTGAATAGCCAATCAATATGGCGTCAACCACCCAGCTGATGACGATGACATAAAGAGACAAGACTTTCTGTCAGCACTGAGGGACATGGTCAAGACAGATTCCCAACCTATTCCGTCTCTTTATCTGGATGATGTGTGGCTTAACGCTCTGGACAATGGATACTACCAACCAGTGTATAGGTATATTTGCTGACTACGTCACAACACAGTGGGTAGAAAGAGATGGCCGTGCGATCTGGAATCATTTCGACAGACGGATTCCGGACCACAAACCATCTTGAAGGGTGGCATTCCAAGCTGAAGAAGCTTGGACCAGTGCCACCCAAATATCTTTAAGTTTATTGACATGATCCAAAATGAACAATGTTATGCTGAGACCATGATTCTGCAGTTGAGTGGGGGTGGACGATTGAGGCCAAAACGCCAGAAGTATCACCATGACAGCATCTTGAATGCTGAAAGGGACAATCTACTACAAGGGAGAATAACTGCAATTGAATATGCAGATGCTGTATCACGTATTGTTGGCACACAAATGTAATGAATTGTGTATATTTTAGTTGAAACTCACTGTACATTTTATTTATTGTAAAACAAAAATATCTTTATATATGTAAACTAACAGGCAAAAGAAAGGTTTCACATCAGTTGGTTTCGACTTTACAACGATTTGAAATGTATGTTACGCATTTTATAATTGAATTATCAACATTAATCATGTCTACAATAATTTATATGAAATAATCGTTGTTTGGTTAATGTGAAGATATCTTTGTGTAATACTAAAGTAGACAGGGGTGAAAAATGAAATTTACACCAATATGACCCCTACCATGTTTAAAAGGGCGTTAATGTGTGAAAAACAAGGTATGTTTGTTGATTATTACGTATAACATATCTTATATATCGATTAAGAATTGTAGGTTATTAAAAATACTTTTCCAAAAAAATTAAATTCAAAATTTCAATTTCCAAAAAAAATTACACACACATGCATACGTATTCTTCGATTGATAACTAAAGGCCTGCACTGTTCGATTTTAGCGTACGACGTCTAAAACTTAAAACATTTGTAATCGAAATTTATATATATGATTAAATCAACTTAGGTGAAACCTTTCTTTTGCCTGACAGTTTATATACTGTATTGTAATAAAATTCCAGAAGATATCCCAAGCTTGTAATCCCTTGTTAATCACTCCATTGTTACCTAGTTAACTACGGATAGCTGCATTACCCCCTGAAACTGAGTCAGGGGGCACAGTGAGGTTAAACCGAAAAAAGTTACAGTAAAAATTTTTTTAAATTTTCCTCGGAAAAAAGTCACAATTTTTATTATAATAAATAATGAAAGAATTTAACTGTTATTTACTACAAAACGGTATTCATGGTAAATTTTTCAATTTAATAAAAAGTATGTATTCTAATATTAAATCTACTGTCACATTTAACTATGGTAAACAATTCACAAGTTATTTCTGTAGCTCTAGTGGTGTCAGACAAGTATCATGGGCAAGATATTACCCAAATTACATTAAATTTATGTTTATAGAAATTAGAAAAATGTATGATTAATTTACAGAAATATCCAAATTACATTAACAATTCAAATATACAATTTATCATTATTCATAAGATACATAGTCACAATCTTTTACAAGTAGACCATATTTCTCATAATCACCTTTTCACCTAAGGATACAAAATGTCAGAGTAAATCTTCATTCTAAAAAGTAGACAACTCCTCTATCTAAGACAATAGTCTTTAGTTAATAATCCTTTTACAAGCGATGACACTGAGTGATTTTAGTAGATAAAGCCTTAGGCTAATTAAACTAATCCACTTAAGAACTTAATTGACCTCATCTAATTAATCTTCAAGTTTTCAAGACATGTCAATTTATAAGTCTAATGAAAACAATAACTGGCTAGAATATTAGTGACACTGTTAACGAGATTAAAAATCTAACCAATGAGAGATCACCTTCATTTACCTATATAAACCAAGATAGAAATTTAATCTTTAGTTAGAGTGAGAGTTAGAGTTAGAGTTTGGATAACATCTGGACACTTCTCAAAACTCCAGGGGCTGAGTGTATATATATATATAGATTGTCATGCCCCTGGAGGGAACATCCAGCTGTAATCTACATGTTATTATCATTCTGTTATTATAACTGATCCTGTGAATAAATTGTACATAACCATTCCATGGACTTTGGATTTCTTCTGCCTAGAGTTAATTCCCCATTAAAAACTAGACAGCAAGACCGTCATCCCGGAATATCCAAAGTTGGGGCAGATGAGGAATACCTACAACCCTGCTTCAGCTTTGTGATACAAGGATGTACGCTAAGCCCAGTGTTGTTTTCTCTCTTCATTAACCGACTGTGTGATCTGCAAAACCAATTTAATGATTTTGCTGATGATTTGATACCTATTGCAGAGAGTGTTGTAAAATTGCAAAGAAGGTTGAATGCTTTGCATAATTATTCTTATAGCTGGGGTATGGAAATTAATGTTGCTAAAAGTAAAATTATAGTTTAAAATATAGTTTAAATTGGTTAGCCCTTGACAAGATATGAAAAATTCTACTTTAATGGTAATCCAATTTAAACTGTTAATGCATATACATATTTGGGGTTAATGATATATAACACCTAAACTAATTTGGACAAAAGCTTGTAAAACACTCGCGGAACAAGCAAGTAAGGCATTATGTCCCATAAAATCATAATCAGACGTTTAGACTTTTCAGTAAAGGAATCCTTCTTTTTGTTTGACAAAAAAATAAACCCAATTCTTACTTACGGGGCTGAAATTTGGGGTTGGGAGGAAAGAAATTGTTTTGTAAATTTGTCCTCCATATTGGCATTCGACAAATAGCTGAGACACTGGGCATTAGTTTTGGGTCGGTATACACAGTACTGACAGATGTTCTTCACAGGAGAAAGCACTCTGCATCATGTGTGCCAAGCATGTTAACTGGTTATAAGAAACGATCCCCTCGACATTTCAAAAGAACTTTTGGATCTATTCAGTTAAATGACCTACGTAACAATACCAACGCTTTGTGTCTGCATGCTGTAATTAACTTTTCGAAATTACGTAAGAGTCTTTGGCACGAGCCATTGTCCTTTTTTTTAATTACAAAACTAGAACTGATTAACATTGAGATTGTGATTTTCGTAAACAACCACTAATTCTCGTTAAAATAACACGATTTGTGATATTTGACACGTTTGACCCCAACAACATTCCCTGTACATCTTTACTGTTGCTCTAGCGGCGCTGGATTATATTTAAATCGATGGAAATGAAAATAGACGCAGAGACAAACACCTTTCACAAGGACTTCTAATTTTGCTTTTTGAGTGTGTAGAGTTTACATGACGAATGGGTGATGAATACTAGATATATTTCAACGAGCTATTTTTTAAAGGATTTGATTATTCACTAGCGAAAGCGAGTGAATAAATCAAAACTTTAAAAATATCTCGTTGAAATTTTTCGGCATTCAACACTCACGAGTATGAGATCTATCTATTACATATGAATATGTACATGCATTTGTTGCCATCCTAGATACAACCATCAATCCGTCCGAGTACCGCGCAATAATAGGGGAGAGCTGGACAGGTATGTCCTGTTTTCGTTTGAAACATCGTATTTTGTAAAATAGTTGTCAAATGTATAGCCCGATTTTATCACGGTTATAGTTCATGCATGCGGCTACTTAATACATTAAATTTCACACTGAAGTAGATTTGAAGGGCCTATTAGGTAATTTAGTAAATTCATCTATATGGCCGAAGTTCCCAAGCTCTGGGGCATGTTCGGTCAGAGCTTTGGGGGTATAGTCGGCCCAACCTAATAGTTATAATAGAACGGTTTAAAAAACATTCGAACATCAGCATAACATTAGCGTAACATCCATTCAATATAAGAACAGAAAATTTAACATTAGAACAATCTACATGATCTTAACATTTGAAAATTCAGATAGAAGGATTTACTCGTCAAAGTCAATGTTATCGTCGGTATTTATGGCTACATAACGCTGAAGAAAGATGTACAGTCGTGGAACTATATACCATCTCGGGCATGACCAACACTTCATCTCTGCTCATTGCCCACTTCTGGTTTTTGTTTGTTACTGGACACTTATTTGGATAAGTCTACAATATGACTTAATTAAACTATTTTGGGATAAGAAACCTTAATCTTCCTAGCAAAGCAACTTTGAAAAAGAAACACCGTTAACCCTGCCAGTCTTTCTGATATTATTCAGGTACCGTAAACTGTAAACTGTTTTTATCTTGATTAAATGCACTTGAAAATATGTCGGAATTAAAGATCATGCCGTTTCTAAACAGGATTAACACTTGCACGTTTCGATCGTGAGCTTCGTGCACGTGAATAGCGTGGAAATACATCAATCCATATGAAATTGACCACAGTAGTTTATTTCATTGGTTTATTTCAACGTGTAGCATGACTTGATGGTCATGAACTTGCATCATAATCAGTATTAAGCACTTAACTTTATTAATGTTATATTCTGTAAAAAAATACCCTCTTGATAAAAATGTATACTATATATATTTTCGGGGGGTAAAAATCTCACTACTCCTTTGTCATAGAAAACAACACTTTCGTGTATCCACTTAAATGGTGGATACCTTTAAATAACTCGACCTGGAGAACAGAATTAGCGTATCTTAATCGAATTTGTACGTTCGTTTAATAACTCCTTTTGATAGCATTTGTTTCCCTTTCCGTGAAATTTTGTTATTTCCATAAGAAATCTCTATATAGTCTTCAATGGTCGGTAAACAGCCATGTTTTATTTTAAAGTTAGACCCATCTCAGGCAGGTTGAATTGCATCATTTGATAAAGTAAATAAGGATATAGGACAACAGGTTAATTATTTTGTTCATGTTAATATTTTTTATTATACCTTATTTCATAAATTCATGCTCGTGAGTAAAACAGGTTCCTCTGTTTGCCTGCATGGTCTCTGGCCAAGTCTATGGTTAATCCTCTGGGATCTGACAGCACCACATGCCCCATGTTTGCATTCTCTCTTCATAGTTCACTGGTTCGTTAGACCCTCAGTAAGGATCTGGCAGCACCGCATGCCCTCTGTTTGCCTCCTCTCTTCATAATTCAAAGTAATGTTAGACCCTTAGTAAGGATTTAGGAGCACCGCATGCCCCCTGTTTGTCATCTCTCATCTTTATTCAATGTTTTGATAGACCCTCAGTGAGTATCTGGGAGCACCGCATGTCTCCTGTTTGTCACCTTTCATCTTTATTCACTATTTTGTTAGACCCTCAGTAGGACCTGGGGGCACCGCATGCCCCCTGATGGCTTTCTCTCTTCTTAGTTCAATGTTTCATAAGACTCCAGTAACATATTAGAGCACAGTCTGCCTCCTGTTTACTCTCTCTCTTCTTAGTTCAATGATTTGTTTGATCCTCAGTAAGGATCTGGGACTACCGCATGCCCGTTAGCCTTCTCTCTTCATAGTTCAAAGTAATGTTAGACCCCCAGTAAGGATTTAGGAGCACCACATGCCCCGTTTGTCACCTCTCATCTTTATTCACTGTTTTGTTAGACCCTCAGTATAGGACCTGGGAGCACCGCATGCCCCCTGATGGCTTTCTCTCTTCTTAGTTCAATGTTTTATTAGACCCTCAGTAGGATCTGGTAGCACAGCATTGCCCCTGTTTGCCCTCTCTCTTCTAAGTTCAATGTTTCATTACACCCACAGTAGGAAATGGGAACACTGCATGGCCCCCTGTTTGCCTTATCTCGTCTTAGTTCAATGTAACATTAGACCTTCAGTGAGGATGTCGGAGCACCACATGCCCCCTGTTTGCCATCTATCTTCTTAGTTCAATGTTCTGTTAGACCCTCAGTAAGGATCTGGGAGCACCGCATGCCCCCTGTTTGCCATCTATCTTCTTAGTTCAATGTTTGTAGACCCTCAGTAAGGATTTGAAAGCAAGGCATGTCCCCCGTTAGACCCAGAGTAGGATATGGGAGCACCATATGCCCCCTATTTGCCTTCTCTCTTCTTTGTTCAATGTTTTGTTTGATCCTCAGTAAGGATCTGGGACTACCGCATGCCCGTTAGCCTGCTCTCTTCATAGTTCAAAGTAATGTTAGACCCCCAGTAAGGATTTAGGAGCACCACATGCCCCGTTTGTCACCTCTCATCTTTATTCACTGTTTTGTTAGACCCTCAGTAGGACCTGGGAGCACCGCATGCCCCCTGATGGCTTTCTCTCTTCTTAGTTCAATGTTTTATTAGACCCTCAGTAGGATCTGGTAGCACAGCATTGCCCCTGTTTGCCCTCTCTCTTCTAAGTTCAATGTTTCATTACACCCACAGTAGGAAATGGGAACACTGCATGGCCCCCTGTTTGCCCTATCTCCTCTTAGTTCAATGTAACATTAGACCTTCAGTGAGGATGTCGGAGCACCACATGCCCCCTGTTTGCCATCTATCTTCTTAGTTCAATGTTCTGTTAGACCCTCAGTAAGGATCTGGGAGCACCGCATGCCCCCTGTTTGCCATCTATCTTCTTAGTTCAATGTTTTTAGACCCTCAGTAAGGATTTGAAAGCAAGGCATGTCCCCCGTTTGTCTTTGCTCTTCTTAGTTCAATGTTATATTAGACCCAGAGTAGGATATGGGAGCACCATATGCCCCCTATTTGCCTTCTCTCTTCTTTGTTCAATGTTTTGTTTGATCCTCAGTAAGGATCTGGGACTACCGCATGCCCGTTAGCCTTCTCTCTTCATAGTTCAAAGTAATGTTAGACCCCCAGTAAGGATTTAGGAGCACCACATGCCCCGTTTGTCACCTCTCATCTTTATTCACTGTTTTGTTAGACCCTCAGTAGGACCTGGGAGCACCGCATGCCCCCTGATGGCTTTCTCTCTTCTTAGTTCAATGTTTTATTAGACCCTCAGTAGGATCTGGTAGCACAGCATTGCCCCTGTTTGCCCTCTCTCTTCTAAGTTCAATGTTTCATTACACCCACAGTAGGAAATGGGAACACTGCATGGCCCCCTGTTTGCCCTATCTCTTCTTAGTTCAATGTAACATTAGACCTTCAGTGAGGATGTCGGAGCACCACATGCCCCCTGTTTGCCATCTATCTTCTTAGTTCAATGTTCTGTTAGACCCTCAGTAAGGATCTGGGAGCACCGCATGCCCCCTGTTTGCCATCTATCTTCTTAGTTCAATGTTTTTAGACCCTCAGTAAGGATTTGAAAGCAAGGCATGTCCCCCGTTTGTCTTTGCTCTTCTTAGTTCAATGTTATATTAGACCCAGAGTAGGATATGGGAGCACCATATGCCCCCTATTTGCCTTCTCTCTTCTTTGTTCAATGTTTTGTTTGATCCTCAGTAAGGATCTGGGACTACCGAATGCCCGTTAGCCTTCTCTCTTCATAGTTCAAAGTAATGTTAGACCCCCAGTAAGGATTTAGGAGCACCACATGCCCCGTTTGTCACCTCTCATCTTTATTCACTGTTTTGTTAGACCCTCAGTAGGACCTGGGAGCACCGCATGCCCCCTGATGGCTTTCTCTCTTCTTAGTTCAATGTTTTATTAGACCCTCAGTAGGATCTGGTAGCACAGCATTGCCCCTGTTTGCCCTCTCTCTTCTAAGTTCAATGTTTCATTACACCCACAGTAGGAAATGGGAACACTGCATGGCCCCTGTTTGCCCTATCTCTTCTTAGTTCAATGTAACATTAGACCTTCAGTGAGGATGTCGGAGCACCACATGCCCCCTGTTTGCCATCTATCTTCTTAGTTCAATGTTCTGTTAGACCCTCAGTAAGGATCTGGGAGCACCGCATGCCCCCTGTTTGCCATCTATCTTCTTAGTTCAATGTTTTTAGACCCTCAGTAAGGATTTGAAAGCAAGGCATGTCCCCCGTTTGTCTTTGCTCTTCTTAGTTCAATGTTATATTAGACCCAGAGTAGGATATGGGAGCACCATATGCCCCCTATTTGCCTTCTCTCTTCTTGGTTCACTGTTTTGTTTGACCCTAAGTAAGGATCTGGGAGCACCGCATGCCCCCTGTTTGTCACCTCTCATCTTTATTCAATGTTTCGTTAGACCCCCAGTAAGGATCTAAGAGCACCGCATGTCCCCTGTTTGTCACCTCTCATCTTTATTCACTGTTTTGTTTGACCCTCATTAAGGATCTGGGAGTACCGCATGCCCCCTGATGACTTTCTCTCTTCTTAGTTCAATGTTTCATTAGACTCGAGTAGCATATCGGAGCACAGTCTGCCTCCTGTTTGCTCTCTCTCTTCTTGGTACAATGTTTTGTTAGATCCTCAGTAAGGATTTGGAGCACCGCATGCCCCCTGTTCATCTATCTTCTTGGTTCAATGTTTCGTTAGACCCTCAGTAAGGATCTTGGAGCTCCGCAAGACCCCTGTTTGCCTTCTTTCTTCTTCGTTCAATATTTCATTAGACGCAAAGAAGGATCTGCGAGCACTGCATGTCCCGTTTGCTTTCTCTCTTCTTAGTTCACTGTTTCGTCATGCCTTCTCTCTTCAAAGGTCACTGGTACGTTAGACCCTCAGTAAGGATCTGGTAGCACAGCATGGTCCCTGTTGCCTATACTCTCTTCATGGCTCAATGGTTTGTTTGATCCTTAGCATGATTTGGGAGCACCGCATGCCTCTTGTTTGCCCTTTCTCTTCTTAGTTCATTGTTTCATTACACCCACAGTAGGAAATGGGAGCACCGCATGTCCCCTGTTTGCCTTATCTCTTCTTAGTTCAATGTAACATTAGTCCTTCAGTGAGGATGTCGGAGCACCACATGTCCCCTGTTTGCCATCTCTCTTCTTTATTCAATGTTTTGTTAGGCCCTCAGTAGGATCTGGGAGCACCGCATGCCCCCTGATGGCTTTCTCTCTCCTTAGTTCAATGTATCATTACACTCCAGTAGCATATCGGAGCACAGCCTGCCTCCTGTTTGCTCTCTCTCTTCTTGGTTCAATGTTTTGTTAGATCCTCAGTCAGCATCTGGGAGCACCGCATGCATTCTCTCTTCAAAGGCCACTGGTTCGTTAGACCCTCGGTAGAAGCTTGCAGCAACACATGCCCCCTGTTTGTTGTTCCATTCATAGTTCACTGGTTCGTAAGACTCTCAGTAGGATCTGATAGCACAGTATGGCCCCTGTTTGCCTATACTCTCTTCATGGCTCAGTGGTTTATTTGATCCTTAGCATGAATTGGGAGCACCGCATGCCCCCTGTTTCTCTTTTCACTTCATAGTTCATTGTTTTGTTAGAGCCTTAGTAGGATCTGGGAGCACTGCATGCCCACTGATGGCTTTGTCTCTTCATAGTTCAATGTTTCATTAGCCTCCTGTTGCAATTTGGAGCACAACCTGCCTCTTGTTTGCCCTCTGTCTTCTTAGTTTCATTACACCCACAGTAGGAAATGGGAGCACCGCATGCCTCGTTTGCCTTATCTCTTCTTCGTTTAATGTAACAATAGACATTAGTAAGGATCTCGGCGCACCACATGCCCCCTGTTGCCATCTCTCTTCTTTATTCAGTGTTTTGTTAGACCCTCAGTAAGGATTTAGGAGCACCGCATGCCCCCTGTTTATCACCTCTCATCTTTATTCACTGTTTTGTTAGACCCTCAGAAAGGATTTATTCAATGTTTTGATAGACCCTCAGTGAGGCTCTGGGAGCACCGCATGCCCCCTGTTTGTCACCTCTCATCTTTATTCAATGTTTTGTTAGACCCTCAGTAGGACCTGGGAGCACCGCATGCCCCCTGATGGCTTTCTCTCTTCTTAGTTCAATGTTTTATTAGACCCTCAGTAGGATCTGGTAGCACAGCATTGCCCCTGTTTGCCCTCTCTCTTCTAAGTTCAATGTTTCATTACACCCACAGTAGGAAATGGGAACACTGCATGGCCCCCTGTTTGCCTTATCTCGTCTTAGTTCAATGTAACATTAGACCTTCAGTGAGGATGTCGGAGCACCACATGCCCCCTGTTTGCCATCTATCTTCTTAGTTCAATGTTCTGTTAGACCCTCAGTAAGGATCTGGGAGCACCGCATGCCCCCTGTTTGCCATCTATCTTCTTAGTTCAATGTTTGTAGACCCTCAGTAAGGATTTGAAAGCAAGGCATGTCCCCCGTTTGTCTTTGCTCTTCTTAGTTCAATGTTATATTAGACCCAGAGTAGGATATGGGAGCACCATATGCCCCCTATTTGCCTTCTCTCTTCTTTGTTCAATGTTTTGTTTGATCCTCAGTAAGGATCTGGGACTACCGCATGCCCGTTAGCCTTCTCTCTTCATAGTTCAAAGTAATGTTAGACCCCCAGTAAGGATTTAGGAGCACCACATGCCCCGTTTGTCACCTCTCATCTTTATTCACTGTTTTGTTAGACCCTCAGTAGGACCTGGGAGCACCGCATGCCCCCTGATGGCTTTCTCTCTTCTTAGTTCAATGTTTTATTAGACCCTCAGTAGGATCTGGTAGCACAGCATTGCCCCTGTTTGCCCTCTCTCTTCTAAGTTCAATGTTTCATTACACCCACAGTAGGAAATGGGAACACTGCATGGCCCCCTGTTTGCCTTATCTCGTCTTAGTTCAATGTAACATTAGACCTTCAGCGAGGATGTCGGAGCACCACATGCCCCCTGTTTGCCATCTATCTTCTTAGTTCAATGTTCTGTTAGACCCTCAGTAAGGATCTGGGAGCACCGCATGCCCCCTGTTTGCCATCTATCTTCTTAGTTCAATGTTTGTAGACCCTCAGTAAGGATTTGAAAGCAAGGCATGTCCCCCGTTTGTCTTTGCTCTTCTTAGTTCTATGTTATATTAGACCCAGAGTAGGATATGGGAGCACCATATGCCCCCTATTTGCCTTCTCTCTTCTTTGTTCAATGTTTTGTTTGATCCTCAGTAAGGATCTGGGACTACCGCATGCCCGTTAGCCTTCTCTCTTCATAGTTCAAAGTAATGTTAGACCCCCAGTAAGGATTTAGGAGCACCACATGCCCCGTTTGTCACCTCTCATCTTTATTCACTGTTTTGTTAGACCCTCAGTAGGACCTGGGAGCACCGCATGCCCCCTGATGGCTTTCTCTCTTCTTAGTTCAATGTTTTATTAGACCCTCAGTAGGATCTGGTAGCACAGCATTGCCCCTGTTTGCCCTCTCTCTTCTAAGTTCAATGTTTCATTACACCCACAGTAGGAAATGGGAACACTGCATGGCCCCCTGTTTGCCCTATCTCTTCTTAGTTCAATGTAACATTAGACCTTCAGTGAGGATGTCGGAGCACCACATGCCCCCTGTTTGCCATCTATCTTCTTAGTTCAATGTTCTGTTAGACCCTCAGTAAGGATCTGGGAGCACCGCATGCCCCCTGTTTGCCATCTATCTTCTTAGTTCAATGTTTTTAGACCCTCAGTAAGGATTTGAAAGCAAGGCATGTCCCCCGTTTGTCTTTGCTCTTCTTAGTTCAATGTTATATTAGACCCAGAGTAGGATATGGAAGCACCATATGCCCCCTATTTGCCTTCTCTCTTCTTGGTTCACTGTTTTGTTTGACCCTAAGTAAGGATCTGGGAGCACCGCATGCCCCCTGTTTGTCACCTCTCATCTTTATTCAATGTTTCGTTAGACCCCCAGTAAGGATCTAAGAGCACCGCATGTCCCCTGTTTGTCACCTCTCATCTTTATTCACTGTTTTGTTTGACCCTCATTAAGGATCTGGGAGTACCGCATGCCCCCTGATGGCTTTCTCTCTTCTTAGTTCAATGTTTCATTAGACTCGAGTAGCATATCGGAGCACAGTCTGCCTCCTGTTTGCTCTCTCTCTTCTTGGTACAATGTTTTGTTAGATCCTCAGTAAGGATTTGGAGCACCGCATGCCCCCTGTTCATCTATCTTCTTGGTTCAATGTTTCGTTAGACCCTCAGTAAGGATCTTGGAGCTCCGCAAGACCCCTGTTTGCCTTCTTTCTTCTTCGTTCAATATTTCATTAGACGCAAAGAAGGATCTGCGAGCACTGCATGTCCCGTTTGCTTTCTCTCTTCTTAGTTCACTGTTTCGTCATGCCTTCTCTCTTCAAAGGTCACTGGTACGTTAGACCCTCAGTAAGGAT
Source organism: Phorcus lineatus (assembly GCA_921293015.1). NCBI lineage: Eukaryota > Metazoa > Mollusca > Gastropoda > Trochida > Trochidae > Phorcus > Phorcus lineatus. The sequence continues at coordinate 23,612,931 of OV121088.1, read as the reverse complement.
CTGGTAGCACAGCATGGTCCCTGTTGCCTATACTCTCTTCAATGGTTTGTTTGATCCTTAGCATGATTTGGGAGCACCGCATGCCTCTTGTTTGCCCTTTCTCTTCTTAGTTCATTGTTTCATTACACCCACAGTAGGAAATGGGAGCACCGCATGTCCCCTGTTTGCCTTATCTCTTCTTAGTTCAATGTAACATTAGTCCTTCAGTGAGGATGTCGGAGCACCACATGTTTGCCATCTCTCTTCTTTATTCAATGTTTTGTTAGACCCTCAGTAGGATCTGGGAGCACCGCATGCCCCCTGATGGCTTTCTCTCTCCTTAGTTCAATGTATCATTACACTCCAGTAGCATATCGGAGCACAGCCTGCCTCCTGTTTGCATGCTCTCTCTCTTCTTGGTTCAATGTTTTGTTAGATCCTCAGTCAGCATCTGGGAGCACCGCATGCATTCTCTCTTCAAAGGCCACTGGTTCGTTAGACCCTCGGTAGAAGCTTGCAGCAACACATGCCCCCTGTTTGTTGTTCCATTCATAGTTCACTGGTTCGTAAGACTCTCAGTAGGATCTGATAGCACAGTATGGCCCCTGTTTGCCTATACTCTCTTCATGGCTCAGTGGTTTATTTGATCCTTAGCATGAATTGGGAGCACCGCATGCCCCTGTTTCTCTTTTCACTTCATAGTTCATTGTTTTGTTAGAGCCTTAGTAGGATCTGGGAGCACTGCATGCCCACTGATGGCTTTGTCTCTTCATAGTTCAATGTTTCATTAGCCTCCTGTTGCAATTTGGAGCACAACCTGCCTCTTGTTTGCCCTCTGTCTTCTTAGTTTCATTACACCCACAGTAGGAAATGGGAGCACCGCATGCCTCGTTTGCCTTATCTCTTCTTCGTTTAATGTAACATTAGACATTAGTAAGGATCTCGGCGCACCACATGCCCCCTGTTGCCATCTCTCTTCTTTATTCAATGTTTTGTTAGACCCTCAGTAAGGATTTAGGAGCACCGCATGCCCCCTGTTTATCACCTCTCATCTTTATTCACTGTTTTGTTAGACCCTCAGAAAGGATTTATTCAATGTTTTGATAGACCCTCAGTGAGGCTCTGGGAGCACCGCATGCCCCCTGTTTGTCACCTCTCATCTTTATTCAATGTTTTGTTAGACCCTCAGTAGGACCTGGGAGCACCGCATGCCCCCTGATGGCTTTCTCTCTTCTTAGTTCAATGTTTTATTAGACCCTCAGTAGGATCTGGTAGCACAGCATTGCCCCTGTTTGCCCTCTCTCTTCTAAGTTCAATGTTTCATTACACCCACAGTAGGAAATGGGAACACTGCATGGCCCCCTGTTTGCCTTATCTCGTCTTAGTTCAATGTAACATTAGACCTTCAGTGAGGATGTCGGAGCACCACATGCCCCCTGTTTGCCATCTATCTTCTTAGTTCAATGTTCTGTTAGACCCTCAGTAAGGATCTGGGAGCACCGCATGCCCCCTGTTTGCCATCTATCTTCTTAGTTCAATGTTTGTAGACCCTCAGTAAGGATTTGAAAGCAAGGCATGTCCCCCGTTTGTCTTTGCTCTTCTTAGTTCAATGTTATATTAGACCCAGAGTAGGATATGGGAGCACCATATGCCCCCTATTTGCCTTCTCTCTTCTTTGTTCAATGTTTTGTTTGATCCTCAGTAAGGATCTGGGACTACCGCATGCCCGTTAGCCTTCTCTCTTCATAGTTCAAAGTAATGTTAGACCCCCAGTAAGGATTTAGGAGCACCACATGCCCCGTTTGTCACCTCTCATCTTTATTCACTGTTTTGTTAGACCCTCAGTAGGACCTGGGAGCACCGCATGCCCCCTGATGGCTTTCTCTCTTCTTAGTTCAATGTTTTATTAGACCCTCAGTAGGATCTGGTAGCACAGCATTGCCCCTGTTTGCCCTCTCTCTTCTAAGTTCAATGTTTCATTACACCCACAGTAGGAAATGGGAACACTGCATGGCCCCCTGTTTGCCTTATCTCGTCTTAGTTCAATGTAACATTAGACCTTCAGCGAGGATGTCGGAGCACCACATGCCCCCTGTTTGCCATCTATCTTCTTAGTTCAATGTTCTGTTAGACCCTCAGTAAGGATCTGGGAGCACCGCATGCCCCCTGTTTGCCATCTATCTTCTTAGTTCAATGTTTGTAGACCCTCAGTAAGGATTTGAAAGCAAGGCATGTCCCCCGTTTGTCTTTGCTCTTCTTAGTTCTATGTTATATTAGACCCAGAGTAGGATATGGGAGCACCATATGCCCCCTATTTGCCTTCTTTCTTCTTTGTTCAATGTTTTGTTTGATCCTCAGTAAGGATCTGGGACTACCGCATGCCCGTTAGCCTTCTCTCTTCATAGTTCAAAGTAATGTTAGACCCCCAGTAAGGATTTAGGAGCACCACATGCCCCGTTTGTCACCTCTCATCTTTATTCACTGTTTTGTTAGACCCTCAGTAGGACCTGGGAGCACCGCATGCCCCCTGATGGCTTTCTCTCTTCTTAGTTCAATGTTTTATTAGACCCTCAGTAGGATCTGGTAGCACAGCATTGCCCCTGTTTGCCCTCTCTCTTCTAAGTTCAATGTTTCATTACACCCACAGTAGGAAATGGGAACACTGCATGGCCCCCTGTTTGCCCTATCTCTTCTTAGTTCAATGTAACATTAGACCTTCAGTGAGGATGTCGGAGCACCACATGCCCCCTGTTTGCCATCTATCTTCTTAGTTCAATGTTCTGTTAGACCCTCAGTAAGGATCTGGGAGCACCGCATGCCCCCTGTTTGCCATCTATCTTCTTAGTTCAATGTTTTTAGACCCTCAGTAAGGATTTGAAAGCAAGGCATGTCCCCCGTTTGTCTTTGCTCTTCTTAGTTCAATGTTATATTAGACCCAGAGTAGGATATGGAAGCACCATATGCCCCCTATTTGCCTTCTCTCTTCTTGGTTCACTGTTTTGTTTGACCCTAAGTAAGGATCTGGGAGCACCGCATGCCCCCTGTTTGTCACCTCTCATCTTTATTCAATGTTTCGTTAGACCCCCAGTAAGGATCTAAGAGCACCGCATGTCCCCTGTTTGTCACCTCTCATCTTTATTCACTGTTTTGTTTGACCCTCATTAAGGATCTGGGAGTACCGCATGCCCCCTGATGACTTTCTCTCTTCTTAGTTCAATGTTTCATTAGACTCGAGTAGCATATCGGAGCACAGTCTGCCTCCTGTTTGCTCTCTCTCTTCTTGGTACAATGTTTTGTTAGATCCTCAGTAAGGATTTGGAGCACCGCATGCCCCCTGTTCATCTATCTTCTTGGTTCAATGTTTCGTTAGACCCTCAGTAAGGATCTTGGAGCTCCGCAAGACCCCTGTTTGCCTTCTTTCTTCTTCGTTCAATATTTCATTAGACGCAAAGAAGGATCTGCGAGCACTGCATGTCCCGTTTGCTTTCTCTCTTCTTAGTTCACTGTTTCGTCATGCCTTCTCTCTTCAAAGGTCACTGGTACGTTAGACCCTCAGTAAGAATCTGGTAGCACAGCATGGTCCCTGTTGCCTATACTCTCTTCAATGGTTTGTTTGATCCTTAGCATGATTTGGGAGCACCGCATGCCTCTTGTTTGCCCTTTCTCTTCTTAGTTCATTGTTTCATTACACCCACAGTAGGAAATGGGAGCACCGCATGTCCCCTGTTTGCCTTATCTCTTCTTAGTTCAATGTAACATTAGTCCTTCAGTGAGGATGTCGGAGCACCACATGTTTGCCATCTCTCTTCTTTATTCAATGTTTTGTTAGACCCTCAGTAGGATCTGGGAGCACCGCATGCCCCCTGATGGCTTTCTCTCTCCTTAGTTCAATGTATCATTACACTCCAGTAGCATATCGGAGCACAGCCTGCCTCCTGTTTGCATGCTCTCTCTCTTCTTGGTTCAATGTTTTGTTAGATCCTCAGTCAGCATCTGGGAGCACCGCATGCATTCTCTCTTCAAAGGCCACTGGTTCGTTAGACCCTCGGTAGAAGCTTGCAGCAACACATGCCCCCTGTTTGTTGTTCCATTCATAGTTCACTGGTTCGTAAGACTCTCAGTAGGATCTGATAGCACAGTATGGCCCCTGTTTGCCTATACTCTCTTCATGGCTCAGTGGTTTATTTGATCCTTAGCATGAATTGGGAGCACCGCATGCCCCTGTTTCTCTTTTCACTTCATAGTTCATTGTTTTGTTAGAGCCTTAGTAGGATCTGGGAGCACTGCATGCCCACTGATGGCTTTGTCTCTTCATAGTTCAATGTTTCATTAGCCTCCTGTTGCAATTTGGAGCACAACCTGCCTCTTGTTTGCCCTCTGTCTTCTTAGTTTCATTACACCCACAGTAGGAAATGGGAGCACCGCATGCCTCGTTTGCCTTATCTCTTCTTCGTTTAATGTAACATTAGACATTAGTAAGGATCTCGGCGCACCACATGCCCCCTGTTGCCATCTCTCTTCTTTATTCAATGTTTTGTTAGACCCTCAGTAAGGATTTAGGAGCACCGCATGCCCCCTGTTTATCACCTCTCATCTTTATTCACTGTTTTGTTAGACCCTCAGAAAGGATTTATTCAATGTTTTGATAGACCCTCAGTGAGGCTCTGGGAGCACCGCATGCCCCCTGTTTGTCACCTCTCATCTTTATTCAATGTTTTGTTAGACCCTCAGTAGGACCTGGGAGCACCGCATGCCCCCTGATGGCTTTCTCTCTTCTTAGTTCAATGTTTTATTAGACCCTCAGTAGGATCTGGTAGCACAGCATTGCCCCTGTTTGCCCTCTCTCTTCTAAGTTCAATGTTTCATTACACCCACAGTAGGAAATGGGAACACTGCATGGCCCCCTGTTTGCCTTATCTCGTCTTAGTTCAATGTAACATTAGACCTTCAGTGAGGATGTCGGAGCACCACATGCCCCCTGTTTGCCATCTATCTTCTTAGTTCAATGTTCTGTTAGACCCTCAGTAAGGATCTGGGAGCACCGCATGCCCCCTGTTTGCCATCTATCTTCTTAGTTCAATGTTTTTAGACCCTCAGTAAGGATTTGAAAGCAAGGCATGTCCCCCGTTTGTCTTTGCTCTTCTTAGTTCAATGTTATATTAGACCCAGAGTAGGATATGGGAGCACCATATGCCCCCTATTTGCCTTCTCTCTTCTTGGTTCACTGTTTTGTTTGACCCTAAGTAAGGATCTGGGAGCACCGCATGCCCCCTGTTTGTCACCTCTCATCTTTATTCAATGTTTCGTTAGACCCCCAGTAAGGATCTAAGAGCACCGCATGTCCCCTGTTTGTCACCTCTCATCTTTATTCACTGTTTTGTTTGACCCTCATTAAGGATCTGGGAGTACCGCATGCCCCCTGATGACTTTCTCTCTTCTTAGTTCAATGTTTCATTAGACTCGAGTAGCATATCGGAGCACAGTCTGCCTCCTGTTTGCTCTCTCTCTTCTTGGTACAATGTTTTGTTAGATCCTCAGTAAGGATTTGGAGCACCGCATGCCCCCTGTTCATCTATCTTCTTGGTTCAATGTTTCGTTAGACCCTCAGTAAGGATCTTGGAGCTCCGCAAGACCCCTGTTTGCCTTCTTTCTTCTTCGTTCAATATTTCATTAGACGCAAAGAAGGATCTGCGAGCACTGCATGTCCCGTTTGCTTTCTCTCTTCTTAGTTCACTGTTTCGTCATGCCTTCTCTCTTCAAAGGTCACTGGTACGTTAGACCCTCAGTAAGGATCTGGTAGCACAGCATGGTCCCTGTTGCCTATACTCTCTTCAATGGTTTGTTTGATCCTTAGCATGATTTGGGAGCACCGCATGCCTCTTGTTTGCCCTTTCTCTTCTTAGTTCATTGTTTCATTACACCCACAGTAGGAAATGGGAGCACCGCATGTCCCCTGTTTGCCTTATCTCTTCTTAGTTCAATGTAACATTAGTCCTTCAGTGAGGATGTCGGAGCACCACATGTTTGCCATCTCTCTTCTTTATTCAATGTTTTGTTAGACCCTCAGTAGGATCTGGGAGCACCGCATGCCCCCTGATGGCTTTCTCTCTCCTTAGTTCAATGTATCATTACACTCCAGTAGCATATCGGAGCACAGCCTGCCTCCTGTTTGCATGCTCTCTCTCTTCTTGGTTCAATGTTTTGTTAGATCCTCAGTCAGCATCTGGGAGCACCGCATGCATTCTCTCTTCAAAGGCCACTGGTTCGTTAGACCCTCGGTAGAAGCTTGCAGCAACACATGCCCCCTGTTTGTTGTTCCATTCATAGTTCACTGGTTCGTAAGACTCTCAGTAGGATCTGATAGCACAGTATGGCCCCTGTTTGCCTATACTCTCTTCATGGCTCAGTGGTTTATTTGATCCTTAGCATGAATTGGGAGCACCGCATGCCCCTGTTTCTCTTTTCACTTCATAGTTCATTGTTTTGTTAGAGCCTTAGTAGGATCTGGGAGCACTGCATGCCCACTGATGGCTTTGTCTCTTCATAGTTCAATGTTTCATTAGCCTCCTGTTGCAATTTGGAGCACAACCTGCCTCTTGTTTGCCCTCTGTCTTCTTAGTTTCATTACACCCACAGTAGGAAATGGGAGCACCGCATGCCTCGTTTGCCTTATCTCTTCTTCGTTTAATGTAACATTAGACATTAGTAAGGATCTCGGCGCACCACATGCCCCCTGTTGCCATCTCTCTTCTTTATTCAATGTTTTGTTAGACCCTCAGTAAGGATTTAGGAGCACCGCATGCCCCCTGTTTATCACCTCTCATCTTTATTCACTGTTTTGTTAGACCCTCAGAAAGGATTTATTCAATGTTTTGATAGACCCTCAGTGAGGCTCTGGGAGCACCGCATGCCCCCTGTTTGTCACCTCTCATCTTTATTCAATGTTTTGTTAGACCCTCAGTAGGACCTGGGAGCACCGCATGCCCCCTGATGGCTTTCTCTCTTCTTAGTTCAATGTTTTATTAGACCCTCAGTAGGATCTGGTAGCACAGCATTGCCCCTGTTTGCCCTCTCTCTTCTAAGTTCAATGTTTCATTACACCCACAGTAGGAAATGGGAACACTGCATGGCCCCCTGTTTGCCTTATCTCGTCTTAGTTCAATGTAACATTAGACCTTCAGTGAGGATGTCGGAGCACCACATGCCCCCTGTTTGCCATCTATCTTCTTAGTTCAATGTTCTGTTAGACCCTCAGTAAGGATCTGGGAGCACCGCATGCCCCCTGTTTGCCATCTATCTTCTTAGTTCAATGTTTGTAGACCCTCAGTAAGGATTTGAAAGCAAGGCATGTCCCCCGTTTGTCTTTGCTCTTCTTAGTTCAATGTTATATTAGACCCAGAGTAGGATATGGGAGCACCATATGCCCCCTATTTGCCTTCTCTCTTCTTTGTTCAATGTTTTGTTTGATCCTCAGTAAGGATCTGGGACTACCGCATGCCCGTTAGCCTTCTCTCTTCATAGTTCAAAGTAATGTTAGACCCCCAGTAAGGATTTAGGAGCACCACATGCCCCGTTTGTCACCTCTCATCTTTATTCACTGTTTTGTTAGACCCTCAGTAGGACCTGGGAGCACCGCATGCCCCCTGATGGCTTTCTCTCTTCTTAGTTCAATGTTTTATTAGACCCTCAGTAGGATCTGGTAGCACAGCATTGCCCCTGTTTGCCCTCTCTCTTCTAAGTTCAATGTTTCATTACACCCACAGTAGGAAATGGGAACACTGCATGGCCCCCTGTTTGCCTTATCTCGTCTTAGTTCAATGTAACATTAGACCTTCAGCGAGGATGTCGGAGCACCACATGCCCCCTGTTTGCCATCTATCTTCTTAGTTCAATGTTCTGTTAGACCCTCAGTAAGGATCTGGGAGCACCGCATGCCCCCTGTTTGCCATCTATCTTCTTAGTTCAATGTTTGTAGACCCTCAGTAAGGATTTGAAAGCAAGGCATGTCCCCCGTTTGTCTTTGCTCTTCTTAGTTCTATGTTATATTAGACCCAGAGTAGGATATGGGAGCACCATATGCCCCCTATTTGCCTTCTTTCTTCTTTGTTCAATGTTTTGTTTGATCCTCAGTAAGGATCTGGGACTACCGCATGCCCGTTAGCCTTCTCTCTTCATAGTTCAAAGTAATGTTAGACCCCCAGTAAGGATTTAGGAGCACCACATGCCCCGTTTGTCACCTCTCATCTTTATTCACTGTTTTGTTAGACCCTCAGTAGGACCTGGGAGCACCGCATGCCCCCTGATGGCTTTCTCTCTTCTTAGTTCAATGTTTTATTAGACCCTCAGTAGGATCTGGTAGCACAGCATTGCCCCTGTTTGCCCTCTCTCTTCTAAGTTCAATGTTTCATTACACCCACAGTAGGAAATGGGAACACTGCATGGCCCCCTGTTTGCCCTATCTCTTCTTAGTTCAATGTAACATTAGACCTTCAGTGAGGATGTCGGAGCACCACATGCCCCCTGTTTGCCATCTATCTTCTTAGTTCAATGTTCTGTTAGACCCTCAGTAAGGATCTGGGAGCACCGCATGCCCCCTGTTTGCCATCTATCTTCTTAGTTCAATGTTTTTAGACCCTCAGTAAGGATTTGAAAGCAAGGCATGTCCCCCGTTTGTCTTTGCTCTTCTTAGTTCAATGTTATATTAGACCCAGAGTAGGATATGGAAGCACCATATGCCCCCTATTTGCCTTCTCTCTTCTTGGTTCACTGTTTTGTTTGACCCTAAGTAAGGATCTGGGAGCACCGCATGCCCCCTGTTTGTCACCTCTCATCTTTATTCAATGTTTCGTTAGACCCCCAGTAAGGATCTAAGAGCACCGCATGTCCCCTGTTTGTCACCTCTCATCTTTATTCACTGTTTTGTTTGACCCTCATTAAGGATCTGGGAGTACCGCATGCCCCCTGATGACTTTCTCTCTTCTTAGTTCAATGTTTCATTAGACTCGAGTAGCATATCGGAGCACAGTCTGCCTCCTGTTTGCTCTCTCTCTTCTTGGTACAATGTTTTGTTAGATCCTCAGTAAGGATTTGGAGCACCGCATGCCCCCTGTTCATCTATCTTCTTGGTTCAATGTTTCGTTAGACCCTCAGTAAGGATCTTGGAGCTCCGCAAGACCCCTGTTTGCCTTCTTTCTTCTTCGTTCAATATTTCATTAGACGCAAAGAAGGATCTGCGAGCACTGCATGTCCCGTTTGCTTTCTCTCTTCTTAGTTCACTGTTTCGTCATGCCTTCTCTCTTCAAAGGTCACTGGTACGTTAGACCCTCAGTAAGGATCTGGTAGCACAGCATGGTCCCTGTTGCCTATACTCTCTTCAATGGTTTGTTTGATCCTTAGCATGATTTGGGAGCACCGCATGCCTCTTGTTTGCCCTTTCTCTTCTTAGTTCATTGTTTCATTACACCCACAGTAGGAAATGGGAGCACCGCATGTCCCCTGTTTGCCTTATCTCTTCTTAGTTCAATGTAACATTAGTCCTTCAGTGAGGATGTCGGAGCACCACATGTTTGCCATCTCTCTTCTTTATTCAATGTTTTGTTAGACCCTCAGTAGGATCTGGGAGCACCGCATGCCCCCTGATGGCTTTCTCTCTCCTTAGTTCAATGTATCATTACACTCCAGTAGCATATCGGAGCACAGCCTGCCTCCTGTTTGCATGCTCTCTCTCTTCTTGGTTCAATGTTTTGTTAGATCCTCAGTCAGCATCTGGGAGCACCGCATGCATTCTCTCTTCAAAGGCCACTGGTTCGTTAGACCCTCGGTAGAAGCTTGCAGCAACACATGCCCCCTGTTTGTTGTTCCATTCATAGTTCACTGGTTCGTAAGACTCTCAGTAGGATCTGATAGCACAGTATGGCCCCTGTTTGCCTATACTCTCTTCATGGCTCAGTGGTTTATTTGATCCTTAGCATGAATTGGGAGCACCGCATGCCCCTGTTTCTCTTTTCACTTCATAGTTCATTGTTTTGTTAGAGCCTTAGTAGGATCTGGGAGCACTGCATGCCCACTGATGGCTTTGTCTCTTCATAGTTCAATGTTTCATTAGCCTCCTGTTGCAATTTGGAGCACAACCTGCCTCTTGTTTGCCCTCTGTCTTCTTAGTTTCATTACACCCACAGTAGGAAATGGGAGCACCGCATGCCTCGTTTGCCTTATCTCTTCTTCGTTTAATGTAACATTAGACATTAGTAAGGATCTCGGCGCACCACATGCCCCCTGTTGCCATCTCTCTTCTTTATTCAATGTTTTGTTAGACCCTCAGTAAGGATTTAGGAGCACCGCATGCCCCCTGTTTATCACCTCTCATCTTTATTCACTGTTTTGTTAGACCCTCAGAAAGGATTTATTCAATGTTTTGATAGACCCTCAGTGAGGCTCTGGGAGCACCGCATGCCCCCTGTTTGTCACCTCTCATCTTTATTCAATGTTTTGTTAGACCCTCAGTAGGACCTGGGAGCACCGCATGCCCCCTGATGGCTTTCTCTCTTCTTAGTTCAATGTTTTATTAGACCCTCAGTAGGATCTGGTAGCACAGCATTGCCCCTGTTTGCCCTCTCTCTTCTAAGTTCAATGTTTCATTACACCCACAGTAGGAAATGGGAACACTGCATGGCCCCCTGTTTGCCTTATCTCGTCTTAGTTCAATGTAACATTAGACCTTCAGTGAGGATGTCGGAGCACCACATGCCCCCTGTTTGCCATCTATCTTCTTAGTTCAATGTTCTGTTAGACCCTCAGTAAGGATCTGGGAGCACCGCATGCCCCCTGTTTGCCATCTATCTTCTTAGTTCAATGTTTTTAGACCCTCAGTAAGGATTTGAAAGCAAGGCATGTCCCCCGTTTGTCTTTGCTCTTCTTAGTTCAATGTTATATTAGACCCAGAGTAGGATATGGGAGCACCATATGCCCCCTATTTGCCTTCTCTCTTCTTGGTTCACTGTTTTGTTTGACCCTAAGTAAGGATCTGGGAGCACCGCATGCCCCCTGTTTGTCACCTCTCATCTTTATTCAATGTTTCGTTAGACCCCCAGTAAGGATCTAAGAGCACCGCATGTCCCCTGTTTGTCACCTCTCATCTTTATTCACTGTTTTGTTTGACCCTCATTAAGGATCTGGGAGTACCGCATGCCCCCTGATGACTTTCTCTCTTCTTAGTTCAATGTTTCATTAGACTCGAGTAGCATATCGGAGCACAGTCTGCCTCCTGTTTGCTCTCTCTCTTCTTGGTACAATGTTTTGTTAGATCCTCAGTAAGGATTTGGAGCACCGCATGCCCCCTGTTCATCTATCTTCTTGGTTCAATGTTTCGTTAGACCCTCAGTAAGGATCTTGGAGCTCCGCAAGACCCCTGTTTGCCTTCTTTCTTCTTCGTTCAATATTTCATTAGACGCAAAGAAGGATCTGCGAGCACTGCATGTCCCGTTTGCTTTCTCTCTTCTTAGTTCACTGTTTCGTCATGCCTTCTCTCTTCAAAGGTCACTGGTACGTTAGACCCTCAGTAAGGATCTGGTAGCACAGCATGGTCCCTGTTTGCCTATACTCTCTTCATGGCTCAATGGTTTGTTTGATCCTTAGCATGATTTGGGAGCACCGCATGCCTCTTGTTTGCCCTCTCTCTTCTTAGTTCATTGTTTCATTACACCCACAGTAGGAAATGGGAGCACCGCATGCCCCCTGTTTGCCTTATCTCTTCTTAGTTCAATGTAACATTAGTCCTTCAGTGAGGATGTCGGAGCACCACATGTCCCCTGTTTGCCATCTCTCTTCTTTATTCAATGTTTTGTTAGACCCTCAGTAGGATCTGGGAGCACCGCATGCCCCCTGATGGCTTTCTCTCTTCTTAGTTCAATGTATCATTACACTCCAGTAGCATATCGGAGCACAGCCTGCCTCCTGTTTGCTCTCTCTCTTCTTGGTTCAATGTTTTGTTAGATCCTCAGTCAGCATCTGGGAGCACCGCATGCATTCTCTCTTCAAAGGCCACTGGTTCGTTAGACCCTCGGTAGAAGCTTGCAGCAACACATGCCCCGTTTGTTGTTCCATTCATAGTTCACTGGTTCGTAAGACTCTCAGTAGGATCTGATAGCACAGTATGGCCCCTGTTTGCCTATACTCTCTTCATGGCTCAGTGGTTTATTTGATCCTTAGCATGAATTGGGAGCACCGCATGCCCCCTGTTTCTCTTTTCACTTCATAGTTCATTGTTTTGTTAGAGCCTTAGTAGGATCTGGGAGCACTGCATGCCCACTGATGGCTTTGTCTCTTCATAGTTCAATGTTTCATTAGCCTCCTGTTGCAATTTGGAGCACAACCTGCCTCTTGTTTGCCCTCTGTCTTCTTAGTTTCATTACACCCACAGTAGGAAATGGGAGCACCGCATGCCTCGTTTGCCTTATCTCTTCTTCGTTTAATGTAACATTAGACATTAGTAAGGATCTCGGCGCACCACATGCCCCCTGTTGCCATCTCTCTTCTTTATTCAATGTTTTGTTAGACCCTCAGTAAGGATTTAGGAGCACCGCATGCCCCCTGTTTATCACCTCTCATCTTTATTCACTGTTTTGTTAGACCCTCAGAAAGGATTTATTCAATGTTTTGATAGACCCTCAGTGAGGCTCTGGGAGCACCGCATGCCCCCTGTTTGTCACCTCTCATCTTTATTCAATGTTTTGTTAGACCCTCAGTAGGACCTGGGAGCACCGCATGCCCCCTGATGGCTTTCTCTCTTCTTAGTTCAATGTTTTATTAGACCCTCAGTAGGATCTGGTAGCACAGCATTGCCCCTGTTTGCCCTCTCTCTTCTAAGTTCAATGTTTCATTACACCCACAGTAGGAAATGGGAACACTGCATGGCCCCCTGTTTGCCTTATCTCGTCTTAGTTCAATGTAACATTAGACCTTCAGTGAGGATGTCGGAGCACCACATGCCCCCTGTTTGCCATCTATCTTCTTAGTTCAATGTTCTGTTAGACCCTCAGTAAGGATCTGGGAGCACCGCATGCCCCCTGTTTGCCATCTATCTTCTTAGTTCAATGTTTTTAGACCCTCAGTAAGGATTTGAAAGCAAGGCATGTCCCCCGTTTGTCTTTGCTCTTCTTAGTTCAATGTTATATTAGACCCAGAGTAGGATATGGGAGCACCATATGCCCCCTATTTGCCTTCTCTCTTCTTGGTTCACTGTTTTGTTTGACCCTAAGTAAGGATCTGGGAGCACCGCATGCCCCCTGTTTGTCACCTCTCATCTTTATTCAATGTTTCGTTAGACCCCCAGTAAGGATCTAAGAGCACCGCATGTCCCCTGTTTGTCACCTCTCATCTTTATTCAATGTTTCGTTAGACCCCCAGTAAGGATCTGGGAGCACCGCATGCCCCCTGATGACTTTCTCTCTTCTTAGTTCAATGTTTCATTAGACTCGAGTAGCATATCGGAGCACAGTCTGCCTCCTGTTTGCTCTCTCTCTTCTTGGTACAATGTTTTGTTAGATCCTCAGTAAGGATTTGGAGCACCGCATGCCCCCTGTTCATCTATCTTCTTGGTTCAATGTTTCGTTAGACCCTCAGTAAGGATCTTGGAGCTCCGCAAGACCCCTGTTTGCCTTCTTTCTTCTTCGTTCAATATTTCATTAGACGCAAAGAAGGATCTGCGAGCACTACATGTCCCGTTTGCTTTCTCTCTTCTTAGTTCACTGTTTCGTCATGCCTTCTCTCTTCAAAGGTCACTGGTACGTTAGACCCTCAGTAAGGATCTGGTAGCACAGCATGGTCCCTGTTTGCCTATACTCTCTTCATGGCTCAATGGTTTGTTTGATCCTTAGCATGATTTGGGAGCACCGCATGCCTCTTGTTTGCCCTTTCTCTTCTTAGTTCATTGTTTCATTACACCCACAGTAGGAAATGGAAGCACCGCATGTCCCCTGTTTGCCTTATCTCTTCTTAGTTCAATGTAACATTAGTCCTTCAGTGAGGATGTCGGAGCACCACATGTCCCCTGTTTGCCATCTCTCTTCTTTATTCAATGTTTTGTTAGACCCTCAGTAGGATCTGGGAGCACCGCATGCCCCCTGATGGCTTTCTCTCTCCTTAGTTCAATGTATCATTACACTCCAGTAGCATATCGGAGCACAGCCTGCCTCCTGTTTGCTCTCTCTCTTCTTGGTTCAATGTTTTGTTAGATCCTCAGTCAGCATCTGGGAGCACCGCATGCATTCTCTCTTCAAAGGCCACTGGTTCGTTAGACCCTCGGTAGAAGCTTGCAGCAACACATGCCCCCTGTTTGTTGTTCCATTCATAGTTCACTGGTTCGTAAGACTCTCAGCAGGATCTGATAGCACAGTATGGCCCCTGTTTGCCTATACTCTCTTCATGGCTCAGTGGTTTGTTTGATCCTTAGCATGAATTGGGAGCACCGCATGCCCCCTGTTTCTCTTTTCACTTCATAGTTCATTGTTTTGTTAGAGCCTTAGTAGGATCTGGGAGCACTGCATGCCCACTGATGGCTTTGTCTCTTCATAGTTCAATGTTTCATTAGCCTCCTGTTGCAATTTGGAGCACAACCTGCCTCTTGTTTGCCCTCTGTCTTCTTAGTTTCATTACACCCACAGTAGGAAATGGGAGCACCGCATGCCTCGTTTGCCTTATCTCTTCTTCGTTTAATGTAACATTAGACATTAGTAAGGATCTCGGCGCACCACATGCCCCCTGTTGCCATCTCTCTTCTTTATTCAATGTTTTGTTAGACCCTCAGTAAGGATTTAGGAGCAGCGCATGCCCCCTGTTTATCACCTCTCATCTTTATTCACTGTTTTGTTAGACCCTCAGAAAGGATTTATTCAATGTTTTGTTAGACCCTCAGTGAGGATCTGGGAGCACCGCATGCCCCCTGTTTGTCACCTCTCATCTATATTCACTGTTTTGTTAGATCCTCAGTGAGTATTTTGGAGCACCACATGCCCCCTGATTGCCATCGTTCTTCTTAGTTTAATGTTTTGTTAGAACCTCAGTAAGGACCTGGGAGCAAAATGTTTCATTAGACCCTCAGTAGGACCTGGTAGCACAGCATGGCCCCTGTTTGCCTATACTCTCTTCATGGCTCAGTGGTTTGTTTGATCATTAGCATGCCTCTTGTTTGCCCTCTCTCTCTTCTTAGTTCAATGTTTCATTACACCCACAGTAGGATCTGGGAGCACCGCATGCCCCCTGTTTGCCTTATCTCTTCTTAGTTCAGTGTAACATTAGTCCTTCAGTGAGGATGTCGGAGCACCACATGCCCCCTGTTTGCCATCTCTCTTCTTTATTCAATGTTTTGTTAGACCCTCAGTAGGATCTGGGAGCACCGCATGCCCCCTGATGGCTTTCTCTCTTCTTAATTCAGTGTATCATTACACTCCAGTAGCATATCGGAGCACAGCCTGCCTCCTGTTTGCTCTCTCTCTTCTTGGTTCAATGTTTTGTTAGATCCTCAGTCAGCATCTGAGAGCACCGCATGCCCCCTGTTTGCCATCTATCTTCTTAGTTCAATGTTTTTAGACCCTCAGTAAGGATTTGCAAGCAAGGCATGTCCCCTGTTTGTCTTTGCAATTCTTAGTTCAATGTTTAGACCCACAGTAGGAAATGGGAGCACCGCATGCCCCCTGTTTGCCTTATCTCTTCTTAGTTCAGTGTAACATTAGACCTTCAGTGAGGATGTCGGAGCACCACATGCCCCCTGTTTGCCATCTCTCTTCTTCATTCAATGTTTTGTTAGACCCTCAGTAGGATCTGGGAGCACCGCATGCCCCCTGATGGCTTTCTCTCTTCTTAGTTCAATGTATCATTACACTCCAGTAGCATATTGGAGCACAGCCTGCCTCCTGTTTGCTCTCTCTCTTCTTGACCCTCAGTAGGATCTGGGAGCACCGCATGCCCCCTGATGGCTTTCTCTCTTCTTAATTCAGTGTATCATTACACTCCAGTAGCATATCGGAGCACAGCCTGCCTCCTGTTTGCTCTCTCTCTTCTTGGTTCAATGTTTTGTTAGATCCTCAGTCAGCATCTGAGAGCACCGCATGCCCCCTGTTTGCCATCTATCTTCTTAGTTCAATGTTTTGTTAGATCCTCAGTCAGCATCTGGGAGCACCGCATGCATTCTCTCTTCAAAGGCCACTGGTTCGTTAGACCCTCGGTAGAAGCTTGCAGCAACACATGCCCCCTGTTTGTTGTTCCATTCATAGTTCACTGGTTCGTAAGACTCTCAGTAGGATCTGATAGCACAGTATGGCCCCTGTTTGCCTATACTCTCTTCATGGCTCAGTGGTTTGTTTGATCCTTAGCATGAATTGGGAGCACCGCATGCCCCCTGTTTCTCTTTTCACTTCATAGTTCATTGTTTTGTTAGAGCCTTAGTAGGATCTGGGAGCACTGCATGCCCACTGATGGCTTTGTCTCTTCATAGTTCAATGTTTCATTAGCCTCCTGTTGCAATTTGGAGCACAACCTGCCTCTTGTTTGCCCTCTGTCTTCTTAGTTTCATTACACCCACAGTAGGAAATGGGAGCACCGCATGCCTCGTTTGCCTTATCTCTTCTTCGTTTAATGTAACATTAGACATTAGTAAGGATCTCGGCGCACCACATGCCCCCTGTTGCCATCTCTCTTCTTTATTCAATGTTTTGTTAGACCCTCAGTAAGGATTTAGGAGCACCGCATGCCCCCTGTTTATCACCTCTCATCTTTATTCACTGTTTTGTTAGACCCTCAGAAAGGATTTATTCAAAGTTTTGATAGACCCTCAGTGAGGCTCTGGGAGCACCGCATGCCCCCTGTTTGTCACCTCTCATCTTTATTCAATGTTTTGTTAGACCCTCAGTGAGGATCTGGGAGCACCGCATGCCCCCTGTTTGTCACCTCTCATCTATATTCACTGTTTTGTGAGATCCTCAGTGAGTATCTCGGAGCACCACATGCCCCCTGATTGCCATCGTTCTTCTTAGTTTAATGTTTTGTTAGAACCTCAGTAAGGACCTGGGAGCAAAATGTTTCATTAGACCCTCAGTAGGACCTGGTAGCACAGCATGGCCCCTGTTTGCCTATACTCTCTTCATGGCTCAGTGGTTTGTTTGATCATTAGCATGCCTCTTGTTTGCCCTCTCTCTCTTCTTAGTTCAATGTTTCATTACACCCACAGTAGGATCTGGGAGCACCGCATGCCCCCTGTTTGCCTTATCTCTTCTTAGTTCAGTGTAACATTAGTCCTTCAGTGAGGATGTCGGAGCACCACATGCCCCCTGTTTGCCATCTCTCTTCTTTATTCAATGTTTTGTTAGACCCTCAGTAGGATCTGGGAGCACCGCATGCCCCCTGATGGCTTTCTCTCTTCTTAATTCAGTGTATCATTACACTCCAGTAGCATATCGGAGCACAGCCTGCCTCCTGTTTGCTCTCTCTCTTCTTGGTTCAATGTTTTGTTAGATCCTCAGTCAGCATCTGAGAGCACCGCATGCCCCCTGTTTGCCATCTATCTTCTTAGTTCAATGTTTTTAGACCCTCAGTAAGGATTTGCAAGCAAGGCATGTCCCCTGTTTGTCTTTGCAATTCTTAGTTCAATGTTTAGACCCACAGTAGGAAATGGGAGCACCGCATGCCCCCTGTTTGCCTTATCTCTTCTTAGTTCAGTGTAACATTAGACCTTCAGTGAGGATGTCGGAGCACCACATGCCCCCTGTTTGCCATCTCTCTTCTTCATTCAATGTTTTGTTAGACCCTCAGTAGGATCTGGGAGCACCGCATGCCCCCTGATGGCTTTCTCTCTTCTTAGTTCAATGTATCATTACACTCCAGTAGCATATTGGAGCACAGCCTGCCTCCTGTTTGCTCTCTCTCTTCTTGACCCTCAGTAGGATCTGGGAGCACCGCATGCCCCCTGATGGCTTTCTCTCTTCTTAATTCAGTGTATCATTACACTCCAGTAGCATATCGGAGCACAGCCTGCCTCCTGTTTGCTCTCTCTCTTCTTGGTTCAATGTTTTGTTAGATCCTCAGTCAGCATCTGAGAGCACCGCATGCCCCCTGTTTGCCATCTATCTTCTTAGTTCAATGTTTTGTTAGATCCTCAGTCAGCATCTGGGAGCACCGCATGCATTCTCTCTTCAAAGGCCACTGGTTCGTTAGACCCTCGGTAGAAGCTTGCAGCAACACATGCCCCCTGTTTGTTGTTCCATTCATAGTTCACTGGTTCGTAAGACTCTCAGTAGGATCTGATAGCACAGTATGGCCCCTGTTTGCCTATACTCTCTTCATGGCTCAGTGGTTTGTTTGATCCTTAGCATGAATTGGGAGCACCGCATGCCCCCTGTTTCTCTTTTCACTTCATAGTTCATTGTTTTGTTAGAGCCTTAGTAGGATCTGGGAGCACTGCATGCCCACTGATGGCTTTGTCTCTTCATAGTTCAATGTTTCATTAGCCTCCTGTTGCAATTTGGAGCACAACCTGCCTCTTGTTTGCCCTCTGTCTTCTTAGTTTCATTACACCCACAGTAGGAAATGGGAGCACCGCATGCCTCGTTTGCCTTATCTCTTCTTCGTTTAATGTAACATTAGACATTAGTAAGGATCTCGGCGCACCACATGCCCCCTGTTGCCATCTCTCTTCTTTATTCAATGTTTTGTTAGACCCTCAGTAAGGATTTAGGAGCACCGCATGCCCCCTGTTTATCACCTCTCATCTTTATTCACTGTTTTGTTAGACCCTCAGAAAGGATTTATTCAAAGTTTTGATAGACCCTCAGTGAGGCTCTGGGAGCACCGCATGCCCCCTGTTTGTCACCTCTCATCTTTATTCAATGTTTTGTTAGACCCTCAGTGAGGATCTGGGAGCACCGCATGCCCCCTGTTTGTCACCTCTCATCTATATTCACTGTTTTGTGAGATCCTCAGTGAGTATCTCGGAGCACCACATGCCCCCTGATTGCCATCGTTCTTCTTAGTTTAATGTTTTGTTAGAACCTCAGTAAGGACCTGGGAGCAAAATGTTTCATTAGACTCTCAGTAGGACCTGGTAGCACAGCATGGCCCCTGTTTGCCTATACTCTCTTCATGGCTCAGTGGTTTGTTTGATCATTAGCATGCCTCTTGTTTGCCCTCTCTCTCTTCTTAGTTCAATGTTTCATTACACCCACAGTAGGATCTGGGAGCACCGCATGCCCCCTGTTTGCCTTATCTCTTCTTAGTTCAGTGTAACATTAGACCTTCAGTGAGGATGTCGGAGCACCACATGCCCCCTGTTTGCCATCTCTCTTCTTTATTCAATGTTTTGTTAGACCCTCAGTAGGATCTGGGAGCACCGCATGCCCCCTGATGGCTTTCTCTCTTCTTAATTCAGTGTATCATTACACTCCAGTAGCATATCGGAGCACAGCCTGCCTCCTGTTTGCTCTCTCTCTTCTTGGTTCAATGTTTTGTTAGATCCTCAGTCAGCATCTGAGAGCACCGCATGCCCCCTGTTTGCCATCTATCTTCTTAGTTCAATGTTTTTTAGACCCCCAGTAAGGATTTGCAAGCAAGGCATGTCCCCTGTTTGTCTTTGCAATTCTTAGTTCAATGTTTAGACCCACAGTAGGAAATGGGAGCACCGCATGCCCCCTGTTTGCCTTATCTCTTCTTAGTTCAGTGTAACATTAGACCTTCAGTGAGGATGTCGGAACACCACATGCCCCCTGTTTGCCATCTCTCTTCTTTATTCAATGTTTTGTTAGACCCTCAGTAGGATCTGGGAGCACCGCATGCCCCCTGATGGCTTTCTCTCTTCTTAGTTCAATGTATCATTACACTCCAGTAGCATATTGGAGCACAGCCTGCCTCCTGTTTGCTCTCTCTCTTCTTGGTACAATGTTTTGTTAGATCCTCAGTAAGGATTTGGAGCACCGCATGCCCCCTGTTCATCTATCTTCTTGGTTCAATGTTTCGTTAGACCCTCAGTGAGGATCTGGGAGCACCGCATGCCCCCTGTTTGTCACCTCTCATCTATATTCACTGTTTTGTGAGATCCTCAGTGAGTATCTCGGAGCACCACATGCCCCCTGATTGCCATCGTTCTTCTTAGTTTAATGTTTTGTTAGAACCTCAGTAAGGACCTGGGAGCAAAATGTTTCATTAGACTCTCAGTAGGACCTGGTAGCACAGCATGGCCCCTGTTTGCCTATACTCTCTTCATGGCTCAGTGGTTTGTTTGATCATTAGCATGCCTCTTGTTTGCCCTCTCTCTCTTCTTAGTTCAATGTTTCATTACACCCACAGTAGGATCTGGGAGCACCGCATGCCCCCTGTTTGCCTTATCTCTTCTTAGTTCAGTGTAACATTAGACCTTCAGTGAGGATGTCGGAGCACCACATGCCCCCTGTTTGCCATCTCTCTTCTTTATTCAATGTTTTGTTAGACCCTCAGTAGGATCTGGGAGCACCGCATGCCCCCTGATGGCTTTCTCTCTTCTTAATTCAGTGTATCATTACACTCCAGTAGCATATCGGAGCACAGCCTGCCTCCTGTTTGCTCTCTCTCTTCTTGGTTCAATGTTTTGTTAGATCCTCAGTCAGCATCTGAGAGCACCGCATGCCCCCTGTTTGCCATCTATCTTCTTAGTTCAATGTTTTTTAGACCCCCAGTAAGGATTTGCAAGCAAGGCATGTCCCCTGTTTGTCTTTGCAATTCTTAGTTCAATGTTTAGACCCACAGTAGGAAATGGGAGCACCGCATGCCCCCTGTTTGCCTTATCTCTTCTTAGTTCAGTGTAACATTAGACCTTCAGTGAGGATGTCGGAACACCACATGCCCCCTGTTTGCCATCTCTCTTCTTTATTCAATGTTTTGTTAGACCCTCAGTAGGATCTGGGAGCACCGCATGCCCCCTGATGGCTTTCTCTCTTCTTAGTTCAATGTATCATTACACTCCAGTAGCATATTGGAGCACAGCCTGCCTCCTGTTTGCTCTCTCTCTTCTTGGTTTAATGTTTTGTTAGATCCTCAGTCAGCATCTGGGAGCACCGCATGCATTCTCTCTTCAAAGGCCACTGGTTCGTTAGACCCTCGGTAGAAGCTTGCAGCAACACATGCCCCCTGTTTGTTGTTCCATTCATAGTTCACTGGTTCGTAAGACTCTCAGTAGGATCTGATAGCACAGTATGGCCCCTGTTTGCCTATACTCTCTTCATGGCTCAGTGGTTTGTTTGATCCTTAGCATGAATTGGGAGCACCGCATGCCCCCTGTTTCTCTTTTCACTTCATAGTTCATTGTTTTGTTAGAGCCTTAGTAGGATCTGGGAGCACTGCATGCCCACTGATGGCTTTGTCTCTTCATAGTTCAATGTTTCATTAGCCTCCTGTTGCAATTTGGAGCACAACCTGCCTCTTGTTTGCCCTCTCTCTCTTCTTAGTTCAATGTTTCATTACACCCACAGTAGGATCTGGGAGCACCGCATGCCCCCTGTTTGCCTTATCTCTTCTTAGTTCAGTGTAACATTCTACCTTCAGTGAGGATGTCGGAGCACCACATGCCCCCTGTTTGCCATCTCTCTTCTTTATTCAATGTTTTGTTAGACTCTCAGTAGGATCTGGGAGCACCGCATGCCCCCTGATTGCCATCGTTCTTCTTAGTTTAATGTTTTGTTAGAACCTCAGTAAGGACCTGGGAGCAAAATGTTTCATTAGACTCTCAGTAGGACCTGGTAGCACAGCATGGCCCCTGTTTGCCTATACTCTCTTCATGGCTCAGTGGTTTGTTTGATCATTAGCATGCCTCTTGTTTGCCCTCTCTCTCTTCTTAGTTCAATGTTTCATTACACCCACAGTAGGATCTGGGAGCACCGCATGCCCCCTGTTTGCCTTATCTCTTCTTAGTTCAGTGTAACATTACACCTTCAGTGAGGATGTCGGAGCACCACATGCCCCCTGTTTGCCATCTCTCTTCTTTATTCAATGTTTTGTTAGACCCTCACTAGGATCTGGGAGCACCGCATGCACCCTGATGGCTTTCTCTCTTCTTAATTCAGTGTATCATTACACTCCAGTAGCATATCGGAGCACAGCCTGCCTCCTGTTTGCTCTCTCTCTTCTTGGTTCAATGTTTTGTTAGATCCTCAGTCAGCATCTGAGAGCACCGCATGCCCCCTGTTTGCCATCTATCTTCTTAGTTCAATGTTTTTTAGACCCTCAGTAAGGATTTGCAAGCAAGGCATGTCCCCTGTTTGTCTTTGCAATTCTTAGTTCAATGTTTAGACCCACAGTAGGAAATGGGAGCACCGCATGTCCCCTGTTTGCCTTATCTCTTCTTAGTTCAGTGTAACATTAGACCTTCAGTGAGGATGTCGGAACACCACATGCCCCCTGTTTGCCATCTCTCTTCTTTATTCAATGTTTTGTTAGACCCTCAGTAGGATCTGGGAGCACCGCATGCCCCCTGATGGCTTTCTCTCTCCTTAGTTCAATGTATCATTACACTCCAGTAGCATATTGGAGCACAGCCTGCCTCCTGTTTGCTCTCTCTCTTCTTGGTTCAATGCTTTGTTAGATCCTCAGTCAGCATCTGGGAGCACCGCATGCATTCTCTCTTCAAAGGCCACTGGTTCGTTAGACCCTCGGTAGAAGCTTGCAGCAACACATGCCCCCTGTTTGTTGTTCCATTCATAGTTCACTGGTTCGTAAGACTCTCAGTAGGATCTGATAGCACAGTATGGCCCCTGTTTGCCTATACTCTCTTCATGGCTCAGTGGTTTGTTTGATCCTTAGCATGAATTGGGGGCACCGCATGCCCCCTGTTTCTCTTTTCACTTCATAGTTCATTGTTTTGTTAGCGCCTTAGTAGGATCTGGGAGCACTGCATGCCCACTGATGGCTTTGTCTCTTCATAGTTCAATGTTTCATTAGCCTCCTGTTGCAATTTGGAGCACAACCTGCCTCTTGTTTGCCCTCTCTCTCTTCTTAGTTCAATGTTTCATTACACCCACAGTAGGATCTGGGAGCACCGCATGCCCCCTGTTTGCCTTATCTCTTCTTAGTTCAGTGTAACATTAGACCTTCAGTGAGGATGTCGGAGCACCACATGCCCCCTGTTTGCCATCTCTCTTCTTTATTCAATGTTTTGTTAGACTCTCAGTAGGATCTGGGAGCACCGCATGCCCCCTGATGGCTTTCTCTCTTCTTAGTTCAATGTATCATTTGACTCCAGTAGCATATCGGAGCACAGCCTGCCTCCTGTTTGCTCTCTCTCTTCTTGGTTCAATGTTTTGTTAGATCATCAGTAAGCATCTGGGACTACCACATGCCCCTGTTTGCCATCTATCTTCTTAGTTCAATGTTTTTTAGACCCTCAGTAAGGATATGGAAGCAAGGCATGTCCCCTGTTTGTCTTTGCAATTCTTAGTTCAATGTTCATTAGACCCACAGTAGGAAATGGGAGCACCGCATGCT
Organism: Phorcus lineatus; assembly: GCA_921293015.1. Lineage (NCBI taxonomy): Eukaryota > Metazoa > Mollusca > Gastropoda > Trochida > Trochidae > Phorcus > Phorcus lineatus. The sequence goes on along the minus strand of OV121088.1, from coordinate 23,589,459 downwards.
CCCTGTTTGCCTTATCTCTTCTTAGTTCAGTGTAACATTAGACCTTCAGTGAGGATGTCGGAGCACCACATGCCCCCTGTTTGCCATCTCTCTTCTTTATTCAATGTTTTGTTAGACCCTCAGTAGGATCTGGGAGCACCGCATGCCCCCTGATGGCTTTCTCTCTTCTTAGTTTAATGTATCATTACACTCCGGTAGCATATCGGAGCACAGCCTGCCTCCTGCTTGCTTCTCTCTCTTCTTGGTTCAATGTTTTGTTAGATCCTCAGTCAGCATCTGGGAGCACCGCATGCCTCCTGTTTGCTCTCTCTCTTCTTGGTTCAATGTTTTGTTAGATCCTCAGTAAGGATTTTGAAGCAAGGCATGTCCCCTGTTTCTTAGTTCAATGTTTCATTAGACTCACAGTAGGATATGGGAGCACCACATGCCCCCTAGTTGCCTTCTCTCTTCTTGGTTCAATGTTTCATTGGACCCTCAGTAAGGATCTTGGAGCTCCGCACGACTCCTGTTTGCCTTCTCCCTTCTTCGTTCAATAAATCATTAGACCCACAGTAGGATATGCGAGCACAGCCTTCCCCGTTTGCTTTCTCTCTTCTTAGTCCAATGTTTCGTTAGACCCCCAGTGGGATCTGGTAGCACCGCATGCATTCTCATGCATTCTCTCTTCAAAGGTCACTGGTTCGTTAGACCCTCGGTAGATGCTTTTCCAGCACCACATGCCCCCTGTTTGTTGTTTCATTCATAGTTCACTAGTTCGTTAGATCCACAGTAGGATCTGATAGCACAGCATGGCCGGACGGGACAATGCATGTTTATTTCTGATGGCTGAATTATTGGCTTTGTCTTGATGAAATACCTTTGATATCATAAATGCCATTTCTAATGGGCGAGAAGGAATACCCTCTGTTGGCTATTCTAATCAACTTCTTATTGGATGGTTTGATCCTCAGTATGATCTCGGCTCAAGGAATACCCTCTGTTGGCTATTCTTATCACTGTCTGATTGGATGGTTGGATCCTTAGTAGTATCTGGGTACAAGGAATACCCTCTGTTGGCTATTCTTATCACGATGCTATTGGATGGTTGGATCCCCAGTATGATCTGGGTACAAGGAATACCCTCTGCTGGCTATTCTTATCACGACCTTATTGGATGGTTGGATCCTCATTATGATATGGGTACAAGGAATACCCTCTGTTGGCTATTCTTATCACGACCTTATTGGATGGCTGGATCCTCATTATGATCTGGGTACAAGGAATACCGTGTGTTGGCTATTGTTATCAAGTTCTTATTGGATGGTTGGATCATCAGTAGGATCTGGGTACAAGGAATACCCTCTGTTGGCTATTCTTATCAAGTTTTTATTGAATGGTTGGGTCCTCAGTATGATCTGTGTACAAGGAATACCCTCTGCTGGCTATTCTTATCACGACCTTATTGGATGGTTGGATCCTCATTATGATCTGGATACAAGGAATACCCTCTGTTGGCTATTCTTATTACGACCTTATTGGATGGTTGGATCCTCATTATGATCTGGGTACAAGGAATACCCTTTCTTGGCTATTCTTATCACGACCTTATTGGATGGTTGGATCTTTAGTAGGATCTAGGTACAAGGAATACCCTCTGTTGGCTATTGTTATCAAGCTCTTATTGGATGGTTGGATCCTTAGTAGGATATGGGTACCAGGAATTCCCTCTGTTGGCTATTCTTATCATTGTCTGATAGAATGGTTGGATCTTCAGTTGAATCTTCGGGATAGGATACCTTCTGGTGACTATTCTAGAAAGTTTTGATTGGTTGTTTGCATCTTTATCTGGATTTTGACGCATGGAATATTCAAGGTGATTGTTTTTTGCTCAGACAAAATGTTGGTTGAATCCTCATTGGGATCAACGCATTTTGATTTGCCGATGATGTCACACAGAAGTATCTATACTTCATTGAATTTGGGGACATAGGCTACCATTGACATGTTATGAATACGTCTCTTACATAAGCGGAGAGTAACGTTGATAAGACATCATAGGTACATCATATTACTACATTGAAAATTATCGTATTAAACTTTCTACTAAAATACATTGATATTTCTGTATTGATTAAAGCCAAAGGAATTAATTGATATAATTTAAATCTTTAAGATAAGTAAAAATTCACAAAAATACAGTTCCACACGAAAGTTTGTGTTTCTCTGTAAAAGGGCTCGGGTCTTGACTTTGACTTGGGTCGGTCTGGCATTTTTGTTGTCTACTGCTGGTGGTCCCTAGTTGACTATTGGCGGGACTGCTTCCAACTGACATTGCATCTCTCAGATGGAACTTGGGTGTCGCTGCAGATTCTTAATAACACCCAAGGTGCTGCAGATGGTGTATATCGCCTCAGATGGTGTTGAAGATGGTTGAAATCACCATAGATGTTGCCACCAGGGTTGATATCTCCTCAGGTGTTTTGCAGATGGCTGATATCACCTAAGGAGATCCTCCTGATAGTTGGTATCATCTCCGAGGTTGCAGCAGGCAGTTGATGTCGCCTTAGTTGTTGCTACAGGCGGATGTTGACATGACATCTTTAGTGCTTCTGAGAGATCTTCCAAGACCGACCCTTGACCCGATGACCCTTGACCTCTAGGGTTTGGTTCCGAACACCCCAAACCCGTCCTTGAGGTCTCTCTGACATCGCTGCTCAGTGACTGAAATACTGCAGGTTGGCATGACGAAATCCGTTTTGCTTACGTAGATGGAGTCTTCGTCGATGATTGGCAGAGGATTTTCTGCCACTGCTGTCAGCAGCGATGCTGTTCCTCGGAAGAATTGTCTCTTCCGGACTTCCTCGGGTGTTTCAGGGCGCCTTTGGATATCACATGGCTCTGATACAATCTTGCGCAGCCTCAGATTTGTAGTGACTATAAATAAGAAAACTTTGGTTAGATTCATCATTTCTCACCGCGAAACAATGTAAAATTGTTAGAGAAAATCAAAAGTAGTCACTCACTATTTTTGAGATTCTGAGAATATTTCATCACTGTTTTTCTAATTACATTTTCAAACTTGAAATAATCACATTAATCAAAGTTTGTTCAAGACACGTACAGATATCATCCTCCTCCTCCTCCGCTTCCTCCACCTGGATGGCCGTGTTGTCCCGGGAGGACTGTATGAAGCTTGTCAGATCAATGTCATCATCGCTGTCGGAGGATACCTGGCGTATCGATTAGAAGTAAGGAGGTGTGAAAATATAAAAACTCCCAAAATTAGAAGAGATATCGACAGAAACAAAATTCCTGGAAATAAACAATGGGAGAGAGATACTGGTGTCAAGTGGCGACACAGGAACAACGAACAGGGAAATTTCCACGATGTTCACGATCTGCAGGATAAGGACGAAGAGAAGTAAGTACAAGTGATGGCTAGGACTGGTGATGATAGTAGAGTGATGAAGACGTTTTTACATAGAGAATATGTGAAGAGAAAATGGCGATGACAGAGCGTATGTTGATGAACGTCGTGCGAATTTGAAATCAACAAGCTGCTTTCAATAACTCTTGCCTTTCCTTAGTGAAAACCCGTTAGAACATTCACAATGCTGGACAACTTTGAATTATTTCAAAACCTTTACATATACAAATGAAATGATTCGATGGCGAAACTGGCCTATGTAGCCACTTATAGATGCATCCCGTTCCGCTGTAACTTCATTGAGGCAGTTGACCCATATCCTCACAATGTTCTCGAATAATTTCTCAAGTGAGAGGAACAAGATACTCATATTTCTGTATACAAAATGCTTACAAAGATATTGGTAATTTCGAATGTTATAAAGTTCATAGACTGGTTGACGTCCATTGTGAATCTTCAACATTTCACACATTTACTGAAGCCGAAATCAAATTTTCCTTTTCTTATTCCAAAGTTATTTCAAGTCTGTCCCCTTTTCGAATAATAACAATGAAAGCCGTACGTCTAAAATATTACATAAAGCAACAGTCCATGTATAACAACTTTAAAACTCTGAGATACGATTTTCTATTTCAGGTCTGAATAGAATACAATAATTTCATAAACAAGTCAATAAAAAAAAATCGTTCACATCCGAAAACAAAACAATTTGACTCCCGACCTATAACAAACATATTTTTCTCCGTGATCTGACATCAAACAATTGTTTTTGAATGTCCATGGATCATAGTTCAGGTATAGCGCTGGAGAATAGGCAGCATCCTTCAACACGTTGCAGTTTTTTGTCACTAAGAGAATTTGCTGTAACCTCAGGAAGTGTTAGAATTAAAACAGTGGTTAGCGAGGTAGAATATGATTTGAGCTACGCCTGTCTCCAAGTTCTGACGCCCACATTCTAAAACGTACTCATTGTTGCTATAGCTATATAAGATAAATGTACACCCAAATTGTAAATTTCATTGTCATCTCAGAAACCAAAAACTTCTCATAATTTTTACGTGATCCAAATGAATTTGACATACGGAAATCCAAAAGTTCTTCGTATACAGGCGCTTTGTAAATGGCAATCTAAGTAAAACTGGCTGTATTAAGCTCTATGTAAATGCATCCTGTAAACCAGCCGGCTTTATTTCCATTGCTTAACTTTGAAATAGTTCAAAGTGAAGCTATAGAAATGAAGTTGCATGGTTTACAGGATCAACCGCCAATCTAAGTAAAACTAGCTGTCCAGATCCACCACGTATGATACTACACCTAGTTTTGATTAGATTGTGTATATGAGTTATGAAAATTTGAAATCTTCCCAAGATTTGCTAACATTTTGTTTAAAACATTTATCTCATTGATAACGTTTGTTTATTCCTCCAGTAATCTGTGAAATCAGGTGTACTTATAGCTCAAATAAAATCCTGTTATCCATGCAGTTTTTAAAAAAAATCATTACCTTTTTGCAAAAGTTTCTGCCCCCGCTGATGGGTATAGGGCTGCCGCTGCTGTCGCTGCTTCCGATCTCCTCACTTCCGCCGCTGACTTTGTCGCTGCTTCCACTGTTAATGTCACCATCATTACCCTGGCTGCGGCTGCTGTGGTTGCTACCGCTACTGCAGCTACTGTCAACATTACGCGGGCTGCGGTTGATGTTGCTGCGGCTTGTGGTGTCACTGGTTGTTACTGGTGAAGTAACGTCAGCTGAATTTTCGGCTACATCCTTTGCCGAACCGCCTTCACGCTTGAGTCGTTCCAGTTCCTTTTGCCGCTTTTTCTCCTTTCTTTTCTCCATCTTCCCCCTCAGATAATTTCTCATTCGTACATAGGTCTCGAGTTTCGAGAGGCCGAAACAAAAACACCCCATTGTCGGACAATAGATGCTGCGCTCTAGAAGTCGAACTTATCCCGCTGTCGTATAATAGACGAGTGACGTCTTCACAATCATCGTCTATGACGTCATAAATGTGAGGGTCATTTGGGGTTATTCATACCTAATAAGGAAAATGGTTATGCATTAAGGATAAAAAGATCCATAGATAGTGTATTTCCATAACAATTTGTAACTAAATATCTATATGTTCACATTAGTCAAAATTAGATGAATTATTCGTTAAATAATTATAAAAAATATCATGTGTTACCGCGTTGATATCATGTCATGATCGCCATTTTTCTGAAAATATATGCCTATTTCGTCCTTGTGTGCTTATAACAGCATCATTTTATGAGGTCATGCAATAAATAAGTCTGAAATAAATCTCAGTGTTCAAGTTAGAAACAAATTGACATTTGCTTGCATTTAAAATTATTGGCAACTATTATGCGAAGCATCTGAAAAAAGCAATGTTTTAGGTTTATGTTTCGGAATATCCAACACTTCCTTGTGGACGTGTGTCACGCCCTTAAATCAACGTTTCTAAAGGAGCCACTACGTGATTTTCATAACATATTATTTACCTATGATACGAACCTAAATGTCTGTGTGGTGATATGAAATCAAAACATCTTAACTTTTCATGTCCAAAAGACATATATATGACAAATAATGGTTTTCCATGAAAATCTAAAAACAGCCTTATAAATGCAAAGAGGTGTAGATATATATAACGTTTGAGTAGTTGACGCGCGCCACTGTGCGGTTTTCGATCATAATTGAGACGTTCTACCTTCATATTGTCACTCTACAAAACAAATTAGCTTTAAAATTTTTCTTTTTGGTAACAGGCGATACTTCGCGATCGAATGACACCATTAATGAAGTTCAGCATAAATGACTCCAACAACTCTACCCTGTTGACCTTATTGCGAAAGAGTGACGTGTTCATGACCTGCGAACTTTCAACCCTGTGTCGGCGCTTCATTAGATAAATATATTCTGATAAGTATTGTATTCCATCACTATGTCTATTACAGGCCCGTAGGGGGAAAAAACTTTCTTTGCTCTTTATTTCAATGTTTGTATGAAAAAAATAGAATGTTATAAGTTTCATGAGGCATCTGACCCTTTTCTGCAGATTGAGAAAAAAACTGTATTTGGTCTCACCGACGTTGTAAGCGGATGTTTTTCTTAAATAAATAATCTGTCATGACCTATGAAGTATAAACGTTATTCGTCGTCTGTCTCAAACTGGATTTGAAGTCGGTGTTGAATGACTATGCATCCTTGAATATTTACGAATGCAAATTTTTATATCAAAATTGAAATTCCACCAACGCGTATTTTATGTTTAGTGACTTAAAATTGTGTTTGTGAATTTCAAAATAATTTATAGTAGTTATACTTGTTTGCCTTGTCAAGTGAAAGGCATTGAAATAATTCTTAGCGGTAGGCAAAATCTGTAGATGTAATCAACGGGAGTCATTCCCCTTGTATCGTCTGCTTATGGCGGTAAAAGTTGCGTTTTTTGCTTTCTTGGTATCCCGACTATGATGAAAACCTCTCCATGGTTGGATAACAGTCATTCGTTTTTCTAATCCGAATGAACAATAACAACTTTATTTCCAGGTAAAGTATGAATAGGAAATTGTTATGGTCACGGCAAGTTTCAAACAAAAAATGTCAATGGACAGATTCAGAATCTACTGAGTAAACGTCACCATCTAGACACCCAAGTTTGTGTCAAGTATATCGAAATGTTTTAATATATTTCCATTGCTTATTGAATAATTACATTGGGCTACAAAGATAAGATGAATAACGACATTTTATAAATATATCGATTAATGATAGTAAGCATTTCAATTTGTCAAAATAAAAGATTAAACATTTAGGATTGTTGCAGATCTTCTCCAGTAGAGCTATATTTTTCAATAAATGTCTGCCGCCATAGATTGGAGTGTATAATTTCGAACCTCAGTTGGCAAAGAAAGTATGTTAATAAAAAGAATATGATTCAATATTTTCAAGGAAACTTCATTTTTTGTTCATTTAGGCAAGATAGAAACACGGACACATCGTAAAAAACAACAATGTCAGAAACAAACGCCCTGTCAGAGTCATTCAGGAGAATGAGCTACACTTTAGACCAGAACAGTAAAGTTCTTCAATCAAGCATGCAGACTATTAGAAAACTGTCAAGCATGGAAGCACTCATTAGTTCTTCAACTCCACATGTAAATAGACAAGAGAAGGTAAGATATAATTAATGCTCTGATTTAACTGTAGAAATACATTGCTGTAAAGCTGTACACTTATGTGTTCATGCCAGTAAATATGAGATAAAAAATAACGTCATTGTGAAAGTTAAAGAGTTTCATTAATAATAAAAATAATAATTTTGAGATGTCTTCATAAGTGAGGGGGGAGGACAAGGATGATTCAAACCTCACCTCTTTTGGAAATTTAGTTTTAAAAATACATGATCAAATTTCAAATAGCCCCACCCCCTTTCCAATATGTAAATAATTTCTGTCTTTCATGAAAATTTGAATATGGTATACAGAATGTGGAATGATCTTGATCTTATTTGAACGTGACTCACTCAGGGCTGCCTACTTGTACTCTTTTGGAGTATTTTGTACACTTGAAAGTCTTAAAATATGATTGTACACCAATGTTGCAAATTGTACACCTATTCTGATAAAATCAGTTCTTAATTTCATAGAAATATATTTGGAATATTCGCTTGCTATGTGTTTCGAATTCAATTTTAACTGTATATTCTTAGTTAGCTAAGTGAGAAAAGGTTTCGAAATGTCAAACCAGATCATGATACGTTGTAACTATCAGTATAAATACTTGATTCATTGTTTTTGTACACATAAAAATTTCTAAATACCCCCAAGTTACAATATGTCTACACGTTCACTGAACAGAAGGTAGGCAGGTCTGCTCACTAGTAATAGCATTGCGATTCAATGCAAAGACACGATTCAAATATATCACTGAAGATTTGAAAAAGTAACTAATAATAATACAGCCGTGTCAGGTAAATATACACGAAGGGTAAAGATATGCACTCGCGCAAATATTCAACTAGTTAATCAGGATGAGTGTTAGCTTGTAATAGCTTGCTATCTTTGCATCTTTATCCAATTTGGAAGATATCATGAATTTATTTAAAAGGTAAAAAGGAATTAAATGTTGATTAGTTGCACAAATGACTGACAAATTGGTAAAAACTGACAAAATTCTTAGCAAACATGGCGTCGCCAAACAGTATGCCTTCTCACATGAGAATTGTCAATGGAAAAAAAAATATTGATCCAGCTATCAGTTTGTCCTAACTTCAGAAAACTGTTTTAAAATCTATCAAAATCATAACAATAGAAATGTTAGTTGTCTTCGAACCCTGCCTGCGTAGCTTTAGCCTACACATGACGACCTATGGAAATAGGGGGGTAGTCGTTTGAAAACTGTCAGTGTCAGACTCACTGACAAACACATTTTAACATGTATATGTTACATTGATATTATCAGTGAAGCTCTAAACTTAAACAATGATGTGTTTCTTTTATCCCAAATACTTAATTTAAATCGGAACTAAGAACATGTATTTCTTAGGTGCGTAGCTTTAGCCAACAGCACTGTATGTCCAAGTTTTGTCAAGGAGTGTTAATATATTTGTTAACAGCTAACACAACGATCAGATTCTATTTACTATTTCTCATTCAAATGTATTTACTTAAAAAAAATGTATTTCTAAACACTGCAACTACACTCACCATGCAACGATTTCAACATTTTGATGTCATATTCATATCAAAGCATTGTGAGGTGATTACTTCATGATATACAACAAAATTGTGATGTCATGTACTTGACAACAACAGAGTTTCGTTAAATGATAAGTAGCATTCAGCTAAAAATAATATAAAATTACTATGATTTTTTCCTTCTCCTTGTAAGGTGACCGTGGAACTGAAGTGCGCATTCATGAAGATAGTTGATATTCATACTGTCAGTCAGATTTTTCAAGCTGATGTATTCATTCAAGCCAAGTGGGAAGAACCAGTATTTTCCAAGATGCATAAGGTATATTTTAAATCATACTTAATTTTTTACATGATAATTTTGACATATAAGCAATGCAAGGAAGGTTAGTATAGAAAGGGACATTGCTAACCATTTAAGCTATGATTTTTCTTAAACTTTTCTTATTGGAAGTTTCTTTAATTATTTCTTTCCCGGAGCTAGGAAGCCATGCTATCTAGGAAAAAAGTGTATCCAAATTGAAATCTCTAAGGAAATCAATTTGAATTTATGTGTTTTTAAAAGATATCTTAAACAATTAACGTCTTATGTAAATTTTTGCTTAAAAAGTATCAAAATATTTGTAATGGTTTATCTCTTGTTAGTTATCAAAGAGCCAATTTGTTTTTGAATTATTAACCTATTGTAAATATTCAGAAACTGCCAAATTTCGACCCCAAAATTCATTGGGAGCCAAACCTCGTGATTCTCAACACAGACCACTTGACACTTGATCGCAAGTCGTACGTCGTCAAACATGTGAAGGGCTCAAAGCACCCTGTAGTTATACTGCTGTGGAGATTCAAAGGAGTTTTCCGGGAAAACATGGAATTGAGACATTTTCCTTTTGATGTGCAGGTATTTGCTTTAATCAGCATAATGCATGTATATATTTTATAGATAATTTTCATGGATCAGAAATGAGCAGAACATCAGAACATCGGTAAAAAAAAGTTTTAAAAACTTTTCCCGGGAAAGTTTTGTTTGTACATGATGCCACTCACTACTTGAATACACTTTCCATTTTTTGTTTGATGGTTTTCAAAGTCATGCCATTTATAAGGACCAGTTATTTTGACCCCTTGTTAATTAGAAAAAATTCTTCTATCACTAATACATTTCATAACAATAGCAAAACCTTTTATATTTTTTTCACTGAAAATATGAATAAAACCAAATGAATACATTACCAGATTGTCCCAAATTTCCCATTGAATTTTCTTCATGGTGATGATAGGTAACAATGAGAGAGTGACAATCTCTTTTGAAGTGATAATGTTTGGTAGATTAATAGATTAGATTTATTTTATTTGCCATTTAGTTTGTCAAAGCCCATTTTTAAAATATTTTTTAAAAACATCTTTAATCAATGACAAATAACATATAAAATCTCCTACAACAGGATCTGACCATCCAAGTGTCCAGTGAGAGGTCAGTGAGCAGCATCCAGCTGATTGAGGACCTCCATGCAGTTAGCACCGTCAACACTCACACCTTCGATGATGCACAGGAGTGGTCTATTTACAAGTACATGTTAACTACTACTGACACTTTCAAAGTATTTTCAATTGATGTATTCAATTGATTTCTATAAAGCACTTTATATCTTTGGGTGCATTATATTGTGTTGTGTCCCTTGACAAGGCACCTCATTCAAATTGCACTCAGTCCACCTAGTTGTACAAATAGCTACCTGAACCTGGGAAATGCATAACTGATGCAAAGTGCTAAGGTGCTGCCTCTGAAGTACAATTCCTTCAGGGCAACAGGGTAGAGCCATAGAGGAGCCATGGCACTGGTTATAGTGGGCTTAAAAATTGTCAGTATTATTTTTAGCTTGTGTTCAATTGTTCCTTGATGCTATACATTCCTTCGATGTGGATGTCCATTTGCATTAAGAAAAAACTGTCTATTATTCAAACCAACGTTTTCCTCATATTGATGAAGGTAATTAAAAAATGTTCATGCATAAGACATCTGACATAAGTATCTATCGTGCTATTTGGCCTCAAAGTGCAAAGTACCAATCATGTATGTGTTCAAGTAGTTTTCATTCATGATATTTTATGATTGTAACAGACTGTACATGTTTTCATTGGTTCCAGCCATGTGGAAGTGCATATCGACCACACAAGTATGGAGCATGCGAGTCTCTCAACACATCCAATCATTCATTTCCAGTGTAGAGTCAAGCGCAAAGTCGGCTACTTCATGTGGAACGTTGCCCTCATTATGGTATTTCAAATTGATTTCTACAGACTACAATTTGAATAGAAATCTCTACAGCATTATTGTTTATTCTAATAAACTAATATTAATTTTATATTAGAACCAAAAATTAACTAATCTATTTGATAATCTACTGGAAGTCTCTCATAAAATGTCTAAAAATTGTCAGGAGACGCATATATCATTTTGAAAAAAGTATTTCATGAAGGAATATTTCCCTGCAGAGTAACAACCATATATCGCTAACAATGTGACCTTGGTTTTTTGGGTGAATTTATGAATTAAGGTTATGAACTATTGTAGTGAACAATCCACCACAAATGAATAATAAGTATTGTCACATCATGTGATTTTTGGTGAATAATTATTTATCAAAGTTTTAAAGGAACGGGATAGTTCTAAATTAGGTCATAAATACATATATGTTTACTGTAGTGACATTTTATCATATTTCATGGAAAATATTTGGTCCATTACTTAACTTAATGACTATATCTGATCCCAGTTATTGATCACCGGTCTGACCTTCACTGCTGTTGGGATAGAGCCAAGCAATGGAGATCGTATCTCAGTGTCCATCATGCTCTTCCTCACAGCCGTCGCCTTCAAACTGGTCGTCAAACAGGACCTGCCAACAATATCCTACCTCACATACCTGGTACAGATTCAACATTATTAACAAGGGTCACCAAGATGATTGCACTAGGGCTACTATGTTAAATTATTTTTCTTTCATTGAATATCAGTTTGTCACCTACCAAAAAAAGTTAATCAATGTCAAGGTTTGATTAAAACTTAATGGGTTATTCACATTACTGAAAATTTATCTGAAACTTTATGGTTTTCAATACGCCTCATATAAGGACAAACGAAGAGGCTTTCATGCATTGATATTTGTTTGATTAATAACTATTGTTGGCTCTAGGTAGTACAGACAAGTTGCCTTCCAAGTATAAGTTTATATGTCACCTTTAATTACAGGACACCTACATTCTAGTTCTGGTGATATTCCTGACGATCCAGTCGGTAGAGAATTCCTGCATGTGTGCCCTGGGCAGAGAGACGCCCATCGTAGAGCTGAGATACTGGGATGTATGGATTCAGCTTGGTCTTGGTGCCTTCCTTGTAATTTTCCATGTCTTTTTCCTCCTCTACATACAGTTCACAGTGAGTATGTTAGTATATTCTTTCAGGAATAAAGGGATGTCAACATCCTATAGACCATGAGATTTTTGGGGCAATCAGATTTTTGTTGTTGATCATTTGTGGAATTCTATCTTTGTTCCAAAGTACCTAAGTATATTAACCCTACTTCATGTCAAACTATATTCAAAAAGATTAAATTACAAATGAACAGGGCATCACATAATCACTGTCTGACTGAGTTGTCTCTTCAATACAAACATTAGATTCTGGTTAAATGAAACCAAACTATTTCAAACTTCTACAATCAAAGCATACAGTCTGATTAAAATCGACCCTGTTCCCAGGAATAAAAGTTTCAAATTATTGACTCTATCAAGATTCGAACTCTATCTGTCTAGGCTATCCTCTCCACTAGGTCTGATCGCACCCTACTGTAGCGCACGTTCCGACACCAGTTTAGCACAGACAAAACCTAGTCAATAGCGAACCAATCACATCATCTCGTTTAAAATAAAGATAGCGGCGATCAGGGTTAACGAATGGTAAATGGGAGTTACTTGCCCCTAGATACTGATACCGAATGCTTTTGCCGCACGCATTGTGATTGGTTAGCTTAGTTTACACAAGAACGTGCGCTACAGTAGGGTGCGGTCAGACCTAGTGGAGAGGATGGCCTAGACAGATAGAGTTCGAATCTCGATAGAGTCAATATTTTGAAACTTTTATTCCTCGGAACAGGGTCGATTTTAATCAGACTGTCAAACCATATTGACAGTTCAGAAAAGTTATTGGTACAGTGATATTGATGCAATTTACTTGTATGCAGGCCCTGAGAAAAAGAAGAATCATGGTTGAAAAAGACAGGCAGTATGAGGTAATGCAGTTTTTCTTCTCATTCTCAAAGAAATTTTAAAACATCAGTGATTATTGTAACAATTTGATGTAGAAGTTATTTCTATCAATTTATTATATATGATAATGCCTGGTGAGCTAGAGAGCGAATGGCTCTATTTCTATGTGATTGATTAAAGCAATGATAAGAATGATAGAGTTTTTGTTCTCCTCCAGAGAAAACGCCAGTACATTGAGAAGCACGGCAGAGGTTCAGGGGGGAATCTTTCATCTTCAACAAGTGTGAGAGATAAAGGGCAACGATATCCTTGAAACTGTTGGATAGAAAGTAATTGACTTTCTGTGTACAATCAAGGTCAATGTTATTTTTGTCTTGGCAGAGGTTTGATTCCATTGTTGAAGAAAGCTGTTTTGAAATGTTGATCTGATTCTGTAGTGGAGCAGCATGGAAAACCACATTGTTGGAAAAACAAAAGAATGTCATTATGAAAATATATTTTATTACAATCACAACAATTATGCGTGCATTCTATAATGTTTTGATTTTCAGCATTCACTTAATTAATTAAAATATTTGACATGTTGACCCCTTTAGTTTTTTCTCAAATTTTTATCTTCGTTTGTAAAATAACAGTAAAACTTTCTACAGTTACTCACAGGGATGGTCTCAAATTTTGTTATCATCACAATGATAGAATGGAAAATAGTCTTCTGGCCAACATATTTTACTTTGGGTTTGTCATTTATCTGACACAGTAATAGTTGTAGTAGATTAAAAGTGACATTATTGAAATTTCAATCAGGATTTTGAGGGTAAACCTTTTTTGGCAAAATTTCACCTTCTTTTTCATTTGTTATCTGTAAATATTGACTAGATTAACACAGCACCTTTACAAGAGTTGAGAATTACTCAATCTGGTTAAATTAAGATATAATGATCCGTCAATGCATCTAGAGAATTACTGGTTGAGGTCATGTTCAGCTGACCTTTGATGAATATTGAAACGACCAATAAAATGTAAACAGGAAGATAGTTTTCAACCAATCAAGCCCAAGTATATTTTGCATCTTGGTTAATGTCATTTGCTGACATTTACTCTACGTTTGTCTACATTTATCCTTAAAATCTTCTTTTGTGATTATTTGACTTAATTTGTTGATTTACTTTTGCACAAATGAACACATAAACAACACAGAAATATTCTGTCGACAATATCTGCACAGAACTGATGCTGTCATATTATTCAACATAATTCACTGAGATACATCGGTAACATTCTGAAGTTGTTATTCAGGTGATCTTGAACGGCAAAACAATGACAAATGACCCAAGATTCGAAGAACTGAGCAAGATCTCTTTTGATTGGGTGATGTTAGCGCCTGCGCGACACGGAATAGGTTACAATTCTCTAGATGTAATAACAGACTTCAGGACGTATTAAATTACAGCTAGTTTTAACTAGATTGGATAATTACTGGATAAAAACATTTTTTAGAATTTATTTTGTTGTCTAAAAGAATGTTTTACATTACAGATAAACTATAACAAGTGAAAACAGGCAATGTGAGCGTTCTGTGGAATAAAGAACAATTTCAATTACTCCAAACAGTTTTAATTGTGATCACATTACACATAATTATACTAATTAAAGGTGGATCACTGGAATGTTAAAAGTATCACAGTTAAAAACATTAAAGTATAATCAACATTTGCAAACACATTACAGACTGCCTGGACAACAATGATGCATTTCGTGTTTTAAAGTTCAAACTAAGAAAGATAATCTAGATATTTCTAAGGAAAAATTTCAAGACTAAGAGTAATATTTCAAGCTTTCTTACTACTGAGATAGTTAATTTAAATGGATGGTACGTACTAGAGTTGTGACTTTACAGACATTTCACGATACAATATGTATCACCAAGGATTGAATTCAACACTTTACTAGTCACCAAATTCTATTTTCAGGGTTTTTTATACTAAAATTCATTTACTTCTGACAGACTGTTTTAGGCAAAACACAATATTGCAAATTCAATGTTACTCATGATAATACAGACAACGTTAACGTATCATGATATGTATTATTGTCAGATAAACTATCATGATTCTCAATATTACGATACATCTGCAAAACTCTAGTACTACTCCAATAACGGTTGACCTCAAAGAACCATCTTTTATAGAAACATTGAAAGTTACCACTCGTGGACAATAAATTTTCATCAATTAGGAAAATAGGAGGTCTATCTGGAGTCCTCCATGTAAAATATTTAAGTAGATTGGAAGCTAATTGAAAAGAAAATTAAACAATAAACAAAAAAACTTTAAAATTAACAAAGAAATATTGATTTATATATCAAGACATGCTAGTCTTGTAAATCAAGTCATCACTGGGTTTATGTTCAGATAATTGATATGGAGTATAAACCCTTTAGCTATTAGGGATATGTCATTTTATAGAAAATATTTCTTGAATTTATTAGATTAGTTTATATATATGCGTACCTGTCTCCACACATTTAAGAAGGAGCACTTAAGCATTTTAGAAATGACTTTTCCCTAGATATTAATTTCTATAAAGAATCTATTTGCAACAGATTTAGGTAAATGATGTTCTGATTTTGATTGAATTGTTTAGGTATAAGCAGTATAATAATAATTATTATCAGCCATGAGTATAATACATGTCCTTGGAATGAAGCCTAACACAAATTATATATATCTTCTTATTTTTTACAATACAAAATCTGGCATAACAATAAATAATATGTATTGCACAAGTTTTTGGGAATATCAGAAGGAAATGTTTATTATTTTGATTCAAAGTCTCACCAGTTTATAAACATGACTGAAGAGGAACATTTAATTTGACAGACCTTTCTACACAGAATTATATCAGACCTTTTCATATTACCGGTAAAATCACACAAAAATATACTGTATTAAGTATGAACGAAGTTCAAAAGAAAAGTTCACAGGTTAATGAAGAGCAGATCAATGTCAAAGGGATACTTTGAGTTTTGTGTGGAAATTTATATAAAAACAGTAAAACAAGTTATTGCTGGGATTTGTAGCATTATTGAAAAGACTGAAGAAGCTCATAAACTATTTTTCCACAAGCAAAAGAGATTTAGGACCACCTTGATTTGTTTGTACATTTATATGTTGATACATAGATTGCTTAAATATTGAATATTTGGGTGATCTAACTTTTTGTTGTTGAGTAAACATGGGTTTCATTGTCCCTGTAAAAAGTGTTATTTATATCAGGCGATTTACAAGTAACAGCAACAATGGATCACATATTTAGAATGAGATCTTGTGACCAAATTTAGCAGATTCATAAAATTTTCTCACTGAAGAGTGCTGTGTGTCATTCGAATACTTTGAAAGGATGTCAAATTTGTATTACCCATTAAGAATAAACATTTAATAAGTATAATGTTTACAATATTGAAGTCGAATGTCACAGCAAAGCTGAAAAATAGCATACACTCTATATGATTGGTTTACGTCAGTTGAAATTCAAATACTTCATTTAAACTTGATTGGGATTGAAAACATTATTCTTGCATGATTATTGTCATGGGTGGTCATATTTAGATTCAGATTGCTAATCTAAACTTGGACATTGAAAATAAAAGATTTTTCTACAAATATATTGAGCAAGACAAACTTGAGACAATTAACATTTAACTTTAACATTTGACAAACACAAATTAAACATAATAAAAAAACAATTTGCTGGACAGATAATTCATGAATAATCTATGAAAGACAGCAATTCTTTTGTTTGCCACAAGTATACTAAACAAATTAAAATCAAAACCCCTGATATCAGAGTGTGCATATCAAATCTGTTTAAAAATCTTGAACGTATGTAATGAGACACATAGCTAAGTGTGTATTAAAAAAAAACAATAGTATCCTTCAAACCAGCTTAAACAGAGCAACCACTACCAAAGTTCATTAAGGTAACTATCATGACTTCCATTGAATTGTGGAAGAGATTAGAAATCCATCAGAACATATTTTTATCCAATGGAATCATGAAATGTTAGTAATTTTCTTCTTGTTTATGGGAACAATGTTCTCTTCTCATTACAATCATAAATCATGAATATCATTGCATTGAACCAAGATAACAATGCCATCAATATAAGACATGCTGGCATTTAAAATCTAATGATGTATCATTTTCAGTTTTTGAAAAATACATATTTAAGGCATTTAAATGGGATATCACATCCAATAATATGACTAGTCAGCATGCATGACTCTTTTCATCGGAAAAACTTATTTTATGACTTTTGTTGACAAATTAAGGCATGTCATAGTACAAGGAAAAATATTCCTCCAAAGATCATTGAGGATCTATTTTTGCTTGATTTATTGTGTGCATTCTGCATTATAGTTTTCTTGCATAAACATAAGTTAAAACTTGAAGAATTTAATGTCATTGCTTGAACAAATAACAGTTAAACATCTGTTCATGCTGAGTCCATGGCTGGTTGATTGAGGTGGTATTTGATCCTCTCTATAATTCTAGGAGGTAGTTGTCTCACAAACTCCTTGGCAACCGGGTCAGTTTTCCTTCTACTATACAAGATGGTCATAAGGAACACTGGCTTAACTTTCTTCTGGAAACATGTCTCAACCATGTCTGCAGTTTCCCGGGCACGCGACAAACGAAAAAATCTCTGTGAGTGTTCCCTACTGTACGCCGTGAAGGCATCGGTGGTTCGGTCCTCATGAGACAAATCTTCCACAGAGTGTGGTACAACATAGAAGAACCTACATGAAGAGTCCACAGACAGAGTATACGCATTGTCTGATCTGAAGGATAGGGGAGTAATTAGCGTAGATCGAGACAACCTATCTGATATACATGATATCAATTGTTTGTTTAAAGGCAGTGGATTTGTCTTGAGACCATGATCGTCTGATTGGGTAAAGTCACTGGGTGGACTGTGTCTCCTTTGGGTGTTTCTGGTGAAATGAGTATCATATCTTGCACCTCTTGAAGAATCTGAGGAGTTTTGTTTTTCATTGCTTTGATTCTTGGTGTGATCATCAGATAAAGACGTTTCACAAACTTTATCTGAATCATAACCGTCACTGATGGTTCTATTCCTTGAACCACTTTCTCTCACATCCAATTCCATCTTGACCCTCCTCAGTTCACTTGCACCTGACCCACTAAATGTAGACCCTGATGAAAGAAGCTGGCTGCCACTTCCTTCTGCTGATGCTTCTTGACTCATTTCACTCCGAAGTCTCGACCAACTCACAGTGGACCCAGATGAAATATCACTGTGGACCTTTGCAACAACTGTAAGGCTGTCTTGAACATTATGGCCATCAGGAACAGGAGTTGCCACTCCACTAGATGCACTGCTCTCCTCAGTGTGAGAGCTAAAACTTGTTCGAGAGTCCCCTCCCTCGGGGGAGATGGTTGGGGTGTGTTGATCGTCAAACAGGGTGGTACCCTCAAATTGAGTGTGGATACTCACCTCCGGGTACCCTGACACACCCTGGGTCGGGGTTACTGATCTGCTGTCATCTGAAATAAAATTGTTAAAATCATACCATTGACGATCAACTATTAAATTTCTATTTCATGTTTTTTTTGTTTAATTCCACCATAAAATATATATCACAAATGAATTTGCAACAAGTTAATGTGTAGTATTGTAATGACAGAAGCTTTTTAAAACTTTGAAAAAAACTTTGATGAGGCAATCACTGCAAGTTCTCTATCAAATATATCTTATAGAAATGTATATGTGCCATTGTCTAAGAGTTTACCTGTGTCGTCCTCGAGGTCTGTGATGTAGTGCAAGTCAAGCAGCTTGTAGATGATCTCGATCACCGTCTCCTTACAGAAGGACTGGCCCCGCTCCACCATGGCAGGTTCTGGGTCAAGGAAAAAAGATAAAATGCCTTCTTAGGTGTTAATACTCTAATACTGTTAAATTGAATGGAAATGATGAAATGTAACACAAATCAGATGAATCAATACCATTGATACCATCAAATATTGATACATTCCACACAAATAGAAGAGGCAGATTTAGCTTGATTGAGAGGGTTCATAGCAAGGAGCCTGGTCGACTCACCGATCCTGTAGAAGAGGTCCCTATGTCTGAAGATCCACCTGACCAGATCCTTGCCCGAGAAACATTTTCGGAAACGCTGCAGGTCTCGCTGTATCTTCTGTATGATCACAGTTGGGGCTGGTTTCACGATCTCATGGGGAAACATTCCTCTCTCGCTCAGTGAGAACTGGAGGAATAAGTATGACTTATGTCAAACAAAATAGTAACAATGAACAAATAACTACTTTGAAATTATACTTTCCAATAAGACAGAGGGTGGATGAATTTTTCCAAGGAGATACAACATATGGAATAATGGTCTGTAGGCAAGATGGATGATATTTAGCTCATGACTGATAAATACTGATGTCAACCTAGAATGTTTAAAATAATTATTCAATAGAATCTTTCTTACTATTAAGAAATACACAGCGCTTACAAGTAATATTATCTCAACACTCTAGTTATGATATAATGTAGGAATGTATCATATAGACTTACATCTTTGAGTTTGCTGTAGACTGCGAGTAGATGGTGAGTAGACAGTGTGTAGAGCTGGAGCTTGAAGATAAGGTCATCCTGTAATACAAATATTATGTTACTGAAAAGTACCCACTTCTGCTGTAAAGTAACCATAATTGTCCAAATATGCTTTTAATATGTCAATAGTTAATGAAGGAATGGCTATAGACAACATTATAAAAAAAAATCAATAAAATTAATAATTTCTTTATGAATAATACAAGATTTTGCAATAATAAAATTAAGTACCGGTAACATCAAACTCCTATTATTTAATAGCAGACAGCAGACTCTTATTTGAAAGGAAGTGATTTTTATACTATTTACTCACAGCTTGGGATAAAAGTAAGTTCCTTGTTATTCCCTTGCCAAAGTTGTTCATGAACTTCAATAAGTGCTGAAACACAAAACTTTTATCTAATATTTATAGCCAAAAAAAACCCAATTTCAATGACATTTTACTGCAGGATCTGCTACTGGTCAAACAAAACGTATAAAGAATTTAACATGGACATAAAGAAAATGGGTAATTTAGTTTTGATGTCAAGCTCCAGGAACTCACAGTGAGAGCCTGCAGAATGGTTTGAGGCCAGCTGCTTGTCACTCCCTCCTCTGTCCGCAACTTGTCGGCCTCCACCTCGAGATCCTGGACAAGACAAGAATACCAAGATTGGACAAGAATGACAATATTCCACTTGAATACCCAATATTTTACTTACAACAAATACTTGACGAGAATGCCTGTATTTGACTTTGTCAGGAATTGTTTTGCAATTATGTGTTTTTACAAGTTAAAGTTATAATAATTTTTTTGGCTGCAGTTTTAAATTACAATACTCCTTTTTCGTCAAAATAGAATATAAAATGAAAACAAATGACTAAGCAAGTCACCTGGACGAGGAAGATCCAGAGACACTCTAGGACCTGATGGAAACAGTCCTTGTAAAGCCAGCCACTAAGATTCTGCAGGTAGGTCTGGAGAAAGCTGGTGACCGGTTTTAGACAGTCCTGTATTGTGACCTGGGGTGGCTTGAGTTGTAGCAGCAGTCGGAGGGCGTCATGTAGGAACAGGTTCAGCTGGAGAAACATGACACATGATACCTTAATATTTCCTGTAAGCAACCCAATGAGTATTTGGTTGTGAAAAGGATATACCGATCCATTAAACCCCACCCCAAACTGTCCCTAGCAGCTGCTAACCTGGGACAAACATGTGAAAATGTCTAAAAAATCTTTGTTGAGAAGTGGGGTTCTTCAGGCAATTAAGGTCTAGTGGTGTAAAGATTCTATTACTATGAATAAAATTTTTAAACACAAAAGATGGACACATTCCGATTAATCAACAACCACAAAGTTGGTAAAGTAAAAAATTTTTTTACATACTCCTGGCCAGACTTAAAACTTAATGTCTTCTGTTTTAATATCTTTTTAATTATCACTTATTATCATAGAAAAAGAAATGAAATGGCACTGCACCCACCCTGTAGGCGATGAGTCTGCACATGGCCTTGAGAATAGCTATAAGGTGACTCTGGTGGGGGTCCAGCAACTTCAAGCTGAGCGGGGAGCCTGGACAGGGGACTTCTGTGAAGATACTTCCTGTCTCCTCCCGCTCAAACTCCACCTGCTCTTCTGACATGAAATCTGGAGAGGAAGAAGAGACGTATTTACTGAAACCTACTACACAGAAAATTCTTAAAAGATCACATACCTCTTCAAATCTTTTCAAACAAAGATACAATGATACATTGCCTTACATTCCTAAATATATACCAATATATATGAAAGTTTAACAATGTCTGAATACTTTGAATTGTTAACTTCTCAATGACTTCACTTGACAGTCAATATTTACAAAGTTTGCCAGTTAGAATCACTAGTTAATGGTAGTAAACCTTGTCACATGTTTATGTCAGACCAATGTCTGAGTATATGCATAGTCCAACTATCAGCAGAGACATGACAAAACTATGCCAATTTTGTCCTTGTTCAATTGAGCAATTAAATTAATAAACTGGGAAGTGCAACACTGCAAGACAAACAACAGATATCCACATATTTACTACATACTCGCTGTTATTCCTCTTAGCCAATCAAAGGTCAGGCAAACTCCTGACAGAAATCATTTCAAATAATAACATTTCTAATCATTTATACCACAAACTTTTGTTCCTGTAAGTTCTGTACCTACCAGCGGTGGAGTAGCAGCTCTCCCGTCCTGACCGAGTTTGAACCTTCTTCAACAGGTCCTCAAAACATGGCCACACATCCTTCTCTCCAAACATACTGGCCAGTCGACGCTCGTACAACTCAAGAAACCTTAAAATGGCCGACACGTTGTTCACCCGCGTACACATCTGCAGAATTAAACAGCTTCTTAAGTAAAAGATGAATCTTTGAGATAAAAACTTTGTCTAAATCTCACAAAAAAAACAAAGGTTTTCTTTCTGGATGAATCAATCATGTTTGATTTCATTACAGTGAAATAAAAGTGCTATGACAGTTAGTCCATCTGTTACAATAACTACTGTGTTTCATCTCCAATTCTGTCCTATCCGCATTCTATCATTTTCTGAAAAGGAATGAAATATTAAATTTTTTTAAAGACTTCCTAATTCATGCTAAGGGTATCCCCATAATAGCAGAGCAACATTTAGGTTTTTTGCCAGTTTATGCCAATCTTTATCTTAAATAATCTTACCAACAGACTATTTGTCCCCTTGTAGTCAACCTTATCTTTCCCCTTTACTAAAACTACATTCCTCTGGTCTTTTTATCAATATAAACACTCCGAGAGATCTGATGACACCACTTAAAAGCTCTATACTCAACTTAGGACTGCCAGTTCAATATTTGCTATAAGTTCTTATTGGTAAGGGTTTTGGAACAAATAATAATAATTGTAATAATAAATAGTTCTTGCATAGAGTAAAAATCTTCATAATTGGACTCAGTGCACTTTCAGCTCTGATTGACTAGGTGGAAATCAGTCAGTGAATGCTTGTCTGAAAAGATATGTCTTTAAGCTAGTTTTAAAAGTTTCAAGGGTTGGTGCATCTCGCAGGGTTGCTGGAAGGGAGTTCCAAACACAGGGTGCAGAGTACATGAAGGAGCGTTCTCCTGCTGACTTCAGATTGCACTCAGGGATCTTCAGCAGCTTCTCTTGTTTTTTGTTTTTGACATTTTTCTTAGGATGATAGTACTACAAAACTACATCTTTATATTTGTTGTGAAGGCAAAACCAACATGAAGGACTCATCATAAGCAGATAAAAGAAGACAGGTAAAGCTTACAGAGCACACACCTGTTGAGTGATTGCCTCATATCTATCACATAGGTAAGCGGTCTCCTTGTTGATATACTGTGTACAGTTGCCAGACCCCTCTGTCTCATGTCGACACCCCCAGATCAGGTTGTCCTTTCTCTGTCTGTGCAGGTGCTCGACCAGCTGTAATTCACACAAAATTTGGCCTATAACAACAAAACTATTCAGAGTGACTTATTTATAAGAATCACAACAATGGACAAAGGAAATTATCTGAAATTGGCTATTTGCTGAATCAAAACATACTCCTAAGTTGTATTGTAAGGGTTGTTAATAAGATGGGCAAAATACAGTTTAATTGTTAGAAACAGCATTGATGTTTACTAACCATGGGTCCTATGACTCGCTTGGCAGTCGCCTGTGGAGTTCCACACAGATCGAGACACAGCATATTGTCAGCATACAGGCAGGCTGTGTTGCAGATTGTCTGGAAAAGAACAATAATTTTGGTATAGGCAGAAGTTCAAATTGAATAAACACTTTAGCTTTTAAAGTCATTCAAGTTATTCTCATGAGTCAATTTACAGGGATCACATCTAATCAAAATAATCACAACATTTATAGATATGGCCTATTTAGACACACTATGCGACCCTGCATGCTAAGGTTTAGGAAAGGTGTTGTGATTTGAGTTTAAAGCTGCTTTCCAAGAGAATCATTGAAGCTATAACATTGCTGGGAGAAAGCCTGTAACACCATTGGGCTTTACATTATCTCAAAATCATCTTTGATAAGGTACTTTAAATTCAGTCAAAACTTAAACCCCACTCTTACTGCATGTAGGGCAGTTCTCTACCACATACGAAGTTGCAAAGGCTCTGGTAGAATTCAAACCCAAACTTATCCATACCTGAACCTCTACCATTTTGCATACCTGAACCTCTACCACCTTGCTGACCCATCCAACAGAGGAAAGTTGGGAGTTTAACTTTAATTTCATCTTGTCAGTGCCTGTACATGAAAGACTGTAACCACCTACCTTAAGGAAGTTTGTGTAGATTTTCTCCTTGCCGTCCATGCTGTTGCGGTAGAGTTCCAGCTGCTCCATGTTGAGGTCGCCGCAGTCCACTGCCTCCAGGGTCTCCAGGTCATCCAGGGTCGGGTACAGCATCTCGTAGAAAGTGTGGCCGATACTCACTAGTCTCTGCATAGTCACAACCATGTCTATAGCTGAACCCGACACTGGCAGCTTGGCTTCAGATCCGGGAGGAGGCGTTGGGAGAGAGATGTTACTGAACTCGGACGAGAGCGAGTCCATGAAGTCTTGGTGCTGTCTCATGGATACATTATACTCTCCATAGAGGGGCCGTGTCGGGACGGAGCTATCATGGTCCCCATCTCCGCTGTGTGTTCCTGATGATGTGTGACTCCTTGATGTGAAGGCTGAGACTACACGAGAGAGGAACCCTGAGTGCATGTCTCGAGGGTGCGGCGGTAGGGAGTGGTCTTCAGAGGGTAGGAACGGTCTCCCTGATCCCTCTGACACTATCTGGATTGGAGGGAAATGATAAGAATCACCTTCATTTCCAGTCTCCTCACCTTCAGAATCCGTCATTGTTGATGCAACAGTGCTTGTATCATCACTATCATCTTCCTGAGGAGCAAAAATCTTGCCCTCTTGCTCTGAGCACCCTGAAGACCTACTGCTCTCAGGGCCTGTATTGAACACTATGCCGGAGCCCTCTGTATCACTTTTGGTCCTAGTTCCGTCCACGGAGTATTCCGAGGATTTGCTGCTGATCTCATCACTCTCGTTCAGGAGCGGCATGAAGGGACAGGAGTCCATCGTATCCTCCTGACTCTCGGCCTGTTCCTTCATGTCTGGCAAGGACACACTCTGAGTCAATCCCCGTGAGCTTCTCTTGACTTTTTCCTCGTCTTCCACCTCGTTCAAGGACTTGGTGTCGAATGATCCTCTCTTGCTGAGCTTGACGATCAGTTTCTCTGTGTGGACCGGTTTGCTGGAGTCTTGTACTGGACTGGAGGCATCTTCCGGTGATGTTTCTCTGATTGTTGCTGGATGTTTGGCTTGCTTTGAAGGTGAGTCAACTGCAGTCAGCTGAAACATTCATATTATATGGGACTTAAAAATATACTTCTTGTAAATAGTAATCATCAAACGTAATATGACCTTCATTCCCCTTTGACTATGAAATAAAAAAAATAACTTGAAATAACTCAAAGAGAGGAAAGAAGTAATGTGTTTGCCTTGGTGATAGGGTAATTGCTTAACAAAACAAACTCTACAGCTTTCAATAAACAAAACACTCATTTTATTAACTAACGCTTCATAAGAATGTACCAAACACAACATTAATAAAAGCATTGTTACCAAAAAGCACATAACCATTTCTATATGAAATTGATATAAAAAGGGCTGTTTTTTAAAGAAAACCTAATACAAAATTATGCAGTTTTATTCAGATGGAGTGTTTATGACATATTCATATATTTAAAGATGGATTGAAATGACCTAGGGCAACTTTCATGATTCTTAAAAATGTTTGCCAGTGACTTAGATGAAAATTTTCAAAATCGGCCGATTAAAACTTTCGAAACACCAGCTAATAAGCACCAGTGACGGATCTGAAAGGGCCCATGGTCATTGAAGCCTGAGTACTGCCACGTGATGTGATAGTTGGCTCCTTATTGAAAAAAAACCCCTGCAAATCTTGCTCTTTTAACAACTGTTTAAACATACTGAAAGTCATAAAAACAACTCCAAACTTTGGTAAGTTGATATCTAATATATCTTTAGTTATTTGTATTGTTCCAAGCGAAAGACAGTGTTTTAATACAATGCTACATGCACTATCCTATAGCATGTGTACATCAATTATGACGTAGGCCCAATGTTGGATTGTATAGGATTTTTCTAACTTTTGTGCCAGGTATGTTGTTATATATATTTGATTGTTAAATTAAAAAACAGAGACATTGCCACAAGGTGTGAGATGTAATATAAGACAACAATATATGTTAGTTAACTACAACAAAATCATCCACTTAAGTACTAACTTGTCATGAATGTGAAATGAAAGAAAATAATTTTTTCTGCGAAATTTGATACAAATGCCACTACAGTAAACATATATCACACTGTCTACCATTCATAAAAAAATACTTTAATTTTTTCAAGACAATTTAAAACTTCATATGGATAAATGCATGATATAACAATATATGTTTTTCAACTGTAGTGAATCTCTCAATGCCCAAGTTCTAAAAATATTTTAAATAAACCCACCCTAGAAAACCACATCAAGGGATTGTCACAGTCCAGTCAAAGTAGATATGACGAATTAGAAGGAAAGTTTATATCAAGAAGCAGTAAAATATCAAATTTATTAAATCCTTTGGTCATGCTATCGCCTCTATTTGGCTGTTGAAAATAATTTAAAAAATTACAATTAAAAATTAAAAAATTAAAATTAAAAATACACAGAAAATCAAAAGGCTGGAGTTTCAGCTGACTACTAACGCTTCACACACTGGGCGTGGCTTCAAGTCATGCTTTGATGATTTTGTCAAAGCTTGCACCAGTCTGATTAGGCTGTTATCCAAAACAGGGGTAGAAATGGTCTCCTAGTAGTTGAATAAAAGCGTACATTTTCTCTATTGGCTCTATTGATTCTTATAAGTAATACGAATACAGATAATAATTTGTAATAATAAAAACTTTGCTTTACGCCTCCTCTTTAAGATATATGAGGTGGGAGACTTTTGTACATGAATAAAATATCCCAGCTACCTGCTTGCAAGGAGTGGACCTGACAGAGGACACGATGCTGCTGAAAGCGCTGTTGGAGGATGGGGTGAGGGACTTGTGGGGGACCGAGCTCATGGAGCGGCTGGGGGTGGATGACCCCATCAGGGAGGACAGCGGGGTCGCCAAGTGCAGCTCTTGGGTTTGGAACTGAACCAGAAATGACATGGATGAACTTTCATGGTCATGAATCATAAAAATAATTATGAAGTGCAAAGAGTCATAAGAATCAATAACCATGTTTCAAAAATTATTTTTGCCTATATTTAACCCTCAAGTTGCTGAATATTATTTTGACCAGTTTTGCCCCCGTGGCTGAATTTTCAAGCACTCGCCTCGCTACCGTTAATGCGTAATTAGCACCAGTGGCTGAATTTTCCAGTGCCGCGAGTCGCGACCGTTTTGCCAATATATGGTTTGTTTACGTGGCGAAATACGGATGTAAATATCGTTGTATACAAAACTAGTCGGCGAATACCGTATAACAAATGGATGATACTTACCTGGCACTTTGAATGGAATTTATATCACCCCTAGAACGGTTTCTATAACCGAAGTAAACTTGTTTTTAATTCGAGCGCCGTAACTCTAAAATTGTGAGAGCGCATGCGCGAAATCAAAACGAAACTAAAGGCGAATAGTTCCTCTTGACATCGATATAAAAATTATTACAAAAATATGTCTAGAACGAATTTTACGATTATTTAAAAATTGTCTTTATTTCAAACTCTACAAAATCATTTCATCACTGAGTGCACAGAGACAAATTATATACGGAAATGAAGCTAATTTATTGCTCTATATTTTACGATAAATTTCATGATGATACGCCATCCTAAACGAAAGATATAAATTACGAAAGCAAGGTAGTGATAAACCCCGATAACGTTCTGACCCCCACAGAAATATTACTAAGCTAGTAGCCCCGGGCAAACACACGCGCTCAGCGCGTGCAGGCGGGGTGCCCCCGCTGAAAAATACACTCACACATAATATAAATTGTCTTTATTTCCAACTGTATAAATCAAGTTTTTCGCTTTGTATACATGCAACTTATATATGGAATTGAAGGCAATTTATACTTCTTGACGAAGAAATAAAACATAACAATCTTTCGCACTGTAATTAGAAGTTATTACCAACGAAACGTAGGTATAGCTAGTGAATAAAATCTTTGATAATCGCCTTACCGCGACATTTGTCGCATCATTTCCACACGTTTTATTTTGATGCAAATATGGGCAAATTACACATGAAAAGGAAGGTATTTATTTCTTCATTACGATGATATAAAAATAATAGATATAAACCACTTGGTTTGGAATATATATAGTTTGAAAATATGGTACCCTTAGGTATTTGAGAACAGAATTTGATCATTGCGACATCCCTTAACACTCGTTTATTTTCTCGGAGTAATTTGCAAATTTTATATAGAATTGAAGACGATCCTTTCCTCTTTATTGTGATATAGAAATGTTGATAATGCGCTCTGCCGTTAAATGGATAGGAAGTGTAAACATCAGGTTAAAAAAATCGCTTCTCGGTTAACAAAATATGAATAGAGAAATTGCCGGTTTGTGCGATGCTCGCCGGGTCTTTACTGATTTTCGTTTACATACCAATTTTATATGGAAATGAAGATCATCCTTTTCTCTCTAATTTGATATATAAAATTTCAAAATGTGCCGAGAATTTTATGTGATATAAAGTGCGAGAAAATGGTAAAAACCTAAAGAATAAACAAAACTCACATTTTTGCGGCACTTGCTGTATCTTTATTTTACATAGCATATATACAAATTTTATATCAAATCGAAGACAATTATTCCATCTTTATCACGAGGTAATCAATTTCAATATATGCCTAGCTGTTGAGAAGATACGAGCGAAAGAAAGGCATATGTCAAAATCGCCGTTCAGTTCACATGATTTGAATAGAGAAATTAGCTTTTTGTGCGTCGCTTGCTGTGTCTTAGTTTATTTTTGCGCATGCACAAATTTTACATGGAATAAAAGACAATCTTTTTCTCTATCTTGTGATATAATTTTTTTTTTAATACGATGAGCACCTCATGAGAAAATTGATGTGACAAAATGGTGCAAAACTAAAATTATGTAAAATCACCTTTTTTACGGCACATGCTGTATCTTCAGTTCAGGTAGCGCATGTTCGTAATTTATATCGAATTGAAGACAATTTTCTGCTCTTTCAAATGATCCCACCTGTATTGAAATCCGCCCAAGGGTTTAGATCACAGGGCGTGCGATAGCAAGGTGAGCTTTTGTTTTGAGTGCGCACGCCTGAGCAAACGATAACATGCGCGTCTCGATAAGCTCGTGCGCGAGGGGAGCAATAATTCACAAGCCTATAGCAAGCCCGGCGGGTAGTGGGGGAAAATTGAGCGTTTGTAATGCATATTTTCGGTACGATAAACATGACCAATATCTATAAAACTTTCGGAAAATATGCCCCCATTCTTTAGAACAACAACGAAAAAAACATCGGCGGCTTAGCGAAAGCCGGATCATAAATACAAGCCTCCAACCGACACGACTGCCGTGCAATTTTTTTCCGGGATCCGCTACACAGTACAATTGCGTTCATTAGTAAATCCGTCAGATTATAAGTCCGGCTTCCGGGGTTCGCCAAGGCTAACTGCGGCGTAGTTTAATTTCTTCCCGGACCATTCCGTAAACCGCGGCTTGAGGGTTAATCACGAAGGATATTTAAAATATTTCAGTGAGTTTAGTGACTTCAATAATCAAATAAAATAAATTATTGTAAACATCTACAGTTCAAAAGACTTGAGGCCAATGTTGATGCAACTTTTGATCCAAGAAATAGTTAAAGAATTTAAATAAATGTAATGTAATGTAATCAAGAATAAGCTATGACATTGAGAAAAAGATTCTGTAAATCATCCTAATATGAACATAACTTAGGTCCCATTCTTTCATGGCAACAAAAAAAAAAAATCTGAAATCACATTATTTTCCCTACCTTGTCTGACGACACCGTCTCCAGAATAAGATCCTCTACATGCAGTCTGATGGCTGACGACCATTTGAGGACCTCAGGGAGAAAACATTTCCTCCAATGTTGAGCTCTTCATCAGAAATAACATAAGTGAGTGAATGAGTTTGTAATTTAGCATTGCTTGACAAATATTTGGCCATTAGCAGAGGCAGTAACTTAGAGCGGCAAAATTCCTAATAAAAAGATAAACATATTTTACTAAAACAATCATTTAAACAGCTACATGTTTTGGTGTAAAAATTCTTGTCTACGACAAATAAGGTGACAGTTACGTCTGACCTTATTTTTGGATCCATGTGCAAAAATTATGATTTCTTGATTTCAGAAAAATTGTCAATCAGAATGTCGATCAAAAAGGATTCAATACCAATTCTTCTCAAACTAATAAATCTGATTGGATTCAGAAGGAGATTCAACACAAACACTCACTCTATGGGAATGTATTCTGACCAATCTTGGTCCAGTCGGTTGAGACGATATGCCAGCCCAGCCATTAACAAGTTGATTTCACGAGATGGCTGTAAAAGAAAGGAAATGTGTCGAACACAGATTGCATATCAATCAGTCACACCACAAAATTGAAATGAAAAAACAGCACTGCTTCCAACCTCAAAAATCAAGGGAGGTAACTCAAGAAGTTAGTTGAGGATGCATACAACAAAAGTTAATAAAATGGAATCCTACAGATTTCTTACACATTATAATTTCAGAAGATTAAGTTACACACATTTCTATTAGCTAATAATTATCATAATTTGTTAAAATTTTTGACCAGGTGTATGTTGAAGACTAAGCATGTATTCTTCCAAAAAATGTTATAGCAGTGTTACTGTAATAGTGACTGATGAGTGACTGGGCTTTTCTGTAAAATCCTGTATCATGTTGAACACATCTGATTTCTAGGTGAGCTTTCTCTCTCAGAATAGAGAATTAGGTTATAAAACTTAAAGAATATTTACTTGCAATTTTTCTTTTGTTTTAATATAGACCTTGTAATTTTTCAATTTGGCTTTTGTCTGATAAGTCAAAATTACCATAAGAACTCCAATGAAGAGTGTCTCTAATTCAGGATAAAAAATAACAAAGCATGAGACACTTTAGGAATTCTCTACCTCATCAGGGTTGGTGATGGTCTCAAGGACGCACAGTTTGTGAACGTCCTCCATGAGGAGAATGTAGAAGGACTGGGCCGCGTCCTCAGTGATGTTCACGTAGTTGGCAAAGGAGGACTGGTAGTTGGTGCGGTAGTCTGTCACCTCGTCTCGGATATTGCCGATAAGGATGTTCAACTATTTAAAAAGTTTATAAAACACAGACATGATGCTGGTGAGGAAACTAGAAATTATAAAATAATTATTGGATAGTGTTGCTTTGACCGGTGGTCAGCCATACATCTTGTTAATGAAGTTTCCATGAATTTGTCATCCTATAAATGCAAATAAAGCAGTAAAATTATATAAAATGTTTGTCTAAGATACAAATCTTTCAAGAATGAATATCACTGGATCCTTCACCACTGATGAAACCCTTAAGGTATTTTCCTATTATATACAGATCATTTTTATTTTTTAGTTACACTTACACTATCTCTCTGAATCATGGAAATACACACATCAGGCTCACTCACCAGAATTGGACAAATGGTTTCTTCCCTTGCCTTATCCACAATTTCAGACATAGCAAGTGCTTTATACCGGTCATACGTTGGACGGAAAATACCCTGTAACAAAGAAGAAAGAATACAGTCATTGTAGTTTAGATATGAGTATCAAATGGGAAAAAAATAGTTAAGTAATGCTAGCCAAGCCAAATAGCAAAACCTCTTATCTTTTTATGTCCTCTGGTATAAGGTTAGAAACTGAACTTAGCCTTCCCAATGATAGACACCCTACAAACTAAACTCTATAGACAAGCTTGTTTATCTGTTTATCAACGAAACCTCACCTGCACAGCCCTGTAGAGGAACTTGTCGAGAGTCTCGTGGTTCTCCTTGAAGAGGTACGTCTTGAGCTCCAGGGTGGTGCTGATCAGGTTTATAAGGATATCTGGCAACATTAGAAGATGTCAGTACTAGTCCACTTACCAAATGAAAAAGGACTAGTCTATACTAGTACTTGTGTGCTTTCTGAGAGGCATTCAATGCACTTGTAATTTAACGTTCTTGTTCCAAAGACAAAGGGTTTGTTGATGTTGATATTAATACCTGTTTTTGTTTACTATCTTGGCTAAAACCCTCAAGAGGAAAAAGGATTTGTTGATTTGAGGTTGTATCTTGAAGAAGTAATCAATATACACCAGATGATGATGATAATGATGATGTTGATTATAATGATGATGATGTAGAGATGATGATGAATCAGAGCCTCTACTTGTCTACATCTAAAAAATGTTACAAACAGCAAGAATTTAATTTCCAAAGAATCATGCAAATGGAGATTAATCTCATTTCTCTAGATTTCCTTCTTACCTATACCATCTGCAGGTTTGATTGACTGGAATATGCTCTTCATCTGACAGAAGGACTTTGATGCTTGCACCAAAATAGACTTGATACAGCTATCTAACAGCATGAACTGAAAAAACCCCATAAACATCAAATATAACTGAAATGATATTTGTAACTTTTATCAACTCGTGTTGATATATTTGATATCAGAAGACACGAGGGTGAGATTCTATTTATCATCCAAAATCATTTTTCATTTTGATTCCGTGAAAAATGTGTTTTTCTGAACACTGCACTACTCCTAGAGTCTCAGTGGAGTGACGTCATAGCATTGTGACATCATCATGTTTATGACTTCATAGCATTGTGATGTCATTATTTGATGATGTAAAACAACTGTGATGTCATGAACTTGACTGTAATAGGGCATTGTTCAAAATCTACTGTCAAAATGATATCTCCTAGGAGATATCGCTTCTAGGAGATATCGCTTGATCTTCCACAAGCGATATCTCCTGTGGAACACAGTTTTGGATGATAAATCACTAAACATGTTCTTTAGAGTTTCCTTTATAACCTGTTTTCACTGCATAAGCTGATTCAACAATATTGCAGTCCAGTAAAAAATCAAAGGTAACTATATTCTATGATGCTTCAATGACATCTTGAACGGACGAGGAATGATGACAGTTTTATGAATAAAAAACTTATTCATTTTGTATAGACAATGTTTTGACCCACAATGACGATGTGTCATAATTCTTTAGCTACATCAAAATCAGCAAAAATCAGCAAAAGTTCTGTTATATTCAACCACTTTAATGGAATGATGGTCAGATAGACTGAATGAGTATGAAAAGTCAATGAAGTCAACATTTTCCTTACTTCCTTCTTTGTGAGTATGTTCTGTGTCTTGTTGGTAGGCAGGAGGTCGTGTATGCTGGCGATGACAGAGGTCATGTGCTGGAGGTACCAGACGGTCGGGGAGAACATGGAGATCAGGTGGCGCAGATACAGAATCCGTCGGTACAGCTCACCCTGGTGCCAGAAATCATATAATTCTAATCAGGAAATTTTATATCATGATAATACAACCTCCCTGATATTGAAACAATTTCAATAAAATCTTAAATATAATGAACCCATGTATTCAAGAGGCTCTACATATATGATATCAACAATTTCAAATCCTTACCACATATAAAAATCATATCTCTACCCACTAACTTTTCAGAAAAACTTCCTGTAAATGTACCCACCAAAGGTTTATTCAGCTACTGATGTGTTTAGTTTAGGGAATGTTTATCAACATTTTACAATAGATCTTGAACCAATTTTAGCCGTCGGCATATTATGTATTATCTCGACTTGGACAGCAATGTCGGCTACTCATTGGCTTAAAGCGGTCACGTGCCGTAGGTATATTTTTCTATGTTAAACTGGGTCACGCGCAACCCTAGTAACAGAGACGACGTGCTGCCAAGAGTTATCTCCCTTGTCCCACTGTTAGGTAAACAAAGGCTATGCTACGCTGGTTTGTTGAAACCTATTATTAGCTCAGTGTATTTTCCACTAATTGAAGTCATTCGCATTTCTTTAATGGAACAAGTAAGTTCTTGTACGAAGGGTATGTTCGTGCGAAAATACTTTGACAAGTTACAAGACTTTCCATTGGCCTACCGGTTCCCTTGCCCGTGAGCTGAAGATTGGAATCGCGAACTAGAAAACCAATCTCTTTACACATAGTAGTCGACTTTTCATTCATATCGAACATTCAAACCAACCTAAGCATTATTTTGTGATGCCTGCATGTTCTATGCGTCCGACACGTTCAAACTCTATCGCATCTTTCACGACGGTCTGCCATGACAGTCAGGAATTTACGGCGATTTTAGCGCCGCTTCAAATCGAACGTTTCCAAGGTGGAACGTATATATGAGGTCACGTGACCAAACAATCAAAACTTAAAAAACCCCACAATATTCGTTATATTTATTCAAGTTCGCCAGTCTGCAATTTCTGTCTAGTACCGCTGCACGGTACTAGACTATACTTTTCGTGCTCTAAACGGTGATATAAAAATCATATTTGTAAATTCATAAATAAAGGAATAACATTGACAAGATAAGCCGCCATTTTGACCCATCCAATTTTTCAAGCCATATTTAAAGCATTAAATAAGGGTCCTCGTCGAGATAAATACGTTACCATGTGTCCACGAGTTTGATATGGAGATATATCATGTGTCCGAGTGAAATATCAAACTCGTCGTTCGAGTTTGATATTTCACTCGGACACATGATATATCTCCATATCAAACTCGTGGACACATGGTAACTTATAATATGCAAGCAAATCATGCAAACTTACATGAAACAGTGAGGCTATTACCCTGACAAATGTGTTTTTGGATAAAAATTGTAGTGCATTAGTATGATTGACAAGCGAAATCCTAATCAACTCACAATTCCGTATCTGAGACCGAACTCCTTGAGCAGACGTAGACTAGCTGAGGAGAGGAGGTTGAAGAGAGGGCTGGAGGTGTCTTCTGTACCAACCTTGAACTGGTGCTCGTACCTGAATTATACCACATTCTATTATTCTTAACTTCTATTGAAAATGGTAAATAACATTGATGGCATCATAAGCACAAATCCAATGAAATGCAGCTAGTAAGGATACTGATGAAGAGGCTTCTGATCAAACCTTGGGCTGGTGCTTGATCCTCAAACATACAGCACACTCAACATGGAAATAACAATGGTGGCATCATAAGCACCAATCCAACAAAATCTAGATCTTTTGATGATATCAGTTCAAACCTTGGGCTGGTGCTCATATCTAAATTATTTATTATTATTTATTATTTATCATAATTGATCATTGAAAGTCTCCAGTCTTAGGAGGAAGACACCCATGAGTCTTACATAATTTAGCTACTATTGAAATTGATGATAATTTTGAAAGTCATAAAATATTCACAAATGTCATGATGTTTTATTTGGATTCCCACTTTCAACATGTTACAGCATGATCAAAATTATCACAAAGTACCACATAGATGAAAAATTGAAAACCTCAGTACTCCAGGGAGATATATAGTACTTGCCAGTATGGGCTTACAGCATTTTGCAAGTACTCAAAAGTTTCAGTACTATTGCTAACTTACTGAAGTAGTTTAGAGAGGAGAATCTCGTAGTCCTCATGCACAGTTGCCAGATCCTTAGCATGAAGCTGACTATCGCTGGGGAAGGGGAGGTTCATGTGCCAGAACTTGTTGAAGAGGTCAAAGATGTGTGGCATCTCTCCCCCTTTCCAAATCTCATAGCCTGTCTGGGACTGCATTCAAATATATCAAATGAATATATGAAAGAAATATTCAGATTTTCATAAAATCATTTCATTTTGATTAAATTTGGTGAAACTGAGTGAAAGATTACTGACAAATGTTAACTATAGAAATATAAATTGGATTATTTTGAATTTGGATATCAACATTTAAGGGGTCTAATAGGTCTAATTATGATTAAGAAAAGAAAGCAGTGAATTAAGTAAGGCCAACCTAAGACCTTGTATCTGGTGGTTAGTGCTGGAATCTTTGAGGTTTTTCTTCAATTTTACCATTAACCCTTCCGTTGCTGAATATTATTTTGACCAGTTTTGCCCCCGTGGCTGAATTTTCCAGCACTCGCCTCGCTACGGTAATAACGCAATTAGCCCCTGTGGCCGAATTTTCCAGCGCCGCCAGATGCGACCGTTTTAACAACATATGGCGTGTTTACATGGCGGAATACGGACGTTATCGTCGTTTTATACAAAGCTAGTCGGCGAATCCCGTGTTACAAATGCATGATACTAACTTGACACTTTGAATGAAATTTCTATCACCCCTGGAACGGTTTCTACAACTGAAGTAAACTTGTTTTCAATTCGGGCGCCATAACTCAATAAATTCCAAGAGCGCATGCGCGAAATCAAAACGAAACTAAAGATGAATTGTTCCTCTTCACATCGATATAAAAATTATTTTTATAATATGTCTGGAACGAATTTTACTAAATTTTAAAAATTGTCTTCATTTCAAACATTATAAAATCATTTAATCACTGAGTGCACACATGCAAATTATATACGGAATTGAAGCTAATTTCTTGCTCTATATTTCACGATAAATTTTATTATGATACGCCATCCTAAACAAAATATATAAATTACGAAAACAGGGTAATGATAAATCCCGATAACGTTCTGACCCCCACAGTAATATTACTAAGCTAATAGCCCCGGGCAAACGCACGCGCTCAGCGCGTGCAGGCAGGATATCCCCGTTGAAACATGCACTCACACACAATATAAATTGTCTTTATTTCCAACTTTATAAATCATGTTATTCGCTTTGTATACATGCAAATTATATATGGAATTGAAGGCAATTTATTCTTCTTTACGAAGAAATAAATCATAACAATCTTTTGCACTGTAATTAGAAGTTATTACCAACGAAACGTGGGTATAGCTAGTAATAAAGTCTTTGATAATCGCCTTACCGCAACATATGTCGCATCGTTTCCACACGTTTTATTTTGATGCAAATATGGGCAAATTACACATGAAAATGAAGGTATTTATTTCTGCTTTACGATGATATGTAAATAATAAATATGTACTACTTGGTTTGGAATATATAAAGTTTGCAAAGATGGTACCCTCGGGTATTTTAGAACAAATTTTGATAATTGCGACATCACTAACCGCTCCTTTATTGTCTAATTGTAATTTGCAAATTTTATATAGAATTGAAGACGATCCTTTCCTCTTTATTGTGATATAAAAAAGATGATAATGCGCTCTGCCGTTAAATGGATAGGAAGTGTAAAAAGCAGTTGAAAAAAAATCGCTTCCCCATAAACAAAATATGAATAGAGAAATTGCCTGTTTGTGCGATGCTCGCCGGGTCCTTTCTTATTTTCTTGTACATACCAATTTTATATGGCAATAAAGATCATCCTTTTCTCTATATTTTGATATATGAAATTGCTAAATTTACCGAGAAGTTTATGTGATATAAAGTGCGAGAAAATGGTAAAAACGTAAAGAATAAACAAAAGTCACAATTTTGCGGGACTTGCTGTATCTTTATTCTATATTGTGTATATAATTTTTTTATATCAAATCGAATACAATTATTCCTTCTTTATCACGAGGTAATCAATTTCAAAATACGCCTAGATGTTGAGAAGATATGAGCGAAAGAAAGGCACGTGTCAAAATCGCCGTTCAGTTCACATGATTTGAATCGAGAAATTAGCTTTTTGTGCGGCGCTTGCCGTGTCTTTATTTATTTTTGCGCATGTACACATTTTACATGGAAAGAAAGACAATCTTTCCCTCTGTCTTATGATATAAAAATTGTCAAAATACGTTGAGCACATGATGTAAAATTGGTGTGACAAAATGGTGTAAAACTAAAAATATGTAAAAATCACCTTTTTTGCGGCACATGCTGTATCTTCAATTCAGGTAGCGTAGTTATGTATTTTATATTGAATTGAAGACAATTTTCTGCTCTTTCAAATGATCCAACCGGTATTGAAATCCGCCCAAGGGTTCAGAGCATAGGGCGTGCGATATAAGGTTGTACGTTTGGTGTGAGTGCAGGCTTGTAAGCAAACGATAGCACGCGCGGGACGGTAAGCTCGTGCGAGCGGGGAGAAAGTGCCCACAGGCTATTAGCACGTGCGGCGGGGAGTGGGGGAAAATTGAGTGATTTTAACGCTTATTTTCGGTACCATAAACATTATCAATGTTCTCATAACTTTCGGAGCATGTTCGCGCATTATTTAGAACACCAATGAAACAAAACACGGTTGCTTAGCGACAGCCGGAACGAAAATACAAGCGTTGAACTGAGACTACTGGTAGACAATAAATTTCCGGGCTTCGCTACCGAGACCCGCGGTCATAATTAGTTAGTGTGAGAAAAATAGAGTGTGCTACTCGCATCCCGCTAAGGGGACTTGCGGGCAAAGCTAATTTCATCCCGGAATATTCCGGGACCCGCATCTTAAGGGTTAACATTTACTAACATTTTTTTCTTTCTGGCAACTTTTCAAACATTTTCATACTCCGCCAATAAATTGGACATACATATAGAACTACATTGCTTGAATTTAAGTACAACTTTGATAATCATGTCTCTACACATCTAAGACAATACATACAGAATGGAAAAGTGTTCTACATTTATTTCTACATAAAAAACCTCTTTCAGAACATATCTTTCCACTTATAGCTGTGATTGTTCAGGCCTTTCAACCGCTAGACATAAACAAGGGAGGTAACTCACACAGAAAGCGCTGGGATGGTAGAAGGAGTTGCTGTCGTTCTCTATAGCCATAAGCTGACTGCCCAACTCCTCTGCTAGCAGCTGAAACACAACGTTACAAAGACATTCTTAGATATACTCTTTATAATTACAAAATGATGTTGTTACACCTTTTTGGCAATTTTGATTGGACGAGAGCTCTCAAAAACATATGAAAAATATGCATTGATATCTCATGAGTTTTAATGAATAGAAGTTTATTCAGTATACTGAGTTCATACTTTGTGACGTAAAAATCTAGCAGAACAAATTGACGAAATGGCTAGTCCCGTTATGACAAGTGTTCGTTACTTTGGTTCTTCTGCAAAATAAGAAATGTATGCATCTCATCATCTTCATAACTGTGATGATAACCAGATAATACTTTCGTTTCCTAAAATAAACTATTACCCAAGAGAAATTATTAGCTCGAATTGTTTCACAAATGGTAGCAATTCTAAATGTCACGTGATATGCTAATGTTGATGAAAACGAAATTAAATCATCTTCCGTTTAAAATTCATGTATTTCTCAATTCGATTCCAACATGTATTGATGTGTGTAACAAGCTGCAACCTAACTTAATGTTCACGACAAATATTTAAGATTTGTTTAGATGATTCAGAAAATCATTGGAAATAGAGTTGATTTGGTTATTATAAGGATTGTTTTACATTTTTTGTGTCTCTATCGATGTATAACAGCAACAAATTTTTTATAAAATTGCTTCGCTACAAGTTGTTTTTGTTATACATCGATAGGCACAAAAAAATTTAAAACAATCCTTAAGTACTGTCCTTCTAATACAGCTGTCACTTTCATCATTAGTCCAGTTAAACGAGTACACTTGTAAGAAGAAAATTCATTTGTTCTTTTCAAACAATATTTAATTCTCGTTTGGTGAAAATTGTAAGGAAATTTTTTTTATTTTTTTTTATTTTTTTGTTATAATCAACTTTTTATTCCAGAAACCCTGTTACAATTAGGACTGCTACCCAGGGTAGTAGAAGTCCAAATGAAAATTAACATAATGGAGAGTTCAAGATTTCTGTTGTTTTTTTTTTGCACAAGACAAGGACAACACAATCACTCACTCATTCACTCTCTTATCTCTTCATTGCATATACTTAAACTTAAAAGGTCAAGGTCAAACATTTCATTCATATTGACTATTGTGTTAATTCATCGACATGATATATTAACACTCTGAGGTTGTGACATAATTAAAATTATAAAGTATTACATGATGGACACAAGAAGCAAAATTTCAAGTCAGATTACTTTGAATTTACGATATCATGATACAACATCCATTTCTTATAAAAACTGTCTTGTTTACTAATTGTAAGGAAATTACTGATTCACACAAAAAGATCACATGTTCTAGATAAACAGATTGTTTCTATTGAGGTACAAGAAAAAATCAATCACTTTCAATCATTTCAAATTGAAGGGGCTTTTCTCATCAGCTTAAAAGGGGATAATGTGGGTATTTAATATTCAAAGCTTTTCCAACATTACTATGAAGGAACTTTACATTCAAAGCAGCTATTAAACTGCTAAGAGCAACCAAAAAGGTTCCTACATCCTGTTTTTAGGTACCAAATAAAAAGCTAGGGGGGCTGAAAGCAATGAGGAAGACCAAGGTCACAACTTTTTGGTGTCTCAACCAAGACTGACATGGGAGGCCAGCAAACTGACTACTACATCACTGTGTTCCATCTTCAGTACTAGGATTCAACTGGATTTTGTTATTTCAATGTATTAGTATTTGTAAAATTAGTGTCATCTATAAACAAAACAAAAAAGATAAAACAATCTCTTACTCACCTTGGGTGGAGATTTCTTCTGATACGACTTCACTATCATTGATTCATACTGATGGAACCTCTCTGTAGACAGTCTGAACCCTCTACGTAGGAGTTCACACAGAGTTTCGGTCGGAATCATCGCTCCTTCGTCTGTTTCTTCCACTCCGCTGTCATGGAGAGAAAGAGGGGTCGAAGGTCGGCGGCCAGTGCGAGGCAGGACAAAGGTGAGGGTCGAAGGGGAAGGTTCGGGGGGAGAGGAGGGGGAGACAGGAGAAGGGGGGTCAGGTGCCCCGAGAACTGGGAATGCTGCACACAGGTACGAGTGCTTGAAGGCCCGAAATTCCTTAAATGAAATTGATATTAACATGAAATTTTGGTTTTTAATTTCGTTTTAATTTCAAATCATTTTTGTTAATGTCCATTTTAATTCTCTTTTTTTTTACAATGATCTCTTGTAAGAAAATAAATCCTAGAACTTAACAACAATGAATAAAATCTTGTACATTGTTCTCACTTTTACAATATTGTTAACACCCTAAGGAATTCAAAGAAACTGTTTCCATAGTTAATTGGTATATTCATTATTTAACTTGAAAAAGAAACTAAATCATTTTCAAAAAAAAGGAAGGACATAACATACCTTATTGTCAAGTTGTTGGACATCTTTAGTCAGTGTAATAACTGTTCTTTTCATAGCTCCTGGAAAACATAATAATGCAATAAAAGTAACAGACTGCAAATAATGAACTTTACACAGACCATTAAATGAGACCCTCTTCCCAGCTTCTAAAGAAAGATAATTGTCTAGAATTGTACTCCTTACTTAGAAATGTAATAGTGGGTTTAATTTACTTTTAAAGTGGATGAGGGAGTTATTGTTTAGTGCAAGCAATATTTCAGCCATAAGCATCATTAATTAACGTTTAAAACCAGTCCATTCTCAACAAATTGAGGCTTTGTCCTGGGCCTCCTTTCACAAAGGCATAAGGTGAACGTGAGTCAATAAGGTAACCTTAGCGCAATGTTAAACAATGGGAGTTAAGGTTAACCTTAGCATAGGTTGTTTTGTGAAAGGAGGTCCTTGCTGATTGGCTTAATGACTTGCATTGTCTGTGAATACATGGTCATTATAAACAAAGAATTATTGTATGAGAAAATGAGACATAAATCTTGACTCTAGCAAAAAAAGAAAGCCAATTTTAAACATACAGAGACTATATTCAATTCTCACAAACAAATTTCGATTTGCAGTCAATGAATACTAATTACTAATGATTTTTTTTTCTATGGCTAAAAATACAATTTTGAAAAGACTTATAGACATACAAACCTTCCTCAAGACCATTATCCTTTCCATCATTTCGCACCTACAACACAAAGTATGAAATAAAACTGAACATTATTTCAAAAAGCCTTTCTTTAGAAATATTTAGATTTTTTTTTTAAATTGTGTCATGGATGAATATTTTTTTTATGGATATACAACTTCTTTATTCTGACTCCAACTATGTAATCTGTACTCCACGTATTTAGAATAACAGGGTTGTTAATCAATAAAAATAGTCTACATTCTTCATTAACCAATCTTTTATAATGCAAAGCAACACGTTCAGTTATTAGTACAATATTGTCAATATTAAATCAGAAACAAATACGACTTGACAAACAAGCAAACTTACCACTCTGACATTACTGAAGATGGATTTTCTCCCAGCAAGAGCCAAACAACATTTTCTGGATCTGAAAAATACAAATAAAAACACATTTATTGTTATTAAAGATTAAATGGGGCAAAAAAGCAATGAAAAGTAAGACAAGAAAAAAAACTAGTAGAAGACATTTATTAGATTATCAACAGAAACTTAGTAATAGTCATAGTACAGTAATAATTTAGAAATATTGTTTGAGATTTTGGCACATCAGTGATTATTCCTTTTGTTGATAATTTCATTCCTAGAGGTTAGCTTCTTAGGAATGACTTGGAGCTACTTATTGAGCAAGCAAAGGGCAGAACATGATCTTCTTGTTGTTTAACTACCACAGTTAAGACTGATGTTGAATGGTTTTAATCATACTTACTCCATGTGACTGAAATAACTCTGTATTCTCCTGACACACTTTCCATGTCTGGAAAAAAAGGTAATTTATGACTTCAAATTAAGCATTATCTTATTTTGAAGTACTATAAAATATAGTCAAAAGTAACTTTATTAAATCAATAGCCATCTGGATTACTGACTTTCAGCATGAATGCATTCCAGTTACATCACAAACACCAGTTGAGAAGCTCAGAGTAAAAACAAGTATTTGTGACATGGTAAGTAAACCACCTGAGAAGTGCTTGTCCGAGTTCCGTGGAGCCGTTGATGGGTGAGGAACACTCCCCCTCCTCCTTTTCTTCTGGCACACCCAGCTGCGTCCACTGGCGCTCCTCTGCCTCCCCTACTAGCCGGGCGATTGTCTCTGGTCGCAGCTGAGTCACAGAACTCTCTACTGGGAACAGCGCCATCCTGCAATAAAGGGGTGATAACTCATTTAAGGGAGATAACTTTGTAATTTCGATAAATAAAGGGACACAACTGAGTCATGAAATCTCATCTACAAAAAGTGCCATCTTGTAACACAGGGGAGATTACTCATACAGAAGAGATAATGTATGTAGGGGAGTCAACTCTTGTGAATAAGGGGATAACTAAAGAAAGATAACTCACAGAGAGATTACTAATATAGGTAGAACATAAACAAAGGTTTTAAGAAAAATTCACAGAGATGATACATATGCAGCATCAGGAATGTTTAGAATACATTAAAAACTTCATGTAGAATATTGTTGTTTTCACGTATACATTTTAGGTTAAAAAATTTCAACTCTGAAAACTTGATATCTATATATTTTCAGCACCTGCCCATGAAGGGTTCTGGAGAAGTTCCATCAACAGATTTCTTACAATTTTGCTTAAAATAATTCAGAACCAGAAAAAGATTACTTTGACATAGCTGCATCTAGTCATATCAGCAATATCACAAAACCGGTGGAAGCAGACTTCATTGCATAATGTGTTACTTACTCAGTGGTATTGTCTGGGAGAATAATAGTGTGATCATAGATGTGACCATTGTGAAAGGGGTTAGCATCAGCTCACAAAAGAGTTGACAACAACAACAGCTTGAAGATAATTATTCACAATTTAGCTTGGGATAATCTAGCATACCATAACCTTTACAATTATACAGGTAGAATAAAGTATTGCCTAATGCTTAAACTACTGAATAAAGAAGTCTCAAACCATTCTGTGAGTTTAATGAACAGAAGCCACAACTCACCAAATGGAATTATACTTTGTTGGTCTCTGGCTTAAGATTTACTATCCCGAAATTTTCCAAGCATACAGTTAGGGGTAAGATTTGATAGAAATTTAATTTCCAAAAAAGATAATTTTCAAAAGCTGTGCCTGTTAAAGAAATAACCCTCTCTCTAAATATTCAAAAGAATCACTTGAATACTTCTGGAATAAAAAAACATCACAGACATTCCTTTAGAATACGTCAGAAATATCCTATACATTGAAAGACTACAACGCTGACACTGTATGTCGAGATGACCTCTACGAGCCTTTGCTGTATTGAAATCAATATCCTCCTTATTTCCTTCTCTTACACTAAGTAAGCATATCTATTGACCTAGTTCAAGGATGAATTTATCAGAGCAACTAGCAACACATGTTGGTATACATATAAAACTTCGACAAAAGTATATTGAAATATGTCATCATAAAAAGCAACTTTTGCAATGGCAAATCGTTGTTTGCAATTCAGTAAGTTCCAAATATGGTATTATGTGCAAAAATGTGCAGTATCTTTGTCTTCTTTATTGCAGTGGATGTGACCCAAACATTACAGAGGATATGTAGAAACACTATCATGGGAAGGTTGAAATGAAGCTTTAATAATAGATTGTTGTCTATAAAAATTCTAGACTAGCCAATTCATCTGCTCATACAGCCAGACAGAAGCCATTTTGATTGATTTCAAATCAATGCATGAATACTTCATAAAAAGATAACAAGCAAACAGCAGGAAGACAAAATCACAAAAAAACTCACCAATATGATAAATTACAAAATGGAGTAATCCAAAATATATTTCACATTGTGTTGATTGA
Source organism: Phorcus lineatus (assembly GCA_921293015.1). Classification (NCBI taxonomy): domain Eukaryota; kingdom Metazoa; phylum Mollusca; class Gastropoda; order Trochida; family Trochidae; genus Phorcus; species Phorcus lineatus. The sequence goes on along the minus strand of OV121088.1, from coordinate 23,544,548 downwards.
CATTCCGCCAGGTCAATTAGTCTCGTAAAACCACATATGTATTCCTCTAATTAAACCATTAACATTTCATGGAGAATATGTCATGCGTGTTGCCCAAATGGGAACTATTAAAGAGGGGCCTGGTATCACTGGCTAAGTCAATTACATGGCAGTTTTTTTATCCTTTTCTTTTGTCTGGATCTGTTAAAGATCTCGTGAAATATAGATTTGGTGACTTTGTAGAAATCAATTCATTCACCACAGATGATATACATATAGTTTTCCTTTCATGAGAATTGAAGTTCAGTATTATATTTTGAATTTTGCATCATTTCAAAACCTAACTGAATATATTTTCATCTATTACCTCTTGATGTGTAAGAAAATGAATAAATATGTAAGTCTAGAAGAAACTTTAAACTTTTTATATTAAATGTATAAATGTCAAATTCAAATGATATATAACATGGTATATATCTTTAATATCAAGGATAAGTTTTAAACTTCTAGCAAAATGTAAATATTTTTATCTAAATTATGGGATCAAGATGATCAAATGTTTGCCACTGACTGACTGTGTAATTTGTTTTCAACTATCCTTGAGAGAGATTTACCACGATACACAAAACATTTTAATGAATTAGTTCTCTTAATCATGACAAACAATCCTGATCATTGAAAAGATTATGCTGCTTTAAGTCGAATTAAGACATTGAAGATCATGAGGCACTGATAAAATTTAAGGATGATAAATTGAATATGTCTTGGTTTAAATAAGCCTTCACTTCTATTACATAGGAAAGACGCAAATTGTTCCAATTACAAAAAGTCAAAGTCAAGTGCAATTTTAACCCGAAAAATCTGGCAAATTTCTAAGCAACTATGTGGTACAAAGATAAATTCATTCAAATATAAAAAAGACAGACCGTTTTAGAAATAAGCTTAACAACCCAACCTATGCCTTCAAACCTGGCAAAATGTTAATCGAGATGAAACAGCCATATTTAGACACAAAATATCTTGAATAAGGTAACATGCTGAACAAAATTGTCGAATAGTCAAAAGTCCAGCAAGTCAACAAAGGTTGATTAGCTTTGGCAATAATCTCTAATAATAAATTCACTGAATTATTCAGCAATCGGAAAGTCAACAAACTTGATCAAGCATTGACATAAAATATCAGGCAAATACCTTACAGAACAAATTCATTAAATTATCAAAAAGGAGAAAGTCATCAAAGCTGATGCAGTCAAATACACTTACTACACTGGCAAACAGAATCTATCTATGTGTGTATCATGGTCAGTTGGGTCAGTCTTCGGTCAAAAGGTCACATATGTCCTTGCTGATTGTGGTATGTTTATAGAAGGAGCAAAAATAGTAATACATATTATCAGTGTTACATTATTCTCAATAACTAAACATAATTTTTCCATATAATGCAAATGAATAAATCTTTTCATCAAAAATACTTTTTTTTACAGAAGACAATACAATTACTGTACCATTGCCATTATTCTTCCTTTTTTCATAAATTCAACATAATATTTGGACTTAAAATAAATTCTGTCATGGATCTGTGATGGAGAGCTGGATGGATAATGAACATTCAAATACCGGACAACTCGCCATTCCTTTTGGAAGGGAAGGTCTTCAGGCCTGACAATGACGCCACTTAGTAGAAATTGGTAACAAATTGGTAATTCCCTTTCAGTGACATGTATCTTCTTATCATAATGACATATCCATCCTCAGGTCTACAGAGAAGGGGTTAAACAGTAAACATAAGCTTTGGTTACATTTTTATTACAGTATTTTTTATTTGGTATAGAACAATAAATGCAACACACTGGAAACCAATCAAAACATATTTTTCCTTAAAAGTTTGGTCTGAAGAACGTTAAACTGAAAAACTTAACAGTTCAACAATATTGATAACATCAACTATGATATTTGGTATACAGAAATTACACTTTGATGTACAGTGCTCCGTACTGAAAGAAAAATACATGTGTAACTCCTGTATTATTGAACCGTTTGATCCCAACATTTGAGTTAACCAGTATTAAACAATCTTCCTAGGATCATACGAAGGTCATACAAAAAATAAGCAAGCATGCAGACATACAGAGACATGCACACTTACGTCAATCGCTTGTCCTGTTATCCAAATTTACAATATTGTATTCCAAAATGATAAAGCATAATATCAATATGACAATGTAACTTCTATGAATTGTCTAAAAGATACATAATTCTTGTTCAAACAGACAAGTAAGACTTAATTAATTTTTCAATGTCCCAGTTATTGTGCATTGCCCTAGCTATTATTCTACTTTTATATCATAACTTTGCTATAACTTAGTTTTTATGCAGAATAAATATTCAAAACTAATATAAAGCCAACCATTTTGATGAAACCATTTCAGCTGAGGTAATTAAAAAGTGTACCGTATATTACCGTGTATAAGTCGAGTTTTTTATACCAGAAATTGTGGGGTCAAGGAGGGGGGTCGACTTATATATGAGGTAGTAGTTTCAGACAAAAAAAATCAGAGGTCGAGTGACGATCTGCCGGCCGAAGGAAACGAACAGACGAGATGCAAACCGGAAGCAACGATGTCAAAACGTTGTCAAAATAATGGAATAAAATTACTTATAGAGGATACTAAACGACCTTCCATTTAATACTATTTTTATTAAACGAGTTAATGATTAAGTATAAAACGAGCGAAAGCGAGTTTGATACCAAATCATTAACGAGTTTAATAAAAATAGTATTATATATGGAAGGAAGTTTAGTATTCTGTTTATTACTTGACCTCAGTAATCAAGCATTATTACCGAAAGTGTAATGAACGAAGCATTTCCGCGACTAAGCCGCCATTGAGACGACGGTGCCAAGATTGTGACGTCACAGCAAACACAAACACGTCACAACAACACAGTAGTATGACGTCATACGGGGAGTGGTATTACACTAGTTTAATATCGCCGTATAAATATTACACTGCGGTATCTTACACGGGCGAGTAATAATAATAATTATTACATACTTAACTGTTTGTTATTTATTACCATTAATAGTTAAAAAATATTATAATCCATTGAAATAAATTTTTAATCGACAATTTTATGGACGTACCGTAACGATTCATACCGGAAGCCACGATGTCAACACGTCAAAATAATGAAATTAAGTTACTTTAATAATTATTACATACTTTACTGTTTGTTATATACTGCTATTAATAGTTAAAGCATATTAGAATCTATTGAAGTGCATTTCTAATCGACAATTTTATAAACATTCAGTAACGATGCAAACCGGAAGCCACGATGTCAACACGTTGTCAAAATAATGAAATTAAGTTACTTTAATAATTATTACATACTTTACTGTTTGTTAGTACTATTTATAGCTAAAAAATATTATAACCTTATATATAATACATTTCTAATTGACAATTTTATAGACAGACCGTTACGATTCCAACTACGACATGCTTATCGATCAATATGGCGAGTGTTTCATAACAAGTCATATGACGTGGGCCAATGAGATTCTACGATCATTCATACACATAGGAACCGGTGAAACATGAGATTGAGCCTCCTGATAACAAAACAAAAGCGTAATATTCAAATCTTTTTAAATCTTGGTAAACTAGTGTTATCTTCACAATTTTAATTTACATTCAGTACATATATTGACGAACGCATCCGGTAATTATATCAGCTTTGATCTGCATTGTATCAAATTAACAGTACCGGTAATTGATTTGGAAATAGCGTTTGTCCTTATTTACTAGGTAACAATTAAACAATTCACCGCAATTTCCGAGAAAAGCAGTGCGAGAGGTTACGACAGAATCACATACGGGCATTTTTATGTTAGCGCGATTTGTCACGTTATACTGAAGTGTAGTCACATCGGAAATATTATCGGCACGAATTTTATCATGTACCCCTACCTCTTTAGTAGACGAATATTACCTCGCTCTCGTGAAAAAATCAATAACTGTTCTAGCTTTCTTTGAATTTGATGAAGACATTAGGTCTGTTTTTCACCGTGTAAAATACTCGGAATTTCACGACACCGACTATCAATTTCCGAGAAAAGCAGTGCGAGCATTACACACGGGCATTCTGAATTAGCCAATTAAATTTTTCCTTTTGTCTGAGGTCACTTACGGGTACGAGTTCTTGGTAATGTGCTATAAATAGTTACGGAAATTTCCAAATTTCGTTATGAAAACCGTAACATTAAAATTGAGTTAGAAACCCAATGCTACGCACGATATGCATATAAATACGTACTTAATGTTTATTGCGCATGGTGTGGCCCAGTAGTTATCATTTTTTACGCCACATTTCATTATAGATGCGTTATTTACTAATTACACAAATACACGCTCTAGGTGCAACACTGCGCATGTACCGAGACGTAAATGACACAAAATTTTTTTTTTTTAAAAAGAACAAACACCAGCACACACGTATGTATTTTTTATTATTAATATTTATTATTAATATATTTATTACAACAATCTCTTATTAAACAAATGCTTACTGTATTGCAAAACACTGACGTATTACAACTCACTTTGAAAATTACCGATACATCAACTTACCGTAACTAAATCTCTCAACTTGCCGCGTGTTTCATGTCGACCTGCCTCCGACCTGTCGACCTGCTATTAGGGGGGTCGACTTATAAATGAGGTATATGATTTTGACAGCAATTTGGGGGCCTGAGAAAGGGGGTCGACTTATACACAGGGTCGACTTATACACGGTAATATACGATATGCAGATCACTTCATGAACAATATTTCATTTGTCATTTAACCCTTTCACACTTACAGTCCTATAAAATAAGGCCAGTGAATTAAATTGTCACTTGTTTCTTAAGGATGACAGAGTACAGCCTTTTTAATTATTGGTACTAAACAATTTTATTATGATATGGAAGCATTTACGACTCTGTTTACAGACATAGTGATATTGTAATGAGCACGAACTGCTTTTTTTTACAATATATTTCAAATTGTCTTCCTTTTTTTTGGACAAATACATCAACATCTCAATGAAATGTATTACCAAAATAACTAAGGGAAAGGTATGTTGATACAATATTTGTTATTTGATACACAGCTGCACAAACAAGTTCTCTATCTATAAATGGCTTATTTATTAACAAATAATTACCCAATTTTCTGACATTAATTCTCTCCCTGCTGCAGACACATTAGAGCTGTAAAATGGGAGAAATCCTGCAACACCATTGCGGTGGTATTTTCGTGAAACACAACCAAATGACTGTATAACCCTAAAATATTGCAAAAAAAACAACTTAAGTTTTACACTGAAGATCAGTTTATCAAGCTGTTATTAACCATAGTTTTGGTCCAAACATGTAGATACATATTTTCAAACAGGAGGATAACAATAATTGAAGAATTTCCCTACCCTAATGTCATATCGTAGAATAAAAATGTTGCGAATAGGTTCATTATATAAGAATATTGGTAGATTTGATGGAATTCCAAAGACTCTGCTATATTTATAATGATAACTTTATAGAAAACGAGTTCCATTTCTTGTTTGAATGTAGAATTTATCATGATCTGCGCTGTAAATATTTTAAATCTTTACCATATCACACTGACCAGCAATGTTTAGTAAATACTTTAATATGTAACAATCTTTCCACGACCATAAACTGTTCAAATTACATTAAGGAAGCATTATTACTGCGTTCCCAGTACACGTGATTGTAAATTGCCGCATTGAACTATATAAATACACATATTTGTTTTCTCTGTAGTGTACGTGGGCCTAAGGCCTTTGACGAAATAAACTTGATTGATTGATTGATATCAAGATTTTTTAAACTTGACAATTAATTCCTAAAACTTTAAATCATTTGCTCTTTACATTAATGAAACAAACTCTTTCTGTGCATGTAAACACATATATATGTGACTTGAAGAAGCAATGAATAAAATTTCAAAATCCATCAATGATAATGAACGTCTATAACCTCTCTTTTTCTCTTTTTACCACCCTGGAATCATGCCCTTGACAAATGAAAAAACAACAGTCAAAAACATCAAGGAAGAAATGCTGCAACACTTATGTTGTGGTATTGCAGTAAAACCTAAACCAATTGCATAACACTGTAATATTGCAATCTACAGTTTCACCCTGCAGATTACGGTAGGTTTTCAGGCACCAGATCTATCAGAACCTGGACCTAACAGTCCTTAGTCAAACACCCACTACTCTGGAACTATGCCCTAAACCATTGTAATGAAACTTAGCTAAAAGCAATCCAAAATGGCAGATGCAATCTGAACAAAAGCATCATAAACATCACTCATAATTTTAAACATAAAACACGCCTGCGATGTTTTGGATGGATATAACTTCAGCAAGAAGCTTGTCATATTATTACTGGTCTAATGACATACACACAAATAAAACGTCTCTATTATGAGTTCAAGTATGATTTATTCTATGTTAGAAAATGTAAATTTCAACATGCAAATATGGTCAAATATGCGAAAATGTCTCCACTCTATATTTCAGTGTCCTATATTATGATCAACACAGAAGGAAAATGTTCAACGAATTTAAATGAACATGCTGTAATTCAGATTTAATTGTAAAAGCAGGGATTGAATAAGACACCTTTGACAATGGGCCATGTTAGGGCTTTTAGTCATGTTCAGAAGTTTTAATGGGCCATTCCCCTTTTAGCAATAGTCATATTTCTTATTTAATGGGTCCTTTTTTCATCCAATGTGCAAAATGGCTCATGGCCCCTTCCTTTCCAAATCCCTGTAAAAAGCAATTTGAACCTGGCACATTTTTGATATATTTTAGAAAGTATGTGTTTTTCTTGATTACAGTTTGTATGTAAAATATTCTGTATATATTTACCATTTCTGTATTAAACTGTGAATTATGTTTCATGTAACAGTAGGCTGTTATATATATCTTTCATTTTTTTAAATACTTGGCAGTTGAATAACATCTAATTTATCCCTTTCTTCACAAAATAAAATATGACTAAACCAATCCAAAAAAGTACATTACACATCTCACTGGATGACAATTTGAGACAATTTGAGCCATCCCGTCTTATATCCACTTTCTCAAAAAAATGTAATTTTCAAAATCAAAAAGCATCTATCATAAATTATTGTATGACAGGACAATAATCTTTCAATAACACATTTCTAGAAATTAAGAATAAGTAAGGCCTCCCTTGCATGACATAATTAATACGTTAGAATTTAGCTTATGTAAGAATACATTCCTACCTTATCACTTACATAACATAAGATCATATACAGTTACATAATAGAAACAAAAGTTTCTGGATAACAATGTCGTTATGTGCTTTGAGCATAATTAAAATTCAAATTTAAAGAAGAAAAACACAAATCCACTATCTTCATCATCGTCATTAATATTACCATATTCGCCCTATTAATCCCCTTGGGCGCTTAGAAAATTGGAAAAGGGGTTACTATTTAAAATTGCCTTCCCTAAAGATTCAAAAGATTCCTAAATATGTCCAAAATTCATTAGCATTAAAAGTTTGGCCTGCCATCATATGAAGTAAAAAGACTGTTAATATACATACATACATTCAAGACTATACTTGACTTGCACCTCCTGGCTTATTGAAGAAAGAGTGAGACTCTTGCTTTCAATGCAACTGCCTAGCACACAAAGAAAGTTATGAGAGGGGGCGAAGTTTGTGAGTTACAGATGTGATTAGGGTGTGCTTATAGGGAGAGTGTGCTTATCATGTTGACTCCGGTATCATCATCATTGAAAACATACACTAGGTTAAAAAGCACATGTCTATATGTTTCTTTTGGGATGCTTTTTCCTCCCAAGTCACTGTACTAATTTTTCTTAAATCAATTGGAAACAAGTCATAAATTTAATGTGACTTGAAAAACAAGTAGCCTTTGAACTATTCATAACTGTTAGCCTGATAAAGTATCTGATTAATCATTAGATAATCAAAACAATATGACATCGTCTTTTATACGATTTAGAAGTGAACAGTTCACATATTTCCTTTCTTTTTTACCCTAAACAAAAAAGAGCTGTGTTGCCCATAAGTCTCTGCATGTTTAACTATCTGAGGTTGAGGGTTTATTTTATTATAATAAGTTCATGATATATGCAATGAATTTTCCACAAACAAACCAGCTCTACTCTGTTGCTTGAGGAATGTCTATACAAGATTTCAGCATTGTAGTGAAAACAAAGCATCTGCTCCTAACTTTCAAAGTGACTCAACAGTGTTATATCACATTCATATATGTTTTATCTCAAATGATCTCATGCACAAAATAGTTTTGAAACAGCAGTATCTAGATTAATTTCACTTGTCAAAACAGTTGCCTCCCCTATGGTAACCCTACTTTTCAAAATCTCTAAAACAAAGCTATTGTAAAAGACCATGAACTTTCTCTGTATATTTTTTTAAAAAATGGAAAAAAATTTAAGATATTGTTGCCATTGAAACAGACAAAAAATAAAATTTCAAAAACAGGAATCATAGGGATCCTTAGATATGACTTAAGATTAAAGTCAAGTTAAAAAATCATCAAAGTTTACAAAATTTCAAATAAAGATTATTTTACAAGTTAAGTATTCCTTTTCATACAAGGTGATTATATAATAGGAAATATAGGAGATAAGATATATATGAAGAAAAGGAAATTAACAAGGTTATCGGAGTGAGGCTGTCTGGTGGGTAACATCAGCGATAAGACGATGTGACAATACTAAATTAAGTCACATGTGTGTCACACTATCTTGCTTATCACACACTTAAACATCATGTTTATATACATATCTATCACGTGACATGCCAATATGAAATACACAATTACTCGTTGATTTATAATATATTTGGTTTTTGTATCTTTTTAAGTCAAATTAAGAATTTTTTTTGTTTTTTTAAAAATTTTTTATTCCAGCATTCAGTCAGGTACAGTTACATGTATATTCATACCTAGTCATTATGGGTAGATAACAAAATGTGTGTGATAAGGTATAATGCCTGTAATATACATAAAAAAAATTGTATACTGTTACATTGTCAAGGCACATGAAAGTGGAGACCATTTTTTTTCAAATGCATAAACATTTTTTACGAGAAATAAACTTTTCAATGGTATAGACTAGTTTGTAATTTTTAACAGCCTTTTCAAACGACAAGGTTTCACCTTTAAGTCATTAAGACTACTCAAAAAGATATGCTTTTGCTCAACAAGATTAGGTGATTGAGCAACTTAAAAGTGGCAGGAAAGCCAAAAAGAATAGCATTTGTGTCTAGAACTATACCCATTTTTGTGTGGGTGTTAAAAAATAGTTCCATTTTCATCCAAATTTCTTTTACAAGAGCGCAATTCATAAAAACGTGAACCAAGTTTTCTTTCTCAAATTTATAAAATGAACAGTTATCATCATCTACTAATTTCATGGCTTTTAATTCCTTCTTGGTATACATTATGCGATGCAAAAATTTGAATTGAAATTCTAATAATTTGACATCCTTTGTTGAGCATCTGTACTGAATAAAAATATTTTTGCAGTCTAGCATTGTGAAGTCAAAATTTGCCGCCCACTTTTCACAAACCTTTGGGCTATCATTACAATTAGTAATTATTTTAAAGAAATTAATTCAATTGTGTTTTTCAACGGATCATAATCTTAAAATAGTAAATTATTTTTTTCTAAATTTACAAAATCATTTATAAAGTTGTAACACTGAAGTTATCAACTGATTTATGAATATTTATTCTAAATAGACGTACTAATTGTTGCTGTAAGGTATCATTTTTAAGCTGATCGGATTTAAAACAGTGACAACATGAGACATTAAGTCAAGATTTTGATTGAAAATTGGAAAATGGCATGCTGCAATTAATAAAAAGTATTTTTTGAAACCTATAGCAGACAGAGGTAAGGCTAGGAGTTGATAATGTTTGATAGGTTAGATAATCAGTGTTCATGTAAATTGGACTCAGGATTCATGTCTCTTCATATATGTTAGACTGTTTTTTTCATTATCTTTGAAGACTAATTAATATTATATATTTGTAATCTGGGGATGAATATGTGAGATGTTTTGAACTTATATCACCATAATTGGTATGTACATTCGTATCAAAGCCAATCAATATGTCATGAAAGCCATGGAGAGTCTCTTCTAAAGAAGGTAATTATTATTATAAATAAACAAAGCAAAAGGCAATTACTAGCCACTTACTTATGAAACCAATCTTCTTCAAGAAGCAATTGTTTCCCACATTCGAGTAAGCCAAAACATAATCCCATCACAAAGGTGTAAATATTCATGTCCTTTACATGACTATCTCAAAAAGTAATTCAGACCTTTGAAAGAGCAAGGGTCACCTCCTATATGTCAGACTGTTCCATAAGATATAATTTTTATTGTTATCAACCAGATGACAAATACTTAGATGATAATTTCATCCTTTGCTGATAAACGTTATGAGTAGGCTTGTGTTCGGATAACATGAAAGTAAAGATAATTGTGATCATTTCATACTGTTTTTATACAATGTACCTTCTAGAGAAGCTTAATTTGGAGTTTTCTTATGCTTGTACATTACATGGGTCACGATGCACAATGCAATACCAAACTTGGCAAAGGCGCCAGACCCTGAATATAGATTATAGTTTGTAAACTTATCTATTTTTGACTGTGCACGTTTTCAAAAAAGGAATTCATTTGATATTTCAAATGTAAATTAGAAATGTCAAAAGGGATTTCTCAAACTCAACTTGTCTATTCTGGAATATTTTTTTAAAAGACTGCATCCAAGACATAACAAGATTTTAGAAGAAACATCGCAGCTGTCGTTTGAATTCAGATTTGAAATTTTATTTCCGAGAACAATTATTAGTCTATCCTTTTTCTTCATCAATCTCATGAGTCTATTTTTTATTTTCCCTCATCGTGTGTTCTAGTTTCTCACCTCTCTGGCTTTAGAGATCCAACGAAAATCCTGGCAAGGAGAAAAGATTTTCCGTCGAAGGGCACCAACGCATGAGGGAGAAGTGCTCTTCTGATGACATCTCTTGAATGCAAAACATGAATCAAGTCAACACATAAAGCAGGCGTCCTTCGGCTTTTCCAAATTCGCCATTTTGTTTTGATCACATGATACGCTGTACTAAACTGGGTTCGGACTTTGCGTTCAAGGCTGTCGCAATCCTACTTATCTAAAAACCAGTTGATTGCCCAGGCATTCGAGAAGTCTTTTACGGACGCTTGGATTACGAAACCGAAAGATCACATCACGACTCATGACCTACATTGGAAACAGGGGGAGAACGGGATAGTGGGGTAAAATGGGATGTAATGAAATAAAACAAAAAGAAATGTAGCAATAAAATAATGTATATGGACACCTAAAGACAATTGATACTAGCTGCAAAATGAAATACAGACGTTACGCAACGATGTATAAATGATTAATTTTCACACATTTTCGCCGCCTTAAATTAATTTGATGTTATTTTGGTAGTTTGATCATTTCCGATAAATTTTCTTCAATTTTACAGAATAATTAAATTATATTGTAAATGAAGATTGTAAAACGATGTTTATTATTTATATTTCCTAGCAACACTTCGTAACAGGGGAGTAACTGGTACATGCTATATGGTATACCGATTATATTACGCCAAGAGACCAAATGGGACCCTGTCCAAATATTGCTTAATTTTATACGACAACAACAATCATTAAAAGTCACGGTGTATTGAAGTAAAATGTTGTTCTGCGCTATCATATAAACCAACAACCACTTGAAAATGGTTGTTGACATAGCAAATTCCAAAGTTAGCTATCCAATACCCCTTCGATTAGTTGTATCAAGGCATGATGCGCAATAAAGTCAAACATCCCTCGCAAAGATCTAACTAGACAGGGAGTGCGACAAAACAAATTGCCACGATTAAATTATAAAGGGACAATGATTCCATGACATGTTATTTGACTTTGATACGCGCCCAAAACACTTATATAATTGAAAATATCTCACATGTTCATATTCAGAGTGGCAAATGTCAATTCAAATGAAAATCCAATCTGATTAAAATAAGTTCTTAAATACTTTCATGTTATCATTCGACCCGCTACTGATGCAAAAAGAAAACATCTTAAGTTGTGTAGAAAAAGTGAAAGGCGAGAAGAAAATCGAAGCTATTTTATGGTTCAAAAGGTGTAATCACTAGTGAGTGTAACGGAGAGGGCCGAGGTGTTTCGAATGATCACACCTCTCATTAAAAGGATAAAAGAAGAACATTATCATCTTCAATCTGTTTTAGTTGAAAATATTTACATACCATCAAATTTAGCGTAGCTTACTAGATTGTTTCCTATTCAACGTCGGTACTCAAAATACTTTTGGAAAACAAATCTGGGAGAAAACTTAATTTGCTGATATTTTTAAGAGGAACTACACTGTGACATTTAACCGTTTTAAGTTTATAATCATAATTTCTTTTTAATTTTTTTTGTTTGTAATGTCTGTAGGCTATTTTCTTTTATGTAAAGGTCCCATGAAATATACTTAGTTAATAGATATATAGAGGATATCTAATTAAGTTTGTCAAATATGATATTTATCTCATCGAGTGGTGGGGTTGGACGCCACGAATGAAAATATCAACTTCAACCCTACCACGAGATGAGATAAACATCGTATTTGACAAACTTAATTAAATATTCTATTCATTATATAATTTTGTTGATTTTAAGTGTTTGTGATGTTGATAAACATTTCTTAACCCTAAAAGTAGTCCCGGCACAAAGAGGCCCTGGAAACTTCACCAGCAGTGACGATATATTATATCACTACTGTGACCACATACAAGGTTTATTTCACTGATAAATCCCAGTATTTCATTGCTTATTATATAATAAAAAGTTTTATCATTCAAATGCCGAATAATTTGGTACGCTTAACACTTTAAATGCTACGGTTCATATCTCAATCATCATACAGTTTTTTTGGCAGACTTTTTTTTAAGCATTGCTTTATGAAACAAGTGAAGCAAATATGATGATCCCCAAAAGAAATGGCAAATATAATTTCCATATAAGGATTAAGTGACCTCCAGCGACCCTTGGTAATATAACGTCACAGACAGTGATTGTGAAGACGTCATTCGTCTATTTCAGCCGGCAGGATGAGATGTAGCACCAAGGGTAGTTTTTGTATCGGCCTCTCGAAATTCGAGGCCTATGTGAGAATGAGAGATTACCTAAGGGTGGAAGACGGAGAAAAGAAAGCAGAAAAAGAACTGGAACGATTCAAGCATGAAGTCGATTCGCGAAAGCATATCGCCGAAAATTCAGCTCGTTCTGCTGAGGCTGGTGCCTGGTCGTAATCAGTGACAGCAACAGCCGCAGCAACATCTGCCGCAGCACGGATGTTGACAGTAGCCGCAGTAGCGGTAGCAACCAAAACAGCCGCAGCAAAGGAAAAGATGGTGACATTGACAGTGGAAGCAGCGATAAAATCAGCGGGTCGGAAGCAGCAACCGGAACGGCGGCAGTTCTATTCCGTGGGGAAGGCATCTTTTGCAAAAAGGTAATTATTTTCATATTAAGCATGTATTTGAGATTTTCTTTTGATAAATAAGCATGATTTCACAGATAACTTGACACAGATACAAAATATGAGTTGAAAGTTAATGTTATTCTTTAATAATACATTAAACATCTTGTTTCCTTTTTTCGATATCTAGATTATACGGTGGGGCCTAACTTTGCTTCACTTTTATAAATATAAAATATTTTGTCAAAAATATAGAAACTAGTGTTGTATATATAATCTGCAGCATATTTAAAGAAATAGCATATTTAATAATTTAGGTAGGTATAGCTATATTTATATAAGTATTGTTGCATGAAGACGATATTTGTGGAGACTTGTCTGTGTGGGAAAATAGAATTGCAACTGCAGTTGACAATAGAAAATCACTTGTTGAGTTGATGCGACGGGAGAGCAATGCATCGTTAGCTAATATAAACTTTCTCACGCATCCGATAGATGAATATGAAAACAAAACAATTTCTTTTAAAATGATTGAAATGAAATATTTCCCAATTTATGTTCACCTGATATTGCCATTTTAATGATGATTTTATGATATGACACTCATTATATTAGGACAATAATAGAACTTAGGTCGTGAAGTACAATAATTATTTTGGGATAAGGATGACAATTTTTCAGAGCTTGGAAATAGTCAACTTTATGGCAAATGTTGAACAGAGCTTTTCTTTAGCTGGTTGACAGTTAGTCTCGACATACCAATCTCATTAAAACAAGTTCTAAAATTCACCAATTCTTTTGATCGCTCATTCAAGATCTCGGGCATCCACCTTGAAGCCGATGTCTCTTCAACATTTGGCCTGGAAATGACCCAAAAGACAGTGGGCAAGGTTATATATTTTGTTAGCACAGTGTTCGCGATGTTTAGAGTTTTTGAAGTACACTCTGGGTTACGTAGCGAGCTATCTCATTCGCCCGATGTCTCTTCCGCCAGGACGCGCAGTTCTGATGGGTTTTGTTAGATCCATCGTTCGCTATCCACCGCTAGTGTTTCCCCTAGTCATTTTTAGCAGGGCGCAACGCCCTGCCCTTTTGAACATGCGCCCTGCCCTTTATCTGTCCCGCCCTGCCCTTTTTCCTGAACACCCTGCCTTGTTGCTAGACCAAATCTTTGTGTTGCCCTATTGCAGAATAACATGTACCATGAAATTATCTACCATGTCACAATCGTATTTTACATAAGATGCTTATTTTTGAAGAGCTCATTATTGCTAAGATTTTAGGAACTACAAGCAAAAGAAACAAAAGAAGAGAATGATTAAACTAATGATCCATCCTTTGTTTCACTGGGAAACAGCTGCAGACCACATGTTTAGCTAGATAGAGAAACAATAGGCAGATTACTGGCGGACACAGCCGAATGATCTCATTTGATGTAATGAGTGAAATGTATGCACACATGTTTGAAATCCGTACCTCATTAGAAATTGGTTAAAATAAAAGTGATGTTTTCCTGAGTTAATTCATAAGATTCAGAAAGTAATCAAATATATTCAAACTGCTAGAAATGACACAGGTGTAAAGAAAACTGTTTAATTTATCTAAAGTAGCATTGTTTTCGTTCGAAACATACTTTCAAATGAATTTGTGTTTAAGTGCCCTTTTAAGAAAGAGTTGTGCCCTTTTTAAAATCATTTTGCCCTGCCCTTTTTCCAACCTAGGGGAAACACTAACCGCTGATCTAGAAAGAGCACATCTAAAGGTGTAGTAAAAACGAAACATGATCGAGCCGCGGGATCTTATTTCAATGAGATTGCAGGCAGACTTGAACCATGGCACGTTAGGTTCAGGGCGACGCTTTTTTCCAAGATTTAGATAAACCTGAATAGGCTATGCAAGCGTAAGAATAATTTTAAGGTTTATGGCCGTTGCAAAATACTTCTTTCTTCTCAGATTTTTTATGACCACAAATTTCCCAAAATCGTTTTATTTCGGATGAAAGAACGGTAGATTGTTGGAAATTTTGGAGTTTACATGATTCTTCCCTCGCTTATATATCTTGGATATTGTTTGCCAAGATCGAAGTCGGATAAATTTTAAAAACCAATTGAACAATTATTGAGGTGATATTTGATTGGTCTATTGTTATTGTAATTTCCAAAAGGTTCTTAAAAGCACTAGTGCACGCCAATATTTCGTAAACACAACGAATGCACAGATACTGCATACCTCTCGATATTACTCACTATCCTCACTCAAGTAATCACAGCTAACCATAGATTTTTTATATGTCCAAGCCGACAGCGGCTGTCTTAACGTTTTCATTGTTGATTGCAGGTCAATTGTAAAGAATGTTTAGTATTTCATTGCATCGATAGAAAGTTTAAGTGAATGCATAAGTCCTCGTAAACCTTAAAATAGACAATTTAAACCGTAAAAGCGTGCACTAGTGCCTTTCAGGTTTTAATCTAATATGTCTACTCAAAAAATCGATTCTCTGTTTGAAGTTGAGCTGCATTTATATTTACTCTGACGATGTTTACACTGTAGATCTTTTCTTTCATGTTAATATGTACATTTAAGCGTTTGCCACGTGTGCCACGTGCGACACGAACCAGATTTCTGTCAGCTTCATTATCATATATATTTAGACAGTCTCAATAGTTGAGGTTTCACTAACGAACTAACATTCTTTTTATTCTCTTCTTTAATGTCATTGTTTGAAATTATGTTCTTCAGGTTGAATGTAAGCCAATTACAAAACTCGCTGTTGGCGTGCATATTAGTACGCCTTTGCACGTGCGATGTACATTGTACGATACGCTTCACGCTTTCGCACGTGCCATAGTCTTCCAATTCATGCACATCTCAATTTCCAACTATTACCTCTTTCACCCACGGGCATTCTTAAACTGACAAATATATTGACACTGCGATCTAACATCCTCGTGCCGTTGTTCATATGCTGAAATGATAGCTGAGTGAGAGAAATAGTTCAGGATGTTCAGACGATGATTACGAATGCGATGTACATGTGCCAAACTCGCCTTTGTTCAACAAGCACGTTTCTTTACACCAACAAATGTTTTATTAATTCTCTCAAAGACCTATAAAGTAGCCTTTACACATCCTTAATTCTCTTAAAATATTTTATGTTATATAGTTACCAACCGAGTTGGAGGTGTGCATGAATTGGAACACCTAGGCACGTGCGAAATGTGCATCGCACGTGCCTAGGTGTTTCAATTCATGCACGCCGGCAACGAGGTTGGTAACTGTCTTACCATTCAACCATCAAAATCAATTTCAAATAGCAAAGCAGACATTTTAAGAATAATTATTAAGCACATGTTAAAATAATAGAGGTATCTTCGTTGATATTACTGGTACAATATTAATGGCACTTCCAGATAAACAAACGGTGCCTAAATGTGGTAGGTGACAGAGGCTTGAGGAAATCGCCCCGCACATGCAGATTGCTGAAATATACATGCAACATAACAGAAAATATAACCAGTGTAAACATCACCAGAGTAACCGCAAGAAACTAAATTTCAAAATGTAAATTAGGATATGTTTACCACCGTAGACGTTTAAGATTTAAAACGTTAACCATTTATAACTCAATCCTATCGCTTAAAAAGTTCTAAATCATTTGGTCATTTTAATGTCTGCCTTATGTCAGCTGGTTTCGCTGTTGTAGTGGTAAGCTTACTGGACAACACTAAGGAAGTTACGGGTTCGATCCCCGATTTCAACTAAAACATTTGAAACCTCTCGTTCTAAATTACCAGTTATTTTACGAATAATCTTCTCTATGAGAAACAAATATTCAAAACTTTGAACTTGTTCACAGGTGAGTAAGTTAGTTGAACACCTGTATCATTAAACTCACCACCTGAGCACAAAACACGGTGATCAACTTAGTTACCGACCTAAAGAGAACAATAGAGTTGAATGGTAAGAGTAATTACCTTCAACACTTCTCTGATACATTCATCATCACCCTTGCTTCTCTTCACCATTACCCTGTAAACATGAACATCACTTCCTCTTATAATACTTTCCCGTCCCCTACCTGTCCTAACACATGTATATATTAATTGAAATCTCCCCCATTGCTAATTCCCTGAATCTTTTTACTGCTGATACTCTTACTTATGTTAGCAGGTATGACAAAGTCAGCAACTGTATTCACACGTCCTTACCTCTCATAACTTTCCTGCAGGCAGCCCATGACAGTGAGATGATGATGTTGATGTGACATACGGTTCATTAGGACCTCCCGGGACAACCCGGTCATCCAGGTTGACGGGGCAGACGAAGAGGATATCTGGAAGTCGCTTCAATCTTTTCTTGAATTATATGAAGTTTTTAAAACTACTGACCTGAGTAGAGAGAACGCAGATAGGGGGCATGTAAGGTTCTAACTAACCATTGGACTATGAAGAGAGGAGGCAAACAGGGGACATGCAGTGCTCTGAGAACTTAATGAGTAAAAAACAAACCAGTGAACTATGAAGCGAGAATGTAAACAGGGGGCAAGTGATACTCCCAGATCCTACTAAGGATCAAATAAACCAGTGAACCATGAAGAGTGAAGACAAACGGGGCATGTGCTGCATCAAGATCCTACTGAGGTTCTAACAAACCATTGGATAATAAAGAGAGAAGACAAACAGGGGACATGTGGTGCTCCCATATTCTAACAAACCGTTGGACAATAAAGAGATAAGACAAATAGGGGGCATGTTGTGCTCCAACATCCCTGTAAGGATCAACAAACTAATGGATTATGAAGAGAGAAGACAAACAGGGGGCATGTGGTGCTCCCAGATCCTACTAAGGATCAAACAAGCCAGTGAACTATGAAGAGAAAAGGCAAACAGGGGGCATGCAGTGCTCAAAGATTCTACTGATGTTCTAACAAACCATTGGTGAATAAAGAGATAAGACAAATAGGGAGCATGTGGTGCTCCCAGATCCCAGTAAGGATCAACAAACCAATGCATTATGAAAAGGGGAGACAAACAGGGGGCATGAGGTTCTCCCAGATCCTACTAAGGATCAACAAACCAATGGATTATGAAGAGAGAAGCGAAAAAGGGGGCATGTGGTGCTCCCAGATCCTACAAACATCAAATAAACTAGAGTTTTATGAAAAGAGAAGGCAAACAGGGGGCATGTAGTGCTCCCATATTCCTACAGAGGTTCTAACAAACCATTGGACTATGAAGAGATAAGACAAATAGGGAGCATGTGGTGCTCCCACATCCCAGTAAGGATCAACAAACCAATGTATTATGAAAAGAGGAGACAAACAGAGGGCACGTGGTGCTCCTAGATCCTACTAAGGATCAAACAAGCCAGTGAACTATGAAAAGAGAAGGCAAACGGGTCATGTGGTGCTCCCAGGTCCTATTGAGGTTCTAAAAAACCATTGGATAATGAAGAGAAAAGGCAAAAAGGGGACATGTGGTGCTCCCAGATTCCTACAGAGGTTCTACCAAACCATTGGAGAATGTAGAGAGGTGACAAAAAGGGGGCATGTGGTGCTCCCAGATTCCTACAGAGGTTCTACCAAACCATTGGAGAATGAAGAGAGGTGACAAAAAGGGGGCATGTGGTGCTCCAAGATCCTACTAAGGATCAACAAACTAATGGATTATGAAGAGAGAAGGCAAACATGGGGCCTGCAGGGCTCCAAGATTCTACTGATGTTCTGCCAAACCATTGGAGAATGAAGAGAGAAGACAATCAGGGGGCATGTGGTGCTCCCAGATCCTTTTAAGGACCAACAAACCAATGGATTATGAAGAGAGAAGACAAACAAGGGGCATGTGGTGCTCCCAGGTCCTACTGAGGTTCCACTTAACCATTGGATAATGAAGAGAGAAGGCAAACACAGGGGGCATGTGGTGCATCAAGATCCTACTGACGATCAAACAAACCATTGGATAATGAAGAGAGAAGGCAAGCAGGGGGCATGCAGTACTCCAGGATTCTACTGATGTTCTATCAAACTATTTGTGAATAAAGAGATAAGACAAATAGGGAGCATGTGGTGCTCCCAGATCCCAGTAAGGATCAACAAACCAATGCATTATGAAAAGGGGTGACAAACAGGGGGCATGTGGTGCTCCCAGACCCTACTAATGATTAACAAACCAATGGATTATGAAGAGAGAAGGCAAACAGGGGGCATGTGGTGCTCCCAGGTCCTACTGAGGTTCTAACAAACCATTGGAGAATGAAGAGAGGTGACAAAAAGGGGGCATGTGGTGCTCCCAGATCCTACTAAGGATCAACAAACCAAGCGTTTATGAAGAGAGAAGGCAAACATGGGGCCTGCAGTGCTCCAAGATTCTACTGATGTTCTGCCAAACCATTGGAGAATGAAGAGAGAAGACAATCAGGGGGCATGTGGGGCTCCCAGATCCTTTTAAGGACCAACAAACCAATGGATTATGATGAGAGAAGACAAACAGGGGGCATGTGGTGCTCCCAGGTCAATAACTGAGGTTCTAACAAACCATTGGAAAATGAAGAGAGAAGGCTAACAGGTGGCAAATTGCGCTCCCAGATCTTACTGAGGTTTTAACAACTAGTGAACTATGAAGAGAGAAGGCAAACACAGGGAAGTGGTGTTACCAGGTCCTTACTGAGGGTCTAACAAACCATTGGAGAATGAAGAGAGAAGGCAAACATCGACATGTGGTGCTCCCAGATCCTACTAAGGATCAAATAAACCAGTAAACTATGAAGAAAGAAAGCAAACAGGGGGCAAATTGTGCTCCCAGATCCTA
Source organism: Phorcus lineatus (assembly GCA_921293015.1). NCBI lineage: Eukaryota > Metazoa > Mollusca > Gastropoda > Trochida > Trochidae > Phorcus > Phorcus lineatus. The sequence goes on along the minus strand of OV121088.1, from coordinate 23,524,129 downwards.
CTGAGGTTCTGCCAAACCATTGGAGAATGAAGAGCGAAGACAATCAGGGGGCATGTGGTGCTCCTGGATCCTCTTAAGGACCAACAAACCAATGGATTATGAAAAGAGAAGACAAACATGGGGCATGTGGTGCTCCCAGATCCTACAAACATAAAAAAACTGGTGATTATGAAGAGAGAAAACAAACAAGGGGCATGTGGTGCTCCCAGGTCCTACTGAGGTTCTAACAAACAGTCAGATAATGAAGAGAGAAGGCAAACAGGGGGCATGCTGTGCTCCTATATTCCTACAGAGGTTCTAACAAACCATTGAACTATGAAGAGAGAAGGCTAACAGGGGTCATGTGGTGCTCCCAGGTCCTACAAAGGTTCTAGCAAACCATCAGATAATGAATAGAGAAGGCAAATAGGGTGCATGTAGTGCTCCCATATTCCTACAGAGGTTCTACCAAACCATTGGACTATGAAGAGAGAAGCCATATCGGGGACATGTGGTGCTCCCAGATGCTACTAAGGATATAATAAACCAGAAAACTATGAAGAAAGAAGACAAACAGGGGGCAAGTTCTGTTCCCAGGTACTACTAAGGATCAAATAAACAACTGAACTATGAAGAGAGAAGGCAAACAGAGGTCAAATTGTGCTCCCAGATCCTACTGAGGTTCTAACAAACATGTGAACTATGAAGAGAGGAGGCAAACAGGGGGCAAGAGGTGCTACCAGGTCCTTACCTAGGTTCTAACAAACCAATGGAATATGAAGAGAGAAGGCAAACGGGGCATATGGTGCTCCCAGATCCTACTAAGGATCAAATAAACCAGTGAACTATGAAGAGAGAAGACAAACAGGGCAAGTTTTGCTGCCAGATCCTTACCTAGGTTCTAACAAACCAATGGAATATGAAGAGAGAAGGCAAAAACAGGGGGTATGTGGGGCTCCCAGATGCTACCAAGGGTCTAACAAACCCGTAATGGACTATGAAGAGAGAAGGCAAACAGGGGGCATCAGGTGCTCACAGATCCTAGAAGGGATCAAACAAACCAATGAGCTGTGAGGAGAGAAGGCAATTTAGGGGGCATGTGGTGCTCCCAGATCCTACTGAGGTTCTAACAAACCAATGGACTATGACGAAAGAAGGAAAACAGTTTCCTGTATTTAACTTTGTTTATTCCTGCAGTCTTTCATAGTATACTCGGTTTCTGGGCTCTAATTGCTGAATTTCAGAAAGTTAATTATGCAATAGCAGCTTGTCACAATCATTCATGAGTATTTGAACTGTTTCTGTAAACTGATGAGAAGGCTTGATAACACTTCACTTTATGTTTTCTTCTTATGTGTTCAGAAATGACAAAGGAACATGGAAATTAAGTATCAAATATTTTAATGTAAATATCTTTAAAACAATGTTGATTTCACAACTGTGGTGCATAAACATGGACGTACATGTAATCCTGAATAAAGCGGGTCATTTCTTACGACGAAACATATAACCTGATCTGTTTCATTCCATGGTTGTTCAACAACTCTCCTTTGTAAAATAGTCTTATCACAGCATGTCTAAATTTCAAAGTGAAATTCATATTAAAGTAAATAAGTGAAAAGCACAAGAATGAGAATGAGTGAGAATAATTGTATGATCAAATAGGAACTAGGATTCATCTGTGAAAGAAGCCATCAAGGTACATTCCATGACATATCTGATGCTGAAAATATAAATATAAGTCTTCATTACTGGCAGAGTTACTTTTGCTTGTTTAAGAACTTGAAATATATGTCATTAGTAAGTCCTTTTGACAACACAATGCTCTGAAAGGTTGTAAGTGAGGAGCATTAACATTATAATTGATTTGAATTTGAAAATACCAGCTCAGGTACCTCTGTTGATAAACATAGAGAACATAGATAGGTAATAAACCTAGTTTTTAACAAAGAATTCTCTATATAATATAAGTCGTGGTATTAAACAAAGTATTCTTGATATATTCAAAGGTTTTTTTCAGCAAAAGGCCCATAACAAGTATTATTATATTTTGAATGGTAAAATATGGCATTTGTCGGTGAAAATAAAACCCGTATTTTCACTGAGTGAAATAAAAATGGTATTCTACTCTGTAAAATGATGCAACAATCATATGACGTCGTCTGTGACGTCATGAAACAATTGAATGACGTCATGCAACAGCCGCGCTAGCGAAGCGTTTTAGCTTCTCAATTCATATAGTTAGGGTCATTTACAGGGTTTAGGGAAACATAATAAATAGAACATTTGACATTTCTCGTCGAATACCATGAATATCTCATCTCATGAATTAGAAAATCATATTTTTACACTTGTGGCTACGCCACTCGTGAAAATATAAATTTCTACTTCACTCGATGAGATATCCATGGTATTCGACGAGAAATGTCAAATATCCTCTATTTATATCTCTCTGTTTTCTCTAACAATAAGCTTACAGATGAACTTTCAATGCACTTTAAAATATCAATAACTATGTTAACATTGTAAAGTATGATCCTCTGTTATTCAGTATTAGTTAGTTGTCTGAAATATGGAAAATAGAATCCCTTGCTCGTTGTACTCATTACTACTTTACTTACTGATATTTAGATTCACAACATGTAACGCTCTATTCTCAAATATAGCTACATTCCAACACTACAAATGGACACATTCACAAGAGTGAAATCAAACTTTCCATTACAAGCTGTCTATCACTCATCGAGACATAAACTAGACTTTCTGTAGCCAGGCTTGTAAAGCATCTTGCCGAACTTCTCCAAACAGAACTTCTGTTTCTGCAACAAGACAAAACATTCCAAACTTCTCATTCTAGCTCATGAACCAAAATACTAATTATGAAATAAGAAAATCTAGCAAATGTTGAATGGATGTATTAGATTTGTGTGATACTCACTTAGTCATAGAAATTTTAGTGTTAAAATAATATAACTCCCAATCTTATTAACAGAAGTTCAAAGATATTCTTACTTTAGCAATTTTCTCTGCTAGATTGATCTTTTTTTTTCGCTATCAACCATTGATCCATAAATAATAAGTAAATGTGCGTGAATGTCTAGATCTTATTTCAATGTGACTGGTAACTCCCAAACTCATTAAATCAATCTTTTTCCATTTTCAATCAACCACTGATAATAAAAATAATTATATATAAAGTTGGGCAGAAAAACCATTAAGTTAACTTTTCATCAAGCTATGTTTAGATTATCTGACAATGGTACCTTGAACACAAATGATACTTTATTTAACCTGAGGCTATAAAAATATCCTCTTGAAGTAATTTGTGTCTGTGATCTTCATGATTACTTTGAAAAACCGCAGAATAATGCTAAGTTCCCTCACTGTCAAGTTTACCTCATACAATTTATCCTTGTCTTGCATTATTCTTCTTTTCTTCAAAGCCTGCAACATACAAATATGTTCAGTTGGATTCGTCCATCAAAAATACATTCAAAACATCAATATCTTTATACCAATTCAATTTACTAACTTATACATATAGACCTCTTTGACCACCCTTGATTCACAAAAACCTTTGTGTTAGATATGAACACAAACTATTTTCTGATAACAACAAGTTTTTGCCACTAACATGACAATGTCCCATGCTGCAAAAGTGAGATACATTTACTAGTTTTTATAATTTTGTAGGCGTTGAAATTGTATGACAATGTATGTTATACATTTGAATAAAAGGCAAGAGATATAGCAAATAGAAAAGAATTCAAAGCTGTTGTCAGTGTGTGTATTAACTAAATATAAACTACAGTCAACAAATTTGAAGACATTGGGTGCTACAAATGAATCATAGTTTTCATCTGAGCAGTATGTTTCTGGTAAACGTTCTTCCCAACCAACAAAATACATCCTGTATGTGACCATTTTCAGCTATGCACTTCTGTTTATGAAGTTTAAATTTTTGCTAGAGAACTCACAGTAAATTCTATATGAAGCCAGAAGAATAGATGGAAAAGGATGAGCAGCAAAGCCAAGCCCCCCTGGGCCAACTCATCCAATCGAGCAAGTTGCTCCCCTTCCATCCTCCGACCCAAAGCGCACATGAAGGCGTCCTCTGCCGACTGGAGCGACAGGAAGATCAGTAGTGATAGGATGTACAAGTCCTGCAAGGAAAGATAACAAAGAACACATAATCAAGTGATGTGATGTTGAGTTCTTTCTAAGCAGAAATTAATCTGAACAATTACATGAGTGTGGTCAATAAAAATCTATAAAAACAACCCTACACTTACATGGATTACATTTTATTTTAGGTTATATTTTTTTAAGGTTTCACCATTTCTAGAAAACATTTCGGGAACTAAGATTTTGGGTTACAGTATTTTCTTGAATATAACTTCGGTCTCAGACGTAACGAGGGCCTTGAAAACAACCTACAGTGATGTGGTGCTGAGATTAATACAACCCAGGCATACCACACATAATAATCGACTAAGCTGTCCCCGAATAGAACCAAGGGGGTAGGGAGGTCCCAAACAAAATAAAACCCCAGGGTTGTCTACGAGTAAATACAGTAAGTAAAACAATCTTACTAATTAAACATAAATAACAAATTTATAAAAATCACCATAGTATTTAAAATACTGGGTCTAGATTTTCGAAGCTCACTTCAAGATAGTCATAAGTACCATCAAGACTTAGTAGTACTGGCCTACAACTATCTTAGCACTAAGAGAGCTTCGAAAATCTGGGCCCAGAAGGCTTGTAACAATACATTATGAGGTGAAATTTGAAACATCTGAGAAGGTTAGTAGCGGTAAGAAATACTGCCTCACCAGGTACGTCAGATACGAGATGGTGGGCAGACTCTGTTTGACGACAAGTTTGAAGGCTACAGCAGTAAGGAAGAGGGTTATAGACACATTGATCCGTTCCCCGTCACCTGGCTCCATTGCCATAACTACGAAGGTCAGCAAAGTGATCAGCAACTGTAATATAATAACAAATGAGAGATAATTCATAACCAGAAGAAATGTGTTGTACGACTTTCTCACGATAGCAAAACATGTATTACACATACAAGCACAAGGGTTAAAGTTGCACACAAAACACACTTTTGATTGTAATATTTTCTTTTTTATCCATTCTATTCCATTTGAATAGTGCAAAATAGCCTGAAATAAAGAGATGAGTCATCGTTTATGTTCCACATATTATGAATAAATTCCTTTAAGAAATAATCTTTTAGGAATCATCATTAATCAAAAATCATTAATGATTGTTAATTTGAAAAACACTTTCAACAAAAAATACATGATTACCGTAGTTTTGACATTGATTCGAGCAACCGAAATTACCATTATGAAGACTATGTTCCACATGAAGTAACCGACCCTTCTCTTCACCCTACATACGACAAACAGTATTGGGTGGGTGGACACACTGGCGAACTCCATAGTGGTTTTGTTCCTGAAAGTCTCCACATGTCTGAAGATATTCCACTCCTGGGCGTCCAGAAATGTCCGAGTGTTGACCGTGCTGAGCACATGCTGGTCCTCTATCAAGTCCACAGTCCCGTATGGACGCTCACTGGCCACCTGAACCGTCAAGTCCTGGCAATGTCAATTCATAGTAAATTACAGTTTGATAAGAATAAAGCCATGTTGTTCTGAAACTCTTACTCACCCTATCAGTTAGGTAGGGTAAGGTCCATGTGGCCCTAAAAAGGGGCCAGAAGGTCACTAAACCTACAATTTAGAATCCCAATTTTAAAAAACTATATACAAGATTTGAGCTCTCTCAGTCTATTCCTCTTGGAGAAGATGAAATAAGTTTTTTTAGAAAGTAGCCCTTGTAGGGGCTTCAGGGTCACCAGATCTATAAAAAATAATCCTTTTTACACAGGGAATATAGATACAAAATTTCAGGTAACTAGGCATTGTGCTTCTTTAGAACAAGGCAAAAATAGGATGTGATGTTACCAAATATTACAATTATGGGCTAACAAAGTCGTTGTACCTGCACATCGAAAGGGAAGTATTCAAGTTCCATGTTCTCCCTGAATGTTCCCTTGAACCTCCAGAGTAACAGAACAACTGGGTAGTTGTAATTCTTGTCTTGTCGGATCATGTAGGACTTCCTGTCCACTGACATCGTCTCACTGTTCAGGATAATCAGCTTCGGGTCCCAGTGTTCCCTCGGGTTGAACTTGGGCAATTTCTAAAATGAGTTGAGGCAAGGCAAAATAACTGACTTATTATGGTTTTTTTCTATGCAAAAATTTAATTGCAGAGGGGAAGAAAACAAAATGTGTTTTAGTGTGGAATAAAAGTAACCTGAAAGTGAGCACATCAGGCAAAAAATTTAAATAAAAGATAATAGTTTGCCCATTATGACATTTTGTGTAATTTGTCAAAATCAAGTGATTAAATGCAATATACATGTAAAATGTAACATAAAACATGTCTTGTTAGCCTTATAAATTCATTACAAAATTGTCTGCTGTTTTGTTTATTACATTCCCCTCTTGTTAACCTCTTTTAGGAACAAACATTTTATAATAATAAAATAGGAAAAGTCTAAAAAATGAGTGGTCTATTCCTTTCTAGTTAAAATATTATTTGAATGTAAAAAGTAAATTTCATTAAATTCAACACGCTAATCCATGTCGGCAAAAATATTTCCAACCTGATTTTTTTATTAAATGCAAAGGGTATTAAAAGGGTATAAGGATTGCGTTGATGTAGTTTAATTTTATTATACTGTATTCTTATGCTCTTCATTAATGATTCAGGAATATGATGACAATCAACTTGTTGTTCAGTCAAGCTCTCACTACCAGCGTTTTTTTCCAGTCCCAGCGAGTGCCGGTTTGAGGGCTTCCACTGTATATCATTTCCTTACTATGAAGCTCCAATCTTTTCAAATTTACTATGAAGTAGATACAAGGTGAGTAGAAAAGGACAATAAATGACAAATAATTTTACTTTGACGCCTGCAAAAGCTGGTTCCTCCCACTTGGCCTGAAGGAAGATGTCTGCCTGGTATTCCTGACTCACTGTGTCGATGTCCACAATCTTCAGGAACGTGCATTTCACTTCCACTGTCACCTGCCAATCATTTACAGCTCTGACCATATAAACAGGTATATGTGATTTTATGGTTAATCACAAGAACTGATATATTGGTGCACATCTGCACATATCAGTTTTGCCTAGCAATAATTGTTTTAGCATGAGTTCCCACATTCTGTCATCTGTGATGTCATAACACTATTGTTTGTGACATCACTGTTGCAACCGTGGCAATGAAAGCATGCAGTTTTACATTTCACTGAGATGTTAATGGACTGGAATCTGTAATAAAGAAATTATTACACTCGGATATGTTTTGTTTTTAACCTTTCATACTTTGTGTTTAACTAGAGTTGGTGATGATTGGCATTTCCCAAGAAAGGGCGAACATGTACCAATGTTCAGGATCGAGGTGTCATAAACACATGATGTGGGCATAAACCGAGGTTATGATTGAGGTTAAAAGGGTTACTTTCAGGCAAAGGTAAGCTACTGTTGTTTTCACATTTAGTATGCAATTTTATAGAAAATATGCCAAAAACAATAATTTTCTCTAGGGAATAGTATCAAACATATGAACCCTGATATGATTGGGCTTGTTTGTAAATGTTTTTATTAATAATCTTTTGTAAGTGAATCAGGAATAAAACATTGCTAGTCCAAAGTAGGAACATGTTATATTCAATGGGCAAATTGCCAAAAACATATTATCAGCACTCAAAGGTTTAAGTTCAAAATTTTCAGGAACCAATTACAAGGTAACTAGTGTGGAAATAGGAGGTTTCCCCACTTTGGATGTTATTTGAACATTTATATCATAAAATGACTAGCATATCTTTAAATTCTTGAGGAATTCCGTTATTTAAACTGACGCTAAACTTGAAATGATATGGTTTCAAATATAATGATACTAATGTTTTGAAATTGATTATTTTTCTTGAGGAATACAGGATTATGTTAAAATTGTGTTATTTGCTATGAAAACCAAACATTTTACAACAAAATAACTAAAACTTAGAATACAATCTATATCTTAAATTTGTGTCAGACGCCTCAATGTTGATATTCAAAATAACATAAATCAGTGTATGAAATAAGACAGTCTGCCAGTCTAATATGGTTACCTTTGGGCCTGGTACGTAACTTTTGAAGGTTTCTCTTTGTCCCATAATTGTAAAAATCATACTTCTTGACTTTATACTGTTCAGGTTTATTTCGACACTGTACTCCAGGCAAGAAATCTTCGTAACTTATGTTATTATCATCAAAACCACAGTATGACAATGTTGACAGGTCTGTATGCTAGATTGTAACAACTATCTCAGAGTCACACAGAGTATTTTTAAGTTTTTCTCACATTGCTTTAATAAGAGCAAAAATACCATATGTTCTGAGTCATTTTCAAATCGCTTTTCAAAATTTGCATATCTATCTCTCAAATGTCAAAATTTTGATATTTTCTTGTTTTCAAGGAGAAACAGATTACAGTTTGATATTTTCTAAAACACTATCAACCCATGTTTGTTGTTTAGTCTGGTGTAAATAAGTTTCGAAAATTATGTTTGAGTCACTGACGTTCGTCATTGTGTGGTTTCCGATCATAAATCACTATTCTGAACTCATAAGTATTAGGTTGCTCATTTTCAGAGACAATCACTACTCCTTGATAAATAAAACCATCTATAAAGATCGACAAATTTAACTCCAACAACATTCTCTGTGTCTCTTTAACACTTTCTTTGTTGATAATTATGTTCATCCCATTGTCTATTGATCTAATGTCACATGTTTCATCTGTAGCCTATCAGTAACGTTGATTCCATAAAGCTTTTCAACACATTCAACGATTACAGTTTGTTGACATTACATAAGAACCAGCATAACAATATTCTTTTAAATGACAAGTGACCAATGTTCATCCTTTGGAAGCTTTCTAACATATACCAAATACTTTTAGGGCAATATCTAATATTAACCAGATTATGTAAAATAAGATATTATACTAAAAATATACTGAAATGATTTTACATACCACATCCGGCCTGCTGATTTCTTGGGACACTGTCTTTGTGGGATCCCCAGTCAGGTTTCTGATAGTCTCTATGCTCGATTTCAGCATCTCTGTGTTATGGATGAGGGTCCTACTCATCTGGCGAAATGTGTCCGTTAAAGAATCCTGTGTTGACATACTTGAAGACGCTTCACCTTCTGTCCATTAGAAAAGATCATCATATAGTTATGCTAGGGAATTACTATTAATTGTCTTTAAATGAACATTTATGTTAATATATAACTAGATCATAGTTTGAATTCATAATGAAAGTAGCTAAGTAGTACAAAGCTTTCTAGCATTGATTTGTTAAAGGTCAAAGGCGCCGCCTATCCTTTAATCTGCAATAAAGCATAGTTTTTTTAATTACGTCACGAAACAATGAGCCCTGACATCAACAACAATAATGTTATGACATCACTAGATAATTATGACCCTAGTCCAGTATTTTCAATTCACCGCCAAATTCAATTAATTTCATATAAGTTCATTTGGATGAAATATAATTGACAGGAGTTTAAATGGACATGCTAGAAAAGAAATAGAGAAGCCTCAACCATATACTTTTTTCATGACATAACAATTGAAAGATGTTATCTGCTCTTCCCCACTGCCCCCTCATGATCATGTAGCCATGGTAACCTTTTATCTTGGTTCTATCAATCAACATGGCGTATCCCTATCAATATATATCATACTGGTGATTGGTGATAAGGTTTCTTTTAATGGAGAGTTGTTTTTTATATTTGAGTTCTATCTACCAAAAAGAAATTGAAAGCAAATACTTGTCGACCAACTGTCGAGGAACCGCGTTGTTAAGCGTCAGGTCACGGCGCCACAGCCGTGACGTCAGTTCATGTCAACGGTCTCTACCAGGTTAGATGTAATACAGTTCAACCCATGAAGAAGTAACTCATGATGTTTGCACCTACAGTCTGCTTTAATAAAAGATTAAAACATCACCTTTATGACAGCAGCAAAAAAATAATGTCCTTCCAAATCAAACAATACCAATATTTTTTTGTGGAATGAATTGTTAACCACGTGATGAGCCTTACATGGGGCAATGTTGCCGGCACTGCATGATTGCATGAGAAGAGTGTGTAGTGAAGGTTTTTTTAAAACAAGAGAAATACCATATCAAAATTGAATATATGAAAAAGTTAAAGTACAAAACTAAAATAATAAAACTTTTAAACAACTAAATGTTGTTTAAACTAAGGGTTGATTTCTATAGGCCTAATTGGAATAGCCAACAGTTAGCCCTGTTCATGGATTATTAATATGAGCGATGTAAACACCATATTTCACTTGAATATGATTATTGATTGAAGATGATGGCATCTTAGAAAAGAAAGAAACATACTGTACTTGTGCTTTAACTATAGTTCAAGGCAAACCTATACTTTATAACAAAACACAATGGGGTAGAGCAAACTTTATTTCTTAAAAACATGATGGTTGAGGCTACTCTATTTCTAAAATTATACTGAATTTCCATATTGGGGCAATGAAAGGTCTGAGGTTTGTTGTATTTGCACAAAAGCATTTTACCTCTTTGTATCTTTTTTCTTGTAACTTATAGTAAAAAAGCATATTGCTATCAAAATAAAAAATTAAAATTTGAAATCCAATTAAATATTACATACTGCATGTATGTCTTTAAATTCATTCTTGCATGGACAATCATTTTTCCGTTTTTTGGGGTATTTCTATCTATATTTGCATACCTGTATTTAAGAAATAAAGTTCGCTCTACCCCAATGTGTTCTGTAATAAAGTATAGTTTTGCCCTGAACTATTATAGTTAAAGCACGAGGACGGTAGTCCGAGTGCTTTAACGTTATAATAGTTCAGGGAAAACTATACTTTATTACAAAACACATTGGGGTAGAGCGAACTTTATTTCTTTTCTAAGATGCTAAAATAATCTATACGGGGAACACTCTGATTTTAATCATCTCGAAATAAATAATAGTGTTTACATTGCTCACATTAATAATCCATGAACAGGGCTAACTGTTCGCTATTCCAAGTATGGAACTCAACCCCTAGTTTAAGACGACATTTAGTTGGTTAAAGCTTTGATTACTGCAGTTTTGCACTTAAACTTTTTCATTTATTCAATTTTGAATTATATTTTCTTCTTATTTTTTTCTTTAAAAACTTAAACAAACAAATTAACACCTCTTGTTTTTAAAAAAAACAACTTTACTTTTACAAACTCGTGTCGTGCGATTTTGCAGGGCTTATCACGTGGTTAACATTCCACAAAGAATTATGGGTATTGATTGTTTTGGAAGCGTGATGGCGGACTGGATCCGGACATCTATTTTTTTGCTGCTGTCATAAACGTTGAAGGTGATGCTTTAGTCTCTTATATAAGCAGACTGTTGGGGCTGTACACCTAGAATTACTTAATTATTAGGTTGTCCATATCACATTGAACCTGGTAGAGACGGTTGACGTGAACCAACGTCACAGTCCTACGGGGCGCCGTGACCTGACGTGAAACAACGCGGTCACTCGACGGTAGACAAGCATTTTCTGTCCATTCTTCTTTATGGTAAATAGAAATAGATGATTCGAAACTTGTCTCTATTACTAGAAACATTAATACGATTATGTCGTTAGACCTTGATAGGGGGATAAGCCATGTTGTTCGAAGAATCGAGATGAAAGGTTACCATAAACGCGTGATCACGAGGGGGCAGCGGGGAAGAGCGGATATAACGTCATTCAATTGTTACGTCATGAAAAAACTATACCTTTATTGTCTCATAAAGTACTTTTTTTTCGATTGTTCTAACCGCCAGGCATCTTAGAAAGGCCTATATTCATTCTTCCATTAACCTATCTATTTTTCATTCATTCCATTATTCATTTATCTATTCATTCATTTGTGTATTCATTCATTGATTAATGCATTTATTTATTTATCCATTACTCATATAAGGTTCGTCAATCTTAATTTCCTTCTTTCTGGTGATATTTCTATTTTGTAAAGCCTACAAATATTATAATGTCAACATATAATTTCTTTATTCTTTGATCGTTGTTTTTCAGGTTTTTCGCTTGAGTTCTTTCCGTGACGGCATTTACTTTAATCTTCGCAAAATGACAAACATTGCAAATGTTAAATCTTAATTATCAAATCTAAAAACAATAATAAAATAAACTCATAATCGTACCTCTGGTATTTAAATTACAACTGGAATGCATGGAAACGTTTTTTCAGCTTCAACGTTCATAGCAGACGAAATTCAAAGGGGCATAACTCCTAGAAAGGTATTTGGCAGCCGCTAATATATTTTTGGAAAGCGAGGTCATTGACACAAAATCCTTGTTTTATTTTCAAATGTCAAAGAATGTATTTTCAGTTTTGCTGCTGTGGTTATAAATGTAGGTCAAAGTCAGTCAAAAGGGGGTTGAAAAGGAGTGCAATAACACATTATATTGAGAGAATTATGTAAAATCAAAGATTAAAAAAACGAAAATCTTAGGTAGACCTACCTCGTTATTTTCGCGGTATTTTATTTGGCTTTCATAACAAAACATCTCTTATGATGCTATAAAACTAAAACACTTTACAAATTATCAAATAAAGTAAAATGCTATGCTCTTTCTTACCTTCTCCAGGGACCTTATATAAGGTCCCTGCCTTCTCTAAACTTCCTCCCACTCAAAAGCATGGAACAATCATATAGGTTTTTCTAAAGAAACCAAAGTCTATCTATCCCCTATCACATATTCTAAAAAAGCGTTCACAACTATAAAATTAAAGGATCTTTCATTTGTCAACGTCAACAAATAAAAACGTTAAAGATACAAACCCGGTAAAACATGGTTGCCTTCAGATAAACGGTCGTCATTGGTATAAGATTATAAAGAGCATTTAGATAAAACAGGAATTTAAATTTTGCATTTTAAAAACATTGTTCTTCTACTTTTGAACCCTCATATCTTCCAGTCCCCATCCGTAGATGCGCTTTCAATCCAACATAACATGTCTCTGGTTTATCTCTATTCTACCATGACGTTTCAATTATGAACTATTTGTCCAAGCGAAAAACACATGTAAAAGGTCCCAAAATCCGGAAATAAAAATGAAAATAAATTAAAGCGCTAACAAAAGTAATCTTCATACTGCATGTTCACGAAATGTTTTTGTCATATTTATGTGTAATAAAAATGTAAATATCTAATCGTTTGAAAAGTGTTTTACACCCTATATTTTATCATATTGACGGCTACATCCCTAAAAAGCAAATAGAGGACAAACAAGATGCCTTGTGAATCGGACAAATCAAATATTTCGTCGTCTTTGGACAAATCAACCAAGAAGAACCAAGTATCCATTACTTTCACGGCATTGACGATGAGACATATATGCTTCGGACTTAATTAAATTCCCTCGCCGGCGGGTTGTTAATTGACTGACCAATTATATTAATCACGTGCGATGACACGGTTGACTTAACTGACTTATCAATTCAAAGAGCGAAATTATAAGTGAAATAGATAAAACAAAATCATTTAAGTCATCTGAGAAAAAGGTTATTTTTCTTTGATTTTTTGTTGTTGGTGAAGTTACATTTAATATTAGCATAAAAATATTTAATCTTATTTGACAGAAGTACCAGTAAATTCTTACTTTCAATGACTACAATCATAGAGTAAAGGAAATGTTTAAATGGAAAAACAATTTCGGCTGACTAAAAGAATAAAAAACTCGATAATATCTTTTAATTTTGCGCAAGCATTTTTTCAATCTCAAGCTAAAGAAAACTTTTAAAAACTTAAGCACCGGGGAAAAAATCGATATGAAATATCGTAAAGAGAAGAAGCACCTGCTTCAATGAATGTAAACTACCATATTATTGGCTTGCGGTATCACGTCTCGACCAATGAAATTACGCGTTTCTTGCCACTGCCTTCACTTGCACTGAAAATGGACGAAGTGGGTAGAATATTGCTTGACATCTGTGTTGTTCACAAAATGTCCGCCAACTGAAGATCTCTTTAACCGTTTGTATCTTGTAAGTCATCATCAGACCTATAATATTCAGTTATTTGCTAAGCTACAGGAGCTATATTGTCTGAGTAATTTAATTTTGAAGTCTAACAGTCCATTGTTTCTTACGATTTCATACGAATCTTCCCCGACGGCTGTCACCTAATTTCGTGACAGCTCTGTGATTTATGGGATGATATCGAAAGGAATCTTGCATATTTTTTTATGCCGAATCTGAATATTTTGTAGACGTATCATCAGAGAATTTTGTTTATTTAGTCACGATTATTTATCTTTAGTTTTTTATGCTTTCTAAGTCTGTTTGGGCCTTGCAGTCTGTCATTTCTGACTTTAGTTGGCTATCCAATCGAGATTTATTTTCTACTCTTGAATCTGTGACTTTAAAGTAATATATACAATGTAGAGTTTTATCCAAGGCAGTTTACTGATCATACATCATTAATTTAAGCTAGGGGTTTTAATATTCAACAGGAAATATGAGTGCTCTGCATGGATAACAAATATTTGATCTTTGCATTCAGTGTATTTCCTGATGAAGGTCCCTACTTCCTGACCACTAGGTTGTTGATTTCTATCGTCATATAAATATTCATTACCGGATGATTACAATACAAATTGTTCTTGCAAAGTATTATAAATCAGCCTATTTATTTTACAAATTATTCATCACAACTGTTGTATCTTTAGATATGTTAAAAATAGACACTAAGAAAAATTATGAACCCGATATGTAGATTTCTTTAACAACCTTTATATGTTTTCCTGGTTTTGTTTCCCTCATAGCATGGTTATCGAGATGATGGAACGTAAAATCCGACTGAAGACAGTCAATGAACATATCACCTGTGGCCTCTGCAAGGGATATCTGATAGACGCCACGACAATAACAGAATGTCTTCACACATGTAAGTTGGATATCTCTTAAGAGGGGAAACAGTTACTAAAATTTTTAACTGTTTCACCTTTACATTCTTTTGTATGTAACGCCGCTAATGGCTGAAATATTGCCCAAGCGGCGTTAAACAATAACTCACTCACTCACTTTTGTATGTACTTTGTTGGTTTGACTGTTTATGTATAGGTCTAAAAAAAAAGGGACCATAAAGCACTATGGTAACCTTTACTCTCTAAAGTAGACTTAGTGCGATTAGAATGGCTCCAACATAAGGTTGAGTTAAGGTTATTGTTTATGCATTTGCTTATGTTCAATGTAATAAATTTTTAACTGATAACACTGACATTCCTTATGTACCTTGTTGGTTTAGACATTTTGATACAGACTAAAAATAACAATCTGATTGGGAGCATTTGCTATGGTTTTTAAAAATGTTCTTCCTTATTTTAATGGTCAAAATTCTTTCCTGCCAATCCTAGGAAGATATGGCACAAAATTTTAGTCTGATCCCATCAGGATATAATTTAAGCTCTCAGGTTTTGTGCCCTTACCCTCTTCATAGGACATGTTTACTTTAGGGTCATTTGGTGAACACATGACTGGAAATGCATGATTAAAATATGCATTTTAATTGGTATTTCAACTTGATTAAGTGCTCTTTGAAGATATATCAGACACCGCTTTATATGGATTATCTGATAATTTCAGAGTTACAAAATGAATTTCTATTTTTGTTGCCTTCTTATTGAATAAGTGTGAAAGATTTGAGATATGTACAAATAAATATTTTTATAAAAGTTCCCAGAATTATGTCACCCCCAAAAGGGTCGGGAGACCTATTGGTTTTGGCTGAGTTCCTGTCCGCATCCGTGTCCACGGCTGCGTCCGTGTCTGTGTTGACGTTCCAACTCGTTTCCGGAGCATAACTCTTATAATTACTTGACAAATCTTCACCAAATTTGGTATACATTCTCTTCATATCATGTAGATGTGCTTAGGGGTTTCAACTTCTTTTATTTTTATTTTTTTTTACATGTCAGCAGTTTGGACTTTGTCATTTTGAAGGGTAAGGTTAGTTTCCGGGGCATAACTCTGAAACTAAAAGACCAATCTTCACTAAATTTGGTATATATCCCTTATCATGTAGATATGCCTTTTGGGGGTTTCCACTTCTTTTTAAATTTTATATTTTCTTATTCTTAAATTGAACCATATGTAGTTAAAATTTTGTCAAGCATGACAAACTGCAGAGATGTTGATTGACCAAAACTTAAAGTTTATGTTGTTTTATAGAAAAATTATTATACACGATGAAAACTGTCTAGTTGAAGTTGAAATTGAACCATCTTGACAATGCGTATTTTCCATTCGTATGAACTTTATAATGACGTGGTTTTATATGGTTTAAAGAATTGATAATGCATTTTCCACTAACTGTCTTCTAAATAGCTGTGATGCTTGCATGGTGAAAAAACTGAAATAGTAAAGTGTAAGAGCTTATATGATAATGATATAATATTGTATAATTATGAAAGTAATCAATAAAAATAACATTGATTTATTTTTATTCAGACCAATTTTCATTTTATTTTCCAGTTTGCAAGAGCTGCCTAGTGCGGTTTCTAGAAGAAAACAACACATGTCCATACTGTCATATACAAATTCATCAAAGTTATCCTCTCAATTTTATCAGGTACGTTTCAATATAGAGTATACTAAACGACCTCTGTATATATATATATATATTGATGGAAGTATTTGTTTGACATAACCAATGATTGGTATGAAACAGGGATATAGATACCTCATTTCAACTTTTATAGCCCCTGTGACCATGATAATGTCAAAGATGTAGTTATTGCATTTGTGTATTTATCATATTAATATAACATGCAGGAAAATCTTTCATTCCACTGACAACAAATAAAGAGGCATTGAATTGATTTGGAACCTGTTCAGATTCAGCAGAATTAAAAGATTTCCCTCTAATTATAAGAAACTTACTATGTTGTAAAAAGAATCATAGATGTGAAAATAGAATAAAATGGAATACTTATTTTAGGTTTCAATTTAGATAGTTAAACAAAAAAAATGTGAATTTTCAAAATTGTGTTTTGTATTTTTCAGCTTCGACAGAACAATGCAGGACATTGTTTACAAACTTGTACCAAATCTTCAAGAAAGTAAGTATTGAGCTGAAGTGCTGATATACTCAGTGCCTGATGTCCGTTCCTTGGAAACCGTTTGAAATTTCTGTTTCAATAGAGTCAATGGCTGTAAAGTATTGAAATCCTGAGTACAAGTATCTAAGTATTTTCAGATAATAGTTTGTAACTCTGTTCATTCTGTACGTAATCACTATTTAGGACCAAAGGTGATAGACTATCAATTTATGTATAGTTTCTCTTAGAACATATTCCTTGACAAGTGGTGATTCTTAACTGTAGATTCGGTGACTCTTGAGATGTCACTAAGCTAAGAAAGGCCATGCTAAAAAAACTGTATTTCTCTTAAAGTAAACATTGTATTCAGCACAGCAAAAAGATTCTTAATTCTTTAACCGATGTGGAGTTCACAGAAAGTTCAACGAAATGGATAGAATAAAATGAATCATACTTCTGCTGCAATGAGTAAAATTTGTGAAAAAGGACATTATTATTTCATTGATGGCATTTTAACAATAAAATTTTTTCCACAGAGGAGATGAAAAGGCAACAAGATTACTACAAAAAGAAAGGCATACCACTTCCAAACTCTGCTCCTTGTAAGTTAATCAGCTATCAAATATATATATATATATGTGCATAACAGCATAGTGTATTAACATTTTGATATGATGGCAAGGCATCTCGTTTCCTAACTCCACTTTAGGAAATGAGCATACTGAAGAAGTATAAGAAGTATCCTTCTTTGAACATACCAACGTAATTATAAGTGGTTGCCTCATCGGTATGCCCAGATTTTCCATAAACAGAAGTCGTATTTTATGCCAAAACAATAAAAAACACTTTCCAAGTCCATATCGTAGATGCCGCAGAAGTTTATCATCAAAGCGGAGGTGTGTCATGATATGAGCCATTTGATTGGTACACTGGACAAGTCTTTGGAGGCAGGTGATTGGATAAGAGGCCAACATAGGAAGGTACTGAAATGGTGTCAAGCCTACCTCGGTCCCAGAGTATATAGTGAAGAATTATTGGAACGTTCACCCTGGGTTACTGAGGATGCATCTCACAGGTCCAACATGTATATATCTCAACATTAAAAAACTTGCAGGGGATATTTTTTACTCATTTTTCATTCTGACTATTTCTAAGCGAAGAGCCACTCCCTCTGTCCACAGCAGGTAACACGGAGGAAATCCCAGAGGCGGAGAAGAGTGCCCCGCCTCCAGACGAGGACCAGGACTGTCACCGTAGCGACGAGCAGGTGCACATCTGCCTGGAGTGCAAGGGCAACCACATGAAGAATCTAAGGAAGAAGTACATCCGCATCTCATCTCAAGCCACCATCACCCATCTCAAAAAGTTCATCGCTCTCAAGGTCTACCATCAGCGTGAGAAGTACACAGACGTGAGTGCTTGATTTGTCAAGTCAACGAATTAATTAGGGAGTGAGTAGGGTTTAATGTGATGTAAGCAGTATTTCAGCTATTTAACACATGCATGTCTGTGAGATGTGTTCATGCAACAATATTTATGTGACAATCCTATCATAATATATTGTATTCTTATTCATATCAGCGAGAGATGTGTGTACAATTGGGATTAGGGGTATTTACCCGATAATTTATCTAAATATGATAATACTACCACTGGGAAATAATCATTTGCTCAAATAATAAATTTGAAATTTTTTGTTATCGTTTCGAAATATTTTCCTTACCTTTCCAAAAGTCACATGATTAATGAGGAATCAATCTACATTAATAGTTAAAATTTGAGCGTTGTGATAGATCTTAATATATAATGGATCCTATTGTTCACATACAATTGTTCCTTATGAATCAAGTGCAAGTTTCATAGCAACTGAATCTGTTTCAGGTTGATATACTCTGCAATGAAGAACTCCTAGGAAAGGACCACACGTTAAAGTTTGTATCAGTGACAAGATGGAGGTCAAAAGTAAGTACAGCAAGGGTTCTTCATCAAGCCAGCATGTAAGAGAGCTGAAGGGAAGAGATCTATGATCAATTGTTCGTAACATGCATGTGGATAATTTTTCTCTTTGAGAGTTTGATTGAATGGTTTATATAAATTCTGTCAAAACCCAAATGAAGGAACTTTATTTTGTTCATAGTGAAGATATCATTTATTAACCATAAATAAATGGTAGGGAAGACATGAGATAATGATCGAAGCATGAAATAAGTCTTTGGTTCTGAAGTAGGCTTATTTGATTAGGCGTCAAAATGCTATGGAAACTCTCATTCCAAGAATTGACTGAAAATAGAAAGATGAGTATCTGACTTGATATTTTCTGTTGGTCAAAGTCTTAATAGGATATGATAGGATACCAAAAGTTGGTGATATTTTTTCTTTTTGTAGGAATTGTAATGTATCACATAACCAAACTAACGAGAATGAAGGTTATTTAACCGGAGCAAAAGAGAAGGTGATACAAGAAATTGCATGAATCTCGTACAAGTCCTGTGGATTCTTTTGAGTGTGATGATTTCTTTATTGCCAATTCTATACCATTTTGATCTCAGAAAAAGAGCCTGTTTCTTTGCGATGGCCTGTTTTAGTGACGTCATGAACAATTGTTTCATGGCATCATGGACAACATTAAAGAAAATCTTACACTGAAAGGAAAGCTGCTTGGTAAAGGTAGTTGTGCACCTGTGTGTCTATGACAGGTATAAGAATGATTGAAAATTGTTATTTCAGGACACCCCTCTTACGCTGCATTACCGGCAGAGGATCACAGAGTTATGACTATGTGACTGGGAGAATCGGCCCGATGTTTGATCATCCGCAGCAACATCCGCAGACACTTGGCAGGTCCAACAAACTTGGGCAGTTTCTTCCAGATCACACTCTTAGCTTTACCGTGACACTCCTGACTGAATCATTGTCTTTTCCATCAGATGATCTCCCCAGAGATCCAGTCTGATAGTTGTCTCCCCTCGTTCAAGGACTTCCATGTAACTTACTTGATCAAGGTCAAAAAGAAGACAAACCTTTAATAGACTTAAATCAATGAAAGTTAGTTTATCAAAATTGAAAAAGAATACAAGCCTATATATATGTATATATATACTCTTAATAGGAAACATTGGTAACAAATATTCTATAATGTTCTGAGTGTGTTCTAAGTGTGACATGATTCTCTCTCGGTAGAGGGATTTCCGTGGGAACCCTTTGACCAATGTTCTTAAGTTGAATACAAACTTACTCTTTTGGCAAGGAAATGAAAATAGTTTGACTTAATGAAGAATGAAGAAGTTGTTGAACCTTGGTAACTTTCTTTTGTGCATTTTGAACAAAAACAGTTTGAATATCAAATAAAGGTAAAACTGATAATCAAAGACTGAAAAGGTTAATGAAAGACATCAAAACATACAAATGAGTTTGCCCTGAAGGTTGTGTTCTCATCACTGTCGATATTATTTATTTATTGTGAAATCAACATTGTAAATCATCATTCATGTATCCTGTGATTTTCAGTCAGATTGACTTGACGCTGACAACTGAACCAATTATTCTCACCATATTCATCATACAGTTTCATCTGATACATTTGAAAAGGGTGACTCAAAATTCTGAAAATAACTTGTATGTACAAGTCCACCAATGGATTGTAATTAACTTGAATGTACAGAGTTCCTGTTTTGCCAAACCAGTATTTACTTACAGTTTATGAATTGTTTCGCTTCAAAATAATGTTAATCATAGATCATACATACGCTTTAGTTAGGTTGTAAAAGTAACTGAAATTTCATTGTTATTTTGTATAATAAATGCATTTTTTTTTTCAATATGCCTACCAGTAAGCAAAGAATATTTAAAGGCAATATCCTCGACTTTAGGAAGAGAACACCGCAGTGGTTATTGTGAGTTGGGGGTTCAAATTTCATCACAGCTTGACTTACATAAATCTAGTCTTTGAAGGGCATTTAGAAGTGGCATACATAAGAAAAGAAAGGGTTTCTGGATAATAACTTCTGTTGTGAGAGTCACATGCTGTGAAAGAGTTGACTGAAATACTGAACTGTGTGTGAGTCGGTGCAGATCACCAGTTGTTTGGTTGTCCAACTGAAGCTCACGGGTTTCCTTTCGATGCTGACCACTGTGGTGTTGAGGCCTTTGCCAAAGCAATAATAGTGAAAGCCATTTGAAGGAGAAATATTTTTGATTGAGGCCTTAAACCATGTACCATCACAATCACTAGCTACAAAAGACGCTCAGATTTCACAGCAATACGTTGCCAAAATGTATTTGGAAAATCTTTTCTTGCATTAACACCAGCTTCTATGAACAGAAGAATCCCTTAATTGTCACACAATCAGAACTTTATAAACAAGCTATGTTATTGAGAAGCGATGTAGTGGAAAAATGTTGAAATGTATTAGAAAGCCAGTATGTATCAAATCCTTTATATGATTATGAGGGAATATTTTAACCTGATTCTAGAATGAATTTGAAATAGTTGCTTTGAATCTTGTAATATTGAAAAATAGTTTAACACTTAAGCTATGAGTCCTAGAAACTAGGTAAACCTTTCACAGTAGCCATTCCCAGATCCTTCTCTGATAGTGACTGTTAACCAGCCATTGACACCATAACTTTATGATCATGATAAATAAGAATGTGTGTATTTGATAACATCAACGAGAAATCAATGAATTGATAATGATCATTATGTTTCATAATATTTAGATATTTCAAGTTATAAATTTCCAAGGCTCCTTTTTCTCCGAGCTTATTCTTCCCTTTTGACAGTTTTATTTGTCACTCCCGCCTGTGAATGATTGTATGATATTCTTTTGTTATTTTGTATATTTTGTATAAAGCGTGTATTAGTTGTATATGATCATGTGACTGAACAGTGCTCGTTTGTATATGTTTCGTGAATGTATGTGGTTGGCAAATCAATTGGCCACTGACATTTCAGCAAATTAGTCTACGAAGTTATGTGGTTCTGTTTATGAATGTTGCCATGACAACATCACCTTTTATCTCTTTAGTGAAATGTTTTTATTACTTTTGATGAAATCTTCTGTTAAACTTTGATTAGAAAACTGTTTTCTTTGAAGTGTGGAATAGATTTGTGACTGTTAGGAAAGATTTTAAACAATTTTCACCACTTTAAAGCTAAGATTAATTTTCTATCAGTGGGAATAAATTCAACCTTTTTTAAAAAACATACCACATGTGATTGTAAAATTCTTGCTTTTATGCATCACGTTTTGGATAATGATTTGTCTCAGCTCAACAAGGGTACTGAAAAGAGTTAGGCAATGTATTAACAATACTTCATACAAAACCATCAACTGCTTTGACAAAAAACACTCTTTTACAGGAGCTTGTTGAGACTAGTATTTCGAAGTAGACATATTTTTACACATTTGAACTTAAACAAGTTTTGCATTTAAAAAGATTGTAAATTTTAGTAGATATCCTAGATAGAAAGTAAGGGGTGACAAAAGTGTAGTTATTGCAATTTATGAAATCATCTCATTGTGACCGTAGCTACACATATTACATATTGATTAACTTTGCAAGTGCAGAATTAAGAAAATAGTTTTTCAGAAGAAATCTAACATTTGTTCCAGATATTTTGTCAAAAAATGAAGTTCTTTATTAAAATGTATTTTAAGTTAATTCCACTGAGTAAAGAGTGATATGTTACAGTCAAAATATTTATTAAGTAATATTTTTGGATAATGTATATTTATTCAAGTGCTATGTTACTTTGTCTTCAGGATATGAAAATAATGTTTTTGGCTATGGGAGCATACAATGACGGTCTTTTAGTCAGGACTTTGAATTAAGACATTAATCAATTTGTAAGTGTGTACTTTGTATCTCCATAGTTCCTAGGGATAATGCAAACGCCATAGTAGATTTTCGAAGTCTGACAACAATACAAGTCTTATTATCTTGGTTGTATCTTTTAGAATTGTTCTAACTAGTAATTTTCAAATTGTTAAAAACTTTTAATAAAAGGTCAAATTATTTTAACAATTGATATGACATCAAAGAATTACCTTTGTCCAGCAGTTAAAATCCCTTGGCTCCAAACTTTAAGTACTTGTTGGATTGGCCTTTAAAAGCATTATTTACCTTAAAATTGTGCAGTTCGAAAGAAATCCTGAGAGTAGAATGACATTAGGAGGCAATCTATCCTCAACAAAATAAGTAAAGGACCACCAAGATTTTCAATATACTGTCGTTCATATTGTAATCAATATGATTCCATATTTTGAATGTTGGGGTGATCCTCAACGTATTTTGTTGTGGATACAGTTTTTAAACAATGTTTCTTACCTATTTGTTAGAAGCATATTTGAAGACCACTTCGTGTTTGGAGCTCCTTGACTGAGTCGCCCAATGTTGTGCTGATTGAAAGACCTGCATAGTTGTTTTTGCTGCTTGATTAGTTTTTCTTGTAAAGGTACAATTATTCTGTAAATTGTTTAGATTGACTGGAACATTCTTTCTGAAAGTGATACACAATAATCTGTCTATATTTGACAGATGGGAGGAAGTCGCACGCTGCTGTTAGAACCAATGTACTTCATGTTTACATATAGGAGTAGACCAACCATTTGTTAATCTTTATTTTACAAAGTGAATAGAAGTGACTCCAAATGTGACCAATGAATTTTGTTTCATGCAAATATATTTGTTTACAATGAAATTGTGTCTTGTTTTATTGTTGGAGGATGATTTGAGCGGGTAAAGGTTCTGAATAATTTTGAGGGATGTTATAAATTAAATTTTGTGTTTTAATCACTTCTTGAGCATCCAAAAGATTTTCTCAAATAAGGGTGAATTTTCAGGTCAATGTGCGCTTTAGCCTTAGTCATATGCTCTTCTGAAGAGAGTGGTCTTACGACTAGATCTGAAGATTACAAATGTTCCCGTTCTTCCAAAGAACAGCAACAACCTTGCCTAAGGTTCTGTCCCCATATGTTGCTGTAAAAGTGAGCAGAACCGTCAGGATATTTGACTTTCTGACCGCAACAGCCTTCCTGCCTAGTGAATGCCGACTTCCCGACTAGTAAATGCTGACTAACTTTCATGCTTGAAAACAGTATAAGGATCTATACCAAAACGTCACAAATCTTGTACTTCATTGCTCACTTACTCAAGATAGATGATTGTCCTGTGACAGATTTGAAGATGAACACAAAAGACTTTTATATAATTCTATCTTTAACAGGACAAAGTCTTCAAGATCTGTGTAATGTGTTCACACATCTTTGTGCATGTTATGAAGGAATGATTAGATTACCAATGTCACTTAGTTGGGAAGTTTGCCTCCCTACCCTTGAAATGATACCAGCCCAACCCTTATTTCATATAGACTGGTTCTAAGTTCTTAAGAACCCTTCCTTCTATTTAACCTCTCTGTTGTAGAAGGATCAGAGTTTTTAAATTCTAGAAATAGGACCAGACCAAGTGTATCCTCCCCAGCCGTCCCAAAACAACTTTCAAACATATAACAAGCACCAATAAAAAAATCAATATTTTTATTAACAATTCTCAAAACAACAAGTATATGAACACATCAGTGTTCAGCAAAACATGCTGTCCATATACTTCAACAATGACCAGAAAGTAACTCATCTTCAAACTGTTCACTAACAGGGTTTGACTGAAGCCAAATTCAGAACAGATTTTCAAAGATACTTATTTTGCTAGCACGAGAGAGCATATACGACTGGCCAGAACAGCCTACAGGGGTCTCCAAAAATCCCCCCTCCCCCACACTCAAATAGCACCCCTTTTGAATTTGTTCTTAGAATTAAAGAGTTTCAAATGTCAATATATATTGTACATCAAATACAAGACTGATTTTTGTCATTTAATCGAGAAATATTGACTTTTGCTGAAATATATCAATTTGAAGTTGATTTATAAAAAACAGGCATCGAGTCATTAAATTGACCGAAAATGCCTTGCAGAATAAAGAAAAACGTTTTCCAAATACTAGATCAAAAAGATAAATCAATTACTTTGGCCTCAATTATCTTTCTTCAAATCATTTAATCCTGCAAATCCAAAAGTTTTTAAATCTTTTTCCATTTAAAGTCGGATACTTAATACCATGACCTTGAAACAAGTAACCAAACAATAAGAAGACAATTCTATTCACAACACATGACATGAACTGGAAACAAAAACAATACCCTTGATACTTGTTTGCAAAGAAACAGTCATTCTCTCCACAGTTGTTACTCAACTCACATCGTCTGCTCTGTTCCAATACTATAAGCAATGGAATTCTCATATGATGAAGTCATAATTTGTTGTGGAATCAGCAAATCTGATTTAAAAATAAGCATTCTGTCTATTCTCAGACTAAGTTTTATCAGTGACTGATCAAGATAGTTTGAAACCCCCTGGAAACAAACACCCTGCTCCCCTGGCACTGATTTGCTTGTAAAATTTCACTGCCATGGAGTTTACCACAAATAGCAACATCAGTGAATTGTAATAGAGATTTCATGTGATGCAATGGGTTGAGTAAACACTGTGGGAAGAAATGGAAACGGTAACAAAGATACAATCACAATACTTAATGCTGCCTCAACACTGACAGATCTGTGTAGAAAGACCAAGGCACTCTCCTTTGCCAAACTTATGCCATGTAACAATCAACCTCCCCTGCAAGGAATAACCCACTGCTGTCTCAATCGTTGGCTTAATCAAGTCTTGCTGCATTCTGTCAACTTTACTGTGCCAGCTCTTCAGCATACTGCACCTGAACTTGATGTCAGCAAACCAAAGCTACTATCCATGACCAATGAGGAAGCTGCTTACAAATCACTAACTTTGGCACAATGCAGCGAGACTTACATTAACCAATGATGGAGGCTGGTGTAATTTATGCCTTGAAACACAATAGAAAACTTTTGTTCGGCTGATGTGAATGATGACTTTTTATAATGAGGATGAAGCATGAGTTTGAAGGTGATAGACTGAATAACCAAGTATTAGTTCATGCAACAACAAAAATATTTGATGATAAGACAATAGTTATTTGTAATTGTAAAAGACTTATTAAAACCATCCCACCATAGAATCTCAATTGCTCTGTTGTTCATCAGGCTTTTAATCTTACATCAAGGTCCATACACAATTTTAGAACAGGTTGGCTTTTTAACCATCTTCTCCTAGGACCTAGTTAAAAATGACAAAGGAGTAAATAAGATTTCGCCAAGTTAAACTTTAAATACTTGAGAAGAAGACCAAAATGGTGTTGCTGTATCTACAAAACTGTATACAGGTTTTCATTAGCTTTTGGTCTGGACAGGATTAATAATTATTTTAAGAGATGGGCATCTTTGGCAAAGGGCCAAAGAGTTAATAAATCTACAATTATAATAAAAAATGAATTACCTGTACATATAACTGAGGGAAATTTGTTCTTATGAAGAAGTGGAAATGAAAAGTTTCACAGATCAAGTAACACAGGACACCATGTCATGAAATTAGTCCATTAGGCCTTTTAGATCTGAATTGCAGGAAGAATTTTCAAAGAAATAAGGTACATACAATATCTTTTTCACTACCAAACTTCATTAGAAGATATTTGATTCATTTCTGCCAACAGAGGAGATTACAAACAACATAAAAGATTAGGCCTTATATTCCTTTTTGATATGTTTTAAATTACCTCAGAGAAGATATATATAAACATGATTTTCATTTTCATCAAACCTCTGAACTATTTTGTTTTCAATACATATAAAGAATTAAAACATTTCCTTAAAAAAATACTGAAGAAAAACGATCATTAAACAAAATCCCAAAGTGGAGAGGACTCTGCAAATAATGCCCACAGATAAAGGGTTAATCTTTGTTTGAACATAAAGACAATCAAGTGGAGATGCTTATTTGTCAGTAATAGACTATTGATGGCAACATAAATCATACAAACATATTTCAATGTAAATATTGTAAATAAGTATTTAGGCAGTTATGCAAATTCATAAATCTTTACTTTTAACTTTAAAGCTAAATATGCAAACAAATGAAGTGACAGAAGCTTTTCCATAAGCCATTTTTGTACACATTCTGAAGCCATGTTGACAATCCCATGGTAATTTCCTTTTCCTCTTGTGGCATACACTAGTCAAGTAGTCAAGGCAAAATCCTATACAACCAATAAGTATATTGGTACAACCAATATACTACAACCAATACCAATAAGTATATTGGTTGGTTATAGAAAGATTAAACTTGTTTAGGTCATCTTTGTAAAGGAATTTGCTATATGTACAGCATATTGAATGTCATTGGCACTGAAGCATAACAAATGTCACTGGCACTGAAAGCACTTGTATCCGCCTGGCGCCGCAGTTTCATTATCTCTGGTGAGCATAATGTCTTATAAAACACACTGTCTTTGATACATCTTGCTTTCACGTTCCCATCCAAGAATCCTGAAGAATTCTGTAGAACAATGTCATTGGAACAGCCTGAAAGTAGTAACATAAATTAACATTAAAGTAACATTAAATTCAACGCTCGTTAAAGATCATTTCAACCATGTCATAGTGGTAAGTCCAGCCAACAACACCATTTGAGATTATGTATTGTAGTGAAACCGGCAAACATTGGATGGAACTACTAAACCAGTACTTCACTCTAGTATGGATGAGTAGAAAGATATTTTGATGAGATTTCAAACTTACTGATGAATTTCATTACTTTTTCTCACAATTCAAAGAAACATCTTTAGGATGACTATCTTCCTTCCATTGCTCTTTAGCAATGATTACATTTGACTGTGAAAGTAACTACCATTTTAAAGCCAATTTAGAGTACTAAAACTTATGACCCACAGATAATCTGGATGAGCAATAGACTAAAGTTATGTCATCACAGATTATTCAAGGATCAGCAGTCAACCATTAGAGTCTGACAGTTTTTCTTTTCTCATGTAGTGAAAGAGCACCAAGTTCTTTTGAATTTCTAAGAAGTGATTATCAAAACAAAATTCAAACTTACCCTGCACCAGTACATAAGGTAAATTTGTTTCATGGACATTTCATCCGCCATTTCTTCTTCTCCACATAATACCTCAAGCTAAATAAAGAAAACAACATTGAAACATTAGTCAACATTTTATAAACAATAAAAACTATGAGAATAATCACCAAGATGCAAGAAATTATGGTTTATCTATACCCAGGGGACTTTCGTATTAGTTTCAGAGCCTTAGTGAGGAATTAATCACAATAATTGCCAAAGGACAGTTAAACTGTAATTCTGAACTTTGAGTTGGTTATTAACAAATATTTACAGTAGTTTTGGAAAATACATTCAAATCTTGAGTTTTAAATAAAAAAAGTAGTTCCAATGACTATTATGAAAACTTTAAAACTTGGCATGTTTGTGTCTGCTTGAGTAAGAAATTCTATTTACAATTCACAATTCTTTAACAATTCCAGTAACCCTTGCCCAATCTTTTCTCACATGAGTCTTCAATCATAATATTTCATTTTCATTAAAAAGGACCTATCTTTAAATGCTAACACCAAAGCAAGTATCTTGTCCAAATTTTATATGTACATTTGTCATCAATATTTACTTTCCCTCTCTTGTCATCGATAATAAAATGTTGTTTATTGTTTCCCTCATGCAAAGAAGGAATGTACCTTTAATGCTGAGGGCAAGGCAAGCTTCTTGTACAACATTGATTTCAGGTGGGAGATTAGCACTCGTATTGAACAGCGGACAAATTTCTTTTCCAATGGCTGAAGGTGGATAGTTTTTCCATGATGAACCACTGTTTGATGGCTGTGAAAATGATAGGAGGCATTTAAAATGAAAACGACTTTAATTTGATATTTCCTACTATTTCAAAAATTTAAAGGGTACCAAATTAACATAAAAAAGTATATATATATATATATATAAAAAGGTATGACAAAACCTATTTTGGGACAGCTTACCTTTGTCGATAAGATGATCCCTATTAGTATATGCAGTAGCTTTATTTATTTTAGATAGTTACTAAGCTAATCAATTCAACAGCTAAACTACCTATATTAATTTAAAGATGTTGATGAATTTCATAAAAGAAATCTCTTTTTATGACTTGATAGTTTTCATATTTTGCTGCATATTAAAGTATTCCAATTTTGTTAATGTAAATAAGTCTCTGTGACAATCATGCCGTTTTGGATTAATGCCTACTTCTTCATCAGGTGGCATGCTTCTTGATGATTTCAAATAGATGGATCAAGAACAAACTAAACACTTCTTGAATCAATAGTTATCTACAGCATTGTTATCGATGCTTACCTATATCTCTCTAAACAGAGACAGATTTGTTCGTCATATCGGTACATATAACTCTGAGGGTTGTTCAAGATGCTGGACAATCGAGGGGCAAGCTGATTCTCTGCAAAAATAATATTTTTAGAACATGTATTGTACCTATTTTCATGTCAAATTCATTGCAGCAATAACTTTGGTAAAAATATACATCAAACAGTTATACCTTACCATATACAAGAATTCCAACTCGGATCATAAAAGTGGAGTTTCAGATGACTGAAATATTGTAAATATTGGATTAAGTAATTTCATTTTAGATGTTTTCTCACCTTCTAATTTTTTCTCTTTTCCATCTTTCTTTATTGTGATTGTTCCTCTGGCTTTATTGAATTCTTCTCTCCTTTTTTCTTCACCTGCAACAGTAATTCATAATCCTCATATGAATGTTTTGAAAAATAAAGTCTGTAAATGTTTTATGAAGTTGTAACAAATATAACTCTACAACTATGAATCATTTAGCAGTCAATCTAGAATGATTGATGATTTAATATGTTAAACAATCCACATATCATACATACTTTGATAAATTTTGTAGCCATTGGTGCATACAGATACAAATGAATTATACTCCTGATGACTAGCATTCACTTCTGTACATGTAACATCAACATTAACAAGATTATATTTTGATTAACACAGATTAATTAAATGACTAGTAAAACCAACATTTCAAAAGAAACTCATTGGTATAGTCTAAAACAATATTGATTTGATAAATCTAACCATACCTAATGACATCTCTAGAAACTACTTTTTTAATCAATGTAACCTTTTCCACTATGAACTTACTTTCAAACAAGCCGGGAACCAGTTTGTATACAATGTCCTGTAGTGTTCGATCTGCTCTTAAGTGGAACAAGGGCTGTGTCTCGTGAACTTTGACATTACATTGGGGGCAGCACTTGCTGCTTTGTAAATACTTCACAATGCAGCTTTTGCAAACTGGAAAAATATTAGTATAGCAGACAATGAAATGGAACACTTTGATACCATGTAAAATTTTAAATTTCAATGATTATGGATAAAACAAATATAAGTATACCTTGAACAATATTCATTATCCTTTATCATTACTTCTCCAAAGGATCAATTTAAAAAGCAAATATTTTCTTCCCCATTCTTTGATAAACTTATCCTTGTGTGAATACTACCTTTAGTTCATACTATGATATGACTATTTTTCCTGCATCAAGTTTTTTCCAACATTGTTTTACCAGTATGTACATTGCAACAATAGAAAGGAATTCCATACAAAATATAGTTTCAAAAATCATAAATTCAAAAACAAACATTTGACATTATTCATGATAATCATTAGTTTGTTCACACTTACAGGTATGCAAGCACTCTGTAATTGTTGTGGCTTCTATGAAATAACCAGCACAGAGAGAACACACAATATTTGGGTTGACATCACGGATTCTAATATGCATCATTGGCTGTGAAAGGGAAAGAAAGAATGAATAAGATGAGATAAAACAAAGGGAGTTCTGCTTTTCATATGACCTAGGTATTTGCTAGGGTGCTATCTGTACTTGTTTTTACCAAAGATTTCTCTTAAGACTTATAACTGCTGTAAATGCCCTTCACCTAAAGCAATAAAATGCAGTTTGAAAGTCTAATAATAATAAACCAAGATATTTTTCAATAGATTAAGATAGAGAATTATTACATTTTATGTCTTTCTGATAATTAATGAACAAAAATATCACCCTCCACAAGGAGGAAATTATTAAAGATTTTTTAAGGCATTTATGAAGTGACTTTACAGATGACGACACTGCATGCCCTAAATGTGTCACCACCATAATATCTACCAGTTTATGAAACATGATTAAGCCCTGAACTTATGAACTGTTAGTCTGAGGTGAATAGTTTCTATCTTCACACATTTTAATATCGATATATTCCTCCACAATATTAAGGAACACTAGGTCATCAAGTAAAATGTCTGTTATGTGAATGTTTGAATCTGAAGGGTCTGAATCTTAGTTTACACTATTAGTGATAACCTTCTGTTCTAATGAATCTAAAGTCTGAACACACAGATGAGATTTTAATTCTGTGGGCAGAACACATAGCACATGCATGTAACACCGGCAGTTCCACAACAAAGATATGACTGAAATGTAACGTTTCTTTGATTTTTTTTGTTGATTAAAGAACATGAATGTCAGTGTATGTATGTATATGTGTATGACTAACTAAGTATACTGTGTTTTCGTCAAGTGAAATATACCTCCTCCATCCTGCACTAGCCTACTTTTCCCCGGAAGTTGTAATAATTATGTTAAGTAGAGCTACGTCGAAAATCGATACGTACTTTTACTATTATGAAGAAAAGCTTATAATGTAAGGAAATATTTTGTATAAAATCAGTAACAAGCGATGTTTTTACGATTTTATATTCTTTTATCAGCAAATTAATTTTCAAAAAGGGGGAAAACAATGTTCCCTTTTATACGAATTAATGTCTTGCGGCAAAGTAAATAAACAAATGTGCACGTGCTTACAGAATCCGGAAGCACTCATGTTGAAAACACCATGAGCTAAATGACAGTCAAACATTATGAAGTGTCTTTTAGTTGTGAATCATATGAACGATGTATTGTTTGTTGACTTTGACGACGACTTTGCATCATATATCAACAGTGAGGCGGCTAAATTAGGACTAATTGATGTGAGTTGAAATCTTGCAGAAATTTTAAAGTAATAGCTAGGCTATCTCATGAGTTTTAATGACAGTTCAGTGACGGCATTGATCTTACACCAGATAATATTATTGCTTTATAAATTACTATTATATTGAACATTTATTTTGTCGAAATATGTTTTCTCTAAATCAAATCCAACAACTGAAGTGAATGAAATTTTAGTTTAAAATTTATTTTGACATGATTTAACACAGCTGTATTATTATGCACTTGTAACAATCTTGTTTGCTTGTTTATCATATTTAGACAGTTATCAATAATGTATGCAAACATAACAATTACCATGCCAAGAAAACAAACAAGGCCAAATAAATAAATAATTGTGCATAAATCCCTCTTTATATTTCTGTTCAGTTTTTTATTATTTCAATAAACAACATTATTATAAATAAATGAGTTCATCATCCATGTCCACACACATAATATTCTACAAGAAAACTGCAGCACTTTCAAAATGTAATTTTCATGAAAACAATGATATGATCCTCGTCATTTATCTCAACAAATAGTTTTTGAGGAGACATAACACCTCGGGTCTTCATTGAAAACAAAATTATGCTTTAAACATTAAAAGATTTTAATCCAGCCATTGCTTAATAGACATACATTTAAAGGCCACAGAGTAGGTTGTTTAGAGTCAAATATGTCAAACCTAATAAATGGTTTTTATTTTATTGAGAAGTATTGCTTCTTTCAGAAAATCAGAATCCTAATGGTTATCAGTTCAGTATAGTGACAATAAACAGGGCCTTTTTCCGATTTTCTTGAAAACAAGAAAATATCATAATTTTGGCATTTTAGACGTAAAGACGCCAGTTACGGAAGCTATTTTAACTTAACTCAAGTCAACAGATATTTTGGCTCTTACCAAAGTGAGAACCATACTCTGCATCACTTTAAGTAGCATTTGTATACTCGAATTTTCAATAGTATATTTGGATAAATGAAAAATCTTTGTTTGTTTTGCAGGAAGAGGAAGCTAGAAAAAATTTGTATCGGGTCGACTCAAATATTTTTATGCAACTTTTCTCGCCCCTTGTCCTTGCAAATTGGGCACTGATTGAAGAAACCAAAAATCCCTGCACCTCTGTAACCTTAGAAAATGGACATATCTTTGTATTTAAACAGGTAAGATGAATTTAGGGCTTGAAATTAGATATGTCATAGATATGACAAACTACTAATTGTTCAAAAAGTTATCAAATGTAATTTTATTAATTGAATGTTAATGTGATTAAATGAAGTTAATATCCATCCCTGTTAACTTAATCTGCCCTAGATTTACTCATCAAAAGTTGTCATAGGACTAACTGTGTGTTGAAGTTAGGGTGGCTTGTTGAAAGTCTAAAATCACAATTCAGAGAAAATAACAATATGATTTTTCTTTTTTACCTTTATGGGGATGAAGAATAGAGTTAAAATCGACTAAGATTTACACTTAAGTTTAAACATTTGTGTTTTATTTATTTCAGGTGGATGATTTGTTATTTATTTGTATGAACGGCGATGGATGGGAATCTGAATATGCCTTGAACAGAAAAATACTCATATTCCAAAAACTGGTTGGATTTATGTTTGGTCCAATCACAGACGAGTAAGAACATCTTATGTCCTTTCGAAAATGATTGAGAAATATTGCCTGCTTCAGAGGTATAAAAATTACTATATTCCTTTCCTATTGATTTGACTACAAATTCATTATTGTGTACATCTTAATTAATGATTTGGCTTTCTTATTCTTGTTCATCAAGCATTTTTTTATAATAAAACTTAGTCAAGGAATAGATATCAAGTTAGCATTAAAGGATGAAGATTTCTTTATAAGATTGGAGGGGTTTGGAAAGGACTGCATGCTGTAAGGTCTGGTTTTGAGTGGCTTATAGTTTTGAATAAGGTTTTGCTTTTAATTACCATTTACACCAAGTGTGATTATGCATGAAAAGAATTTTATACTTACTCTTCTTTTTTGTTAATAATTTTTATAAATTTTATAGGATTGGCCATTCAAGATTTGAAGATAAAAAAGCAAGATGGAATTTTCTGAAACGTCTTCTTGATACTTATTCAAAATTGCTGAAAGAAGAGCAATGCTTTCTTGTTGAAGTAAGTATAATAATCTTCTTGTCTTGTCTTACATTTTCTCATCATAATTCTCCGAATCAATTTTGGTGCACTGGCTGGTATGTAGAGAGACTTCACGTGAACAGGAAATCAGGCTTTAGAATGAATAACATCATGTGAAACAAGTGGTCAATGAAAAGCATAGATGTAAAAGGAACATAAATACCAAATTCTCCCACAAGGTAATAAGTAGTGCCAGTTTCCAACCCTAATCTAAATCTTGCTGCCAAGTACAAAAATTCATGGTTTTAGTGCAGCGCCTTCTCTCGGGTAAGAAATGTTGAGGAGTCCCTTCAAAGGAAGAATTTAAATCCTGAAATACACCTCATCATGCATGTACAATGAAGTGTTTCTGATGTGCAGGCGGTGGAGAGGCTGCATGTGAACCAGCTGGTCAATGAGAAGTGTATGGAGCTGCTGGAGCGAGTGATGAGAATCACCACCGAGGTTCTCGACCGCCCCGCGCAACACTCCCTCCTCCTGGTCAACAGCAAACTCATGGCACTCTACTCAGAGTGAGTCACCGTCTTCCTATGTAATCTTAAATATTCAGGTTGTACAACTCTTCTAAGTGTCAATGGATTTTGAACAATGCCTGCAGTTGTCAAGTACTTTACATCATCAAATAATGACATCACAATGCTATGATGTCAGTGTAAAGTTTAATGCTGGTTAACTTCAGATGAAACAGTGACCTCCATTTGGCTATAGTCTGTCCGACTTGTTAGATTTTTTACAACCAGAGTTTAAAGTAATAGAACGACCAGTCACATTTTTAAAAAATTGTCTGTTCTGTTTCAAACTGTATGGGATAAGTAATTCCTAAGCTGTCTTAAACATGAGTGTCCAAACATTGTTATAATCTTGGAGCCAAATATTAAACTCACTTTGGAACCTAAATTTACATCATCAAATATTCCTGAAATATTAACACAGAGTGAATTAAGATTGATTTATTATGTTGAAAAATTAATATTCTTTAATAGAAATACATCCCATTCTTTACTGAACACTGTCATATTAAATTTCACTGTGAATGGCGAATGTATAAAGATTTTTTCAAAGATGACAGAATTGTAATCATTTGTAATTGCCTGAAAACTAAAATACATCTTGATAAATTTTGATAAAAAATTAAATAAGAATTTATCTTTTCAGTCGCACAGCCTCTGAACTCCAAGCAGCTGACATACTGAACATTATTTTGCTGACGCAGGATATATTCCCTCCGAGTGAGAAGTTGGAGGATCTGTTGTCTCATTCCCTCTCCCATACTCAGAACTCTAACAGTCTCTCTCAGTCGTACGTTCCCTCAACAGCAAGAGTGGTGACCCCCAAGGAGCCTTCTAGTGATGAGGTAAACAGGATTGATTTATGTATTTCACCCTTTATCTCTGGAATGTTTTGAGCATACCATCTCCATTACCAATGGTCAATTTCCCTCGCAAGGCAATACCTGGCTCCAGTCTCCTATCACTGACCAATTTGAACTTTGTTGCTCAGCGCCAAAATGTTTCGATTGAATGCAGCACACTCTTCTCATCAGATTTGAAGTTGATTATCGAGATCTGTCATAGCAACATCGAAAGCAAACACAGAAAAGTTTGGAAGAATTATCCAGTTATTTGGAATGACGTAGTTATGCCACATGGAAGAAGTCTACCAGTAGCCTTTTTCCTTCTTTGATGAGGTGCAATTCCCTTTCATACAATAAATTTGTGCTTAACTCTTAACCTGTTTTTTTCTGGAATTTGAAAATTTGTTCCAGTACCAAAGTGCGCCGACCACCCCGTGCAGTGAACGATCCCGAACCCCATCCAAGGAGGGGCCGGCAGGGGAGGGGGAGGAGACGCAGGAGAGTCTTGTAGAGTCCAGGACTCCCTCTGGTAAGATTGGATTGCAAGTTGAAGGAGTGGGATGCAAATAAGATAGGAGAAAATATGAGGGAGAGAGATAAGTAAAGCGAGTTCACACATCCACAGTCTCAAAGCTGGTAATTCTTCTAAAGGTTTCATGAGCCGGAATGCAGCTTATGATAGGAAATTCTAAATACACGTTTGTTTGAATATTGGATTAAAGAGGCAAAGAGTTTGTAACTGTTACTAATGCAGCATTTTTTTAACACATAAAAGAGTACACATAAATTGGTAGATAATTACTCTTCTGCCTCTTCTTGCTCATTGGAAATTGGAAAGGTAATTAGAGTTACTTCTCCCTACTCTATGAAAATGTGAAATGAACATGTAGAGGCTCATTATGAGTGATGAAGCTTTTTAGCAATATTCTTTGAATATCAACATACTTTTTGGCCCTTGAACATTATGTTTGTGTCCACAGATGTGCCAAGCACGTCGTCGACCCCATTTCCTACTCTATTCACTCCTGAAGGAGACTCATTCTTCCAATCTCATCAAGATTTTGGATCAGGAAGCTCAGAACAAAAGGTAAAACATGAATGCATTGTTTAATTCTTTCAAGATAATTAGGTATTTCGAAAATTCAAGCTCATTTGAACCTATATCAAAAGGCAAATTGTTTCTATCTTGACAATAAATTAACAGAATTGTTCAGGTTCTTGTTTTCATAGATGCAAGTTCTTTGTATTCAGTTTTCTAAATCATCATCCACTGATGCATCCTACAACCAGCGATCACGATCAAACACTAACACCTCAGATGAGCCATCGACGAAAAACACCAAGCCGGACCGCTCGCCGCTAGTCTCGGATTACTGGAGACAGATGGTATTCCTCAGTACCCCCACATGTACCTTCTACCCCCACCAGCTGCACTGTACCCGCGTCCTGCCGGGGATCACCTTGGTAGTGGTAATTGAGGTGAGTTGATCCTACACACTATAAAGAGAGTTCCCACCTAACACACATGTACCTTCTACCCCCACCAGCTGCACTGTACCCGCGTCCTGCCGGGGATCACCTTGGTAGTGGTAATTGAGGTGAGTTGATCCTACACACTATAAAGAGAGTTCCCACCTAACACACACATGTACCTTCTCCCCCACCAGCTGCACTGTACCCGCGTCCTGCCGGGGATCACCTTGGTAGTGGTAATTGAGGTAAGTTGATCCTACACACTATAAAGAGAGTTCCCACCTAACACACACATGTACCTTCTACCCCCACCAGCTGCACTGTACCCGCGTCTTGCCGGGGATCACCTTGGTAGTGGTAATTGAGGTGAGTTGATCCTACACACTTTAAAGAGAGTTCCCTCCTAACACACACATGTACCTTCTACCCCAACCAGCTGCACTGTACCCGCGTCCTGCCGGGGATTGTCCTGGTGGTGGTGATTGAGGTGAGTTGATCCTAGATTAAAGTACACACACATGTACTTTCTACCCAACACAGCTGCCCGGGATCATCCTGATGGTGGTGATTTAGGTGAGGAGACTGATAGGCAGGGGTAATGATAAGCAGGAGCAGGGCAGATACAGGATTTTTGTGTGGAAGGAGTGCAACCATTGGGGGTTACATGTAGAAGTATTGAAGTCTATTTTTGATACAAAAATGTGTCCACAAGACAATGTGCTTATTTACTTAAGTTAAGTTCCATGGCCTATGCTTTTACTATGTATGAGAATGATGGCTCTCAACATTTACTTTTATTTGGAACTCTTTTGGGAAGTGTGCCCACCCAAACTATTTTTTGGTTCAACTTACAGCATTCATCTTGATTTTTGCACGCAAATGTACAATGTTACAAATTGACGCTAGCAACTTTTGAGACCCATATCATAAACTGTGATAAGATGGGGTAGTTATAGGAAGCTTACTGAAGGGTAATGGTTCAGAGTGCTGAGAAAGTTTCAGGCAATAATATTTGTAATGTGTGAACTATCATGGTCTGTTGACAGTCCAAGTACAGCCAGATCGCCCCCCACCTGTGCCAGCTGTTCCAGATCATCAAGGACCTCATCTCGGGACAGAGGGACAAGCTGAGTCCGGCCCGTAGTCAAACGCTCTTTGATGTACTTAACTCTCTCATCTCTAAAGTTCAGGGCCCGCTCAAGAGACTCAAGGTACACAGCATCATTTGAACACCTTTCTGATGTTGTACAGTTATTCTTGAATCATGTTCAACGATGTCTAGTGGTTGACTTGTGAAAACATTAGTCTTCAAGTCAAAACATTGCCTGCTGAGAGTTATGATGATGTTTAGCCATGGTAAATGCCATCATCATTCTAGCATGTAAACTTTTATGGTCAATCTAAAAATATCATACTTATCCTTTTGAAATATATTTTGGAACAATTCCTTCACAATCAATTCAATATCAATCATTATGAGCTTAAACAATTGGATGGAAATGTTTTATAAACACATCAATCTATATCTGTCAGTATTCCCTCCCATATGACCCACAGGGGGACGTAGAGCGGGTGATGAATGACGTCAAGAGGAAGTGGGACAACGAGAACCTGAAGAACAGTCTGCTGCAGTACCTGGAAGAGGATGCTGGGATACAGGTCTCAACGGGGTCAGTAAACTCTTCCATTTACAAATTCTAAAAGAAAGCTTCTTGTTAACTTAGCCCAAAATTGTTTGCTTCAAATTTCTTCTGGATGTTACAAGTCAGCCTGATACTAGAGAGTCTGACCATGGTCAGAAAGTACACCTGATATCTTCAGAGGCCAACTTCATGATAAAACATAAATTTTCAATTGATTAAATTAGATTTGTGCCAGTCTCAATTATTGACTAATGCAAGCCTTTCTCCACTGCACCGTGGTAATCTGTAGAGCCATCAAGTTCAGATACAGTGGACTGAAGAGTTGGCACAGGAAACTTAACCATTAAGTTGCTGTCACGAAATAATCCAGGATGATTTAAATTTCTTCAGCTTAATCTCGTGGCTAGATGCTAATAGCACGCTTAGGTTTTCA
Source organism: Phorcus lineatus (assembly GCA_921293015.1). Classification (NCBI taxonomy): domain Eukaryota; kingdom Metazoa; phylum Mollusca; class Gastropoda; order Trochida; family Trochidae; genus Phorcus; species Phorcus lineatus. The sequence goes on along the minus strand of OV121088.1, from coordinate 23,484,834 downwards.
TGGACTTACTAATTAGTGCTGTTGTTCTCATATGGTAGTAGTGTTAGTTTAAGTGTGTGAACCCTGTGCGTTATTGTTTGCTCAGACACCTGCAATCACACTTGCACCATATCCAATAAAGAATGAACACTCAAACCAAAAAAAAACACACACAAAATGAAATGCAAAATAATACTGGATTTCATTTTGAAGGTCATTGTTTGCCTATGCATAGCTAACTAATTTCAATTTATTCCAGCCTGGAGACGCTGTTAACCGAGCTGAACAAGAAGCTGAAGGAGTTGTTCTCCCACCTGTACCTGGCCCCGCAGATCCTCAACCAGCGCTTCAAGGACGCCACACACAAGCTGCGTGACCACATGAAGGTCGAGCTGTCTGACTACAGACACTACCTGTCTGTTAAGGCACAGCGCAACATTCCCATGACCTCGTATCCTTGCACACTTCTAACTGTCAGTCAGTTGAACTTTATCAACAGTGGGGAAATAAGATTGTAAAATAGTAGGCTGGAAAGTGCTATAAGTACCCAAGCCTTGTATGTATGCTTCTAGTCTGTTTTTGTAGGTTTTGCAAGACAAGAAATAGTAAGCGTGAAAGCCTGACTGTGTACATACTTAGCTTTGTACGTAGCATTGTACGTTTGCAGTCTTCTGTCTTTGTAGATTTTGTACAAGGTTCTAGTCTGGTGTAGATTATTGCTTGTGAATGATGAAAAAAGCTTGAAAATTAGTTAAGTTGAAAGTGGAACTTTTTAAAAATACATTAATCCATTAATCTGGTATCCTTGCAGGCTTATTTCTTTGCTTTTAGGAAATGTTAAATCTTAGATTATTGCATGTGTATGTTACACTTGAAAATTAGTTTAGCTTGAAGGATACAAAAAAATATACAAACAAGCATATCATATTCAATCTGCTGTCCTTTTATTTTTTTCAAACTTTCAATTTCTTTACTTGAGTCTTTTCTCAATATTTAGTATGTATGTCAGCTTTGAGTAGGTCACTTCTGACATTCTAACTTTGAAGACCTTTTGAAATATTTCTTTTAGCCAACTTCTGTGTCCCAATTTAAAATTCACATTATGTGTATGGCAATCTAATTAAAAGTACCTGTGATGTTAAATTTCATGAAGTCCATTTCACATCAAATGAATCTGTGTTTGTGGTAATATTCAACTGACCCCTGACCAACTAACATACTGACAGTAGAAAGTCAGTTATCAACCAATCAAAGACTTGATTTGTGTTATCTATTCTCTCTACTAGAGCAAATAATTCAACACTTCTTAATCCCTAGACGATGCAAACCTGCCTTAGAGCTGCTATGATTCAAAATCAGTAACGTATTCTACCTTCCTTAATGAGCACAGCTACCTGGACGAGTTCCCTGGGATGGTTCACTTCATTTACATTGACCGTCAGTCCAACCAGCTGACCGCTCCGTCTCTCAACATCACCACAGAGGAGGCCGGCAAGAAGGACGCCACTCATCTCATCAAACATAAGGTTGGCCTTATCTGGAGTAATGTCATTGTTACTCATCCAGTCAATCATAAGGCTGGGCTTAACTGGAGTAATGTCATTGTTACTCATCCAATCAATCATAAGTCTGGGTTTAGCTGGACTAATGTCATCGTTACTCATCCAATCAATCCTTAGGCTGGGCTTAACTGGAGTAATGTCATTGTTACTCATCCAATCAATCATAAGTCTGGGTTTAGCTGGACTAATGTCATCGTTACTCATCCAATCAATCCTAAGGCTGGGCTTAACTGGAGTAATGTTATTGTTACTCATCCAATCAATCATAAGTCTGGCCTTATCTGGAGTAATGTCATTGTTACTCATCCAATCAATCATAAGTCTGGGCTGAGCTGGAATAATGTCATTGTTACTCATCGAATCAATCCTAAGGCTGGGCTTAGCTGGAGTAATGTCAGTGCTGCTCCTTAGCCTTACATCTTTGGTCAAATCAAAACTGTGCAGATTATGATAATGACATTCTCTGACAACTTATTTTTTCTCTCCTGCAGGCACTTTGTGGAATTATATTGGCTAATTTGATATATTTTAACGCACTTTTGATATTTTAAAGTTATTGTAGATGAAAGATCATAGACAACCTATGTGATAAATCCCTTTGGAGTTATACTCGGAACAGAAATGCTGTGAGGTTTGAGTAAGAAGTACTATTTGAGTTAATGTATTCACCTGCAGTCTAGATTGATTCTCCTGCAGGTGTGGGGGATGGTTGAGCGGATGCAGGTGAAGCTGTCTGAAGGCTACACGTCTGTCATGTTCCGTGACGGTGACTTCTACTTCTCTTACTTCCTCTGGTTTGAGGACAACACAGTGAGTACAGTGTAATCGCACATCAGGTGTGAGAACATTTGGTACAAAGTTTATTCCAAGGTTAGATTGTTGTACTCTGTGCATGTCAGCAATCATAATGTGCAGATAATACGAGTTTGTAGAGTGCTCAATCCTCACCTGAAAAACTGGGGTTTGATTCCAGGTTAAAGATTAAAACTGACAGAAGATTTTGCTTCATTATTGCTCACTCAGTATTGTAAAGTTGGAAAAGCTGTAACTTGCACTGCACAGTTGTTTATTTGTTATAAACAAGGATCCTGTATTTGGAGAACAGTGATGGTAATGAGATGCAAACACAAGGAAACCCAGATTTTCGTGATAAAGATTTTGTCGCAGATCTAAGGTACACGTTCTGAATCAATACAGGAGTTGGTAATCAGAAAATCTTAGACTGAATATGAAGTCGTTATCTTGAAATCAGAAATCATTGTGATGTGATTTACTGATGAACATCAATCTCGACAACATCCTCTCATACGCAGGGTGCTCCAGTAGCTGTACAGCAGCCCTTCAAGCCAGGCCACGACATGCCTCTACCTGGCGTCCTCACAGGTGCTTTCTACAGGTGGGTACTCATTTAACAGTGATTTTCTTATAATATGAACACATGTGTGTATATAAGGAAACGAGGCTTACCTGAAATTGACCATATTGCAGTATGAGCTATGATTAAGATTCATTGGGCATTCAGTGCTGCCAGTAGGTAACTCTGGCATTTGGTGTTTAAAATACGTACCGGGTCATTGAGAGTTTGATTTGACTCATTACTGTCATATTATATTTGACAGGTATCTGGTACAGAAGTGTTTCCCCCATGCTGTCCCGGGAACAGTCCACTGTTACGAGCTGTATTTGCAACACGTTGGTCTCGTACACCCCCAATTTATCGCCACACACTGCCGTCAGCTCTCGCGTAAACTCTGGGAGATGTCAGGGGAGGCTTACACACCCATAAGTCTTCTGTGATGATCATAGAGTGTTTATATTACATCATGAAAAGATTTGTTATTGCTACTATGATTGCCATAGTTTTGTTTCGTGAAATATGAAGAGATTTTCATACTAAAGATATTATCAACGGTCCTTTGATATATAAGCAATATTTAATTAGTGCTGATGATTGTTTGTCTGGTGATCGCTGGTGTTTTATTTTATTGAATCAATCTACAATGGAAAAAATTTTTCGACAGGAGGGATTACTTCCTTTTACTCTAAGCAATTAGATGATAAATTAAGTATTGTATTTCCTTGAGTAGAAACCAATGATATTGTTTCCTGAGAAATTAAGGGTTTTGTCTGATGTCAGATTTCACAGAGATTAAATTATATTATCACATTATCCCAGTTTCTTTCTTGACGGAAATATTTGTTTGATCCCAGTTGTTTCGTCTCCAAAAACAGAATATTTTATCAAGTGCATGGAAATATTTTTATAAATTTTTGCACATAACATATATTTATCTCCTTGTCCCTCCAATATTTATGAAGTCAAAGAATGAAATTTTTTTTGCTAAGTTTGGTTATTTTTTATTCTTCAAATTTACAGTTAAGCAGACATTCATGAATTATTTGTTTTTTCAAGAAAACATTTTGATGTTTGGACAAACCAATTTAATTATTCAAACCAATTGGTGCTTATTTATTTTTACGCTTGAGTTCGTTAAGTTTTGAAACTGTTACAGAGATACAATGTATTAAACTTATCTGGAGGTTATTATTACTGTATTAATGTTACCAAGATGAAGATATTGAATAAATCAAAACTGGCTGTGAGAATACATGTTCTTTTTTTGTTGTATCTAATTGTGTATAAATATAAGGTTTTTATGTTTAATTTATGTTGCAGATACAGTCAATGCATTTAATTCTAACAGATATTTTATGTTTACTTCAATTTGAAATTCAAGTCTTAACAATTTGACTTTAGCAGACATAAAATCTCTACTTTACAGAATTAGATTAATTCTCCTTTTCAACAATCATTAATAAACTTTTCCATCAAACAATGGTAGACAGGTATGGTCACAGTATCACTGGTTAGCAGCCTAGTCTACAAATGTTGTGAAGCTAAACAGGGAACCAGTTAAGTCCAACTCATCAAATACGCACCAGATGTTGAACAAATGTAGAGTGGACAATGGTGGGACTTTTGCTCATAGCCTTGACAATTTGCCCTATATTGTGTATAAATAGTAGACTAAGATTCCAGATATTTTGACAGTGCCTAGATGAGATGTGTAATGCTACAGAGAATTTCAATGCTGCACCATCCAAGGTTCTCTAGTTCCAGCCAATGTTCGCATTCACCCCAATGTATAGAAATGGTGTTACTGGCTTACCCCCTGCAATAATACTAGCAGCCGTGAAATACTTGAAATATTGAAAATGTCAATAAACTCCAAATCATTTCACCTCACCTAGGAATATGTTTGGCCTTAAAAAGCATTGAGCAAGCAGTCAATAGCGAAAGAGCTAAATGCTGTGAAGAAAATCAGCTTCCAGGAGTTGTGCAGATCATAAGCCCTAATGAAGCACTTGGCTGAATTGCTAGTTAACAGAGTTCAGCAATCACTGTGTTTCAAAGCAGGCAAACTCAGCTGTCAGTTACCTTGAAATGCCACTTTCGTATTTTGACTAATATTGGTAAACTCTTTATGGTATGGGTATGTTTCAGTGCTATGGTTTCATTCTCTACATAAGTACTGCAAGCTTTCTTCCACCAATAATAAAAGTCAATGCCCTTTGAATAGAGAACAAGTTATATGGATTTACAACTTCTTTATTGCAGGATTGTGACGTTTCGGTGTAGATACTACCACTGTTATCGCTTGCTTGTAAATCCATATAACTTGTTCTCTATTCATCTCACCAACTTCTAAATGTCTCTCAAAAAAGTCAATACCCTTTGTGTAAAATATTGTTTAGACAAAAAAAACATTCTCAAGGGATGGAACAATTGAAATGAATAAAAGCTATTTATGTACATAATTTATTACAAAATATATGTTACACAAGTACATATTGTGATAAACACACAATGCAGGTGCAGAAGTATATATATGAAAGATGGTAATGTATTGAATGCTGCGCTGTCTTTGGGATTCAATGCGTTAAAGGAATTGGTCTTGTCAAAGCACTATAGCAGTTTACAACATCGAGTGGCAAGACTGAAGCTGTGATTCTTAAAGTGTCCTTTTACATCGTCAAAATAATCAGAGAAAATACTGAATTTTTGTCCTTCATCTTTCTGTACAGATGGAGGGTGTCAATCTCAATGATCTTAATCTACATTAACAGCTTATGGATCTCACCAGACTTAATTACTAAAGCTTTCAGGATAACCTTTCACATTTTTCAAATCAGCCTGTCAGACTTCACCCCACGTGCTTTGGTTATTGGTTTGCGAAGACGTGTTCCTAGGTACTTAGAATACTAGCACTCCTAGTGTTGTATAAAAAGTAGATAACGAATATATGCATCCAGGTTTCCATGAAATATACAAACACTGCATTAAATCCTCCCTGGTTCCACCAATTGGTAAAATCACGTCATTTAACGTTACCACTATAAAGCTCCCTTTGAGATGTGCATTGTGATTGGAAGATTTAATCTTCTTCAGGCCAAACAAATCTAAAAGTCAAACCAAAGTCTAAGGTGAACCTAATCGCTTAAGTAATGAGTCTTGTGAGATCTATAATCTAATTTTAATGAGATTGGGAGGTTGTACATTTATCTGCACGTCTATATTATATCATAGGAGAGTCAAAATAGTGGAGAAATCCATGTTTGGGTTGGTGGGGGGATTTTACTTAAATCTTTCGACATTATTTAAAGAACAATGCCTGTCAGCCAAAGAAGATGTACAACTATTATAAAAAGACAAAAATGCTTCAATTAATAATTCTGGTCCACAAAGCACTTTCACCAAACAAAATAAACTTGGCATGCTGAAATGTATATATGAAGCAGTAGTAAATAGAACATGAAATACAGCTCCCTACCCGAATAGAATAGAACCAGATTTTCAGTTTTAACAAAACAGAACATACTGCACTACAACTTGACGAAGATGTACGTGAGAGTCATACATAAAAACAACCAGCTTTTGCAAATATTTTACCAAGGCAGTGGTGCGACATATAGCCTGACTATGTGGTATATTCTATAAGCCTAATTTCACTATCTTAACTGACACGAACTGAGAACATAGTCATTCAAGTTTGTTAGCACCTGATTTTGTGATATGAAGTTGAAATATCGATGTTGAGAATTTGATCTTGTGCTGTAAGTAGCTTGAAGATAATAATGATTTTTATAAATTTCAAAAAGTTAATTATGACAAAATCGCAAAAACAGACTCAACTATTATTTTGTACCACATATTGCAAACTCAAGAAGGCAAAACAAAATCATTTCAAATTTCACAGAGGTTCAAGTGATCTTCAAAGATAACACATCTCAATTTCACGTTGATACACCCTTATATCTTGACTTAATCACATATCTCTCAGTGTGGCTCATAGATGGAAGAACTCAAGTTCATTTGACATTAAAACACATATTACCGGTTTAAGAGATCATTTACAAATCATTTATCAACAATCAAACAAATCATCAACATACTATTGCTATGAAAAATTGTACAAATCAATCAACTTGAAGAAAATTCTTATCATTATTAAATAAACACTTTAAGAAAAGAAGAAATTGATTCAAAAGAAACTGCTAAAATCAAACTGTTTAACAAAGTGAAGAACTCAATTAGCAAGATATTGTAATAAAAAAAATGATTGATTACTTTAAGTATTTTGCTCTGTACCTATTTTGGCCTCAATACCAGAGAAAGATGCAAAATTTAGTATTCAATGTACATATACTTCTGTTCACAGGTGCATGATTGACATATTTATTATAGAATGATGATAATATATGTAACTAAACTGTTTAAACTGAACTTTGATACCCTTGTCCTCAAGGACCTCACGTCTGCAACCTTTAATATCATTTGCTCACATAGAAACATGGAAGTTCAGAAAAGAAAAATATTTAATACACAAAATGAAGATTTAAAAAATTGAAAGTTATGTTTATAATATTTGGAATAGTAGGTATTGAAAATTTAAAAATGTTAAAGTAAACCCTTGATAATCTAAATTCATTTTATTCTTAAGTGGAAATCTTTCACCCTGTTTTTCCTCTTACTGAGTTGTAACAAGAGCTAAAGTTGAATCTTACACATAACTCCAATTTACATTAAATGTTATTTCACTTTGCTCACACAGTAAATCTAAGGAAATTTCCATTTCAGATAATGCAAGAGGGTCACACTTGGAGTGACACTGAGTATGTTTTATGAATTTTGTATGTGGCTTAAATGGAGCCATAATATCATATATGATCCGAGTTACATTCAAATATCAAAGGTTGTATCTCTATCTGTTAAATGCCAAAATTACGACATTTTCTTGTTTATGATTGTAAATAAGAAGTGGAAATTCAGGGTCTCATTTACATGTATATTAGTTAAATGACCTAAGCAACGCCAAACTATACTTTTATTGCGTCGGCAATGAATTAATTAAAAAAAGTACCTGTGATTTGTAACATCGCCGGTGCATTGGGACTGGAGGGGCCATTTCTGACCTACTTGATTCTACTAAATTGTAATTGGTGAAAAATAAATAGCTAAACTTAACTGATTTTTATTATCTAATGCAGATTGTTGTTGTTTGGGGAATAGAAATACATCATTTCAATATTTTTTTCTCCATCATAATATTAAAGAATACAGAGTCCTTAAACCTGGAACTCCCTCTGATAAAGAACATGGCAATTTCCTTGGATTTTTTCATCGACAAAGTGAGATAACATAAATCAAATTACTGAAATGTAAAGTATTGTCTCATTTTATCTCACAAAGAGTTGATGAATACTGCTAAAAACAGATGCAGAACTCCTTTCTTTGACGGCTAATCCAAAACTTCAAAAGTTGATACATTTAGATCAGTCCACAATAGCTAATCCTGAAGAACCTCCACATAGTTAGCAGGGAACATGCCCATCCGGCCATCTGGGGCCATCCCCGTCCACCAGCCCTCGTCAATCTGCTCTATGTTTGTGATGAGATCGCCAGGGTCAAAGGTGATCTCGGAATCATCGGCTGTGGGAAAACATTGAATGACACTGTAATTCATTCTTTGCCTGAAAGATGATTTAGGCATTTAACATTGAACCCTAACAGAGGTCTAAGATTTGACGAGAACAATAAAGAATCATGTTAAATGCATGCATAGGTGGGATTTAGTGGAAAGAGAAACTAGCAATATAATTTGCTGAAAACTCCAAGAAATTAGATCAATTTGAGCTACCAACAAAAGATTTGAATGCAAAGCCTAACTAGGTCATTAGATGACTTTTCAGGAACATTCATTTAGCAGTATACTAAGGGGAAAGTACTTGGTGAGTCAGTGAATGAATTATCAAACTGTTTGAGTGGCATTTTAGAAGTAGCGAGACTAAGGAAGACAAGGAATTTTATGAATTATCAATTTCTTTGTTATAGTGATAGCAATGTTTCGGTATATGTTTTTGTAGTAGTGAATTATTATTTAGCGCTGCTTGGGCAATATTTCAGCCATAATGGTGAAAGTACTCGAGCCAAAGAATGACCACCAGTAGGTAAGTAATTTACCATGTCCTTAGTTGCTGAACTTAAAAATTTAGAAATACACTGTGCTAAGAACAGGATCACAAGCCAACAATTGAAGAACAAATATATTTCATTCGCTCCCTCTTACCTGCTTGGTAATCATACAGTGCTGTGGCACAGAGGCCGCGGTCTGACCCGGCGGCGATGTTGGACACACCCTCGTATTCCACTTCGTCCTCCTCCACAACCTCCCTGGATGTCGCCACCTGGCTTGATGGGGCAGGGGGGGCTGCTCTCTCGTCTTCTTGCTCTGGAAACATGGGGGATTTTAACAGTTTAGTTAATGATGTAATCATATAAACATGAGTTGCTAATTACTGGAATCACAATTAGTTAACAGAATGAAATAGAACTGGGCACTAGTTACAGGTAGGTTATCCTTGAATATTCCAGTTTTCACATGTTAAGCGTTTAACTCATGCTTTCGCTCAATCAATTAACAAACAAAGTTGTGCATTTTCAAAAGATTTAAACACAAAAAATCATGGAAGCTAAATAAATGTAACAATCCTTCATTAGTAAAGAAAGCTTTTCAACTCTCTTGAAGTTGTTAAGCATGAATTTTTTGGGAGATATTTCAACCATTATGATATTTCTTGATTATGTTTCACTTATTTAAAGCATATTGTGAAACATACAATACATCATCCAAAACTAAAGCCCTACAATGGCCACTCAGGATGTTCCATCAATTGAACCTTTGATTTACACAAATCTCTCACCGTCCCATCCCTGGTTCTCCTCCTCTTCATCTGAGTCCTGTCTGGGAGGAAGACCCTGAGCTAGCAGGTTCCTTGTCTGGGGAAGCTGCGGTGGGGCCTGGCGAACCGGTTCTGGTTCAGGCTCTGGTTGATAAACTGGTTCTGGTTCAGGTTCAGGTTGATATACTGGTTCTGGTTCCGGTTCAGGTTGATAAACCGGTTCTGGTTCTGGTTCTGGTTGGCGAGCAGGTTTGTGTGGAGGAGAAGTGGGGGGTGGAGAAGAAGGCTCGCCAGTCGGCAACTTGATAGGTGCTTTCCTCTGAGGCTCTTCTTCTGGTTCATCTTGACTGAGGAAGCCGTGCTTGATCTTCCTGTTGGCACAGAGGAAAAATTTATATTTTCTAGGAGGAAATTTATTTTTGGGGGGGAGAAATGGTTTATTTTGGGATACATATCGTTGTATACAAGCCCTTAGTCAGTACAGTATTTGTTGTTACAGAAATAAGACAGCAATGAACTAAAATCACAAGGAAACATTTTGTCTTGAAAAGTCATATGAACCTAAGACTGAGCAAATCAATTCAATAATATTCAATAATGTAAAAAATATAAAACATGGTATGCTGTAAAGTGAAATTTATGCAAGCTGCATGGAGCCAAAGGCTAAATACTTCATTTCGACTTAGGTTGAAATGAATTAGACTAGAGGTGGATAGTTTACATACTTGATTATCTTTCTATAAAGTTGTTACCCTTACCAGAGATATAATTGATAGGTCAAAACAATTTCCATTTATCATTCAATTCAAGTAAATTGATCAAAGTTTCTTCAAATGTATTCTGAAAAATAACAATCCTTAATTCAATTATTAAAACATTATTGCAACCATTTTACAATCACTAAGCTTCAAACCTTGGTGGCGGTGGTCCTTTCCGACTGACGTCATCACCACGGTCTAAACTCTTCTGTTTGAAGAAATCTCGCGCACTGCTTGTAGTCGTTGTTGTTAGGGCAGCAGCCTCCTGTAATGGCATCAGAAGTTATGAATCCTAATACCCAGAAACTTATCAATGGTGCAACACTTATCTTGACGACAGAAGGTTTATATGATCCACCTTGCACTTTTCCCCAGAACAAACTTATGATGGTGGTAAGTTCCTTGAAACCCAATTATCACCCATTTGAAATGGCTACAGCAGAAGAATTGGATGTCACAAACAAATTGATATTGGCGAAGGGTCCCAAGGAATGCACACCATAGTAATCTGTAAATACCTCTTTTTGAACCCTTTAATGATCCAGGGAGTAGTAAACACTTTTTTTTCTTTAAACAGAAATTATTTTTTTTCCAGAATCCCTGAGTTGTTGTAAACACTTTTCAAAAGGGAATTCCCCCTTTCAAATATCCATGATCCACTGCAACTTTATTTGCTAAATAACCAACTAAAAACGTTTCTTTATGGCTGAAAGTTATACAGGAAGGAACATGTTGACAAAGTGAATACTCTGTCTCATTCAAGGGATATAACTGCATAATCAGGTCATGGCCAAATTGAGGAAGATACCAAAGACAAGTTATTTTGGAGGTGAAACTTTCAACAAATTTTCAAAAATAAAGTCTTCACTTGTTTTACAATATCATACATTCATCCTGAGTTTCCTGGCGGAATCGCTCCTCTTCCTTCTTTCATCATCGTCTTTGTCAAAGTCCTGTTGTTCTCTCTCCTGCAATACACAGACAATGTATCAAGGCATTTTCAACTTTTCTTAAAATCAGACTTAAGGCTAAGATTTGTTTGTGGTACAGCATCCCTACCATCCAGACACAATCATCCAATTTGCTTGTACCTATCAATCCTAAAACTTTTATTAAAGTCTCCAATCTCTCACTACAGCTGATGACTTGAGGTCACCATTGTAGAGAGAGTGAGTTACCGGCTAGCACCGAATATATCTGTCATTAACGGTGTGACAATTTTACAGATGAAAATCGTGAGCTCTTTTTCTCATTATCTTCAGGTTTCATTTAATTCAAAATCGTAAAACTTTCTATCCACAAAATTTCTGAAAATAAAGAACTTAGACATTTGAATAAAATTATACATACCAAAAATTAAAGCATCAATCTTTAACACGTCATTAGCATGGCAACCTGAAATAAACAAAGACATACCCATCTGTTCTTCTCATTTTCACGTTTGACCATCTCTGCCTCTTTCTCGGCTCGCTTTAGTTCATGAACAGATCTCATCCGTTCCTGCATTCTCTGATCACGTTCCTTGGCTTCTCGTACCTAAGCAAATGAGTAACATGGAATGATTAATATGGGCACATTGCATTTAAGTGGTTCCAGTGAATCATAAAATTTTTCTTGAATTTACTTGAAAGAGTCTGTATTTCAACCCCTGACATCTTGCAAAAAAGATGCTTTGCAACACAAGACAAATGGGTCTCAAGGGAGTTAACTTTTGTAAACTATCCGTTGGGTTTCAAGAGAAATCTAAGCCTTTCCTCACACGTTGATAGTTAACATGCGCATTATTTAAACTTTTGGTGTCGTAAAATTCTTTTTCATACAATCCTTAATCATTTGTCACAAGAGATTAGAATTTTTACACATCCAATCTAAAACATTTGTGCGTACCTCTCGTTCTTTTCTTTCCCTCTCGATCTGTTCCTTCTCCTCCTGCCTCTTCTTCCTCTCTTCTTCCTGGCGGCTCTTCTCGTCAACCTAGATGGGGAAACAAAGGATGTTCTAATTGAAAGAATCTGTGACAGCAAAAGTGGGAAGAACTCACATTCTTCAGCATGTACCTTGACCATACTTATGAGGAATTAATTAGTAATATAGTTTATCACATCAATGAGTGAAGATTACATTTATGAAAAAGGTGATGTTACATATTTGAACAAATAAAGGGAAATAAATAGGTAAAAAAAAAGAAAATATTATCAAACTTGTAGTTTTGCAGTTTTTGATCAAATTTTCAGAATAATTTTGCAACCTGTAGTTTGAACCCTTTACATCCCATAGGTAACATTCATACCGAATTTGAAGTTTTCAAATCATAAAGTTTTCTAGTAATGCCACAGAAAGGAAACAATATCTTGAAATTCGGCCATTTTGGTAACACTTAAAATTGGGCACCCTGTAGTTTCATACCTGAAAAGGTGAAAAGGTACATCAACATCCCATAGGTAACATTCATACCAATAGTTCTAGGTCATATAGTTTACTAGTACTGCTCCCGAAAGAAATTATATCATATATTGATTATATAACCAATGATTCCATAAGGCACAAATCTCAAATCTTTTACAGTAAACAATAATTATTTTTTTTAATTAACTTTTTATTACAGAAATTCCTTTCATTTACAAAATCTAAGCATTGTTGCTTTATCTTGCAAAAGTTATGGTGAACTTGGTCTCAGAAAAAAGGGCTTGAGGGACTTAAAATTGGAATGTTAGTTTATAAAGTGCAGGTTATATGGACGTAAGTGTTGTTAATTTAGGCAATGGAGTTCTCAATTATATTTTACAACTACAAGTGTTGAAGACAGTTGCAACATGGCTGAGTTGTAACAACTCTTCAAAACACAAAGTTGTTGCAACTAATTGCACTGTGAGAATTGGACTTTCATTATAGATATCACTGGAAATGGAAGATGATAAAAAAAGGTTACAGTTTTAAATGATTACCTTTGACTGAGAATGAAAATAAAATGAATTGAAAATTAGTCAATCAGCATTAGTACCACAACCTAAAAGACTTTCAAATTCAGATTCAGAGTCATTTATTAAGCTCAAATTGCCACCAACGGTGGTACAAGAGCAAAAAATTTCATAAAAATTTAAATACAAATTAATCAAGACAGCAGAGACAGACAAATTTTCACATTGACACAATGATATAAACAAAAACTATAGGCATAAATATATCTGTTCCATGATATAATCATATACACATTTCAATAGCATTTCATACAATATCTATAACTTGTAAAATTTGTTTTATATATAAATAGAGCATGTATTGTGCAGTTGTATTTCTACCGATACAATTAATCCTCATTCATCCTAAAAGAACTAGCAATTCTAAAAATAATGTTGATAAATTTAGCAAGCTTTTTCAGCACCTTTGTGTTATTATTAGTAAGTAGCCTTTTACATTTACATAGGTTCGGCAATGTAAGCCTTTTACATTTAAATAGGTTCGGCAATGTAAAATAGAAGTTGTCAATAAGAATAGAGCGATCATGGTTCAGGGCTGTACACTTTTTCAAAACAAAATGTTTTCATGAAATTCAAATGGTGATTCAAAAGATTATCCCGATATACAATTAAACTGAAAATGTATTTTAAACTATTATTCTTTGATGCGTTTTCTATAGATCATTAGTATTATGGCCACAAGATAACAAGCCAGTTATATCTTTGCTAGTCTTTCTACATTGTTAACCAAGTTGATTGCCACGCTTTAAAAATGGTAGCCTCACCTCTGTTTTAGCCCAGAATTCATCCCTAGACGATGACTTGATGTCTTTAGCAGCCATTGTCTTCTTGTACACCGATCCCTGTAATAATACAAATTATCATGAAAACATAATTTTTCGGCAAGCCGATTGGTCAAGAAACGGCCACATGACTTTCACTAATCCGACCATTATAAAGTCAATATTGACCATAATGGTTACAATAATGTAAAATTGTTTTTCATTATGTAATAATATTGTTCTCACAATGGCATTTGTTTTTTGTAACCTCAAATCAAACTGTTCCATGTCAATCATGGAAGGGGCAACACATGCAGATTTTTATACCACTTGGAGATGCATTCACTACGTTTTTGCCAATAATAGTCGTCAGACGTCAGCAATAAAGTTTAAAGAGGAAAAACATTGTTCACCAACTGTTTACTGTTACATTTTTAGACCCTAGTGGCGGATCCAGGAAGTTTGAAAGGTAGGGGAGTCACCCATCGGTTTTTACAAAATTTTCCTGAAGAGGGGCAAGTTCGAACTCCCTGAAATCACCGCCCTTGGATCCGAAGATTTCTAATCATGCATAACAATCAGAATGAACTGTGACAGTGAGTGATGTACTTGACATAAGCTAATGGCAAACAAAGCCACCCAGCCTTGAAATGTTTGCAAGAAAATAATGAGTAAAAATAACAGAGTCATACCACTGGTTTTGGTGCTTCTACGGGTTTGGCTTTCTCCTTGTGGAAACTGTAGTTGCTGCCTGAAGACTTGGCTACTTTCTGTTTGACATCTTCTGCATCAACATCAACTTCTGTCCGTGCATTTATGGTTACGTGAACTGTCTGAAAATTAAACAAATATCATGGAATAATTACAGCAACTGCAACAAATGCAGACTACTAAAGTTTAATATTTAGAGGCTGACAAGAATATGACAGCCTCAGAACAAAAAAATCCGAAAATAAACAGAAGTGCAGAAAGAAGAAAGATTTCAGTGAACTTTGTTATCAATGTTGCTTAATATTTTTTATTCTTGTCACCATTTATTTCCGTAGAATGAGAGACAAACACAATAATCTGTCAAGGAAATTAATAACATTCAGACTGTTATTGTTTAGACCCAGAAATACCCTTTCTTACAAGTATCATTTATAGACAGACAGAAGCTTTATTCAGTAATGTAAGGCCATATGACCTATAGTACAGTAGTGGATTACATTGAAATATTAGAGTCACGTGAAAAAAAATAAGAATTTATTATTTATGTACAAGTATGAATAATGGTTTCCAACAAAATCATCAAAAAATTATATGAATTATCATGAAGAGCTGTTTTACACATTTTTTTTTACATATCTATATATATAAAAAAATACTTTCTGCCTCTTTATACAAACGAATGTAACTTACCTTTACGAAGCCAGCCACATCTCGGAGATGTTGAGTACACTTAAGTCTAATGTTATCTGGGGCACCCTCTCCTTGCTGCAAAGTTATTAACAAACTTACATGAAAAATATACTTAATAAGAATAACAAAAAATTTAAACACAAAATAATTATCAGGATTAAGTTGTAACTAAACCATGACAATTTCAAAGAACACGATAATCAGAATACAGAAACAGGAATGATATAATCTTTACATCACATTTTCCTTCTCGGTTAGTTATTTTCTTGATAAAAGTACTGCTTGAGGATCATGTTAACACTTTATTTTCATAAGAACAAAACCCTGCTGAGTGACAGGGCTACTTATTGACAAATCGAGTATCTTATCACTTTATGATAGCCTTTCACAAAGAACTTGAGGACCTACTTATAAAGGGATAACACTCACCCAATTGATAAGAACGTATTTCGGGAGATCAGTGTTTGGGTCCTTGACACGACAGTATCCATACATAATCTTCCCACTATTGAGCTCTTCTGCCATCTCTTCGAGCCCTCCATCTGATAAGTGATAGATTTAATAATAATGATAATGTATTTTTAACCAAAATTATTGTTCATAATACTTATAATTTTTATACAAATTGTTTACAACTGAAAAGGACTTAGCAGATGATATGATTAGTGATTAGCTGTAGTTTGTGTGTATCAGTAGATAATCGGATAGTAAAGATCCATGTGATAAAATTTTTCTTGAGGGAATTGAAGTGATTTAGATATTTCACTTACCTCCAGTTTCATAAACTTTTAGAGCAGTTGAACCTCCTTCGTAACCAAACACAGCCCTGTTGGTGAAAAATGTTAATAATCAAATTTCAATCATACCAAATAAATCTATCATATGTGGAGCAATCATATCAACTTGCAAAAGTAGGTAATCCGCAGCTTGCCGTGGGAACATCATCTGTCACACCAACCAACAGAGTTCGGAATCTTGGAATTGAGATGGACAGACAACTATCTGACCGAGTACAGGCAAACAAAACAGCAAGATCAGCAAATCTCAAAATCTATACGATTGGGAAGATAAGAAAGTATCTTGATTCCGATACATGTAAAACACTCGTCCATGCCTACGTAACCTCTAATCTAGACTATTGTAACTCCCTAATAGCTAGTTCTGGTTCAATTAGTATTCTTCAGAGAGTCCAAAACAAAGCAGCCCGTCTCATCACCCGTACTAAACTTCATGACCACATCACCCCAGTCCTGAGACAGCTCCACTGGCTTCCTGTCAAACATCGTATCAGCTTCAAGATCCTCTGCCTCACCTACACTACTCTCCACAACGACTCAGCCCCTGCTTATCTTAAAGAACTCTTAACTCCCTATCTGCCGGGCCGTAGTCTTCGCTCTTCTCAACAGCAAAAACTCTCTGTTCCATTCACAAAAACTAAACTTGCTAGCAGCGCATTTTCTGTAGTTTCACCAAATCTTTGGAACACCTTGCCACAGGAAATTAGATCTTCTGAAAACTATGACATTTTCCGCCAGAATTTAAAAACTTTCCTTTTTAACCATTAGCTATCATCCTCTCCCTTCGGTCACCCGATGTAAAGCACCATTGAGCAGCTTATGTTGGATAATAGGTGCTATATCAAATGCATTATTATTATTATTATTATGACCAAACAATTAAACTAAAAATACTCAATTCAGGGAAAGAGTGGGCCAATAATGTTGTTTTTCCTCATGACATAACTGAAATTCCTGATTGATAACATTACACGACAAATTCATTGATATCTCAAAATTTAATTTTAAGCAATTTATTTGGTATCACTAAACTTTACCAAGCAATTTAATTGTCAACTGTACCAACCTTACCAAAGACCAACTAACCAAAAACATTGTATTGAGATAAAAAAAAGTAGACAGTTTAAAAAAAGACAATCAAAAGGGAAATCAAGTTGTTGAAAGAAGGCCTTTTGACGAGATGAGATGGAGATGATCGAGGCCTATAAAATGTTGTTAATATGGTGAATTTAATCAAATGAGTTTCGCTGTTTTATGGTATTTCCATCTTTTAAAATTAATTAACAAAATTACAATTATTTAGACCTTGAATTACAGAAAGTCTGTCTTCTTTATCATTTTGTATTTTGTATTTACATTTTGTATGAACCCTCGTAAATAATCTTTTTAGGGTTTTACCTTTAGTAGGGTCATAAGTCTAACTACAGTACACAATTTTAATCATTGAAGTGGAGTGTAGTACTTCTATTATTTCATAGTTTTATCTTTCAAAATATTTCCTTCTAAGCAATCATGAGGTTCAACATAGTGGTATTTACGATTTCTGACACCCCTGAATTTTATCGCTAGTTCTGATTAATTCTGTCGGTATATGATTTGATATGTGTATAGCTAATTCAATACAAATGTTTATTAATTACAAATTAAACAGAGACAACTGCTACTTCCTTGTTGGGTGAAGGAAGCGGAAGTTTAGGGGCAGGGCAAGTTCCCGGTGAACTTTCTGAAAACCTAGCATTTTATGGACAAACGTATCCAATAAAAAAACAATACATGCTAATTTTCATTCAATTTACTTACCAGTCTGTGTCCGTCTTATCATTTACAACATCATTGTACGCTTTCAGCAATGAATCACGATTCTTTCCCAAATTCAGAGCCATCGTGTATGACTACCGCTTGCGCTCTACGTCACCACTCTTTGTGTACACAAAAGTGACATCAAGCCGTATACTATTTTCTATAAGACAACTTGAATTACACGATAATAGCGGTAGTCTGTTGATCATCCCGTTGGAACAAATTCATTTCTAACCGCAAATAGAAGCTTCAAAGCAATCTATTAGAATAAAATGATACAACATTTAAAGTGAGACATGTTTTCCATTTAAACAGTCTTCAAATGGCGCATTGACATAATTATAATTTTTTATCTGCAAATAGTTTCAAAATTTAGTTCAAATTCATATATTTTCAGTAGTTCATGCCATTCAAGATTTAAAGCTTTAAGTTCGAAATTCGCAGTGTAAACACAATACATCATGTAAAATGGATGCCTCTCGCGGTGTTACAAAATTACGCCAGGGACGCAAATAAATTAATAACAACAGCGAGTCGGGTAATCATAATGCTATTCAGGTATGTGTAAATCATTAACAGCGGTGCCGATTTCTTATCTTTATCATTACTGTTACTCATTCACACCTGATTTGTCATTTACTATAAGTTCTTATAACATTAATTAGAACAACGTTTTAAAAATAGTTATAATAACTTTTCCTCGTCGTTATCTGTGAACGAAGAAGTTATTTATCCATCCTTAAAGAGCCTGACCTATCAGCATCCAATCCGCCATTTGTTTCAAGGAAAATTGCATGAAATAAAGCGCTGTAATTTTACAACGTTATGAAAATAAACTAAATGTATGATTAGAATATGAACACGTTTACAAATGAAATATGATAAGACTAATAAACAATATCTTTAAATGCTGTAACAAGGCTTTTCACATTCTTAACGCTGATGTATGGCTTCACTTCTCATTCTTGTCTTATTCTACACTGAGGGCGCTCTCATTTATCTAGTTGTCAAATCTAATCAACCAAAATATTACCATATGTAAAATGTTTCAACTTGG
Organism: Phorcus lineatus; assembly: GCA_921293015.1. Taxonomy (NCBI): domain Eukaryota; kingdom Metazoa; phylum Mollusca; class Gastropoda; order Trochida; family Trochidae; genus Phorcus; species Phorcus lineatus. The sequence goes on along the minus strand of OV121088.1, from coordinate 23,465,500 downwards.
TTGTGTTAAAATTATGCACTAATAACATATATGTAAAAAACTGGAAAGTCCACTTGAATTTGGTTTCCACCAAAATACAGCAAAAAGGATTATCATTTTAACCATTACTGCACATTTAATTGCATATCAATTTATATAGATTTACTTCGTCATTTTTAAATCACTTAACGGTAAACGAAATCCTTTTAAAAAAGCGTAGCTCTCATTAATTACAAATCTCTTTTGTTTGGTACATTTTTTTATTCTACAAGATAAGAACATTTATCTTTACTTTGAATGAAATGTTGATATGAATTTATAGAAATAAGTAAACAAGGAAGTTTTCGAATATTCGGATTGCTGTCTATTACTGATTCGAGCGAATTAATTGATGTGGTAAACATAGCGGAGCGAGTTAATTAACACCACTAATTAATTGTTTATTGAATTTCACGGTCAATTAACCAACTTATCAATAGATAGTTAGATAAACTCGTATTCCGGCCAGGGCACACCTTGGTATGTGCGTAGTCTAGTTATATGCTGGACTAGCGGAGTACTTGTTTGAAAAACCGAAAGTCTCTTGAAGTGTTGATCCAAGGTTGATACATAAAGATTATAAACTGTTCTTCAGATGTCCAATTACAAACTGTTTTATAACAAACTGACACCAGCTGACAATTAATTAAAAAAATCCCGAATATTTGAATAATTCATAGCATGCTATGCATTTCCATGAGAATAATCTTTAAGGGACAAAATATTAGTCCTGTGAAATTAGATGTTTTTTAAAATCAAAATTGTGTAGATGATAATCTTGACAAATCATCCTTTTTTTCTAAAAAGTAGTTAGAATATTTCAGCCACGCAGAGTTAGTATATTGCACTGAACTGAAGTCTTAATAAGTATCCAATAACAAGCGGCAAAAGTTGGTATGAATTCTTTGAGAACTTCCTGAGGAAAGTTCGATTAATAAAACTAGTTGCAAGGATAGTACAATCTACCTCAATGTTTATGTGCGAGTTCATTCATTTGGCGCATACAGAATGAGCTGATTTCATTCTGTCATATTTCGCGATCAGCTGATTGACAATACCAAATTTCTGTGGTAAGTGGATTTATTTCTTTGGAAAAATGCACGGGTGCACGTAAAAATATTAAGATCCACGCGCAGGCGCCCCGAAATAGAATGCGATGTGACAGACGGCGGCAGTAATTGTCCTGCGATTCTAAAGATGCTGATAATTTTTCCTTTCATTTCGGCCGTCGCATTTTGTGTTTCCATATTTCAAAGTATTATATCTTTTATTTTATCTTTCAGTGAAAATATGAAAAATTACAAATAAGGAATCGTATTTTTATTCGATGTTTACGAAAAAGAAAATATTTATTTGTTTACAATTTGCCCTAATGCCATGCTGCATGCGTCAGTGCTTTGTTATGTTTACAAAGGACCCTGTGAAATTGACATCTTCTTGTCAATTTCGAAGTGTTATTGACGATTGAAATTTACACTACCTTCCTTATTGATTGAATCTCAGTATTTTATGAATATTTCTAATTTTGAAGGTAAATTTATGTTGAAATTGTTTAAATTGATATCGTTGTTATCTAGATTAAACCTGTATGAACTTGAAAAGAATTTATGTGTTGTTGACAGGACATTGACAGATACTCCTGTTTGGGCCGTAATTACCAATATATCAAGGTATTCCGGAGTGTATAGATATGAATTAAGTCTATATTGAATTGGCATGGCAGTCAGAAAAATTAATAAAAAAGGGCTTATGAGTTAGTTTATTTATTATGTCATTATGCCAAAATTATTAGTTAGTAGGTTTTATGTAAAGTAAGAGGTTAATATAATATAATAAGGGTCCTCCTATGTGAACAATACTGTATTAGAATTTAAAAGGATATATTTGATATAAAATTGTTTTTAAAAAACAAATCCTTTTAGTGCCAAAAAATCATAGACTTGCAGAAGCTCTTAGCTATGATTACATTACAGGGTTCTGTCAAAAGTCAAGCTAAGTAAGTAATTAATTGTTTTGAAAAAGAGGCAAGTCGTGTTATTTGTTTGTGATTCTGAGGGCGTGTGAAAGCAAAAATTTGGTAAAGACATACAGACAAACATAGTTTATTATAATGACCTCAGACAGGCAGGGCTCAGTGGATGTCAACCCTTATTCTATGGCTACAAAAAGAACAAATATCTGTTTCTGTTATTTGCATTTTTTGTTGGAAATTTCCTGTCTTTTCTTGTTTTTTTTTTATGTTGCAGGTTAATTTTATTGAAATTTTGCACTAAGTGTTGATTATAACAGTGTCGTTATAGACATGAATTTCACATGTTGTTGTCGAGTGAAAAGTAATTTAATGTAAATATGACCATTAGCAATGAAAGGATATATGTTGAAATTATTGAACCTTTAAGCAAATATATAAAGTATCTGATAATGATATATTTGATACTGAGCTAAGCCTTAAATTTTGACTAATCCTTAGAGAGAAAATTATGATTTTTAATTCATTATTCAATTGCTTAAATTCATCATGCATAGAGAAAGCTTTAGGTTCTCATTTAAATGATAATTAATGGAAATTATGAAAGTATATATATTAAACAACATTTTTGGAAATAAAAAAAATAATGAATGGCATTTTTGAGTCAGAAGACATTATTTTTATTGAAAAAAACAAATTGTGTAAAACAAACATGTTGACATTTTTTGTTGAAATGACAAATGATGCATTTTTGACATATTTTGTTGGTATAAAATATATTAAATGTCTGAATCATACAACATGTCTGCTAAAGCGCACACTATTTTACAAAATTATTTAATGTAATGTTTTACTTTTATGTGAAAATAGTCTGGCATCTTTGGAAGTTATTACAATTAACTGCTTGGATTTAAGTCTTCTAAATCTAATAATTATTGTGTTGGTAATATGACTTTCAAAAGTGAAACATTTCTATTTTAGATAGAAAAATTATGTGAAATATGTTTATTTCCAAGTACTTTTTTATGTTATGAACTTAGTATGATAATGTATATAATATGGATATACATGTATACGTTTTTGTCCTCTCAAATATATATACCTTTATCATAATTTATTCATGGCATGAATTGCCGGGTTTGAAGAGCAACGTTTTTGTGTTAATTGCATTGATATCTTACAAAAATATTTAGAACTGGTGTCATTTAATTATTGACTAAAGCTGTGCAGTAAATATTTAAAGGCCCCCTTGTAAGAATCCCCCCTGTGAGGAAGGCACATAGTATGAACCTGTGTGGCACACTGCCCTGCTAATCTGGATATCAGGTGGAGAGTTTCTTATGATGTTCAGTATTCACTAGTTATATATACTGACTTCTGACACCATGACTGCACATGGCTTATGACTAACAGTTATTGCCAAGTTGAGAGTTTGGGGAAGGGGGTTTGTCAAGGAGTGGTTGTCATGAAGGGGGAGCTAATTATCTCTATCATGGTCAGGTGGGTTGTTTCTGTTGAGATTGTCTCAAGTAAATATCTTTACAGTAATTGCTATGTGAAGAATTTGTTTTTGTATCCCCACATATTCAGGCCTATACAATAACCCATACAGAAATGGAGATTTGTTGCTTGTCTTGATGTCACATGTACATGACATTGTGGTCAAATAATACATGCCAGTTTTTGCCTTTTAGTCACCACATTTCCCCCTCCATAGAATGCTACTGTAAAGAATTGCATTGGTTGTTTTAAAGGTCATGTATTATAAATCACAAGCTGTTAGTCTTTGGAAAAGACACACTTTGCTTTCAAATCATCACGTATGGTGTTTGTTTACTTCAGTATTGTAATGTACATTTCTTATTGACATAGAAAATGATGCTTTTTAGTAATTATTACATACATGTTTGTCTGATTTTTGGGCATTTGTTGTTTGTTATAAGAATGGAAAATATGACACTTTATTTGTATTATATCACATACATAGTCAACAAAATTGAAATACCTTACTTAAAAGTGAAATGTATCTTAAAAGTGAAATGTTTTTTCCTCTTCAGCGACAGTATCATTTTATTCTTACCATTGTGAGTTGCCAAATGACAAGAATCTGGCATTGATCACTTTTGCCCCTCATATAAGAAAAGATCAGATAATCTTTATTGTCCCAAAAGGGAATTTTTTTTCGTATAATTACAATTTTCCAGAAATGTGAAGACTAATAATAACATAATATTCAAAACAATTCATGTCAAAAACAGTTAACATTGACTAGGATAGATAATTTACGTATACATGAAAAACATGATGCAACATCAGGCATAATTTATTTCTCTAATGCTGCACGGAATGAATGATCGGCAGAACCAGTTTTTTTGAAAAGTCGGCATACACAGCCTACGTCCAGAAGGTAATGTCGAATATTCAAAGAAAAGTGAATGGGAAGAATCGCCCAAAATTTTGTTTCCTTTTTTAGGTAACCGCTGCTCATAAAACTGCCTTTCGTTTCAGAGGCCTGGATTTAAATTGATAGTCACCATATATGGCTCTTCGCAATGATAAAGTACACCCTTGTAACAGATGTTTTGTTTGCTCTATAGTTGTCTCATGGACATTTCTCTGAAAGAGACACATTTTTCCTTTGAAAACTCTCTTACATGGTCAACATAGTTCACAGTGCCTCTTTTGAAAGTGGAGCATTGTTGCTTTAAATTCAAGTACAAGCCTTTGAAAACTTGCCCTGTTTACCTGGTATTAACTAAGTTGATGTGTGGGGTCTCATAGTATAAATTCCTGGGTCCCTGTCTATTTCATTGTGTTGGCCCACCACTCCTAAACAGGCCAGTTTATTGTAAGTGTTAAAAGTCTTATGTAACTGGGTTCACCGGTAGGCCAGTGAAATTTACATGAAATGGACGAGTGAAATTGACAACAAGTGCCCCTCCTGTTGTATTGGCCAGCTGATATCAACGAGGAAGGGTGCCATCTCTCTTTGTGTTGTACACAAGTAAGTCTTTGTTGGTATTTGAGACTTGAAATTCTATTCAGGATATCATGCCATGGTAATCTACCGCTCGTCTTTTCACAATTATCTTGTACTCAGGTGAAGAGCTACTTTCACACAACATTTAACATTGACAATATCTCTCTTGTTGAAATCAACTCGTATGTAACCACAGCACATGGCTTTCAGGTGAGGGACATGTTTGTTATCTTGATCTCTCATATCATGTTATTAAACATTACTGACATGTTTATGTGATCATCTGATTTATATATCATAATCCTTTTAATGTGTGATTCAACATTAGTGACATGTTTATAAATTAGTTAATAAGTTTGTTTGGTTTCAGCTTGCATATATGTTTGAAAATTTTATGTATTTTCAGCCATTTATTTAAGCATGATCTTAAAGGAAGCATTTTTATTTCAAATTCACATCTAAAAATATGATAAGTGAAAGATCCTTAAAATACTTTTAATTGCTAGTTACAATTTAGAAAAAAACCAAACTTTTGATTTTACTTGAAGTGTTAAAGTAAACTCCTTTCTGTATATATATCAGACCCAATACGCCCTCTTTAAATTCTTGATATGGTAATAACAGAGATATAAAGTTCAAAGTTCAGAGGGTCTTCAAGTATAGATTGTCAATCAAGCAAATAAATTGTACAGTATTTATTTCTGACAATACCTCAACCCTGGTATGCTTAATGAAATACTTCAAACTAATTTGATGAAACTAAGAATTCCACAAGACTGCAAGCATGTTGACAAAACTACTAGTAATGTGAAGTCCTAACCTAAAATTGTGAGGTCATATCTACAGTAGTATTATAAGTTCACCATTATATTATCTATCTTACATTGGCAAGTTATATATGTTTATATATGTTTATAGCTGATGGTTCAATAATTAGCTGTAGTGGTTTGAGTGTTTCACAACAGATCAACATTCTGTGGTTTGAATCTGTCATTCTGTGGTTTGAATCTGTCCCTGCACTCAAATAAACTCTGTCTGCCATCTTGCTACTTTCCTTAGTTGAATCCAAAGAGCTTCTACAAAACCCTGATATCCATCAAGCCAAATGCCTTGTGCATCGTGTATTGTTATTGGCTAATTATTCATGCTGATGTTTAGTGTGTAATATTTTCAGCCAATGAAATGTCTGTATGCAAGGAGCTCGAAGCAAACGTGTCAAACTACGCAGACTTTTCATCTTAGTAATGCCACTATTGCCAGATATGAATCATTTCATTGGCTGCTTATGTACGTAGCAATATGAGTTTTGAGCCAATGACACCAAGGTATTGAAGGAGCTCTGCAGATACAAATATGCTGATGTAGCAGAATGTCTGTCTGCTGTGTGCTATATATAGGAAGTTGAGCTGAAACTGAATTGATTAGGGGTGCGTTGTAAATTACCAATCGCTTGCAATCGATTTCAGAGAATATCCATTGCAACGAGCAGCTGAAGTTAAGCAGCTTGCTATTACATCAATCGCTTATCAATGATGCTTACCAATTTTTTGCTGACGTCATGCAGTAGGTCAAAATTTTGAAGTGCCTTCTACAAATAAGTTGCAAAAGAATTAAGTTTTCAATAAAAAAAAACTAAACAATTTGAATAAATGCCGTAGGTCAAATGTTTATAAATGCTGCAGAAGGGTATAAATTTGAAAAATAAATTGCTGTAAATCACTGTCAATCTCAGGTGTCATTTTTCACAAGAGAAGTGATGAATGGCTCATTTCTAGTGATTTTTTGTCTTACAACCTACAATTAATTTAAAACCATGGTTAACTAGTTCTAGCCAATGCTTGTAGGAATCAATGCAAAACATAGTCTCAGTGGTGTTTCTTGCCATACCACTCAGTTAGACAGTGTGATTTGAATGAAATAATCTTGAAAATTGATCTTTAAGGGTTTTTTTATATTTAATTTCATCGGTATGGGTTGTAAGCAATGACTGATGTCTACAGTTTATTATCTTATGAGAATTTTGGAATGTTACTTATTTGGTACAAGACTGATATTCAATAATGAATTTCTAGTGAAACTTTTTAAGACTTGCAAAGCTGAGATGATAAGAGCCAATCTTTTTTCAGTGGCAAATTACAGAAATCACAAGTAGTTAACAAAGGCTATGATCCAAATTAACTATTGGCTATAGATAGCCTTTCTTGTAACATTCCGCACAATGTACCGGTAGCTGCAGTGCAGGGTGGTAAATTAACAAGTTTCTCCGAATAAGGACAAACTTAATTGACAACAACTTGTTTCTTTGATCACCTCTAAATTGAATATTTCATTATGGCACATTTTGTTAAACTCTTGTGTATTACCAGTACAAGGGGTGATTGATAAGTACTGAGCGTCATTTGCAAAACCATGCAGTACACTGGCACCAGCTTTCTACATGAACTGTCACGTTCCATAGGCTTTAACTTTTGCTGAAAGTGCTTAGATTTGATAGGTCTTTCAATCAAGTTTGTTAGAAAGTATTTGCATATAAAGGTTCGAACACCCCTAGTCATTCATGATGATATCGTTGAGACTTCAGGGAATTCAAGATTTGCAGAAACATTGCAAACAGCCATGTCCTGGTTCACCAAGATATTGGCGTCACGAGAAAGGGTGAAAAGACAACAATGTTCTGATAATCATTGACCGGCAAGTTATCCAACGATTTCTAGCTGAAGTTGTTAGCATTAGACAGGAGCTAGTTTATTTTATTGTCTCTGAAACTTTGGAATGATAAAGGTAACATCCTAATGGGGCAATTTGGTTTGGAAATTGTAGATGTGGTTAAGGCACATTATGTCGAAAGAGAACCTACCCTTACTTTATTCTGATCATGACAGATAAATGAAACAAATTGTAATGGTTGATGAAACATGGGTCTGCCACCTTTACCAAGAGACAATGGTACAGTTGAAGCAGTGAAAGTACATGACGTCACCAAGGAAAGGCAAAATTTGGTATGTTGGCAGGATAGGTGATGGTGTCAGTGCTTGGATACTGAAGTTGTTCTCTGGTTACCTCAAAAAAGGTCAAACAATTGAAGGCACATGCTATACCTAAATAATATGGCAATTAAGGCAAGAACAATGAAATCAAGAGGAAGTGATAAGCAGCACAGATCTTAGGGGTGAATTTCTGTTTGGACAATTGGCCAGCGGACACATCAGCTGTTGCCATGTCAACAATCCATGACTGTGGGTTTTAACTTCTTCAGCATTCACCCTACACACCTGATTTAGCTCATTCAGACTTTTATCTGCCTTTTGCTGTGGAGAAATGTCTTGAAAGAAGGAATTTCCAGTCTGACGATGATGCCATCACCACCATTAAATAAAGTATCTGCTACGACAATGGCAAAAGTGTGTTGCATTGAAGGGGAACTTTACTTTAAAGTTTGAAAAAAAGCATTGATTTAAATTGCTTTCTTCTTTTTCTGTTAGGATCAGTACTTTTCAATCACCCCTTGTAACCTTCACAGTCTGAGACTCAAGGCCCAGAACCGAAATGTGTTCTATTATTCACCTTAAAAATAGATATGGTTACCGTCAGTCAGTCAAGCAAGAATTGGCTACAGAACTTGTAAAGTGTTGCCATTCTTAGCGGCTTTGATACTAATGCCTTTATAATAGGGCCTGATTGATTACGTCAATTGATTTTCCATATATGTGGTCATTAAATCCAACCCATCAATTGCAGCTATATTTCATTTGACCTTATCTGACAATGCTTCTGCAATTTCTTCCTTTCTAATTTTAGGTGTTGCCTGAGCCTGTCTTCAAGTCTTTTGAATCATAAATTCAATTGTGATTGAAGTATCTAATTATACTTTTTAGAACCTAGAAGAATGTTGGTATCACTCAGCGGTACCGAAAATAGCACAGAGTCAATCTAAATTGAAATTGAAATCTTTAAAAACAAGTTCAATAAATATGCATTGTAGAGACCTAACATCAGTCTATCAGACTTCCTCGATTTCCTTTCCAAGTCATTAATGTCCTTTAAGCTTCATTCATCAATTTCTTAAACTGTTACCCCTTAAATCCATAATGGCACGATCTCAATATTGTTTGAACCAGTCCATTTAGGAAGAAGAGGGATGAAGGAGCATTAAGAATTGCTTTAGGTTACTGAATGGGATGATGCTTTCAGCCTTTTGGAATAAAAAATGGTGTGGGGGGGGGGGGGTGTTGAGATAAATGATTTATGTCGCTTGTTGGGTGCTAGCTTCTGTAGTCCTCTTGTCACGAAGAACCCAAATCACGATAACGAGCGCATCATTGATTAATAGGGAATTTCCTTCAGTCAAGTTTTATCAATTATCAGCCAATTGTTGTCAATCAGAGGTGGATTTTGTGCGTATAACAGATGAATATAAAATTTACAAAATATATAAAAATATTTCTTTAAGTAAACAACTGCCTGTAACTAAAATAGGAATTTTTTTTGAGAACATCATTATCATTGAGGTTTCTTTCAACACACATATAATCATTCAGAAGAAATGTGTGTTATCTTAGGGTGTGTCTTTTCTGTTATCATGTGCCAGTTGACAACTATTTGTCAGAATGTTCCTTTTATGCACCTTTAGGTCTTGCACAAGACTGTAAAAAATTTCATTTAACTATTTTGTGTATGTTATCTTTGATGGAGGTTTGTTATCTTGAAAGCTGTTGACATATGGAACTGTAGTGTTTACTAAGTACAGCAGTTCAAATACTTGCAATAAACGAATGTGATAAGAACAGTAGTGACATAACCTACATGACACTCAGGTGAAATACTTACCCTTTACCTTTGAAGTGTTTAAGAAATCACATATCAGGTAGGCAAAAACTTGTGGAATGTGATAGGATTGTAAATGTCAAAATCGATTGATTCGTTACCTTCATGCTAAGTTTAGGATTGGGTAGGATACAGGAAATCTGTAGCAACCATGATTAGAAAGGTATAAGGTAGAGTTTTATGGCTAACTGTTTTAAAGGTGCACTCTGTGAATTTTATGACATTTTTTTTTGATACAGCGTTTTCAATAAGCATCGTGCCACCGATGTCTCTACTGAACCGATTAACATTAGAAGGATAATGTTCAGCAAAAGTCAGTACTCAATTTACTCAAGTTACTCATGTGTGACTCAAACAACTCACAAGTGAGTCTTTGAACATTGATTCAGTTTTCGTTTTGTACCTTTCTCTATTTAAAGACTAGTATTATCAGACAAACCAAACAAACTTTTCCACTATGCAGAAACACATGGAAAAACCTACACTGATCTTGGAAATAGCATCAAAAATAATAATACCTAATTAATAATTTACTGCAACGATAATTTTGAGGCAGTGTTTATCTTATTCGAGTTTTAAGTGTTTGGCAAATGTACTTCTGTACTAATTTTATTTGCAAACCTGTACATATTAACTGTTTTTAAGTTGAAAACTCATTTAAAAGGCTCATATTGAAAAATAAAATAAAATTGGGTTTGTGTTTTGCCATTTTCTAAGTTTGTTTTCTTATTGCAATAGACCAAATTTACAAAAAAAGTGTACACATTTGAATACAAACTTTATAATGATCAAAGTTTCTTGCGTACAGCGCTGTGCAATTTCAAAATAAATAATGAATTATTACTTATTATCTTGTCATTGTAATGAGCTATTAAGAGTTGATTAACACACTAATTACAGGCATTTTCCAATATTTTATGATTCATAAATAGACGTAATCACAGTTTGTTACTTAGGATAAATGAACTAATGACTTTACATTGATGATTAACTCTCATCCTGCAGAGTCACTCAACAGGAAGTTGAAAATAACAAGTCATTTTTCAACAAAAAGTAAAATTTCATTGAAACATAAAAACTAAATTTGAAGGAAGATAATTTCGATGCAAGATTAGTGATTTGTGTCTAGGTTCAGACAAATTGATAAAGCTAAACAATGATAACACATTATTTTGAAAGAGGGTGTGTCATTTATTGAAAAAGGGGGTTGGGGTCATCCAAAAATTCCAAAAGAGGGAGGTTTCAAACCCCTGAACCGTCCTCCATCTGGATCGGCCACTGTAACATCAATTTGGAAATTCTTTATGTGACAGAAGCTTACATTGTCGGGTCAAGTGTTAATCTGTCATTATACTGCTGCCGGGCATGGAACGGACAACTCTCATCTTACAGAGTCTTTCAAAATGCTGACGCTGGGAATCAAATTTTGATCTTCTTGGGGTTATAATTCAGCTACATCCTTCTGCTGCATCAGCATATTTAAATCCACAGAGCTCATACGGTACCCTGATATCTATCAGGAGAATGTCTTGTATCATTGAGGGCTGCTTATTATTAGCTATGTTTAGCATTAAATTTTTTCTCTGCCAAAGAAATGTCATTATGTAAAGTAAGAGCTTGAAGGAAATATCTCAACCTCAAGGTTCCTATTATGTGGGTGGTGCTGCCATTGCTCAAGACAAATCATTCCAATGGCTGGTTATAAATGTATCAAGAGATCTGCCTGAATCAGGACTATCCATTTTTCAAAACTATCAAAGATTTTACTGTTCCGCCAAGCTGTAAACTTTCAGTATTGTCTTTGCGCTTTGAGTAAGCTGTCTAGCCTGGAAAAGCGGAGTACAGATGGACTATTATCATCTTATCCTATGAGACATTTGGCCAAATCAGGACAGTGTTTGAAATAAGCTTTATACCTTAATGGCAAGCAGCACTTGTGGTTTGAAATCTAAGCAGCCCTACCAAATATTTTACACGCCCTGCATCTTGTGGTTACGGTTGAAATAACGACCGCAGACCGAGTCAATATCTCTACTAACCGTCGAGCGGTACGCGAGACGGTTAGTAGAGATATGACGAGGTCCAGGTTGTTATTTCATATACACCCTAAGGCACGCGCTGTTGAGAGCTCGCACAGATTTACACCCAGTGAAGGCACCGGTAACCGGCTCAACTTAGAACAGTAAGGCGTATGGGTTTACATATTACAGGACAACAGATTCATTCAGTGGTATTCTCATTGGTATATAAGTTGAAATTCATTTACATACTCCTAATCACACGCACTATATGAAAAAAATAAACGAATAACAATAAAGAACAAAATAGATATGAAAGATCCAACGTCATCTTTACATTCCTGTCAAACTATTTCGTGTATCCAACTAAATAGTTAAGTAGGAAAATAAATATTATTCACCAGTTTTCTGATACCAAAAACTAAATTTTAGATCAAGGAAAAAGTAGATGTGTGTTTTGTGTAAATTTAAGCTCTCTTCCTTGTTTATCCCATGTAGAATGTATCGTTAGCCAACAATCATGGTAAAAGAAAAATATGTCAACTTCAGCAATGCAAAGTTTAAGTGTGTGTTAGGAGACGTAATCGCTAGATGACAGCAATCATGTGAAAACATATTTTCTAACAATCGAAATATATCTTGTATGTTTCTGATGCAGAATTATAATATGTAATTCAATATGATTGCTAAAATTAAATATTTAGTTAACCTTTGTCTTTGAAAATAATTTGGTGTATCCGATGTGATATGAAGAATATAAACGACATACGTGATAAATTTGCGATTATTTCATTTGGTTTTTAGTCCTAAGCCAGTGTTACTATTCTTACGAGTTAATTCATGGTTTTGGTTGTCAATTGCACCGTTGCTATGTCAACGCACGTGAAAATAGTGCTTCGCTTCCCACAGACAGCCACGCAACGTCGCAATAACACGCCCCATTTTATTTAAAGCGCTTCGTTTATTGTCCTTAATTTCATGCATAATGTTCCATTTTTGGAGGAGTTTGTAACAATAGTTTGCTAGATGTACAAAGAATACGTTAAAAATACTTTTTAAAATATCTAAATTGTTCACACTCTGATTGAGGGTCTTTAAACACAAAAATTAGAGTTGGTCTTCTGTTCCTGGACAATAGACACGTCGCGCGCACACTACAATGTCCATGAAAAGCACGTGCATTTTCTGGTTATAAGGAGAGCAAACTTGTTTTTCTCACATATCGACAGCCATGTCTTGTGACGAGGATTATTCTGTTTCACCATCGAAAATTCAGGAGGGATTCGTTATAAGTACGGATGGAGAAGAAGATGTTTTAATTGAAGCTTCACAACGATGTGACACTCCATTGAGCTGTGGACAAGACACAATTCCCTCGATTCTGAAAGAAACTGTGGAAAATGACCTTACCGAGGTATGTCTCCCATTATTTCTATGAATTGTGATTTTAATACTTAGAACTAAGTATATTGACATATATTATGTTTGATAAAATGACATTCAATAACCATTCCAAGTCTCTTATTACTTAAAATGTTACATTTAATCAGACGGCATTTTCTGGCGATTTTCAGCGTTACAAAAATACAAAAGAAAAATTAAAAACAAAGGAGAATGTAAAGAAATTATTAAATTAATTTTACGTTACATAATTAATATTCTGTGCGTTAACGAGGAATTTACCCAAGTTACACATTTGAGTATTTTGAATTGTGAATAAGTTTATAAAGGTAAGGGTATTTCCAAAAATAGTCCCCATTTACAGTGAATTGCACTCGTATCTTTATCCTTTATTTTTTTATCTCGCAGGCGTCCGATCCTACAAACGAAGCAATGACACAATGAAGATGGAAGTCTCGGACTTACTCAATCTGAAACGTCCTAAAGATGACCCGACGATCAACGCCACATCTGCTGCCGCCACGGCCACCACTGTCGCTGCGGCCGTCATGTCGCCCCTCACTAACATGGACCAAGATGACCAAGTTGCCAAATACAATTTCGTAAACTGTACGTTTAACATGGCCAAATAAACTGCTGATCCATTTTTTTGTTTTTTATTTGGACAAACCTGTCACGTCGAGGTGTAGGTTATGTTTGTAACCGCTTCAGCGAGGGGAAAATTACCGAGGGACGATATGGCTAAAGATACGAGGCGAAGCCGAGCATCTTTTGCCATATCGGCCCGAGGCCTCCATTCAGGGAGAAAGCGACTCGCTTGATAACCAACCCATGGTCGGTTATCAGATAACCGACCATGGGTTGGTTATCCGAAATAATGACCTAGATATCGAACCTGATAACCGCTCCATGGGGTGTATTGTGTATATCCAAAATCTCACAAACCAGCGGGACTTGCTTACCTCTTTCCATCAACCCCCCCCCCTGAATAAGCCAGAAATGAGCTAGTGGACAGCCAGCTATTTCAAACACTGCATCAGGGTTTTGTAGAAGCTTCACAGTTACAAATATGCTGTTGTATTTTCAATATTAAGAAAATTTTCGAATATTGTTAGAGAATTGTACCAAATTAACCAGCTAGGGAACTTCAGTAGTTCTATAAGGCTTACTCGCCAGAAGGAATTCCAGGGAATTCAGCAATTATGGCATGTTTAGTCTTTAATAAGTATCATCTGAAGGTGTTCACTAATGACATTCAGTGTCTCAATCTGTGGATTTCAATTGAGTAGTGATATTCAACTCTTTATGCAAAGTCAGTAATTTCCATTGCAAATGGTTGACCATCATTTCTGATTGACATGATATTTAACACTTTAGTTAGCATAAATTCAACATTGTATATCACTGCATGTAAATTGCAATTATTCAAATATAATCAAGATATTAAATGTCAACAGTTACACTAATAAATAAGATTTATTCATTTTGTTTATAATTTATTTCACAAATTGTTGTCGGCATTTAAAGATGTTTCGACTGGTGAAGTATTTGTCGAGATGAAAGTCAAACTTTGGCACTCTTTCATATGTTTTTTAAACACTTTGAGGGTGTAAAATATAATGAGTCTATAGAAAAAGTCCATACCGCATATTTCAAACGTTTCTTAGGCATTGGTAAATATGCTTCTAATAAGGCTGTTTTAGGAGAAACAGGCCGCACAAATTTATTTGTTTCATCTCAACTTAGAGCTGTAAAGTACTGGATAAAGATTATTCGCATGAATTCTACGAGACTACCTTTACATTGTTATAATATGTTGAAAAGATTAGACGATAATGGTAAAACTTCTTGGGTGTCTGATATTAGAAATATTCTTTTTATGTCTGGTTTTTCACATGTATGGTTATCACATGATGTTGGAAATGATAAGTTTTTCACCTTTGTTCTTAAGCAGCGATTGAAAGATATATTTTCACAAACTTGGCATTCTCAAATAACATCCTCAGATTACCTATGTCATTATTCAAGTGTTAAATCAATAATCTTCCCTGAGGCTTATATTACTGAACTTCAAGATATAACTTTAAGAAGAGCTTTTTGCAAACTACGCATATCTTTACACGATTTTAATGTGAATCACCTCAGAAAGAAAAATGTTCAAGATGACAATATTGGCTTATGTACATATTGTAAAGAAGGCTGCATCGAAGATGAATTACATGTATTTTTTTATTGTAGTTATTATAATGAACTTAGAAATAGATATCTCCCAAGCATTTCTACTATCCACAAAGATAAGCAATTACTGATAAATTTGTTAAACTCGAAGAATAGAAATGTGCTAATATCTGTATCATTCTTCCTTAAAAAGGTCTTCGAAATAAGAAAAACATGATTGTACTTATATATTATCACGTGACTGAAATCATATATCTGTAAACCAAAACTGTACTATGGGTCATTTGGCCTACATTATTGAATAAAGATCTGTCTGTATCTGTCTGTAAACACTTTGAGGAATTAAAAAATGTTTTCACTTTAAAAGATTTAACTTTCATCAGTTTTAGAGCAAATTGAAGATTCTTTTCTGATGGGATTTACTTTATTTTATCATTTTGTTGTGAATATCAGTCTTTGAGCAAGGGGATATTAATAATTATTTCTTCTGAATTACAGGGCCATCAATTCTTAGTTTAACTAATTAAGAAATGATATAATTTGTAGATAATTGATAAGGGTGTAATGATAGATCAAACTTGTGACTTATCGAGAAGTTGCTTTGCCAATAGTCTTTTATCAATAGTAATTTTTAGAGACTATTGATAGTTGTCATTATAGTGTTCTTTTGAATCTATAAGTAAAATTCGTTAACAATTAGGGGGCAGGATAGCACAGTGGTAAGCGCGTTTGGCTTCAGACCATAACGACTAGCTCATAGAAGTTCACCATCTATGAATTGATTCTTATACTCCATCAGTGGAACATATACATGTAGAAGATACAGAAAAGCTTTACAATCTAGGAATCTACCATACACTCAATCTTTTGAACAGAAAGACTAACTGTGGTGAGCACATTCGGCTTAGGAACAAGAGGTCTGGGGTTCGAATCCCGCAGGGGCTAGACAACTTTGTCTGGAGTAGAGAGCTGTTCTACATGCTGTAAGAATAGGGTGCAATGCTATAGTGAACTTCAGTGCAGTACCACCAATGGTTTGCTAGGTCCAACTGCTGCTTGCAGGTTTCACCGCAATGCAAGCCACTATTGATATTACAATACTCCCTTGTGGGTCAATAGTCAACCCTGATAATTGAAATTGAACCTCAGTAAAATACTTTTAATTAGAAGAAAAGAAATCTCTAGTCCTATAACTTTCCAAAGTTAAAATTAAACAAAATTAAATTTGTCAACAAGGTTAAGTGGGTTTGTGGTATTACTTGATAAGGCAGATGAACGGAAACCTATCTATATGTGTCAAGGTAGCAGTTTTGCCTGACTTGGTAGTGGTTCGAACCTGATAAGGGCCTAAAAAAATACAAGGAGTTTATCTATTGCAGAAATTGTGATCTCCAAAATAAAAACAATGTTTTTTTATATAATATCTATCCAGGGCACTGATTTTAGAGAAGCAACAGAAAGGCTGGCATGATTTAAAGGATTGTTCTGATGTTCTTGGGGGTGGGATAGCCAGTGGTTAGCGCATTCAACTTTGGATCAAGAGGTCTGGGGTTTGAATTCCAACAGCGTCTTGGCAACTCTTTCTGCAGTAGGTCAATGACCTCTTAACTCACTATTTCCTAAACAATAATGGGCTTCGGGCCTTAGCTCAATCATTTTTACTTAGACAATAACCTTTACGTAATACTAGCAGTCGTGAATAAGAGAAATTCTCTTGAAAGCGGTGTTAAACCCGAAATCACCTCACCTAACCTGCATGATGTTCTTGATCTGTTGACTGTCACCTGAGCATTTCTCAAAGACTGCGCTGAACTCTCCCTTTAAGATGTTGTCACAAGTCTACACATACAAGGTTATTACTTGCCTCCACCTAATAGATTTCTAGCGGCTATTTGTTCTCAATGGGTCACTCAAACACGAAGGACTTTTAGTCTATTTCCTCAGTAAACATTCTAGGATCTAGGTAAGACCTTCAAAGATTTTCGAAATGGCAATACTTTCTAAATATTGATTTTGTAGAAGGTCTCCCATATGCTTGAACCTTTGAAATTGGTTGACAAGAATGTGATGTTTATTTGGGTAGTTTGAAAAGTTACTGTTGTATAATGTACATTTGGTTTATAGTGTATTGATAGTATACTGTTTGTTTTACCTTGCTAAAAATAATTTTTATTCATCTCTATTTTAGTTACATCAAAATATTTTGGTTATCAAATGATATTTAATTGATTTGACAAAGATTGTAATCTTTACTTTTCATCTAATTTCATTAATTTGAAAAAAGTGTATTTATTAGTTATTGTTCAGTTCATTTGATAGCGCCCATTCTCTAGATTTAAAAAAGTTACACTCATGAGTATCAAAATCATAATCATTAATTGCTGCCATAAAATCATTAATATGAAAAGGTGTTGATACAAATTGATTTGAATTCCCCTGTATCAGGAAGGTTAGATAAAAGTTAGCACTGCATGGTTCTTAAATTTCCTTTTCCTCTGAAAATAGATCTCTATATTACAAAATTTAACTTCTAGATTGACCATCAAGGAAACAAAAATTCTACTTTTCACCTAAAATCCCCTTTTGAATGTTTCTGCTTCAATAGTTCCCCCTTTCAATCAAACACCATTGCACCCGGTGACCTCAGTAAAGTCATTGAACCCTACAAACAGGAGAATAAATTCACTCGCCCATGACACCTTTATCCCCTTACATTATCTTGTTATCTCATAGAGCCTTTGTAATAGAAATGATGGGTGTGATGTAAGTTTATTCCTTGACAACAGGCTATGCTCTGAAGAATATCTTACTCTTATCAGACTTTATAATATAAGACGTTGTGATGCTAGAAACTGTCAGGACATGGGTAACCAATGGCAACAGCTGTGGAAATCAGTAAAAACATTCTCTCCCCACTCAGGTAACTCAAGGCATATCTTCCTACACTAACTTCTGTTTTAACTCAATCACTTTCTGGGCCAGAAATGAAAAAGCCTGAAGGTATGCAATCAAAACTATTTGTTCAACCAGTGACTCCTTTTCAAAAGTATTTTTTCTCAAAGCATTGGTCTTTCTATATAATTTGGAAAATTCATTTGACTGCACTGTGGACACAAGTCTTCTTCACAGGACACAGTAACAATATGGCAACTGAATCATGGTATCGACCTCGTTTAGAACAAAGCTTTCAATGCAGGAGGTGATTTGACCAGCAGAAATAATCAGATAATATGTTGCATTAAATTTTTGATGCCATTGGGCCTTGGACCGTCTCCTAGGGCAGGGAATGTGGTAGCCAACATAAACAATGTAATGTATGATGTCATTGATGATGATAATGATGATGATTTTTATTGTGAAGATGAAGACGTCATGAAATGCCTGTTAAGTAAACAATAAATCCACTCATTAACAATTATCCTGTTGATCTCAGAATACTCTGGATTCCTGCATTTTAAATTTAAAAACAAAATATGCCCCTTTGTTGATAAGTTGTTTCTCCTTATATTTGTAGCCACTAATTGTTC
The DNA here is from genome assembly GCA_921293015.1 of Phorcus lineatus. NCBI lineage: Eukaryota > Metazoa > Mollusca > Gastropoda > Trochida > Trochidae > Phorcus > Phorcus lineatus. The sequence goes on along the minus strand of OV121088.1, from coordinate 23,446,585 downwards.
AGCAGTAAAAGGGTTGAAATGAGAAACAGGCTGATATAATGATGAAAGGACCCTGAAGGTAGTTCCTAATTGATGTGGTTTACTACCTAGTTATTTGTGCTTTAATTTGTTATTCTAAGGCAGTGTCTATTCCTTTTTAGTGTAATGAGAAAACTGTCTGTTGCTAAGCAACAAGACGCATGATGTGATGTTTATGGATTTCTGTCATAAATCTTAAGGCATTATCTTCAAAGTTATCAATAGTCCATCACTAAGAATGAATGTTCTGCAAATAAGATATGATTTCTTACTCAATGCCTCCTAATGACTTAATTAGATCTTTTTTTATGGGAAAAAAAGGAGAATAAAATGAAAGTCATGACATACAAAATAAACTTTAGAATGAGAACAGATGCAAAACATGGAGTCGTGTAGTATTTCTCCTTGTAAGTTTAGCAACATGTTCTCCTTTCATGAAAATGCTTACCACTTTCCATTGACTGATGTCAACAATTTAAACAAATATGGACATTTATATGATTTCCTGTTAGAAACAGGTTCTAAAACAAAATCATTTCTTTCATTCAAGTTTCACATCTTGTAAAACCTAAAATATCATGGTCCGAGTAGAGCCAGCAGAATTAGGTTATACTGCAAAGTTTTTTTCAGTGAATTTGTGAGTTTTTAGCCAATTTAGATTCACCTTTTTCAAAACCTGAATTATGTATCACCTTTGATTAATAGTCAGAGTATGGCTAACCAAATCAGATTTTACTTTAAAAATATTTTCATTTAAGATGAGACGTTTATCCAACCAGTTTTACACCTTCAGAATCCTGAAAGATCACTTCTAATACAGTCAGAGAATATCTAAAAAAAATCAGGTTTCATTGCAAAGATGTTTTTGGTGATTTGGCAGCCTTTTGCCCCACAAGTGTCACCTTTTTCAAAATCTGGAAAAAAAAACTTTTCGACAGTTAGAGTAAAGATAACAGAAAAAGGTTTTACTGCAAAGATGTTTTCAGTGATGTTGCAGCCTTTTGCCCAACAAGTGTCACCTTTTTCAAAACCTGGAAAAAAAACTTTTCGACAGTTAGAGTAAAGATAACAGAAAAAGGTTTTACTGCAAAGATGTTTTCAGTGAAGATGAGGCTTTTATTAAAAAAGTTCTTCAGAAACCTTGATGTTTCACTTCTAATATAATCAGAGTTTATCTAACAGAATCAGATTTTACTACAAAGATGTTCTAAGTGGTTCTTGGGCTTTCATCCAACCAGTTTGACAACTTTGGGAACCGTAAGTATGTGGTACCTGAAGATGAAACTTGTTTATTATTATGCTAGGTGTGTTTTTGATGTGAGAACACTTAACTTGGATATCATAGCTATTTGCATAGAATGTCTTTGTTCTTGGATGGTCAGTACTAAAAGTGACACAGGATGACCGATGGAACTGACCTAACTATCTATGAATAGCCCAGAGATCATGTAACTGTCTCTCTGGCAAGTTCTAGGCTAGTTGAGAGGAAATCTTGCATGACTTCAGGTTGTGTGTGGAAGGTTTCTGTGGTTTTTGGCTACGTTTAATGGTATATGTTGTGATTTGAGTTCATTTGGCGTCTGAGATGGAAAGCAGTAAGTATGACCTGTCTTTCAAGCTTGTTGTAGGCTAAATAAGAGGGTATCTTGCATGACTTCGGGTTGTGTGTTTAATTTTGTTGTTGTTCCAACTTTTGATAATATTTGCTGTATTTTAAGTCCTTTTGGCCTAAGAGATCTGATTGAAAGCTCTTGTGACATGAAACTGTCATTTCGGCCTGTGTTAGGTAAGATGAGAGGATATCTCGCATGACTTCATGTAGTGTGTTGAGGGTTCTGTGTTTTTTTTGTACCTTTGATATTATGCAGTGATTTTAGATCATTTTGCCTCCGACATCGAAAGCCCTTGTGACATGTAATTGTCTTTCTTACTTGTGGTGCAGAAGATAAGAGGATATTTTTATCTTGCATGACTTAGGTAGTATGTGGAGAGTTTGTGTGTTTTTTGGCTACTTTTGATAATGTGTTATTTTTTTTAGTTTATTTGGTCTCCGAGATCGGTAGTGCTTATAAAATTGCTTATGATCATTTTTTTTCTGTCATCTGTAATGGGTAATTTATTTTCCCTTCAATCCAAATTGGTGTATTTTGTGTATTTTCTCCTTGAAAATTCTTTTTTAAATATTTTATTTTGAATTTTAAAAAAAATTTGATGATGGACTTTGGATACAGTGCAATTCTTTTCCAAAATGTGTATATTTTTGCAAGATTTTGTTGACATTTGTGTATTACCATTGTCTGTTTACTCTTGGCAAGAAAAAAATGTCTTGCTGGCTTTGACATTTATTTAAACCAGTAAGAAAAGTAAGCAGGAGCTCCTAATTAGCATCTACTTTGAATACTTTCGTTTAGCTCATTATGTGAAACGGTTCCATCAATAAGACGAGTGAATTTTATTGATTAACACAATTAGCTTCTAAAGCAACTCTGTAGATAACAATGATGATGGTTATGTTGTAAGTTGGATCAATTTTGAAGAATAATGTCCTTAATTTAAAACAACAGACATGTTGAAAGGCAAAATTAGGCAATGGGATAATGGGAATAATGAGATTCTGATTTTCAGCTTCTCTTCATATGTCTTTGACAGATAGAGCTATCAACAAGAGTTCTAAAAGGAAATGAATTAAATGAATTGAATATTATTGTTGATTATTGAAATTCACTAAAAAAAACCCAGCAGGGCTATGAAATTTGTGTAATGATTGATTTTACCTAATATTGATACTTCTTGCTAAGCTGTTAACTACGTAAGCTAATCTCCCTCCAACCCCCCACAAAAAATCTAGAGATCTTCGGAAAATAGAGAAGGCCTATGACTTATTTGGTTTTTATTTTACAGAGAAAATCTCTGGCAATTATCTTACAGTGCAAGTTCAAACAGTTCAACAAGCAGCCCTGTGATTAATAAACCTTTTAAAACACCTGGTTTGGGCAATGATAGATTTGCAAGCAGATACTGTCATGAAACTAATCATATCATATCAAATGGATTATCACTGTCATCATAAACATGGCCTACCTTATATACATACAAGAACTTGTCAGAGTGTATCTATATAAATATCCACACAAGGACCCTTTTGATTTGAATACAGCCCCTACTATGAATTATATCCTGAATTAATTACAAGGATTATGATTATGCATGGTTGGGCCAATTTCTCTTTAGATACCAGCCCCAACCATGAATATCAATGCAAACAATGGTCAAGGGGTTTGAATTATCATTGTTTTCAGTCTGGTTGTATCGAAGGACATGCATGCTTGATGTCAAAGTTCAGTGAGTATTGTTGTAATTGCGGTAACAGGTCATTCAAAGTTTATAGCCTTGCTCTGTAGGTAACTCTGACGATTAGTTTTTCAAGTTCAAAGGCTACAGACTTGGATGATGAGTTGAAGTGACATCTGGAAAAGAGGTTAATTTTGTTTTTAATTATTTGTTGACTTCATGCCAGAGTTTAGATCAACAATTAGTCATCTAAATAACAAAATACAATCTAAAAATTATTTTTTTGACTGATTAATGTGATTTTAAGTTCACTTAAATGTTTAACTGTACAAGCAAAAATCTATGAGAAAGTCATTGCTTCTATCATAACTATTCTTATTGCTTAAAAGACAATGTCCCACTTAAGAACATTTTTATGAAACAAGTGAGTGGTTTGGTAACTGACGAACAAAAGTGAATGATAAACCAGTTCCATCCACAAGGTTAATAAATATGTTATTCAATGGGACAGAGAAAGTTTTTGTACTAGTGTGTTATCTATAACTTTCTTTTAAAATCTGACTAAATTGCCAAATAACGCTCATTTGCACCAAAACCAACGTTGCTAACATGTAATATTTTATGATTATGGTGTCTCGTTTATAGATCATATGTTACCACATAATGTGTTATTTGTAAATTAGTAAACAGTGATATTTTCATTAGAAGAGTCATAATCTTTTTACCATATGAAAAGTATTACTGCTCTACTTAAGAGCAACCAAGGGTAATTGTAAGTAAAATGTTTGTTTTACTTATAGTTCATCTTATTACACCATATTTGACCTATTATATATTTACAGGAGACCATTTCATGATGTAAAAACAAATCCTACGATGAAACTAATTAGAATAATGTTTTCATTAAAATTTGTTTCAATTGACATATATTTATATAGTACTTAATAGATATATTCAAATTTTTCCGCTTTATCACATCTACCAAAAAGGAAATTATATTGATAAATCTATTCTGAAGTGAGACATCTGTATAATTATGATATATGAATATACAAACAGACATATGGTGCATTAATATTCAGCTTTGATATTCATAGATATGATAAACTCTACTCCATCTCATATCTTGTATTTCTAGATGTAGTCAATTAGCACATGATAAATTTGGAAACAGGTTTATTTGTTATGAATAATTTTGAATCCCATTAATGGAAAAAACGTCGTATGATTATCTTAGTAATGATCAAAGCTAATGCATTCTATGTATGTGAAAAAGATATAGAGACCCATCTAATCCATTTAGTATAATTTTCAGACGGAGAATTTTATAAAAAAACCAAAATGAAAATATTCAAATAAGTCAATAAAAAGAGTCTGAAAAATGTATTTACCAAGTTTGATTGAGACACTCAAATCCATTTTCTTAATCAAATGATCAAAAGGTGTTCACACTTAAATGGTTACATGCTTTTTTCCCTTTGTATGTGGAAATTATTATATATGACTACACATAATTGGATTGAGTTAAGAGATTTTGACCCTCTGAGAAAAACATTTTGCATTTAAACTCATGTTTATTCAGCGAAAGTGTTAGAAACTAATGTGCTGAATGGCCTTTAGAGTAATATTTGATAATAGATGAAATTTAACTTCATAGTTTTTTTCAAAGTCAGACAGATATCTTGATACGAGCGTACAAATTTTTTTAAAAAGGAAAATTTGATGTGATCTAAGTTAAGAAATCACAAAGTTGCATATCACTGTTAACGATTCTCACTTTACAAAGTGAGAGGTAGATTTATTAATAACCTCAATAAAATCTGTCACTCACAGCTACTCAAGTGCCATTCATCCAAGCTGTCAATGAGACGATTTCATTGGCTCAAGCTGTCCATTTCGACAATTTGATTGGCTTGTTTGCCAGACTAGGACAATAAGCACACATGTCCCCTGCTTGCTTTAGGCAGACAGATGGGCTATATAGCAGTTCCCAACACATGCAACGGTTAGTGGCTTAATTTGCTACTGGGCGACCATAGCCTATTTGGGTAAGCAATTCTCTAGAGGTGTTTCTGCCATGCATAGACATATTTTCATATCAACTTTTACTTTTCAAAAGTGCTAAGATGTAATGTTTCTGACTTCTCTAAAAAAAATGGAGTTACTTGCCTGTGATTTTGATATCAATAATCTCGGTTTTCCAAATTTTTTGTGGGTTTACTGGCAAAAATTTTATTTTATGTTGAATGCACAATCTAGCTAATTAGTTTTTGCAGTAATATTGATAAATGTTGTGCTTTGATAGGAATAAATACACTTATTTACTGTTAATTTTACTTGTTATGCTAATTTTGAGCTATATACATGTGATTATCCTTACTTCATTTATGTTCCTGCCATTTAAAAGGTAGATTGGATAGTCCATAGGAATTGTACCCCTATTTGAAACCCGGGACCAGTGGCACTCATATAGAAAGAAACCGAGCCTGACACAACTTCAGTCATGTGGTGTAAACATTTGAACTGGAAATATCAATACCTCTCCACCAGGAAGCATGAGTGTGACGGCCCAGTTGCATATTTACGAAAACGTAGAACATGAGAACCATTCTACCGTAGCATGCATATACTGTGTAACGTAGCCCATGCTGTGAGATTAGTTGTAGTCAGGGGGATAAAAGCTCCGCAGTTCAGTCCATGCATACATGCTTCCGTAAATCTGCTAGTCTGAAATTGTGGTTGGAGCAGAACTCAAAAACTAAGAAATAACCTTGAAAGATATATAACTTTGAAATTTCAGATTTGGAATGGATTTTATCTATGAGATGGTGATGGTGTTGTACCTTTTGGGATTACAACACCTGCTGCTAAATGTTATTAAAATTTATATCAATAACTAACATTGATTGTTACAAATAGTTATCCCATTACAATAATATACTTGACAAATAATTGCTTGTTTAAGAAATATATGTTGTATGTTTTAGGTCAGTCATCATAAACCAGACTTTACTCAATTCTCCAATCTGTGTACATTACATCTGGAACCAAATTGAAATACTTTGTGAGGGATGTTTAAATTTCAGAAACAATACAAAGTCAAATTATACTGTACAAACGTATTGCACGGGTGCACATATGATACATTTGACACAAAAAATGAAAAATTAAATTTTTTACTAGAAGATTTATATGGCTATGAAAAATCATGCAAGTATGATAAATAGCTTAAAGTATTTCCAATGTGATGTTTTGCTATTTTTAGTATGACTATATTTATGTTGCCCATTGACAGTGATATCTGATTCACAGTAGAATATTTTTTAGATTCTGTGCCTTGTTATTTTTTATGTTGAGTTTATTGTTAGTTTTATGGCAACGCATAAAAGATGAAGGTAAAAACAATCACAAAAAGACAAAATAGTTTTCAGTTTGCTATAAAATCATGGAGTTATAATACAAAGTATTTTACTCAACCGAACGGTAATGTCGTTATGAAATTGATGTTTTTTACCATTGAAATATTGCTTAGAATTTTTACTGTGTTATACACTCAGGTCACAGAACTGGTTTTGTGATTTATGGATCGAAAGAACAATTTGATGGATTTTGTTGAAAGTTACAACTTTATCTGGAAAACATACCTTTTTAAAACAAAATTATTGGAAAGATTTTCTACAACATCATGCCAATCCATACCTTCAAGAAAACTGAAGAATTATGAATTAGGTAAACAAATTATTTTAGGTAACTATTTCAGGAGATGAATTAACCAAGTTGTGAATTATGTACAAGAAAGTTCATTTTGCAGTGAGTAATCAATATTCAAACCAAAAATAACTCTGACACTGAAGATGATGTTATCTGAAAAGTCTTTGAAATTGAGGCAAGTCTTTGATAAAATCAAGAGGGAATTAGTTAGTGTCAGACTATGTCTGTTTATTTTTCCTTCAAACAAGCATAGATGGGACTTTTAATGGATTACACCACATTGTGTTAATGTGAAATCTTCGGGTAATAATTTTCCTTAGGACGAAACATGACTAACTTCGGCAATTTTTCAATCATTAGTTGTTAAGGTTTTATTGTTCATTCAAAATATCTTTGGACTATTGGTATGATTGGGGGATTGAGTGTTGTTTTCTATGTGGCAAGGTGAGGTGAAAAATGCTTTGGCTAGTGGGATATCCCCAGAGTTCAATGGGTAGACTGTATGACTCAATCTCACCCAGAGGTCTGGGGTTTTAATCTTGCCATATAATATATTGATAATATTTGTATGGCAGAATGTTTAAAATAATCATTATCCATTCATTTGCGATCAAGAGACAAATCATGACTGTACAAACATTCATTATGATTATATTCCTTCAAGACATCTCATGCTCATCCCAAAATGTCAAATACATATGGCAACTATCTGAATTAAATGCAAATCAAACAACATCCATGTGTGTGTGTGTGCAAAAGCCAAAAAAACATTAATTTGCATGAATTCTAGTTATATAACCTTTATTAATATAATATTATCAACTTAAATTGAATTTTTTCCTGCTTAGATAAGTTTCTAAGACAACTTTTTAATAATTGACATGCTTTATCATCTAGTTTTCAATCAGCCTTTATAATATCCCTCTACCGAACCAATTGGCATTAAAATTATAATTTTTAGCAACAGTCAGTGCTGTTAGATAAAAATGACACCATTCCTAAAGTTTGGCATATGTTAAATTACTCTTACAACTCACAAGTGTCTCTTGAAAATAAGCATAACTTTTACAATGAAGGAATCTTCATTGTAAAAGTCCTGAATATTTTTTTGAATATTAAAATTATTAATTATCTTTAAACAAATTGAAATAAATTCAGCTGTTCAGATATTGGTGACGAAATTTTGCAATTTGTCCAAAGAAACATTTTTTTAAAACAGGGCCAGAGGGCTATGACTAGTGAGTATTTTACCAAATCATTGAAATCTTGTGACCCCTGTCTGAGTGACAGGACATGTCCAATTTGTGCTACCCTTCAATTATGTTCTTCGAAAGCGTAATTTTTTCCACCCGAAATTACGATTAAACTTGAGCCTGGTTTTGTATGATTTCAATTATTAAATGATTAAATTTAAGACATAATCTTTAAAAATATTTTGCCAAGACAAGATATTGATCACCAAAATTGGGCTGTTTGTTTACGCAGAGATCATGTGTTTATCCAAAACCAACACAAGGGTTAGTGTACTGATAATTAGGGTCTAACTGCCAATCACATTGTTTTCTTGCAAGTTCTGGCAGAATATTCTAAATAATCATTATCTCCAAAACAAAACATAGCCAATTTTGACTGTCTTTCAACCATTGTTTGGAAAAGGGCTTAACTGCTTCATACTAATGCCAAGGATTTGAGATTTTACAACAGATTGGTTTTGTACGGAGGAGACTTTGAAATAATCATTATCTTTAAGACTAGACTTAGCTAGCTGTGGCCCTCTTTCGATCACTGTTTTACTGAAGTGTCATTCTGCTCATCCAAGATAAACACTGCAGACTAGTGCAAACAATTGGGAGGGTTACACGCTAAACTCTGGCCATTTGGAAAAAAAGACTTTAAATTCATAATTGTCTTTGTGACTATATATTGCCAATTCCTCCCTCTTCACATACTAGTGATGAAGACCAATTGTTATATAGTATTGCCACAAAAATGGTTTTCATTCAAAACAAAGACTTTAATGATTAGAGTTGTAATGATATATCGTATTATCGAGAATCGTGATTCTTAATCCTACGATATACTGATCATGATACAGTCCCTGTATTTAGAATTGTTTATATATTATGAAAATCAAATGTTTGTCAATAGATAAACCTTCATTTTGTTGATTGTTGAAAATCCTTGAAAATAGTGTATCGTGACATGTATCTAATTGTACTGTTATGAGATATTGTGAAATGCATCGTATACTAAGTGAAATGTCTGTATAGTCACAACTCTACTAAATATCAGTGTTGAACAGAGGGTTTTACATTGTTTCTTATATTTGTTGTTATGAATACATACAAAATCTTTCAAATAACCAGGATAAAATTTAGCCAATTTATGTTCATCTATGAATCAATGACTTGTCATTGTGTTCATCTAAGATGTTTATGAACCATTGGGGATGGAGCTCCGTTGTTAGACTGTCTGCTGTCAGATGGGGGTTTGATTCCAATTTCAGGCATACTATAAGATAGGGTTGTTGCTTCTTTGCTTGAAACTAGGAATAACAAAGAAAGAACATCTACCTTACTGACGCTGGTAGAGACTAGCTGACATGTACGAATTGCACAAAATAGTATGCCAATGGAAAATAAAGAGTTTATGATCATTATCATATGAATCAAATAATGGATCGTGATGAGACAACCAAATTCCTGCATGACAATCTTAACAACGATAAAAGTTCTGTACAACTTCTACTCAACCATGAATTATCAACGGCATGTGAAAAACATGATCGCGGGTTAGAATTACCCTCAGGGTTGTGTTAGTCTACTGCAGGCTCATAATTACATTACGAGACAAGTGAACATGCAAATTAAGACGTGTTAGTTTGTTTCTGTCGGTATTTGGTTACAGCCTCAGTAATGAATGTTGCCTGTCTGATCTGTTGAGCATGACAGATTTTGTCGGCGAAAGGGAAGTATTTTCAGATATAAGCCTTGTCATTTGATATTTAACAGTTTGCCTAACAAGGAATTATAATGGACCCATACTAATTGTTTTGGCTGGTCTAAAACATTTACACTAAGTAACACAGTAACTGTGTTAGTATCTTCCCGGAGTAAACTAGAAATGAAAATTGTGCTCAGTGGAAATATTTTTCAAATAGAATTATATTTATACCAAAAAGGCACTTGTGTTCTGCTAAAAATGATCATAATAAATAATGATTAAAAGGAAAAGGATAAAAAGGGTGCTTTTAGAATTCCGTTATTTGGTACTTTCTGATTACAAAGGTTAAAAGGGGCAGACTATATTTTTTAATCAAAATAATAAATTTTACACAAACATACTATGGTTGATCTAGCTATGTACTTCCATACCCTTACCTGTCATGGTTAAAAGGCGTTCACACAAAAATGGCCGTAAGTTTTTTTTTTGACACTTGATTTTTTCGTCTACGACTGCAGGTGATCAGCTTGACCAATGAGATGTTTTAACCCTCTGAACTAATGTTTATGGGAGAAAATTCGAAGAAGAAAATCTTTAAAAAAAACATGCTACTGCCCCGTTAAGATCAATGTCATTTGGGTTTGACCTCAATATATTAAGAGCATGTATTTAGCAGGTAGAAAGTTTCCTAACTGGACATCATTCTCTCGTTATAACAATAACTGTCAAGTTAGTATTCTCAAAATGCTGAAATTTGTAATAGAGGGGTTTTCTTTGAAATGGACACTAGTTTTATCAGTTGTGGTATTTATGGGACTGTATGTATCTGGCTAATGAGGGCATTATAGGCCTTGCAGTTTGAGCTTAAAACAACATGAATCCTATTTGTCGTCAATGAAGCTGTAAAGATTTATCAAAGGTAGACAAAAGACAATTTGTCAATTGTTTGTTCAAATATTTGTCTGTCCTTGATAATAACCAGTTCCATCAATGTCATGATCTCCCGTATTGACACCGATATGTGACGGTTTATATTGATATCAATAACAGTATGAAATACCGGTAGACATGTCATCAATCATGTTTGTTTTGACAGACTCATGAAGCAATGTGTCAAAGCTTGATGCCATAACTTCTTGAAATAGAAAAAAAATATATTTCAAGAGAAAAAGTACTATCATAAATTTCCTGAAATTGACGAGTAAAGTGTCACGTAACAGCAATCAATCTTTCAAGACATACTCAACCTTATCCAAGGGCACTGGATCATAACTCCACACATAATTACATGATAAATATTGGATTGATAGCATAACTTAACTTAACACTTTCTTCTCGGACCTTGACTTAGTTTCTATGTATCTAGATTTGAGACATACTTTGAAAAACAGATTGATAGTATATTCATAAATATAATTTTTTTAAACTATACCTACTTATGTATATTTTAAGAGGAAGATTTAGATAATGAAGTATCAAATTTAAATATTTTCATGAATTTTCTTTCTACAAAAAGTAATTACCAAGTGACTTTAAGTCATTTCGAGAAATGAATGTATAGGCTAATAAGGTAATAATAATGTGATAATGTGGATATGTGTATGGCGCCTTTTCAAGGTTCAAGGACATGCTCAAAGCGCTACCTACATCATTACCCTGAGGGAAGTGTACTTTCAAAGCAGCTACTGAGCTGTGCACAACCGTATAGCTCCGTACATCCCTATATTCAAGTACCCATTTAAACAGCTGGGTATCAATCAAATTGGGTTTAAAACATGTCATTAATGTTTTAAATTTCCATCATAATGAAAATACTGCGTTTTGTATCAATATGGTTATCATAATTTATTTTTTGACCTAATTTAGTACCAACTTGATTATGTATAGTTTCATCTTTGCCAGAAACAATATCATAATTCACCCCATGCATTAAATATCATGGTACCAACCTGATCACCAGCTTCTATTGCCAGGAATAATGTCATTAGTCACCCCATGCATTACCTATCATGGTACCAACCTGATCACCAGCTTCTATTGCCAGGAATAATGTCATTAGTCACCCCATGCATTACCTATCATGGTACCAACCTGATCACCAGCTTCTATTGCCAGGAATAATGTCATTAGTCACCCCATGCATTACCTATCATGGTACCAACCTGATCACCAGCTTCTATTGCCAGGAATAATGTCATTAGTCACCCCATGCATTACCTATCATGGTACCAACCTGATCACCAGCTTCTATTGCCAGGAATAATGTCATTAGTCACCCCATGCATTACCTATCATGGTACCAACCTGATCACCAGCTTCTATTGCCAGGAATAATGTCATTAGTCACCCCATGCATTACCTATCATGGTACCAACCTGATCACCAGCTTCTATTGCCAGGAATAATGTCATTAGTCACCCCATGCATTACCTATCATGGTACCAACTTCATCACCAGCTTCTATTGCCAGGAATAATGTCATTAGTCACCCCATGCATTACCTATCATGGTACCAACTTCATCACCAGCTTCTATTGCCAGGAATAATGTCATTAGTCACCCCATGCATTACCTATCATGGTACCAACTTCATCACCAGCTTCTATTGCCAGGAATAATGTCATTAGTCACCCCATGCATTACCTATCATGGTACCAACTTCATCACCAGCTTCTATTGCCAGGAATAATGTCATTAGTCACCCCATGCATTACCTATCATGGTACCAACTTCATCACCAGCTTCTATTGCCAGGAATAATGTCATTATTCACCCCATGCATTGTGAACTATTATGGTATAAAGTGGATCATCTACTTTTCTTGCCAGAAATAATATCATTCTGTCATCCATGTTACCAATCACAATCCCAAAGCTTATTCTATTGCCAGGAATGAAATTCTATCATCCATGAGTGATGAAGTATTATGGTACCTACTGGATGACCTATTTCTATTGCCAGGAAAAATATCATTCTTTCACCCATGTGACCAGTCATGGTTCCACCATAATGACCCACTCCCATTGCCAGGAACGATAGCAGTTAAGCAGCCAAGCATCACAAGTTAGACATGAGGTAGACATTGTGTCAATTGTCTTGTTACCTGGTGTTAAGTGACTCTATCAGTGTTATTTATCATACCATATTTAATATGTCTCTGTGTCTTTTCCAGACTAGTCCCATCATGCCATAAACACGAATATCGTCATGGTCAACCAACAGCCAGGTCAGAATGAGGTTGTCAAATGCGTCGTTGTGGGAGATTCCGGGGTCGGTAAAACATGTCTGATCTGTGCTTGGGCTTGTGGAACAAAATACGATCTTCCTCATCTTGTCAAAACCCACGTAGCTACAGTTTGGGCCATCGACCACTACCAACATGACAGAGAGGTAAGTCGCCATGACAACAGTAATAAATAACCTCTTAACAAGTTTGATAAGTTGTTAAGGTATACTGCCAAGAGGAAAGAATAATTTCCAACTCCAGAAAATCCAGGAATTTAAAAAGGTTGGGTTGCTGCATGAACTATTAGAACTCTTCTCCTCAATGCATCTCTGGATCTGCAAGCAAATAACTTCTAAACCAGGCAAAGTTTTAGTCTCATGCTCAACTTCCCACTGTGGCAAAGTTTGACATCTTCTTTGGATTTCTTCTAGTTCCCTTAGTTCCCGTTTCTCAATTTCTGTTGATGATTTTGGCTTTCGTGTATACAGAATTGGATAACATGATTGCGGTGTTATTAGACCATCTGAGCTCAGAGTTAATACAGATTTTACGAGTTGCAAAAGGGGCCACAAAATTTGTTTTCAACAAACAAAATGATATCTCATTCCATGACTTGCAACGAATTGAGAAATTTCATTTTCTGACCACAAGCCTTGCCTTCTTCTTTAAAAAATCCATGTCTCTTATACAATATAAATTAAGTTATTCCCATTCGTTTATTAGATTTATGTTTCTTGATAAAGAAAAATGAATAAAATGAAAGGTCCAGAAACAATTACATAGGTTCCTGAAACTTTTGGCATGAAGCTAAATAGGCGTAAAGAAAGGGGAATCTATTCTAGCCATAAAGAAGTTGACAATCCATGTAACTCTTCTTTGTTGGAGGAAAATAAATCATTGATCCCGGCAAGTGCCATGAACTGTTGATATCCCATGGCAACATGTTGAATATTTCCTCTGATAAATCGAAAGCAATAATATTTATCTTGCATCTTTGATCACGGTATGTCAATATTTCTTACACTGAGGTTAGCAACGATTTATCTTCATTAACATAGCTATTCCATCCATCATACGAAGCCCTGGGCAGAAGCTGAGGTATATGCTCACATACGGATAGGAGTGCAGACATTGTTGTCAACTTTGATCTTTACACATAAGACCTTCTGAAGAATATAGTTCAAATAAAACATTTCTTTCATATGTATATCTTTCCAAAATTATGTACATGAAAGAAAAGAAGGGAGGCATATATCTCAAAATAAGATAGAGGGTCATCGGGCAAAATAAGATCAAATCAATTTCTGAAAAGTGGGGTACGTTCAAAACAGATCAATTTTGCACAATGCTTACTGCATATGATAGAAATCTAGCTCATCTGGCCTGAAAGGCCAAATCATATAGCATGGCATGCTGTCCGGTGTCTCTCCGTTCATCCGTAAACTTTTCAGTATTTCATCTCCTTCTCAAGAACCATTGACTCAAGAATTCTGAAATCCTGTGTTCAGACTCCTAGTGAGGTTTTTGATTTATAGATTTGATTTTTTACCCCATATAAGACCACAAGGACCTCACCTTAAGAACCTATTTTCATCTTTTTTTCCAAAGCAAAAGGTTTTGAAATTTGAAACCTTGTGTAAATTAAAAATTTTGTAATAAATTTTGTAAGGCTCCTAGCTGATGCTGTTTCTAATTCTATAAGATTGAAAAATTTGAAAGCTTAATATGTTTAGACTCTTTAGCTTGGGGATTATGATTTATGAATTACAGATATGGGGATCAATGACCCAAAATAAGGGCCACAGCACCACAGCCTTTTAAATCTATTTTTATTTTCTCCAGAAGCAAGAGTCCTAGAAAGCTGAAACCTTGGGATTATAATTCCTAGATTTGTTGATCCTGTGGCGCCTCACATTGAGACCCTGTGACAGTGTATTTTAGAGAGCCTGATGAGCTACAGAGCCAATGGCTCTTTTTTAAAGATAAGATAAAGAGTATACTTGAATGAACCAAATTTTCAACGATAGAAGTTTGTACTGTTATCACATAACAGATATGAACTTTATATTTTTTTATGTATGAATTTATTTACCATGCTATGTCTGTTACATATTATTAAGTATTCATAATATTGTGAGAATTCATATTTCTATTGAAAATAAGAAAAGTTTATTATTCATAACTGACTATCATCTACATAACCCCAGCTGAGCTTAATTTCTTTAGAAAGTTGAACACTCCAGGACAGTAGACTGCTTTCATAACTCTTTCAATAATTCAGTGGACCCAAGATTTTGAATTAGGATCAATCAAACTTGCTCCTGGTATTATAATTATATATAAACTTTCGGTGGACTTTTCTTATCTCTTCTACTCCAGTTGAAATTTGCTCATATTTGTGATTTGTCAGTCAAAACATGAACTTTTAACACTTTCAACTCTGACCATATTATATTTCAGTGTACATTTGAATTAAATCTTTTTATTGACTTGGTTAAAAAAGTTGAGATGATATTATAGATTTATGTTTCAGCCAGTTTTGCTTTAGATGCTGCATTTGTATTTGTGCAGTGGTTGGAAATTTAGTAAGAGTATTTTTTTGTCAATTGAATAATAATTAACTTCTGTGTTTTGAAAACATTTTCTTATTGCTTTGAGGCATTGTGTAAGTTGATGAAATCTCTGCTATAAATGTGTCTGTTCGACTTGTGGTTTTGACATGCTGACGGAGATACGACAAACAATGAAACAAGATCCATATATCTAGCTTGAATAAGAAACCTTGTCTGTATCACAAGTGTTAAAACCCTTTCAAGCATTTATTAAATCATCAGTACTGTAGTAAACTAAATATATGCTCTGTATATCTCTAACCCAAATATGAATGTCCCTGTTAAGCATTTTAACCAAGAACAACTAGTAGATCCATGATATTTTGAGCTTGTATATCCATAATCATCCAGAAATAGATCTGGAGGAGGGGGTGGGGGGTGTAGGAGGAGAGAGTGGTTTCATGGTGTTCTATAGAAAAATAGTAGGTGTGAAAAACAAAGCCCCAGGTTGACCCCAACCACTTAAGAGAGATGACTCTCTACATTCTTAACAATGATGTACAAACTTGCCTCCTTATGACACTTGTTTTTGTAAGGTGCAGATACATTTGCATGGTCATTGACATGGTTGATATGATTTAGATTTTATGATTTATTTACCTAATTTAAAGGGGCACAGAGTATGTCTTTAGAGTCAAATATGTCAAACTTCATAAAGGTGTTATTTTATCGAGAAGTTTTGGTTGTTTCAGAAAATAAAAACAATAAACTGTTTATAGTCGTGATTTGTGATCGAAAATTGGACAGTGGCGCTCGCCATTGACTCAAACGTATATTTGGAAATTTAGTTATAGCAGACACAAAGACAAACAGTGGTTGGTAGTGTTGAGTAGATCATTTAACTGATATACACACTGATTGGACACAGAATATCGAAGTTTTCTAGGGCTGTTTACAGATTAGAATTGGAAACAAGAAAATATTATAATTTTGGCGTTTTAGAGATAAATATGGGAGTTTAGGGAGGAAGTTTTAACCTAACTCATAAGGTAATTTGGCTCTGACTAAATCCACATAAAAATCATGAAACATACTCTGTGTCACTTTAAGGGGCTCTCATGCTTTGAAATTGTAACTTGGTCTTATCAGGGAGGGGCTTTTATTCTGAAAATTACGGTAGCTCGAAATACTGCTTTGTGGTAAATAACAAGATCTGTAAACTCATTACAATAACTCATACCCCCTTGACAAGAAGATCTATTTCTACACCTGTATGTATAAAGAAAGAAAAGAAATTATCTGTAATCTATATGATATGTCTGCAATGTGATATTTTATCAGATCATATTGGTAATGTCTGTTTTCAAGGAAGGTATTTATACTTGTCATTGTTTACGACCTAACATCTTCATTAACCCTGTACCTTCTTCCTGTAAATTGATCACCCAGAACAACTTGGCTCTAATTGAGAAGACTTAATCAGTAATGTATGTTAGTAAATATAACTTGAGTATGATATCATATACCACCTGCCATGTTCTTCCTATTGTCAAGGCAGATAATTTGTGCTCTGCTTTTTGCCAACCACTAGAAAATATTGATCACAAGCAGAATTTCTGCAAAAGAAATCTAAACCAAAACTGTTTAGCTTGGCCAAGAATTATGATACTTTTTGATAACAAAATTCATCTAAAGAACTCTGAATTCAAATTGAAAATAATAAACGACATGTTCTTTGATTGATGTATATCAAAATGATACTGTCTGAAGAAAAAAGAATAATGCATGCTTTGTAAAATACAAAATAATTTTAATGTGTTGATAGTGCCTAATTAATCTTGGTGAATTTACAAGAATTATAGTACAGGTCCCTTAACAATGGGAATAAACTGTGATTAACTTCGGATTATCAGGTATCATTATTCATATTGTCATGGAATTTTCAGGCATATCAGAAAAGACTAAACAAGCCTTGAAGTTCTCTTCAAAAATTCTTTTTAAGCAAATAAAAAATCTCTTTGATCACAATTAAGTGGACTTAATAAAAGATCACTTTAACAATCCTTGATGTATATTTGAGACTATCGTTTTTTATATAAAGGTAAACCCATTTTTGCTTGATTCACAGAATCTGGCAAATGATTTTGAAAAATTAAGAACAAATTTAGAATCCCTCTCAACGTAGAATTTTGCCAAATGTAAGTAAAACAAAATGAAAAGGGTGTCTAGATTAGTCAGTTTGAAAACTTTAAGAATACTTTCATTTACTTTTGATAAAAGTATATTTTCCCAATTAAATGTCATCAAACATTTTGACCTACAAAATAGTTGATTAATTTTGTCTGGCCTTAATACAAAGATGATGATTCTTTGTCCAGGTAGTCAAAACGGTACAGGTGACTTAACGAAGCTTGTTTGTAAACACTGGTCGAGACAGGTGTAAAACATGATGTTAAACCAAGAACATTTACATACCTTCAGGCGCTTTTGAAATGAATATAGATTTATGAGGACAGGCTGTGAGATTTATAAGTGTCAAAGGTGAATATTTTGGACCAATTTTGACAGTAACAGTCATAGAAATATTTCTCTTAAGCTGTGTTTGGAGGACTTCCCCTGACATTCCATTTATAAGCTTACAAGATTGTTTGAGGTTCATTTGAAATGTCCATTTGAGTGATAAAACCTTGTCAGAACATGTACTTTAAAGGGGCCACAACTTGGCATGTTGTTATATTATTGTGACAGATTTTGGGTTGAAAAAGGACAGATTGCCTTGTACTTTATGTTGGCAAATATCTTAATGGAGTTATGGTGAAGATAGATCTTGTGGAGCTAAATATTGTGAAGTAATTTTCATTATTTTTAATTCAATTTTTACCCCCACTATATTAACAAAATCTATTTTCAAATTCTTAATTCAACTTATCTTTAAACATATTAGTCCTGTCTTGAAATTTCTATTAAGGTTACTAGGTCATTGGTTTAATAACCGATTTTTGGCTGATGTAGGTAATCTAGGGTTTAAGAGATCTTTCAGGAATTTCTGCTGTTAGAGGATAAAGTTATGACATATTTCCTGCTTAAGCCTTAAGCATATTGGTTTGACACAGTAGGTTGTGTGGTTGACAGCTGTCAGTGTGTGCTGAGTTCAAAGGAACCTGGAGAGGTGGTGTGAATCACTTGACGACAAAAAACACCTGCCTAAAATAAAAAAAGGATATGTAAATCACTCAGGGATAACATAACAGATGTTTTCTTTGTTTCACAGCCTATCTGTCATGAAGAGGAGAATTTCACTTCATCACATCATTATTTTTTTTCATCATGATTAGCCAAGTCAAAATGTCACAAATGGAAATGAATTTAATAATCTTGATAATCATTAGAAGGATAATTGTACTTTTGGTATATGTGTCTAATGCTTTTATATAAAATTTTAGGAATAAAGAAACAAAATATGATATTTAGAAGTTTCTGAAATAACTTGAGTTTGGTTATATTCACGTCTTGTCATTTGTCCTGCATGGATGTGTGGTCGACAGGTTCTTCACTGTTTCTGTGTATGTTTCAGGTATTGGAGAGATCATGGTGTGAAGTAGACGGAGTGCGTGTTTCTCTACGACTCTGGGACACATTCGGTTACCATGACAAAGACCGCGGATTTGCCTATAGGGGGTCAGTAGTTGTAGGAATTACAGATTGATCTATTTGCTAAAGTTGAAGATTCATAATAATCATTCTCATTATTTCACATGTAGTTTAGTCAGTTGAATTTATTTTCAACATATGTTATTTCCAGGGCGGACGTCATAATCCTGTGCTTCAGCGTTGTGCGTCCCAACTCCCTGAGGAACATCAAGAAGTACTGGTACCCCGAGGTGCGCCGCTTCTGCCCCACCACCCCCATAGTGCTGGCGGGGACCCAGGCCGACCTCCGCTACATGTACAAAGACGAGGCCTACATCAACGCGGAGAAGGGGCTTCTGTACAGGTATATATCACAAACACTGCAAACACAATTATAGTTATCTAGTTAAAAATCAATATTTCCATATTTTTTAGCATTACAGTGCATGACGTTTGTTCTCGAAAAAGAATTGTAAAAATATCTGCTAATAGTTATACTGAAAACGCCTTTGGCTAGTTAAGTTGATGGCAGTTCTCTTAACTTTGATTAAACATTGCTTTAGCTGTGATTGCAGAGCACTCTTTGAACAAAATGTGTTCTAAGTTTTAAGTTTTGTGTTTAAAGGATAACATCAGACCTCCAGGAACAATTTCTTGAGTTTTGAATGTTCCTGAATGGTTGTAAAAGAAGTACTTGTCTGTATGATATGAACCTTACACAAGATCAAATCAAGATTTTATCATAGAAAATTTAGAGTAAGTCTGTTACATGGTGATGTGTGAATCTGTTGCAGACAAATTGAAGAGAAAGACTTGATAACTCCTGAGGTTGGCCGCGACGTAGCGAAAGACATTGGTGCTCCTTATTATGAAACCAGCGTTCTCACTCACCATGGCGTAGAGGATATCTTCATTAACTCAGTCCGTGCCGCTATCATCGAACGCAGGAAACTTAAATTCTGGAATGCTCAGCTGCGTCGTGTCCAACGCCCTCTGATTCAGCCCCCAATGAAGGTCCCAAAACCCTTGCTGCCAAAAATCACCATCCCGCCACCCACCCTCCTAACTGACATTTCTCAGCTTCTGTACAATCAAAATGAAGGCGACGCCGTCTTCTTGATTCAAAACCGATGTATCCGTGCTCACAAAATCTGCCTCATGGTGGCAGCACCTGTTTTTGAAGAACTTTTTTCTTTGTCATCCCCAATCATAGTCCCAGCTGACCCAAAGCAGACACAACAAATCAGAAGCCAGTTTGCAGGTGAGGCTCCCCACAATGATGAAGACAAGCTCCTGGAGAGTGACCAGGAGTCTGTCAGCATGGATGGGGATTCTAGTCGAAGATCCGGTGGATACGAGAACTCCATTACTACCCCTGACGCAAATAACGGCAATTTCCAGAAGTTGATTTCCTTCACCCATCCATCCATAGAAGGAGTCGAAGTGAAGCTGGTCGATGACCCATTTCATCCAAATTGTTCCATGGTTCAGACCATTGTAACGATGAATCCGGAAATCACTCCCCGAGCGTTCCAACATGTCTTGGAGTTCTTGTATACCGGCATAGTTCGAGAGGAGTATGACGTCCTCAATGAGGTCAGAAGAGCTGCAGACCTCATGAAACTCACAGATCTGCTCATACTCTTGTCAAACATGTTGTCAGGAGAACGGTTTCTCAACCCTGACATCCAGAGGCGGTGCCAGGAAACTCGCTGTGCCAAACTCAGAGAGTTGGCTCTTGAAAAGGAACTGTTAACAGGTAAGCTGCTAATGCACTCTATGAAAACTTCTCTCTGAAATTTATAACCACCCTATCCTTGATATGCACCGAACAGCTCATCCTTCTTTCTTGTTGTACCACAACTGAAAGTCATATAGCATGTTCTTGTTTGGAAATTTGATGATTTCACAAAACAGAAAATGTATGATATCAAATGCAAAATCTTTTTAAAAGGAGTTCTACATTCTCAAATGATTAAAAGGTGTTGACATTAGATAGCAATATGAAGTTTTTACTTGATACTTTACACGTTATTCTAAGACTTTGGATAATTTAATTGAGTTACTGAGTAGAGGAAGGCAATCATAATGTTCCATTTTGAAAAAGCTTTGAATATCATTGTTTTGTTTTTTTGTTAACCTCCTAAACTTCAGACTGTTATATCTAACTGTAGAGGGTTAATTGTTTCAGACATTGCGTTCAAGCTGGACAACGGGATTGTGTCTGCTCACAAACCTCTGCTGATGGCTCGGTGTGAGATGATGTACGCCATGTTTAGCAGCGACTTCATAGAATCATCTGCCAAAGTGGTGTGTATTTCAGAAAATTATTTGATTTTTGGTGAAGTACCATAATTTTATTCATGATAAAATACATATGCATTAGGTCACTGTTCCAAAACAGATCTTTGTCCATTTTAGCCCTGGAATCTTAAATTGATGCACAAACAAACCTTCTTGTCTATCCATTTATTAAGCATATTCTAGAATTCTCACCTACTTCTTACGTCAGAATATTCTTACAACAGACACTTCATGCAAGATAAATATATCAACAAAATATCCCTGTTCCGTAGATCCCATTCCCAGGCCTGACAGCAGACACGTTCAAGTCCCTGCGAGAATACCTCTACACTGGTCAGCAACCAGACATGACCGGTGTGGACTGCATCTCGCTGATCGAAGTCGCCAACCGTCTGTGTCTGCCTCGTCTCGTCTGCCTCACGGAGAACTTCATTGTGAACGAGCTGCAGAAGGCAGAGAAAGACGGAGAAGACATCTTGGAAGAAGTCCTTCTCATCCTTGAACCTGCTCAGGTACCTGGAGATTTCTCTGTTGATATGTAATGCTTATCTTTGATACTTACTATCTCACTACTGTTTTTCCATAGAATACACAACTTACCCTGCAATCAATAACTTGTGGTAGTGTCCATCACTGGATAATTTAAGCCTGGCTGCAATCTGCGAAAAGGTTGTTTGAATGTTCAACCCTCCTGGATAAGTTCAATTGCAGTAGCTAGGCTGTTGAGCTGGCAAGTAAAGATACAGAAAGACTTGACTTAGTGATTGAGACTGAGGCTCTTTATATGCCTTGCTGGGGAAGTGGTGAAGTAACTGGAAAGAAGGACTTAGATTCTAAATGTTCATTGTATCCAGGATTCCACTGACCAATTTGATTCCTACATAAAGTCTGATATCTGTCAAACACATATGCCAGTAGGTTTGCACTTAAGTTTTCCTTAGCAAATGTAAGGTGTGAGCAAGAGATGATCTCATAAAATGATAGAAATTGAAAAACTTGCAATAAGAAACCTTGTTTGAATCTGTTAACCCTTTGCCAGTTAAATCTGCTGTCTTACCAATTAGCCCATTATACAAGCAAACTCATCAACTCCTTAATTAATGAAAAAAAGGAACTTCTGACTGATGGGAGAGCTATTCTCAATGAACAAGAAAAGTGTTATCATAAACTCTATGCTGCTGATAATATTAGATCTGATACAGAAGGAATTTTAAACACCGTTAATACTCCTTCACTAAACAGCTCTTTGGCGAATAAGCATGATGAAGCCATACAAATGAAGGAACTTTCTGAAACAGTGAAATTAATGAAAAATAATAAAAGCCCCGGTTTAGATGGCTTTTCCGTTAAATTTTTCAAATGGTTTTGGAAAGACCTTAAGTTTTTGGTATTCAGATATGTTCAGGAGGTTTGGGACAATGATAAATTATCCTATACTATTAATAGAGGTGTAATAACATACATTCCAAAACAAGACAAAGATAGAAGATACATGAAAAATTGGTGCCCTATTTCACTCCTGAATACAATGTATAAAATTATAAGCTCTTTTAAATTTCTACTAAATTACTAATAGACTGAAAAAGACTCTAGATATGCTCATACATCCGGATCAAACAGGTTTTATCTTGGTAGGTGCATCAGTGATAATGTTAGATTAATGTATGATATCATGTTTAAACTGAAAAAAAGAAAATCATCCAGGCCTTTGATTCTTATTGACTTTGAGAAAGCTTTTGATACTGTTTTTAAGGATTTTTTAATTAAAGTTCTAAAAACATTTGTTGAATGATTAAATGGATAAAGATACAAATGCAAAATTCATCTTCATGTGTGATTCAAAATCGTCAACTTTCCTCTTTCTTTTCTAATGAGCGAGGCTGTAGACAAGGAGATTCAACATCTCCATATTTGTTTATTTTTGTGGTGTAAATTCTTGGAACTATGATAAGAGACAATAAAGATATTAAAGGCATTAAACTGAATAATGAAGAATATAAGATTAGACCATATGCTGACGATACTCAATTATATTTAGGCGGATCTGAAAGCAGTCTTTAAAGCAGCTCTAGATACACTTCATAAATTTTTGGAAATGTCAGGGCTAAAGATAAACATTGAAAAACCAAGCCTATCTGGATTGGTTCAATGACTAGAAGCAGAGTGATACTTTGTTCGGAAAGTAGCTTAGATTGGCATGAGGGTAACTTCAACATCCTTGGTATATATCTCAATCCTGATTTAAAAATTCTATGGGTAATCAATACTAGAAAAAGACTAGAAATAATAAAAAGACTTCTTGCTGGATGGGAAAAAAGAAAACTTACTCTAAAAGGTAAAATTACAGTTTTAAAAACTCTAGCATTATCAACTTTAGTCCATACTATGAATTCAGCGGCGTCTGTCCGTACGTACGTCTGGATTCTTGTTAACGCGATAACTCATGAAGCCTAGCACCTAGAGTGTTCATATTTGGTGACAGCTTTCAATGGAGGAAGACTAAGATGCCAGTCGACTTTGGTGACCTTGACGTCATTTTCATGGTCACCATGACACTACGTCTGTCTGGATTCTTGTTAACGCGATAACTTGTTAAGCTTAGCACCTAGAGTGGTCATATTTGGTGACAGCTTTCAATGGAGGAAGACTCAGACGCCAGTCGACTTTGGTGACCTTGACGTCATTTTCAAGGTCAAAACGACAAACTCGTGAAGCTTAGCACCTAGAGTGTTCATATTTGGTGACCGCTTTCAATGGAGGAAGATTAAAATGCCAGTCGACTTTGGTGACCTTGACATCATTTTCAAGGTCACTACGACACTTTGACCAATTTCTAATACATTGTTAACGTGCACCTAGTGTTCATATTTGTTGACAGCGTTCAATGGCGGAAGACTCAGACGCCAGTCGACTTTGATGACCTTGACCTCATTTTCATGGTCACCATGACACTTTGACCACTTTAATACATTGTTAACGCGATAATATTCATTATGCCAAATATCTCATAACGGCGGGGGACATTGCCATGTCAGTGGCAAACACTTGTTCTCTATTGCCATCCCCACCAAAAGAATTTCTTGACCATTTGAATGATGTTATATACAACTTCCTGTGGGATGGCAAGAAGGATAAGATCAAGAGGACAACTATTTGTAGAAAATATGAAGAAGGTGGACTGAAAATGATAGATGTCAGATCCTTCATAAACACACTCAAACTATCTTACTTAAGGAGGTATATTAAAAAAAAACTCAACTCAAAATCCAAGTTTATTCCCATATAAATTCAGAGTTTGTGATGTAAACGATATGCTGCATTCTGATTGGATCAGACATGGTCATGTGATCGGTATACATTTCAATGAACCCAAAGTTGAGGGTTATACAAAATAACCTTCAGTAAATGCAGGTTATACGATATCGTGCCGGAACTAGCCAAAACACGCTGTACTGTCACCTAGATTCTGGACAGTATAAATACGCGAGTGTTATTTGTTAACTTTGATCTATTTAAATTAAACTTTACATTTTCCACTTTTTTCCAAAAATATAATCATTGTTAGTTTTTTGATACACAAAATGTATTATTTGTAGAATAAAAAAGTGTCATTTTTACCGAGTCTTTGGAACTATTTTGTTTATGCGTCTGAATACGGGTAGAGATCCGTCTTGGTGTAACCGGTACGTAGGTCAGTGCGACAAGCAGCGATAGAATTGCATTTCGAATGCATTTTCGCTTTAAATACAACGTTTGAATTTATAAGAAATGAATTTCATCATATGGTTGTCCACACGGTTATAACCTGTTTGAAACTTGTAAGATAAACTTTTGTATAACCGGCGTCGCAAGCTTGCCGGTTATACAAGTTTATCTTACAAGTTTCAAACAGGTTATAACCGTGTGGACAACCATATGATGAAATTCATTTCTTAATTAATAAGATATATCTTCTAGGGGCAAATATAGAAAAACAGATATCTATAGATAACCCTTTTTGGTACGAAATATTAACTTTATGGGGTAAATACTATAAACAACAGCATGTTATAAACACATCTCAGGTAGAAGAAATATTAGCTGAACCCTTATGGTTAAATCATCAGTTCAGACACAGCAATTTCTTAATTGAAAGCTGGTTCAATAGAGATATTCACACAATAAGAGATATTTTGGGACATAATAATCCTTTTTATTAAATTAAATTAAAATTCTTTATTGTATCAAGGGAACAACCTTTGAGTACAACAAGATAATTTTGAATATCCACAAAATATGGAAACACACTCTCTTATCGAATCTCTCAGTGAGCCAAACTCTTCAAGTTCTACTTTCTCAACAAAAAGGATGTAGACATTTCTATGATAAACTGATTGCTGATGACTCTCCACTAAAAGTTTGTCAAAAATGGCAAACTGAACTTAACTCAAATATTCCATGGAATGTTGTTTTCAGAAAATACAGAAATTGTACTAAAGATGTAAAACTTTTAGATTTTCAGTGTAGATTTAATGATAGAGCAATTTACACTAGAAAAGAATAAATGCGAATGAAAATAATTGATACAAATATTTGCTCTTTTTGTGAGTCAGAACATGAGAGTCTGCAGCATGTTTTCATTAAATGCAAGTTTGTATTTGAATTCTGGAGAAAAGATGAAAATTTCATGAATCAGGATATTACACATCTGACTTGCCATCTCTGACCTAGATATTTTATTCTGTAACAGTTCAGCCAGCCGTCTGGTATCTCATATCATACTAATTGTTAAAAATATATATACATCTATCAAGTATTAAGAGAAACAAACTATCTATTGAGTGTTTTATAAGCGTTGTCAAGGATGTTTTTAATGTTGAAAAAATTATTGCATGTAAAAACAATGCTTTATCATCTTTCAACATTAAATGGAGAGCTTTAAATAATGTTTTACAATAGTTACCTTTATTCATATTTAATGATTGCTTGATTTCCCGAACTAATGTTTGATGTGATGTGTCTTTGTATGCCATCAGATGTACACCCGCCAAATTGAAATGAATAAAAAGATTTGAAAAAAATATATAAATTAGCCCATGAAGGACCATGACACGGTTGAAAATGGTTTGTCAGTGTAGCCAATTTATCTTCCCCCGTTTCTTTGAATGCTCCTCAATTGTCTTACTTCAAAACCAACGGCAGAATTCTTTGAAATTATAAAAGTGGCAGAAATGTCCAAGTAACCTCACCTCAATACCCAATAAAAATCTAATGTGTTGTCTACTACAGCTGCACAACGCACCCCAGCTGGCTAAGTGTTGCATGTAATTATTGTGTCAGTATATATAACTTGTGTTGTCTACTTCAGCTGCACAACGCCCCCCAGCTGGCTAAGTGGTGCCTGTAATTATTGTGTCAGTATATATAACTTGTGTTGTCTACTACAGCTGCACAACGCACCCCAGCTGGCTAAGTGGTGCCTGTAATTATTGTGTCAGTATATATAACTTGTGTTGTCTACTACAGCTGCACAACGCCCCCCAGCTGGCCAAGTGGTGCCTGTAATTATTGTGTTCAGTATATATAACTTGTGTTGTCTACTACAGCTGCACAACGCCCCCCAGCTGGCTAAGTGGTGCCTGTAATTATTGTGTTCAGTATATATAACTTGTGTTGTCTACTACAGCTGCACAACGCCCCCCAGCTGGCTAAGTGGTGCCTGTAATTATTGTGTTCAGTATATATAACTTGTGTTGTCTACTACAGCTGCACAACGCCCCCCAGCTGGCTAAGTGGTGCCTGTAATTATTGTGTTCAGTATATATAACTTGTGTTGTCTACTTCAGCTGCACAACGCCCCCCAGCTGGCCAAGTGGTGTTTGTACTTCCTGATCAGCCATCACAAGGATCTCCACCATAAGTACTACAAGATGCTCAAGGCGCTCGACCGCGACAACCAGGACTACATCGAGAAGTACCGCTGGCCTCCTGTCTGGTCAGTTAACCTTTGACCTTTAAATTTTATTATGATTTTTTAAATGTTTATAATCTTCAGCAGCTGCAGAAGCCTCTAGAGAATAAGGGTTTGCAATCTTAAAACGTCCCCATATGTATAGAAAGTGTCAACTTTGTATATCTTCTATACCTGTTTAGTTAGTTTACCCATAACTTATAAAGTTGTGGTTACCAGTTTTGATATTTTTCGATAAAAGTATATCACCCTGAGCAGGTCCATGAGCCTCTATAAGGTGAGAGCTTGCAACCCCATAAAGCCCATTTGAATCAACTGTATAATTATCTGCAGGTACCTGAAAGAGCTGGAGCACTATGACAAGGTGATGCACAGTGCTGCTCAGTACCCGGAACAGCAGCAGCAGCAGGACTACAACCGCTGGCCACGCTGCTCAGGGGGATGTCTCTGCTTCAGTCGTCGTGGACGTGCCCGTATTGATGAGGCAGCCTCCATTGACATGCCTTTCTAGTCAGATAGAAAGATGCTCCATCAGCCGAGAATCCGCAACAGAGATGTGGCATGACTTTGCACATGGATTAGTCAACATTCTATTTAACCAATATCTGGAGGGCCAGGGTTGCTGTATTGTTAGTAGCTGACCAAGACAAGGCAGCCTCTACTGACATGCCTTTTCAAGCAGGACTTGAAAGATGTCACAGCCAGCCCACAAGTCCTGACAACTGTGCAGTCAACTCTCTCTCACAAGGACTGTATGTCTACTTCATACAGAGTATGAGCTCATGAGGAAATCTTCATTGACATTCTTTCCTAAACGGTAAAATGTATTTCTTGTCAGGTGAAAAAGATTGGTGTAGTCCTCACTCTAACAAGAATCTGAAATATTTGGTGCCCTCCTGGATTGGAGTTAAAGCACATGCATGACCTTGCTCCTTGTAGCAGCATTAGTTTTATGATCCCAAGTGCTGTTGACATCTAGTTTTTGGTAGCAAATACTGAATACAAGTATCAGGAAATTTACAAATGGTAAAATATTTCTTGAGGAATATCATTTTCACCCAAGGGTCTTGTAATATCCTAGATGATGCATTTAATCCAACCTCTGTAGCGTAATTTCATGTCAGTCTGATAAAACGATTGTGTTACAAGATTAAAGAATTATGAATATTGTCTCTATTGGGATCCAAACTCAGTCTATCAAGGATTTTCCCTCTGCACACTGGTCTGAGAACAGACCCTATTGTCAC
This sequence comes from Phorcus lineatus, assembly GCA_921293015.1. NCBI lineage: Eukaryota > Metazoa > Mollusca > Gastropoda > Trochida > Trochidae > Phorcus > Phorcus lineatus. Next base: position 23,417,713 of record OV121088.1, on the reverse strand, counting down.
ATGTTCTCACGTTCAGTAAGCCAATCCCAAGTCTCCTGGAAACAGCAGCTAGGGGCAGGTAACTCCAATTAAACATTCATTCAACATGATCTTTTCTTCCTGCTTTTTAAGCGTGAAGATTTCTTTGGTTTGCTAATGACTTAGTTTTTTCTGCACTAAACTAGTACCCAGAACATTGACCTATACAGGCTTTTGTCAGACTGAGTGAAGAGGATATCACGGAACAAGTTTGTATCCCAGCAGAGGCAATATTCTGAAATGTGTAGTCCTCAGAGCACTGTAAATTTTCATTAGACGTATACCTGTTATACAGCCACTCATAATGGTTTGACACGGATTGCCTCACAAGTTTAGATTGAAAATTTAGTGCTTTGATTGGGCTATAACAATCATGCCCAATTCTTGTACCTTGAGAATTCTTAATAACAGTTTTGAATAATCCTTTGGGTGCAAGTTTTCTTACAAATTTGTTCAAATTACATTTTAGGAAGAAAAATGTAGAAATTTTGTTGAACTCATGTTAAGTTAAACAAGAAAATCATAAGATTAAGTCATTGAAGTAGGTTGCCCAATTGATTGTTAGGAATGATAAGATTATTAAGTTGGTTAATGTTTGTTAAGATTTTGTGAAGAGAATGTAAAACGTTACATTCTAGAATTATCATTCATATGCCAAACATTATTTTCTCTGAAAAACTTGCAATATCAAATACATTCGTTGATTGAAACTTCCAAATCTAAACCATCAAACTTTAGGACCTTGGGTTGTAATATTCATGCAATATTTGAAAGAAAGGGGTATGTCTAACTGCCTTTACTTTTGCAATTCAAATTGAGCATTTATCATGAATTACATCAGTGGTGCATTTTCCAGAAAAAATGTTGATGCTTTTGTGATTGTTCGTAATGAAAGTTTTCGCTTTTGCAAAACCAAAATGCCTGAACAAGCTGCCATTGTTTTTTCGTGTTGGTTTTGTTTTGTGTTTATGAAATCATGAGGTTTTGCTTTGCAATACTTTTAAATGATATTATCAAACTGCTTTTTAAAAGTTTGGTGCCTAAAATAAAGAGGAAGTTTGGGTGCTGCCATAGAGAAAACTTAACTTTTTAAATAAAATTTGTATCTTATAACACATGCAGGTTTGTGAAACCTGTTTGTGAAGTTTTAATTATTATAAGTTTATTTTATTTGTAAAATTGAACAGAAGACAGTAAATAAATGGTTTCACTGGTGATATTTAGAATAATTGTTAAACCAAATATTTTTGTCAAATCTTTTTAGTTGAATTATAGTTGTTTTTATAGTAAATTAAACATAAATTAGATATCTTAGAACTATCTTTGTTCGGGATAATTATGGATTCTGGAAATAAAAATTGTCAATTAAAAAAAAAAGATTTTATAGAATAAAATATGTAACAATGGAAAAGTTACAAAAATATAATTAAAAAAATGTTTTTGGACATGGATGGTAAACTATTATAATTTTGTTAGATACATTCACAATAATTTTTCAAATAAAAATAATTTGGTATTATCCAATTAAGAGAGTTGAATGTTATTAGTTGATGGCCATATTTGAAGGAATTCAAATGCATATCTTGATAACAGGTTTTCCCAATATAAAGACTAAGCAATGTTCTTAATTTCTGACACCAGTGAATAAAAAATAGTTACAATAAGTGGAATACACACAGAAAAGTAGTTCATGCAATTAATAAAACTAACATTTTATTTTCAAAAACATAATCTTAGATTTATTATTTCCATTATTTACGTTTCCATTCATAATATATGATTAGGGTTTTGATTTTCAATCTCTTTTTTTTTTAATCTTGAAAAAAATAATCACTTGAAGAAAAAAGAAACTTTACATATTCTTAATTCAATGTTGATTTATTGATAAGTCAACACAGTTTGATATCTTTACAATAAGTGTTGACAAATGAGTTTAACAATAGTTTATTCACATTATTTTAGCAGATTTTGTGGAAATATTTCTTGTTCAAATGATCGTAATAAGTGTTTTGAACAATTTAGAATTGTACATAAACATCATTAAAGTCATTTTATAATTTTGTGATTTTCAGTCACATATTTTCAATCAAACATTTTATCGATCGGGACTTTAGGGAGGAAATTGTATATAAATTGTCATACATTGATTGTATGTGCTAGATAATATTTGTTAGATATGTGCGTATATATGAATTGTTCAACTGTTTAGATCATGTTGTTTGACATATGTATGGGTTGTCATTTACACAATAAGATTTAAAACCTAGATTGTGTCATTTGAAATATACATTTTGAAAATTGTAAGGATTGTGATATTCACGACTAGAAAAATATATTGTGTTTGAAATGTAGTTGAATTATTATTAATTTATCGTCATACAATTAGATTTGAAAAATAGATTGTATTTGAAATGACATTAAGAAAAATACATTGTCGTACAATTAGATTTGAAAATAGATTGTATCATTTGAAACATACATTATGACATTGAAATGTTTGTCAGTTAGATTTGAATATAGATTGGGTTTTACATATAAAATTTGAAAAATGTATCAATTGTTGATATAAAAATGTGCATGATTGTATTTTTGTTTATGGATGATGTAGTGCAATTGTTTGTTGTTTTCGATAAATAGGTACTTGTGCTTGTTTATTGACAAATATAGCTGTGATGAATTATATTATTTGTATGTGATGTTCATGTGATGTTGACATGATCAAGCTTTATTAGTGATTTTAATATGCATGACCGACTATTGTGAAAAACCTGTGTTTGATATACAAACATAAACTTTTCCAGTTTACCTATATTTTTGCTGAAATATGCAATCTTATTGAAATATAGATAACTTGTTATCTTCTCTACGCATATGAACTAAATAATCTGTCATAAAACATAAGTTTGGAGTATTTTTTTTTTTGAGAGGGAAATCTAGTTTTTATAAAATTTGAAAAGCAAGTCATTAAGAATTAGATATGATTTTCATCTATATATCTGATAGGGTGAATTTAAAAGTAGGCTGAATATATAAACATAAAAGTAAATTAAAACGATTAAGAGAAAATAATATAGTTATTGCACAAACTAAAATTATTAATTCTTATTAATTTTCCATGACATTTTGTAATTTATTAAAATTCATTTAAAAAATAATGTGATCTTCATCAATTTGTCATTTCAATGTCACACTTTCCTATATTAGCTGACCAGAGCTGAACAAAAGTACCTAGAAGTCATAAGTTCATTTTTGTAAGGCAAATTTTAATGCTCACCAGGCACATTAATGTTTTCCCAGCCCTCAATATTGAACTTCAAAGCACCCTACCCTTCCCCGCTGTCATATAACAGGGCTTATAGCCTAGGCAAAAGCTGTGACATAGAGCATACGGAATTTCCCAGCTGAAAATTCCAATAAAATAGCTCATGCTCATACCTTCCTTAAATACAGAAAGAACATAAAAGATGATAAACTCAATGAGGAATATATCATTTCTAAATATCAGCTATGAAATGTCTAGATTCTAGGTATATCGCACACGTGAATCAGCTCTGATGGGGTGCTCTTGATTTGTTCGGTGGCTGAGAAGTGTCACCTCAACTGTAAAATAGGCTTTGCAATGTTGCAATCGTGACAGGAAAGATTTATGTAAGTGATCAGCAAGAATAACTAATTCAATTAAGTGACTTTGTAAAAGTGAGTAAGTGACTTTAAATATTCTTGAATTCTCATATTAAACGATTATGACGTTTGAGGTATAATATATACATTCTCTCCTTCATATTGAATGTGCAAATTTTAAGGTCAAAATCATATGATCTTTTTATCATAGCATTGAATTTTATGAAAATGAAATCTTTAAACTTATAACAAATCAAATTTGTATGATGTAAGGATATGATGATAAGAAAATTTTAAGTTAATCAAATTTTTTATTTTATTTCGATCATAGCTTGATATTTAATGAAAATGATATATTTGAACTGATAAAAAATCAAATTTGTAAATGATTTAAGATCTGAGGTGATTTAGAAAGTTTTATATATAGGTTTAAATTACAGTCAAGTAATAGGCCTAGATATATGAATTTAAACCGCAACTTTTATAAATTGGAGAACAAATACCCATTACATGTGTGCTGTAGGATGTTTGATGTTTTCAGGATGCTTTTCAGAGAAATTGTATCTGTTTAATATATCTTTCCTGTCTTTGGTCATTTTGAGCTGAACGCACATGTCAGATTTATTTTCCTTGGATAACTTTTTCTCAAAAGAAAGATCTTGAACAAAGGGAGATCATTCTTGTCACTTCTTGTGGTTAGTTAGCAAAGGGGGGGTCACTCTGTTGTTAATCTATCAAAGGAGGGTCACTTATAAGAGATTGTTAACAAAGGGAGGATAATTTTGGCACCTAACTGCTTAGTATCAAAGGGAGATCACTCTCATTACATTTTCAGGTACTAAGCAACTTCTTTTGATAATGCCACTATCTTCCTAAATCGTCTACTAAATCTTAACAAGAACTATAAGTTGGAGGGTTGAGTTAGATTAAAAGACAAACAATTGCCCTGCAATGGTTATAAAAGTAAATGTTGATAAGGCATTGTTTATAGTTGTTGAAAATTTCCTAAAGAATCAACCAATTGATTTGGCAATCGAAGTGGATCTTGCGATACTGTATGAGCTATGGAGCTTGAATTTTAATGATCTTTATAAAGGGAATTCCCTCCTGACATGATTGTTTTGTAAAGGTGGTCAGTTTCTAGAATATGTAAAAGGCAGACCACTTTCAAATAATATCTTGTACATTTAAAAAAAAAAAATGTTTGTACTCGCCAAATAAGTTATCATTATACTCAGAAATAGTGCTACAAAGAAAAGACAGTTTTCTGGCTGTAGAATGAATAAAAGGTCTTCCACATTCCAAAAAGTATAAGCTACTCTATTGATAAAAATGTTTTATCTTCTATGATGAAAAGGTACTTGTTATTTTATATTCTATTTATAAACAAAAGTTAAAATTGAGCTGCAGATAATATTTAGTTGTATATAAACCCGCCATCAATAAAAGCATTAACAATAAGATATTTCATAATAGAGTTTTAAGATTACAGCACAACACTTTATTATAACTATTGAAACAAGTTTGAGACAACCAAAACACAATAGTGATTTGGAACAATTAGATTGTTTTTTTTTAATCTATATCGGACGAAAGTCTGAGGTGAATCGATATTGTAACCATAGCATTTAATGACTCAAAATGTCTTGGGTTGAGTTCATTCTTGTACATATTGCCTGTGTATTTATTCAACATATCTAGTCCCAAAACATATTTTTTAGATCATCTTTAAAGTATGGTCATTCAGAAGTACTCATACAAGTTTTAACATGATTTTGAATTTTTTGTGTTGATGTGAAAAAATTATGGTAAATATTTCAATTTGATATTATCTACCTTGATAATTTGGTCTCAAAGCAATTAACTTTTGGTCTAGTGCTAGGAAAGTTGTGCTAGGATTTGAAGTGTTTTTGACTATGATGTATCTGCTTGGGTACGTACTGTGCTGAAAAAAACACAATTTTCCAACTCGCTGAAATAAGAAATAAATTTTCATTTATAAACTTTGGTGCTATTCTATTGTTAATTTCAACTCATTTACTTATTCACTGTATTTCTGAAAAAAACAACTTTTCAAGTCCTAATCAACATTTTTTAAGGATACATAACTCCTCAACTTTAGATTAAGAAACACGAAAGACTTGAATATTTTACTTAATTCTTGCCAAATTACCTTCCAATGTACAGTAACAACTATTTTAAACACTTTTTAAAATCTACACATTTTTGAAAAATCTACATTATGTTTTCAACACAATTATCCAACTCTTTTTATTCTTTCGTTTTCGTTTCATCTTTGTTGCTATGACGTCTTATGTAATGCTAAATACATGTTTGTGATAATATTGGAAATCCCTCAAAGGATGCATAGCAGTGTCAATAAAATTTGTAATGAATTTTGTGTTCGTGCAAGTTGTTATGATGCTTTTTTCTGTTTCACAGTCTTAATTTTGTGGCAACATTGATTAGTTGAAATAAAACATTATGTTAATATCCATGATTACTTTTGTTTTTTTAAAAACAGAAAATTATCAAAATGACTCCAATTCCATAACAATATGATAATAATCACCATATTTTCTCCCTCAGAGGTTATTCAAATTGTATCTTCCCATGTGACCTCTGTAATAAGTAGATTTCAAAACTTGATGGAACAATAGACAATACAACAGACAGAATTCTTTGTTTAAGACAATGTCACCAATTTCATAACTTTGACTGGAACCAATAGGCCCCTTGCACCAATTTTAGAAGTTAGGGGGTCAAATTTCTATTATATATATATATATGTTTTTTATAAGCATATAAGCCGGAAGAGCTACAGAGGTCAAGATCTGTTTTATTATGTGAAATGTGGTTATGAAAACATGGGGTGTGGGGGGTGGAGGGGGTGACGCCTCCTCCTCCTGATACAGCCCTGATCAATCAGTGTTCTCCACAATTGGCACAAGAAAATGTTCCAATTGTGACAAACATTATGAGTGGAGAAAAGTGTTGAGTAACCTTTGATAGGGGATAAAGGTGTGGTTTTTGCTTAATAAACAAGATAGTTTTTTCTTAATGACTGATGACGGTTGTTTCAATAGAAGTTTTTCTGAATAAACGATGAGGATTGTTTTAACCTATTCAAATGTCCGTGCATAAAATCTCAACTCTTATTTGATATATCTTCCCTATGCATGCTCAACCACATGCTACAAGTGAAAGAAAATCAAGTAATGAGTGACTGAAGGATGATGGGTTGAAGGAAAGTTTTGATTGACTTTCAAGGCTCATCTTCTCACTTTCCTTGGTGAACTTTCTCTAATGGCTATATTTGGCAACTTGACAAACCAACTTTAGTTTTATGAAAATATAACCAAGGTATTTCGGTTCATTTTGTTGTTTTGCAAAAAAGTCAGGCTCTTTTCATGCTGGCAATATACTGCCATCAACCAATGTGTGCTACACATCAAACAAAACAAACCAAACAGTTGTAAAGCAGCTTTTATTGAGTATTTTCTCACAAAACAAGACTGAAACACGTAGTGATGATGTTAATGATTATATACAGGTAATCAGCAATACTGTATGACAAATGTGCTGAGTCAGTCCAAAATTGAAACAATGGTCAGCGTAACAGTGATGAAAAGGTTTTTTTTCAATTGTCTTAGCGTACGGTTATCAAATTATGTCTTCGAAGGGAAAAAGCTTTGAGTCTGAAGTTATGTCACCATGACCTAGGGTTAAAAACAATGTTGTACTAGTCATATGACTTCATGAACAAAGTTAAGATAACAATTATTTCACAATAACAAGTGGAACCTTCTTGTCCTCATCATACTATGTGTATGACAGTTAAGTATCAGATTGTCCTAACTTGTGTCATGAACCATGTGTTTACATTAGCCTAAGTATGATAAATTTCATTGTAAATAAAATATAATTAAAATGACAGTAAAAGAATTCAGGCCACAAGGATATTCTAATACAGTAGTTTTCAAATCACTGATTCTGAATTTTGCAACGTATTGAAGTTTTTGAAAACTTTAATAACAATAAAAACAAAAAGCTGTTTACCTGTTTCAATGATTAGCTTGACAATGCCAGTAGTGAGAATGTGGTGCAAAGCTGGAACTGATGTCATAGCACTTATAATGAGCTTCATGTGAATAAATCATTTCTATTGTCAGCAGGATTTTCAATTATTATTACAGTGTCAATTATTCAAAGTATTCAATTATTCAAAGCTTAATGGCAAGTACAGAATATACTGTTCATTTCCCTGCCCCTATACCCAGGATGTATTATCAAACAAAGAAGAACCAGCATGGCATAACTTGTGCCAGCCCCAATGACTACCTTATCTAAGCCTTGCAGCATTTCCCCAATTTCTGTGCCTGCTCCTTTCCATCAACTGCAACTATTCTTATTAGTCCACTGTAATTGTCATGGGAATTACAACTGTTTTGCAAAAGAGGGCACTGCACTTGCACTACATCCACAGATTTAGAGTTTAGCAGCAACATTTAAATCAGCTAGTTTAAAGACAGGCCCAATTTCTGTCCTGATTATCTTCTGTGAGATTAAGTACTTCAGGCTTCATACCCTGTCCAGGAGAATTGACTTATATCATTAAGGTTAGTATAAAAGCAGAAAGCCTTGAACAACTACAGTAGACAAACATGTTGAACTTCAGCAGGATTACAACCCTGCACCTCCAAATTCAGAGCCCAAAGCTCATCACCAAAAGGTACATTGTGCAGAGAAGAACCCAAATATGAAATAGTAACCTTCAAAAGCTAATCAATTAAACCCTGGCAGAAACTAAGCCAGCCACTCCATTGTGGTTATGAAGAGTCACATGAGCTTCAGCTGGACCTTGAATACTACTTGCTTTTAAGGTAGCATTGCACTGAAACCTTGCATCATGTAGAGCTAGATCTAGCTTTTGAAGCTCTTATTGTGCTACATCAGTTGAAGTCTATGGTAAAGTGTGGTATTGAGAATGTCGGTACTAAGTAAGATTCTAAAATCAGAAAGTGTTGAGGCAGCTGACATGACTCAAACAAAGGATCCTGGATTTGAAAAGTTGTTTGTGAACAAGCATCTATTTAACATCAAGCTTCATGAGAAACAATAAGTCAATTAGATATCAAAATACAAGAACCAACAATCTCTTGATATGCAGTGAAAACAGTCTCCCCAAACTGCTCATACCCTTCCAACTGCCAAAACTAAACTACCATCTCTCAACACAATCAAGGAATTGCTTTAGTAGCAATATTCATATTTCAGTATTTAAAGTGAGAACAGCCTCACTTCACCTCCCATTCCCCTCCCTGCCCAACTTCCAAAAATAAATTGCCATCAACCAAGATCATCAATGAAAGGTATCAGAAGCAACTTTCAGGTTTCAAAGTCCCTGACTGTGATAGGACGTGAACCAAGGATCTTTTGATATGAAGTGAAAACTATTTCCCTCTCCCTGCCCCAAACTGCCAAAACTAATCTACCATATACCAACACAAACACGATGAGCATTCAAAGCAGCAATGTCCATGTCATGGTACAATATAAAAAATGACAGTGACATTTGTTGATAGATGACAAGTGAGTGTAAAGTTGAGTCAACAATTAGTTTTGAAAACAAGAAATGTTGATGATGAGACAATGAACAAAGATTTTAAAGTAACATACAGGAATAAGTAATGCTTGTTAATAATTGTTTTTGGAACTGTTAATTTAGATACGCGGATATATATTTCACAGATGCTTGGATTTAATTCTCAAAACAGAGTTTTGTTCTTTACTCTTAAAAAACCAACAGATGGTGTAATCCAATTGACAATGATTCCATACCAACAACAACGACAATGAAAAATGAGATTACCTATGAACAATGAGATAACTATTCACTAAATAACAATAAAAGAGTTGCAAAGACATCCTTGACAATCTAAGACTTAAGTTCAAACCAATAACATTACCCTCTCTATATAAAGAAATCTATCTTTTACCTTTTAAATCCTTTTTTTTATTCTTATCAGTCTATGATTTTATAACATTGTGTGGAAAACAATCAAATCACACCAATTATTGATAAAATGTATATGAATATTTTTGTGCACAATAGTTAAACTAGGGCATCTAGAATGACAATAGGGAAAGCAATTCTCAAGTTATTTGGGTTCAATATGATCCAATTAAAAACATTTACATGAAGCAAGAAAATACAAAACAAATTCCAAGAACTGGCCACATACAACCAAGGGTGGCCGTTGAGATGATTGCAGCCTAAAAGCATGTGTTGTGGAGGATGGCTGCAACTCGCTCCACCATCCGTCACTTGACGTCATTGTTCTCACACACTCCTACCATACTCCTAAATCACACACAATATTTGCTTATAGCATTTCATGCATCTGCTAGTCATGTGACCTGTCAATCAATCAACCAATCAGATTTCATCTCCCCTCCCCAGCACCCTCCTGACTACTTGAAGGTTTCCGGTCCTCGCCTGCTCTGTGGTGCATTCTTGCTGGCTTGTATCTGGGAAATCAATTTGATAAATATAATTGAAAAACATTAATGTATTTTAGGGATAAAGATATCATTTTCTTAAGATTATTGGTGAATTTGATCATCAGATCATAAGCTGTAAGGAGAGGTGTTCAACAACTGTTACGTCTGGTGTCATTGCAGTGGTTGATGCTGTACAAAATTCAATTACACAGCATAGCACCCAAACCTTACACAAAGAAAAGTCATACAGAAAACATCAGTAAAATGAAACTCATCATGAATTTTTTTTTTAAAGCTCTGTCAGATTATTAACACATATGAGGTGATAACACACAATATTTCATTTACTCTAAAAACACAATAAGCATCCTCTTCCCATAACCACATCCATACCACATTTTTGACTCATGAACAAATTAGTGTCCTCTTCTCATAACATACTGCTGTGTGATCATAAACCCAAGCAGTTTCATGGAAAATATATTTTGAGCCTTTCTTTTACAATTCAATGCATGCTTCTTGCATCTATGTGAAAGTCTTTTTATTTCCCTTTTTTGGCAAGGAAATACTATGACAGTAATCAATTTTGAATACACTGAGATGATAGATTTTTTTTCTGGATCAAGATTATCAAGATACTTTGATCATTCTATTGAATTTATGGTAAGCCATCTGATAAGCCTGTCCTCCTTTAAACTTGCTAAGATCCCAAGACGTCACATACAGTATATCACTCAGTGATTTGGCTATGCATTTCAGTTAAACCTGCAAGGGCTAGATGACACTGAATAGGAGTATTTGGCACTATCCTGACTTTAAAGATTATGCGTTACGCTTAAGCAGTTCACCCAAAATACCCAATAGAAATAGTTGCATAACCTCTGGTAGGAGTCAATAGCTTGATCTGAAACTGAATGTACCTTAAACTGTACAATAGATTCTCTCAAACTGAAAACTTATGACAATTTTTTTTAAGATGCTTTGCAACAAGATAATTGGCAATCATGAATCTAGACTAATATGGTATCACTCATTTATCTGATTGTGCACTAATGTTGTAATACAAATTTGTAAAGCAATCCTTATTACTGTAACTAAATTACTAAGGAAAGTTTGGTGCCTGATTAAGGGTTTTCTTCATAGATGTCAATCATCATGAAACACAATACAATGTATGAAGGAAATCTACGCAATTAACAAAAAACCTTTTTTTGTCTCACCTCTCCCATTTCTTGTGATTGAGGTTGGAGAAATCCTCCAGCTGTGCAATGTCCTTCAGGTACTTCATAAGTCTCAGTAGTTCGTCATCTGTATCGCGGTTAAAGTGAGCTTTCTTGAAAGGACGGATCTGGAAATAAAAATAAGATTCATATAAGTGAAGTTTGGTGATCTTTCTAGTGAAATCTTTTGAAAAACTCCTTTTAGCTTTCACTATCTAATTTTGAAATCAAAATTGAAGTTTCTTTATTTTCCATATAAGATAATGCTTTGAACTCCTCAATTTTCTTTAAAACAGCAAATGTTGTACACAAAGAAAAGTTTTTTATCATTAAGAATTAATTTATCAGTGTGAATGCAATGTATTTCGTCAAACTAAATGCTTTACTGCCAATCCTTAATCTACCTTTAATCCATTTTGAGGATTCATGATGAAGTTTCTCCGGATATCATCAAACATGATTGTGTTCTTGGACGACCACTGCTCAAACTTGCCCCAAATCACACCAAGAGGCTTCACCTGGCGTCAGAATAAAGGAAACATTAGGACTCTCCACAAGTTCTCTACAATAACAGTTGTAAACAACAACTTCTGTATCTATTCATCGCCCTAGCAATGTTAGGCTAATGGGTCACAATTCCTGAATATGAAGCAGTTTTTTAATGACAGAGTCATGGTCCATGACAGCAATACAAGCATCATAACTTATTTGATTTAATTTGTACCTTTTTCCTTGAATTTGGTCATAACAATTTATGTTGACATGCCTATTCTGTGATAACCAATTTTTAGCAAGGGGCCTGTCCTGTCCTGTCAATGTAATCAGCAGCTTCAGCACGTACCTCAATGACCCCATATTTTGGAGTATGCACACTGATCATGGCATCACAGTCCAGGTAGAAGGAGATCTTGTAGTTGGAGTTGGATTCGACCCCAAGACCCTTCATCTTGGTCTCAATCCACTTCATACCTGTTGCAGCTGTGGACAGAGAGGTGAGGCTTATCAGTGCTGATGAAGAGTATTTCACTTGTAACAAAGTGCTTATTTAGTGCTGGGGCATGAGTTTGCACGAGGTACTTCTTACATTACCCCAAACTTCAATAATAATGTACCCAGCATTTGTCAATTACATTACCTTAAACATACGCGATATATAAGGGAAATTGTTAATGGCAATTCTCCACTTATATCTTGGATCAAATCAAGGCATCTTCCTTGCCTGGCCTTTTATCTTATCAGTTGTCTATGGCAGGATATCCAGTGTACCAATCATAGGATTTTTGACATGACACTACTCTGCTTTGTTTATAAACAGTAAATGGACGTCTAACCTGCATGTTATCAAATTATCATAAAAATGATCATGAAAAGCAAGCATAATATGTGGTTGAATCAAGCGTAGACATAATCTACTCACACCAGATAACGATATCGTAGTCCTGGTAGGCAGAAGTGAGGAACTCATGAAGATGAGGACGCATCAACTCCATAGCATTCTCAGCAACTGACCGGTGATCTGTGGACAGCACTTTCACTATCATCATGAAGTTATATACAGTTGTTGACAAGGCTCAGAGGGCTCAGAGATAAATTTATTACAAAATGGTCTTTACCTGCCACCTCGATACCTTTGAGAGGTAATTTAGAATTTTGCAGATTTATTTGCATGTCATGTGTTTAGACAACCTTTATTCTATTGGCATTTCTGCCTTATCACTTAAGACTAAGTTATTGAACCCCAAATTGTTACATTGTAAAACTGTCTCACTATGTCTGAATTGATGTATCTTCTATAGCTAGGGACCAGATAAACATGATCTAACAATATCAGCAAAATTTCAAATAAAGGGAGATAATCCTTACCGAATAATGTGTAGTCAATATCAAGAACCAGCAATTTTTTCCCAGGCCTTGGTTCATTGAGCATGTTGATTTTGTACTCTTTGACTCTTCTTGAAACTTTCTCCAAGTATTCTTCTCTGTTAAATTAAGAAATTAATTACAAGATTTATAATCCTATATTAAAATAGTTGTATTTATTTGATAGATTAAATTCTGAGTTGAGGTGAATTGGTGTTTATAACGCCGCTTTCAAGAGTATTTCACTTATTTCGCGGCTGCTAGTATTATTGCAGGGAGAAAGCCGGCAACATCATCTTGGTTATGCATTGCAGTGAAACCTGCGAGCTTCGGATGGCACTGGCGCACCATGGGTGGTACTGTACTGAAATTCAGTGTAACATTGCACCCAAAACTTTTTACATGTAGAACAGTTCTCTACTGCAGACAAAGTTGCTTAGCCCCTGGTGTTGAATTCTGAAGTTCAAATGTTGACTTCCATTTACACAATAAAAGATTACCTGATTGCTCCTAAATTGCTAGGTCCAACCAATAGAATTCTATATTGCTTATGGAGAAGACAATAACAGTATAATATTTTTGACGATTGACACTAGAATACATGACACCTGATACATGCCAATATACAAATTACAAGTTCTCTGTTTAAAATTCGTTCTTATGAAGCTCAAATGTTGATTTTGATTCACACAATAACAGTTTAACTGCATTCTTCATAAATAATGAAGTCAATTTATAAAATTTGTAAAACAGTAACAAAATAGTGTTTTTGACAATGTTAATTGAATACATAATACTGGAAGTGCTAATTAATTGATTTTTACAAAGGAGTGAGAAACTTTATTTTCAACTCACCTGTTCTCTATTGCAATTTCCTCCTCCTCTATATCAAAGTCATTGATGACTTCTGGCATATCTACAGGAGGTTCAATTACTTTTGCCTTGAAACATAGTTAACGAAAAGATATATTACAACAACTGTCTATTTATGGCTAATTTAAAGAACCACATTTTACATTTCACTTATAGAACAATAGGAACAAGCAAGGATTGGTTGCTGTCTTAGATAATTCCTGAATCAAAAGTTACAGGGTTAAACTTCTGTCTGTATTGGTTTCATTTATGCTGATAATATAGATGTCAAATACTGTTATCACTTTTTCAGGATTTACAATGAAAACACTAAAAACAATATTATGGATAATTCTAATTTTGTCATTACTAAACATGGATGGTAATAAACAGTACTATCTTAGGCTGACTATTGGAAATCTTTTAATCTCAATAACATATTCAATTATCCAGATAAAAAAATTCAAAGGATATTTCTTTGACATTCTGTGCCAAAAATCTAGTAATGACACACAAATGTTGAAAATGCAACAGCAGCTTACCAATTCCTCTTCTCTTGTCCCGACTAGCATAATCTTTGAGTTGGGTTTTAACTTAAGGGCAGAGAGAGCCATTCCATCTTCAAGCTGATTTCCTGTTGGTTTTGCAAAGTATAAACAATATATTTATAAAGCAATGTGGAAATGTTGTGTGTTTAATAATCTTTTAGTTGGAATTAGGTTTTAAGACACTGTTCTTAGGTCTGATTAGTGGTGCAATTTGGCAAAACAAATCTTAATTTTGTTGAATAACATTGCATTTTACGTCATGTTTATGATTCTCAAGGAAAACCCTTTAAGAAATTGGCCTTAAGTTGCCACTTATGAATAAGTATAAATGTAGGTAGACTTTAATTCTACCAAACAGATTTTGATAATGACACTTCCTTTTATCCCTTAATTCATGTATGGGAAATCTGCCACCTTGCTAACAGCAAACAATTCTATGCACCTTTAGCAACTCATTAGCTATATCAATGAGTACAATGTCTTCTTTATATGTAAAATATACTCTCTTCTCTGAAATGAATATTTTTTGTTCATCATAAAATATTGTTAAGTTAGATTGTCATTACAGCAAATTCTTAGTACATATGATGTAAATATAATACCTTTAACATCTATATATTTTAAAAATTTAGCTTAAGATCCTCCTAATATAATTTTGGTCATGTGACAAGTATTGTATCCATTTTCTCTTACAATTGGCCATGTGGCCTGAGAGTCTAAAATAAACATGATTGATTGATTATTGATTTAGCAACTCGACCTGATGCTGATTTTGCAATTCTTACAAGGTGAATATGTTCTACAAACATACAAAGAAAATTACTTGTATAAGTTACAAAACAATTGCACTAGGAATCAATCAAAAACCAATGTTGTAACAAGGAAGCCTATCTATAAGAACTGCAAAACATTCAAAATCTCTAAGAATGTAAGTCTATGAAAGCTGTAGATTTGATTATATCTCTTAATTCTTGTATCGAGATACATTTTGTCTGCTATTGTTACTGCTTAACAGCTGACACCAAGTAAAAGCAAAAGTCCTAACAGGGTATTTTGTGTTGAAACAAACTTAAAGGGAATATTCTTGTTTATTCATATATATTATTAGTACATGACTATAACACAACACAGTTGAAACATGTCACAGGGTAACATTTTGGTTGATATAGATTTGAAAACTTAATAAATAAGAGTGCACACTCTGTAAAAATCAAACGATGAGAAATGAAGCCATTCAACGGTACTATAAAAAGTGCGAAAAGCCTTGCTATGGCATTACAAGACGTCATTGATTAGTCTTAACATAAATCATTTATAAATGTGTGGATATATTGTATTGATTCATATATTTTAGTTACTGTTATAATGTTTGAAAATAAGTAGAAGTATAGCACATTTTGTCATGTCATCTCCACAAAAAATAACATGGCGGACTGATTGCCTAACGGATGGACTCTTTGAGTGCAGACATTCCTTAATTTTGGATAATGGATAGGATATTTTGATTAATGGACTTGATCAACAGAATAAAAATGCAACATCTGATTCTGATGCATTGATACTTGTACACTATCCCAAACCATTTAGAAGAACTATCCATAAACAATGATAAAACATTCTCAAAGTTGAACTACGGGTTAAAAAAGCAAAAGTAAAAATTGTAACACTATAAAAGACAGCCTGAATAACAGGTATTCAAGAGCTAGCAAGACAGTATGAAATACATCGACATACACCTAGCATTATACAGTCTAGCTTAAGATATATCCATTATCTCTGATGGAAACAGCTTCAAGATTATTTGTTTATTTCATTTCTGAAAATGCCAAACGTCTGGGACCAATATTGACAATGTGCAAGACAGAAGAATGAAAAGTTTACCTTTAACTTTGAGTCCGAGAAGTTTTTGCCTCTCAGGACAAACCTGGGTTGCTTTATAAATAGCATTCTTAAGATCTGACACGGTGTCAGTGTCCACAAGACCAGTTATTTTGTGTTCTTCTCTCTGAAATTTCACAATCAAATCTCCCACTTCTGACATGTTTACCAACTTTGCATAAATGTGATATACGCCAAAAACCAATTAACATAATAAGACAATATCATTCAAAACATACACACATCTGACTTTAGTTGGTAAATAGTCATAGCAAAGTAATAATACTTAATAATAGATGTATTTATAATGTTGCATGAAACATAATCAAGGGGGAATTAAATCAATCATCTTCAAAAATCGTTAAATAAACAATATGTGTCATTACGAAAGTAGTTTAGCAGGTGCCCGTTTAGGTAAAGTCAAGCCCTTGTTAAATTTTGTAGGGCCGTTTTCATCAAATTTTCATGAACAATTTCGCTACCTTTTTAATTCAAATGGAATACAAAGATTAAACTTGCCGTTTTTATTTGCAGACGGTTCGTATTGATTTTCTCCGTGTCTGTGGCGATTTCTGCTCACGTGACTTCCTCTAAGCAGCAATGGCGGCTGCTAGACGAAGGTGTATCCTGAAAATATGACACGAAATGCAACTGTTGCAATGTTAGAGTATATATTATCAGAGCTTTAATTGTAATAAATATACTCTGAACAGTTCCAGTGTTTCGGTCATGTAAGTGTCACTGATTATATCATGATTTTAAAACATTTTTTCGAAACATTTGCGAAGTCAGTTTTGTTTGTCATCATTTGACCTGACAGCTTCTGATGTTTTGGAGGTTGTGTTAATCACCTTAGTGCAACATCTTTTGTTAGTTCCTTGTGTAAGTGAGAGAAATTTTGAGAAACTTAAAAAAAAATAATGCTAGCCAAACTGGCCGAAGACATTTCTGTCAAGTTTTAATGAAAATAAGGCTAATTGAGGGGTCCGAATGATGGGGTATCTAAAACGTCTATAAAATGCACCCTAGAGTCCTTGAAAAGGGTTCAGATGAAGATATTCTGAAAGCTGAAATAATTGACTGTAATATGTTGTATTGCTAGGAAACCTGGAGTTTTATTTCAAAATGAAAAATAATCATCAAATCAAGTAATATTTAAGATTTAACAAGGTTAATAGAAAATTTACATCTATTATATCAGAAACGTCAGCAAAACGTGACATGACATGATCAAACCGAACTTGGTAGCTTTCAGCAAGTTACCAATGTTTCATTAAAATGTAAATATAAACAGCCAGTAAGGTTTCAACATTTGCGATATGATGGTATTTTTTCATTCTACTACCAAATTATGTTAAGTCAAGACTATTCTGTTTGATGAAAATGTGTATTTTGATGGTGAAAAGAATTTGGTTGCAGTTACCTATAGGCCTATCCCTAAAAATAGCCTATTGTCAAAGATCTCTTTCCCAATCCCTGCTCAGCTATAAGAAAATTCCCATTTGAGCTTTTGTGAAGGACTAGGTTGCATTTTACAGTCGTTTTAGAGACAAAATAAGTGATAGCTATGTTTAAGATACTTATGAATGAAGTAATGTTATATAAGTATGCAATAGCTTAACACTCTGTCAGTAGAGAACTCTTCTACATGCAGTAAGGTTTGGATGCAATGCTGCACTGAATTTCAATGTAAGACCACCCACGGTTCGCTAGTTCAAGTCGAAGTTCGGAGCAACAATGGTGTTGCAGGCTTTTTCCCTACAATGATACTAGCAGCTGTGATGTAAGTGAAATGCTCTTGAATCACCTGTCTTCATCGTAACACTTTGTCTATGTGATAATTACATTTCTAGAATTTAGATGCCATTAATTCATTGAGAGGGTGAGGCAATCTCAGAGTTATCCCATTTAATATTTACAGCTGAGAAACATGGCAACTATTGAAAAATTGATCAAAGCCTTTGAGGGCTTGAAGGTGTTTCAGCCTGGGGGCATTGGTCCAGAAGATACCAGCAAGTAAGCCAGATATGATTTTACACTAACCTAAAATTTGCATTTAATCAATCTTTTTGACGTAAAATGAAATTCTATACAAAGATTATATGAACATTCACTTTATTTCAATCTCCATGAGACAATTAAATTCAAGTAAATTACACTGTCAGTGAGGTCAGTTGATCTATCCTGATAATTAAGAATAACAATTCATGTGCATATTATTTATCTTTATTTCATATCATACATGTTAAAAGTTTGTTGTAAATGAGAATGAAATTTACACTTGTTCTTATTCTTATAAAGCATATAACAGTAGCTTTAAAATATGGCATGTTTTTCTTTACTTCAATGGTTTTCTGTTCATTGAAACAGGAAGAAAGATCAGCCCCCAAGCAAGAAGGATAAAATGTCAAATTGTAATGTTGTTGCTGACTGCATTTGTGCTCCCAATATGAGGTATGTGAAATGATAAGATTTCGGGAAATACTCTACAAGATAACAATTGAATGATTTTTTGAATACATGCTGAATATTCAATATTGTTTGAATAGAAGTTTGAGGTTGCCATATGATTTATTAATGTAATTTTGTATAATCACAAGATAAGTAAATTTCTTGTCCCTTGCCTGTTAGCAGACAAATTTCACATGATCATATTTGATGTAAGTAGGCCTTGGTTTTGTTTAAAAGATGCTGTGCTGGTAGAAAGAACTAGTCAAACTTGTAAAATATGATCATCAAGATGAATTCATCTAGATTGAATATCTAACTGGCCAGTACATATATAAGACTCTTTTGGATAAAGCGTGTGTCTAATGCTGAAAAAATCCTAGAAACATGTTTAAAAACATTTGTCATGTTTTATCAAAGGTCAATATCTGACTTCCCAAAGTTTCTGGGTATTGCGATGGAGGCTTTCCTTACGCTCTGTGACGACCAAGAGTCTGACGTGAGGATGGTTGCTGACGAGTGCTTGAACCGTACCATCAAGGTATTACAGTTCATTCTGTTTATGAAGTTTCTTTGTGCCAATCATTCAGCTCTGTCCCTTTCAATCATCTCTTGAGCCGTTTGATGATAAGTTGCCTTAAGTCTGACGCATAAGATCCTGTAGACACTTTTAACTGCAAATACTGAACTTATCCTGAAAAGATTATCTTTTTCAAGGGCCTCTTTTATGCCCTTTGATAATAGATATTATACCAGTAAGTTATATCTCATGAAATACAGGTTTACACGCACTGTCGTATTGAGATAAAGGGATAGCAGGAAAAGGAAATTAAATGTTACCATTTTCAAAACAATCATTTTTAATCTATTGCTTTTATGGGTAATCAAGGTTAGGAAGCTATGTGAATTCACTTAAATTGATTAAAATGTGTTCACACTAAAATGGCTGCATTCAGTTTTCTCTTGGTACGTGCCATCTTTATCTATGACTACATATAGTCAGATGGAAGATGAAGATGTTTCAACCTCTGAAGAAATGTATTTTTCATACACTAATATCTAGTTGGGAAAATTTGAACAAATAAAGATTGCCAAAAATGTGTTACAGTTGCTTTAACAAGTTTTTATTTTTGTTTTTCCTCAAGTTGATTTTTATCAAACTTTACCAGCAGATAATGTCTAAAATGTGAATACCATTTGTTATCAAACTAATTCCAACTTAAAATTATCTAAGGATATTTGATTTGAAATGTATGACAAATTTGGGGTTTTTTTGGTGTTCTTATCAATGATTGCAATGGCTCTAAATCAGACAACATTTCTGTTGTAGACACTTCTCGAGACAAACCTTGGACGTCTACAGGTAGAGCTTTACAAGGAAATAAAAAAGAACGGACCGTCTCGAAGCCTCAGGGGCGCGTTGTGGCGTTTTGCAGACATGTGTCATCTTATTCGGCCTCAGAAGTGCAGGTCAGAAATATTCAGCTATTTGAAGTAATATTAAATGATGACTTTGGATAAATAAGATTAGATGAAAAAATGATTCCAACCTATCTATGTTGTCATTTTACAAGCACTTAAGAAAATGTTTTTTTAAAAACTATTTTGATTTTTCATATCTGTTTGATAAATCTCGCAGGTACATAAAAGTTTAAATGACAATCCGAGGTAACCTTTTTTGTGTGTGTGCAACACTGCATTTTCTTGAATTTCACAGATAATTTCCATCCAGCACCAATTTGCAACAGGAAACTTCCCTAAAGCTATGTTATGAAATTGCTTTTATTTAACCTCCCTGTAAACTCATTGTTGCAGACCATATGTTGTGAACCTGCTTCCCTGCTTGGCGCGTATATGTCGACGTACGGAGGAGGAAGCAATTCAGGAGACTCTAGCATCATCAATGCAGAAGATCTGTCCTGGGCTGATGGGCTTTGCTAATGATACAGAGGTTAAAGGGCTACTGAAGGCTTTCCTCCCAAACCTCAAATCTAACCTGGCCGTGTGTCGGCGTACCGCTGCTAGTAGTCTCACGCTCGTCTGCCAGTACTCTCGCAACCCTATGTCTTTCTTCTCATACCTTGTCAACATTCTTTTAGGTAAGAGCTTATTAAACAGGGATTCCTTTACTCATAATGAAATGTGAAATAGAATGACATGAATTATGTTAGATGCTACTCAAAGGAAATGTGTCTCATTGTGGATCAAGGAATGACTCTTTTAACTCTCAGTATAACCAGAGATAAAAAGGTCATCCGTCTGTCCACAGGTACGTGACCATTGTGGCTGAACTACACTGATAGAAGTGATGCAATTAAGCTATGCACAGGACCACATGCAACTATTTTATCTAACAACTATACCACTTGGCATTTGTTACAACTGTTCCTTTTTTCACCCCTTGTTCTCCCTCCCCCTCCAGAGCTTGTCCTCCCGGTGGACGTGGAGCATGATGTGTACACGCTGCTTGGAGTGATCCTGTGCCTGCGGACCATCATACCCCAGCTGGTTCAGTCTGATGAGCGGGACCAGGGACTCAAGGGCAGCTTCGGGGTGACACAGAAGGAGAAGGAGGAGGGGGTCAGTCAGGAACAGCTCCTCAAGGTGGGTGCTTATGCCAAATTAGTGCTATGAAACAATTGAAGGATTATATGAAAATATGTTAATCTTTTTGCCTCTGTATCTTCAACTCAATGTATGTTTTAACAAATCATTTACTTGAGAATGCTACAATAAGTGTTCAAATATTGTGGCAAGATATGCCCTCTCCCTTACAAGTGTACCTTCGACACATTCAACACTGTAATTCAGTTTTCTTCTTAATTAATTTTTAAAAAAATTCATCACTTAATATTTAAAAACTATATATATATCTTTTATCAGGTACTTTATGCTAATGCGTGTAATAACATGTTGGCGCTTAATTCATTTTCTTCCTACATGTTTTGACCCAGGGATCTGTTTCCTCATAGAATAAAAATGATCATGTTTCCAGTTGTTCCAAATGCTACTGTTCTACATGAGTCATGCTGACCACAACGTTGTGACGGCTGCCCTGGAGGCCCTACAGCAGCTACTGCGCACCCCGCCGCCGGAGCTCCGCCATATTCTGCTCACCCCTGGCAGTGTCCGGACCACGCTCATCTACCAGCAGGACTACGAGGAGTTGGAGCGCTTCAGGGTCGAGAGTGAGTCTTGATAATCATCTTGATAAAAGATGTATGAATTAAGATCTTGATAAGAAATAAATAAATCGTAGAAGATGCATCAATGAGGCATAAAGATGAGAGCATTCAAGGTGGAAAGTAAATCGTGATTGCCAGCTTGAGGTGTCTTATGAAAAAAAAAGATGCGTAATGGAACTATTGTATCATCTGAAAGGTGATTCTTTTTTCTTTCACGTTAACTATAAAAAACGTGACCTACTGATAAAAGATATTATTGGCGTTCAAGGGGAGTTAAACTTACTATTTAAGTTGTTACCCATAACCATCTATACAGACATGAAAGATTAAAAAATTGACAATCTTTGTTTTTGTTACAGTTTTTTTTTTACTGAGGATTAGAAAATAAACTTCAAGGATGTTAGAAATTAATAAATTAATTGATATAATTAACTTATTTTTTTGAAAACTACAATAAAAGTCCATTTATTCAACCCAAAATAATCTAACTTCTTTGAGTGGTATTTTAAAAGTTGGTATGATGAAGAAATTCATGGGTTTACAACTTCTTAATTGCAAAGAGATGCAATATAATCTAATGTTAATATACCCAAATAACTTATAGCCATGCCCTCATGACTGCAGGTTCGGCTGAACTGCCAAGTCTTGCTGACGACACAGGTCTGGAGGACGAAGATGGAGGGGACCAATCAGCTTCCTCCTCCGAGCCCGCACACTTTGACCTTGACCCTGACTCTGTTGAGGGTCTCAATGTACGACGTCTTTCAGCAGACTCGAGACGAGAAGGAAAGTCAGAATCAGACCTAACGAACCTTGGAGCTGGTGCAGACCCTACGGTTATAGTCACATCAGAATCTGATTATTCTAACGTAGAAATTGGAGATTTGAATGAGGAGAGATCAGAAAGATCAACATTATCCCATAGTAGTAGTGTAGAAACTCTCATGAGTATTAAGAGCTTATCACCAAAGAGAAGACCTTCGTTGCGGAAAGGAGTCAGCCAGGACTTGAATGGGAACCCAGAATACGACCCTTCAGGTGACCCCGATCTTCCTGAGTCTGTGTCTCCAATCCCTCCAGGAATCAGGGAGGATGTTGTGAAAGACATAGGGAGTTTGCTGGACGAAGAGCTCCCTCTGGTGTACTGTGTGCGACTCTTGTGTCGAGGGTTCTTGCTCACGGGGACCTCAGGAGGCTTGCTGCCGGACAAGGTGGCTCGAGTCAGTCTGAAGTCTTTAGCGCTGAGCTGTGTTGCCTCGTCGCTCTCACTCTGTCCTAGGATATACCTCTGTAAACTGTTTCCTGTGGATCCAGAGGGTATGATCATTTAGCTGTTTCTAGTTAAGTGTTTGATAGTCACTGATAATGACTTGATTAGCACACCTTCCCTAATAAGCACAAACCCTTGTAAAATAAAAAAACATGCCTTTAGCCTTCCCATCAGACTCTTCAATATCTAAATGACAAATCATGTGCTTTGACATTCTTCCTGGTATAACTGCTGGATGTAAATGAAATACTAATGAACACTGCCTTCAGGTGGGAACCAGGCAGTGCGAGACGTGGTGCTGTATGCGAGTCACCCAGACCCCCAGCTGAAAGGAACAACAGCCACCGTGATAGGCAGTCTCATCAAGGCCGTCCTCATCGAGGGACGGGGCAACTTCAAGAAGTGGCTCAAGAAACACTCGCCTGCTGATATAGGTGGGACAATATTGACAAAGTTGTCATTGAGGGCCCAGAATCTAAAAAATAAATCTTCACTATGCATTTTGTTTGACCGCCTCTTGTTAATTATACAACTTTATACCTGCTTACATCCGTTTCATGTAAACCTAATTGTCATATTACTGATTGTAAGTTCAAGGAAAGTTGAAATAAAATGAGCATTGGCAAAGCTTGTGCTTATCAAACAATTGTCTTAATTTGTTTCATGACCTCATGGCCAAAATTTAAACAACTGTGCCTCAAAACGCTTTATTATTTTGTCCCTGTTACAGGGGAGATATCACTGGAGAGTCTGATAGAGACTCTGGTCCACATAATGTGTGATGAGTCCTCCGTAGCCATCCGGCTGACGCTGATCGCCCTACAGCTGTGTCTGGGTCACCTACTGGAGAGCTGCCATGGGAAGGCGGGGCTCAGTGTGCTGCTTGATCTCCTCGATATGAAGAACAACCCGTACTGGCTCGTCAAGGTGGGTGACTGTTATTCACCAATAGTGATAGTTATAATAACTATTATACCTCTTTCTTATGCCCCTGCTACAAGGTAAGTGGAGGTATATAGCCGTCCATCTTTGCGTCCGGTCAATTTTCTCAAAAACCATTAGGTGTATATATCAACCAAA
Source organism: Phorcus lineatus (assembly GCA_921293015.1). NCBI lineage: Eukaryota > Metazoa > Mollusca > Gastropoda > Trochida > Trochidae > Phorcus > Phorcus lineatus. Next base: position 23,393,229 of record OV121088.1, on the reverse strand, counting down.
CTTGCACACTTGTTAACCATGACCTTCTCTAAAGTTTGACCCCATTTACAACTTTTCTAGAATTCAGACAGGCCTGCATGCTTGACACTCAATCACTGTGATATTAAAGCATATTCAGATATCTGAATATCCTAAGATTTGATAAAATATTTTGACTGAAAATTATTCCAAAATTGATGTGCAAGGCAGTTATAGAGTACTAAATGTGGTTAAAAAAAGACTGTTTCTATTTCTTTCACCTCCTGTATCTTGCTCCAGGTTGAACTCCTAGAGCTGCTGGGCTGCCTCAACTTCAAGGTGGTCAGCTACCTCCAGACTCTCTCCCAGGACTACAAGCAGGGCCGCCACCACTTCCTTGGGGTAAGTTTCTCACTGTTTCTTCATTCAAACAGACAAACTATATTCTGCAATTATTGTGGTAGAAAACTAACTGTTCTACATGCAGAAATGTTTGTGCTCCTTTCAAAATAAAGAAAACAAATTTCAATAGCTTCAGTATACATTTGCACGTAAAAATATCTTAGATATTTTAAGCGACTTGTCAAAACAGTTTAGTTCAAGAATGTTAAGAGTCACACATGCAAAGGGTTAATTTAAATAAACTTTTCTCTGTGTATGTTCAGAAACTGATCCATGGCCATAGTGGTTTTTCTGGCTTTTTGGTTAAAAAATATGAGATCAGGATATATGATTTTTCCTTTATCGCATTGTTGCACCTCAAGTCTCACTATGTCTTTGTACAAACAGAGGCTGAACCTGCAGGACTACTACCTCCAGCAAGTGATCATCCCCCTTCTCGGAGACGAGGACGGCCGGGTGAGGCATGCATCGTCCAAAACTCTCATGAAGTAAGCTCAAGTTTCTTCATGTCCCATATGTTCAAAGACATTTGTGAAGAATAATAAATTCAATTTGACACATTGAACACCTTTGCTCTCAATCCAAAGGCATCAAATATGTCCCCCAAGCATACATCATAGTAGCAGGTATGAGGTAACTAGACTGACATTTTATTGGCTCTTGATGACCGCCCAGTGGTCAAATTTGTAAGCTTTTAAGTCTGAATAATTTATGCAGCCATGATCAGTTTGAGTTCCAATGGTTTTTCTTTCCTGACCAACATATTTTGTTGATCTGCCCAGCATCCTAAATGTGCATCTTTGACACCTCCCAGCCTTAAGCCTGCATCATATGGCTGTTGAGTAGACTAGTTGATATTCAGATATAACTGTCTCTCAAGAACTTGTCTGGATGATAGATAGCTTTACTCCAAAATATGAATCAAGTAAAATAATCCTCTACCATACATAAAACTTGCACGACAAAGGTAATTAGACTCATATGACTTCTTTGCAACCTCCTCCAGGCTGGTTCCCCGTCTGTTCTTTGGAGTGGACAACCCCCAGCAAGAGCCGGTGACCGCGATCGCAAAGGACATCACTGACCAGCTGCTGCACCCCCTGATGTCTGACTGGGCGGAGGAGCCACCCCCCATGGTCCAGGGGCTGGTCAAGCCCTTCCTCTTCTCCCCCAGCTTTCACGTGAAGCCCCAGCTAGAGAGCAGTCTCTCCAGGATCGTCCAGTACCTGCTTCAACAGCTGCACACCTCACAGACCAAACATCTCACGGTGAGCCTTCTTGACTGAGCTTGACTAAGCAAAAAGCGTTTATGAGAATGCTGAACCAAAATAAAAATTCTTTTTCAGGAAGGGATCCTCCTTGGGGTACTACTGCATAAAATCTGTATATTTTTGCTATATGACAGGTTGTGACTATTTTTTAAATAAAAAATATACAAAAAACCACTCAAAACGTGTTTTTGTACATATCACCACCCTAACAGGGCCCCCTACCCTGGCGATAACTGGTCCGCCAGGGCCGGTAACTCTATTAGCAACCCACTTATCAATCTGTCATTGAGGAAGAAAGACGTGTTTTCGCTACTCAAGTTTGCTAAGTTTCCAAAAAGAAAATTGACATGGAGAAAGATTCAAATGTATGGTAACCTTTATTACTAAACGTAGTTTAGAATAGGTTCGCATTATCGCATTCCATCGCGTTGTGACTTAGGCTTTTCCCAACCATTTCGAGCCACGTGCTTCGTTTGTGCGCGGGAAAAGAGACAAACATGGCGGATTCTCGAAGATTGTTTTTCCCGACTAGGTGGAAAATAGATATCTTTCGTTTGGAATCAGTCGTTGTTTGGCACTTGATGTTATTATTATTTTATTAATAAGCATCTTTACGTCGATGGCGATCGTTTTCACCTGGTTTTTAACTTGATGAAAACTAATTAAGGGGCAGATGAAGGGCCTAATGGGGGAACTTATGTCCGAGCTCCGTAAGGAGTTCAGGTCGGATGTTCCCCCGGCGGGTCCGGATGCCCGGCCGGCCGGTTCCCTCGGGGCCGTCGTCGGTGCCGGTTCCAGAGCTAACCCGGGCAAGGGCCCGGGTGATGCTCTGTTGACACCGGAACAGCGACCCAGCACTAGCAGGGTTCCTAGCTGCACCATCACACGGGACCCCCCGAATGACCTCGGCACTGCCGAGGGGTCGGGGGGAACCGGTAACCCCAAGAGCCGAGACCCGGGCGCTTCGGCGTCGGGGTCTGCGTCTGGACTCGGGCCTCAGGCTCCTTCTTCGGAACAGCGGGAATCGGCGGGGTCGCGGTTTCGTATTCCCTTGATTCCTTCGTCTGCTCTTTCGGAGGGTCCGTCAGATACCTTGTCCGTGCAGGACACTGAGGGTACTGAGGACTCTTTGGAGGAGGAGATGGAGGTTGAGGGGGGTGCGGGGCCTGACCCTACTGACCTTCCCATTGCTGTAGCCCTGAGGGGGGTGCGCGATAAGTTCGCGGCCGCCTTCCCTCAGGTAGTTGTTCCGGAGAAGGAGTCGGATGCTGCGGAGTTCCGGCTTCCCGGCGGGGCCTTCGCTCAACGCAAGGCACCGCAGGCGCGGCTCCGCATCCTCGACAGCTTGAGGGCTGACGCAATCACGCCTCTCCTATCGGGTACCCGCACGAGGTTCGATCTGCCCGAACTCAACAGGAGGTACCCTATAGGGGAGGTGGGGTTGTTCGATGTCCCCCAGGTTGATGATGATGTGTTGACATCAGTCAACCCGGACGCCATTGGGCTTCCGGGCCGGCGGGTGCCGCTCTTCAAGCATCAGGACCAGTTGCTAAAGCGCACGTTCCGCTCCTTCGAGGAGATGTATCGGAATGCGGCGCAGCAGCTTCGGATCTCAGTGCATTCAGCCTACCTGGCCTCCATGCAGGGTCAGGGGCTGTCTGAAGGGTCGGAGCAGGGCAAGAAGGCTCAGTCTGAGACTGTCCTTCTCCAGCGGCAATTGACTGAGGTCTCCAGTTAGCTGGCTCGCGACTCTATTAGGAGTGCGGCGAGTCAGGTAATGACCGCAGTGATGGGGCTGCGGAGGCTGTGGATGAGCTGCTCTTTGCTCCCACAGCCTACTCAGAACGCACTGCTCGCCCTTCCGTACGAACGGCTGGATAGGGCCAAAGCTGCCAAAGGCGGCTCTGGTCCTGCCGGGAAGCGTAAGTCCCCCCTGGAAGGCCTCCCGCAAGGACCGCCGGCCAAAGTCGAGACTTGGTGGACAACTTCGCTCCAACCAGGCTCCGGCAGGGGAGGTCACCCAGGGAAGAGAGGCAAGAGCAGAAGGGGCAAGCAGGCTAAGGGCCAGCAGCCTTTTCGGGGGAGAGGGGGCTCCAACCAGGGCTCCTAATCCCTCCTCTGCTCGAGCCGGAAACCTGTCAGGGGGCCCGAGTGCCGCCGGTTGCAGGGATCCGTTGCCTCTGTCCAGAGTTACCAGTAGGGGGCAGACTCTCCCACTTCCTGTCAGATTGGGAGAGGGGTCACGTCAAATCCCTGGGCCCTGTCCACACTCAGGGACGGACATTTGCCTCTTTGGAAGCATGGGCCACCTTCGTTTACCGGAGTGAGGCGCACACTGCTGTTTATTCCTCACTCAGCCAGCCTCTTTAGTTAGCGAGAGGCAGATGTGATGAGTCAGCACTGGTGCTTTGTGGCGCATGCGCAGTAAGCCGTATCTAAGGCCGCCAACATGGCTGCTATCATAGCAACATAACTTACACATTCAATTAAAACCTTCTCTTTTACAATGAATGAAGCTGTATATATATCCAGATATTCTTATCTTAAAAGTTAACCTAAGGGCAAACCAATTATCATGATATATTGCAGATGGCCACCATAAATAGCTGCTCCCTGACAGCAGACAGGGAACTGTTAACATTGCTGAATTGTTTGTGTTTAAACTTGCTGTATCTTTTCTGATAAAGTTTTTCTGGCAGGAATGTTTACGTTTCCTTTAACTTTGTCTATCTAACTGTCGGAAGAAATAAATTCCGTTACTAGTCACATTCACATTTTAACACCAGGCCCAGCGAAAGTCGCCCCTATTCTACAGTGTTAGTGTAAGAATAGAGAGAAGCAGACATTTTTTCTGACTCTGTGGATTACATTCAAGGTTTTAAACAATGTGTTGTCATATTTCTATGCAAAATGAGTACATTATGTGAAAAGCATACACAAAATGTGTGATTATTATGTATGATTTGCTGCTAGAGGAATAAACCAAAGACAGGTGCGAGGAAGTTATGTTATAATTACTCAGTGGAAATTAAGACAGTTTTTGGGATCGATGTCACATTTGACAGCCCCGTGTTTCATCCAAAAGCAATTTGTGAGAAATGCTAAAAGGGAATCATTCATTTTGAACATAACATAACGCGTACGGATATTAAAACATCTATTCAAAGCCCTCACAATAAAATTGGTAACAACACTTTGTGGAATGTTGAATGTTCAAAGGGTGATTGCTGGGTTTGTGTCAAATTTGAAAAACAAAGCAAAAATCATTTGTTGATCTATCAATCAAACATGTATTTCTGTGTGTACACAATGTGCTAAAAGAAACGAAACGGATGGATTTTTGTGTTATATTACTCGTAATGAATTACCTATTTGATGATTATTGATTACAAATACTTTTCTTTGTGAAAACATAACAACTGTGATATTAGGAACTATAAGTATTGGACTCCATGGATACTAACTATCTTGGTCATTTTATATTCATAATCTTTAGAAATACATGAAGGGTGTGGTCTATATATACTAATTGTAAGGAATATGAGACTTATTCTTTTGCTTTTAATATTTAGAAGCAAAAGTTTAGTTTATTAAGACACATGAGAAATATTTCCACGCCTGGAATGTACAGCTCTCCCAGCCAGATGTTATCAGCACGCGCCTTCTCATAGCGGCCTGGGGGGCTGTAGCTCTCAACTAAAGTGAATGCAGTGAAACAGCAGTGCGCACCCCGGTGCCATCCTCCCCGGAGAAGGCGGAAGTCCTCAGGGCCGAAGTCGTAGCTCTGCTCGACAAGGCGGCCATAGAGGTGGTCCCGAGGGGCCAGGAAGAGACCGGGTATTACTCGACTTACTTCCTGGTCACCAAGAAGGACGGAGGGTTCCGACCAATCTTGAATCTCAAGTATTTGAACAAGATGTTGGAGGTGCCATCGTTCAAGATGGAAACTCTGAGGCCGGTGATAGCATCGGTGGAGCAGGGAGATTGGCTTTCGTCAATCGACCTCAAGGATGCGTACCTCCATGTCCCAATGCACCCCCAGTTCAAGCAATACCTAAGGTTTGCCTTCGACGGGGTGTGCTACCAGTTTCGTGTGCTCCCCTTCGGCATCTCAACGGCGCCAAGGGTGTTCACCAAGCTGATGCTGATTCCGGCGCAGGTGGCCAGGTCCAAGGGCAGGTGTTGTCACCCGTACCTGGACGATTGGTTAATCAGGGCCCTGTCGCAGGTGAGGAATCAGGAGGCCACCCAGGAGATTTTAGACATTCTGCTCAGGCTGGGGTGGATCGTAAACATGAAAAAGTCAGACCTCACTCCCACCCAGGACTTAGTGTTCCTGGGGGCTCGGTTCGATACGGTGAGGGGACTAGTTGCACTAGCCCCTGCCCGAGTGACCAAGGTAATTCAGACCACGCAGCAGTTCTTGCTGTCACCCGCACACTCCGCACGGACATGGCTCCGTTTGCTGGGGAATATGGCGGCGACGGTGGACGTGGTCTGGAGAGCCCGGTTGAGGATGAGACCAGTCCAGCAGGCTTTAGCGGGACGATGGTCGCAGTCCGGGAGTCTAGAGGAATCAGTGGCCATTCCGGAGTGGCTTTCCACTCATCTGGAATGGTGGCTGAAGGAGGACAACCTCGCCAGGGGTCTACCTTTGGTGACGCCGATGCCCGAGGTAACAGTTCAGACGGACGCTTCCCTCTCAGGTTGGGGGGGAGTCCTGGGGGACCACTCAGCTTCGGGCCTGTGGTCTCTGGACGAGTCCAAGGAGCACATCAATGTGCTGGAACTGAGGGCGGTGAGGAAGGTCTTCGACCAACTCCTCCACTTGGTAAGAGGTCGGGTGGTGCGTCTGGAGATGGACAACCAGACTGCCATGACTTATATAGCAAAGCAGGGGGGAACGGTGTCGCCAGCTCTCCTCCAGGAGGCGTGGCAGTTCCTTCTCTGGTGCGACCGGTTCAACATTCGGGTGATACCGGTGTACCTTCCGGGAGTGGACAACGTCCGAGCGGACGCCTTGTCCCGGCGCATTCTGGCACCGCACGAATGGATGCTCCACCGGGAGATATTTGGGCTTATCTCCCAGTTGTACGGGTCGTTCCAGGTGGATCTGTTTGCGTCCGGAGTGACGAATCAGACACCGGTGTTCTGCTCCAGAATACCAGACCCAAGCGCTCTGGCATCAGACGCCTTCGCGATAGACTGGGCCGGCAGAGTGCTATGGGCGTTCCCGCCAATGCCTCTGATTCCCAGGGTTCTGTCGCAGGTAGGCAAGCAGCCTCCACAGCTGTTGGTCCTCATGACACCGCTGTGGACGGCCCAGAGTTGGTTTCCATCAGTACTCGGATATCTGGTTCAGCCTCCTGTACTGTTACCATGTCTGCCAGATCTGCTGACGCAGGAAGGAGCGCCGCACCCGAATCCCAGGATTCAGTGGGTGGCCTGGCCTCTGTCCGGAATCGCCTCCAGGAGAGCGGTATTCCTGCACGAGTTGCAGACACAATACTGGCTTCGAGGAGGGATTCAACGAACATTCAGTACGAAGATAGATGGGCCTGTTATGCGCGCTGGTGTGGCAGTCGAGGGATTCTCGATCCCTTTTCTGCGGGCCTAGTGCCGGTATTGGAGTTTTTACAGTCCCGGCTTGATGATGGCTTAGCGGCCTCTACAGTTAGGGATACTCTACCGCTATTTCGGCATTTCATGTACCGGTGGATGGCACTCTCTTGGGGAGTCATCCAATGGTCCAGCGCTTCTTAGCAGGTGTGGACAGGATTAGACCGCCTGTTCGGCGGGTCAGTCCTACTTGGGAGTTGGCACATGTCCTGGACTGGCTGTCAGGGCCGGCGTTCAGAGACCCTAGTGCTGTTTCCTTGCAGTTGTTGACGTGGAAGGCGGCCTTCCTAGTGGCGGTGACGTCGGGCAGGCGGGTAGGAGATATCCACGCGATGTCTTCGGATCCCGAGCTGACTGTCTTTCACAGAGACAGAGTCAGCATTAGACTGCCAGACTCCCGAAGGTTGATCATGCCTTTCACGTCTCGGCCCCGATAGAACTGCCAGCTATGATGCAACCAGGGCGAGGTCGGCGCAACCCCACATCCTCGATGTGCGTCGCACCCTCAAGCTTTACATTAAGAGAACAAAAGAAATCCGGAAGGATAAACAGTTGTTCTGCTGCTACGGCGGGAATAAGTCCGGCCTACCAGCTTCAAAGCAGACCATCTCAAGATGGATAGTTTCGGCTATTTACCTGGGGTACGTCCATAAGGGACTACAGGCCCCAGAGGGTTTGAAGGCCCATTCGGTTAGGGCGGTGGCAACCTCTAAGGCTTATGCTGCGGCCCTGCCCATTGAAGAGATCTGCTCAGCCGCCATTTGGAGCCGGCCTAGCACGTTCATCAGGCATTACCAGTTAGACAAACACTCAAGATTTGGTTTGGCAAGACTGTTCTTTTCACTGGGCAGAGCCGTACACCCTCTAGCTGATTGGGCTTTCGGGTTATGGTTTTTAAAGTAGTGGTGGTACTAACGTACTAACGACTAATAACAATGCACTGCATGGGCCCTGGTGACAGACACCCGAGAGGGAGTGGTCTTCAGGGATAATCGATTGCTTAAAAGAAGTCCCCCTTATTCCTTCTTTCAAAAGAGAGGGGGGGGGGAGGGGGGGGGGTTTGGCTTAAGAACGCAGCAGGCTTTTTAGCCAGTACGAGTAGTCCCATGGTCAGTACCTGGAGGCAGCCAGGGGGCTGAAAGACTCATGAGTTCTGGTGAGTGTACTTTACACCTTTTGTACCTCTTTTAGGGGTTAGATAAATCTGCAGACAGAATTCCACTGCCAGGGAATTGTCTCTGGGAGTCTCTGATATGCAGTAGTACCCCAAGGAGGATCCCTTCCTGAAAAAGAATCGAACAAACCTGCAGAGGTTTCTGATTCTTTGAAGGGGATCCTCCTTGGGGTACGGCCACCCACCTCCCCTTATTCTGTCTGGATATGCTAGATTGATAAGTGGGTTGCTAATAGAGTTACCGGCCCTGGCGGACCAGTTATCGCCAGGGTAGGGGGCCCTGTTAGGGTGGTGATATGTACAAAAACACGTTTTGAGTGGTTTTTTGTATATTTTTTATTTAAAAAATAGTCACAACCTGTCATATAGCAAAAATATACAGATTTTATGCAGTAGTACCCCAAGGAGGATCCCCTTCAAAGAATCAGAAACCTCTGCAGGTTTGTTCGAGTATCAAATTTGTCTCTACTGTCACTCCAATTGAATTTTCCAGTAATTAAACTTTATCTGAACAAAATGTTTTTATATATATTATGGTTGTATTATATTAAAAAATTTTTTACCTGAAGATGTTGGTAGCTCAAAATGCATTTCCCTCAATACCTGAAATGCAAACTCTTGTCATTCATATAGCTTGTCAGGGAGTAGTGTTTTCTTCATAGGGCCTAATTCTGACTTTTCTTGATGTTTGATTTGCAAACTTGACACTTTTGTGTCTGCAAATCAAACATAACACTTGTTGTAACAGTAGATATTGCATATGATTATTTGGTACAAATAAATCAGCCTTGTTTCTCTTTCAGAGCGGGTGCTGCCATGCAATGTGTTTGTTGTCAGAGGAGTACCTCGTATCCTGTTACGCCTCCTCCTGGGGGTGTGGACCTGCCACGCCCCTTGTCCCTAGAGATAGTTCTGGTAGGATCAACTTGAAGAGACCCCCCAGTCGCTCTCTCAGCTCTTCCAGGTAGGCTCACAAGAAATTTAGTAGATTGTGACTTGTAGCTTATAAAATAAATTATTATATCAATTAAAAGTATTTTTACTTTAACCAAATTTTCAACAATTCTTTTCAGAATAAGTTATCATCCAATGTCAACAAGTAGTACTTAATGACTACTTGAAAAATAAATTAATTTTAGAAATCAAAAGTTCATTATGTGATCATTCAGGTACTTTCTGGAAATATGTATTTAATGAATATGCATTAACCTGTTCCCGATTTTTTGTATTGTTCATTATAATTTGTTACTTCTTAAATTTTGTAAAATAAGTTCTGCTTCAGTTACTAATTAGCTTATCAAGGATTGAAATTTCTCAAAATTTTGATTTTCCTAACCACTATTATTGATGCCTGTGAGTTTGATTTGTCTTGTTTTGAGTTGGCATGTGTGGACGATGAATGTTGACTGTTCAGTACTTTCAGCCTGGAGGAGTTAACCTCAGGGTCAGGAGGGGGTCCCCTCCCCGTCGTCCTCGCCCTCCTCCTCTCCTCCCCCGCCGCCCTCGATCTCTCCACCCACCAGGATCTCCTACAGCTGGCAGGCAACCTACTAGCAGGTTCGTTAGTGCATTAGTCACTTGGTTTATCATTATTGACAGAATAAACACCCTGGGCACTTAGATGATTAAAAGAATAAATACACTAGGAACTTTGATGATTAACAGAATAAACACCATGTACACTTAAATGAGATGTAATCATCAGAGGATCTTTTTAAGTACATCTTTTTAGGAGTATCTAATTTTGTTATGTCATAATAAATTGACTAGTGGGTCAAGGAAAATACTGCCTTAGTGTACATCGCTTAGATTAAACATAGTTCATATGGAGATTGGAGATAGTCTTAATGCTTAAAATAAGAAGTTACAAATTTTGAAATAAGATGATATTTTACTCTTAGATTTCTGGAAAAGATAATATCTTTAAAACTCAAGTCTTAAGCCTGCATATCTGAATATTCCAAAACTTAACATGTATTTACTCCTCAGCAAGTGACTAGTGATTGTCATATTCCAGCCAGCCATTTAATTAGCAAGCAATCTATCAAAGAACGATAACATTAAGTGTATATTTTATGCAAGTGAGCAATATGGTAAATAAACTAAATTGTCACCCTCTCACAGGCTCTGCATTCAAGTGTCTGCGGGGAGCGGATGAGACGGCCAGTATGGCGGGGTCTGGTGACGAGGGCAAGTGGGCGGCTCTGAGTGACAGACTCCTTGTGCCCATGGTGGAGCAACTCCTGCAACATGTGGCCAGGTGTGTAGCTCTTATCTCCCCTCATCACTGATGTGTACCTGTCAGATACGCTAGTGTGAAGCTTTTTCCAGGAGGGTGTAGTGTCAGAAATAAGGAGGCAAAAGATGACTTTTCTGAATATTCCTGACTAAGATTTGATTTAGGCGCTATGAAAATGAGATTGAAAAGATTTAGGGACAATGACCACGTAAATAATTTGCACACTCCCTTCTGATTGGGCAATATCATTGCCAAATTTAGAAAGCAAAAGTTAAGTTGTGATTGCTTTGCCCAAACCAGCATTTGTCCAGCATTGCTGATTTAACTTTACATGTAATCATAAATTTAAAGAATGGAGGATAGAAACTTGGGATAAGGGTCAAACTTGATCACATTGAACCACTGTGCAAACTATCTCAAGTATAAAATCAATTTGATGACACATTTTTGAGATGCATACTCATAACAATAAAAATATAACTATATTAGTTGTCATTTTCAAGTGAACATGTATTTGTAAAGGGAATATCAACTTTATGGCCAATTAATTTATCTCCACAGGATCCTGAACGCATGCTCTCATGTAATTGATGAGCAGGTTCCAGGTCCCCCCCAGATCAAACCCTCCCTCCCGTCCCTCCCCAATGCCCCCTCCCTGAGCCCTGTGAAGCGCAAGGTGAAGGGGGAGAAGGATGGGCAGGGCGCCGCGGGGACAGGGAGCTCTGGAGACACCAAGTCAGACAAGAAGACCCCTCAGAAAGGTATTATGATTTAGTTAATCATATATGAAAGCTTTGTAACTAGGCAGTTTTATTCTGTCATTCTTAGGTGATTCTGAAATTACTAGCCCTAAGATTGTGGTCAAAATGAATGGAGGGGACTCTAGGTTGGTTTTTGAAAATGTTTTTTTAAAAGATATTTTCATAACTGATAAAGAAATTTTGAAAGGTATTTGAAGGTTTAGGGGTAACAGTGGTATGTGTTTTGGCCGTTCCTGATTTTCAAACATGTGAATATCAAGGGGCATCTTTCCCCAATTTAATCCCAAAATACAGGATTTCTCAAGCAGTTATATGTGTCAAGAGCAAAATGCATTTGGTGGATGATTTACAGTATAGCTGAGTTTGAGGATAAATGGTACGGAAGAAAAGAAATGAAAAAAAAGCCACAATAGTCTTTCAAATTTTTTCCTGCAATTTCACTAGCAGCCCTGATATAAGTGAAATACTCGTTAAAAGTGGCATTAACTCATTAACGCCGAGACAGCTTCACGGCTCAACGCCTGGGCCACTGACCACAGACGCTACTCGCTGTAGCGAGACCAATTAGGTCAAAGCACCGGTCTTTTCGCGGGGGCCTTTGTGGGCCATAGTTGAACGGACACTGTCTAGCCTTGTGCCATAAAGTCTTGATTGTTTTATAGTATCGGGAAGATAGATGCAGGTGCTGGATATTGATACTTTACAGGAATATAACATGTGATATTTCACCATTGAATTGATATTTTGCGGTTTGTCCGATTTCAATTCATAAACATACTCAAAGAGAGGGAGTGAAATTGTTTTCATTGTCTCACCAAATAACATTGACAAATAAACTGCATTTGATATCGCACCTTTTATATTGGTCAAAATGTTATGAGAGACAATTTCTTTTACCTATACCTAAACAAAAGTACTTAAAGATCAGCAAATAATAAACACAGACACACACTTACATATTATAATATGTAAAGTATATACATAACCAAATAATACTTATAAGCATTTGTCAATCTTCATGTTAGATTGCCTTTCTCAATCTACCACAACATGTACAGTGATTTGATGGCAGCATATTGTTCACTCCTTTGCAAGTACTAACACATAAACACGTAACGTAACTCATATTTTCACATACGTTGATTTATATGCATTTTCATTTGTAAATACAAATACTGCATATCTACACATCATGTTGAGTAGATACGGTGTGTCGGTATTTCAACTATCTGAATAATAATTAAGGATTTATAGAGATGATATCCCGATTTAAGAGAAATCACGTAACATTAACGAATGTAATCATTATTAATATTGACCAAGTGATTTATTCTGTTGGGACGCTGTCCACTCTAATTATAATTTAACATGTGCATGTGTCCATTCAATGGCAGACAGGGTCGTGGATCTATGAAGGATATTGTAGAAGTTTAAAAAAAACAACATGTTCTTGCTAAGATTATAATTGTTACAGGACAGCTACTGACCGTGCTTGATATAGGGTGCGCTCAGCTAGTTTAGTAAAGTAATATTCGAACAAACTGTCATATTAATAATTAGAGCTGCAACGAATACACTACCAGGCGAATACGATACGTATCACGAATATTGGGTAGCGAATACGAATAATTATTCACGAATATGAATGCAAAAATAATCAAATCAAAAACACCCAAAAATCCCCGCCATGCAGAAGGTGTTGAAAATATAATTTTAATTCAGTCACTCAAATAATTCTGATTCAGTAAATTTCTTAATGTTTTTTCAACTATATGCTTAACCTTTCAATGTAAAATAAAAAAAGTTTCAATAGTCATTCATTCAGTTAACCACTGCTGGGTAATTAAAACAGCAAAGCAGACGATGTACAGATCATTTTATAAACGTGTAACCATGCTGTGGTAAAATACTGAAAACACATTACATTAAGTAAACTAAAAGCACTCAAGTTCTTTTATACATTATTAAATAGAGTTATGATGTATACAAATTACTTGACACACACCACGTAATGTTTTTCACCCTGTTAAGAAAGCCGACAGTAACAATCACTTCAGCTATGATATAGGTCGCTGTTCTTTTGTGCACCCCTTTTAACGCAAGCTCCAAACACCGTTGACTTGTTATATACCGTGCTCAGTCGATGCATGGAGCTTTGTAACCGGAACTTGAAGTTATTGGAGGGAGGGTATAGTAACAGCATGTAAACAATAACGACTTGCGATTTCCCGACAGTTTATTAACGATCCTCTATGAAGATAAGTTGACAGCTCTTTCAAAAACGTAAATTAAAAAAAGTATTTCTATTCAGATTCAATACAAATTTCTTGCACATAATTTATGTTAAAGTGAATAGTAACAAAAAATTAAAAAATCGAAAATATTCGGTTTTCATTGTAACGAATATTGAATACGATTCACTTCCTGCCACGGTTCGATTCACCGAATATACGAATGTATCGTTGCAGCTCTATTAATAATAATATTCAAAGTAGAACAACACTGGCGTTCAAAATATTAATTACATGCAATTATCAAATTGATAATTCATGACATACCATCCCAAAGTGATGCATTCAAGAAGTAAAGTTAAAATCAAAGTGTAACTTTAAATAGCCTCAAATGATTTATGAATACATGTACATAAATGTTTATAATAACGCTTCCTCTCGTTTCGTCTTAGATATATGAATTCAATGCGTTTAACAAATAAAATGTATCTAACAATGTTTCAAAATTGGTAACTTCACAAAGACTACAATCGTTTCATCTCATTTAATAAACCTTCTTTTTAAAGTGTTTATTTTTCCCTTCCAAGACCAACATATGCAGAATGTTTTCATTTACCAAACGTAGCATATTTTTGCACAAAGAGCAACGATTTTCATTTCTTATTGCTTTCCTGAGGATAGCATCTTATTTACGAAACTGTTATCTACACTAATGGATGCTAAACTGATTTTAAAATAAGTTCATTGTTATACTATATGACGGACGCACATAGGCGTCTCTCGCTGTGAGAAACTGCTAATTAACGGACGCTTATATGCGGCTCTCGCTGTGAGGATCTTATTATTTTGACGCATATACGCGGCTCTCGGCGTTAATGAGTTAAAATCCAAATTGTCCCCCTCATCCATTAAATATATAACCCCACTAATATTCTACTCTCATTTTTCAGACCAGAAAGAGCCTGAGAAGGAGAAAAGCAAGAAGGATGGACTGGGAACCTTCTACAGCATGGCCCAATACATGAAGGTCTTCGACATGCTCAAGGGGGCTTACTCCAACTACAAGGTAACTAGTCACTTGGTTAGGACATAGTTTATTTTGTATTTGACCTTGAAGGTTAAAAAGTTTATTTTGTCCTTGAAGGGTTAACAATTATACACTTCTGAAATTGTTCAGATATTGTGATGTAATCTTGTGCTCAGTTATCACTGTTGCACGGCACAGTCTACAAAATGCTGTGTAGTGAAACCAAACAAAGGAACTATGCCTCAGTAAAGACTAGATGTAGACCATAGTAGGACTAACTATTATTCATTGACTCTTTGGTGACAGTCCTTTAACAACGTGATTCAGGCGACTTCTACCACTTCCGTAACTGCGGTTCATATATCTCATGAACCATTGAAAGCTATGTCTAAAGATTTGATGCCCTCCCACATGAGGCTACTTTGCAGACACCAGCCTTATTTTCGAAGTCATCACAATACTCACACCACTTTTGGCGCTCTTGTTTTATTTCAGATCTCACTGGACTTGAGCAGCTCAGACAAGTTCTGCAACCTGTTGAAGGTGACACTGGCCGTGTTCTCCCAGGTCCTGGAGATCGCCACGCTCTTCGATATCGGCAAGTTCGCAGAGGAGTTCCTTGGTTACCTCAAGAGCACAATGACCATGGAGCCCACGTACACCGTTCTCTGTGTGCAGCAGGTATAGTTGAATATTTCTTCTTATCTTTATATATAGTGCTTAGAAAGTGATTGCTTGCATAAGGGCATTGGGTTTGAGAAGCAACCATTCCTTCAAAATATTACACCTGTACAGTAGATGCGGTAAGAATTAGTTTGTGTTTTCTTCGTTCTGCGGAAGAGTACTAAACACCTTTGACAGTTTCCTGGCATGAGGTTTCAAAGCAATCATGTTCTATCAGTTTTACAAGCTTTCTAGGTGCATCAGGAGTTTCAGTGAATATCCTGCAGGCCAGATAGCTTTATTGTCACAATCTCATTTGACAAAATTGTACTGGCTTGGAAGATGTTACTGAAATTCTCACTAAAGTGGACATCAAAAAATAACTATATCATCTAATAGAAAATTCAATAGTAACATGCCCATAAAGATATGACCCAAAACCATTCTATTCACTATTCCATGAAAAATGGGAGTATATTTGAAAACAAAATAATGATATTTTCACCAAAGGCACTGTCTTTTTTTAATACAAACGATTGGGAAATTGAGTTATAAAATACATATAAGATCTGTAACCCAACCTTGAATAGAACCAAGCGTGAAATACAACCCTATTTAGAGAGAAAGTGTAGAAAAACTTGGTTGTATCCAAGGAGATTTACAACAAGTTCCATCTGTCCTCAGCTGCTGAAAGCTCTGTTCGGGACCAACATAGCCAACCAGTGGGAGAGTCATCACAACGTGTTCCACAGTCGCAGGCCTGGTAAGCCCATCCGGGTGTCCACGGGGGTGAAACCGGGAATATACGATTCTTGTCTCAACCAGCCCTACTCCATCATGAGTCACTCGTTCGCTGGGGCGGTTCTCCGAGTGTCCTCTCAGACTGAACAAGAGGAGGCACAGAGGTTTGTAATATGTCGTCCGATTAACCCTTTGTATACTGGATCATTTCCTAGGTGCCCTTTATTATACTTGGATTTGGATTGCTTATTCCTGAAAATTCTCTTACCTATTGAGTTAAAATGGAAGAATCTTTTGATAATTTTAATCTTTTGAAAAGTTTATAGTTTGCACTTAAAACAAATGCTAAAATGTTTTAAAAAATCACTTTGTTGTTTGAATTTGTTGGATGTTGAATTAATATGCACTAATGTCTGTTTTCCCAGTTCCCTTATGTGGTTCAAGAAGCGAGTGGAGAGAAAGACGCCTGCAATACTCAAACCAGGAAGTAAAGTTGATAAGGTATGGGAGAAAATAATTGAGAGTTAAAGAATCTCTCCATAATGTTCTCTGATATCAAACACATATACAAGAGTTGGTAAAGGTGATGATTATCCATACGTAATGTTGAATGAGTGAGCTCTTAGTATCCATTAAAGGCATAAAAATTATTTTAATATTATGATAATGGTATACGGACTGCTGAGTGTAACCGTATCTTATGATTGTTAAAGCCAAATCAATAAAGCATTTATGCAACCTCAGAAATGTTATATATTTGTCACCATTTCAGTCGGCTATCGCGACATACATCCGTCTGTTTGAGCCGCTAGTGATCAAGTCCCTGAAGCAGTACACAGTAACCAGCTCCCTGGAGCTGCAGCGGCAAGTGCTTGATCTCCTCGCCCAGCTGGTCCAGCTCCGGGTCAACTACTGTCTGCTGGACTCGGACCAGATCTTTATAGGCTTTGTCCTCAAACAGTTCGAGTTCATTGAGGAGGGACAAATCAGGTTTGTCTCTATTATAGGTTTAGTAGTAGAGCATTGAGAAATTCTTGTTATGTTAGGAAGTGGGTGTTGACATTTTACCTTTTCCGCCATATCATGTATAATTTCACCTCATCTTCAAGGAGTATAATGATTGGTCACGTTATACTTCCCTGATTTGTTGCAATCAAATGCTTATCTGTGGAGGCAAGTTTACAAAATTGTGTTTGTATATTAATTGGCTAGGTGATGGTTTCCTTTTTGTGAGATCTATTTTTGATCTAGTCTTATGTTATTATGTTTTCTTTTAATTTGACAATTTTTAATCCTATGTTGAATGCACATTGAGTTTACCTTTCAAACAAATTTTGGTTGTATTGCCTGTTTAAGTTATTGAAAATTGTTGATAGATGTAGAAGAGATGATATCACTGTTGCAGGAACTCCGAGATGCTGGTGCCGCACATATTCCAGTTCCTGGTGATGTTGTCCTATGAGAGGTTCCACAGCAAATCCATCATCGACATGCCCAGAATTATCCACAAGTGTGACGGCATCATGGCCAGCGGCCTTCAGCCAACCACACATGGTAATAGTCAGATAGGCAAATGCAAATTTTGATCTTGCTCAATTCATTTAAATCTTTAGGTTGAGTCTGATCTGGGAATATTCTGTGTCACTTTTGAAGTTATCAAGGTACCAAGCCTGAATTATTTCATTGTCAATGAGTTGTGTGATGTACTATAATCAGTTTTTAGATAATCTGCATTTTCACATTAACTCCATGATGTCACATTGCAGCCATCCCAGCCCTGCGGAGCGTGGTGTACGACCTGTTCCTACTGCGAGGGACCAGCAAGTCTGACGTAGGCAAGGAGCTGGAGACTCAACGAGAAGTTGTCGTCTCCATGCTGCTCCGCCTCATCAACTACTACCAGGTGCCCAACTCATTTAAATTGTTGTGTAGTATCTAATCTGATTATCTAATCTTGAATCTAATGTATCATTGTCTGTTAATATTTTGATATTATGCCTGTTTTGTTATAATAGTGTATTAAAATGTACAGTATTATAGTTAGTCTTCTTAAACACTGTTATGATGTTCCAGGAAGTATGATATGTTAGTTTGTAAACACCAGCCAAGAGCTAATCCAAGCAATGGGCTGATCAAAGCCACATGTTTATGTAGGTAACTTGGATAAAACTATGAAGAGATTGTCAGGAGTGTTGAAGAGGAATTGTTGCATGTGTTGCAGGCACTGGAGATGTTTGTGATGGTGCTGCAGCAGTGTCACCGGGAGAGCGAGGAGAAGTGGAAGAGACTCTCCAGACAGGTCATCGACACAGTGCTGCCCGCTCTCGCCAAGCAACAGGTACTGGCAGGGCATGTTTACACTATGTCAGTGAAATTACCCTTGCCTTGGAGTATTGCAACAATCTAAGCTAAGCTCTCTTCTCTCATAGTTAATGCTGAGCTTTTGATGTAATCAATAACTTCTATCTTCTTTAAGTTCTTCATGACCACTGCAGTGCTATTTCTCCGTATCATGCTCCCATTCCTATATTCTAGCTTCTCAGTATTTGCCAGTTAATTCAGCTTTAATGTAAAGAAGATTCCGACAGATTTAGGTCATTTAAGAATATCTATGCCATCATCCAAACGATAGATGAAGCTGAGAGATAATTTGTACCCGCTTGTTCCAGATCAACATAGACCGGCAGGTCTCCCTTGATGTGCTTCACCGTCTGTTTGAGTCTGTGGCGCCGAGTGTGTTCCGACCAGTTGACATCCTCCTCAAAACACTTCTCACAAGACCAGGGGACGTGGTCAGTGCTTAAAATCCTTGATTTGGTTTATTTGATTTATAAATATTCATTCAAAGGAATGGTTTTTGTACATGCTGACTCTAAAATGTTGCATTGCCTACAAAACTCTTACCAAAAACCAAGCATCTCTGAGTCCATCAATGATTTCCTCAATGATGCATTTCTTATAATAAAGAGAGCACCTGTTTGTTCCAGTCCTGTGTGCAGGGCCTACAGAGGTGGATGTGTCTGGTGCTGTCGCTCATGCGAGTCCTCATCTCCCAGTCCAAGGAGGAAGTCGTTCTCTCTCGCCTCGTTGACGTGGGCATGACCTTCCCCCTCCTCCGAGACATGGCGGACAGCGACACAAACCTGCAGGAGGAATACACAGATCTCGTGCCAGAAGAGATCTTTGCTTGGTAATTGTTGGGTTGTTTTCTGGGATTAGCAAGGTTACTGTTCTGTGTTATAGAGGAAATGTTTGGTGAACTATTTCTCTTTTGATTTAACAAATAGAAGGACGTGAATCAGCTGTCTGATCAATGCCCAGTTAAATGTTGCAAGATTTAAGCAATCATTCATTTATCTTGTACTTGTAGAGTTATTGTTTTTTTCTTTGAAAAGACTATGATAAAAGGTAGATTTAGACTTTTATTGGAAATGGTATTTAAATAAGTGAGCTCTTTTATCCCCAGGTTCCTGTTCCAAGTGATCGGAAAGTGTGCGGAGACACTCAACACAGAGTCTGTGTCTATCACGTCGAGCGACGCCCCCCTCCACTTCCTGGTTCAGCAGATGTGTCACCTCATCCTCTACCTCACCCACATGTTCCAGTCCGGCCTCTACCGCCGGGTCGCCACTGCTGCGGCTCGACTCATGCATCTGGACTGTCCCCGCGGTGTGTATAACGTAAGAGAGATCAACCAGCTGGTCTTGGCGCTAAACACGACGTACCCGACCCTGGCACTCCTCTGGTGTAACATCCTCATCCTGCTCAACTTCGACGATCAGAGTCTCTGGAGTCTGGTGATGAACACCCCTCAGAAGTACCTCATGATGAGTCCCAGGTCAGCACCTTTGTCAGAATTGGTTTTACACAGAGACTCACTTAGTATGTTTTATATGTCAATAAAGTTTATTGAAAAGTGGAGTCTCACAAAGGATTCCTTGTCAGTGTCTCATTGTCATGTAAATTATTGAAAATATAGACTCTTACTAAAGTGAGCTAGGATATGCAGGGTGTTAAAGTTTTCATATTGGTCATTGGAATTAGTTTGTCAAATTGTGCAAATGAAATATAGAATATATTAAATGAGTTTATGTGTAATACCATTTCTTTAAAATAAGGTTTTTGAATAAAGTCTAAGAAGTCTATAATCTAGAAATACCTCTGGATGAGTCCATGTTTGGGGTCCCAAAGTAAAACACTCTGTACAAATAGAATATATACCAAGTGATTATTTGTGGATATCGTGCATTTCTTATGAGAGGGGTAAGATACTTTTCAAACGCCTGATGATGAGTCCCTGGTGGGTGTCTCCTCGACATAAATAGTTAATGATAAATTGTTTATACTAAATGAGTCACAGTAATACCATTTTCCACAAGTATTTTAAGGTAAGTTTGATATAAAATCTTGAGTACCTTATCCAGAATGACCTCATGAGTGTCTCCTTGTCGAGAAATTTCTTGGTGAACAGAAAATACTTAATGAATACAATAACTTCACTAGATAAGTGTACTGTTTTCAGAGTTCGTTATCAAAATGACTTTGTAGATCAAAGTTAATTTTGTTTTCTGTTTCAGTCGTCAAGGAAATGTAGCAGATTTACAGAAAAGGACCCTTCAGTGTTGTCACCTTGAGCTCCTCAGACGTGGGGGTCTCATCCTCTTCTGTGATTATGTGGTAAAGAAATGATTAATGCTTCTGCTTATCTACATCAAGGCTACAAATTTCTAGTTTGATCTTCATTTTTAGAAGAGCTTTATTGCTTTCAAGAATGCGTTCTTGTTTACTTATCAAGACTATCTTCTCTATCAGAATTTATTGTGACTGTCATTTGAAAATGTTTGTTGCTCACTTAGATGTTACAAAAGTTCCCTAACAGGCAATAAAGTATTTTCTTATCTTACATTATCAATCAAACATCATGTAAAGATTTGTTTGTTAGGGTTAGCATAGTCTTGAAAAATACGGCAAATAAGAAAAGTGTTTTCCTTCTGCTCAGTGTGAGAACCTAAACGATGCCGAGCACATGACCTGGTTGATTATCAACCACGTGTCGGACCTGATTGACCTATCCCATGAGTCTCCAGTGCAGGATTTCATCAGCGCCATACACCGCAACTCCGCTGCTAGCAGTCTCTTCATACAGGCCATACACGCCCGCTGTGAGAATGTGTCTCGGGTAGGGAGCTTTGCTGTTACCTTTTCTTCTCTGTTAACTCTTAAGTGCAGGTGCCGTTGTATTATTGGTAGAATATTGATGATAATGATAATGATAATGCAATACTTAATCTGAAAATTTCGTAAAAGATTACTTTGTTTTTTATCTTTTTATCATTGACTTAAAATTATTTGGCTTAAAAATTAGGTTCTTTGTCTAATGTTTTTCAGAAAACCCGATTTCATCAAAAATGAAATCATTTTGAGATTTTGTGAAACATATCTGGTCATGAAATACCTGAATCAACACATTTGTAGTTTGGTACATCCCATTTAAATCTGATTGCCAATTCTTAATGTTTCCACGCCGCTAATGGCTGAAATATTGCCCAAGCGGCATTAAACAATAGCTCACTCACTCTTAATGTTTCCTTTTGTTACCTGGTCTTTAATTTTGACTGCTAAAGGCTTACCATTCTGATTTATTATGTACATTATTATTAGAAGCTTTGAAGGCTTTTGTAATAAGAATGAATTTAGACATTTTTGGAGTTATGACAAAGAAATTAAGAACTGTAGTACCATAACAATGAAATATGCTGAGTTTGCTAAAACTGTATTCTTGATCTCACACCCAGCCCTCAGTGGTCAAGAAGACGTTGCGGTGTGTGGAAGCAATTCACCTCACCCAGAGTGGAGCTCTTCTCACCCTCCTGATAGACAAGTTTCTCAACACTCATCAACTGGCGGTCGCTCGCATGTGCGACACCATCGCTTGCCGCAGAGTCGAGATGCTGCTCGCTGAAAACTATGAGGTGTGTAATGGAAAACATGTTCACTTGAATGTTTGTTTTCTTTCAAAATTGTGAAATTTTTTTAAATTTCTGTTTTTTCATACAATTAATGACATTGCATTATATGGCTCTTTTCGACTTTGTTGTTTTCCATTTCGGCAAATTTGATTCTGTCATTGAAACCACTGATTCATATAGTTGGTGTTGTTGGTCCTTTAAGAAGAAGACATTCATAGGATATTTTTTCTGTTATTTTCACAGGAGAGCAGTAAACAGCTACCATTAGAAGATTTAGAAAAACTTTTACAGTTTATGAAATCAAACGGGTTAATACAAAGGTGAGTGTATGGTTGAACCAGGACATTGTTCTCTATAGCCTATAGTGTGAGTAATAATCCGACAATGACAATGTGACCTGATACCACTGTGTCCTTGTTTCAGACACGAGCGTCTAGCGTCTCTGCTCACCAAGTTCCAGAACCTCCTCTCGCCTGACAACAAACATTCCCTCTCCCCTGAGCGGACACACCCCCTCGCCTTGACCCCCGAACAGGTCACAAATATTGAGGTCAACAAGGTAAGTTCCTCCTGGAAAGAGAGTACATTAAGTACAATGATATTCATTATATAGTCATTATTGTCATCTTTTAAATGTTAATTAGTAACATCTTGTGGTGCACTGGCACCTGGCAGCAGCCACTGCTAGTTGAAGTAATGTGCTAGCCTTTAAATTCTGAGCTCCTAGCAAGAAAAGAACTCACATTTTTTACAGTAGTTTGGTATGAACCAACTTGGAATCAAACTACAGCCTTCCTTATGATGAGCTACACCCCTGGTTTATTGCTTATTTATGGCTTATGAAGCTGACAACTTGTGAGTGATTTTTGCAAGTAGATATTAATCTTAATGTGGAGATAATTTAGTTATGCAAGATATTGTGATGATATTATTTATACCACTTGCAGGAGTTTTACCTATCTGTGGTGAAGGACCAGTGTTTCCAGATGGACCCAAACACAAGAGAATGTGCATTCCTGCTTCAGCGTCTTGACTACGCGGACATCCTCTCTATCACTATGACAAAAGTGAGTGACACTATTCTCCAGGGCAAGCCCTGCCATACAAGAATCTGGTCACACAGGTCTCTGTGGTAACCAACAATCTAAACTAACTTTTATTTGTTGAGTCTTTGCAAATCAACTTGATAAAAAGAACTTTTTAAAGCTAACGTCATGGGAATATTCTTGGAACTTTTCACCAATAAGGGCCTCTCTTAAGGGATATGGAAGTCAACTTTAGCATTAGATAAGATTGATCAGAGGCTGAAATTACTTGATGGAATGACATTAGGTCTTAAGTGAAGCAGGTCAGTGTTAACACCCAATGTTTCTGTTTCAGGAATTCAGTCTTTCAATCCTAGAAGAATGTATATCCTTAGGAGCCTATAGAACTCTAGTGCGGTACAATCGCGACCGGGAGACACATACTGACCAAAAACTTCCACCTGCAGAACCTAGTCTAGACACGCTCTTCCAAGCTGCACAACTCACGCTGTTTCGACATATCAACAACATCATCAACCATCTGCCCATCCCTCATCAGAATCTCACATTCAGACTCTCGCTCAGTGCCAAAGAGATCCGCTATATGGAGAGGATTGAGGACTTGTTTACGGACAGTACTTGGTTTGTCATGAACTTCCAGCTCACTGCAGCCCTTACACAGTATTTAGTGTCCGTTCAGAGGTTTCCATGGAAACCAGGTGTCCCTACAGAATCTCATGGAGATGTATGCAGATTTAGTGTTCTATGCATGGAGGTGAGTGATCTGTCTGTCTGAGAAGTGATCATATAGACTGTGATTTATGAGTTTATTTGCATTTTAAATTACTGTATTTTTATCGAGAGATATCTTTGTTTTTGATGCATGTTTTTAGTGGAACATCTAATTGTATTCTTAAGAACTAAGGAACATGAGGCTGTTTTCTTACAATGGATTTGAGTGTGTCATCTTTATAATTTAGTCCAAAATATTCATAAAGTAAATATATTATGAAGTAATAGAAACTGATTTTTCTTCACTTGATTGGCGTTAACGTGACGCTTACCTTTGTGTCTGCATAACTGCTTGTTTTTGTTAATTGATAGATTCAGAAGAACAATATACAGTTTGTCATCTTACAAAATGAGTGCTTGGTTCTGTCCATGACAAAAACACACATTCTCCTATTGCAGATGTTAGCCTGGCTGCTCCAGCACAACCAGCTGCCCACAACAGAGCAGCTTCAGACATGTCTCGAGTGTGTGTCACTCGTCCTGCAGAACCAGCAATTCTCCAACCTGATTGGTCAAAATGATCATGCCACCTGGGTGTGCACTATCACGTCTGCGCTCTATCAACTCATATCATCTTGTGAGTTACCTCCCTTTGTTTGTCAACTCTAACTCCGCTTCTGGCATTTTTAGGTGTTCACGCATCCAGCAATGATTTGAAAATCTGAATGTTAACGCATGGCAGAGTCCCATTAGTAACATTTTCACCACTCTGCTTAATCAGGATACTTTTATCAGCAAATCTCCAATAATTCAGTGATAACCCTCTCTGAATCTCCCATATGTTGTTTATAGATAATCAGCCAGTTAAAAACCTTAGAATCTAGCAACTTTGGCAGTAACTTGGATGAGCGTAATGATAAGCTTCTTCATGATTGAACTAAATTTGATCATAAAAAAAAAGATACAGGGAAATACTAGTGAATGCAGTCGGGGGAATGTAAGAGCTTTGAAGGTAAACATTTATTGACGGGACAGGATGACTTGATGCAAGCTTAATGTTTTCACCACCTTTGCTTTGATAAAAGATATCATAAAGAAACAACTTAGATACAAAGGATTGATCAATAATATCTCTTAATTACTTTGGTAATTATGTTGGTCATGTGTCGTCCATTTCAGTGGTTGTGTTGCCGGGAGAGCGAGTGGCTGTTTTAGCACATCAAGACAGAGATGATGACAATATTTCTCAGTCCAGTCGAGATGGTAAGCTGTTCTTATCATTTTAATGAAAATACTTAATATAAATTAACAGCTTGTATAGTTCATATTCATCAACATATACTCTTTGTATGAGCATAGACATCCTTTTCTTAAAACGATTTTCTTGAAATTGTCTCTGCTTTCAGAATCAGCTATGTTGATACGGGCATGTGACCAGATCTCGGAATTGGTTCACTGTCTACAAACAAGACTGTGTCCTAAAGCTGAGAGTAGTCTCCCCTTACCACCTGTGATAGCATCGCCAATGAGGAACATAGTTATAGGTCAGTCTTCTACTCTAACTAAACTGACTGCCGAGAAAGATAATTACCAATTTGACGTCTTCGGTCTCTTTTTTTAGTTTTTATCTTCTTTCTAACAGAGCCACCTAGCGGCTACATAATCTGAATGTCTTTACAGAAGAATGAGTAAGTGTCAAACAATTCAAATCTATAGGAATCACAAATTGTTTACCAAGGAATATTCTAGGGTTTATCATTCTTATTGTCACTTATTGTCACTCAGGTCTGGGCCGCCTCCCGCTGGTGAACACGTATGCACGGACGCCTCCCCTCGTCTGGAAGCTAGGGTGGTCGCCGTCGCCTTCAGGGGGTCTGAAGACGAAGCTGCCGTCCCTTCCGGTCGACTTCCTGCAGGAAAAGGAAGTCCTCAAGGAGTTTGTCCTGCGCGTCAACACGTTGGGTGAGTTCGTCTTGTTGGGGAATATTGTTGTTAAACAAGAGCGTGATTGAGGGTAGGTATGTGATGATTCAGGGTGGAGGTACAATGATTGGGAAACAGGGTTGTAGGTTGAGGGTGGAAGGGGTATCAGTTGAGGGATGAGGAGTGAATGATGGTTTAGGGTGAGTTGGTGACGGCTTTAAGTTGAGGGGTGATGGTTTAAGGTGGAAGTGGTAGATTAACAGTTGAGTGATTAGAGGAAATGATATATTGCAGTGTGTGTAGTTTAGAGTGATTGGGTGACGGCTAAGAGGAGTGGGTAACTGGATGAGAGAGATGGGGAATGATAAAAATAAGTTGATGCTGATAAAAGTAAGAAATGTTTTTGGACATACTAACACTGAATGGAAAAAGGTTTGAAAGACAATGGATTCTGAAGAAAGTTAATGTAATTTGTTATATTCATAATTATTTTATGTGGATCACCTAAACAGGATGGCCAGAGATCAAATTGTAGTTTTACTCCACAGGCTGGGTAAGTCGACAGCAGTTTGAGGAGACTTGGATGAGTCTGCTCGCCTTACTGAACCCCGTGTCGGGCGGCTTGGACCTCTCCACTGAGGTGAGTTACCTCCCCTGTTTGTTTTGATGGTGTTCCGATACAGGTCACTGTTGAGAGTTTCATATATCAAAAGTACATATCATAAGTCTCAATTAATTCGCTGTTAGCTTGACATTGTACCAGGTTTGTATTATACATCTCACATCAAAGTTTTATTCCAGATATCACTAAGTGTTATGAAATCATAACCGTTGGGCGCTATGAGTATGTGCGTGGTTTCAAGGGCTAGCATTTCTCTTCCAAGTATTACTACTCCTGGTTTGAATATACCAAGAGACACACTGGTTGAACAGGTTTCTTCCTTCAAAGAAGCTCAGCAGTTTACGTGAAATATCTATGAGATAACCTTGACATTTTTGTACTACTCAACAGGTCCAATATTGGCACAGTTTTCCTATATTGATAAAGTTTGCCTGACTTAATAAACTTTTCTGGGCCTTGGCTGGGATTGTCTGTAATTCTAAAATGATGTAATCTTGAATCTATATTTTGACAAGTGCCATTAGATTGATAGTGGAATATTAAGGATTTATGTTCCATCCACAGGAGGAGATAGACAGGAGCCAGGTGATGGTGATCTCGGTGAAGGCGATCACTGCGCTCCTGCTACAGTCAATTCTCGTCCCGGTGGCCGGCAATCCTGCAAACAGCATGTTCGAAGTGCAGCCTAGAGACAAACCACTTGCTTTCCTACACACCAGGTGGGTGGTTTGGAGAGAGTTTCACTATTGATTTCTTCTGGTATTTAATTAAACAGCAAATGTCCAAGATATTCAAATAACATTAATTCAGAATCATTTGTTTTCAGTGAGAAATGTCCTTAAACAGATGCCGTATGCTTTTATGTCGACTTGTGTGATGTTAAGAGCATGGCATTTGCATGTCATTAAGTTCATCTGGTCATGATGTTGTCATGTCTAGAGTATTAAGTTGTGAAATTGATGTGAACTTGATGTGGCTTACTACTTTGTTATAAACAGCTCATAATGTAACGGCGTTGTACATACATTTTCCCATATCATCAATTCCTTTGATGGAGAAATAGAGGTAAATGAGATTTGTTTCTATTTACTAGATATTATATAGTGTCTCCTCTGTGTCCAGATTACAGATACAGTTTGATTGTGAGTGAATTGTTGCATGTTCCAGGTGTGGCAAGAAGCTGTCCATGATCCGCGGCCTGATTGAGCAGGAGATCCAGAACCTCTGTGCAGCCAGGTGATTTACTCTTGGAATTATGGAAGCTTTGTGTCTCCATATCCTTGATTCCATATCTTCCAGAACCCATTGAAATTTTAGAATTTTTCTTGTAAATGGTATGCACTATATGTCAATGAAAACTTAGAACAGTGTACAGAAAAAGTAACAAAGTTTCATTTCCATTTCAGACATGACAGACAGTCACATCATGCGTACGCCAACCACCGACGTCGGATGGACTCTCTACACTGCGATCTGTTCGAGGATAATCTGGAGAGGGAACCGGGAGAGGAGGACTTTGGTCTTGGCCAGGTAGGATGTTATTTTCTCTCTCAATTTAATTTTTGAAAATATTATGTGCTATGTTTTAGATAGTGATGCTGGAGAAAATGATCATGTGATGTTTACTGAGTTGGTGAGAGTTTTTTTGCATGTCTGAAACAATAATTGCATGTGTTTACATGATTTAATTATAACACCAACTATTTTATATCTTACAGATGATAAACAGCAGTAAGATTTTCTGATCGAAACATGAAACCAGTCAGTCTTGGTAAACTTTCCTAAGAGATCATTTTGTTTTGATTTGCCATTATCTCATGGGTCAATTTTGATTTCAACATATCAATAAGGACAAGAAAACTTTGAAATAACAAAAAATACAAAATAAACTTTAAATCATTGATATCGTAAGTAGAGTAGAAAGATATGATCTTGTTTGAAGAGAGCTGAAGAAATAGAAAAATGAATGATGAATAAAGAAGTAATAACACTCATTAGAAAAATAAAACTGAACTTCAACTCTCTTATTCTGTTCAGATCTCCCTGGAAGCCATCTGGTCAGTGGTAGGCAGCTTGGAGACAAACATGTCCGAGTCCGACACGACAGACTCCCTGGACAGTCCCCTACAGGAGCAGGTGCGTGCCAACATCCCGCTGTCCCCCATCAAGGGGCAGGAGCGCTCCATCACCCTGAGCGGGCTGGACATCCACTCCTGTTTGCAGTTCCTGCTGGAGCTTTACCTGCCCTGGCTCTCCTGTGATACCAACACTCGGCCACCCCTCATGCTCATCAACGCTGTCGTCGAGTCGGTGAGTACCTCAAAACTATCCCCCCACCTACACGCATCTCCATTCACTCTCTCTCTCTGTTGAGTAAATAAGAGTATTATCTTCTTGAGGTTGATGTATTCCACTTTCCTTCTTGAAAGAGATTGCTCAGTGGTAAAGGCACTCTTCATCACTCCGTTAATGGCTAAAATATTGTCCAAGTGGTGCAAAAAATATTACTCAACCACTTAATCTTCAGATTGAGAGGTCTCGGCTTTGAATCAAACCAGTGCAACTATTTTGCTATAAAGAACTTTATAGTACCATGGTCTAGATTGTAATCACAGGCTTCACCACGATAGATAAGAACATCAGTGTTGCAGGCTTTCTGATGATTAAAAATATTATACACAATATGAGTGAATATTTAGTGTACTCAGACATACTTTCTCCCTTCCAAGCAGAAGACTGAAATAATAATATTCAAATGATATGAGTAAAAAGAGTGTTTGACCCAAGCAAATCCTTATCTCAGGTTTAAACATGTAAAAAAGAGTATGGAACAAATTAACTAACTTGTCCACCGTCTACTCCTCTCCCTGCCCCTGTAGATTGTGTGCCTGTCAGACCTGTTTATGGAGCGAGAGCAGTTTGAGCTGATGCTGGACACGCTACTGGACGTCCACAAGACTCACCCGGCCGAGGACGAGCTGGTCACACAGTACCTCATTGTTGGCATTTGTAAAGCTGTCGCAGTTGTCGGCATGGTGAGTATACAATTAGTTTTAGAAGGATGAATTTTATAGTGACTTGTCATCTGATTCTGTGAATATAGATGATGATTGAGTTCACTTGTAGTGCTTCAGATGAGTTCTGTTTGTTAGACAAATAACAATATACTGGACTCGTAATATTAAATCAAACATCATTTACAAGTTGGTCAAAATCTGTAAGCATGCATAGATATTTGATGGGAAAATTTTGAGGCTATTTTTTTTAGATACATTTTGATCACAAAGGCATAAATGTAACTAATGCTGAAGTGGAATTTTCTTGCATTAGATTGCAAGTGCTTGTAAATTCTCGATAAAATTTGACATTTTATTCTAATTTAATTGGTAGAAGTTTTCCAGAAAATAAGTATTTAATTATCGAAAATACATGGAAGTATTTTTTAAAAATAGATTTATACTCCAGGAAAGAAACGTACTATATTTCAGGAGACATCCTTATCAGAGAGGCTTGTGAAGATGTTAGACTCAGGAATGAAGAGCACCCACCTGCCCACCAAGGTGTCGTCTCTGCATGGAGTCCTCTACCTCCTGGAGGCCAACATCTCGGAATTCTCCAAGAGTATTCTCCCCTTTATCACTGACTTCCTGTATAAACACCTCTCGGTCATCAGCAAGTAAGTGGACAATATGGACAGGAAAGATTTATCTTTGAAAAATGTAAGCACTTAGTCAATTTCTGGCAAACCATAATCACATGATGCAATGTAGTAATCTCCCTTGCAGCGTGTGTATCACAAGCCAGCAGTTTGAGCTGATCATGTGGGCGGTGGTGTTCTACGTGATGGAAAACTACCATGACGACCTCAAGGATGTCGAGTTCCCCAGCAAGATGTTGCAGGTAGGATGTAGATAGATCTTAAATGACAGATATTTTTAGAAACAAAGAAAGCTTCGCAATTCACAGTTCACAAATATAAACTTTTTCTTCTTTTTACAAGATGCTCATACATAAACATATTCTACATCTATAAGTATGACAATAACTCAACTCATGCCCATGCATCATTGAAATCCAGTATAGGTTATGGTTAGGAGATACATGCAGTCAGCATATAAGGAAAACGCTTTTGGTTAATGCTTTAGGAAATCTGTTTTTGTAGTTGTACACAAAATTAAAATCTTTCTCCCTTCCACCACAGCTTGCTGTTAACACAGCGTCAGGGAGTGAAGACAGTGTGTCCACCGCTGTGTTCCTGACCATAATGAAGGGGACAGAAAGACTTCTGCTGGCCGACGTCCTGTCTCGCGCTGACATGGAGACCATCATGAAACTCAGCATGGACAGGTCAGTGAGTTATGTTTAGACAGACATGTGTTACATTCAGATGGATTTGTGATGGGAGAGTTAGTCCAGGGCGTATCAAGAAAAGATAAGCTGTCATAGGGTTGGAAAAAAGGGATGCATATTGGCAATGGGTAAATAATAAGAGAGCTAATGATCATACAAGTTGAAATGTTAGTTCTTAAAAGATTTTGTTAGGTTTTTTAACTGTTGCTAATGTCTTTGAAGAAAATCGAAAGTATCTATTATGATGAAAAAGGCAAACCTGCCCTAAACAGCTAGCTATCAACTTTGCAAATCAGAGAATAGGAGTGACACTCCCTCTGAAGCTCTCCAATAACTGTAAGTCATTGGCCATTTTGTGGTGCCTGTCTTTGAACCTTAGGGCAGTTTGATAATGAGGAAATGCTGTAAATGCTTACCTACCTCCTATCTGCTGATGCTTCAAACACATGGATGACAATGCCGAATGTTATCTTTCTTCAAAAGCGCATACATAAGAAGAGGATCTTCTTGTCACATCATCCAGGACTTTTATCACATCAGTTGCAAAAACAAAGTGGAGTGGTTTGAAACAACAACTGTGTATAATGTGTTGTGTGTTTCAGTGTTTGAAACAACAACTGCGTATGATGTGTTGTGTGTTCCAGTGTTTGAAACAACAACTGCGTATGATGTGTTGTGTGTTTCAGTGTTTGAAACAACAACTGCGTATGATGTGTTGTGTGTTTCAGTGTTTGAAACAACAACTGCGTATGATGTGTTGTGTGTTCCAGTGTTTGAAACAACAACTGCGTATGATGTGTTGTGTGTTTCAGTGTTTGAAACAACAACTGCGTATGATGTGTTGTGTGTTCCAGTGTTTGAAACAACAACTGTGTATGATGTGTTGTGTGTTTCAGACTGTGCCTTCCTAGTCCTCAGAGGGCTCTCGCTGCACTGGGCCTCATGTTTACCTGTATGTACTCAGGTGAGTCCTATTTCTGGAGCTTAAATTCTAGATTAGTCTGCACCAATTGTTTTGGAAACTAGGCTATAGAATAGAGAAAACAGAAAAATTTAAACTTTCATTTTTTTTCCAGATTGTGGAACTACAGAGTGAAAAAGAAATTGTTATTTTCAGTGGTATCCCATTGTTTTACAAATTGCTGTGTTATATCCCCTGACTAGGTTTTTTGCATTGTGTGAATTTTGTATATGCATATACAATTCATCACTGTTTCCTTCTCCTCTGAAAACCAGATATCCTTGGCTCAAATCTTTGATTTACAAATTGAAAAAGAATGACATCATCATGTTCTTTTCACACTCTTACCTAGATTACCATTATTCTCTTTGAGCCGTGATAAGCAATATAGGACTTATCACTATACTAGTACAAAGCTTTTAAAACCTTGGCGTGAGTACAAATTTATTATACATTTACCATACATTGTGTTTTCTATTTATCCCAGGTAAACAGTTTGACCAATACAGTCCTCGCCCACGGGACGAGATGGAGCCTGTGTTCTCGGACAACGGGTTCACGTTCGTGTACCAGGACCCAGAGTCTCTTATCCTTGCCATGGAGCGGGTCACGGTCCTCTTTGACAGGTCAGTCAAACTGCTACCCAATTGTCTGTCATTTCTTTGATCTTTTCACATTAGTTACTTCTGTCTTTCAAAACAGTTGCTATATCAGTAATTTGATAATCCATCTTTTCACAAAGACCTTTTGTTTGGTGTCTGGAAATCCAAATGCAGAACTAAAACATTTTTCATGAAGATATGGAAACTTCAGTGAAATTTCTGCCAGTTGTTGAATCCATTGAAATTTTGTATCTAAAACAAATAGATGATTGACACAACTAATGTTTACGAAATATCCTTGTTATTTAGTGATGACTCAGTGGTATCTTGAAAGCACCAGTTGTGTCATCTATTTTTCTGTTTCCTACTTGAAAATCTTCTTTTTTACAAAAGAATTTAACTAACAAAACCATTGTTCAAATTGTTCATTAAAATGAATATGTCTTTATCTATAAACAGCTGATCCATACGATCCAGTAAGTCTTGCAAGATTATAAGATTTATTTCCCACCCTCTAGGATAAAAAAGGGTTACCCGTACGAGGCACGAGTGATCACTCGCCTTCTCCCAGCATTCCTTGCAGACTTCTTCCCACCCCAGGACATCATGAACAAAGTGATTGGCGAGTTTCTCTCCAACCAGCAGCCCTACCCTCAGCTCATTGCTAAGGTTGTCTTTCAGGTGGGTTTCTCAAGTTATCCTGTATTACTGTAGTATAACCGTAGATTATCTGACTGAATTGGACATAAGGTCATGTTCAGCTATCTTCATCTAGATGTTCTTAGCAGTGATATCAAGATTAATCTAGGTCGAGTGTAAACGACACAAACCCTTTCACACTACAGTTAATTTCACTCTGAAAAATATGTAACTACTGTACATCTCCGAACTAGCATCTCCTTCCCCTTTGGGTTTTTAACAAAATTATTGTTGTGGTTTTTGTTGGGTGAAACTTTCCTTGTCAAAATTAAGCCACAGAATCTTTTTAACTCTTTTCAACAACCCCCATCATAACTAGGGAGAATATCTTTAACCATCTCTATACAACTTCAATCAATATAAGTCGGCTGTTGCTTCTTGATACAAAGCCTCAGAATATTTCTGAATGACCTCTCTCCCTCTCTTGTTGCAGGTGTTCAACAACCTCCACCAACAGAACCAGCAGACGCTGGTCCGGGACTGGGTGATGCTGTCCCTCTCCAACTTCACGCAGCGCTCGCCCCTCGCCATGGCTGTGTGGAGCCTCACCTGCTTCTTCATAAGTGCCTCCACCAACCAGTGGCTCAAAGCTCTGTATCCTTCTTTGGAGATTGCAATATTGTGATTGAATTACACAGTGTTTCTCTCAATTTAAGATCAGATGAATATGAAACTATTTTGGATTCTTAAATGTGATGACTTATGATCAGAATACTCAACTCTGTTATATATTTTATGATAGTTTATCACACTTTCTATCTCGTATTAAATATCATATCATGAACTTGTTAGATAAAAATGGTATGACGTGGAAGTTGATAAAGATGGTATGACATGGAAGGTTGTTAAGTATCTTCTATATTCATATGTTTACAAATTTTAAGTTTCACTTACAAATTATCCATTTAACAGCATTTTCCTTGACGCCCTTTGATTCCCACACGTGATTGGTCGAATGGGGAAGATGGAGACAATTGACCGAAAGTTATTCTGTCTGGCGGCTCTTGACTTCAAGACGCAGTTGGTGGAAGACCTGCACGTGTTCGTGTCCACGTTCCAGGCGGTCGCTCAACCAGACTCGCCATACAAGGACCTCGTCAACTGTCTTACGTAGTGCTTGCTCTGTGTTGTCTTTCCTGGATATTGTCAACCTGTCGTAAAACTACAGAGTGGTGACACTGATGACTTGATTGTCTGAGAAGGGGACCAGAATACGTTGATAAAGTTCAGTGAGCAGCAACCAGTTCGCTTATCTAGATACTCACACGACACATGACACCCTTTGTTGCATATTTTAGATTAAAGGTTGAAGAAATGCCTATATGTCAACATTCCAAGATCTTGTATAAAGTATTACTGAAGGAATTTTTATGAAGATAGTTGAACATTTTTAGCCATAAAATATTTTACTTGACAATCACAGATGTATGACCAGCTGTTTCAGTAACGGTATATATTAAATGGTTGAGCCCGGACAGGAAATTGAAATGGTAGTTTCCAATTACCAGGAAATGGAAAATGTTTAGTATGCTTGAGACTTGTCAATGTTCAAGATGTTGTATATCCCCACGAGTTTTAGGAACACTTATAAAAACTGTTCTTATAAGGCTAGGAAGCCTTTAGTGAAACCTCAATTGTAATTTTTCATTGGAATGGCTATAATTCTCAGTCTGAGGAACATTAATATGCTTTTCCTGAAAATATCTATACATAAGGCATGGTTAACATTGTGTCTAAATAACAAGATTATGCTGTGAAGACTTCAGACAACGTTCATATTGTAGTGACATAGAGTTGTGTTACACAGGCATGGTGAAGAGGCTGATTGGGAAGGATGTTCTTACTACTATGATGTCATCTGTACAATATGAGAAATGGTTGTGCTCCAGTGACATGTGTACAGGTCTGCAGGCCTCCAATCACTTGGTCTAAGGATGTATACAACACTGTTTTTTGTTAAAAAAATGGCACAGAAGTTGACGATGAGTGGGGAATTTTTTTTAGAAAGATGTAGATTTATAGAAGTTTACCAACAGAAATACAGAAATGAATGTCGCAAGGAAATTATTTTTATGTTCTTGCTGGTTGGAAAATACAAGTTTCAGACCAGGATATGAAGCAGGCCAACTTTGTTTAACATTCCAAGATTTTGTCCCTTTGCAGATCAAGATGAACTGTGTTTGACATTTTCCTGAGGATTTGAGAAATTGTTACAAAGATGTCAAAAATGGACATGCTTAGTCAAATCTTATGTCAGTAACTTGTCAAGGGAAATCACAAGCTTGCCGGCCCATTGAGCAGTTCATTGTTGAACTATAGTCAAGCTATGATAAGACTTGTGTCTGGACAACATTCAGGAAAACTTGGCAATTGTAAGAGGGTCGGAATAATTCATGTTAACTGGAACGCTTTGTCCTGGATTACATGGATATATCTATCTATTTATATGGATAATCTACATCACATGTGGACTACGATGCTCGCCTCAGTCTGGATACACTTACAACCGAGGTTTGCTGGAGAAAGTCATGGCAAGCATTATACATTAGTTTTTGCAGATGTTGTTGTTCTATTATGTAACATTTTCATTATATGACATAATATATGTGTATATTAATCCCATCTGTTTGATTCGAAGGTCCCATAGTTAGGTGATTGTCAAAATTTGTTACAAGATAAAATTGTGCTTGATGTAGCCTACTAAAATAGTTTTAAGTGGACTTGAGTAGTTTCCTTTTTCCATCAGGAAACCATTTTCCCTTGTCAAATTAGGAGATAAATCCCTTCTGTTTTTTATTTTGGGGTTGTATGTCGTGCATTTTTCACCCCTAAATTTAATTTCAAACCGAGCTTGCGAGGTTTGAAATGTTTATTTAGGGGTGAAAAATGCACGACATACAACCCCAAAATAAAAAACAGAAGGGATTTATCTCCATTCTAACATGACTAATTAGAAATATAATGAGGAACTAATTTGCCTTGCGCAACAACAATGTGATTAGGTCGAACCAGTACAGACCGGTTCCACTTGCTTTCGAAACTACGGTACAGTTCATTTTCAAAGAACACTCTTCAATAATTAAAAAAAATATCAAAACATAAACCAACAGGTTTTAAATATAACCCTTAAGTATTTATTTCATTGAGGATAAAATCAAGAAAAGACAGATTTTTTTTATCCCGTCAGAGTTACGTTTTTCACGTAAATACATAGGACACCTATCACCCCTACAATACCGACAAGGACTGACCAAATCAAGGGACGTTACTCTTAAAGTAGTTGTTTACTGCTAGCGCTAACTTCTCACGCAAGATGTGATTGAATAAACGATCAAGAAAGCTTTATAGTTTGTCATGGTTGAATACACTGTCTGGAAATGTGGTCACTTATGAATGAGAGGGGGGGAAAGGGAAGGAAGGTTGAAGAATAACGTACTGTTCTCTGTTCACTTGACGAATCGCTATATTACCGCGCGTTACGGTAAGAAGCGAGCTCGGTTTGAAAATAAATTTAGTGATAAAAAAAGTAAACTACTTCGACTAAAAATATACCACAGGATGGATTTATCTTCTAAATTACATAAAAAAAATACAGTATTCTCAATGTCTGTATAAAATTGATTTAAAATTAATTTTGCTGTTGTCTGTAAGGCGACGAAAACATTAAGTTCAGCGAATGGAGTTTGTAAACGTGCGCGTATGAATGTGAATCGGTCGTAAATATTTAGAGGTGATTATAAGGGAAATAATCACTCCAAAATTGATTGTGGTAACCAATCAGAAAGCGGTATTTTCATTCTAGTTTTCGTGTCATGTTAGAATATAACATCTGTTTCAGAGTTTGTACAATATTAATTTTGTCATTGAATATACAACATAAAACATGAGTTGTGATTATAACATGAATTACTTTACGAACAGGATTGATTTAGAGTTTTACCAAACCATGGCTCAAATACCCGAGTACATGGCATAGTCTGGAGCATTTAGTTTTGACCTTGTTCTATGGAATCAAATGCGTCTAAAGGCTGAAATATGGTCCAAGAGGTGCACAACAGTAACTGACTCACTCACTTAGGAATAAATGTTTCAAACTATTTCTGCTACAAAGGATACAAACTCGCTCCATGGTTTCATCACAACATGGTCTAACGACAGCCTGTATAGGCAGGTGTTCTCAGACTATTGTGTTAAAGAATCTTCAAAAGGGAAGTTTACTCTTCAAATCAATTGTTAATTCTAATCAGGGAGTGAATTAGATTCCAAAAGTTGGGTATATAGGGTAGTCTCATTATATTTTATCTCACAGATTTCTTTTAAATTGAACCTTGTTTCTTAAAAGTATCTATATGTATATATAGATATCTAAAATTTTGAAAAAGAAGAGTGTTTTATTGTGCATTCAGATTTTAAGTGTCAATAATGGCATCATGATTACGGCATTATGCTGTTCAGTTGTTTTCAATTTTAAGACTGTTTATTATTGAAGTGTATTGCTTATGTACAAGTACAATGCATCTGGTATGAAAACATTTTGTGTTGAATGTAAGCAATGGAGTAGTGTGACAGTGGTAAAACAATAACACAATAATGCAAATGGCATGACATCAACTTCAGCTTATAATGTTGTATGATGAGAGTTAATAATGATTTAAGTGTAAAAGACTTAGTCCTGGATGTGTTGTTGCATGAGGTTAAGAACGACATGATAACAGATTTAGCTAATGATATATGTGTCTGCTTGATAACAGATTTAGCTAATGATATATGTGTCTGCTTGATAACAGATTTATTGTTTGGTAAATACTGTATGAAAAGAGATTACTGTATGATAACAGATTACTGTCTGTTGCAAATGGAATGAATCAGATTTGAGAGTATAATGTAATTTCAGTGAAAGAGCGGCATTGGTATGATAAAAGTTTTTTATTCTTTATGTAGTAACTACTCAAGTGTAGAATGAGAAATGAGATTTTTATCTACAATGTATGTGCTGTGAAGGTGTGATGCTAGAAAAGATCTTGTCTTAAATCGGATGATAACAGCTAGTTCTAGGCCACAATATGATAACTAGTGGTATGATAACAAGTCTTACACAAGTGTTGGAGAGTGTGAAAGTTTTGATAACAGATCTAGCTTACTTTGCATGTTTTAGATAACAAATAAGACAGTATAGTACAGTATAATTAAAATTGCCTTTTGTGTGTCAAAGTGTCAAATGCATCTGCTGGTATGACAGACTTTGTGTATAAATTTAGATGTTCGACACTATATCACGCTAATGTTATTTGATTGCAACAATGCTATGAATTCATATATAACCTATGAGCATGTAGTAAGATACATTTTAAATAAGTTTGAAACTTTTATCACTTCATTGTTTTGCTTGAGCACCGATATTTGTATTCCAGAGTTAGTCTCGGTTTAAGCTGAATTAAGCAGGGAATATAGGGGCCACTTTTGTAAATCATTTCACTGATGTAGTATATTTCAGGTGATCATTTAATCATTACAGGTTATTGTTTAATCATGTGCAGCTGTGTATTGTGTTGAGTCATCACACTATCATTAATTCTGTGTATATCTTGAATAGTTTAGAGGTTCTGTACAGGTTGGTAAATGATTGGTCCCTGGGATCTCACGCATTCCTTACAATGAACTGTGCTCAACATCTGTGATCTTGAGACTTGTGAGACGTTGTCATTCATGTGCAATACCACTGTATATACACTGGCCTAAGTGAAGAGATTGTTGCATATTTTATGAGAGTGTTTTGTGACGAGTTTCAGTGTGAGAGTTATCTTCCCTTGATGATTAGCGTGTAGGCTTCTTGTAGTTGTGTAATCTGTTTGTTGATCATTCCACTGAGTATATGCTAGCAACTCCCAAAATACTATTTGTTCACAGGTTTTTACAAAACATTTTACCCATTAGTTTATGAAATAAGTACTATTTGGTATTTGATGAATTACAACTCATTAACTTAATTTACACTAAATTTTCCTTTGGTGATTTTTTTATGTTGAAAATTGGTTTTCTTGGATTCTTAAAAAGAAACAAATTTATCATTAATAAGATAAATGGTTAAAATACATTTACTGAATAATGCTTTCAAAGAAACCCATTCCAATTAAAACTAAAGAACCCTGCAACACCTTGGAATCATAAAGAGTAGAGAGTCAAATGCCAGAGGCTCTATATGGCAAACAGTACAGCTAGGTAGTGTTATAGTCAATAACATTCTGGATTCAGGAATAATGAGTTAAGAATAATTAGTCTTTGTCCACTGATAAAAAAGAATTAACTCCAAAGTCTGACAGGCTTTTCAACCTGGCAGTTAACAAAAGCGATTGTCGAGTTTCCAGAAAAGATCTTGACAGACAGGGAATATTGAAGTCGAGTCCTTGAAGCAGTCAATGATTTTTAACCTATGAAATATTGAAGGCAGGTTTTTATTGGATACCTTCAAACCTGAAGATGTTTCAGAAATATTTTAATAGGCAGGACATCAACTTACATGGATTTACAAGGAGGTAAATTCAAAACGGAAGAATTTCTCAAAAATAAAATTGTTATCTCCAATATATTGAAACTCACTTAGTTCAGATCTGTATTTTTATAGGAAGTAGAGAATACGGTAGCTTAGTTTAATCTTTTTCATATAGTGCCAAAATTTAGGTAGCATTTGTGTTGAAGAAATATTAAAACATTAACATGCAAACCACAATTATGATGAATACGATGTAATCTACATTCCAAGTTTTGTTCAGGTCATTTTAAAAATATCATCTCATTAGATTCATTTTATTTGATTAGATGCAGCATAAGTGTTTTTCGCTAAATTGCATTATAAAAGGTACTTATGATACCTTATATGATAGTTTTTATTGTTCAATCATGGTCAAGCATTACTTTACACATGATACATATGTTCAGTGAAATATATTTTTGATTTTAATGTATTATTCAGTCCAAATTAAACAATGTTTCATTTTAGCTTAAAGTAATTGTCAATGTGATATATAGATTTCCTATTTACAGTAACATTCTTATATAAATCAGTATTTTAACCCATCTGGCTTGAAAGGCCTAATGGGCTTATGGCATGATATCCGGCTGTTAAAAGTTAAAATATTTTATCTCTTTTCAAGAACCATTGAATGAGGAAACCTGAAATCTTGACCGAGGATTTTGATTTAAAGATTTAGTGAGTCTGACCCCTAATAACGGCCACAACCTTAAATGCTATTTCGATCTTCTAAATCAAAATGTCTGGAAAGCTGAAACCTTTTGTACAGATTCCTTTGGTGATGGGGGGGAACATAATTTATAGACTTTGTGACCCCTTATTGCCACAAGGACCACATCTTAAAAACATGTTTTCATCTTCTGCTACAGAAGCAAAATGCCTTAAAAGCTAAAATGTTGTGTAGAGTAAATTAATGATAGCCCGATGAACTTCAGAGCCAATAGCTCTATTTTTAGCCATAAAATAAGCTATAGCTAGTTAACTTTGATGTGCAGTTTTTGCACCTTTCTCCAGTCTCCTTTGCACACCTGCGATCTCATGTTTGTAAATAGTGTGAGTGTAATGTCCATCTCCATAATATATACATACATCCACAAGAAATAAATCATTGTCCATCAGCATGGCTTGTGTTCTTATTCTCGAGTTGTAAATTAATCCTTTCCTCAACCATTAAACATGTGTTTATTGTTCTGTAGTATTTCCCCCTCAAACCTTATTCAATGGCATTCCTAGCAATTATCTTATTATCATTCACCAATTTCCACTCAAATAAGATCATTTGTTTTCCGTTCAAGTGTTTCCTCACCATCACTTTGAAAAATAACTTTTTATGAATATAAATCTTCAAATGTTGTGACAACATGCTCTCTCGAACCTGTGTACCTCAAACAAGTTGACCCTGCACTCCTATGATAATACCGCTGGACCACAGCAGCTGAGATGACAAAAAATTACAATTTTTGGGCATTATATATTTTAATTATAATTAGGTTTGATTTGTCATTAAGTTAATTTATAAAAACAAAACAAAACATAAGCCGCCCTTATTCCGTCCTAGCCCCCTATTCGCGTTATCGGTCAAATAAGTGTAGTAAGAAGTAGATTATCATTCCAAACCCCATCACGGTCTCCAAGTTGTCAGATATGTATCCGTTCGCCGCCTTTAGGTTAACTATACACGTTTTGGACATTCCATTAACTGTTGAATAACTTGCTCGAAATGCCTTGCGTTCAGTTACACATTGTTCCCAGCGTCCGCGAGCGCTGGCGAACATCCCCGGGGAATTCTGTGTTACTGAACAAAAGTGACATTACCAAAGGTTTCTAAACATTGGCTTACGACTATATAAGCAGAATGAGGGCTTCGATAATCTTTTTGGCAAGGTTACTTAAATAGAGCACTGTCGATTTCATTCATTTACATTGCCTCGATCCCTTCGTGAAGAACCTGTTAAAACTCGAAATCAGATACTTGTATTATGCTAAAAATGAATAACGAGTGAAAAGAACATGCATTTTGCACACCATCTTTATTTGGCCTGTGCTACGCTGTACGTGTACAGTAAGGCTGTCGGTTCTTCACTGTATACGCAAGAGATTTTAACTTGTCCTCCTACGGATTCCAAGCAGATCGGGGTTCCTGAAAATATTACAAATTTAATTGTTCATGTATATAGGCAACATTAGAAAGGACAACCTTACCTTTCTGTACTTCCCAGACTCTTGAAAGAACCTTTTTTCTAGCCGAAACACTTTTGTAACTGGATTTACAGAACGATGACCATGTAAAAAAACACTCGGGAAATTTCATACTTCTTTTATATGTCCCAGGATATGTGCCGATGTGAATTCTAAACATTTCACACGGCTTATATATTTATTCCCGAATGTCTCATCGACAACAATTGATAGTTTTAAACGGAGGGCTTTTACAACATTGCATTTTCCCAAATAAAATATCATGTCATTATATTGCCACTACAGCTGCTTAAAAAAGGTTTATTTAAATTAACAGTTCCTATGTACAATTTTCAATTTCTAATCAATCATTTATGAGATTACTTTATATCGAAAACTTTTAAATCAATTTGCAAAGGGATCGTCCCTACACTACATTGTACATACCAAAGAAACAGACAATTTTGGCATTTCCCAAAAGCAATCTAGTTGAAACAAGATGTCAGAAATTCTCTAGATGTTATTACGGATCATTACATCTAGTTTAAAACTAGATTGTTCCGAAAACAAATATGAAGTTTGAGTTCTTGCATATCGGACCCTGGTGTTGCAGATGTCACTGCCATAAACGTTCCTGAAGGACAATGCGCAACATCTTCAGGTGTGTGAATGTTTTCTCTTCATCTATCCAAAAAAATCTAATTTTTCCGCAGAATAATTGAATAAGTTGAACTTAGTGAAAATACTATGTAAAATGTGCTTGAAAGTCATGAAACAAAGTTTAGTTTCATATAAGAAGCTGTACACTGAAATATTACATATTGCATTGGTATATACATGCAGAGCAGCAATTGGTAATTAACTATTAAAGAATCACTGAAAAATTTACCCCAAAACAAAAGATTTTAACAAGCAGATCGGGGTTCTTGAAAATATTAGCTTTATGCATTACATATTTAATTTTCATGTATATAGGTCCTTACTTAAATCTCCTCGGACACACGAGACCTTGTGGTCCCTTAACTCAGCAAATCATTTG
Organism: Phorcus lineatus; assembly: GCA_921293015.1. Classification (NCBI taxonomy): domain Eukaryota; kingdom Metazoa; phylum Mollusca; class Gastropoda; order Trochida; family Trochidae; genus Phorcus; species Phorcus lineatus. The sequence continues at coordinate 23,350,514 of OV121088.1, read as the reverse complement.
TAGATTTTTCATTGCACAACTCTTATCCTTTAGGGTATATAGCAACTTAAGTGTTTCTCATAATTACCATCCATGGGCTCATCAGGTGCAATATCCAGGCCTTCTGTGCCAAGCGACTGGGCGAGTAGTTTATCACAGACCGCCCCCTTGTACCAGGCGACACACACTGTGAAGCTGTTCAGCCCTTCTGGTTCAAACACCATGTCCATGTGTTCTGTAGAGTTCTTCCATTTTATGATGCCCTTACTGCACTGGCGAGAGACCACAAAGGATGGCGTTCTGAAAGAATAGTAGTCGTTACAAACTGTGTTTTGCATCATTCAGCGTGGTGTCAATTCTATTTAACCCCTTGTGATGATGAAATTGTCAAACTCTTGAAATTGACGTAAGACAAATACACTTATTCTTTGAACAAATATTAGCTAAGACTATAAATAAAAGTAAAATATTTTTAACGTAATATACTAACTCAAAAGCAAAATCTGAAAATAACTCAAAATATGTGCATGTGTTAAACCAAACTATCATCTTGCCCATATTTGCCACTTATGCACCCCGCTATAATTGTTTTCATGGAAACCAGAAAAAAAACATAAAACAGAATAACCAACGTAGAAAAAGGCACCAATCCACCACTAGGTCTTACCACATACCAACTTCATATTGAATAGTCCGTGAGATATGGCAAGGAAACTAAAGCATTTCGAAAGCACGGAACTACAGAATTATGGACGGAAACATTGCGTCTCTTCAGAACTTCTTATCATTTCATTTTCATAAAATGACAAGTCTTAAGCGTTCCAAAATTATTGTCGAATAAGGTTTCCTCGCATACCCCGTTACGAGAGTCAGTAGCAATGTGTAGCACAATCAGCAGGCACACACTTCGTAAGATTCAAACAAGAAGACGAGACGTTGATTTTCTTGGCTTGTATTCCCTCTAAGTACTTTGAACCAATCTGGCCGTCGACACTTCCAGCCCGCTTTCCCTGGGCACCCTCACGACGCGAAGTGCGCCCTTTCTCACATGGCTGGTCGTGGCTGTCACCAGCCCATGGCTGAGTCCTGGCTGAGACTCTACTCTCTCCAGGACCACGGCTGAGAACTGAACTTTGAAGTCAAACCTGGGTCTTATATACCCAACAGTCTCAGTTGTCAAAACATTATCACTTGACAACAGCTTAATGATTATTCCATACTTAGGGATTACTTGGGGATGGGATTAGCAGAGTATAACATAGGTTTCATAACAACTATGTTACATTACTCCATCACCAAACAAGAAATATTGACAAAGATTTCTTCAGTCTGTTTAGCCAAGGATAACAACATTATAAATCTATAAATAAATGTACATAACAACAATTATTTTCCGTTAAAGATCTACACACTTTTACGCGCCCAAATACATCATCATATTATCATACATACAAGAGAATATACATCATCGCGCTTATAAACATATATCGATCATTAATGGCACACAAATACATCATTCCAATAATACAATACATTAGAAATACTAATGTGCTCATTTAATATTTAACAATGAGTTAACAAAGTCACCACATGGTGAGATAGGGTTCGAAGAGTCTCGGTTCAGTCCTGGTAAACGTAGCCAACCGTCGGGTACAGCTGAATTTCCACTGTTTTTCCAGCAACATTGGTCATCCTACATGGAGGCACAGATGCATTCCATCTACTGACGTTCCCCACGTGCCCTGCTTTAGCAGACACCGGCCATGTTACTGGATTGACCAACTGCTGTTCCCACACCGACGTTCTCCATGGGTTCTCGATCTCACAGGTCCAAACCGATCATCTCCCGCAGTCGTGCTGGCTTTCTGCATCATTGCACCCACTGATGGATGGAGGCACCAACTGTCGTTTCCCCACCCTATCTCCTCTGGGTTCTCCTCTCTTAACCTTACAAGTACCTAAACCTCAACTTAACAGTGAAATATTTTCTTATCTCTCTAGCTGCATATCTACAGTTTCATGAAACAACATCGCCCTTTACTACCATATTGCCTTGCATAAGTCACCAAAGAGATCTACTGTATCTGACCGTCCCAAATAATTACTTTTAAGCTTTAATCTCTTTAATACAAGGAACTAAAGCCTGCAGTTAACCCTAGCCTTTGCGTTGTGTTTTTCTCTACAAGGGTTACATAATGAGTTCCATCTCAGAAAACCTTAAACCCACCGTTGCCTAACCTACTGCTTGATAAGATTTTGTTCGTCTATCCTTGGCCTTCAGACCCAGGGCTAATCCACAAGAATCCCGCTAATCCGGTCTGTAAATCAAGGCCATTCAAGTCAATTTATGGCAGGAGCTTCGTCTCGGGTTACAACATTATATGCCCGTCTGCTCGGTCTGAGCTCCATCCCATTGGATGGCCCGCGGGCTTACCATATAATGTACCCGTCCACTCGTCCACCACTCTCTCAGATTTTAGGATTTCTGAACTTCATCTTAATTCAAGCCCTCCCAATGATCTTTGCTTTTGTAATTCATCTACATCGTCCCTGACAATTACTTCTAGTCTTCCTTCAATACCCCTTTCCTTAACTTTTTCCCCATTTCGACTCATGAGCTTCTAACCCTTCCACAGCCCATACTATTTTCTTGCTGCCAGGCTGATCCCGCCAAAACATGGCGTGACAATATTCCCACAGCAAAACAGTCATCTGTATAACGTTCCCCGTTAAACCCCTGATTTGTGTTAGTTCTTCAAATGTCCTTTACATCTTCACCTTACTGCTACACTAACCTACCTAACGTTATCAATAAAGTTTAATTGCAAACATTTAGAGTCGCCCAGAGAAGCGGAGAAGGTCGACAACAATCAGTACTCACCAACCACCACATCAAAGTCCCTCTGTCTTGCTGAATCCGGGTCACGGCACCAAAAGGATCCCCTGTGTAGCACAATCAGCAGGCACACACTTCGTAAGATTCAAACAAGAAGACGAGACGTTGATTTTCTTGGCTTTTATTCCCTCTAAGTACTTTGAACCAATCTGGTCGTCGACACTTCCAGCCCGCTTTCCCTGGGCACCCTCACGACGCCCAGTGCGCCCTTTCTCACATGGCTGGTCGTGGCTGTCACCAGCCCATGGCTGAGTCCTGGCTGAGACTCGACTCTCTCTCCAGAACCACGGCTGAGAACTGAACTTTGAAGTCAAACCTGGGTCTTATATACCCAACAGACTCAGTTGTCAAAACATTATCACTTGACAACAGCTTAATGATTATTACATACTTAGGGATTACTTGGGGATGGGATTAGCAGAGTATAACATAGGTTTCATAACAACTATGTTACAAATGATACTTAACTCATTGAAATCACTTAGAACTAATCAATCCTAATTCACTAAGTTTCCTAGCCTAGTCACAAATATTTACAGAAATACAGAACTAAAATCAGAAACACAGCTACATGTAGGTACGAATGACCCGATTTCCATTTCCGTGCCCGGAACACGAGCGGGTGTTGCAGTTTCGCTCAAATATGGAACAGATGCTCGAGGGATGTTTAAATCTAATCCTGCTGGAAAACCAAGGTCATCTCTGAGGTTGTCGGAAAACATTGATGTTGATGAACATGGCGACCACAAAAATCTTGTTTGTTCTGTGTTGGATCTGGCGAGAAGGCTGGTCAGGGGTTCCTGTTTGGTGAAAGTGGTTTCTGGCAGGGCTAGAAGCTTGTGGGCCGAGATCTAGTCTCATGCTGGGACATGGGCTTGCAAAATGACGCTTCAGCGGTGTGGCCGCCTGTACCTCGTTCACATATATCTCGCAGACGTCTAATAACTGCCATGACGCGGATTTGCTGTCCTTGACCAACAACGCTGTTTTGAATTATGTTTGCTGCTGTCTGGTAGCGGTTTTATCAGGTGACACACATGGGATGTGTCGGTGTTGAAGTGGGACTTACCAGAAGTTGGACGGTCATCCCTCTGAAACATCAAATTCCTCCTCTTCTCACACTTCGATTATTTCCAAATGGAGTTAACATCCTAACGTTAATACTCCTCTGCACAGCATTAATTTGCACCATTCTTTATCATGGCTAATTTAAACCTTACTGCCAACCAGTCAAAATTCCTGTTTTGAGTGCAGCGCCCTCTTCGGCGAAAAGTTACAATTCTCATATGATTTCTCATTTGGCTATCGTGATCCGTCAGCCTTGGCGACAAGCAGAGACAAGTTTAGGAAATGCTGTAAGCCCTATAAGCAAGTCATCTAGGCTGGCGTAAGAATAGGCCATGCTTGGGAAAATGCCTGACGTTTTGAATAGGCTACTCTAGACATCATTTTTAGACTTTATTTGAATTTTGACATGTTATTGCTTATATTTCAAATCTGTCTGACAAGTACAGTACACGAAAAGTGGTTAAAATAGATTTCAATCAAAGTTTAATTGTTGGAAACCAGGTTTTACAATTACAGATTGAAATGCTAGTAATATCAAGTATTAATACTGCAGTATATTAGTCTTTTTATGATTCTCGCAGGAACAATTCTTGGTCTCATATAGAAGAGTTTGATAAATCATTATCGTCAAATGCAATATCATAACAATACGAAATGACACAAAATTGTAATTATGAAAAATAATAAATAAAAAAACTTGCCCATAAACAATGTCCATACAGTCATCCTTTGACTTGACAACCTTTCCACCGTGCAGTGAACTGGCAAACATTAAAGTTAAAGAAACAAACGACAGGACATTTTTAGCGAACATTTCGTCTCGACATCGACATCACCAGCAAGAGGGCAGATTCATATTCGCCACTACAGGCTTTTTACGTGTCTCGACCGTACCATTCGTTCTTTGAAGAGGTGTTGCCGCCTGCATTTACTCCAAATTACATGACATTTAAATATCATGAGATACATTTGTTGATCCAATTTTTGTGAAAATACTAGTTTGGTAAATGAATTATGTAAAAGGTAAAGAATAAACTGTTTAATAACAATTTCTTCATTATTTTTCAGTAACCACCCCTCATGAAAGTGAACTCGTCAACATGACCAACACGTGCAACAGTTGTGCTGTGTTTTGAATCTTCAACGACAATCATTGGTTTTGACAGTTGTTGTGGTCAGAGAGAACGAAATGTCACTCTTCGCAGAACCAATGTCGATCTGTCTAGTCTGGTGAGAGAAATCATTTTCAACTTCTAATTACAACACTTTTATTTAGTTTTGATGACATATATCGATTTGTTTTAGAAATATCAGCTGATATAAGCTCACAAATGCATTTGATTTTCACAGAGCCCAGGTCTTAAACTTTCGCTGACTTCAGATCTTTATTAAAAACTGAAATGATACGTTACCGACTGTCATGGTGCACATTGATCAAACTATCGACACCTTTGATAAGGAACATAAAAACATGATCGATATATTGATTCTGGTAAAACTATTAATTGTCCGTCATTACGGCGTTTCCTGGATTAGGATAACTTTCAAATGACTTACAAAACGTTTCAGCAACTTTATTCAAAATTTCATAAATTCTTGATTAGCACAGGAATTGTTACAGCTGTATCAATTCGTATTAGTTATGTATCTCGCATAACTGTAACTGTAAGACTTAGCTCACGAAACTTGGTTTTGGGAACAATCAGCATGTGTTGATTTGCCATTTTGGAGTCTAAACCTGTTTGGATTTTTTTCCGGCTGTTTTCTGAAAACAACTTTCAAGTTTATTTCATGAACGGAAGTTGAACATAGTAAAGTCATGGCCTATCGAACTTGTATACGACGTGAAACAACGTGTAGCTTACATTTGTTACTAACTATTTGTAAAAGGTTTACAATTATCATCAGGAAACGTGAATGAAATACAGTGCTCTCGGGTAAAGCTACGCACCTAAGAGATACTCGTACATGTTAATTCTTCCGAGAAAAATACAATATATAGGATAAAAACGACATCATTGTTAAAGTTTAAAGCTTCACCTAATACACCTAACATTTCCATTATTATGATTTTTATAGATTTTACCACTGTTTTCTGGAGTTAAGGTAAGGGCAAACCGATAGTCATATCAATATTTTGGTTTCAATTGACAGTTGTTATGTGAGAAGGCAAACTGTTTGATCACGCCATGTTTGCGAGGCATTTTGTCAGTTTTTATCAGTTTGTCACTCTTTTGTGCGACTTCTCAATATTTAAGTCCTTTTTATCATTTAAAAAAATTCATGAAATCTTCCAAATTGCGTAAAGAGGCAAAATCATCAATCTATTAGAAGTTAACACTCATTCTGATTTACTCGGATTAATTTTGTGGGAGTGCTTATCTTTACCCTCCGCGTATCTTTACCCGACACGACTGTAATACTCGTGTAAATATAAGTTTAATTCGAAGTTATTTTTCTACATGTTTCCATGTTCCCAAAGCGGGTGAGACATGCAATCGATCCTATCAGAGTGTCCACATTACACTTCACGTAAAATGGTATTCTTATTTTACCCCATTGCTTCCATCATTTGATTATGAACGTTTTTGCATTTTATCATTATTCCATTCTCTTCTTAAAAATCATTATTCTTTTTTTATTCAAATGTGACATAAGTAAATTTTCTTTTCAATAAACATATTTGTATCCATATATGATAAGCATTTGTAATTGTGAAGTAATTATTTTAATTAGTCTTTATTTTCACTCTGTAATCATAGCAGGCAACTGTGCGTCAGTCTAGGCAGGTCGTGTTTGAATCAGCGGGTTGGATGTTTCTGTTGTCGGGTGTAGTTGTTCGACCAGGAAGACTCTAAAATAGTGCTCACATAAACTCAGTTGAGCATTTGCTATTGAAGTAATCATTTTAAAAAAATGTCCATTCTCCTATTCAACAAAAGCAAGGAGTCTTCTGGGTATTTTTAGAACATATAATGCTATTATACATATGTGTGTTTATTAAGTCACAGGCCAATGGTGCACAGAGCATAACTTTCAGGCAATTGGTAATTTATGAATGTGAAACATATGGATGATAAGTCATTCCACTATAAGACACTAATGAGGAAATACATATGTCGAATAAGGGAGGTGTCGAATTAGAATTTTATCGGTTGAGTAGGAGTGCTCAACACCAGAAACTGACGCATGGCGTGTTGTAAGGAAGGCTAATCCGTTCAGTTTGGGAGATTTTGTTCTGAAATACTAGAATATTTCAGTTGTCGGGTGTTGTTGAGATAATCGTGTACAGAACGAAATACGGGTATAAACCGGAAAAGCAAAAAATGTTCTCGATACCGACACTCCTATCATGATTGGACCATTCTATCTGTTTAGCTAATGTTAGTACAAGCATGGCCGAACCTTCAACAAGATGAACCGCGAGAATTACAGTAACCAACGACACCCCGGTGTAGGCGTAATGATAAGGGGAAGAGCGACTAACGCATCCTCTTAATGCACAAACCATATAGGCCTAACCATTGTCATTAATTATGCCTGCCAAAATATCTATATGAAAACTATTCTCGTGTCATATTGTAATGTATTGTAGTCAAGCAGATCATGTGATATGGGTGTGGTTTTGTTCAAGTATTTTTAAATAGATAACATGATAGATAATGAATTCGTTGTTGGCTTGATATCTTATCAAGTTCCTGTCTTAACTTTATGAACGCGCAACCAAACAAACAGCTTGAAACATTTGCGTTTTCAATGTCTCTGGAAATATTTCTGAACTTATAAAACGAAAAAGTCATTACATTCAGTAATTTGCGTATTGACATCAGAGGATTGAGACGTTGTTACAGATACGACGACCAATGACGTCCCAAATTAATTGCACAATATACAGCTAAAGTGCTGTTTGAAATGCTAGTGTATGTCATACTTTAACGCCAGATCATACATTATCTTATAGAGGTTCAATTCGAATCTTCATTGTCTATCAAAATCCTTTTTTATCTAAAATATGTTTGATTTCTTCAAAGTCATTCAAACAGTTCATTAATAGATGGTTAAACAAACATGATTCACAACTATATGGATATATTAGGCATTGTTTATTTTTAGATTGAACTGGAAAGTGTTTCCTATATTATTTAAATTTTTTAGTAATAATTTAGAGAAGATAATAACACATGGACCAGTATTTATGAACTTCTTATACTTGCACTTCGAGTAGGAGTAAAAACGGTGAATTTATATCTATTTTTATGTGCTTTTAAATGGCATTCTATCTCTGTGTTTCATTTTGTATATATTATACTTTACAATTGTTATGATAGAATCAAGAAAAGTTTCTCATTTTTGACAGGTATAATAAGATAATGGTTTTCTGTTTCTGTAACTGTTACGGTTGCTTCGTTAAATTTTTAATTATGCATTATTCTATTTCTTTCGAGATATTCTGAACGAACCAAAAGCAGTACTGCTTCTCTCTAGGACTTACATACGGCACATTTATCAGAATCTTTGTATGTATTCTTTATTCGAACCTTTTGTTGGAAGAAACTTTTGGTAATAATGTATTGGAACCAAGATTGTTTTACTAGGGTTATTTTTTCAATATTTTAAGTTTCCACAATGGATTCATCTCGCTTATTTTCATATTGCCATTTTTCTGTTCAAGATAAAAAAAATAATATTTAATGATAAGAATAAAATTTAAACCTCTGCATCCTTTCTGTCATCCTTTCTCTCATACAATAATCTGTAGTAAGGTAGGTTTGCGTTTGAATTTCTTTTCAATAAAAATAAAAATATCTTTCTTGGCATGACTGAAAGATATTTCCAAGAGGGGAGTAATTTGTTGGAAATGTGTCACCTGTAACATGAACCGAGTCAAACCACGGAGTCATAGATAATCTTTAAATATATGTAAATGAGTAAATATAAAAAGAGACGGAAAGAAAAGGCACATGTATCCCAATAGACCCTATACCCTACTTACAGAGTAGCGTTTTGAATTTACCTACATGTTATTTACCATAAAGAGCTCATGTGATTGTGTGGTGATTTGTCTTGTCTCATACTACATGTACATATAATCATGTGGGCGTGGGTTATTGTTTATATAAAACTGTATTACTATTATCCCTATTGCGACACTCTTCATGATCATGTGAACGTTAGCCATGGCCGACTAATATAATGGTTGACAGCGCCATGGTGAAGTTACATTGATAACATCCTGTTATCAGAGGAATGTGAGTCACCGCGGCCATGATAACAGATAGGCAGGGTACAGTATTGACACGGGCCAGACATTCGTAGGAACAGGTTGCCCTTCATACTCTCCAGGTATGTTACACTAATATTGCACTCAGCTTGGTCGTACTGTCTATAGTCCTAATACTTGTCTAAGTGTATAATTAACACAAGTCAAACTTACGTCGAAATGTTTCCAGTTTAGAACGAAATATTATTCGACATTAGACACGTCTTTAAATTTCTTATGCTATTGGTTGATTCAAAAACCTGTTTGTTAATCTTTGTGATTTTGAATTCTGTAGATCCATCAGTTGATTTGAAAATGTTCCATGACCCAAATACCAAAACGACTTTCAGGTTTCCTAGAATGGTTCGGCCTATATACGTTTTGTATTTCGCAACAGTTCGGAATATTTCCACTGAGGGGACGCCATTTTTGTCGTCGTAATATCAAACTTCAAACACAAAAATCTATTACGTTACCGGGCAATTTAAAACAAGTATTTTTAAATTTGGTAAGAGGAAGCTTCTGATAGCGACAGAAAGGTTATCTGATAAGAACCGACAAGCTATATTGTTTGGCGTTCGACCAACTGCGCAAACTTTCCAGGTAGTGACAATGGATTTCAACATCTTAGTTCATGGTCTTGCATTCTCCGTAACGCTTACGAGGCGTTGGATCGTTGAATCGTTTCACATACTTTTTTCAGAATTCGAAATCATCGATTAATATTATTTTCAATCTTTCAATTAAAAGAACATAAAATATATTTCATATTATTTTATTTGTCTTTGATAAAATGACCAAATATGCTGACCATTAAAGTTACTTCAAATCACTTTAACTTGACTTTCAAAATTATCTCCAAATGCTAGTTATATGGTGTGTATTTGTTTCCAATGAAAATTATGCCATTAACATATACTTGATAATCAAAACAAACCCTAATCTATCTGTTACCTTCAAATATGTGCAAAATATGGTTCGACTCATTCGTGAACGCCAGCCGAGGTGTATTGTTGGTTCAACGATCAAAAACCGACTTGCACCTTTAAATTACTACTGAACTAAACCATTCAGCATTAAAATAGTTGGTGTCATCCGCGACCAGCACTTTTTTCGAGAAAATAATACCATTTATACTTGACTGTTTGACGTGTGTGACGACCTTAAATCAACCACGTTTCTTAACCCTACCCGAAGAAGAAAGTTTCTACTCTTTAAGGAAAGAAATTTTTGACTGCAACCCATTCTTCAACCTGGATCTTAACTGGTATACTTCATTGTTGATACGATGATTCAAGCCTGACCTGTATCTTCAGGTGTGGTGTAAAACATGTCCTTGAATACTGATATAAACAGACGGACCTTTATAATGTCACATCTTGTTCGCTTAGAACAACTGAAGACCTCTTTCTCAAATGGTGACCTGCACTTTGACTTTGACTTTGGACTAAAAAATATCTGGATTGTGATAAATGATTTAAAGCTTAGGGCACATTAACATGATTTCTTTTGTGTTTATTTATTTTTTTATTTGTAGACAAACAATCGAATGCCGTGACTCCAATCGAGTTTTAAGCAGTTCTGAATTATCGGAAATCGTTTTGTGTGCAGTATGAACAGTAAAGGAAAACCTTTTAAAAGGAAGTTCTTTGTTTTGACAAACATTCAGCCGTTATTTTATACACATACAGTAATATTCTCAATAGTTATACTTGTAACCGATCAATTATTCTGAAATTTACAGAAGACTTACCACTTGGAGAGCTGTCATTGTTAGAGTAAACACAGTGGAAAATGCAGGAAATGTTAATGGATTTTACGATTTACTAAGATATTTCATATTCATTTATACATTTCCAACCATGAGAATTTCCTTATGACACTATTTCAATTGAATCTTTAGTCTAGAATGCATCCCGGGCCAAAGACTTTCTCCTATAACATGTAATGGGTTGTATAATATTTTACTCAATTTGAAGAAATTGTATTTGCTAGATAAATGAGGGAGCAAACTCAGTAAAAAAACGAAACTGAAAAAAAAGAATCCATTTGACGATTCTACAAGCGTGAAAAGTCTTGCTACGGCATTACAAGGCATTGTTGGTTAGTCTTATCATAAATAATTTGTAAATGTGTGGATACTCTATCCATTCAGCGCCTGATTTCATGTCATTTTCCCTCAAAACAACAGGTCTAGGTTTTCAGAATCTTTCACAATGATATCAACACTCGTTTGATATTTAATTAGGTCAACTGTAACGTTTGAACTATATCAGTCCTTATCGAAATACAATCAAATGACATTGTTTCGATCTCTTTTTATATATACCAATATAATTTTCAGAATCCTGTTGGAAGACTGTTCACCAGTCTAGCTGAGAGTCGAACCACCACAGTCTTATCTCAACCGTTATCTCTGAGGTAACGCCATGTTTCATTTCGTTGTATTTACTTTTCGTTGTACACAAATCAATGTTCAACAATATGCTGTTCTTGTTTCTAATAAAGAACGTTTTTATTTCTATGCGATTCGAAACTGTTTTCCAATCGTTCATAATTCGTAAATGATACATATGTACTTTGTACTTTGCTTCTTGATTTAAAACGTTTCCTATACAAACTTGATACCAATTAGAAGAACGAGAAAATACTATTTTAAGAATTATGTTACCGATATTTGGAAATAATTTTTGTATGAAATAAACCTTTATTTACATAATAACAAAATATAATTACAAGTTGTGAGTTTCTTAACTATTAAAAACCCCAACAGTATTCCTACTAAACTTGCAGAGAAGAATAACGAACACTTAAATAAACTGATCACTTTGTCTTATCTTCATTCACTTTATTTTCTGTTAATCTTTATTGACAGTGAATACTAATTAGAATGTTTAATTTACTTTGTAATGTTCCTCTACACTAACCCCTATCGAGAAAAGTATTTCAAAATCCGTCCGAAGTTTGAACTACTCGTTATCTCATAATCCGGTTCCCAATGTGTGTTGCGCGTTCATTGGTTGCCAGGCATCGTGTTCTGCGTCATTATCGATTTCTAGCTTAGGGCAGTTACTAGGGTACATGTATACTTTGTAAACAAAAGGCTAAATTGTACCGGTTTAACAGAATTTTCTTCTCCCTTGGACTGATTAGATACATATAATATATTATACAACTCAGATGGACGGGTCAAACGCACATGCTTTGTCGAAATACATGTAGGGGAGAGCGGGGCAAAGCGCACCCCTTAAGCTTTTTTTGCAACTTCTCCTTAAATGATAATAAATAATTTTACACTTTATATGCTTTATTAATCTCTCATGCATTCTCCACAATAAAATAACGAAGAATCTCGTCCAGATTGATTACTTTTTTTTGAAAACTGTAAATACTTTTTTATTTTATTGTCTCACTTTGCCCCGCATGATGGGGCAAAGCGCACATTGGGGGCGCGCTTTGCCCCAATTTATTTAGTGACAATTGGGTGCCTTGCCTGCCCTGTTTTTAGTAACAGAGTCCCGCAAATAAATATTTGGACAGCGACGTCATATCCATAGACATACTTGTTAAATTAGTGTAGTCTGTATAATTCTCATGTATTTATAATTTCTGTCAGATCTTGTTATTTATTTTACGTTTGTAGGAAGTTATCTTTACTGCAATCTCACAAGTTCTGTTTGCTTTTCTTTTGTGTATCTATGGAACAACAAGAATTTAATCAACTTATATACATAGTTTTGAAAACGTTTAAAATGGTGATCTATGAAACGTTTTTTATTTTTGTACAATTATCGGTTCATGTTCTTAAACGCACTAGTGCACACCAATATTTCTTTAACACAACGAATGCACAGATACTGCATATCTCTCGATATTATTCAAGAACCTCACTCAAATAATCTACCTCGTAAGTTATTTAACGAATATTTACGTATTCAGGTAGTAAGGTTGATTTTTAAAGACCGGAAGTATTTAATGTTACGGTACAATAAATCCGCATGAACTACGATATCGGAAATATTAAGATTTTGCTTATAACCAAAAAAGCGGAAACGGCAGCCGCTTTGGTCAATCTAATAGCGATGCTAAAGCTGTGTTATTAAGTCGGTTTATTTACAACATTGCTTTCATAAAACATAATCCATTATTTGTTCTCAGTTCAGAGTTTAGGTAAATTAAACAGCTGCACATAATAAGTGTTCAGCCGCTTTCAAATGTCTTTAATTTATCCGTTTTGTGCACAACTAACCTTAGATTTGTTATATGTCCAAGCCGACAGCGGCTGTCTAAATTTTTTCATTGTTGATTGCAGGTCAATTGTGAAGAATTTTAAGTATTTCATTGCATCGATAGAAAGCTTAAGTGATTGTATAAGTCCTCTTAAACCTTAAAATAGCCAATTTAAACCGTAAAAGCGTGCACTAGTGCCTTTAAAGCTGGGTTGGGTTTTCAACATTTTGAATTCATCATGCAAAGTTTTGCATTGATTCAGCAAGAACTTATTTCATGAGATGTTTTTATGCAAAAAAAATTTAACATGTATGTTTTTCGAAATAAAGTCACCGTTCGAATACTTTTTGCATGACTCAGTACTGTTCATCGAATAAATAGTTTCTAAATAACAAGAAAAAAGTGAGCATGGCTCACATACCCCCGCAGCCCGTCTGATTTCTCAAAGGAAAGCAATGAGACATTATCAAACATACAACTAAGGTTTGCGCTACTAGGAAGCATGACTAGAGAAGGAGAAAACAATGAAATTTAAAAAAAAAATCTAGTCTGAATTAATTTGATTCTGGATAACCTGATTTACTAAAAGTTACCTTAATGGCTTTTGAGTAAATGTGTCCACATTGGAGCAACAGATCTGTTAAATGACTACAAGTCAAATTGCGCATTCAAGAGCCATAACTTTGTGAACAATAATATTTCGGAAATGGCTTTCGAACTCGATCATGAGCATCAACAGGTGTGTCCAAAACCAAAATTTCATTCACCTAACTGTGATATTGTATGAGTAAAGTTGTCCCCATTGACGCATCAGACCTGTTAATCGCTCCAAATCCAATTTCAGAAGCAAGGGCCATAATTCTGTCAGAAATAAAATTTGGAAATGGCTTTCAAACTCGATTAAGAGTATCATCAGGTGTATTTAAAACCAAAATTGCACTCCTTTAGGAGTAATAGTTTCTGAGAAAATTTGTCACCATTCTACACCATGTAACTAACTCCAAAAAATGTGTTTCCATGGAACCGACACAAAAAAATGAATTCCAGAAAATTCAAAAGTGTTCCAAACTGTAGACAAGGTTATGGTTAACAAGTGTGCAAAGTTTGGTTGATCTAGACCGGTTTTGGTTAAATTGACCGGACGGAATGACGGACATGCTTCTGTAGCCTAGTATATTCAGACACGGAATAGCCGATATAGCATCATATTTATTATAGTTATCATTTTAGTATTATTGGGCAGTTCAACAATTATTTCTAATAAATCATTTCACTATCCATTAGATCATTACTTATCAAACTATCATAAAATAAGTTTACTTTCATCCCAATCACTTATACTATCAGTTCATATACGTAAACAACAATTGAAATTTAAGGGGGCAAAGGGCGCCACCGTCGGTGCGCTTTGCCCCATTTAGTATATGTTATAATTTCAGCCACAGCCTTACAAGGTAATCAACAAACGATATATCAAAACTGTTTTTGTTAACCTCAGTAGACATGCTTTGAGGCAACATATGGATAGATTAATTCCACCCTTTCTATGTATTACAAAATTGCCTTTCATTTCACAAAACTATTACAGTAAAAAGGTCAAATTTCGTTTTTTACTACTTTTATCTGTTTGTGGTGCGGTTATGGCGGCAGCGTTGGCTAGCGTAATATGTAACGCTAATGTCCATTGGCTGAACGACGTGTGCAGCGTCGCCTGACATATGTTTTAAAGAAAAATGCGATTCTCGCTTTGCCCCTATGGCGCGCTTTGCCCCGCTCTCCCCTACGCTAATACATTACAGGCCCGTAGGAAGCGGGGGTGTCATTACCTATTAAGTATGAACGTCACCTCTCTCCCCCCCCACTGAGCTAGCAAATCCCTAATTCCCCCCCCCCCCCCCCCCCACTCTCGAAATTCGAGATGCCCACAAATGACAAAAATATGTTGGGGGCGTGTTTACCCTGGTCTCCCCTACATTCGTTCAATGTTATACTGTTATTTCAAACTATATGAAACGTTTGCCCTATAAAGGAATAGGTTTTTAACAAATCGAATATATGAAATATTGTTATTATTATCTTTCTCCTATATCAAAGACTTGCAATGAAGACTTTATTTTCAAGTTGTAGGTGACAGAGTACTTTTCATTATAAGAATTATTTTACTCTTCACGCTGTGTTGTTTTTCTTGTGTTTCGTCAAATATCTATCTTATTCCACTGTGTCTTCATACTAATGTATTTTTTATTTCAAAAGAATCGTAACCAGCAGCCATGTGTGAGGGATTAGCGCGATGTATCCTCGTCGTCTTCAACATCATATTTCTTGTGAGTTTTAAAAATATACCCACATGTTCATAATAAACTAGCCTAATTAAGAAATTGCTCACACGGAAAATACATGAAGAATTTGAATACAGGATGGCTTATTAAGACACAAGACAAAATTATTGATACGCTATACACATGACTAAAATTGTAAAGGAGAGCGGATAATATCCGAAAGCAGCAGGCTCTTACCACCAATTTTAGAAGTGAGGGGCCGACATTTTAGGATGTTACGAATCTACCTGCTACATGGTCTTTCAAAGTGGGGGAGTGTCATTTTGAATTTTTTGCTTTTCATCCCAGTGGCCATTCAAGGTTAAGAAGATCTCAGCATCATACGCATATGAGCTTCCATTCAAATTTTGAACATTCCAATGACCGAAGGATATGGTATACATCGTTGCAGAAATTTCCGAGTTACACGCATTTTAACAAACTTTTGTGCAGTTTCGTAGGTCTAATCAATTTAGATTTCATGTTCTGTTGATTGCTTTCTCAAAACTTGGTATCAAGGCTAAGGGCGTGCAGATGTACATATTTTCTGTGAGAGCAGTTTCATTACATGACTAATATACATGCAAATTACTTAACAACATTGATTTAAAATTGTAAAATCTGAAAACCCTAATAATTCCATGAACCACATGCCGTGCTGTAATAATTACCTTTGTTCTCCACTGTTTGCTAGTTACTCGGTGTCGCCTGCCTGGGTGTTGGTATCTGGGTTAAAGTCGACAAGGACGATGTGATTCAACTGTTCCGTGTCGCCACGGAGAAGACGCATACGGATACAAATGAGTACGACGTGCCGTCGCTACTTGAATCCGGAGCTTACATTCTCATTGCTGTGGGTGCCATCGTCTTCGTCATCGCATTCTTCGGGTTCTGTGGAGCGGCCAGAAGGAGCAAGTGTTGTCTAATGATCGTAGGTTTCGTCTTAATTGTCAATTCTTCACGATAATGATTCTGTTACCATTGTGTGAGGGACCAATTCGAAAATCTTCTTCCGATTAAGCAGACTCAGTCACTTATATGATTGATCACCGTCGACCAATCCCGACAACTTTTGTCATGTTGCTCGTCTTGGTGATTTATTTTTCTCAGAGTGCCTCTCGTTAGGTCCTATGACTCAACCTCTTTAAATCTTTCAGTATGGCATCCTTGTGGCTGTCGTCCTCGTTATTCAGATAGCTTCTGGTATACTTGTCGGCGTCTACAAGAGCGATGTATGTATACTTTTATCTTCTTAAACTTCCTTTATTACACATAACATTAAGATAAAGTTTGCTTCTGTGTCATTTAGTTGTAACTTATTTAGTTTCGAGGTTATGAACCATCAATCAGTGTGATATAACAAGAAAGATCCCTTTTGTATAACATATCGGTAAATAAAAAGCTTAGCCAAATCGTGTTCCTTGTGCTCCAACAGCCTACGTTGTTGGCGGTTCAATCCACCAATTTGTCAGTACTGTTTTCGGGGCAGTACTAAAAAAGCTGTACGACCTGGCTCAATGAACCTTGGCAAAGGGGTAGGTAGGAAGATAGGTAGAAGTATTTAATTCCCCCAGAGTTGGAGATACAAATTGAGACATTAATAAGGATATCTTAATTCATTGCATTTTGCATGTATGTGTACGTTTGTATTTTGGGGATTTTAACTTCCACGTTTAAACATTATCAGTTTCCATGGAAAGTAACCTAAAATTTCACTTCAGCAGGAACATCACACAAAACTAGATGAAGATAAGCCTTTTGATAATTATGACTTTGGCGGTATCCATTGAAAAGTAGCTAAGGGTTGTTTTTCAGGAGCAGAATAAAAAGATGTAGGGCCCAGGTTAGTCTTAGTCTTTAGAACTGCCAGAAAATTTAGGTGTGATTAGGTGTATTTTAAACTTCCTTGGAACATATTTTGAATGTAAATGTGTAAAGAAATATTCAGTACAACTTACATAATGAAACAACTATCGTGTGTAGGTTACACGAATGATTTGAAAAGGTAATAGCAATGTTCAACTACAATTGAGTGTAATTCACAGCTAACCCCTCTATAATATATGGACCATTGTGTTCCTGGTTTTGTTCGGTATTTTTTCTAATAAATATTGTGCAAAGTAATTACACACCTGAGAATATGATAAACTGAAGTCTTTGTATATGTACAGTTCGATGATGCAGCAAATAAGGCTATGAACGAAACGTTGCCGAAGATATATGACGGCCCCAACAAGAAAGATGTCCCCGTGTCGTTGGCACTAGATGTCATGCAGTCGCAGGTACGTCACTTAAACAGTTTACATTGTCCTACCATCTCGATAGCTTGAGGGTATACTTGATATCCGCATGGACAGCAGAAGATTATTTTATGAATACAATTTCCATCAGTGAATTGTATTTTATGCTAAATTTCATTGACTCCGTTTTTGTTCGATCAGTCAATAACGTTCAGTTATTTTCATCTCAAACATCCTTTTCCACCCGTATACATTGCTGACGGATGATAAACTAACTTATGTCCGGGAGTTTCCCCAATAATTGGACAGAGTAACTTTGGATTTTTCTGCCTGTCATACGGAGTTCAAGGCGTATTATTCCACTCCCGATATCCCGTAGATATTCAGAGAAAATATAACATGGAAACTACGTTAAGTAAAATTAAAAACTGAGTATTTTGAAGTTAGAATGTTTACCAAAAGAGAGAGTTTGGTGGGAACCCCCATTTGATCTTGTTGCAAACAAACGTTTTATTCAACGCATACATTTTTCACAATATATGTTTTTTAAGATATTTTCCGTTTTACATATTTTAGCCAGCTGGCAAAGATTTGACAGATGAAAATCAATTAACTAAAAATCCCGATTTTTAAAACTTTCCTTTTCAGCCATTTTTAAGGAGAAGCCTTATCCTAGGAGACTTGCTAGAGGCTTTGATCGATCCCTGAGAGAAGGGATATCCCGTATCTTATGTTTATATTCTCTTGTTAGTCCGAGAAATATGTGGTTTCGCTCACTTAACAACCGTTAAGCTAATATTTATGTTCCAAAAAAACCTCAAAACACTTCTACACACACAAACTTATATACGTCATACAAGATCCCGGTGGGATACACAGAATTGAGTGCTTGGACATCATGCAATTGAGGACAATCTTATTTTTAAAGAAATAGCTTGTGCTTTCCACGTACTGTTTCGTATAAATATCCCCAGATATCGTTATCATTATTGTCGTTATTATAATCCATCATCATCATCATCATCATCATCATCATCAATATTATTATCATGAAATATGACTATGAATAGAATCATCCAGCTCATCGGCTTCGTAGTGTTGCGGTATTTTTTTCAAGCCAGCGAAATGTGGTTTGCAGAAAGCCTGACGCAATATATTCCGAACGCAATCGTCCCTTTAGCTCCTGTCAAAGGTGTACAAGTTAAAGTCATCTCAATTAATGTGCTAGTTATATATAGCAATACTAGACATCACCTGTGATTTGTTCTTGGGTGTTGTGAGAACTTCACGGATACATTTGCAATGATGTAGCAGAACATATAATGATGAACATATTCTCCTCGTATATAAAGTGTGAATGCTCTCTAATATCAAGTTGTTTTCCATGTTTCTCACTCCAGCAAAAGTGTTGTGGAGTGAACGGACCAAATGATTTCAACATCTTCAATTGGACAAGTTTTGACCATACCTTACCAGGCAGAGGTGGAATGGCTAAAATCCCATTCACATGTTGTGAGTCTAAACACATGGAATCCTACCCCGACAATAGTGAAGATTACTTAAAAAATCTTCTTCATCCTTCGTGTCCCATCGATGGAAGTGCCGCCTATACAGAGGTACGTCAATATTTTATCAATTTCAATTTGAAGTTTAAAAGTTACATCCTGAGTAAGAGGAGCTATCTGTGTGATATAACAACTATTGTAGAAATTATTCGAAATAAAATTACCATGCTTCAGGAGTCGAATAAAAGTGTCGCCCTATATTATTTCCACCATTGTACGTCTGCCTCACATATTCTATAGTTATAATTGTGCTTGGAAGATCTTTACAGCAAATGAAGACGATTTAACGAGCCTTTTGACAGAGCCTATATCACAGTAGGATTTTACGAGTGTTTCAATTAACCCTTTGAGATATAACAGGCTATTGGCTTAAATATTCACAATATTTCATTTCATTAGCGAAGCTATGTTGCAGGGTTGCTATGGCAAACTGAAGGATTTGATGGATAAATATTCCACGGCGATTCTTGGGGCAGCTATTGGTGTTGCGGTGCTTGAGGTGTGTATCCATATCGTTATGTCGAATAAACATAACCTGCCTGTGTTGTTTCTTTATTAACACGTTTACATCGCCTTTTCGAAGATGATAGTAAGTGTCACAACATTGACTGACGACACACTGTGGCGACTGAGAACACCTCGAAAATCCCAATACCGTGTATCCGGGCTTAGATTCTTGAAGCTGTCTTAGCTCTACATATGATGCACCCAAGAAGTTTAGCTGTGTGGTTTTTAAGGTTGTCAAAGAATTTGAGCAAGTGCTTAAATACTTGAGTATGCGCCTTTTACTTTTATAACACAATTATTTAAGGCAAATATGCATAGATGCATAAGAAAAATTAAGTTTAAAAAATATATTCAGAAATATTTCGGATTTTATGTGAAAACTGAATTTTTTTTCTTAGGATGCGCGCACCTGCTTATTATTTTTAAAATTTATTGTATATACCCTTCTATCAAAGAATTCCTATCATGTCTTCGACGATGATATCCTAACGTTGTGTTTTTCCACGATCATTATACGAACGTTTAGTGTATCTTTTAATGAACCTTAGAAGAAGAAAAAAGAAGAAAATATTGTATTTGAGTGTCTGGACTTTGGTGCAAGTCAAATATACATGAAGATACATGATTTCATCGCCCGGCCAACTTGGGACTATGAGGCACTAATGTTCTTTTAAGATTCAATACAAGCTATAGATATATTGTCGCAACTGGTTACGGTCGTTCGTCTTTGCGAATCTTTGATACTTTTCTTTGACACTCTCTTCATCTTGAATATTTAAAGTGACACCGTGAATGTTTCATAAATTGTGTATGTGGCTTAAATGATAGCAAAAATACTCATACGTCTTGAGTTAAGTTTAAATAGTCTAAATATTCATATCTATATCTTGAAAATGCCAAAATTATTATATTTTCGTCTTTTTTGTAATCGAAAAAAGGCCGTAGAAAGGTATAAATGTAAAGAAGTCGAAATACTGCGCCCCAGATACGTAAGAATTAGTTAAATGACCTATTTTGCACCATCAACTCATTTTTGTCGCCGTGTCTGTCATGTCATGGATAAGATCCCAAATTCAAGTTTTCACTATCAACTTATATTTGTCTGCCATAAATATGATTAAAAATTTACGTCTGAGTCATTAGATTCACATCAGCTTGCCATCTCCATCTCAGTCTTTCGAGAATCCATGTAGGTAAGGTTGTATTTTTAACAAAAAATCAAATTAGATGTTTTGATGTAAAGATTTTAAAGTATATATATGGTTTATATTTTCAGTTCATCCTGATCGTCGTGGCGTGTTGCATTGCGTGCAAAAACAAAGAGGACTTTGAGGTTTAAACGTTAAAGAGACCGGTTTGTTACAAATTGTAAGGAATAATTGTTACCACCTAGACGGGAAAACATTAAAAAATCAAACCAGGGTGACTTTTCTCAAAGCAATGTTAGCTATAAGCATTAGCCCACTTAAAAAATGGGCTTCGATTAATCCAAAACTAAGATCGATTCATTAAACTGGACCTAATGGGCCTTTTGCAGAATAATTATAAGCACATCGTAGAGCACATTCTTTCATTGATTTGTTATTCGACACTCTTGTCATCAATAATGTTAGAAGTTTATCTATTTGAGATACATCAGCGTGTTATTCCATATTTTCATACATCTTTTTCCTATTTCATTTACTGAAACATTACTTTCGATACGTTTTAATGTTTTGTAAATATTTTGTTATTGCTTTCTATTGTTATTTGAATGTTAGAGAAATTAATTAATTAAACAGAAGTTTATATTTGCTATAGAATTCATTATGATTTAGAATAAATGATATTAAGCTTACAAAATATGAGGAAGTTGATCAAGCTTAAAATGCCATTAAAAGACTATTAAGATATATACTAAAGGTCATTATGAAAAGCTTAAACATGGTTTACAAATATTATCGTAGTTTTATTGAATTATGCTTGATTTACATGACTCGTTTCTGTCGTTATGATTGTTAGTGTAATTTCATTATTGTATACTTAATCTGATCTTACAATGATTCCATAAATTACCATGTGAAACATGTATATCAACCATGTGGCATGTGGACAGAATGACGCTTTTATACTTGTTGCATACGGTGAATAAATAAACAATAACATTATCATTATCATTAGTTTTGAAAACAATTGAATAAAAGTTGAATAAAATCGTCAAGTCAACTAGAATCATCGTGTTTTGAATTATATAGATTTGTCATATATACTATATATCTATATATAGTATATAAAAAGCGTCAACTGATATCAGCAAGAAAAAACCAAGTTCATAATATTAAGGGACATTCGAGGCTTTCAAGGCAAAGATTCCCTTGAATGCGAAGTAATCAGGGTTTATAGCATCATTAAACAATATCTTTTTGATAAGACTCCAACCAGATACCGGGCTTACACAATGTATATTAGAACACAAGATGAAATCCAGTTGTCTCAGTATGAAATGTAAAAAGAGTGTATTACATAACAATAACTGTTTCAATTATCTGAACTGTGTGACAGAAAAACGTTCAGTTATCCGGAATCAAGACGATACCTATACATTTGATTTTGATTATTCAAAATAATTTTACTCATATTTTATCCGCGTCTTGCTTAGTAATCTAACAGGCTAACAGGAATAGGCGCAATTCCATACACATTTTCTATTGCATGTTAGTTCATAACGTTACAGACCATAAATTACGAGAACATATTGTCGGGCAAAAGAAACATTTGAACATGAGCACATGTCCGACAGTAGTTGTATGTTACCATTTGTGATGCAATTAATCCATCGTAGCAGTTCATGACGTTTAATGTTTGGAAATCAATATTGCTCGTTTTCAAGCCGGTTACGCCAAACACTGTCATAAAGCCTATCTATATCACTCCCAAGATAACAACCCCTCAATTAAAATATAGATATAGTTGCTAGGCGCAGGGGATACGTCGATTTTGTGAAAGTTTGTTGATAAATCAGTCCACAGGGACGTACATCCCTTAGAAATAGCTGTAGAAAGACATATATATGTATGCCTATAGACCCTACCCCGCTGTCACAATAAAGGAAGAGGGGGCTGTTCAAACTCGCAAAGCTCAGTTGTAAGAGACGTTTTTTGAAAACGGCTATCGGTAATCTCTCAACTGAGAACAAAGGGTGAATTATATATTCATCTATTATAGATGGTGTTTGAAAACTAAAATAATAACTCGTCACACTATTAAATAAATATAAGTAGCTATGTGCTTATATATTCGACCATAATATACAACCTTTTTAGTCTTGTTGATAACAGTATAGCATCATAGACCTTGTTCATGACTTGTCAACAAATGTTTACTTTAAATCAATTCTAATAAAATGATGCCAAATGTCATCAAACTCTGCAACTCTTGATAAATTCCATTTAATTTTTCTCAAAATAATATGTAGACAATCATGCAAAAAATGCAGATGAAAAAAGTTGTTTTCCTGTGCCCTTATATGAAGAAATCTGAGAGCTTAGCAGCCAGACAGCGTGACCTATGATAGTTTAGAAAACACCGATCTTTTTGTGCATTCAACGATATATCTGTCACTATATGATGGGCGCTATAAATATCGAAAAACAATGTCTAGACTAGCGAAGCAGTCACCTGGTCGTAGCCCTGTGTATAGATAAGTGCAGTCAGGTCAACCCTTATCTGCCTCTTAGCCATATCTTACGTTTTGCGGTTGCACCATCTAGACTATGAATTGAGTGCGATAGGGGAAAAAAGTATGAAAATCTCATTAAAATGAAATGCTCCACTATAATCTGCTTAACGTAGTGCAGTAATATTAGATTTCATTTAAATGAGATTGGATTTACTGAATTATTTATTGTTTGCTGCTTGCCCGAAAAGAGAAAACTCGAAATTATTTTACAGGCGCTTCATTGATAACTTTAGGATGACACAATGTAGCTTTTCTTGTTCGAAAGATGTTTCTGCAATAAGGACTATTCGACTTTCTCAAAAGTCACTGTTATTTAGAGTTATCGCCCCTAGATTAAGCTCTTCAATTCTAAAGATAGCACTTCCTGTGAGTACATCGCCGTGACGTTACGTTACAGAAATGGGAAAACAATATTGCAGCATCTGTAAAAATCACCGCGGAAAACAACTTGGTTCACGGACGATATCCCTACATTCAGTTCCGATTCGGAGGGATTTAAGACAAGCATGGCTTCGTCGATTACGACTAGTGAGAAAGGATTTCAGATTTAGCAAACACACAAGGGTCTGTTCAGATCATTTTGTTGGATTGGCGGGACCTTCGTCTGACATCACCATACCATCAATATTTCCAAACAAGAATTTCAGCAGTAGTTCGGTAAGTTAAAGTAACAGTACCGTATACAGTGTAATCAAATATTGGAAAAAATATGTAAAGTTGCAAAGGAATAATTAGAAAGATAGAAATGAGGCCTAGCCCCTAGATTAACGTCTTCTATTACTTTCTAAGCAGTGAAATTATCTCTCTTGGCAGACGTTTTAGACGAAAACAGAGGTAATTAATTTTTAGTATTTATCGGCCTACCTGAAGATTGTTTCACCCCACAAGTGTAATACCTATTATAAAAGGTTCAAAACACAAATATTATTTTCAATTTAATTGATCCCTTCTACAGAAAAACTGACTTCATTGTACTTTGTAGAAGTATGTGGTGCAGATGTAATGGTCATATTCGCTGTAAATCGGAGTTCCACTGTATTTATAATTAAAAACACTTCTATTTGTATACAGACAACTGATGAAACTGCCATTGCTCTGACAACTGTTGAAGCGGAAGTGAGGGAAGTTAACATTGATGATGCTGAAGACACACAAACAACCATTCATCAGAATAAAAGGTTTGTTGTAATCAATATGATATTATTGAGTTTCTCGGGAGGAAGAAGTTGGTGTTTAAGTGTAACAAAATATGATGCCATTGGGTGAAAATTTATTTTTTATCAAATACACAATGCTTTAGAGCTATTTCATTACCTTGCCTCGGGTGTTATTGTAGATGTAACAAAATTGTATGTATTATTCTTTTTCATTCAATGATTTCATCTTTATCTACTTATCTTAAATCTAATTAATTTGAAATTTCCTATAAACAGGTCCTTTGATGAGCTTTCTGTCTACATGCATGACTACTGTGGGCCCATACCAACCAACAGCATATCCTCAAACAGACATGCATCCTGTCAGACCTCTGTAGAGATGTGTTCAACTTGTACGCAGACAGATGAGGGTTTCTTCCAAGCCATCTCCGGTCAATTCAAGCCACCTACACCCCAGCAGACCAGTGCCTGTACTCAAACAGAATCGCCTAAAACGTGTGAGCAAAGTACACAGGTGTTACTACCATCACTTACATTTGCAGATGTTAAGACAGACCCTGAGCTCGTGAACTTTTATACAGGATTGGGAGATGGAGATACATTTTTATGTTTGTTCGATGAATTGTCTGATGCTTATGAAAGAGATTATCCATCATCAAAGTTTGGAAGACCAACCTCATTGCCACTTTTAGATCAGTTTTTTATGGTATTGATGAGACTTCGACTGGGACTTTTAGTTGTAGATATAGCTAACCGCTTCCATGTTTCTAGATCAACATGTGCCCGCACAATTAACAGGTGGATAGAGCTAATGTACAAAAATCTATCATTTCTGATTTCATGGCCAAGTCGAGAGGTTATTGATGCTACTATTCCAAAAGCATTCAAGGATATATTCCCTCAGACACGGGTTGTAATAGACTGCACAGAAATATTTACAGAGAAGCCCTATTCAGTCGCAAGACAATCACAGATGTACAGTCACTATAAAAGCCATATAACATTTAAGAGTTTAGTTGGAGTAACTCCTAACGGTGTTGTAAGTTTTGTGTCAGATTTATGGTCTGGGGCTATAAGTGACAGACAGATAACTATAGAATCTGGTGTACTAAACTTGTGTGAGTTTGGAGATGCAATAATGGCTGATAAAGGTTTTTTAATATCTGACTTAACAACCCCTAAAGGTTTACATTTGATAATCCCTCCGTTAAGACGCAAAAGAAAGCAATTGACATTGGAAGAAATTCAGAAAACAAGACGAATAGCAAGTTTGAGAATACATGTTGAGCGACACATGGAAAGAGTAAAAAATTTCAGAATACTTCAAGGTATCATTCCAATTACTATTTCCAATTCAGTGAACAAAATATGGAAGATCTGTAACGCACTGACCACATTACTACCACCTTTGTACCCACATGACCAGGAATCCGATACAATTGATGTACAGGTGTTTGATGAAAATGCATGAATGTTTAGTTGCAAAGAGATCTATTGTGGATACTGAGATTATCAATTTATCATCAAGTAGTATTCCATGTTTTTTCCACATAAAACATGTTTAAGCAACTTAATTCTGATCATCTTTCATTCTCTTCATAAAAAATGAATAGCTTAGAGATTGAATGGTTTTATTTATGTACACTTAGAGACAGAACATTGTTCAGGCAATGGCTCCATTCCATTCGTATTTTTTTTTTACAATTGATACAACCATATATCATAGTCTAAATGAATGTTGAAAGAAATAAATTATGTATCAACATATGATGTCATTGTTATCTCTTTACATTTGAACCTAGCATGCCCTCTTATAGTTCTGACAGGAGTTATCTGCCCCTGGGTTCCTTAAAATACATTTGTAGTTCTGAATACTTAAAAGTGACACAGAGTATGTTTCAAATATTAAAATTTGGCTTAAATAAGAGCCAAAAATTCACTTGTCCTGTGGTAAGTTCAAATATCCTTCCTACACTTGCATCTTTCTCTCTGAAATGCACAAATTATAATATTTTCTTGTTCTCAATGATAATACAACAAAACCGGCCAGATAGATGAAAGTTGAAGTTGATATTTGTACATTCATTCACATGAACATTAGTCACATGACTAACCAAACACTACCAACAAATATTTGCCTTCGTAACTGCTCGCAATAAGATCCAAAATTACGTCTGAGTCATTGTTCGGTTTTCGATCGCAAATTACAACATTAACCTGTTTATTATTTCTATGCTGAACTGGTAAGCATTAAAGCAATTGATTTCATAGACAACTAATTCTTCTTGATCAAATAACAACATTTACAAAGTTTGACACATTCGAACCCAACAAAATACTCTGTGTCCTTTTAATATTTCTCTCGACATTCTTTGTAACTATTGCAGATGTGAACTTTTCTAAAATATGAATGAGAATAACATCACGTCAATGGGTGTTAAATTTGTGTAAAAGTTAGTACAGTTTAAGTCCACGATGCACCCGTCTGGAGAAGAGTTCTGGCACAATTGCTGTCACATAAAAACGTTTCAGTTTTTGCAATATTTCCTCCCATTTCAACTTGTCAAATGCAATTCTCTGAATTGAAATACCCTTCAGTATCCAAACTACAAAGTCACACCATTCTCTCTGTGCAATAGCCATTTGACCTTGAATTTGAAAATAGTAGTGATGATTTTCTTTAAGCTTCAAGTTCTTATTTTCATCCAGTTTGCAGAAGAAATCTGTTTGTGAAGCTGCCTCTTGTGGTGTAAGATCTCTGAGTGCAGAGGGGCACTTGATCTCAAGTAGTCCATGTGATGAACAGCACTTCTCACAGTCCACACAAGTTACCAGGCCATCAGGACTAGCGCCCAAATAGGGACACTGTGGATTTACGATGAGTCCACACTCTTGTACCCTGACATTAGGATGGTCTTTAGTCATCTTGATAACATAAAGTTGTCGAGCAGCCGATTCATGGGAAGTGCCCCATCTCGTATGAACTGAGGAAAACTCTTTACCGTAACCCATAACATGGTGGACAAGTTTATCAGGTTCTGTAGTGGATCTCCGTAAACAAACTCTACCAAAACTGGAACTTGTAATCCTCCCTTTCCTTGCCTCCTTCCAATGCTCCTGCTTGTGTTGTCCCCTAGTCATGATTTCGATTGTTCTCGACTCTTCTTCAGTCATGTTGAAGGTTTCAGTATAATTTGCAAACACATTCTGACAGCTCGGAGACGAAAGATCAGCACTATCACAAAAGCAATAATTAACAAGTGGTAACTGTGGAAGTTTTACATGTTCATCATCAACTTGCTTCTCGGCATGTACAGCAGTTGCTGTGACGATAAATCCACATTTTCTTTTGTTTTCATTACTCAATAGTTTTGTCCTAAATCGGTCAACATTGATGCTTGTTTTGGGCATAAATGAATTGGGGCATATAACACATGTTTCAACGGGATCTGAAGATGTTACTGTGCAGGTAGTTTCTTCTCTTTTCCTCTTTAGTACATTCCTTCTCCCACTAGACATAAGATGTAGATCATCCGCTGTCAAAGGAGCAAGCTTCCGATCTCTAGGTATTATCCACTTACACTTGGTAGAGGTGCACGAGAGTTGTCCTGCTTCCTTCTTCTTAGATATATCCTCCAGAGCATACAGAAGAGCAGAGACATGATTGCAGGCCTCCCCAGCTCTGGAAAGAAACGTATATGTTCATCATGTGATTAATTGAGTCATTGTTATTGACGATAATGCACGTTCGTAGCACAATAAAAAAAAGTAATAAATTTATTGTGAAACTAACTCGAACAGACATTTATCAAATCAGTCACTTTTAACAGTATTTTGATGCAATCAACTAGTTTTACTGCAGGATGTCTTATCACAACTACGATAGGTGTCAGTAAAAAATCACATTATCTGATTTGACTTGCCATATAAAAAATTGAAACTGAAAGACAATACGAATGAAAAAATAGTACATTTGTTATCACAATACGTATAATTTAAACCTACACCTAGAACCTTGTAAAAACACCATGCGAAACAATTATTTACGATCAGGGGACAGAACAGTGATTCTAGTTCACCTAAAAATAATTTGAATACATACCCAGCAGCACAGGTGCAGTAGGCAGAGTTGACATGTCCCGTTACTTTAGACAGGCACACCCAGACGCGATGGTCAGGATTATTTCTCTTGTCAGCTGTTGGTAGGGATGGTATAACTAAACATCTGACAAACATATGGTCACAATCTTCAGAGATGCTGTGAATAGCTATACTATGTACATGTCGGTCTTCGTAAAATATTGCAGCCTTGAGCTGACGAATAGCCTTCATGGGTTTACTGTCTACAGTCCGATGGGTGCTCAAAACCAGGTAATTGTAAATATCCCTCTCCGTGAATAACGGCAGTAAGTCAAGATCATCGCGCCATCCAGTTATCAATGAAAAGGGATCTGGCATCTGAAAACCACTGGGTGTACACAGCTTTGATGTTATTGACAATGAACAAGCGTTCGCGTTAGTATGTCCAACTACAAGGGTGTTTTTCTGTAAATTTAATGCATGGGCACCTTTTGCACGGGCTATCAGTTGATCTTTAATTCCTGTTACCTTCTGGTTCCTGTCTCTTAAGTATTTCCGAAGTTCTTTCATATTCATTAACTCAAATGTCATATTATTCTCTACGTCTTTGTCCGCCATTTTGATAAATATACTAACCGGAAGCAGACGACGTTAAGGGGGGGCTACTCTGAATTACTTTATAAAGGGAGATAACAACACTTTTAGGAAAGTCGAATAGCATTATGTGAATCCATATTGAATCCGCACAGCGCAATGTGTACTCAGACCATTGACACAAACAGGACATCCTTTTGGACTTGAATTTGATTCAGTCCGATTATAATTGACCCTGTTCCGAGGAATTATTTGGAAAAAAATGACTCAAGAGGGATTTGACCTCAATCTATTAGGATCTTTCCTCTCAACAACGGTCTGAAAGCATCCTCATTGCTAGCACGTTCTGCCAACAGCGCAGACAGAACCTACATGTAGTCAGTACCGAACCAATCAGATCTTCGCTATTAGAGCGATCAAGTTAAACGAATGGTTAATGGGGGTTACTTGCCTCTAAATAGTGACACCGAAGTCTCTACCGGAGCCTTTGTGATTGGTGAGATGGGATAAAGTCAGAAGGTGCGAGCAATGAGCCTGCCTTCAGACCGTTTTTGAGAGGAAAGGTCCTGGTAATATATTGTTCGAATCATATGCTAAAGTGAAATTTAAAATAATCTAGTTATTCCTCGATACATGATCGATTTGAACTATTTCATAATCTGCAAAGCACTGCACATATATTTGTGTGACAGTATACACATTTTATTACAAGGTTAGCCATGGTAAATGACTGTCTGTGCTCACTCATGTAGGTGAGACATCGAGGATTGAATGAGCGCCGCAATATTAGAAGCATTAGGAAAACGGTGCACTCGTCACAGCGCTACTTCAAAAAGCCATGTTTTAACTTTCAAGTTACTTTCAGAAATTTGAAATCACGATAGTGATAAAATAATAATAAATTGAGATCGACAGTTCTACATTATATTATTACAGCTGATGCAACATTGGCCTGTTTGAGAGGTCGTCCCATTGACATATCCTGAGATCAAGAAGGATTTTCGATTAAAGCAATCTTACGAAGAAGGCAAAGCGTTGCCAGGCTTCCAAATGCGAGTATTGTAAACTGAAATTTGACTGAGTTGACCTCACGAACTAGCTTCTCACGTATTTGAAAGCAATAGTTTGTGACGTAATAAAATAGGTTAACATGAGGTCACTGAAAACGGACGTCCAACTTGTTCTATGTCTACCGTATCTATAGCAAGAATGATTGAGGTATAGATACATTGACTAAGATCCTCAAAATAAGCGCGTACACCTTGCTCTCGCTCGGGTAAATACAACCATCGTGAAATTCATTACCATTATATAAAAAACCGTATTACACATTTGTTTAATATTCAATTAAACATCGCCACGACATCTTAGGACAAGACACGATGTTATTAAGGCACCAATATTAGGATTAAGAGAGAAGCATTGCTTGTATTTATTCATCTTAAAAGTAGGTACGGACATAACCAGAGATTGGAGCCCTGCAAATCGGACACTCGGTGACAGTCATTGAACAAGATACACAACAGACCAGATGACCACAGAGCATAAAGGTCACCCGAACATAGTTTTCCATTCAGATTTTACACAGAAACTGGTCCTTCAACTTAAAATTTTCATTTCTTAGTTTGTCCTTAATCACTTTTTGTTTCTCTTGGTCTTCATTTATTCCGTTCCTCATGGAAGCGACTGTTTGTTCTTCGCTGTTAATTTCAGTTGCCCGTCTGACGTCACTTCCGGAGGAGTGTGATGCGATCAATCTCTGAAGAGGAGACACCATTGGATTTGTGACATTACTTCTTGAAGATGACGTCACTGGTCATCACAAGGTCATTTCCTTGACCCTGCGCAGCTATCAATCTTTGCAGTGGCGACACAGCAGATGGTTGCGCGTTTTCAACAGGAAGTTGATCTTCAAGCTCCATCAACATGGATGCCAGTTCCTCGGCGGGCGGAAAATTGTCAGGTCTCTCCCTCACACACCTCTCTACCGTCTGGTTCACCATCTGCTCCGGGTATCCCATCTGAAGCACCGCCTGCACCGGCTCTAACGTCATCCGCGCTGATACAGGGTCCCCAGGGGTCGTAGGCGTCTCTAATGACGTCACATTAGATGAGGTAGTTATTGGAGGTGAGCAGAGAGGAACATGTTCCTCATGACGAAATCTAGAAAAAAGGAAATTTGGCACTTAGACATGTTTGTTCAGTAGTCAGTAACATTATTTACTACATAAAAGAGCCAAATTAATATTTATCATAAGAAGCCATGCATTGATAAATTATCGTCAACAGTGATGTGATACCATGTACAAAATACGTCACATTTGTTTAACATTTCGTTCTATAAAGAGAGATGGCAGTTTGAAGCAAGCTGAAACTCTGACCTCAATTTCACGTCTAGAAATAGAACGATGCACACTCGAGTCTTATATACTACGACATAATGATTTATATATCATCCTCTATATAGCTAAATTTAATGCCAAAAGATCTCAATGTAACTGTATCATAGGTTGTTACTTCAAATCCTAACGTCAGCTGTCATCTTATCCGTAAATATTACAGATAAGGTCAGAGGTTGGATATAGTGACGTGCATGGTCGTAAAAATGACAGTCTAGAAAACAGATTGTCTTGATGATAAAGCAACTTATTACAATGATAGGTGCTTGATTGTCGACTCAAGATGTCCTCATGACTCTGCTTTCGACAAACCACGTCATTGTAGGGGTCAGGTCGATATATATGACTGCATTGCTTGGATTGAATCTATAAACATTGTCCACAGTACAAGGTCATATAAATTTTTTCAGTTTTTTTGGTCAGTGTATATGTTTTACAATAGTTCCTTGTAAGTAGTTAAAGAAGTACATTGACTGATTTTAGCGTTATTTCAGGATATCTTGTCACCTTGTCATTTCTTCTTAAAGCCTTAAATTGGGCAGTAGCAAGTTTTTTAAAAGACGTTTTAAAGTGTTTAGTTTTTTAGAGCGATCTCATGAAAATAAAAGGTTCAATTGCAAGACAAAGTTTTAAAATCAAAATAAGCAGTTTTAAAACAAGCCTGTCATAATCGATTAAGATATGTGAATCCATTTCTCTACCTCAGATGACTAAAGGTGTTCACACAAAAATGGCCACCGGTGGTTTTTAGCTTGACACTGGATTATTTCATCTGTTACTACGAATAAATGGGTTAAGTATTGAGACGTTTTGATCCTCTGAAACTAATACTTTTGGTATACATTTGAAATATAATTTTTTTAAAAACCAGCGGATGCCCCTTTATAGAACAACGGGAATTCATGAGGCACGTAAATCTAACGAGAAAGGGCTTGTATTCTTCGTTGTTGGTAGACATGTTTTGAATAAGTATTCAATAGGTAATGTAATAATCAAGGCCATATCTCTCTGTACTTGTATTTCTAAGTATTATGTTGTCAAACATAAGCGAAGTGACATCGCAATTTCCAAGCATAAGCATAAAATATACTTATATAAGGGAGGTCACTCCATCATATTTGGCTTCAATTCAAACCTTGTTGGCATAAGTCCTGCTTAAGGTTTTAAGTAAGCATTAACAGTGGATGCGGTTTTAGCATTTACTCATTAATGAATAACATGGACACAGGAAAGCATATACCATTCTTCATTCATCACATTTATCCACATTATTATAGATAACCGATGTCGATAACGCCAGTTATTGCTAGCACATACCAGTCGTATTACGTTTATTTAATGAATAGAACAATTGCACATAACAAAACGTACATAAGCATAATATTAACACATACACAAGAAGGCATCATTTGCCTACTATAACAAATTACTATTATGTATTCCATGATTACAAGGGCCTTATTTATCTCACAATTGCTGGTTGGTGCTTATCTAGAGAAGCTCATGCGATTGACCTTTACAGGCTGTCACATTTCATATCCTTATATCAAACAGATATCATAACAATATAATGTTATCGGTACTGTGCTTACCAACCTCACTTGTAGAATTCGGCCTCGATAATAACATCAAGATATATATCTGATGAACTTTCTGCTAGCACCTCATGAGAGATGCTCATTTAATTTAAGGTTCCAATGTCCGTCTGCAGCTTATTTATACACAACAAATGAAAGTAAGCACCACTCAGAGTTTCTTCTATCGATTATAACATGGTTCACATGATGATTTAATACTGAATATCATTGAGATGGTCCCTAACTTCGTGTAGATTATATTATATATGATATGACAAAAAGTATGGGGTGCCATGTTTAGTAAGCTTACTAAATTGAAGTAAGCTTACTAAATCAAAGGAATTAATGACGACAAATGATTCAGTAAGCTTATAACATGACTTAGTAAGCTTGGTAAACGGCGATCAAAGTCTCACTTGGCATCCCATATGGATCTTTTCTTCAGGCGACACCAAAGACTTATTTACACTATGTGCATATATAAACACTGTCACTCTGTTAATTCGTTAGACGTAGGTAAAAAATTATATACCTTTCAAATTTGAATGTCCCAATGTGGTGTAACTTTCAGCCTGTCTATCGTTAACGATGATTGCAAATTATGTGCAAAATATGACTTAAAAACATAACTTTTTTTTTTAAATAACCAAAAGTCTAAAGATGGTGGTTTTATACAAACCTGGTTTCAATCGGATATGATTGAAGAAGTTGACACATAACCCTAACCCAATCGAACATAGTTACAACATGACTTGGACCTTACGAAAGATTATTTAGACAAAACTTCATTCAAATCCAAAGCAACCTTACGAGGTGGGTATTCGACTTTAACGGTTAAAACACATCCCTATTCTTGAACAAATCGACTTACTCATTTGGTTTCTGATGATGATCTTGTTCCCCAAGTAGATCTTGGACAACTTCCGGTCCAAGACACAGTTGAACATATTTGCATTGTGGGAAACATCTGGCGTGTTCAATCCAGGGATCGTCATCAACCTGCCAGTTAAAGAGTTTACCTGCACAATACGCGCATTTCACTCTGTCGGGTTTATCAGGAGTAGGTTTATGATAAAAACCAGCTTCAGAAAGCACTGGTGGTGTTTGGATCTTGTCTGGTGGCCAGCTTGAAAATGAACTTAATCTATTCTCTTGATGTTTATAAAAGTCCTGAAAATCACCAACTGGAAAATTACGTTGAGTTACAGGGACGACATTATTAACAGGTGTCGAAACAGTGTTAGATTGGGGTATTTGAGAATTAACTCCATTCGTAACTATTCCATAGGCCTAATTATACGTTAAGTTATTCTCAGCTGAACCATTATAAACAGTGTACGATTCAATTGGAATATTCCCAACATCGTAGCCTAGGATAAATCTACATCGAGGAAAGTATTTAGCGTGTTCATTATAAGGTATGTCAGTCTTTTCCCATCGTTTCAACACACCGTGACAAAATGCACACTGAACCTTGTCTCCCGGCCCCATGTAGAACAGACCCCATTTAGCCAGCGCACGAGGATCTTGAACATGTCCATGATCCCACGTAAGAAATGTTGACAGTCTAATACGTTCACTTTTTAAATCCGAAATACGTCTCGATAAAGCTTCATAATTATCATGTAAGTTAGAACATGCTAGCGACTCTGAACATCCACGGCTATATTTTTTATCCTCTCTACATGGCTGTGAATACATCATATATGTACTAAATAGTAACCTACCCCTAGGTTGATATGTTAAATATCGTACCTCGAGCGGTAGCGAGAGGTACGATATTTAACATATCAACCGTAGGGGTAGGTT
Source organism: Phorcus lineatus (assembly GCA_921293015.1). Classification (NCBI taxonomy): domain Eukaryota; kingdom Metazoa; phylum Mollusca; class Gastropoda; order Trochida; family Trochidae; genus Phorcus; species Phorcus lineatus. Next base: position 23,315,117 of record OV121088.1, on the reverse strand, counting down.
ACTATTTGTCATACACACAGAGGAATAAAGGTTATTTACTTTTTAGAATTTGTTTTTAACTTTAAAGAATGTATAATTGTCAAAATATAGCCTAAGGAGAGATGGAAACCACTAATCGAATGTATAAGCTGAATAATTTCATTATCATAACTTGGTTCAAGAAAATACATTTATATAGTTTTGTAATGTACTTCGGGTCTTTCATTTGTCTTCTGAAGATCCTGCAATCTATCAAAGGTAACGTTATTGTGTATTCTGATAATGAGAACTTTAAAATTAATCCCGTGCACTTTTTACATGATCAAATTAATAAACTTGATTTTTTTTCTTTTGACTTTTCTTTTTAAAAGAATAATTAAATTTAACCGTTTGTATTGTGTTCCATCACTCCCTAATCTTTTTTAAATGCATGAGGGGTATTGTCTAATTTTTTTCGCACGGTAGCCGTGGAATGATTTGCTCGTGCAGTGTAACCTGCACGTGCATCTCGAATACCGGTAGGTGTGTTCAAGATCGGGAGGCTTTTGTTGGTCGCAATCTGAATGCTATTGTAAGTGGGCGTTCACGGTTACTCGCTTTACGTCCGATCTTGAACTTGATCTTGAGATCGGAACTATTCGGTTTTCGGAAACTGAATGCATCGACCAATCATGAGGCGCTGCATCTGTGACGTATGTACACGTTTGAGAGCACATGCGAATTTCACATTCATTTATGAGCAAGATGACAACGGAGTCAGATGACGAGCTGATTGAAGCAAGCCAAACGTTTGAGCACTGCAATGCAGTTCTTAGTCCTGAAAAAACTAAAACTCTCTCCTTGCCGCAGTTCTCGGACATAAGTGAAGATGAAGGAAATGATAAAGAAGAAAGAAATGATAATGAAGCAAATGAAAGGCAAGTACAGAACAATAGGTTCAATTATCTTTCATCATGTTCCGATATCGAAAGCCGGGCTCGAAGTGCTGTGCCGAAAAATACGCTTCGACGTAACAAGTGGGCCATGAATACATTCTCTCATTGGGCAATTTGGCGAAATAATAGCAGAAACAACGATTTGAAAATACTTACAACCGTGGAACAAATGAGCGATGAGCAACTTTCATTTTGGCTTAGCCGGTTCGTTCTTGAAGTTCGAAAAAATGATGGGGACGTCTATCCACCTCAGTCGCTGTTTTCTCTGATTATGGGGATACAGTCTCATATTCGTCTCCTTGACAAACGTAATCTGGACATACTCAGAAATCCAACATATGAAGATTTCCGACAGGTATTAGACGGTGAAATGAAGAGGCTGACGAGTCTGGGTCTGGGCCACGCACAGCAAGCAGAGCCAATTGAAGTAGGCGAGGAAAACCAACTGTGAAAAAATCGTGTTCTGGGTGAGCACAATCCAAAGGTACTGGTCCACACTTTGGTTTACTTGAACGGTTTACACTTCTCGCTCAGGAGCGGCGCTGAGCATCGCAACCTCCGGTACAAACAGTCTCAGATAAAGTTGTTCAAACCTTCCTCGGGACCTGCATATCTCCGCTATACCGAGGATGTGTCGAAGACGTTTCAAGGAGGGCTTAAACACCGGAAGCTCACTCCAAAGGTTGTAGAACACCACGAAAACCCTTGCAAGGAGAGGTGCCATATCAGATTGTACGAAAAGTATCTGTTCTTGTGTCCTACAGACGGTCACGATGAAGCCTTTTACCTGAACCCACTGCAACATCCTACGGAGAAGTGCTGGTACAGCAGACAGGCCATGGGACACAACACTCTCCAGAAGGTCGTACCAGACCTCTGCCGCAAGGCTGGAATCAGCGGTTATAAGACGAATCACTCTCTTCGACGAACTACAGCCACTCGACTGTTCGAGAAAGGAGTACCTGAACAACTCATCATGGAGAGAACGGGGCACCGAAGCGTTGAAGGTAATGTACATTTCATTTTTTATATTTAGTTCGATTTCGTTAAAAGGCTATATTAAATAAGAAATGGAGTTCCGTGAATTTCTACTGTTTTAAACCGGCTATGAGGAACGGTCTTTATCTTTAAAAAATAGAACGTGTAAGAATTTTATAATTTTGAACTAATAATGGTCGGTGGTATTACATACAGCAAGGACCAACACCTGTAGTGTCATTAAGATATGTTCAAATAGAGCTGGGTAGATAAACTATAAGAATGGTTATAATTTCGGTTTGATTCCATATATATTTCGTAATAAAATAACAATCTTCTTTCAGGTGTCCGAGCATACAAAGTGACGTCAGACGCGCAAAGGTTAGAGGTCAGTTCTCTCATCAACAGGCCCGGTCAAGACGGAGAAGACGCCGATGTTACCGACCAAAAACCCACAGACACCCTACCTGCAACTCGGGATACATCTCCTGTGGAGGAGCTATTCAAGTCGGTCATTTCCGCTGAAAATTGTGTCATCAATGTAACCGTGATTAAGAAAGAATAAATAATCATTTCTCCTAGTTTGTTTTTGTTCCAGAAGTGTAGGCTGAATAGTTGGGTCATTAAAATGTCAATCAGTTTAGGTGACTAGTTAAGAGAATTTAGCCATATACATGTATATTTCCTGTTAAAAGTTTAGACTCATATGTGTTAATTTGGTCACTCGCCTTACTAAACCCCGGCATGTATCAAGGAGTAATTTCTCACTAACTCCTGAGTCAATTGTAATGATGATATAAATGCATTGTACGAGTATCAGCCGTCATATGCATTATTATGCATGTGAAAATGAGTTTTGGTGTGAAATTACCTTCCAAATTCATGGCATTTGCACTTATTGTGTATCCTCTTAAAGGATTTCAAAACCCTATTTTGTGTTATTTAGTTTCACTATTGTGCTAGATTTCAAAGGTAAATGCAAGCCCGCATGTTTTTACGTAAATTTTGCAAACCCGCGCTGACACTTGTGCGCCGCTTTGCGAATCCGGCTGGCCGATATGCAAAAAGATCGGCAGCTTTCGGCACCTTTCGTAACGTGACGTAATAGTGGCCCGTCACTCTCGCCCAGGCGTGAAGAACTGCAGTATGCCGATATGTCAAGCAGTTCAAAAACATGCTTTTGGTTGGTATATTCCGACACTTGTGATATGTTTCTCCCCAAAATATACGTCAAAGATATTAAATCAATGTCGGACGAAGTAAAAAGATCGTTTTTAATTTTTTTTTCGATATTTAAAAATAAATTTATTTTGGATACGAAGCTATACACTACTGTAGGCCTATGGCTATGGTTCGTCATTTCGAAGTTTAAAATTCGTTGTGCCTTTGTCGTTGGGTTTGTTTTTTTATTTCCTTATTTGGTTGTAGGTAGATCTCTATTTTCTTCAATAAATACAATAAAATGAATGTACATATTTCCTATAGGCCTATAGTTACAGATTAACGGCGCGACCGCATTCTCGCATGATTTCTAAAAAATGTCGCATGTGTTTTCAGCTTTATGCGCCTAACTGTCGCGTTTAATTGTTTAATTGTACAAATAGATTTTGAAAGAGCTGTCAACTTATCTTCATAGAGGATACAATAATAAACTGTCGGGAAATCGCACGTCGTTATTGTTTACATGCTGTTACTATATCCTCCCTCCAATAACTTCAAGTTCCGGTTACCAAGCTCCATGTATCGACTGAGCACGGTATATAACAAGCCCACGGTATTTGGAGCTTGCGTTAAAAGGGGTGCACAAAGGAACAGCGACCTATATCATATCTGAAGTTATTGTTACTGTCTGCTTTCTTAACAGGGTCAAAACATTACGTTGTGTGTGTCAAGTAATTTGTACACATCATAACTCTACTTTATAATGTTTAAAAGAACTTGAGTGTTTTTAGTTTACTTAATGTAATGTATTTTCAGTATTTTACCACAGCACGGTTACACGTCTATAATCAGAATTATTTGAGTAACTGAATTAAAATTAAAGTTTAAACACCTCCTGCATGGTTCCCATATTGTTTTCAATATAGGCCTAGCTATATCTTTTATGACCGGCTTTAATAATGAAATTATGGAAATGGAAATGTTTATGTCACAAATATCAATACAAAATATTTGTTTTTGTTTTGTTTTAATGCTTGACTCATTGTTTTTGCAAATGTCTCATCATTTTTTAGCTTCATGAGACATTTGTCTAGGGCTTGAAATTATACTTACTGTATACTGTATCTAGTACCGGAAGTAATACAAAGACTAGATATATATAGTCACAAATTTTTTTTTTCAAAAACAATAATTTACATTAAACAATGAGATACTGGAACTTTATATGTAAATACATAAACAATGTTGATCACATGAATTTAAAGAGATAATTAGCAAGTATAAGTGTTGAATTCTCTTTAGAATACAGACAGTAATCCCCTTTTTGTTTTTTTCAATATCATGATGTAGATATATACCCCTTATGGGAATTTTACAAATGATAATTGATTGTTGGAAGGTGAATGAAAATAACAATTAAAGTAAATATGTATCATTAGATTACAATGATTTTGGGAATACTTAGTTATCAGAAAACATGTATGCAACATACTTCAATTCATGCAGGCATTCTTCTCAAATTAAGTTTATTATTCTGAATTTCTGATACTCACCTTAATTTATTTATGACAAAATTTCTGAGAATATTTAACTAAACACTTACACATACGTACATTTCTGGCATATTGCATGTGTAATCTAATCAGAAAACATCAATTCAAAAATAACTTCTCATGCAAGAACTTTCTTGTTAATATAAAAACACTATCTTAATTGAAATATGATAAGTAGGAGAAGCACCAAAATCAGTGTAATAAGGAAAATCTGCCCTTAACAGTATTATTTCTGTTGTTAAAAAATTAAAATTTGCATTGATTTGGCTTTCTTGTAGGAAGAGATTAATAGGGGAAAAAATCTCTTATATTTTTTTTGGGGGGAGGTGGGGGTGTTATTGAAGTGATTTGTTTTGTAAAATATTTAAAAATATTTAAAAAATATTTTAATTCAACATGGAAATTACCTGGACATAACTTCCACTTTTTGGACCTGCAATTATTATTACCTCAAGTGATTGACTTGAAAACAGAAATATCTTAAAAAAATTGATTCTTTGCAAAACTTAAATCACAGAAAGCAGATGATTTTGTAGATGTAGCAATAGACAGGCATATTGAATTTGTTTGCTAACATAATCATCATTTAAAACAAATTTACAAATCAAACAAACTTACATGATATATGTCAAACATATTTTCCCTATGTGTAATATTTTTCTATTAATATTCCGTTTGCTGTCCATTGCCTAGTTTTTATCTTTGCTACTAGATATACTATAAATATGGAGAGAAAGAATTCTGCAAACTTGGACAACAAAAAAAGATAAGAATTGATTAATGATATTAGCTTATAAACTATCCACCTAATGGCCGTATTTAGAGACAGTTACTGGGACCCCCTTACAGTAAACGATCGCAGTTTCAACATTAATAACATAATAAAATCCATTTGTCATAAGAAAAAATTCATAAAGATATTTCGTCAAAAACTGTTAATTAGACAATCGGACGTTTCGTCAATATAAACCCATAACCCAAGTTTCGGGCTACATGAAATGAAATGCTGATTCAAATACGATTTCACTCGCACGTGGTCGGGTAATGGCCCGGAATACTGATTATAAAATGGGAAAATAATGTATCGAATAGAATAAAGTTTTTTGTCGAATAAGTTCATAATTAGTTTGTGATAGAATATGTAGCATTATATGTTTATTTCTAATGACAGTTACATCAAAATTCGGCTTTATAAACTCACGCTGAAAAACTCTCCCTACGTTTACATGTCAACAACTGCACACTTCCGGGTTCGTCGGGCCACTATTACGTCACTAGTACGTGCGCTCATTAATGTTCGGTTGTTTTCGGCTTTCGCTCGGAAAGCGTGACATTGCAAGTTTACCACGAGGGACAAATTTTTTATCTTGGCGATGTCGTGAGGTGTGTTGTATGATTGAAACATCACGTATTTGACCACAATAGTTTCTAAGTGGGGTTTTACAATCCTTTAAGATAAAACCCTACCTTTCCGAAGTTCATGTTTGATGTTATGCTACATCAGGTCATGTACTGACAATTTCTGTAAAATATCCAAAAGTGGACCTTATGTAGTTTGGAACAGGTAATTGAAATGAGTGACCACATTAACAATAGTGAGTCTAATCTTTTGACAGGAAGTATATATCAAAAGTAGATTAAACATATCGATCAAGGGAGATATCAGATATAAACCTCTATATATCGCCACCTACCTAAAACATTCATACGGAAGTGTTTTCTTCAATATTACTCGAGGCGAAGCCGAGAGTAATATTGAAAAAACACTGACGTGTTATTTTTACAGAGGGAGGATATTGAAAACAGAGGCGAAGCCGAGGTTTTCAGTATCCGGACGAGGTTATAATATATATTCAACTCGTTTTCGAGAAAAGGTTATCGGGGTTGAAATTCATAACTCCCTAGGTCGATATATACATATCAACCTCTGATGACGTCATATCAAGTTGATATGGATTATATCTAGTTATCCGTTACATAGGCCATATCATCCCTAGGTGTGTATTCGCCTTGTATGCGTTCACACTGTTTAAACTCAGCTGTGCTTGCTACGTATCGTTAAAGCATGCGAGGGGAATCCCCTATTCGTTCATTCATTCACGGTACGGGAATTCGAAGCTAGAGTATTTTCATTCCTTTTGAGGTGTGCGACCGCCGGCAATTAGTTAAGAGCTACAGTTGACGTTATTTCATTTCTGAAATATATAAATATGTCAACCGAAGGTAGGTTTGTAAAATTTTCTCTTATTGAATAAATGTTTGTTATGTATTTCATTTCAACTAAGCGTCAGTGTCACCCGCAGGTATGTGTATAGATTTTGCTCTAATTGAATATCCATTTTATCAAGCAATGGTTTTTAACCAAGTCTACATCAGTTTTATGTCGGATCACTTATAATCTCGGCGTCGATGTTAAAAATGGATTGGAGGATGGACGGATCGACACTCTTCGAATTTTTTAGAGAATTTTTCAGAATATCTTCGCTCACTACTCCGAACACCATTTAGAATCGCTCCAATTCATATAACTGATCTGATAATTCCCAGTTGTGTTAGGAGTTTAACACCGTTAGTTTTATGCAACATTGGGCCTTAGAATGTGCACACGAAACTAGCATGATTACTTTATTTTCCCAACGGCGTTTCGTCAGTGTTGGATTGTTCAGAATTTAGGGCTCGAAAAAGGTTTAGTTAGGACCAGCACATAGAAATAGTCATTTGACATATTTTTAAATTGAGAACGTATTTTGAATATATATCTGGTATATAGAGAATACCACACGAGGTCTCATTACGTACGAATTATAGGAAACGAGTGTCCTTCCGGCGGTATCTGACCGAGCGAAAGCGAGGTCAGATACCAAAGGAAGGTCACGAGTTTCGTATAATTCGTACGTAATGAGACCGAGTGTGGTATTTTATTTATTACCCACGTTTTTAATGCAAAAAAATTGAAAAAACTGTTATTTTGTAGTTTTCATGTTTTCAAACCGAAACCGGTTTCGTTAAGCGGTTGCGGAGGAATTTCAGATGACCCATTGCCACTGCACTTCTTTTGACCTTCGTGAGTATGCGCAACAGAATAAATCCATATAGGTTTTTTACTTAAAAGAAAACAAAACCAAAGGGACAACTGAAGAATTTTAATAACAACTAACACAAGCTTCAAAAGAAGCAACTTTCATTTTTTCATAAGTGAATAGCGTACAACTATTGTTTTTGTCATTTCGCCCCGTAAAACATCTACCATCAACCGTCACTTGAACGACACTTGACGTGTGACCTAGTTTAGCATTCGAGTCGGCTCGATCACAGGACGGGTTACGGAATTCTCACGCTTTTCTCCACCCTAACATTAGTTGCTACAGAAGTCAATGTTTATCGTGCCACCATAAGATGGGGGCAGCGAGTTTCGAGTTCCTAAACCCAGGACGAGATGGAGTTGAAACTAGTGATGGTCGCATTGTGCTGGCAGTGACTGCGTTGGATTGGGGCGGCATGGTTTGCTGAAGGGCAAGGTCACCGTCACAGGAAATAATGCTGCTAAGCTAAGTTTTGATGTTGAACACACTGAATGTCCCCAGAGGTTTAACAACATTGAAGTAACTCTTCCTCGAATAGTACCATCGATTGTACCATCGCTGTCATTGACACGAATGTGAGTCGCCATGTTTTCCAAATACAATGTAGACAGAAAAACAAAGCAGACAAACTCTTAAAAATCTATTTATTTTCCAAATAGATGTAAATTACTTTTAGTGTCTTCTAAAAACGTATAATTATGCTCTGTGGTGTATTTATTTGTTCTTGTAATTAGTTTTAGTACTATCGTTCATGAGAGTGAAACAACCTGTGAAAGTGACGTAGTAAACGTTTTCAAAATGAATTAATTCACGTGATTGTTATGAATGAAAAAGTAGTTCCGTCAGGACATGACCTAAGTGAAAGGTCAACGGTTATCCAATCAAATCGTTAGAATACGGGTCAAATGGTTACGACACAGGTCAATGCGATACGACACTCGTGTGACATACAGTGAGGTGAGTTGGTGTTTATGCCGCTTTCAAGATTATTTCACTTATATCGCGGCTGCTAGTATTATTGCAGGGAGAAAGCCCGCAACACTATTGTGGCTATGCATTGCGTTGAAACCTGCGAGCATCGGCTGGAACTAGCGAACCATGGGTGGTACTGCGCTGAATTTCAGTGTAGCATTGCACCCAAACCTGACTGCGTGTAGAACAGTTCTCTACTGCAGACAAAGTTGCCGAGCCCCTGGCGGGATTCGAACCACAGACCTCCTGATCCGAAGTCGAACGCGCTAACCACTGCGCTGTCCCGCCCCCTTTGACATACAGGATTAGTATGCAACTGCCTATACGCTGATAATAAAGTTGTAGAATGTAATGATGGAATTTTTTATGAAGATGGTGCAAGGAAAAAAAACGAGAGTTGCTGGTAAAAAAGAAATAAATCCGGTCAGGGATATTCGCAAGCGTGTTTAGATTAATTTATTATTGGTAAAAATTACATATCCATGCCGACTCAGTTAATAAATACTCTGACGTTTTGCCGTACAAGCTTTCAATCAGTTGCCTTTGAAAAGAAATTTCATCATTTTGCATACGCCTAATATGTTCTGTTATTACTGATCATTTAAAAACCGAAAGTAGGCTTTTCCCATATCTCATTAAAGAAAATGTTTAACGGAGGTTGATGAAACTTAATGTTCAGAATTTGGTTATGGAAATAAGGTTATCACGTGAATATAACTTGTCTTTGCTTTATGTTTGATTAGAACTTAATAACATTTTAAAGTTTTTTTTACGTATGGAATGAATACTCACATTTCGAAAAATTGGTGGGTATCAAAAAGTATGAATACCCATTTGATATTTGAAATACCCACTCAGATCTAAAAATCTGGGTATCATACCCACAGCCAAAAGCTTATCTGGAGCTCTGATTCGCTCCTCGAAATATTTTCAACATTAAGAAACCACGTATAGAACATTTAAACACGTACATAGAGTCCGATGGGGGTCGCTGTCAACCTTGGGAGGATGGGAGGTTTCATGCCTGCCAAGGATTTAGAGCAGATTGATAATGTTGCAAGTCTAGATTTGACTGCATATGAAAGTAAGAGCTCAAAAACTAGACTATTATGACTGAATCAGACTGAAGGAATGGTAATAGTTCTTGAACGAAAAAGCGAAGCCGCGATGCAAAATAGCGAAGCAAAAGTATTTCGTGTCTTCGCTACTTCGAATCGAATCTTTATGGTGGCTGATTTCTGCCATTCGCGTCTTCGCTATTTCGTGCTAGGGCGAAATAGCGAAATAGCGATGCGAAATAGCGAAGATGCGATGCGAAGTAGCGAAGCAAAAGTGCATCGTGCCTTCGCTACTTCGCATCGCTACTTCGCATCGCCCTTTCGCTAATTCGCATCGCTCTTTCGCTATTTCGCATCGCTATTTCGCATCGCTACTTCGCTATTTCGCGTGTTCGCTGTTTCGCTATTTCGCATCTTCGTGTCGACGCTATTTCGTTTCTTCCTGTCTTCAAATCTCTGCTTACTTGGTTAATTTGCGAATGAAAAGCGATTTTATCTCATTTGAACGATTTAAACTACTTGAAACTAACACTAGTACTCGTTTTAACTATTTTTTACATATTGTCATAACTCTCCATTTTCTTATTGGTACGACACAGAGCTTGTTGTTGGAGTAAAAATTAGTCAAACCTCATAAATTATGTTATTTTACCGGGAAGTTGTGGTTGTCTCTCAAAATCATCATCTTATTTTTGATATGGAGACAAGAAAAAGGCTTGAGTTTTAATTATAATCGAAAACGGGACAACGGCGCGAGCGTAATTCTGCCAATATGGACGAGAAGAAGATCCATTTCTAGCCATTGATAACCTGAGAGACGGTAAAGCGCAAGGTCAATATGCAAATCCTCCAGAAATTATACAATGATCCAGACTGTTTCCATTTTTGCATGTGTTGTTAAATACTATTTTGAATAATAGAAAGTTACCCATTGAATGGGCTAAGAGAATAGCCTTACCAATCAACAAGATAGGCAAGGCCATACGTTAATTATTACTGAGGAATAACGTTTAATGATTTTGTGGGCAAGTGTTAAACATTAATAATAATCAAAAGGTTGACTCGTTTTTTTGTGATCAGTTCGATAAGAACTTGGTTCCGTGCTGGATACAGCACAATACAATTATGATGTTTTACCCCACACTATCTAGTTAAAAATAACTTAACCTAAAGTCAGTTTTATTATTTATTTGTTCATTTCACAAAGGCATTCGAATTTTATTAATCTTTATTCATCATGGTTTTCAGAATTAAAGAAAGGCATACATTATATACGATATATACAGTGTTTTCGGACATTATTCAAATGTAAACCATGCTCTTAAATTAAAAATAGTTATATGTCTCATATACGCATTAAAGGGCCACAGGGTATGTTATTGGAGTCAAATGTTGCAAACTTGATAAACAGTGTTATCTTATCGAATAGTGGTGGTTGTTTCCAAAAAATAGCAACTTAGTGATAATGAGTTCAGTATAGTGGCAATTGAGTGTAAAGTATCTATATGTGATCGAAAATCGGACACTGACGCGCGTCAATGATTAAAACGTCATTTTAGAAACTTATTTACAGCAGACACAAATGTAAATATGGATAGGTAGTACTGATTAGGGCATTTAACTAATATACATGTAAAATGTACGCAGAATTTCGACGTCCTACCATTATATGGCCATTTTCATTTGACTTTGAAATCATAAAAGTAGCACAATTTGGGAATTTAGGAGATGAAAGTGCGAGTTGGATAGGCGGTTTGAACTTAATTGAGGATATGTGATAATTTGGCTACTCTGTGTCACTTTAAGCGACGTTATACAGAGATGTTCTTTAAGTCCTTTGTCTTTTTCTCTTTGTCGTTCCTTTGGAAACTATGTTACAGGAATTGAACTAAAAAGACTGAAAATGATTTTTTGAATGAAAGTAAAGAAAGATTCTCTGACACAATTGTTAAAAAACAAACTAAACCATTGATTTTTTAGAGGGTATTGCGGTTCTCGTTCATAAGGCATCAAATTTTTTACAAATAATCATACCACAATTTGAAGGAAAAATCCTCATAAATTGAATCAATTTATTTTGTGATACCCTGGTAAAGTGAAATATATAAATTATGTACATATATATGTCACCTCATCAATCCTATCATCATTGGGTGACAAGGACACGAGAAAGTGTGTCGAAATGTTGCGTTTTTAGGATAAAGAAGTTGTCATCCATATAATTGTTTCTTATCTTATTTCCAACTCATAAAATGTCATTCAGAGATGTTAGAATAAGAGCTACAAAGTACGACCGCCTGTCTGAAAAGATAAGATATACCTCATTGGAAAGGTAGTTGAATTATCTTGATACTCTCAGAAGTTGTTAATCGAACAAAAATAAGACAACTAAAACAAAGGACACCTAGTAACGCTTTTGTGACATAACGGTACGAACGCCTCTATGTATTATGACGTGTAAGATACCTCATTGTATAGGTAAATTGGAAATATCTTTCATTTGACTATACGTACAATGTGGTACAAATATTCCTTGATACTCTCAGAAGTTGCTGTTCGAACAAAAGTAACAATGGTAACATAGTAACGTCTTTTGTGACGTAACGGTACGACCGCCTCTATGTATTATGACGTTAGGTACCATTTCCCATTTGATAGGGAATGGAATTATGTTTCATTTGAGTATTCGTACAAGGTGGTGCGAAAATGCCTTGATACTCTCAGAAGTCCTTCTGTCTATATCAATATACCAAAATTTGAATTTTTGCACGACTGACCAGACAATGCCACAATGAGTTCAAGAATGGCTTTTTCACACATGGACAGTACGTGATCCATTGTCAGTCTTTCTGAAGTTATTCTATTGACGTTGAAACCAAAACCCAAATTACATGATATTTGCGCTACGATTCAGTGGTAAGTGAACAAACTTTCGGTATGCAGCTGTATATCCTAGATTCTGTAAATTTGGCAATGTTCATATGGGCAAATCTATTTTCAGCAAACATAAAAAGGAAACAAATATCCATGAAATTCACCACACAAGCAAATCAAGTTTACTTGCGTTTATTTTATTTGAAGACTTAAATCATTGATAATTGATACAGCCAAGTTAAAGCCCAACTCACACTACGCACGATTGCACTACGATAACATTACGATTCGATCGTACTGGTATCGAATTGTTGTTTTTACGATCTGATATGTGAACACGATTTCTGTGCGTGAGGTACACGATGTGGGAACAATCATTGCACGAAAGATCACGATTCTAATACGGTCGGCACACAATCAACACAAACTTGACACAACGCTTTCACGATGCAATCACGAATGGTGTAAGACTTATGCATGATTTTAAAGAGCCACTCCATGATTTTCATAACATATTATTTACCTTTGATACAAAACTTCACACAAAACTAAATGTCATGTATGTGGTGATATAAAATCAAAACATCTGAATTTTTCATGTCCAAAAGACAGCCTCATAAATGCACAGAGATGTAGATACCACGTCCAATTTACATGGATACTAGTTATATAACCTAACAAACACCATCAATTCCTAACTGCCCTCCTGGCTGTTTTAGATAAGCCTCCAAAATTACGTTTGACTATTTGACGCGCGCCCCTGACCGGTTTTCGATCATAACTGCGACGTTCTACCTTCATATTGTCACTGTAAAAAAAAACCAGGAAGATTTAAAATGGGTATTTTTGGTAACAATCGATAATTCGCGATCAAATGACACCATTGATTACGTTGGGCATATATGACTCCAATAACTCACGGAGTGGCTCTTTAAATAATTTTTGCAAAGGTAAAAAAGGTTAACCATTGCTTTTAATGATCAATGTGGAATTATTATTCATCCTGTGATGCATTGCAGCTATGAAATACAATGTCATTGCGATAAAGACATGAGGGCATGTGTTACTTATTGTAACATTATCTTTAGACAATCTTCCCGAGTTTTCTTTTATTTTCTGGCTTTAAGCAAATAACTACCGGCGGTGTTTCAAAGGCATTCCTTCCAATAAGAGCAGTTGTCGATCGATGAGTATCCCCTTTGTTATCATTATTACCTACTTTGATTCAGTTTATGTTCTTATTGATAACAAGTTCATCTGCGTTTAATCTAACAAAGAACAAACCAAATCATACATTATATTCCTTTTACCGGTGAAATCACTATTTCTTTGTCTAATGTGTTCGGGAGTGGATTTCTGTTTACTTATTTGAATTTTCCTACGATTGCGTATGAAAGTCAAATATAGATTTGATAAGTCTTATGCTACCAAACAATTTGTCTTGTAATGAATTCTTGTTGCATAAGACTTATCAAACCTTGAATCAAAATATTGCAGCATTAATTTGTAACCATTTTTCTTCCCAATCATACATTAAAAATTAATTGTCGTTTTTCACAGATATTACCCACATCTATAAACTTTGCATTCTGCACGAAAAATATAATTTCTAAGATCTAATAAACTCATAAGTACACAAATATATTATAAAGAATATGCACTTTGCACTTTTTGTCTTCTTTACACAACAAAGCATCTCTCATAGGCTTGTGTAAAGACAAATATGACATCAATGCATGCAGCGTTTCCATTGGCTGAAATATTGCATTGAAGTCTATGTTGCAATATTTTGTCGTTAGGGGAACCTGCTGGAAGCCCGAGAAGAGCTTATATTAGAACATTGGTTGTGAAAGAATTAATCACGAGTCTACAACTGGACAAAACACGGGTATAGAATTGTCGGCAGTAGCGTGGCGATTCGCTCGTCTCCCTCGCTTACCATTATACCTTACCCTTAATCTGGGGCTTTGCCACCCGTATTGAATGTCCATGAAAGGTTCTGTAAACATTTTCTAGGTCTTTCTTGAAATACTCCGAACATCACGGCGCTTGCTGAACTTTGTCGTTATTCATTAAAGGTAAATCAGTATGTCAAAATTATTAAATATTGGGTTCGACTTTTTTCTCAAACTGAAAACACACTATTAAAAAGGTATATGATTATCAATATTGTCTGGCTAAAAAAGGTTTAGATTGTTGGGCTTTTAAGTTAAATCAATTTGTCTAATTATGGTTTAGTAACGCGTGGGCAAATCAACGTATCGGAAACATTTCGACGTTTGTAGAATTGTTCAAGCAAAGATGCATAGACATAGATAATCAGTTGTGCTCATCGGATATTAATTTGGTCTGAAAACTGGATTTCTACCGTAGGGTAAAACATTGATAGAGTTTGAGTTTTAGTGTCAGAGTGAGAAAGTTTCGTATTTTTCTTAGTAGGTTACCATCGCTTGTGCTGTAATGTTGACTGAAAGTAAGACACGCGAAACACACGTGATAAACACACGTGATGAAAACGTTTTGTCGGGAAACGCTCTTCTTGGTGCAAGTTAAATCTAATATCGTGTAACGATTGTATCTTGATAGTACATTAATCGTGTGACTCCTTTTTCTGCACGAGCTGCCATCGTGGTCCTTAACTTTAGCATATAAAGCCCAACGCTGTACGAAAGTGTCGTGTAGTCGTCGTGTTGTTATTGAGAGATTATTGTGCTGTTATTGTGTGGTTACTGTACAGTGATTGGGCTGATCGTGCTATTTTTCCAACACGATTCGTTCAAATCGCAAACATGTTCCTGATTTAAGAAAATCGTGTTGTGGGCGTGTCGATCGTGTAGTGATTGTGTAGTGTATGTATAGTTATTGTGTTGATCGTGCTTCAGCTTTAGGACACGATAACAGCACAACTACAACACGACCACAACACGATCGATAAATTGTCATTCTTGCAATCGTACTATTATCGTAGTAATGTTAAATTAACCCTTATGGTGCTAGACTCTAGGACCACGATGACAGCTCGTACTGAACACGGAGTCACACGATAACTGTACGATCAGGATACAATCTTTACACGATGTTTGGTTGAACTTGCACCAACAAGAGCACGTTTTCATCACATGTGATTCGCGTGTCTTAAGCCCAACTCACACTACGTACGATCGACTACGATCGCTGTACGAAAGTGTCGTATAGTCATCGTGTTGTTGTTGTGTGGTTATTGTGCTGTTATTGTGTGGTAGTCGTACAGTGCGTATAGTGATCGTGTTATTTGTCCAACACGATTCCTTCAAATCGCAAACATGTTCCTGATTTAAGAAAATTGTGTTGTGTGCGTGACGATCGTGTAGTGATTGTATGGTGATTGTGTAGTGTATGTGTTGTGATTGTGATGATCGTGCTTCAGCCTTAGGACACGATAACAGTACAACCACAACACGATCGATAAATTGTCCCTCTTACAATCGTACTCTTATCGTACTCATGTTAAATTAACCCTTATAGTGCTAAACTAAAGGACCACGATGACTGCTCGTGTAGAACACGGAGTCACACGATTAATGTACGATCACGCTACAATCGTTACACGATATTATATTGAACTTGCACCAATAAGAGCTTGTCCCGTCAAAACGTTTTCTTCACGTGTGCTTCGCGTGTCTTTTCACCTCAAATTATATGAATGCATATTAAGTTATATGCACTGAAGGCACACATGTAATATCATTCATAACTGTCAGTAATGGAACCGGTGCTCCAACTATACCAATTTCGGTTGATCTCATTCAAGAGTGAGAGTGATTAGTTACTATATTGAGTTCCTTGAGTTTGTCTGTTAAAACGATATTTAAAAAAACTCCTTTCGAGTCCATTCAATTTTGGTGTTATAAACAGTTTCGCAATAAAGCTTTTGAAGACTGAGGCATTGACATGTTTTATGACAAAATAATATATCATTATTTATTCAGTATACGTGTAGAGACAACTGGATCAGAACCTGGGCTTTTAAAATCTTTACAATTTGACTTAAATGCAATGAATCAATACCTAAACATGATGTCTTCACTTCTATACCTAGCAACAATTAAAGTGGGTAAAATGTATGAAATACAATTCTAATGACAGTTATCTAAATTCGTTTATAGATAGATTAACAAACTTTCTAAAGTGTTTGTTGGTAATATCAACTATTATATACAACACAATTTTATGTTAAATTATTTTTCTCAAATACCTTCTTAAAAGCATGAACGACGATCATTATTACATAAATGTTTTATCAATCTATCGAATATAGAATAGGAGAACGCGAAGTAGCGAGTCAGGCAAACCGCGAATCCGGTGACGAAATAGCGAAAAAACGCGAAGTGGCGAAATAGCGAAGACGCGAAATAGCGATATCACGAAGTAGCGAAGACACGAAGTAACGAAGACGCGATGCGAAATAGCGAAAATGCGATGCGAAATAGCGAAGCAAAGTGCTTCGTGTCTTCGCTATTTCGCATCGCTACTTCGCATCGCCCTTTCGCTGTTTCGCATCGCCATTTCGCTGTTTCGCATCGCTACTTCGCTATTTCGCATCGCGTCTTCGCTATTTCGCCCTAGGTTGGGATAGTACGAAATAGCGAAGACGCGAATGGCAGAAATCAGCCACCATAAATCTTCGCTTTTTTCGCTATTTCGCCCTAGGTTGGGATAACACGAAATGGCGAAGACGCGAATGGCAGAAATACGGATAACAAAGGGTCTACAACTTTGATTTCTCACATCAGGGACATCAAGACAAGTTGCACAGCCACAGATACAGTACTATCGGAGTCTAAATGATATTTTGTTTTTTAACGTTTTTCCTTGTGTGTACCTTGAATGTTTCTCGTCTTGGTAAGTTTGTTATGTTTCAAAAAAGTATTTTGAACTTTTGAAATCGACCAAGAAGACCAAAGCTGCGTTGGATTCTACGTCTGCCGGAGTGGCTCGAATTTACATGACGTCACAAACATACATCCAAGTACATCGAAGTTCGGATATTTTCTTGCATAACGACATTTCATTGACTGAAACATAACAGGTGAACTTAGCCACAAATTTCAAGCCGATCCAGCTGTACGAGGCATTTGACCTGAAAGAGATCGGAGCTGAGCCAATGTCCGCTGATTTAGCAGATGCATCCGATTGTAGGGGTGGCTCCTCCATTCATCCATTTGGCTTCCTGCTCCGCTCTTCAAGCGTATTGGTTCATATTTATTTATTTATTTATTTTTATTATATATTTATTGCGATGTACATCCATGTGTAAATTTTTTATTGCACTGAGATACTTTCATACTTATCTCTGTATTCCAGGCATTCTGATGGTGGTGGGGATGATGATGATGATGATGATGATGCTGTATAGACGTCTCCGCACAAATCGGACAGGAGGTAAGTCTGCTGTTTATGTTCTTAAACAGTATCCCCGTTTCAGATAATTACAGTGATAGCATGAAAATGAAAGTAAATGTTTCCCTTTGCAAACAATGTTTCTTATTCAAAAGAAGCAGTTTTAAAACGAACTTTACTTTACGTGACCGGTTAAGCTATATGTGTTATATATCTAAGTTATTTTTATGAACAGTCCAATACCTGCATTACTATATTCATATACTTTTTTTAACAGTTACAGTGTACTGAAATATATCTTAAGAAGAAATTTATATCTTTAGTGTTGATATAAATTTAAACGTCAACACTGAACACGATTCATTTCTCACGAGTCTACTAACTTGTGCTAGCGACTAGCAAGTCAAACCAACTCAGTGTAGGCGACCGGTCTGGCCAAAGGGAGGTAACTGGTTCGATAATTAGAGCAAGTCAGCTCAACTATTGGCCCACAGTTGACTCTGCTCTTTTACCATACGACAAACAGTGGCGGTTGACTGGCGCTACGCCACGAGTGTAAATATAAATTTCTACTTCACTCGATGAGATATCCATGGTATTCGACGAGAAATGTCAAATATCCTCTATGTCTCCATCCCTAACAATATTAACACAAATACCTGGACTGAATATTTCCATAATCTATTTAATGGACTCAACATTACATCAGAAAAAAATGACTTTTATCAATTTGTTACAGACTTTTATCAATCTGTCGATGACTATTTTTATTGAAACAACATCAGATATCTATGGTCTTGATCGTGATATCTCTTGTGAAGAGATCAGTGCTGTGATTGTTGATATGACTTGTGGTAAGGCACCAGGGTATAGCGGTGTAACTATTGAATTTTTTAAAAATGACCCGAAACTCTGTATTGAATTGTTACAATTACTATTCAATTCAATTTTGACAACAGGTATCTATCCCGAAGCTTGGTCTAAAGGTGTCATGGGTGTTATTATACCGATCTTACATGTAACAACGGGCCAATTCCTTTTTTAGAGGTATCGGACAAGATATTTTCAAAGATTATTTGTATTAGGCTGTTTACTTGGGCCTATCATGATCAAGTTTTAATACTCCAGAACAGTCTGGTTTTAAGTTTCCAAACTACCTATAATAGTTTTGTATAAGACACCATAATGTTGCTATTAGCATACGATATGGCGATTTTTGACACGGTCTTCTGATATCGTGATATCGTCAATACGTTTATCAGTACATTGGTGTACACTTTTCAAGTTCAGGTTCATGGTATATTAACGAAAGGCCTATACATATCAATACCATTTTCCATGGTCGAAGTTGCCTAGTCAGAGTATAATTTTTGTATGGAATGTGACTTCCTAGATATTATAATTCGTACCCAAATATGCGTAAAATTATACAACTGATTTCGTCATGCAATTCAACCCTTTTATAATCTAATATTTTCAATAGTTTAGCTAAATATTTATTTCTAGCATTCAAAAAAACAACGTTAAAATTTCTTAATTGTAATTAACTAGCCATTAGTTTTATTTTACGGCGCTTCAGTAATTCTCGTGATATTTTGATGCATGTACTTGTAGAATGGGCCGGTGGCCCTTTACGGAAATAAAGAGAATACTACACGAGGTCTCATTACGTACGAATTATAGGAAACGAGTGTCCTTCCGGCGGTATCTGACCGAGCGAAAGCGAGGTCAGATACCAAAGGAAGGTCACGAGTTTCGTATAATTCGTACGTAATGAGACCGAGTGTGGTATTTTATTTATTACCCACGTTTTTAATGCAAAAAAATTGAAAAAAACTGTTATTTTGTAGTTTTCATGTTTTCAAACCGAAACCGGTTTCGTTAAGCGGTTGCGGAGGAATTTCAGATGACCCATTGCCACTGCACTTCTTTTGACCTTCGTGAGTATGCGCAACAGAATAAATCCATATAGGTTTTTTACTTAAAAGAAAACAAAACCAAATGGACAACTGAAGAATTTTAATAACAACTAACACAAGCTTCAAAAGAAGCAACTTTCATTTTTTCATGAGTGAATAGCGTACAACTATTGTTTTTGTCATTTCGCCCCGTAAAACATCTACCATCAACCGTCACTTGAACGACACTTGACGTGTGACCTAGTTTAGCATTCGAGTCGGCTCGATCACAGGACGGGTTACGGAATTCTCACGCTTTTCTCCACCCTAACATTAGTTGCTACAGAAGTCAATGTTTATCGTGCCACCATAAGAGGGGGGCAGCGAGTTTCGAGTTCCTAAACCAAGGACGAGATGGAGTTAAAACTAGTGATGGTCGCATTGTGCTGGCAGTGACTGCGTTGGATTGGGGCGGCATGGTTTGCTGAAGGGCAAGGTCACCGTCACAGGAAATAATGCTGCTAAGCTAAGTTTTGATGTTGAACACACTGAATGTCCCCAGAGGTTTAACAACATTGAAGTAATTCTTCCTCGAATAGTACCATCGATTGTACCATCGCTGTCATTGACACGAATGTGAGTCGCCATGTTTTCCAAATACAATGTAGACAGAAAAACAAAGCAGACAAACTCTTAAAAATCTATTTATTTTCCAAATAGACGTAAATTACTTTTAGTGTCTTCCGAAAACGTATAATTATGCTCTGTGGTGTATTCATTTGTTCTTGTAATTAGTTTTAGTACTATCGTTCATGAGAGTGAAACAACCTGTGAAAGTGACGTAGTAAACGTTTTCAAAATGAATTAATTCACGTGATTGTTATGAATGAAAAAGTAGTTCCGTCAGGACATGACCTAAGTGAAAGGTCAACGGTTATCCAATCAAATCGTTAGAATACGGGTCAAATGGTTACGACACAGGTCAATGCGATACGACACTCGTGTGACATACGGGATTAGTATGCAACTGCCTATACGCTGATCACGTGGGTAATAAACACAGTTTCCTAAACCCCAATAATATGTGCGTGACAAGGGTGCATATTTATAGTAATTTACCAAGACCAAAACTTGTTCGTGTATGAAGCTCAAAATTTCAGCACAGTCAACATTTGTGTTTTATGAAGATGAACATGGTCTTGACAGCCTTTCAAATATTGGCGCTGAAGGGTACCCAGCCTGATATCTTCTGTCGTCTTTTTCCCAGACTCTATTCACCACAAATTGTGAGAATAACGTCTTTGTAAGTTTGAGACAAGATGTGTAAATTTCGTTAGTCAAATTTTACTTGTCTAATGCACTCAAACCTGAAACTTTTGATGATGGTATTTCAGCTGGAGAACTAAGGGGTGTATATTGACACAAAAAAACTGATGAGCTACAGAGCTCTGATTTTTTAACGAATGAGCGGTGGAAATGTACAGTAAACATACCTTTGGCCCGGGTAACATTTTATGAAGATGGGAAATGAAGAAGACGTTGGCATGTATTGACTAAATGATTTGTTATAATAATAATGTTTAGTTTCCTCGTTGGTTGCAAGTATTCATTTTTGTTTTCGTGAAAATGATATTTCTCTATTGCAGTACAGGAAACACACGAGGGGAGAGCAGGCAGCTCCGAACTTGTTTGTTCATAAATGTGGAAATGGTATGCAATCGTTCCTTTTTAATCTTATTACAAACAGTATACTGAGATCAACAACGCTTTAGAGTATTCATTTTACACGAAATGTAAATCCTCTCTGTGACCATTTCGCTTACCAAGAAAACAGTGCCCTAAAAATGAATAATAACACAAATGATAACCACTGTTAGAGGTACTAGATAATATTTGTGTTTTTGGAAACAAATCAAAGTGTAAAACTTGTTTGAACAAATTATATAACTAATTTAGAGCAAATATCATAATCTTCCTCTGCATGATTTTAATAAATAGAATTGTATTTATTTTTCTGAGTAGAACCATATAGAACTTATGGACCCCTGCATCAGCTCTACCCACCTCACCTCACTTCATGATGTACATCACCCGACCCTGAGGACGACTCTCCCTCACCACTAAGCTCTATACCTGTCTCTTACCTTATCCTTCTTCTTTTCTTTCTATTCAGGGATGAGAATAGGTAAAAAGGGAAAAAGAGGAAAATATCTGGGGGTCAAGCCATTGAGATTTTGAATATTACAATGCAAAAATTAAGGCTTATATTGATAATAAGAACTCATGAACATGCATTAATCTTTACCTGTTTAATTCTGCTGTAAGTCTGTAAAACTTCAACACCACAACAACATCCCATGTATCTGATTTCACCATGTTCATTATTTATCATCAAATCAGTTCATGGATACATATTCAAAATCAGCAAAAGTCCTTGTTATAATTCCCAAGTCTACACTAATCTATGTACATATATACAGCAAGTCTGTTCTACTACACAACTTTTTTCTTCTTTGCTACCAATGCTACAAGGCGGGCAGCTGCCTTCCTCTTCTCTGCTTTCCTGTGTGCAAGCATTGCCGTTTTTGCTAAAGCTTCCCTGTCCCTTTTCCCTGCTTCCTTGCTGATAGCACAACTCTGTGGAAGATTGAGCACCTTTTGTTTTAGTTCTTTCTCTTTTCTTTTGTCGTCTTTTTCTTTCTTGTAGGAACTTGCAGAATTTTTGAAGTTAACACACATCCTCTGGTCCACACGTTCATGTTTGACATCACCTTTCTTGTACAGAGCTGTTGATGTGGTTGCATTTGATTTCAGGCTGTACTTAACTGTTTGCATAGAGCTGAAAGATGAAATGTTCATTCTGGTTGACCTGATGTCAATTATGTCTCCCATTGTATTGAATGAAGATTCAACTCTTGGTCCATGGAAACAGCTCACACACACCATAGCCATTCTGCAAAGTGCTGGATATTTCTTGGTTGCAATAACCTGACTCCACCAGACATCAACACGTTCATCTTCCTGTGGCGGTTTCAGACTGGAGTCCACTTGAAATTTCCTAATTTCAAGGGAGACAGTTTCCTTCTGGTTGTCTGCTAAGAAAGGGTCAAGAAGTTGGCTGAGTTTTTCCAAGGCTTTTGTGCTTTCACTGCTTCCTCTAGCAGCTGGGTCCAGAGCTGACATTGCTTGAAGAAGTGGGTTAGTGAGGGGTAGTCGCTTCTGCATGTGTTTACCGCAGTTGATGAAAGCAGCAGATGCCTGTTTAAGAAAGTCAAGACACACAGCATCTTTCTTGTGGCTCTCTTTCACCAAGGACTTGGCTTTCCTTCCAATGTGCATGTCATGTATCTTCAGAAATTGCCCCTCATCACTCTCTAAGTTGAAAGATTTCAGCTGATGGGCAGATTTGTTAAGAAGGAACTCTGCCTTAATGAAGCAGGCCAAGAAATTTTTGAACACCTGTTCCTGTTGATCATGCAACACATGAATGAGAGGTTCACTTGACTGGAAAAGGGCTACATACTCCTTCAGGAGGGGCAATGTTTCAATAAAGAAGTTCATGATTAGTGATGTCTTCTTCTCCTGAATGATCAATTTTTCTGCTATTCTCATCTTTCTCTTCTTTCCATCCTCAGTAAGTGACTTTTGTGCAAGCTCAGACCAGATATTTTTCACTCGCTTGATTGCATTTGATGATGCTTTCTTCTCAAGCAGCAACTTCATCATTGGTTCCTTGAAGAGGAGTCTGTCAGAATCATCCAAAAAAGGATAATAAAATAGCTTGAATGCATCTATCATGTGTATATTGCCATGGCAAGCATCATAGCATGACAACCATCTGTGATTGATGAACCTCTCTGGCATGGTAAATTTCACTCCAAGAACACCACAAATTTCTTCTAACTTTACCTTCAAGTCTGGCGACCATTTCACGTCATTGTGCAGATCTGACTGTAAATACTCAGCCCAATGTGCAAATGGTTTGCAGAATTGCTTGCATGCGTTATGCATGTGATGGCAGGAATCCCCATCAACATCAAGCAACTGTGGAGCTTTGTCCCTTCTTATCCTCACTTCAACTCCATTTTTGCTGCCCCTCATGACACTGCAAGAGTCCATCAAAACTGAAACTAGGTTCTTCCATGGGATGTTTAAGTTTTCAAACAAGTCGCTCAAGGATTTAAGAAGACTTTCGGAATCAACTTTGACAACTTCTAAAGAGTCAAGATGTTCTACAACAACTTTTCCTAACTTTGGGTTGTAGTAGCTAACAAGAATGGCCAAAACACGCTTGTCGCTGTTAGATGTGCTCTCATCCAAGTTTAGTGAGAATGGTTGTGTTCTAAGGTTTTCAAGAGTCTCTTCCTTAATTGTCTTTGCCAGTCCAAAGCGCATCTTGTATGACGCTGTTGTTCGATCCAGGTTGATGTGGTTCAAGGCTTTGGGATCCTTTGCCAATATTCTTGCAGTCTCTACGATGACAGGGGCCATGGTGAAAGGCAAGGAATGTTCAGCAACCACTGAGAGTACCAGAGCCTGGAAGTGAAAAAAAAAATCCAATCAATATGACAATCAAACAACCAGTGTCAAGACTGATCACATTCAATAGTTATCAGTAATATGCCCAATAATAATTAAGACTCAATGATTCAGTATGGTAGAAGGTGGTGCGTGTATCAATTATCATTTGCACCATTTTTAAGGAATTTTTTAGATACATTTCTTTATATAGTACTATTTTAGTAAGAACAATTTATTATTTGTCTTTTTA
This sequence comes from Phorcus lineatus, assembly GCA_921293015.1. Lineage (NCBI taxonomy): Eukaryota > Metazoa > Mollusca > Gastropoda > Trochida > Trochidae > Phorcus > Phorcus lineatus. Next base: position 23,290,476 of record OV121088.1, on the reverse strand, counting down.
TTTATTACATTTACAATGAGAATTTCCTTTTAAATAAAGAAATAAATAAAATACATAATGTAAAAATTAACCAGAAATGTGTGCATGCGATACACTTTGATGTCAGTAGCTGAACGTACCGGTAGCAGGGTTAATATATTAAAAACCATATCCACAGTGGTTACATATTATGTGTATGCTTACTGCTAGTTAGATAAGGACTAAATATACTGGACAGATAAGTAGGGATAAAGTTTAAATTAATTGATTTTTGTATAGTTGTCTTTTAATTTTCAAAGATGAAATATATCATTTTCGTTATCCATCATGGCGTGAATTCAAATTTTCCATATGATCATATATACCTAATAATTTTTGTCCAATATGTGATGTTAGTACTGCGAAAATACTTTGAAGGCTTATAAGATCAAAGTACCAAATATAGAAAAACTTGAAAGGTTAAATTCATGTGAAAGTAAATATGAATTATTTTAAAGGTTTTACAATAATGATAGGACCTATTGATCTGAATTAATTGCAGTATTGCAAACCACCACCATACAAGTACTTACACATGCATTATCATCAATATGAATCTCCTCCTAGTGACAAAAAACAAAAATATTTATCATGCATTATCAATGTATTCAACAAGCAAATTAAAAGAAAAAATAATGATATTTTTGTCCAAAAAATAATATGATCATTAATAAAAATTGATTAAATAATTGTTAAACATATCCACGTTAAGAATATCGCAAAACATATTTTTTCATCTTTCATAAATAAACTAAACGTCCGGATGTTTCAAATCAGTTGTGTTATTTTTAATTTCAAGGCGATTTAAATTAAGAAATATACATAATTATAAAAGTGAAACTAATCTTACCTCGGAATGCGTTTTTCGATCGCTAATTGGAGTTATCGGCGCCGATTGTGATGATTGTTGTTCGACGGGCATCTGAATTTGTCCGTGTCCATCGATGGTTTTAAACGCCGCCCCGAGCGAGTAGTTCGATCTCCTTGTTCCAACAACATCGATGTGTTTACGTTTCGAACAATGTTCAATTAAGGCAACACAACCTCTAGATGCATAATTCAAGAAATCATTGCAATATGTGCATTGAACCTTCCCTGGTATATCACATTTGACAATAAAATCGGAAATCTTTTCCGTCACTTCTTCGGTAGTTTTACCGATCTTTACTGTCATTGTTACTGTTTTCTCCAGCCATCCCCATCGAAACTTGTTTTTGACACCTTTGTCAATTTCAAGCACCCTTGCCTCGTTTTCTTTCGTCAGTTTTAGGTTCACCATTTTACAAATCGTCTCAAATCATGACATGAATCTCTCGATAACCTTAAACGAAACTTTAGCGCCATATGTTTTCAAGCAAGACAAAAAGATCGTAACGCGATCGCTGATTGGCTCATTTTAGTATGTCAACTAATCAAAATGCACGTTAGTTAGATTTCGGGTTACTCAACTTAACTGGTCATGTGAATTGATAGCGCTTGCGTTGCTATCCTCGCCTCGAACGGCGATTTATTTACAACCTCACCCCCCCTAAATTTTTCTCCTCGAATTTAGACGATTCACAAAAACGACCCAAATTAACCCAAATCCGAGGAATTCCTCGGATCCGAGGAAAATTCTCATCCCTGTCTATTGTTGTCCTTATCTATCGTTATCTATTAAGTCTCATTAGCCAGAGTTTCTTTTTATAATTTTACTTAAATTAATACAAAAATGAGTTTTTAAATTATCTCTTAACTTTGTGTTTGATCTAGATCTTGTATCGTACGGTGATATTGTTAAGCTTCCTTCAGGGAGAAGATATTTATTACCCCGTTTTAAAACAAATTGGGGCAAAACGGGGTAGTAATATCTTTTCCCTACAATACATTTATTCCTTTCAATGTTGTCTGTTAAATGACAGTGTTGCATCTAGGATTCCCTTAACATGGGTCATGCAACCCACCAACTTAAAAAATGTGGGTATCATGCAACCCACCATCTAAAAATATATGGGTATCATCTAAGTAGTTTGAATAACACACAGAAGTAGTGGTTTGTGAGCTTTAAAAGTGATGAGAAATCTACTTACCACATTTAGAAAACTTTAACCTCAGTCAGAAAGTCAATTTAAAACAGAATCCATATAACTTGTAACTTGTAACTTGAACACACTTGTAACATATTTACAGTCTGGTAATGATCAGTCTCCCTGTCCCTCTACTTGAAGAATTTTCGATCCTTCTTGGATTTCCATTTCTGAACTGCCCTGTTATAATCAAACTTCTCCACTGATAGGCCTTGCAATTTGATCAACATCAGTCTGTTCAGGGTTGCACCTGAAAGTCTATTTCTGGAAGGGGAAAGCAAATCGTTTTGGCAGCTAAACCCCCTCTCACAGTCCGCAGTTTGAAGGGGCATTACAAGTGCAAGTCTGGCCAGAGTGAGAAGATTGGGAAACATCAGAGAATGGTGCTCATGTACCAATTTCCATAATGTGTGGAAGTTGTCTCTGGGGTACATCTCCTTCTTTATCACTTTCTTGACAAGAGACCATTCTGTGACACAAGCATTTCCATCAATGATTGCCTTGCTGATGACATCATTTGGTCCATGTTTGTCCTCTCCATAGTGGTCAACAAGAACCTGTATCTCCTTCCTACCATACTCCTCTGCTTCATTTTCTGTGAGAAATGTCAGACTTCTCAATCCAAGAACTGAAAAGGCAGTGGCAACTGATGTGCACTGAGATGGAAATCTAGCTCTCACCTTGTCATCCAGTGTCTGAATAAAGGTGTTTCTGATGCCCTCTCCTTCTTTCACATTAAAGTCATGAAGCTTTTCACCCCAGTACTTCACCTGAACCTCTTCATCTTTCTTTGTAGCTTTAAGCTGATCTTTCAGCAATGCTTGAAAGTAAGTTTTCCCTGCTTTGGCCTCTTTCAGACTGCTGAGACACCCATCAACGGCTGGCTGGACACATGCTATATCTAAGTTTACTTTCTGAAACACTAAGCTTAGTTCTGTAAACTTGGGGATCACATCCATCAGAACATGCATGGTGTACACAAATCTGTAGTCTGTCAAGTTTGTGTGTAATTCCACCTCTTTTGATGTTTTCTTTTCAATGTTTTTGAAATAACAAACAAGAGACCTCCAGCACTTGTAAACAGCATTCAGGGCATTGTACATCGCAAACCAGCGAATCTCATGAACCTCTTTCACTTTCACTTGGGGGTCATTCAAAATTTTCTGAATGTCTTTCAATTCAGTAACTCTGCATGATGATTTTTTGAAATAGTAGAACAGTTCCACTAATGTCTTTTGAAAGACTTTACACACAAACGGAACAGATTCTGCTGCTTTTGATGTACACAAGTTTAACCTGTGTGCCATACAATGAATGTTAATCATGTGAGGGCTCTCATTTCGTAGAAGTGTGGCTACACCTCCCTTTCTCCCCGTCATGACGGAGGCACCATCAGATCCAAAAGCTGAAATCTCACTCGCAGTCAAAGCTCTTTCATTCAAAAAGTTTTTCAGACAGTCATGAATAATAACCGCTGTTGCACGAGAATTGTCAATAGAAACATTTCCTAGAAACATGCTTCTAAGTTCCATGTCATCCATAACACACCTACCATAGATGACAAGCTTCTTTGTGACATTCAGATCTGTACTTTCATCAATTAGGATTGACTTAAATGTACTTTCTTTTAGAAGACTGTCAATATCTTCCTGAATTATTTCAGCAAATGTTTGTTGAAATTCATCTGCTGTTTCTCTTGATGAGTATGTGGCATTTTTTCCAACACCCAACTGTTCAATATTACTACAACCCTGGCTTTTCATAAGTGACAGAAGAGAACCATATTTCATTGTAGCGATACCCTCCTGGCATAACCAGTATGCACATTTCATTGCTGCCACAATACTCTCAGTATTCTTAGCAAATGCAGTATCAACGGCAATATCAAGATTTTTTCTCAATACCTGGTTTTTCAATGCTTTTTGGTGATCACTTTGTTGGATATGCCGTTTCAGAGTTGAGATTCTGTAATTTTTACATTCCAAGGTCAATGTGTTCTTGAAATTAGATTGCATACACACTTTGCACGACATGACCCCTGTGTCGTTGTCGTAGTCTAACCACTTAAATTCTTCAAGCCAACTTTGGCGAAATTTGTGTACAATTTTACGCTTTGGTTTGTCAACATTGTCATTAATATCATCATCTGAGACATCGTTTTGATCGTTTTGATCGTTTTCATCATTTGGTAGGCCTGCCGCAAGACCGATGCCATTTTCACTTTCTATCGGCACTGTTGGATTACCGTTCATTGTCACTGTCACATCGGCAGAATTACTTACTGTAATTTGTGTAAAAAAGTCAGTAATGCGCTTCTTTTTCGGATTAGACATCGCTAGGTCACTAAAGGTTGATATAAAACTGCGAAATATTCAAAGTTTAGCCATCAAAACTTCGTAACATGGCAGGTTGACATCGTGAAACACGATCGCTGAAGAGATCATTCCACTGCGTCACGTGACACTTGTCAGCCAATCGGTATTGCTTTAGTACTAGAACCCAATGACGTATCATTTTTCGACCAATCACCATCGCTGTTGCTTCTAAATAATGACCGAGAAGGTCAGTTCTAAATTTAGACATTCAGGCTTTTCCAATCTTTAGCGAGTTTCATTTTGTTCACAACTCGTGTGTAGATTTTTAATATGAAAAAAAATATTCTGACGCTTGCTTACAAGGGAAATGCGTACATATGGAAGATTTTGCGTAACATCTGACGCATGAAAAATAAAATATGCGTTTTAGTTAATAAAACTGCGTTAATTACGCAATTACGCTGCCTAGATGCAACACTGAAATGATATATGAATTAATAGAATGTGTATGTTTATGTATCACATGTAAGCTGTGTTGCCTTTCACAAGCTCTGTAAGGATACAAAATGCATTTCTTTCGTATTATTATTACTATCATTATTAACAACAATAACAACTATATTGGATGTGGAATTAAAGAGACGTCTACATTACCAAGGGAGGTAAATCTTGTATATATGAACTTTAAAGGGTAAGTCCAAGAAAGATTCAAGTTAATTCTATCGAAAGTTTGTGTCATAAGACGATTTCTCACAATTTTCTAAATTTTTTGGTCATTGGGTTAATTAGTTACATAATTTTAAACCTGTGCATTTCGACGATGAAGGGGGTCGCCATTTTCTGTGAAAAAATGACGTCATCGACACACCACAAGGAATCGGTGTAAGGAGCTTTGATTTGTAATCTCCGAACATCTTTGTGCTGTAGAGTTTGCGAACGAAAACTAGAGTTGCTGTATATACGCGCTGCGCACTTGTAAAGAAACATAAACATTGAGTCATATTGCAAAACTCAGTCGCGTGTTTTCTTTTACAACCAGCTATGGCGTTTAGTTTAAAACCTTACATATTTGAACCTCATGCAGGTTGTGGAAGGGGAATGTCAGGAAAGCGATAACAGCAGTAGCGACTCGGATACTGAATCCGTTGATCGTGGTCGATTCGAAGACATGGCATGTTGCCCAAAAGTTTCGTACTTGCACGATCGAACCGTTGGCATTTCGAGTATTACTGAGCACATAGACTTTTCAACGATTTGTCATAACCCAGCAGTATTACTCATGTCTAAGGGGAGGGACGGCCGATATTGATGTAAATTTTGGCATGTTTTTTTTGGGTTTCAACGATGATGATAATTTGAAAACGGAATAATAATTGTAAAACTGTCATTTCTGTCAAAATTTTCATTTCCTTTTCTTATAAACCTTCAATACTAATAACTGGCTGCTTGTCTTTTAAATCAAAAGTAAGTCGTAGTATGATATTCAGCATCAAAAGTATATGGATTATCAATGTTTAGCTGCATCCTTATTCGTGAGAAACTAGCTTTGAATAATAAAATAACATTAACAACAAAAATACAAATAAACCAATAAATTAATTTATTTTTTATTTACGTATTATTGCTAATTAATTGGCGAATTTTTCATACATGAAAGACTAACTGAAAAATTAATATATTTTATACATTACCAGTACCTAATTTATTAGATAAACACCCCCTTTTAGATATAGAGAGTAGACTTGTGATAGCAAATGACAGACAGTTTTCTGGAAGCATTTGGAAAACATTTTGATAGCATAATAAAACACCCGTTACCTTTTTCAGACAGTCAAGGCTCAAGGCATATAGAAACTTTATGTCATGGGCTCAAAGCAGGCAGAAACTTGAGAAAGTGGTGTGAAAAGTGACCCCTGCTTGTACAGTCAGGAAAATAACAGATCAGTTTCCAGGACAAGATTCAAAGAAGTTAGCGAAGCTATATGGCCCCTTCATGAGTGATATGACCCTAACTCTGTTTTATGATCTGTTGAAGAATGATGTTGAATGATAATTAAAATCTCAATTCAAGCCTCAGATATATTATATTTGAATCATTTTGTGTTGTCATATTTTTTATCAGGAAACATTTGGGAGGATTCTCTATATCATTCATTCCAAGTCAACCAATATTATATTTTGGGTAAACCAAGAAGTTGTTACTATTGTGCAATGATTAGTACATGAAACTTTTTATTGGAAAAAATATTTTACTACTCATTTATCATTGAAGTTTTGTAAACAAAACCAATTCAAGTTTGGTGGGTCTACATGATGATAATAAACAAGTACATTTGAGTTCTTTCTGCTGGCAGTTGTTGAAGGTTGCTGAATTCTGATGCTGCTACTGATACATTTTGAAAAGAAATTGTGAATGCTTGCACTCACAGCAAAGTAGTTGACACAGTAATGAAAGTTACTACACTCCTGGTTTCATATGAAGATTGACTCTTTTGAATGATAACAAAGTGATATGATAGACTATTTAAAGCAGACTACAATAATATTTACTCAGATAATGTTCATGACTTTAATTATCCTAATTTCTATCTGATATTGTGTTATTAAAAACACTTTTCATGCAAAACATACTGAAAAACAGTAATGTACATGTGTATGCTTTTTTTCTCTTACTATAGTTACCTGTCTCGTTTTCCTTTCAACAAGGCCTTATCCTCACTTGTGACTCGGTCTTTTTTTATGAGCAAAGAGAGTAGGTATCTGCATCTGCTCTTAATTTTCTCTGTTGACCGCTTCCCAATACTCTTGCCTGGATATTGTCATCAAAGCAGTCCCTTTCAAAATGTTCTTCACAAACAACCTGTACCAAAAATTATTAAACAATTACTTAACACTGTCAACAAATCAAAATTATAGTCACATATCTTAAAAGAAGCCCAAAAATAAATATTTATTCATCTATAAATTATCATTCAAAGATAACTTTTTCACAAACAGAATTTGATTTAATGTAAAAGTTCTGCTAGGTAAGTCTTACCATAATTATGCATTGTCTGAAATTTTTTATTCTAAAATAGTGAATGAGTTACCAGTTGAATTTAAAAAAATCATGCTAATTATACATATTTTTTTCAAAATATGTAAAAAAAAATAATACCAAAGCAAACAATGAAATTCAATGAAATTAATATCCTATTCCATGCCATATAAATGCCAAATAGAATGCATTGATCATAGAGTAAAATTTCAACCTTTCGCAATCAAATTGATTTCGTACCAATAGTAAATGCATTGAGTATTTTGTGGGAATACTAATATCTAGACTGTGATTTACTAACAAATTGCTAGTCACAATCTTAATTCCAAATCCAAACATAATTAAGCCAAATATTGGTCGAATGAGATAAACTCGTATGCGTATGGGCGAATATCAGTTTGATTACGAACATGCCTCTAAAAGAGCGAGCTTTCGCTTTAGGATTCGCTTTTACTAGATCTAACTGATATTTGTTTATTATGGCAAGGAAAAAACTCCATTATCATGAAAATAATTTTCGTTGATACCACTTAGATTATATATTATCATTTAAAATTTAAAACTTGTGAAAACAATCACTTAATTCAAACTAATAATATTTAGTGATTAATCATTTGAACAAAATGTCGGAAGTATTCAAACCTTGTGGCGGCCTAACTTGAAAGTCGAACCGTCCAGCCCGTTCCAATGTTATGTAGACAACGTTTTGACAAGTTTTTATACCTGTCAGGTTTAAGGATCTGAAAATATGATTTACCGTGACCTGGGACGTCTTTTTCCCGGTCGTTTCGGTTGGAACAGCCTAAGCCTGTCAGGCGGGCATTGCGCTGTAATGCTATTGTGCGGTGTCTCCTAATTTCGTGGTGTGTCGCTGACGTCAGACTCCCGCTGTTTCTCGCTCTCGTTTACCGTTCGAGATAACAATATGGCGGCCCCCATCAAAGCCGTCAAAACGTAATATTTCCAACTTTGAATTTTTATTGTAATTTAAGTAAAATATCTAAAAATTATTGGTCGAAATGAATGGATTTACGGATGTACATTGTTTGAAAGGCTTAATTTTCATTTTTCATAAATGAAATAAATCTGGATCAAGTTTACATAAGTAAAATTTCATAATTTAGATAAAAAACAAACATATATTTTATTTATTAAAACAAGTTTGTCAGTATAAAGTACACAGAAAAAATATTTGCAATAGAATTCTTACACACGGTGGTTAAGAAGTTGAGCTATCGCCTATATGTGGGACCAGACGTAGTTGTAGGCAACCCTGGGATGAGTTGCTTTAACTCTGGGATGAGTTGCCTTTTTCTCGTCTACATGAGAAAAGATTTAAATTAATCTTGACGGCTAATTTGCGGCCTTAATGGGGTGGAATTAGCTTAAACACGGAAACGTAAAATCCGGTTGCATCATAGCTAATGCATACAGAACTGAATTGATAAATATGTGACGTCAGTAGGGAAACTATATCATTCGGTTCTGATTCAAAACATATAAATACGTTATTATTCCTGATTTTTTTTTTATCATTTAATAACCAGTTCATCTTAAACAGGGACATTTTGTTACGAAACAACTTTTAAGTGAAAACAAATCAGATATAATAGCATAGAATGATTGTAAGTGTATCATGAAATTCCAAGCCGGACCCACCACAACCTGCTGTGAGGACTGGAAACAGATCTTTAGTATACATCTTTAGTTTTTTTACACAACCAATATCAGCGTGACGGCACATATTAACTGAACCAAGGGAGTTAATTTGGATATTTTATGACGCTTCAAAGCGACATTTTTCAAGAAAATGAATGTTATTTCCTAACATAAATAAATCTGTTTATTCAACAAACTTTTTCTCAAGATCTCTTTTGTTTAAACTCTGATGAATTATTCATCAATAACAAAACATTCTACCATGAGTCTTTAGGAAATAACGCATACTTCGAGTTTAAAATAAAATCCTTGACTCCCATTCTAAGAATGCAAAATGTCAACACTAACTCATAGGTGCTTAAAGTGTTTTATTACATAGAGATTTGTACACGAGTATTTGAAAGCTAAAGGTAACTCTACCCTGTGAGAAAATTGGTTTTGATTTTGATATTTTGGACTAAGAATTTGAACCATCCTGCTAAATATGTATCCGCTTAGCTCCATCAAATAGAGCTTAGCGAATTACAAAACGCTGATGTAGCAGGATGAATGTGATCACTGCGTTTGCACATAGATCTAAAAACGTTTTGTTCATCCAACAATGTTTATACATTAGTGCAACTCTAAAAATCTATACCTTTCCTAATTTCCCTCGATCAAAGGAAAATAGCCATATTTGAAGAGGGACATTGGGTTATAGTTTTCTGTACACAGTTTCCTTGTGGTAATTCTCCTGTGAAAACAATTAATCAATTTCTTTGAAGAAGGCGGCAGACCTCATTTAATGAAATACCACCATCATATCGATTCAACATGGCCCAAGCAGTGAATAATTCTTTCCTTCCAGTGTTTATAGACGAAAGAGGAATCGGCAGAGTCGTATGTTCTTGAAGATTTTCTGCTCCACATGACCATATTCATGATAAAAATCCACATTATAGATAATTTATAAATTAAACGAGACTTACCTGTAAGTTGAAGTTTGAGTATAATTCTATTGAGTTAAAGTCAGGAACGGAGGAATCAAGTGAGATGGTGCGCGCGCAGTTGATCTTCAGGTTTCAAAGCTGTGAATGGGCACACAAACTCTTTTGCCCGGGTTGGGAAGGGAGGGCACTTGATTCCTCCGTTCCTGACTTTAACTCAATAGAATTATACTCAAACTTCAACTTACAGGTAAGTCTCGTTTAATTTATAAATTCTATCTCGTTTAAGTCTACGTCACTACGTAATCACGTGAGATTTTAAAGCTCTGTGCTCATGAACATAAAAGAATAAACAACAGACAAATTATTCACTGTTCACTTCACAAAGTTTACTTCCGATAACTTGATAAACCTTTCAAAGTTATTTGTAACATAATTGCTTCACAAACAAATTGTGTTTGACATAAACATGTCATCAGTTTAATCATGACAACTCACAACCTGTAAGTTACTAAGTCTCAAGTCATATTGTCACACTGTGAAGATGAGCAAGCCTGCTCAAATCTCGACAACAAACTTTCAGCAAAACAGTCATTAACACTTGTATCTTCAAGTTGAACATGGTAGAAATTAGAGAATGTCCTGTCACTACACCATCCTGCACTGTTCAGTATGGTAGATATGGGCACCCCATGCTGTGCTGCTGCAGACGTCGAGGCTGCTCGTGTGCTGTAAGCCCCGTACAGTTCTGTGTTCACACCCGATGCAGATAGCACAAGACGAATCCATCTGGATATTGTGTCCTTACTGACAGGTCTGAACGGTTTTTGGTAACTCAAAAATAGCTCGCTAGTCCCCTTCCTGAGGACTGCAGTGGCATTAACATAACACTTTAAACATTTCAGAACACACAAACTAGAATCTGCTTCATATTTCCTGAGCACAATTGGTTTCTGATGAAACCCAGGTCTTGACTGTTTCAAAAGTTTATGGATGTACAAAACACACTGTTCTGAACTGAACTTCAATGAATCAAGAGTCAATGAATGTAGAGTTTGACATCTCTGCCCTGTTAGGACTGCTAATAACACAACAAGTTTAAGTGTCAGCTGTTTAAGTGAAATTGACTCGTAACAGGGAAACGTTTTTAAATGTAACAGTACAATGTTAAGGTCCCAGACTTGAACATATCTTGGTAAAGCAGGTTTAGATTCAAACACCCCCTTCAAAAGTCTTTTAACAATTGGGTGTTTGCCGAAGGCTGATCCATCTGGCATTATAATTACAGACGATAGTACACTTCTGGCTGTGTTCACAGCACTATATCCAACCTTCTGAGCAATTTCTGCAAGAAAGTTTACCCCAATGTTGAAAGGGGCCGAAAGTGGATCACACCCTGAGGAATTACAGAATACTTCCCAGTCTTTAAGGTAGGTCTGATACTGTTTTTGTGTTGTGGTTCTCCAAGCACGGAGGACAAGCTGGGTAGCGTTCTCTGAAAGTCCAGTCTTTTGGAGTTGTTGCCTGACAATAGAAAGATTAGGAGTCTGAGAGACTTGTGTAGAGGGTGAACATCCTCTGGGTAACATGGTAGGTGCAGAACACTGTGATGTGCTGGAAGCAGTATGGGCTGTGCAATCAACATCCTCATGACGACTGGATACCACACTTGGGTTGGCCAGTTGGGTACCACCAACACTGCCGTTGCCCCCTCCCTCTTCAACTTCAGAAGAGTCTGTGGTATCACACTGAAAGGAGGAAAACAATAAGGTTTCATAAAAGATTTCCATGATTGAATCAAACAGTTAACAGCACATGAACCTGGGTCTGGCTTACATGTATTGAGCAAATTGGTAGTTGTGTCTAGAGGCAAACATGTCTATATTAGGAGAGAAGTTGAGGAATTCAAGAGTCGAGGACAGCATCTGTGAATTGAGCTTCCACTCAGTGTGCTTTCTAATTTGCCTTGACTCTTTTTCAGCTTGATTATTATCTATACCAGCAATATGACAAAGACTAATCCAAATATTAGTTTCAATGCACAATTCCCAAATCTGTTTGGTAATTGAATTACATTCAGTAGAATAAGAGGTACCCATATTATTCAAGCATGATACAGCTGTCATACTGTCAGACATAATTCTTACATGCTTATCCCTCAAATTACACTGAAATGCTTTCAGTGCAAATAAGACTGCCTTAAGCTCCAAGTAATTGATATGATGGCTTTTCTCCATCTCAGTCCAACTATCACCTGCTGTATCTGAGTCAAGTACTGCCCCCCAACCAATTTTGCTAGAGTCAGTAAAGATGACAAGTACTGGTTCACTCCTCTGAATAACATTGTAAGAGGCCATTACATTGTCAATCCACCATTCAAGTTCACTTTTAGAACAGGCATCTAGTGACATTTTTGCTTCATAACATCCTAAATGAGTCTTTAAGGACAATGTTTTAGACTCTTCAAGTTGCCTGTAACACAGTGGGCCATACATAACTCCAGGAAAACTACTAGTGAGATAGCCAATAACTTGTGCGAGTTCTCTAATAGTTATTTTATCTCTATGCAACAGTTTGCTACATGCCATTTTGACACGCTCTGCTTTCACTCGGGTTAACCTTACAATCATGTTAACAGAATCTATTTCAAATCCTAAAAACTCAATGCTTTGTTTTGGATGAAAAACAGATTTTTCTGGGTGTAACATAAATCCCAATTTCCTTAAAATATTTCCTGTTTCTAAGACATTTTCAATACAGTCACTTTCAGATTCACCTTGCAAGTTAGCTACAGTTGCTTCGCCAAAATAGGCTCTTTGATACCCTGACGTCGCCTTTTTTTATAAACTCGATGATACCGGGGGAAGAGGTTATATAGCTACAGCTCTGCAGCTACTTGCAAGTATATGTCATCAATGTAACCTGTTGACAAGTGACCTCTTTGCCTCAAATATGCAAATACTGGCTTCATTAATTTTGTGAATTTTCTTGGACAGCATGCCAAGCCATTAGGAAAGCACACAAATTGATAGAATTTTCCTCTCCATTCAAATTTTAGGTATTTTTGATGCTCTTTGGCAATTGAACAAGAATAGTAGGCATCTTTCAAATCAATTGATGCCATCCAACAACCTTTTGTGATTAACTTTAGTACAGACTGAAGTGTTTCCATTTTAAAGTGATAGTATTTGACACTTTTATTCAATGGCTTCAGATTCAAAATCATACAATAACTTCCATTTCGCTTTTCTCTAATAAAGATGTTGGATATAAAATCTCCTTTCTCTCGGAGCGTTTCAACTACATCTTTTTTGTCAAGTAAAACTTTGATTTCATTTTCAATAATACCTTCTTCAAATTTAGAGAAACGTAATTTTCGTGGATTTATTTTCACTGACGGTTCATAATCAAATTCAATATGCATGCCAGTTATTGTGTCAAGAATCTCTGGGTCATTTGTCAACATTTTCCACTGATCAAGATGCATGGCAAGTTGGCCACCTTCAAAATTGGATATATTTGTTTCAACAATGCATTTCAAATCACTAATCTCTTTGTGAGAACTAAGAACACTCACCTTATCGACAGGCGTGTCTACTGTTGATTGTCGGCCATCTTTGGTCGGAACTTCTGATGACGTTTCCGGTTTGGGGGTTCCCCTCCTCGGCGAAAATCCCGATGTTTGTTATTGGATGAGTAGTCTCCCTTCCACTGATATTTGGAGGACGTGTACTGCGGCTTGGCGACTTTCGAACCCAGCTTGTTTGTTTCGGCGACATCCTTCATATCCTTCTGGAGATCGTCTCCAAAAAGAATAGCAGTGACAGGATGGTCATAATTGCACAGAGCTTTATATTCCTGGTGCAGGGCAGGTCTCATAAATTCTCTCCTCCTCAGGGATAAGTCGTACTGGACCGTACCTAACATAGCCATGGCATCGGTTAGATGCACAATGAGCATATCCATGTCCATTTCATCAGGTTTTGTCTTTGAATAAAGTTCATTCAGACAATATGACAGGTTTGCACCTACAGATTCACATGTTTTTTGGACGTTCTGCAAGCGAATGTCTTGGCGCTTATGATTGGGCGACAATGTCTTCCAAATTGGTCCATTTACACGAGGGGTTCGTATGAACTCTGTGTTTCCTGGGCGGATATATTTGTTCATTTTATCCTTTAGGATTTTCTGATCAAGACGTTTGTCCCAGCGTTCCACACTTGCCACATTGGCATTTACATCTGGTCCAGTCTGAACGCTTTCAAGTTCCTGGTCAAGTTCTGCAAGAACGTCAGATTTACTCTTGCTGGTTTTACAGTGATATCATCAGGGCGAGTTCGAGATTTTACGAGCGCTTCGACGTCGTCACTTTAATCGAAACTCCCTTCACTGTACTCTTCACTTGCACTGTCGGGAAAGTCAGTGTCATATTTGGCATGTTTATTTGGTCAATTGTGACTGTCATTTACAGTTCGCTTTCGTGTGTCACTGCACGATGGTTGTGGGTCACGAGCTTGTTTCCAAGCTGTGCTCATGTCACTGACCGAACATGCAACCTTGTCTAGTTGTTCGCCAAATGCCGCCTGCATTGTCTTTAGTGCTTGGACAATTTCATTTGTTTGCGAAGAGGAGGCATCTCTAGCAGGTTTCTCACATTTGTAAGTGACTGTTTTGCTTGACTGGGCTCAATTGTAGAGGCCTCATCACTGCCAATGTCCTCATTGAGGAGATTGTCATTCAAATCAAGATCGTCAGCCATCATGGCGTCCAAGTAGCCGACCTCGTGGTACGACCAATCTGCAAATTCTGGTTGTTACCAGTAATTAACAGCCAAAACTACCTCCGTGAGGTGTTTTGAAAGAAGCTACAATCACCTTGTGGCCAAGATGTTGTTGGGTTAATGTAATGCCTCCTACGGGCCTTCCTTTCACCTTTTACGTCCGCTTCTTTCAATTTATTGCATTTCTCAATCCCTTCCGCTCTAACCTCATTCTAAGAGTTATCTCCCTTCTATATTCAGCTTTCCGTTTCCGCTCAAAAACACGTTTTCTGTCAGCCATTACTACTCGGCTCCACATTCTCTCACCGGCGCAAACTAATGGTTGCAAAGGTTTTTTACCGTTTCTATAATACTGCATGGAAATGAAAGCTGGGAAGTAAAAACGTTTGAAGTGGACAAACATCGTTTTTATTGTGTCAGCATAGTAAAAAACCTGCATCCTATCGTCTGTGTCGGCGAAATACAACGTGAGTTTTTCAAACATAACAATGACAATTATTGCCAATCTGTGAAATTTTATGAACTGTGAATCTACCTACAATGTCTTCTCGTACAAAGAAGTTAACGGACAAAGGTTATGAATTTTTTGAAGATAAAGTTAGGGATTATCTCTACAAATTTAACAGGCAAGCCGCCTTACTTGACAGTGTACTAGTTGACTCTATTCCTCAAGGAGATAATGCTGAACACCTCCAGGATTTTCGTAGAGATATTGAAAGACATTATAATTTATTCAAGGAAGTTTGCTCAGAGTTTGTCACCTACCTACAACGCGTGGGAACCGAGGAAAGTATTAAATTGGAAGTTTCATGCAATAACAGAGCAGATTCTATGCTAAACAAAGTTCAAGTTGTTGTCAAGGAAATTAACGACAGACGGCGGTCTGTTCCCTCAGATCCCGGCAACTGGGACGCTGTTTCAGTTGATCGAAACACTGCATGTACAACTTCAAGTTCTCTTTTGATAAGGCAACGAGCAAAGGCAGAGGCAGCTAGGGTTAGACTAAAGTTTGCGGAGAAAGAGGCTGAGCTATTGAAGAAAGGCACAGATATAGAGAGCTCAATCAAGTTACTTACGTCACAACGAGAACTCGACGAAGCAGAGGCAGAGCTCATCGTCATTGAAGAGGTCACCTGTACAGATCACATCACAAGTACACCTTGTAGAAACCAAGTGACCAACACCAATGAAAAACAGACGTATGAGAGACCACCCAAATGGATTGATACAGAGCACAGAACAATAAGTGATCCTACTGTACCTATTAAAACAGGTAATCAAGAAACCGAGCCATTAAATGCTTCAGCTCCACCCTTTGTGCCATCCACCAACACACAGACAAACATCTGTACAGAATTATCCAACTTTCTTGTAAAACGGGATTTGCACATATCACGACTTCACAAATTCAGTGATAAACCTGAACATTTCTCTGTGTGGAAGAGTAGTTTTGTTGACATCATGCGTGACCTTAATGCAGCCCCAAGAGAGGAAATAGATCTTCTACTGAAATGGCTTGGACCGAAATCAAGCATTCAAGCTACGAATATCTATGCATCACATTCTCATGACTCCTATCATGCTCTACAGAAAATCTGGCAACGACTGGAAGAGATGTATGCATGTCCAGAACTAATTGAATCTTCCCTGAAAAACAAACTCTGTAGCTTTCCGAAAATCAGCAATCAGGATCCGAACATGGTCTATGAGCTGGCTGACCTGGCTGCAGAGATCAAGTCGTTAAAGGACAACACAAGGTACTCTACCCTCCTAGCCTACTACGACTCATCGGCAGGAGTTCCACCCATCATCAACAAACTTCCTCATTCTCTTCAGGAAAAGTGGACTAACGAGGCAGCGTCATACAAAGATAGGTACTGTGTCCCTTACCCACCTTTTTCTGTCTTCACGGATTTCCTAAACAGACAGGCAAGAATCAGGAACGATCCAAGCTTCATGTATGATCAACAGCCCACAACTCAAACCATGCGAATGAAAACATCTGACGGTTATCGGTCAAGCAACTTGAGATTTTCATCAAAGAAGACAGAAGTCAACAACGATTCCACAAACACTCAAGCACCTAGATACTGTCCGTTCCACAATACAGTAGAGGGTCATACCTTAAACTACTGCAGAGGCTTCCGTCGTCTACCGCTCCGTGAACGAAGAGACTTTTTACTCAAGTACAAGAACTGCACCAAATGTTGCATGACAGACAAACATTCTTCCAAGGAGTGCAAGGTGAAATTCTCATGTTACTTCTGTGGGAGTGAGACCCACTCTACAGCCATGCACGCCAGTTCAGATGGAGATTCTAAGCCGGACAAGTCTACCCCTTCACCTAAGAAGCACGGAGGGGAGAGTTCCTCTACAGTGAGGTCTACTGCTACAACAACTTGTACCCAGGTATGTGAAGGCAGTGTCAGCGGCAAATCCTGTGCAAAAACTCTTCTCGTAAGAGTGTTTCGTGAGAACCACCCCGAACACTCTATCCTCACTTATGCTGTTCTGGATGACCAGAGCAACAGATCGCTTGCTCGTAGTGACTTTTTCGACAAGTTTAACGAAGATGGTGATCCCATGGAGTATTCCCTCTCATCATGTAATGGTTGTGTAACCATGTCTTGAAGACAAGCGGCAGGTTATGTCATTCAGGCCTTGGACCAGTCTGCCACACTTAACCTCCCTCCTCTCATAGAATGCAACATGATCCCGAACATGCGAAATGAGATCCCTACTCCAGAAGCTGCAAGACACCACCCTCACTTAAGAGAAATTGCAGACTACATCACACCTATAGACCAAAATGCTGATGTTCTACTGCTCATAGGCCGCGACCTACTCAGCGCTCACCATGTGCTGGATCAGCGTACAGGCCCACAAGAAGCCCCATTTGCTCAGAAGCTCAGGTTAGGCTGGGCAATAATAGGTGAAGTCTGTCTCGGAAAGGTACACCGTCCAGATACTGTTACAGTGAACAAGGTACAGGTGCTTGGTGACGGTCGCCCAACAATTATGGAACCATGCCCCAACAACTTCCATGTCAGCCATTGCTCCAAACCCATTGATACCGATGCCTTATTCCAGAGGACAAGTGAGGATGAAAACGTTGCCATGTCTGTCGAAGACAAAGACTTTATCAAACTCATGAATTCCCAGTTTGTCAGGTCTGACGAAGGCTATTGGACTGCTCCACTTCCCTTTCGTACCAACCGACACCCTCTTCCATTCAAAAGACCACAAGCAGTACAAAGAGCCAACCTATTACACTCAGGTCTAATGAAAGATAACGCAAAGAAGGATCACAAGGTTGCTTTCATGTCTAAGATCATCGAAAGGGGACACGCTGAAGTAGCTCCACTAGTTGACAAGGGCAAGGAGTGCTGGTACTTGCCACTCTTCGGCGTTTACAATGACAAGAAGCCAGGTCAAATCCGTGGCGTTTTTGACTCTTCCGCAACTTTCAAGGGAGTCTCCTTGAACAGTGTCCTCATGACTGGCCCTGATCTAACCAACAGTCTATTAGGTGTACTCCTCAGGTTTCGGATGGAAGCTGTAGCTGTGACTGCCGACATTGAACAGATGTTCTACTGCTTCAAGGTCCAGGAACGCCACCGGGACTACCTCCGTTTCCTCTGGTACCGCAACAACGATCCAAGTCAGGACATCACTGAGTATAGAATGACAGCACATGTCTTCGGGAACTCCCCGTCTCCAGCCGTTGCCACATACGGTCTCAGGAGATCGGTAGAGTCTGCGAACCCAACAGTCAAACAATTTGTTGAAAGGGACTTTTACGTCGATGATGCACTAGTCTCAACCCCTACAGAGAACGATGCTATTAACCTAATACAGTCGACCCAGTCTGCCCTCAAGGTCGGTGGAAACATAAGGCTCCATAAGATTACCTCAAATCGACAAGCAGTCTTGGACTCATTTGACAGCTTTGACATCGCCAAAGATATGAAGGATTTGGACTTAAATGTTGACAAACCCCCTCCTCAGCGAAGCCTCGGTCTCTACTGGAATATTGCAGAAGATACATTTACTTTTCAAGTCAGCAGTGAAAGAAAACCATTCACTAGAAGAGGAGTACTGTCAACCATTAACAGTCTCTATGACCCACTTGGTATAGTGGCCCCCGTCGTTGTCAAAGGAAAACTTCTTCTCAGAGGGTTAATGTCTACAACGGCAGGATGGGACGAACAATTACCTGTTCAATATCTTCCACAGTGGCAGAAGTGGTGCGACTCCCTGAAGGGCCTTGAAAAAGTCATGATCCCTCGACCCTATTCAGACTCATCATTCTCGGCATCTCCAAATAAGACTGTACACATCTTCTGCGACGCTTCAAAGGAAGCTATCAGCGCTGTTGCTTTCATCAAAATTGACAGCGTAAGTGGCCCAAGCAATGTCAGCTTTGTTTTGGGCAAGACCAGAGTGGCCCCTCAACATGGACATACCATTCCAAGGTTAGAACTGTGTGCGGCGGTTCTATCTGTGGATGTGGCTGATATACTTGTGAAACAACTCAATCTCCACAGAGACAGTTTCAACTTCTACTCCGACAGCAAAGTCGTCCTTGGTTACATACACAATGAGAAGAGACGCTTTCACGTGTATGTTGCCAATCGTACAGATCGGATACGACGAGTGTCTCAGCCCTCTCAATGGCGGCATGTACCAACAGACGTCAACCCAGCAGATGAAGCCACAAGACTGTCTTCCACATGGCACTACCAAAACAGCCTATGGTTGACCGGACCTGAATTCTTACGCAGTGACGAGACAGTGAACACACATGACATGTTTCCTCTCATTGATCCAGATTGTGACAAGGAACTGAAGCCAGACGTTCATTCTGCCAAAACTGCAGTGAGTCACTCACCCCAGGGAACACTGTTCTCTGATCGTTTCGCCAGATTTTCAAGCTAGAGCAGACTTATCAAGACTTTCTCCCACCTGAAACACATCGCAAGAGCCTACGCCAAATCAAGCGACTCACGTGACGGCTGGCACCTATGCAAGGAGTCCGGAACCACTACAGCTTTAAGGAACTCCGAAGTATTTATCCTTAAAGTTGTTCAGAATGAATCATATGAAGAGGAAATTACAGCTCTACAACAAGGCTTGCCTCTTCCAGCAAAGAGCTCCATACTTCCACTATCGCCTACTCTTGATCAACTGGGACTACTGAGAGTTGGTGGACGCCTGACACACAGCAAGCTTTCCACCGTTGAGGCACACCCGATCATTATTCCTAAGAAGCACCACATTGCTCTCCTCCTCATCCGACACTTTCACCAGAGAGTGAGACACCAAGGCAGACATATGACAGAGGGAGCAGTGAGGTCTGCCGGCTTCTGGATTGTCGGTGGGAAGAGACTTGTATCATCTACCATTAGCCAGTGTGTGACATGCCGAAGACTCAGGGGAAAGTTTGAAACTCAAAAAATGTCTGACCTTCCAGCGGACCGCCTTGCTCCTTCTCCTCCTTTCACCTACGTTGGCCTGGACACCTTCGGTCCATGGGAAGTTATCACTCGACGTACTCGTGGCGGAAGTGTCAACAACAAACGCTGGGCCGTATTGTTCACCTGCTTAGTGATCCGTGCAGTCCACATCGAACTCATCGAAGAGATGTCCAGCTCCTCATTCATTAACTGCCTCCGACGCTTCATTGCCATCAGAGGTGAGGTCAAACAGTTTCGTTCCGACCGAGGAACAAACTTCATTGGCGCTATGGACTCTCTCAACATCACCACGATCAAAGCAGAAGACGACCAGATCCACAACTTTCTCACTGACAATGCCATAACATGGGTGCTCAACACGCCTCACTCCTCACACATGGGGGGCGCCTGGGAGCGTATGATTGGGACAGCTCGCAGGATACTGGATGCAAGGTTTCTAAAGACTGGTCGTCTCACACATGAGGTGCTCTTAACTCTGATGTCTGAAGTGACCGCCATCATTAATGCACTTCCGCTGACTTCCATATCCACAGACCCTGAAGATCCTTCAATACTCTCGCCAGCAATGATATTGACGCACAAGACAAAACATGCCCCAAGTTTCGACTTTGAGGAATACTCATCAGATGTGGGAATATTGTGCAAGGCCCAGTGGAGACAGGTCCAACACCTCGCAGAGCAGTTTTGGCATAAGTGGAGGGTGCAATATCTCCACACCTTGCAGTCAAGAACCAAGTGGGAAGTTCCGACTACCAGCATCAAAGTGGGTGAAGTTGTCCTTGTTAAGGACAATACATGTTCCCGGAATGAGTGGCCGATAGGTGTAGTTGTATCGGTTTACCCCAGTGAAGATGGCCTTGTGAGAAAGGCCTCAGTACGCATCTGGAAGGATGGCAGGTGCACTTCTTACATTCGCCCAGTGGTGAATCTCGTCCGTCTCCTGTAAGACAGACACCAAGGTCCTAATGAAGCCCAATGAGATTAACTCTGCCACGAACTTAAACTTCGATCATAAACTCTAAATAACATGAACTTTAACAATCATGAACACTATCTCATCAACGTGTGGTTTTCAATCGACATTATCCGATGATGACTTCCCTCTGATCATGTCTCACTTATGAACTTTCTATACTCATTTAATAACATTCTTAATTTTTTCAACTTGCGTGTTTACATATTTCATCAGCCGTGGTGATTTCTGACAGAAATCAGGAGGGGAGTGTAATGCCTCCTACGGGCCTTCCTTTCACCTTTTACGTCCGCTTCTTTCAATTTATTGCATTTCTCAATCCCTTCCGCTTTAACCTCATTCTAAGAGTTATCTCCCTTCTATATTCAGCTTTCCGTTTCCGCTCAAAAACACGTTTTCTGTCAGCCATTACTACTCGGCTCCACATTCTCTCACCGGCGCAAACTAATGGTTGCAAAGGTTTTTTACCGTTTCTATAATACTGCATGGAAATGAAAGCTGGGAAGTAAAAACGTTTGAAGTGGACAAACATCGTTTTTATTGTGTCAGCATAGTTAAGATTAATTGAAGCAAACGCGTCGTTTGCTAAACAACCGTGATCAGCGCTAACTTCAAGCGTCTTGATGTTAGCGCGCGCTGCGTCACACTGAAGATCAACTGCGCGCGCACCATCTCACGTGATTACGTAGTGACGTAGACTTTAACGAGATAGAATTTGCCCTGGCGTACCTACCAGGCACTTGGATTTGAAAACAAGGATGGGCCTAAACTACCATAAGTTAAAATGGAGAGCATTTGAGGAAGGGCCCTTTTTGCTATAATTGACATACCAATTTAGCCTTAATGGCAGAACAAGGCCTCTTCTTTAGGAGAAAGGAAAAAGACAATCATGGTGAATAAAGTGATAATATTCATCTGAATTGTGAGGGAAGAAGAAAACGGACAGTGTGTCAACCTAACTTTATCTTAAAATTGTTTTCTACACTGCTCTAAGTCAAAATCAGTCTATCGATTAATAGACCTCTAAAATTTCCTCTGAATTGAGCTTCAGCCCTAGCTGAAAATCAATTTTGCGTATACAGTCCGAGCGATAGGTAAATAGGTATAAAATGTAAATTGAAATAATTTCATATACGGTGTTAAGATAAATGTCATCATTACTTTACATTGAAAACCATAAAAAAATGACTTGACTAAATAATTCATTACAACACTTCAATATACATTTTATGAAATATACATTAGATTACGTTTATTGTTAAGAGTTGTATTTTGTAAAGACGCCTTAACATCATTTGATGCCATAAAGAGTTACCTCCTTTATTCTAAACTATTCATAGTATCAGTAACAGCTGGGAAGCGAGAGAGATTTACGACTTCTGTTCAAATCTGTCCTTCTCGAATCAATAACGCCTCTTACAAAATTTCAAATGCCAAAAGCAAATTGAAACTCGCAGTTAAAACAGAGAGATGTACATATTACTTCAGTCTTGTCGCTTAATTTTCTCCATTAGACAAAATTATCACTCTCTCCAAACAAAGGTAGCTCCGTCATAATATATGGTTGACTAATTTTACATTAATTTTACATTTTTTATAAACCAGGAGCTGATGTTACCAAAAACGATGAAGTGTAACCCAGACAGAAACAAGACTAGCAGGTATAGATCTAGCAGTTTGGACTAGCTCGCCTTGCCTACGCCATGATCAAAGCTACGCGCTGCTGAACTTTGCTGTAGGGCAAACTGACCGAGGTTCAGACACTACCTGAGGTCGCCCGAACTTCGGACACTTTTTACTAGTAGCTGACGCAATAATACGTGCAATGTCGGCAATATATTTGTTTTGAAATATGAATTTTTAGCATGTTAATTTATTCATTTCATCAAATAGACAATTGATTGTAGGTAGTATAGGCCTATCTAATCGACGTTTTGCTATGATGTACAAATAAAAGATCCATGTAAGGAATTGGCAAAATATTTGTTTCAACGTAAATGTTGACTATCAGGTTTGGAAATATAGGAAGCGCCAAAACATTTTAAACTGTATTCATAAACAAAGATGAACAACCAAACAGTTAAATTGTGCTGAATATTGGTATAAAGGGGATTTTTAAGTAAATGTTGAGATATTGATAATATGTCAAAATGACCTTGCTTCGGACAGTTTTGACCATGGTTTGGACACTTTTTATATTTCATTTATACGGACTTGTAATGCTGTAATTCAACCAACAAAAATTCTGGAAACATGCAATAACATACAACTTACATATTTCACAAAGTGATCAAATTTTAAAACCTACGGTTAAGCCAGTACGGCATTTTGGCGTCAAATGCCTACGAAACTGATTGTGACGTCATAATTTTGTAACGACGCATGAGGCAGTTTTGGGAGAATTTAACATCGGAAAGCATGCTCTGTACAGATGACAAATCAATTCATGTTTCCGATACCTTGATATTATTGTACATGAACTACTCAATGCACGTATTGGAATGTCTGAGACCATTTTGATAAATATTTTAAGCTAAGGGTGCATGCGAGAAGATCATGTGCAACTGTCCGAAGTTAGGTCAGAACTGTCCGAACCTCGGGCGATTTCATATTGGCAATCAAAACCGTTATTTTCGTTATTATGATATTTTACGAAAAATTCTGCATTTTAAGATAGAAATCCAAAATAAATATTACTTTTTGACAATTTGGTTTTCTCATATTTACATCATTCAAATTATCTTTTACAATGCAGAGCTTCAAAACATTTGAATACTTGAATAGTTATAGATATTGTAATATGACTGTTTAATATTAAAGTTAAAGAGCGAACTCTGTTTTTGTATTTTTGTATGTAAAGGACTTTGCGACTGTTTTATTTCTGTAAGAGGTGAGTTGAGGTCTCACCTAATGTGAATCCCTGGCATAATTTACATTACAAACAGTGTATTGATAATACCAGACAGTGACATTTGTAACAGCGGGATCTTACAATATTCTTGTTTAATTTGAGACCGAAATCAACAAAAATAAAGCACATTAAAAAATATTTTAAAAGCCTGATAACAAAATTATTAAACTAGCCCAAGACCATAGTGACAGTGACTCAAACATTGTGACATCAAAACGGTTGGCCTTTGTGATGTCATACCATAGGAACGGCATTCAAAAGAAGGCGGCCGCATGAAACAAAGCAGCAAACTTTGACTTAATTATAATAAGCCAGTTGAAAATATTAACATTCTTGAAGAAAAATAAATGATATTAACATTTATTTGTGATATCTATCCGTAGACACAATCTAAAAAATGACAAAGACAACTGTCAAATTGAAGTACAGCACGAATTTTTAAGAAACTGGATAATTAAATCTTGAGACAGGCCAGATCTAGTTTACATGTTGTATCACTTAGCAGTGATTCATCTTAGCTAATTTGCGGGTATTCATTGTCATTCAACATCAAATTTTTCAAATTGACATATCAGAATCAAGAATACAACACAGTTATGTTGCAATAACTGATAAAAATAATGATTTTTCGTATTTGTTTACACTGTGACACACGCATGATGGCATAGCGTCCAGCATCAGTCTGTCCATCTGTCTGTCTATAAACGTTTCACTATTTAGTCTTCTACTCCAGAATCATTGGCTCAGAAATCTGAAATTGTTGTACTCCTTGACTAATGAGCTTTCTAATTCATAGATTTGATGACCCTGTGACCCCTAATTGGGGCCACAGGGACTGTGCCCAAAAAACTTATTTTCATTTTCTTCTCCAGAAGCATTGACACTTTGTGCACTCCTTAGCTGATAGGTATTCTAATTTATAGATCTGTGACCCTGTGACCCCTGATAAATGTAACTGGTTCTGTGCCCTAGAAACCTATTTTTATCTTTTTATCAAGAAGCAAAATGTTGATATAGCTAAAACCTTGTGTAGAGATTCCTCACCTCTTGGGGATTATGGTTTGTAGATTTTGTGATTCTTTAGCCCCTCAATGGTGACCCTGTAACCATTTGTAAAAATCATTTTAGATGGCCTGATGCGCTACAAAGCCAATGGGTCTATTTTTTATGGCATGGTGTCCATCCTTATATCAGTTAACTTTTCACTTATCAACTTTTTAGACCTGAAAGGCTTGATTGGCTTATGACATTGCATCACTTTTAACATCTCCACAATTTCTGCACCCCAAAACCTTAAATTTTGTAGGGTTGACAGACATTGGAAAGACTGCACCTCACTAAGTAGCCCAACTAACACAGGACAAGCATAACGAAACCTGAAAAGCCAGGGGTTTTGTTGTTAATTTGGTAAAGGTGGACACCATAGGTGGGTGTTTACCTTAGTCTTGAACATCAACAATTCAAAGAATGATGAGCTACAGAGCCCAAGGCTTTAATTCTTTTATCCGTTGCAAGTGTATATAACCTCCCTGCTGGATTGTTTGCAGGTTTTTTCAGAGAGGAGGAAACTGTAAAATTCTAACAATTACGTCACATGGGCATACCTCATGTAAAGTTGTTCTCTACTTTATCATAATGTTTTTTTAATCAAAAATCAAAATATTTCTACAAATGATATATTTTCCTTACTAAATATTGTCATTATTTCTTTTTCATTATTCTAATAGTTTTCTCAAGTAGATTTTATATCCACTTGTTGATGAATAAAATGAAAAAAATCACAGGTCAAGACTTTGTACTAAATTTTCTAAATCAGATTATATTGTCAATAACCAAAAAAAATTATTAGGGTGCATGACTGGGATTTCGTTCCAGCAGGCAAGCACTTGTTTCTATATTTCTCACTGAACGATGCAATTTACTTTCGTGTTGATAATTTACCAAATAATGTATCAATCGTTAAAAAATTTACACCCAATTTTAGGAAATCAATTACCTTTCTATGTTCCAAACATGAGTATTAAACATCACTTATTTCTTATTTTTGAACGTCCATCTTTCATTGTAATCGTAAAGAGAATTGATGAGCTCGTTATAACTGCAAGTAGGTACGCCGATCAGTGATCACAGAGTTTACCATTCAAATCTATTGTTCTGTAACTAAGTTGATGACCGTGTTTTGCTTGTGATCAGGTTGTAAGTTTAATGAATACAGGTGTTCATCTAACTTCCTCACCTATAAACAAGTTCTAAGTTTTAAATAGTTGTTTCTCATAGTGAAGCTGATTTGTAAAATATCTTGACTTTTGGACCAAGAGAATTTACAAATGTTTTTGTCGAAGCTGTGGATCGCAGTGGGATTTCCTCAGGCTTCTGTCACCTACCGCATTTAGACAACTTTTGTTTATCTGGAAGTGTTATTAATATTGTACCAATGATATCAACAAAAGTACCTCTATTATTTTAACATGTGCTTGATATATTTTTTCAAATGTTTTGGACGCTGTTTGGTGTTGATTTTAATGGTTGAATGGTAAGTCAGTAACCTACGAAGCTCCAGAAGGGACATGGTAAAAAAAAATTTTTTAACGTACGTACGTAATACTATCAAGTACGTACGTGATAATATTACGTACGTACGTAGTAAAATACCACGTACGTACGTAATGTTATTACGTATGTACGTAATAACTAAATTTGAATGTTGTAAGCTTAGGAGCTGTCGATAGAAAGCGCTAGTAAGCAGAAACTTATTTGAGTCAACTCAGTTCTGTCATGGATTCAGAAAATGTTTATTTTGATTGATAATTAAGAGGTCAGATAAGAAATGACATATAATATACGCAGTCACCACACAGCGTGTGAAGCAAGTGACAAACACAAACCACGTGGTAGGTAAATGTTGAACACAGCCTCACTAAGCTGCTATGAACATTTAATTTCTTATCTTGCAATCTCATTAGAAGGCGATTGAGTAGCAGTGGTCTTTTTGCAAAACCTTTAAGTACTCTATCTATCAATAATCTTGGATATATATACAAGAAATAGAGCGTGGCTCGGTTTAACTTTTTTGGAGTTATCTCCCGTTGTACGGTTATTGCACTTCAAGACGTAAAGAATGTTCATGAGACAGACTTTGGACATAAACAAAGGCATCTTATTTTCTTCAGCAAACAGTATACAACAAGAGTTTTTAGTGAAAGTTATTCAAACTCAAGCTAGTAACTAGCCTTCTAAGCGGTCATGGGCAAGAATTGATGTATCGACAATTCTTGAATAGCCGGCAACATTAACAAAATGTCGCCTAAAATAAATTATGTCTAATCAGCTATGTAATCACTTGTTAATTTCTCTTTCTTTAAAATACATCTGACCTAAAAGAATATTTGAAAAAAGACGTTTTGTAACAAAATAACAATATCTATTGAAACACTCACTTTGTTAAATGTCCAATACGAAAATAACATATACCGTAGATCCTTGAATAATTATCAAGCGCTTATTAATTTCAACCACCAATTTGACTTTTAAGAGGCAGGCAAAATAATGAAAAAACATCATCATCATCGCGAATTTTATATTGAAACACTAAAATAGACTCTCTTACCGTTCTCAAAATATGTATATATTATAAAAAGCCAGAAAACATAGAAATAGGTGTTTTTCACAATGCTCAAGCAAACCCAGCAAGGCAAGGCAGGCGATTATTCATTTTAACGAGACCTTAGACCCGGCCTATACTGAAAGCAGGCGATTATTGACGACAGGCGATTATTCAAGGATTTACGGTATGTCGTAATTGAAGAACCGGCAACGTTGATTTGAAGGATGGTGTAAGCATCACCTTAACTAAACCTTCACTTTTCATCACCATATAATATTTTTTATCGAGTCATTGCATTTTTTGTATTGATTTTAGCAGAGAAATATTGAGCAAAATGAAGGGCACATAAATATTATAAGCTTTCAGTAAAAACTAGAATTTGTATAGATAAGTATATTTTGATTTGTTCGAAAATGACCTAATAAAAGTGACTTCACGTTGTGAAATCAAAAAGAAAAAATATTTTTTCGCCAGGGGACAACAAATGTATTCACATGCGAGCAACAGTAGTCAATCACACTATCACATCCAAGGAAGGAAACTCTTCATTTAAAAGAAACTATTTTTATTTCGTAGTATGTCTTCAAGGATGATAAGTAAATAAACGGGTTTATCTTTAAAAAATAACATCATTTAGACAGATATAATACAGTCAAATATTTGTTGTTACAAAAAATATTGTAAATTTATTTGTTTGCATCACACTATAAGTGAAAATTTAGTGTCCCCCTTCCACCGAACTGCGACCGATATGCGACTGTCCCCGATCGACGTGATCACGTCGATCGCAGCCATCGCAGACTTTTTAGCGACTAATTTTCAACAATTCAGCGTTTGCGTTTCCACCAAATTACTTGTACGATTCCACTGCGACAAAAAAGTAATCACATATCCTTCTAGTAGCGAGCACATTGAGACAGAGTTGCGTTTGTTATGACAGGTCGGATAGATCGTAAGTAGGTCCCCAGACAATCACACAACCGTATTGGCGATTATTCATGCAAGTGAGTAGGACCAAGCTCAGATTAAAGCCACAGTTTCAGAGATCAGCATGCGACCTAGTTACGATCGACTGGCGTCCGTTGCGATGCTTGGTGAGATCGAGTGAGACCATATTACGACATTTGCGAGTCATGTACGACTCAGGTACGACCATGGCGACATTTCACACGACTGCATTGAGATAAATGCGACCTCATTACAACTTTTTGTAAGACCTGTCGTTCAGAAGTATAAAAATTACTGCGAGCAGCTGCATTCATGCCTTTCTGAGTCCAACTGGCATGCCGATAGGACCTGCAGAATTTGAAAGATGAAATGGTCCTAATTGCTGGTTTGCTTTAACAAGTCATAAGACATCATCAAAAAAGAAAGAGAAGAAGGCGTCGACGCCATGCAATGTGGGTACGAGAGTGGCTCACCTCTTTGGAGAGACAAGAACACAGTCAGTACTACCATCTTGTCCAAAAATTGAAGCAGGAAGATCCACATTTGTTTCAGAACAACATGAGACACCAGTCGAGCTGTTCGACGAAATTTTGGAGAGAGTAGGCCATCGCATTGTAGGTGAAGTCAGCAACTACAGAGCCTCTTGCAAAGGGAAAAGTAGCGCGATCACTATGCGAGTTTACACGATCGAGTTGAGAGTACAAGCGACTGACATGCGACATTACCAAGACCCCATTGAGACTAATACGACCCCATTGCGACAAAATTGGCGAGCAGTACATTAGTCGCATCGATCGCAAAACTTGTGCGATTTTTGAAAACAGACAATCGAAATCGCAAACCCCTCTGCGACAATGTGCGATCCATGGCGAGTGAGAGAGATACATTTAGCGATCATGGGGACCTTCCCAAGACTCCAGTTCGATGTCATTGGGAGTGAATGAGAGTGTGCACGACCGGGGGTAAAAATCGGTCGCAGTGAGGTCGTATGCTCGGTGGAATGGGGGTATAAGTTTCACTGTTAGTTTACTTATAGTGTAATGATTGCTGCTAAAAATTAGCTAATTTAAGGGCACATGTAGTCACATAAGCTTCGTATTGTTGCAGAAAAATACTTATCATTCTTTTCAGTTGACTCGCAAATTATGATTTCACTAAAGCAACTACTGTAAAATCATAATATTTCGCGGGGGTTTAATTTTCGCGCTTTTCGCGCAAAGCCATAATGCGCGAATAATAAAACATCGCGAAATATTATGGTCATGAACGTGAAGAAAACCAATAACAGACAAATAATTTGGTTGACACATTTTATTACTCACAGTATTGTATGGTTCGTTCACTAATGACGAGTCACTAATTAGGGCTCTCACAAGCGCGTACGCCGATATACACGTTGTTTGTTGTGCAAACACAGTCGTCACAATAATCTGGCCTGGCGGAATCCACTCTTGATAGTCAATATGCGTGTCCACATGTTTTGATTGCGGTACGTTTGAGCTTCAATTCGGTGTGTATTGCGGTACAGGACCCTTGATTCGGTATATTTTCGGTATTAGATTTCTTAGAACGAGATCTCGAGAAGTCACATCATTCGAACACTAATGTTCGTAGTTAAAGATCAAACTAAACCGTTCCAAATGCTTACTTCCGGGAAAACTTGGCGACAGGTATCGTTACCACTGCAAAACTTGAATACGTTTATAATGACAATAAATACAAAAATTGTGATCATTGACTTTTTGAATACATATTATTGTTTTTTATAAGTTAATTACTACTAGTTTCACTGTAATCTTTGCTGCAAGGTGCATGTAGATTTGCTCGGTAAATTTTTGTTACTGCTAAGTCGATGTGCGCGAAAATTAAACCCCGCGAATCAGTCATTTTTTAAGTTTGCGCGAAAATAACACCCCTCGAAAATAAATGATTTTACAGTATTCTAAACATTATTAAACGTCGAATTTTCTACATTTGTTTCTACAAAAAAAGGAAAGTGTCAACTGTCAAGTCCACATATATTACGACTAAATTTGTAATGGTGGTGATTTCATACCAAAAATGATTATTGTAAATCCTTGTGTCAAAACTTTTATACGAGAAAAGATTAGTACATTGTATAATACATTGGCATCAATAAACAATTTACAAATTTAATTGGATTTCACTCAAACTAAATGAACAAAGTATTAATCATGTGGAGAAATGAGAAAGCTATTCGACTGTTGAATTGAATCCTCAAGGACATTTTGTTGAGTTTATTATCTTCACTTTCAATATCACACTCAGTCTGATTAAAATCGACCGTGTTCCGAGGAATAAAAGTTACAAAATGTTCACTTCCCCAAGATTCGAACTCGATATGTCTAGGCCATCCTCTGCTGCCTTCAGACCGTCGTGCAGAGGATGGCCTAGACTTATCGAGTTCGAATCTTGGGGAAGTGAACATTTTGTAACTTTTATTATTCGGAACACGGTCAATTTTAATCAGACTGATATCACAATTTACGCATTTTCAAGTCGTATTACAATTTCAACTCAAAAGATTCGACAAAGCATCTTTCCAGGGTCTCAGAACAGTTTGTCCATCACTACACATACGCCCATCACTCAATTTATCTTCAAACGGGATCTTCTCAGAAGTAGAATCCCTCTCCATGTTTAGATGTACTTCCTCCTTACATGCTAAAGTACCACGTACGCACGTGTTATTATCGCGTACGTACGTGTTATTATCACGTACGTACGTATTAGCTTACTACGTACGTACGTGTTATCATTACGTACGTACGTGATATTTATTACGTACGTACGTGATGATGTCACGTACGTACGTAATAATAACACGTACGTACGTAAAAAAAATTTTTTTTACCATGTCCCTTCTGGAGCTTCGTAGTAACCAACCTCGTTGACGTTGTGCATGAATTGAAACACCTAGGCACATGCGATGTAATCCCTTTACGCTTTGCGTTTTGGGATCACAATTTGCACCTGCCTAAGTGTTCAAATTTGGTTGGTAACCTTTACTAATCAAATCAAGAAATCTAGAAATCACTTTCATCTTGTAAAAAATCCATTTAAAACTAAAGTAAGCATACATCTTTGCAACGGCGTGGTAGAATTTATGTTAATTCGGTCTAGAATAGTCGTAAAATACTATCCAACATAAGCTTGGCACTGCATCGGGGACAAAGTCACAAGATGTCTGCGCTGATAATCAGACCATATTTTGTTTTTCATTTTCGCAATATTTTCGTGGTATTTGGCCAAAATAATCTGATTTGATGTTGAAAGTGTAATTCTTTATGATCCTTTTTAATTTTAAGGATGCCATTACACATCTTATTTATATAATACAATTTTTTTACATGGTCCCCTTTTCATACTGTGCAATCTCCAAAGAGACACCCGCGATTTTGTTTGAAAACAAATTTTCAGTTTTTCGAAAATTTTGAACATGAAGATATCTACAGTTGTATTCATACAAAATAAGGTCTGATGATTCATCTTGCAGACACCTTGTGCACATGTGCATGTGCTCATGAATTATGGTGCAAACACTTCAATGAGAAATGCTGAAGATATCTCATCCACCTTAATTCTAAAATTGGAAATTGTTAAGCTCTGGCCATGTGCAACCATATTATCTGTAATAGCTTCGATGGGCTTCCTGACCTTTGGTTATCGTCCAAGGAGCTGCAACCCCCCTTAAACTCAGTTGACCATTTTGAAACAATAGAATCTTGAGGGGCTTCTTTCCAATACACATTGGTCATACTGTGAGAAACTTGATAACCACACAAAGCTCAGTTTTAGAACTTTTCATGATTATATTGAGGGGACCTGCGTTCAACAGACTCTAAGTAAGTTATAGTTACCAACCTCGTTGTCGGCGTGCATGAATTGGAACACCTAGGCACGTGCGAATTACATCGCACGTGATTAGGTGTTTCAATTCATGCACGCCGACAACGAGGTTGGTAACTGACTTACCATTCAACCATCAAAATCAATTTCAAATAGCAAAGAAGACATTTTAAGAATAATTATCAAGTACATGCTAAAATAATAGAGGTACTTTTGTTCATATTTTATATATCTATATTTTATTCTTCAGGTTGATGACCCAGCTAAGAGCAAGAAATAACTCTCCATGCTGCTTCGGATTCATCAGTGTTTGTAGAACTAATTTTAAATAAAGCTGAATAACAATGATTGGGATGTTTTAACGGTCTCGATGAGTTAGTGTGGTTGTGTCAGATGTGTCTGTTCATTCAGTTGTGCCCTAACTTTTAATTATTGATGGATTCATTCTAACATTTAAGATTTGTGTTCAGATGTCTTAAACAATAAAGATTTGAGTAATTCAATCAATGAGCCTAGCCTTCCATCACTTGTATCCCCCTTCATAGATTCCAAGAATAAAGGGAACTCATTATCTCTTACTTTCATGTAAGTTAAAGTTAGCTGCTACCTTTTACAAAATGTCTGCCTCATTTATGATATTTACCTTGTGTAAAAGTAAGAAAATTGAGGCTATCTAATTCTCCTGGGATACTATTTTCTTAATAGAGAATCTCTGCACCTAGAATCTTCACTATGATACCAATCTCTATGATTGGGATATAAATTTTTGTAAGCATATCTTTTCAACCCTTGCACAATGAGTTTTCGAATTTAGACTTTAATGGAATATGGCCAGAATATGCATACATGCTTATATTCGTTCTACGCAAAAGTTCGCAGTATATATTGCAAAAATACAGCAGACTGTAATATGTGTAAGCTCCTGTCAGGAAATGGCATAAAACTATGGATAGACACATATGATACATGTATAACTAAAAGAAATACAAAATTGGATAAAAAAATTTTTTTATTCCCTATCCACTGGCGACTGCTAATAAGTGTAAACCTTTGTTAGGTATGTGAAAGATATGGATATCACACAAGATACATCATGCCCAACCAAAACATGATCCTCATCTTTTCTAACGAATTGCAAAGGTTTGTCTTGTTTATTCAAAGTAATAAGCAAATACTTGAGAGTGAGTTAATGGTCCAATTACACAAGTGTTTCTATTCATAATAAATCAACGCAAGATTTAAAGATCTACACACTGCCATGAATGATGAGCTCAAATGAAATTTGATCCTGTGATTCAACTTGAAAGTAAAACTTGGTTTGGCATTTTCCTTATTTCTAAGTCTTATGATATCGGTTTTGTGCCACAATCTTTGAGATTTTGGAAGCAAGTGTATGCTTTGTATAGAACCAATATCATTGAAAAGCAAAACGCTTTTGATAACATCCTTTTGATATCACAAACGCAAGGTCATATCATTGAACCTCGTATCTCGTATAGAGTTTTGTCAAGAATTAGAAAAAGAAAGAGTCGACACGAACTTACGAAATGGATTAACACCACGAAGGATAGGCTTGTTATTGTTTTTACGGCACCAAAGCGAGACATATTCTATGACTGCCGGTAATTTCCATGAAAGACTTCATATATATGATTTTTACACAGCAGCTGCCGACAAATTGGGGTTTACGGAAAAGACTATGATTTTTGACAATAGCTATTGGTAAATGCCATGAAATTTGGTTTTAGGAACTATAGCAATTGGTAATTTCCATGGAAGTGAGGTTTTGGATTAAAGATATGATTTTTAAACAGTATCTATTGGTAAATTTCCATGAGAGAGCGGTTAAGGAACAAAGATACGAATTTTTACAGTAACTGTCGGTAATATGCATGAGAGTAAGGTTTAGTATCAAATATGTGATGTTTACACAGTAACTGTCGGTAATATGCATGAATGTAAGGTTTAGTTTCGAATATATGATTTTTACACAGTAACTGTCGGTAATATGCATGAATGTAAGGTTTAGTATCAAATATGTGATTTTTTCACAGTAACTGTCGGTAATATGCATGAACGTAAAGTTTAGTATCAAATATGTGATTTTTTCACAGTAACTGTCGGTAATATGCATGAACGTAAAGTTTAGTATCAAATATGTGATTTTTTCACAGTAACTGTCGGTAATATGCATGAACGTAAAGTTTAGTATCAAATATGTGATTTTTACACAGTAACTGTCGATAATATGCATGAATATTAGGCTCAGGAACAAATATTTGATTTTGACACAGTTACTGTCTGTAATTTCTAAGAAAGTAAGTTTCAGGAACAAGATTTAATTTTTACACAGTAACTGTCGGTGATACCAAGGATTTGTATGTAGGTCTATACACGTCCTTGGTGATACCTATGAAGTTAAGGTTTAGGATCAAATATGTGATTTTTACACAGTAACTATCGGTAATATGCATGGGAGTAAGGTTTAGTATCAAATATATGATTTTTACACAGTAACTGTCGGTAATATGCATGGGAGTAAGGTTTAGAACCAAATATATGATTTTTACACAGTAACTATCGGTAATATGCATGGGAGTAAGGTTTAGAACCAAATATATGATTTTTACACAGTAACTATCGGTAATATGCATGGGAGTAAGGTTTAGAAACAAATATATGATTTTTACACAGTTACTCTCTGTAATATACATGAGAGAAAGGTTTAGTATCAAATATATGATTTTTACACAGTTACTGTCGGTTAATTGTATGAAAGTAAGGTTTAGGATCAAAGATACGATTGTACACAGGAACTGTCTTAAACTTCCATAAAGAAAAGGATTAGCAACAAATGAAGGAAAGATATTTTTAAGCAGTAACTATCTGTAATTATTAAGGAATATATATGTAGGTTGTTTTTTTACAAAGTAATGATCGATAAATTCTGTGATTTATTACAAGGTTAGCCATGGTAAATGACTGTCTCTGCTCACTCATGTAGGTGAGACATCGAGGATTGAATGAGCGCCTTGATATTAGAAGCATTAGGAAAACGGTGCACTCGTCACAGCGCTACTTCAAAAAGCCATGTTTTAACTTTCAAGTTACTTTCAGAAATTTGAAATCACGATAGTGATAAAATCTGAATAAATTTAGATCGACAGTTCTACATTATATTATTACAGCTGATGCAACATTGGCCTGTTTGAGAGGTCGTCCCATTGACATATCCTGAGATAAAGAAGGAATTTCGATTAAAGCAATCTTACGAAGAAGGCAAAGCGTTGCCAGGCTTCCAAATGCGAGTATTGTAAACTTTGAAATTTGACTGAGTTGACCTCACGAACGAGCTTCTCACGTATTTGAAAGCAGTCGTTTGTGACGTAATAAAATAGGTTAACATGAGGTCTCTGAAAACGGACGTCCAACTTGTTCCATTTCTACCGTATCTTTAGCAAGAATGATTGAGGTATAGATACATTGACTAAGATCCTCTAAATAAGCGCGTACACCTTGCTCTCGCTCGGGTAAATACAACCATCGTGAAATTCATTACCTTTTTATAAAAAACCGTATTACACATTTGTTTAATATTCAATTAAACATCGCCACGACATCTTAGGACAAGACACGATGTTATTAAGGCACCAATATTAGGATTAAGAGAGAAACATTGCTTGTATTTATTCAGCTTAAAAGTAGGTACGGACATAACCAGAGATTGGAGCCCTGCAAATCGGACACTCGGTGACAGTCATTGAACAAGATACACAACAGACCAGATGACCACAGGGCATAAAGGTCACCCGAACATAGTTTTCCATACAGATTTTACACAGAAACTGGTCCTTCAACTTAAAATTTTCATTTCTTAGTTTGTCCTTAATCACTTTTTGTTTCTCTTGGTCTTCATTTATTCCGTTCCTCATGGAAGCAACTGTTTGTTCTTCGCTGTTAATGTCAGTTGCTCGTCTGACGTCACTTCCGGAGGAGCGTGATGCGATCAATCTCTGAAGAGGAGACACCATTGGATTTGTGACATTACTTCTTGAAGATGACGTCACTGGTTTGGCTGCGAGGTCATTTCCTTGACCCTGCGCAGCTATCAATCTTTGCAGTGGCGACACAGCAGATGGTTGCGCGTTTTCAACAGGAAGTTGATCTTCAAGCTCCATCAACATGGATGCCAGTTCCTCGGCGGGCGGAAAGTTGTCAGGTCTCTCCCTCACACACCTCTCTACCGTCTGCTTCACCATCTGCTCCGGGTATCCCATCTGAAGCACCGCCTGCACCGGCTCTGACGTCATCCGCGCTGATACAGGGTCCCCCGGGGTCGTCTGCGGAATGGAAGGTGTCGTATGCGTCTCTAATGACATCACATTAGATGAGGTAGTTGTTGGAGGTGAGCAGAGAGGAACATGTTCCTCATGACGAAATCTAGAAAAAAGGAAATTTGGCACTTAGACATGTTTGTTCAGTAGTCAGTAACATTATTTACTACATAAAAGAGCCAAATTAATATTTATCATAAGAAGCCATGCATTGATGAATTATCGTCAACAGTGATGTGAAATACGTCACATTTGTTTAACATTTCGTTCTATAAAGAGAGATCGCAGTTTGAAGCAAGCTGTAACTCGGACCTCAATTTCACGTCTAGAAATAGAACGATGCACACTCGAGTCTTATATACTACGACATAATGATTTATATATCATCCTCTATATAGCTAAATTTAATGCTAAAAGGTTTCAATGTAACTGTATCATAGGTTGTTACTTCAAATCCTAACGTCAGCTGTCATCTTATCCGTAATGATTACAGATAAGGTCAGAGGTTGGATAGGGACGTGCATGGTCGAAAGTGACAGTCTAGAAAACAGCTTGTCAAGATGATAAAGCAACTTATTACAATGATAGGTGCTTGATTGTCGACTCAAGATGTCCTCTTGACTCTGCTTTCGACAAACCACGTCTTTGTAGGGGTCAGGTCGATATATAAGACAGCATTGCTTGGATTGAATCTATAAACATTGTCCACAGTACAAGGTCATATAAATTTTTTCAGTTTTTATTTTGGTCAGTGTATATGTTTTACAATAGTTCCTTGTAAGTAGTTAAGTAGTACATTGACTGATTTTAGCATTATTTCAGGATATCTTGTCACCTTGTCCTTTCTTCTTAAAGCCTTAAATTGGGCAGTAGCAAGTTTTTTTAAAGACGTTTTAAAGTGTTTAGTTTTTTAAAGTGATCTCATGAAAATAAAAGGTTCCAATTGCAAGACAAAGTTTTAAAATCAAAATAAGCAGTATTAAAACAAGCCTGTCATAATCGATTAAGATATGTGAATCCATTTCTCTACCTCAGATGACTGAAGGTGTTCACACAAAAATGGCCACCGGTGGTTTTAGCTCGACACTGGATTATTTCATCTGTTACTACGAATAAATGGGTTAAAGAGCCTCTCCGTGATTTTCATAACATATTATTTACCTTTGATACGAACCTAAATGTCAAATGTGGTGATATAATATCAAAACATCTTAACTTTTCATGTCCAAAAGACATATATATGACAGATACTGGTTTTCCATGAAAATCT
This sequence comes from Phorcus lineatus, assembly GCA_921293015.1. NCBI lineage: Eukaryota > Metazoa > Mollusca > Gastropoda > Trochida > Trochidae > Phorcus > Phorcus lineatus. The sequence goes on along the minus strand of OV121088.1, from coordinate 23,252,288 downwards.
AAAAACAGCCTTGTAAATGCACAGAGGTGTAGATATTACGTCCAATATACATGGATGCTAGTTATATAACCTAACAAACACTATCAACTCCTAACTGCCCTCCTGGCTGTTTTAGATAAGTCTTCCAAATTACGTTTGACTATTTGACGCGCGCCACTGTCCGGTTTTCGATCTTAATTGCGACGTTCTACCTTCATATTGTCACTGTAAAAAACCCAACAAGCTTTAAAATGTGTCTTTTTGGTAACAGTCGATACTTCGCGATCAAATGACACCACTGATTAAGTATGGCATATATGACTCCAACAACTCACGGAGTGGCTCTTTAAGTATTGAGACGTTTTGACCCTCTAAAGCTAATACTTTTGGAATACATTGTTCATTGGGGAACATTTGAAATATAAATCTTTCTAAACCAGCTGATGCCCCTTTAAAGAACGACGGGAATTCGTGAGGCACGTAAATCTAACGAGAAGGGGCTTGTATTCTTCGTTATTGATAGACATTTTTTCAATAAGTATTCAATTAGTAATGTCAATATTCAAGGCCATATCTCTCTGCACTTGTATTTCTAAGTATTATGTTGTCAAACATAACCGAAGAGACATCGCAATTTCCAAGCATAAGCATAAAATATACTTATATAAGGGAGGTCACTCTTTCATGTTTGGCTTCAATTCAAACCTAGTTGGCATAACGCCTGCTTCAGTTTTAAAGTACACATTAACATTGGATACGGATTTAGCATTTACTCACTGATGAATGACTATAACATTCTTCATTCATCACCTTTATCCAAACTATTATAGATAATCGATCTCGATTACGCCAGTTATTTCTCTCACGCACCAGTCTAATTACGTTCATCTAATGAATAGAACAATTGCACGTAACAAAACGTACATAAGCATAATATTAACACATACACAAGAAGGCATCATTTGCCTTCTATAACAAATTAATATTATGTATTCCATTATTACAAGGGTCTTTATTTATCTCACAATTGTTGGTTGGTGCTTTTCTAGAGAAGCTAATGCTATTGACCTTTATAGTATGTCACATTTCATATCCTTATATCAAACTAATATCATAACAATATAATGTTATCGGTACTCTGTTTACAAAGTTCACTTGTATTCGGCCTCGACGCTAACGTCAGGATAAATATCAGATGAACTTCCTGCTAACACCTCATGAGAGATACTCATTTAATCATAATGTTCCAATGTCCGTCTTCAGCTTATTTTTACACAACAAATGAAAGTAAGCACCACCCAGAGTTTCGTCTATAGATTATAACATGGTTCACATAATGATTTAATACTGAACATCATTGAGATGGTCCCTAACTTCGTGTAGATTATATTATATATGATATGACAAAAAGTATGGACCTATGGGGTGCCATGTTTAGTAAGCTTACTAAATTGAAGTAAGCTTACTAAATCGAAGGAATTAATGATGATAAATGATTTAGTAAGCTTATAACATGACTTAGTAAGCTTAGTAAACAGCGATCAAAGTCTCACTTGGCATCCCATATGGATCTTTTCTTCAGGCGACACCAAGGACATTTACACTATGTGCATATATAAACACTGTCACTCTGTTAATTCGTTAGACGTGGGTAAAAAATTATATACCTTTCAAATTTGAATGTCCCAATGTGGTGTCACTTTCAGCCTGTCTATCGTTAACGATGAATGCAAATTATGTGCAAAATATGACTTAAAAACATAACTTTTTTTTTAAATAACCAAAACTCTTAAGATGGTGGTTTTATACAAACCTGATTTCAATCGGATATGATTGAAGAAGTTGACACATAACCCTAACCTTATCGAACATAGTTTCAAAATGACTTGGACCTTACGAAAGATAATTTAGACAAAACTTCATTCAAATCGAAAGCAACCTTACGAGGTGGGTATTCGACTTTAACGGTTAAAACACATCCCTATTCTTGAACAAATCGACTTACTCATTTGGTTTCTGATGATGATCTCGTTCCCCAAGTAGATCTTGGACAACTTCCGGTCCAAGACACAGTTGAACATATTTGCATTGTGGGAAACATCTGGCGTGTTCAATCCAGGGATCGTCATCAACCTGCCAGTTAAAGAGTTTACCTGCACAATATGCGCATTTCACTCTGTCCTGTTTCCACTGCTATATTTTCATCCTCTCTACACGGCTGTGAATACATCATATGTTTAAATCCCAGCTGTGCTTGCTACGTGCGAGGGGAATCTCCTACTCGTTCATTCACGGTACGGGAATTCTAAGCTTGAGTATTTTCATTCCTTTTGAGGTGTGCGACCACCGGCAATTAGTTAAGAGCTACAGTTGACGTTATTTCATTTCTGAAATATATAAATATGTCAACCGAAGGTAGGTTTGTAAAATTTTCTCTTATTGAATAAATGTTGTTGTTGTTGGATCAGTTTGTGTTCATTAGCACTCGATCTCTGTTTTGGATCCATGTTTGTATGCACTGCGTTCTGATTGGCTGGATCCTTAAGCTGTTGAGCTGTGTTTCGATCCGTTGGTGGTGTACAGACTGGGGGGTAGAGTAAGCTTTGGAGGGGGTGAGGTTTCGGCAGGAGGGGGTGTTTCAGTAGATACGGGAGTGGGTTGTTGGTGGATTATTTCAGGTACGGGTTCAGGTGGAGTTGGAATGGGGGGGGTCTTGATCCATAAATGTGAAGGAGTAGTGGGATAAGTTGGAGTGGTTGCTTGGAGTAGTGGATCGGGGTCGGGCCGGCGAGGGGGTAGAGGCTACCCTAGGACGTTTATTGGTGGGTAAATTGGAGAGAGTGGGGTCGAGGATGTTGCTATGAGCAGAAGGTTGGGGTTGTGGGTTTACAGTGGGCGGTGTTTGGATAGTTGTAGATGGTGGTTGATTACTGGGGGGGGGGGGGGGGGGTTTACTTGGGGGTAGTGGATTGGAGGGGGTATATCATTAGGAGCGGGTTGGTGAGGAGGTGGATGGGATATTTGAGGTTTTGTCTTACGTTTTGGTTGAGTGAGATCAAAGTATATAGTGAGTACAATCCTGTTTGTGAAGTAATCCGTGTCTGAATTAAATCCGGAAACTCTGTATTCAATTCTTTTATTCCGTGAAATATTACATTTCATTGGATTATTATAATACAATAGAATATAACCGGATGGTTTTGTGGTGTCTAATCTAACAATTTGTACGCATTCAAAAACATATTATGGAAGGAGAATGTACATAGTAATCTATAACAGAGACACAGAGTTTAGATATATAAGTTACATATTTCTTATTCTCATGGCGTTGGCAAGAAATTTACCAAAGTTACATAGTTGGGTAGTATTTTTCAATGTAAATAATTGTACCAATTTATAGACAGAAGGGTTTTTCCAATAACAATGCTTAATATATTTATGTCTTATTTCCTTATATTTTGAACATTGAAGGATAAACACGGCAGTTAGCTTCCCAGCTATATAGCCCATTTAGCTGGTAAGCTGGCGAGAGGGCTTGTCTCAGTGAGTCATCACTATGCTGCTGCTGCTGTGCTATATATAACCCGTAACTAGGCAAAACAATATGGCGGTTTTGTAGGATACTCTCTCTCTTATAGCCAAATAAACTGAAAATAAAGGCCTTTTAAGAACTTTATTCTCAAGTTACTGGTTGTATCTGATTTGTAAACATAAAGGCTACAACCTGACAGTTGTTTAGATAAACTATTTGCCTCTTGCTGACACATGTCAACAGATTATCTTAACCTTTCAACTTTGAGACATTGTTTAGAATTCCTCAACTTTAGGAGGCAATTACTTTCAGGAAAGAGTTTTCCTTATCAGAACATTTACACTATTAGACTTGTTGATATATTAGCCATCAGGAAAATAAAACAATTTGTTGGGATCAGTTCTCTTTAGTTAGATACACCAAGGTTAACACGTGGGGGGTTTCTATAAGATTCTCACTCTGTGTGTGATACGAGTATTCATTCTGTGCTTTATTTCTGCTGGCGTTATTGGATTCTTTTCAAGAAAATGGATACATTTGAATAACTGGATATAATCACAATCAAATATGGAATTACTTAGTGAAAAACACAAAGCAAATGTGCAATTGATGTGTAGAATATGTGCAAATAGATGTAAACTGTTGACAGATACCAGAGATCCTAAACTCTGTTCAGATTATAAAGAGGAAATTCTGAATGTCTATGGAATAGATGTGAGCTGTGATAACTCATGTAATTATCCTTTATCATTTTGCAAGTTTTGCTACCGCAGGATAATAAACTTTAAGCACCGAGTTGTTAATCAGGGGCGTGAAACTTCTCAAAATGACAACACAGCAATTGCGAGAGGACAAAAATTGAATTCTGTGTGGGACATTGCAGAATGTAAAGATAACTGTTGGATTTGCAAACAGTTTGACAAGCAAAGTAAAGGAGGTAGGCCAAAGAAATTAAAAAGAAACCAACAGAAAATCGTTCCTTCAAATGTATTTGAAAGGCTTTTTGATGATTCCTGTTGCACCATCCAGGGAGAATTTGAAATTGTCGGGCTTGATGAAGATCAAAAATCTCATTACATTTGTTCGATATGCCAAGAAATCTATTCTCCTAAATGTGTAAAAACAAGATGCAAGCCATGTGAGCATTACTTTTGTTGCTCGTGTTTGACAAATTTATTTCAGACAGGAAACTCACTATCTGCACCTTGCCCTGTTTGCAAAACAAGTGTAACAATCAACGATATTGATCGTGTTGATTGGAAATTTACCTCTCAATTGCTCAGTTTGACTGTAAGATGTCTCTCTTGTTACACCACAGATAAACTGTCAAATATCAGACATCATAACTGTGAAAAAACATGTCAAGTTACAACCGATGCTAGGACACCACCAAGACAAACTGCCAAAAGTTTTAAAGAAGCCCAGACATCCCCTTTTTTATTTCCAAACGATCCAAATCATGTAACAATAGAATCATGTTTGAACCAACCTACGAATGCACCACTTGATAAACTTGAAGAAAAGCTACAGACTTCATTAGTTAAAAGAAAACTACTAACTTCTCCTGATCAAAATGTAATTTATTGTAAAACAAAGGGACAACCATTAGTACTTCAAAAATTAAGAAAACCAAGAAAAACATCTTCACAAGCTTCAAGTCCACTGAAAAGAAAAAGATTGGACTTAAGATATTTGTAACTTATCTCACAAACAAAACCCCTTAAGATACAAAAATAAGTCTTTAAATGTTGTCATGTTTTAGAAATGTTAAGAATTATATTATCTATGGGAGGCATGTTGTTTCATATAATTTACTCAAACATACAACTCACATCTAACTAAAACATGTAAAACTGAATTCTCAAGGGTTCATTTAATCATAAAAGTATTATTTTGTAAAGAAAACATCCCACTGCTGACCACCAGATGTACAAATGTAACAGTATCCCTTCATAACTATCGGCTAGGAATCTACAGTTCTCCCAAGGTGCACTCGCGCGACCCTGCCTTCCCGTGGCACTCTCTCTACAGTTACCTCTCAGCTAAGTTACCACTGTGGAACTGCCGTGTAAAATGAAATTCGTCTTCAATCTCCGTAACACAAAACTTACAAAACCTTTCGTTAACATTTATCTTATTATACCTGCCTGTTTCTATCATTAAACTATGTGATGATAATCTAAATTTAGTTATATAACTCTTATAAATAAAAGGTATACACTTGCGAAGATAGAATTGCAGAGTATTGCTATCTATTAAATTAACATACAAGTTACATTTAGTTGATGAAGATAATTGGCCTCTAACGAACTGAAAAGCGTTATAAAAAATGCGTTGCTTAATAACCAATAAGTAACTGGGATGAAGTTCCTGAGAATACCATATATTTCCAAACCCTATACTTGTAAGAATATACTTGACTTGATATGCCCAATTCTGCACATTACACTTTTCAACATTATCATAGAAATATTCATAACAACCACGCAGAATGCAATTATCTGTAACCAGCAACTTACTCCAATATTTTATAATATTAAACATTCTTATATATCTTAATGGGATCCGACCAAGCTCAGAGTAGACCATAGCATTACACGTGCTTTTCTTAACTGACAACAAACGTTTACAGTACTCCAGGTGTACTTTCTCACAGTTATCTCCCTTGTGAAAGCCCCATACAGCAGAGGCATAACTAACAACACTCCCAATATGACTATCAAACAATGATAATGAAGTCTCAGGGTTTAGATGAAGAGATCTTGATTTGGAATTCACACTGAACGCCGCCTTGCGCCCTTGATCAGACAACTGCTTTTCAGCGACACTAAACTTATTATTGAAATTAAAAACTATACCCAAGTAAGTGAAACGATCAACAACTTCCACTGGTAAACCATTATATAACCAATTTTCATTTCTTTTAGTACGACCACCTTTTCGAAAAATAACTATTTTAGTCTTCTTAATATTAACCTCAAGACTCCAACGATCAGAATAAGAGGAAAGAGAATTTAATAAACCTTGCAGACCTTCAACAGTCTCCGAGAATAATACAAGGTCGTCAGCGTACATGAGTAAAAATAGACTTAGAGATTTACATTCCAAAGGAACACAGCCATCTTCGAGAAAATTCATTTCAAAATCATTAACATATAGCGAAAATAGTATCGGGGACAGAACCTCACCCTGCATCAAACCAAGATTGTTTATGAAAAAGTTACTCTTACAGCCATTGATACATACGCATGTTTTCACATTTAGGTACATAGAATAAATAACTGACATGAGTTTACCTCTTATACCCAGCCTAGATAATTTATACCACAACTTACACCTGTCAATAGAATCAAATGCCCTTTTAAAATCGATGAATGCACAATACAGTCTTTTATTAGAAGCAAAAGTTTTATCAATTAAGGTATATAGTGAAAATATGGCATCAACTGTGCTAAGATTCGGCTGAAAACCGAACTGTGCATCTGTAATAACATCAATATCATTTGCCCATGAAATAAGTCTCTGGTTGATGATGGATGTAAACAATTTAGCAAAGCAACTAACTAGACTTATTCCACGATAATTATTTGGGTCCTTGTCATCCCCTTTTTTAAACACAGGCACTAACACAGCGGAAGACCAGGATTGTGGAAAAAATCCAGTTGACAGTACAGAGTTAAATATCTGGAAAAGCTTATCTATGAAGAGGTGTCCATGTTCAATGAAATATTCATTTAATATACAATCAAGTCCGTGTGATTTTTCTGTTTTCAGCAGGCCGATTGCCTTTCTAATTTCAGACACAGTTATCTCACAATCTAGTTCATCGTATACCGTACTCTCAGAATTACCGAGGTCCTTTGGTCTGTCTCCATTCAAATTTTTACCTTTTGTCATAGTACTGAAATGATTGTAAAATTGCTCTAAAGTCACGTTATTTATCCGGTGCCCTTTCTTTGAAAATGTCTTGAAGAACTGTTTAGGGTTATTTTTTCTCAGAATATCAAGTCTGTTTCCCTCACTGCGCATGTATCTATTCTTACATTTTCTCTCCATTTTCTTATATATACGTTTTTTATTATGCAAAAGAACATGATTCTCAATTGTCTTATATTTGTTAAATAAATAAAGAGCATTTATGTACTCAGTGTAAGCTGAAGAGCGGGCTGTATGGTCTGAATAAGGTGGCTGGGTAGTGCCTTGTCCAGGGAGTTATAGCGATCCATGGCGAAGTGTATCCGATATGTGTACCGGGCGAGAGGGGCGGGAATCGAGTCCGCGTAGCTGGTACTCCGTGAGCTGCAGTTGGCTGTCCTTTCCCAGCGAAGGTCGGGACAGAAGTGAAAATAAATGTTTTGTTATGTATTTCATTTTAACTAAGCGTCAGTGTCACCCAGGTAGGTCTACTAATGCCTACAGTGACGAATGCCTACAGAGAAAAACAGCTACACTGTATGTTGTGATAGTGATGCGCTTACCTGCACATAAGTGAACTCACCCAATTAGTGTTAACGAGCTGAGGGATTAGGGGAGTAGGGGGAAGAACAACTATACATGAATTAAAAAAAGTGAGAAGGAACCGGCTTAATGTATTGTGAATGATGCTTCCATGTGAGAAGGAAATATTTTGCTTTATAATGCATGTAACCGAAGAGGTGGAAGTTGTTGGGTTGGTGTTTAACGTCTGCTTCCACCTCTTGGTGATTTCGCCGACGTGGCTATGTTACTTATTAAATTAGTGGGGGGAATGATAAAAATTAAGTATGGCTATGGTACTTAATTTTTATCATTCCCCCCACTAATTTAATAAGTAACATAGCCACGTCGGCGAAATCACCAAGAGGTGGAAGCAGACGTTAAACACCAACCCAACAACAACAACGAGGTGGAAGCAGACACACTTCTGTCCCGACCTTCGCTGGGAAAGGACAGTCAACACTCAGCTCACAGCTCACGGAGTACCAGCCACGCGGACTCGATTCCCGCCCCTCTCGCCCGGTACACATATCGGATATACCTTACTCGCCATGGATCGCCATATCTCCTTGGACAAGGCATTACCCAGCCACCTTATTCAGACAATACAGCCCGCTCTTCAGTACAGAGTCTCCGGTTTTAACTCCGAAACGGATTATTTCACCAACAGGATTGTCCTCTCTATATACTTTGATCTAAAGCAGGGACCTTATATACATATATAAGGTCCCTGTCTAAAGCAACCAAAACGTAAGACTAAAACTCAAATATCCCATCCTCCTCCTCACCAACCCGCTTTTCACCCACTCGCTCTTTATCCAACACCTCCAATACACCACCCTCAAGTAAACCCCCCAAGTAATCAACAACAACCTACAACTATTCCAACACCCCCAACTGTAAACCCACAACCCCAACCTTCCGCTCATATCAACATCCTCGACCCTACCCCCTCCAATCTTCCCACCAACAAACGCCCTAGAGTAGCCTCTACCCCCTCCCCAGCCTGACCCCGATCTACTACTCCAAGCAACCACTCCAATCTATCCCATTATTCCTTCACATTCATGGATCAAGATCCCCCCATCCCAACCCCACCTGAACCCATACCTGAAATAATCCACCAACCACCCACCCCCGTACCCACTGAAATAACCCCCCCTGCCGAAACCTCACCCCCTCCTAAGCTTACCCTACCCCCTCCCCCCCCCCCCCCCCCCCCCCAGTCCGTACCCCACCAGCGGATCCAAATACAGCTCAACAACCTAAGGATCCAGCCAATCAGAACAGAGTGCATCAAAACACGGCTCCAAAACAGAGATTTAGTGCTACTGAAACACCAACTCATGGTTTTCGATCCGAAAACATCGACCACACTGCACGGACTGAACGGGGATCAATAAACCCACAAGCTAACTCACAGCACAACTCCGCCCGCTTTCAAGCCCTCATGGATACTGTCAACACGCACGAGCCTAACGAACTACTGGCAATCAGAAATATTAATTCACAGAACTACTACGTTCTACCACTTGTCCAACAAACGGGTGACTTTGCTCTCCTTACAAAACCATTTCGCACGGACGTTAAACTGGGAAGAATCCCCATTAAAACTTGTGCTCACCTACTGGACCAAATGGAAGAACTTAACTTACCCATCCTCTTCCAACAAAAGGCACTAGCTCGCTTTCTCCTCTACATCAACCCAAGACGCCTACCATCTCATATCATTTCTAAAGCCTCCTACATAATGTTTTTGAAACTATAACTTATAAAGACATCCACAACCCTACCCCCCACCACTTCTTTATATTTTTTATAGGTTTTCTCCCCTTTATCTTTGCTGTTTAATCAGCACCCCACCCACCCCTTTTATTATTTTTTCTTTATCATTTTTTGTTAAGTCCTCCTTTACCTGTGGGGCCCCTGACCTCCCCGGGGGGGTCGCTTTTTCGTGCCGCCTTGTGCTGCTGCTTTCGGGGGCCTGCCTAAGGAGGACTACACCATGCTGACCCGGCTATGTCGGTTCACGAAGTATCACTCTACTACTTCACTACTACCCTCCCTCCCCCCCACCCCTTGCCCCCCCCCTCCCCCACCGCCACTACCCACCCCCACTTCCCGTCCCCCCTCTAAGTAATTTCATTCCCCTTGGCTATGTTACTTAATTTTTATTATCCCCCCCTACTAATTTTATAAGTAACATAGCCACGTCGGCGAAATCACCAATCGGTGGAAGCAGACGTTAAACTCCAATCCAACAACAACAACAGAGGTGGAAGCAGACGCTTAAACCCCAAGCCAACGACAAGTCCTCTTCGCTAAACATGGCAAATCCAAAGAAAGTCGAATACTACACATCGCAGAAAGGAGGACAGCAGATACTACAGATACCGGCTGAACAACAGACGTTTATGTCGGATCACTTATAATCTCAGCGTCGATGTTAACAATGGATTGGAGGATGGCCGGATCGACACTCTTCGAATTTTTTAGAGAATTTTTCAGAATATTGTTGATAAATTCAAAAAGAAAAAAAAGTGACATCTACTATGTGGATATCGTATGTTGTTTTGCATGCTAACGAATTGGCATGTTCTCACTTCGCCTACTTCGTCCTGTGTTAAAACAACATGTTATTGTATGTTGACCACGGGGTTACGCAACGATAAACTAGCCTCACCCTTTAGATTTGAAGATGACATCTCCATAGAGATGTTGTCACATATTTACATTGAATTAGTAAGAGTGGTAGGGCATATAGTATCTATATATTTGAAGGTATAATATGACATAGGCATAGGCATGGTTTTCAGATAGCTGGTATAGTTCAGTTGTTTTTTTCGCTGCAGAGCTCCAGATAAGCTGCGTATTTGCGTATTTTACTCAGAAGAAATTAAAATACGTAAGAAAATTAAATTGTCTGCGTAATGAAAATCACTAAAAATCTATGTTTACGCTTCTCAAAAATTAGCAATGCGTATTTACCCATTACATAAAAAATATAATGCGTATCGTGTCATTAACAAATATCAAAATATTTACGTGAAAATCTCAACTTTAAGTCACTGGTAATTACAGCAGTCTTTGAAATTACATCGTAAACATCTACTCCGAGCAATGCTTTGTGCAAAGCTTCTTCGCTTACTACTCCGAACACCATTTAGAATCGCTCCAATTCATATAACTGATCTGATAATTCCCAGTTGTGTTAGGAGTTTAACATGTTTTATGCAACATTGGGCCTTTGAATGTGCACACGAAACTAGCATGATTACTTTATTTTCCCAACGGCGTTTCGTCAGTGTTGGATTGTGCAGAATTTAGGGCTCGAAAAAGGTTTAGCTAGGACCAGCACATAGAAATAGTCATTTGACATATTTTTAAATTTAGAACGTATTTTGAATATATATCTGGTATAGTTGTAGAATGTAATGATGGCATTTTTTATGAAGATGGTGCAAGAAAAAAAAAGAGAGTTGCTGGTAAAAAAGAAATAAATCCGGTCAGGGATATTCGCAAGCGTGTTTAGATTAATTTATTATTGGTAACAATTACATATCCATGCCGACTCAGTTAATAAAAATACTCTGACGTTTTGCCGTACAAGCTTTCAATCAGTTGCCTTTGAAAAGAAATTTAGTCATTTTGCATACGCCTAATATGTTCTGTTATTACTGATCATTTACAAACCGAAAGTAGGCTTTTCCCATATCTCATTAAAGAAAATGTTTAACGGAGGTTGATGAAACTTAATGTTCAGAATTTGGTTATGGAAATAAGGTTAACACGTGAATATAACTTGTCTTTGCTTTATGTTTGATTAGAACTTAATAACATGTTTAAGTTTTTTTACGTATGGAATGAATACTCACATTTCGAAAAATTGGTGGGTATCAAAAAGTATGAATACCCATTTGATATTTGAAATACCCACTCAGATCTAAAAATCTGGGTATCATACCCACAGCCAAAAGCTTATCTGGAGCTCTGATTCGCTCCTCGAAATATTTTTAACATTAAGAAACCACGTATAGAAAATTTAAACACGTACATAGAGTCCGATGGGGATGTCTGTCAACCTGTGGAGGATCGGGGGTTTCATGCCTGCCAAGGATTTAGAACAGATTGATAATGTTGCAAGTCTAGATTTGACTACATATGAAAGTAAGAGCTCAAAAACTAGACTACTATGACTGAATCAGACTGAAGGAATGGTAATAGTTCTTGAACGAAAAAGCGAAGCCGCGATGCGAAATAGCGAAGATGCGATGCAAAATAGCGAAGCAAAAGTATTTCGTGTCTTCGCTACTTCGAATCGAATCTTCGCTTTTTTCGCTATTTCGCCCTAGGTTGGGATAACACGAAATGGCTAAGACGCGAATGGCAGAAATACGGATAACAAAGGGTCTACAACTTTGATTTCTCACATCAGGGACATCAAGACAAGTTGCACAGCCACAGATACAGTACTATCGGAGTCTAAATGATATTTTGTTTTTTTAACGTTTTTCCTTGTGTGTACCTTGAATGTTATCGAAAGGTGTATTTCCTTACAAATATTACCAACTCGTTCTTCAATTATACCGTGTCAAGTGCGAAAAAATGCGTAAGAAAAAGCTGATGTTCATTTGTCATATAAAAAACATAACAATTACTCAGACAAGTATGATACATTTCTCGTCTTGGTAAGTTTGTTATGTTTCAAAAAGTATTTTGAACTTTTGAAATCGACCAAGAAGACCAAAGCTGCTTTGGATTCTACGTCTGCCGGAGTGGCTCGAATTTACATGACGTCACAAACATACATCCAAGTACATCGAAGTTCGGATATTTTCTTGCATAACGACATTTCATTGGCTGAAACATAACAGGTGAACTTAGCTACCAATATCAAGCCGATCCAGCTGTACGAAGCATTTGACCTGAAAGAGATCGGAGCTGAGTCGATGTCCGCTGATTTAGCAGATGCATCTGATTGTTGGGGTGGTTCCTCCATTCATCCATTTGGCTTCCTGCTCCGCTCTTCAAGCGTATTGGTTCATATTTATTTAATTATTTTTATTATATATTTATTGCGATGTACATCCATGTGTAAATTTTTTATTGCACTGAGATACTTACATACTTATCTCTGTATTCCAGGCATTGTGGTGGTGGTGGTGGTGGTGATGATGATGATGATGATATATAGACGTCTCCGCACAAATCAGACAGGAGGTAAGTCTGCAGTTTATGTTCTTAAACAGTATCCCCGTTTCAGATAATTAAAGTGATAGCATGAAAATGAAAGTAAATGTTTCCCTTTGCAAACAATGTTTCTTATTCAAAAGAAGCAGTTTTAAAACGAACTTTACTTTACGTGACCGGTTAAGCTATGTGTTATGTATCTAAGTTATTTTTGTGAACAGTCCAATACCTGCATTACTATATTCAATAAATTTATTCATATAATTTTTTTAACAGTTACAGTGTACTGAAATATATCTTAAGAAGAAATTTATATCTTTTGTGTTGATATTACTTTAAACGTCAACACTGAACACGATTCATTTCACTCGAGTCTATTAACTTGTGCTAGCGACTAGCAAGTCAAACCTGTTTCGTAATCATCACAATAACATTATGTCTTTATGATGTTTAATTGTTTGTCTCATAATGGCGACGGCCATGATACATGGCCTCAGTCCACAATTAATTTCCAGTGCATTTATCATTAGTTACATGGGTCACTGTTAAGCTACCTGACATTTTGACAATGTAGTTCCATTAGTTCTTGAGTTATTGCAAAAATAGAATTCACATAGCCAGTTCAATATCAGGCCTCAGTCCACAATTACTTTCCAGTGCATTTATCATTAGTTACATGGGTCACTGTTAAGCTACCTGACATTGCGGGACTGGGGGACTTGTTTTGAAGTGAAAATACATACTCTCGACACTACAAAATTGCAGACTAAACTTGGTGTTGACCATGCCGATTTTGAAATATGAATGAAAACTGTCAATATACACTGGCATGCCAGCAAAAGCACATGAAAGTGCCAAAAATATGCACATTCTATGACCCACACCCATTAAAAAATACTCACTCAAAAAATTTAGAAAAATTACAGATGAAACTACCAGTTTTTACCTCTCAATGAAATCCAGAAACATGTGTCTCCAATGTAAACAAACCTAGAAATGATATCCCACAATACACCTCTATTTCATCACTTCCTCCTCTCCCACAACCACTACCGGGTCAAAATTACTGTGACCTGAGGCCACATGTGCTTTCGTACAGGCGCATGCGCATCCACAGGGAGCGCTCATTAGGCATCACTGAGGGGAGTAATCATTGTTTGTTAACAGTCTAACATCTCCCTTTCTTTGAGATCACTTGTAACTATGTGCTCATTTTAGAGTTCATGGAATATTCTTCCTGACAATGAAGAAAACTTGAACAATGAATTTAAAGTCACTGGAATTAATGCTAGGCTATTGTTGTAACCTAATCTTTCGTTTGCATTAAACACTAAACATAGTCATTGAATCTCTGTGGCTTTTTCACAATTCTACCACTGGATGTCTTTGACACTGCTTGACTAGTTGTCGATGTGGGTTGTGGCTGTTCGCAATGGACACCTTGCTCGACACTCACAGACGTGTCAGTGTTGGAGTTCCGTTCACGTGTTATAGGAAGATTGACATTACACTCGGGAGTAATGTCGACACTGCCTGTCGGCACTAACTGTAGATGTCTGCGATTACGCCTGAGATTACCTTTTGGGGTTTTCACCAAATAGGATGTCAGTGTTGGGGCACATCCCTGCACAACACCTGGCACATTCCAGCCCTTCTCCCCATCTATCTGCAGACGAACTTCGTCTCCAGGTTTTAGCTCCGGGAGTGATTTCACACTGTGGTGTCGATCAAAGAACTTCCTTGAAGATTCCTTGTGAAAGTTGTCACTGGATCTCACAGAGTCGAAATCTGGCCATTTAGGCTGCAACACCTTCTCAAGGGTTGGGAGAGTACCACGGGGTTGTCTTCCCATTATCAACTGAGCTGGACTTTTCCCAGTTGACTCTACCGGCGTGCTCCTGTAACTTAACAGAGCTAGGAACGGATCAGTCTGTTTCAACGCATGCTTGGCTATCTTCACTCCTGCTTCAGCCATACCATTAGCTTGAGGAAAGTGAGCCGAGGATGTTGTGTGTTTGAATCCATACTCACTCTTGAATTGTGCAAACACATGAGCTACAAATTGCGGCCCATTATCTGTAACAAGCTCCTCTGGGATACCCCACCGTGAGAAGATGCACTTAAGCTTGCCAATGACGCCCTTTGATGTAGTGTCCTTCAGGTGCACTACTTCCAGATAACGAGAAAAGTAGTCAATCACAACAAGATATTGGTGTCCCTTTTGTACACATAAGTCGGCTGCAACTTTCTGCCAGGGTCGATCAGGCAGCGAAGTTGGCTGTAGAGGTTCTTTTCTTTGTTTTGATTGGTTGGTTTGGCAAAATGCACAGGTATAGATACCTTTTCTTGAATGTGTTGATTGAGATCAGGCCACCAAACACTCATTCCCGCACGTTCACGACATTTTGTCAGTCCCTGGTGTCCCTCATGAATTCTTGTGAGAATGTCACTTCTCATGACCTCAGGCACTACAATCCTGTCTCTGTACAGAAGTATACCTCTGGAAACAGAGAGTTTGCTTCTCACAGGGTAGTATGCTCGTGCTGATATGGGTACATCTCTGAACACAGTAGGCCATCCGTTGCTTGTCAGTGACATGATGAGTTGAAGAGTCTTGTCCTGACTGGTAGCAACCCGAATCTCTTCGAGTTTCTGATCTGAAATAGGTTTGGTTTCAAAGACTGATTAAACAAAGGCTTCAACTTCCTCAACCAGGTTTTGTACTTCAGCTGTACAGGGCTCATCTTTCACTTTCAATGGCGCCCTGGAGAGCATATCTGCCACCACCATGTTCTTCCCCGCTACGTATTCGGCAACTGGGTTGAATCGCATCAAACGCATGAGGAGACGAGTACATCTAATAGGTGCCCTGTCTAAATCTGATTTATTGATCAGGGGTACTAGTGGCTTATGGTCTGTCAGTAGCCTGAATGACTCCAATCCATACAAGTATCTTGCAAACTTCTCGCAAGCCCATACACTCGCTAGGCATTCTTTCTCTATCTGAGAGTACCGGGTCTCCGCAGGGGTTAAGGTCTGTGAACAGAAAGCAACTGGTAAGAGTTTATCACCATGCTGTTGTAGGAGAGTCGCTCCGAGACCATAGCTGCTGGCATCAGCACTCACAACTGTGGGTTTCTCCAGGTCATAGAACTGTAAGACGGGCGGACTAGTTAGCATTTCTTTGACTCTCGAGAATGCTGTCTCTTGGACATGACCCCAGATCCACACTGAATCAGCTTTCAGCAAGTCGCTCATCGGACGAAGAACAGATGACAGGTCTGGCAAAAACCGTCCCAGATAGTTTATCATACCCATGGCTCTTCGAAGTTCTGTTATATTTGTTGGTGCTGGTAGGTCCTTAATAGCCCGAGTTTTGGCTGGATCAGGTTTCACCCCATGTTCACTGATTACATGTCCAAAGTAAGTGATGGATTTCACATTTGTCCCTGTTTAGCTTCATACCCGAGTGTTTAATGCATTCAAAAACCCGTTTCAGTCTGTCATCATGCTCCTTGACAGTTCGGCCCCAGATTAAGACGTCGTCCATGATGGCTTCTGACCCATCGAGTCCTTTGAGAACTTCACACATTTTCCTCTGAAAAATTTCAGGAGCAGATGTTATTCCGAAGGGAACTCGTTTAAAGCAAAAACGACCAACTGGTGTGATGAAAGTTGTTAGGAGACTGCTATCAGGATCCAATGGAATCTGGTGGAATCCGCTTGATGCGTCAAGTTTTGAGAAGAGACGAGCTCAATTTAGTTTTGGAATGACATCCTCAAAGGTTGGGAGAATATATCTTTCACGTTTAACAGCAACATTCAACTTTTTCAAGTCTACACATATCCTGATTTTGTTGTTGCGTTTCATAACTGGAACCATCGGTGCACACCATTCTGTGGGCTGTGTCACTTCCTCAATGATTCCATCTTGAACCATGCGCTTCAAATCGGCTTCTACTTTTGGCAACAGTGGGAATGGCACTCTTCTTGCAGTAGACAAACTATAGGGAACAGCATCTTCCTTCAACACAATTTTGACAGGTTCACATTGTAACAGTCCTATGTCACCGAAAGCATCTGCATGTGTTTCTGTGACATGTGAGAGACAATTATGTGTGACTCGTCCCATTGAGGATGCAACCCCTCTGCTTAGAAGATTGCTTCCATGACCACTGATAACACTCACTCTGAAACTGTATGACATATTGTTGATATATGTATCTGCTGCAAATTCTCCAATGCATGACAGCTTTCCCCCAGGACTATCGAGTTGTCTAACAGCATTACACAGTTTTGGTTTGTGTGGAAGATTATCATATGTATCCTCATAGATCACTGATATGTCCGCACCTGTGTCTATTTTGAACAGGACAGGCTTTCCTCCAATTACTAAGCTGATTTGCCAAGCGTCCGTCTCCTCACATGTAACAGATCCAGTCCTCCGCTTCATAGTCTGTTGGGTCAATCACTTCGTTCACATCATTAGTGCGACAAATATGTTGAAAATGTCCCATTTTGTGGTATGCTTTGGGTGTCCACATTTACCGCAGTTTTGTGTTGAGTTGTTATGTCCTTGCTGCTGGGCATGTGACACACTACTCCTTGATCCACCATGTCTGCGTCCCCTATTGTTATGATGGTTAAATCCTGACGTATAGTTGTTGTGACGTTTTGGCTTGGCCCCTCTAACTTCATCTAGATTAGTTACACCACGGTCAGCACCTTGATTTTTAATCATTTCAGAATTCCGTGACATCTGGATAGCAGTTTTAAGATCCAGTTTAGCTTCCATCTGCAACCTCTGTGCCAAGTCCTGGTCTAGAATCCCAGTGACAATTCGATCACGTATGTATTCGCCCTTTTCGTCACCAAAGTCACAATATTCAGCAAGTTCGTACAAGTGGCGAATAAATGCTTCAACAGATTCACCTGGTTGTTGTGATCTCTTATTGAAACATGCCCTCTCGTGAATCACGTTTCTCTTCGGGATGAAGTGATTGTCGAACTGCTTTAGAACAAACTCAAAGTCTTTCCTTTTATCCTCGTCAGGAAATTGAAACGACTTCATTATATGTTCTGCTTCTCTCCCCATCGCATAGACGAGTGAACTTACTTGTAATTCACCATCTTCGTCTTTGTATTTAGACAACATGAAAAAACGACGGAAACGCTGTTTCCACTCGGGCCACTTTTGCGGTCGCTCGAAGTTAAAATTCTCCGGCGCCTTGAATCCAGACATGACGTGCGAATTTATCACAGTTTATGGCACACATTCACTCACAATGTTCGTTTTGGACATCGGCGTGGCTTGCTACGACGATCCATTCTGACACCATGTTTCGTAATCATCACAATAACATTTTGTCTTCATGATGTTTAATCGTTTGTCTCATAATGGCGACGGCCATGATACATGTGCTTTCGTACAGGCGCATGCGCATCCACAGGGAGCGCTCATTAGGCATCACTGAGGGGAGTAATCATTGTTTGTTAACAGTCTAACAAAACCTACTCAGTGTAGGCGACCGGTCTGGCCAAAGGGAGGTAACTGGTTCGATAATTAGAGCAAGTCAGCTCAACTATTGGCCCACAGTTGACTCTGCTCTTCTACCATACGACAAACAGTGGCGGTTGACTGGCGCACATCGGCCTGGAGACAGCTCTGTGTATCAAAACGTTCAGCAGTGTTTCACAATCTCTACAACGCTCTGATTCTAAACGACAGTAAACGCTTCTGGTCTATTGTGAGATAAAGACCGGTCTCCATCCCTAACAATATTAACACAAATACCTGGACTGAATATTTCCATAATCTATTTAATGGACTCAACATTACATCAGAAGAAAATGACAATTTGTTACAGACTTTGATCAATCTGTCGATGACTATTTAATTGAAACTACATCAGATATCTATGGTCTTGATCGTGATATCTCTTGTGAAGAGATCAGTGCTGTGATTGTTGATATGACAAGTGGTAAGGCACCAGGGTATAGCGGTGTAACTATTGAATTTTAAAAAAATTACCCGAAACTCTGTATTGAATTGTTACAATAACTATTCAATTCAATTTAACAACAGATATCTATCCCGAAGCTTGGTCTAAAGGTGTTATTATACCGATCTTCCATGTAACTACGGGCCAATTCCTTTTTTAGAGGTATCGGACAAGATATTTTCAAAGATTATTTGTATTAGGCTGTTTACTTGGGCCTATCATGATCAAGTTTTAATACTCCAGAACAGTCTGGTTTTAAGTTTCCAAACTACCTATAGTATTTTTGTATAAGACACTATCATGTTGCTATTAGCAGACGATATGGCGATTTTTGACACGGTCTTCTGATATCGTGATATCGTCAATACATTTATCAGTACATTGGTGTACACGTTTCAAGTTCAGGTTCATGGTATATTAACGAAAGGCCTATACATATCAATACCATTTTTCATGGTCCAAGTTGCCTAGTCAGAGTATAATGTTTGTATGGAATGTGACTTCCTAGATATTATAATTCGTACCCAAATATGCGTAAAATTATACAACTGATTTCGTCATGCAATTCAACCCTTTTATAATCTAATATTTTTAATAGTTTAGCTAAATATTTATTTCTAGCATTCAAAAAACAACGTTAAAATTTCTTAATTGTAATTAACTAGCCATTAGTTTTATTTTACGGCGCTTCAGTAATTCTCGTGATATTTTGATGCATGTACTTGTAGAATGGGCCGGTGGCCCTTTACGGAAATAAACACAGTTTCCTAAACCCCAATAATATGTGCGTGACAGGGGTGCATATTTATAGTAATTTACCAAGACCAAAACTTTTTCGTGTATGAAGCTCAAAATTTCAGCACAGTCAACATTTGTGTTTTATGAAGATGAACATGGTTTTGACAGCCTTTCAAATATTGGCGTTGGATGGTACCCAGCCTGAAATCTTCTGTCGTCTTTTTCCCAGACTCTATTCACCACAAATTGTGAGAATAACGTCTTTGTAAGTTTGAGACAAAGATGTGTAAATTTCGTTAGTCAAATTTTACTTGTCTAATGCACTAAAACCTGAAACTTTTGATGATGGTATTTCAGCTGGAGAACTAAGGGGTGTATATTGACACAAAAAACTGATGAGCTACAGAGCTCTGATTTTTTAACGAATGAGCGGTGGAAATGTACAGTAAAAATACGTTTGCCCCGGGTAGCATTTTATGAAGATGTAAAATGAAGAAGACGTTGGCATGTATTGACTAAATGTTTTGTTATAGTAATAATCTTTAGTTTCCTCGTTGGTTGCAAGTATTCATTTTTGTTTTCGTGAAAATGATATTTCTCTATTGCAGTACAGGAAACACCCGAGGGGAGAGCAGGCAGCTCCGAACTTGTTTGTTCGTAAATGTTGAAATGGTATGCAATCGTTCCTTTTTAATGTTATTACAAAGATTATACTGAGATCAACAACGCTTTTGAGTATTCATTTTCACGAAATGTAAATCCTCTCTGTGACCATTTCGCTTACCAAGAAAACGGTGCCCTGACAATGAATAAATAACACGAATGATAACCACAGTTAGAGGTACTAGATAATATTTGTGTTTTTGGAAACAAATCAAAGTGTAAAACTTGTTTGAACCAATTTTATAACTAATTTAAAGCAAATATCATAATCTTGCATCAGCTCTACTCACTTCGCCTCACTTCATGATGTACATCACCCGACCCAGAGGACGACTCTCTCTCACCACTAAGCTCTACCTGACTCCTACCTTATCCTTCTTCCCACGACGCCAGGTCCTTCCTCTGTCATTAGACAAGAATCTCTTCTTCCTACATGTAATCATCCAGTGTGTTATGTATGGTTGAAAAAAATTGTCTTTGTGTATAGTTGGCTTAGAGCTTCAGTATATTAATGAAAACTGCTGAAGAATGATGTTGAAAGATAAAAAATTCAACTCGTGTCGTTTGATATCAAATATAACAACACTTGTTGATTAAAGTAAAACTACCATCGACAGGCCTGTGATATTAGTTACTTCAATAAACTTGTACTGATATATTTGATACCAGAAGACACTTGGATAGGATTATCGATCTATGAATAGTTTTGGACGGTTTTTGGGAGGTTTCTTTATATCTTTTTTCGTAGTTCACATTAGCTAGGTCAGTTTGACAAAAAGAAAAACATTTGGAAAGCTAGCCATCCTGTAAATAAGGCATACATGTGAGCATTATTAGCAATTTACATACATAGTTATAAGACGAGTAATATTGGGTTTTAAAATGGGATTGTTGTTTTCCCCTGTGATTACCTTAGTAATTGTAAAGTTTACATAGATTTGATTCTAAGATTCATACCATTTACTGTAGCAAAGTAATAGTATATATTGAGAATCCATATGTTGATGAGGATAGCTTGAGCTTGATTTTTAAAAATTCAAATCTTGTGAATGTGGAATAATTAACTTAAATCCATTCATTTGTAATTTAGATAACTTTGATTAATAATGGATGGCCGTTTAAATATGTTTTTGAAATGATAGATTAAAATTAAACAAACCTTTATAGAAAGCTACGAGCTTCTAATGTAAATGAACCGTCCCTCTTTTACCATTGTTCCGTTTTAGCATTCGAACATTTTCTTTCTATTGTTGTCCTTATCTATCGTTATCTATTAAGTCTCATTAGCCAGAGTTTCTTTTTATAATTTTACTTAAATTAATACAAAAATGAGTTTTTAAATTATCTCTTAACTTTGTGTTTGATCTAGATCTTGTATCGTACGGTGATTTTGTTAAGCTTCCTTCAGGGAGAAGATATTTATTACCCCGTTTTAAAACAAATTGAGGCAAAACGGGGTAGTAATATCTTTTCCCTACAATACATTTATTCCTTTCAATGTTGTCTGTTAAATGATATATGAATTAATAGAATGTGTATGTTTATGTATCACATGTAAGCTGTGTTGCCTTTCACAAGCTCTATAAGGATACAAAATGCATTTCTTTCGTATTATTATTACTATCATTATTAACAACAATAACAACAACTATATTGGATGTGGAATTAAAGAGACGTCTACATTACCAAGGGAGGTAAATCTTGTATATATGAACTTTAAGTGGTTAGTTTTCGAGTAAATGAAATAAATCTGGATCAAGTTTACATAAGTAAAATTTCATAATTTAGATAAAAAAACAAACATATATTATTTATTAAAACAAGTTTGTTAGTATAAGGTACACAGAAAAAATATTTGCAATAGAATTCTTACACACGGTGGTTAAGAAGTTGAGCTATCGCCTATATGTTGGACTCATTGCCCCCCGCTCCATCGCCTTTCGGTGATTTGTTGTTTGGTATTTCATACCTGAATAAAGCAAAACAATAGTTTTAGTGCTCTAGTTGTCTCAATGTCGAATCGTTGCATGGAACATACAAAAAGTGCGCATGCGTACTATGGATTACATCTTGTCTCTGACAATCATCAGTACCTTAGCTTAACGTACATCAACATCTAAAGTTACCAGTAACACCCTTAATTGCATTCAACTTCATAAAGCGTACAGCACTTTATATCTTTCTTAAAATAACATCAACTTGAACAAATATAGTCTGAACAATGAACATTATAGCTTTAAATGAAACTTACACTTCATGAGAAAATGTTTATCCATTACGAACTTGAGCATAAAGCTTCACAAACATTTCCATTAGTGTCATTCTTGAACATAATTCAAAGTTCAACATACTTAAAACTTGACATACCTATGCTATAATAAGTATTTAGCATTATTCTTTGCATGAAACAATAACAATATGTCCGTATCATACACAACAATGGAAATCTACACTTCATTCAATAAAATGTTTCAAAGTTTACAAAATTTACTTCAAAATGGAGATAATAATGTTGAAAACACTTAAACCTTTATATTTAATATAAGAATCAAGATAGTGACTTCAAAAACTGTTAGAAATTGACAAAACAGCGTTAAAATAACTGAAATTCTGCCAAGAGAAAGATATTCTATGGGTGCTTCAATTACTGTGTACGGTCAGAGTAACCTTTCTGAGTGTATACAAAATTCACTACTTTACGCTAAAATATTTATTTTATGCTGACAAGTATTCACAAATGAACTTAATTACTATCATAATGAAATAGATATAATTAGTTATCGTTTAAAGACCTTTTTCTATAATGACAAAACATGATCAACATTACGGAATACTTTAACCATGGGCGCATCCATTTTGCAAAGGGACATAACTCTTCTTATCATATGCAAAATAACCAGAATATATTGAAAAGTACTGATTAAAATTACTTGCGTCTCATAAATGTTACAAAAATAGTACATGAATATCCTTGAGCATATGTACTTCCAACTTTCATCATGGAAACGTAGCCGCCATAACAAATGTAAACAACACAACATTTCATAATTAGGTGATCGTGTTCTCGTAGCTATTTAAAACTAAGAACGTTTTAGGGTGATGTTTTTTTAAATATAAGTGCTGTACGAAAATTAAGAAAAAAGGAAAAGGCTTTTGATGACTTTTATACGTCATTATGGAAACAATTCGAACGCAGCTCTCGTCATTCGCCGAGTTTTGTTTATATTTCGCTGCCGTGACTTTCGAAAGGCGGCCTCAATCTACATCAGTACAAGTGTATGAAAATAACATTTGAACAATCGGTGAAGTTTAATTTTTTGTACTGGGGATGTTGAGTAAATTACAAAATCATATCTATGATATGAACAAAGATAATTTGTTGTTGATATTAGAATTAGAATTAGAAGGGTGAAAAATTACCAGATGACACCATTTACATTTTAGTCTTTCAACTCTAAATTTCAAAATGATATATACTTTGATTATTTCAACATTTTTTGTAAATGAACTATAAATACAAAGCAAAATAGAGTGAATCAAATAAATTTTATTATTATTTAAACAGAAGGGATTTATAAAATTTAATTTATTCAATCAGATTCAATATCAAATATTGCTTAAATTATTCTCCCTAATCAGGAAATTAAATATAATTTTTTGCAAAGCTTGGAAATTATGTAAAGACCAATTATTCTGTGTGCCAAACTTGACTTTCAAAATTAAGTCAATCATCTCAATGCATTTCCCCCCCCCCCCCCCTTTATTTCGAATAACATAACATTAAGACTGACATACAAAAATATATGGTTTATTCTATTCTTGTAATATGAATCTTATCACATGCATTTATAATCTATATTTTATTAAATTGTCAAAATAGTATTCATTTGAGCAGTATTTTAATGCTGTGACAGAATGATGACGTTTTATGATATTTGGGGTGGAGTGTTTTGAAACAAAAACGCTTTTTTGTACACAGAAGATGTCTTAAGATGACTGAACAAAATTTTGTTTTTGTATTGAATTAGTTAAATATCTTGGTTATAGACATCAATGCATGAATTTATTCAGCATCAATAGCAGTTTATTTTATGGTATAAGGCAATGCTTAGAAGAAAAATAGCAATTAAAGCAAACAAGGGAATTTTGTGTGCTGTTAATATGCAAGTAAATAACATCACAAACAAAACACTGTGCTTGAGCATTCTTGTTTATTATTTGTAAACTTTATATAATTTATCTATTTTTGTTGCAACACCAAAAAAGAAAGAACATTTAATTGCACCAATTTTTGGAACATTATTTCACTGTAGTTCTGTTGTCAATACATTGTTTGTAATATCATATATTTTATTTTAATATTTATTAAATTTATATATTTTAATCTTTTTTTATCCTAATTCCTAGTGAATAGGTGAAGGACGATTGATCAGCTTATTTTCAATTCCAACAAAGGTAATATGAAAAATGGACGAAAGAATGAATGAAGGTTCAGAATATTTGATAATTTTTGTGTTTGGTCAGAAAAAAATAAAGACTGGTCATGGATTTTAAAACATGGAAAGCTTACAATAAAAATTCCATATCGAACATCGGCCATGCACAAATAAATCATTTATTGAAATCAGCAAATAATTGAAAAAAATTGCCAGATTCAACCACAAGTTATTATGATTTTACTATGCGTTCGTAAAATGTTATCATAATTTTCAATTTTATGATAAATAAAAAGTATGCAGCTGGTAATTTCATTTTGAATCTGTCCACGATACATTGAATTATTTCACACTCGTGTATTTTGCTGCGTTGTACGTAAGTGCAAGTTGACTTACGTAACGAGCGGCATTTCGCTAAATCAAACGACAAAAATACAGTTACACAAAATATGTTTGTTTAAATCATCATTGTCCTTACATTGGCAAGGGCATTTGTTAAAACACGATGTCTTTTCGACCGAAATTATTACTGTTTTGACGTTCGAGTTCAACATATGAAGAGACTCACTTCCGGGTTATGTAATGGACATTTATTCAACTTTATCGTCATATTTATTTTATTTCCTTTTTACTATTGCGTCAGAAGTTCATAAGGAGATATTTTGCCAATCTTTATATGAATTGGTCGACTGGTATGGCTGCTACAATCCGCGCTATTTCATTGTCTGACAGTGTAAAGATACGACAGAGGCCATCTGTTTTCCACAGGTGACGTCACACATTCCATAGGACGAAATCGAGGTTTTCCCGGTGTTAATCGTAAAGTAAGATGGCCGACACGTCAAAACAGCGACGTAAACTGTGGAGTTTTCAACTTCTTTTACGATTTTCTAAAAACATCCTTCATCCGAATAGCTAAGGTATTTGTGATATTGATGACTTTTAACTAATAAATGTGTTTTTCACGTCTATCAGATGTACATGCGAAGCAAAGTGTATATAGACGGAACCAAATCACCCGGGAGTTGCACTTTAAGATAAGATAAGATAAGATAAGATAATCTTTATTGTCCCAAAAGGGAAATTTGTTTTGTATAATTACAATTCTCCAGAATGAAGACAAATAATAACATAATATTAAAAAACAATTCATGTCAAAACAGTTAAGATAGACAGATAATTTACTTAATTTACATGAAAAACATGATGCAACATTAGACAGAATTTATTTCTCTAATGCTGCAGGGAATGAATGATTGGCGGAACCTGTTTGTTCGAAAAGTCGGCATACGCAGCCTACGTCCAGAAGGTAATGTCGTATATTCCAAGAAAAGTGGATGGGAAGAATCTCCTAAAATTTTGTTTCCTTTTTTCGATAAGTGCTGCTCATAAAAACTGCCGATCGTTTCAATAGGAAGCCCAATAATCTTAGATGCGGTATTCACGATTTTTATCAATTTGTTTCTTTTTTGAACAGACAGGTTCCCAAACCAACTTAAAAAGTTAAATGTAAGGACACTTTGAATGAAGGTTCTGTAAAACAACATCAAGATGGTTTGATCTATTTTAAAGTATTTTAGTTTCCACAAGAAATGTAAACGTTGTTGTCCTTTCTTATATAGTTTCTCAGTATTCTCATTCCAAGAGAGTTTAGAATCAATGATAGTACCTAAGTATTTATATTCATTTACTCTTTCTATTTCATTGCCATCAATACACACAGATTCTAATGTTGACTTAGTTCTCCTAAAATCAATTATCATTTCTTTAGTTTTTTGAACGTTCAAATATAAAAAATTAGATTTACACCAATCCACAAATCTTGATAGCTCGGATCTATAGGCAAGTTCTGACTCTCTAATTAGGCCTACAACTGCAGCGTCGTCAGCAAATTTGATGGTAAAACACGAATCAGCATTTGAGACACAATCATTTGTGTACAAAATGAATAAAATTGGCGAAACAACACAATTCTGTGGAGCACCAGTAGATGTACATAAAGTTGAAGATTTAACATTATTGACTTGTACAAATTGCTGTCTGCTAACAAGGAAAGAATGTATCCATCTAATGATATTTGAGTTAACATTCATATGACAAAGTTTATAGAGTAACAGATGTGGCTGAATCGTATTAAAAGCAGAGGAGAAGTCAACAAACATTATTCGGACATAAGAACTATAATTTTCCAAGTGTTTATAGATGTTATTAAGCAGAGTTATTGTTGCATCATCTACTCCACGCCGTGCTCTATATGCAAATTGATGGGGGTCTAAAACGTCAATCACATTCTTTAACAAGAAATTCTTAACAATTCGTTCTAAACATTTCATAGCAACAGAGGTGAGAGCTACTGGTCTGTAATCATTATTGACAGAGGGGTTTTTCTTTTTTTGTAATGGGATAATCTTTGATGTTGTCCAAAGAATGGGAACATGATGGAAATTTAATGATAATTGAAAAATCTTTTGGAAAATACCAGCCAGTTGCCCTCTGCACTCTTTTAGAACTACACCTAGCAAATTGTCAGGTCCACAGGCTTTATGTGAATTTATCTTAGCAAAAGACGTTATCACATCATCTTTAGAAATATCTAACACCTCACATGGGGGAAGGGATTCAAGTACTTTGTTTCTTTCTTCTGAAAAATTACAACTATCAAATCTAGAGTAAAATAAGTTTAACTCATTTGCAAATACTAAGTCATCATTTGATTGTAACTTGTTAGGTCTGCTGTTTGATCCAATGATAGTCTTGATGCCATTGCAAGCATTCCTCAAATTGTTAACAGAAAATTGTCTTTCAATCTTTGTTTTATATTCATCTTTACATTTTCTTGTTAAAGCAACTATTTCTTTCTGAATCTCTTTAACCTTAACTTTATCTCCAACACAAAAGGCCCTTCTCTTTTCATTCAACACTGATTTAAACTCTTTAGTAACCCATGGCTTGTTGTTTGGAAATAACTTAACACATTTAAGAGGTACAATATTGTCTACACAAAAATTTATATAATAAGTTACAGAACTTGTGAGCTCATCTAAATTGATACAATCATTTTCAAATACATCCCAATTTGTACAATCAAAACATCCTTTTAATTGATCAATACACTCTTTTGTCCAAGATTTTACATATTATACAACAGGTTTTTCTGACTTAAGTTTCTGACGATATAATGGCACTAAGTAGACTGTATTATGATCAGATGTCCCCAAAGGAGCCTTAGCAATAGATTTGTAAGCGTCCTTCACACTTCCATAGCATAAGTCAATGGAATTCCTTGATCTTGTTGGGCACTTTACATACTGGTGAAAAGTTGGCAGAACGTGCTTTAAATCACAAGAGTTAAAGTCGCCGAGTATGAATTTTGGTGCCTCTGGTGAAATCCCATTGAGTTTTTCAATGGTAGCGTGAATACAGTCCGAAGCTTGCTTGACATTATATGAGGAATATAAAATAATTAGCGTGTAACTTTAAAATAGAATTTTATACACAAAATTGTAGCAAACATATAAACAAAGATGTTGTGGGGCAAGGGAATGTGTTTCTGTGCTTTTTACATACCTGAATAAAGCAAAACAATAGTTTTAGTGCTCTAGTTGTCTTTATGTCGAATCGTTGCATGGAACATTCAAAAAGTGCGCATGCGTACTATTCACCACTTCCGTCATTATGAAAGGAGAGACAACTCTTGAAAAGTTCATACCGCAAAGGAATGCGCCTACTTTTAAAGCACCTTTTACATACACTCCTCTCAAGGATGGTAAGGTATTATTTTTACACTGTTATACGTGATCAGCGTATAGGCAGTTGCATACTAATCCCGTATGTCACACGAGTGTCGTATCGCATTCGTAACCATTTGACCCGTATTCTAACGATTTGATTGGATAACCGTTGACCTTTCACTTAGGTCATGTTCTGACGGAACGACTTTTTCATTCATAACAATCACAATCAATTCATTCATTTTACAACTTTAATTACGTCATTTTCATAGGGTGTTACATCTCGCATGAACGATAGTACTTTTAAAAACTAATTACATGGACAGATAAAATTGAAATAAATACACCACAACACATATTTATATGTATTTGGAAGACACTAAAAGTAATTTACCCTCGTCCGGTGTCCATGTACAAGTTGTACGCTCGGCTCCGTCCAAGAGATTTCTGCTCTAGCTCCTGACACCCCTTTTACCTGGCCACATCTTCGAAGTCCGTTCCAATAGATACGCGGTCCCGTTGGAAAACATAAACTTGGATCAATCATGAAGAGGATTAGCTGAGTAAACTTAGCTTGATTACGTTCTCTCTAGTCGTTTCCTCTACATCAGAGCTAAGACGCACCCCTATAGACGGCAGTGGAGGAAATCCTTTGTCGCACTTTCGCGAATCTGTTACGACTTTCGCGCACGAAAAAACTACATCAAAGCTTTTTTTACACTTATACCTAAAAGTTCGCACCTTTTCTGTAATAAAAAAGTTCAGAGAAAAGTATTTATTAGCAGTCAAACAACTCAGTCGATCTCTCTCGATCGGTCGCCGCCATTTTGAGTCACGTGACCTATGACACATCGGGGATTCCCTCACCAAAATAGTGACACACGTGCGATGGCTCCGATGCTTGTTTACTAATTGTTTTCCTGGTTGTTAAGTTTAGTTTTCATGGGTGCAAACATTCTCAGCCAATAAACGCAGTGGTATGGCGAGATTTCAATCCGAAATTGACTGACTGACAACCCCTCCTCATTCCAATCAAGATTTCAAAGGAAAAACAGGTGAGTTTTCAATGCTCTCCAGGTCAGCTCTATGTAATAGACCACTCTAGATTAACATTTTGTATAATACCTAAATATTTATTTTGATAGTATTCAAGCGTGAATTTGTATCACAATTATATCTATGAATTATGTAACAAGCTAATAATGTTTTTATATGATTTTCTTGTTTGTCAAACTGCCTCAAATATTGTTATGGTAAAGTTTAATATTAGTGTCAAGCAAATCCATCTCAAATATCCGAACAAATTATTTTTGTTTTTTTCATGAAAAATATTTTAATTCTCTTAATTTTTATAATGGTCTTTACATTCAAATAAACTTTAATTAAGATGCTAGAGATCTGTTTGTTTTGAAATAAGCAATTAAGTCTTCCTTTTATGCACATTTTATTAATGTATTTGGCTAGGAAGATATTATCAGATATTGTCATTGAACAATGTCCAGTTCAAAAGACACATGAGATATCTTATCCAAGACCAGATACAACATATGTAAGATAACTATTCATTTCTAAAAAATGATCAATTTGTTGTACATCAGTCAATATTCTTTATATTTCCTCAAAGCTGATGAGACATATATAAGAGGTAACAATTGCAAGAGCTTGTGTAAAGTCATACATAATTGTCTTAAGAACATGTAAAAACTATATATTTAACTCGGCCAAGAGTGAATAATAATTTATTTGGAATATCTACCATATCCAATAAAATTCGTGACAATACTAATGTCAGGGACTTCCCAAACCAAGTGCCAAGAATGCCCATGGAGTACTTGTTTGAGCATTGTTCATCTTTTAAATCAAATTCCATATCATTCTTAAATTTGACTTCTTCAAACAGAAATAGTAGTTTAACCTTGTCCATTCTATCTGCAAATTAAGATGGTTTAAAATTCCTTTAAATTTGTTATAAGAATGACTAAACAACTCACTAATGTTGTGATGTTTGACATAAACATAAATATTATTTATCATAAAAAAAGAAAAAAAGCTTGTTTGCCAGACTCTTTTTGCTATCAATGACTGATAGATTTTTTTCAAGTCTTGCTATTACCTTCTGCTTCCAGGCATTAAAAATGATGTTATATTTGTCAAAACATTTAGTATTAGTGACATCGTTCCCAAAAAATAATTGTAATTTTTATTTTGAGAAAGCATCACAATTCTAGAATTCATAGGCAATTTCATTATAAACAGTTAGTTCTAAATGCTATGTGTTGGATTATTTGGCAGTTGGTGTTTAAAATTTATTCAAACCTGATATAATGGTCCCTGAACACAAGAATTTACATTTTCTTGTGAGAGTGAAATAAAAAGAATATTAATATAAATCTCGTTAACTTATCAACCTGATCAGTTATGTGTCGCCGGATGTATTTCATAATACATTTCGTTTAGATTGCTTCATTTCTCTATGCTCTGTTACAAGCTCTTTCACTAACTCTTTTCGTAACACAAATAGTATCTCGTGCTTTACCTGTTCCGTGACGTAGGCAACTTCAAATTCGCCACTTCATGTCACGCCTTGGCCGAGGTGAGTTGCTATACCCCTCGGCCACACATCATCTTTATTTGATGTATTTTATTATTTTTACAGGTATGTACCTTTTCTTTATACTTTCTTCAAGGATTGTGTTATTGTTAAGGTTCGCGATATCGTACTATTTATAATAACTATAATATATCTATTATAAATCTATGCTCAAATATCGCGTTGCACGAGTTTACTAATTGTTTACTAGTTCAAGCACGTAAGTAAGTGTGAGTGAGTTTTGCTTAAAGTAACTTTTCAATAATATTCAACTTGTATCAAGTGCAATAATATATCGTTTACCGTATCTACTATGATAATTCTTTTAAATGATACATATATTTCGCCGCTATGGCGACTTCATGTCACGCCATGGCCGAGGTGAGTTGCTATACCCCTCGGCCACACATCATCTTTATTTGATGTATTTTATTATATTTACAGAATAAACTTTTTAAAACATGCACCGCCTCAGTCCACTATATCAGCGGCCAGCACCCGCGACATATGTTTAAAATTTACATATATAATACTATTTACAGAAACGGTAAAAGGACACATACAGTGATCTATTACATAGAACTGACCTGGAGAGCATTGAAAACTCGCCAGTATTTTGGGGAGGGAATCCCCGATGTGTCATTGGTCACGTGATGCAATATGGCGGCGACCGAAAGCGAGAGATCGCCTGATTTGTTTGACTGCTAATAAAATTAATACTTATCTCTGATTTTTTTATTTTAAAAAAGGTGCGAACATATAGATATAAGTGTAAAGAAAGCATTGATGTAGTTTTTTCGTGCGCGAAAGTCGTAACAGATGCGCGAAAGTGCGACAAATGATTTCCTCCCCTGTCGTCTATAGAGGTGATTCGCTGCTAGCGGGGCTATGTATCTTAGCTAGAAGAGGATGGCAAATTCTTTGGGCATATCAGGTATTCGTTTGATAAACCATTCTGGTAGGAAAACCATGATTCAATCTCTTCGCTCGAGCGGTGTTGCTGGCACTGAGATCATGTAGATTTCAGGTCACAAAAATATAGGCCTACAGAGCGTGAACAATTATTCAAGCATTACAACTGTTCAGCACCGCCAGCTTAGCAACATCATTTCTTGTGACTGTGACCTTGCCCTTCAGCAAACCATACCGCGCAAATCAAACGCAGTCACTGCCAGCACAATGCGACCATCACTAGCTACTACTCCATCTCGTCCTGGGTTTGTGCCCATCTATGGTGGCACAATAAACATTAACTTCTGTAGGAACCAATGTCAGGGTGGGGAAAAGCGTGAGAATTCCGTAACACGTCCTTTGATCGAGCCGACTCAAATGCTAAACTAGATCACACGTCAAGTGTCGTTCAAGTGACAGTTGACGGTAGATGTTGAGCGGGGCGAAATGACAAAAACAATAATTGTACGCTATTCACTTATGAAAAAAATTAATTTGCTTCTTCTGAAGCTTGAGTTTGTTGTTATCAAAATTCTTAAAGTGCAACTCCCGGGTGATTTGGCTCCAAAATGTTCCGTCTATATACACTTTGCTTCGCATGTACATCTAATAGACGTGAAAAACACATTTATTAGTTAAGTCATCAATATCACAAATACCTTAGCTATTCGGATGAAGGATGTTTTTAGAAAATCGTAAAAGAAGTTGAAAACTCCACAGTTTACGTCGCTGTTTTGACGTGTCGGCCATCTTACTTTACGATTAACACCGGGAAAACCTCGATTTCGTCCTATGGAATGTGTGACGTCACCTGTGGAAAACAGATGGCCTCTGTCGTATCTTTACACTGTCAGACAATGAAATAGCGCGGATTGTAGCAGCCATACCAGTCGACCAATTCATATAAAGATTGGCAAAATATCTCCTTATGAACTTCTGACGCAATAGTAAAAAGGAAATAAAAAAAAATGACGATAAAGTTGAATAAATGTCCATTACATAACCCGGAAGTGAGTCTCTTCATATGTTGAACTCGAACGTCAAAACTGTACTAATAGGGCCTGTAAGTAGGTCACGAGAACATGCGAGACATCTTACTTCCGGGGAATTTGCTAAACTGGTTCCAAATTTTGCGCCTTTGCGCTGTCATTTACTATGGCGCTTTCCATCGTGTAATGGGAAGACTATGTGGCAGGGTCGAAGAAGTTGGCCAGGAAGAGCGAAACGTGTGTTGATTGAAGTCCTTCTAGGGTCAAACAGTTTCTGTTTGATCCTGAGGAGAATGTTGTGTTGGCCCCAGTGCAAGCCAGCATAAGAGACAAGTGCTACAAAGCACAAGTAAGTTCGATAAATTCAGTTGTGTCGGGTAAAGATACGCGGAGTCTAGACTAAATATATGCACTTGTAGTCGATGTATGGGAGTTAAGTCTTCATTTAGATTATTTTATTTCGTAATTTTGAAAATATTATAATGTATGAAAATGGTAAAATGAGAATGATGATTATGAGCATGAAACACTAAAACTGAGAAATTAAGCAAAGTTTACAACTCTCCTAACAAATAAGTAGTTATGTTTTGAACTGGTTAAATATTATAAAAATAACTAATGACTGTATGTCTTAGAGCTACAGGTACAGAGTCATTTTATCTATTTCAAAGAAGTATGTTATTAATAATCAGGACCTGTACGTAGGTTATGTCATCTTCTGTGTGTGATGATGTTTAAGTGATATTATATGATAATCAGCTATGAATTGATGAATAATGTTAACTTTCAGGGGCATGGCTGCGTGAACCTGGTCTTCTAGCAGCCTCACTTGACGACATAGTTAATGATGTGTTGTTGGAGGTCAAGTGCCCCTATGTTGCGCGGGATATCCAAGTAAAACACGAAAAAGAAATAAACTTTGTTGGTTTGTGTGCGATTTTATTTTTTATTAAACTCTATTTGAAAAACAGTGGGATTTCTGTTGTTTATAGTATTTTGATCATAGTTTAGGGTCTTTGGAATTAGAATTAGTGACTCGAGTCATAAACTTAGGAAGTAAGAGTACACGATAGCACCATGGCCCATTGTTTTATTCAGGTATTTTTTTCATACTACATCACATTGTCAAAGAATTCATTATGCATTATGCATTCATCATGAACACCTTAGATAAGCCATGTTGCTATCTTATAAGGTTCAGGTTTTAGATTTTTCAGCCTGTAGAATCTTTCCAGAAGTTCATACTCGCCTTTTTCTTATGTGTTTATTGTATTGTGTAAGCAATAAGGATATATTCTTGGATGTTATAATCCTTGAATTGTTTTGAAAGGAGATTTGTAGGAGTGGATGGTCGTAAGTCGGCAAGTGCAGTTCAAGGTTACACCTTATTAATACTCTCCCATTGAAGATATCACTGTTTAATAAATCTACATTGTTATTACACATTGTTTAATAACATCGCATGCCGAACAATTGATGTGACAGAGACATGACATCATAATTGTCAAGTATTACGTCACAATGTTAGCGGCGCAGCCGCAATGGTCATGTCAGTGATTTTCTTGCAATTTTATTGATGTAAATTTTTAAAGAGCACAGTTAATGATAAAATACTTAACTCAGTCCCCTTTAAAACATTTTTATGAAACTCCTGATAGGTATCGGTATATAACTCGCTTTAGCTCGTTAAATACCAAACCACATGCTTGTTTCATGAAAGCGTTATTAAACAGGATGTCGTTTAGTATTATCTATATATTATTTTAAGGATAGGCACTTGAATGTTGAAATCTGAAGTCAATATTGTAAATCTGGTGAATCTGTGGTCCATTTTAGGACATTTTGTACCATGACAAAAGAAAATATTTTCACTTTTTTATCAGAACACAGCATTTGAATGCTGAAATTACTGTGTACAGACACATTGACCGGTATGGTTCAGTTACAATGGATATTAAACACAATGATCAAGCAATTGATTACTTCTTATAAAGATTAAATTGAAATGTGTTTGCTTTATGCATTTTACAATCCTGTTGAGCTTGAGACAATGCATATATATTGTGTAATGATTGGATGAAAAATGTGTAATTAATTGGTTGTTTTTCCCATGAAAGTTTCATTTTACTACATAAATGAATTAAACAAACTTAAAACATTTCAGCCATATAAAAGTCAAATTTAAAGAGCATAATGGTTTATAAGAGCATCTCTTCATTTCTCACAGATTTTTGTCAATTGTTTAATATAATTATTTATTTTTGTGATTTGTTTTGTAAGATTAAACTATCAATTAAATCTAAAAGAGGACACTTCTCAGCCCCAGTTGTGTAATGTCTACTTTGCTTCAACAGTATTTCAGAAAACATACAGGAAATCATTTCAACGGAGAGACGTTAAGTTATAACAGTTACAACAACAACATTGTTTAGATCGTAGATGGTGATGGAAATATACGTAATAGAACAGTTTCATATATCCCGCCAATACAATTCACGAAAAATGAATGTTCATACCAGTTAACATACGCCTTATTGGCATTTTTTTCGTACGTTCAAGACCAACCCCCTTTTTCGTTGACGCAAGTTACAAGGAAATCGGAAAAAAGCGCAAGAATTTTTACTACTTGAATGATTACACCCGAAAGCAAAACAGTAAAGCATATCGTAGTTCAAAGTAGTCACCACAGACTAGGACTTGTATCATGTAACTGTACAGTTACGTGGTTACTTAGCGCAGCCGCGCTTCAAACGTGATTCAAATATTCTGAACCTTCATTCATTCTTTCGTCCATTTTTCATATTACCTTTGTTGGAATTGGAAATAAGCTGATCAATCGTCCTTCACCTATTCACTAGGAATTAGGATAAAAAAGATTAAAATATATAAATTTGATAAATATTAAAATAAAATATATGATATTACAAACAATGTATTGACAACAGAACTACAGTGAAATAATGTTCCAAAAATTGGTGCAATTAAATGTTCTTTCTTTTTTGGTGTTGCAACAAAAATAGATAAATTATTATATAAAGTTTACAAATAATAAATAAGAATGCTCAAGCACAGTGTTTTGTTTGTGATGTTATTTACTTGCATATTAACAGCACACAAAAATCCCTTGTTTGCTTTAATTGCTTAAAAACTAAGCATTGCCTTATACAATAAAATAAACTGCTATGGATGCTGAATAAATTCATGCATTGATGTCTATAACCAAGATATTTAACTAATTCAATACAAAAAAAAATTTTGTTCAGTCACCTTAAGACATCTTCTGTGTACAAAAAAAGCGTTTTTGTTTCAACACACAGGGGGGGGGGGGGGGGGGGGGGGGGGTGCATTGAGATGATTGACTTAATTTTGAAAGTCAAGTGTGGCACACAGAATAATTGGGCTTTACATAATTTCCAAGCTTTGCAAAAAATTATATTTAATTTCCTGATTAGGGAGAATAATTTAAGCAATATTTGATATTGAATCTGATTGAATAAATATAATTTTATAAATCCCTTCTGTTTAAATAATAATAAAATTTATTTGATTCACTCTATTTTGCTTTGTATTTATATTTACAAAAAATGTTGAAATAATCAAAGTATATATCATTTTGAAATTTAGAGTTGAAAGACTAAAATGTAAATGGTGTCATCTGGTAATTTTTCACCCTTCTAATTCCAATTCTAATTCTAATATCAACAACAAATTATCTTTGTTCATATCATACATTGTAGATATGATTTTGTAATTTACTCAAAATCCCCAGTACAAAAAATTAAACTTCACCGATTGTTCAAATGTTTTTTTCATACACTTGTACTGATGTAGATTGAGGCCGCCTTTCGAAAGTCACGGCAGCGAAATATAAACAAAACACGGCGAATGACGAGAGCTGCGTTCGAGAGACGTACGATGACAAATCAGCTGTTTCACTGAGGCTGAAAAACGAAGCAATATTGATACATTCGACAGTAAACTGACGAAGAATTTTTTTTTAGGAAAATTATAACAAGGAGTCACTCACCGGTGTTTTTAATTGGGTGCATTAGCCTACCCGTGTAGACACAGTGTAAAGCAGTGGTTTGAGACTGCGAATTTATCATACGAATTGTTTCCATAATGACGTATAAAAGTCATCAAAAGCCTTTTCCTTTTTTCTTAATTTTCGTACAGCACTTATATCCCCACGTTACCTGTATTCGAGCGTCACGTCTTTTCGAGCCCCTAAAACACGGGCATGGATTTCTCTCAAAACATCAGTTAGAAAATAACTACGTAACGATATATTAAGGGAAGGGTCCAAAATCATCAACAATAATGTTTTTCTTTGTGTAAGTCTGTAATTTCGGACATTAAACCATAAAATATTATTCCGTTAAAATAAACATTGAATTACACTCATACCGTTTATAGTCGTGTTTAAAAGCTACCAACATTCCAAATCATACGTTAGCGAACAGTTTGATCTCATTTTTATTGAAGAACATCAACTTACTGTCAAAAATACAAGACTGGCATCATGTGACATCTTATTTTAAACTCGCCGAGCGATCAACCGTTGGGGTCATCTCATAAGCGATCGGTCTATTTCTACCCGGTTTGGCAGACCGCCAAAGAATGTCGGGTCGTTGATCAATCCATATGCTGTCGCAATTGCAAGTCGAAAAGTTCTTGAAAAGTCAGATATTATCACTTATTTAAATCAAAATACCTTTAATGTCATCAAAAAATTTTTAAAATGAAAAATTATTTGAACTATAAGATTTCATTTTCATACGTATAAATAAGGGTCTACAACTCACATCTCCCGCATCACGGACATCAAGACAAGTGGCACAGCAAGGGATAGAGGACTATTGAATCGTTAATGGTATTAAATTTTTAACGATTTACGTTGTGTATGTGTAGAATTTTATCAAAAGGTTTGTCTGTTTACAAATTTTATCGACTTAGTTTATCAATGTTGTAACGAGTGAAGTGCACAACTGAAAGGATTTTTACGCAGGTGCGCGTTGATAAATATGAAATTATGAACATAAGAATTTTTTTGGAATCAAACTATACATCATTTAAGTAAATACAGACCATTTCTCTTTACTTAAAAATCAATAATTAGATGAGCTCATAAAAGAATAATTACTAGTATCTAAAATTAATTGCCAAGAGAACAAATAGTTATGATGCCGAGTGGTGTCTACGGAGTAATCATGCTTAAATAAATGCATCGGAAGAGCTCATATTCTGTTGTCATATTATAACTTAACATCTGCTTTGTACAAAAGGTTATTTTTATGTTTTTGGAATTGTTTTATGCTTTCGAAACTGATAAAGTATTTTGAACTTTTGAAATCGGCCCCGAAAACCTAAGATCTGTTGACTACGTCACAAAATTTGAGGGGCTCGAAAAGAGGTGACGTCACAAAACTCGCGATGAAATTGACCTCTTTGGGTTCGGAGATTTTCTTGCATTATAAACAACGGTAAATAATGTCGATTTACGTATTCAATAAGAAAAAACAAATGTTGATAACGGTTAGATAAAAATTAACTGTAAAGATATCTATTCTATATCAATTGTCGCTGTTTGTCTTAGGGGCTCGAAAACACCGTACGCGAGGTTATTTAAAAAACATCACCCTAAAACGTTCTGAGTTTTTAATAGCTACGAGAACACGATCACCTAATTATGAAATGTGGTGTTGTTTACATTTGTTATGGCGGCTACGTCACGTGTGTTTTCCACAGTTGACGTCACATCCGGTTGATTTCACGGAACAACACGATCGGGAAGGCAATTAACTATCCTTTTTTCAATCGAAATTATTAACATAATCAAGTTATCTAAACTTGTAAAAACCTGACGTAAAATCAATTCAAGAAGGATATATTATGAAAACATGCACATAAGTGTGCAATTTGGCTTGGTTAAATAAGGTAATTTTAC
The DNA here is from genome assembly GCA_921293015.1 of Phorcus lineatus. Classification (NCBI taxonomy): domain Eukaryota; kingdom Metazoa; phylum Mollusca; class Gastropoda; order Trochida; family Trochidae; genus Phorcus; species Phorcus lineatus. The sequence continues at coordinate 23,213,064 of OV121088.1, read as the reverse complement.
CCGGGAGCCCCACTTTAAGCTTCCACTGCAAAACAAACTGGTAGAAGAGCGTGGTTTCTTTTAATCATTTTTCATTGTAATTGACACATTCAACATGGGTTAGATTCAATGCTTCACTCACTTTCTCTTATCGTTTTTCTGGTAACCATTTGGTTACAAATGAGTGCTGAACCAGGCATGGCTGAACCTGGCACCTCAAAGGCTGAAGAGCGACCTAATGAGGATTTCGAACCTAAGATTGTTAGCTTAAAAAGCAAAAGGCCAGTGCAAAATCAGTTCTGACAAAACAGAAAAACAAACTTGTGGACCTAGTGGAATCAGAGCTTCCCTCACGGAGATTAGTTAGGCAAACTATCGACAAGGTCTGTTCTTTACAATGTAAAGCAGTTGATATTATAGCTGATTTAGTACTGTTGTACAATAAGGCAGGTGAATCTGAACTAGCGGCAAAAACAAGTAAAGAACTAGATGAGGTGGTTGAAAGTACAGAGGAAACTGTTGACTTTGCACAAGTGTTTCTGAAAAACACATTGGACACTGGTTCAGAGAAATCAGTTATCTCGGGGATAGGTCAGCTATATATCACAAGAAGTAATGCTAGTGAAGTTGGGCCTGTTGGCAATGGTGCTGCAAATGTGAAAAACGCAGCTTATACTCATGATAGGGAGCATGCGCAAATTAGGTCAACTCCTGTACACTCTACACACACCCCTCTCACAAACTTTGAACAACCATCCATGGAAACAAGAGATTCTCATTCCAAATCTCATCACAATATTGGTGATGATCTCTGGAAACAACTTAAACGAGTTTCCATTCCCAGTTTTTCGGGTGACATTAAAGAATATGATGGTTGGAAAGCTGATTTTGTTGCATGCGTTGATAGTGCCCCTGCTACAAACGAGTACAAATTGTTGCAGCTCAAACAATCTCTAGCTGGTGAAGCTGCAAAACTAGTGTCTAAAATTTCTAATTTCAAACCTTTACGCCCTGGTTTTGCAAAAGATTTAGAGAGATTTGCAGATATGCTTGATGTTGCAGTTGCTTCTCTTCAGGATGCTGATAAGATAGAGGAATTAGGGGATGGTTGTTTGTATGCTATGTTGCTTAAAAAGTTGACAGAAGACATGATTACTCAATACAAACGATGGATCTATGAACAACAGAGACGGGAATCAGTTATCACATTGCGTGAATGGGTTCTATTGGAGTCTGATTTTTCACACAGTGGCATGTGAGGCAAAGTATGGTGTATCAAAGCCAGATGTAAGGTATAGGCAAAAATCAGAGTCTTTCTTTGGCACGCCAGATAGTAACCAGGGTCAGATGTGTACCATTTGCCATTCACAGGGTCACAAAATATGGCAGTGTAGAGATTTCAAATCTTTGTCTGTTTCACAACGTTGGCAGAAAGCAAAACAACTTAACCTTTGTTTTCGTTGCTTAAGTGCAGAACACCATGGTAAGTTATGCACACGGTCAGAGAGATGTGGCATTCAAAATTGTACATCTACACACAATAAGCTATTACACACCAGCAAAACAAATGCACAACCGGGGAAAACTCCACACAATACTCAAAACACTGGTTGCAATTCAAACAGCCCTCAAAATGTACAACAGACAACAATGTCCACAAACAAGCAACAAAAACACTTTTCGGCACTTAGAACAATCCCTGTAGTACTCACAAATGGAAACCGCAAAATTGTGGTTAATGCACTTCTTGATGATGCGAGTACTCAGACGTACATCAATGAAGATGTAGCAGCGGAGTTGGGGCTTCAGGGACAAGCAGAATCTGTTTCTGTAAACGTTCTTAACAGCAAAACTGAAACGTTTGACAGTATGCCTGTTTCTTGTCAATTACAAAGTCTTGATGGGTCGGTTGATGTCAACATTGTTGCCTTGACAACAACCAAGGTCACTGGAAATATGAGAGTAATTGATTGGCAAAAGTATGCAAAGAAATGGCCTCATTTACGAGATATCTCATTTCCGAAGGTAGGACCAAGACCAGTTGTAGACATACTTATCGGAATGGACTATTTAGAGCTTCATTGTTCTCAAGGTGATGTTTGTGGTAAAACCGGGGAACCTGTTGCGAGATTGACCCCTTTGGGATGGACATGTGTGGGAAGTGTTTCGGGTCACACAGTCAATCAGAATTTGGGAACATACTTTGTCAGAGGCATAGATAGTGAAGGCAACGTTGAAAATGACTTGGATGTTCTTATGCAACGCTTCTGGGAAACAGAAACAATTCAAAATCTGTCAGATCTGAGAATGATTCTTTGGCAATAGATGCTGTTGATTCTTCACTTACATATAGCGATGGCAGATACAAGGTTGGAATTCCCTGGAAAAACACATCGCCTGATCTTCTTGACAACTATGACATGGCTTACAGTCGGTTGTTGAGCACTGAAAAAAAGTTGTCAAAAGATCAAGCAATTTCAAATGCATACAATGAAACAATCCAACAGTACATTTGTAAAGGTTACATTAGAAAGGTACCTGAAAACGAAAAGAAAAGCAAATGGTACTTACCTCATTTTTCTGTTGTAAAACTTGATAGAACAACCACAAACGTAAGAATCGTTTTTGATGCATCAGCCAAGTATAAAGGAGTGTCATTGAATGACACAATTCATCATGGTCCTAAACTGCAGAACGAATTGTTTGAGATCTTGATTCGGTTTCGGAAGCATCCAGTTGCTATCATTTGTGATGTTGCTGAGATGTACTTGCATATTGAAATATCTGAGAAAGATAGATCACATTTCAGATTTTTGTGGCGGTCAATGGACCAAACTGCACAACCTTCGGTGTATGAGTTTTCCAGAGTTGTTTTTGGAATGAATTGCTCTCCCTTCTTGGCACAGTACATATCACAAGAGCATGCCAAAGCACATGCGAACGACTATCCTTTGGCTGCTGAAACCATACAAAAATCCACTTACATGGATGACAACATGGACTCTGTAGAGACTGATAGTAAGGCAATGGAATTGTATGAGCAGTTGAACACTTTGTGGAGTTCTGCTGGCATGCATGCTAGAAAGTGGGTTTCAAACTCACATCAGGTACTAGATCACATTCCCATTGGTGACTGGTTGAAAGAGATCAACATACACATGAGTGAGTTACCTTCAGTGAAAGCTCTTGGTCTTACCTGGAATGCTGAAAGTGATGACTTTAGGTTTCACTACGAAGTTAAGTCCAATGGCTTTAGCATGACCAAAAGAAATTTCCTTAGAGAGACTACCAGGTTATTTGATCCACTTGGACTTGTGTCTCTTTTCATCATCAGGGCAAAGATTCTTCTACAAGAGATATGGACAACTGGTTCTGATTGGGATGAAGTCATTGCCCCACATCTGGAACAGAAAGCATGGCAATGGTATCATGAGATAGAACAATTGGCAATAGTTCGCATTCCTTGGTGTATCGAGTTTCATTCAGATTCCTCCACGACAAACCTTCATGTTTTTGTAGATGCCTCAGAAGCAGCCTTTGGTGCAGTAGTGTATGCTGTTACAACTCACAATGAATACAAATCAAGCCATCTTGTTGCATCAAAGAGCCATGTTGCACCTCTGAAAGCCATAAGTATTCCTAGAATGGAATTGCTTTCAGCCGTTTTGGTGTTAAACTTCTTGTTGTGGCAAAGGCTTTGATCTTTTCTGCAATCATGTGGTCTGACAGTCAGAATGTCTTATGGTGGGTGAAAAGTCCAAGCAGAAGTTTCAAGTCTTTTGTCGCAAATCGTGTTGGTTACATCCAAGAAAACACCCACCCTCAACAGTGGCGATATGTTAACACACAACAATATGCGGCAGATATTGTGTCACGAGGTGCAAAAGTCAAATTGGCTGAATGGTCCTGAATTTCTTCTTTGTGGGGAAAATGAATGGCCAAAACAAGTTGTAGATTTTTCGAAATGTCACAAAGTTGAAAAGAAAACAGTAAATCCTCAAGTTGATGTGTCAATGTTTGTTGAGGTTCACGATCCATCTTGGCATTTAGATCCATCTCGATTTTCCGATTGGAAGAAATTGTGTAGAATACTTGCATGGGCTTATCGTTTCCTCCACAATTGTCAAGTACATACCTCTTTGAGGAAGACAGATTCATTGGACGTTGAGGAGATTGAAGATGCTGAAACAAAGCTGTTGATAGATACACAAAAAGCAGCATTTCCTACAGAGTATTATGCTCTGTCTAAGGTTAGGTTAGTTGCAAACACAAGTAAAATCGCAGCTCTTTGTCCATTCTTAGATGCAAATGGCCTCCTCATATCGAGTGGAAGGTTAAAATTTGCTGATGTTATATCTCCAGACGCTAGATGTCCAATCATACTTCTTCGCAAGCACTGGATCACAAAGCTGATAGTCAAATTCTACCATGAGAATGTAAAGCACATGGGAACCAACAGCACATTAGCCGCCATCTCCTCTAGATTTTGGATTATCTCTGCTCGGGAAGAGATTCGTGATTGGGAGAGAGAATGTGCTTGGTGTCGTCGGCAAAAAGCCAAGCCATCATATCAAATTATGGCGGATCTACCTGCAGTCAGGGTAAGCTGTTCTCTACGAGCTTTCACTCAAGTTGGAGTGGACTTTGCAGGTCCATTTCTGACAGTTCAAGGACGTGGAGAAAGTCGTCAGAAAAGATATCTTTGTTTGTTTACTTGTCTCACAACACGTGCAGTTCATCTTGAAATTGCATTTGGGCTCGACACAGATTCTTTTCTGAACACATTTTTCAGAATGACTCACAGGCGTGGGATGCCAAAAATTGTCATTTCAGACAATGGCACAAATTTCGTTGGTGCTTCAAGAGAGTTGAAGACACTCGTGTCTGGTCTGGATTCAAACCAACTCAAATCATCTTTGGCGAACAAAGGCATCAAGTGGCAATTTAATCCTCCAAATGCACCACACTTTGGTGGGGTTTTTGAATCACTTATCAAATCAGCAAAGCGTGCCAGTTTTTCCATCTTGACCAATGGTGATGTCACTGATGAGGACTGCTTTCACAGGAGCAGAGGACCTCATCAACTCAAGACCTTTAACCTACCAAAGTGCACACCCAAATGATGAAACACCTCTGACGCCAAACCATTTTTTGCATGGTCCAATGGTTTGTGCCCTTGCCCCAGAGATTGATAAGACATCCAATCCAAGAAAGCGTTGGAGACGAATCCAAGAACTCCTGCGTCACATTTGGAAACGTTGGATGCAGGAATGGTTACCCACGCTTAATGTTCGAAAAAAGTGGTTTAGTCCAACCCGTGATGTTTGTGTTGACGATATCGTGGTCCTGGTATCACCAGACACACCTCGCGGTTGTTGGCCACTTGGCAGGGTTCTCAAGACACATCCTGGTCCAGATGGTCATGTACGGGTGGTAACACTCCAGATGGGCAAAACCATTTTGACCAGACCAGTGACAAAGATTTGTCCATTGGAATGGAATTGTCCTGCTTGATTCCATAGAAAGAAAACTTTCCTCCAGTGATGCAGACTGATGTAAATAGTTTCTGTACATACTTTTCGGGAATTACAGGTTGTTGTAGAAATTATTCGTTCAAGTCGTTAGTTGTATTGATAGGGTTATATCAACAGAGAGGGCCATGTTCTGAAGACAATTCTTAATTCTTCATTTTAAGATTTAGTCATTCATTCGCGAAAACGCAACATGGGCTTCAAGCGAGCACCTGTTGTTCATTTCACGTACGTGCGTCAAATGCACGGGCTTTTCGTAGTCTGGTCGCCAGACTTGTCTAGACAGTTTTCATTTTACACGCTAGGCAGCCGAATCGCTTAGGCTGCAGAGTATTAGAAAATCTGGTTAGTTGATTTAGATATATTTGATTGTTCTTTATCGAAAAGGACAAAAAGTCATTTATAGGCAATATAGACATTCTGTGTCTCATTCGCAAGAGACAAACAGTACATTAGGCTTACTTGCAGCTATGCCGTATTAGCTGCAAGTGCTGAGCAAACGTACTGTTTATAGTTATTTCATAGATAACCAATAGACTTTGTGATATCACAGAGGGGTACATATTATCATTAGCTCATATTAGTTATATCCACAGAACATACATTTTAAGTCACACTTAGCACATTTAGTTCATTGTCACACACACATAGAGATTCACATCTAGTTACTTGACATACGCATACAAGAGATTCACATTTAGTTCATTGACATACGCATATAAGAGAATCACGTTTAGTTCCTGGTTTTTCCACATAGAAAGAGAATCACGTTTAGTTCCTGGTTTTTCCACATAGTAAAAGTAAGAAAATTGAGGCTATCTAATTCTCCTGGGATACTATTTTCTTAATAGAGAATCTCTGCACCTAGAATCTTCACTATGATACCAATCTCTATGATTGGGATATAAATTTTTGTAAGCATATCTTTTCAACCCTTGCACAATGAGTTTTCGAATTTAGTATTATAAGACTTTAATGGAATATGGCCAGAATATGCATACATGCTTATATTCGTTCTACGCAAAAGTTCGCAGTATATATTGCAAAAATACAGCAGACTGTAATATGTGTAAGCTCCTGTCAGGAAATGGCATAAAACTATGGATAGACACATATGATACATGTATAACTAAAAGAAATACAAAATTGGATAAAAAAATTTTTTTATTCCCTATCCACTGGCGACTGCTAATAAGTGTAAACCTTTGGTAGGTATCTGAAAGATATGGATATCACACAAGATACATCATGCCCAACCAAAACATGATCCTCATCTTTTCTAACGAATTGCAAAGGTTTGTCTTGTTTATTCAAAGTAATAAGCAAATACTTGAGAGTGAGTTAATGGTCCAATTACAGAAGTGTTTCTATTCATAATAAATCAACGCAAGAGTTAAAGATCTACACACTGCCATGAATGATGAGCTCAAATGAAATTTGATCCTGTGATTCAACTTGAAAGTAAAACTTGGTTTGGCATTTTCCTTATTTCTAAGTCTTATGATATCGGTTTTGTGCCACAATCTTTGAGATTTTGGAAGCAAGTGTATACTTTTTATAGAACCAATATCATTGAAAAGCAAAACGATTTTGATAACATCCTTTTGATATCACAAACGCAAGGTCTTTTCATTGAACCTCGTATCTCGTATAGAGTTTTGTCAAGAATTAGAAAAAGAAAGAGTCGACACGAACTTACGAAATGGATTAACACAACGAAGGATAGGCTTGTTATTGTTTTTACGGCACCAAAGCGAGACATATTCTATGACTGCCGGTAATTTCCATGAAAGACTTCTTATATATGATTTTTACACAGCAGCTGCCGACAAATTGGGGTTTACGGAAAAGACTATGATTTTTGACAATAGCTATTGGTAAATGCCATGAAATTTGGTTTTAGGAACTATATAGCAATTGGTAATTTCCATGGAAGTGAGGTTTGGGATTAAAGATATGATTTTTAAACAGTATCTATTGGTAAATTTCCATGAAAGAGCGGTTAAGGAACAAAGATACGAATTTTTACAGTAACTGTCGATAATATGCATGAGAGTAAGGTTTAGTATCAAATATGTAATGTTTACACAGTAACTGTCGGTAATATGCATGAATGTAAGGTTTAGTTTCGAATATATGATTTTTACACAGTAACTGTCGGTAATATGCCTGACATTAAGGTTTAGTATCAAGTATGTGCTTTTTACACAGTAACTGTCGGGAATATGCATGAGATTAAGGTTTAGTTTCGAATATGTGATTTTTACACAGTAACTATCGGTAATATGCATGAGATTAAGGTTTAGTATCAAATATGTGATTTTTACACAGTAACTATCGGTAATATGCAATAGAGAAAGGTTAAGTATCAAATATGTGCTTTTTACACAGTAACTGTCGGGAATATGCATGAGATTAAGGTTTAGTTTCGAATATGTGATTTTTACACAGTAACTGTCGGTAATATGCATGGGAGTAAGGTTTAGTATCAGCTATAGATGTGATTTTCACACAGTAACTGTCGGTAAAGTTATTAAAGTTTAGTATCAAATATGTGAGTTTTACACAGTAAATGTCCGCAATATGCAATAGAGAAAGGTTAAGTATCAAATATGTGATTTTTACACAGTAACTGTCGGTAATATGCATGAATGTAAAATTTAGTTTCGAATATGTGATTTTTACACAGTAACTGTCGGTAATATGCATGAATGTAAAGTTTAGTATCAAACATGTGATTTTTACACAGTAACTGTCGGTAATATGCATGAATGTAAAATTTAGTTTCGAATATGTGATTTTTTCACAGTAACTGTCGGTATTATGCATTAGAGAAAGGTTTAGTATCAAATATGTGGTTTTTACACAGTAACTGTCGATAATATGCATGAATATTAGGTTCAGGAACAAATATTTGATTTTGACAAGGTTACTGTCTGTAATTTCTAAGAAAGTAAGTTTCAGGAACAAGATTTGATTTTTACACAGTAACTGTCGGTGATACCTATGAAGTTAAGGATTAGGATCAAATATATGATTTTTACACAGTTACTCTCTGTAATATGCATGGGAGTAAGGTTTAGTATCAAATATGTGAGTTTTACACAGTAAATGTCCGGAATATGCAATAGAGAAAGGTTAAGTATCAGCTATATATGTGATTTTTACACAGTAACTGTCGGTAATATGCATTAGAGAAAAGTTTAGTATCAAATATGTGAGTTTTACACAGTAAATGTCCGCAATATGCAATAGAGAAAGGTTAAGTATCAAATATGTGATTTTTACACAGTAACTGTCGGTAATAAAACATGAGATTAAGGTTTAGTTTCGAATATGTGATTTTTATTTATTTATTTTTTTTAATTTTTTATTTTTGAATCTCCATACAAGACAAGATAAATCACATATTCAGTTCAATACACAGCAAGATTACTTTAACACAGTGTTTGATTTACAAGCAATTGTTTGGAAAGATAGGTACTTTCTAAACAGAAATGTACAAAAAAGAATATCAAAAGAGGTCATGACATACCGACCAGAACTTTATGAAGTTTTCATATTTACAGTTTGAGTAGGCATTAAAGCGGTCAACATAGTACATTGTCTTAATGTCTTCTTTTACGTGTTTAATGTTTGGTATTTTTTCTTGTTGTTTCATTTTGTATATATTGTATTTTACGACAATCATTAACAGATTAAGGACATAGTTTCTATTTTCGCAATAACCTAAAATAACGTTTTTCCTAGTAAAAGTTATGAGTTCCTGTTTTTTCCAAAATCAATTCTCCAAGTTTTTCCCAAATATTTTTGATGACCTTACATTCATAAAATAAATGTAAAATTGATTCTATCTCGGATTTGCAGAAAGTGCATTTGTTAGATTCTTTGTATTTCATTTTAAATAGCAGATCATTTGTTGGTAGAAACCTATGCAGTATACTGTATTGGAACCAAGAATGTTTTACACTGTTGTACGACTTAAACGTCAATTTTTCTATCGTTCCCCATGCTTTATCATCAATAGGTTCAATTAATTCCTTTTGCCATTTTTCTCTGTATTTGAAATGTTTTTGTTTTTTTCTAGTTATGAGTAAATCGTAAATGTCTCTACAACCCTTTGATTCTCCAATAATGTTTTGTAACAGAAAGGGTAAAATTGGGAGCTGGATTTTCTTTTCAATATGGACATTTATAGTTTTGCAGTAGTATTTGATCGCTTCAATTATTCCCTGACATTCTAGAAAGTTAGTTTTGCATCCAAATAATGTTTTTATTTGTTTAGCGTCTAGAAATTTCCCACAGGAATCAAACATATCGTTGATGTAAGTTATTCCTTTACAGGAATAGTGTTTATAATATATTGGTTTTCCATCTATTTTAATATTGTCATTTAACCATAAAGGTTGTGCTAGAACATCTGTTGCATTTTTAGCATTTTCTGCTTTTTTCGTTATGAATTTTCCCCATGCCTTTAAGGTGTCTTTCCAGAAATGGTTTGTTTGTGGAGTTATCACAGTTTTGAGTATGTGTTGTTCGCATGTTTGTATAAAGCTATCAATGTCGTGCTTCATATTTATTTGTGCTAATTTCCTTATTTTTGAATCAGAGCTGTTAATTCTTTTCATCCATGATATTTTTTGTGATTGAATAATACTTGCTATATCTGGGGCTCGTATGCCCCCTTGTTCATAATCTTTAGTAATAGTGTCTCGACTAACTTTGTCAGGTTTGTTTCTCCATATGAACTTAAAGCAGAGTTGCTCTATTTCTTTTATCATTTGTTCATTCGGGTTTGGTAAAGCTGCAAATAAGTGATTAACTTGTGGTAAAAGTAAGCTTTTTAATATAGTATTTCTACCTAAAGGAGTGAGATTTCTGGCCAGCCACTGGTTCATAGATATTTTTAGAGTCTTAAGTTTATCTTTATAGTTGCGTTCTACCATTTCTGCGGTATTGTGAGTAAAAATAACTCCTAAAAGGGTAAATGTATCATTCTTCCAATCAAGATTCCAATTTGTGCAAAGTTTTTTATCCGAGTTTTTTTTTGGAGCCTATCCATAGCACCTGCGTTTTGTTAACATTGATATTTAAGCCTGAAAACGATGCATATTGACAGAGAGTTTCTAATGTCGCCTGTAAGCATTTTTCTGTTCCATCTAATACAAGCGAGGTGTCATCGGCATATTGAGAAATAAGGTATTCTGTATTACCGATTTGTATACCTTTTATTTTATTATTGTTTCTGATCATTATTGCCAGGATTTCTGCGCATAATAGAAATATATATGGGGAGATGGGATCACCTTGTTAAAGAAATTCAAAACTTCTTGAATAAAATTCCAGTCAACAGAATCAAATGCTTTTTCGAAATCAATGAGAAGTAAAACCCCGGGTATTTTCATGTATTCAGTGTAGTCAATAATGTCGTAAATCAGTCGAGTACATTCGCCGATATATCTTTTAGACATGAATCCTTTTTGATCTTCATTTATTATAAAGGGCAAGACAGTTTTCATTCTGTTTGCAATAGCTGATGAACCGATCTTATATGCTACATTTAGAAGAGAAATTGGTCTCCAATTTTGGAGCAAATGTTTTGGTTTACCTTTTTTGGGAAAACAGGTTATAACTCCTTGCTTTTGAGTCAAGGATAATTCTCCTTTCTCATAAGCCAGATTTAAAGATCTTATAAGATATACATTAATATTTGACCAAAAAAATTTGTAAAACTCAACAGTAAAACCGGATGAGCCCGGGCTTTTTTCGTTTTTCATTTTCTTAAGAGTATTCAATACTTCTTTATAATGACGTTTCCCTTCAAGATTACTTTGTTGCACATCTGATAGTTTTTGGACATCAATATCTTTGAATAGTTCCGTTAAGTTAACTTTTTCACATTGCTTTGATTGGTACAAATTTTGATAAAAGGATCTAGTTTCGGTAATGAGATCTTCCTTTTTGGTAAGCGTTTCTTTCTGTTTGTTTTCTATTTTATATATTGCCTTATTCAAAAAGTTTTTATTTTCTAATGACAAAAAATATTGCGTTGGTTTTTCTCCTTCTTTCCATTTAGCTTTAGATCTTAATAATATGCCATCTATTTTATTTTTATTTATCGTTTCTAAATCCTTATTTGCATCATTTATTTGGTTTAATAATGACGTTTTTAAGTCTTTGTCATTTGATGTATCAATTTGTACTTCAAGGTCTTCTATTCTTTTTTCAAGCGTCTGTTTAGCCTTCAAAGTTTCTTTTTTCTTATATGACGCATACTTAATTGTATGTCCTCTTATCATTAGCAAAAGGGTTTCAAAGAACAGCTGATCATTTATTTTGAAGATATATTCCCCTGTTTCATCTACATATGACTTATATTGTTCTTTTGTTTCATTGATCAACAATTTGATTTCATCTACATATGTTTTATCTTAAAGTAAAGAATTATTGAATTTCCAGTAGCTTTTTCCTCTTTCGATTTCGCTCAGTTTTATTTCAATCCAAACAATAGAGTGGTCTGATCTATATGCTGCATCAATACCAGTATCATGAATTGAGCTTTCGAGATTTTTTGAAATGAAAAAATAGTCAAGTCTTGCTTGTTTAACTGGATTTTTCTGACGCCATGTATATCGTTTACTTTCTGGATTTTGTTCTCTCCACGGGTCTAATATATCGTTTTCCTCTGTAAATTCTAGCCAGATATCTCTCGCTTTGGCATTATTAATTTTTTTATAATTATAGTAGTCTAAATTTGGATCTTGTACAAAATTCCAGTCGCCGCATATAGAAAAGTTATCTGATTGTAAATCAGTAATTATCGATATAATTTCGTGGTAGAATTCGGGTGTATCAGTGTTTGGTCCGTATAGTGTTATCAAAGTAAATGTTTTATCCATAATTTTCATTTTCAATGCTACATAGTTTCCATTTACATCAATTCTAGATTCTTCAACTGAAAAGTCAAAATTATCATTCATAAGTATGGCTGTCCCTCTGGAGTTGCTTTTAAAAGAGCTAAAGAAACAATATTTGGATCCCCATTCGTCTTTTATTTTACTTTCTATTTCTTTTGTAAAGTGCGTGTCTTGGATACAATAGATGTGTGCCCTTTTGCTTTTAAGATGATGAAACACGTCTGTGCGCTTACGCTTATTATTCAGGCCTTGACAATTTGATGATAGAATTTTTAAGGTATCGAGCATTATGGTGGGTATTTAATCTGAACTATTATGTATGAACTGATGTTACGAAAAAATGCATGGAGATGTTTTAGTTGATTGAGAGGTGAGAGTATAGAAAAGGAGATTAGAGCATCAAGATAGTAGGTAAAGATGTAACTTTTTACCTTCATATTGTTGTTGTTGTTGGTCCGGTTGATGTGTAATCCTGTATGGTTAAAGGCTGTCGAGAAAGAGATGGTGTGGTTTGCTTGTCTTAGCTTTATATGAGACTCGGGTGTCTTGCTTTAGTCGTGGCGATGCATGTCGCACGTGCGATTGGCTTGTTAATTTCAGTACAGCATTGTTACATGTGATCTTTATAATACGTTTACAAGGTTATATAACTTTTGATGGTTATTCTTATTTTCAATGTGCTATCAAGCTTCTGTATATAAAGAATATGATAAGTATGTTTGGTTATGCTTTCTTATTTGATGTTTATATGATCATAACATTATTTACAGCATACATGTAGCCGTAACATTATTTATTATTAATTAGTATTATATTCATCCTTTAGATGTTAGCTATCATGGCAGTGATTTTAAGTATAGAATACTGTGAATTATTGGTTACAGATATATCAAAATTAATTCTTATATATTTCCTTTACTTATTATGGCAATTTAATATAGTTTCTGATATTGATCCTAAGAATTGGTATTACTTTTAATATATAGTCTGTTAATTCTTGTAGAATAATAATGTGTTTATGTCAAAAGCCTAATTTCATATTTATATCATTACAAACAGTATTGATGACATTGTAACTATAGTGGTAAACTGTACTGTGAGCAAAATATAAAATTTAACAAACATTGTTAATGAATTGACAATTATAGAGAATAACATTAATAGTAAATCAGTATAAACAGCATACAAACTTTAGGTATGTACAAGTTGGTAAGATTAAAAATAACTGGATGCTAATTTAAGCATGCTTTACAATGTTATATAGTATATACAAAAAAAAAAAGAACAGCAGCAGCATATTGACTTCATATGTGCATATCATAGAAAGAGAAATAAGCATGATCTTTGTCATGACATCTAAGGTGCAAAATAAGCATATGTCATTGTTAATGGTTTTATTGAATTCTTCTTGAATATCTTATATGTATAATCATTAAATTTGATTTCATTATGAAATGAGAAAGACTATACTTTGATAGTAGACTATACTTTTATACCTTCATAATGATCTTTTTTTTACTTGGTATATGCAATAAGCATTAAGATGTAAAGCATTTCTTAACTGTAACAAATTCCAATATAAAAATTGTTTACTGTTCCTCATGAATTCATTATTAATAATTGAAAATTACAGCTCTACATATGTATAATTATTAAATTTGATTTCATTATGAAATGAGAAAGACTATACTTTGGTAGTAGATAATGGCTTTTATACATTCATAATGATAATTTTTGAACTTGGTATATGCAATAAGCATTAAAATGTAAAGCATTTCTTAACTGTAACAAATTCCAATATAAAAATTGTTTACTGTTCCTCATGAATTCATTATTAATAATGGAAAATTACAGCTCTACATATGTATAATTATTAAATTTGATTTCATTATGAAATTAGAAAGACTATACTTAGATAGTAGACTATACTTTTATACCTTCATAATGATCTTTTTTTTACTTGGTATATGCAATAAGCATTAAGATGTAAAGCATTTCTTAACTGTAACAAATTCCAATATAAAAATTGTTTACTGTTCCTCATGAATTCATTATTAATAATTGAAAATTACAGCTCTACATATGTATAATTATTAAATTTGATTTCATTATGAAATGAGAAAGACTATACTTTGGTAGTAGATAATGGCTTTTATACATTCATAATGATAATTTTTGTACTTGGTATATGCAATAAGCATTAAAATGTAAAGCATTTCTTAACTGTAACAAATTCCAATATAAAAATTGTTTACTGTTCCTCATGAATTCATTATTAATAATGGAAAATTACAGCTCTACATATGTATAATTATTAAATTTGATTTCATTATGAAATGAGAAAGACTATACTTTGGTAGTAGATAATGGCTTTTATACATTCATAATGATAATTTTTGTACTTGGTATATGCAATAAGCATTAAAATGTAAAGCATTTCTTAACCGTAACAAATTCCAATACAAAAAATTGTTTACTGTTCCTCATGAGTTCATAATACATAATTAAAAATTATTGCTCTACACTCTAGCATGTCAATATCATATGACTTCATGGAGATTATCAATGATACTCAAACATCATGTTTTAATTAAGCTCTTTGGTATTCCATAGGAATTTTCAAAAGTATCTAATGCACATATAAAATTGTAAATTGTTTATGACATTTCATAATTCTGCTATATTCTTTCTGGTCCTAAATAAATTTTCATAATATTGTTAATTCATATATTTCATTGATTAGTTGATTGTGATAACATGTACCTGATACATATATTATGCATCTTTTCACATTAACTGCCAGTGTCAGTACTGCCTTAGTGCCTCTGGAATGGTTACAGGCACTAGCCTCCAGGCTGTTTGTGGTTCGTTAGGCAGTTTTTTCTCAAGAACAAGGTCTATCCCTTTTATCCTTATGCGTGTGTAGACCTTATCGCGCGTTCTTAGTTCATATGCTTTTCTGTTCAAAAAAGCTCGTATCCTCTTCATGCTGATTGGGAGGTCTGTTTGCATGTTCATTTGAGATCCGTAGAGGGCGGATTTAGCTTTAAAAACGTCGTCGCGGTCGGCCATGGATACAAAGGATGCGATGATCGTAGGGGGTCTGGTTAGAGTACTTTCACTGACGTTGTATCGCGGTTTTGGCAATCTGTGGACCGATTTGAAGCAGATTCGATCAATCCGATCAGGGGAAAGTTTCAAGTTTCTACCTAGAACATTTCTTATCACTGATTCCGAATCTTCGTTTCTCTCCTGAGGAATTCCGTTGAACAATAAATTGGGCTTTCTGTCGTGTAATTCCTTCATAATTGCCTCCTGTTTGAGTTGGTTGCATTTTAAATCTAAGTCAGCACGTACAGTATTCACGCTTTCTTTTAGAGATTGGAGTTCCTCTGAATGCATGTCGAGTGATTGTTCAGCATTACCAACCCTAGATTTTATATCGGCTACGGATATTTTTACGCAGTAACTATCTGTAATTATTAAGGAATATATATGTAGGTTGTTTTTTTACAAAGTAATGATCGATAATTTCTGTGATTTATTACAAGGTTAGCCATGGTAAATGACTGTCTCTGCTCACTCATGTAGGTGAGACATCGAGGATTGAATGAGCGCCGCGATATTAGAAGCATTAGGAAAACGGTGCACTCGTCACAGCGCTACTTCAAAAAGCCATGTTTTAACTTTCAAGTTACTCTCAGAAATTTGAAATCACGATAGTGATAAAATCTGAATAAATTTAGATCGACAGTTCTACATTATATTATTACAGCTGATGCAACATTGGCCTGTTTGAGAGGTCGTCCCATTGACATTTCCTGAGATAAAGAAGGAATTTCGATTAAAGCAATCTTACGAAGAAGGCAAAGCGTTGCCAGGCTTCCAAATGCGAGTATTGTAAACTGAAATTTGACTGAGTTGACCTCACGAACTAGCTTCTCACGTATTTGAAAGCAATCGTTTGTGACGTAAGAAAATAGGTTAACATTGGGTCACTGAAAACGGACGTCCAACTTGTTCCATGTCTACCGTATCTATAGCAAGAATGATTGAGGTATAGATACATTGACTAAAATCCTCAAAATAGGCGCGTACACCTTGCTCTCGCTCGGGTAAATACAACCATCGTGAAATTCATTACCTTTTTATAAAAAAACCGTATTACACAATTGTTTAATATTCAATTCAACATCGCCACGACATCTTAGGACAAGACACGATGTTATTAACGCACCAATATTAGGATTAAGAGAGAAGCGTTGCTTGTATTTATTCAGCTTAAAAGTAGGTACGGACATAACCAGAGATTGGAGCCCTGCAAATCGGACACTCGGTGACAGTCATTGAACAAGATACACAACAGACCAGATGACCACAGGGCATAAAGGTCACCCGAACATAGTTTTCCATACAGATTTTACACAGAAACTGGTCCTTCAGCTTAAAATTTTCATTTCTTAGTTTGTCCTTAATCACTTTTTGTTTCTCTTGGTCTTCATTTATTCCGTTCCTCATGGAAGCGACTGTTTGTTCTTCGCTGTTAATGTCAGTTGCTCCTCTGACGTCACTTCCGGAGGAGCGTGATGCGATCAATCTCTGAAGAGGAGACACCATTGGATTTGTGACATTACTTCTTGAAGATGACGTCACTGGTTTGGCTGCAAGGTCATTTCCTTGACCCTGCGCAGCTATCAATCTTTGCAGTGGCGACACAGCAGATGGTTGCGCGTTTTCAACAGGAAGTTGATCTTCAAGCTCCATCAACATCGATGCCAATTCCTCGGCGGGCGGAAAGTTGTCAGGTCTCTCCCTCACACACCTCTCTACCGTCTGCTTCACCATCTGCTCCGGGTATCCCATCTGAAGCACCGCCTGCACCGGCTCTGACGTCATCCGCGCTGATACAGGGTCCCCCGGGGTCGTCTGCGGAATGGAAGGTGTCGTATGCGTCTCTAATGACGTCACATTAGATGAGGTAGTTGTTGGAGGTGAGCAGAGAGGAACATGTTCCTCATGACGAAATCTAGAAAAAAGGAAATTTGGCACTTAGACATGTTTGTTCAGTAGTCAGTAACATTATTTACTACATAAAAGAGGCAAATTAATATTTATCATAAGAAGCCATGCATTGATGAATTATCGTCAACAGTGATGTGAAATACGTCACATTTGTTTAACATTTCGTTCTACAAAGAGAGATCGCAGTTTGAAGCAAGCTGTCACTCTGACCTCAATTTCACGTCTAGAAATAGAACGATGCACATTCGAGTCTTATATACTACGACATAATGATTTATATATCATCCTCTATATATAGCTAAATTTAATGCTAAAAGGTTTCAATGTAACTGTATCATAGGTTGTTACTTCAAATCCTAACGTCAGCTGTCATCTTATCCGTAATGATTACAGATAAGGTCAGAGGTTGGATAGGGACGTGCATGGTCGAAAATGACAGTCTAGAAAACAGCTTGTCTTGATGATAAAGCAACTTTTTATAATGATAGGTGCTTGATTGTCGACTCAAGATGTCCTCTTGACTCTGTTGTTCATCTGTTACTACGAATAAATGGGTTAAGTATTGAGACGTTTTGACCCTCTGAAGCTAATACTTTTGGAATACATTGTTCATTGGGGAACATTTGAAATATAAATCTTTCAAAACCAGCTGATGCCCCTTTAAAGAACGACGGAAATACGTGAGGCACGTAAATCTAACGAGACGGGGCTTGTATTCTTCGTTATTGATAGACATGTTTTCAATAAGTAGTCAATTAGTAATGTCAATATTCAAGGCCATATCTCTCTGCACTTGTATTTCTAAGTATTATGTTGTCAAACATAACCGAAGTGACATCGCAATTTCCAAGCATAAGCATAAAATATACTTATATAAGGGAGGTCACTCTTTCATGTTTGGCTTCAATTCAAACCTGGTTGGCATAACGCCTGCTTCAGGTTTAAAGTACGCATTAACATTGGATACGGATTTAGCATTTACTCACTAATGAATAACATGGACACTGGAGAGACTATACCATTCTTCATTCATCACCTTTATCCAAACTATTATAGATAATCGAACTCGATTACGCCAGTTATTTCTCTCACGTGCCAGTCTAATTACGTTTATTTAATGAATAGAACAATTGCACATAACAAAACCTACATAAGCATAATATTAACACATACACAAGAAGGCATCATTTGCCTACTATAACAAATTAATATTATGTATACCATGCTTACAAGGGTCCTTATTTATCTCACAATTGTTGGTTGGTGCTTTTCTAGAGAAGCTAATGCGATTGACCTTTACAGGCTGTCACATTTCATATTCTTATATCAAACTAATATCATAACAATATAATGTTATCGGTACTCTGCTTACCAACCTCACTTGTAGAATTCGGCCTCGATAATAACATCAAGATATATACCTGATGAACTTTCTGCTAGCACCTCATGAGAGATACTCATTTAATCATAAGGTTCCAATGTCCGTCTTCAGCTTATTTTTACACAACAAATGAAAGTAAGCACCACCCAGAGTTTCTTCTATAGATTATAACATGGTTCACATAATGATTTAATACTGAATATCATTGAGATGGTCCCTAACTTCGTGTAGATTATATTATATAGGATGTGACAAATACGTATGAACCTATGGGGTGCCAAGTTTAGTAAGCTTACTAAATTGAAGTAAGCTTACTAAATCGAAGGAATTAATGATGATAAATGATTTAGTAAGCTTATAACATGATTTAGTAAGCTTAGTAAACAGCGATCAAAGTCTCACTTGGCATCCCATATGGATCTTTTCTTCAGGCGACACCAAGAACTTATTTACACTATAATATATGTGCATATATAAACACTGTCACTCTGTAAATTCGTTAGACGTGGGTAAAAAATTATATACCTTTCAAATTTGAATGTCCCAATGTGGTGTAACTTTCAGCCTGTCTATCGTTAACGATGAATGCAAATTATGTGCAAAATATGACTTAAAAACATAACTTTTTTTAAAAATAACCAAAACTCTAAAGATGGTGGTTTTATACAAACCTGATTTCAATCGGATATGATTGAAGAAGTTGACACATAACCCTAACCTAATCGAACATAGTTTCAACATGACTTGGACCTTACGAAAGATAATTTAGACAAAACTTCATTCAAATCGAAAGCAACCTTACGAGGTGGGTATTCGACTTTAACGGTTAAAACACATCCCTATTCTTGAACAAATCGACTTACTCATTTGGTTTCTGATGATGATCTCGTTCCCCAAGTAGATCTTGGACAACTTCCGGTCCAAGACACAGTTGAACATATTTGCATTGTGGGAAACATCTGGCGTGTTCAATCCAGGGATCGTCATCAACCTGCCAGTTAAAGAGTTTACCTGCACAATACGCGCATTTCACTCTGTCCTGTTTCTCAGGGGTCGGCTTATGATAAAAACCAGCTTCAGAAAGCACTGGTGGTGTTTGGATCTTGTCTGGTGGCCAGCTTGAAAATGAACTTAATCTATTCTCTTGATGTTTATAAAACTCCTGAAAATCTCCAACTGGAGAAATACCTTGAGTCACAGGGCTGACATTATAAACAGGTGTCGAAACAGTGTTAGATTGGGGTATTTGAGAATTAACTCGATTCGTAACTATTCCATAATTATACGTTAAGTTATTCTCAGCTAAACCATTATAAACAGTGTACGATTCAATTGGAATATTCCCAACATCGTAGCCTAGGATAAATCTACATCGAGGAAAGTATTTAGCGTGTTCATTATAAGGTATGTCAGTCTTTTCCCATCGTTTCAACACACCGTGACAAAATGCACACTGAACCTTGTCTCCCGGCCCCATGTAGAACAGACCCCATTTAGCCAGCGCACGGGGATCTTGAACATCTCCATAGTCCCACGTGAGGAATGTTGACAGTCTAACACGTTCACTTTTTAAATCCGAAATACGTCTCGATAGAGCTTCATAATCTTCCTGTGAGTTATAACATGCTGGCGACTCTGAACATCCACTATTATATCTTTCATCCTCTCTACACGACTGTGAATACATCCTATACGTCTCGTCTGCCATTGTACCAATGTTTAAATGTCTGTTGAATTATGTGCTACGAATGCATCAACATCCGAATATGCGCAGTAAGCGGCTTAAGCGTAGATCTATAAATAAGTAACCGCGATGCCGGTTGATAAAACTTCCATAGACATAATCACATACCGTACAAATGTATATAGCATTGGGAACTTCTGAAAAGCAGACATTAGGACGGTTAATAGTTGATAGTGTTTACAATTTTATAACTTGTTTTCATATAGATAGGGTTTGATTCCAATTCTTCACACATGTGAGGATTTTTTCGATTTTCATTGTAAACTCATTGTCATAATTGAGAAAATAGTAATTTATAAGTCGTTTTAGATTGAGATAAGCATATACTGGATCGAGGCACGTATCAAAGTAATATATAACTCAGGGGTAAAAAAACACAGAGTCATATTTATCAATGTTAGATAATCATACAGTGCCTTTACATGGTTAGAATAAACCCCTCACTGATTAAGTAGTGTACCAGAACTCTCCAGATATTCAATGTACTCAATGACCCTTTGATCATTTACTGGAAATAACACCTAATTATCTAAGCGTTGTTCACAAAGCTTACTTATATTCCAAACTAAGCGGACTTCTTAATGTTGAGTAATTGTCTTACTTTGTCTTTACAATCTAGATGAATTTAGATCAACAGCTTTTAATATCATACCGATGTAATAACACGAAATAGAATTGTCGATCTAATTTTATTCAAGTTTATGAGTATATTTTTCAATAAATAGTTTTACATTTTCAATACGGTCTTCAATGTACCCAAACTTGTTCATACAATTTAAAAAGGTGTGCTGCATCAAATTTGTATATGATATTTCAAATTTCTTAAGAAAACACCATCAAATGTTTCTTTTTTCCCGTATGAATATGAAAACAATATATAATAATTCATATTAGTTTTACAGATGACATTATTATCGAAATTCGCCGGGTTTATTCAAATAGTATGGTACAACTTATGACACGTATGTTTGACACGTATAGCTCATAGAGCATGACACGTTTATGGTTATCACATGAATATAAAATGTAACATGTGTCCATTTTATCTTATTTCAAAACCAAAATATGTTATATTTTTGGCATACGGCATCAGTTGATTAATTAGATTGGGAAAGATTTTCCTTTTTGAATATATATTTAATGATACCATTTATGTATTTTGCCTTCATCAATTGCAGTGTTTGTTTGTAGTTTTGGTCGATCATGCAATCAGGGACATGAAATATTACTCAAGTGAAAATGTTTATTGCGATATTAAAGTTCATCATGTTTTAATTCAAATACAATAATCAATGACTTTGAAATTACCTCGTGACGTCCATATGACTTTCGCATGACCCCGCCCACTCCCCATGTGACCCCGCCCACTCCCCATGTGACCTCACTCTTCTCCATGTGACCAACCTTCTCAATGGAATCGTCTCAATTAAGGCTCATAAGTCACTATCACATGATGTTTATGTAGAAGCGAAATTTGCAAGTAAATATACCGACATCATTGTGAATCACCACTTTGCAATGTGTTTTCTTTACAGTTGAAAATGTAAGGTGCGTGTAAACAACCAGGAGTGGATGGTTGACTGACTTGTTTACAGTTTAAGACGCTGTCCTCCACTATAGACCCCAGTGAGGTATAAAAATAGATTGGGGATTTCCAAATCAAGCTCATACACACAGTCTTGGCTGTTAACATGCGTCGCAGAAGGGCTTATGGAACATTTCAGCTGGATAATGAGCTAGATTCAACTATATTGTCAACTTTATGCGTCTATGTCCTAGAAAAACCATTTCAAAGGAGTGTAGGGGTGGGTTCAATACGCATTTTTACTCCTTATTAAAGTCCATATTAGCTGCATGCATGATGCAAATATTTCAATTATTATTTGTTCTGGAACAGGACTTCCGGAGTTAAGATATACGCATATAATGTTTTTTGTTTTGTGTTGTATCTTTTTTTCATTGAATACTTAAAACTATAACAATAACCGATTCAATGTTAAGAAAAAAATGGAATCCATTTGGACGCGAAACAGAAATCGAAACCGATATCCTTGTAAAGGCAAACCATACAGAAAGTCCTTGTTAGAGATATGGAGTTTACTTGAATGTAATCAAGTAATCTTACATATATTTCTTATTAGTGTATACATTAAAAATGGTATTTCAAGAAAGGATTTAACGTTTAACATGAACTCTTGATATTTACACCAACAACTAACATTACTCATTGATAATTTCCATGTAATTTCATTCCTGACCATAAACTTTGGGCATTTTTAGCTACTTCCATTTAGAATAAAATTATCTCTTAATTTGTTCATCTTATTTCGACTGAATTGAAACTTTCATAATTTTTTTCATTTTCAAAGATGTCAACGAAACAGGTATCTTATTATGATTATTCTAAACTTTTTAAAATAAAATATTATTTTGAATTATTTTTCTAACTTGGATCATATATAATTTAAGGTCAAAGGTATATAACTTGGTTCTTGAAAAGTGTTTCATTTAATTATCATGTATATTAGACTAATAATTCATATGTATGTTGTATGTAAATTGGCCGGTGGGAAAATCTTTACAGTAAACCTAAAATCATTATGTAGAGTCGTATCAAGTAAAATCCTAATTTGAACAGATGTTGAAATATATATAAATGAAAATAAAACTTAAGATCCGCACTCCTGACCTTTCGTCAACTTAAGATTTGCACTGTTGACCTTGTGTTAACTTAAGATTTACAATTGAACTCTTGTATCATTTTAAGATCGGTTGAACCTGAGTGTTCCCCAAACTCTTCCTTTATTCACAATCAATATTTAAACAAACCGCCTCATGCATTATTCAGTCAGCTGAGTCTACATCTGTGGATCCTGCAAAACATCTTCGATGTCACTGAGTGCATGTTCCTTCATACAAGAATCCCATCCTCGGTAACTCAGTATTAAATGTTCCGGTGCTCTTCAATTAATCACCCCTGGGACTTTTCATCAGAAGAATTCTAGTATTGAAATTACCAGTCCTCGATCTAAGAATGCCAATGAAACTACTATGCGCCGATTAGACCTGCGAGCCTCTCAAAAGACGTTTCACATTAAACTTTAGTTTGCGCTTAGGAAATTCGCTTGCAATACCAGCTCTCGTGTTCACAGCTAATGAGGTCGGACGGTTTCCTTTGAAATTTCGATTAAACGTTCCTATGCATGCGCTTAAAGGGACTGTTTTAATATTATAGTTACCAAACATATCGGTTTTCATTAGGTAAATGTTTCATAACAAGTCTCAAGTGCAGGTAATTTCAGTACTGATTTCCTGATGAAATTTCCGAGAGGGGATTGTAAAAAGAATATGAACATTAAGCCGCAGGTGACCGAAGATGACAAGTATCCCTATGAGCTCAGTCTCCAGTAGAACATCGTCTAATACGCACATAGTAGCTTATAATTATCATTTGACCTCAACACAACTTAGACTAAAATTTAGTCCATGAAATATTATAATAATTTATTGTTCCTTAATCCCTAATATTCATTTCTTTAGGCTCTTAATTTATGAATTTGCAGTCAAATCTAGACTTGCTGAATGAGGACCTAGACTGTATTAAAGGCTCCTATTTATACACAGTCCTGAAGCAGGACTAGCCGTTCCTCTGACGCTCCTTGTTTGAAAATAGAATAATCGTTTGTTTAAAAAAAAATATTATCAGGGATTGGCTCGAAGTCTATAGAGAGGTGTTTCAAATAAATCGGCGATGCTTCACTGCCTTTCAATGTAGTCACCGAAGTTTAGTAGTTCCAGTTTTGCTTGCAGTTTTCACTGCAACGTACTTAACAATGATATTGCGGTAATAATACCTACTGTGGTGGTGTAAGTGTACAATGAAAACTATTCAATAACAAAATGCATTTCATGGATTCATTTTTCATTCACGTGTCGTTTTACCTATAAAGAGCATGCATACAGTACATATATGAAGAACATAATTGGACTTAAATGAAAGGGTATAGTAGCTGTACACTGGCCCATGGCCATTGTTGTGGGTTTTTACCACTGTAGGGGAAAGGATATCAGATTCACAACCTCGTTTAATGATTTTGAGCTTATTCAAACGACTTTCTATTCAATTGTTTTGTCTTTGAATGAAAATATACCTAGTAATTATAAACTCCAGTGAATTAAATGTACATTTTTCATAACACTATGAATGCAATCAAGATCGTCTATATGAAGTTTTCCTTTGTTGTGTTAAATGTCATGATAAAACTTTGTACTTCCCTTTTCATACACGTTCATTCGTATGGTTACTGTAGTTAATATAACCTTCTAAATTAATCATTTGACGAATGGAAAATAATAAAAACACACATCCGTGTTATGTAAGACTAAATAAATCACCAAATCACATAATCGCCCTTTGAACGAAAGAATCATGTAGATTTCAACTTTAAACCTATTATTGAGGTAGGTGACCATACGGAACTCTTATGTTTTGTTCTTTACACTTCCTGAATAACTCACGTTTCTTTACAAGTATACTTTTTCTCACATCTATTACTTCCTGGTTTACTGTATACTTACTAAGTTTACCATTTGATTTGTCTAAAATAATGTGACCTCTAGTTATCAAAAGTTCATAATATTTATGTTCTTTAAAGTTTTATTTTATGCGTGAATATATTTTTTTCGCCTTCGTTAAAGTTTAATACCAGAGAAATTAAAAAAATATCATTTGTCGATGTGGTGGAAAAGAATAAACACAAAATGAAAATAAACACCATTTTTTTAACATCCGGTCGTAATAAATGTCATAACATGATGTAAAAGTGTCGATCTGAATTTATTTAGATTGCCGTGAGCCCAGGAAATTTGACCTAATTTCTAACACTGCAGCAAAATGCCACTGAATGATCCACATGTTACGTGTTTTTATATATGAAGTAATAATAGTGGTACACTAGCTTCTAGTCTCACTCAAAGATTATACAAACATTATGTTGTAAAAAAAAACAAAGGACGACATTCAAATGTTCAAGACAAAACGTTGTGGACTCCATTTAGAATATCCTGATTTTGAGAGCCCTTTTCAAATCAAACCACATTTTGGATAGGATCCTTTCAAGCATAGAGCAGTTCCAGCATATGTTGACAAAATCCTTTCCATAATGTGTTAAGAATTATTGATATTCTCACGAATATTTGATTTAAAAAAAAGTATAGAATTATTAAACATTAGACATCATTACATAGCTACTTGGTCGTCGTTGTTATCTACGAGGGTAAATCAAATGACCCTCGATAATATATCTGTATGACATATTTACGTGACAGTGACGTCATATGACGTTATGACCTTATATTACGTCTCAAACTCTTCCTTCTACACACGAAGACAGCGGATAAACAGCTACGATTGGAAACTGGATTTCCTCGATTTATTTTTATTTCGGTAATTAACAGGAACAACTAATTATTGCTTCCATATCTCCTTAACGGCTCTTGTGCCTACGTATTTGGGAAATATCGATAGTAAAGCACCTCTCTTAAACACTGTAAACTGGTCATTGATATAAGATCCTCATTTGTTTCTCTCAATAATTTGTCAAGATTGGACAACATATTCATGAAGTATCCGAACACGATGAACCAATTTCTAATTGAGGGAAAGATACACTGAGCATTAGGAAACTTTAATAATACAATGGTGGTACAATGGCATTTTATATCCTTTAACATAAATATTGAGATTGGGATAAGAGTCTGATTCATAGTCTTGTGGGATCAGTACATGGATCACAAAGTGGAAAAAACGTCAATGTTATATCTAGGTTGTCTCACGCACCTCTGAATTAAACAATCTTAAAGGCAAACTTTTCCGGTTCAAATTGGCTCAGAGTTATCAAAAATCTATGACCAGATGTGCACAAATTATGGAGAGTTAGATCGACTGAACTAGTAATTTGTGCAGCTTTTGAAGTTACCTAAATATCTAATTTGATGTAAAACAAGTGAAATAAAGTTTACTGAGGCAATCGCTGAATTAACCGATTTTAAAACATATTATTAGTATTGCTTTTGGATAAACCAAAGTGACTGCCGTTTTCGCATTTCTTTTTATAAGCAAATTAAAATATTTCCGATTTCGTATTTCATGCGGATTTAATGCAGCGTTGCAATACCTGTCTTTCATAATCAACTTTATAACCTGAACACGTTCATAT
Source organism: Phorcus lineatus (assembly GCA_921293015.1). Classification (NCBI taxonomy): domain Eukaryota; kingdom Metazoa; phylum Mollusca; class Gastropoda; order Trochida; family Trochidae; genus Phorcus; species Phorcus lineatus. The sequence goes on along the minus strand of OV121088.1, from coordinate 23,186,272 downwards.
TTGCTAAATAGCTTGCGATGTAGATACCCACCTGATTTCGAGAGCTATGCAGTATCTGTGTATGCGTTGTGTTTATGAGTATGGTGTGTGCTAGTGCCTTTAAGTTGTTATAACATGCCGTGAGGCTTGCCAATTGATAGTTATTTCCAGTTAACACAAGATGTGAGAAACCACGCCAGAATACTTTCTCATGACCTAATCAATGTAATTACAATCGACCCTACTGAATACGAAAATAGTGTACATTGATTATCCATCGTCTATACGTCAGATGGTCGATATAAATAGTGGGATATTTCAATGTCTGACGCATCATTCATGTCTTATATTTCACAACCCTAAGAAATGTAATATACCATATATTTCACAGGAATTTCAGGTACAAACCTGATAAGACAACTGTAGCGCAACCCAGATATAAAACACTAGGTATAACCTTGGCGTACGGGTTGATTTGTCAACGACTCATTTGAGACGCCCCAAATGTTAGTCAATTACTTGACGAATATCGTAGATCCAGATTTATTTGTCGCCCCTGTGGTTACTCAGAATAAAACCAGGGTTAACAATTTTGATCCAGAGTAAAAAAAAGCCAAAGTACGAAGTGTAAACTCGTTACATTAACCATTCCCAAAATTCAAAACATGTTCCTCTAGTGGCAACGTTAATGGCATCGGTTCCTTGACTTCACAGGTCTGTTAACAATGGTTGGTTGATTGGAGAAGAGTTCCTCTATCAGTGGCGTATATAACGCATATGCCTTTATGGTAACTTGACAACATGATGATTTTCAAATATTGATAGATGTTAGAAAAACGCTTGACCAAATGCATTGAGGTCATGAGTGATATGTCGAAAAGAAGTCGTTAACATTTTAAAGTTTCTTCTTTTCATAGATAGACCCATAACTTTTAGGACAACCCTCGTACACACGGAAAATACTGCTTACGTGTGAAACATTCCAGCCATTCTTGAAACTTATAGCTGATCAAACAGTAAAATAAACCTGTCAGCGGGGTATAATTAGCGAGGTGAAAACAATACGCGTGTTACACATTCCATTGAGTTTGTCATCGTACACAACTCATTGACATCAATCTCATTTAATGAAATCTAAAAGCTCCACTACATCATGCGTGTAGTCTGCGTAACGTAGTGCAACAATATTATATTTTATTCTAATGAGATTGCATTGATTTCAAACGTGCTGTTGGCCAAAATAAAAACTTTTCTCCATGTTTGAAAACACCAATGAAACATCACTTGAGTTAAGTTCAAATCGCCTATCTAAAGTTGCATCTTTATCTCTTAAATGCAAAAAAAATAAATTTTCTATTGTAAACTATAAAACTAAAAAGTGGTAACAAATCGAAACTAGACTTTCCATTTACGTGTATATCAGTTGACAACTTCTAAACATTACCAACCTATATTTATGGTTTTGTCTGTTTCGGAAATTGCTTATCCGGATTTCGATCATATATCTCGACTTTTTTCATGTTTATTGTCAGTATGCTAACTGATGAAATTTGATATGTTAATTTTCAGGAACAACAACTAATTGTCTCTGTGTCTCTGTGCCCTGAAAATTATTTTTAAAAACATTTGCATCAACCGTGTGGATGTCACTTTTGGTTAACGAAAATATCGTATTTTATTTTCAACACTGGGTAGTGTAATGTATGCAAAAACAGGATTAAAATATTAAACACATATTCAATCTGTATTTTACATTCAATTGTCCCGTTTTTCATTCTAGTGCATGAATCCAAAGAACAAAGCGTCGTTATCTGAGAGACATTCCATGTTTATAATGACGTATTGTTTTACTTTGTTACGAACCTAAATGCCAAATGATGATATACATCTCACATAAACATCTCCAAATTACAAATAACTGTTACGTGATGATGTATATGATCACGACTAAATTTCAATCAAAACTGAAAATCAACATTACATATAACAATGAATACAACCAAACAGACGTTAAATTTACAAAGATAAAGGTTACATAAGGCTAAGCTATCTAATAGTTGAACTCCTAACTCCCCTTATGTCTTATGAATAAGTTTCCAATAACCCTCGACCATTTGACGTCAGCTACCTTCATATTGTTGCCTCATCAACCGGCAATAGCGTATACTTGTGGATAAAATGACAAGACTGATAAAGTTTGGCAAACTTGACTCAAGCAACTCATTAAGTGGCTCTTGAAAATGGAGCTATAGTACGTTGTCCTGGTGATAAAGAACATAAGGCATGAATATATTGGATATATCTAAAATATACCTTTAAATTCGAAAAACTGTCTTTTCTCTACAGAAATTGAAATATAGCGAATATAATTCTGTACCATGTGTGCTGCTAAAACTTCAAAGCATGTCACTCAAAATAGATTTGCCATTAACTGTAAATGGCAATCAATAGTTTGAGATCAAACGAATACCATAGATATTTGCAATAGCACATATTTACAAGAAACTCGAAGATAGAATCCATAGATCACTTTCCACTCTTATCTATAGTCCTGGGTTTTTGTGATTAGACTTGTGATCAAATGTTTTATTTTTTTCTTACATTGGAGGGCATTTGTATTGATAACGTACTGAACAGAAAAGCATTGTCAAGATGCTTCTCCTAAAATAGATAAAATATTTTCAATAGAATAAAACCATTTAACACTTGGAACTTTTTAACATGACACGAGAGAATGAATCAAATGAATTCACAAAAAGTAATAAATGTTTTCAATTGCAAGACAATGTTGTTTAATCAAAAGAATAAGTTTCAAAAGGAACCTACTATGAGCAGCTACGCTGTTCAAATAAATTTCGCTATTCAAATAATTAAAAGGTGTTCACATGAAAATGGCCTCAAGTGGCATTTTCTTGATTCTTGATTATTTCATCTACGACTACAGATGATCGTGTTGAGTAATGAGATGATTTGATCCTCTGAAGATAATACATTTGGCATAAATTAGTGTTTATTTGTGATGTTTTGAAGAAATAAATCTTTAAAAAAAACTTGATATTGCTCCTTGGAGACATATTAATATGCATAACGCTACGAAAATGTACCATCGTGAACCATTCACGATAGTTGTTACAGAGCAAAGATAGAATATTGATCATACATGGAGAATGACTAAATATTGACAAGGTCTCTTGAAATCCAAACGTTTGTTAGACATTTACTCATATCTAGTACCTTCTAGCAATCTATTCAGATCATGTGGAGAGGTATATATGGAAAAATTCCAACACATGACAAACATGAAAAGCCTCTAAATAGAAACTGAGTAAAAACGTCTAGACAATGACAGTTACATATTTTCCATCCAGGTCATATCGGAATGCAATGGATTCTTGCCCTCAAATCCAATTTGGTTAGTGATAGGGCAAGGGGTGTGGGCGTTTTACGGTTAATAGACCAACTACGCTCCGAAAAAATAGGACGTAGGAAGGATTCGAACCTCTTGCCCTGCTGTTTCATTCCAAAGAAATACGCTGTAAGAATTTAACGATCCATATAACCTATATTCATTCAGTGGTTGACAATGTAACCTCGCAAAGTCGGTCACAAATATTTTTGCATACTCTATAGTATACTCTAGTATACCATTGAAGAATAACTAAACAGGTGATTAACCGACCCAATTGGTTGTGTTGACACCCTTTCACGTCAATATTAGAGAAAACTAATATACCAAATATAGATACATGTTTCGTCTTCTCCCGTAATAGACTTCAAGGCTTGGTAGCTTATCACAGAATTCTTTGAAACCACATAACTAAGCTCATATCGAAGTCGCAGAACAGGGCTACACGTGATACAACCCTTCTTCTATATATGGCTATGATGAAACAAACTTCGATGTTATGTAAATTATTCAAGAGATAAGATATTTTGACATTAAACATCACTTTCACAATTATTACATTCATATACATATGGCAAGGCAGCTTATTATAATAGAAAATACTATTATATTGCATAGCAGTGACACATATCAGATTCGGTTTGAACTACATACTGCTATGAGTTTCAAAAACGGAGTCCGCTACAGGAGTTTCAGATCCTCTTTATTTTTAAAAAGTTTTGCACGACTGATATTCTCATTTCTGAAAATAGATTGTTGGGTTCTTTATCTTTTCCCCAAAAAAATAACATAGAAGGTTTCAGATAGAGTAAGCTAGCTCGGTTCTACTTTTCATTCATTTCAGCCCCCCTATCGAATGTAATTCATAACCCGCGGAGCTTTAAGTTGCCTCAGTCTCTGTCCCTGGCTTATTAAAATTCGTGTTTTGAGTGCAGCGCCCTCTTCGGCGAAAAGTAGTTTGTCAGCCAGACCCTTTAATTAGCTGTTAAATGGGTACCTGAATATAGGGATGCCATATAAATATCCTTATTATTATTATCATCATCATCATCATCATCATCATCATCATTATTATTATAATTATTATTATTATTATTATTATTATTATTATTATTATTATTATTATTATTATTATTATTATTATTATTATTATTATTATCATCATTATTATTATAAAAGGCAAAGAAAGTCTGTAAGGGGCTTGATAGCTTGATTTCAGTCTCCTTTAAATTTCCCTAATATATTTTCAAAGTTTCGATGTGTTGGCCAACATTTTCAGAATCTAAATGTTTTGCGAAGAGTTGCAATCCTCATAAGATTACTCAATGGACTACCGAGATCTATCGCAGCACCCTAGACGGCAGGCACAGAAGAGTTCGGCATATCGGAATATCGCGTATTGGTCCCCGACGTATAATCAACATTGGACCTCGGAAGTGTATCATCTAACGAAACTGCTGCAATTTTATTGCGAAGTCTTATTGAACGCTCAGTCGGGTAATAATCTCTATATATGTACACTACCAAAGCCAAGACCTACCCTTGAATACTCATATAAATGTGCCAACTAAACAAGCCAACAAATCCCCAAACTATCATAATGTACAATCTGTCTGTCTTCTTTATGACGGGTTACCCAAAACGGTGGGAGAGTTGTTAATAATCAAAAACCTGTTTGTGAAACGATATCTTTGAGATCTGGCTCTTCATAAAATCAAATTAATCAAATGTACGCTTCCAATGATCGAATATCTTCTTAACCATATATAAAGAGATTGTCCTAGTGTATGGTCAGCTGTTTATGCAATATGCACACATTACTAGTTCGAGCCGTTTTCAACTGTCAGTAATATTGCATCACTGACCATTGATTTTTTTATATGTCGAAGCCGACAGCCGACATTTTCATTGTTGATTAGAGTGAGATCATTTGTAAAGAATGATAAGTATTTCATTGCATCAATAAAAAGCTAAAGTGAATGCCTACATGTCCTCATATACCTTAATAATATAATAGCTAAGAAAAACGTGCAATAGTGCCTGGCCAGCTATACTTAAACATAAAACGGTGTGATCTTTCAGAGTAATCATAGCATCGAACAATGTCAACTTTTGTTCCACAGGTATTTCACGTCTAGGTAGGATCGCTGATCTAAAAATTAACCATAGTGCAACATTTAGTAACCGATCTCTTCATTTCACTTTGTATGCTTTGTACGATGTTGTTGGGTGTTACAATTTATGTAAGACGTTTAAAATTTACCAGTAAATAGTATTGCTCATTTTCAGTGATTCCTTAATGTTTTTCTTTATTGGGCGGAACATCAATAGCTTTGTAGTATTTTCCATTTTCTTTTCGAAGACAAGCCTACAAAGTGCATTAAGGATCTCGAACTAAATGTGTTAATCGTCTTAGAATCAATAAAACCACGCATGGTCTATAAATGGATAATGAGTATAAGCCGTGATGATCTGATATCCTCCACGTCGATAGGTTTATCTGCAACATATCATCTGCGAGAAGCTTGTGAATATCAAATACATAAATCTGTTCTATGAGATTAAAGCTTCAGATCATCTTAAGCTAGGTGGTTTTGTGTTTTCATCTGAAACATTAAGCAAACTTTGTTCTTAATACAGAGAAAAATACTAACATTCTTATGTAAATTGAAGACACCATCATAACTTAGAGGATTACATACTAATACATGGTATAAACAGCACATTTTTGAAAGATATGAAACGTGTTTTTCAGATGACTTAAGGAAGTAGTCAAGCTTTGTCCAGCTTAATAGCACAAACTACTGTAAAATGATTCAGGGTTGAATTATCTAACCTACCGAATAATAGTAATGAAATGATATTACCCCTTTTAGATATTGCCAACGCATTCCTATTATTAGTCAAAATGACGAATGAAAATCGTTGAAATACAAATAAAAATTTGGTGTGTAATTTCAACTGCAGTGTCGATAGCCAATCAATTATAGAAACTGAATTGAAAATGGGAATTACTGAGAGTTTCTTGACGTCATCAGTTGATTATAATAGATGGTTGGGCATCGCTAATTATTGTTCAAAGATTTCACAGCTTCTAATACATGTGCATGATAAGCAGATTGCGTGTCAATTAATAGAAATGTAAGTTTGAAAATGCAAATTAATAGTGGCTTGGAATATGTGGACGTATTAACTGGGTCAGGATGTAAACTCGGATGTAAAATTGATGTTCACGAATTAACTGCTCCATTCCAGTCCCAATGTATTTTCCATTACTCAATGAATCAGTCTCCCAGTAGGATAATAATCCATGACACAGGACAAACAAAAGCATTCCTTAGTAAACATTTGCATTCCTAAAAAAACCCAATAGCATTCTGAGGTAAACAACAGACATTCCATAGACTTGTGCCATACTTAAAGAGCCATAGAGAGCCAAATCCTATTGAAAATGTAGTTTACACTTGTGCGAACAAAAGCAATCTTCCGAGTTTAGCTTGAACATATTATGGTTACATAAATGGTTAAAGATGTGTAGAAATTACAAATTTCTAATATTCTGTCACTAATGATTCCATCAATATGACTTGTTAATCAAAGAGAGAGCATACTCCAAGCGCTATGTCCAACCAGATATCACCTCTTCTACACAATCCCATGTTGCATCTTCCACTATAAATCATTTCAAATCTGTCATACCAGAAGAGTTTGAATCACTGACTCTGTTTGCAAACATCATGGAACAGGGAATGTTGGGCAGGAAGAATGTTAACTTCTCGGTTACTTACCTATGTGTTTTAAGAGGTGAAATATATTATGAATACTGCATCTTCGTGAGAAATTGTATATGTAATATGCAAAAGTGGTCAAGTTCAGTGTCATGTTTGTTACACTGATTTTATTTACTGTATGTGTTATCATGATGTAGAAGGGATGATGGAAGAAATTGCGTATTTTGAAGGTCTTATCCTAGGAAACTAAAGTTTTACTCATTCTCATCTAAGGTTAGAGACAGTGAATTTGTAGTTTTTCTACTCTCAACATGGAAGAAAAAATCTTATTAGGGTGCTCAGAAAAAGAAGAAACCATGGCGAAATACTGAAAGATACCTCTGAACATTATCCTGTTATCATAAGTATGGAAGAAATGGCAAAAGATTTTCTCTGGGACAATAGACTGTGTCCCAAACAGTGTGACAAAGCTAGGATGCAGATACAATATTCTAGAGTAGACAACAGACATGAGAGATTGGATGATAGTGATTCTGACGAATTCGAGAATTGTCCAGGATTCAATTTCGTTGGCAAAGAACTGTATAAAGATTGGCTGCCCAACCACATGATTGTCATGAAGCGTAGTAGTTTCAACAATTAACGTATTTTGCATTTTATGTAACAGTTTTCACCAATAAAACAAAGTTGAAGCCTAAGGTTGTTTTGTTGTGTTTTATAAATTTGAATTTTGCTATTTTTCTTCAGTTAATCGTGTGTTCTCAAAAAAGGAAGAGTGTGTCAAAACAGGACAAAGCACAAGGAAAGTATTATTTCAACAGTCACAAACCCTGCCTCCTACTTTGGCTCAAAGAAAGTAAATGATGAATTGAAATGAAACAACCAACTCAATTTTGACTTGAGGAAGGTGAAGGTGATTTGTGAATAATCACGATGCTTACAGTTTGCACAAACCAGTAATACATAATTCTAAAGGATGAAAGTACGAGTGGATTCAATTAATGAAATGTTTGATATGGAATTGGCTGACCTCTCACGCTATAACAAAGAAAATAATGGTATACAGTATTTGTTGGTAGTAGTGGACATTCTTTCACGTTATGTTTTTGTTCTTTAATTATAAAATAAAAATCAGAGATTATTCTAAAAGCTTTCGAGGAAATGTTTCAAAAAAAGAAAACCCAAAAAAGTTGGGATTGATGATTCTTGAAAATGAAAGGATTGCACGTATAATGAGAATATTAAAAGGAACTATGTCAAACGCTTTAATAGACCATTAAAATCATTGCTCACACGTTACACGACATACAAATAATCCACACTTACTGAACAAACTGGTAAACAACCATACTTTACACCTAATGTATCTCCCAACCAAGCCAGTAAAGGTAATGAACTGTAAGCATTGGAACATTTAATTCTATGTGAAACCACTGTTGAAACAACAAAACATTAATCTGCATCAATCTGGTGAAATCTGGAAATGTAAGACTAGAAATCGAATTTAAATCTGCTCTCACCAAAACATAGAACTGTTGTGACGTTTAGCTGAACCCACTGATGCTGAATTGGTTGGTATTTAAAGTCATGTTAGTTTGTATGTTCTCAACAGTCAACAGTGACAATCTGTGGAGTCAAATACGTGTGGAATGTTTTTTTTTGTATTTTCTGATGAGTCAATTCTAATTTTATTTGAGTTTTCAACTATTTCAATTGTTCAACAATTTGATTGTAGGAATTTTTATGTAAATGACACCTTTGTATCTCAATATATCTGTCGCTATTGCAAATATTGTACACCTTCCTGTTTTAGTTGTCAATGATGCCATTCATGAAAGAAGAAATTAATTGAAATAAAATAAAATGAAATTAGTTATTTGATTATTTACTGCTATGCTGTATGACAAGATGTCTATAGTGATTAACAGGCATCAATTTGAAACATTCGATTTCAAGATACCATACCTCCAGCAGAGGGGATGAAAGTTTTCTCTCATGAATCAGATACACGATGCTTGCTTGTCTTAGATGATTACATGCAACATGTTTCCAAAAGCTCTTTAGTTTTAGATCTTTATACCCACACTCACATAATCTTTGAATAATATAACTGTCATAAACCTTATGCAAAGCGCCTATCAAAAAAAGTGAAGAGGCAAGAACCATGTCACTAAATGCTCAGTATTTTGTTACACTGTCAATACCATGTTCAGCACATAAAAATAGAATGTTAGCATCCCAGATAGTTCCTGGTCAGTCAAAATAGTTCATCGAATATTTACAAGATGCAGCAATTGGAAATATATCGATATCTTGTTTTGGATGCTTCGCCCAATGCTTATGATCACTTTGGTCATTTTCACAGATGAAGCACTTACAATACATCTTTCTCAGACGTAAGACTCATTTATATAATAAATTACTGTAACGTTTTATCATTTTGCTTTTAAAATTTGAACTTAACAGCCATGGAAGGGTGTGGTCGGGTTGATGGTTGAGCCTGATTGTGCTACTGACTCATCGAATAACATTATATTTGGACAAATATTTAGTAAAAGACTAAGTATTTTAACATTTGTCCAATTCAAATGAATCAGTCGGCAAAATTAATGGCTGAAGCTAGATTTATTAAGAGAAGAAAAGTCTAGTGTTTCAAGTGTAAACTTCGTAATTGGATACTAGAAGCTGATAGAACATTTTAGATTGTCCCCAAATCAAATCTATGTATTGGTCCTAGTAATGTATTTCAAATGCATAAATATCAATTTTATGTCTTATATATCATAACTTAATGCATATAACATACTAAACACATATAATTAGGGATACATGAAAATTGATGATAATGACATTTCTCCGCATGGGTCACTTGATGATATATTAATCATAAAACTTGTTTTGTTCAGTATATATATTAATGTTCTGTTACTAATTTTTAAGGTAAGACTTCCACCCGTAACCCCTGCTTTAAAGAAGCTGCATGTTACACCAAATGAACTTACCAGATGACTCAAATGAACAATTATAAGACACAATATGGTATAATTATTTTACAAACTATTGGGGTCCATTACAATGGAGCGATGCCTATCTATTATAGAAAAATTAACGAAGCTGAATATTTATTGTTCATATTTGTAAGACAGATATTTTAAGGCGCTTAGAACAATGATGCGTTAATTGCAGTTTAGTCTATATTTTAAAGACAGTCAGCTTTTCTTTAAACTGAATTTTAACTGTACAGTATACGCCTAGACAGAGGTTATTTGCTGGACATAAAATTATATGTTATTGAGGTCTCTCCAGCCTAATGTTACGTTCTTAATACGAGATGTAAATTTAATAGCTGTTTATCGATATGAAATGACTCTACAGCTGGTTAACATCGTTCAAAGCTTTCCACCCCAGTGATACAGATTGAAAAACAATGTGGGATTGCAACTTTTTTTTATATGTAAAAAGTACCATACAGCCGACAAAGTTTTCAGGCGGATTCCAAGCCTATAATTCTATATATGATCTGAAGAGGAAGTTAAAGAATCAACTAGTATCAACAGCCAATACCCCTCTTAGACATAATTTGCATTGGGCTTGCTCATAAACATTGAAAAATAAAATTTATTTTATCACATGTTATTACCAAAATTCAAAATAGATAAGCAACACAAGACTTAACTGAAATATTTATTCAACATTAGTTTCATTGTAAAGTAACAAAATTACCATTACCTTAAATCACCACATCAGTACTAAGAGCCCAGAACTCAACACAGACCTACTACCATATATTCAATCCATTCAACCATACTGGATACCTAGTTTGAGCATAGGTACACCAGCATATAGGTAGATGATACATACAGTCAAGCACTACAGTAACCAAAGGTTTCCTTCTATCTTAGGTCTGAAGGGCAGGTTCTCATCTTCAACAACTTCCATTAAGTATCAATCTAATCTGAAACAAGACCCAAAGCTCAAAAATCAACTCTAAAAGAGCATTTTACAAGTGTTCAAATTTCTCATGATTCTATGTCCATGTATAACTTATCATTACAACAGCCTTGGAAATCTGAAGTGAGACTTTTAGATGAAGAAGGTTTTTCAAAATACTTTCACTTGGATTTTGGTGGTTGGTACTATTTCAAATGAACCTCTTAAATTAAAGAACCTCTAAGATTCAAGAACCTCAAAGATTCATTTCCGGCTGTTCATGGACTTGAAGCCTGAAAGATTCTGCTTTAAATTACAGACGGTGAGACAATTTGAAGGCTTGGAAATTGGTAAAATGGTAAATTGGTAAATGACACAATGCATTGGTTCACAATGACAGCCAAGAGGGATAAGTTTAATTTGGTATAAACATCAGTTTGAACATTGTGACAATAAACAATTTTATCATAAAACTGGAAACAAACATTCAAAACCACCAATTTCAGATGACAGTGGAGAAGATTGCTGTTTACTGTCCCAAAGCAAACAAGGATGGTTCTTCTACAGAAGGAAGTAGCAATGGTTAGAATGTTAAGATGCATCACATTTTTTATGAAATACAATAACAAATAATTAGTTTAATAAATTCATTAAGGTACTATTGGCATTATTTCAGCTCTAATCTATCTACAGGAACATTTAATACTTTATTGGGTTTTACAAATGGCCATCCCCAATGGCCATCCTACAATTTCATAGATATTCTTTAAAATGGTTTAACCTTTGCTAAGTAAATAATTCTAAGAAACTTCAATTTCAAAGAGTCAACAAAAGCTACAGCATTTTCAAAATATTGGCACTATGAAAATATACCTATCTAATTCAATTCACATACATCTACCATGGAAGATAACAAGGAACAGATGGTCATCACATTCAACCATACTGGCAATATTACAAGCAAGGCACTTATATATTCATATATTACAGCTACATCATTCAATTTGTCATTTAGTAACACTAAATCTTAACTACAGCTAAAAGAAAGGATGAAATTCAACTACAGCTAAAAGAAAGGATGAAATTCAAATTGTGAAATATCCTTTCAAGAAACTTGACTTTGAAATCGGTAACTTACAGAATGATCTTGACTATGGAGAAAATATGATGGTGCCACTAGAGTTAAGACTGCTTTTTTATAAGGGACCTTTATGAATATTTTCTTATATAAAACATCTTACACTCATCAAACAAGTTGTTGCAGTAAAACTGAATGAAGTTTGGAATGAATGATGTGATCTTGTGAGAGGGGAATGGTTTTGCTAAAGCCTTATCTATCACCTTAGAGGAGCTAAAATTGACATAAATGTAAAAAGATCCTACCCTATTACTCAGTGCAGGATTGTCTGACTGACAGGATTCGAATAATGCAAAAGACTTCGCATGAAAAACTACAAACATTTGTACTATTGCAAATAGTTCCTAAATGCATCAATGTTATAATGACACTAAGGTTTATATTTTCATGCAGTAGAAAGCTCTGTAGCTGTCACAGATTAATTAGGATTGGGGAAAAATGTCCTTGCCAGTGAGAATGACCTACACGAACATAATAAGCCCAATCAGTTATAATTAATTTCAAATAGGCAGACATCCTCATTGATTAAGGATTTAATGTTCCTCAATCCTCTCACATAAATGCATATACAGGCATTTCAAGAAAGTCTTGAACAACGGAGTTGTAGTCAAATTTCAAAGGGGCATGTTATCAAAAGTGAAGTTATGAAAATATTTATTTCACTTGTTTATTAAAAGCTTTTTGAAAGTATTTTTTTTTACATGGAACATAATGCTGACGACAAAGTGGATTTCACATATATTTGTATCATACCTATTAAATTTAAAAACAATGACACAAGGACTAACTTTTATCATAAAGTCATTATCTTTTTATGATATAGCAATACATAACAACATCTGTGCAATAATAAAGCAAATGCAATAAATCTCTTTTAAACACCAAGTTAAATCTAATGTATAGTTTTGTATGAGCAATGCAATTATTTGGAAGAAAGATTTAATAGAGAATTTTGAAATCATTTTGTCCAAAAAACATAAGTACTAAGTCATTACAGCCAAATCCTTTTGCATAAGAAAGAGTTAGTGGTAAAATCTACAAAACATGGCCACCAACAACAAGATACAATAAAGACACAAAATGACCCTTTAAATGATGAAAAAAAATCCATTATAACTTCCCAATTAACTTTCATTTGGCTAAATTACCCAATCTTAAAACAAAAATAAATGTGTAAAATGTTACTAATGAAATCATAAACATGAAGCCCAATATAAGCAAAGGTCTTAATAAAAAATTTCAAAAGGCACACAAGTTTATGTATATGTAGTGAACAACCAGGGAATACACAGAATCTTACATCAGGAATGATCTGAAGCTTGTCTTGGTATGGGTACTTACATCTCTTACTGCTCTTTCAATAGTGAATAACCAATCATTTTTGTTGTGAGAATCTCCTCACCAAGAAACATAAAACTATGGCATCATGTAAAATTCTCCTTGTTTAGTATGAAAGTCTTTTGCGATTTTATTTGGTCTCTTTTCTTTTTGCATTCTTGAAGCTGCTGTAAGTTAAGATTATGACAGCTACTGTGTTGGAGGATACACACATCAACACAAATGTGATAATAATTTGTGAAACCTTGTCCACAACTCAAAGGATTATGAAAAGCTTTTCAAGGAAACTGACTGCTAAATGAAGTCACTTTTAAGAAAATATCACCCATTTCACAGTAAGTGTTATTGCAAGGCGCAATCCTATGATACTGTTGTGGTTGTGTAGCTGTGAAAATCAACTGGAACAAGCCTACAATATGATACTATCCTCATGTTTTAGAGGCAATGTTGCATGCTAGTCTTGGTTAAATTGTCTCAATTAAATATTGAACAAAATACATTTTCTTAAAAGTTTAAACATCCCATACTCAACCTGATTTTTTGCAGCATTAGAATAAGGTGTTATGAATCAGTCGAAAACTGCATGTAGCCATTTTATTGGGACTCCTTTCAATCACTGAAGTTAGATACTTGCTTAGCTTAACCAAACTTTGTTGAAAAAATCCTTGTACTGATTGTATTGCAATTGAAATTATTTTTTTCTCTTCGTGAGGTCACTTTGTTTCCCCAAAAAACATGATACAATGACCTATGTGGCATACAACAAAACCACTTAAACAGTTATCTATTGTAGACACTGGATATAAGAAGTTTCAGATAATCTTGAATTTGATTTGACTAAGAAGATAAATGGCCAACATAAAGTTGGTAAAATAAATCCAAATGCAATATCTACTTAGTTGAAAGCGCTTGTCAAATATCCATAACATTAACAACAAGAAGCAAAAGGCGCCCAGAAAATTTAATCAAATTCCTGCACGAACTAAGAAAAGGAAAAGGTCTTTAACCTAGACATTATGTGATGAAGTTTTCACAATTAGCAGTTATCCCGTAGCACACAGCTGGAAAAAAAGTGCTTGGCAAGTTAAATGTAAATGCTGTAAATCAACAATCAGGGACAATACAACTGTTAGGATATATATGGATAGTTGGAATGGGTTTTTTGCTGGTAGGAACAACGTCAATGATAGACATAAATACACCTTAGGCCAAAAAACAAGTGTAACAAGGTGTAACATATATGGGAAAAAGAAGGGAGGTAACTCCTACAATTACATGTGCTAGAAATACCAACAACAATGCCTGCAGAAGCAAAATATGCACATTTGGAAAACATGACGAAGAGTATGGGCAAGCTGTCTTTAGACAATGAGAATAACTTATATACGTTGGTGCAAAGTAACCTTATACTATTACTGAAAATAATTTCTCATTTATCTTAATACTTTGTACACATTTGCATACTAAGATAAATTTTATGTTTTTTTCCGTGTCAAATCACTTTTGAATGACATCATATTTCTGAAAGTTCTTGTTTCATCAAAGAACTTCTGCATATAAACAATAACAGCTGAAGATCGTTTGATCGAGGTTGCCGCATTAGTAAACTACATTCATAAAATATATTCACACATCAAGAGTTTAAATGAAACTATGTTATGTTAATGAGAAATTATATACATTTAAATATATATTTAATCCAATATCATTCATCATATCATTCACGTGATTAAATGAAGTTTTCGTGTTTGAAAGGCTTCTTCAATACAACAAAGATGTTAACTTAAATCTTGCTTTAAGGATATCTTGCTTTATGTATTAATCTATGTCAGAATCCCTTTAACAAATTATCTATTCTACATTTCATTTTGATTTCCACTAAGTAAGGAACTCTTATTATGACTTTTATCATATCCATGACTCCTCTGCTTCAAATCAAGGCTTTTTGATTATTTTTCAATACAATTTGAGGTAAAAAATGTGAAAAGATAATTGTTTGTACTTTGTAAGTTTGGTTTAGTTTGTACTTTGGTATGTTTTATTGGATTTTTTTCGTGTGTACTTCAGATAGAAATCTTACATCATTTTCACTTCAATAAATCAATTCTCTCTTTTTTTATTTAGATTTTTGGATTGATTCAAATTTTAAAATTCCAAAATATTTCTAAGATAATTTTTTAATGACGTGAAAAAAGTCTTGATATTTTAAATGTCAATAAAATTTTATACTACACAAAGTATTTTTTTTAAACATAACAAAATCATGAAATGTTAGTTTGTTCAGACTCCAAAATACTTAATCATGAATAAATCAATTCAAGAAATTACAATTGTCAAATTAAAGATGCTACATTATGGAAAATAGTTCATCAGATTAAATATCAATTGCACAAATCCAGTGTGATAGAGGCACCTTCTAAATTCAAAATCATCGTCGATCAATGATGATCAAAATACAACCAAAAGTCTTCTAGAATTTGTTTTTGAGTTTTAAAACAAAACTACAATAAACCAAAACAACTATGAAATCAGATTGACTGTGGTTATTAAACTAGCACTATCGTTGTATGGATACAAATGACCTTTCACTTGAGTTGACAAGCACATTTCAACATTCAAAATTAAAATATAATTTCTTTTTAATAAAATCTTTTTCTTGAATAATCTTGTTGTCTCTGGAAGACGATAAATCCGACCATCGCACACACCCCGATACCAACAATTATAAGGAATATAACCACAAACAACTTCCATCCGGATAAATTTCCGAGGAGGTAAGAGCCCTTGTTGTCATCAACACGATCTGAAAAAAAGGAGAAACGTCTTGTTCATTTGTCTGTTGTTTGCATTAGTAAAACAATTTGCAAAAATCCAAGTTGTTACCATGGAATTAGATAATAACTTAAAGATATCTAAAAATATAAAAAAAAATCATGTATTTCCCTAATGGATACTCAATTTAAGAAAGAAATTATGAGATGTTTTCAATTTCTGCTTAATAAATATGATTATGTACCTGGAAACAAAGTAATGCTAAATGGTGAGATTAGATATTTGAATTTTCATATAAATATATGATTCATTAGCATTACAATAATTAGTTATATCAATTAAAAGCATCACTTTCTGATTAAAGATATGTTGTGATTAACATATTTGAATTAGTTAATGCAATGGAAAGATCGATATGTTCAAGTGTAAGCTGTGTAGACATCATTAATTATTAAAAATTCTTTAAGTGGCACTCTAGAAGTGGATGAAGCAAAAAATTGTAGGGATATTCAACTTCTTTATAATATACAGATTTGCAATTTCTTTATTAACTGATTTATTATTAAATCCCTGCTATTATCACATGTTACAAAATGGTAATCATTACAAGTATTTGTTGTTCTTGCTGTTAATGACATTAAATTGCAATTTATATGAAATCATTCAAAGATTTTCATCAGTTTAATAAATTCCCTGCTAAATTACATTTGTTTATTATCAGTGCATACTTAAAGTTTCATAATTAGGATTAGAATTAAGGAGATATAACTTGTCTATTAATTCTTGTTATCTCACCACTTGAAGCTGCAATAAGTATAAATTCGATACATATGAAATCACATGTTTTAGTTTTTTGCTTTTCAAAAAGTCAAGATGGATATATTATAGAAAATACACTGTAAATCTCATTTTGTTCAAAGATAATTTAAAGTGTCCAGGCTGTCAAAATAAATTGTGATTGTCAAGTCAAGTCAAGGAGTATATTTGTAATGAGGCCAAAGGCTCATGTACAAAAATACAAATCACAAATCAATGAAATTTACAAATGAATTCAGAGATTGTTTCTATATAGAGATTTCTTTAAGTATGGGAATGATAAATGAAATACTGAACACTTGTGATTAGATTATCCTTCAATGTACATATAAGGTTTCTAAATTTATGCAGAAAAGCTAAAAAATTTTCTTCACAGATCCTTAAAAAGGCTACACACGAGAGTGAAATGGTACTCATTCTCGATAGCAATGTTACAAATGGGACAGATACTTAAATCATGCTCAATTGAATTATATGAACCCTTATTATAATTGAGTGGCAGATTACATCTAAATTTGGTGTAAATTGTGCGCAGCTTATTTTCAACATGAAGTACAGTTATCTTTCGGGCTCACATGTGACTTCATATTATCTGTACATGACTGAGTAAATTCATTTATCAATGAGTTTAAATAATTGAAAAAACGCAAATTCATCACCAACAGATTGGTTAACCCATACCTATCCAAATTGTGGGATTATCAAAGTCAATCATTTTATCAAAATTACTTTCCAAGAACTTCATACAATGATCACACTGTGATATTTAATAAAATCTTTCAGTTATATTAGTTATACTAGTTTCATGTTTAACAGTGATTGAGAGGTTGAAGCAGGGTTGATAAATGTTAAAATATAATCCCTTCTCAAGCGCTTACCTCTTGGCTCCTCCATATGCTCAGCTGTAGGAAGTCCCTGGTATGGAACCTGATTTTTCTGTTCCTGCCAAAGCAATCAATGATTCAACTGAGCAAGGAACTTGCTAATACATGAGTTAAAAGTGCATTTTTAAAAAACTGTTACAGGTCAGATGACAATACTGGTATGGTCTTCACATACTTTCTAATTTCATTTTCAACAAAATTCTAATTTTGCTCCCTCTCAACATAGAAATAGAGCCAAATACTTAAATTATCTCTGTTACTATATGCAACAACAACAATCACTGCTTATAGAAGAAATTAAAATTATTATCAGGGAGGGTCTCATTATTTGAATACTTTGCATTGTCAGAATTAAGTGAATGCACTGGTAAGGTTTTGTTTTATAAAATAATTTGACAACAAAAGATAATGTCTCACCTCTGTATCCAGGTCATAAAATTTAATAGAAATAACATCATGGTTATCTGAAACAGAAAGAAATTAATGGTAAGAGAAATACAAAAATGTTGAAAACAGTCCCTAGTGAAATATAAATATGACATATTTAGGAAAAATATACTGTATATTTATGACATATTGGAAAATCAAAAGTAAATTTTTCAAAGAGAGAAGATTGAGTATTACTAATGTAAATCTTAAAGTGAAATAGCACTTAAGGGAGATTACTCTTAGCATAATTACCGGCTAGTTCGCCTGTTGCAGCTGAAACTCCAAAGTAATAGCCGACTGGGAGCTTGACTCCCGACACTTCAAAACACTCTGTCCAAGCATTTTTGTTTCCAATATCAGTAGATACCTGAAATCAGAGTTATAATTACTTTCATCACTTTAACATCAAATGTCAGAATTTGTACACGTGAAAATATGTGCCAAGTTGATATCCTTGTTTTGACCAAAAATCGTGTATTCCCCATTATCTAAGTTGGATAGGGCTATTGCTAGTACTTTGTCTTAATAATGTAAACAGTGAGTGAAGGGGCCTAACGTTTTGTCAGCAATATCATTTTAACACGTTGGTAAACATGATAAGTGTTGAAGTTTGATGACTTATATATAAATTATATTGTTACATCCTGATAATAATCATATAAAATCTTAGTTTCAGAATATACACAGCCATATGCATCTAAAGATACCACTTTCCCATCTCACATTTCTTCATAAACTCAAATACCAATAAAAGGTAATTTTTTTTTTACAGATATCACTTGACAGTGACTGTTAAAAAGTAACTATCAGAAGCATAAGTCAAACCCTTTCTTTGGAATGACTGAAATACTACAATAATAGAGAACTTTAGTACAAGCTTTCGGATAAACTTATTTACACTGCTTAAAACATTATCAAACTCATCAGAAAAACATCTATTAGAGACTATGAATTATTGCAGTGTTATTCCTATCTATTTATTATATCATGACACAGATTTCCGTCATCTTCTTCAATTATAATCAACTTACTTTTAAAATGTTATTTTCATATCTGATGGCGATGAAAGTATCATAGTTTTTGTTCCTGAACATGGCTTCACACCCGGCCAGCTGTGTGTGTGTCCCATCACTGTCATGGTCGTATGCGTGGGAGCCGTTGTTCACCATTGCTGAGATGTATGGGTGCTGATGCTGGAACCACATTTCAAAATTATTTTTCTTGTGGATGTTGAAAAGTGACAGTGTTTGTTGATGTATTAGATGATCTCTAGCAATGAGATGTTTCCAAAACAAAACCATTTGGTTAAACTTAAGATCCGTTTTTCCCCAAAATATATCTGACCTTAAATGGTATGATTAGTAATTTATAATAGTTGTTGGTCTTACCATTTTTATCAACCCTAATATCTATTGTGTCTCAAACATGAATTGTATTTTATGAGGGCTTCAATATCAGTTACTAACTTTTATTCTGGTAATTTTCGCTTCAGAGTTACATTTTATTGGACAATTGCACTGTCATGCCCCTGCGGGAAGATTTCGTTTCCTGCCTGTGCAAAAGCACTCGCATATACACAAACACTAAAAGTTTATAAGAATCAAACTTCATGATGCGCTTGTTAAACAGTTTGAAAAATGCAATTTCAACCTGTAGAAAAGAGAGCTTGTCAACACTATCCATACAACAGCAGAGCAATTTCATCACTACACAGTGACAGTGATACTGTGATACTGTGGTCCTGATGTTTAGTAAGTGTAAACACAATAATATGAGGGATGTACTATGTAAACTCCAGTCTCCTGTTTATACCAGTCACAATGTATTCCTTATACTGATTGAGGAAAAACAATGCTTCAAAAAACATATTTTTTCCCCAACCAAAGGCAAGAAAAATTATGCCAAATGTACATATTCATTTTTCAAACATTAGCATCTACGCATTTGCTCCGAGCACAATCTTAACATTAGTAACTTACATTGTGTGGTCCATTGTGGTTACTGTAGGTATCAAGGAAAATAGCCAAACCAACAAAATTGTTCTTGCTCCCAAAAATTGGACCTAAAAGATAAACAATCATCATATCAAATGCACATGAATCAATCAAAACAAAATACTCTGTCAGAATCAGAATTACAACTTATTAGCGAGAGAACAATTTTGGGGGTGGCTACTGGCTAAAAAAGGCTTGCATAGAATATAATAACCATCAGAAGAATTAAAAGATATTAGCTATTTAGTAACTCCCCTTATAAAATACAAGAGGAATTGGAAATGCATTAAATCATTCCTCCTTGATAAAATAGTTAAATGTTCTACTAATTCTCAAATAGCCTGGATACATTATAGGATTGACATAATAATGTAATTACTTCCCTTTGCTGGCCATGCCTGCTCTCAGTAACCAATCAAATGGTGTTAATTGTTAGAAATGATAGTGATCGCTACAGACATCATAGTTGTAGATTCTTAGATAGTTTTTTTCTGAACAGGAATCCACTTGACGATGCTTAACTGAGACCATATCTATGTTAGTATGTAAGCGCATTTCTTTGTTATTCGCAAAGCAACGGTGTGTCATGATAGTAGACATTGGACTGATAGACTAGACATGTCAAAGAAGACAACTGATTGGATAAAAAACAGCAGAGGGAAGTAATAAAATTATCAATTTAAGGCTTACAATGGACTAAGGGAACTTGTGGAGAAATACCACCATGAAGAAAATTTACCCTGGATTTTTAAGGATGTAATCCATAAATAAAAATAAAAACTGACCCATTTGCATCCTCTCCCGAGTGTACCAGATGGCCATCCCGTCTCCGAAGAGATTCTTCCCTGAACCATGCACTTTGAACTGTAAATGCAGCTCCCAGTTCCGGACCACACAAGGCTGAAACATTATTGATTAAAAGGAAAAATTAATAAAATTTGATATTTTTCATGAGTCTATAGTTCCTCTGTCATCAATGTAAAGTGACATTTTTAAGTAATTTAGAACCCTTTTGTCAACTTCTTAGTAAGAACCAGTTGTAAATCTGTGAATCGAAATTAAGTCATATGGCAAAAATGGGAAAGAAAACCCCCCCATCTTAATTCAAAATAAAGGCATAGTTTTTGAAGCACAGAAAGGAGAGTGGAGACCTTCTTGCAGAAAAGTTCAATTACAACCAACAGCTGAGTCACTGACAACAAATTACAAGTATAACCGCAATACATTAAAATGTACTTGGATGCCAAAATTGGAAATGTCTTGTTGAATTGACATCATATGTAAATCAAGTATAATAGTATGTTAAATATGAAATGTATATTTAAGGAGCCTATGAAAAAGAAATCAAGAGATAACAAAAAGTATTATTATGATAACGATTATGATGGCACATGGTAAACTATTGTTTGAAACGTTTTTATTCCATCACGTGACACAGAACTATCAAGAAAAAGATATCTCCAAATGCAGTTACATGAATTAATCAAGGAAACTTAGTATCCACAAGTTGGATTTCTCAAAATAATGGCAAATTATAGAAAATCCCTGGTCAAGCAGGGAGAAAATTTTATAATGGTCATGGCACGGATAAGTTTAAACCCTTTTTTGCCAACATGGTCAGAATTGATGTTGAAATATCGCTTTTACTTTACAGAATAAAGAAGTTGATGTGCCTTATCCACAAAAGCTTTGCTAAATCATTAATGAAAAGTTAATTTACAGCAGGTTAAAAATGCATTGCTGAAAGTTCTATAAATATTGTTGTCTATTGAGTCCTCTCCAAATCTATAACGCTGGTGCAGCTCTTCTTATTGTAGTTGATTTGGAAATTTCTAAATTCCTTAGGTTTTCCCTGAATTGTTGATATTCATAAAGGCTGAATTGTGCTGTAGCATAAATGCCATCTTAACAGGATGGGAAATCTGTTTGCTAACGGTAACGTAAATAGTTAATGTTGACTTTATGGACCGTTAAGGTTAATGGAACTTTGAGCAACAGGCTTTCACAGTCACTCTGTTAAAGTTAACATTCCATTCAGGATTTGTTAAAATTCAACAGGCTTTTGAACAACCGGTCCATGTTCATTAAATTTGCTTCTAGAATGCCAATCAAAGACGGGATGTGGCTATTTAGCAGGCTCGTACTTGTACAATGCTCGAAGGGTTAGATTTCCTTTAGCTACTCACAGTTTTGTTCCATATGGCTCCCTGAAGACTTTGATGGTCGCTGGTGAGGCGGATATGGGTGTTTGTCACCAGCGTTGAGCCGAGGAAATCCCACAAGGGCACAGACATACCTGAACCTGAGAATAATCATGCATGTATTACTCTTAATTTTTTACATGCAATGTGATTTGGTCAATTCTCAGAGCTTTCTGCCAAATTATTTGCTTAGAAGGAATGATTATTTTGTTTATTCATGTTAAATCATCAATGGGTCTTTCTAAAATCTGCTTTGAGTAACAATCTAGCAAAATGAATCTTAGCATGGGTTGATTCATGAAACATATAATTATGTGGGTTGCTGTGAATGTTTCTATCATATTTATATTTGTCCATAGTTTAAAATGTTTTATACTAATCGTTATATGTTTCATGTTATGCTCTGTTAGATGTAGGAACTTTTCTTTGGGTACTAAAGTCCTATCTTGCTACATGCACTAGAAGAAAAACTAGCATTTTTGAAAAATGAACTCATGAAATGAATAAAAATATTTTTAAAATTACAACAACAAAAACTAGCATCTTCTTGGAAAAATTTAAAGAAATAAGGGATATGTAAAACATGGTGAAGATAAATACTGAAAAAAAAAGAATAATAGTACAAAAATGACACTACAATATTGGCTTTTCAAAATATAGAAAACTGTTATCCAACCTGCTTTTAGCAACCTGCAATATGTAGACTGGATTGGATAGCTTAAATCTGTCAACATGGTTGGTGAAAGGACCAACTTGTTAAGCATAAATGTTTATAGCTCTTGTGGATGTGAAATAGTTTATATTCATTAAACTCAGTGTTGTTCATAGGTACTCAGCTGAGGGGGTACTTTTAGCCTTTTCTGTGCACAGGGGACTCTTCACAATGGTGAAAGTATCCTGTTTATCAAAATTTTAAGCAAGTCAAAAGGGTGGACATAATTCAAGAGGACCCCCCCTCTTGGAACAAAACTAAAACTGTTTCCAAAATTTCAATAGTGGTCCAAATGCTCTTAACTGAATTTATAAATAGGGCCTATTTGATGCAATTGGTGAAATTTATCAGTGTGTTATATAGATGTGACATATATTTCCAAGATGATAAAGCTCAAGAGATATTGTAATAACCTCCTTGTTAGATTTTTTAGTTAGGCTATTAACCAAAATCTTCATGTTTAAACAGTGCGTTATATATGAACAATATTGCAGATTGATCAATTTATAGAAATCTAATAGCATTCGTAAAACACTAACCATATAAAAATTTGCCTAACATAATGGACAAATTAAATGTTTTTAGTAATGTAACATCTCTGTATCGCTACGCCATTGACAGGACATTAGAATTTATCAATTGGTCAAATTCTCCAAAATCCCTGTTACTTTTAACAGCAACTTCTACCTAACCTCGCTGCTAAGCAGTAAAACTAAAAGCAGGCAAAAATCGGACAGTCTCTCTTTACTCCGCGCGCCCTGTAAGACGCTATGAAACCAAGCGTATATTGTCATCAAAATGAACTAATATCCACATATTTGTATACCTTGGTAAGGTTTTGTAAGTGTGTGTTCCCTTCGCAAGTAATCTGTATTGTCATTTTGGGCTAAAACTGCCAAAACGATGAAGAAAACCACCAACAGTCGAAGACTTCCCATGTGAGCGGCCATTTTGATTACCCAAAATGCTTTCTCCAATTTGGGCGTTTCCGTTACCATAAATAGCCATCCACGTGTCGCGAGGCAAGCCATCGAGAACAGGACACGCCTTTTTAACCATCACAACATACCTGTAAAATGGAAGATCAATTTTATAAGATTTTGGAATGAAAACGACCCTAAGCTTCGAAATTACAGGATAAAATAAAAATACAATTGAATTTTTACTGTTATTGAATAAATACATATTTCAAATATTCTTTTAATCAGATATATATCTTGATCAATATTTCATTTATTTTGGTAGTACAGATCTAATGTTAATTTCTCTTCTGTACATGTTTTTTTGTTGTCATTGGTATATATTGATACTTAATTCATTTTCAAATTTTTGAATTTATTAGTAAACAACACGTACATATATAATTGCACATGCCTATGTTAATACGACTTTTAAAAAAACAATCACACAAAAACTATACTGGATTACAGGATGATCAATATAAGAATTTCTTAAAAAATCCGTCCTTGCAAAACTTTCGCTTTAAATAACCAAGTTGGAAATACCCTGTTACTATTAATAGTGCAAACATGCGGAGACTACTCTGAAAGGTTGTCTATCATTTCCCGGAAGCAGTTTCGCTTTACCGCGATAACTACTTTTCAAATCAGTTAAAGACGAAGAAAATTCGGGATAGTATACAAAGACGATTGTGGGATGGCGAGCAGCCTTGAGGGTATTGAGGAAGGGGACCGATTAGGTGTGATGGTGGATGCGTTGACGCCATTTCTTGTGCGACATGTGAAGTGTCTCCACCTCCTTAATTATCTCCCCTTTATGAGAGGTATGTTAACTTGAAAACGAAGACAGGACTACAATGTGCAACTATCGCAGACCAAAGGGGGTTGGTGGGGGGAAGAGGGGGGAGGAGGGGTAGGTATCAGAGAGTGACTTGTAACCCTCCATATATTTTTTTCCAAATCGTCCGTTAAATTGTTGAACCCGAACTAAGGTGATCCTCAATGTGTCTTCATTTTTATATAATATTCTCTAGTTTTATGTCTGTATCTCGCTTAGAGGTAAATTGAATGTACTTAATTGTCTTCAAAGGGCCATTTTCTTTAAAACTGTGTCGTCCAAAAGTCCGCCATTTACTTCGAATTCGCCGATGATGGACGTTTATGATATACACCTTATGTTAAGGGACTGGTCATTTATTATAGGGGGGAGGGGGCCGGGGGTTTTCGTGGGAGGGTCAGAAAAAAATATACAGCCAACAGGGGAGGGTCATGAAAAAAAATACGAAAGGATGGGGAGGGTCATTTTAAAATAGACAGGTAAATAATCATTTTTCTTTAGAAATTGAAAGGGCTGAAACATTAACATAAAGCCTGTAAATGAAAAAATGACGTAGAATTCAAACCAGATTGGTGCATATAATTCTTAAAACTGATGCTCATATATAAAAAAAATCACCATGAATTCTCTGCCTTATTCAATGTTCTTTACACTTCTCGAACAACAAATAGAAAAGTAGCTCGGTAGGACTGAGAGTTTATACAAGTAGGTAATATTTAAAAGGCGTTTTAACTGTTTGCTATATTATTATACAACATAGATGCTTAATTGATACTAAAAAGACTCGTACAATGAAAACAGCTAGTCAAATTATTAATATTTTAAAGATTATATTAATCTTTCTCAATGATACAAATTCACTATACCTAAACACTTTATCAAATGGCTTGATTTGAGCAAATTTCTTAATATAGCCATACTTTTAAAAACTATCTAAATGTATATTTATAAACATAAATTCTAGTGTTGATAATTCAAAATTTGGGAACATTTGCCATACCTCATTTTCCATACTTCATGTTTATTGTTCCTCTCATATCTTAAACACTGATTGTTTAAATATTATGAAACATGTAACATATGTAATTTATATGATTCCTTGATGTGCCTTTATTGTACTCGTGTTATGTACCTTCAAAATTCTAAAGATTATTTATGCTACAGACTTAATGAATACATTAGTTTTATTTAAATCAAACTCACACACTAATAATTTAAATGCTAATTTGATAATTTAATCCCTACGATTTGCCTTTTTACAGTGTTCAGTACTCTCAAAGTATTTGTCGACTATAAACCTATTTTGGCTTTGAAGAAATCATACGGTCTAGAGCTTACCTCCCAACCAATAGATGCTAGCATCCAAAAGTGAAACACGTGTAAACCATGGTCATTCCATGGTTTTATCAATTTTTTAATTCATTGTTTCGAGTTTTCAGTGGAATTATGTGGGCAAGGTACATATGTATTTTGATGGAATTTTAAACTAGTGCAATGTATTAATTATAAGCTATTTTGAACACTTTTGATCGTGGGGATATATGAGTGAGCAGTGCTCACTTATTCTCCTATTTATAGATAAAAGGACATCGCGATTTGAATTTTTTAAAATGAATAAAGAATTAGCCTAAGCCTCAAGTAAAGTTAGAATGCATTCATTCAACTTTGCGAGATAAAATTCACACTTTGTTAAACATACCCATGTTTTATAAGCCATGGTATTCAAACTATTTTGATATGCAGTTAATGTTCTAAGATGCTGGCTGTAAAAACAGTTCTAATGAAACTGAATTTAAAACACTATAGACTATTATCAGACATCATGTTAAACCCACCTAAGGAAGGGTAATTTTTTTCTTTTAAACATTCTTTTAAGTGTTATTTTCAAAGGAGAAAGCATCTCTAAAGAATCCAAGAAAAAAGACCAACTTCAAGAAGTTTCGTAGATATGATTTGGGGGAGGGTCATGAAAAAAATACGCTTAAAAGGGAAGGGCCATGAAGAAAATTACGACAAACTGGTGAGGGCCACATTTGCATGAACAATCCCAAGAGAAAAAACCCCGCCCCCCCCCCCCCCTGTAATAAATGACTGGTCCCTAATAATACAATAATTAGCATCGAATAACGGATGGAATTACGGTAATAAATTTTGATTTTCAGACCAAGCAGCAAGGATCCGTAAGCTTGACCGATCGGGGGATCATACGGGTGCTTCAGAGCTGTTCCTTGAGTGTTTGAAGCAATCTGAGGAACCGGGCCGCTATGCTTCATTTAGAGATGCTCTAGTGGAAGCAAGTGCGTACATTCTTTTAATCATCATGATTTTCATCATCACCATCATGTAATTCTCTCCCGGCAGAGGTTACTTGAATTATTTCTTCACTAATAACCTCTGTTACAAGTGGAGTGCTGTAGGCGCTAGAAGTACCGAATCCTTATTATTGGCAATCAAATATACCGTATTTCTTTGAATAGAAACCAGTTTGCTTCCGAAAAAACAAAGGAGGAAACTTCAAATTTGGTATATGGCGGTGGTTTGTCTTTTAGGAGTCGCATGGTTCCAAATGTTATGCCGTGTAGTCAGTGAACGGTTATTGTCCAAATTTGTCACATTATCTGAATTTGCAATCTCATTGAAATCAGCCCGAAACTAATCGCTCGTACCTCGCTGCGTTTCTTGATCTGACCACGGCTCCATAAGAGCCGCGTCAAACGGCCTTGACCGCCAGACTGTGCCAGCCAATAAGAATCGACGCTGGAAAGACTTCGGCAACTGTTGAATTGACATTCAAAACATCACATGTAACCTTTTAACTCGGGATTCGAGCTTTTCCTGAATGGACCCGAGAAAAGCCGAGCTGGGATGAACGTAAAATGATCGTGGGTGTGTTGACTATCAAGATGAATACGCTCATGTTTGGTGGGAAATTTAGCTATGTCTGCGACCCGAGGAAGATAGTGATTAAGATGTATTATCGTGACAATATTTGCGTTTGATTTGGCATTTTCTTCGTCGAAATGACGTTTTCCAAAAATTTAAAAGTTATAGTGAAGAAATTTACCAAAACAAAACTACGACACATTATTGATCAAAATTAGGTCGACAATCATTTTGTCAAAGGGTTTCGAGGAATTCACTTCAATTTTTAAATTTCAAATTAAGTATTTTCTGAATGGAGGCAGGTAAATAAATCAACTGTAGAAACAGAAACATTTGCATTTGCATTTGATAAATGACATACGGCTATATATTTAGAACTCAGAAGTGTGCAATGGTTGACGATTCACCGGACCCTCGACCCTCTACCCCCGGGGATTATCGACAGTAAAATGGATGATGGTGCCCCCTCTCGCTCCTTCGCTTTCACTCAAAATTCCTGGATCCGCCACTGGTGTGTATCTCAAAAGTGACAATTATGTTTTCAGTTAGAAAACTGATCATACAATTCAAAATGATAGATCTCAGTTGCAACAACAATGATGTTCATTTCTTATGCTATCTATTCAAAACTTTTGCAAAACATTTTTCAGAGCGTCCCTTATTTTCAACTTTCCGCAATCTTTGTTGATCAAACACAACCGATATGTACGCGGACCCGTGATTGGTCAGAATAATTGGAGGTGAAAGGTCACGGTCAAGGCCGTCTGACACGGCTTTTATGGAGCCGTGGTCAGATCAAGAAACGCAGCGAGGTACGAGCGAATAGTTTCGGGCTGATTTGAATGAGATTGCTGAATTTGGCCTTTGAAAATGGACCTTCTTTAGTAAATATCAAATACGTTTTTTAATTTCTTGAGAATATTGGAATATGTCACCGCTGAGCTCTCATATGTTCAACATAACTATCTATCTTTCTTCTCAAGTTGATTATTCCTTTAATATTTTCATTTATTTATATATAATATCTATTTATTCAATCCTTAATTACAATTCGTTACCAGAATATGACCACATCGCAAGAGTCCTGGAAGGCGGGGATATAGAAGAAAACCACACAGAACACTGTAAACTAATCGAACTGTTTGCTCAGCCAATCATAGAGAAGATGGACCCTATAGTCATGTTACAGCAACTTCGTCAGCACGAACTTATCACACAGATCGAAGAGGACGAAATACGAAACGTCCACAGGGAGCACTCGCGGTATGACGCGGCCATGACGCTACTGGACTGTGTACACCGTCGTAAGCTTGGCTGGTATGGCGCCTTCATGACGACCATGTTGGAGGTGTATCCGCAACTTGTGCAGCTCGTGGATCCCTACTTCAAGGAGAGTGAGTCAAAGTTGATGATCCAACTTCGCAGGATAACCCCGAATGAAATATTTCCGAAGGTTCTGAAGCGTAAAGATGCTAATATTGAGAAAGAAATAAAGAGAACGAAGTATTGAAAAATGTTATCTTTGATTAAATCAAATCTTGGTAAGATAGAACAACAGTTCCTTAAAAGTGTATGCCAGTTTGAATGCAAAGGAATTCAAATGACAATTTCATAATTTCAAGGTGATAATTTAACACCCTTCCACTCATATTCAATTGAATTGTAAACTGCACGCATAATAGTACCTTTTTTCGGAAACACGGGGCTTTAAATTCGGGTTTTCTACATTAATAAACTCCTCTGCTTTTTAAGTAAATTTCGTGCCCGTCTTTGATAGGCCAGTAAAGTAGCTAAATCGAGAGATTTTGGGGCCTTTAAGCATTTTTACGGCCTGCTTAGAATGTTCATAACAATATCATGCTATAGAACCCCAAAGAAGCCAGTCAGATATCAAGTTTGCTTCTGCATCAAGTCATTTGGTGTCACCTCACCCATATGATATCAAAGAATAGTGCGTGCTCATAACATGACTGCTATCGCAACCAAGCGCCATCGTGTCCATGGTTGTATAGTAACTAATGGCAGGGTGCCAAGCGATTATGGGAAATAATCTCGCTAGTTCGTAGCCAAAGCTAGTTTTTTGCCATAACGCGAGTGAATCATTATTTGGCTACACTCCCACTGAACGCTCCTACAATGCGCTGAACACTCCTACAATGCGCTGATCACTCCTACAATGCCCTGAACATTCCCACAATGCGCTGAAGACTCTTACAATGCGTTGAATGCGCCGAACACTCCTACAATGCGCTGAACATGCCTACAATGCGTTTTAAGCAAATATTGTGTATGCAATTGTTCTTCTTATACACTTTGCGGGTTATGAAATCGGATATTGCATATTTGATAAAAAATTTAATTATTCTAAAAGTCCATGCGTTTGCGTTGCTTGAACATCTACAGCCAAACATGGTGGCTGCGCAGATGGTATAGTTATGGCATATAACCTTCAAGTTAAACAAAGGAAATAACTTCCTATAGGGTGTAATCTTTCGTGACATGTCTCCGGGGTCGGTAATTTGAGTTCGAGGTTTCCTTCGAAAAGCCCCATAAATGATTTAGTATAGATGGTCCTACAGTATATGAGGATATTAGAGCTTTGGCGAAAGAGGATGGCATTCATTACAGGTTTTTGAAAGAAATGACACTGGTTTGTACCGGGTGAACCTGTTGCAGACAAGCAAATATTGCCTTCTCATTTAAAATCAAACTATGAACCGAATGCTTTATGAACTTCGAGACATGAGAAAAATGATGTAGGCCTATTCGTTACTCACCTGACTTTGGAACCGATCATGTCCAACTATGTACATTCTAAGACTTTTTAACGGGATAAGATTTCTTAAGAAAGGTAAAAGAAATCAAGGATGTAAATTTCTTTTTATGTCATGGTTTCCCTACAGTAATGTCATTTAATTGCAAATTTAGAAATCTGTAGTGACTGATGAAATTATTTTCAGAAAAGGAAAGACAGAGGGCAGCACTGGACCAAGGTGATTCAATAACAGGTGAGAATAAGTACATTTACTAACAACTTGAACGGTTGTCCATCCGCTTGTAAAACCTTGCGCAGACAGAAAGACAAAGCGCTCTTCAAATCTGCTGCCAATCGGTTCAGTATAAATTCGTAATTCTGATTAAAAACAGAGCACTGACCCGCGTCAAGTAGTCAAACATAATTTTGAGAATTTTTTTTAAGCATGTTCATGAATAGAAGATAACATTTTAGATGATGTGATTTGAAAGAATATAATTTCTAGTAATCATGCATGTAAACGTTAATGTGGTTTCGGCTTCGGCACTCACATTATTATGACAAGGAATATATGACATTTGGGTGTTGTTCGATTTTCATTGAAAACTGATAATTGTTATGTATGGGGCATTTGGGAATGGATATGTGAGATCTTTTGAATAAATATCACCAAAATTGGTGTTTCGACACGTATGAAAGCCAAAAATATTACCATGAAAATCAATTTAACATCTTTTCGTTAGATGAAATTAAACAATTTTCAGTGAATGACTTGTCAAGGGAGGAAGACGATGAATGCATTGACGTCGGGCAGGTGGACAGTTCACCAAGGCAGGGCGTCGTTCACCGTCACGGGGTGTCGAGGACTCATGAAGGTGGCGATAAAGTTTTATTATCAGGAACAAAAAATAACGATGTTACAAAGTGTGAGATACAGAACTGTGTACACTGTGTAAGTCTCAAGGAGACAGTTGCCCAACTGCGATCTGAATTACATAACATCAGGGGCGAGCTGGATTCACTGAGGAGAGATTTCAGAGAACATATACTACAAAAAACGTAACCCATCAAGAAAATTAAGAGGCGATGTGTCTTAATTAGGAGTGGGGAATTTCGCAGTGGATTATATTGAGATATAATATTGAGTGGGTAGCGAGTAAGTTTCTCAAAGGAGAATCAGTATAGAAAATATACAAATGTATAGAAAATATACAGCCAAATGTGACTTGATGATTATTGAATTGGTGAGAGACCTGCCAGTGTCAGTGGATGTTGTCGAAAACCGCACAATAGATGCTTGAATGAAATTGTACTATGAACAGTCTGATGTTCACGTTCACTAATTTGTAAAATAGAATTCTATTATTGATTTTATCTGTGTTTACACAGCCACTTTTAAAAAGAAAAATTTATTTAATAAATACCAAACAAAATAATTGCCCTTTGTTTGATGTTGCGGATTGGAAACGTTTTGTATGAGTTTATGTATGTCAGGACAAAGGTCCAGTCAAGTTAGGTACGCAGCGGAAGGAAGGGACATCGTTGGCATATTATATCCTCTTCGTACCCATGAATTGGTCATTGGTTAGGAACTCCCACTTTCAATATTAATAACACTTCGTGATAACAGAAGCAATGAGATGACGTTATCCTCACACTATTTGGTAACATAATATAAGTGTTATCCTGTCTTATATATATCCTCATTATTTAAGTTTTGCAGGTGGTTTACATTGGACTAATGTTGGCACTTTATTAATACCTGACGTGTAATTAAAAAAACAACTTATCTAATCATATTGAATAATAGATATTAATTCTATTATATCAGACATTTCCTGCAATAGTATAAAAAATCATAAATATTAGCTTAAATGTTCAGTGCTTGGAAAAATTAAGAATTGAAACATTTAAGATATTTATGTCTTAATGTGTTTGTTCATTTGCTTATACACGTTTTGAAGAGTGCACTTTAAACTGGTATAAATGCCGGAGCTTGTCGACAGCACTTATACTTCAGTTTGAATTGAACTTTCGAACCATTTATAAGCCAGTAGATAAATAAGACAAATATGACATCTTTTTCTAATGAATGCATGTAAACTTTAACGGAAGTTTTAATTTCTAATTAATTTTATGAAAGGCACCGACTTGAGGCTAAGGAATAATTTCAAGAGTTAGTGGTCATTGACTATAGTTAGGACATTCATTGATCGAGGATTACCAGGAATGTTTATCCTCTCTAAATGGAGCACATCTGCTATCCCTTGACAAATACCATAGATATAGGCCTATCATCGACTGAGGTAGAGACGTGTGGGTATCGGTTAGTGTTAGACTGTAACCCGCGTAGTCCATAAGGGCATTAACCAGCCAGATTGGCTATGAATATTCATTAGATGGATGATGATTGGCACATGTTAGCGTTGTAAGAGTAGACTACCGTATTACACGAATGAATAGTCAGACTGGTTAAGTTAGCATGGATTTGGTTACATAAACATTACGCTTTGTACATTTGATAATTCTTATCGAAGTTTTATTACATGCTTTGGAATAATTCAATGTAGCAAATTAAAATTCTTGTTAATTACTGCCTTACCTTAAATTGCATATATTGATGAGAGTTACGAGAACTTTTAACCTTTGACGTGATTGCTGATGTTAAATAAGATATGTAATTATATACTGTTTATGAATATAATGTTTCTTATGACGTATACTAAAATATTTTAGCATTTAAGCAGGTATTCTGTGTCCTTGTGTTAACTACCAAATATTGCAGCTGTTAAAAGCTTTCGATGTTAAAAAGGTATTTGGATATTTGGTCCAGAGTATATTCATTAAGAAAGTTGTAGTTTGTAAATATCAGCCATTGTTTAATTAGTTATAACTTCGAATATTTATTTCAAGGAACTACATCTAAGTGAACTGAACATTTATTTCAATAAACTACATCTAAGTGAACTTGATACTAAGGAATCGAAAAAAAAGTCTTACTTAAACTTCCCTGTTGTCATCGGAAATGCACAGATAAGACTACTTTTATGGAAGGGGATGTGTGCCAAAAATGAAATCATGTAAACTCGTAATTCGCAAGTTGTAACATGTTGTTCTCAACCATGCACTTCTCGAAAAGACAAGTCCAAGTCTGCAAACCTAACATTTCATTCCTGTAAAACTCAACTTTCTGTTCTCAACTTAACAAAGTTCAAATGTAATTCTAGAAATGTTAAGTCGAAATTCATTTTTGTATTTCAAATACGAGGGATATACACATTTAGCAATGCTACAAATTACGTTTTACAATTGGTGAATGAAAAATGAAGAGTTGTAAAATCATCCTTTGGAAACAGACTTTTGCATCTGGAGTTTTACATGAGTTGCATGGTTATGATTGCAATGTTCCGAAATACATCTGTACACGATTTCGCATTGACCATATTTGGAAGTTTAACGAAGTCTGCCGATGATTTCCGAAGATGATCGGTATTTGACAACAACGAGACCTCCCTGATCCAAGCTCCATGCAACGCTTTGCAAGCTTTCCGGATTGTGTTGAGCTGAGTCCGCCACAATGCGCGGAGCTTGGGCATGCGACCTTCACCTTTTGTCAAAGGTCTTAGTCAATTATTGATCTAGATAATTTGTTTCTACTGTTTTCGTAAGGGTTACACGAGGTTTATCTCACGAAAGAATATTATGAACTTTAATTCTGGGTTAGACTTTACTGGACACTAAATCTCTGCACAACTTACTGCATCGATCGAGATGATTCATTATTAAAAAAATATCGTTTTAGATATTTAGGTTGGTTAAAAAAAACTCACCAAATTACGAGACTGGATTTAGAATAATGAAACAACGGCATACTTGTCTCGCAAAGACAAATAGCGGTTGAAAAAATATATCTATATTGTACACCCACTTTACCCTTAAACACGGGCATGTTATTCTTTCAAATTAATAGTTAGAAAAATAACTACGCAACGTAAAGTAAGGGGAAAGTTCCAAAATCATTGAAAAGAATATTTTTTTCCTTTGTTAGTCTTTCATTCGGTCGTTTAACCAATAAATATTATTTCGTTAAAAGAAACATTTATTTAATACCGTTTAAAGTCATGTTTTAAAGCTATGAACGTTCTAAACCAGACGTTTTTTTAACAGTTTGAACAAATTTAATTGAAGAACATGTCAAAATCAAATGACTGGCATTTCATGTGACATGTTATTTTTAACTCTCCGCCCAACAGTTATTATAGGGTCTTCTTATAAGCGAACGGTCTATCAATTTTTGCCTTGCCTGGCCAGAGAACATCAGGTCATTGTTCGATACATAGGCTATTTTGCCCATTTTTAAGTCGAAAAGCTCTTGCAAATTCAGATATCAGATACAATTTAAATCAAAATACCTTTGTTATCATCAAGATGTTAAGATTCTAACAATTATTTGAAATACAAGATTATACATTTCCATACGTATAACTTAGGGGTGTACAACTTAGATTTCTCGCATCAAGACAAGTGGCACAGCAACAAAAACACGACTATTGTATCGTAATTGATAGTTAATTATCGATTCACGTAGTGTATATCTTGAATTTTATCCAGTGTTTTTCAGGCCCGTAGGGTAAAAAACAACTTTTTTGCTCTTTATTTCAATGTTTGTGTGAAAAATAGAATATCATAAGTTTCATGCGCCATCTGACAAAAGGCACTAATGACTTTGTGAGTGACGTGAACATTAACTGCCTGTATTTGGTCTCTACGACGTTGTAAGCGGGAGTTTTTCTTAAATAAACAATCTGTCATTACCTATAAAGTATAATCGTTTTTCTACCCCCCCCCCCCCCCCCCCCCTCGAGATAGCAATTTAAATCCCTAATTTCAGCCCCCCCCCCCCCCCCCCCCCCCCCAAACAACTAAACAATAAACATGTACTTTGAAAAAATGATACTTTTCAGTTTTGAAAAAAATTGTTATGCTACGAAATTGATTAAGTGTTTTGAACTATTGAAATCGGCCCTCGAAAAGTTAATATGCGTTGACTACGTCACAACATCTGAGGGCCTCGAAAAGAGTTCGGAAATTTTCTTACAATAAACACGGGTATATTTTAGAGAATGACGTATTCACGAAATATTTTTGGTATAATGGTCAGATAAGAATTAATTGCAAATGATATTTGTTCTATTACAATCGTTGCTATTTGCCTTAGGGGTCCAAAAACACCGTACGCGAGTCACTGAGAACTTTTACAAAAGGTGAACAGTAGAAACAAATTATCTAGATCAATAATTGACTAAGACCTTTGACAAAAGGTGAAGGTCGCATGCCCAAGCTCCGCGCATTGAGGTGGACTCAACTCAACACTATCCGGAAAGCTTGCAAAGCGTTGCATGGAGCTTGGATCAGGGAGGTCTCGTTGTTGTCAAATACCGATCATCTTCGGAAATCATCGGCAGACTTCGTTAAACTTCCAAATATGGTCAATGCGAAATCGTGTACAGATGTATTTCGGAACATTGCAATCATAACCATGCAACTCATGTAAAACTCCAGATGCAAAAGTCTGTTTCCAAAGGGTGATTTTACAACTCTTCATTTTTCATTCACCAATTGTAAAACGTAATTTGTAGCATTGCTAAATGTGTATATCCCTCGTATTTGAAATACAAAAATGAGTTTCGACTTTAACATTTCTAAAATTACATTTGAACTTTGTAAAGTTGAGAACAGAAAGTTGAGTTTTACAGGAATGAAATGTTAGGTTTGCAGACTTGGACTTGTCTTTTCGAGAAGTGCATGGTTGAGAACAACATGTTACAACTTGCGAATTACGAGTTTACAGGATTTCATTTTTGGCACACATCCCCTTCCATATACTTTAGGGTATAAACTATCAAGGATTTTGAAATCATTATTATTAAGTCTAACTATACCCATCTACATCATGCTTGGCTATTTATCGTAAAATATATAAATGGTACGGACGTAATTAAGGCTTATACTTTTATGTTGAGTAGGGTGTAGTAAAACCTTGTCCGTTAACATTCTGACTTTTCTATATTCAAACCGCATTCTTCAGGTGTTAACTTATTTAGAAAGACCTCAGGAGGAAAGACTTTCTGTCTTCTTATTTCCTGAACATGAATATGTGGCAAGTGTGAAATTCTAGCGTAAAGATTAAGATGGAAACCCTGATTTCTATATCATATAACTTTAAAAAATTGAATATGAAATAAAATATATTAAATATGGTTTATTTATACATTTAGACTTCCTGCAGCTATCGTTAGTGTTTATCTAGATAGTGTCGGTGTTATCTAAATTCACCTTCTGCATCCAAGGTTTGGGTTTATTTTGGAGGTGTCGGGATTAACTATATAAATTATGTAATTTCTGTACTAGGGTAAATGTTTAGGTAGCTTATGTCGAGACTACTTATGAAACCTGGCCTTTATGTAGCCAGAACTCAGGTGTTTTCTAGCTAATATTGGGGACATACATAGATCTATGGATCTAAGATTCTACAGCAAGGTTTAGGTATTACTTAGCTTCACTCGGAAACAACTGGGAAACGTGTATAAGGGTTGTTCTATCAAATGTCGATATTTTGTCTGAACTTATAAATCTCTCATTTTGAAATAAATGAAACTATCCTCTTATAGTTACACTATATCACATATAAAGGCAACTACTTTTTATAATTATTTAGGTATTTGTTCGCAAACAGGTTGTGTTGGTCAAAATGTGTAGAATCCTTAGCTAATAAAGGTATAATAAGGCTCTATTGGGTATTTTAAAAAATGATTATTCAGTTCCCAGGTCTACCAGCAATTTGTTTGACACTAAGATTAAACCAGTTATTTTGTATATGGTGCTGAATTATGGGGATACCAAATATATCAGGTTTTAGAATCCTTTTAAAATAATTATTGTAAGTTTGTTTTAGGACTTAGCAAGTATAATACTAGTAATAGTGTTTGGCAGTGTGTGGCATACATCAGTTGTATGTTGATTATCACGTGTACAATATTGGTGCAAACTTTTTAGGATGGAAAATAGAAGGTATCTAAGGCAAGGTTACATTTTAATGAAACGCCTTGATGAATCTGGCAGAACAACGTAGGCAAGTTATGTGAGGCATTTTCTAATTACTTTTTAATTTGGAAATGCATGGCTTTCTCAGGAATTGGTAATATTAATATGTTCTTCGATTTGTTTAAACAGCGCCTATGTGATTGTAATATACAAGCAATATTCAGTAAAATATCTTCATCTAGTAGTTAAAACCAATTTTGATACATAATTTTATATTACGAATATTAGGAACAGGGCATTAAGGAGATGTCTACTAAGACTAGATCACAACTGTTGGTCGACGGCAGGGTATAGATAAAGATCTGTGTATCTGTAAGAATTTGTATTAGAATGTATAGTATAAGATGTTATAATTTTTTTATTTGTTTGCCCGTATTAGGATTTAATGAGAAGTAAATATATACCACTCCGATTTTCTGATAACCCTTCATTTTATTCCTACAACGTACTTGTAAACAGTAAGGATTATGAAATAATTTTAAATGTAGCAAATTATGTTAAACATTGCCTGTCTCTTCGCAAGACGTAGTATTTGTCACATTGGTAACGTCCGCCTCGCAGAAGTTGGAATAAATGTGAAACGTAGTCCTCTGTGTCACTTTTATAGTAACACTTATTTCTTTTCACTAAGTATATAAATTGGTGAACACAGTTTCACTATTATCTAAATTG
Organism: Phorcus lineatus; assembly: GCA_921293015.1. Lineage (NCBI taxonomy): Eukaryota > Metazoa > Mollusca > Gastropoda > Trochida > Trochidae > Phorcus > Phorcus lineatus. The sequence continues at coordinate 23,147,731 of OV121088.1, read as the reverse complement.
GTGAACACATTTTCACTATTATCTAAATTGGTGAACACTTTTTACTAGTAACTAAATTGGTGGACGCATTTTACTAGTAACTAAATTGGTGAACCCATTTTCACTAGTGTCTAAATTGAGAACCCATTTTACTTGTGTCTCAATTGAGAACCCATTTTACTAGTGTCTCAATTGATGAACACATGTAATTTAATTTGTGAGAACATAATTCAATATGCAATCTTTAAATATTGGTGGATTTCAGTAACATTTTCCCTTTTGGGCAGCCTGTTTCGCATTTTTCCCGTAGAGTATAGTACATCCGAGTTTTTAGTTAACCGTAAAATTAATCCTGTGTTGAAAAAACAAGAAACATCAAAGTCTGCCGCCTGTCGACTTCATGCTACTTTGGATTTTCTAAGTGTCGACTTCCTGCTACTCCCCCCGTTACCCATATGCATGTACCCTAACAAACACTATCAACTCCTAACTGCCCTCCTGTCTGTTTTAGATAAGACGCGCGCCACTGTCCGGTTTTCGATCATAATTGCGACGTTCTAGCTTCATTGTCACTTTAAAAAAACAATAAGCTTAAGAAGGTCTCTTTTGGTAACAGTCGAAACTTAGCGATCAAATGACACCATTGATTTAGTTTGGCATAAAACAATTATATGACTCCAATGGGGAGAAGCTCTTTCAAGCTAATGTAAGGGTTGTTCTAGCAAATATAGGGATTAGACATTAGAGATAATGTACAAACAGTTCATTCTTCCTGTATTTGACTACTGTAGTCATATATGAGATAATTGTACAAAACAACAAGCAGATATGTTAGAAAAACTTAATCTTGATGCTCTGAGAACTGTGTGTGGTGCCGTCCGTGGTACGAGTCATGATAAAATATATAAAGAAACAAATTGCAAACCATTAATCCATAGACGATATGTAAACAAATTAGGTTTGTTTTATAGTATGGTTAATAATAATACACCAAGTTATCTTAGCAACCTTGTGCCTCATAAGATATCAGAATTTGTTGATTACAATCTTCGCGATGACTCAAAACTTCAGACAATAAACTGTAAAACAGTAAATTATGCAAAATCCTTCCTTCCTGACACAGTTAAATTATGGAATTCATTACCGATAGAACACAGAAACTCCCCATCTTTATCGACATTCAAAAAAACCATAGACACGGAAACTGAAATGCATACTAATTTCGACTTACATTATGGTAGTAGATTTTCTCAAATAATACATTCAGCAACTTAAATGCACAAAAGTATGAAAGATTCATATCATCAACTCCCGACACTTCTTGTGGCCATAACTATGAAGATTCGACCCATTATTTCTTTTCATGTCCATTGTTCATGAATATAAGGGAAAATATGTTTTTCTATAACAAAGGTTTTGACCTTAGATCGGTCCTATTTGAAAACCCAAATTGTTCCTCTTATGTAAATCACGAACTATTGATATCTGTGCACGAATTTATAGATTTAACAGGCAGATTTGCATCGGATCCATAATTGATATATTTCATTGTTATATTGGTAAAGCTTGTTGGCGACTATATATTCATATATAGATAAATCATATCTATTTTTTTATATACACCATGACATGTTCTTTATCTTGCTGGCGTATGTATAGATAAGTATATATATTCATTATACAATCACCATGACATGTTCTATATTTTGTATTTTGGAGCGGTATTAACACAAGCTTCTAGCTTGTTTACCAATCCAGTTCTTTTCTGAAATAAATATGTTTAAACCAATATCGGGATTTCGTCTTAACTTATAATCTATCATTTGAAACTTTGTCTTTCTACGGTAAGGGTTACCTAGCTAATGTCGGGAATATTTATGAAACGTAGCCCTTCTGCAGCTAGCGGTAGTGTTTATTTAGTTAGTGTCGGTGATATCAAATCCACCTCTTCTGCATCTAAGGTTCGGGTTTATGATTTAAACATCATCGATGTTGATCCTTATGGAAACAATATGAATATACATTCATCAATTACAATATTAATAAACTATAATAAAGTAGACAGTAATGGTTTGGTGTGTCTAGCAACCCATTTGTATACATATAAATCCATCAAGGGAGTCAAAACCAGTTTTTATTTTTTGGTGTCAGATTTGAATCGTTGAGTTTTGGTGATAAACTCGTGAACTGAATCAATTCTTTTCTGATTTTCAAAGTGACTTAGTTATTTGTTCCCGATCAGAATCGTATCCAGGGTATGACCAGTGTTATAAAAGTACATATTTTGTCTTGGGTTGGTATAAATACCGCAAGTGAAAAAAGTAATGTAGGGAGTTTTCTGTCTGATATCCACAAGAGCAGCATGGACTGTCCAATATGTGTCTGTTATATTTATCCGAGTTTAGATTACTACAACCGAGTCTGAGGCGACAGTGAATAATTTGACAAAATCGAGTGCCGTAGTCAAGGTTGAAATAAATTGTATTTTTTATTTTAGTGATTAGATGTTTGAATTCTGAATATGTGCACGACTCTTTGATACGAGATAAAGCATTCCAAAAATTTATTATATCTGGTAAAAACGATTTGGCGTAATTGGCAGTTCGACTGTAAATTCCCTGTATTTCTGAGCTGTTTCTTAATTCATATCTTGCAGTTTCGGAAACCGAATTTGGGATCAAGTCGCAAAGATATATAGCTTGGTAATTGATCATTGTACATTTTATAGAAATAAGTTAAATTCTGTTCGGGTTTATGTGGAAGGTATGGTGAATAACTAAAGATTAATGAAAGTATCCTCTTCTAGATACAAAATATAAATCAACATCTTAAATTGTCCTCATTTTACAGCACACATACACATATACATTTTTTAATTACTTTTACAAAAGAACCCAATTCACACAATCTGCACACGTATTTACTATCCATCTCAGTCAGTCATACACGACGGAACAACTAAATCGAATGTATATCACATTCATGAATATATTTTACCAATTTCTAACCCATGTATTGTAGCCATGTATATTTCTCCAGCTATAGGGTTAGGGTTGATTTGGCCATTGTCAGGAATAACTTTGAAAGTTTTGATTAGGGATGATCTACCTATTAATCAGCCTAAATACATAACTCGGTCTTTCTGCCTATAGCTTTGGTTTTTATCTAGCTAATATCGGGAATATTAACGACACTTTGCGTCTGTGCCGCCAGAATTCGAATTTATATAGCAAATTTCGGAAATATTAATGAAACTTGGCGTCGTGATAGCTCGTATTCGAAGTTATGTAGCTGATGTCGGAAATAGCTTTAAAAAATGTCTTTCTAAGTTTACGTTAAGGGTTACCTAGGTATTAACCCTAGATTGTGCGTCTGAGAGTTTTGTCCTTTCTTACTAGTTGGGGAAGTTAGCTTTAGGTAGAGATGGCGACTTTACAACATTTCAAACACCAAGACCAGAAGACCTGTTAGAGCAATGGAAATACACGACTTTATTTTTGAAACATATGTACATCTTCACACATATTGTAAACAATATAACACAAATATCATAACCAAAACCATATCACATAAATCTAAACTACAATGCGCATTACAAAACATTATTTATACCATATCGTAACCATGTGAATACTAACACACAATATACAATTCATATACAATAATTCTTCATACACAGTATTACACTTGCACAATATAACTAATCAATTCACAGTTTTCAACAATGTACAAGTCAATTTGTACTCCTGAACATTTAAACTTCAGAAGGCAATAGTATAGGTAATAAAGACAGTCGATTTTAGTTAAGCATTTAAACATACAGAAACACGTTGTCAAGAGTATATTCAGCTTACCTGTTAGAGCAATGGAAATACACGACTGGCGAATGTATTCTGACCAGGGTATTTATACTCTCTCACAGGTGCCTAAAGTATTTATCACGGAGGCTATTAATCTACTATTGAGTAATACACATCTGGCCATGGCAGTAGTGGGCAGATATGTATCACTCAAATGTCCCGTTACTTAATATCCTGACCTTATAACCATCAGTTAAGCATGTTACATCTACATCAACTGGGCATGCATTACATTAAACAAGATGGTGTACATTGACATTTTCTATATGAGTGGGCTACATCGCTCTTTTCACAGCCGTATTATACTAAACATTTGACAGAACAATATGCTTTTTATTATGAGAATATACCATGTTAATATAGGTAATGTTGGGAATATCTATGAAACCTAGCCCTTTTGCAGCTAACAGTAGTCTTTATCTAGTTATTGAGCTAAGAACTTTTTCCACATACTAAGATCAGTTCTGCAGGCACTAGATATAGTCACATGATGATGGAGTTCAGACACTTTAGTAGACAAGTTTATCAGATAAGAGATGATGAAAGAACGACCAGGTAGGATTACTCTGCATGCATAGTTCATATGGCCCAACAGAGACAGCAACTCTTTCTTGGTACATTTTCATCTTTGTCCAAAAGATCGAATGAACTCTCTTAAACGAACCAACTTGTCCTCAGGAAGTCTTGCTGTCATAGTTTGGGAGTTTAAAATCATACCTAAGTATTCAATCTCAGTCACTGGACCGACTGACTTTCGGGATTATAGTGGAATGTTGAGGACATTGAAAAGCGTCAACAGGGTGGTCATTGTTTGGTGAGCGTGCACTACTTGTGCATCAATTGTCAGGAAATCATCCAACAGATGGTTGGTATTTCTACATGGTATTTATTCTCCAGGATCCAACATAGAGCTTGTGAAAGAGTGTCAATAATGACTGGACAAGATCTGCATCCAAATGCTAATCGAGTGTAGAAATAATAGTTATTGTCCCATTCAAATCCAAAAAAGGGCCAGGCATTTTTACAGAGTGGTATTTGTTTGAAAGCGTCAGTGATGTCAACTTTACACATCGATGCACCTTGTCAAACTTGTTTGAATTGGGAAATAGCCTGATCAATAGTGACGTAAGTTAGGGAACAACAGTCCTTTTCAATGAGCTCATTTATGCTTGGTATGGCCAGTGATCCGTGTGGGGCAGACAGGTCCAAAATAAGTCTTTTCTTCAAACTATACTTTCCAATAGCAAGACCGAGTGGGCTTATTCTATATACTGGAAATGGAGGAGATCCAAATGGTCCAATCACATAGTTATTAAAAACCTCTGTGTGAACTAGTTCCGTAACGCGGGATCTTTTCTTGCACTCAAATTGTTTTAACACTCTTATGAGGAATCTGGTAAAGGCTGTACTGTAGGATCAAAACCATGAGCGAGTCCTGACACAAGATAACTCACTAACTCCGGGTCGGGATGATCTGACAAAAGAGCTTGCAGGAGTGCATGGTTCACTGGGGTAGGCTGAGATTCGAATAGATGATCCGTAAGTTCCTTAGCCAGTCACTTGTGGTGTTGTTGAAGACACTGCTGAGCACCATGGCGGGAATCACGGCAGTGCAGGCATACGTGGGCAAAAGAGCAGTTGGCCCGGCGACATCCCGCGTCATTGAAATTGTTACAGATCTCCAAGTCATGGTGCTTCACCCGATCTCTGCCTTTTGAATCTCTAACTGACCGGTGCTTGGAATCGTACGGTGTGAACAGACTTCCACCAAATTGTCGACGGACAGGCTGCGGACACATCTCAGAGCTGTGTGTCACACTGTCGCAAGTATCGCAAGTTCTTGCACGTTTGCCGGATGTCACTTAAGTCCAAAAGTTAATATCTCTAACCCCCAGTTAACGGGGACACCTTGTTCAGCATAAGCTGCTACGCGAGCCGCGAAGAGCTTGAGATAGTCATAGTGAGTAGAGCCCCCATAGTATCTGACCAACATGATGCATGTTTGCTGATGCATATCCATTTGTCTGAGCTTCATAGCATCTGAACCGCACAATATTCTTTTATAAATGTCAAAGGCCTCCAAAAACTCTGGCAAAGTCAGTGATCTATTAGTTCTTGAGTCGTCTCTCACGAAAAGTGTGTTTGCATTTAGATCAATGGAACGGGATTCACCTGGCTCTTGATTTGGTAACAGCAACACGGCCAAATTGACATATTTACCTTCTTTGATTTTCCGGACGACTGAAGAAGACACTGTGTCAATGTGGGGTAAGCTGTCAGAAGCAACTCCTTGTACTGGAAAAGGTGACACGTTAACCAATAGCTCTGGCGAACTATCAGAAGCAGACCTTTCGGTAGAGGGCAGAACTTGGCTGTCGACGATACTTCTCAGTTCAGTTATTTCCTTCCGTAGTTTTGTGATGGTGTTCCCGGACGTAGCACCGTCACGCATGCGCACATCACTACTATCAGGCACTGACCCCTCACTGTCAAAAAACTGTCCAAGTTGCGTGAAATTGTTCATTCTCGCTGCAACGGCGTCAGTTGAAGATCGTTCCTGACGAATGGTTGAAGGAAATCTTCTTTGTGGAAACTGTACGGATGTTCCAACGAAACTTCGTCCGATTCTGGAATTCGTGACGTCACAGTGGCTGTACTAGATCGACGGCGAGGTTCTGTCCGAACTGGGCCTTCGTCGATAAGTTGTGGGCGATTGGCGTCATACAGTTGTGCAATCATCGACCTTGTCCATGTTTGTGGCACTTGGAAACCCATCTCGGTCAGCCGTTGTTCGAGGTCAGTTCCAGTCAGTTTCGGTTCCTCAGCGACTTGGCGACTGTCATGGCTGACCCCGGGAAGGTCAGAGGTTGGCATCGTGACCATTTTCTTGGTCTGTCCGGCCGATCGTGTACGTGAGCGAAGCTGTCGTTGCGGTGGCATCGTGGGAAATGGCTATGGTACGATTTCCAAGTGAAGGAAGTTACCGATGACTGTTTGTCATGTCGATTAAAGAACGAAGGCAGCAATAAAACAATGCATGAAAACAATAGAAAGAGGCAGAGGTCACGTGATGATGGCTTAAATACAAAATTAGTGTGACGTACTTCCGGTTGATTAAAAATGAGAACTGTAATCAGATGAAAAATAAAACGAACAAATGATTATGCAATATAAAAACAAAAAACAAAAGATGAAGTTAATACATGGAAATAGCGGAATCATATATACATAGAAATAGCTTGAAAATGATAAACTGTTGTTGCACAAACTAAAATGTCAAAATTTTCATGTACTGACCCATGTGGGTTATCATAATTGAATCTTTGCGCTTTGAAATTGACCCTTTGACTATCACGCTTTATCTGCGATCGCATTTTTAACTTTACAACAATCCTAATAGCCGTCCTGTAATACCTTATTTCTCAAATTATAAGCATAAACCTCCCAAGCATATTCTATCAACTCCACGAACAAAGAAAAAGAAAGAAAAAGGTGGATAAGAACAAACACAGTTTATTACTTTCATCTTGTAGAAAGATAGTTCACAAAATGTTGTACAATGTACATGTTCACTATCCTGTGTATATTTAGACACACAGACACAGTAAACAAACACACATACATACATATATACATGCATACATACATGTATATGTGTACAAACACAGACATTTAGTTATAATACATGCTTAAACTGTATATACAAGCCCCAGCAGGCAATCTGACGTTGTATCAACGTTGAAACGACGTCGTTTAGAAACGTTGAATAACGTTGAAATTTGATTGGATTTGAAATTTGCGGCGACGTCGAAATCCGACGTGATTTCAACGTCGGTTCAACGTTGAAGCCAAGACGTCGTATTGACGTTGAAAAAACGTCATTTCGACGTCAAGTCTTATTTGATCAATCAGGTTGTGTTGAATGGTTTCGTTAATTAACTTGAAGCAACATGCATTATTCATCTGTGATGCAAACGCTTTCATCATCAGCTCTTTCATAAGCCTCTGTGCAAGACTTTGATGTCTGCTCTTGAGTAGTTATCCTTGTAATGGAAATTACATAAGATGTGAGGGTACCACTGTTTATATGACACTGCAACGATTTAGACCAAAGTGTCACGAAAATAATGTTTTTTAAAAATGCGTTAATACCGTTTCGTAAGAACTACTAACTTCATTCAAATGGAAAATTTATGTTGTCAGTTGTGAACATAACTGAAAAAATAAAAACTGTTGTAAAATACCATATACCTTGTTTATTCTAATTAGCCATAGGACAGAGTTACTTCCCTTTATTGTGAAATGGAAAGAAATTAACTTTTATTTATCTAATTCCAATATCAATAACACTTTTAAATGTCAATGATAGCTATTTGTTTTTGCATTTTTTATTTCGTTCTTTAAAACAATCCGTAACGTATTTGATGTTATTAATAATAATAAATCTAACAAAAGTAATCACTTTTCAGTTTAAAGTTGTTTTGATGACGTTGAAACAACGTCAAAACACCAACCGAATTTCAACGTCAGGAAACTAACGTTGTTCCGACGTCGAAAATTGGTTGATCGACGTCCTGACCTGAATTCAACCAAATTTCGACGTCGAAATGACGTCAGATGCCTGCTGGTGCACATACATTCAAACAATCTTACACACCTTCATACACAAGCTCGCTTGGTTCACACGAGTTTGAATGTAGGTTTGACATCGTTCATTTTCCATTGCAAACACACAAACTGACATTCAGTTCTTAAATACCATAGTGCAGAAGCTAAGACGTCCACATATTCATACATACATTTAACATGCCATTCATGCCATGCCATGTCCTTAAATCTAAATTCATTTATAAAGCATTCGTGTGTATGGCATATTAAAATAAGTACAATAAAAAAGATGTTGTAAATTTGAAACATTAAGCATTCACGGATTTCGAAAGAAAACTTTTTTTGGAGTTTTTATTTTTAACTCTTCAAAAAGGAAGCTACTTCATTTGAAGTGCATATCTAAAATTAGAATTTAACATAAAAATGTACATTTGCAACATATTTACACACATGATTTATTATAACTTGCGTCAGTATCATCAATAAATAAAAACAATTAACCTGCGTCGCTGATTACACGGGAAGGTACAATTGCACTGGTGTTGTCATACAGTTCACAATATAAACCATGAATGAAGTCATAATATAAATGTGTAATACGCGTTTAGGACTGTAAACCTAATGATAGAGTGCGTAAACCCATCGATTATTTTATCATGTTAATATCCTATCGAGCATAATAAGTAAATTATAATACATATTAGATAAATATCAATTCAATCTTATCATAAATATCGCACATAAGATGACAAGTCATTTACAAAGAAGGCTTGTATTAGAAACGTAAACGTGGACTTCCAACATATACATGGCATACTGACGACAATATCAACATACAGGTCCCATACATCTCGCTGGCCTTAGTTTGTTTTTAGCCTAAAATTTCTATTATTCACAAGGCACTCGCACACCTCTCCGTCCACATAGAAACATACTCGTTTACTGTTTTTTTCTCAATCAACGATATTGTAATTGTTGAAATTATGAGGAACGTGCCAATTTCTTATTCCTCCGAATGTGTTTTATCCAAGGAAACTTCAATCATATATATATATGTAATGAAATTGTGTATAAATCAAATCTGTCCGCCTCCATAATACTTGTTATGACATCTAATTGAAAGACATTTCCTCTTCAGAATAAACAAAGTGGCGATATGGTATTGTAATAGGAAGTGAGTGTCAAATAGTTCCTTAACAATTACTTATTCCAAAGTAACAAATTACATTTACAAAGTGGTGATCTAAAACAGTGGGAAATGGAATTATTTCCAGTATCTTCTGTAGTTGGGTATTTCGTTAGTACATTTATATATGTTTATTCACTTTTTTTTCGCTATATATAATATACTTATTAAATTTTTTTTGCTGTCGAGAAGACTATTTTTACTAGTTTAACTGCAGTTTTGGAAATAATAAATTCAATGTCGAGGATGTGAATCAGTGTAGTTTTTATCACGAGTATTCCCTCATCACTTTGTCCACCCACTCGCTGCTGGATTGCTTACATACTCATGCCTTCATCATGTCAAACTTCAAGTGTAATTGGTGTTGAGATAAAGGTCCCAGGTGTTTAAAGTATGTGCTATACGTTGAAATTGTAAGTGTCTTTGAAAATAAAATAAGATTTTATGGGAACTTTTAAAATACCGGTATATCCCTTCGCAAGGTATATGCTTAATGACTTATTAAGGGTTTAAAATTATTGTCGTATCCTATTTTTTTGGCGATTTTTTTAATTTTCTTGAACCGATTTTGCCAATATAATTTAGCAAAAAGGCCTGAAACAATTGCAAACTCATCCATATTCACAGACTAAAACTTCTAAATTTGTATTTACGCTGCATCCTATAGAAGTGAGTGTATTTAGGAGATAAACTATTGTGTTTGAAAATCAGAGACAGGTTATACTAGATTGATAGCGAGAAACTTAAGTTGAAACCGAACGCCCAACTTTCGTGGTAAAATCACCAATATTTGTATCTAGTTAGGAGATAAACATAGTGTGTTTGAAAATCAGAGACATGTTTTACTGAATTGATCGGGAGTAAATCTTAAATTTAAACCGAACGCGCAAATTAGGTCTATCTCCTTGATGAATGTAGTTACTATATTTGGCTTTAATAAAGAACATTGCATTATTCAATTTGCACTGACAAATGACAATAGTTTTTTTTATGAAAGTATGTCTTCGTGTACTATTATGATATACAAATCTTTCTTCTGATCGTGAAGTCAGCGATGCAAGTGTTCACATCTTGGCATGACTAAGGTCGATCTATTTTTTTTCTGTTTCTTTGATTTTGAATTGGAATATTCAATATTGACTGACTTGGAAAATTAACACTAGAATTTATGGAATTATTGAATAAAACTGATGTTACATTACTGTACACTATGACATTGTTTAGACACATTTTTTAAAATGTTTAATGTTCAATGGTAACTGACTTTGTAACTTATGGTTTGAGACTATTACGAGTTAAAATAATATCTATTGCAATTTCATTATCACTATTTGATTACAAAACCATTTCAGTTTTATGTCAATAAAGAGTTTATACCTAAGCAATGCATTGGAAGTATCCAAAAGTTCTAATCTTACTTCCTTTTTAAAACATTATTTTGAGGGTTTTTCATTTGCAATTTCTGTTTGATTTTGCTGAAAATTTGCTGAACGAATTAGTATTGCTCATTTAGAAGCATGGGAAATATCTGTACCTCTAGGTAAAAAAATGTGTGCAACATTACACCTTGGGCAAACTGTAACAATTAGCTGGGTTCTGCTGAGGTGTCCCTCAATTTGAGAAAAAATAGTAACTCGCAATGAATGGAGCACTTAAGCGTTAGCAAAGATCAAAGAAAACTTTACTTAAAGCATAAATTTAAAAAAATGAATCACAGTATAATGAATGTTGGTTAAGACTGAATTCCTATTCATGGAGTATTATACGAGACGTACGTAAACGCATTCAATAGTTTCGGTGGTAATTTAGAACATGGCCGCCCCTCTTCTCTTTACTTTGAGACAAATGTTCCTGAATCTGTAGACGGAATAGATAAATTGCGTTTGTGTATAATAGAAACAGCAACTTCGTTGTTAATATCCCTGGTCCTAGAATACCTGGTAACGGTCAGAACAAACATCAAAGCGGTAAATTGTTAATATGTTGGACGCTAAAATATCGTTTTGAGTGAAATTATGTTGCTGATGGAACTACTTTATAAAAGGATAGTAGTAGGGTAGGGTTGGGCCTTAGCGATCCGTGTGTCGAGTCACTCATAAGAGACATCTTACTTAAATATTTAGATTCAATGCGGCATAAAACTATGTATATCAGGAGAACTTTTGAAACTACAAGTGAGTATGAGATCCCCCCCCCCATAACTATGACATAAAGATGATATCATTTTGTGACAAATTACTGTCGCACAATGGATTTCACATGCATGTACATGTAGAAATCGAAACACGGACTTTTGTGGTGTGATAATGAATGTATATGGTATATGGTAAAGAGCCTGATTTCTGAAAATTAGGATTAAGAAATTACATCATCCTTTTCATTTCATCTAATATCTTAAAAACATTAATTTAATGGTGCATTTTTTAAATTTCAGAGTCTGTCAGACTTATAGCGAGGTCGCTGTGGTTGCATCTAATTGACCCAACTCCCACGCTCCATATGTTGTACATAAGTTAACCCGTCAACTAAGACCAGGCTTGGTCGTACATATTTACGATTAAACTGCCGATAATCGGCTTATCTTTCTCAGTTAATAAATTGCTCAATAAACATCTTGCTTTCTCAACCTCTTTGGTTCCGTGCTCGAAAAAACTTTATAGACATGTTTATTCTTTGAAAGTATCTATATATCGCAATTCATATTTTCATATTTCGGTACTGGCGAAAACAGAACGAATCATACTAGAAGTTTTATAGATGATATAACAATAAATAGCTTTTATTGGAAAGACAGTGCATTCTATATCGAATAATCTATTATGTAGTTATTTTTATACTCGTTATAAAAGAAAGATGGACTTAGTGTAAGAGCAAACGTAAGATCAAAGGATCTTTCCTGGAAATTCATCGAATGTAGATGTAAAGATCGTTTTAAAAATAACAAACGTCTTCCCAGATCAAAATATGGGCGCCAAAAACTGAAATAAAATTTAAAAAATACTTTCACAATTCATTGAAACGTATACACGACGTTACTCATCATGTAGGCGTAAGCAATAATTTCATCGAAAAAGCATTTTCCTTATTGAATGTGAGGATTAGTAATTGCATATACCTCTTGAAAAATATCACAAAATAGCTATAACAATGGTCCTATAACAATTTAAAATAATATAATATGAATTTAAAACGGGATGTCCCTTACATTTCACAAGTACAGTACATGGACAAAGGTGAGTCATCACTAATAGCTCTGAAAGAATATTTATCATGAATTGAGTTGTTCTGAATTGCTTCTCAAAGGTATAACTTCATTATTCAACCCAGCAACAAGTACATAATTCTAATTTAATTTTCCGGTGATTATTAAAAATACCCGAGCTTATGTCGCTTAACTTAGTGTCATTCAGTAACTAGGAAAGAATTTATTAATTCATTTATTATTACATAGATTTAAAAATTTATACATTGAAATATACAATATGTCAGACTGAAAGTTGAGCCATTCCATAGGGAATTATGAGAGACACAAAGTCACAAAACACTATGTAGAATAAGAGTAATTCAAGATTTTACGAATATACAGCATAAAGGCACATTGAACATGTTGTATGTTTTTAAGAATGTTATGACATATGTAATACGATGACTTTCTTTCAGGCTTATAGCCATGAATTTACTTGTAGTGTAGGCCTAAAGATATATATGTATAGACTTTCATGTATTGGCTTGTTAAAGTAATCCACCAGTTTAATTGCACAATTCATGTTAAAAAGTAAGGGGAAATGTTTGTATCAATAAAGACATACAGCCCCGAAGACGTTTTACTCGAGGAACTACGGTACTAGGAACTGGCAACAACATAAATAAACATTCCGAGTTGAAGAGTTCAACCGGGGCGTGCGCGTAGAACTACCAAGCGCGTTAACAGGCGTGGCTGTTTAAGAAATATCGCCAACCGTGGGTATCTCACGAGTGGATCATTTACGCGTCAAAATGTTCCATGCTCATTTGTCTTGCAAAATTTCAAATGAGTGAGTTATTGTTTAACGCCGCTAGAGTATTTCAGCCATTGGCGGCGGCAAATTTCACATGCTGCCAGGCTCGAATAGAGGCCAACTGCAAAGGAAGGTAGAATACGATTAATATTGTTAGGAGAGGAGTTCTTTTTCTTGTTTTGATGTTATCACCTTTGCAAATATAAATGGACTGGCACACACTTTCATATTCATGGACATGTAAATGAAAAGTAAAAATGGAATTAGCAATATGAACTTTTCGCTCCATTCTTTGAATACGAAGCTTGGACCTACTTAGAAAACAAACATACGTGAACAGAATTTGAGAAATATGAGAAAGTCGATCGTTTAATTTTCGGTTTTACTTTCAAAGGGAGCATTCAGTTTTCCCCCATTTTATGTAAATTTGAATTCTTAATACAGTTTAAAAATCAACCTGCCCCTAATAAACACCTTTTCAGAAAAATGTGTTGGAATAAAGTCACTTAAACGACATGTATACCATCTTCGTTTAATCACATGTCGCCTGAAGAAGCTGGAACTCTCAAAGTCGAATCAACAGTGTGACGTCACGGAACTATTTGGAATTTCCAAAGTTATTTTTAGTGACACGCGAATCACAAAAGGTTTTCCAGGAAGCAGGCGATACACACTCGGTGCGCGAGAACTGTGATAAGAAGGGAGAAAGATAAGTGGTAAATGACGATGTAACTGGCGTAGAAATAATATTTTACCCCTGAACTACAAAATGGCGGGGAACGTGGAATGCGAAGATGGGCCGAACGAGCGCATCAAGAAGTTGGTCGAGGTGTACAAGCCCTTTCTTCGGAAGGGACTGAGGTGTTTTCATCTCGTGCCCTATATGCCGTGTATTAGAGGTAATATGTTGTTTTGAAATCAGGTAAGGGTGTTACTTAGGGCGGTACCTGACGATAAGAACACATGTACATGCACCCAACTATATTATAATCAGGGAGAACGGGGTCAATAATCGTAACATTATTTAGACCTACTCATTATTGAGTATTAGTGAGACGAATGTCAAGTTAACTGTTAGAGAAATGAGAAATCTAACATATAGACCTAGTTTTATGTAAGCAGTATTTATACAGTTGTGATCAAACGAAACGACTCCATATTGGAAATGTGGAAATTAAGTTTGTATACGAGGCTATTTGTCAAAGGTACGCTGATAGATTAAAATATGAAAAAAATGATTATGATAATAGAATACCTAGCTATGTAAATTGTGTATGAAAATAATGAACTTCAAATTTACATATTTTGTTCATGAAACCCATGGGAACAAATTAAAAAATTGAGAGTATGAAATAAATTACCATTATGTATTTATCATCATTAACAATTTAATGCTATCGAATGCGACTTTCAGGATAGAAAAAAATTACCATTAGTTATTTATCATCATTAACAATTTAATGCTATCGAATTCGACTTTCAAGATTGAAATCTTATGAACTGCGTCCTCCGCCAACTCTGTGGTCTATAATGACGGCCTAATTTACCATAACCTAAAATCCTATTTTCTTTTTTTCTCGAGAAACAATAGCCCTATAGAAAAGCAAAATCTTGTGTTGTTCCAACAGTCTTTTTTTAAATTATAATATTAGATAAAAATAGTATGTGTCCCTTTAAACAGTTATATAGGGTTATGCTAGAAAATAAATGTTTGTCTTTTAAATGTTGAATTAGATGCATATTAGCACGTGGAAGCCAGGAAGTTTTTCACAGAGAAATCTATAGTTAATGGGCAGTTAAATTAAACATATGGCGACACTGTGGCCGATAATGCTCGAGTCCATAGGCCAGAAACCCACAACCCTCTTTGTCAGATGCATATCTAATAGAAAACAGCAACTTATTGTACAGAATCTTTGGCTAAAAATTAAGGAATTACGATTTGAAAGCTTATAGTTATTGATTTAGTAGTTCTTTGGCCTCTGGTCACGCCCTCAAACCTCATTTCGTCTGTTTGTAGTGAATTGAAGGGGTGTCGTATAAGTAGTGATTTTCACAATGATATAGATTAATAGTTCCGCAACGGTTGTACATGAGATATGGAACCAATGTGGAAATTCATTAAACATGCATAAAGTTTTAAATATATGACTTCTTTTTCCAGTTGCTATGGACAAAACTGAATTTATTGTATTTACTTTAAAAGATGTACACGCCGCAGTTCAATTTGATGATATGTCCCCAATTTTAGGTACATCTACTCCTATTAAACAGTTAAACGTGGTTGTGCCTAATCTGTTAGAGGCATATATGTATATACACAGTTTAAACTCAGACGTGTGTTGGTTAATGATGAATTTCTTTTATCCTAACGTTTATCTCTAACAATGTCTCCTCACCGTCATAGACGTCGCTTGACGTCAGAGCAGTTGAGAAGATTCCTAGGAAAACATGACTGGCACGTCAACATCACTTCGCTAATACACTGAACATTAGCTAAAACGTTGTTTAAATAGCGTGAAACCGACATCTCGAACTTTTGGTACAGCATCACACTGTCATGGCGGTGGAAGTCCGAAGTCGACTGCACAATGAGAAGACTACATAGTCACATTTCAGGCATGACATCACTCTCTAGATAGCCACCTCCTTATGAAATGAACTCCCTAAAGTCATGAAGTGAACGTATCCACTCAGACGACACGGAACCGTCTTCATGTTGCCGGCCATTTCACTCAAGAAGGGCACAGCTGATGTTTGGCCTGATTTAATCTTGAGTTCCTAGAGCAGCAGGATAATCATCCGCATGGATCGCCTGCGAACCTAAACCCTATCGAGTATTTGTAGAACCTGCTGTAGGTCGCCATAACCGGTCGAAGGGTTGAAGCTGGATTTCTATAAGAAGAGGATGCCTTTTTGGAATAATGGTTCAATTTCCACTGTAAGCATCTGGGTTCTTATCATAAGCATGAACCGATGTTGTCAATTCCTGATTCAAGCATGGGGAGGCCATACCCGTTGTTAACATAAACTGTGGTAATGAATAAAAATCGAAAAAACTGCCATTATTTACTCTTAACACTGTTAACCTTTTTTTAAAAGATAAAATGCAAATTTGTCTGGTAAGGCAGTTTCTATATTTAAAGGGACCATTCGAGCGGGGTATTTTTTGTGGAAACGAAATTCAGGAGGACTTTCCTGTTAACAAATATATATGATTTTTACATGATTCTTTTCACACTTAATTTCAAATATGTACACGAGGTAAACCTTTCAGTTGTTCAAGATTTAACAATTTGACAAAGAATCAAGTGTATCGATCAAAAAAGAAAAACTTCGTGAAATGAAGCCAATCATCGGAGCTACGAATGTGGAATGCATTACTACGACAAAACATTGTCGTAACTGACAAATTTTATTATGAATTATTTGTAAATATGCCGCTCTTCTATCAATCTATTTGTTATTTCTTAATTTTGTCAATGATTTAGCTTAATACAGCATTTTCTCGCAATGCAGATTTCTCGCAACACTAACATTTCAAGATGGCGGATGAAAGCCGCTCGAATGGTCCCTTTAAAGTTCACAACACTAAACCATCTGAATCATTGCACGATTTCACGCATTTCATCTATCCCACCGGTATGTTATATAAATATAATTATCAAATTTTTTTTATACGTTGCATGTGTTTTTTCCCATCCATTGAAACGTTTTGATATTTTACGATCTCTTGAAAGGTTTTTATGTTACCGTTTCCAAGGAAACAATTTAAATTTGGACTCATTTGCACGGACACCCTTTCTGTAGCAGGATTCAAAATCGATGCATCATATCATCTTTCTGAAAAGGTGCATGAATATCACCCAAAGTGCTAAAGTTGTGTAAATTAATTTTTTTCAACTTCCTGAAAATTATATTTATAACCGGAACAAGTTGAATTCGGATTATGTACACAGATAACTCTGTTTTTAAAACAGACTTCAAAATCCATGCATCATATCTTTGTTTAACTATTTATTTTCAAAGATTTGGATAAATCCATTTCCTTATAAACAAGTTGAATTTGACACTGTAAAGGGAAGCTTCACTTCTAGAGCATATCTAAAAGCCAGTCATGATTTACTTCTGATACGGTACTCAATGGGTTCGTTAGAACTCTTTTATTCATGATTACACGTATTTTGCAAAACATGGGGGAATTATGGGATTTATCATCTTCTGAGTACTCTTTTTTATTATGGATTGGGATGTGTGCCAAAAATAAGACGTGTAGACTTTTAACTTGAAAAATGTCATATGTCGTTCTCAAGTATGCAAGTCTCGACAACTCAAGTCTAGGAATTTAGATCTAACAGTTTAATCCTGTTAATGTCGTTCTTCCACTTAAAATTTATATGTAATTCCAAAAATATTAAAGTTTTTAAAAAGTTGTAAATTGAAAATTTTAGACTCTGAAAATAAACATACTCCTTGGCGAATGGGGATTCTAAATTGTAGATTTCGTGACACCATGACCCCAAATGGGGTCACAAGGGTCAAAACCTTAAAAATCTATTTTAATCTTCTTCTCCAGTTCCAAAAGGTCCAGAGAGCTGAAAAGTTGTGTGTATACTTCTTGGCCAATGGGGATTCTAAATTGTAGATTTTGTGATCCCATGACCCCAAATGAGGTCAGAGGGGACAAAACCTGAAAAACCTATTTCCATCTTCTTCTCCAGTTCCAAAAGGTCTAGAGAGCTGAAAAGGTGTGTGTAGACTCCTTGGCCAACGGGGATTCTAAATTGTAGGTTTGGTGACCCCATGACCCCAAATGGGGTTACAGGGGTCAAAACCTGAAAAACCTATTTTCATCTTCTTCTCCAGTTCCAAAAGGTCCAGAGAGCTGAAAAGGTGTGTGTAGACTCCTTGGCCAACGGGGAATCTAAATTGTAGGTTTGGTGACCCCGTGACCCCAAATGGGGTCACAGGGGTCAAAACCTAATTTCATCTTTTTCCCTAGTTCCAAAAGGTCTAGAGAGCTGAAAAGGTGTGTGTAGACTCCTTGGCCAACGGGGATTCTAAATTGTAGGTTTGGTGACCCCATGACGCCAAATGGGGTCACAGGGGTCAAAACCTAAAAAACCTAATTTCATCTTTTTCCCTAGTTCCAAAAGGTCTAGAGAGCTGAAAAATTGTGTGAAGACTCCTTGGACACTGGGGATTTTAAATTGTAGGTTTGGTGACCACTTGACCCCAAATGGGGTCACAGGGGTCAAAACCTTAAAATCCTACTTTCATCTTCTCCAGTTCCAAAAGGTCTTGATAGCTTAATAGTTGTGTGTAGACTCCTTGGACAATGGGGATTCTGAATTGTAGGTTCGGTGACCCCTTGACCCCAAATGGGCAATGGGCCTTTTTTATTTGATTGTGAATAACCTTTAAGAAATACATTGTTGTTTTCTTTCCTCAACATAACAATTTGCAATGTCCCAATGTGCCCTAGTTCAAGCATTTTTTTTTATTTTGATATCTGTTTTTTTACCAAAAAGAAATGTTGACATACTGTTTTGTTTCACTTCCTCTTTTCTTCATAATAAAGGCTGCTTTAATTTATCCAAATAAATATCCAAAGTATCATTTTTCTTGTGTTCATATATATATATATATATATATATATATATATATATATATATATATATATATATATATATATATATATATATGTATTATATATGGTCCCAGTTTAAACCCAAACACCTATTTCTATCAAAAGTCTGATGAGCTACAGAGCCCTCAACCACTTATCTCTGAAGCGTCACACCGAAAGGTGGATGTCCCCATATCTTTGGTTCTAATTATCATAGAACCATAATCTTGGTATCTAAATGTATGTCTATAAGGTCACTGAATCCATTGACAGACATTTCAGATAGCTACCATGAGTCATTTGTACGAAATTTTAGGTTTCCGTTACAAAAACTCATCATTCATGACTTCGATCGGTAACAATTCCATTTTCTCTTCTCTACAGTTAATGTATATCATTATATTTTACATTATTTGCACTCAGAGTAGAATTATGAGTACTTGTAACCCTTTTGTGTACTTATAACACACAAATTAAGTGTTCAAAAGCAAACCAAGGGACCTACCGTCAATCTACTATCATTGAAATACACCAACTCAGCCTTGGAATTAAACTATTTTCTTTCCTCTAAAGTTAATGTATATAATTTTAT
Organism: Phorcus lineatus; assembly: GCA_921293015.1. NCBI lineage: Eukaryota > Metazoa > Mollusca > Gastropoda > Trochida > Trochidae > Phorcus > Phorcus lineatus. The sequence continues at coordinate 23,127,879 of OV121088.1, read as the reverse complement.
TTTACATTATTTGCACTGAGAATAGAATTATGAGTACTTGTAACCCTTTTGTGTACTTATAACACACAAATTAAGTGTCCAAAAGCAAACCAAGGGACCTACCGTTAATCTACTATCATTGAAATACACCAACTCAGCCTTGGAAAAAAACTATTTTCTTTTCTCTAAAGTTAATGTATATAATTTTATTTTACATTATTTGCACTAAGAGTAGAATTATGGATACTTGCAACTCTTTTGTGTATTTGTGTACTTATAAAAATCCAGGTTAAGTGTCCTAAAGCAAACTAAGGGACCTACCATTAATGTACTATCATTGAAATACACCAAATCAGCCTTGGAAAAAACTCACAATTTTGTATTTTGAATGTGTTGTTTTACTTCCAAATCATTGGGTATTTAAAGGGATAGATTTAAAGGGTACAAAGAAGAAAGATAACACATAGGTACTAATTCCGTCATTACACACATCACAGGCATGTAGTACAAGAGTACATTCTTGCAAATTATTCATTTTAAATCTCCATATGACTGTTTGAATCAGCTGCTTTTTGGACATCAACAATTTATCAAAATCCTAATTTTAAGAGAGAGCATCATCATTTATAACATCACCATACACCACACACCACAACAACATTCATTATCATCCTCAAAGCTGTCACGTTGCGGGGCCTTGATGTCGACCAACTCTCTAGGAAGAGCGCACTGGCTCTAGCTTCCCATCCACAAGAGTCGAACTATGACTCTCATTAGCAACAACAACAACAGACATTGGAACAGAGATGTATTCCATAGAGCCTCCTGCTAATTGAAATGCATTGTATGATACTCTAGGCTTTTGATGGTATCATGATAGTGTCCATGTTACATTGTTTGACTCATCTTCACAGCAATAGTCATTCAGTTGCAGACAGCAACACTCTTTATGTCAGGTCCACCATAGACAACAAAAATGAAATCCTTATAGGGCTTTTATAAGTGATATGTACATAAGGAAGACAACATTTTCTGCTTAACAACTTTATTTTAAAATTCACGTTCCTGAGTACATGATTACTCCATCAAGTTGGTTGTAGGATATAAGAATTTTGGTACATATAACCACAACAAGTAAACATTAAACAATAGTGAGGAAACCTAATTATCGAGATTAATCATATGAGAATGTAATACAATATGGATTTCCAGTAAATGCACATATGAAGGCACCTAGCTCACCAAATAAATGTGATGGCACAACCTTATAGTCACTTGATCTGACAATGAAAACTTTGAAGTCACCGTAGGAATGAGCAACTTAATGCTGTAATTTTATCAATGTAATGTATATCAATTATATACATTCACTTTAGAGAAAAGAAAATAGTTTTTTTCCAAGGCTGAGTTGGTGTATTTCAATGATCGTAGATTGACGGTAGGTCCCTTGGTTTGCTTTTGAACACTTAATTTGTGTGTTATAAGTACACATAAGTACACAAAAGGGTTACAAGTACTCATAATTCTACTCTCAGTGCAAATAATGTAAAATAAAATGATATACATTAACTGTAGAGAAGAGAAAATGGAATTGTTACCGATCGAAGTCATGAATGATGAGTTTTTGTAACGGAAACCTAAAATTTCGTACAAATGACTCATGGTAGCTATCTGAAATGTCTGGATTCAGTGACCTTATAAACATACATTTAGATACCAAGATTATGTATCTGTGCATGGGGGGGGGGGACCCCTCGTGGCCGGTGGACTTGTAAGACGTGTAGACTTTTAACTTGAAAAATGTCATATGTCGTTCTCAAGTATGCAAGTCTCGAAAACTCAAGTCTAGGAATTTAGATCTAACAGTTTAATCCTGTTAATGTCGTTCTTCCACTAAAAGTTTATATGTAATTCCAAAAATATTAAAGTTTTTAAAAAGTTGTAAATTGAAAACTTTAGACTCTGAATAATAAATACTTTTTGTTAAGAGTTCACAAATGAAAATTGGAATTAAAGCGTTGAAGAATCATCCTTGTTAAACGAACATAAGCACTCCCAGAGTCACATGAATTGCTTAGTAATGATTGCAAATTCTCAAACTACATCTTTAAAATCATCCGGATCTGGGGCATAAGTAGGTTTCTGTTTTCATGGAGACCAGATTGAAACTAAAATCACGGAAACCAAGTGGATCCTACTTGGAGGAGTGTGTAAAGAACGGTGATGGATACCATCCGGATCTGGGGCATAAGTAGGTTTCAGTTTTCATGGAAACCACTATGAAACTAACATCACGGAAACCAAGTGGATCCTACTTGGAGGAGTGTGTAAAGAACGGTGATGGATACCATCCGGATCTGGGGCATAAGTAGGTTTCAGTTTTCATGGAAACCACTATGAAACTAACATCACGGAAACCAAGTGGATCCTACTTGGAGGAGTGTGTAAAGGACGGTGATGGATACCATCCGGATCTGGGGCATAAGAAGGTTTCAGTTTTCATGGAAACCACATTGAAACTGTAAAAACCTATCTGGATACTAAGTGGAAATACGGGTTTCCATGTCGTATCCTGTTAGTTTCAGTAATCCGGAAACCAAGTCATTTCTGTAGTGTTAATGATTTTTCATAGACCAATACTTTTGTGCTCAAATTGTTCATAGAAAATAATAATTGCACTTGTGAGGGCATAACCAACTCATCAAAGGTCCACATAGCGATTGGGCGACGACCTTGTTCTGAATTTGATTTGGTAATTTCGCAGAAAACTATCGTGCTCAGGTTTCAATATGAAATATGTTTTGCATAAAGATTGTTTCGTTAAGATTTACTGAAGCAATTTTATCGGAACATCATCTCAGAAATTGATAATTTCAATGCATAAAAACATGCCAAGCAGCTATATTGGATTCCACTTAACCTTTTTGAGTAGTGTCTCTTAACATATATAACAATCGACACTTTGAATCTTACATTCACAATATTTCTAATTTTTATCAATAATAAAATTCAGCGATTTGTGTATCACATCTTGCCCATCTTCTTTTATTCATGTAACAATACCAATCAGCCCTTACTTTGAAACATTTGTTTCATAGGATATGACATGATGGCAGTTTTATGCGGTAATGGCAGTTTGGTTAACTTTAGAAACATTCCGAACTCAAAACCCATCCAAAATTGCAGTTTATTAACAAACGTAACTGATTTGTTGAAAATTTCGAATTCAGTATGTTTTATCTTAGGTTGCAGTTAACTTCGTTGCAAGGCATACCACATTTGACAATTTCCACCATTGTATTTACATTTAAATCCCTCACAAAGATGTCGTTTTTCCTTTGTTTTGTATCCTCCCTGTTTAAAAATATTGCTTAGTACCGAGCTTTTTGGTTTGCCATTTGGGGACGAAAGCGTGAGATGTTTAAAATTTATATCAGCATATAGGGCCTAATTTGCGCAAAAATTAAAAACTTGTAGTTACAACTTTTAAACATGTATTTTCAACATTAAGACTTAAAAATAGACTTTTCATTCGTTTGATTTCAACTTTTAAAACTGTACCACTCATGAAGATTTATTCTAATCTTTGTGTGTGTGAATACGTTTAAATCATTCGAGGAAGGGAGATGGATTAGCATTACTTGGCACGATCGGGTAAGAACTGCTTCATTCGATTTACACATGGCCTTACAATTTTGAACATTTATTTTCGTGTATTGGTGAGGACATTTCATGTAAGCGTGCTAGTGCCCCTTTAAGTTTAAACATCACCGTAACAAGTGATTTTGACCAATAAGAGAATGGAAAAGTGCGTCTAATATGCTGAATTCTGAGTCAAATATCTCACATGACATCCAGTCTGATTAAAATCGACCCTGTTCCGAGGAATAAAATTTTCAAAATATTGACTCTATCGAGATTCGAACTCTAACTGTCTAGGCTTTCCTCTCCACTAGGTCTGACCGCACCCTACTGTAGCGCACGTTCTTGCTTTAACTCATCTAACCAATCACAATGCGTGCGGCAAAGGCATTCGGTATCAGTAGCTAGGGGCAAGTAACTCCCATTTACCTTTTGTTAACCTTGATCGCCGCTATCTTCATTTTAAACGCGATGATGTGATTGGTTCGCTATTGACTAGGTTTTGTCTGCGCTAAACTGGGGTCAGCACGTGCGAGCAGTGAGGCTGCCTTCAGACCTAGGGGAGAGGATAGCCTAGACAGATAGAGTTCGAATCTCGATAGAGTCAATATTTTGAAAATTTTATTCCTCGGAACACGGTCGATTTTAATCAGACTGACATGACATCGATTGCTTCAGTGAGCACATTTGCTTTGTCCGATTTGTTTTAAACCGTTGGCTTTGTCCATCAATATATTATGTTATTAGCTGAACGTCTACTGCGATTTGTCACAGGTAGTGCTGCGAAGATAGCAAAGTTAGACCGACAAGGGGCTTACGGAGAAGCAGTGGATCTTTTCTTCGAATGTCTTGAGAAATCGGATGACGAAGCCCCGTATGCAACATTCCGAGATGCACTCGAAGAAGGAGGTGTGTAGAACTGTGATGTTTTAATTTAAAAACCATTAAAATGTTTAAAATAAACTTTTCAATACCCCTTTAACTTGGTTTCCCCATAAAAAACATTCAATGTGGCCTACTCCAGCAGAGTATAAATCAGCCTAAAAATTCATACTTTTCCATTAAGCTTCTCCCGTAAAGCAAATGAACTCTAGAAACCCCAAACTTGTTAATCATTTAAAACTATTTCTCCAAAATACACAACTTCACGATGTATTACAGGTTTCTTCGCAGATCAAATTTGCTCGAATACCCTATTCATCGCGGAGGACAATTTCAAACGTTTTCCAACATAATCATAATCATAATCAAAAACGGAATTCAGTTCGACCAACGTACCCATAATAAATAGTCCCGCACGACATTGAATAAATATTTATTTATAAGGAACTTTACCAAAATACCAATCCAACTATTACAAAAGTAACTAACTCAAAATTACAGTTTTCTCAATTGTTTGCTCTATGATAAAAGCGGCCCTAGCCTTAGTTTCGATTTGAGAAGGTCTTAGGTGGTAGATATTGAGAATCCCCTACAAAATGACACATATATCACTCCAAACACAACTGTTCAATTATCTCTCAACAGGATTCTCCCATATAGCCGACGTGATGAAAGGAAAAGGTGTTGTAGAAAATCACTATGAAAACTGCACTCTTATACAGGAAATATTTGCTCCTGTTCTTACTCAAGACATTGATGTCAATATCATCCTCCCCGAATTACGTCGCTATCAGCTGCTCCACTCGAGTGATGAAGAAACGATAAAGAAAGTAGCTGAAGATCATTGCAGTAGTCATGCCGTGTTCTTGCTGTTGAACCTGGTCCCAGGAAGACAGAGAGACTGGTATGAGAAGCTGATGAAAGTCCTAAACCAGTACTACCCCTGGCTAGCTGAAGAAGTCGACCCCAAGATCTGTGTTAGGGGTATGTTTGTTCTGGCGTTTTTTTACAATGCTATTTTTTTTCTAGGCATGATTTGTATTCATAACTGAATGTTATAAATGTTTCATATTATGAATTTAGTACATGCACGAGTGATGGATTGTTCAATTGACAATTCAAAAGGAAACTAAAATGCTCCACTAAATTGATAAATTTGTATATAAATGTTGATTAACCTGCACCAAATACTTTTGATATGTAGAAAATGAACAAAGATTGTGTCTCTTATATTACAGAAAATGAGTGCAAGCGGGATCCTGAGGACTACGAAACTGTAGAACAACCGAGGCTTACAGGTAACTTTCTCAATATTACCTCACCCTTTGGATATCATTTTCATATCTATTCATAATATGATGCAAATTTGTTTTCCAAAGACGATGACATTTTCTTCAATATCATCACGATTATATCATACCATCATACATATATCATAAAAATATTTATTTAAATATATTGCATGTTTTCAAGTATTTGGAGAAGCTCACAAAGCCGATGGTAATCTTGGTGGACACAATGAATCAACTACGGAGAAAGGCTCAACAGAAAGTATGGAAAAAGAGGTCCTTGAGAAGGAGAACCCTGAAGATCCAAATACACAGATCACAAACTCCAAGCAGACTGCCGAGGATCAACTTACCGATGTTGGCATCTCGATGTCAGAAAATGTTGATCCTGTGATGACCACCATATACCAACGGACAGGTACAGCGTCAGTTAATGTAGGTCCAGAAACACAGGTTGCTGTTCACAACTCCACTGCAGAAGATCCAAACAGAGCAAGTGGAGAAGCATCTACAACTCGAAAGAAGCTGTTCTGCGATGAAGCTTCTTCCTCTTCGTCTGCCAGACCGGAACCGGAAGGAGTTCAGAATGACCTGAGTGCAGCTCCACGGTTGACCAGTGCGGCGACCAGTCCTGGTATCAAGGAGATTCTCACTGGACTTGAGAATCTAAACGTTCAAGGGAGTGGCAATGCCACGACTAAGGGAAGTGGGGGAGACAAACACTTACAGCCGAACATCAGCGCCTCGTGTCAACAGGGAGAAGAAGGTAGGTGTTGCCGTGGATGAGATCATATCAATGAAGAATGCATTACATTTTAGCCTAAATACGACCAACTGCCTTCTTCCTTCCGCAAAAGGATATATGAACAAGAAGTGCCAACCTAAAAGCCTTGGGCCTAGATTTCCGAAGCTTTCTTAGTGCTAAGATAGTCGCTTTGCCAATGTTAATGGATGGTACTTACGACTATCCTAACACTAAGAGAGCTTCGAAAATCTAGGCCCTAATATCTAGTTCTAATGTTACCAAGATAATGATGCAAGAGAAAAAATAACTCTTCTCATCTTAATCCAAAATGGCAGTCATGCTGTTTCTTTTAAAAACTTTAGTTATTGGCCTTTATATCAATATGGAGAAAAGTGTTAATGATGATTTTTCAATGATAAAATTAATATGTAAATGACAAACATTTAACATAAACGTTACTAAAGTATCTGTATCTATTTCAGACGAAGCTCCCGTAAAAGCTATTACACTTCGCCCATACCAAGACGAGTTGGCACGTATGGCTTTGAAAGGGACCAACACGATCGTGTGTGCACCCACAGGCTCGGGCAAAACCTACGTGTCGACCAAGATTATGTTGGTAAAGATAAACTGATTTAACTGGATGTGAATATATATGTTCCTATAAGAAAAATACATCATATTTTTTTAGAAAAAGAAATCGAATTAACATTAAGTATCAATTTTATTGAATGCAACTGATGAATAACAGATGTTGTTTTTAAAAAATCAATTGTACTTTACATGAAGACCATCTTATATATTGTAACAGGATTCATACTTGTCGTAACAAACACAAATGTTTTAATGCGTCTAAAGCTAGGCAACAAATTGAAACAATTTGACCCAATAGTGTGGCAATAATTCCATAAAAGGATGAGTGCAAAGGGTCATACGACGGGTGTAGCCAATCTATTTTAACCGTCAGTAAACTATATGAAAAGGTTGTCTTTAGTCAAGAGTTATTATACCTAACAAATCAAAATCAAGTTATATTTCAGGAACACCTTAAAAAGCCAGGGGTCAGAAAGATCATATTCTTCGCAAACCAAGTGGCCTTGGTCAACCAACAGTTCAAGGTCATCAAGGACTTCATGCCACGTGACTTCCGGATTCGAGAGTTGAGCGGCGACACAGAGGAAGCTCTGAAAGTGCCTTTAAAGGACTTACTTTCCAGGTAGGTTTCCACTGAATGTTGAATTAATCTAATTACATTTGAATTCGAAGCTTTATTCTCAAAGACCTCGAAGTCCTCAAAGTAAACATTTTAAATATAAATGGACAAAATAAAATTATAGGAGATGAAAATTTAGATGCTAGGAGACAAATATAAAATACAAATCTTTATCTGATATGCAAGAATCTATTGAGCAAGCGTACATACAAGGGGCTGTTGAGGAAACTTGATCTATTTAACCAATAAAGAGAATTTTGGGACAAACAGTAAATTTAGACGGAATTCTTTCGACCAAAATAAATTCACATTAAACTTTCCTCAGTTACCGGCCCTTGAACAAGATTTTTGATATAGGTCAACGAAATAATAATCAAATCAGAATTCGAATTAGAAAAAGGAAAATACATATCTTTGGAACAAAGGCTACATCCAAATATTAACAACGCATTTTGTTATCGCTAAACAGAATGTTAATCGATATTATACTTGAATCATTTATAGTTGATATAATAAAAAAAAAAACTCAAGTTATTTTAGATAATACAAGGCACAATTATTGTAACCACGGTAACCATTTTCAGGAACGACATATTGGTGATGACCCCCCAGATTCTGGTAGACGCTCTACGAGACAGGGAGGTCTCCAGCCTGTCAGAGTTCACATTGCTGGTTTTTGACGAGTGCCATCATACAAACTCCCGCCATCCTTACAACCGAATCATGTTCTCCTACATGGACCGGAAGTTGGATGAATCTATTGAGGAGGACCGGAAGTCTTTGCCACAGGTGGCATATGAGTGTTACTGCCTTCAATGCCAATCCATATATCATTTTGATTAACCATGATTACGTTGCTTGCTTGGAAAGTTAAAACTTACAGTATTTATTTGCTGAAAATGATTAAAGCAATACAAACTTGCTGATTGATATTCAGTATGATTTGGAACCTTCAGTTATTTCTGTAAATCAATTCCGAAATAATGAATATAATCACTATCATATAAACAAAATTAACATTTAAGAAATCTCGATAAATTATATTTGCATAACAGAGCAGACCCTTTTATTCAAGATACTCCCTTTTTAAATACATACCAAAACCTTCCTTTAGCATCTACTACTGACATATATCTGTTCTAGATTGTGGGTCTGACAGCTTCAGTAGGAGTGGGTAAGGCGAGAAACATACAGGGAGCAGTGGAACACATTCAGAAGCTGTGTGCCAACCTGGACGCCGGTGGGGGCGTGTCCACAGTGAGGGACCACGAGGAGGATCTTGCTAAACATGCCAGAACTGTGGGCATGGGTGGGTTGACATCTTTTTGTAGTGTTTTGAATATGCAACTTGTCCCGTCCTTCATTTGAGCCAGTATATTTATGAAATTACATTTTTCAGTTTAAAAATGTGGCGCAGGGGGTTGACATCATCATGGTTTTCGGCATTGGGTTTTCAGGTCTCTTTTTGAACTGAATTTCTGTTCCTCACTTGAAACAATATTTCTGTTCCTCACTTCTACAAACTTTATTTCTTTTCTGAATCTACTTTGATGTATCGTAAAAATGCATGCAAAAATGAATTCTAACCTACAGACGTGAAGAAGACAGCAAGACGAAAACAGGACGTGTTTAAAGCGCTGGTGTCTGACACTCTCATGAACAACGTGGAGAGGATGATGCTGGATCCAGCATGTGAGTATTGATACGATCGGAATATCGTTAGAGGGCCAATGATCTTACCCCAGCATAACAGTATTGATACTCTCAAGTAGCCAACACATGTGTGTTCTCCATTTCAAACAAAACGAAGCCGAACTCAACAATTCTTCAAGACTGGAACCTCTGATTATACTTTATTGTAATAACTTTAAATGAGTAACTTGTAAAATATTAAAAAACTTGAACACAAAAGCGCATTAGGCTTTGTGACCAATGATCTTGACTCAGTGGACATTTTACTAATTATAAAATATAACTTAAATACTTCATTGTTTCCATTATATGTAAAACTCTCTGAAAAGCATCTCTCAGTCATATACTCACCTGAAGCGAGACAGCGGCATATGGCAAAAGAGCTTTTAACTCTTTGATAAACAATAATCCCTGAGTATCCAGTATCTACCGCTTCATCAATTGAACTTTCGGATGGTAAATTTACTTTTCCCTAACTATAAATAAAAATTATATATTCAACTTTGAAAAACATTTATTCATTAAGAATGTGTTGCTTTACGACTGTAAGTGTGAAAGTAATAATCACAAACTCTTAACGTTACCATTAAAAGACAGAGGATGTCCTCCTAAACACCTACCTAATGGCTGTTCCTGTGTTCTTGAGATTCCTCTTAAGACAGTTGCATCATTTTCTTCACGGTAGACGTAGGTCGAGTGTGTGGACGACCACGTTTCATGGAGAGCCTGAAGGCGCCAGTGGAGCGGGGAGAGGACCAGTACACCATCTGGGTGAGCACCTTGAAGCGGGAGGTGGCGCACATCGAGGACCAGCAAGTCCGCAGGTTCTTCTTCAGCTGCCGCAGGATGCTTGAGGTTAGTTCATGTGAAGGAACAGTGTAAGATGACTTGTTAACATAGCCCTTTAAGACATAACTTGCACCAGTCTACATGACTTGTTTAAACCTTGCAGCATGGTTTGAGTGCTGCGCCAAAATCGGCGATAAGTCGCAGCCTTCGCGAGATTTCTAATAGTGCCATTAACGCACAAGTAATAGAGTTCTTAATGCGTATGTACAGTAAAGATTATAAAATGTATCTAAGCTCACATTGAGACAGTCACCAATTATGCCTTTTTGGGAAGTTCTTGAATAACGACCTTGACCAAGCATTCATGGGCCGTTGTAGACACTAACTTGCACGATCTAACGAGAGAATCGATATGGATTTTATTATGCTTCATTTGATGAATTTTGGAACACCGATGTTGAAGTATCAGCTTAAACTCAATGCTTTAAAACATATATGTTCCAGCTGTACAACAAATCCCTGGCGATAAACGAGGACTGCAGGACGAAGGACGCGGTCGTGTATCTGGAGCGAGAACTGGACAAGCTGTACTCCTCTGGAGTAGTCATGGACGATACTGACCGGGAGCTCAGGGATCAGTTCGAGAGTAGGTCCAGATAGACATGGAACATTCCAGGATCTTTTTATTAAAGACACCTTCGGTTAAGGAGTACAGAAGACAAATGAACAATAAAACAAGCATATATAATTTCTTAAAACAATGAACTCACTTACTGTGAATGCGCCGTACAAAAAAACATAAATTGACACCAGCTGAATATACGTTATATTTTATGCAAGTTTTAAAGGAAAGAAATACATAACGAGTAATTTATAAGTTTCAAATATCAATGACATATAAAATCATTGTTATTCCCCGCAGGAATCAAGTCCCGCCTCGTTGATGCATCCAAGAACCCTCTTTGCATCAACCCGAAGCTGACCTCATTAGCTGAAATGATAACCGGTGCGTTTAGCAAGCAGCGCGAATCTCGTTGCATGGTATTTGTGAAAACCCGTGACTTGGCAATGGCTCTCAAACAATGGATGGTTGAAGACCCAGATCTTTCTCATCTAAAGCCCGGGATATTCACAGGGCAACAGGCGTCTTCAGATAGGGGAGGTAACTCATTTCTTCCGAACTGCATACGACCCCTTAAAATAGATACACTAAATCTTGCTTAGCTTAATTCTCAACTTGGAATGTCATTTGTATCAATAACCTGAACTTGAACAATTTCAGCTATAGTTATTATGATACATCTTTTCACTAGAACGATTTCTTGTTCGGCTTGTGATATCCAATAAACAATGTTCGAAAGGACTGTGATAATACTATCAACAGCAGTTCGCATAGTATAAAGGGAAACTTAAGAATGTGCACTATGTTGAAGGGATGACAAGAAACCAACAGCTGGACGTGGCGGAGCTGTTCAGGCAGGGTAACCACAAGGTGATCATCGCTACCTCCGTAGCAGAGGAGGGAATGGACTTCAGCCAGTGTAACCTTGTCATAAAATATGAGTATGTCACCAATGAGATCGCCATGGTCCAGGCAAAGGGTAGGTTGATATTGGTTGTAATTGAAGTATTGTTGCCATGATCTTTTGATTACAAGTCTTTAACTCGTGAGCAAGTGGTAACGCCTTGTGAGATGATGGACGATTGTAACATCAGGATGATGATTTGATATGTATAATAAAAAATGCAAATTTATGGATAATGATATCCCCTGCTGAAGATATAGGTAAACAAATGGGAAAACCACTCTAAGGTTTAATGATGATCAAGTGCAATTTGAATATAAGAGTAGTATGGTGGTTTTGGTTGGAAAACCTAAACAATTAATGTTGTGTTGTTAATTAAATTCCCTTTTACAAGTTCCTTGTTCAAAGTACTAAATAAGTACCTGGTGTAGATTGTGATTTGCTGCTCAAATAATGCAAGAAGAGCCCTGAGTAAGCATTTGGTGTGGATATATGCTTTATATATACCCTAATTATGATTATCACACGCAGGTCGCGCCAGGGCCGAGGACAGTCAGTTCGTTGTCTTGACAGGGAACCAGAAAGGGACAGCCGAGAAGGAGGAACTGAACCTGATCCGGGAGTCGATGATGAACAGAGCTCTGGTGAAGCTGCAGGAGAAGATTCAGGAGAATCCAGCACAATTCCGTGCTGAGCTGCTGGCTATCCAGAAGGCTGCCAAGGCAGAACGAGACCACGAAGCCAGAAACCGGAAGGGTCGAGTCCTCAGCGACGACGAGTTTGAGATTCGCTGCATGAAGTGTAACGAGCTTGCATGTTTCTCCGTCGATATCAAGACCTTAAAGGAAACTAACCATGTCATTCTGGATCCTGAGTTCGAATCCAAAGTTAATGCCACACCCCACCCAAGACCGTGCAAGATGGGTCTTGAAATAGAGAAGTCAAAGAAAATAGCCTGCAAAAAGTGTGGCCAGGATTGGGGAATTGGAGTGATTTACAAGAATATGGTGTTTGCCGTCATCAAGATTGAAAGTTTCGTTGCCATAGATTCCATGGGGAGACGAGATTCTCCGAGAAAATGGAAGAATGCTCCCTTTCGTGTTCATGAAATCACCGACGAAGAGATGACCGATTACAAGTCTCTGGATATTTGAATGAAAGAAAGTCTATGTCTACGGTGTGTAAAACCAGTTATCACTTATAACAGTAACAGTTCGTTATTTAACGAGAAAATCGCCTGTTTGTTTCTGTTTGTAGTTCATTTGTCTCTTTCAATTCCTAAATGCATTGTTGCTTGTGATATCTTTTCTGTGATATTTTAATATCATAACTTGTTATAATTTGTTATCTATTGATCAAATGACTCGATGAATGTTGATTTCTTCATCGTAGTGTAGTTCTAAAAGTGGTGTATTCTTTCTTTGTCTCATCTAAGAATAAGTAATGGGTAACAAACTGGTGTGTGAAAAGTATCTTTGCTAATCTTTTTTTAGTACGTATCAAAATACATATTGTACTTTACAACAATAATTATTTGTGTTATTTGCATAACGGAGGTAAACTATTGGTATTGATTACCTTGCGCTTGTCTCCACTGAGAACTAAGAAATATTCAGTTTAAAGATTTTGTTATATATAAGGTTAGGTGACATTCCTTTTCTTCGATAGTCCATTTGTCACATTTGTCAATTTTTTTAAAATATTAAAATTACTAAAAGTATTAAATTGTTGCCATAATGCAATGACCTGTACGGGGTAGGGACACTATTCTTGAAAATGTTTTTTCCCAGTAAGCCTATATACATTTAACCTCAGACATCAACAGGTACTCATGAAATCTTTTATTGATTATGTTGTTTTATTTCTTAGCATTGTTGAAGAAATACCGACCAGTGTTACCAACTTTTAAATTATGTGTTTCATGTACAAAACTCAATTAATAATCTAATACGCAGATTGTTTGAAATTTTAAAGAAGTTTTTTGATCAATGAACTGTACATTCAAATCAAGGATGAACTTTTTTGTAGACTGCTTAAATCTTTAAATAAAGTTTTCTTTCCTGATTGAGTCGCGTCAGGCTGCTTGTTAGAGTTAAATATTTATCATTATTTCTCAAGAGATAATGTTTAAAGGATGAAACCTTAGCTCATGCAACACTCACTAACTCAAATAGTCTGAACATAAGATGCACGCATGTTCCATGAGAATAAAGCTCTGCATGTGCATAAGGTTTCAAAATTTGTTTGAAATGTCGAAGATTTTCCCCGCACTGTCGAGTTTTCCTCCGAATAGAAACGTTACCAAATGTCTTCAGATAGTATTAAATAATGCAGCCATATTCTGTTAGTAGCTGCCATCAAGAGGTCACGTGATGCTCGCCATGCTACTACAGTGCTGTCTTTGTGCAGAATTTGCAAAAGCTGACTAAAAGTCTTTGAAATGCATTCGGAGAAGCATATTCGTGATATATTGTCAGACTCGATGGGAATCACCAATCCACGACTCTTGACTGAATGCGTTCTTCTTATGATTCGATTCGTTGAACAGGTCGCCATTGTTGTCATATTGCAAATTTGCATAACTCAAATATCTTGAGTTGCAATTTTTAGGAGCTCACTTATTAGAAATTATTGAACACTAATGAATCCCTCAAAATGGAGTTTTCACTGCATATGCTCCGTAAATCTATTCCTCATGCAAACGATAGGCTTCTCGGCCAATACCTTAGATTGTACATGTTCGCTTCCCGCTAGGAAGCCCTTTTGATATTCAATTAACACTGTTGCCATCTATCAACATCTGAACAGCCTTCGATGTTGACTGATTTTTGTTATCAAAAATTGAAAAAATTGTGCGAATTTCGAATTTTCTAACTTCTAATCTTAAGGTAAATCAGGACACGAAATAACTCATACTCTTTTTTTCTTATGGTAGCAATTAATACCAAATATTTTTGTGTGGATAAAATTTCACTGATGTAATTTCTCTTTTTATTTAAGTGCCATTATGTGACCTATAGTTGACATAATCATCTTATATGACATTCGCCACAAATGCAATAAACCGCTAGATATAGATAAGAACGATTTACACTGACAGATCCAATCAATTCGTAGATTCTCACTATCTCGTGAAACGTCTTGCACACAACGAAATGACCACGACCAAACTACTCAAGTGTAGTGGTATATGTGCCCTTTCGTATTATGGTTTATGTTAATCCTGTATACTTGATTAAATTCCAGAGAATCTAGGGGCTAGTACAAGTTCGGCGATAAGGTGGTAGTGAAGCCTGGAGATCATGGCTACAGCTTCTACAGTACGCACTGTTTCCAACGTATACAAGGTCTAGAAATAGTAAATGAGTCCCGTGTAAAAGTACATTTAAGCAACGACTGAAAGATGCGGCATCGAGAAATGGCGGGATACCAACATTTATAACATGTAGATTTATTTTATTTTACGGGATTCATAACATAAGTTTAAACAGTACGAATTCATCACACCCCTCAAGACTTACTTGCTGAATGTCGGCCTCGTGCATCTCTTCAACTGATCTTGACAACGGTTCGCACACATGCAACCTCTTGTTTTAGACAGTAACCGTTTCGAGGAACCCCAACGATGTTCACCATTGCTTACCTTGTTTGTCTAAACAGGTTCTGTTTCCTGTCACCCCAATAACAGTTGATTGGTCCGGGCTGTAATGCACGCTTTACACGTGCAAGGATATCATGTTAGCTTTGACAGCACGTCCTTTAAATATACAATGCGTTTGACATTGAAGATTTAGTGTGTTTTACCAGTCTGATAAACATCGACCATGTTCAGAGGAATAAAAGTTTCAAAATATTGACTTAATCGAGATCCGAACTCGTTCTGCCATGGCGTCCCTCTCCACTAGATCAAATGCTCGTGGATGATATATAACACTGAACCGTTGCACCAAGTTCAGTGTCGCAACATTTAGTGATAGTCGCCATGAGGGGATTCTGCTGACATTAGTCAATTATGGTGACCTTGATTTCAACACTACATTTCATGAACCGTTGCGCCCACTGTTTTCAAATATTGTAACACAGGCAACGACACCACTTTCTGAAATTTGTTTTCGCTATATCCCAGGTAATTTGCATTTAATTCAAGCAGACATTTTCAGAAAACTTATTTTCTAATCATGACTTCCCCCAAATTATTAAAACCAGTAAATTTATCTCATTCGGCGTGAGACATTGCCGGTTTTTTAAAAAAAAGGTACGATCTGACAAAACAGAATGATTTCTGTAGTGCAAAAGGCTTTGCATGGACAAACTTGTTTTTATCATTATTTAAATCCATCAGTTCATGGATCGTCGTTAAGAGACATTTAGATAGTGACCTAAAAATTCTTTTCCTTTAGGATCGAGCCCCTCGCGATGTCACTAAAATACATACTGAGTAACAAAATAAACGTCTCCATACAAAATACGAAATATTTCAATCCATGAATAATAAAGGCGACTAAAACAGAGTTACAGCAAGTCTACAGAAACCAATTAAACTAAATAATGGATAAAAAATCTATATCTGTTCATGTTTCTAAAGAATGAGCCCTTAAAAAGTCATCGTCTTGTAATTCCATTAAAGAGCCATTCCGTGAGTTGTTGGAGTCAAATATGCCAAACTTAACCAAAGGTGTCATTAAATCGCTAAGTATCGACTGTTACCAAAATGACACTTTTTAAAGGTTATTGGGTTTCTTACAGTGACAGTATGAAGGTAGAACGTCGCAATCATGATCGAAAACCGGACAGTGGCGCGCGTCAAATAGTCAAACGTAATTTTTGAAACTTATCTAAAACAGCTAGTAGGGCAGTAAGGAGTTGATAGCGTTTGTAAGGTTATATAAGTAGTATCCATGTATATCGGACGTGATATCTACACCTCTGTGCATGTATAAGGCTGTTTTTAGATTTTCATGGAAAACCAGTAATTGTCATATATATGTCTTTTGGACATGAAAAGTTAAGATGTTTTGATTTTATATCACCACATATGACATTTAGGTTCGTATCAAAGGTAAATAATATGTTATGAAAATCACGGAGTGGCTCTTTAACGAGACGTGATTCGAGAAAGGGCTTTTTCGGATAGTTTTATGGCATACTACAGTTCCGATGCGTAAACAGATTAATATACAAGACAAGCCTTTCTACATTTCATAATTCAAAACATTCGTTCTGAACAAAAAACATTTTGAAAAACAAATCATTTTTAGGACCCCAAGTGTATTTGAACAGACATGAAATAGAAAAGTATCATACTCCGATGTACGAACTTGTGTGCCTTTCACAGACATTCGCCTTTTTCTGGCAGCAGTGTTCTGTTTTCAGTTGAAAATATGAAATATGGTGTCGTTTCTTTTGTTACTCAGTTTACAATGAACGACATTCGACCAAATAACCCGGACTTATTTCATAAAAATGATTCCATTTTCAGAAAGTAATAGCGTGTACAGTCCTTACTTTGAAGTTGTAAACCTTTCTATTGATTGACAATAATACGATCTGTCAAAATCGTAAAACATACTTTTATAATATCAAGAAAATATTTATCTTGACTAGTGGTTATAGTATAATTTATAAACTATTCTTTTTACGACTTCGCCTATTCATTTGCGACAGATCTAACAACTAGATGTCTTGGCCGGAATTCCTTCAAGCAGGAACTCTTGACCCCAAACTGACCTCACGTTTTATTACAGAAACTGTCTTCATGATCAATATTTACTTTCTTGGTTCGATATCGTTAAAGGGACACCTATGCCGTTGTGTTACAAGGACCTACTGTTTATGATTGGCTATTAGTTGAACTGATATCCCCACCCTTAAATCGTAAGTATTGCACTTGTGGCTTTATTTTGAACGAACTTTGGATCTCCAAATCAAAGTACTAACTGTTGCGTAGAAATTCTGACATTTCATTTAACGCCTGAAAAGGACTCTTTATTAACAATCATTGGATTTAAAAGTCTGAAAATAAGATTAGATTTTTAAAAAACAAACGTCAGATCTAAAACGAGATTTGGCTGAATATAAAACGTGCGAATGGCTCGTGTGCAAATATCAGCGATGGATCTCTACGGGACAGTTTGGATTCTTGTGACTATATGCTTGAGTTTTCATCAAATAAAAGGTAAGCGTTATAAACGTTTTGAGTCATTTAATTGTCATAGTATTGTCCATATTATTTCAATGTTTGTTGTGAAAACGTTTTTAGGTGGAAGAGAAAATAAAATGTTTTATTAAGGGTATTGATAGGTTTTTATTGATGTTTGAAATACAACGAGATATTAAATATTATACTAACCTTGTCACGGAATAAAATGTTCAGAACATATGTTTACAATGATTTCAGAAATTTAAAGTAAAGAACATAGACCTTTTCGAGAATGGTCTTGCTTTAAGGTAAAATAAAGTGTTTTAAAGTTTAAGAATTTTAAAAACAATTCATCTCATATAGATATGACATGTTTCAGTACATTTATTCTCTTTGGATAGATTTTACCCAATTTATATCTAATGACATAACAAATCACTCGAATCTATTTTTAAATACTCATTTTCTTAGAGGCCAAATTTTCTCCAACCAAGTTTGAATCTACTGTGAATAAGACCCCAAATTGTGTCTAGAAAGAAGATAATGGAATGTGCTCTGTTTTCCAATTCCGGTATTGTTTGCGAAGCGGAATTCGTAAACCATTCACATTTTAAAGCGGGAAATGAAACGCCTCTAGTTGGCTTCAGAGCCAAAAACAATATCGCCGTCAGATAAAGTTGATTATGAACGTGACAACAAAATCTATGGTTTATGAATCGGAATACAAACGTTTAGACATCAGGGTATAAACTATTAATAATTTAATCTTTTATGTGATAAATATTACATATTTACGGTTAATATTTTATTCCATCAGGGTATTAACTATTGTTGATTTGATATTTTATGTGAAAGATTTTACATATTTACTGTTAATATTTTATACCCATTCAAACACACGGGATGCTGAAATAACTGATTTTGAATATGTTTTTTTCAACAGAATGTTTAGAATGTAAGTTTAAAATTCAGAGAATAGGAATATAAAGTTAATAAAATTGTCGTCAACTTAATGCACCCTCTTTAATCATTTGACGTACCATACATGTATGACGTCCTGAACACACGAAGTCTCCTATCTCGCCTAGTTAAGGTGATTATAAACCGACATTTTTATGAAATCGTGAATTTTAGAAACAAATTATGTATCAATATTTATAAATTACGGTAGTTGGTTGCCGAAGAAACACTGTAACCATGCGTAAGTTATAACTGGTATACATTGGAATCTGTCTATATTGACATCTGTCTAATCCGACAATCTGTCTTAGAATCTGACATCATTTTTCGGTCCCAGCAGAGCTTCTTTATGACATTGAAAATTGACCAAGCTGACACTCTGTTTAAACCGACAATTTTCTCCCGGTCCCAGCGAGTGTCGGTTTAGACAGATTCCATTGTATTCTATCTTGTTTTTTAAATGGCGACTTTTCTATTACCGTTGCCAGTATGTGAAACCAGCATCATGAGTCGATGTTGCTTTAAGCTTGTCAATTCCTTGCCATTTATTCGTTAAGCCGTTTGTGTGGAAGCACAACTTAGAATTTGGTTTCCAGAAAAGACAAAAGACAGAGTAAGGCTTAGGAGAACGAAAGTCTGTTTAAAGAATAATCTATGTAGAAATGATGTTTGAGGTTTTCACTTTTTTTCTGATCTTCATTTCCATGGAAACGCAATTTCAAAGTTCGTTTCTGTAATAGTTTTATGAGAACTTACACAACGTTAGCAAACGTGGTAACGTGTTGGAATTTCTAGAACCTCGGAGTTCAATTTTTGGTCGTTACCGGGAGAAAACTTAAATCGGGCTTTCTAACGGATATTTCATCAAACCACTTTGTTAATAGATTACAGAGTTAATGAATGGTAAGGCAAAAGCTCAGAATCAACGGTATCGCACTGGTTCAATAAAACCTAAATTAGGTATTTAAGCGATCTGTCACTTCACATTACATTAAGAGTTAAAGACCAATTTCTTTATAAAAAGGCCATGGAACAAAGACAGCCAAGGTTCTTGAAAACCTAAAGTCAGATTTTGCAGTATTCAAATGGGCAAATGCGTCTCGTGAACATGGGAAGGTAAGTAAATAACTTTAACATTATTAATGTTTGATTAATTATATAAATGTTCTCTTCTGAAATGTTAGTTTTTTTAGGGTGTTTAGTTTTAGTTTTGACCTAATTTTGATACAAGTTTAACAATGAAGAGTGTTTTTACCCTTTTTTCCTTAGTAATGTTCATTTGTAAACGACGTTTTGACGAAAGTGTGTTATTTGAATTGTAAAATGAATAAAAAAAATTTTTTTCGTTTGATATTCATCCATCCAATATTTAAAAAAATGAAGAAAAGGTTATCATCTTGAGAGAAAGAAAAAAAAATCTACAAATCCGATGGTGAGTAAAATGTTTGTCTCCGTGCTCAACACATAAACAGAAGGATTACATACGTAACATACATCAGCTGAAGATTTGCACAAAGTAAACACGTCTTGAGTAAAAAACTCGAACTGTTTGATCTATCATTCTTACTTAATAGGAAAGGACAATTTCTAATCTCCCAATTTGATTTGCAGAACATTCTGGAAATAACCCTACTAAATACTGGAGTAACGCTGCCGCTAACACTAGAACGCAATAGGTAGGTATATCTATAACGCTCTTCTGTCTGGCTATGAAATTGGGCCTATGTTTGTCTATCTCTTTTACTTTATCTCTCCTCCTGTCTTTTATCATTATATGTAACTGTTTTTCTTTCTTTTTGTTATCTTGCCTGTCTTACTATCTATCACCTATTTGTCTCATGACTCCTTCTTTCTATCTGTCACTCACGGTCAGTCGTTTCCTTATGTCGCCATATTATGTATGTCTTCTCGTTTCCTTTCTGTCGGTATGACTGTCCTTTATATATTTCTGTTCATGTATTCTGTCTACCTTTTCCCATATGCTTCCATGTTGCCTCTATCCATCTACCCGCTTGTTTCTATAAATCTCTCCGTCCTATTCTTGCAAAGCCAGGTAATGTATGTATCTCCTCAATATAATTATAGTGTAGTCTTTTATATGAACCATTACTTATTTCTGGACACTTTCTTAGTGATGAAATAAATCTAAGTCAAGGGGTCAGATAGGTTTAAGGACGGAAACCTATTAGAACAAGATTAAATGATTAAGTCATAAGGTTAGCTAGAGATTAAATCAGGCTTTAGTGGGACATTGACCTATTCATTAACGAAACACACTCGATTTCAGTACAGCATAATCCGGTTACATCTCTACACTGCAGTTATCATGGTCCTGGAAGACGAAACGAAATAATTTATCTTCTAATAAAATGATGAAAAGAGATTTTATAGTTATTTTTCTGAATAAATTGACTATTAATTAATATGATTTCAATTTTGAGTTATAGAGTTTCGCATTTTATTTCTTTTAAATCCAAACATTCATCTCCTGAAATGTTTGTTTCCATTTTAAGTTATATTTTTTTAGTTAACAAATCGTTATTCAAGGATAACGAAATCAAATATCCTTAGTATTTAACGAATGCGATGTTCAAAGTTCAATTTAGAATTTGACGAGGATTTAAGGCTATCAAAATTCTTGTATGACATCTTGAATCAAGTCTAACTCGTACCCGATATTTAATTGAATCTGATTCATGGACCATGGCCAACTAGTTTAAAAGATCCTTTTATTCTAACAATAACAAATATTGAGTTCACATCACTTCATGATTCAATCTTCTAAAAGAAAATTGATTGTTGATAATATCAGTTGCGTTGATTGTAACAATAACTAAGTTTTAAATTTTACTAGGAAGGAAACCGAAAAAAGACTCCAAATTTGCAACCAAGTTGTAAAATACTAAACTTCATGCACCGAGCACATACAAGCAATAACAGCAGGATTTGTATCTAAGACAAAAGCAAATTTATTGGAAAGTGTTTAATCCCCTTAAGTATTCTTGGCATGTAATAAGACTTCTGCAGGGTTGTGTTCTCTTTCCATGCATTTTCTGATTACTGGTCCTTTTTTATACCCCTCAATTATTTATCCTTTAAATCAATAGTTCGTGATTCTAACAGCATTTCAAGCACTGAAACAATATATTTGAACATATAATCTTGTTTAGGAGTTCGATGGCTCGGTTCCATAGATATAGTTAATCCAACCTAGAGATTTTGTCAACAGTTCCTTTGAGGTCGTGCCAACTGTGAAATCAGTTTTATATATATATATGTCAATGTACCTGCGTGCGTTTAGAATATTTGTTGACTATACTGATTAAGAGGCGTTAAGAGGTTAAAACAATTTTTGATATCATAAATGTCTTTTGTCTGACACTTGGGTCATTTCAATTTAGAAAAGTGATTTTATGTTAATAGTATAGTAGTTTTGTTTTTCAGAACTTTTTTCGAAGAAATTATTTTTAATTCCTCGCGATGAAACACAAACACCATATCAAAGATAGCGTAAGAACGAGTTAACTGTATACTTATAATTGTTACGTTGAAAACCCTTTTAAAGATATTGACCACATTTATCCTACTCATGCATTCTTCTTTCTTGCTTTACAACCAAAACATCTACTCAACGCTACTCATTTATTCTGTATACGTCATTGTTTTTGGAATGGTGGTAATGACCTTTAGTAACACTGTAATTGAATTTGAATCCACAGGATCTAAAGAGATTGATTTAGGCTTTATAAGAAGGTTATTTCCTTTTACGTTTCCAATTTATCAAGTTGAACAAATGACAATAAACTATTTCCACTTTTTGTCAATTGGCCAAAAGAAAGAAAACTCCTAATGGCTTTTTAAACGCACGATTGACGTATCTTTAAGTTAAAAAAATTTAAAAATCGATATCAACTTAAAATGTCTTTTACGAATTAGGTTAACCATTTTTTTCGATAGAACGAATGTGCAAAAGCTGGAAGATTTCAATGGCAGTTGTAAATGTTAACGTTGTTATTTCTTCATCAACCAACAAATGGTGGTAAAGATTACAAGATATATGACTACGTATAAACAGTACAAGAGGGGAAACGTCTAACATTTAAAGGGTGTTCAACTTAATTAACATTGACATCATTATCAAAAAGATAATTTTTGACTATAGAATAAGACACTCTGTGCCTGAGTTTCGAACGGTCCAAGCTGAGATTGCCAAATATTATAACTTAGCTAAATATAATGCCATTGTAAATGACAATCTTTCTTCTTTTTATAGATATTGGTCAATGTGTAACAAGTTGTTCATGTAAACCCTTGTATTGTATGTACTACATCAACCATGTGTAACCAAAAAAATGAAACAAAATAAAAAGTTATAAAAAAAACCAAAAAAACATTGACATCATTTTCAGTTCTGTTCTTTTCTTGATATACATTCATGACTTGAAAGAAACGTGATTTTTCATTTAAGAAATTGTGGATGAAGATATTTTTGTCTCATATCATTGAAGTAATTACATCTAGGTAACTAATGAAATTCGTCAGTTATTGCTGGGGAGTTACATGAATTACATCTTCTATTTTTTTTCTGGTTGCGCCCTCCCAGCGCCAAGTAACGATGGGTAGAAATTAATCAATTGTTAAATTGAAATTTCAACATTAGAATATTGACATTTGTTGGTAGACACAAATACCATTTGATTGGTTTGCAATATTCTATAATATTATAATAACGACAACCGATGAGTTTGTTTTGATATTTAGGAAATATTGGTTCAATTGGATCTATCAAAACTTATTTGTTGTTTCAGAAAATCAGCATCTTAATGCTTACCAACCTAGTATCAGGACAAAAACCAGGTTTAAGATGTGATTTGTGATCGAAAACGGGACAGTGGCGTGCGCCAATGTCGCAAACGTAATTTTGAAGACTTATCTACAGCAGACAAAAAAGTATCATAATCTGGACATTTAGAGAAGTTTAAGAGAGGCGGTTTTTACTTAAATCTGGGTATTTGGTATTTTGAATCATAGTTAACCCACATGAAAAATCTTAAAACATCCTCTCTGTCACAGGACATATGCACATATATAAAAAGTCCGTTTTATTGTAAATTATATTTTCAGCGGCCTAGTTACTAGTAAATATTTTTATGACAAAACGTAGGTTTCATTTATTATTTGTTTCAGTGGTATAATTCATAACAAGTTTGTGACACGCATTTTGAGAAAGGGCAATGAGGAAGTACACAAAAAGGTAAAACCTTTCATTTGTTTAGCTTTTCTAATCCAATATCCAATTAAAATGATTTAATTGGATTACAAAAGTACTTACGTTTATGTCGTTGCTTCCAAATAGTAGATCCTTTAAAGACGATTGGTGTTTAAATTCGACTTTTCCATATGTTGATTTTTTTTCATCTAATGCTTTTTCGATACGTCGTCAGAACCCAAACACAGAAACGATTTGATACCGTTGTTAATACCAACATGGAAAGACAAGTTGTAAGTAGGATATATCTATCCACACAAGACGCTAGAAACACTTGAAGCACAATCAATGAAATTGTGAAGGGCGCTCAAATTCTATTTTGTTTTGAATTTCTTCGAATGTTATTACTCTGAACACACATGTATTGTGGGTTTTTTTATCTACAGTGAGTATATCTTCTTACTGCACTTGGAATTTAGTGCAATAAGTCACAGTGAGAAACAAATCTAATTATCTCTATGTTTGATATAAAATCAATGTATAACTCATGACCTCACTTATAGAGTTGAGTAGCACTCTAGAAAGCTGAATTGTATGAAGACTTTAGTAATAAAGGAGTATGGAAAATTAAGGTATTTAAAACTGTTTGTGTAAAATGATATTAACTATTTAAGTATAAATATGAAGCAGTCAGTATCATTTACAATTGTATAGTTTACATTGACAATATAATCATTCGAATTTTCTGGAAAATTTGTCAATTCCAATCTAAAGGAAAAGCATTACTCACCGATATTCGAGAACCAGTTGCAACTCCAACTGAGGCGTCATCATTTCCAAAGGCTATTTCTGAAGTTTACGCTATTCCTGATGATTGGACCGAGGGGTTAAACTCGGTTTCGTTTTTCCGTTACATAACTGCAATGTTCAATTTTGTATAGATTTACTTTCAAAGCATATGCATTTTCTTTCATTCCACTCATCAAGCGTTACGATCACACTGCTCCTTTAAGTAAAGTCATATTCATTCCATTCTTTATTTATTACTGAAAGGCTACAGGCCTATAGTTAAAAAACAGTCATAATCAATAAACGTTCATCTTGATATACGAAAACATCTTCCCAAAGATAACATCTTCATGATAACTGTCAGTTCAACCATATCATTGCACGACCATAGATAAAAAGATAAAAGAGAATATACTTGCTGTGGTAAAATTATGAATACATCGAGATTTATTTTTAAAATGCTGTCAACCTCTAAAAGTCTATCTGAAATGACAATATCAATTTCATATTTTATTTAGTTTATATATTAATGTCTTTGAGCATCGAATGCCAATCACTTCAAAGATTACAACTTCTCTGAGAGTTACATCTGTCGCTGCCACTAGGCGCATAAGTAATGAATACGCATTACGCATTACGCATACGGAATACGCATTCACTACTAGTTGTTACGTATACACAATGCTGTTGAACACCATTCGTTGAATAACACAACCATTGCCGAAAATAAAAACAAATTGTTTTCCAAATGTCACTATGCTACTCAAGTCATGTGTTCAAATCCAACAGGTCACATGATGTTTATATGCTTATATTTTCAGACCACTTCGTTCGATTGTCTGTACCAGGGGACTATTTCGAATCTTGAAGCATCGCGGGTCATACTCCACGGATGTTCGACATTTTTCAAGTATTGATACAGAGTCCGTCATTTGAAAACAAAGAGAATAACTTACGTTAAAAGCCTTGTCAAGGATTATTAAATATTTTTCTATTGAATTGACAATTGACTTGCTTTGATAGGTCACTGAGCAATATGTCCTTCAAATATATCATCAATCAGTTTTTTATATTAAATATTGCAAACAAAAGAGCGAGTTTTGGAAAAACAATATGGTACTGCGGGTTTTAGCAATGTTATTGTTTAATATATGATATCATTATTGTAGAAAATGTTTTTTATGGGGTACATTATCAAACTAGCCGCCATCTCATTTCACAAATGACATAGACTACAAAAATGTATTTAGGTTAAGCCAACATATGAATAATCAGCGTGTTTTGTGGAGACTATTTTATGGATTACATTCTCAAGCTTGTGTCGCCAAATCTGTATTCTAAAGTCATAAACAAGTAAGTTTAATCATCTTACTACCTAGCTATATATGTATGTAATCACTCGACATGAGAGAGGTAGTTTATATGATCTCATAATGATGTACATCAAAATACTTCATAGTGGTTGCGGACAGGGTTCTGGTTTAACTCCCCACCTCTTAATCTTTTTAACAAACAGCTATATCTAGTTCGATATATTAAAAGACAGAGTGATAATACCAAATCAATTAGATCGATAAGATCAGGCATATTTTCTCACACACGAGCCCTTAGTAATACAAGAGCTGTCAGTTTTGTCAGCCGAGTTTTGAACATTTATTAAGTGCAATATAGGGTCATGATCTTGTTATGATTATACAATATGTGAGACAGTTTGAAATGGGGGGGATTAACTTGTTTAATGTATGAATGTTTATGGTCTTAAAAGCAGCTTGTAGTATAAGGTGACGCCCATACGTGTACATGTGCTGATTTTTTCCAAGTTATAAAAAGTTGAAGAAATAAAAAGCCCATGCATATAATTATTTTTATTCTTAAAAAATGGTTTCAAACAGAAAAATTATTTTCCAAAATAAGTTGCTTACAATTAAAAAAAGTAACATTACATTGAACATTAAATTTATTATTTGATAAACACAAGATAGAAAGTCATATATGTTTGCGTTTTAATATACAATTACGGAGATGAGATTGAGTCATATTTTATTCATATTTATCATCTGGTCAAAGTATCTAATTTATTATATTCTGTAATAAAAACTTTATTTTCATTTGTGTTGACTCTTAAAAGGCTAAAGTATTGTTGAATAAAGAAGTCGCTCGACGTTTTCTGAGATGCGCATACATGGCTTGCTCTGTAATCTTTTCTTTTTTATCTCTCAAAACATTTTTTGCAGGGGTCACATTTTCTATAAAGGAAAACAATGGGAAATCAAAATGCGTCGACGTTATAAGAAGGTACATGTATGTCTTTTAATCTGAAATACTTAACTTCAGTAAATTTATGAATTCTATGGGTTTTTATATGAATCTTTATTGCAAGATGCTATCAATTCTGCAGTAACCATCGTCATCATCGTCAACAACATGAACTACGTCATCATCGTCATCGCCAACGTCGTCGTCATCATCATCATCATCGTCATCAACAACATCATCATCAAATTATTATATAAATTGTAAAATAGAACATGAAAAAAAACACAAAAAACGATGAATAATGAATTACAAAGTTGTTATCTTTAGATATTTATCTTTATATTAATAGCTATTTGTTCAAATCTATATGTTTGTTATTGTTACAGAAAGTTCTACACAGTATATTACGCGCAAGACCAGAGCACGTTAATATTGGATCTTCATGCATAGTGGATGAAAAGCCGAACTACTATCTGCGAGAAAACCAAAGAAAAAATGTGCGTCCATTTTTCAACATCATTTCATAATAATAATAATAATAATAATAATAATAATAATAATAATAATAATAATAATAATAATAATGAATAATGTTAGATAAAATGAATAGTAATTAATGTGTTTATATTCTTTTTCTTCTTTTGAGGTAACCTAATGTATCTTTCCTGATGCTTCGAAAAATTGGAACATTTTAGAAAGTGAAACAATCAAACTATTGGACTACAATATAAAGTGAAATCATCATACTATTGTACCTCATTTCATCATTAGCCCATTAATTAAGTGAAACCATCAAACCTTTGGCCAATTATGGAAGGAGAAAACATCAAATCATTGGACCGCAATAGGAAGTGAAACCATCAAACCATTGGACCATTAAAGAGGTGAACTTTTAAACCATAAGACCTTTTTAGAAGGTGAAAACATCAAAGCAATGGGCCTTAAAAATAAGTGAAACCATCAAACCACTTATACAACTATAGAAAGTGAAACCCTCTAAATATAACGAGTGAAAACATAAATCATTAAACCGTAAAAGAAAGTGAAGCCACTAAACCATTGCACCATAATTGAAAGTAACATCAACAAGACATTGAAATTTGATAGAAAATGAAATCATCAAACCATTTGACCACAATCTAAGGTGAAACCGTAAAACTAATTAAAGTGAAAACTTAAAATCATTGCAACTTAAAAGAAAGTGAAGCCATTAAAGCATTGCACAATAATATAAAGAAAAACCATCGTCATTGGACCATGAGAGAAAGTGAAACCACCAAACCATAAACCCACTATAGAAAGCGAAATTATTACAGCATTCGACCATGTAGAAGGTGTAAACATCAAACCATTGGACCGTAAAAGAAAACAAAAACATAATATCATTGCACCATCAATCCTCTGGACAACTTTAGAAAGTGAAAAATTCGAACCATTGGATCAAAATAGAAAATGAAACCATCTCAATAGTTGACAACTATAGAACGTAAAAACCACCAGACCACTGGACTATCATATAAAATGACACACTGTAAGCCGTACCATCTTCGCTAAGTTTGGTTCATACTACGCTTTTAAAACGATCGAAATACAGATGCATACTTTTTATGACAAAGTACCCCAAACTTTTAAAGAACAGTGAATTAAAATTCACGAAGTCAATATAATAACACGTCGACCAAAATGATTCTTCCGTTCATCCTTGGTTTACAAAGCTTTGCTCACAGGTGACCTATAATAACAAGGGTGTTTTGATTGATAGACTTCCTTGCAAAACTTAGCTCACGTCAGTTTCAGTTTCAGTGGTTAATCGCAATATTGCTGCTTAGTGCTAACATCGTGGTTGAGTTTAGCGCCCTCTACGGCAAAATATTGCTAACCCCATACGATTTCTCAGTAAACGATCGAGTTCCATCGTTGTAACCACTTGTGAAGCCGCAGAAAAACTGGAGTAAAGGTGCTGTAAGGCTGGTATAAGTTAGTCATTGGGGCTAGAACGGGTTACGTGAGATTTGCAACGATCATATTGAAATTCACTGATTTGTGAAATCATAGTTTTACGATTTTCAGAGACACAAGCGCAGTGCTGACGTGAAGCTGTTGGAACTGTACGTCGTCTTCAGTCATGACATGGTGTGTGCTTTATGTATAGTGAAATAATACATTGTGAAACTCTTGTCATATATATCATGTGTGCAATAGTTATTGAACAAGTTCATGTGCTTACCCCCTTCCGCTGATTGATAAACACGCAACAAACCAAGGATTGTACATGGGGTTCGATGATTGCTATCCTTTTAAACAAAGTTTGGCCTGCCTGTGCGTGGTTAAATCTCATGATTGGAAGACACTTCGATAAAAATCCTTGTTTACAAACCCTAATGAAACTCATTTAGTTTCGCATCGCTCGATATATAAATACATAGAATTGATATTCGATTGCTTCAAGTGTACAGTCAGCTAAATGGAAATCTCCCTGAGGATAAAGTTGAAACATGAAGGAGGAAATCGGCGTTGTTATTCTTTTAATAATCTTTTGAATACATATGAAAGTTATATTATTTAAGTTATTGCCATGAGACGAAACCTAACAAGATGTGTCTGTAAAGAGCACTTATTCCAAAAAGTATATTATCTTTTGTTTATTGAAATTCACATTTGCTAAACAATCAAGTATAAAATACACTTTATCAGGTATTCTTATCAAAAGAAATCTCACGATAGGAAAACGAATTTTGCAGTTTGCAGACAGTCTTTTTAAATCGACATACAGTACCAGGGTCGATGAAGCTGAGTGAATCTACTTCCGTAACTCAAATGATTGAAATGTGTTCACACTAAAATGGCTGCATGTAGTTTTAGCTTGATGCGTTACACCTTATCCAACATTTACTTACAATGAGGTTAAGCATGGAGAAGTTCTACCCCTTGAAGAAATGTAGTTTGTATATATATATATGTAGTCAGGAAAAGTTGAATAGATAGAAATTGCGAATATATGCTATTCGTGCTGTCACACAATGACTAGACAGTTGTTTTTTTTAACTGTGTAGTACACCAAACATCTGGGATCGAAGAAGAAAGCTGCGGAGGAGTTTGCTTCAGACATGGCGGCTCACCTCGATACTGTGAGTAGTGAATTGGTATTTACGAAACTGATGTATTATCCAGTTATTTGCATAACTATTATAATGACTGCAGTGATTAAATATGACATGTCTACATCAATCCGACTGAAATCAGTTCAACCTTTCACTCACACCTCTAAACGGAGTACTGCTCCAAAGGGATTGCGTCCGGTGGCCTTTGCACTCCAGCCAATGATGAGACGAGAAAGCCATTGGCGCGTTTTGAAATTTCAGCGAGCCTCTGATTATTCGAAGGTGAGAGGTCAAAGACATAGCCACCCTTACATGACCCCTATGGAGCAGTCATCAGATCAAAAAAGAAGAATTGGGACGATTTTGGACATGTTGGTTAAAAGAAGAATTGGGACGATTTAGGACATGTAGGTTATAAGAGGAATTGAGAAGATACAGGACCTTGGAGGTTAAAAGAGGAATTGAAACGATTTAGGACATGTAGGTTAAAAGAGGAATTGAAAAGATTGAGGACATGTAGGTTAAAAGAGGAATTGAAGAGATTTAGGATATGAAGGATAAAATTCTTACTCCATTAGGTGCAATCACCTACAAACCGAAAGTGTTATCACCACTCAATCGTAGTGCAAATGTCATGTAATTTGGTTTTAGTTTGGAGTCAATGAAATAACTTCAGCAAAACTGACAAAGGATCACCCAGGGTCAAACTGGAAATATTCATTCTTGAACTTATTCAGGGATCGTTTGGTCTCTCTTGCAAAAACTAGAATTTTGGCATGTTGAAATTGTCATAAGGGGTCATATTTTCGAGATCTTGATTTCGTTAAATTTCGAATAAAATGTTCAATATCGACTCTTTGAGAATAAATTCAGCACAATCACATTGACTTATAGTGTAAAGTAACAAAAGGGGCTAAAGTTTTAAAGCATTATATAACATATTTTGTATACAAGTATGAAAATGAGTGTTTTCGAAATTTTGATTTTTGAATTTTTCATTTCAATGACCTCCCAAAACTGTTACGTCTAATCGTAAGGTATTATAAACATTTGCCTCAAAGAAGAATGGATCTGCACATCTGTATTGAAAATTAAACATAAAACTTTTTTTTTCGTAAGCTACGATACCTCAAATGCATCCCAAATTACATGATATTTGCACTAGTATAAGTTAACAAACTTTTGGTATGCAGCTGTACATGCATGGTGCATGTGTAAGATGTAAGGAGTTGTTATCAAGATGATCTTATTGTCCTCATATATGCCGTGATTCGAAAGTTTATGCATGAGAAGAGTTGACTTTTTCACTGAAAGATCTACAAGTTCGATGTTGGTGTCCATATCGCCCTGGTGGGGGTGGAGGTGTGGGAGACGAGGAACGAGGTTGCAATGGTGAAGGATGCCAAGGAACTCCTCCGCCGCTTCATTGAGTACGGCAAAACAGCTCACAAAACGTTCAAGTACGATTTGGCGGCTCTCATCACGTAAGCTTTGTGACTGTTTGGTCTGAATAGATTCATCACAAAGTAAGCGTATAACATCTCTAACTTCAAACTAACAATATTTATTAATCTTAAGAACCTTTATTTGGTTTAATTTCAAACAGCCATGTCGCGTTCGTATCAAAATAAATGGTGAAATTTATTTTCCCTTGGACTTGTAAGACCTTGGCATGTACCCGTTACGGTCATATGAGATACCACCGCACCATGTAACCGATACAGAAACCGGCTAATTAACTTTATATATAGTCCCATCTTTAATTCTTCAGTATAACGCCTTTGAAGGAGACACACTCTTAGGTCATATAATGTCAATTTACTCGAGTTAAAGTGTATTCCCATTGAACTCTGTTATAACTTCCTTTTAGTGGTTAAATCGATGTTTTAATGATATCTCAGCTTTGAATATTGTTTTTTTGCTTCCTCTCAGGGTTCACCGTGTTTGGTATGTCCTCGATGTCGTGGTTTCTCCTTGATATTATATCAACTATTAATAACTTCCCTAATCCTGTATTATTGTTTCAGCGACGTGAATTTCGACTACAACATAGCCGGCATGGCCCACGTTGACGTCATGTGTTCCCCGCTCTCCGCCGCCGTCATCAAACACTTCCCTGGTTCCTCCAACCCAAACCTGAAGGCGGCCGTGACCTTGGCGCACGAGATAGGTCACGCACTCGGGCTCGTGCATGACACCGACAAGTGTGCATGCTCAGACGTGACTGGAAAATGTATCATGGCAGCCGACACTTCGTACGTTCTTTTTTGGAAAAGAAAGTTATAAAACTATACTTTTGCCATTATATTCAATAAATTTGGGGGGACCATGCAATAAAGAAAAGTAGAAATATAACATTTGTCGGGAACAATACGAACAAAGGACTCTGTAGATCAGCTAGATAATGACACAAATTGTTTTCTTGATGAGAAAATGTCCCACGGAGGTGTGTGACCTTGACCTTCCTTCTTAAGTAAAACGCTATGCCCAGTCGAGTTAGGTGACTTTTATATAATTTGCGACGCTTTTAGAGGATGAAAAACTTCCTATATGTAAAGCTTATCAGCGCGATTTCTTCACAGGATTTCGTCCATATCATACAAGAAGCTTCTCGAAGGAAGTGAAGACTCAAGGCGATAAGTTGATTTTGGTAAATTTGACAAAGTTAATTTCAAAGCTGCAGCGAAACTTACAGCGAAGCCTTGAAACCAGCAAGTTATTTTTTTTAGCCTGGTATTTCAAGAACCTCTATTTCATGGTCTTCGTATTTTTCACTTATGGTTAGCATGGGAAAATTAGTTGAGTTTAACCTTGCCAATAGTTTCAAGGTCTCAAAGAGGCGTCGACGTCGATATCACAAACGTCAGGGTTGTCAATGGATTATCAAGCAAACATAAGCTGGACATTTTCATCACATCTTGTAAGGCACAACCATGATGTTTTCATGTGTGATCATCTTCAAGATCTCTTTATTTTGGAATGAATTGGACTTACCAGAGTCTGACGCTCGCGTCTGAATTAAATTTTGAAAATGGAATAAAAGTAAGGTAATGTATCAATGTTCATAATGCCAAATCGCGAAGAAAAAGTGACATACCAAACAAATTCACTCTCCATTCCCATTTGTGCCTTCTTGTAGGTGGGTTTTTCTTTGACTTCAGAGTTGACCCCCAGAGCTTCAGCGAGTGCAGTAAGAAGGCCCTGAAGACAATGTTTGATGGGGGTGGGGCGAGCTGCTTGTACGACGCACCTCCCCACGTGTTCGGGGGTCCAATCTGCGGGAACGGGATCAAAGAAGAGGGGGAGGTGTGCGACTGTGGCAATGTCATAGTGAGTGAACACAGACAGACAGACCGATTTTTTATTTACGTCTCACCATATATACATATAAAACTCGTACATATTTAACTATACATTAATTGTAAATAAGAAATAGAAGACGAGTTGGTGTGCATCTATCGTTGAATAAAACATAGCAAGGAGCATAAAACACGAAGGGCGTTGAATAAAACAAAGCAGCCCTGAGTGTTTTATGCTCCCTGCTATGTTTTATTCAACGATAGATGCACAACGGCGAGTTTTCTATTTCTTATATGAGATACTCTTAACAATTACTTGCTTTATATATAAAAACAGTTGAATGATTATGGTATTTTTAACAAAAGCATTTTGAAAACAATGATGGCTCCAATCGTATAATATATTCGGACGAGTCCATTATCATCTATAGGGGTGGGCGCTCCAATATAAATAGAATCAAATGAATTGAACAATCAATGTGAATTTAAAAATGTCCCCAGGGGATACGTTACGTCTCTAAGACGTATACTTCAATTTGCAAACCCACACCTCTCCTTCTTTTGGTTTCGAATCGACAGACGTCGAGTCAGCTAAGTCAAGTTTGATCAATGGACTTGGCCAATATGACGTCATTTGTAACGTTACTGAAATGACGTCATTAACCTCGCGCATGGTTGTATCGTCAAATAAAGTACATCGTCGGTCCCATTGTTCGCCATTGTTTTAATGCCGTGGGTATCTTATATATAGATATATAAATTGATAGAAAGAAACAGCGCAGCAATATCATAGGATAATCTAATTTGTGCTCCACTTCTTTATATTTCACAACAGCATCGTCTTGGTATATACTCTTACGCCGTATTTTGTTATCAGAAACGTCGCTATTTGTTAAAATAAAGAAATTGATAATCAATGAAATGACATTTCTTCGTTTTAAATCGAATGCGAATATGCTTTAGTTCACGAGGAACGACCTGAAAAATAAGCCAATGGTACAGTTAGAGCTGACCAAGGTTTGTTGTACTTTTGGGGAAGTTTAACTCATCTATTTTAAAAAAAACATGAAAGAAAGCTGGATGACGCTTGGGGAAGTTTAACACATCTATTTTTTAAAAAACATGAAAGAAAGCTGGATGACGCAGCTTTAGCATTTCCTGGCCACTTGAACATACAAATACAGCCGTAAAAGCTCAAATGAAGAAAAATTGAGTACCTCATGAGCTGCATGAACAGTAGCACGTATTTGAATCTGAATACCCCATATATGGATACCATCAAGGTACCTTAGTTATCAGCTACTTACTCTTACTCCAACTCGCCTCTAATGACGGTTTTCACACCTCTTTTTTCCATCCTAAATTGTAGCTGAATTATTTAAGTTATTCTTTTCTTTACGTGCCCCTCTAACCTTCATTTATATTTCATCGCAATTTCATCTTTGGTATGAAACATATGAATGATTTTTTACAGGAGTGCATCAAGGATAAATGCTGCAGTTCCGGTTGTGTCCTGAACCCTCAAGCTCAGTGTAACAGTGGAAGCTGCTGCAAGAACTGTCAGGTATCATAAATCAAGGTTGAAGCTATATTTAAGAAGGAACCAGGGGTTTATCTATATGTACTTTCCGGTTATGTAGATGATACAAAAACGACCCTCAATAAAATAATGTTTTGTTAAACGAGTAGATGATTTCATCCCATAGGAACGAAGCCATAGTTTTGTAAGCAAATTCTTCAGCAATTGAAAAATTAAATTCGACGACGAAATATCTTATATATGATGGTTTGAAAGCAAAATTGATATATTCTCACAAATGGCATTTACGATAATAAGCTTTGGAACTTCTACACAAAAGATATTATAGAAGGATCAATATGACAGACGTTATTCAAAAGCAACTGCGATTGTACTAAAGTACTATATAGAAGCAGATATACAAAAAAGGTATCTGCTGAGATAGGTTTGTCTATATTATCCTTTTTAAAAAGTAAAGATCATCTCCATTGTTGAAAGCATAACCATTCTGAAAGTATCCTCCTGCTCCCTGAATGACCCATATATCAAATCCCGCTATTGTCCTTGGTGTATCCAGTTCCATCCACATATTACCAGAGTACTGACTTAAACGTAAACATACGGCCTCATTGAGGAGTGTTTACATACATTTCCAGGAAATTGGCAAACGTCTTTTCGTCAGCGCCACTAAAATGTGTTTACAACGTGCAACAATCAAGATGTAGGAATTTAAAATCCAAAGAAACTGTGCTCGTCTTTGTTCATCAGTTTCTTTCCACAGATCGTCAAAGCAGGAATGATTTGCCGGCCTCAGAAGAATGAGTGCGACATAGAAGAGTTCTGTGATGGCGCTCACTCGGAGGTAATGTTAACATTGTGAGAGTATATAGTCAATGGAATATGAAACAATACAAGTTTATGTCCTATTGATATCATCCATTAACAACCTCTGTCGTAACGTATCTGTGCTTGTTTGCATAATGTACCAGTAAACAAATTTCAAAGTGTTTCTTCACAGTGCCTTAAGTGAAAATACGGGAAAGCAAAACTTTAACATTAAAAGACCACATAATGAATCAGCAATTTTAACGAGAAAAATCTTTTTGAAAAAGCTCGATGTAATTCAAAATGCTTTTCTGTAGGGATAAAATGAAGTTATCAGTCCAAGCATCAACGGATAGATTCGCGCTATAAGTCTCCTAATTAATTTGAATAACTTGATTATTTACCGAAAGTTGATAAATGATATAGAGCACTATATTTGTGATTAGAATAGAACAACATATTTGTTCGTTTTTAACGCTGACATAAAATTTAAGGTCATGGTAATATTTCTTTTGAGTTCAGTATTTATGACGGAGAACACAAGCGTAAACAAAATCTGTTCCTAAACGAACATCACCCTTCTTGTCCCTTTAAAAATCTTAAAGCAATGTTTATATATGTATAATACTAATTATTTTAAGTGTCCTGCAAACCTGCATCTGCCCGACATGGGTACATGCGGACCACCAACAAGCAAAGGCTTCTGCTACAAGGGGAAGTGTCGTAATGCGCAGGCGCAGTGCCAGTTTCTCTGGGGCCCTGGTTAGTAAGCAACATTATCAATTATCTATTGTATATATACAAAGATGTTTTTATATCCCTGTTTCGAAGCCATTTACCATATACTTCAATCTGTTTCGAAGCAAAAGTGGATTATATAGCATTTATTTTGTACATGACATATACGTCGGGGATAATCAATTTGTCAAGTTAATTGTACTTTAAGTCTCCGGCCTATAATGAGTAAATATATATTTACAAACATTTTATAGCAAAATTTACAATTCAGATAATAATATGTCTTTTATGATAACACCATGTTTTACAAAAAGGTCTCAGGTATTACATTTTCATTAAATCTTGAAGTCATACTTGCTTAAAGACAGTCTAAGGAAACGTTGAAAGATAGCAGTGTGAAATGTATGTTTTTTCTTTAATCAGCATAACGATAACAAAATGGACTTCATTTTCCACAGTGAATTTACGTAATGGACATATTCTTAGGTGTCTTTCTATTGAAAATCTCCTGCCTTCGTTAACAACTAGCTAGGTCTCCAACATTATCCGATAGCTACAATTCCACAAGATATGTTTACATGTAAACAGCTAAAAGCAAACTTTGTAAATGCGGAGTATTTGAGCTCTGCTTACTTTTACACTTGCGATTCCGAGGACAACTATTAAGGTTTTTGTTAATGGTATTTAAGGCAGGTAGACAATTTGCGATAAGAGAGGAATTACAGATATATTGTTTAACATTCAACATAGACTTTCATCATTTTGGCCAGGGACCTTATATACAGGGATATGAAACTCTTAGCTGATTGTACTATATTACTGCTACGCGGGGGTTACACAACTCGTCTCGCTCATTAGCAGGTCACGGTCCACCGCACATGGAGACTGGGTTCTGTTTTGGCGCAAACGTCAATGCGCGGTGTCGTGTAACCAGTTGCGCAATGAAAACAACAATGCATTGTGGGTCTTCGCATCACTCGAGAGAGGAGGCGCCTTTGAATGCGGACTTGAGCATTGCCTCAAATAGGGCTTAAAAATATCGTTAAACATAGGAAGGTAGTTTCCAAAAATGGAGTTTTCCGACAGATGGATGTTTTCTGATAGTATTTGCGCTATTTGGTAATTGAATATTTTTTTCTGTAATTGTGGTTATCGCTCTTACTTTTCACAAAGACGACTACTCTGTCGGTCATTTTGTCTGCACTGATAACAACGAACTTGAGCATTGCCTAAAATAAGGCTTTAAAATATCGTTAAACATAGGAAGGTAGTTTCCAAAAATGGAGTTTTCCGACAGATGGATGTTTTCTGATAGTATTTGCGCTATTTGGTAATTGAATATTGTTTTCTGTAAGTGTGGTTATCGCTCTTACTTTTCACATAGACGACTAGTCTGTCGGTCATTTTGGCTGCACTGATAACAACGAACTTGAGCATTGCCTAAAATAAGGCTTAAAAATATCGTTAAACATAGGAAGGTAGTTTCCAAAAATGGAGTTTTCCGACAGATGGATGTTTTCTGATAGTATTTGCGCTATTTGGTAATTGAATATTTTTTTCTGTAAGTGTGGTTATCGCTCTTACTTTTCACAAAGACGACTAGTCTGTCGGTCATTTTGTCTGCACTGATAACAATGAACTTGAGCATTGCCTCAAATAAGGCTTAAAAATATCGTTAAACATAGGAAGGTAGTTTCCAAAAATGGAGTTTTCCGACAGATGGATGTTTTCTGATCGTATTTGCGCAATTTGGTAATTGAATATTTTTTCTGTAAGTGTGGTTATCGCTCTTACTTTTCACATAGTACGACTAGACTGTCGGCCAGTTTGTCTGCATTGATAGCAGAGAGTTTGAGTATTACCTCAAACAGGGATCGTATAGATTATACGAGATCTATACGATCCCTGCCTCAAGTAATACTTCAAAATCGTTTTACGTGAGAAGAAAGTATTGACAATGTTACCGTTTTCTGATATAGACGATTTTCTGTTGCAAATTATTGTAATTATAACAATAAAAATTTTTTATAGACATGATCATAGCAGAAGAAGAAGTTTATTTCGGTACTAGCATAACAACACCCTACCTGCATTACAAAATCATACACAACGTTAACATCTCATTTATATCTGAAGTCAATATTTTTATTTGTCTAATGATAGACGTCCCAGCTTGATGATCTTGAATATATCTAAACATATAAAACAAAAACATTGCATCACATTTGATTGTTAACTTCATTAGGTTTGATATTCAGATATATATCCATATCCATAATACATATTTACATATCCTTTATTAGGAATGCCATCACATGTATCACATCCTTATTTTATTACAATATCCAAATACATTCAGGTATTTAAATGTAAGATAAAGTAATAAATATAACATCTATAGAATAACACATCAATATCAAATCATTTTGAAATGCTAAAAGGCTAAATCATTGATATCATATCCAAATTATATTATCATATAAATTACAAGCAATAACATGTAGATTATCACCATGTTGTGACACAGGATTGAATTTGGTATGCATGGGATTTCCAACATTACAACAATCAATGTAGACTTTCATTTTTTATACCAACTAAACATGGTTTTGGACACTAAAATACGGTTTTTTTAAAAATGCAAATACCCAAAAGTAGTGAAGCCTTATTTGAAACATAACTTCCTTGATACACTGTGGGACATTTCCATCATTAAATTTCAATTACTTTTGAACTACCATTGTCTTCTTTCTACGCAAATATATATACCTGGTAAATAAAACATAGGGCGTGCTTAACTTTTGATTACTTAAATAAATTATAAATATATATATTTCAAACTTGCAATTGTTAAGAACAAGAAAATGAAATTAAAGTTGCAAGTTCACATCACATTCAAAACAGTTTCTACTTTCAGTAACACTGCTTTAGTGTACCACGGAGAGACTTGCTCTTTTTCCCTTTCCTTTTTGTCAATTTCGTCGACTCTCTTTCTTTGTGACAACAATACCACAAGGGAGGGTACTCTGTTGTTTTTTTACGGATGGAGCCTGGAATCTTCGTAAAACGGTTCCGCTGAAACTGTGCGCTAATGAGTATGCGCTGTGCCCGAACCCAGTCGTGTGTGCGTTGAACCGTAAAGCGAGACGACCTAGATTGCTAATTAGCCTTAGTTTCATATCCCTGTATATAAGGTCCCTGTTTTGACGAAAATATCTTTGACAATGTGATTAATAATTACGTTAGCATCATTTATCAAACGATCTGATCGCTCAAATGGTAGTCAGGTTGACTTTAGTAAACCACACTGAACCTTCCCTGAAATCTGTAGATGTTTATTTTACCTACTGAAATTGCTGAAATGACGCCAAACTGTTACTCTCTGCACCTTTGACTTTGACTGAACTCCTCGGTCAATATTGTTTACTCGTTTGGGTCTTAGTTGTCAGTTTCATCATCTCGTTTTAAGAAATTGCCATTAAATGTAACTTGTTTCCGTATTCTATAGTGATAACATGATTGTTACTTAACATTATTTTCAGCTGCTACGGCTGCCCACTATTCATGTTACCAGCGGAACTTGGCGGGAACATTTTTAGGCAACTGTGGAGTCAACAGGAATCCGGTGACCACAACATACAAGACATGTACCCTAAAGTTAGTAGTCATATATATCACAATCATGCTATATTCTCAATTAATCAGTGATTCACATCCCAACTCTCTTCCCTAAACCGCATTCCTCATTCTAACCCACTTTCTTATCTTAATCATTTCCCAAACCGGAGTCCGTTATTCAACCAAAATATTTTGACCCAGACCAACCCTATCTTGTCTTGCTAACCCTAACACCTTGACCTTGACCCTTTCCCTGATCATGCACATGACCTTAACCATGACTCTGAGCCTGTCCTAATCCTTTAACTTTTTTTTCTAACCGTAAACCTAAAGCCTAACCCTGACCCTCTCCCTACAACAAACCCGGGCCCGAACTATTACTCTAACTCTTACCCTGACCTTGACCCTGTTCCATACACATTATTTTGTGATTCTCTTTTTAAACTATTTTCTCTAGGACTCTTGCACTGTAGTCCTCCAGTCTGTTTCCTTACAATGTGTTTCACGGTCATGTGCTTTGGTTTAGTTTATGTTAAGCTCTCGAGGTCACAAAGCCAGATGAACTAATACCATGGGTCGTCCACAAGTTGTTCACGTTTCGATTCATCCTGCTTCAACTGCTACAACTACTGCACTCAAATGAGAGAGTTTTTGTACTGAGATACTTTGTAACTAGGGGTAAGGGTTCGTTTGTTTGGTAGATGACGTCAATATAAAAAAAAGCCTATAAACTGGTCTTTTACGCTTACCCACATGGTTAAATGAATGGAAGGTGGTTATTTCGAGAAGCATCTTAAAGATATTTTTTCACTGTTCCTAGTAACATGATGTGCGGAAGACTCCAGTGTGTTACTAAAGCAAGAACATCCAATGTTGGTCTCATTCGCCGGAAGGAAGTTGGCATGTATGGTACATGGACATGTGTGTACGTATTTTGTACATGTAGCTTGAGGCCTTTGAAGTACCTTGAGTACATGACTATAAATATATATATATTTGTATATGTTTTCCCTTAATATAACTAAGCTTCATTTTTGAAAAAACTAAAGAATGTTTTCCAAGGGGAAGAATTTATAAATATATTCAAGAACATCACTTAAGGTTAAATGTTTAAATATCATAAAAATTAATTGATTATTTTACATTAATTCGATTACTCTAATATCTTGAAATTAAATATGTAACTCTTCGCTACCCCTCACCCACAGGGCGGTGTCTATAGACCTAGGTGATGACGTACCCGACCCAGGGCTGGTGGATGACGGCACCCCATGCACAAACTTCGACCCCCCGAGCAACAACCAGCCGGGTATCTGTCTCTCAGGGGAGTGCGTGGTTCTACAGACTGTCCCTAAAACTCACTGTCCAGTTGATGCGCACGGTCAGGAGTGTTCGAACCAGGGGGTAGTCATCTTATCTAACTTAGTAAAGCATTCTCTCCCTGTAGAGGTATCTCTGTCATACATTCCTATACATACCTCTGTCAAAATGCGAGCGTTTCTCGGTCCAGAAATCTAGACACGTATAGAGGCCCGACTTGATGCAATCAAAGTCAGTTGTGCGATCAACGATGTCGTTTCAATATTTCTCATTCGAAAGACCTCAGTTATTTCCGTATACTCCTAATTTTTCCATCACACTTTGATTGTCTTTACAGAACGAACTCGCCGTATTAGGTGAATATATCAATACATAGGCCTCGTTGATAATAGATATTTTATTTAAGCATGCGGTAATATAATTGGCTGAAATATCGCAAGATAGTTTATATTGCGATACTTTGCCGCTATGGTAGTCATCCTAAGCCCAAAAGAAGCTCGTATTATTATAATAGTAGAATAGGAATTTATGACGTAGCTTCTTCTGTGGGTAGAGATTTTCTTGGTGGTATGTGTTGACACATGGTACTGCGCATAGGTCAGTTGACTTCAATCAAAGTGACTCTTGGAAGTTCAGCAACAAGGTGCGTCGTGCGGTGCGTCGAATGGATGAACTGCTAGATAGTCGGTGAGCTTGGAGGGAGGAATCCCTGCCTCCCTGTGATGGTACCCTAGGCAAAGGACCTTATCCACAGAGTACCTCCGTTCACCCAGCACAACAATTGGGTACCTGGTTCAAAGTAAAAGCAATGTGACCCTATGCGATAACAAAGAGAGACGCTTAGTTAGTGGAGCCGTATATACCAAAACTTATCAAGAGTGTCATTTGGTCGAGAATTGCCGCGGACTGTTACTATATAATCATTTCATCGCTAATGGGTTTGCTCATTGACACTATGAAGGCGTTTTGTTCATATTTTGATCGGAAACCGTAAAAGGACGCGCATCAGTTGGTCAAACGTATTTTGGAAACCTCTCAAAATCAGTTGTCGGGACACTTAGGATAGTGTTTGATAGGTTACATATGTAACAAGAACCATGTAAATTTGATGGGTTTGAAATCCCTGCATATATAGGTAATTTTTTTATTTTCATTTTGAGATGTTTGTAATTTATATCAGCATAAAGGGTGTTAAGGTTCGTATCAAAGCTTAACATGATACGAAAATTACAGATTATATCTTTAAGTGCTATCTGAATATATGTTTTTTTTATCCTATCATAATGTAAACGATTCACGTACTTAATCGTGTCACTTTGTTTTCAGACTTGTACGAACGACGGAAGTTGTTTTTGTGAAGACGGATACACCGGAAGTGATTGCTCAAAAGTGGGCGGGGTCACTAGAATTAGACCATGTGAGATGTAGTCTGATATTCATTTCATTTTAGGAATGATTAACAAAATAAAAAATGTCGGTTTAGAGGGATGTCGGTTTGGAAGAGATTTTCCATATCTAAATGAAACAATACCGAATATGCATATTGAGGGACAGGACGGTTACTTCTTTTTCACTTTTGACTTCCCATTTCCAACCTATTGTTGATCGTATAAAACATTCTTTTTTCAAATGCTATGGCTCATTTACGTTGATTTGATGAGTGTCTGCATAAACGTGCACCTCAATTTTGAAAAACATTCTTCGAAAACGTACTTTATCATTAGTTAGTTATCATGTCAGCCTCAGAAGTGGGACAACAATAAGGTGGGAATTGATTCTTACAAATTATTTTCATCCATTAACATTTACTCATTTAAATGAGATTATATTGATCTCAAAGGAGCTATGAAACTGGCATATGTATATCGCAGTCTGTTAATCTATTGAACTAGCTATTACCAGGTACCTAACAGTTAATCAAATAATCTTTTACTATCCTAAAAGTGCTGATTGCTAAATACACATCACGTGGGCCTGATTATAATATCTTATGAAATGATAATGTCGGTTTAGAGAGAGTAGATTTGCACTTAAAACTTTTGGACTGGATAAGAGTGTCAGAATTCGGAATAGAGGGATGTCGGATGACAGGAAGTTCGTACATGAGGTCATGT
Source organism: Phorcus lineatus (assembly GCA_921293015.1). NCBI lineage: Eukaryota > Metazoa > Mollusca > Gastropoda > Trochida > Trochidae > Phorcus > Phorcus lineatus. The sequence continues at coordinate 23,084,235 of OV121088.1, read as the reverse complement.
TGGAAAAGGGAGACTTCGCCGAGAACTGTAAACATCCGTTATGAGGTTTTCATTAGAGCTAATATGTTGATGTGTTTTAATTCAGCTACTACCACACCTACACCACCCTCCACAACTACTGCATCGCCTATAACTACTAACAGTCCTTCAGTTACAGGTGAACATTTATCTCTGTTTTTACTCTCACTGGTAACATGTTTTCTGAAAACTTTAAGATTTACCTATAAGCCCTTGTAACCTGATCAGTTTAAATACAACCCTTCATATGGTAGACAACTTTAGTTTATCGGTCAAATGTCGTGTTCTTCAAATCCGATTAAGGATTAAATTTCCTCACAAACATTCAAACGTTACACAGAGTCTTAATTCAATTAGAGAAAAAAAATCAAACGTTTGATGTTTCAACAGATATAACAACAGCCAATGGCGTGGGACCTAAACCATCGTCATCGGCTCCAACAACAAAGAAACCAACATCGGAGACCATAAAAGGTAAGCAAAAGATGTCGACTTTGCAATTTTAAAAAAGTATAACAATAATCTGATCATAACTGATCACAATTTGAGGATAACATTTCAGTTCGTTGATAAAGAACATAAAAAAGATAGCAAAATGACACGACCTCCTTCTATGTAAAGCCACGATGAGCTGGTGTTATTTTGGTGTCCACGGTTCGATTACCCCTATCTGATCGTCAAATGATACAAGTAAAATCTGAGTTGTTTCATATTTCCTTCCGAATTGGCTGATAACAGCTTCTTGACTGTCATGGCATCTTGATAAAACTACATAGTTTAAATACATTTCCTCAAAGGAAAATAAAAAAGCATTTTCAATTTTAAATTTTGAAAATTTATATAAAAATCTTCTCAGTAAATGTAAACTGTGTAACAAAAGAAACACTAAACATTTCATTTCACGACTAAATGTGACTAAGTCAGACTACATTTTCTCGTTACAAACTAACTAAATTTGATTTTCTGAAAAATTTGGAATCTCTTAACTAGACAAGAAAGAAGAGTCAAATAGACCTATTAAGGCTTGGTGTGTGGCGTGCTACAGTAATAGTGCGTTGACACATCGAGCCAAGATCATTTATCATCGTTTAATAATTAAATTTCTACATTTCATGATTATTAATTAACCAAAATTCCAAAAATTCTGGCGAAATAGATTTTCTATTTTTTTTTCAATTTCAGTATTAAAAAAAAAACATTAAAACTTTTATACTCCGATGTAAAAAAAAAATTGTATACTCGTCTACATAACTTTCAAAGTAGGCTTGCTGTGGCAGCAGTGTTTCGTTTTCTACTCTGTTGAAAATGTGGTGACGACTCTTTACTCAGATTATGAACAAAAAAGAATAGGATTGTCCAATTTATTCTTTTGTTGAAACAACGAGAAAGTGTCAAACATGACACGATGAGAAATTGGTAATTTTCTTCTATAGACCACCTGACGGAGACCATTTGTGGCGTCCTTGGGGGGTTGATTGGACTTGCAGCCTTCTTCTTCCTGCTCTGGAGATTTAAGAAACCAAAAGCTTTCTGGAAGTAGGTCATTGTGTGCTATAAGCAGATTTATTTCGCCTCAAAAATTAATTTCCCTTGTCATAAATTTACAACACCTTCCTTTCACTCATGTAAGTAAGTGTGACTTGATTCTGTAAAGATGAATGCATGAGGAAAGTATTCGTGATTATTTTCACAAAATCGCTCCCCCCAATGCGTTCTCCCTCGAAATTTTGATCATACTGCATATTTTTCACATTTTGCCCCCAAAAAGATTCAATGCAAACTTCGGTGCCGATGTGTGACCTTCAGCTAACCCTCGTGAAACTGATATGTCCATGCACGTGCTCGACCTAATACCCTGAAGTAGTCTGCTCTGTTCGTGCTAACCATGTTCTCCATGTGTTCATCATTCTCTACTCGTCGAAGAACACCGGATCCAGACTTACAAATAATTCTTTGAGTTTCAAAAACCTTGTAGTATATTGGATAAAAGGTGCTGTTTTAAAGATCCAGGGGTTGCAGATTTGAACCCGCTCTCAAAATATCCAAGATTGAAATATTTTGTAACCTTAATTCAGTTAAACTTGAACATAATCCCTCATTATGTAAAGATGAACTTGGCCTTGTATTGTTGGTAAACTTATCCAATTTAAGACTCCGCCTGACCGGCACAGTCAATGACCACTTTAAATTCTTGTAAATAACTCAATAGCGGACATCATCATAATGAATTGCTTTTTTGTTGTAAATGCAGATGGCTTGACAACCGACCTAGTAAAAGCTCCACCTCCCCACAGAAAGGTGTTCCCACGGCCTGGGGCAAACCAGGGAACCATAACCAGAAACCTCAAGGATACACCAAGAACCCGGTGATAATGCCAGGAGTTATTGGACTTGGTGTCACCGGTAGTCATGGTAAAGGTCACCAGCTGAAACATCAACCAGGTCATCGTGGTTCCCATTGTAACGGCCAACATTCGTCTCCTTTTGGAAATGCAATACATCCTACCGCTAATTCTCACGGCAAAGGTTTCACAAAAGAACATGAAAATGTGTTCCAAAAGGAAGTTCATCAGAACCATGGTCACGGCAGAGGACGCGGCCGAGGACGTGGACGGGGACGAGGACAAAGTCGAAATTCAACATCTGACTACGGTTCTCAAGAGTCGATTGAATCTATCAAGCTGTATCAGGATGAGTGTCTCCCTGGAGTGGAGCCAAAGAGGTGGTAGAAACCTGATACTTTTAACTGTGTGTTAGTTTTATCTACCGTTATAACCGTTTTGAAAAGACGCCTTATAATATCCCTTAGAATAATAAAAAATGTAATTCTTCACTACGAGTTTCAACCCGTAGTTACTTCGGTTCTTTGTCGACGATTTTATGCGACTGCAGTTTCAGTGTTATGAAGGGCTTACCGTTCTGATTCTCTATACGTATATTCTTTTCCCTTGGGGGTCTCTCAAGTCTCGTCTCCCCTTGAATTCTCTGTTACAAGTGGGACACTTCATGGTTAGGAATAGAGAATCTTGATTGACATCTTTTTTTTTATTGCTTTGTTGTTTCAGGCCAACGTCATTTTGACAGTCACACTATATGCTGATAAAGGATTGTTTAAAAGGCAGTGAAGCACGTATTTTCGCTTAAATTGACTATTGACAGATGCAGTCACGTTCGCTTTCTATCGATGCAATGAAATGTTTTGTATTCTGTTCAGTTGACCCAACTAGGACTATGGGCAGTTTTTTTAAATATATCTTAACTAAGAATTATATTACGGTATATCTATAGCTTCACCGCTTGTTTGAATACCCGAGAGGCTGTTTTTGTTTTGTTTTTGGCGTTCAGCGTGCATGTACACATTTTAGTTGACGCTATCGTAGTTCATTTGGATTTAATTCAGCCTTACATCAGGCGTCTCAGAATAAACATTATAACATGATTACGTACATATGTGAATGCAGATAGTGAGTAATGTCGAGGGGTTTAAATCATGTATTTATACCTACAAAATATTTGCATGCGTTAGTGCCTTTAAGATACTTTTTCTTCATTATCGAAATATGTTTTGTTTAATTTGCTTATACTGTTTTCAAGCAATAATTATTATTGATTTATATTTCCTTTGTTGTTTTTTTAAAAATTATGTTTATGAATTTTCAAAATACCCATGAACAAATATTTCACTGCTTTTCAGAAGTATGCGTGTAGTTTATATATACAATCTTTAAACTTACGTAAGTTTTTCCGTGTATGTATAGTTTGTGCTTTGATGTGTTAATTTCCCTTTTTAACATGTCGAATATTGATTTTAGATTAAAATTATAGATAATGCAAAACGAGTTTTTTAAAATTTATTTTAAATCACTGTGTGGTCAATGGAAACGATTCTATGTACAATCATAATATACAAGTCCTTGTAGTTGCAAACAATTAATTTCTTTTAAAAATAAAAATATTTGATTGATTTAAGAATATTCAAACACTTGTAATTCAATTTTAAACGTATGATTGCATGTAAGTAAAACCCTTTGTTTATGCAATCTTTTGTTTGATACAGATTTGTTTTGATGACTCGTGTAGTGTTTCCAAGCTTTCTTCATTCAAAGAACAACATGAAAGTTTAGTCAATCTATAATTTGTATTCCAAATTCGCACATCAAGCTCATGATCGTAGATATCTCGAAAGACAGTCAAATCGCAATCATATATCGAATAGATTGGTAATGCGAAAACATATACGTTTCTAAAATGTCTACAATGTTTACAACGTTTACGTGAAACGTTATGGTCTATCATAGGGTCCTGTAATTAACTTAGAAGATCCCTTTATCGCACACATTTCGAATACACTTCGTACACACTTAGTCGCACATGGTTGACAATAAGAGATATCTTTAAAAGACTAAACTGATTACCGCTAAAACATACATAAATAGCAGACCGCTATGAAAACTCATCTTACAACTCGTTTTACCATGACGTATTGACATTCTAAACTGAAAAACTTAGACAATCTTAACGCTCAAACAACCAGTTAGTAAAATCAATCCATATGAATAACTACAAATAGTTCCGTTTATATGAATATAGGAATATCAAAAAATTGGATAAGAGCGACCTACATTATTTAATATATGATATATTTCATCCTATATTGTAGCACGACTTGATTTATTCTTTTGTATTAATTTTTTTTGGTTCATTGTTAAAAAAATCTTATCATGATTGGCATAAATGCACGCATATTGGCCAGGACTCGACTGATTGATACAACTTGCCTGATAGATTACAATTTAAACTTTATTTGCGGGTGTTGAATAATAATAATCCCGCCAATTTCCTAGCCTACAAAACTGAAATGACGTAAATTCACCATAAGGGTATATAAAAATAGATATTACATGATATATCTACACCTGGAACAAAGTATGCCAATTGGAACACTACCATTTCTTTCTTCTGCCATTTTGTTGCAACTCGTTTGATAACCTAAGGGTATTCCAGGTATATTCAGGACTCTTCTGAAACAATGATTCACAAAACAGAACTGAACCTACTTCTACACAGAAATCCTCGGTCACAACTTCATCAGGAAAATCTTTACTAAAATTACCCGCCCAAAGTTATACAAGAGCGGGTTCCTTAATGTTGGCCCTCTGTGATCTCTATCCCTAGTTAAAGAAGAGAAGGTTCCTCCATGTTGGTCCACTGTGTTTTCTATATGTAGGATATGGTCCTCAAAGTCTCCATTACTTTGGAACAAGGGACTCGTCCAAGGCCGTTAGGCCGCGGACGAGCCCGCGTGCCAAACTAATGGAGACTTTGAGGACCATATCTATCTTAAAACTAAGTCACTTTCAACTAATGTTAATACAACTAAGTCTATACCAAACCTTTTTCATTGTGTTATCGTATCGAGAAGTAGATCTACCCACTGTTACTAAAATGCGAAATTCGTGTTTAGCGGTTCAGTATAATGATGTGGTGCATGATTAAATAACAGACAATTTTCCACAAATCAACCTGTCGAAGGTTATTTCATCTAAAAGGACAAATAACGATAGCTTTTCATTAAAGGGAATAAGAAATCATGTTAGAATTACACTTTCCACATATAACAATTACTAATAAACGTAATGAGATTAAAGTCCATTTAAAATCTTTTTTGGGGCCATGCATTTAAAAGATACACGCTACGTAAAGGTAGCTGAATTCGACTGACCTAGTAAAAGGACAAGTTTTATGTCTCGTGATAGTGTGACGTCATGAAGGGAACGTAAACATGGCGTCAGCACTTATTGAGTACCAACTCTGTGACCACAGTGATGGCTCCCCGTGGCCTTTCGACTCATCTGACAATGGAGATGAGTCGGATAGGACTAAGTTTGATTGCCGGCAAGTTCGACAGAACCGCAGAATCCGTATAGATTCGAGCCAGTGAGGGATTCCTCCTCAAGTTCTGACGGCAACGGCTCTGACGATCATGACCGATTGAACACTGCGTGCATGGTAATTTAAGTTATTTCATAGGAATGAAAGCCTTAATTGTCATTTTATGTCAAAGCTGTATTAACATTTAATTCAAGGGACTTAATCAAAATATCTTTTAAGTAGATTATTTAACAAATGGCTTAAAATAAAAGTAATATATTGTTAATAAGAGTTATTATCCTTGGACATTGATCGTATGAAGATGGACCATAATTTGGTTCCTTTCTTAATTATTTTGTCAATTGTAGGATTATCTATCCAAGATTTTAAGTAATGTTGATCTTTTTTAACATATTTGCACCTATATGTGACCGTTTCGAAATAAATTACACTCATTCAAAGTTATCTAATAGCATTACCAAGTTAAAGAAGAGCAAGTTCCTTCATGTTGATGCTCTGTGTTCTCTATTACCGAGTTACAGAAGAGCAGGTTCCTTCATGTTGATGCTCTGTGTTCTCTATTAACAAGTTAGAGAAGAGCAGGTTCCTTCACGTTTATGCTATGTGTTCTCTATTACCGAGTTACAGAAGAGCAGGTTCCTTCATGTTGATGCTATATGTTCTCTATTACCGAGATAGAGAAGAGCAGGTTCCTTCTAATGATGCTCTGTGTACTCTATTACCGAGATAGAGAAGAGCAGGTTCCTTCATGTTGATGCTATATGTTCTCTATTACCGAGTTACAGAAGAGCAGGTTCCTTCATGTTGATGCTATATGTTCTCTATTACCGAGATAGAGAAGAGCAGGTTCCTTCATGTTGATGCTATATGTTCTCTATTACCGAGATAGAGAAGAGCAGGTTCCTTCATGTTGATGCTATATGTTCTCTATTAACAAGTTAGAGAAGAGCAGGTTCCTTCTAATGATGCTCTGTGTACTCTATTACCGAGATAGAGAAGAGCAGGTTCCTTCATGTTGATGCTATATGTTCTCTATTACCGAGTTACAGAAGAGCAGGTTCCTTCATGTTGATGCTATATGTTCTCTATTACCGAGATAGAGAAGAGCAGGTTCCTTCATGTTGATGTTCTGTGTTCTCTATTACCGAGATAGAGAAGAGCAGGTTCCTTCATGTTGATGCTATGTGTTCTCTATTACCGAGATAGAGAAGAGCAGGTTCCTTCATGTTGATGCTATATGTTCTCTATTACCGAGATAGAGAAGAGCAGGTTCCTCCATGTTGATGCTATATGTTCTCTATTACCGAGATAGAGAAGAGCAGGTTCCTTCATGTTGATGCTATATGTTCTCTATTACCGAGATAGAGAAGAGCAGGTTCCTTCATGTTGATGCTATGTGTTCTCTATTACCGAGATAGAGAAGAGCAGGTTCCTTCACGTTTATGCTATGTGTTCTCTATTACCGAGATAGAGAAGAGCAGGTTCCTTCATGTTGATGCTATATGTTCTCTATTACCGAGATAGAGAAGAGCAGGTTCCTCCATGTTGATGCTATATGTTCTCTATTACCGAGATAGAGAAGAGCAGGTTCCTTCTAATGATGCTCTGTGTTCTCTATTACCGAGTTACAGAAGAGCAGGTTCCTTCATGTTGATGTTCTGTGTTCTCTATTACCGAGTTACAGAAGAGCAGGTTCCTTCATGTTGATGCTATATGTTCTCTATTACCGAGATAGAGAAGAGCAGGTTCCTTCATGTTGATGCTATATGTTCTCTATTACCGAGATAGAGAAGAGCAGGTTCCTTCATGTTGATGTTCTGTGTTCTCTATTACCGAGATAGAGAAGAGCAGGTTCCTTCATGTTGATGCTATGTGTTCTCTATTACCGAGATAGAGAAGAGCAGGTTCCTTCATGTTGATGCTATATGTTCTCTATTACCGAGATAGAGAAGAGCAGGTTCCTCCATGTTGATGCTATATGTTCTCTATTACCGAGATAGAGAAGAGCAGGTTCCTTCTAATGATGCTCTGTGTTCTCTATTACCGAGTTACAGAAGAGCAGGTTCCTTCATGTTGATGTTCTGTGTTCTCTATTACCGAGTTACAGAAGAGCAGGTTCCTTCATGTTGATGCTATATGTTCTCTATTACCGAGATAGAGAAGAGCAGGTTCCTTCATGTTGATGCTATGTGTTCTCTATTACCGAGATAGAGAAGAGCAGGTTCCTCCATGTTGATGTTCTGTGTTCTCTATTACCGAGATAGAGAAGAGCAGGTTCCTTCTAATGATGATCTGTGTACTCTATTACCGAGATAGAGAAGAGCAGGTTCCTTCATGTTGATGCTATATGTTCTCTATTAACAAGTTAGAGAAGAGCAGGTTCCTTCATGTTGATGCTTTGTGATCTCTATTACCGAGATAGAGAAGAGCAGGTTCCTTCATGTTGATGCTTTGTGATCTCTATTATCGAGATCGAGAAGAGCAGGTTCCTTCATGTTGATGCTATATGTACTCTATTACCGAGATAGAGAAGAGCAGGTTCCTTCATGTTGATGCTATATGTTCTCTATTACCGAGATAGAGAAGAGCAGGTTCCTTCATGTTGATGCTATATGTACTCTATTACCGAGATAGAGAAGAGCAGGTTCCTTCATGTTGATGCTATATGTTCTCTATTACCGAGATAGAGAAGAGCAGGTTCCTTCATGTTGATGCTATATGTTCTCTATTACCGAGATAGAGAAGAGCAGGTTCCTTCATGATGATGCTATATGTTCTCTATTAACAAGTTAGAGAAGAGCAGGTTCCTTCTAATGATGCTCTGTGTACTCTATTACCGAGATAGAGAAGAGCAGGTTCCTTCATGTTGATGCTATATGTTCTCTATTACCGAGTTACAGAAGAGCAGGTTCCTTCATGTTGATGCTATATGTTCTCTACTACCGAGATAGAGAAGAGCAGGTTCCTTCATGTTGATGCTATATGTTCTCTATTACCGAGATAGAGAAGAGCAGGTTCCTTCATGTTGATGTTCTGTGTTCTCTATTACCGAGATAGAGAAGAGCAGGTTCCTTCATGTTGATGCTATGTGTTCTCTATTACCGAGATAGAGAAGAGCAGGTTCCTTCATGTTGATGCTATATGTTCTCTATTACCGAGATAGAGAAGAGCAGGTTCCTCCATGTTGATGCTATATGTTCTCTATTACCGAGATAGAGAAGAGCAGGTTCCTTCATGTTGATGCTATATGTTCTCTATTACCGAGATAGAGAAGAGCAGGTTCCTTCATGTTGATGCTATATGTTCTCTATTACCGAGATAGAGAAGAGCAGGTTCCTTCATGTTGATGCTATATGTTCTCTATTAACAAGTTAGAGAAGAGCAGGTTCCTTCTAATGATGCTCTGTGTACTCTATTACCGAGATAGAGAAGAGCAGGTTCCTTCATGTTGATGCTATATGTTCTCTATTACCGAGTTACAGAAGAGCATGTTCCTTCATGTTGATGCTATATGTTCTCTATTACCGAGATAGAGAAGAGCAGGTTCCTTCATGTTGATGCTATATGTTCTCTATTACCGAGATAGAGAAGAGCAGGTTCCTTCATGTTGATGTTCTGTGTTCTCTATTACCGAGATAGAGAAGAGCAGGTTCCTTCATGTTGATGCTATGTGTTCTCTATTACCGAGATAGAGAAGAGCAGGTTCCTTCATGTTGATGCTATATGTTCTCTATTACCGAGATAGAGAAGAGCAGGTTCCTCCATGTTGATGCTATATGTTCTCTATTACCGAGTTACAGAAGAGCAGGTTCCTTCATGTTGATGCTATATGTTCTCTATTACCGAGATAGAGAAGAGCAGGTTCCTTCATGTTGATGCTATATGTTCTCTATTACCGAGATAGAGAAGAGCAGGTTCCTTCATGTTGATGCTATATGTTCTCTATTAACAAGTTAGAGAAGAGCAGGTTCCTTCTAATGATGCTCTGTGTTCTCTATTACCGAGATAGAGAAGAGCAGGTTCCTTCATGTTGATGCTATATGTTCTCTATTACCGAGTTACAGAAGAGCAGGTTCCTTCATGTTGATGCTATATGTTCTCTATTACCGAGATAGAGAAGAGCAGGTTCCTTCATGTTGATGCTATATGTTCTCTATTACCGAGATAGAGAAGAGCAGGTTCCTTCATGTTGATGTTCTGTGTTCTCTATTACCGAGATAGAGAAGAGCAGGTTCCTTCATGTTGATGCTATGTGTTCTCTATTACCGAGATAGAGAAGAGCAGGTTCCTTCATGTTGATGCTATATGTTCTCTATTACCGAGATAGAGAAGAGCAGGTTCCTCCATGTTGATGCTATATGTTCTCTATTACCGAGATAGAGAAGAGCAGGTTCCTTCATGTTGATGCTATATGTTCTCTATTACCGAGATAGAGAAGAGCAGGTTCCTTCATGTTGATGCTATGTGTTCTCTATTACCGAGATAGAGAAGAGCAGGTTCCTTCATGTTGATGCTATGTGTTCTCTATTACCGAGATAGAGAAGAGCAGGTTCCTTCATGTTGATGCTATATGTTCTCTATTACCGAGATAGAGAAGAGCAGGTTCCTCCATGTTGATGCTATATGTTCTCTATTACCGAGATAGAGAAGAGCAGGTTCCTTCATGTTGATGCTATATGTTCTCTATTACCGAGTTACAGAAGAGCAGGTTCCTTCTAATGATGCTCTGTGTTCTCTATTACCGAGTTACAGAAGAGCAGGTTCCTTCATGTTGATGTTCTGTGTTTTCTATTACCGAGTTACAGAAGAGCAGGTTCCTTCATGTTGATGCTATATGTTCTCTATTACCGAGATAGAGAAGAGCAGGTTCCTTCATGTTGATGCTATGTGTTCCCTATTACCGAGATAGAGAAGAGCAGGTTCCTCCATGTTGATGTTCTGTGTTCTCTATTACCGAGATAGAGAAGAGCAGGTTCCTTCTAATGATGTTCTGTGTACTCTATTACCGAGATAGAGAAGAGCAGGTTCCTTCATGTTGATGCTATATGTTCTCTATTAACAAGTTAGAGAAGAGCAGGTTCCTTCATGTTGATGCTTTGTGATCTCTATTACCGAGATAGAGAAGAGCAGGTTCCTTCATGTTGATGCTTTGTGATCTCTATTATCGAGATCGAGAAGAGCAGGTTCCTTCTAATGATGCTCTGTGTTCTCTATTACCGAGTTACAGAAGAGCAGGTTCCTTCATGTTGATGCTATATGTTCTCTATTACCGAGATAGAGAAGAGCAGGTTCCTTCTAATGATGCTCTGTGTTCTCTATAACCGAGATAGAGAAGAGCAGGTTCCTTCATGTTGATGCTATATGTTCTCTATTACCGAGATAGAGAAGAGCAGGTTCCTTCATGTTGATGCTATATGTACTCTATTACCGAGATAGAGAAGAGCAGGTTCCTTCATGTTGATGCTATATGTTCTCTATTACCGAGATAGAGAAGAGCAGGTTCCTTCATGTTGATGCTATATGTACTCTATTACCGAGTTACAGAAGAGCATGTTCCTTCATGTTGATGCTATATGTTCTCTATTACCGAGATAGAGAAGAGCAGGTTCCTTCATGTTGATGCTATATGTTCTCTATTACCGAGATAGAGAAGAGCAGGTTCCTCCATGTTGATGCTATATGTTCTCTATTACCGAGTTACAGAAGAGCAGGTTCCTTCATGTTGATGCTATATGTTCTCTATTACCGAGATAGAGAAGAGCAGGTTCCTTCATGTTGATGCTATATGTTCTCTATTACCGAGATAGAGAAGAGCAGGTTCCTTCATGTTGATGCTATATGTTCTCTATTAACAAGTTAGAGAAGAGCAGGTTCCTTCTAATGATGCTCTGTGTACTCTATTACCGAGATAGAGAAGAGCAGGTTCCTTCATGTTGATGCTATATGTTCTCTATTACCGAGTTACAGAAGAGCAGGTTCCTTCATGTTGATGCTATATGTTCTCTATTACCGAGATAGAGAAGAGCAGGTTCCTTCATGTTGATGCTATATGTTCTCTATTACCGAGATAGAGAAGAGCAGGTTCCTTCATGTTGATGTTCTGTGTTCTCTATTACCGAGATAGAGAAGAGCAGGTTCCTTCATGTTGATGCTATGTGTTCTCTATTACCGAGATAGAGAAGAGCAGGTTCCTTCATGTTGATGCTATATGTTCTCTATTACCGAGATAGAGAAGAGCAGGTTCCTCCATGTTGATGCTATATGTTCTCTATTACCGAGATAGAGAAGAGCAGGTTCCTTCATGTTGATGCTATATGTTCTCTATTACCGAGATAGAGAAGAGCAGGTTCCTTCATGTTGATGCTAAGTGTTCTCTATTACCGAGATAGAGAAGAGCAGGTTCCTTCATGTTGATGCTATGTGTTCTCTATTACCGAGATAGAGAAGAGCAGGTTCCTTCATGTTGATGCTATATGTTCTCTATTACCGAGATAGAGAAGAGCAGGTTCCTCCATGTTGATGCTATATGTTCTCTATTACCGAGATAGAGAAGAGCAGGTTCCTTCATGTTGATGCTATATGTTCTCTATTACCGAGTTACAGAAGAGCAGGTTCCTTCTAATGATGCTCTGTGTTCTCTATTACCGAGTTACAGAAGAGCAGGTTCCTTCATGTTGATGTTCTGTGTTTTCTATTACCGAGTTACAGAAGAGCAGGTTCCTTCATGTTGATGCTATATGTTCTCTATTACCGAGATAGAGAAGAGCAGGTTCCTTCATGTTGATGCTATGTGTTCCCTATTACCGAGATAGAGAAGAGCAGGTTCCTCCATGTTGATGTTCTGTGTTCTCTATTACCGAGATAGAGAAGAGCAGGTTCCTTCATGTTGATGCTATATGTTCTCTATTAACAAGTTAGAGAAGAGCAGGTTCCTTCATGTTGATGCTTTGTGATCTCTATTACCGAGATAGAGAAGAGCAGGTTCCTTCATGTTGATGCTTTGTGATCTCTATTATCGAGATCGAGAAGAGCAGGTTCCTTCTAATGATGCTCTGTGTTCTCTATTACCGAGTTACAGAAGAGCAGGTTCCTTCATGTTGATGCTATATGTTCTCTATTACCGAGATAGAGAAGAGCAGGTTCCTTCTAATGATGCTCTGTGTTCTCTATAACCGAGATAGAGAAGAGCAGGTTCCTTCATGTTGATGCTATATGTTCTCTATTACCGAGATAGAGAAGAGCAGGTTCCTTCATGTTGATGCTATATGTACTCTATTACCGAGATAGAGAAGAGCAGGTTCCTTCATGTTGATGCTATATGTTCTCTATTACCGAGATAGAGAAGAGCAGGTTCCTTCATGTTGATGCTATATGTACTCTATTACCGAGTTACAGAAGAGCATGTTCCTTCATGTTGATGCTATATGTTCTCTATTACCGAGATAGAGAAGAGCAGGTTCCTCCATGTTGATGCTATATGTTCTCTATTACCGAGATAGAGAAGAGCAGGTTCCTTCATGTTGATGCTATATGTTCTCTATTACCGAGATAGAGAAGAGCAGGTTCCTTCATGTTGATGCTATATGTTCTCTATTACCGAGATAGAGAAGAGCAGGTTCCTTCATGTTGATGCTATATGTTCTCTATTAACAAGTTAGAGAAGAGCAGGTTCCTTCTAATGATGCTCTGTGTACTCTATTACCGAGATAGAGAAGAGCAGGTTCCTTCATGTTGATGCTATATGTTCTCTATTACCGAGTTACAGAAGAGCATGTTCCTTCATGTTGATGCTATATGTTCTCTATTACCGAGATAGAGAAGAGCAGGTTCCTTCATGTTGATGCTATATGTTCTCTATTACCGAGATAGAGAAGAGCAGGTTCCTTCATGTTGATGTTCTGTGTTCTCTATTACCGAGATAGAGAAGAGCAGGTTCCTTCATGTTGATGCTATGTGTTCTCTATTACCGAGATAGAGAAGAGCAGGTTCCTTCATGTTGATGCTATATGTTCTCTATTACCGAGATAGAGAAGAGCAGGTTCCTCCATGTTGATGCTATATGTTCTCTATTACCGAGTTACAGAAGAGCAGGTTCCTTCATGTTGATGCTATATGTTCTCTATTACCGAGATAGAGAAGAGCAGGTTCCTTCATGTTGATGCTATATGTTCTCTATTACCGAGATAGAGAAGAGCAGGTTCCTTCATGTTGATGCTATATGTTCTCTATTAACAAGTTAGAGAAGAGCAGGTTCCTTCTAATGATGCTCTGTGTACTCTATTACCGAGATAGAGAAGAGCAGGTTCCTTCATGTTGATGCTATATGTTCTCTATTACCGAGTTACAGAAGAGCAGGTTCCTTCATGTTGATGCTATATGTTCTCTATTACCGAGATAGAGAAGAGCAGGTTCCTTCATGTTGATGCTATATGTTCTCTATTACCGAGATAGAGAAGAGCAGGTTCCTTCATGTTGATGTTCTGTGTTCTCTATTACCGAGATAGAGAAGAGCAGGTTCCTTCATGTTGATGCTATGTGTTCTCTATTACCGAGATAGAGAAGAGCAGGTTCCTTCATGTTGATGCTATATGTTCTCTATTACCGAGATAGAGAAGAGCAGGTTCCTCCATGTTGATGCTATATGTTCTCTATTACCGAGATAGAGAAGAGCAGGTTCCTTCATGTTGATGCTATATGTTCTCTATTACCGAGATAGAGAAGAGCAGGTTCCTTCATGTTGATGCTATGTGTTCTCTATTACCGAGATAGAGAAGAGCAGGTTCCTCCATGTTGATGCTATATGTTCTCTATTACCGAGATAGAGAAGAGCAGGTTCCTTCATGTTGATGCTATATGTTCTCTATTACCGAGATAGAGAAGAGCAGGTTCCTTCATGTTGATGCTATGTGTTCTCTATTACCGAGATAGAGAAGAGCAGGTTCCTTCATGTTGATGCTATGTGTTCTCTATTACCGAGATAGAGAAGAGCAGGTTCCTTCATGTTGATGCTATATGTTCTCTATTACCGAGTTACAGAAGAGCAGGTTCCTCCATGTTGATGCTATATGTTCTCTATTACCGAGATAGAGAAGAGCAGGTTCCTTCATGTTGATGCTATATGTTCTCTATTACCGAGTTACAGAAGAGCAGGTTCCTTCTAATGATGCTCTGTGTTCTCTATTACCGAGTTACAGAAGAGCAGGTTCCTTCATGTTGATGTTCTGTGTTTTCTATTACCGAGTTACAGAAGAGCAGGTTCCTTCATGTTGATGCTATATGTTCTCTATTACCGAGATAGAGAAGAGCAGGTTCCTTCATGTTGATGCTATGTGTTCCCTATTACCGAGATAGAGAAGAGCAGGTTCCTCCATGTTGATGTTCTGTGTTCTCTATTACCGAGATAGAGAAGAGCAGGTTCCTTCTAATGATGTTCTGTGTACTCTATTACCGAGATAGAGAAGAGCAGGTTCCTTCATGTTGATGCTATATGTTCTCTATTAACAAGTTAGAGAAGAGCAGGTTCCTTCATGTTGATGCTTTGTGATCTCTATTACCGAGATAGAGAAGAGCAGGTTCCTTCATGTTGATGCTTTGTGATCTCTATTATCGAGATCGAGAAGAGCAGGTTCCTTCTAATGATGCTCTGTGTTCTCTATTACCGAGTTACAGAAGAGCAGGTTCCTTCATGTTGATGCTATATGTTCTCTATTACCGAGATAGAGAAGAGCAGGTTCCTTCTAATGATGCTCTGTGTTCTCTATAACCGAGATAGAGAAGAGCAGGTTCCTTCATGTTGATGCTATATGTTCTCTATTACCGAGATAGAGAAGAGCAGGTTCCTTCATGTTGATGCTATATGTACTCTATTACCGAGATAGAGAAGAGCAGGTTCCTTCATGTTGATGCTATGTGTTCTCTATTACCGAGATAGAGAAGAGCAGGTTCCTTCATGTTGATGCTATATGTTCTCTATTACCGAGATAGAGAAGAGCAGGTTCCTCCATGTTGATGCTATATGTTCTCTATTACCGAGTTACAGAAGAGCAGGTTCCTTCATGTTGATGCTATATGTTCTCTATTACCGAGATAGAGAAGAGCAGGTTCCTCCATGTTGATGCTATATGTTCTCTATTACCGAGATAGAGAAGAGCAGGTTCCTTCATGTTGATGCTATATGTTCTCTATTACCGAGATAGAGAAGAGCAGGTTCCTTCATGTTGATGCTATATGTTCTCTATTACCGAGATAGAGAAGAGCAGGTTCCTTCATGTTGATGTTCTGTGTTCTCTATTACCGAGATAGAGAAGAGCAGGTTCCTTCATGTTGATGCTATGTGTTCTCTATTACCGAGATAGAGAAGAGCAGGTTCCTTCATGTTGATGCTATATGTTCTCTATTACCGAGATAGAGAAGAGCAGGTTCCTCCATGTTGATGCTATATGTTCTCTATTACCGAGATAGAGAAGAGCAGGTTCCTTCATGTTGATGCTATATGTTCTCTATTACCGAGATAGAGAAGAGCAGGTTCCTTCATGTTGATGCTATATGTTCTCTATTACCGAGATAGAGAAGAGCAGGTTCCTTCATGTTGATGCTATATGTTCTCTATTACCGAGATAGAGAAGAGCAGGTTCCTTCATGTTGATGCTATGTGTTCTCTATTACCGAGATAGAGAAGAGCAGGTTCCTTCATGTTGATGCTATGTGTTCTCTATTACCGAGATAGAGAAGAGCAGGTTCCTTCATGTTGATGCTATATGTTCTCTATTACCGAGATAGAGAAGAGCAGGTTCCTCCATGTTGATGCTATATGTTCTCTATTACCGAGATAGAGAAGAGCAGGTTCCTTCATGTTGATGCTATATGTTCTCTATTACCGAGATAGAGAAGAGCAGGTTCCTTCATGTTGATGCTATATGTTCTCTATTACCGAGATAGAGAAGAGCAGGTTCCTTCATGTTGATGCTATATGTTCTCTATTACCGAGATAGAGAAGAGCAGGTTCCTTCATGTTGATGCTATGTGTTCTCTATTACCGAGATAGAGAAGAGCAGGTTCCTTCATGTTGATGCTATATGTTCTCTATTACCGAGATAGAGAAGAGCAGGTTCCTCCATGTTGATGCTATATGTTCTCTATTACCGAGATAGAGAAGAGCAGGTTCCTCCATGTTGATGCTATATGTTCTCTATTACCGAGTTACAGAAGAGCAGGTTCCTTCCAATGATGCTCTGTGTTCTCTATTACCGAGTTACAGAAGAGCAGGTTCCTTCATGTTGATGTTCTGTGTTCTCTATTACCGAGTTACAGAAGAGCAGGTTCCTTCATGTTGATGCTATATGTTCTCTATTACCGAGATAGAGAAGAGCAGGTTCCTTCATGTTGATGCTATATGTTCTCTATTACCGAGATAGAGAAGAGCAGTTTCCTCCATGTTGATGCTATATGTTCTCTATTACCGAGATAGAGAAGAGCAGGTTCCTCCATGTTGATGCTATATGTTCTCTATTACCGAGTTACAGAAGAGCAGGTTCCTTCTAATGATGCTCTGTGTTCTCTATTACCGAGTTACAGAAGAGCAGGTTCCTTCATGTTGATGTTCTGTGTTCTCTATTACCGAGTTACAGAAGAGCAGGTTCCTTCATGTTGATGCTATATGTTCTCTATTACCGAGATAGAGAAGAGCAGGTTCCTTCATGTTGATGCTATGTGTTCTCTATTACCGAGATAGAGAAGAGCAGGTTCCTCCATGTTGATGTTCTGTGTTCTCTATTACCGAGATAGAGAAGAGCAGGTTCCTTCTAATGATGTTCTGTGTACTCTATTACCGAGATAGAGAAGAGCAGGTTCCTTCATGTTGATGCTATATGTTCTCTATTAACAAGTTAGAGAAGAGCAGGTTCCTTCATGTTGATGCTTTGTGATCTCTTTTACCGAGATAGAGAAGAGCAGGTTCCTTCATGTTGATGCTTTGTGATCTCTATTATCGAGATCGAGAAGAGCAGGTTCCTTCTAATGATGCTCTGTGTTCTCTATTACCGAGTTACAGAAGAGCAGGTTCCTTCATGTTGATGCTATATGTTCTCTATTACCGAGATAGAGAAGAGCAGGTTCCTTCTAATGATGCTCTGTGTTCTCTATTACCGAGATAGAGAAGAGCAGGTTCCTTCATGTTGATGCTATATGTTCTCTATTACCGAGATAGAGAAGAGCAGGTTCCTTCATGTTGATGCTATATGTACTCTATTACCGAGTTACAGAAGAGCATGTTCCTTCATGTTGATGCTATATGTTCTCTATTACCGAGATAGAGAAGAGCAGGTTCCTTCATGTTGATGCTATATGTTCTCTATTACCGAGATAGAGAAGAGCAGGTTCCTTCATGTTGATGTTCTGTGTTCTCTATTACCGAGATAGAGAAGAGCAGGTTCCTTCATGTTGATGCTATGACTGTGTTCTCTATTACCGAGATAGAGAAGAGCAGGTTCCTTCATGTTGATGCTATATGTTCTCTATTACCGAGATAGAGAAGAGCAGGTTCCTCCATGTTGATGCTATATGTTCTCTATTACCGAGTTACAGAAGAGCAGGTTCCTTCATGTTGATGCTATATGTTCTCTATTACCGAGATAGAGAAGAGCAGGTTCCTCCATGTTGATGCTATATGTTCTCTATTACCGAGATAGAGAAGAGCAGGTTCCTTCATGTTGATGCTATATGTTCTCTATTACCGAGATAGAGAAGAGCAGGTTCCTTCATGTTGATGCTATATGTTCTCTATTACCGAGATAGAGAAGAGCAGGTTCCTTCATGTTGATGTTCTGTGTTCTCTATTACCGAGATAGAGAAGAGCAGGTTCCTTCATGTTGATGCTATGTGTTCTCTATTACCGAGATAGAGAAGAGCAGGTTCCTTCATGTTGATGCTATATGTTCTCTATTACCGAGATAGAGAAGAGCAGGTTCCTCCATGTTGATGCTATATGTTCTCTATTACCGAGTTACAGAAGAGCAGGTTCCTTCTAATGATGCTCTGTGTTCTCTATTACCGAGTTACAGAAGAGCAGGTTCCTTCATGTTGATGTTCTGTGTTCTCTATTACCGAGTTACAGAAGAGCAGGTTCCTTCATGTTGATGCTATATGTTCTCTATTACCGAGATAGAGAAGAGCAGGTTCCTTCATGTTGATGCTATGTGTTCTCTATTACCGAGATAGAGAAGAGCAGGTTCCTCCATGTTGATGTTCTGTGTTCTCTATTACCGAGATAGAGAAGAGCAGGTTCCTTCTAATGATGTTCTGTGTACTCTATTACCGAGATAGAGAAGAGCAGGTTCCTTCATGTTGATGCTATATGTTCTCTATTAACAAGTTAGAGAAGAGCAGGTTCCTTCATGTTGATGCTTTGTGATCTCTATTACCGAGATAGAGAAGAGCAGGTTCCTTCATGTTGATGCTTTGTGATCTCTATTATCGAGATCGAGAAGAGCAGGTTCCTTCTAATGATGCTCTGTGTTCTCTATTACCGAGTTACAGAAGAGCAGGTTCCTTCATGTTGATGCTATATGTTCTCTATTACCGTGATAGAGAAGAGCAGGTTCCTTCTAATGATGCTCTGTGTTCTCTATTACCGAGATAGAGAAGAGCAGGTTCCTTCATGTTGATGCTATATGTACTCTATTACCGAGATAGAGAAGAGCAGGTTCCTTCATGTTGATGCTATATGTTCTCTATTACCGAGATAGAGAAGAGCAGGTTCCTTCATGTTGATGCTATATGTACTCTATTACCGAGATAGAGAAGAGCAGGTTCCTTCATGTTGATGCTATATGTACTCTATTAACAAGTTAGAGAAGAGCAGGTTCCTTCATGTTGATGCTTTGTGATCTCTATTACTGAGTTGAAA
This sequence comes from Phorcus lineatus, assembly GCA_921293015.1. Classification (NCBI taxonomy): domain Eukaryota; kingdom Metazoa; phylum Mollusca; class Gastropoda; order Trochida; family Trochidae; genus Phorcus; species Phorcus lineatus. The sequence continues at coordinate 23,064,422 of OV121088.1, read as the reverse complement.
AAAGAGCAGGTTCCTTCACGTTTATGCTATGTGTTCTCTATTATCGAGATCGAGAAGAGCAGGTTCCTTCTAATGATGCTCTGTGTTCTCTATTACCGAGTTACAGAAGAGCAGGTTCCTTCATGTTGATGCTATATGTTCTCTATTACCGAGATAGAGAAGAGCAGGTTCCTCCATGTTGATGCTATATGTTCTCTATTACCGAGATAGAGAAGAGCAGGTTCCTCCATGTTGATGCTATATGTTCTCTATAACCGAGATAGAGAAGAGCAGGTTCCTTCATGTTGATGTTCTGTGTTCTCTATTACCGAGATAGAGAAGAGCTGGTTCCTTCATGTTGATGCTATATGTTCTCTATTACCGAGATAGAGAAGAGCAGGTTCCTTCATGTTGATGCTATATGTTCTCTATTACCGAGATAGAGAAGAGCAGGTTCCTTCATGTTGATGCTATATGTTCTCTATTACCGAGTTTAGGTAGAACGGGTTCCTCTATGTTGAAGTTCCGTGTTCTCTATTACCGAGTTAAAGAAGAGCAGGTTCCTCTATGTTGAAGTTCCGTGTTCTCTATTACCGAGTTAAAGAAGAGCAGGTTCCTCTATGTTGATGTTCTGTGTTCTCTATTACTGCGTTAGAGAAGAGCAGGTTTTTCCATGTTGATGCTCTGTGTTCTCTAGTCCTTAGTTGAAGAGGAGAAGCTTCCTAAACGTTCATGCTCTGGACCATGCAGAAAAGATGCTGGAAGTGGCCAGATCCGAGGATATCTACACACAATACTTTGTGGTGGAGTACATGGATGGGAACAGGCTCGAGGACATCAACACACGAGGGTGTAAACTGGATTCAACCCTCTGGTGTCAATCATTGGGCATTTCAATTTCCTGGCACCCATCTCGCAGACACCTTGGACATATGCAAGTGCTCACTTTTATTCTACGATTGGACTTGATTAAACCCTGGACCCGTGCAACCACATGATCATTAGGCCTTCCTGACCGTTGGTCATCGTCCAAGGAGCTGCGACCTCGCTCTCGATCAGCTGACCATTCTGCAACAGTAAAATATTGAGGGGCTTCTTTCCCATACACATTGTTCCTACGTCTATGTATTTCAGTCGCACTCACCCCTTCTTTCGTGAAATCTTGATAACCGTACGGTGCTAAGTTTGAGAACTTTCAATATTTACAGTAGGGTTTATGTGTTCAACAAGCTGTAAATCTCAAATAAATGATCGGAAAAATTTATTTTTGTCTGTAAACTGTCTCAATCTCAACAAAGATGATGTCTTCTGGGGTGTATCAATACTCACTTCTATGAACTTATTGACTTCCCCTCGTATCGCTATGGGGAGAGCATGTATGTGCCCATGCATTCTGATGTTATGCAATAGGATTAGTAATCTGCAGTGGAGTGTGATCGTGCATACTTGCCTTACGAATGAGACAGTACACATGAAAGACTAGCAAGATGTAAGTATCATGAATGTTTTATTCTTCAAATCACTAAGAGTTACTTTTCTATCAAATAATGTCTACTACATGCAAATTGAATTTCAATGATTTGTAACCACACAAAAAGGTTTATTCATAATATAAATAAACAAAAAAGAGAAAACGAAATTAAAATTTATTTTAGTCCGTCATTAATAAGGAACCATTCCAGCTAGCTATTAATAACTTGGTTAATAGCAGATTTACAAAATTATGTCGTGTCATTAAAGGGACAAAGAGTATGTTTTTATAGTCAAATATGGCAAACTTTATTAAAGATATTATTCAATCGCTAAGTAGTGGTAGTTTCAAAATCACCATCTTAAAGATCGACCGAAATGACCCATGGCAACTTTCGTCATTCATAATATATGTATTCCAATTTGCTAGTAACTTGAGTTTAAATTTTCGAAATCGGCCGATAAACAACTTTAATACGGCTTTTTCGAATCACCAGCTAATTAGCACCAGTGAACAGAACTGAACTGGCCCGTGGTCATTGAGGCGTGTCCTGTCGCGTGTACTGCCGCGTGACGTGCTAGTCGGCGGAAGCATAATCTCCTTAATGAAAAAACAACAGGAAATCTCACAGTTTTAACAACTGTTTAAACATATCTAAAGTCATCCAAGCAACTCAAACCTCCGGTAAATTGATGTTGAATATCTCTTTGATTGTTTGTATTGTTCCTAGCGAAAGACAGTGTTTTAATATGATGCTATGCGCACTATCCCATGCCATGTGTTTATCAATTACGACGTCTGCCAAATGTTGTGACAACAATCAGATTGGTTTAACAAGTCTTTTTTTTTATAACACACAGGTGGCCGTTATGTAATCCTGTCGCATTCAATTTCAATTCTTGATTTAATGGTCTCTAATTATACCTTTTGAATTTTAACGCCTTGGACCCGCCAAGCGGAATGTATGTCCTGTCATAATGGCGTAACTCTTGGCATTCGACTGGTACTTAGTTTATTGTCACGGCGTCCAGTCATTTTGAACCAATGAACGTGTAGAATATATATTCAACCAATAAATTAAGAGAAGGAGATTTGGCTCATGCACTTCTACGGACGATGACACACATTTAAAAAAGTACTTTGTGAATAACGGGTACCAACATTCTTTAGGATTACATAGGATGTTTCTAACGCTTGCGTCAGGTATGTTTTCATGTCATTCATTGTTGAATTCAAAGACAGAGATATTGCAATACGGTGTGAGATGTTATACTAGATAAGAATATGATATGTGTTAGTTAAATACAAACGAATCATCCAATAAGTACTAAGTTGTTATGAAAGTGAAGTGTAACAAAATTATTTTTTCTATAGTCATTAAAAAAGTTTCTACATTGTCTCCCGTTTATCACAAAAACCTTCATTTATTTCGAGACAATTTATAACTTTATATCGATAAATACATGTTGTAACACTACGTGATATCCCATAGTAATGGATCTCTCACCGACCAAGTTCTTTACCTTTTTTATATAAACCCACCCAAGAAAACCGCGTCCAAGGATTGTCACAGTCCAATTAAGATAGATTTGACGACTGAGAGGGAAAGTTGATATAATGAAGCCGTTATATATCGTATTTTGGAATTCTTTCGGTCATGCTATTGCCTCTATTATGCTGTTGAATTAGCTTAAAAATACAGAGAAAATCAAAGGGCTGGACTTTCAGCTGACGCCTAGCACGTCACACACTGGGCGTGGCTTCGAGTCATGCTTCGGTGATTTTGTGTAAGCGTTCGCCAGTCTCATTAGGCGGCTATCCAAAACAGGGGTATAAAAGGTCTCATAGTGGTCGAATTAAAGCGTATATTTTCTCATTTTTTGGCTCTATTGATTCATATAAGTGAAGCGAATACAGATACTAATTTGTAATAATCAAATTAATGCGTTACTTCTCCTCTTTAATGCTTAATACAGTGCAGTTTAGAGACAATAAAAAGGTTTCAAGGTGGCGCGCGCCAATGACTCAAACGTAAGTCTTGAAACTTACTCAGCAGATGCATGCTAAGATAATTATGAGTCGCTAGTTTTTAGTAGGTCATTTGACTTATATTCGTTTTAATCGGACGCAAAATTTTGACTTATCACCACCGTATTTCTATTATAATCGAAAACAAGAAAATATCCTAATTTTAACATTTTAAAGATAAAGATGCAAGTTTAGGGAGGATATTGGAACTTTAGTCAGGAGAGATGGTATTTTGGATCTTATTTAAGCCACATACAATTCAAGAAACCTACTCTTTGTCATTTGATTTTGGGGTAATATACCAAACATTTTTCATTGTGTTATTGTATCGAGAAGTAGATCTACCCACTGTTACTAAAATGCGAAATTCGTGTTTAGCGGTTCAGTATAATGATGTGGTGCATGATTAAACAACAGACAATTTTCCACAAATCAACTTGTCGAAGGTTATTACATCTAAAAGGACAAATAACGATAGCTTTTGATTAAAAATATTTCAATGGTTACAAACAAGTCTACATGAAACTGACATGTTGTATTTCGGTTTTAGTGAATATCATGGTCAGTGATATCATGTAATTTCCGCAAATGAGGCATTTGGGGATTAAAATGCAATGGCAGTGGGGGTCTCCAAATTTAACAAGCAGTCTTAATCGGCTACAATCTCATTCGAACACGTCTCCCGATCATGTCCCAGATATGCTCTATAGGGTAAAGTTCAGGACTCATGACTGGCCAAGGCCGATGGATAATATGGTGAAGCTGTAGGTAGTCATTCACGACATGAGCGCGGTGAGCAGGGCATCATCATCTTGAAAGATGAAATATCGACCTGCACATTGTTCAAAGACGTCAACGTTAGCTTGATGCTCATTTAAACGCCTCCAAACGCAAACACGCATATGTATGTCTCAATGAGTGTGTAACCCCAACGTACAAGTTTCAATCAATTATTACGTCCTCCTCTCATGAACAACTAAAAAAATGTTTCAACGAAATGGCTGAACTGACTCGCCGTGTTGTTTTCGGACACGATTAATATAGATTGTGCTAAAAAAAACCAACTCTCTGACGCAATGAAATAATTTTAATTCAGTTTGGAAGTCATTGCGTATCTTATTACGCTTTATATAACATTTATAGGGGGCGGGATAGCGCAGTGGTTAGCGCGTTCGGCTCCGGATCAGAAGGTCCCTGATTCGAATCCCGCCAGGGGCACGGCAACTTTGTCTGCAATAACGAACTGTTCTACACGCAGTCAGGTTTGGGTGCAATGCTACACTGCAGTACCACCCATGGTTTGCTAGTTCCAACCGATGCTCGCAGGTTTCACCGCAATGCATAGCCACAATGGTGTTGCGGGCTTTCTCCCTGCAATAATACTACCAGCCGCAATATAAGTGAAATAATCTTGAAAGCGGCGTTAAACACCAACTCACCTCACCTCACCAACTATAACATTTATATCTCAGGTTGCTATTCATATGAGTCAACTGCTAAGCGTCATCATTTTTTTATGCGTTGACAAATGATGTTTTGTTTCATGACAACGAAAACAACCAAAATATCATGGTGTATATATGTTTTAATTTAAAAAAAACACGTTTATTGGCATGTCTTTTTATTTCAAGTCACAGATTAGTTTAAACACAGTACTCCACAGAGCAAATGTTACATATAATAGAATTAAAAATGGAAAAAATTTCCTGAGAGCACATCAAATGTGACATTTTGTTCCGTTTCCATCAGGCTCACCTTTGACCTCTTAATTTCGTTGGCTTGACGCAGTACACTTCAAGCATTCACCATGCGCGTCTTGCGCGACGGCTCTAGTAATGATATCTTCGTACCTCGAAGTCGTGAGTGTTATAACAGCAAATTGAAGATTATAGCAAGATTATAGTCCCTTCATTCTATGAAACCCGACAGCATCATTTATTGCTTCTCAGTCTTTGACGTAACAACGGTCAATCTCACTAACATATTCATATCACATACAACTTTAACATAATTACCAAGAAAACTCATATTGGTATTTATGTCTGTTTTGGTGTTCTTATATCAACATGTTTATCAATCTCATTGAAATGAAATCTAAATGCTCCACTACTTTACGCGTGTAGATCTCACCAGGCTCCGTTACGTGAGCCGTCAGGTTTGCCTCTGACATATTTCAAATCAGCCAATCAGTGAATTCGCCCCGTAATCTTTGGTGCAGGCGAATTGCATTTCGCTTGTACGCTTTTCAAATCTCGGAAACCAAAAACTTCCGACTGTTTTCCGAATGTCGAACTGGCTAAATACCCGAATTAATGTATTTCATGTACATTCAATGTACCCTAGCTCGGTTTGTTGGACAAACAAGTCAAATCGAAGCTATGGAGTTATCTTTCGCAAAGCAAATCTGCATTCCTCAACTATATCCTTTAGTAGACGGTATCAATCCAAATGCTTATTCCGGAAACAGTTACGTTGAATAAAGTGTCGTCTTTTAGCTTGTAGTAATCGTTGAATAATTTCAAATTTCATGAAACAAATTAACTATTAACATGCTGACAAAATAAAATATGTACAAATACTAATACTAGCTTTCTTGATAATTATATATTAGTCATATGCGACGTACATATGCTTATGAGATTGACCCTTGTTTCGCCAAAGACTGAAATGTTATAACTAAACCTACGAGGTTGAACCGTATTAACGACATATGCAAATTACTTCGACTTGCTGTGTGTTAAATGGAAAATGAATAATAGTTTCAACTTTTAATTTCTTAATCACTTGCAATCTCTTAGAACGCTATCAAGAGACGCGCATTGTGATTGCTTGATGGTATCTGCGGCAAACCAATGAGATTTTGAGGTCTAACTGAAGCAAAGGTTAACGTGACGGCTTGAGTGAGGGAGCCAAATGAGATTTCTAATCTGCGAAACGTAGTGCAGCAATGTTACATTTTATTTTAATGTTGGCAAGTATGTTGGCATACACACAGGAAGCAGTCATCATACATCAGACTAGTCTATATGATACAAATATTTTTCAAACATTTTGAAATATGACTTTAAATGTCACTATCAGGTTATGGATGGGTTTTAATAATTAACGCCGGGTTCGCCATTTCAAACCGGCGAATCCGGCGTGCTCTTGAGGCGTTCTCCGGTTGCCAATAATGTGATTTGCCGCTTTCGTCATTTCCGACGGCGTACTCCGGATAGTTCGCCGGGTTACCAATCAAGCATAGCCAATGAGATTGCATGTTTATGATAATTTATTTTCATGAAATTAAAAGAGTCTTCAACGTACATGTATACTACAAACTAAAAGATGAAACGTCTAGAGATATCTTGCATTATCTCGCAGTGTTGCAGGTATAAGTACGTTTTCTCTATATCTATTTTGTAACCTGATGTTGTAATTGATCAATCAATCACAATAAAAAAAAACAATAACAACATTCTGATATAGTTAACTCAACATTTTCTACATAATAAATACTAGTATTTAAAGATTTAACCGCAATTAATTTACCGGGAATTCTGGAGATTAATACCTAATATACTTTTTAAATGCTTCGATCCTGGGATGCAATTGGGAAACAGCACAAGACATGAAATATAAATACAAAATATCTATAAAACATTTAGGAATTGTCGTTTAAATGTAAGATATTCAAGATTCATTTATTTTTTAAAGACAAGCTAATCAAGCAACACAAACTGAAGTGTTGACCAATGAAGTCGTCAGAATCCAGTAACTCCGTAGAGATTTGATTAAGAAAAAATCAACCAACTCAAAACTTGGTTTGATGCTGTCAGAGAATCTTCCCACAAAATATGAAAAATTCCGAAGGCTGAAAATAATATATCACGCGATAATTGATAATCAGAGGCATATGTCAATTTGGTTCGGCAATTTTCAGCAAATCTTGAAGTTTGATGTGACGTCACAACTGTGGCGAAAACAGTTTGTAAAGGATCGTACAACTACAGGGAGGTAGGAGGCTCGTCGCGACGGCCCTACGGGAAGTTAACGATTCAGTAAAGCAAATATACTCTCAAAAACATATCTTATGCAATAACCGATATGAATATACACTAATAAGATAAACCAGCACTTCGCAGTTTTCATCAACCCTGCCTTGAACCCCTCGCCTGTAGTAAATGACACCAACCCCTGCCACGTGTATGGCGTTTGTGTGTAACACTTGAAGCAGTGGCTTTGTTCGGGCGATAATTTAAGTTCTTCCTCCGTGAACATACTCTCAAAGCTGGTCAATTATCCATGAATATTGATCTTATCACAACCTGCATAAGTATCATGAGCAATTGCATTTAAAAATCCCTGCTTTATTTTAAGAGTACACAATGTTTTGCTGACTTTGGAAATCTTTTTAAATGCCTACATGTAACTTAATTATTACGGTTGTGTAGGATGCGTTTTGTCTGGAATGTGATCTTATGTCGTTAGTGTTTATTTTCTTTCTCACTAACTCCTATATGCTCTGGACAGCGCCTGCCATGCACCTTTCGATTATATATGTCCTGTAAACGTCGCCGTGAAGTTTTCCCGATAAAACTATATATGGTGGTAACTACTTACAGCCGGTGGACAAAAGTTTGCGCACGGTGAAAAGTTTTCCATATATTTGCATGGTAATTGCATACAATTTTCATGATGTGAGTTTTTATTGGCCATTTGCGAAACTTTGCAGGTTGAATTGAAATCATCTCTTGTGTACATAATTTTAATTAGATTAATTAATAATTAAAAATACCATTAAATTTACCCCAAAATGTATATAGATAAAAAGGTTCCAAAGAAATTTTAATCACCACCCCGGATTCTCACCTGAAATAAGTTAATAACAGTGAAGCAGTTGGCTATCAAACTCTACTGTTGGAACATTTTGCAGATATCATGGACATAACAGACATACGACGTGCTCGACACGACTACTCCTCTCGGAAAAACATGACTCGAGAAGAGGTGACTCGCATGTTTAATGACTTTGCGGATACATATGAAGATGTAAGTAGGTTCAATGATACTATACAATATTTCCTTCATAATGCATGTTGAACGAATATTACACACCTACTGAAGTATATCCTTATTATATTTTCTGTTTAAGTTCTGGGGAAAAACATCAGAGTTTGGACTATGTATATTGTAGCTTCGATTATGATGTAGAACTAAATAAGACTCTGATCATATATTTTTGAAACCGGTGGAATGTTTCAACTTCTGATATAACTAGGGATACTTGTTCTCTACTTATATACATATTCTATAAATTCACATACTTGAAAAATGACGAATATATACTTAAACGTCACAAAACACGTTAAAGATTAATATTCATATGAACATTTATCTTTCAAGACTACATACATAATTGGAATGAATGAAATTAACTCCTTTTGCGTGTCATATCTCCTATGGACCTTTCATTAAAACTGAAAAAACAATCGGCGCTTAAGTGCATGAGATATCAAAAGCATTCAATGCATCACCCAAATAACGAAGTAATATATTTAAGAATCTTTTGATACTCTTAACTGTAAGGTGCACACACTACTTTTTTTCATACAAAAATCAAAAGGATTATTCCATAATTGTTATTTCTAATTGTATAAATTCTTTTTGTACGTCTTACAGGATTTGATTAAAGAAAAAGGGTATGTTTCACATGCGACGGTGTCACAATACCTGACCAACTTTTACAAACCGGAAGTTCGTTCAAAGGTCAAGGTCTTGGACATAGCAGCTGGAACAGGAGCCTTAGGAAGAGAGGTAATCTTGCTTTTATAAACCCTTTTATTGTTTGTAATGGATGAAACAGAAGTACTTCAATCAGAAGTAGAAGAACGCTGAACACCAAAGAAGACTGATTATGTATGTATATTTTTTGTGATCTCCATTATCCCCAGTCAAAGATGTTTGTTCCTCACAGTAGATACTGTAGATTCAACATGATGCTCCGTCTTCCCCACCCACATGTAAGGAAGAGCGGGATCCCACATGATTATGTTCTGTGTTCTCATTTTCATAATTAAAGAAGAGAGTTCTTCCACGTTGATATTGCTTTGTGTTCTCTTTCCTCAGTTAAAGACGATTAGGTTCCTCCATTTTGTTGCTCTGTGTTATCTATCCCCAGTTAAAGACGATTAGGTTCCTCCATTTTGTTGCTCTGTGTTATCTAACCCCAGTTAAAGACGATTAGGTTCCTCCATTTTGTTGCTCTGTGTTATCTAACCCCAGTTAAAGACGATTAGGTTCCTCTATTTTGTTGCTCTGTGTTATCTATCCCCAGTTAAAGACGATTAGGTTCCTCCATTTTGTTGCTCTGTGTTATCTATCCCCAGTTAAAGAGAGCGGTTCCTCCATGTGAATTCTCTGAGATCTCTATCCCCAGTTAAAGAAGAGTTCATTCTTTTATTTTGATGATCTATTATTTTTATCCCCAGTTAAAGAAAAGCGGGTTCCTACACGTCGATGCTGTGGACCCTGCAGAGAAGATGCTTGAAGTGGCTAGGTCCGAGAACATCTACAAGCAGTACTTTGTCGAGTACATTGATGGCAACAGGATCAAGGACATCAGCACAGGTAGGTGTGACAGAGAACCTGCATTCATCTAATACGGTATGTTTTGCATGTTCCTGACACCATGTAGTTAGGGAAATGGTTTAAAGGTACATCTACAAGCTATGGACCTTATACAAAGGTAATAACAATATCACTGAATTTTGACTTGGTCCAGAAAATGTTGGCAAAAGTTAGAAAATATTACTCTAAACTTTAGATGTTGATTTTTATGTTAGGACTAACGATGTCATTGGTTTCTTCTTTCTCTCCAGATTACTATGACGTAGTCACTATGGTTGGAGCCTTGAACACCGGCTTAATCCCACTGAAAGGATTCAAAGAGATGATTCGGATAGTCAAACCAGGTCATATAATAGTATCAGTCATAATCCGTTAATCGCTACATATTAAACCAACTTTTTCTAGATGCAACCTAATGATGTTCATTTCCCCTGAAAGGAAACAATAATGAATCAAAATCATTGAAATGATAATTATAGATGATTCATGCTGAATCATTCATAAGACTTGTAAGGAGGGAGACAGTTAACGAACGAACATGGCAGATACTCCCATATTGCATTGCATATAGAAATTCTTTTTTTTATTTCATAATATGAGTGTGTGTCAAACTTCCTTTTAAAGGTGCATAAGCACGGGGTTTTTTAAAAAGACGAAAATGAAAATAAATAGTACCAAGAGAACGTTGTTTATTCAAAGGAATAAACGTTAAAACAAACGTACCATGATCAAATAATCTATACTGATCAATTTTCTTACATCTTATGATGAAAATTTAAAAATAGCCACCAGTCGTGTTACTTGATAATTTGATATTTTTTTCTAAGACCACGGATGACCAGATCGAATATTGAGATGTTATGACCCTCTGACTGTAACTTATTCCCAGCAGGCAATCTGACGTTGTATCAACGTTGCAACGACGTCTTTTAGTAACGTCGAAATAACGTTGAAATTTGGTTGGATTTGAAGTTTGCGGCGACGTCGAAATCCGACATCATTCAGGTTGTGATAACGTTGTTTCGTTTTTATATTACATATGTGAGGCTTTGCTCTTAACTTTAGCTCTTTCTTATGCCTCGGTACAAGACTTAGAAGGCTGCTCGTTAACCATTTACTGAAAAATAAGAAAGTTGAGAGGGTATTAATGTTTACATAATACTGCAACGATTTAAACCAAAGTGTCACTAAAAAATGTTTGTTACAAATGCGCCGTTAATTACCGTTTTGTAAGAACTAAAAACTTTAATCAAATCGAAAATTTATGTCGTCAGTTGTCAACATAACTGAAAAAAAGTGTTGAAAAAAACCATATACCTTGTTTATTCTAATCAGATATTAAGACAAGAGTTTCTCCCCTTTATTGTGAAATTGAAAGAAATTAACTTTTATTTATCTATATCCGATATCAACAACACTTTTGATTTAAATGATAGCTGTCCATTTTTGCATTTTTTATTTCATTCTCTTCAACAATACATAACGTATATAATGTTATTAATAATAATGAAATGTTATAACAATAATCATTTGAAAGCCACCACTGGACACCTTATCACGGTCTTGTGGTTTGCGTGCTTCCGAGAGAGCTATGTAGGGGCACCAACGCTGGACAGGTCGACGGGTAGAAGCCAGACCAAATTTGAGTCCTTCTAAAACCTGCTTTCTATCTCTCACTAAGCCTTTCTTTCCGTCTTTTCCCTTATTCTTTCGATCCCTTTTTCCCTGATCTTTCCACTCTCTTTTGGATGCTTGTCATCCACGTGTTCAATAACTCAAATATTGTTGAAAGCACGTTAAACCCCAAATTGTTCTGATGAAGTTGAAACAACGTCAAAAAAAAAAGAACAATCAAATTTCAACGTCAGGAAACTAACGTTGTTCCGACATTGAAAATTGGTTGATCAACGTCCTGACCTGGAAACAACCAAATTTCGACGTCGAAATGACGGTCAGATGCTTGCTGGGTTTGTTATACTGTATAAAGGGTAAGGATTGTTCATCTTCTTTTGCCTACGTTTCACTTACGATATCGAGTTCCTTTCTCATTGTCACTCATTCGAAGGGAACCCTCTTTGTGATTTATATTGGTTCTTATATATTATCAACTGATGAACAGGAAATGGATATTCAAATGCAGAGAACGCATTTAACACACGATTATTATATTTTCTAGGTGGGTGTATTGTATTTGCGGACGCTGATCGTATTATCGAAGAAGGCTATGACGGCAAGTTCTATCCCTTTTTGTCCAGTCTGGTTAAACGAGGTGTTCTTGAGGAAGATGAAATTATCTCCCTTGAAGACAAAAACGTCTCGATTACTGGTACCGGTCCCGGGAAGCTGTGTAACTACAAAGTGAAAGAAGGGCAGCTCCCAGATGAATTCTGGGAATCTTTGTCGAAATAGGGAGTTCCTTTTTGTGACTTCCGATACTAAATACTTCTTCTATTATGTCGACAAAGTTATCAAATTCAAAACGATATTTGCTACCAATAAAGAAAAGATAGTGTGTCAGGTTTGTGTTTTTTTATTTCTTTTTTTTTTATGAAAGAGATATTGTTGATAAATAGGTTTTATCAGATTTAGATAATGAAAAAGCAAGAGTCAAGCAAGACAAGGTGACCATGTCGACTATGGTGACCTTCACATTCATTATTTTCTCTGCCAGGTCTTAGACAAAAATTTAATTCATTGCTATTGCTATGAAAGGACATATTTAGAACAAAACATCATTTTGGAGAATTGAATCAAACGGTGGACTTCATCTGAAATGTAACATTGTGATTAAGGACTGCAAATTGCCTAGTGAACGATGGGCCCTGCAGTGCGAGACTAATTCTGAAATGTAATATTACGATTCCTGGGAGGAGGATATGGATCCCGATTTGAGTCGCAGTGCTGAGCTCTTAAAATGTTGAATTGAATATATTGTGAGTGTTTGAGTTTTGATGACTTTTTTTAGTATTTGGGGACCATACATGGTGGAAACACAATATTACTTCGATTCAGATAAACTCGAAATTCTAAAACCCAACGATTAGATCAATACTTACAAAGAATGTTAAGAATTGGAATAACGAGATTTGCAAATGAGAAATGCAGCCAAGTATTTGCCAACCGTATGCCGAGAATGAAACTATTCACAATGCAAAGATTAAGTCCTAAAAGTATATAATTACTTATCAATGACAAGACATGTTCTTACTCTTTTCGTCTCAGCTTTTGTGAAAGAAGAATTCTGAACTTATGACAATATTTCATAAAGATATATCAACAGATTTTATAGTATTCATTCGTTTGGTTCAACATTTAACTACCGCAATGCAGGTACAGTTAACCAATCTTTGACAGGATTTCACTAAGATCTGCAAGAATTTACACACAATGGACAAGACAGAAAGTCATAGGTCAGATCCCCTTGGTCTCATGTCATATATGCTTAATCTTACAATGTTTATACAAGCTGTGTAACATTGATCAAAAGATAACCTTTTCGCGATGCAAAATACAAGAACGATACCAAGTTTATTTTAAGTGTAAAAGTTCTCTGTGTAACAAACACTCTGGTACATTTCAGAATGAACGAAAACATTTACAATAAACAGTTTAATTGTGAATATAAAATAAAACAAAAACATACCCTGATATTTACAAGCTCTGGGTTAAAATACAATTCATGTCAGTCAAGTATAATGCTGAACAGAACAGATGACAAATAACCATCGTCAATAATACGGATTTCAATAATGACAAAATATTTCAAATAAATCCTAATCTTCAAATTAAAATAAATCACAAATACTTCATGTTTTATTCCCATCACATCACATAAATTTTAGTGACATTTATTACTCTAATCCAATGTGAAATGTGCATTGTGTTTGTGTCCAAACTCCTCGTCAGATGTAATGTAAAGCACCGGGTAATATTTCAACTTGTATACTAATGATGATATAAAGTTATTGAGTTACTGTTTACAACAATTAAGGCAATGTGTCAGACATTATTGGCATCATGATCAGAAACATTCGATAATGATTTTCATTATATGCTTTTCAGTTACAGCTATACGATTTAGATTTTCTACTCTGAAAAAAACCCCACATCCCATATATGATATGTGTCATACTTTCTTGCCCAAATAAGAAAATAATTGAGATTTGCCTTATCAATGTTCAGAATGGAAATTGGAAGGTTTAAAACTAAGAGCAGATTTATTTATTGGAAAAACCACTTTTTCTTTTACGTCTTTACAAATGACGTTTTCGTAATTTTTTTGCAAATTCTTTGAAGAGATTACTTTTTTGCAAAACTAGTTTCTATAATTAAGAGTGCCTTATATAGTTTGAGTGCCTTTATATAGTTGGTTTTTTTAGAATGGCAGTGGCATCAAAGAATTTTGAAGTAACCTTAATTGATAAGGAAACAACTGCAGTAAGGTAATCTCGTTGGTTTTTCTCATTGAAATAAAAAAAATGTTTGACACTTATTTCATTTGGTGTCGTAAATTGGAACACAAATAATTGGATTTAAATTTCAATCACATGATAAAATATCATCACATTTTGCTTTATTCATAAAATTTTAATAAGAACACCTTCTAAACTCAATTACGGTTTATTATAATGATTTCATGAAAATATTCATAATCTATAGGCATGTATAAAAAGATAGCCTTTGCATATAAGTAATTTCAACCTCTTGAATTTCATACAATACATTTTCATCACTGTAAATAATTTTGTGCCAAGGTTTCGACGGATAATGTTTTTTTATACTTTAATGTTAATATATATGCTTTCCTACTGAATGCGTTGTAAAATTTATCAGGGAAATTATTCTACCTTGATTTACCAGTGAGCAGATGTACAAACTTTTCCACTGAATTCATATCAACATAAATTATGTATGTATTTATAAAAAATAGATAGGAATATATATATAACACTAAATTTATCTATTTAATTAATGTTATATAATAATATTGACATTGTTAGGTTTGTCTTGAAAATTAGATAAAGAGAAACAGGCTGAAAAGACAGTTTAGTTGTGGTTGTAGGTAATATTTCGATTGTTATGAAACTTCTTTTCAATTTTAGATAAATTTTGATAATCACTTCAGTAGTAAGAAACTAATTAGTCTTGATCATAGCCAAATTTAGCAATTAATAAGGTGTTTATAACATAGAAGTTTATACCATAATTCCAAGAAGTCCTCTTACAAATCAGCCGGCTGAGTAATGAATATAATGAATAGAAGAAAATTCGAGACACCCGACTACATTCAATAACTGTAACATTTAATAACTGTTAAGTTGTACCAATGAGCAATATACATTTTTTCAAGAAAGATTGTTGATTTAATCAACTAAATTTTGAAACTCCTTCAACATAATAGCAGGGTATGAAACTCCTAAGAATTGAAGCCAGACCACAGCTGGGCTGGCTAGCTCAAGAAACTTGCCATCCCTGACCTAAACCTTCCTGCCCACTTAACTTTAATAAATTTGAAAAGGCTTAAATTTTACCCCACCGTCGGACAGGGGTAATTGAAAATTTAGCGGTCCGAGTTGAAAACAACCTGTCCCGGGCGGTCGGGCAGGCAGGTATTTCAAACGCTGATAACAGGGCCTTCGGAACATGGTACCAATTACAAAATTACTTACACACACCATTAAAGTGTCTTTCCTCATATATAACTAGTGAAGTCTTAGCGATAACAATTTCTTGGTAAGAGACAGAACACTCGGTTTTAGACATTGTGTAGTTGCCTTGAAGATTTCTTATGAAACAATATCTGAAATAATGACTGAAAAATAATACCGGAACAATTTGAAATTAAACTTTCTATTAACAATACCAAATATTGTAATTGAAAATTATTTAAAGAAAATTTACATTATTATTATTTAAAAAATAGCTGATATAATTAATTGACATTATTACTAATTACCTACCATCTCTACCTAAATACATAACAAATTCTCCATTAGTGACCTGACAGGGTCTTGTAACAACTTTTTTCATTCTTTTAGTTTAATGTCTCTGGGTTCTGGTTGGTTTAATGGTGTAATTGGTGTAACTCTGTTCAAATCTTGTTTATTACTGAGACAGTCACTGGTTTGATTGTTCTAAGTCCATTTTAGACAACTTTATTGATGGTCTTTCCAATGTCTTCTATCCCACACTCAACCACATCACCTCTCTGGAACAAAATATTACAAGAATATTAGAAATAGAAGTTATATGTTCTCAGCTCTTTTTAAAAACCTAAATATCGCAGCTTTTCTAAAGAATCGTTATTGACGTCAACAATATTTCAGTTTGATACTAGTATTTATTTAGGAGAGTAAGGTGATCAATCTGTAATGGTACTTCCTGCTTCATCAGGTACATGTGGCAGCAAGGCTTCCACAATCCCCTGATTGCCTTCACTGAATTTTCCTCCTAATGCCCAGAAATAACAACCACAAAAGGCTCAGAATCAAACAGATTTGACAGTACCGGACAAGAGCTCTGATAGGCATCTTCTTGTGATATATAGCTATGAGTAAACAGGTGGTAGTGATATGAGGATAATGCAGTGCAGGCAATCAGGGAAACGAAAGAGCCTTGCCAATAAATAATACATTGATGGAGCAAATTGGATGAAGATAAATACAGTAAATACCTTCAAGAACTCTGGTGGTTTCCTGAACACTCCAACACCAGGGGGCGTTCCAGTCAGAATGAGGTCACCAGGCTTCAGTGTCACAAATCTGATTGGTTCAAATGATTATGTTAACTTATATTAATCTTATGAAAACATAAACCAATTTGTTACTTATATAAGTTTGTTTTTTTAATTTATGATAATGCAGTTGAGACTTCCTCAAAAATTTGTGAGGTATGTACTTCAAATGAAATAAACCCAACAAGCTTTCTTGTTTAAGTTGCATTCCATGAAACTTTCCATGAGAGTTTTAGGGTTCATGGCCACAAATCTGATTCGTTAAAATAATTATGTTAATTAACGTTTATCTTGTGAAAATTTAATTCAATTTGTCACTTTATGAGTGTTTAAAAATTCATACATCCTGGTAATAATGTGAGAGGAAAAAAGCTGACACTTCTTTGAGAAACTAAAATTTGCAAATTATGTCCAAAAACTTGAAATAAATAAAAATCATCTGGATGTACACCATTATCAGTTTTCTTGATAAGTTCAAACTACAATGTTTGTTCTCACCTGGATACAAACACGAGCAAGTCCTCTGTCTTGTGAATGATTTGTGAAGTGTTGCTGTCTTGTTTGATGACATTGTTAACTTTGCACCACAACTTTAGATTATGAGGATCTGAAATACAATATGAAATTGCTTTTTTTTCACAACACTTGTTCCTATAACAGTTAAAAAGGGATGAGGGGCCTACTCCACAAAGCAGTTGTAAAGTTACAATCAATTATAGCCCATTCCTGTAACATTGGTTACAATTTATTGTAAATGTTTTGTGGAACGAGCCAGTAATGTTGCATCCTTTTACTGAGCTACTGAAGATATTAATGAATAGGTAATGTCTAACCTTGAATTTTCATTTTGTTTTGCTATGATAATTTTATTTCACTTCTATACCAAATATATATACATCAAATTCAACCCCGAGTTTCTATTTTTTTCCAAGGCATGTTTTCCAAGTTATATTTACCAAAGCCTTCCATTTACTAAGTTGTATTTGAGGCCTTGGCTACATCAAAGATAAATAATATTGATGAGCATTTTCTATGACTGTATTTGCAATTGTCTTTGACAATGCAGAAACAAATTCAATTTGGTAATCCATTTGAAACATTTTTTGCACTTTGAACAATATCTATGTTCATCACTGTGTTCACATTTAAATACATAAATTGTGTTTGTAAAAATTTAAAAGCATTTGAAAAAAATGTGTCATAAAGTTGCAATTACAGCACTTCATCTTTTATTTGTTAAAAACCAACCCAATCAGATTCGTATAAAATAGATGAGGGGTGTAACAATATATCAATCTATCAATGCATTGCAATAGTCCTCTTTGCAATAGTGCTCTATCGATACATCAATAGTAAGGTAAACTATCGATAGTTTTTAAAGTGTTATCTTTTTTGGATTAGTTATATTCATGATGACTTGTACAATTATTTCAAGCAAGATCATTTGTTTTCATTTCACTTAGTAATGTTTGAGGTGAGAAATTAACAAACAAGTGACTTAAGATAAAATTGACAAACTTCACCTTTAATGTCTTCTTTCATCACAACTGCAGGGCCAAGAGGACAGAAACAGTCCATTGTTTTACCCAGAAGCCATTGCCCACCATTCTTTTTCATCTGCCAGTCACGAGCACTCACATCATGGGCAACGGTGAACCCGAACACGTGACTCATTGCATCTTCTTTCTGGAATATGACATTGAAAAATGGAAAGGCATTGGCCAACATTCATCCAAAACTATTTGACAAATCTTAAACATATTTGGTATATTGCCTCTTCATATTATGAAGATGTGCCTTCTGGGTTTAAAGCCCTTTTTTCAAATTCTCTTTCCTTTTAGGGTAGTGAACTTGACATAATAATTCCTTTCCATATTTGAACCCTGATAATCATGTTTCAATTCTATTTTTGTTTTGATTTCATGATCAAAATTTTTACTTTCTCTTTTGAACATTTATTTTGGGAGAGTGTCATTCTAAATCCACTGTTACAAGTAAAAACACTTACTAGTTTCAGATTGGATCTTGTTTAGGATGAGGTCAGAAAGCTGTTTGACTCATGTACCTTGCACTTGTAAAACTTTTATGAGTTGTGTGTGTTTTTTTCATATCACAAAACCCTGCTTGTCAGAAAGGACTAAAAACGTTTATGAACACTGATGAAACTATTCAACAAAACTATTTTTGTCACATGACATCTATCATGATTTTCTATAAAATAAAACCAAAACTTCAGGATAAAATTTATAAAAACAAACCTTGATTTTCTTCCCTGACTTTCCCACAACAACTGTCAATTCAACCTCCCAGTCTAATTGCTGAAAAAATAATTTGAGAACTATTTTTCATAAATAAGAAAATGCATTCAACATCTTTTGAATGAAGTGTCATAAAATCTCACACTTTTCTGCAAAGTACGTATAGATTTTCTGTGAAACCAACATAAAACATTTTAAACCCAAATATAATATTATATAAATGAATTGAAATAAGTAAATACTTGATAAACCATATCATGGAGAGAAAAAAATGAAGGCACAAGGGTGTAAATTAAATATCCCCCAAACCTCTGTTTCATCTGTGTACCGTAGATCATCATATGGTCCAATAATTGAACTAGGGAACTTGTTGAATACGACTGGCTCGACTGGAATTGGTGCATTCTGTTCCAAGCAATGGTCAGTGTAGTTCATCCCAATACAGATGACCTTCTCTGGTTGAGTGATGGGAGATAGAAGACGAACATTGTCTCTCTTGACGATGTGGTGGCCACTCTCTACAGCACTGGATTGTATCATTTTAAAATTAGGAATTTTCAAATTGTTTCAATGTAGTTAAAATAATAAAATATATAGATCAATAATTTTTATTGGTCTGATGCATATTTAATTCTAAAGTGATATGGTCTTTTTTATTATTTAGTTAAACTAGTTTGAAACATCATTACATGGGAAGAAAAAATGTTTATTTTTTAAATAATTTTTTGGAATCACAGTTGAAAAGAATAATCTAGCCTAGCTATTACTTTTATAGTAAAAGGTGCTTTAATGTCAACTCCAACTGTTTTCTAGACTTTTGTTTTTGACCATACGTGTCCCTTTGGATATTATAATACCATTTTAGTTCTATTATTACTGAATTTGTTTTTGAAATTGATTTTACAGTTTTTGGATTTGTTCCAACCTGTCAATTTGTTGTGCACCTGTCAAACCATCTCTTTAATTGAGTAAGGGGTGCTCTCCGAGATGAAGGACATGTCAAATCTTATTGCTTGAAGGTGGTTTGCACTATGCCTAATTCTGTACAATAGGCTCACTTATAATTTGAATTAAAAATCAACTGATGACACTTTGACAGGTTTCAATATTCAATATTTGGAAAATTTAACTTACCTTATAATAATTATAATGCAAATTATGTCATTATGTCCATGCATAATCAATGGTTGCTGAATGTGTATACATAATTTAAGCACAATAATGCTTTGAAAATTGCAAAAATAAATAGATATAGATCGAATATTCAAAATATAAAAGTGTAACAGAAACCCCACCTCTTGGCCCTCTGTAAAAGAGCTTGTCCGCCTGCAATGAAGTCCCTCAAAGTGCTTGGCAAATCTTTGTCAGCCGCGTTGAGATCGACTATGTCACCGCCATCAGACAGCTCTACGCCGATCTTTTGTGAGCCATCTGCACGAAACTGAACAAATCTCATTTTTTTGCTGTAGTTCCGGATATTTATTCTACTGACTTGACAGAGGCGACCAAAGTACTTTCGCGACACTCCGAGTAGCATGACCTTTGAACCCGTGCATAGACCAATGAAATAGTTTCTTTGGAGGTCAAAGTTCATTTATTGCTCTGATGCAAGATGGCGACCGTGCGGTAAGTGGGTGGTGTGTCTATTTGTTTAATTAAGTTATAAAGCTGTTCAAATTTCCTCCGAGAAGTGATTAACATTCATTAACGTACATTTGTACACCTGCATTTCCTTTCTTTCATTGGTAAATATTATTCATCGAATTGTTATAAGTTCAAAACGATTATTTTTTGGTCTAGATTTTGGACAGTTTGAGGGTCTACATGGTCACATGAGTGTACAGAGGCTCAGGTGACAGATTTGGAATAATATATATGATACATTGAAATATTGGTGAAGTGAATACATGTTTATGATTGTAACCTAAAAAATTACTCAGGAAGTATTCTGAATGAAATTCATTGAAAATTAGAATATTTTAGTCATTGCATCAATATTATTTTTAAAAAAACAAAAATCGGAAAATAATAATTGTCTTTTACAGCTGTACCTTTGATAACATTGTTATTATGAAATAAACTACTAACAAAAGTAAATAAGAGTAAGCTGTGATTGTTTATCGATGTAAGGCTGTTAATGCTTACAATAATGCCCTTGAGCACCTGGATATAACTCACTAATTCGTCATACAGCTGCTGGTAATATTGTCATGCTACTTGCTTATGGTAATGACTGAGTTCAGCAGATTATCAACTGCATTATACTACATACAGCAAGATGTGCTTCAACCATGAAACTAAATACATTATGTTATGTATACATTATCAGAAATAAAAAAGTAATAATGATGATAGAAGTGCCTGTTGTTGTTCATTTAGAGTTTTTTTGGATTAAATTCTTATTTAAAGAGTCAATTGTATATTTGTTTTAGGTAAACAAAGTGATTTCACACCAAAAATGATAACGTTACCAATGGCAAAGCAATCTTTTTTTTATCAAAAGAAGCAACTCTCCTTTGACCGTTACAAACATATTTGGTTTGTATATTTTGGTATATCACGGTTCAAGAACTTGTCAGGTTATCCACTCTCGCCTCAGACTCTACTGTAGTGATTTGAATGCTGATAAGTTTGAAAAACATATCATTGACAGCCCCGCCTGTGATTGTGGTCATCCACTTGAAAACACGGTACATTATTTTTTCACTTGCAATAATTTCACCGAATTAAGACAGCAATCATTCTTCTATTTGAAAGGATTTACTATCAACACAGTATTACGGGTATGTACATCCCTCACTTGCAACGATCTTGATAAATTGTTGAAGTCAGTTTATCATTTCATTATGATCGATTTGACATTCCATAAGCACTTAGTTGATATTGACTGCCATACAAACAATTATTTTCATGCATAACCACAACTTGTGAAGTTTGATATGATTACATGCGTCATTAGCAATTGTTCATTCATGTCTGTATATTTTCACATATGTTACTCCTTGGAGCGGCCTTAAAATAAGCACCCCGGTGCGTGTTTGCCAATCCATTCATGAAATGTATTCTTTTTCATGAATAAATATGTTTAAATCAAACATATTTGGTAATAAGCTTCGCAAATCCATTTCCCTACTTTAAATGATTAAACATCAGCTAACCTCCACTTTATCACTTCTCAATTTCGTTCAAGGATTTTTCAACAAAATAAGAAATGGGCTTGAATTTTGTTAATTTGTCAAATAAACACCTTTAATTAGCCTTTCATGAAGACAGCGTAATTATCGGCTGTGAAAAACCCACTTGGGCTAGGGGCCATAAAATTAGCGCGGGTGTTACGTAATAAACAGACCTTCCAGAGCAGTGCATCATTATTTAAACTGAAACACCGCCTTAGATAATTGTTTGATTACCATTGATGTCGATATCTTTTTTACACCAAACGCTTTTAGTGTTACATGTTAAATGATTAATCTAACTGAGTGGAAAACATTCTCTAAAAATCGTTTATTATTGTTTTTTTCCGGTGATATTGTTACGATAGATGTATAGATCACAAGGCAAAGATTCTGTTTATGACGTCACTAAAAGGGGGTGTTACCAGTCATGCATTCTCTGGTTTGTGGCCAGATAGATCTAAGCGGCCCATCAAAAGTGGCATTCAAAAACAGAATTCGTTACCAAACTGAACATATTTGAGTAGGGACCTTTGACGCACCATACAATATTGTAATCAGACATTCATATGTTCCAAAGAAAATAGTGAAATATGTTGGTGGCTATGTAAACTTTTTAAAAACATTCACACAAAAATGGCCACCACCAGCTTTCCCATGAAACTTGATACTTTCTTGAACAAGTGTGGATGATCTGGTTGAGTGATGAGGTGGGTGATGAGGTACGTGATGAGGTGCGTGGGTGATGAGTAGGTGGGTGATGAGGTGGGTAATGAGGTGGGTGATGAGGTGGATGATGAGGTGCGTGGGTGATGAGGTGGGTAATGAGGTGGGTGACCTGAAGAAGATAATTCATTTTGAAGTAACATATATTTACAAGGGGATATTTAAATGAATTAGATCTCAAAAAACATTGCTACTGTCCCAAAGTCTCTACTTTGTTTAGTAATCAACAGCTGAATGTATAGTGTTTAAAAATGCATTTGTGTATACTTTAAAGTTATTTAGAGTCAAATATTTTTTATTTCACAAAATAGTTATATATTGACAAGTTTTTAATGTGTTATTGATTTCTATATAGATTGAAAGTGACATAAGGTATGTTCCATAAAATGTTTTTAAGCTTTGATTTTTTTCACAAAGTCACCATACAAAGCAATTAAAGTCTAAATCATATCACCAGACCTGAATATTCATACCCAAATGCCAAATATTTGATTATTACATTTAGTGGTCTCACTCAATGCAGTTATCAAAACCATTATTGTTTCCTTCACTTATCAGTGGGATATTTTGGCATATAAACAATGTCTGCTTCTCAGCGGAAGCATATATTTATCTAATACGCTGGTGCTGCTGCTGCCGCAGCTTCGTTTGCAAATATTTTACACTGCTGCTGTTGGTGTCTACTTCATAGTCTCCCGATTTAATTACTCTATACATCTAGCTTAGGTGTCCTCCAAGAACTGCCACGCCCATGACCATTAACCCACAACAATCTCTATGTTTTTTTCCGTTGTATGTGCATCGTCAATCCATTTCAGGTTGACATCACCCATACAACAAAGATAGTGTTTTGATAATTTCTTATATTCAATGAAGATTGAGCAGCGCTTTTGTTTGAAGCTTCAAAAAGACTATAACTAAACTAACTGGTTTAACTAAATTGAGAGATCTTATCAAACAACCCCATATTTTTTTTAACAAATTAACAAATGAGAGATGTTGTATCCCCAACTTTTGAATATGAGATAAGTCTCCAAAATTGAATGTCAGTATCCAAGTTCCCAATATCCAGTTTTCAATTAAAAGTCACATGTCTTTTGAAGAGTCATAAAGACAGATATTATATTTTATGCAAATTTTCAGAATTCATGATATTCATTTTCATATCTTCTTCAACATTTTTTGTCAGAGACTTATTAAAAAAAGTGTTCATTGGTCGAACTAGTTCTGATTTTAAGAAGGAAATTATCATCTTTGACCTTATTTGCATTCTTTTTTTCAAAAAAGCCAGATTTTGTCTACATCATGTAAATCAAATGACTCATGTAATGTTATTTATAGTATATTAACAACAAGATTTAATCATAACTTTCCATGAACATTTGCTCTCTTTGACGTTATTTGCGAACATTATATACATTTATCATTTTTTGGTTTAAGAAAAATTTGTGTAAGTGCATTGCAGAAAGTTAACCTAAATCCTTGAAAAATAGCCTAGCTATTATCAATTTAAAACAGTGACTTGACCTTGCGATTGTTTACAGAATTTGATTATTAAAGGCAGGCGATTTTTTTGTTCAATGGTCAAATATGAAAATGCAATTTTGGAAAATTTGTACAAAAATAATTTTATTGGAATATTTTTATTGATATCATTTTTATTATATATCATCTGAGGTAGGAGAGAGGTTGCATAAATTTGTGTAGATTTCGGAAGCATTTGAAGAAGAGTGTTATTCCAAGATTTGCTTACAATTTAAAACTTCAACTTCAACATTTTTTAATCAATTTTCTGCTTACTCCCTGGTCTTACAGATAAGCTTTAAGAATTAAGTTATGCAATCTCTATGGTTACACTGCATGCTTATAGTTGTAAACAAACAAGGCTGCATGCTATTGTAAACATTGCAGATAAGAGGTCATTCTGTCCTTATGTCTCCCTATAATGATATATTTATATCAGACTGTATTTGTTCTATTTATGTGAGAAAATATCTTGACTTACAAATCGATTAAAGTTATCCTTCATGATTAACAAGCCCAAAATATTTATAAATTGATTTTTAATTAACGCATAACTATAACCAGGGCTACAGATAAGGGTCGTACACGCGTAATGTACGCCTATAAAGTTACTAAGTACGGCCCTAAAATAAATTTCATGCGTATCATGTACGCACATACATGCCTGTTTACGGTTGGACATTCATTTCCATGCGTATCGTATTTCTAAATTTATCAAGGATGCTCTGATTCATGATTGATGAATATAATAATTTCATTTTCAGGTTCATTTGACAAAAAATTATCGATTGTTGATACCTTGTAAAATGTACTTCTAAAATTATGTACAACTTCGCTAGTTTCAGTACACCTCCACTTTATATTCAAGGTGTATGTACACTCACACCTCAAAAGTTATCTGTAGCCCTGTATAACCCAGAAATAAGTCCCAGATAAAAGTCAACCATTTTTCACACAGAGTAACAACAATTAACAGAAATGTGCCTTGGCATGTAAACAATGGTCAGTAAGTTGATAAATCATTTGTGATCATATAAAAGAATTTCAGGCAATAGTTGTTAGTAAGTCCTAAATTCTCCAGTAAAATGGGGGCAGGTCGGTATGGTCAGCGGTTTTGGCTTTTGATCAAGAGGTCCCTGGTTCGAATCCCGCCAGGGGCTTTGAAGCTTTGGTTGAAGTAGAGAACTGTTCTACAGGCAATCAGTTTTGCATGAAATTCTACACTGAATTTCAGCATAGTACCACCCATTTGTTACGAGTTCCAACCAATGGTCCCAGATCTTACGGCAATGATGTTATAAGTTTTGTGCAAGGGTTATACACATTACTATCTATGCATTCTGCACTTCAAACATGAAATCCTGGACTTAGTATTTACAAAATCACACAAGAAGAGCAATGCTACTGTCAACTTTTGTAACTGGTACCAGCTGAAACTGACCGGCCATAGTTTTACAGGCAGGCTCGTTTTCCCAACGCTGATTCCTTGCCAGGTTCCATCCTAAAACAAAGTCTCAACGGCATTGCAGGCTTTCTGCCTCCAAGGATGCTTATTAATGTGAATAAGTTCACTGCTTGTAAAAAACCGATCAGGTGTAAATAAAAATTTGAAACACACAGCCATTTGTCTTAGTGAATTTTTTTTTTCTTTCAATCGCTTTCCAGGAGGAGGGGGAAGGGAGAGTGGGGGGTTGACTCTAGGGATTGGGTCTTTTTATGGGCTCAAAAAATCCAAAAGGACAGAGAAAGAGGTGGTTTGAAGCCCCCTTGATTTGCCACTAGTGAATCTTGATGCTACTGAGTTTAGCACGTAACTAGAAAACGGTCTGAAACTATTGTTTATTCAGATGAGCTAGATGATATCTAAATGATGATATTGAGGAAATGACTTCAGGAGTGGCGAGTTTTATACAGTATCCCAACTATGGGTGTTTCATCATCTTAAAGTGCTGTAAAGTATGTTTCATGATTTTCAATGTGTCTTAAGTAAGAGCCAATATATCTAATGACCTGAGTTGATTTAAATCGCTCCCTTAACCGGCATCTTTATCTCTAAAATGCCAAAATGATAATCGGAAAATGGCCCCATTGATGTTAAACATTTGAAATTCTGTGTGAATTAATGTGTACTTTAGTCAAGCAACCTACTTAACCTACAAAAAAATATCAACCTATGTTTGTTTCTGGTCTGCTTTGAATTAATTTCCAAAATAATGTTTGAGTAATTTTGCGCGAGCCACTGTCCGGTTTTCGATCACAAATCACGACTTTACTCCGTTTATTGCCACTATGCTGATCTGATAAGCATTAGGATTCTGATTTTAGGTAATTACAATGACATCTCGATCAAATAACACCATTTATCAAGTTTGACAAATTTGACTCCAACAACATACTCTGTGCCCCTTTAAGAATAAGATAATCCTCAAGGTTATCCAAATTATAAGTATAGCACTATTATTTTTAACTAGAGCTTTCTACGCGGGACTGCAAGATCATGTTTTGGTATTGATAGATGGCAGTGAACCATAGATGAAATACCACAATGAGCACTATTCACTGTCTTCCTAGAAATGAAAGTGAAAGTAGAAGACCTTCCTGAGGAATAATCTCTAATAGCCTTGAGTAATTTTTTTGACATGTCACTTGAGACGGAGTTTTAAAAAAAAGAATCAGATTTGTAAAGAATGGAAATTCAATGAATTATCAAACATGTACAAGCAGGTGTAATATGTTTGCAGTGTAAGCAGGTTACAAGAATAGCAGGGTATATAAGGTATCCGTACCCCTCCTGTGTAAACATACCCTCCGCTAATCTCAACTGAGAAAGCTTCAGAACTAAGCATGAACACAATGTAAGTAAACACTGAACACAAGACCATCCGTCTTTGCAAGAATTTAAATAATTTTTCATACATTGCTTCTTACTAAAAGATTTTGTCACATTATGTTGTTTCAAAGACTAATAGACATTTTCAATCAGGGTTTGTTTGAATTTTTAGCTTTTCCGGTTTGAAGGGCCAAAGCCATGGTGTCCGGTGTCCTTCATTCTGTCTGTCTGCAAACTAGCCAGTTTTGTGATTATGTGGCCCCTTCTAAGGGACACAAGGGCTAAGCCTAAAACTCTATTTTTGTCCCAAAATTAGGACTATGCATGATGCACCAATGATGCTGCTGCCTGTGTTTGTATTATAGTACTATAGCTTCTGTGATAAAACCGAAGCACTTTTATAAGTAGCCTCACCTCTGTTTAAAGCGAGGCTTCATCCATTATAGAAAAGATACTCATTATCTACCCGGGCTATTTAGTTGCTGGGTAAGAACACTTGTCTGCAAACGTTAGGCTAATTAGCTCAGGTGCATGCCGAAGTAATCTCATTTCTAATCTGGATCCAGCCTGGCTATAACCTTTGTCGAATTGTAATCACTTTCATTACAAATGGTTACAGGGTACCCAACCTTGTTGCATGTCTTGATGTGAAGGACGAGCAGTTTGATGGGGTTGTCGTGGTAACAGATTCGGTCTCCAAGCTCACAGGAAACTTGGAATGTCTTAAAGCTCCCCTTGAAAACTACAGAAATGTAAGTTCATGGTTCTGTAAAAATTACTTCTCAAAGAGAAAACTTCACTTAAAAATTTGCTCCCTAAAAATATTTATGATTGTTCTGTCTTTGAGAGTTTGTGGTACTTGTATTTAGTTGCTGTTTCCCTCAAACTGTATGCCTGGCTTTTACAGGTGGACAACTGTCTTGAGAAAGATATTGTGCTGGTCCAAACTGATGCTGTCCCCTCTGGGAGACTGGTGAGAACATTAACCCTTTCACTAGTTATGGTTTGCAGGTAAAGTTGTTTAATTACACTAAACTTAACCCTTAAGATGCAGGTCCCGGAATATTCCGGGATGAAATTAGCTTTGCCCGCAAGTCCTCTTAGCGGGATGCGAGTAGCACACTCTATTTTTCTCACGCTAACTAATTATGACCGCGGGTCTCGGTAGCGGGTCCCGGGAATTTATTGCCTAGCAGTAATCTCAGTTCAACGCTTGTATTTTCGTTCCGGCTGCCGCTAAGCTACCGTGTTTTGTTTCGTTGGTGGTCTAAATAATGCGCGAACATGCTCCGAAAGTTATGAGAATATTGATAATGTTTATCGTACCGAAAATAAGCGTTAAAATCACTCAATTTTCCCCCACTCCCCGCCGCACGTGCTAATAGCCTGTGGGCACTTTCTAGCCTCTCGCACGAGCTTACCGACCCGCGCGTGCTATCGTTTACTGAGACGCGTGCATTTTGACCCTATGCACGCCTTCCTATCGCACGCCCTATGTTCTGAACCCTTGGGCGGATTTCAATATAGGTGGGATCATTTGAAAGAGAAAAAAAATGTCTTTAATTCGATGTAAAAAACATATGTGCGCCTCGTGAAATAAAGATACCGCATGTGCCGCAAAAAAGGTGATGTTTATATATTTTTAGTTTTACACTGTTTTGTCACACCAATTTTCTCATGATGTGCTCAACATATTTTGACATTTTTTATATCACAAGATAGAGAAAAAGATTGTCTTTAATCCCATGTAAAATGTGTACATGCGCAACAATTCATAAAGATACAGCAAGCGCCGCACAAAAAGGTAATTTTGCCGACTTCCTTATCATGTGATCTGAAGCGCGATTTTCATGTGCCTTTCTTTCACAATGAATTTCTTTTACACCGTGAAAAAGATTTTGTTGAATTTTACATCACTATAAAGACAAATGAATTGTCTCTAATTCCCTATATCAATTATTATGCGCGCAAATAAATAAAGACTCAACAAGTGCCGTAAAAAGAACAACTTTCGCACTTCGCAATTCCGTTAGTGACGCAAATAGGGAAACTTTGGCACTTCATATCCCCGTGTACAAATGACACATTTCAAAACCATTTATATCATTATCAAGAGGAATAAATTGTCTACAAAGTGATATATAAAATGTACATGCGCTAAAACAAACGACGATGCAGCAAGCGCCGCACAAAGGGTTCTTTTCATGTGATCTGAAGTTCGATTTTCATGTACCTTTCTTTGGCACTTGATATTTTCTATACCACTTGGCGGATTTTGATAAATATTACGTCTAAATAAAGACGGAACGTTGTTCTTCATTTCAATATATTGATCATACATGCGCACACAAAAATAAAGGCACAAGAAGTGCCGCAAATTTGGCAAGTTTCGCATTTCGTATTTCTGTAACAAAGTGGCGCGCTCAACAACGTTTGGTATCAGCGTAAAGAGCAGAAAATTCTCTTCAATTTGATATACAATTTGTTTATGCGCTCATAGAAATAAAGACTCAACAAGCGCCGCTAAAATGTTATAAATAAATGTAATAAGTAAAAAAAATTATGAAGGAAACCCTGTTTCTTTAGTGTTCAATTATAGAGTTTTATAAACCATGAAAGTTGAAGGAAAAAAAACTTTTGGATTTACATTCATAGCGTTATTGATGTCTTTTTTGAGTTAGGGGATTTTTGCGTCGGGCACCGCCATCAGTTCATGGGAAAATTGTCCAACGAAAATGTTGTGGTTGAGACACAGTATGTCGGGGATGCCGTCGGGAACCGCAATCAGGTCAAGGCAAAGTTGTCCAACGAAAATGTTTGTGGTTGAGACACAATATGTCGGGGATCTTTCGCCGGGCACCGCCATCAGGTCATGAGAAAATGTGTCCAACGAAAATGTTCGTGTTCGAGAAAAAAAATTTCAGCGGACTTTCGTCGGGCACCGCCAGCAGGTATGTGTTTTTTTCTGCCAAATTTTTGTTGGTCGAGGAAACTCATTTTTGAAAAAAAGTTTGGTAGCATTCCGATGTTTTAAATAATTTGCTATATATGTCGGGATGGCATGAGTTCCTTCCAGTGAACTAAAGACAAGGGGCCGGGTGCTCGTTGACTACGGCCGTCCCGACGGATAGGCCCGTGGAACCTATCATTCTCGGATGAGAAGTCAAAAGTTGAAAAACTTTTGTAATCCACAACTGACAATCAGAACTTTCCTGAAGTAGAAGGCAGTTGTTCGCGACTCGCCGGCTCGTTGCATAGGAGTCAGAAGGCGGCATCAGGGTTGATAATGTTGATACAACGTCGGCGGCCGTCGGTGCCATCGGCACCTTCGGCGGGATTGTGAAAAGTCGTCCAAAAGTTAGAAAGTGTCCGGCGACATTAGAACTTGTTCGGCTGGATTGTGAAAAGTTGTCCGAAAGTTAGAAATTGTCCAGCAATGTTAGAATTTGTCCTGATTTGTTATTTTTGCAAATCGTGAAACAAAATGTCCGGCTTTCGCCAGGACAATTAGAAAATGTCCGGATTATTGATGACCGCTGGCGCCAAAGGCGCGCAACGGCAAATTTGTTTCAAACACTTACAAAATGTGGCAATTGAATGTCCATGAAGCTCACATTGAATTTCTCTGTACAACAGGTCATGTGTTGATGTTATTATATCTTGCGTGTGCCTAAATTATTTTCAATCATTTACAGATTGATGTGAAAGATGCCTAAGGCCAGGAGGCCGCGAACCAGGAGTTGGGAAGGTCTAGCGACGACGACTTCATCAACGAGGTCCATGCCGATGAAGCTTCTGATATGGAATCAACTGATGAGAGTGATAGTGACAGTGACAGTGACAGTGATAGTGAAAGTGACATTGATAGTGATCAAGAAATAAGAAACATTGCAAGAGACATATTAGCTGGTACGGGTGAAACTGCTACGGCTGGTACTTCCACAGAGGAAGAGTTCAGTGGCTTTGACGAGCAATATAATGAAATGGACACACATTTTGATGACCAAGATAATTTTATGGATCGCTGGGAAGAGGGGCCGAGGCAACGTGGACGTGTCGACTTGCATTTTACTGGCGCAACGGGATTAGGACGGTTTATAGAATTGCCTGATAACCCGCAACCTGTAGACTTTTTCGGACTGTTTTTTCATGAAGATGATTATGGATCATTGGCAGCAGAAACCAACAGATACTTCCACCAACAGGTCGATGATAAGGTTCTGAAACCCTGTTCACGGTTGAGGCACTGGTATGATACGAATGCCGAAGAAATGAAAGTATTCATTGCAATGACAATAGCAATGTCTCTGGTTGTACAGAGAAACTTTTCTGAGTATTGGTCAACAAGTGATGTTACGTCGACGCCCTTCTTTTCCAAGTGCATGCCCCGCGACAGGTTCTGGCTACTGCTAACGTATCTACATTTGAATGATAACAACCTAATGCCGGGACGAAACACTCCGCATTTTTCACCAATGAATAAACTTGGCTATCTGTACCAACGCATCGTGCATCGTTTTTCCAGAGTTTATAAGCCGCATCAAAACATTTGTGTTGACGAAGGGTTGATGCCTTGGAAAGGCAATCTGAGTTTCAAAGTATATAATCCCGAAAAGCCGAAGAAGTATGGGATAAAGGCCTACATGTTGTGCGACTCAACAAATGGTTATGTTTGCAAGTTCAAACTCTACACTGGAAAAACAAATGAAGCTGTTTCTGTTGGTGGGAAAACGTATGATCTCGTCATGGACTTGGTGAAGGAATATGCTGGGAAAGGGTATCATGTGTTCATGGACAATTTCTATTCCTCGGTGGCATTGTATATAAACTTGTGGGAAATGGGAACTGGTGCGACGGGAACTTTGAGAGGAAATCGCAAAGGCATTCCTGAAAAGCTAAAGAAGGCACAGAAGAATCAGAAGAAAGGGGATATGACAATCTATCACAATCAAGACCTACTCGTTTTGCGGTATGAGGACAGGAAGTCAGTGTTGCTCATGTCAACCGTAGAAGACGCCGAAATTGTAGAGACAGGAAAGAAGAACCGAGTGACTGGGGAAGCAAATACGAGACCACGTATTGTGCACGAATACAACAAATATATGGGAGGTGTGGATCGGGCCGACCAGATGCTGTCGTACACCCCGTTCAAAATGAAAACTCTTAAATGGTGGAAGCGCGTGTGGTTTCATGTGTTGAACGTTGCCATGTTGAATTCTTACATTATCTATAAAGAATTCTCAGAAGACAAACCTTTGAAAACAAGCCGTCAATTTAGAAAAGATTTGGTGCAGCATATGATCACCTTCGCCGAAACAGAAAAAGTGCCCTCCCTGCGCAGACGTCCTCGCGGCCGGCCGAGCACGAGCGACGATAGTGTCTTGCGACTCCATGGTCGTCACTTTCCATCAAAGATTCAGCCTGTTGGAAAGAAGAAAAACCTAACACGCATGTGTGTTGTTTGCTCCAAAGCTAATAGAGAACTTCGTCGAAGGGAATTCGAAGAAACAAATCAGCCAGTTCGAAAGAAGAAAAGGGTAGGCAAAGAATCTTCTTTCGAATGTATCGAGTGTAATGTGGCTCTATGTGCAGCACCATGTTTCAGAATTTATCACACGTCACAAGATTGCACTTATAAAGCTTATATCAGTTTGATGTCAGAGAAGGAAAATGAGGGGGATAATCAAGAAGATTGAAGAAAGAAGAAAGAAGCAGAAGTGTGGATGAGCGTTACTCTCCTTATAAAGTTTATTCTTCACATCAATAAGGTGAATAAGTGTAATATAAAATACTGATTGTCAATAAAATAATCTTTTTTTTAAGTCGTAAAAGAGACAGAGAAAGTCAATGTGAGCTGTCACTGGACGTTCGATACGAGCCGCATCACGAACCTACCCCCGATCTTTCGCAATTTGTTTTCTTAGAATCGGGTGGCGAAACTTCATACTTTTTACATCATCGTAAAGGGAAAAGAACTGGCTTTGATTCATTATGAAATGTGTACGTGCGCAACACATAATAAAGAAGCGGCAAATAATGCGAGAAATGTCGCAATTATCAATTTTTTTCCCCAAATGTCTGAGGGTACCCCTCTTTAACGGTTCATATCTCCCGAACTATTTGGCACTTTTTAAATTTTTTTCCACCTTTCTCAAGCGGAAAGAATGATCTTTAATTCCATGTATAATATGCATGTGCGCAATTAATAAAAATGGTGCGGCGAGTGCTGCGACAAATGTCGCAAATAAAACGATTGTCAAAATCTATTTTCAAGTAGTTGAGGGTGTCGCTCTTTCGCGGTTCATATCTCCCGAACTATTTTATACTTTTTTATATTTTTTTCACCTATTTCAAGGGAATATAATTGTTTTTAATTCCATGTATAATATGCATATGCGCAGTCAATAATAACGATGCGGTGGATGATGCGACTGGTGTCGCAAATAGAACGCTTATCAAAATTTGTTTTCAAGTAGTTGAGGGTATTACTCTTTCGTTTTTCATATCTTTTGAACCAGTTGGCACCTTTTCATTATTTTTTCACAGTCGTAAGGACGAAAGATTTATCTTTATTTCCATGTATAATTTGTACATGCGCAGCAAGAAATAACGATGCGGCGTGCGTATAGAATGATTGATTTTATTATCTCGGAATGTTCGCCCGCGTGTGACTGCACGCGCCGAGAGGATCGGTACAGCAGGAAGCAACGCTGGTGCTTAGAACACTGGCACTCGCATGCTGGTGCCTCGGGGGTGCCCCGGGGGTATAATGGTACTAATTAGCGTACCGATGCCAGACTGCCCAAGGGAGAATTAGTTCTGGCTAAAAATCCCGTTATGTCGGAGCATCCTCGGGGTACCCCCAACCATCTTTCGCGGCGTATATCTTTTGAACAGGGTGACATTTTCTAACAATCTTTTATCATCATAAAGAAGAATAAATTGTCTACAATTCCATATATAATACATGTATGCGCGCTAAGTATTAGGGATTTTATTCAGCCGGAAATAAAGACAATCTTTAGATAATTGTAGAAATCTAACTAGAGGTCGCATTGTAAAAAGATATATATCATCGTAAAGAGGAATAATGTATCTTCAATTCCATATAAAAAAATTAATTGTGCGATTATATTTAAGGATTTTCCGTAAGTCTAAATAAAGACAATCTTCATATTGCAATAGAAACCGTTCTAGGTAGGATAAAAATTTCATTCAAAGTGTCGGATAAAGATCGTTCATTTGTGTACGGGATTGGCGGGCTACTTTTGTATCGAACGGTCAGTTTCATCCGTAATCCGCCATGTGAATACACCATTTATCGAAAAAACAGCCGCGACTCGCGGTGCGAAATAATTCAGCCACAGGGGCTAATTGCGTTATTACCGTAGCGAGGCGAGTGCTGGAAAATTCAGCCACGGGGGCAAAACTGGTCAAAATAATATTCAGCAACGGAAGGGTTAATATTCTAATCCCAATACTTCCATTGTTAATGAGTTGTAATTGCTTGATGATAGACAGAATCCCATCATAATCTCTTTGATAATTATCCCCCGCCCAACGTAGTTGGCGGGGGATATTGAAATGGTCTCCGTCCGTCCGTTCGTCCGTCCGTCCCGATAATGTCTCCGGAGCACAACTCCAAAACGGTGAGACCTATCTCGACAAAACTTGGTATGTGCAACGGGCATCATGCGGAGATGTGCTTTTTGGGGTTTTCAACTTCTTTGCATTTTTATTTTTACCCGTTTCCATGGAAACGTAACATAGGATTTTGTTTCCGGAGCACAACTCCAAAACGGTGAGACCTATCTCGACGAAACTTGGTATGTGCAACGGGCATCATGCGGAGATGTGCCTTTTGGGGTTTTCAACTTGTTTGCATTTTTATTTTTACCCGTTTCCATGGAAACGTAACATAGGATTTTGTTTCCGGAGCACAACTCCAAAATGGTGAGACCTATCTCGACGAAACTTGGTATGTGCAACAGGCATCATGCGGAGATGTGCCTTTTGGGGTTTTCAACTTGTTTGCATTATTATTTTTACCCGTTAATGTTTCCGGAGCACAACTCCAAAACGGTGAGACCTAGCTCGACGAAACTTGGTATGTGCAACGGGCATCATGCGTAGATGTGCCTTTTGGGGTTTTCAACTTCTTGTATTTATTTTTCTAAGATACTTGTGACTGTTCAAATACAATAATATGCAGGACAGTCGGGTTAAATGTATCACAAAAATGCATCACCAATATTTAAAATTGGTAATAACAAGTCACTACAACATCATGATTTCTTAAAGGTTGTTTGTAGAAAAACAACATGACCACTGTTCAATATTCCACAACTAGTATCCTTAACTACCCTTTCCCTTTGGCGGGGGATATAGCTGACTCTGTCTGCTTGTTTATAATTCTATTGACTGGTATTGATTGTTTTATATCAAAAGATACTTACAACCTACTATTATGATAGCATTAGTCTTACCTAGTTACACCCTTTCTGGCTTTCTGTCTAATAGTTTTGGCCATGGGCATTTTGTTGTTAACATCAGCCAAATCAAAGAGTGTTTTCACAAACTTGATTTTAGATTTTCTCCCCAACTGGTCCACTGAACAGGGACGAAGATGACGTAAGGAGATTTGCTGATGCAGCAGTTAAGGGCATTGAAAGGTATTGTATGTTATTCATTGACATAATATTAAGATCTCAATATTTACTTATGTTTTCCAGTTATATGTACCAATATTTTGAAAAATTGACTATTGGGTTGTTCTTCTTTGTTAAAGAATATAATTTTAGATATTTTGGAGCTTCCTTCATTTTCTAACCTGATTGTCAACATTGAATTAAAACAAATGTTTCACCTTTTCTTTCTTGAATCCATTAATTGTAACTCCAGGCAAAAGATTGATTAGAAATATTATCAACACTTTAATGTCAATCAAGGTGAGGTGAGTTGGTTTTTAACGCCGCTGTTAAGATTATTTCATTTATATCGCGGCTGCTAGTTTCATTGCAGGGAGAAAGCCCGCTACACCATTGTGGCCATGCATTGCGGTGAAATCTGCAAGCATCGGCTGGAACTAGCGAACCATGGGTGGTACTGCACTGAATTTCAGAAATGTCAATCAAAAGAAATGAATATGATAAGACATTGAAAAGATAGATTCTAACACAGAATTACACATATTGTTGCGTCAGCTCCTAGTAAAAGGTGTTTGAAATCCAGGCGACCTAGGATAATGTCTTAACATTGGTTACTTTGCCCTAATGATTTGATTGTTAACTCTATAGCTGTTATTACTTATTGTTTTCTTGCAGTTCATTCATGCACATTTCAACACACTGAGCTGATACTCACAGGTTTCAAAGCAATACATAGCCACAATGGTGTTGCGGGCTTTCTCCCTGCAATAACACTAGCAGCCACGAGAGAAGTGAAATACTTTTGAAAGCTGCGTTAAACCCCATTTATCACCACACCTTCAACACACTGAGATAGATAAACTTGCTTAGAATTTGTGGAATTCTCCTGATAATGCTGATCGATATTCAATCATACTCTTGGATATTGAGTTGATAGAATTTTTCTATATGATTAAACAAAATATTACATTCAATTACTTTGTACTCTTTTTTCAGAGCCCTCAAGGCTGGTTGCAAGAAACCGCTTTTGGTGCGACCAATCGACGACAGCTTCCCTAAGGCTGGTACTGTGGCTACAATGGGAGCTCTGCATGCCCTCTATGTGGTGAGTCTTTTTCTTGACCCTTGACCTTTTAGACAACCTTATTAAAACCAGTAATTTATTGCACTCTTACCAAGTTTTTGATCTCAGTACATCTTTGTAGCGGTCAGGCTAACTGAACTTTCAGTAAAGCCACTTTGTAATGTTATTTTCTCAGATAATGATTCTGCTGGATGGGGGTTAAAAGTTCTGGTGACTACTCATAATATTGGCCCAATCTTGGTCAAAGCTTTCATCATATACTTCATAAAAACATGCAGTAGAAATAGAATAAAGAGATGTAAACAATTAGTGTCAGTTTTAGACCTAAACCCCTCCTTTACTCGGTGGTGGTTGAGACGGGGAGCTACAGCTAAACCCTAGAACAGGTTCAATCTTTCAGATGGAACTACTTATGTGATTATCATGAACTTTTTGGGAAGATGAGTTTGATAAGTACTTGATAATAATATGTGATATTTGCGGTTTCAGCCAATCGAGATCCGTGAAGCGATTCCATCTCGTGTTAAAAAAGCAGAGAAACTTGGTATCTGGTGTAGTGACATGGCCCGAGTCAACGCTGGCATCATCACTGCTAATGCTCTGGAACTTGGCAGGTAGACAATACTGTATATTATTTTTTTAATTGCTGATTATTCGTGGTTTTGTCACAGTTAAGTTAGAATTGATGGAACTGGCATTGATTACAAAATTTATTTCATGGCTTATCTTTGGAAAAAAAGGGAAAGACAAGGGTCAAATGTTCTCTACTTTAGCTATTTTGATTTCTTTAAGGAATGAACCGATGTCATTTGTTCGTGTTACTCCTGAAAATTATCCAGAAGCTTTCCCTTTCTCAAAACGCTGGCCCTATTTAACACTATTTTTCTTAAGGATTAAATTAACATACCAAAATTACAACAATTATGTTTCATGTACAGTGTAAAATAAGCACTCTCTGATTAATAGTGCATTTTTATTCATTATCAAACTGTGCACAGATCTGTGACTAGAGACATCGGAGGGTCTGACCCAGAGAGAATGGCCGCCCCGAATGTTGCTAAATATGTACAGGAAGTCTTCAAGGACACATGTATCAAGGTTAGTAGTTGTCAGCGTATTGAAGAGCTGTAATGTTATACAAAACTCTGACTTCAACACAAATTGTTCATCTTCTGCTCTTGTTCTACAAGCTAGCATGTGCTTTATGACAAACACCTAGTAGGTAATCTATTCATTGGCTTAATTTTTTGACCCCTGCTTATGTGAAATCATTCAAATGTAGCCCTATTTTAAGTTAAACGCACTAGTGCACACCAATATTTCGTAAACATAATGAATGCACAAATACTGCATATCTCTCGATATTATTCAAGATCCTCACTCAAGTAATCTACCTCGTAAGTTAT
Source organism: Phorcus lineatus (assembly GCA_921293015.1). NCBI lineage: Eukaryota > Metazoa > Mollusca > Gastropoda > Trochida > Trochidae > Phorcus > Phorcus lineatus. The sequence goes on along the minus strand of OV121088.1, from coordinate 23,025,953 downwards.
TTAAATTTTTTTTACGTATTCAGGTAGTAAAGTTGATTTTTAAAAACCGGAAGTACTTAATGCAACGTAACTAAAAATCTGCATGAACTACGATATCGGTAATATTAAGATTTTGGTTATAACCAAAAAGCGGAAACGGCAGCCACTTTGGTCAATCTAATAGCAATGCTATTGCTGTTTTATTAAATCGGTTTGTTTACAACATTGCTTTCATGAAACATAATTCATCCTTTGTTCTCAGTTCAGAGTTTAGGTAAATTCAACAAATTCAGTAGCTGCAAATAATACTAGTTCAGCCACGTTCAACTGTCTATAATTTATCAGATTTGTGCACAGCTAACCATAGATTTTTTATATGTCCAAGCCAACAGCGGCTGTCTAATTTTTCATTGTTCATTGCCGGTCAATTGTAAAGAATTTTAAGTATTTTAGTGAATCGATAGAAAGCTTAAGTGAATGCATGAGTCCTCTTAAACCTTAAAATAGCCAATTTAAACTGTAAAAACGTGCACTAGTGCCTTTAAGGTGTTAAGTTATTGTTTAATAAAGATGTTTATTTGAAATGAATGGTTGATTATATGATTACCTAAAATCATAGGTGAATGTACTCTCGGACAGATCTGTGTTTGAGAAGGAATACCCTCTGATGGCCGCTGTCGACAGATCCGCAAGCTGTGTGTATCTTCCTCACTCATCTCAATATTTGAAATCAAATGATTAATTTATAAAATCCTTCTATGATAATGATACCAACATTTACTTTATAATCATCACTTTATATATCATGTATGATATCAGCTGATGAAATGTCATGACCCCAAGGAGACTAATGTAAAAGATTTTACACATTACAATCCTCTCATCAGCTCACTGCCAATATTGGCTAATTTTAAGTCATACAATTGGCTGGTTATTAATAGCTTGATGTTAGCTTTTATATTTTCAATAAAATCTTAATTCTTCAAATTCAACTTTTATCACATTATCACGGTTGTTCACTCTTTCACTTGTTACAGTTGTGGAGCGACACCAAGGTCGTCTGATCTTCCTCGACTATGAAGGTGAAGGTCAGACTGAGAAGACTCTCTTCCTGGTGGGAAAGGTCTGTGTTCTCTCTTTGTCTGCCTCATTTGTAACTGGCAGAATGGCTTGCTGATGATGAAAATCAATTATCTCAAAGTGCTTGTTCTTTCACTGATATCCAATTCACTTTTACATTTAATGGACAGTTTGGTTGGCCCATAAATGGTGAAAGTAATCATTCAAACGTTGTCATGTCACTTTAATGATGATGTTCTGTTGTATCATTGTTGTCATCTGTTGAGAATCAGGTTCCTGGAAATTACTGTACAAAAAATGTAGACAAACATTTCTTTGATTTGGATTTCATGAATTATTTGAAGCTTATATAAATTTGAGGAAGGTTTGTTTAATGTTTTCATCAGGGTATCACATATGACACTGGAGGTGCGGACATCAAGGCTGGTGGAGTGATGGCGGGCATGCACCGAGACAAGTGTGGGGCCGCCGCTGTGGCAGGATTCTTTAAGGTGATAAGATGAGTAGAAAAATAAGAGTTACTTTGTATTGACATTTTTTTGTGCAAAGAGTATTGGAAACTAAGCTTTCCAAACCAGATATGCCTTGTATTTTGACCAACACATCTCAGAAATGGTGAAACAAGAGATTGGATTAAAAATGTTTTGTTTATGAATCATTTTGTGCGTTCAAATGCTGATACTAGACCTGCTGATATTTTCATTATCCAAATGCAACTTTAGGAATAGTGTAACAATCGGATAATCAATTATATAGTAACACTTGCCAAACATTATCCTACCTTAAGTTCTGATAAAATAATCATAAATAACTTGTTTGAATGCAGATTGTTGAAAAATTGGTCCAATCAAAATCAAAGATTTTGTACATGTCAGGAGGAAATAATGTTTGACAAAGTTTTTGAACTGAAAATGTATTGTTTCAATTATGCTTACAGATCCTGTCCGTCCTGAAACCGAAGGGCCTGAAGGTTCATGGCGCCATGGTGATGGTCAGGAACAGTGTGGGATCAGGTACAATGATAAAGTTTTTAGTTATAGTTTTTAGCAATAATGTGTTACCATTCTTATATTGATTAAAGACAGATGTTTAACTAGGGCACAGATTAGGACAGCTGGCATGGCCTAACTCTCATGTTGGTTAAGAGCAACTTGCACCAGTCTCCATATCTCATGTTGGTTACGAGCAACTTGCACCAGTCTCCATCACTGGCTTGTACTAGCCTTGCTGCTTGTTGTCATTCTCTGTGCCAGTTCTTCGGTGTACTGCACCACAACTTGTTAGTCAAACCAGAAGTCTCCTTGGCCCAGATGTTCAAAGCTCTCTTAGCACCTCACGAACAAAGTAGAGTTTTAACATCGATACCTGTTGTGAATCCCTCAGTGCACCTTCCTACATGAAGATGGTAGGTAAGGTTAAAGGTACTCAGATTCCTTGATTCTGTCTAAGGCATACCATGAACTTTCATTTTGGACACCATAGGCCATAGTCTTCATGTCAGTGAATTGAGGATTTCTTTTTTAGAAGAAAGACAAATTTGTAATTCAAACTATACCTAACAATCTTATAATTACACTTTCCACAGAATGCTATGTGTCTGACGAGATCATCACATCGCGGGCCGGGGTCAGGGTGCGAGTGGGAAACACAGACGCAGAGGGAAGGATGGTGATGACAGATGTGCTGTGTAAATTCAAGGAAGATGTGAGTCTATCTATTTGTTTTAACCATTCAATTCTTCAGTTTATTTTTGTACTGGAAGAATCCAAGTTTAAAATGGTTGAAAAAAGTTCTAATATGCAGTAAGTATAGGTGTCATGGTTCTGTGTTAGTGTCTGCTAGTTCCATTTATTGCTCAATCTTGATTAATTTGAAAAAAGATCTTAAAAAACTTTGGTTTTGTCTATGAGGCCATTCCCAGATTTTTATCTGTAGAACTAGGGCTAATTGGTCTGCAAGAAGCATAAATTCTTCTTTGATTTCACAGTTTTTCCAATGTAAATGAAAAACTTTTACATGCAAAAGAAGTATGCAGGACATTTTTCAAACTGACGCAACTTACAAGCAATTTACCAATTTGAATGATTGAAGTTGTTGTCAGTCGGCTAATCTTTTTAAATAACACTAACTGTAGACATGTTGACAAAGTATTATTGGTGTTACAGGCAGTGAATGCAGTAAACCCTCATCTCTTCACCATTGCCACACTGACCGGTCACGCAGTCCGCGCCATGGGACCCAACTACTCTGTGAGTGTCTTTGACTTCTAGAATTGGTGTTTGATTTCTCTAGTAAGTTTTCAGTTTCTGAAGAGATCCCCCTTGGTGTACTTATGCACTTCTCACTCCATCACAATATGTATTTTTACATCATGACAGCAGTTGTCTTGACATAAGGCAGGATATTATAAGAATTTGCAGATAGAAATACGCTGATGTAGCAGGATGCTTAAGAGGTTAAACTAGAGTAAAATTATTTGACTCACTGGTTATGCTATTAGGCTTGATCAGATTTAGGTCCTGCTAGAGAGTGTCACATCCTGCTAAATCAGCGACTTTGATTCCGCCCAGCTCCTTCTTATTACCAAGAGTGCAATGAGACTGATTAATCTACCATATAGACAAAATTTACTTTCCTTAACTGACAACTAACCAGTAATCGTTAACATTTTCATGTTTCACAAATATAATAAAATTCATTGCCAAGTTTTAAAAAATCTAACACAAAATTACCATTGTATTTTCGTCTTGAGGTTATGAGCAGTGTATGGACACAAATTGTTTAAAGATATATTCTTTACGACTTCTTTACAATGACTAAGTAGCAATTGTGATTCATGTCAATAGTTTCACCTGCAAAGTAGAAATACTTGCTTATTTTTATGCCAAAAATATACAAGATAAAATAATTGACAGACATTGAAGCTTAAAGGGTTGGTGCCATCACAAATGTTGTTGCATAGCAGCAATGTTTGAATTAGCCAGTGATGGAGACTGCTCAGACTGGCACGAGTAAATAAACGCAGGGGAATTTTTGAACATGTGAGAGGAAGTCCTATATGCTACGTATACCTCACTGGCATGTTTGGGTTTCTAAATTAGGTGACAATTTAACATTTGCTTTGATTAACACCATTACAAAAATAGTTTGAATTTCTTACATTTAACATCACAATCACTGTCATCTTTAATCCCAGATCGTCATGGACAATGGCCCTGCCCGACAACAGAACACTGCTCAGCTGTTGCAAGAAACTGGAGACATATACGGGGACCCTTTTGAAATCTCAACTATCCGTAGAGATGTAAGTTGGACTTAAGTGAAAGTATACTCCACAGTGAGTTAATTTATAAGAACAATAAATAGATGTCGTGTTATTTCATGGATCATTTTTTTTAACCCTTATCTAAAAGGAGTTTTACTCCCCAAAGGATTTTGTTACATCTGTTGAGTACTAGTGGCTTGGGACTTGGTGAAATTTAAACTGAATAATTTGTATGTATGGAATTGCAATATAATTTTCATTTACATGAGTCCTGCTATGATGTATTCAAAGTTTGAGTTACAGGGAGTCTAATACTGTTTGAAAAAATAGTGAACAATTTGTGGACAATAAAGGCAGGGTAAAACTATACAAGTTTCATATCAGTATCTCATGTGTTTCAGCCTTTTTGAAGATTTGATGTATTTACTGACCCAATGCTCAAGTAGCTGATGAATACATATTTCCCCTGTTGTAGGATTACGACTTCAACAAGGGCAAGTCTGAGTACGAGGATGTTCTACAGTGTAACAACGCTCCGTCCACCATGACCGCTCGCGGACATCAGATACCAGCTGGGTTCATGATCATGGCTTCTGGCATGGACAAGGTAGGTATCTCTGAGGAATATACTCCTCAAGTTCTTTTAACAAAGCAAACTTCATCGAAGATCTTGTCAAAGAAAACCCTGGACCTTAGTTGTTGAGGCTCCTATAACTATAAATGTTGTAAGGCATAATTAAGTTCTTTTGACACATTAAGTGTTGAGAAATCTTTGAAAATCAAGGTCCCCTTTGGTGGTGCAAACTTCCTGGTTCCTGCATAAATTTTGATTTGTGGAACTTTGTTCTTGTGTCCATAATATCAGAATTAGAGCCTTATTTCATATTCACCTAAATCTCGTCTACCCATTAATTTAGAAAATGCATATTCTCATGGTAGACATTCAATACTATTGGAATGGTGTTTGTAGACTTTTACAATATTTGAAAATGTAATATATGTGTTGTTGTTATTGTTTCAGGACAAATTTCATAACCATTTATACCAAAACTTACAACATCAACAACCTGAAGGTCAGGTATGTGACACTTACGCTGCTTTCGAATTTGTTGCAGCATGGTAAGGACTCAAACAAGCCTCTGCCATATTCACACATGGACATAGCTGGCTCCAGTGGACCATACCCAGGGGTCCCCACTGGCGCACCAATCGTGGCCCTCGCTGCAACTTATGTTCTCCCAAGATGTGCTTAGTAACAGTCTCAAGGTCATAAGGGCAGACAACTTGACTTGTTTATGGCATATTTAAAAAATGCTTTGATACTAACTTTTTGCTTTGAATGTGGGTAATTTTTCATGAAGAAATAATTGTACTAATGATGGTAAGGGAAAACTATAATAACATCTGGCTAAAGGTCATAAGGGGAAAGAACTCCATTTCAACTTTATATACAGAAATAATACCCATACAGCTCATTCTTTGTTGATACAATATTACTTAAATGGTATTGTATATGTACATTGGCCTGATATTGATTGATTGAAACAAGATATTTTTTATATTCCTAAGAAAAATATACTTAAGAGCAAGATTACTTATGACCTAAAGGAGTTATCTGGGCCAAAAAGAAGTTAACATAAGTTCTCTCAGAGCATTTACCGTTTCCTGAGGTCATTTTAGTCAAATTTTTTTATGTCATGAACTTAATAGTGCTACAATCTTTTGATTAAAGAGAGATGTCAATATTCAAGCTTCCTCACAAGCTGTTTGATAATAAAGGTTTACATTTTTTACAGGGGTTATTATTTTGTGTATCTAATACCATAATTTCCTTGAAATAAACTAGTCCATATTTACACAAGTATTCAAATACATTGAAAGTATTTCTGATTATTGGAATATCTCTGATGTACTTTTGTTGTTGACTGTGATTGTTTCATATAATGGAAATTCTACTTACAAACCATAAAGATTATTATACCAAATATGAAATGAAAAGGTAGATAATTCAATTATTTTCAGAAGTGCTAATAGCTTTTTGTTACTGACGGAGTACTTACATTAATTTAGTATATATATTTATATAAGAACAAAACTAACTGTTATGAATAACTTGTAGTGTTAACAGACCTCATTATTCTAGGGCTTATTAAAACGGCTCTGGAAATAAAACCTCTGGTTGACCCTGTAACCTACGCATTGAACAAAATCAATGAATAAATGATTATTTACTTATCAATGTTTGTCTTGTTCTGTTGAAAAAAGGTAATGCATGAATTGAAATTAATATTTTTCTTTTACAGGTTTTGCAGGTCAGTTTATCAAGTTTTGAAATTTATGAGAAAAAATATTTGATTAAGATATGATTGAGTTATTATGAACATGTTAAAATATGCAAAATCACCCACTTTTAATCATTCTCTCAATCTCATGAAAAAAAAAGTTCTTCTTCTATTTGGCCTCCTCGATCCATTCTTTTCTCTATAATCACTTTGCAAAATATACTTTTGGCCTTCTTTAAGATGACCAAGTCTTCTCTATCTCTTCTCTTAAACCAATTCTTGTATCTTTCAGTAAATCCTTTAGGCATTCTTTCATACTAGAAAGCTCAAAACCAATATTTGGCTTCTATGCAAAATACACCCTGAAGTCAAGCCTTCCCTTGCATATAATCAGCTATATATAGAATCTACAAATGCTGAAACCTTTTCTACGGAACCATAGAGTTCTAATATGGTAAACGTTGGGAGTCGTATTTCTTCTCGTATATGATGACAGTATGCAAGGAAGGTGTTGGGCAGGGAACTAAACTTTAGTAAACATTCACTCAAAAGTTTAGAACAATCTTTATAGTAGTTAACCAAAGTGTGACTTGTGACACCCATTGGGCGGACACATCCAAAATGAAAATCCTGTATTTGCCACTGCATTCAGAGCATCCAGCAGTCACAGTGCTGTGAGAATTTGTTTTAGTTACTTCATGAGTATATTTACCTGTCACTTGTTAAAGAAGGCCTGATTCCAGGGCATTGTTTGTTTAGCACAGCCTGCAAGGTATAAGCATGGTTTCTCAGCAATTAGAATACTCTACAATGATTATGTCATTGTTTTAGTCTTAAAATATAGTTTCCATTGTACTCAAAATATATCAGATCATTTATACATATTTAACATTGCAAGTGGGGCAGATAGTGCAGTGGTTGGTGCGTTCAGCTTCAGATCAATAGGTCCAGGGTTCAAACCTGCCAGGGGCTCGAAAACTTTGTCTGCATTAGAGAACTGTTCAACCTGTTGTAAGGTTCAGGTGCGATGCTACACTAAATTTCAAAACAGTACCACCCATGGTTCACTGGTTCCAGCTCCAAAGTTTTAGTGCAATGCATAGCCACAATGGTGTTGCAGGCTTTCTCCCTGCAATAATACTAGCAGCCATGATAAAAGTGAAATACTCTTGAAAGCGGCGTTAAACCCGAATCACCTCACTTTTGCAAGTAATGATATATTGACAATCAGCATTTGGTAGTATAGATATTGTCGATAAGAATGAACTCGACAGGATTTATGACAACATTGCATTGTTATATGACCTTGGGACTTGGACTTGAATTGAAACCGTATTAATTGTATCAGATTTAGCTGAGTCATGAGTTTAGTTTCAATCTAGTCATGCTGTAATGGCACAGTTAAGGACAATGACATCTTTATAAAAAAAAGTTTTAGATTTTTAAAACTTTTTGCATATTTATATAATTGTTTCTGTAGAAAAATATTCCAATTGCTGTAACTGGAATTTGTTTTTTTCAAGTTTGTGATATGATGTTCAGTAATATAAAACTTCTACTTAATAAAATGCTAACAATTGGATCTGTGACTAATCGTCTTACAATGCTATTTATAAAGCGATCAATACCCTCTGTAATAATCAAGTTTCCTAAGCATAATTGGAAAGAATTGTATAAATACTAATCAATTTGAATATTTTCAAGTGAAATGATATACCATAAAACTGAGTGATAATCACATTCAGGAACTTGAGTTTCAACTGGACTTAAAAGGACTTATGGAGGATTCTTATTCTAGCCAAAGTGTCAGATGTTTTATTTATGATAGTAATCATTTACATATGGATATATATCAATAGATATAACTTATATAACTGCAATGGCTGCTGTGGAATAACCTTTGATAATTTATATAACATGACAGTCTATAAGAATTTAATGTTTTAGAGTTTTCGTCACACAAGGCAATATAATTGTTTCCTGCATTATAGAGAATCTCATCCATGTGTCTTAAGATATCAAATACATCAATTCAAGTCGATAAAACTTGAAAATATCTGAGGCTTTTATCAATGATTGTTAATATTTTGATATCAGAAGACATGAGGGTGAGATTGAATTTATTATAAAAATCTCTTTTTATTATTTTTCCATGGAAAATGTTTATCTATGAACACAGCACTGTCATCAGACATCAAAAGATGTCATCATGTTAATGACATCATCACACTGTGATGTCATTAGCTGATGATTTAACACCATTGGATTTCATGTAGTTGACTATGACAGAGCATTGTTCTAAATAAACTGTAAAACATTTTTACCTAGGAGATATCTGCAGTATATGAAACACATTTTTGGATGATAAAGTGTTTTTGATGTATCCTTTAAAAAATCCAGCTTATGTCCAAATAATCTTTTACCCAGGTTATGCCAACATTTTTTTATCCAGCTTATACCAAATATCCTTTACCCATTTTATCACAAATAATATTATTTTATCACAAATAATATTTTACCCAGGCTATCCCAAAAATTCTTTTAAACATGTTTATCCAAAATATTGTTTTTACCTTGGATAGGGGTTAATACACCTTTATGCACAACAGGACAACATTAATGAAAAGTATTGATCTTGACTAAATTGATATAGACAAATGAAGCTTTTGCTCATTCAATGTGGTGTATTGTTTGTGACCTGCATGCAAATGGTTAACTTTTGCCCTGACCTTGACAACAGCTATTTAATATTGCTGAGCACAACCCTCTTGTCCTATATCTGGATGTACTCCATCCATATCTCACCTGGCTGGCATACCTACAATCAAGTGATATAGATAAACAGGTGGGTAATAGTTGTTCATGCTATGAACTTTGAGGTAAATTATTTCAGCGAAGATAATTCTTTATTTGAAATGAATTTGAGTACCAAAGTAATTTGTATTGCATTCGTATCATTGTTATCATGATGCCAAAATTTCAAATATATTGTACAGTAATTTAAGACCAGACAAATACTAAGAGGAATTTTGTTTTGAGGGAAATTTTTGAAAAATCGAAAATGATTTGTAGGAAAAATGGGATTTGATATTTTCATTACATTAGATATGTTGTTTTATCTAAAAGTAGAATAAAATTCAAGAAACTTGAAATATTTATTTATTCATTTATGTAAGTATAAACTTTACTCAGGATTTATAAGCATCGTTGTTCAGGGATTACAAATTATTTTCACTGTAATAGTATTTGAATACACTAAAATTGAGGCATGAAACAGATATAATTTGTATAAATGAAAAATTAAAAAAAAATTGTTCCTTTTTATTTCCTCGTATTCAGTTTCATTCTTATTTATATATTTTGAATTGTTCTTTGAAATGTAAACTGTGCGTAAGATCTCAAAATTTTGATAACCGTCATTAGGCAGGAATAGTAACAAACACAACTGAAGAAATTTGATGATAGTAATGATTTTGTATAACAAATATCTTTGATGAATACACTAATACAGATGCTTTCATTTGTTTTCATTGAATTTCTAGATACAATTTTAAGTTATTATTTTCTATCTAATCATAGGATTTAATTTTTGTGTGAAAGTGTTTAGTCTATCATTTTGGTTGAATGCGTTGATATTAATGATAGGCATGGTGATACATATCTTGTGACAGCTGTTGTGAAATTAACAGCGTTTTCATGTTCTAACAATAATTAGATTCCATCGGCTGCAAGGTATGGCTAACACCTTATATCAATTTAAATTCTTTATATTTTATTATATCTCGGATTTGTTTTAACATTCATTTGAGAGTGAGACTTGGTTTTTCAGAGTTCAAGAATGAATATTTTTTAACAGATTTCTCCATCTAGATTGTGGCGCTGTTGCTAGATGCAAGTCGTCTTATTGGCTGGTTAGTTAGCTAGCAATAAGAGGGTTTTGGCTTGATAGAGAGCAGGGTATTAGAAAGGAGTGAGAGCGGATTCATATACGCTGATTCAGCAGGATGACCTTTTAACATCTATTGTTACGACGTGGCCAGGACTAAAACGCTGGTCTCCATGGTGTGTAGTGGATGCTCTACCAACTAAGCCTTTGTTATTCATTAGTATTTCTATTTCTCAGATGACCTCTTCCCTAACATGATTTTCTAACATAAAAGACAACTTGTTTTAACTGGATGCATTTTTGAAAACCAAGAATAGAACAGTAAAGCGTCACTGACTATTTCTATGGTTCACACTGCTAGATTGGGTTGCATTCTCTTTTACTGGGGAAGTAAATCAGTTGGTAGAGCATCCGAGTTTTCACCTTAGAGGCTGGGGTTTGATTCCCAGTGGTGTCATACAAAGAGATGTTTAATGATGGGAGTTGTTATTTCCTTGCTTGGTGCTCAGCATTATAAAGAGAGAAGAATGTTTGGACCGGCGCTGCACTATGGCTGTGGGGTGCACTTGCAGAATAGGATTTCAGAAGGTTTTCTTAAGACAATAAAGAGGAAACAAAAAATTAGTGACACCATTAGGCTATTAGGTCATTGCAGTTCATTTAGCAACTCTAACACTCTGCTTCTTCCAGAAAATCAATGAGTGTCAGTCGTAATTCATATATTTTCATTACATATAATCTTCCATTTAAAATGTCTTTAAACTTCAATTGATTGTTAAGGCAATTTTAATGTTTGCCAAAGAATTATCTATTCATGTTCAGGGTTGGTGTTCTGTCCAGGTATCTGTCAACCAATCAAAATGCAAGTTCTATTAGATAACTTGTAATTTCTAATACCATTAAATATATTTGAATACCTGGCATGTCCTTGCCAGCTAATATTACCAAAAGTATCAAAGACTTGGTGTCTGTTGGAACAGATCTAGTATTGGATTAAAGTTTGCATCAATATGCAACTACAGGTTCTAAAGTTCACACCTATAGTAATTGATTCAATGAGTTGTAATGTTATTCTTTTGATTTGGTTTGCATTAAATTGTAATTTGCGTTATGATATTTAAAGTTATCAAAAAAGATGAATTCTGATTAATGTTTCATATTATTCAGTCAAACTTCTTTAAGCTTTATTTACAAGAAAAAATGTGGGTAGTTGCGATTTTGATTAATTGCTCTCTTGATTCAGTATCTAACAGGACAATATGTACCTGTACTGCAATACATATTGTACATGTATCTTAGGTCATTTTTGTTTTTTATTCTTATAAAAGCCCAATGACATGCAGTGTATATAGAGAGTTACAGAAAGACTGTCAATATCCACAAGCTCAGAATTGTTGTCATGTAGCGTGGCCACCCTAAGAGCAAACAATAAGGCAAGTCATGGTAGATGCAAAGAAAAAGCATTGCGATGACTAATGCGGCAATAATTCCTATTGCAAGGCTGAAGAGTAGTCTCAGTTGATAGTCAGGGCATATGGGTACCCTTTTATAATGGGGAAACTAATTAAAAGCCAGGTTTGTCATTCTTTCTCAATGTTTGAGAAATGCTTCCAAGATATACACTATTCCTTGGTAATAACTGACTGGTTATTTGATTTTGTTAAGGGATGCATATTTAAAATCATATGCTAATTATGTGGAAATAGTCACTTTTCAGGTCTGAGACAGTCACCTGTATTATAGCACAGGGCTTGGCAACTTTAGATTACATTAGATTACTGTTCTACATGCAGCGCAGTACCACCGATGTTTCACTACTTCATGCCGATGCCTGCAGGTTTCACTGCAATGCATAACGACAATGCACTCTCCCACCACTAATACTAGCAGCCATGATATAAGTGAAATACTCTTGAGAGCGGCATTAAAGTCCAAATCACCTCACCTCATTAGCCAAATTTGCAAGGATGAATCCTTGTTAATTTTTATTCATCAATATGAATTTGAGCAATATTAAATATAACCATTAGATAAAGATTCATGATAATCTACAAAACAATTTGACGTCTTTTAAAAAAGGATTTTAATTCAAATGAGTCATCTTTCTAATTAGACGCTTAAAGACAACAAAACTGACTTCTTTATGCAGAAACATCATCCTTGTGTTGAAAATTAAACTAGAATTCCAAGAAATTCATATTTGCAGGAATTTGATTGTATCTATGAACAGAAAAAAACAATGCTTTTGTTTTTTTTATAACAAATGCTTGATTCTGGGTAAGAGGAAACTTGAACAAACACTTTACTCACCATACAATTTCTCAGGAATTTATTTTTCTGGAATATTAATATCTACAACTTACAGAAGTGTATTTGCTTGAAGTCAACATGATAGAACCCTTGGGAAAAGGGGAGCTGGGTAGCTACAGCATGTGTAATTATATATAGATAGCCTCAACTTGAGCTCTTGTATTGATATAGAACTTCATTGGATAGTGTTAAGCAATGCATGCTTTTAGGTTCTATTGAATTATAATGTATGAACATTAAAATGTTGAAGAATTTCTCCCTGTCATTTAGATACTCTTCAAAATGGCTGCCAACCCCAAATCACATCATATCTTGTCATAATGTGAACAATTTATATTTAGCTTTTGTAAAATAAGTTTGGTAATTTTGAAATACAATAATATTTGTATATAAATATTATATCTAATTATAATTTTAGATTATTGTTTGTTTTTTACCACTTGTTTTGTGACACCCCATCAAAAATTATTAATTGGTATCTAACCTTGCACAACATGGTTTCTAAGCAACTAACGTTGCTATGCCTTTCTTCTCAACCCTCACAAGATTTGAGCTTCTTTTCCACAACGTTTGAATTAAACGTTTTGGGGGTCATGGGTACGATCTGATTTTTTTTCTCCAAAGAATTGACATAAATATCCTTGACCCCTAGGTCAGTGTACATGAAAGGCATTATGTATAACATGAAAAGTATTTACGAAGATAAGAATTTTGTTTTGAACTGACCTTCGGTATTGATACTCTTACCATTTTCAAGCATGAATAGGGTGTAAAATTATTGAATTCATTTAAGCTCTCTCCTTCAAAGAGCCTATTGTGAAGCCAGACAGTTACAAGAGGCTTGATAGCGTCTATAGATATTCATGACTTTTGAATAATTTTTTTATTCAACAAACAGTATAAACTACATAATGTTTGATGTTTCTGTTCACACAAAGATTAGATATTCCAACCAGAAGATATGAGCTTGTTAATGACATTTCCTTTATAACGTTCATAAAGAGTTTTACATCATTACCACATGAAATGAAATCATTGAATTTGCAAGCCGTATAGATAAAATAGATGTTCTTCAAGAAAATACTTGTAACACTCCAAACTGCAAAATAGACTGAATAAGATTGTTAACAAAACTCCTCTTGAGACTTTCATAAAGCATTTCTTAAACTTTTTAATTTTTTGTAAATTTTTAATGATAACATGGAATCAACAAGATCTTGAGACACACATTCCCTTGTTCAGTAAGTAAATATCCTTACAAATTGACATGGATGAAACATGACCTGCTGTCATTACTAAGAAGTAAGAATGTTTGCCTGCGGATTGACTATTATGTCTGTTTATTGCCTGTTATGTCTGTGGGCCTGTTTGCAAATCCCAAAGCTTTCTTCTTACTATTGCCTATTGATCTTGTTTTATGAATTTGAATGATCTGCAAGTTGCCATAATTTTGGCATTTAAGAGATGCATCTTTAGATAGGCAATTTGAACCTAACTCAGGTAATTTTGGTCTCTTATATAAGCTCCACACATATTTTGGAAACATACTCTGTGTCACTTTAAGCCAATTAAAAAAATGCAACATACTCTTTGTCATTTAAAATTGCTTTGCATGTCAATATTCCTACTGGGAGATCTGATCTACAAGAGCTAGTTTAAACATGTGTTGTATTTATATATAGAACACTTTTTGGAAAGATCGGATTCTAGGAACCAGGCACAAGTGTAGTCTGTATATATATAAGAGAGGTTTGTTCACTGCCCCGCACACGCGACTTTCTCTCAGGTAAGAGGGGATCTATACATTTCTGTCGCTGTTAAGATATCTCTGATTTGGATAATGTAATTTGTCCTATTTATTTTTTTAATTTTGTTTTGGCATGGATAGTGTTAAAAAAAAGTAAAAAATTTAATTTTATTTCTTAGACTTTGCAAACGGCATATGTAATTTTTTGCAGGACATAAGCAAATATTGAACTAGAGGATTTTCCTTGTGATAAAATTTCTGTATGTTCTCTTACTTTTCGTTAAAAAATATAAAATTGATGACTTATTGTTATTGTATTTTTTTGTAAAATTATAAATCTGCTTTGTGATTTTAGTTTAATTTGCAAAATAATTTTTGACACATAACCCATTTTCAATTTGTCATTTTGATGTTGCAGTATGGATCCTGTCCCTGTGTCGATTGTTTCAAGTGTGACTGACGACAGTTATGATGCCGTCATTGTCGTCACTGACACTGAGGAGAAACTAAAAGGAGACTTGCAGTGTCTCCAAGCTCCCATCAAGGAGTATGGTGAGGTAAATATCGCTATTACTTCTACTTTTCAAAACAAGCTAGAGATCTGATAATGAGATGAGATATTTCTTAGCCAATGGCTAAGGCAAAACTTCAGTCTCCATCAGTAGCTAATTCAAGCCTTACCGCATTGCAACCTGCAGGTACAAGTAGCAACCTCAAGGATATTTCTGATAGTTCTATTAAGTTCAGGTGAAGTCAGCGTAAGAGCTGGCACAGAAAATTTATTAAATGTAGCAATTAAAGCTTGAATTAGTCTGTGAATGAGAGCTTGTGTAAGATATGCATTGAAGTGGGCAGATCTTTTATAAGTCGATTTTTTTTGTTTAGAAATCATGACATTATTTTTTTGCATTGATGAATTTTGCAGGCAAAGGATGAAAATGAAGTGATACTTTTTGGAAATATTCAGTTTTATTCTCAATTATATGAAATGGAACTCTTGATGAAAGATTATGAAAGTAAAGATTCAAATTTTCTTTTTAACTATATTTTCTGGACTAGGTTTCCAAATATCTTTTTAATCAGAATGTATTTCTTAATTTGTATAGTATATATATGAAGATCAACTTTAAACCCTTATGATTTTAACCTTGTTATGCAAAATACTGAAGGTGTGCAAGAATTATTACTTTTCTTTCAGTTGTACGAAAAGTACAATGAGACTGACGAGGTTGCATTGATTAGAACAAGCTGTGTGCCATCAAAGAAACTGGTAGGTGTGAATGTGTGAGACATATTTTTACTTTATTCCGAGCTTAAGAGCTTGATTGGCACACACAAAACCTAAAGTAATCTACAACTTATATGAGAGGACAATCAGAGCATTCGAGTGTGCAGCACATTTTACATTACTGATAAGTATTCTTTAGTGCATTGTATTAAAGAGGCTGACTTATCGGCTACGGTCTGCCATGTTGCTTTGAGGGAAAATTACATGTAAAAGGCCCTGTACATTTACTGACTTTACAACATTATTACATAAACTATATGTTGTTTGACATCAATGACCATTGTTCCTGAAGCGCCTCAATATCTGCACTTAATTGCAGAATAAAGATTGGGCGGCGCCTTAATCTTTGCTCAAATTTATCTTATAAAAATTGTGTAATTTACCCTAGGAAAAATATAGTTTGGTTCCAAGAACAACATCATAACTAGAAAACATGATTTAATTGTTTGAGGCTACATCTCGCTGAAAGTAAATGACAAAGAAGAAGAAATAATTAATTTTTGAAACTGTGAATTCCTGTCTGGATTTGGACTGTTTTGTTGAATTGGATACATATACATATAAAACTGAACCATATTTAAGTGTACAATGAATATAAAAAATGAGCAGAATTTCAGCAATTAAGCTTCCTAACGAACTTTTCCAGATTTATGCACCCACTGGCAAAATCAACAGAGATTATGATGATGTGCGAAGATTTTCTGAGGCAGCTTTGAAAGGAATGAAAAAGTAGGTTGTAAAAGAACATTTCCTTGAAAATCATGTAAAATTGTTTTTCAACACATAATTTATTTCACAAAAATACTTACTTTAATTGTTGCTCTGCTGAATCAGACATTCTTATTTGTTTTTCATGTGATCTACCATTAGAATCAATTTTAAACATTGCATTTAATTCTGAGAATGATCTGTGTTACTAATTTCCAGAGCACTGAAGTCAGGAAGTAAGCGCCCCCTGTTGGTGTGTCCAGGAGAAAGGAGATTCCCAGAAGCTGTTGCCGTGGCAACTCTTGGCGCTTTACATGCCCTCTATGTTGTATGTACTGCATATTTCTTTGTGTTTATTCTTCAAAAATACAGTGTTACATGTTTTCAATCACTGAATCCAAATATCAAATAAAAAAATTTATATCCAAAATTAAAAACAGACAGTGCACATGTATTTTTGCACAATCTATTATTCAAACCGACAGAATTTCTAATACTTTGTTCAAACTTTTTTAAGCAGATGTTATAAATATCAATAAGATGTAATATCTTTGATTTGAGTGGTTCAGCAGATATGAATAAAAGAGAGAAATTACTACTTCTAAATTATTATATGAAGACCCACAAAACAAAGGATCTATAGCTTTAAAAAATATTATTGATATAATAATAAGCAAAAGAAGTTGGTATTAGCCTAAATAAGAGTTTTTTGACAGCCCCTAGAGGTGTGTGAAGGGTTGCCAGATAAGAAACAGAAAGCAGAGAAACTTGGTGTTTACTCTTCTGATAGTCAAAGGGAGACAACTCAACAGAGCACAGTGTCATCGCCTACCATCAGCGAGGCCATGGAGAAGGGCAGGTCAGTCTGGTTGATATAGAAATAAGTAATATATCAAATAGGTATAATTGTTCTTGAGGGAAAAGTACACATTATACCGAGCAAATCTACTTAACTGGTAATATTTGACTATGAAATACTTATACATTTACAAGTTCATCTCTCACTTGAAAATATGGAATTATTTTAAAGGAGAACACATTTGGGTTACCTGTCTCTTCTCATAAGATATTTACATTTGCAATTCTTTAGGAGTATCTAATGTAGTCATACTACTGTCTTCATTCTACTTTGAATTTAGAAATATATATATTAACAAAAAGGTATATATATATGTAAACAAATTATCTTATCCTCCATCCGTTACGGTGTAGCAAACCAAACTCTGTTTTACAAATTCACCTCCTGTCTTTTGGTTAATCATAAGTGAATCTCAACCTCTGAGAGTATTCCAAGGACAAATGTTTCTTCCATCTTGGAATTACTGTCTGTTAAATATAATTTACTCTACCCTACTAAAGGTGACATATATGATCAAATACAAATCAACAAATATTCAGATTTAGGGAAAACTTTTAATCATGTTTCAGAATCGTGGCAAGAGATATCGGGGGGTCGGACCCAGAAAGAATGGCTCCGCCCAGGGTTGAGGACTATGTCCGGAAAACGTTCCAAGGGACTTGCATCAAGGTGATTTCTCTAAATAATGTTAAAACTGTTCTCACAAAGACTATGCCTTAAGAACTACTTATTTACTTTATGCTTAAGAAAGTCACTCTTAATTACATGTAAGACTTCCCCAATGTAGGTGGAGGTTGAGTCTGACAGAGCCCAACTGGAGAAAGACTATCCTTGTCTTGCTGCTGTGGACCGGGCGTGTCGACGTAAGTATGGGACCAATTTTAAGCTTTAACTTAGAACACAACTATTTAACTTTAAGTAACTGCTCATGGTCATGCTTTATCCAACTTATGAACCAACAAACACAAAATATGAATTTCTTAATAGCTAAAACGTAAAATGCTTCAAGTATTTTTTTGCATGTCCAGTTGTATAAGTTACCTCTTAGTCCAGGTATGAATACATATTGTCAATTGATTGTGATTTTTCTAGTTGTGGACAGACACAAGGCTAGAGTTATCTACCTTGAGTACAACGGAGAAGGCAAGATTGAGAGAACCCTTTACCTGGTCGGAAAGGTGAGAAGAGATAAAAACTCTCTAGTCTCTCTCAATATAAAATGTAATTACTTTTAGAAGAATTTAAAGATACATACACATTTGATGAGTCTGATAACTATTTTCTTTTAGGGTGTCACATATGATACTGGCGGTGCGGACATCAAGGCTGGTGGAAATATGGCCTGTATGCACCGAGACAAGTGTGGGGCTGCTGCTGTGGCAGGTTTCTTCAAGGTGGGAATCAGAGAGAGATTATTCAGTAAATGAACCACAGGACCTTACATGAGATCACACAATTTTGGTATAGGTGGGAGTAATAGTTTCAAGACAAGTGTGGGGCTGTTGCTGTGGCAAGTTTCTTCAAGGTGGGAGAACCCAGCAAGTCTATTTTCCTCTGTATATGTAACCAAGTTTGCTTAATTCATACATGTTCAACATGCTCTTTAACTAGGATCTAGTTTCAGTTAGACAAGCAATTGGGTTATGGTAATGTCCCTTTTCAGAGTCACAAAGCGATTTGCAAGGGTGAAACAAGCAATTCCTATTTATCATTCTTGCCATGTTCATGATTTTGTAGATTCTGTCGCTGTTGAAACCGAAGGGGATCCGAGTCCGTGGTGTGCTGGGCATGGTGCGGAACAGTGTGGGATCAGGTTCGAATCCATTTATTAATTTTCCAAAATTATTATATTAATTAGAATTCGCAATAGGTGACAAGAACAGCATATACTCAAAATTGTCCTTTGACAATGAGAAAACAGATAGTCATCCAGAAATATTTTCTTTATTTTCTAAAGAATGCTACGTAGCCGACGAGATCATCACATCGCGGGCTGGGGTTCGTGTCCGTGTAGGAAACACTGACGCAGAGGGGAGGATGGTGATGACTGACCTTTTGTGCAAGTTCAAGGAGGAGGTAACTCTTGTTTTTTCTGATTCAAACTCCTCACAGTGTTGTGTCTCAAGCATTTATCCACATTGCATCAGTGACATCTATTGTGCAGGAGTCTGTGATCGTTTGCTTAATTTTACTGAAAAAATTATTTCATTTATTTTCATTTTATTGAAAAATTAGACCCCCAAAAAGAAGATCACTAACTCTTGACAACATCATGAAACATTTTTTTATTGTTGTTGATTTTGAAACCTCAGTAATAAACAGAATTTAGATATTTGTGCACATGACTTTATTTACAACACTTGATAAATACTAATGTTTAGGCACTTGTGTCCTAAACACAGTATGTCTTGGAAACTCATATAATATCCTACACGTCCTGCAGGCCAGCCAACCTGGAGTGGTCAACCCTCAACTCATCACTATCGCCACGTTGACTGGTCACGCCAAGAGAACCGTAGGGGACGCTTACTCTGTGAGTATCCTTCATTGCTTAATCATTGGGAGATAATCCATCCTGAGTAGCTAGTTCACAAGAATCATGTCTTGTTGATAATCATAATATGGATATGACCATTTGCTGAAGAAAATGTATCCAGAAAATAGTACATTATCTTTTGTGATTTTAGCCTAATTAACACAGCATAGCAACATTGTCATTTTGTAACTTCTGATTCGTGTATAGATAATCCTGGACAATGGACCGGCCAGAGAAGTGGACACAGCCCATGGCATACAGAAAGCTGGGGACACGTTCGGAGATCCACTGGAGGTGTCTACAATCAGGAGAGAGGTTAGTTACCTGGGACCTGGTCGTATTGGGGTGACAGAGCAAAGTGTGACCATGCAGTCTAACTAGATATTTTCTTGTATATCTTGTATCAGGAGAGAGGTGGTTTAGCTTCGTACCTGGTATAATTTGGATGATAAATGATGTCTCATGCAGTTTACTACATATTTATGGATATTTGTGAGATACATTACAGATGTATTTGCAAGAAGTTGTTAAACAGGGGACCAGGTACATTGTAAGATAAAGTGAAAGGTGTCTAGCTTAATCAGATATCATCTTAAACTGAAGACACGTTGTTGAAACTGATCAGATTCTACCAGCAGGATAAAAGAGGATAAACTGCCTAGATTAGAATGATAAAGCATTGCTTACAGGTTTACTAGATACTTCTTAAGCTTTGGACATTAAGAAAATATCCTTAATTCATCTTACAATCATGAGCAGTGAAGGTAAACTGGGATGATGTCAGATGTCTTATGAAATGGTTTGTATCATCCATATGGAGTTGATAAGAGATAACAATTGTTCTGAAGAAAAAAAAATGCAAAAATTTAGAGACTTAGGCAAAGGTTAGGATGTGTCAACGATAATGTCATTGGTCCTGAGATTTGGGAGTCAAATGTAGTCTGAACAATTCCTCAAGTGTTTATGGGTCATATATTAAGAAAAACAATCTCATATGAAAGAAAAAGTAAGTTAAACCATATTTATGTACTACATTTTATTTTATTTCATTTGAATTGAAAAACAATGTTTATTTTAAAGATTCATTGACATGTGTATGATAGAATCGCTGAAAGAATGAATAGAAAGTTGTGCATACAGTTGAATATCTTGAATAGTGCAGGTTAATTGATGATTCTCTTGAGGTTTAGAGGTCACAAAAAATGTGAGGGGAAAAACTGGATTATAGACAAAGAAAAATAATGATAGCTTAAGTAATACAATATATTAAAGTCATAGTCTCATTTTTGTAAGGCAACTAAAATGAACTAATTATTCTTCACGAACAAAATCTGATCACTAACACAAATATTTCCTGTCGCGTTTGCAAAGATTTTCATTGTTATGTCCGTTTTACAGTTTTTGATGAAGTAGCTTATTGGCGTAAGCCGTTTCAGACCGATGAGGTACCGAATCAAGTGCAATCCCATCGCTAGTGCGAAACACCGGAAATCTAGTAATTGCAGCGCCGATACTTATGACAGACGCATTCTTCATTGAGTTTACCACCTTTTTGTTATTTCAGTATTTGAAAAAGGGTAAGCTATTAGCTATTTAAATTGGATATTCAGCTAGGAAATTTTATGTGTTCTTCGTCACAGCCTTAGCGAAATGACGTGGTAAGGACTAACGCTCGCCAAACACGTGATATTAGGGTAGGGTAGGGTAGTTTGAACTTAATTATTGAGGGCTAGAATGCCTGCAGAGATAGATTTCTGTGAGAGGTGAACTATTTGTCCGGCATGGATTACAATTTGCCTTGCAAAAATGAGACAATGACTTTAACTTGATGGAAGTACAACAATGACATGAACATGATATTAGATGTTCACTATCTGTAACATTGACCTGCTCCTAGGACTACGAGATCCACGCTGGCAAGTCTGAGTACGAGGACACTTTCCAGTGTCAGATCGGGGTGACTGCACCCCAGGTCAGTCGAGGTCACCAGTCTCCGGCAGCGTTTATGATGATGGCCTCCGGACTAGACAAGGTATGGAGGGGTGTTGTGGGTGGTTGTAGAATGTTGATATGGTGATGATGATGCCATTTCTGATGATGATGATAGTGACTATAGCTTGACGAAAATTATACAATGTATGAAATAAGGCCCTTCCATTAAAGTGACATTGTGTATGTTTGATGATTTTTTTCTGTTGCTGAAATAAGAGCCAAAATACTATAAGTGCTAAGTTAAGTTCCAATCGCCCCACTGAAGTCGCATATTTATTGCTAAAATGGCCAAACTAACATATATACTTGTTTTCAAAGATTCATGAAAAAACGCCATATAAATGTCAGGAAGTCTAGATTATGCTTGCAATTTACATATATATTAGCTAAATGACCTACTAAACACTACCAATCAATATTTGTCTTTGTGTCTTCTGTAAATCAGTTTCAAAAATTACCTTTGAATCATTGACGCCCGCCATTGATCGGTTTTCAATCACAAATCACGACTTCAACCTGTTTATTGTCACTATAAAGAACTTTCAAGCACTTAGCTGCTAATTTTCAGAACAAACCAGGTCTTCTTGATAATATAAAACTATTTATGAAGTTTGACATATTTGACTCCAACAACATACTCTGTGGCCCTTTAAGATATATGAAATGCCACTTAATAGCTGACTGCTTTTCAGGATCAATTCATACACTGAATCATGAATAATTTTATGGGGATGATGTTGATATTGATAATGACATAGATGATGATGATGATGATGATGATGACGACGATGATGATGATGATGATGATGATGATGATAGAGATGATGATAGTGATGTTAATAATGATAATGATAGAGATGATGATAGTGATGTTAATAATGATAATGATAGAGATGATGATAGTGATGTTAATAATGATAATGATAGAGATGATGATGATGAAGATGATGATGATAATGATAGTGATTATGATAGTGATGTTAATAATGATAATGATAGAGATGAAGATAGTGATTCTTATGATTTTAATGATGATATTAAATGATAGTGATGTTGATAGTGATGCTTATAAGGATTTTGATTAGGATGATGATGATAATTATAGTGATAGTGATGATAGTGATGATGATAATGATTTTGATGATATTGATAATTATGAATTGGTGATGATGATAATGATAGTGATGATGATGATGATGATATGATGATGATGATGATGATGATGATGATGATGATGATGATAAATGAATAAAAATGTATACCATCAATTTTCAGTTTGGAATTGACTCTGAGACACCTTTGAAGTATTCTCACATCGACATCGCTGGTTCCAGTGGTCCCTACCCAGGCGTCCCCACAGCAGCCCCCATTGTGGCCCTGGCTGCTTACTATACCCTCAATCAGTAGGGTAGTGGAGCCACCTTTCCACAGTTTACTGTGATAGATTACCTTTTCTTTTGAAAGATGCATCTTTAAAGAAGTTTCCCTTGTTTGACTATGCATATCGAGTGTTAAGAGTTCTATCGTGTAAGTTGCTATTCGTTAGAAGTGTAGAACTAGCACAGTGATCTACAATGACATCGCATTGATAGAAGTGTAGAACTAGCACAGTGATCTACAATGACATCGCATTGATAGAAGTGTAGAACTAGCACAGTGATCTACAATGACATCGCATTGTGAGAATCTGATCTGATATATAGTATTCTGGTAGTCTGACCTCAGTGGGATATATGACTCTTCACACCTTTTGTCAAGATTGAAAATGACTTAGAATTGTTTATGGGGGAAGAGCAACTGGATCAAATTAAATTAACCAGGAACCGCAGAATGTCATACTCTTAATTGATTAATTTTGGTGATACTTTTGTAGGTAGAGTTTTTTATCGTGAATATTCTCATATTTTACTAATTGTTGATTTGAATAAAACAGAGTACGTCAGACCTTCCTGTTTTTTCCCCCCTGGCCTAACACTTGCACCTTTTTGGTAACAGTAAATGCAAATGTACAATGACCATTGCCTATCTTCTGATCAGAAATTATCTCGCGCTGTAAGTTGGTATTATATGCTAAGTTTGTCTTAAAGCGATGTTTATTATTTTGACATTACAAAAGAAAAAAGAAAATGCAATTTTATTGTTCAAATAATTTTCTCATAAATGTTGACTCACCTTTATTGATATGACACTTGAAAAAGAATCAAACTTCAAAAGAAGTTTTCCTATAAGAGATGGAATATGAAAGAATGATTTTTACTTTTGAATGTGATTTTACCATTTTGCTATTGTCAAATGTTTAATAGTTCAATAAGTTCATTCATTTTCCATACTTTGATTAAACTGTTAAAAAAGCATGTTTTTGTTTTATTTAAAAATTGTACCAAAACAAACAAACAAATATCTACGATGAAAGTGTCAAGGAAGATAGAGGTAGTCCAATAAATTAAATCTTAAGTTTGGGAAACATTGAAAAAGTATTTAAAAGTTACTTATCATTAATTCTCTTTAAAAAGAAAACACATCACCACTTAATTTGAAAGGAAGTTTCGTGGTTGAATTCTTTTTTTGACAATTTCAATACTGAGATATTAGAGCCCTGTCAAGGCCAATAGCCAAGTGGTGAGCACGTTTGGCTTTGGATGAAGAGGTCCTGGGTTCGGGTGCTGCAGTAGAGAAATTTCTACATGCAGTAACCTTTGGGTGCAATGCTATCCTGAATATCACATGAGTGATTGAGTTGGGGTTTAACGCCGCTTTCAAGATTATTGCACTTTTATCGCGGCTGCTAGTATTATTGCAGGGAGAAAGCCCGCAACACCATTGTGGCCATATGCATTGCGGTGAAACCTGCGAGCATCAGTTGGAAATGACGAACCATGGGTGGAAACTCACTGTAGCATTGCACCCAAACCCAAACCTGCGTGTAGAACAGTTCTCTACTGCAGACAAAGTTGCCGAGCCCCTGGCGGGATTCGAACCACGGATGTCTTGATCCGAAGCCGAACGCGCTAACCACTGCGCTATCCCACCCCCAAAATAACACGTGAACTGAATGCCCACAGGTTACACTGCAATGCATAGCCACAATAGTTTTGATGGCATTCTTCTTGCAATATTACTAGCAGTCATGATATATGTGAAACACTCTAGAAAGCCTCATTTAACCTGAAATCACCTCACCTATGAGAGCCTTGAAGTAAGTTTACACTTTAATCTATTTGTTATCTCTTCTAATGAGCAAAATAGTACTTAGCGAGTAAATCATGTGTACCTTGACTAGCAGGTTATCATTGTTATCACATCTTACTGCACCTTATAAAGTTATTGTTCATTATCTTAGACTTCAACCTTAGATGATTCCTGGGTCTGATGAGCTACAGAGCCAAGGTTGTTTTTTTTCGAAAAACATAATGAAAAATTGTACAAAATAATCAATGATATGACTGAACAGCAGTGCCTTAATTTTTAATTGCAAGGCATTTCACATTTTGTTTCACAAAAAAATATTTGATGAATGCTTTTCTTTGAAAATGTAAGTAAATTAAATGTTTCAAATGGATTTCATTGGCTAGGAACACTTTGCAAGTTGGGGGCGGGGGAGATTATAAGAGGTGTTGGGGGGGGGGGGGGGGGGGGTGGTTTGAGGCTTACATATGTGTCATCATCTCACTTTTTGTCCCGCTGTCCCCAAAAGTATAAAAACTTGTAAACTAATTCGAAAGCCAAATGGAGAATTATACAACTTAAAATTGCTGTTTATACAACCTTATGAGGTACAGAGCCAATTTTAATAACATATAATTTTTTTTGTAAATGGACTTCTTCTCTTGCGGTGTTATTAGTGACTTAAGATAAATTGTTACATAAGGTCCCCAGACAACAAAACTCATCATTATCCTTCAATATAAGGGGCAGTAACAAGTTTTTTTGAAAATGTTTTTTTAATTCTAATTAAACAAATCAATATCAGTTAATGCAATGTGTGTTATCATCAAAGGGTCAAACATCATCTTATCAACCCGTTATCCTGTTATCCCTAGTTTATCAAGTATCAAACAAAAACCATTGGTATTCATTCAATACAAAATTCTACACCATATCCTACCAACAGATACTCGACTTTACAAAATTGGATATTTGAAGTCTGACCTATGTGATTTCTGTTCAAGACATCCTGATACTATCCAACATTTATTCTGGGAATGTGATTTTGTGAGACCACTGTGGACAAAACTGGAAGATTGGCTAAAAGAGAGAGCGCAATTCGAAATACATTTTGATAAACAAAAGATTCTTATTGGCTTCCCAGACAGAAACAACGACCCGTTAACCTTATTATTCTGATCTTCAAAAAAACAATTTTCGATCTTAAACTCAAAAGGCCGCCAACCTTCCAAACACTAATTTCTAAAGTCCACAATTATTATAATGTTACTAAATATGCAGCTGAAATGTCTAACGAAATCGATATGTTCTTTAAATTCTTGTCATCCTGTCATTTTTTATTCATATGAATGTAATGTGTGATTGATACCTACATGTATTTATATGACATGTACAAGAAGAATTGTTGAAATACAGAAATCTAAACATTGTCGTTCAATTTTTCAAGTTTTGAAGATTGCATTTACATTGAAATAAGAATTTTACAGTTGACAAAGCTGATGTATGATATGTTATGAAAATATAACTGTATAGGCCTGAAATATAAGTAAAGCAATTAATCAGCACGTTAGTTTCGAGCCATTAAGAAGCAACGTCTATTTTATTATATTTATGATATTCTCAGAAACGTTAACAAAACATTTCGACTAATGTAAGTTAACTAAGCAGTGAATGACATTTACCGTTATTAATTTTTTGCAAAATGAAAATTTAATTTTCTATTTCACCGAGTTATTCTAATTATGAAAATACAAAAATACATTTCGTTACTAATTCTCACATATTCAGGAGTATCAAAGAATGAATTTTAAAAAGGAATGTGATGATTTTTGTCATTTATTTCTTCTTACTAATTAACATTAAAAGCTATTCATATGATAACTTTGAATTTTATATGCAAATTTACAACTATATCTATAGAACTCAAAAGATAATTCAAGTATAGATTTTATCATGCACAATAAATGTTTTCTTGCTGCGTAGGGCTTACATGTATAATTTGTTATTTTAGTTAAGGGCATTGTAATATTTCACATATATTTTTGGGGGTATTTCAATTTACATTATCAATTGAATATCCTAACAAGATGCAACATTAAAAGTTGTGTAGACCAAATCAACTGAAATGGCGAACAATATTTTTCATTGCCTACCAGTTGTATTGGATGCGCTTTAGTTATTTTTCCATGCTCGAACGACTGACGAAATGTCACTATGTTGTTCATATTATTGAAGCTATGGTGAATACGATTAACTTCATGATTGATTTTATAGCCGATACCGAATCGAGACACATCCTTGCATAAGTTTGTGTCCTTCCTTAGGCTTCTTCCTTATACTTACCTACATCTATCATTTTGATATTGCGACGCAATAAAACGCCTACCTGGCTTATTGAAAACAATTCTTTTTTAAGTAATCACGTTTCTTGTGTATCGACAATATATATATATTATAATTTTGAAATCACTTATATCCGATTCCCAGCATTATATCTTTTTTCCCATTACTGAAAACACAACTTTTCCTATAGGTTTATATCTCGTATTTCTATAAATGACTTTTCTATAGAAATAAATGTTTTTAAGATCTCAATTTTATAATATAAATCACAATAAACTTTGTATGATATTTCCTTTTTAAATATTTGTGAGCTTTGAAAGATTTTAGGCCTCCAATAAGGACGCTTGAAATTTTTTCATTTTTTCTTTTCTTTCTCATGGATCGTAATATTTGTTTGTGATTGAATTTGAAATTAATGGTTTACGCTCACCTACTCCCGAATACCTGTTGATATTATTAATAGCGATTCATTGACATTTGCGCCTATAAAATTGACGAGGATATATGGCAGGCACTCATATTTCTCAGAGTTTGAATTACTGGATATTCTGAAACTGAAAACCAGAAGACAGAATTGAATTTGTATGTTTGTCTTTACCTATTTTGGTTTTATCGGTTGAAAAATAAATTGAAAAAATTGTAAATGATTCATTTGCATGTCCCTTCCTTAATTTGTGCGTAATAGTTTAAATAGTCTTATAATTAGCCTGTCTTTGTTCTTTTTCCTTAAGTTTGAAATCGTTTCCTTTTTTTACTTAAAATTTCAAAGGGGCAGTAGATTTATAGGTAAACAAAAGCATCTCACGAACATGAAAATTAATGTAACCAAATTTTTTAAAAATCTGTTGTAATCAACAGAAGCAGTTCTCAAACGACGGTCACAGGTGAGGTTAAGATACATGATTCCATTTCCCAACCTTAAATGATTCAACAGGGTTCACACTAAAATGGCCGCCAGCAGCTTTCGCTTGATACTAAATCCTTCTATGAACACAGCCAGACATTTTAGTTGTGTAGTGAGGTTTCATACTTTAAAGGTAATACATTTAGCATGAACATAAACATAGGCTTTATGCAACGAGTCGGATGTCACCCTTGACGGAGGGTTGTAACAAATTTATCTTACCCGATGTTTTAGTTCAATTCAACAAACATCAAACCAAAAAATAAGAAAACGTTTTCGATGAGTACAAAGAAAACTGGGCCAGCGCAAGGTCAGATGTTTTAACGGTATGAAGTCATGAAAAAAATCAGAACTCAAAGGAAATAGGTAAGATGAAATAAGATAAGACTTTATTAACTCTAAGGAGATTTTGGTTTTCAAAACATGCATCGTTAAGAGTGTCAGGGCCGACTGCCTAACCCATAAACAGATCATTAACTTTCCTCACAACAGGTCGTGTAGGACACATAAGGAAAACAGTTCGAATAAATGTCAACAGAATGTTATGTGTAATGTTCAAGATCGCCTCTGGCCCGTCGAAGAATCACTGTAACAGGCATATTTAACACCAAATCTAAACTCAGTAACGTCACAATTCAGTTATAATTTGTTTTGCCATTTGCGTATTTTGCAATTACTTTGTAAAAACAGGTTCGTACAGTATGCTGAAATGTAACCTTGATGTATTCCATGCGTTATGCATTTAAAAAATGACAGTCCTATCGGGGTATTCTTTATTGAAACGAAAGTCAAGGGAACATTCCTGTTTATTGATATATATATATTAGTAGTACATGATTATAACCAAAATCAATTGAAACATGTTACTGAGGGTAACAATTTGCTTGATTACAATTTAGATTAATATGAGCGCACACTCGGTAAACAAAACCCATAACAATGAGAAGTGACGCCATTCATCGGTGTTACTTGCATGCAAAGTCTTGCTATGGCATTACTAGGCATTGTTGATCTAGTCTTATCATAAATCATTAATACATGTGTGAATATTCTATCATTACAAAAAAACAAAATGTATTGTTATAATGTTTTTAAACAAATAAAAGTACAGTGCATTTTGTTTTGTCATTCCCCGAAAAAGCAACATAGTGGATCGAATGCCATTAGGACGGACTCCAACGCTCAAGTCACCGGCTCACTCTGCACACTTTTTGCGTTGAACGCTTTTCTCATAGCAGAATAAATCATGTATAACTCCGCTCAAGATGGTGTTATCAGTTTTATCCAGGGTCTCGTGGACCAATTTATATTCTTATATGAGGATAAATCTATTGAAAGACCTGATTTTTCATTTGTTGATATGATATAAGTAGATAATATGTAATTGATAACGATCCATACGAAAGTGTTACTTTAAGGTTAAACCAATTCTGAAGAAAATAATTACCAAGATTATCATTTTGATAAAATTTATATTCTTGTTATCGAAAATGGTTTATTTAAACAACAATGTTCGTTTTTTAACGCGAATTTCCATTGCAAGTGACATCGACATCAAACTGGAGATACAAAAACAAGAAAGAAAGTCAGTATTTGGCGCAACCCCCAGGAACACGTAAACGTTTAATCATTGAATGAAAAGACTTCGAAGCTGTCTAAGAGGCCTTTAATTCCATTCCGTTATGGTAATGCATTTGTCAGAAGACTTCTTACTATACACGGAATCCCCTTTTTCGTTTAGCCTTATATGCAGAACGTAGACAGAAATTTAGAGAAAAATTTATGATGCAATGCCGACTACAAGGTGTTTATATCGCTATCTGTAGTTTTGTTAGTACTGTAATTCAACAGTGAATCTATTGTATGAAAGCATATATGTTGGTATATCAGCCGTCAATACCATAGATGTACACGAAGCATTTGCAGGTGAAAAATGTCTGTTTTAAAAATCGCCAGTAAAAAGGATGACACCGGTATCCCCTGTCCCAACCAGATGGACAGGAGTATTCCCATCCCACATACTTCCCTCTCAGATTTCCTGATAGGCAATAGTAGAGTAATATCCTCCGAATTTTCATTTCTCACAAAGCATTTTCGTGCCTGAACTAAAACAAAAGTTCAATTTAGTTTAATACTTAAAATACTCAAACAAACATGTCAACATGCATTAAAATGGTTTTACGTCAACATGAAGTGTTTTCCATCACAAAATCAAACAAAAATGATTTCCAAACATTTGTTTTTCCATTTCGTGTTGCAAAAAAAACTAGAAAATATTAGCTTTATGACACAGCCTTTTAACAAAGGCAATGGTCGATGTCTTCCTTTCCGTACCCTCTTGTATAATTATTTGCATTGGGGGCGGCCGTGTCTTGCAAACTATACAAACAAAGAGCAGACTTACGGAATCTCAAACAAATGCCTGTCGATATCCCGTTTTTTTTTCTTTTTAAAATATCCGAGGACATTCTCACTTTTTTCAACGAGAGTTGACATATTTGACGTAGGAAGATGATTATTCTATTTGTCAGTCAAAACACAGATACACGTAAATAAACTCCAACTAGCAGTAGCAACCACAATCAGCGATGACATACCAATGTGTAGCCTTCAGTTTCGTAACACTATCGCCTCGTGACGTCACCGGTTTCTTTACGTCAGTACGTTGTTCTATCTCCACATTTGGGCACGATGTAGTTAAAATGTTCTTTGAAAAGTTTAATCCTTTCTCAAAACAATTGTATAGCTTGGGAAGTTTATGTGTTTTTTTGTTATTTTAAAAGTTTAGTTGTGTGTGTCGTTTACCATTCGTACAAGTCAAATCGCGCAAGAGACATGTACATGGAACAATTCGGAACTAAGGGCCGAATACAAGGCTTTTATTTCCATCCACACGTTTATTTGCATAAGCATATTTTAAAATAGATATAGAAAAACCTGGTAATTTCATGCTCTATAAACAACAAAAATATATAAACACTTACTGAAATGTCATGTGTAAAAACATAACAATTAAAAAAATCCTTAGAAAAACCACAAATTTGTGAAAAAAATGTGATACAGGAATGGACCGAAATCGCTGTTCATTGTCAACGTCAAATTGGGAAACGTTAAATGAAAGCCAACGTCATATAAATCACCATTTTGAAGATTCACGATCCTCCATATTGTACTATTGTTTACCGCACTGAAGTCCAAATGTAACTACTGGAAATGAAGACCCTGTCCCATCGGCCATCGTTCTGCCACTTTTCTTTTTAGGGGGATGACATCACGAGTGAGAAAAGCCTTACTACGGCATTATAAGGCATTGTGGTTTGGTCTTATCTTAAAAAAATTTAGATTAGATTTCTACCCTCATATATATAGTTTATTTTTATAATGTTGTAAATTAGTAAGAGTAGATCACCTTTTGAATTCTACGTCACTTCCCTCGAGATCAGATCAAATATGGCGGATCGGATGCCTTTAGGTCAGGCTCTTTAATTGCATGATTGACAGCCAATAAATCCGTTATTGATCTTCCTTTAAGGACTTTTTCTTAATTTGATTATATCGTTATTTAAACTTATTCAAATTGAACAACATATCACTTGGAACTTTACTATCTTTGCCTTTTTAATGGAATTAACCCGTTGAAATCTTATTTGCATGAATTTGTCACAGGAGAATTTAATATTTTCAGTTGTGATTTTGTGACAACAGTTATAAAAGTATACGGTAATTTAATGTTACCTTTGTTATTTATAAACGATAATTCCATTGTTCATGTAATTCCGTTAAGACATGGATACACTCGAGTCTTTTCATATAACATTGAATAGATATGTTCAAACAAAACTTGATATGATATTAGAAGGTGAAAAACATCAAACGAAAGATAGAAGTTATTTTATGAAGTAGTGTTCCATTTCACAAAGTTTAGAGGGCTATACGTTGAAGTAAATTTTTAAGAGAAACGGAAAGTTTAGCCAGGGAACATTAGGTTGGCATTAATACAGTTATGAGTATATCAAGAAACATCTTATTCAGAGGGCGCCACGTGACCGTCGACAGAAAAGCGAGTTGATTTAGATATCAGAATGATTACCAAGGTTGGAAAAAAACGTTTCTTTTCGGGGTTCTTGGACTTTAAAGTCTTTCGACCGTAGAAAAACTAGGAAGTCGTATTTTCCTCTTTAAAAAGGATATGACACGAATGTCTGAATTTCAGTATTTCCTGAGCGCAAGCGAGAGATTTACCCATATTGAGGTAGGAGTGTTGTTTTATCACAAGGTCAAACATTGTTAAGTATGAATAAGGAAATTGTCTGTCAAAAAATGCTCACATAGTTCGGAAGAGCGTATAGTTTCTACTAGATGAGTTGTTTTCTATATTGTATGAGGAAAACTGTCACATTTCATGGATATTTCACATGAAACTTATTTTTAGTATCGCGTATAGCAACCGTTCTTTTGTGTTGCAACCCAATTTCATCTTGCAGATCTACCTTTACGCAATAGTGAATTTTCAATTATTCTACAGTCGTCTTTCTTGCCAATTGCTTTGCCGAATAATTTGACAGAAAAATCAAAGCCATTCAACATGATCTGCAAAACACATCAAGTTTTGCATCAACTTCCAATTCCTCTACAAACTTCAGACCTTTCACCCAATGATAATATGAGAAGATAATAAGATCATCTAAGAAAACCACTTGTTCCCTTGATGCTATTCCCATCATATGTTTATGGATTACATATCCTTCCATTACCGATTTGTTGAATTCAAGTCTGTCTACAGGCGTTTTCCCGGATAATTGTTACGCCTCTTCTCAAGACATCTTGTTAAGATCCTGACAGTCTAAAAAGCTAAGGCATGTGTCAACCGTTTCATTTATTTCAAAATTAACCGAAAAAGCAGTGAATAAACGACTTAACGATCATCTCAAAGACTTATGGATGATTTCAAATCTGCCTATCGTGATAATTACAGTACAGAAGCTACTTTGCTGCGAGTCGTGATTAACCGAGGAGATGAGTTCATGATGAATATTGTTATTTCAGCAGCATTTGACACAGTGGAGCACTGACTGTTACTCACAAAACTTCAACTGGAGATGGGAATGACAAATGTTGCACTTGACAGGATTGAGTCCTATCTGAGAAATAGATCTCAAACCGTGATTATTCATCGGGCTGAACTAAACGCTATTAACTATCATGTAGAGTATACCAAGGATCCGTCCTCGGCCCTGTGTTATTAATGCTTTATAACACTAGTCTTGGTATAGTGATAAAGGAAATAACATTGATCATCAGGCGTATGCTGATGACAGTCAACTGATAGACAGCTTCAAGCAAGAAGAAGTGCTAGAGGCCCTGCAACCAACTGACTGCACTTCTGATATCAAGCCACGGATGTCTTTAGATATATAGAGGCTAAATAATGAAGAAACTGAGGCGTTGTTAATAGGCACGAAACGTTATGTATGTGAAATTACAGTAAGCTCTGTTGAAATTGAAAGCACTGCAATTCCTCTCGCTAACCAAGCAAAAACCTTGGGCGTTATCTTTGATTCTGAGGAGACAATGGGACCACTGATAGACAATTTGTGAGACTTGTTATTGCCATCTACGTTATATCAGTCTAATACGTCATCTGATAACAAAGGAAACTGTTAAAACACCAGTGTAAATGGTTGTTCATTCTATACTTGATTATAGTAACAGTCTGTTCATAGGAATCTGTAATTGTTTTTGTTGTCATCATCATCATTTTGAAAAAAAACAAGTTAAGCCTTAAATATTGAATGTGAGTTTTGTCATGAGTTATATGAAGTTGATTAAACAACTTTATGAATTGAGATGGAAATCTTTTTTGTTTGCAATCAAAGTTACTTGTGCGGTCGGTAACGCTGTTCCCAACTGAGAATTAAACTGTTACATTCAGGTTGAATTGTCCCTGTCCCTGTAACCAATGGGAAGACAGATACATTCAGGTTGAATTGTCCCTGTCCCTGTAACCAATGGGAAGACTGTTACATTCAGGTTGAATTGTCCCTGTCCCTGTAACCAATGGGAAGACTGTTACATTCAGGTTGAATTGTCCCTGTCCCTGTAACCAATGGGAAGACTGTTACATTCAGGTTGAATTGTCCCTGTAACCAATGGGAAGACTGAAACATTCAGGTTGAATTGTCTCTGTAACCAATGGGAAGACTGTTACATTCAGGTTGAATTGTCCCTGTAACCAATGGGAAGACTGTTACATTCAGGTTGAATTGTCCCTGTAACCAATGGGAAGACTGTTACATTCAGGTTGAATTGTCCCTGTAACCAATGGGAAGACTGTTACATTCAGGTTGAATTGTCCCTGTAACCAATGGGAAGACTGTTACATTCAGGTTGAATTGTCCCTGTAACCAATGGGAAGACTGTTACATTCAGGTTGAATTGTCCCTGTAACCAATGGGAAGACTGTTACATTCAGGTTGAATTGTCCCTGTAACCAATGGGAAGACTGTTACATTCAGGTTGAATTGTCCCTGTAACCAATGGGAAGACTGTTACATTCAGGTTGAATTGTCCCTGTAACCAATGGGAAGACTGAAATATTCAGGTTGAATTGTCCCTGTAACCAATGGGAAGACTGAAACATTCAGGTTGAATTGTCCCTGTAACCAATGGGAAAACTGACACATTCAGGTTAAATTGTCCCTGTAACCAATGGGAAGACTGTTACATTCAGGTTGAATTGTCCCTGTAACCAATGGGAAGACTGTTACATTCAGGTTGAATTGTCCCTGTAACCAATGGGAAGACTGTTACATTCAGGTTGAATTGTCCCTGTAACCAATGGGAAGACTGTTACATTCAGGTTGAATTGTCCCTGTAACCAATGGGAAGACTGACACATTCAGGTTAAATTGTCCCTGTAACCAATGGGAAGACTGAAACATTCAGGTTGAATTGTCCCTGTAACCAATGGGAAGACTGACACATTCAGGTTGAATTGTCCCTGTAACCAATGGGAAGACTGTTACATTCAGGTTGAATTGTCCCTGT
Organism: Phorcus lineatus; assembly: GCA_921293015.1. Lineage (NCBI taxonomy): Eukaryota > Metazoa > Mollusca > Gastropoda > Trochida > Trochidae > Phorcus > Phorcus lineatus. The sequence continues at coordinate 22,990,562 of OV121088.1, read as the reverse complement.
AACCAATGGGAAAACTGAAACATTCAGGTTGAATTGTCCCTGTAACCAATGGGAAGACTGTTACATTCAGGTTGAATTGTCACTGTAACCAATGGGAAGACCGTTACATTCAGGTTGAATTGTCCCGTTAACCAATGGGAAGACTGTTACATTCAGGTTGAATTGTCCCTGTAACCAATGGGAAAACTGACACATTCAGGTTAAATTGTCCCTGTAACCAATGGGAAGACTGTTACATTCAGGTTGAATTGTCCCTGTAACCAATGGGAAGACTGTTACATTCAGGTTGAATTGTCCCTGTAACCAATGGGAAGACTGTTACATTCAGGTTGAATTGTCACTGTAACCAATGGGAAGACCGTTACATTCAGGTTGAATTGTCCCGTTAACCAATGGGAAGACTGAAACATTCAGGTTGAATTGTCCCTGTAACCAATGGGAAGACCGTTACATTCAGGTTGAATTGTCACTGTAACCAATGGGAAGACCGTTACATTCAGGTTGAATTGTCCCTGTAACCAATGGGAAGACTGAAACATTCAGGTTGAATTGTCCCTGTAACCAATGGGAAGACTGTTACATTCAGGTTGAATTGTCACTGTAAACAATGGGAAGACTGTTACATTCAGGTTGAATTGTCCCTGTAACCAATGGGAAGACTGTTACATTCAGGTTGAATTGTCCCTGTAACCAATGGGAAGACTGTTACATTCAGGTTGAATTGTCCCTGTAACCAATGGGAAGACTGTTACATTCAGGTTGAATTGTCCCTGTAACCAATGGGAAAACTGACACATTCAGGTTAAATTGTCCCTGTAACCAATGGGAAGACTGAAACATTCAGGTTGAATTGTCCCTGTAACCAATGGGAAGACTGTTACATGCAGGTTGAATTGTCCCTGTAACCAATGGGAAGACTGTTACAATCAGGTTGAATTGTCCCTGTAACCAATGGGAAGACTGTTACATTCAGGTTGAATTGTCCCTTTAACCAATGGGAAGACTGAAACATTCAGGTTGAATTGTCCCTGTAACCAATGGGAAGACTGTTACATTCAGGTTGAATTGTCCCTGTAACCAATGGGAAGACTGAAACATTCAGGTTGAATTGTCCCTGTAACCAATGGGAAGACCGTTACATTCAGGTTGAATTGTCACTGTAACCAATGGGAAGATCGTTACATTCAGGTTGAATTGTCCCTGTAACCAATGGGAAGACTGAAACATTCAGGTTGAATTGTCCCTGTAACCAATGGGAAGACTGTTACATTCAGGTTGAATTGTCCCTGTAACCAATGGGAAAACTGACACATTCAGGTTAAATTGTCCCTGTAACCAATGGGAAGACTGAAACATTCAGGTTGAATTGTCCCTGTAACCAATGGGAAGACTGTTACATTCAGGTTGAATTGTCCCTGTAACCAATGGGAAGACTGAAATATTCAGGTTGAATTGTCCCTGTAACCAATGGGAAGACTGTTACATGCAGGTTGAATTGTCCCTGTAACCAATGGGAAGACTGAAATATTCAGGTTGAATTGTCCCTGTAACCAATGGGAAGACTGTTACATGCAGGTTGAATTGTCCCTGTAACCAATGGGAAGACTGTTACAATCAGGTTGAATTGTCCCTGTAACCAATGGGAAGACTGTTACATTCAGGTTGAATTGTCCCTGTAACCAATGGGAAGACTGAAACATTCAGGTTGAATTGTCCCTGTAACCAATGGGAAGACTGTTACATTCAGGTTGAATTGTCCCTGTAACCAATGGGAAGACTGACACATTCAGGTTGAATTGTCCCTGTAACCAATGGGAAGACCGTTACATTCAGGTTGAATTGTCACTGTAACCAATGGGAAGACCGTTACATTCAGGTTGAATTGTCCCTGTAACCAATGGGAAGACTGAAACATTCAGGTTGAATTGTCCCTGTAACCAATGGGAAGACTGTTACATTCAGGTTGACTTGTCACTGTAAACAATGGGAAGACTGTTACATTCAGGTTGAATTGTCCCTGTAACCAATGGGAAGACTGTTACATTCAGGTTGAATTGTCCCTGTAACCAATGGGAAGACTGTTACATTCAGGTTGAATTGTCCCTGTAACCAATGGGAAGACTGTTACATTCAGGTTGAATTGTCCCTGTAACCAATGGGAAAACTGACACATTCAGGTTAAATTGTCCCTGTAACCAATGGGAAGACTGAAACATTCAGGTTGAATTGTCCCTGTAACCAATGGGAAGACTGTTACATTCAGGTTGAATTGTCCCTGTAACCAATGGGAAGACTGTTACATTCAGGTTGAATTGTCCCTGTAACCAATGGGAAGACTGTTACATTCAGGTTGAATTGTCCCTGTAACCAATGGGAAGACTGTTACATTCAGGTTGAATTGTCCCTGTAACCAATGGGAAGACTGAAACATTCAGGTTGAATTGTCTCTGTAACCAATGGGAAGACTGTTAAATTCAGGTTGAATTGTCCCTGTAACCAATGGGAAGACTGTTACATTCAGGTTGAATTGTCCCTGTAACCAATGGGAAGACTGTTACATTCAGGTTGAATTGTCCCTGTAACCAATGGGAGGACTGTTACATTCAGGTTGAATTGTCCCTGTAACCAATGGGAAGACTGACACATTCAGGTTAAATTGTCCCTGTAACCAATGGGAAGACTGAAACATTCAGGTTGAATTGTCCCTGTAACCAATGGGAAGACTGTTACATTCAGGTTGAATTGTCCCTGTAACCAATGGGAAGACTGTTACATTCAGGTTGAATTGTCCCTGTAACCAATGGGAAGACTGAAATATTCAGGTTGAATTGTCCCTGTAACCAATGGGAAGACTGAAACATTCAGGTTGAATTGTCCCTGTAACCAATGGGAAGACTGTTACATTCAGGTTGAATTGTCCCTGTAACCAATGGGAAGACTGACACATTCAGGTTAAATTGTCCCTGTAACCAATGGGAAGACTGAAACATTCAGGTTGAATTGTCCCTGTAACCAATGGGAAGACTGTTACATTCAGGTTGAATTGTCCCTGTAACCAATGGGAAGACTGTTACATTCAGGTTGAATTGTCCCTGTAACCAATGGGAAGACTGAAATATTCAGGTTGAATTGTCCCTGTAACCAATGGGAAGACTGAAACATTCAGGTTGAATTGTCCCTGTAACCAATGGGAAAACTGACACATTCAGGTTAAATTGTCCCTGTAACCAATGGGAAGACTGTTACATTCAGGTTGAATTGTCCCTGTAACCAATGGGGAGACTGTTACATTCAGGTTGAATTGTCCCTGTAACCAATGGGAAGACTGTTACATTCAGGTTGAATTGTCCCTGTAACCAATGGGAAGACTGTTACATTCAGGTTGAATTGTCCCTGTAACCAATGGGAAGACTGACACATTCAGGTTAAATTGTCCCTGTAACCAATGGGAAGACTGAAACATTCAGGTTGAATTGTCCCTGTAACCAATGGGAAGACTGACACATTCAGGTTGAATTGTCCCTGTAACCAATGGGAAGACTGTTACATTCAGGTTGAATTGTCCCTGTAACCAATGGGAAGACTGAAATATTCAGGTTGAATTGTCCCTGTAACCAATGGGAAGACTGTTACATTCAGGTTGAATTGTCCCTGTAACCAATGGGAAAACTGACACATTCAGGTTAAATTGTCCCTGTAACCAATGGGAAGACTGAAACATTCAGGTTGAATTGTCCCTGTAACCAATGGGAAGACTGTTACATTCAGGTTGAATTGTCCCTGTAACCAATGGGAAAACTGACACATTCAGGTTAAATTGTCCCTGTAACCAATGGGAAGACTGAAACATTCAGGTTGAATTGTCCCTGTAACCAATGGGAAGACTGTTACATTCAGGTTGAATTGTCCCTGTAACCAATGGGAAGACTGTTACATTCAGGTTGAATTGTCCCTGTAACCAATGGGAAGACTGTTACATTCAGGTTGAATTGTCCCTGTAACCAATGGGAAGACTGACACATTCAGGTTAAATTGTCCCTGTAACCAATGGGAAGACTGAAACATTCAGGTTGAATTGTCCCTGTAACCAATGGGAAGACTGACACATTCAGGTTGAATTGTCCCTGTCACCAATGGGAAGACTGTTACATTCAGGTTGAATTGTCCCTGTAACCAATGGGAAGACTGTTACATTCAGGTTGAATTGTCCCTGTAACCAATGGGAAGACTGTTACATTCAGGTTGAATTGTCCCTGTAACCAATGGGAAGACTGTTACATTCAGGTTGAATTGTCACTGTAACAATGGGAAGACTGGAGTTCGAACACCCATGCGATGTGCACATGCTTCTCTCAAAACAGTTATCAGTCAGAGATTTAACACTTAGACATATCGGAAAACATAATGACGGTATCCGCACACCGCACAGTGAATCTTTAAAAAATGGCGTATATAGCCAACTCTTAACATAGATAGGGGATCATGGAATGATGATATTAGGAAAAAATCCTTTAAATTTTCATGGAGTAATATTTTTTATAGGAATTTATCCGAAAGTACTATTTTGATTGTTAATTTCTTTAACATCACTACCTCATTAATATGCCTTTCTGACGGTATCTCATTTGACTTGAGGAATAGGTTTATCGTATCCAGTTTATTTCAAAAGGATAGATTTTACATAAGAGCTTTAAAAAAGAATCAAAATTCTTTTAACAGTTATACAACAGTCGTATTTCCTCTAACAACGATAGAGCACTAAACGAGGTTGCGACATCCATTTGTATTAAGGAAAATAAACAAAAACATTATCATTGATTATCATCGTCATTATCATCATCATTTTTAAGCAGAGGTTCAATTAAAAAGCGCCTAACCTCTTACAGTTTAGAAACGTATCAACCGATAAGCTATACAATGTAGGGTACTTCGCAGACAATCTAGGAACTCAGCAGTGTCTGTATTAATTTCGTTTCGAAAAAATTAAATTAAAATATCAAACGATTTAGTGCAATCATTATCGTGCAAGTTCTACAAATGAGCAAACAATTGCCCTAGTCAACATTCTTTCAACTCATAACACAGTTTCCATATCAATTTATAAAATATTTTCTCTGGGATTTTACATAATCAAAATTCTGAAAAAAAAATGTTCAACCAATTCGTTTCATTGTTCTTCTATAAAACGGCGTTTCTTTACCAGGAGTATTAAATGAACTTTTATCTTCCAAACCGGAAAGTGCACAGCAACTGGTTAGCGTATTTTTGAATATATTATAGGATGTTAATGTTAAATAGGTGGTGTAACTAATGTTAAAATGGGGAATATAAGTATTATAAACTTGAATAAGGTATTGCTCGGTTAAAAATCAAAGCAAGTAAATTTGATGCATGTACATGCAGGATGAAAATGCACTTTGAGTAAAATGATTTGATCTTTGATGAGTACATATGATATTTTGGCTGGGCATCAATTTTAGGTAAACGTTAAAGCAATGCCCTTTATGTCACTTAAATGCGATGGTAAAAGCTCCCTTACCTGATAAAAATATTGAATTTTGATGAATCATTTGTGGCAAACATGGGGAATATGCGTTTTCGAAACGACGGGCTATCTGCTTTATTTTCACAAAAGAGTTCTAAAATTAAAAGCAAACACAGAAAACAGTTCCAAACTCCAAAACAAGCAAAGAAAGAAAATCGAGAAAATCATACTAAACTTATTCAAACAGTATCAACGTAATACGTTATATAATCAATAACATAAAACAGCTTTAAGTTCTTTTAAATATTCACATCAATGCCTATAATGGCGTTTTAATGGTATACACTTCACAGTCATGTTCTAAAATCAAAAGTAAACCATTGAACATATTGAATGGAAATCAAAGCAAGACTTGCCAATCACAATGCTTTACAATACTATCTATTATTAGTTACAATATAGACTATATTTGAACAGAATCCCTTAACACCGACGCGAAGCCCTTTAACAGAACAAACACTCTGGCGTGGGCGGTTTTCCTGACTACAAGCTGTCATAATGAAGATGATATTGATGATCGCCAGTCACCGTTGGGTATCTACTTAAGCGAATCGAAACCCCGGAAATTTCTCTACTGTTCTTTCTATTGGATGCTTATTACCAAACACCTTTCTTAACTCCATTCCAATATGCATCATTGTCTCCAAATGCCATAGTGGAATTTGAACCATAATTGACAGTTGTGAAGTCTTCATTGATAACTCTGCCTATGTGCCGCTTCACTTGCTCCCGTGTTGTGTTTAATTGATCTGAAGGAAGACTAATTCTATTTCATTCATCAAAGGCCATGGGTAATTAACATTCAAGCGATATAACGGACGTTTTTTAAATAACTGTTTGACTTTAAAAAGACAAAAAAAGTTTGATTTGTTTGCGAGGATCTTTTAGACGTAGCTTGGAGTTGGACAGTGTTTTGAACAACAGACAAGGTTTGTGGGACGTCATATTTAAGTTCTACAAGTTGTGGATGTCCATCGCAAGTTTTTTTCTAAAGGTTCAGGAATTTTGAGTGTTTTGGATGAAAAGCTGTAGACTGGTACCACGTCTGGACAGTACTGAGAAATAAATTTGGGCAGATAATTTGGCAGTCCAGAAACCATTGAAAGTAATTTAAGTTGTCCAGAATCGGTAAAAAAAATCATTTGGAGGAATCATACAAACTTTAAACTATTTTTCGGATCTTTTTTGCGGACCTGAAATCCTACTTGGATTAAATCATAAAATAAGGGATCCTTCGTCAACATTTTTTTTTGGAGACACTCTAGTTGCTGAGAGAAAAACAAAGCATTTCGCTGACAAAACGTTTAGCGTTGGCGTCTTCAAGAAAATCGCTGTATTCTTTAGGAACGGCTTGGTATAGCCTTGAGTAAAAAGACAATGGCACTGAATTCTCTGCAAGTGGCTGGAGTCTTTTGCTGCTTGTTAACGGTGCTCTGTTATGCTTACCCCTCCCATCATAGAGAAACAGTCAACTCTTTCCGGGTTTCGTGTTGCTTCCTGGATATTTTCTGTGCCGATTCGTGTATCCAGTCCCCCAGCTACTACTCTAAAAGAAACTTTGGGATGACCCTGTTGCATAAGAAGGCTGCTTCTGTCCAAGACATTCTCTTCCTGAAAGTTGGAACTTCTTTTTGGCATCCATCGATGATCCGGAGCATTTACAAAACTCTACTAAAAGAAAGGTAAGTTGACGTTTATGATTAGTTCTTCAATGGTAGTAATACAGCTTATGGATTAATAGTTTGCCGAATTTAAATGGATTTGTTATATTTTCAAATGGTTTTGTTTTTAGCGATGCTTAGAAATGTGATAGCATATGATGTTTTTGTGGCTCCTTATTCAAAACTTCTAAGTGACACATTAACTTAGAGGCTTGGCTGACTTTTACAAAATTAAATATTGATAAGTTATGCAACAAATTATTTTTTATATAATTTTTCTCAATTTATTTCTTTGATGTTTCGAGAAGTTATAGACTATCGTTATCAGAATTAAAATTGCTGTATGAATTTTGCAAACTTTCTGAAAATTGTGCATCATCCTTGAATTCGCTCATATCATTCGTTTCGTTATAACCGAAATATATTTTGCTGTGGAAAAAAAATTCTATGAATGAAACACAATATCGATACATTATCAAAAGTTAAATAGTTTTTGTTATGAAAATGTTTTCGTCATATTAACGATAGCTTTCGAATAGTGTTAACCTTATATAATTTTCACATGCTACATGATAACTAAACATTGATTTATTATATAAAGAGGATAACATTGCAACAACTATGATAAAAGAGTAAATACAAACCGAAACACATTATTTATGATTTCCTATTCATATTTGATAGCAATGCAGGGCACAATCTTTTAACGATAAAGTAGGAAAAAAACTCGAAATTCTTTTTGATTTTAATAAAATGTTCTTAATAATTGCTAACTTTAAATTGAGATGTACAACAACGGACTATAAAAAGAAGACCGCTATCTTAAATGGTTGTCGTCAAGCAATAATTGTCATGTCTTGGTAATTATTGAAAAAACATCCTTAAAGTGACAACCATGCATCGTTGTCGAAAGAAATGCTGTAAATACATACGTTTACATGTATGTTATAACAGCCTTTTCTAAACTTAATAAATCATCAACTGATTTAAATGAGCCACGTTTTTTAATAACTTCTAAAATGCATAGTAGCATAGTGGAAGCCCGCTCTACGGTGATGGGTAAGCATTGGCTTATAACGGGCAACCAGCGGCTGACACCAAAGAACTGGAGAATAATGCCTTGAATTCTAAAGTTGCTTTGGAATTAAAAAAAAGTGCTCTAAGAGCAATTCTCTAAATACAGAGGAAGTTACGCTTTGGGAACTCTTGACCAGACGCCGACGCGCTGACCCGTCCATTAATCGATAGAAACAATTGTTAACAAGTGTGATACAAATGGCCTGGACACACGAACACGGAGTACGTGTATGAATGGAAACTGCAATATTTGATTGTTGTTAATGCTTAAGAGGATAGTCAATATGTTGACAGTCGTGTTAATACACTTGCAAAAAGGAGGCGTTTTGGTGTCGTATCGTTTAATGATATTTAATTTACACACATTTATTCCAAAGAAAGGATTGGGTACAAGTAATCCAACTTAGTGAAATCCTCTCCTAATTTAATGATATTCATGGTTTCTCGAAGGATCTTTGATAAACGAAAAGTATAATCTTCCAACGTTAGCAATTACAAATTTAACCCTTTTTGACTGTGAGTTTCAAACCAGATATGTAGAAATCATCCTTTGAATTATGGTATCGACTGCAAAAATAAACCCTTTTTACGATGTTATAAGAAAACGAACTACACCCGAAAGCATAATTGTGTATCAAATATGTGTTTTCAATGCAAATTAAGTAAAAAATAAACAACTATCCATAAATTATGATGTATACATATTATCATATACATTGAAGACTTTTTCGAACGTAAAAACCATAAATGATAAGGAACCTATCAAGGAATAAAAGGCTATCATCCACTTGCGACCTTTTAAAGAAATATGTTAATGCTTCCTTATTCTGATTCAGCGATTTTAACAATTGTTCTTTGAGAATTTTGAAAATTATTTTTCTTCAAATCTTACACACAAACTACCGTGGCCTTTGAAGCGTCACTAGATCCACGCCATCAAATGATTTGATACCACGATTCAATATATGAATAGTTTTACGATATTTCGTAACAATTCGTTGATTAATCCATATTTGCTTCGTCCTTAATTAGCATCGTTCGTCGAAGATCCGTAGATATTGTGCGAGTTCTTCTTTGCGAGAATACTAAAATTATCAACCAAGAATTTCCAAGAACTTTTTACGAAGTTTTAAAGAACTAGATGTATGCGAATTAGTTACGAATAGATTACGAGGCATCTATACGATAGTGTCATTCGTTGATGATTTGGTAAAATTATTTGACGAAAAAATAATTCACGAATGCACATTTAGTGAATTGATCAGAATCAGGTAGGAATCATTTACGAATTTAAAGAAGTAATTATTAATAGTCTATACGAATGTTCACAATATGCAACAGTTTCATTTCATGATCATTCTGCTTAATTCGGGACGTAGTGAAAATATACCATATGAGACGACTTTAGTATTAGGAGTTTCTGCACTAACAGAACATAAGGACAGACACGTAACAGAATAGATTTACATTAAACGTTGTATTTAAATATGCGCATAAGAAAGAAGTTTCATTTAGATTTGTCTCTCGTTAACATAGTATATATAGACAAAAATCTTCAATGATTTTAACTTTACTAATCCGTGAGATGCATATGTAATTCTGTCTGTCTGTCCGTGTGTGAATATAGGTAGAATCCACTCAACCTCAGATAAAGAGAAGATTGAAGGGAAAATCTGCGAAGCGATTACGTCAGATAACATAGAACCTAATTTGAGGAAGCACTTTTAATTAGAGTTAGGTATATACCGTTGATTTCGAAAATAATGACACTAATACTTTACTACTAAATACGTAAACTTTTCTTTTTTAGATAAAATAAAAAACATTTTAAAAAATTCCCTTTAGCAGATGACGGCAAACTGTTTAATTCCATCTACCTCAAATGCTTCAGACCAGGTTGTACTCCTTTATTAGCATCATTACAGGTAGTTTGAACTAGATTGAATGAAACAATTGCCTGGTTGTGAATATAACTTTAATAATTCAAATGTGAAGGTTATTTGCTTTGTTAAGTTAAAACGTATATTTGGAAAACAATGTTTTTAGATATCATAACGGAAACTAATCATGGACGAATCTTGATAAGGTTAAAAACAATCACATTCATGATAACCTTCAAGCTTCTTTATATTTAATTCAGATAAAAGCTTGTTTCTTTACGATGAATTATTCTTAGTTGACATTTTATATTTCTATACCGATTTTTTATACCGACATCATTCAGGTCCTAACGACACTTTAAAAGTTAATAACGCGTACTTAAAATGTAATGAAGATTTGTTTTTGAATAGTTCTTACCGAATACCGAGTTGATACAATGTACAGTTGATAAGTGTGGGAGTTCATACACTGTTGGAAAGAAATAATGCATAGTTATAACTGTCAGTCTGGTGTTTCAAATGTGAATCGCTATATAACTACATTACCAATCCAGGGACAGTAGCACGAATTTTTAGATAAATAAAGTAATCTCACGCCATATTAACAACAACAACAACCACAACAACAACAACAACAACAACAACAACCAACAACCACAACAACAATAACAACAACAAACAACAAACAACAACAAAAACAACAACAATTTGCAATTTGTGATCGAAAACCGGACAATGGCTCGCGCCTATGACTCAAACGTAATTTGGGAAACTAGTGTAAAACAAAAATATATTGCAGTGTTAAGTAGGTCCTTTAACTGATATATGTGTAAATTGCACGAAGAATTTAAGTTTCATTAACATTTATATGGCTGTTTATCGTTGATCAATGTAAACAAGAAAATATTATAATTTTGACATTTAGAGATAAAGGTGCAAGTTAAATCAGGTGATTGGAAATTAGCTCATGGCACAGGCTATTTGGCTCTTATTTAAGCCACACACAAAAAGCATAAAACATACTCTGTGTCACTAAAAATGATTCCAGTTTCAAAACAATGGTTCTATCCAAGAGAACCAGTTGTAAAACGAGCGTACCATAAGAGAAAGATGTATTCGCTCCACTCTAAAGCGATTATTAGGTGTTCACACCAAATAAATACTTGATTATTTTGTCTTCGACTACGGATAAAGGTTTTAAGTAATGGTATGTTTTTAGGCTCTGAAGATAATAAAACTGGCATAAATGAATGTCTAGTGGGGAAATTTGAAATACATCTTTCAAAAACGTGCTACTACCCCCTTAAAAGACAACCATCGGCAACCAAGCAATGTAAGATGTGTGAATAACAGTTTGTTGCCTCTCTACTGTGGGCAGACCAACTGAGGTAATCACATACACCAGAAAGCTGTGTCGGTTACTAGTAGATTGTTATAGAGAGATATTATTTTCCTTTGAAAAAAAGCTTGATATGTTTTTACTAACAACCAATTATGATAACACAACAATATCGGAACCCAAATAGATAATATTATTATATTGTATGCAAGGATTCATTATTCACGCAATCATCTTGACCTTGACATGACAAAACATGACCACACTTTGTAAAAGCACAGTAATCAAGACAACATGACATTGCTGTATGCTGTACAGGAGAGGCTCTAATTAGCTGTGTGTTTGATTGCGTAGACCATTTCTTATCAAAAGTAGAGATTTGTTTTATTTCACAGGCAATAAACTTTTCAATTGTATTAGCTTGTTCGTACGTTTTGAAAGCTTTATCAAATCATAATGGTTGGCCTATAAAGCTATCTACAAAGATGTATTTTTGCTCAAAAGGGTTGAGTGATTGAGCAGCTTAAATCGAGAAGGAAAATCAGAGATTTTAGGCACTAGTTAGAGATTTGGTGACATTGCCATTGTTTGTCATCAGGATTAAAGCGACAAATAGTTTGTTTTTTTATAAAATTGAATTTGGCCGTGATTCTTGCCAAGAAATCATTATATTATGGATCGTTTAAATCCACTCTTTAACTTGCATTTAATAAGTGTCAAAAATTAGACATTCTATTGCTTGCATTGATCATCAACAAATGCCTTGTGTTAGGCACAGAAGCTGAAATTAATCCCAGTCTTACTTATCACACATGTACTATACCTATTTGACATTTGATGATTTGACTCTAAATAAGTTTTCAAAATTACGTTAAACTCATGAGTGCATGTCGCTGTACATTGTTCGATTTTCAGATTGAAAAGTATGACTGAAACCGTTTTTATTGCACTATACAAGATGTTGTCCCATCACCGAATAAAACGTCATTAACTCAACTAGCGTTCAATTGGTTATTGTCACGACAATAAAATCATTTTAATAACATGTTTGCATTAAAAATGTTTGGAATGGTTCACCCCGTCAATTTTCTGTATTGCGCTTTCTCTCCTCTTTTCAGAATTAGACGCCATTTTGAAAGCAGGTACCACAAGAGGGCGCTACAGTCGAGGAAGCGGCCGCAAGTGAAGAAGTTACAGTAACATCCTTAAACTTGAGGGTATTCGAATCTCACGTTCAAAGACTGTTTAATTCAAGAAGATTTTGAACTTTTAATCGGCAGTGATTTAATCTAAAGAGAAAAAAACCCCAACAAATTAAAATAGTGTAATTTTCGATATTGTTCCATGAATAAAAAGTGTTTAGGCCTTAAAAGTTGTTGTTATATCACTGCGTAAATGTCTTAACGAAAACCACATGATAATGTAGCGATACGCAGTGAAAAGATATCCAATAACATCTATCAAGCGATAGTATCTAAACACGCGGTAACGTAAAATGAAGCCTTTGATATGTTTCATTTTGCAATTCAATTCTACTCTTTGATAGGCCTTTTGAACAAGCCGATTGATTTACAAGTTTATTGCAACGAGATGTAACGTGTCATATGGATGCGTAGACGTGTAGATACTTACACTGTTATAAAACATGTGATACTGAACACTGCAATATTAGGAATATGTATATATAATAAGGAGAGATGTTTTAAAAGTAATCAGGTTGGTTTTACAATATAAAGGAAGACATATCGCCACTAGAGTAAATGCTAATAAAGAGAGGGGTTAACGTTGGTTGACATTCGTCAAGTGATGGTAATCTTTTCTGATTGAATGGAATGCCCTTGATTTGTGTCAATGGTGGGATCAACCACGTATAGCTGCGGTCAGATCGTGTAAAGAGGAAAGCCTCAGATAGAACGAATTCGAATCTTTGAGACTTTTATTCCTCGATACACGGTAGATTTTAATCAGACTGTCTCATTTTTTGCCGTCGAGATATTGCTTGAAGTGATTGTGTGAAGTTAACGCGTCAAGTTATCTGCATCAAGCAAATGATATCAAGAGGTCAACGATGAAACCGACGGTTTGAGTAATGGGTAATCTTCCGCTTTGCATATCCTTATAGGAAATGTTGGCCAACTTCTTGAGTTGTCGTCGAACGTAGTAACTGAAGCTTTTGACACAAGGGATGCTGATGGGACTGACTGCCGGGTTGTTTGTTTTTGGGACTAAGATCAGACTTGATGGTGTTGTCGACTAGGTGAGCTTCATACTGGTTGATAAAGAAAATGCTGAGATGGTTGAGTTGGCGTTTAGGGCTTGTGGTAAAAGAACAGATGGTTTTCGCACAGCGGGTTAGTGTAGCAATTAAACCTCTGTAAACCTGAAATGGTTGGTTCGTGTGGGTCTGTAAATGAAATTATATAGTTCGTTGTCTGCTTTCTGGACCAATTCATCTGGGATTGCGAGCTTGACTTCAAGCGTTCATGGTGAAATCATCAACTAAAACGAATAGCAGCAAAATTCTAAGAAGCATTCTTTCCCAAGAAAGGTAGATCCGTAATAATTCATATACTAAACTCTTTTGTAATAAGTGATTTTCTTGACCTAGAAATGTGGAAGCCTGATAAAATACAATCAAAGTTAGCTATGAAGTTTCAAAAGTTAGCTCGAAAATCTTCGGTTATGCTTCGGGAAAGCTAAACCTTTTTCGAATTTGTACTTATATCATTGACTGTATCATTGCATAGGTCTCAGTGACAACACGTTTGCAATCCATGCGTGCGGTATTTTCATTGGCCGACATTATTTAGATATTTTTTGTTGCAATATTATCCGCAAGAAAGAGCTCGTATTACAACAGAGGTTAGGGTATGAATTTATTCCTCTGGCGAGAGGGATTCGGTGTGTGGAAGAGAAACTTAATTACATTTGCTCTTCAGAAATGGTAAGAAGGAAGCATTTACTTATTTTGATGTTCGGCATGTAAAGATGCCACGTAAATTCTGTTCGAGATTAACGTGTCTGAAACCGATGGATCTATTCATCCGGGTCAATCTTCTGTTCATAAATTCTATCACATCATTTTGAGTTTAATTTTGTTTTGATAAATACGAATGTTATTAATATAGGTATAAAATCAAGCTCACGTTCTTATAAAAATATTCTTTAGGTTTTATATGAAAATAATTACATGTGGACGCGCCAGTTCATTGTTTAATCAATTGACTGGGAGTCCTTGAAAATGGAAAGGTTTGCTCTTTGCTTGTGTCCAAAACATGATGGTTTAAATTTTATATTTGAAAGAAGTTGGGTTTTTTCTATCAAGCTGAAAGCAATTGTTCATTCATCTCATCTTCCTATATATATAAGAAAAGAAATAGGTTGGCATGTCCTAGCGTCCTTGTAACATAAGTATACTTCTATACGCCTGGGTAACCTACTGGAGACTCGATTTGAGGCGAGTGAATTTTTGTAATCTATGCATACACACAAGCTATTTTAACTTTCCGCTCCAGGCGTTGTTTGTTAAACATTATTAGCATAATTGTTCTGTCCCTTTAAGGTTATTCTTGGGTTATTAATTTGCTTTTACACTTTGATTTATATATCATTTATAAGTTACAGTTCCCGATACTTCTGTTTTTAATATTGTTTCATTCTGACATTTGCAAGTTCCTTTATTTGAAATTTATGTATTGAAGTGAGATGATAATATCAAAATAACGAAAAGCGAACACTATTTTGCAAAAACATTTCAGCAATGGATCAAATAAGCTATGGTTATTTTGAAGATGTGACGTCATAGAGTTTTTTGACGTCATAGACAGTGATTGTGAAGACGTCATTCCTCTATTTTTACGCCGGCCTGGTAAGTTCAGCATCTATTGTCTCTCCATGGGGTGTTTTTGTATCGGCCTCCCGAAATTCGGGGCTTATGTAAGAATGAGAATTACCTGAGAGGGAAGATGGAGAAAAGAAAGACGAAAGGAGGCAAAAAGAACTGGAACCACTCAAACGAGAAGATGGCTCGCCTAAGAATGTCGCCGAAAATTCAGCTCTATCTGCTGCCTACCCGGTCGATACCAGCCACAACAACATCAATCACAGCCAAGATAATGTTGACAGTAGCCGCAGTAGCGGTAGCAACCACAGCAGCCGCAACCAGGAAAATTTGGGTGACATTGTCTGTGGAGGCGGCGACAATAACAGCGGCAGCCCTATTCCTATATGCGGTGGAGGAAACTTTTGCAAAAAGGTAGGTGTTAAAGCAACAGTAGCACATACTTTAGGTAAACAATGTGATTTCACGAAAACAAAAAATAACTTTTATCAAATGCGAGACAATGTTTATCAATCAAAATAAGCAGATCTAATGCTATAGTACCATGTTCAGTTAAGCTTGTTACGAATGAATTTGGAATAGTAAAATGTCCCCAGTCAAACCAACAAAATATAACAAGGCAATTGTATATTAATTACAATTTAATCAATCAAATAATAAACAAAGTGTTTAAGATTACAATATCAAGCTTATACAAGCTATAATACACTATCAAATGAGTCACACTAATTAGCTAAATAAATATATTCACCAGTCCTTATGAATCACAAAGTTGATGAATATAGAAAAACAGTCAGTGGGTTTTGATGGGAGATAGATGAATCCGGCTTGTAAAGGTATCCAAAAACAGTGGCACGGCAGATGATCGCAAAGTTGATTGTAAGAAGCAAGATGAGAAAGAGTTCTAATGCCAGCCTATATATATAGGTTAGATACCTTCCAGAATGTTCTTTAAAGTTCCATGACAAACTCCAATCAGAAGTGTCCAACTCAAGCAATCAAGAAATAGATAGAACATTCTAGAACAGATGATTCTAGACACTGCCAGCTCAAAACAAGTATGTGTGTGATCCATTAAACAATACAACAATGTTATACAATGTTAAACAATCACACACTCATAACAACCTATGTGAATGCATTTCCCTAACTCAAACAATTAAAAGGTGTTCAACCTAATATTGTTGCCAGTGTTTTTTACTTGACACTTGATATTTTTTTGGATGAATACAGATGACCAGGTTGAGTTTTTAGATGTTTCGTCCTCTTTAGATAATTTGACGTTTACTTATTTTATTTGGGAAAATGTGCAGGAAACAAATCCACTTGAGAATGCGGCTATCGCTTTAAGTTGTTGGTTTCCTAGCCTTGCATCGCTCTAATAAGTTAAACGCAAGAGACCGTTTAAAATGTTTAAATGTGATGTATAATTGCTTCGAAAATATGTGTCTCTATAAAGCTCCGATTGTGAAAGTTTGCTGAATAAACTAGAAAATAAAAGGCACCAATGGCCATTGTGGTGTGAAAGCAAACAAGGTAAAAGGCCTACACTTTAAGTATATATATTGTGCGATTACATCCAACCGTGTCATTCTCATGCAACTGACCAGTGCATTAGGGCATAGTTGACGTTTTGTCTAAGTTAAAAACCAACTTTTAATTCCATAAAAACGGAAGTGTAATATAACATTACCGAGTTGAAACATGTTACTTAGGGCAAGATTTTGAGTGATCCAGATTTGACAACTCGGTCAATGAGCGCGCGCCCTCGCTAAAATAAAACAAGAATGAGAAGTGAAGCCGATTGCCGGCGCTACGAGTGTGAAAAAGCCTTGCTCCGATTTTACAAGACATTGTTGATTAATCTTATCATAAATAATTTCTAAATGTGTGATAATATATCCATACATATAGTATATTTTCACAATGTTGTAAAATATGTAAAGTTACAGCGCCTTCTCTTACGTCAATTCGACCAAAATAAAATATTGGACTGGATGCCAATACGTCAGACTCTTTTATGTGGAATGTTGAACACTCAGATATTTAATATTTTTACCTCCTTTAGGTATCAAGGAATTATAAAGAACCAAAGTGGATCGCATTTGTTCAAGCTTTCTCGTATTGATTTCTCTGAATGAATATGAAACGAGATACCGTTTCACCTTGTTGTTCGAATTGAAATATTTCCCTGTTAATAAGTTTAATTAAGTTTAAGGAAAACTAAGGGAGATTGCTTGATGTACAAGATTTTTACTTTCAATCTAATGAATCTTTATTTTGACTGTTTCACTGTCTATTCTACATTTTCTTCTGTGCGTTAGTTGCCTTTTCGGTCAATCACAATTCTGTGGCATCTGTATTTGAAAATCTTAATCCCGAAAGGAAGTTTTGTAGCATAGTCGACGGGTTACCCATGCTGAAGTTGCATCCCTGAAATGTTTATTTTCTGGGTTTATATTAGCATACTTCGAGCCTTCTATCTATACCTTAGTTAAGTTTAGACGAGTCAATTTTTTTTTCATTTAAGATAGGTATTATTGAAACGCTAATAAGATAACCTACTTTGCCAATCTATGAACTATTAAAGATGGCAAGTGTTCATCTTGGTTTCAGTCTTGATATAAAATGATGAAAATTCTCGACTCTGATTAACTACCGGATTTAGAAAGAGTCGTATATATATAATCGCAATGTTGAACTAGTTTTTAAGTTAGATAAACCACTTCTATGGGTATTAATAGGTGCAACTGATAAAAAAGCTCGGATTCATGCCATCTACTATCTATTATCATTTGTCATTGTGCCTTTCCAGGTATCCTCCGACTGCGATGATGACATTGATCTGACAAGCTTCATACAGTCCTCCCGGGACAACACGGCCATCCAGGTGGAGGAGGCGGACGAGGAGGATATCTGTACGTGTCTTGAACAAACTTTGATTAATGTGATTTTTTCAATTCATTTAAGATACAATCTTAATTGCATTTTGTCTAACATTTGTAGGTATACTATATATTAATATGTTATTATATTAATTTACATATTAGTCTTACCAAAGACGTTTTATTTACAGTCTTTACAATCCTGCGGCTGCACAAGATTGTGTCAGCGCCATGTGATATCCGAAGCAGCACGGAAACACCCGAGGAAGTCCGGAAGAGACAATTCCTCCGAGGAACAGCATCGCTGCTGACAGCAGTGACAGAAATTCTCTGCCGGTCATCTACGTCAG
This sequence comes from Phorcus lineatus, assembly GCA_921293015.1. NCBI lineage: Eukaryota > Metazoa > Mollusca > Gastropoda > Trochida > Trochidae > Phorcus > Phorcus lineatus. The sequence continues at coordinate 22,971,984 of OV121088.1, read as the reverse complement.
CAAAACTGATTTTGTCATACCAGCCTGCAAGATTTCGATCACTGAGCAGCGACGTCAGAGAGACCTCAAGCTTCTATCTCATATAAGTTTAGAATTTCGCATGTTTGATATGTTGAAACATCTGCAGCCTGCGGGAACATCCGAAATGACATACCTCTGCTTCATGGTGCAAAACACAAGAATGACTGTCTGCAGTAAAGGAAGAAGGCCGACAAATGAACTATAAAAAAAAAGGAAAACAGGGGGCAAGCGGTGCCCCCAGAGCCAATAGAGGGTGTGACGAACCAATGAACCCCGAAGATAGATGGCAAACAGGGGGCAATAGGTGCCCCCGTAACCAAGCGAGGATCTAACGAACCAATAAACTATAAAAAGAGAAGGCAAACAGGGAGCATGCGGTGCTCCCAGATCAAATCGAGGGTGTAACGAAGCATTGAACCCGGAAGAGACAAGGCAAACAGGGGGCATGCAGTGCTCCCAGATCAAAGCGAGGGTGTAACGAAGCAATGAACTATAAAAAGTGAAGGCAAACAGGGGGCGTGCGGTGCCATAAGGTCCAAATGGGACTGTAACGAATTAATGAACTTTAAAAGAGAAGGCAAACAGGGGGCATGCAGTGCTCCCAGATCCAAGTGAGGCTGGGAAGAACCAATAAACCTAGAAGAGTGATGGCAAACTGGGGGCAACAGGTGCCCCCGTAACCAAGGGATGGTCTAACGAATCAATGAACTATAAAAAGAGAAGGCAAACAGGGGGCATGCGGTGCTCCCAGATCAAAGCGAGGGTGTAACGAAGCATTGAACCTAGAAGAGAGAAAGCAAACAGGGGGCATGCGGTGCTCCCAGATCCAAGTGAGAGGGTGTCGAACCAATGAACCTTAAATATAGATGGCAAACAGGGGGCATTAGGTGCCCCCGTAACCAAGGGATGGTCTAACGAACCAATGAACTATAAAAAGAGAAAGCAAACAGGGGGCATGCGGTGCTCCCAGATCCAAGTGAGGGTGTGACAAACCAATGAACCCCGAAACAGATGGCAAACAGGGGGCAATAGGTGCCCCCGTAACCAAGCGATGGTCTAACGAACCAATGAACTATATAAAGAGAAGGCAAACAGGGGACCTGCGGTGCTCCCAGATACAAGCGAGGGTGTAACGAACCAATGAACCCCGAAGACAGATGGCAAACTGGGGGCATTAGGTGTCCCTGTAACCAAACGAGGATCTAACGAACCAATAAACTATAAAAAGAGAAGGCAAACAGGGAGCATGCGGTGCTCCCAGATCAAATCGAGGGTGTAACGAAGCATTGAACCCGGAAGAGACAAGGCAAACAGGGGGCATGCAGTGCTCCCAGATCAAAGCGAGGGTGTAACGAAGCAATGAACTATAAAAAGTGAAGGCAAACAGGGGGCGTGCGGTGCCATAAGGTCCAAATGGGACTGTAACGAATTAATGAACTTTAAAAGAGAAGGCAAACAGGGGGCATGCAGTGCTCCCAGATCCAAGTGAGGCTGGGAAGAACCAATAAACCTAGAAGAGTGATGGCAAACTGGGGGCAACAGGTGCCCCCGTAACCAAGGGATGGTCTAACGAACCAATGAACTATAAAAAGAGAAGGCAAACAGGGGGCATGCGGTGCTCCCAGATCAAAGCGAGGGTGTAACGAAGCATTGAACCTAGAAGAGAGAAAGCAAACAGGGGGCATGCGGTGCTCCCAGATCCAAGTGAGAGGGTAACGAACCAATGAACCTTAAAGATAGATGGCAAACAGGGGGCATTAGGTGCCCCCGTAACCAAGGGATGGTCTAACGAACCAATGAACTATAAAAAGAGAAAGCAAACAGGGGGCATGCGGTGCTCCGAGATCCAATTGAGGGTGTGACAAACCAATGAACCCCGAAACAGATGGCAAACAGGGGGCAATAGGTGCCCCCGTAACCAAGCGATGGTCTAACGAACCAATAAACTATATAAAGAGAAGGCAAACAGGGGGCATGCAGTGCTCCCAGATACAAGCGTGGGTGTAACGAACCAATAAACTCAAAGAGAGATGGCAAACTGGGGGCATTAGGTGTCCCTGTAACCAAACGAGGGTCTAAAGAACCAATAAACTATAAAAAGAGAAGGCAAACAGGGGGCATGCAGTGCTCCCAGATCCAAGTGAGGGTGGGAAGAACCAATAAACCCAGAAGAGTGATAGCAAACAAGGGGGCAATAGGTGCCCCCGTAACCAAGGGATGGTCTAACGAACCAATGAACTATAAAAAGAGAAGGCAAACAGGGGGCATGCAGTGCTCCCAGATCCAAGTGAGGGTGGCAAGAACCAATAAACCCAGAAGAGTGATGGCAAACAAGGGGCAATAGGTGCCCCCGTAACCAAGGGATGGTCTAACGAACCAATTAACTATAAAAAAAGAAGGCAAACAGGGGGCATGCGGTGCTCCCAGATCAAAGCGAGGGTGTAACGAAGCATTGAACCTAGGAGAGAGAAAGCAAACAGGGGGCATGCGGTGCTCCCAGATCCAAGTGAGAGGGGCACAAACCAATGAACCTTAAAGATAGATGGCAAACAGGGGGCATTAGGTGCCCCCGGATCCAAGCGAGGGTCTAACGAACCAATGAACTATAAAAAGTGAAGGAAAACAGGGGGCATGCATTGCTCCCAGATCCGAATGGAGTGTAACGTACCATTGAACCCTGAAGATAGATGGCGAACAAGGGGCGTGTGGTGCTCACAGATCCAAGTGAGGGTCTAACGAACCTATGAATAATTATGAAGGCAAACAGGCGTTATGCAGTCCACTCAGATCCAAGTGAAGTTCTAACGAACCAATGAAGTAAGAAGAAAGAAGGCAAAACAGGGGGCATGAGGTGCTCCAACATCAAAGCGAGGGTGTAACGAACCAATTAACACCGAAGAGAGATGGCAAACGGGGCATTAGGTGTCCCTGTAACCAAGCGAGGGTCTAACGAACCGATGAACTATAAAAAGAGCAAGCAAACAGGGGGCATGCGGTGCTCCCAGATCCAAGTGAGGAAGTGACGAACCAATGAACCCTGAAGAGAGAAGGTAAACAGGGGGCATGCAGTGCTCCCAGATCCAAGTGAGGGTGTGAAGAACCAATGAACTATAAAAAGAGAAGGCAAACAGGGGACATGCGGTGCTCCCAGATCCAAGTGAGGATCTAACGAACCAGTGAACTATAAAAAGTGAGGGCAAGTGAAGTGCGGTGCCCTAAGGTCCAAATGGGACTGTTACGAATCAATTAACTTTAAAGGTGAAGGCAAACAGGGGGCATGCAGTGCTCCCAGATCCGAATGAGCGTGTAACGTACCATTGAACCCTGAAGATAATTGAGTGTCTAACCAACCTATGAATAACTATGAAGACAAACGGCAAACAGGCGGTATGCGGTTCTCCCAGATCCAAGTGAGGGCCAACAAACAATTGAACTATAAAAAGAGAAGGCAAACACGGGGCATGCGGTGCTCCCAGATCCTAATGAGTGTCTAACGAACCAATAAAGTATGAAGAGAGACGACAAAAAGGGGGTATGCGGTGCTCCCAGATCTAAGTGAGGGTTTAACGAAGCAATGAACTATGAAAAGAGATGGCAAACATTGGGTTTGAGGTGCTCCAAGATCCAATTGGGGGTGATACGAACTTATGAACCCTGAAGATAAATGACAAACAGGGGACATACAGTGCTCCCAGAGCCTAATGAAGGTGTAACGAACCAATGAACCCTGAAGAGAGAAGACAAACAGGGGGCATACAGTGCTCCCAGATCTCAGTGAGAGTCTGTCGAACCAATGAACTACGTAGAGAGGGAGCACACAGGGAGCATACAGTTCTCCCAGGTCCAAGTGAGGGTCTAACGAACAAATGGACTACGAAGAGATAGCAAACAGGGGGCATACGGTGCTCCCAGGTCCAAGTGAGGGTGTAACGAACCAATGAACTACGAAGGGAGATGGCATACAAGAGGCATACAGTGCTCCCAGATCCAAGTGAGGGTCTAAAGATCCAATGAACTACGAAGAGAGAAGACAGACAGGGGGCATACAGTGCTCTAAGATCCAAGTGAGGATCTGATGAACCAATGAACTACTAAGGGAGATGGCAAACAAGGGCATTGCGGTGCTCCCAGATCCAAGTGAGGGTCTGACGCATCAATGAACTACGAAGGGAGAAGACAAACAGGGGGCATACAGTGTTCACAGATCCAAGTGAGGGTCTGACGAACCAATGAACTACGAAGGGAGATGGCAAGAGGGGGCATACAGTGCTCCCAGATACAAGTGAGGGTCTCTCGAACCAATGAACTACGAAGGGAGATGGCAAACAGGGAACATAAAGTGCTCTCAGATCCAAGTGAGGGTCTGAAGAACCAAAGGTCCCAGGTCCAAGTGAGGGTCCAAAGACCAATGGACTATGAATAGAGATAGCAAACAGGGAGCATACAGTGCTCTCAGGTCCAAGTGAGGGTCTATCGAGCCAATGAACTACGAAGAGAGAAGGCTAACCGGGGGCATACAGTGCTCTCAGGTCCAAGTGAGGGTCTAACGAAGCAATGAACTATGAAGTGAGATAGCATACAGGGGGCATACAGTGCTCTCAGATCCAACTGCGGGTCTAAAGAACCAATTGACTATGAATAGAGATAGCAAACAGGGGACATACAGTGCTCCCAGATCCAAGTTAAGGTCTAAAGAACCAATGAAATACGAAGAGAGAGAGCACACAGGGGTCATACAGTGCTCCTAGATCCAAGTGAAGGTATAACGAACCAATGAACTACGAAGAGAGAAAGCACACAGGGGGCATACAGTGCTCCCAGATCCAAGTGAAGGTCTAAAGAACCAATGAACTACGAAGAGAGAAAGCACACAGGGGGCATACAGTGCTCCCATATCCAAGTGAGGGTCTAACGAAGCAATGAACTACGAAGAGAGAAAGCACACAGGGGACATATAGTGCTCCCAGATCCAAGTTAGGGTCCAATGAAACAATGAACTACGAAGAGAGAAAGCACACAGGGGGCATATAGTGCTCCCAGATCCAAGTTAGGGTCTAATGAAACAATGAGCTACGAAGAGAGAAAGCACACAGGGGACATATAGTGCTCCCATATCCAAGTGAAGGTCTAAAGAACCAATGAACTACGAAGAAAGAAAGCACACAGGGGGCATACAGTGCTCCAAGCTCCAAGTGAGGGTCTAAAGAACCAATGAACTACGAAGAGAGAAAGCACACAGGGGGCATATAGTGCTCCCAGATGAAAGTGAGGGTCTAAAGAACCAATGAACTACGAAGAGAGAAGGCAAACAGGGGGCATACAGTGCTCCAAGCTCCAAGTGATTGTCTAAAGAACCAATGAACTACGAAGAGAGAAAGCACACAGGGGGCATACAGTGCTCCCAGATCCAAGTGAGGGTCTAAAGATCCAATGAACTACGAAGAGAGAAGACAGACAGGGGGCATACAGTGCTCTAAGATCCAAGTGAGGATCTGATGAACCAATGAACTACTAAGGGAGATGGCAAACAAGGGCATTACGGTGCTCCCAGATCCAAGTGAGGGTCTCTCGAACCAATGAACTACGAAGGGAGATGGCAAACAGGGGACATAAAGTGCTCCCAGATCCAAGTTAGGGTCTAATGAAACAATGAGCTACGAAGAGAGAAAGCACACAGGGGACATATAGTGCTCCCATATCCAAGTGAAGGTCTAAAGAACCAATGAACTACGAAGAAAGAAAGCACACAGGGGGCATATAGTGCTCCCAGATGAAAGTGAGGGTCTAAAGAACCAATGAACTACGAAGAGAGAAGGCAAACAGGGGGCATACAGTGCTCCAAGCTCCAAGTGAGGGTCTAAAGAACCAATGAACTACGAAGAGAGAAAGCACACAGGGGGCATATAGTGCTCCCAGATGAAAGTGAGGGTCTAAAGAACCAATGAACTACGAAGAGAGAAGGCAAACAGGGGGCATACAGTGCTCCAAGCTCCAAGTGAGGGTCTAAAGAACCAATGAACTACGAAGAGAGAAAGCACACAGGGGGCATATAGTGCTCCCAGATGAAAGTGAGGGTCTAAAGAACCAATGAACTACGAAGACAGAAGGCAAACAGGGGGCATACAGTGCTCCAAGCTCCAAGTGAGGGTCTAAAGAACCAATGAACTACGAAGAGAGAAGGCAAACAGGGGGCATACAGTGCTCCAAGCTCCAAGTGATTGTCTAAAGAACCAATGAACTACGAAGAGAGAAAGCACACAGGGGGCATACAGTGCTCCCAGATCCAAGTGAGGGTCTAAAGATCCAATGAACTACGAAGAGAGAAGACAGACAGGGGGCATACAGTGCTCTAAGATCCAAGTGAGGATCTGATGAACCAATGAACTACTAAGGGAGATGGCAAACAAGGGCATTGCGGTGCTCCCAGATCCAAGTGAGGGTCTCTCGAACCAATGAACTACGAAGGGAGATGGCAAACAGGGGACATAAAGTGCTCTCAGATCCAAGTGAGGGTCTGAAGAACCAAAGGTCCCAGGTCCAAGTGAGGGTCTAAAGACCAATGGACTATGAATAGAGATAGCAAACAGGGAGCATACAGTGCTCTCAGGTCCAAGTGAGGGTCTATCGAGCCAATGAACTACGAAGAGAGAAGGCTAACCGGGGGCATACAGTGCTCTCAGGTCCAAGTGAGGGTCTAAAGAACCAATTGACTATGAATAGAGATAGCAAACAGGGGACATACAGTGCTCCCAGATCCAAGTTAAGGTCTAAAGAACCAATGAAATACGAAGAGAGAGAGCACACAGGGGTCATACAGTGCTCCTAGATCCAAGTGAAGGTATAACGAACCAATGAACTACGAAGAGAGAAAGCACACAGGGGGCATACAGTGCTCCCAGATCCAAGTGAAGGTTAAAGAACCAATGAACTACGAAGAGAGAAGGCAAACAGGGGGCATACAGTGCTCCAAGCTCCAAGTGAGGGTCTAAAGAACCAATGAACTACGAAGAGAGAAAGCACACACGGGGCATACAGTGCTCCCAGATCCAAGTGAAGGTTAAAGAACCAATGAACTACGAAGAGAGAAGGCAAACAGGGGGCATACAGTGCTCCAAGCTCCAAGTGAGGGTCTAAAGAACCAATGAACTACGAAGAGAGAAAGCACACAGGGGGCATACAGTGCTCCCAGATCCAAGTGAAGGTTAAAGAACCAATGAACTACGAAGAGAGAAGGCAAACAGGGGGCATACAGTGCTCCAAGCTCCAAGTGAGGGTCTAAAGAACCAATGAACTACGAAGAGAGAAAGCACACACGGGGCATACAGTGCTCCCAGATCCAAGTGAAGGTTAAAGAACCAATGAACTACGAAGAGAGAAGGCAAACAGGGGGCATACAGTGCTCCAAGCTCCAAGTGAGGGTCTAAAGAACCAATGAACTACGAAGAGAGAAAGCACACACGGGGCATACAGTGCTCCCAGATCCAAGTGAAGGTTAAAGAACCAATGAACTACGAAGAGAGAAGGCAAACAGGGGGCATACAGTGCTCCAAGCTCCAAGTGAGGGTCTAAAGAACCAATGAACTACGAAGAGAGAAAGCACACAGGGGGCATACAGTGCTCCCAGATCCAAGTGAAGGTTAAAGAACCAATGAACTACGAAGAGAGAAGGCAAACAGGGGGCATACAGTGCTCCAAGCTCCAAGTGAGGGTCTAAAGAACCAATGAACTACGAAGAGAGAAAGCACACACGGGGCATACAGTGCTCCCAGATCCACGTGAGGATCTAACGAACCAATGAACTACGAAGGGAGATGGCAAACAAGGGGATTGCGGTGCTCCCAGATGTTAATGAGGATCAAAATTCAATTTTTTGCAGAATAGAAATATCTTAGAATGTGGTTTGTGTATTAATCAGTTAACCTAAATAAATGTATTTTTTCTCAATGTGTTATCTTTCTGTTTCCTGTTTCATATTACATATATTGTTGATCGATACCATCGCTATAAACTCTAATAAAATTATAGGATCACATTTGCAACGCAACTAAACTTTACTAATTATTATTCACGTACAAACAGCTGATCACTTCCTGTCCAATCTTTCCTGTCGCGTCTGCAATGATTTTTATGCCCGTTTTACAGTTTATTGTGATGCTGCTTATGGCGTCAGCATTTTTAGCTTTGAAGGTACAAATCAAGTGCACCCCATCGCGAGTACGATAAAACGGAAATCTATAGTAATTGCATCGCCGTAACTTATGATGAACGGATTCTTCATTGAGTTAATCACTTATTCATTGTTCTTTCTGTGAGGTGAGCATTAGCTATTTTCATTGCATATTCAGCTGGGGAAATGTATGTGTTCCACGTCATGGCTTTTTAAAATGACGCGGTAAACTCTGTCGTTTGACAACAGCGATGGGTAGGGCGTTTTCGATTTCAATAAGGAGGTCTAGAATGCAGGCAAAGTTTTGAAAAGTATTTGCTGACGCCGGGGGAGGATTGACGTGAGTGTTGAACTTTTTGCCTGGCGTGCATTAAAGATTGTCATGCAAAAATTATCCTACACGACTTTAATGCCATATATACAGTATCACATGTCTCTACAATGTTTGGAAAATGAACACCCTTGCACACAATAGCCCGTTGTGGAAATATAACAGCTTCCTCTCTCAAACTTTCACAAAAGAGAGGCATCTGTAGAATATCTTATTAAATTTTTCGTCATTTACCAAATAAGATGTTGGCTCTCTTATCAACGAAAACAAAGTTGCATGCAACCATTTCAACAAACTTTATTGTAAATAATAAAAAAAGCGAATTTATCAAAATCATTTAACTTAATTGAAGAGGATTCCTTTTACTTTTTAGTTATAAGTCATAAATTATAATCATTAAAACCTGATTATTGTCTCCATACTGAACTGATCAACAATAAGCTGGTGATTTTGAGAGACAATCCGTTCTTCTTCGCCTTGAAGCGTCGTTAAACCCAATTTCACCTCATCTCACCTTCTCGTCCATAAAATAACACCATTTGGTCCAGTTGGTCATACTGGACTGGAACAATATATTAAGTGTCCCTTTGGGTGAAACAAAGGGTGCCTTACGATCATCACCTGTAGATTTGAAAATACAATTTGATTATTTGAGATTGATAACCATTGTGTCTGTTCTTTTAGTCAAAGATTAGCTTCGAACAACTTGAAACGAATTTGGGTAAATTCGGTCTTGTATTTTCTATTGCAAAACCGTCACGATTTCAGTACTTCGAACAAGCCGTTGTTACATCTTCCTTCTCCTGACGATGACCCGGACCTTTTGCCTTGGATCTGAACTGTCCTGAGTCAAATGTTGTGCAATACTTTGGGACACATGTATCATTACATCACGTTGACCCTCATCAGGGCGACTGTGAGGTTCTATTTTGCCTTCTCAGATATTGACCATACATTATCAAAACATCATATATTTTGCAATTAATAATTTTATTCGCAGAATTCCTGACTTGACAGTATGCATGCACGCAGAGAAATATATACCTAGTGGAATAAAACGGAATTCACTTGATCTAAATTTTTAATTAAAATCGACATCAAGAAAATGTCACAAGTTTGGCATTACGAGATAAAGATGCAACTTTAGATAGGCGATTTGAACTTCACCAAGTTCATATGATATGTTTGCCCTATTTTAGCCACATAAAAGTCAACTGCTTAACATTCACACTTTGAAGGTTTTTAAAGCGATCTAGAAAAATTTACTAACCATTCACACTCTGAATAAAACAAATTCAGAGTGGAAATAGGGGGAAAGTCCCAATATGTTGTACTTGAAAATTTGTGTAGATATGATCACATATATGTTAATTATTTATCAACACTTTTAGAACAAATAAATTGGTTTATATGATGACAGAAATGTGATCTATTATTTCAACAGCACTATAAAAAAGGGATATTCTGAATATACTTTTGATGATCTCAAGCATTATATAATATCACAACTTGATTTTGTTTTAAAGGAAAATATCATCAGATTACAAAATTTTATCTTTGATAGAACATGACTCGTGGACATGACATTTCTGTATCAGGATAATCGCCATCGGTATTTACAAGTCGGACTACGGCAAATCCCGTGGACAAACATTCAACGATTCCTGTGGTTCATGTTTTATCCATAGGCCTAACATAATTAAAGTCATAGTCTCATTTTTGCAAGGCAAATTGTAATGCATGCCCGACAAATAATTCACCACTCACAGAAATCATTCCCCTGACGTTTGCAACAATTTTCAGAACTCTGCAGGCATTCTAGCCCTCAATAATGCAGTTCAAACTACCCTACCCTACCCTAATATTATGTCTTTGGCGAGCGTTAGTCCTTGCCACGTCATTTCGCTAAGGCCGTGACGAAGAACACATAAAATTTCCCAGATGAATACCCAATGAAAATAGCTAATAGCTTACCCTTTTTCAATTACAGAAATGACATCCCAGGTAGCACACCTGCATCGGCCCGATGCCGGCTGATCAGCGGCACCGTCGGCACTTGTTTTACATCGGCTAACAGCGTCGGGCCGACATCGGGCTGATGAGTAAACTTTGTGTTTATAGAATTCTTATATAAAATCCTTCTTGATAAATGATGCGGCCCCTTTTTAGTGACGAAATGAATAAAATGGAAACATAATTATTTAATTTCTTTAGATATATAGCTGCTTTGGTTACATGAAATTTTTCAGGCATCTATTTATTATTAAAAAAATATTTGAAATTAACTGCATTTTTTTTAGCCTTCTGTCTTTAGGCATTTGACACCAAAATATTTCACATACAGTTAATATTTCTGGAATTGACAATAAAGTCCTTTTGCTTTGAACATCTTTATATTTTTTATACATTCTCGTTTTCCGCATCGCAATCCCACTTTTATATAGATGTTTCGTTTTAAATCACTTTGCAAGTTTTGATGATAACCCAGTGTCGTCTGCTCCAGTTGATGTTACGCAAACTGCGCCCAAAGGTAAAAGTAAGTATTTTAAAAATTTATAATCTTTTCATTGTCTGTGACGTTCAAACAAGATTGGCGTACAAAGATTACTCTTGATAATGTTTGCTGTTGATGAGTAGATGTTTGAGTAAAACCAAATTGCTGTTGCAAAGTTACGGTAATGTTGACCTTCATGTTATTAGGATGGCCATGCCGTGGTTGTGTCTTGGCTTGGTGGACACTGTTAACAATAAACAATGAATTAGTCAACTGAAGTCAAGAAGTTATAATAGATCCATACCATTGATGTACGCTTTGAAGATAAAATATTTTAATTGCTGTGTTGTCGGTAACTCAAGCAAACGGTGTGTCACTTTTATAGGTCAATCAAATTGCTCGTCACTTAATGTTTTGATGGTTGAGTCACAAAGTTGAGTGATAACGAATATTATTGCGACTGGATGTTCATGTTGTTTACTGCCACCTGGATTCTTTCCCCAAAGCTTCTGCTAATAAGACATTGAAATTTAAATGTTATTGGCGCGATGTCAAAGTTCACTGACGTTGATAAAAAATTGTGTCAGCTCGTAGTCTTAGTGGTTTTTTTTTACCTCGTTAACGAACAAATGCTTTAATATATTTGAGGTAAATATTGCTGTAATAGTATTAAACTGTCACTATGCCAATTTCAATTTACTATCAAAATAAGCAAGACGACAACTATTTGATTTCTAAATTATCACAGCCATTAATATGTTTTTTTAATAAATCGTATCCTCGAGTGATTGTATTCCGTGATGCTAAGCGAACGAAGTCGAAAAGCTCGAAAAATATTTTGTAACATATTCTAATAATCATCACTTGCGTAAAAAAATTGCTTCTCCCTTCAAATGCAGGGTTTCACGGAAGGCTCATCATTAAATACTACATTACCAACCTCTTCAAACTTTATTGTCAAAATTCAGATGCCCGCCATATCGAGCTTCAAGTTCGTGACGTCACATTTCTAATGCTTTCCTTCCGACAACGTAGATAGAAACAAATAACAAGCGATCCTCTGCTGATACAGTTAGTGAATAATATTGTTTTTATCGAAAGTTTGTATTATATAATATCCTTACCACAAAGATATGGTTTTCGTGAGCTTCTTTTGTAAAAAAACTGAAAAAAACACTGTTTTCACATTTTTTTTATTTGGTAATTATATTTTCTCTTAAAGGATATAAAAAAATTAACTTATAGATATAACAATTATTTTGTAAGGATATAAAAATTATCTTAAATCAAAGTAAATATAATTCAATATGGAAATTTGAAATGGAAAGTTGTCATTCTTCATTCTTGTCCATCTTCATTCATATTTACATGTAAGTACATCATGAAAATGAAGTTCAACTTTTCAGTCACTTTTCAATGTCAGTAAGGCAATGGGAACATTAGAATTTGTCACCAAATCTGTTAACTGAACTTTGTAAGTTCAATTTCAATTTATGTTCACCTGAAATAAATGAAAATATGTTTTTACCTAAAAAAAATTTCATGGAAAAATCTGGATATTATTTTTCTATAATTTTACACAATATTTGAATTCAATAATAAATATCAATTTATGTGAATACGTAAGTAAATGTGACAAAACATATTTTGTTTTTTTCCCTTTTGAGAACAAATTCATTCACTTTTGATTAAGCCAAAAGACATCTGTTAGTGCCTGTATTTGATTAGTTGTGCAACTAGTAGTATGCTGCTTTGTTGTGATGACAGCCCTGACTCTACGTAACGCTGGTCGGTTGTTATTTTTCAATTGAGTTTGTTTTAGACATTTTTATGAATCAATAAAGTTTGATAAATGTTTTACTTAACTTTTTCACACTTTTTTATCATATTAAATGTATTTACAAGTGAATCTCACCTGTTAGAACATCATTTCTGCTTGTTACGGTGTCCGATGATCGGCTTTGATCTCTTGATTGCTTACCTTATATTTTATCATAGGTGACCTAAACGGTGTGCGAAATAGCACGTGCTAAAGTGACGTCACGAACTTACAACACTAACGAACTTGCGCTATTCGACCATATGCCTTCTATGTACAGTGCTGTCAGGTACGCTACGCACCTAAGACATGCATGATCATTCAACCGAGAAAATACGTGATAAAAACCAAGTCATTGTTAAAGTTAAGAACTTCATTCAATGTTAAAACTGATTTTTGAAGTTTAGGTAAGGATAAAACGATAGTACGATCAATATGTTGGTCACAATTGCTTTGTGAGAAGGCAAACTGTTTGATGACGACATATTTGCTAGGAATTTTGTCAGTCTTTTGTGCCATAGTTATCAACATTTAAATCCTTTTCACCTTTTCAAAAACTTTATGATATCATCCAAATTGCCCAGAGATGCTATGACATCAATTTATTACAAGCTAACACTCGTCCTGATTTTCTAGGTAAAGTTTTTAGTTAATGCGTATCTGTACCCGACACTGCTGTATTTGTATATTAATGTGGAAAACTTATCGCATGACCTATGCAAGTGACATGAGAAGGAAGTAGAAATACACAAAATACTTTAACTTAAGTTTTTATATGACATATTTTGCAACACTTTCAGGTCCTTGAAAATGTAGACGGACCTAAACCCGGGAATAATTACTCCATGAAAGAAATCAAAAGCAATGACGACCAGGTATTCATGTGCGATTTCATCAGATCAAAACAATGTGACATTGAATGGATTTTTATTACGTTAAATGTAAAATCTAATTGGGGTCTTGGGTTTTGGTTTTGATTTTGAGCAATAATAAGTAACCACCAGTATGAGTATGTGAAATATCTATCACTTTTCAGAGTTAATCGCAACTGAACAAGATGTGAACTCTAGTTATAGCCTGAAAATCTATGCGGGAGTAATATAAATGGGCAACTTATATACCCGTTTCTTTTCCAATTTAATCAAAAAATTTTTATTTCAGGAGGGGATTTGCTTTGCCATCTGTCCAGAAGTACAAATGCCAGAGTAAGATTTGAGTAAGCATCACCTTTAATCATCAGATTTCTGTTTTTCATACATTTTTATGATTTATACAAGAATAACATTTATAATATTTAGTTCTAATTGGTTTATCATATATGATTTTAATCACTATATGTAATATAATTCTTTATATGTTTTGTAGATATTCAGTAAAGGTAACTAATGCAATTTTGGTTTATTTCATAAAATATTTACTATATGTTTTATTTTTTCAGAGAAAAACTTTATCAGGGGCCGGTGGGATACTGCTTCTTTTCAGGAAAAGAGGAAGCTTCACTGTCCAATTTTACTGTATCAGTTTTGCTAATAAAAATGCTGTACCGAAGAAGATGTTTTTCCTGAATTTTGAGCATGTCTCGGTAACACTTGTTTGATGAATACTTGTTTGAATCAGGAAAATAACACCCAGGATATATTAAAGATTGATATAAACTCTGCTGTAAAGTAAGCAGAGAGTAAGATGTCAAAGAGTTGACAGTTCACTAATGATTAGTAATTAACTGTAGACTATGCTCGAGCTCAACACCTGTGAATAAATACTAATAACAAGAAATCAATGAATTAGTAAATCCATGATGGACCGATGCTCAGCCGATATCGTTCGCCGACGTCGGGCCGATGAATAACCGATGAGCAAAACTTCATCGGCCCGATGAAGTTAGCCGGCGGTGGGCCGATGATGTTAACAGCATCAGGCCGATGTCGGGCCGATGTAGGTGTGCTACCTGGGATAAAGGTGGTAAACTCAATGAAGAATGCGTCTGTCATAAGTATCGGCGCTGCAAATGCTAGATTTCCGGCGTTTCGCACTCGCGATGGGATTGCACTTGATTCGGTACCTCGTGTGTCTGAAACGGCACACGCCAATAAGCTACTTCATTCAAAACTGTAAAACGGGCATAAAAATGAAAATCTTTGCAAACGCGACAGGAAATATTTGTGTTAGTGATCAGATTTTGTTCGTGAAGAATAATAAGTTCAGTTTAGTTGCCTTACAAAAATGAGACTATGACTTTAACTCACTGCGAAAGATTAAAAATTTTTGGACTGCTCTTTTTTTCTATATGTACATTTTGTAAAAAAAATTATGATAAAATCAATATTTCATATATAAGTCTTGGTTTTAGTTTCATGAGAAAAAATTATGCCTCCCAACTATCTTGCGTCATAACAAGCAGTCGAACCTGGCGCTGGAAGGGGGCGCATGCAAATGCCAAGGGAGGTTACTCTAATTATTCTCAAACAACATGGTGTGGATATCATCTTTCAATAGACCACTTCTCCAGAATTGTCGCAATTATAAAGCTCTCAGGCGACATTTTAGTTTGTCGTCGGCTCAGGTAAGAACTAAGAATCATTAACGCCAGAATTGTGTATTTGACGCCAAATATGATCTAGAGTAGACTTTATAAACACAGCAAATCTACAGGCAACTTGATCTTTTTTAGAAAATCAGCATATAAACAGATAAAATGCATACTTCAGACTAAGTGGGTGAGTGAGTTTAACGTGTTTTCGACAGTATTTCAAACTGCGTATGAGATATTCTAAGTTGTGCTATGATACTTTAAAGTGTAACTTTAAAAAAGTAATAAATACATTAAAATCTGAGGATGTTTCTTGAAAGAGAATAGGCAAAGCTTCAGGATGTTTCTTTTATCCAAAAACATTTTTTGTTTCAAAATGGGTTAGTTTGAAAGAACAGTATTGTTATTATTTAGGTCCCATCACAAAATATGTCAAAAGTACTTAATTTATAAAAATTTCTTGATTCAATTATAACTACTCAAGCTGAGATTCCTTTAATTCTTTAATAATTTTATAGATTTTTGTAATATGCAATTGTGAAATATATTTTTTAAGGATAATATAAGCAAGGACTTGTATTATAGAGGTCTTTGATTTTAGTGATAAAAAATCTTATTTTTACAAATTCATTGCTGCATTTTTGACCATGCAAGTATGTTGATAATTTAGTTTATTGTAAATTATATAATTCTTTCAGTGCCGTGGTTTGGTTGTTGGACTGTATGAAGATGGGGACAATCGACCTTTGACCCAGCCAGGGGAGATAATCAACAAACAATGTGGAGGAAAGCTTCAACAGCAGATGAAACAGTAATTGATAATTAAGAGTCACATTTTAACTTTTTGGATGATAGTTGGTAACTGCTTCTGTCACTATCAACAATTCACAATGAGAAAACCACAGTCTGTGGTTAAACTGCGCCTGCAGAACATGTGATTACTCTGTGGAAAAGTGTGGATTTCAAGTAAATATAAACAAATTATCAAATTTTACCGATTTCCAATAATCTGCAGTGCCGTAAATCTGTGTTTTTCTCATGGACTGGAATCTTATCTGTAAACGACACATAGAGTGAAACGGGTAAAAATTCTTTAAGAAGCAGTCATTGGTACATGATGTCTTGCCTAACTCCATCATGCTTCAAAAGTTTGAACTCTGGTTACAGAGACGATGACCCTATTTTGTGAAATTACAATGGTTTCTTTATTTGAGATTCAATGACAAGTTATCCTCTAAAACAAAAAGTTATTTCTCCTTCTTTCACTTTAGGGTAGAATGTACAGACTATTTTATCATCCAAAACTCAGGAAATATTGCTTTTGGGAGATCAAGCAATGTCAGATGAGATATTAATTTGAAAGTAGAATTTGAACCATGCCCTGCCATGTAAGCGACATCGTAATTGTTTTTCATAATGAAGGATGACATCACAATGCCATGATGTCATAACAGGGCAAGTGTGACAGTACTATGACATAACCACATTGAGAGTTTAAGTGTAGTGCTGTGTTTAGGCATGACATTTCTGATGGAAATATACTAAAAATATTATTTTGAATGATAAAACTAAAATCGCATGTCTTCTGATATCAAATATATAACACTCATTGATCAAAGTAAAAATATCCTTGTCAAGACACTTCAGAGAGATTCTCAATACTAACTTATTGTTCATGGGTAATTACAGTGAGTTATGTACACCGACATTCATATTTCATACACTTTTATTTTCAAGGATGGTTCTTTTGTCAATTTATTTCTCTGACACTGTTCCAGGGCAGGTCGGAAGCTGAAGGCAGGAAAGAGCTGTGTTCTCTTTGGACTTGATGAAGCCGGCTTCTCCTCAGTGGCAGTTGTGAATCTTGGTAAGCGCGGTCTTGGCTACAATGAGCAGGAACAAGTTGACGAAGGACGGGAGACTGTGCGCAAGGCTGTGGCAGGTGCGTTGACAGAAGGACTTTGATTTGTCTGGTTAGCAGCCTGAGCCATCAGGGTATATTTATCTATGATACTCCTGAAATACTATGATACCCTTGAAGCCTTCACAGGATTTCTGTCATAAGGCATATAGATAAACTGCATATGAAATGACTTAAAATCCAGCAATATTGGCAATGCGCAGATGAGGTTACTGATAAGCATCTTCATGCCATGATTAATTTTGTATAACCAGCTTGTGGTAACAAGAGGGAGATGCAGTGAAGACAATCAGGGAATTAAAGGATCTTTGCAGACAAATATATCAGATGGGGCAAGATGTCAGGTTCCATGATTGGAATAGGATCCAAATTTCCTGGAGGGTCAGTTTCATGATTGGAATAGGATCCAAATTTCCTGGTCATGCTTGGTGGATTATATTTTGGCAAGGGAATCATCTGTCCATTGGTCTGCTTGTCTGTCCATTTTGATATTGTTCATTCAGTGTCTGGAGCCTGTGGCTCTAGTCTTTATATTACATCTGTGTTGTGCAGGCGGAGTGAGACAGCTGCGAGACGTGGGGGAGACCGATATAGAAGTAGATCCTTGCGGGGATGCTGAAGGTACGTGATCCAGTGGGTTCAGTGCTTGACACCACCAGTACAGGTTTTATCTCCAGATGGCGATCAAAACGTTTTGAATAATTAAGGGGAGGTAATTATATAAACCTGAAAAGTAAGCTGCTTTTGTCAGGTTTGTGTTTATATGGATTTCAAGAGGTTTATCTTTCGTAACCAATGATATCAAATAAGAAACTTGGGTTTACAGATTCATATTTCTGAAATGTTTTATAAATGTAAATTTCAGCTGCAGGCGAGGGGGCTGTGCTTTCTCTCTTTTCTTACGACGAGCTGAAGAAGAAGGATTCTCAGAAACCAAGAGTGAACACCACCTGCTATACACACCACATCCAGGGAAACAGGTACAGGAGTGGAACTGCAGGATACTCAGGGAGTTTGGTCATTCTCTCTCTAGGGACTCCTAACCAATTTTGAAAGATTCTATAAAGCTTGTTTAAGTTTGGTGACCATCCTGGGTGAACAGATAATAACAAGTATCTTTATTATAAATCTAAGCTGTAACTGCTAAACTCATCAGCATTATCGTCTAGTAATTCAGATCCTTTCGTGAATAATTCAGTGAAACAACTGACTTGACTTTCCTGTTTGTGTTTGAGTCCATGTCACTTGAAGATTTTGTTATTCAACATCCCTGTATAAAAATACCTTTATTTAGCTTATGAGGGCAGTTTTAGGGTAAAGGGGAATGTCATTTGTGTTTAGCCAAGGTGGAAATGCGAAGTGCTTTAGGGGAAAGGGGAGGTTGTGAGGATTGTAAGGTGGGTGCACCTGATGAAGATCGAAATTATGCATATGCTCTTAAAAATTGTGTCTGTTTACAATTAAAAAGTCATTTAATGAAAATCTAGATTTTATCAACAAAATGGTTATGACTTGTTTCATATCACTAACTCATTTAATGATGATGGTGAAATTGCAGATACATAGGTATCCTGTACTTTGACTATCACTTCCCTGTAACTGTTCCAGATCGTCGACCCAGCAGGGCTGGGAGCGAGGGGTGACGCTAGCTGAGGGACAGAACTTTGCCCGCCAGTTGATGGAGACACCAGCCAACTACATGACCCCAACCATCTTCGCTCAGAGGGTGACAGAGAGGCTTGGTGACTCGGGGCTCTGTAAGGTCACCGTCAGGTGGGAGGAATGGTCTTTTAGTCACTTTTATCCCTTTACCTGTATGCTCTTCATGATCATTTCTTAATCCTCAGAGAAAGCTGAAATGAAATGAGTTCTAAAATAATTTTTTGTGAATTCTATTCAAATAATTTTGATAGGACATCTCCATCTCATAAAAGTTGTACCTGCTGAATGAGTAAGCACGGGCAAATTCAGAGGAGTGAAGCATATGCACCTAACTGTTTCAAAATGCATCATTGAGTTTACTAAATTGCAGGAAGTTAAGAACAACTATAATTTTTCATCAAGGCCAAGGAAAGAACCAGTTCACATGGTTTAAGGAAAGGGCCTGATTTCGTTATCATTAATACATTTTCCATTAAATGGTTTAGAGGTAGTTAAGATGAAATTTTCTATTGGATCATTCTAGAAACAAAGCTTGGGCACAAGAGCACAAAATGGAAGCATTCCTGTCGGTCTCCAGGGGTTCTGCAGAGCCCCCTTTCTTCCTGGAGATTGACTATACTGGCGCCAACTCCGACTCAACTCCCCTCGCGCTGGTCGGGAAGGGTGTAACCTTTGACACTGGAGGTATATCACTGAAACCTCCAGCAGACATGGACAAGATGAGGGCCGACATGGGCGGGGCTGCTTGTGTGGTAGGCACTCTGCTTACTGCAGCAAGACTTCGACTGCCCGTCAATGTTAAAGGTAATTGTGTATATGGTGTATTACTTTGCTTCATAATCACAAAGAACCTTTTTGCTATTCAAATTCCTGTAATTTGAAAGTTATTGGGAAAGTTTTAAATCTTCACATAAAGTAAAGTCTTTGTGAGGCTGTCATAAAATGGATTTTGATATTGATATACCAATAATTCTCTATTTTATATATTGTGAGGTCATTATTTCCTTCCTGCCATCCATCCTTCTGCCTGGAAACTTATTTTTAGCAAACATACAAATGTATCATCACCCATAGATCAACCAAGTTCTCTCATTACTCCCAGGCTTCATCCCATTGTGTGAGAACATGCCAAGCAGTACTGCTACAAAACCGGGCGATGTTGTTCGTGCAATGAATGGAAAAACTATACAGGTGAAACTGATCTTTAACATTACCAAATTTGATCATGTTCTGTATTCCTTGTCACTCAATTAAGTAGATTCAAATTGTGTTTTGGTTCTGATATCACCTTTGAAAGGATACTAATTTAAAACTGTATGAAGTTGGTTTGTGTTGATTTTGAAGTAGAATGCCTCCTTCCCTGTTTCCTTCAACAGAAGAGTCTTAAATAACCAACCAAATTTCTTCTAGTGTTAATGGAATCTGGTTGGCCTGAATTTGATTATTACTTCCCTCAGATGTAGTGATCTCCTGACAGAATTCGAGTTTCTTGATTGTTGATGCTCAAGTCATAAAACTATCCTTAGGTTGACAACACTGACGCAGAGGGTCGACTGATTCTTGCTGATGCCCTGTGTTACGCAGACACCTTCAAGCCAAGTCTTGTCCTTGACATTGCAACACTTACTGGTGAGTTACCTCCCTTTGTACTCTAAATAGAAAACTTCAGTCACATCAAAACATTGCCGTAGTGGAAAAACTTAATCAGTGTTAATGATGTAGTGAGCACCCAAGCTCTCATGAAGTCTTCACCCTTAAGAAGGACCCCTCCTTTTTATCAAACTTGTTAATCACTGGTATTTTTCTGTACTTTGAATAATTCAATGTTATTGATCAACCTCTCCTCCTCTTTAAATTTGGCAAATCCTGCAAATCAGCACCAATCATTGACTTTCTGTTTTACATACATTCAGTGTTGGCCACTTGGTAAAGGTAAGCTATCTTGTCCAGTGACCTTTATGTGAAGACTTAAATAGCCACTCCGTGATTTTCTTAACATATTATGTACCTTTGATACAAACCTAAATGTCATATGTGGTGATATAAAATCAAAACATCTTAACTGTTCATGTCCAAAAGACATATATTTGACAAATACTGGTTTTCAATGAAAATCTAAAAACAGCCTTATAAATTCAAAGAGGTGTAGATATCACGTCCAATATACATGGATACTAGTTATATAACCTAACAAACACTATCAACTCCTAACTGCCCTCCTGGCTATTTTAGATAAGTCTCCAAAAATATGTTTGACTATTTGACGCGCGCCACTGTCCGGTTTTCGATAATAATTGCGACATTCTACCTTCATATTGTCACTGTAAAAAAATAATATGCTTTAAAATGTGTCATTTTAGTAACAGTCGATACTTCGCCATCAAATGACACCATTGATTAAGTTTAGCATATTTGACTCCGACAACTCACGGAGTGGCTCTTTAAGTCAGTGAAACATTTTCAAGCACATTTATAATCTGCCCTACCATATTGATATCAGTCTAAAAACTTGAAACTGTGAATAGTTCTTTGTTACAATAAAATGAAGCCAATTGTTTCCAGGTGCTGTGGCTGTAGCGTTAGGCAGTGCTCTGACAGCAGTCTACACAAACTCCTCACCAATGTGGGAACAAATCCAACAGGTTAGTGGCTTTCTCTATCATCAAGTGGTCAAAGTCACATACATTAAAGCATTTTTAGCTCATCAGGTCTGAAAGACCCGATGGGCTTATGGCATGGCATGGCGTCCGGCGTCCGTCCATCCGTCCGTCCATCCGTCCGTAAACTTCTCACTTTTTCGACTTCTTCTCCAGAACCAATGACTCTAGAGAGCTGAGATTTTATGTGCATACTCCTTGGCAAATGGGGATTCTAAATTGTAGATTTCGTGACCCCATGACCCCAAATGGGGTCACAAGGGTCAAAACCTTAAAAATCTATTTTAATCTTCTTCTCCAGTTCCAAAAGGTCCAGAGAGCTGAAAAGTTGTGTGTAGACTTCTTGGCCAATGGGGATTCTAAATTGTAGATTTTGTGACCCCATGACCCCAAATGAGGTCAGAGGGGTCAAAACATGAAAAACCTATTTTCATCCTCTTCTCCAGTTCCAAAAGGTCCAGAGAGCTGAATAGTTGTGTGTAGACTCCTTGGGCACTGGAGATTCTAAATTGTAGGTTTGGTGACCCCATGACCCCAAATGGGGTCAGAGGGGTCAAAACATGAAAAACCTATTTTCATCTTCTTCTCCAGTTCCAAAAGGTCCAGAGAGCTGAATAGTTGTATGTAGACTCCTTGGGCACTGGAGATTCTAAATTGTAGGTTTGGTGACCCCATGACCCCAAATGGGGTCACAGGGGTCAAAACCTGAAAAACCTATTTTCATCTTCTTCTTCAGTTCCAAAAGGTCTAGAGAGCTGAAAAGGTGTGTGTAGACTCCTTGGCCAACGGGGATTCTAAATTGTAGGTTTGGTGACCCCATAACCCCAAATGGGGTCAGAGGGATCAAAACATGAAAAACCTATTTTCATCTTCTTCTCCAGTTCCAAAAGGTCCAGAGAGCTGAATAGTTGTATGTTGACTCCTTGGGCACTGGAGATTCTAAATTGTAGGTTTGGTGACCCCATGACCCCTAATGGGGTCACAGGGGTCAAAACCTGAAAAACCTATGTTCATCTTCTTCTCCAGTTCCAAAAGGTCTTGATAGCTTAATAGTTGTGTGTAGACTCCTTGGACAATGGGGATTCTAAATTGTAGGTTTGGTGACCCCATGACCCCAAATGGGGTCACAGGGGTCAAAACCTAAAAAACTTAATTTCATCTTTTTCCCTAGTTCCAAAAGGTCTAGAGAGCTGAAAAATTGTGTGTAGACTCCTTGGACACTGGGGATCCTTAATTGTAGGTTTGGTGACCACTTGACCCCAAATGGGGTCACAGGGGTCAAAACCTAAAAAACCTAATTTCATCTTCTTCTCCAGTTCCAAAAGGTCTTGATAGCTTAATAGTTGTGTGTAGACTCCTTGGACAATGGGGATTCTGAATTGTAGGTTTGGTGACCCCTTGACCCCAAATGGGCAATGGGCATTTTTAATTTGATTGTGAATAACTCGGACGTTGGGACAGGCTATCTTTCCTACACTGCCCATGACCCCATGGTCTAAACCCAAACACCTATTTCTATCAAAAGTCTGATGAGCTACAGAGCCCATGGCTCTATTTTTACTTTTAAACATACTACTGTGTAATATCAGGATGGTTATGTGACCAGTGTTCATAAATAAGTCATAATTACTTGCATTCAGATTTTTGGTTTGAAAACCACCCTTTTTTTCCCTAAAAGGCTAAATAATGTGTTCATAAAAAATATCACAAATTCATCGAGCTTGCATGGTTTCCTCTTTTGCATCTTCTGTCATCAGCAAAGGCCGCCAGGCCGAAAGTTATATCACACACTGCATATAACGTTACTCAAAAAGACAGTCCTTTCAGGGTTTTCTTTGTGGAAACGAAATTTAAGGGAACATTCCTGTTTATGCAAGTATAATATTAGTTCAGCATTATAGTACTACACAGTTGAAACATGTTACTGAGGGTAATATTTTGATTGATTAAGATTTAATAATTTGATAACTAAGAGCGCACACTCTCTAAAAAACCCATTGAAAAGTGAAGAGTCTTGAAAAGTCTTGTAGCAGCATTACATTCCATTGTTGATTAGTCTTATCATTTACATATGTTTGGATATTCTATCTATTTAATAGTTTCTTATTATATTATTTTGAAATAAATTAAAGGACAAATCATTCTGACATGTCATTCCCCGAAAAAACAACATGACCGATTGCCAATAGGACGAACAAAGTGTTCCCATCTCTGATGATGTACATTCCACAATGCAATATCTAGATCTTTATTAAGGGAAGACGTTTCAGTAATTTGCTCTTTGATCAGTATGAAATTAGCATTGATGGAAATCATAGCAGATGAAAACTAATTATCGTTCTGAAATCCTTGTTCCAGGCAGGTGTGAATACGGGTGACCGAGTATGGCGGATGCCGCTACTGAACCACTACTCCAGTCAGGTGACCCAGTCTGACCTTGCTGACCTCAACAACATCGGCAAATACTCACGGGAAGGGGGGTCGTGTACAGCTGCTGCTTTCCTACAGGTAGCCATGATGGCTGTCTTAGTGCTGTCAATTAGGTTTTGAATATTTCAAAATGGGACAAGGTGAAGGTTGTATTAGAATTGACAAGGGAAGTTGGGTTCTGATAACTTTTGAGGTTGCATTGATGTCAAAGCAGCAGAAGCACATTCTTAAGGTAAATAAAGTGCATTCACGAAAAAAAAAAATTAATGTTGTAAATATCAAGAAAACATTTTAAACGAAAGGAAACCTTAAAAGAATCTACCATGCAAATCTAGGGGCGGAGCATAAGTGAAGTCAAGAAAGTGAAAATGTTGCTACCAATCCTAGTCAAGAAACTCCAGATTATCTTGTAGAACCTCAGCAATAGAGACATAACAACACTAAATCAAAATTATCATTGATAAGAAGTAATAAAAAATTTTTGTGGATCATTTTGTTAATACTATCAGTGTCTGATTTGACCTACAGGAGTTTGTCACGACAAAGCGATGGTTGCACCTGGATATTGCAGGTGTGATGATGAACAAAGACGAGGTTCCCTACCTGTCCAAGGGAATGTCAGGTGAGTCAATGAAAGCTTACTGTGTGATAATAATAAAGAGGTTGTCAGCCATAAACTACCTGGTATCTCTCAAGGTAGTTATACATAAGTAATTCATTTGAACATTCTTTCAAACCCTTCAAAACATGTTGAAGAAAGCTTGTGTCACAAACTATATAGTTCAAAGTTTAAATATTACATGCAGTGATAATTTTTTTTCCAGGGCAGAAAGCAAGAAAACAATTTTCACAAAAGCATTTCTGGTAAATATCTAAGAAAAGAACAGGTTTCTGAACTATCCATTTTTAAAAAAATCATAAATACATTGAATTTCTTTTTTTCCTAGGTCGCCCAACAAGAACTCTGGTTGAATTCCTTGATCGATTAAGTCGACAGAAGTTGGATTAGTTTGAGGTTTTACAATTGTAGATATTTCATAATTTTAATCAAAACTGAAAATAAAATAGATGTATATGTAATGTCTTTTGATTAATTTTTGGGAGTGACACTGCTAGCATATGAGGTACAGCACCATCACAAAATACTTTAGTCTGAATAGGAGAAATGGATATTATTCAAAAGGGAAAGGAATTTAACAGCTCAACAAATATGGAAAGCCTTGCTACAGCAATAGCAAGGCATATTTTGTCAGTCTTGATTATCAGTTATTGTGGATATTCAATCAATTCTTATGTTTTACCTTGTTTTCGGTTTATCAAATTTTTATTTTAAAAATCCTATTACAAATAGGGACTTCAATACAGTGGGGTGTTTCTGTCATATAAGAGATTCAAATAAGGGGCTGACGACTTTTTTTAAATCAAGAGGACCAAAAGGACCTTGGTTTGGCAACTGTTTCTGCAGTAGAGAACTGTTCTACATGCAGTAAGTTTGGGATGCATTACTTCATTGGACTTCAGCGCAGTACCACCCATGGTTTGCTAGTTCCAGCCTATGCTTGCGAGGGTTCATGGCAATGCATAGCCACAATGATATTGCGGGTTTTCTCCCTGCAAATAATACAAGCAGCTGAGATTTAATGTGAAATCCTATTGAAAGCTGCGATAAACCCCCAATTAGCTCACATCATCCTTATCAAAATATTAGTTATTTCTGTATACTAAAATTGTCTGAAACTGTGAAGTTGATGTGAAAAAGTTCTGTAGTGATTTATCCTGTTCATCACATGAATTGTTTGTTGAAACAGGTCTATATCTGATTGTTGAATGAAAAATAAGAATACTAGTATGTAAAATCTGTGATATGAATGCCGTGGAAGATGATACATTTCCTCTTATTCCACCCTGTCTGTAGAAGTCTACGGACAAAATATCTCAAACCATACTTTTATAATTACCCAGATAGAACAAAACTATTGTCATTGCTAACAAATACGAATATTCTTTTACTACAGAATCTTGCAATGTGTATTTAATATGCAATGTTATTTGGAAGAAATATTGTAAAAAAGATATATGATAATGTGTGTACTACAGGCCTGTGACCTTTTAAGTACGGAAATAAAAATTGATGAATTGATAAATTTTTAAAACTATTATTCTTTCCTTAAAGGAACATCAATATTTTAAAATTTACAAGTAATGCACAGATAATGTAAAGCTCTTGATATAACTAGAAACCTTCATTCATGTCATCTGACAATATTTCAAAATATGTATTTCTTTAAAACAGCTCTTAAACTGGTTATGTACTCATTTTAGACAATGAGAGAAGGGACAAATGGGAAGTATTTCAACATTGAATAACCGTGGTCATTTCAGGGCATACACAGCCTTATTTAGTGCAATAACTACTATGGAGAAAACTCATTATATAGTACAAATGATACTATCTAAGGACATGATCATTTATTAGCGGTCATCACATTAGCGCCCATGCGCATCGGTCACTTCCGCTTTCTCCAAAAAGTGCCGGGAAATGTGATCGAGGTATGACTGTTTATTTTTCCATTTCATGAAATGCCTTGTTGAATGGATAAATCTATTGTTTTGGAAATACCGTTATGATATCATGAGGATCTCATTTCCAAAATCAACACACATTGTAACTTGTGACCAACCTTTGTAACTTTACTTGATAAATCTAACACTAGCTGCAGAGCTGTAGCTATATAACCTCTTCCCCCAGTATCATCAAGTTTATACAAAAAAAAGGCGACGTCAGGGTATCAAAGAGCCTATTTTGGCGAAGCAACTGTAGCTAATCTAACACGTGTGTCATTTTAGAATGATAAATTATGCTAATATGTAGTTTATTATGTACCTAAGTTAACTATTCATTTATTCATTCATATTAATTCACCATCATTCGCTATTTGTATGTGCTATTTAATAGTATTTATTGATTTGGAAATCTTTGTTCTAAATTAGAATCTAATTAATTTGTTTGTTTTAAGAGACTTTTTTTTAGCATTTTCGATTTATCTAAAAGGACAGTACACTGCTGTAGAGCTTCAATGATAATATTTATGTAAAATTTACTTGTTGAAATGTTTTTGTCACGTACACTGAAAGTTTTCAAACGACTACCCTACTATTTCAATAGAAAGTGTAGGCTGAAGATACGCAGGCAGGTTTTGAATACACCTGACAATTCCATTATTATGATAATGAAATTGATTTCCAAATTGCCAAAGGTGCAAAGCCATCAATGTACATAACAAGCCAACACTCATCCTGATGTACTAGTTAAGTTCTGTGCAAGTGCGGATCTTTACCTGACATGGCTTAGGTCGAGAGGCTCTACCTGCAACTCCATTGGATAGTTAGTATGCGGCTCACTTGCAAGAATAGAGCTTTCAGTGACAGAAATTTTTGTCTAGACATGGCCGTACTATCAGAATTTTTTTCGAAACGAAATTCAAGATGACATGCCCATTTATACAAGTATGTTATCATTATATAATCATAACATAACTCATTTGAAGCATATCATTCTGAGGATAACATTTAACAGGCCTACCAGACAAAACTGCCGCACTGCCTAGGAAAACGTGGAAAAGTCCACATAAAACTGTGAAACTACAACATAGATGCATTCCCTCGACACCTAAACACTTAAATATGCAACACAAAACGCAAGGTCAGACAAATAAAACCTGGTGACTGTAACATTTATTGCATTTATTTGTTCGCTGAGCAAACTTTGACCTGTACCATGCATGCGTATTTCACATGACCTAGAAAATCTATTTTGGGATATCATGATTCGCCTTGCATACTGATAGTAGATTTTTTTTTTTTTTTTATGTTTTTATTTCCCATCAGATGTTACATAATTATGAACATTTGTATATAGTCATTAATACAATCATACAGTATTGTCGGTTGTAGAGGTTTTCATTTATATAATACATGTTATACATAATAACAAAAATATTTTTTGTTACTGAAAGGAATTGTCTGTCTTTGAGATCAACATATAGCAGGCAATCTGATAAAATGCAAGGTTTATCTTATGACATTCCATTTATACTTTGATTTATCACTTGAGCATCTGTAATTACATGAGTCTAAAAAGTGTGTGAAAAGATGACCAAAATGCAAAGAATTTGTGCTGGTTATTATTTGCAAAAGCAATATATTTGCATGCTTGATAATATTTTGTTAGTTCTCTTTTGATATATCCAAAATTGGGCTTTTTATTTGTTCTACTGGCAGTGTAGATATTTTGTTTTACTAATAAACAAATGGCATTTAAGGGATTATTATTTCTTTCTTTAAAACCAAAAATAATATTTTCAGGTGTAAGATCTATATTTCCTTCAGCCAACCTTTCTAGCCATTTTGCCAGATCTTTCCACACTTTCCTAGAATGGACACAATCACATAATAAATGGAGCACACTCTCGGGCACCTGTTTACAGAAAGAACACAAAGGAGAATCAATGTATCCAATCTTATACAGATACTTATTTGTTGTCAAAATATTCTGATTTATCTTGTACTGAAACCATTTTAAGTTAACACTTTGAGTACATCTACAAGCCATCAGATTGATGTTTTCCCATTCATTCTGTTGGAAATCTCTTTCCAATATTTCTTCCCATCTCACTTGACCTATTGTTTTATCAAAGCTAAATTGGCTAAATGTTTGATATGTCTGCTTGCTTTCATATATTTTTGAAACATTGAAAGGTATAATAGGATAAACATGCATGGGTTCAATATGATTAAAAGTAGTATTTCTTTTTTTTAAATAATCAAACACAGCCCTCTTAAGACCTTGATAGGTGAGAAAATCTATTCTTATATCATATTTACCCTTCAATTCCTCCAAAGACATCATACCTTCCTCATTCATGATATTTCTCAAATATGTTATTCCCTTTTCTTCCCACTTTTTGTAAAAGATTGTGTTGCCATCAATCAAAACATTGCTATTATGCCAAAGAGTTTGATCGAAAACTTCTGTATCATAAATTTCCTCCTGATAACATATAATAAGATAATCGGATAGTAGTAATCGGATAACTGATAGTAGATTTAATTCACATATATATTTTTGTGACGTAAATACGAATAAAACTTGAAATAAAAAGGTGAACAAACATGTGTGACAATTTTTAATTCAAATAAAACTTTAAAAACGAAATAAATGAGGAGGGAAAAGCACGCTGCCTACGTTTTCAAATGTAAACACATGGTCGCGCCAACTTCTTTGAAGAGCCACTCCATGAGTTGTTTGAGATATATATGCCAAACTTAGTCAATGGTGTCATTTGATTGGGAAACATCGACTATAACAAAAAGGCACATTTTTTACAGTGACAATATGAAGGTAGAACATCACAATTATGTAGTGGTGTGCGACATTAGATTCAAACGTAATTTTAGAAACTTGTCTATAGTAGACAAAAAGACAAATATGGCTTGGTAGTGTTGAGTATATCACATAACTAGTAAAAAAACAAATGGGACTTAGAATTTTGATTTCGTAATAATTGGGCCGTTTTACGATTAATATTTTAGAAAAGTAAATGTCACAGTTTTGGCATTTTAGTTATGAAAATGCAAGTTTTACATTTTGACGTGAACTTCAGGCAGGGCATATTGTATTTCTGCTATATTTAAGTGTGTCATATGACTTTTGCGAAACGAGTGTGAATTTTTGTATTACCCAAGCGAGAGCCAGGGTTATAAAAAAATTGGCACGAGTTTCATTAAAGTCATATGAAATACTTCCTCGGGTAATAATTGCTTTATTACCGATTCTGTTCCATTTTAAACACATGGAAATATTCAGAAAACTTGCGATGGCCTGCTGCAGTGACGTCATGAACCATTGTTTTATGACGTCACAAACGACAAAATATAGTCACTCGCGCTGAAACAATCGTTGCTAGGCAAAAGTGATATGTGCACATGTGCTTATATTGAAAATATGTCACTGCTTATGATTAACCATTTGGGTAATAAAAATACTTATTACCCATATGGTTAATCATAAGCGGTAACATATTTTCAATATGAGCACATGTGCACATATCACTTTTGCCTAGCAACGATTGTTTCAGAGCGAGTTACCGTATTACCTCGCCTGTGACGTCATAAAACCATTGTTCTTGATGTCACTGTAGCGGGCCGCCGGAAAGGAAGCAGGCCGCATTCCGTGTGTTTAAAATGAAATAGAATCGGTAATAAAGAAATTATAACCCTCGGAAGTGTGTCATATGACTTTTACGAAACTCGTGCGAATTTGTGTATAACCCTCGCTCTCGCTCGGGTAATACAAAAATTCACACTCGTTTCGTAAAAGTCATATGACACACTTCCTCGGGTAATAATCTCTATTTATTATAATTATTATTATCACATAAGCAAGATATCGCCTTGAGCTTTCAAGCCTTCTTACTGTGCCTGCGCAGTGACAATTTGTGAATCGAATGGGTTTTTTTCTTCACTTTTGCATGTTTAAAGTGCTGATCGTCTGATTTTGTACATTGTGATGCTTTTTCTTCACGACGGTAACATTTTGATTTTAATAGGCCATTTTTTTAAATCCAATGTGCAAACTGCCAAGGCCCCTACCTTTACTAATCCTTGAACATTACTCCTCGACACTAAATGTCATATGGTGATATATGGTGTCCAAAAGACATACATTATGACAAATACTGGTTTTCCATAAAAATCTAAAACAGCCTTATAAATGCACAGAGGTGTAGATATCACGTCCAGTTTACATGGATACTATTTATATAAGCTAATAAACTATCAACTCCTAACTGACCTCCTGTCTGTTATAGATAAGTCTCCAAAATTACGTTTGACTATTTGAGGCGCGCCACTGTCCGGTTTTCGATAATAGTTGCCACGTTCTACCTTCATATTGTCACTGTACAAAACAAGCTTTAAAATGTGTATTTTTGGTAACAGTCGATACTACGCGATCAAATGACACCATTGATTAAGTGTGGCATATATGACAACAACTCACGAAGTGGCTCGTTTAGAGAACACTAGAGTTGAATGGTAACTACTTCGCGTCTCGGGATCACAATTCGCACGATCGTAGGTGTTCAAATTCAAACCTTTTATACATCCTCCTATGTATCTTATTCGATTTGATTGAAACTTCATTGGCTATTCGAATAAACAAATTCAATTTGATTTTTTTAAAACTGACGTTGAATCGCTTTGTTAATTTTCAAACTTGAAACAGTGAGAACAAAGCTAGACACTGGCATTTATCGCTGTTGCATCTACACCGTCACTTGACATATGAGATATATTTGTGATTCCTGGGACACTGCACCGGATGGCATTCACCAAGACCTTAAACTGACGTTACCTAAACACACATGTCTTTTTGATGAAATTCATTTTACAATTTGTGTTTTCATGCACGTTTGGCGCTCATACCTTTACAAAACTTCTCTTCCAAAAGACCAGATGATTGATGATTTAATTAAAATTTGTATTGCTTATGATCTTCTTTTCTCAGTTTCATACAATACTTCCATGACGGTCACCCCTCTGTGAAAAATCAGGTGCTTAAATTATTTTGCTGTGTATATAACAACGAAATGCTTCACTTGCATTTTAGTGAAGAAAATAAAGAACTTGCAAAAAGGTTGATTAATTACCATAACATTTTCTTGATGACATATTGTATTTTTCCTTATAAAATACGTAATGTGAGTACGACCTAAATGTATTTTTCAATTCACAATAGGTTGGTCAATAGGAAACGCTGTTGATAGACGTGTAGTGTTGATCCAGATTAATGAGACGTGCTCGCTACAAATCTGTCTGTAAATATCCATAGGCCAATAGACGTTCTGATAGCCAGAGCTTTCAAAAGTAATTACAAAGGCACAAGGTGTTTGTTATATACTACAAATTACAATTTTGTAAATGGAAGTAAAACATTAAGAATTAAAATTTTACACAGGCAATATACATCTGGATTGGGTTTGATTCTGGCCGTGAACATGTTCGAGTTTTCTTTCAAAAATATTTCAAATATAAATATCCATTTTCTGAAAAAATTAAAAAAGAAGTCATTTCAATATCAACAAATCTTTAATTGCATGGTAATTATAATCAATATGAATAAAGGCATATATTGTAACAACTGTACATGAAATAATACAAATCATGATACAGATGGACAACGCCACTCTTTGGGAATGGTGTTAAAAACGATCAATATACAGTCAGACCTCGATAATCTGAACACTTTCGTTTGTCATCAAAAACGTTCGGATAGTGAAACGTTCGGACTACTAGCGCCTGTAGACTCCCCACAGGTACCTGAAGATAGCCTTGGCGATGGTAGAAGCTGCAAAAAGATATCATCGGTTTAGATTTTGGTTCTCTAATATCATGTTTATGTAAAGTTCACCATGTTTACCAGAGGTCAATATTGGTTGAATAACTTTTAATGGGCGAGAAGGCCGTTGGGCCTCATTTCTGAGACAGAGTATTTTCGAAGGTCGACTGTGCATTTTATTCTAAACCGTAGATATTTTGTTGGCACAATGTTGTCGATAATCCTTAACTGGGATTTTCGAAGTGCAGTGCTTTCAGTACTTTTATTTAAGAAAATAACAATCATCAAATATTTTTTCAGTGAAACAACTGTTTTGATCGTAAAGTCAGCCCAGTGACATAAACCTTCTAGATCTGTTCCTCGTCCCAATTTTCAATGAAGTACAGTCATGGACATAACAACAATTTCAATATTCGAATTATCGAGGCTGGACTGTGTATTGTGATTTAGTTCTTATCTCATTAGATAATTTAATATATTTAGCTGATTTTAAGATATTTGATTTATTTGAATCTGTAAATAGTGACACAAATGTATACATTATAGGTCTAACCCAATAATATTGTTTACTATACATTCTCCTGTAAGCTGTAAGTAGTTTGAACAGATCAATATAAAATGGTACTCATCAGCACACATTTGAGGACCGACATTTTAAAAAAATTCTTGCACTAACTATTTTAGGCGAGGCGCTCTTGATTCCTCCCCAAGCAGTTATAAGAATTCAAGAACATGATTTAACCAATGTTTATTCTATTGAGTTACGTCAATTTCCGTTGGCTATCTGAGGTCACTAGCATTATAAGGGGTGATATGGCACCTGGTTTTTATTTACCTACCAATGGATTTGCAGATTTTTTCAAACCAAATGTAGACGAAGTCAGTTAGGCTCCAGAGTTGGTACTTTGCAATACTGTAGAAGATAAGAACAGACATACAGATTTATTTGTGATAAAAGGAACAAAGAGATGAATATAAAAAAACATGATGGTATTTCAAAATAGCATCTGTTATTTGATGATTTGTTAATCCAACAGTATAATCATAAAAATCTTCACATACCCACAGATCCAGTTTACAGGAATACAATCTGATATGTCAAGTGACGGTGTAGAAACAACAGCGATAAATGCCAAAAACACAAGAAGGCGAATTAGCATACATGTACTATTCATCGTGGAGTCAAGAAACAATGTGTTAGTGTCTGTGACGTCATAGACGATCCCGTCACTGTGCATTGTTTGCAACGTCATTCACATCAATCTATTTATAGCATACCTCAAAGAGAACAAACATTGCCAGAATAGAATGTCTACATTTTGATAACGACTTAATTATGATGAATTATAATTTTGTAAATGCAATCGAGGAATGCAGCATTCCGATATTTTCAATTCAAGTTTCGAAAAAAATGACTGTTGTTAATTTCGGGCGGTGTAAGCCAAGAAATAAAACTTTTGTATACAAACCATTGTGTGGCGATAAAGATATTTTACGATACGATTACCTATGAAGATATTTCATTACGATACGATACAATCATGATACACTTTTAACTATTGATAAATGGAAAGATTAAATCTTGACAAGCTTCTTGTTCCTTTAGCAAAATAAACAATTTTAAAGTATCACAAAACGTTTATCGTCAGAGTTAGTATCACGATTCACGATACTATATCGTCACAGCTCCACAGACCAATATCATCCTTGTTCCACCCGTCAGGAAAATCACATTTCACAAACTAGACTATGGTATTTGAATTTGTTCTTTGTGTTGAAAGGAAAGTCCAATCGGGGTATTGTTTGTGGAAACGAAATTCATAACCCAGTTAAAACGTGTCACTGAGGAGAACATTTTATTTAATTTAGATTTTATGAACTACCTCATTTACATCATTTGAACGTCATCATGATCTTCTGTAAAGCATAAGAAAACTAAGGAAAAGAGAAGAAACAAATAGTCCACCGGCCCAGAGGGGTCCCCATGCACCCCCCCCCCCCCCCCCCCCACCCATGGCAGAACGAAACTAACTTTTTTGGAAGCCTTGACATGTCTATTATGCAAATTTGACTGGTAACAGTGTATAAACTGGGACGAAATGTGTCATTTTTACATATTTCCATGGGTACCCCCCTCAGCCACTTATTCTCTGAAGCGTCACACCAAAAGGTGGATGTCCCCATATCTTTGGTTCTAATTATCATAGAACCATAATCTTGGTATCTAAATGTATGTTTATAAGGTCACTGAATCCATTGACAGACATTTCAGATAGCTACCATAGGTCATTTGTACGAAATTTTAGGTTTCCATTACAAAAAGTCATCATTCATGACTTCGACCAGTAACAATTCTATTTTCTCTTCTCTACAGTTAATGTATATGATTTTATTTTACATTATTTGAACTGATAGTAGAATTATGAGTACCTGTAACCATTTTGTGTACTTATGTGTACTTATAACACACAAATTAAGTGTCCAAAAGCAAACCAAGGGACCTACCGTTAATCTACTATCATTAAAATACACCAACTCAGCCTTGGAAAAAATATATTTTTTCCTCTCTACAGTTAATGTATATGATTTTATTTTACATTATTTGCACTGAGAATAGATTCTTGAGTACTTGTAACCCTTTTGTGTACTTATGTGTACTTATAACACATAAATTAAGTGTCCAAAAGCAAACCAAGGGACCTACCGCTAATCTACTATCATTGAAATACACCAACTCAGCTTTGGAAAAAAACTTTTTTCTCTTCTCTACAGTGAATGTATATCACTTTATTTTACATTATTTGCACTGAGAATAGAATCTTGAGTACTTGTAAGCCTTTTGTCTACTTATGTGTACTTATGACACATAAATTAAGTGTCCAAAAGCAAACCAAGGGACCTAACGCTAATCTACTATCATTGAAATACACCAACTCAGCCTTGGTAAAAAACTATTTTCTCTTCTCTAAAGTTAATGTATATTATTTCATTTAACATTATTTGCACTTAGAGTAGAATTATGGATACTTGCAACTCTTTTGTGTATATGTGTACTTATATCAATCCAGGTTAAGTGTCCAAAAGCAACTATGGGACCTACCATTCATCCACTATCATTGAAATACACCAAATCAGCCTTGGAAAAAACTAACAATTTTGTATTTTGAATGTGTTGTTTTACTTCTAAATCATTGGAGATTTAAAGGGATAGATTTAAAGGGCACAAAGAAGAAAGATAACACATAGGTACTCATTCTGTAATTACACACATCACAGACATGTACTTAAGGAGTACATTCTTGCAAATTATTCATTTTCAATCATCATATGACTGTTTGATTCAGTTGCTTTTTGGACATCAACAACTTATCAAAATTCTAGTTTTAAGAGAGAGCATCATCATCAATAACATCACCATACACCACACACCTAAACAACGTTCAATATCATCCTCAAAGCTGTCACGTTGCAAGACCTTGATGTCGACCAACTCTCTAGGAAGAGCGCACTGGCTCTAGCTTCCAATCCACAAGAGTCGAACTATGACTCTCATTAGCAAAAAGAACAACAGACATTGGAACAGAGATGTATTCCATAGAGCCTCCTGCTAACTGAAATGCATTGTATGATACTCTAGGCTTTTGATGGTATCATGATGGTGTCCATGTTACATTGTTTGACTCATGTTCACAGCAATAGACATTCAGTTGCAGACAGCCAACTTTATCAACATTTTTTGTCAGGTCCACCATAGACAGCAAAATAAATCCTTATAGGTCTTTTATAAGTGATATGTACATAAGGAAGACAAACTTATCTTAAAATTCACGTTCCTGAGTACATGATTACTCAATCCGGTTGGTTGTAGGATATATGAATTGTGGTACATTTAACCACAACAAGTAAACATTAAACAATAGTGAGGAAACCTAATTATCAAGATTAATCATATGAGAATGTAATACAATATGGATTTCCAGTAAATGCACATATGAAGGCACCTTGCTCACCAAACAAATCTGATGGCACAACCTAAGAGCCACTTGATCTGACAAGAAAAACTTTGAAAATAGCAAGTAAAACACCTTGCAATGAGCCTAATCCGATGAGTCCAGCTTCAAATGGGATAAGAATGTCTGAGAAACAACTTCCATCCATTTACTTGCCACGCATCGTTATATATATGCTCATACCACTCGGAATGTTCTTATGACTATGATATGGTTTTGTATCTATCATTGTTATGCCATGTGATAGGACATGCCTTCATTGAAACTTCCAGATCAAATGTGGTCATACTGAATGTTGAAACCTACATTACTATAAAGCACCTTCTGTGTTGATTTGCTGAAGAAAGCACAACTTAACCACATGGGTACATCATATATGTGTGATAGTAACTTTAAGCCTTTTGCGGATTGTCATGTAACCACTGCAGTTCTGCTGTCTAGAGATGCAGACATATTTTGTTTGATATATCTATTGATAAAATTACAGCATTAAGTTGCTCATTCCTACGGTGACTTCAAAGTTTTCATTGTCAGATCAAGTGACTATAAGGTTGTGCCATCAGATTTGTTTGGTGAGCTAGGTGCCTTCATATGTGCATTTACTGGAAATCCATATTGTATTACATTCTCATATGATTAATCTTGATAATTAGGTTTCCTCACTATTGTTTAATGTTTACTTGTTGTGGTTAAATGTACCACAATTCATATATCCTACAACCAACCGGATTGAGTAATCATGTACTCAGGAACGTGAATTTTAAGATAAAGTTTGTCTTCCTTATAAACATATCACTTTTCAATCTTACAGCATTAACACTATTACACAGTTACACTGCCCAGCCTATTGAAGTACTTGGTCTATGATACCACTGATTTAGGCCTATCATGTTAATAGAGACCTTCAAAATTATTTTATTCATTATTTCTCTGTACGCCAGGTAAGACGTGTACCAAACCTGAGGCGTATTGATAATTAAGTAGCTACATGACTATATTTCAAAAATGGTGTCAAAATATTATTACATTGTTGTAAACTATTATTTAGTTAATCTGTAATATGTATGTTACTAAGACACGCACCGTTATACAATATATTTTATGAATATATATTCATTATCATTGTGTAACTAATAATATGGTATTCGACTTGGACTGAGATGAGAGTATCAGAGTTACCTCCCTTTATGAGTGTGTCTAGAAATCAACCAAACGAAAATTGTCCTCAAAGTGAACTTTAGATGCTTCGTACCTTCCAATAGTTTGGGTATGAATCAACCGTTTAACCTGAATCATGAATAGTCGATTTATTTTCAATATTAATGCAAGTCGATTGGTAGAGAAGATCTCTTAACTAAAGGTACTTCAGAGCAATTAATTGATATTTTATTTGTTCATAGTTATTTGACTTTATGCAACATATATTTTCTGGAGTTCATAGTAGCTGCATAATTCTTCATAGAGTGTTCAGTTTCTTAAGACATCAACACTCTTTATAGTTTATTTATTATGAAATGAGGTGTCTCATGGCGTTGGACACACCAATCTTTTCTCGAAACTGAGATACATGTAAATCAATGTTGATTTAGCAACCACGTGAAGATATGGTTACTACAGCAATGGCTCATCGTACAACTTATATTCAATTATTTCATTACTAATTAAAGATATAGTTTTAGGTTTAAACAAAGGAAACAAATTGCTCACAATTCGGTTTTTTCTATACTTTAGATGTGCTATGTTTATATGTTTTAGTTGGATAGCCAATGGTGAAAGAGAGATCAAACAGAGTATATCGACTATGCGTAAGATGTGATGTCTCCGTGAAAGGACTTGTTAAATGTGAATAGTATCGTGCCAAATTTGTAACCGATTCTGTGAGCTAACCGCGATTTCCCTGAAATATGATACAGCATCTGCAGAGAACCGGTTAATGTAACAATCTGGTTACCTATCCCAGCACCTTTACATCAACCATTACAGATATGGTAAGAACATTCATACATTTAGTTCTCAGATAAGCGTATTGCACTATTTTGGTACTTTTCATCTTTTTGTTTTTCTATACTCTCTTGACTAAAAAACAGGCAATTTGAACAGTGATCAATTCTCAACTAGTCGTCGTTTTGTAAAGACAGACTAATAGTGTTCATAATACTTATTCAATGTCTTTACCTCAAATCACTAGCAATCGTTGAATAAGCTATAGTTGAAAACTATTGGAGGGTTTCTTCACTTTATTATGTCTATTTGAAACATTGAAGGAGCAAGATGGAACTAATGTTTACACAACTTTATTTTAAAGTCAAGTACATGAAAATACTCTTCGTTTTTAACAAATATGAACTGTGTTGCTATGATGTCCTCGATCTTATGACTGAAAAACTGATCAATGAATGAATGAATGAATCTCTTTATTTCCCGCTCCAGATTAAGTCCGATGATCATCATGTATATTTACACTTACATCAAGTAATTACAAAACGGTCTCAAGGTGAAATATTAACAAAGAAGAGGCAAAAATATCTAGTATGTACACTTGAGTGAGGAGAGCAGGGATACAGGTATTTACAGATAAGTACAATCATACATCTCCATTACATTTCATCTATTTGATCAGTAATTGGTAATTCACCTCCAGAAAAGAGAGACAGCATTTCATCTTCAGTTAATAGTTCAATTTGTACATATACTTCAACATCAAATAGGTCAAGAAGTTTTGAGAAGAAGTTATTTCTGTTGTCATCACAATGGTCAAACAAGACGAACATACTGTGAACCACATTGTTTAGAGACAACTTGCGTCTCTAAAAAGACTTTTTTGCTTTCAGGTTATTCACAAGTCTTCCTTTCAAATATAACGTTAATCAGAAGACCTTCGAAATTGATTTAAATCACATTTTCTTATTATTGCATCGGATTTCTGACTTCCTAACCGAGATTAATATGTGCTTTGTACCTTTCTAAAATTTCACCAGGAAGCACATATTTTGGTGCGAAACATTTTTATTATCATGATCAAGGCATTCTTGATTGGTCTTATCATAAATCATATGTAAATATGTGTATAATCTTTCCATACATATAGTTTAGTTTTACAAGTTTGTAAAATCAGTAAAAGTTAACCGCCTTTCTTCAATCATTCTCCTACAAAAACAAAATAGCGGACAATTTGATAGGACCGGAGCTTCAAGTAATTTTCCATCTAGTTTTAGTTGATGCTGAAGGTACCGTTTTTTAGTCTAACCCCAAAACAACTCTGAGAGACAACATTTTGGCTATTTGGTTGTTTTCTTTATTTTTGTGAGATCACTTATGTAAAAACTAAAAAAATTGTATGAATACCTTACGGCCTTCACTGACTTAAAAAGAACGGCGGCCATTTATCTTGCAACACTTTCGGCACAAGTCCGTAGCAACAATGAGCCCATCACCCACACCGTATCTACCATGGGTCGTCTATACAATTCATTATAACACTGTACTATGGTGTGCGATCCTTAGAGTCTTCCAGACACCCATAACCTGAAGCCGTTCCCAGCCTATTAAGGGCAATCCCGGTTTCCATCTGATTAATTGTTATTGTCACACTTTATTTGGTCCACGTTGTAAATATAAATTTACTAGGAAGACCGTCAAAATTAATTTAATTCACATTCTTTTCTGCGCACCATGTGCGAAGCTATCTGAAAGTGGGGACGTGAATCGTTAAAGTACTTTTCAATAATAATGTCAGTCGAGGTGTAGGAATATGTATATCACTTTTATAACTCATGTTTGATTCCTTTAAGTTTAATTTTGCAAATCAAAAACATTCCTCACACTATCAAATTTATGAATATTTATTCATAGAGAAGATTGATTTGTTACGCCTCCAAATAGGATAATTGATCATGGAATTATTTTTATCACGGAGAGTTACCTCCCCTCCTTTGAAGTAGCCCGCGTAAATTGTCTTCCCAACTGAGATTTACAAATGTTTTGTACCTTTCTAAGTTTTAGCGTATTCAAGGACCAACTTGTTTAGGTGCGAATCGATTGTCAAATGATTCAGACATATTTGAAGACATACATGATTGATGAGACGGGCTATTTTGACGATGGCAGTATTATTCTAACACAACTTCCGAAGTCCCTGTGGACGTAAGTGATTATTTTACAAAATTGTTTTGGAAACACTTAACACGCTATCAATCGGTCGATAAATTGTTCTTTTTCAACAATAAACAAATTACGTTTCGTCTTTTAATTTGTTGTTTTCAGTTTGTACACTTTAAATTCGTGAA
The DNA here is from genome assembly GCA_921293015.1 of Phorcus lineatus. Classification (NCBI taxonomy): domain Eukaryota; kingdom Metazoa; phylum Mollusca; class Gastropoda; order Trochida; family Trochidae; genus Phorcus; species Phorcus lineatus. The sequence continues at coordinate 22,931,258 of OV121088.1, read as the reverse complement.
AAGAAATAACAATAATTCTCGCCGTTTTCATAAACTTGTCACCGTTCTGGTGTTTCGTCCTACTGCATTCCGCTTTTCTTTACCGCTCCCTCGCCGTCATCTTTGTTTACATAATATACTAGTATGCGAGCCGACTACATGGGGAACCATAATGCTTAGTGCGTGAAATGATAACTCGATTTATATATTGAATGTGGAAACACCTTTTCTATTTAGTCCGATTTCTAGACTTTAATTTGCGTTGAACAAAGTGTATCAACGAGATGCTTCTTTGGCAATATTTTTTTTATCAACATACTCTGACCGTAAAGTGTCGCTGACAAGCTAGTATGATTACCGAAAAATTATGGTCTAAAGATGAGAAGGGACAAAGAAAAATTTATTCTAGAATCTTCAATTTTCATGTAGGTGAGTTAATGTAAGTGAAAGTAGTGCAGTATCATAACAGAAGGCTTTACTCTTTTAAAACATTCAATCAACGTTAGTCATCGCTGATACATAATGAGTAGTTCTTTCTGTGAAAATTGCATTGAAATGCCTAGAGAATTAAAAACATGTCTTTATCTCAATTATAGTGCTTAAAAATAATTTTCAAAATGTAAAAACCCTCGGGGGGGGGGGGGGCTAGCTCCCTCTGCCCCCTGGGTTCCTATGCCTATGTATAGTGTCATAAAATCCATTTAAAGTTAAAAACACTTCACTGGTTGTAAAATCATTGTCATTACCACTTGAAAGCGCGCCGTATGTCCCTAATTGTATCACTCCCAATTCTGAGAAAACTTTCCCACAAAGAATCAGTGCTACTTCTAAGATATGTACTCCCAGAAAGTATGTTCCCTCTAGAAACACCTGCTCTTATACATCCCTGTATCTCCCTGGCTACGCTCCAGTTGGTTTGTTCCGAGTCTGAGGTCACAGTGAGGAGCGCCTTGTTCCCTGTCTCCATCACTATCGTTGCTCCTCGTATTTGAGCCCGAGAGAAATCGTCCCACGTTCTATCTGGAAAAAAAGGTGATATCGACTGCTGAGAACAAAATTATATAAATGTAATTCATTCTAAGCCTGTTGATATGCAAAAAAGGGGGGTAAATATTAAACTATACTATTCGATTACATACAATTAACATACTTCTGTTATGTAAAAACATCTTTTTCCATCAGTGCATATGTATATGCAAGGATCTTACAATTCCCTGATTGCTTTCATTGCCTTTGCCTCGCTTATCCACCGCTTGGTCACTTACAAATATTCAAAGCATGAAGATGCTTATCAGTTCTCTCAACCAAGCACGGCCAAAACTTTTTCTTTCTTACTTCGATTGGCTGGTTGTTTATAGACCAGACGAGAGAAATCTAGTGGAAGCAATCAGTAATGATATATAGAAATACCCATATTAAAGAGCCACTCCGCGAGTTGTTGGAGTCACATATGCCAAACTTAATCAATGGTGTCATTCGATCGCGAAGTATCGACTGTTACAAAACGCATTTTAAAGCTTATTGGGCTTTTTACAGTGACAATATGAAGGTAGAACGTCGCAATCATGATCGAAAACCGGACAGTGGCGCGCGTCAAATAGTCAAACGTAATTTTGTAGACTTATCTAAAACAGCCAGGAGGGCAGTTAGGAGTTGATAGTGTTTGTTAGGTTTTATAACTAGTATCCATGTATATTGGACGTGACATCTACACATCTGTGCATTTATAAGGCTGTTTTTAAGATTTTCATGGAAAACCAGTATTTGTCATATATATGTCTTTTGGACATGAAAAGTTAAGATGTTTTGATTTTATATCACCACATATGACATTTAGGTTCGTATCAAAGGTAAATAAAATGTTATGAAAAGCACGGAGTGGCTCTTTAAGCAGGATGGCGTAAAGAGAGCCTCATTATTTCCTCATGATTGTCGGGGTACTTTGCTCTTTTAGGAGGAAAGGAAACTTTAAGACGCAATAGCAACAAATACACACAGAAACATGAATGAGTTTGCATACCAACGAGAGAACTCGACTGATCCTCCGGAGCCTTTAGGGATTCATAGCCCATTCCCCGCGCCGCCGTCACGAAGTCAGAGAAGATGTGCCTGTCTGGTATGAAGACTGCGAAGGCAAAGACAGAAGCCTTGCTGTGCTCCACCCCTTGCAGAATACTCACTGCTGTGCAGGCCACGCCATTTGCTAGGCGGTCAATGAATAAAAACAGAAATTTCATTTTAAAACTTACGTTCAAGATAATTGAAATTTCTGATCAAATATGATTATGTGATTATCTCAAAGAAAACTAAAAGACATGACTCTCTGGAAGAACCTTTGGTGCCATTGATAAAAAAGAATTGTCAAATGGTAGTTTTCTTTGTTTAGGTATATTTTGAAGACGATGCTCTTGTACGATGTAACCACGTCACTGTTAGGTGATAGCAATTGTTAATGTTTATAAACTCGTACTTCTATCAAAGTATTTGTTCTTTGTGATCAATAAAGTATGTACGTAATTCGTTTAGAGAAGCTCCATACATTAGCTCCAAGCGTTAGTATTTCATATGGACAATGTTACACTTTGCTCAATCTTTTAGGGATTTGATAAATATTCGTTTTGAAGACGGGATAAGGGCGTGACTATAAATTTGTTATCGTAGTAATCGTAGTTATTTATTCAATAAAGTAACATAGTACATATAGTACATTATAATCTGTGTCGTCTTCTCAGCCCTTGACCCTATTTCCAACAAAATTGCACACTGATTTTATCTCTCAAAGTCGATCAAAATCAAAAGCTACAAGTTTGAACTATTGTCTTTTATATCTCTTCTTTTGTTGACGGTGTTCTATTTTGATTCACTAATTGTCTAACTAACTAAATGTCTTAAATGTCCTCACCTACCTATAGACAGTACCGATAAGGCCAACATGTGGATGTTTTCTTTGCGCCCCCTCTCCAACCCAACCTTGACTGCATCTTTGAGATTTTTCTCACTTCCTGCTCCTACATACGAGTGGAGCACATTCCTATAGAGAGAAGGGTCATTGTAATAGGCTGTTTGAGTCGTCTGGAGATCTGTGGGGTGGTAAAATATCGAGGATGTTATGCGACTAAATATGCAATATGGCTGTTATTATTCTGCCTATATATATAAATGTGCCTTCTCTGAAAACCACATACAATTTCAAGCATTGACATCACTCTGAAGTAAAATGGGATCATCCAACTATCATAGCGATCGCTTGGATATACCAGTATTTCCCGAGCGACAGCTGATTAATTAAAATTTCGGCACGAGTGTTGTCAAATTAGTTATACATTAAAATATATATGTTCTTTATTGGTGAACTCAAAGGCTAATACTCAAAATTCTGTTCATAGACAAATGCTGGCTACCTGTTGCGGCAATCCTTACAATGCAACGTCATAGTCCAAACATGACGTCATAACATCGTTCTTTGCATCCTGTGTAAGGGTAGATGTATACTTAAATCTAAGTGGAGCGGGACCGCATACTTTATACAATGAGACTGATGCGTGACACTGTGACACTGATTGACCGCACTCGTAGGGTGTAGAACAGTCTATGGTTAGATGTTTGTTTCATAACGTGCAGTGGATTTTCAATTTTATTAACGTTGGGTGACCTGACACTAATTATGGCATCATTCTCTTCTTTGTTCATATGATTTTTAAAATGATGATAAAACAGGTTATAGAGGCCTAATAAAAACCCATAAATGGTTTGCATGTAACTAGAATTCAACAACCGCTCTCATAGTGGTTAAATAGTGGTTTAGGTCTTGCAATGTGGGAATATCATTTTCACATAATATTTCATTTGAAAATCAAAAAGATCTTTGCAGGCTCAGAGTGTAATAAATTGTAAAGATACGTTACCCGATAAACTGATTGAACATTCTCTGGATTCTCGGAGGTAGTTTCTGTTCACTTGAGAGTCTGGAAACACAAATAATAACCAAAATGTTTAATAGAACAAATAATATATTTGATATCTGTAATTTGTAATCTGTCTAAACCGACACTCGCTTGCCCAAGCACATGAAAGAATTAAGATATTGTTCATACATAGGGACATATCACATATTGTAACTTCCAAATGAACAATTAAAACATTATGATATAAATATTATCTTTATTTCCTCTCTTTAATGTCATACTCGTATGTTTACCCTGTATGTCATACTCGAATGTTTACCCTGTATTTCTTACTCGAATGTTTACCCTGTATGTCTTACTCGAATGTTTACCCTGTATGTCATACTCGAATGTTTACCCTGTATGTGATACTCGTATCTGTACCTTGTATGTGATACTCGTATGTTTACCCTGTATGTGATAATTGTATGTTTACCCTGTATGTGATACTCGAATCTTTACCCTGTATGTGATACTTGTATGTTTACCCTGTAAGTCATACTCGAATGTTTACCCTGTATGTGATACTTGTATGTTTACCCTGTATGTGATACTCGTATGTTTACCCTGTATGTGATACTTGTATGTTTACCCTGTATGTGATACTCGTATGTTTACTCTGTATGTGATACTCGTATGTTTACCCTGTATGTGATACTTGTATGTTTACCCTGTAAGTCATACTTGTATGTTTACCCTGTATGTGATACTCGTATGTTTACCCTGTATGTGATACTCGAATGTTTACCCTGTATGTGATACTTGTATGTTTACCCTGTATGTGATACTCGAATGTTTACCCTGTATGTGATACTCGTATGTTTACCCTGTATGTGATACTCGAATGTTTACCCTGTATGTGATACTTGTATGTTTATCCTGTATGTGATACTCGAATGTTTACCCTGTATGTGATATTTGTATGTTTACCCTGTATGTGATACCTGTATGTTTACCCTGTATGTGATACTCGTATGTTTACCCTGTATGTGATACCTGTATGTTTACCCTGTATGTGATACTCGTATGTTTACTCTGTATGTGATACCTGTATGTTTACCCTGTATGTGATACTCGTATGTTTACCCTGTATGTGATACTCGTATGTTTACCCTGTATGTGATACTCGTATGTTTACCCTGTATGTGATACTTGTATGTTTACCATGTATGTGATACTTGTATGTTTACTCTGTATGTCATACTCGTATGTTTACTCTGTATGTGATACTCGAATGTTTACCCTGTATGTGATACTTGTATGTTTACCCTGTATGTGATACTCGAATGTTTACCCTGTATGTGATACTTGTATGTTTATCCTGTATGTGATACTCGAATGTTTACCCTGTATGTGATATTTGTATGTTTACCCTGTATGTCACACTCGTATGTTTACCCTGTATGTGATACTCGTATGTTTACCCTGTATGTGATACCTGTATGTTTACCCTGTATGTGATACTCGTATGTTTACCCTGTATGTGATACTCGTATGTTTACCCTGTATGTCACACTCGTATGTTTACCCTGTATGTGATACTTGTATGTTTACCCTGTATGTGATACTTGTATGTTTACTCTGTATGTCATACTCGTATGTTTACCCTGTATGTGATACTCGTATGTTTACCCTGTATGTGATACCTGTATGTTTACCCTGTATGTGATACTCGTATGTTTACCCTGTATGTGATACTTGTATGTTTACTCTGTATGTCATACTCGTATGTTTACTCTGTATGTCATACTCGTATGTTTACCCTGTATGTGATACTTGTATGTTTACCCTGTATGTCACACTCGTATGTTTACCCTGTATGTGATACTTGTATGTTTACCCTGTATGTGATACTTTTATGTTTACCCTGTATGTGATACTTTTATTTACCCTGTATGTGATACCTGTATGTTTACCCTGTATGTGATACTCGTATGTTTACCCTGTATGTGATACTCGTATGTTTACCCTGTATGTGATACTCGTATGTTTACTCTGTATGTCATACTCGTATGTTTACCCTGTATGTCATACTCGAATTATTACCCTGTATGTCATACTCGTATGTTTACCCTGTATGTCATATTTCTTCATTTTCCTCCTTTCATATTTACCTATGTCAGCCTTGTTCCACAACACAAGCTGTGGACAGCTCTTGTGACAAGCCTCTCTCAGATCAGCATTCACCACCTTCACTAGAGTCTGTCCCACTCGGAAGATCACTTCTAGTCCCTGGATACCTGGACCTAGTGCTGGGAAACAAGCATGCATCCATAGACATGTAATTAAAATGTGTAAACAATATTGATGTATATTGTACACTTGATAAATTTAGTGATGTATGTACATTTTGAAATAATAAATAATGGTATATCAAAACGAATAATTTCAGCAATATCCTTTTTCATCATTTTGTCAAATAGGTATTAAAAAGAATGTTTGAATTTCGTCGTTTTCCTAACAACAGTTATGTAACTAGGAATTCAGATTATATTAGTGCATTGTCCAAACTCAAATATAAAGCATAATTTTTCAATCACTAATGATCATTGTATCACAACTATAAAGTTTTCGGTCATTTTTATAACCCATGAATCAAACAATACACGAATCACATTTTAAAATGCTTTCAAGAGTATGTTTGAGAAAAAAACCCGTTGCAATTTCCAAAAGAACGTTATCTTTACCATAAACGTTATATAAACTGCATAGCAAAAATGCAAAATGTCTCATTAAAATTGTCACTATATATAGTAGACTACCGGCTTCAATGCAAAGTGCGTCAACCACAGAAGTCTCTACTGTTTGTGAAACGCAGTTAGCAAGGAAAATCTGAAAAATAAGAAAGCTATCTAGAGCTACCTCTGTATATTCGATATTCTATAAATACAACTCAGCACAACAAGCACAACAAGTAACTTAAACATTATATATGATTAGATGCTACCAATCATAGACAACATACTTTTTATGAAATAACCTAAGTATTTGTTATGTGGGATAAGAGTTTATCATCCAAAACTGTGTTCCACAGGAGATAACGCTTGTGGAAGATCGAGTGACTTAGGAGATATCGTTTTGACAGTAGATTTTGAACAATGCCCTGTTGCAGTCAAGTTCATAACATCACAGTTGTTTAACATCATCAAGTAATGACATCACAATGCTATGATGTCATAAACATGATGACGTCACAGTGCTATGATATCCCCGCACTGAGAGTCTTAAGTAGCGCAGTGTTCAGAAATATACATCTTTCACGGAATGGAAATGAAAAATTATTTTGGATGATAAATAAAATCTCACCCTCGTGTCTTCTGATATCAAATATATCAACACTCGGCAAGCCTCGAATTTTTATCAACTCGTGTTGAAATGTTTGATATCAGACGATACTTGGGTGAGATTCTTCAATGTCACACTCCCCCGACTAAATTGAAGATGATCAAAAACTCGATATCTGGTTCCATTTATAACATGCTTGAGTGCCATGTGCATATTTAAGCATACGAGTACATACTTATACATGTAAATATTGACTGAAATCATGATTTTTTCTTGGGTGTCTTTGTACGACAACTATATAAACTCACCTTTATGCCAATGTTATGTATGCCTATAATATCACTACACGTATGTGATTTCGTCTTTTTAAAACTAAAATGGGGTCAATTTTGATGTTAATAAGAATGTTGCTACTTTCTAATATCATGCTACGTAAAATCAGAAAGGGCCAATTACGGTGAAGAAAATCATATAATTGTTGTCTATAAATAGTGATAAACACGTATTGTCGTGACGTTCATATCGTACTATTGAACAAGTGATATATTGATGCACATGTGCTCGGACACAAGCCTTGACTCTGTATAAAATTGGAGCATTATTAACAGTCTAGGCACTCATTTGTCAAGTCTAGACGTTAGTAGCACCCACTTAAACTGTAAATCCAGAGAACGTATTGCATTATTTTTGTAACAAAACATTTCATGACCTAATCCAGGGATCGTATACATAATCTTAGCCTCGTATGACGCCACGACAGAATAGAATAGTGACGTCAAAATGTAAGTACCGTTAGCAGCAAAATAACTTTTCAGCACATTGTTGAATTTATCAAGTATTTACGAGGGCGGATAAGTAGAATAGGTAACTTTCTTCCATCTAATAACTTCCTATCGAATTCGTGATTGACATCCATTTTTTGCGTATTATGTTGTATACTTGCATAATGTATAGTCCTCTCGCCTTTTATTATTGATGAAGAATCGATTGACCAAATCATATACCTGCTTAAGCTCCGGAGATGCGGATGGGTGCAGAACAAAGTAGATCTGTTCTAGGGAGGTGTAAGGACACTGTGCTAGGAAGATCCGGACCGCTCTGAACATCAGATAAGCCACGTCTTCTGCATGATATTCCAAAGCTCCAGTACCCAGTGCCGGAAAAGCTATAGTCACATGACCGGAAGTGGACGCTTCTTGGAGGCAGTTGTACACCAACAGAATCATGTTCTTGAAGAAACGAGAAATTTTAAGATGTTAAAGAGCCTTTTTAATCTCACCGAAATAAGATCTAGCCATTCGTTCAGTACTCACACTTCGTTTTTTCTACACAACTTTAGAGGTGTTAATTTAGTATTGGTTTTACGGAACAGGCAGAGTTGCTTGTCCCGGCGGGAGAGATATCTGATCAGATAGCTCGCTATCAACCCCGAGTATGCGCCCAAAACTCTGAACATCGTTTACGATAGGAGGTCATATGATTTAACGCTTTGTGTAGTATTTTTGAGTAAGTGCTGAGTGCTTGAGATCTAAAATGGGCGATCTAGCGGGAGATATTTATAACACGAGCGAATGTGAGATCTTATTTAATTTAGATTGATGGCCTGTACAAACTGGTGTATGTTTGAGGGAACGGAAAAGGCTTTTTGTGTTTTAAAGTTTCGCTGATTTTGCAAGGGACTCGATCCCTCCCCAAATAAATTCAAGTCAGTCAATCACATGTAAAAAGGAAGATATGACGAGTTAACTTTCTTTGGAGATAATTTACATGTAGCAGTGTTGAGATAGATCTTCTTACTCGTGGTATCGGGGTTACATATCCATTCTAAGGCATTGTACTGACTCAGTTAGTCAGACAGAAACGGTATTACACGAGAGCGGGTGGAGTATGGAAAGTGTGGTTATACCTGGTAACATGTCTTTATGTCCATAGCTTCCAGTCCCTTATGGGATGGTAGCGCACCGTGATAGATCTGCTGACAGGTCCACATCCTTCCCGAGCTCGACACCTCCACCTCTCCGTTGTCTATCCCGTGAGGGTACTTGTGTCTGAGCTCCTCATGTACCTCACGCCCACACGACCTGAGTATGGCGCTGGATACCTTACCCACCCCGAGGGTTAAGTTGCGATGTAGTGTGTTCACTATCACGTCAGCCTAGATAAACAAGCACCAATCTTGTAACAGTGATTGTTTATTCATTCTTTGATGCATGACAAATATCCTGTTTATCTATTTAGATTCACTTGATGATTGTAAGTATTCAGATTTTTTTTTAAATGATAAACTTAAAAACGATGTTGATTCATCACAATTATTTCCATGCACCAATTAGTAATAATATGTAAATATTACCACAAAAATGCTTTATCCAATTTTCAAGCTTGAAATTATTGAATGAAAAGGAGGTTTTTGTAAAAGAAAATATCTCCTTTTCATAAACTTCCAAATGCTCCCCGTTAAAAAAAGCTTGTTAGTACATAACGAACGATTGTGTGTCCTTTGCGATCTCTTGTAATTTTGAAATGTCTTACCTCTTGCATCTGAAGTTCATTAAAGACCACAGTTACAAATGGATCCTCGCCTGGGGAGGAAAATAGTAAATCTCAATATATAATATATAATTTATAATAATATCTCAATTTATAATTGCTCTGTTTATACCGACACGTGAAGACCAAACATCCGATTCTTTTGAAAGAAATTGTTCAGACTATGCAACGTCAACTCGTATGGGAAAACAGTTAAAAGGGTCATTTAATCTAAATATCGTTAATAATAAATAGGGGTAAAGAGATAACCAGCTTGAGGAATGAACTTGTAACCCAAATAGGTCCGAGATACAGATTTTCTTTCTGAAAATACAGAATTATTATTTTGAGCTAAAATTATGTTATTATTTGACATAATACACTCCTTATCTGCATCTGCACGTATGTTAATCATGTAATACACTTTTTCATCTATTTCATATTTGATTTACTTTTGATGACTTTCTCTTGAAGATTATGTGAAGTATTATTTCTTTCTGAAAAACTTATTATTATTATATTATATATTATTATTAAAATATTATTGTTATTCATAATGTAACAGCTGAGAAGAAGTAAAAACCTTTTCTTATGTAACGCAGGAAGTTTGTTGCGTGTAACCCCAGGTTAAAGTTTTAGCAAAAATGACTATCAACGTATTAAACAACTAGAGGGTGTGAAAATGTAAGTGAAATCCAACACTCCCCCCCCCCCCCCCCCCCCCCCCCCTATATGGTAGAGGTTGACATACACCTTATATATTTAGCTGATTTTTTGTGTGTGGGCTAGGCGTTCTTTTGGAGAGCACTTCATATTTAGATTGTTTAATAGTTTCTTACCAGTACTGCTCAACTTTTGTGCATCATCGGGAATACTCAAATCCACGTGGTCCACTGACGTTTGAATTCGGGCCGTACAGTCGTTCTGTCTGGCTATATCTTTGACAACACCATTCACGCTATCATTTGTAAAGTTTGATTGAACCCCAAAAAAGAATCTGCTAGTTATTACGTCCTGAAGCAGTAGTAAAATCCGCTCCTTGAATGACATGACAGAACCAAACGCTCCAGTTATCTGCACAGCGTATTGAGAGCTGCATGCAGAATGCACGAAATCGATTACCACATTACTTTTCCCTGGGGCTCTCATGTCGTTGTGTTTGTACTTTGACAGGTAAGAATATGTTTCTTCATTCATAGAAACAACTACTGTTACGCATGTCTCGGTTTCTGTCTCCGCTCTTGTTTTCTCTCCAAGAATTTCTGTCACGTTTAGGCTGAGTCCATCGACAGATTTTGCAAGTCCAATCAGTTTAAGAGCGCCTCCATCTCCGACCACAACAGCATCATCGAGTGACATGAGCACCTCGCCTTCACATTTATCCGCCAACAACGCAGCTTGTCCGGGGTTCAGCTTGAAAGACTGTTCGACAATGACTTTATCCACCTCCCTAGACACGATCTCCGGATCAACTTCACTCTCAGACTCAAAGTGTATCACTGTATTTTTCAAATCTATCTGGCATCTTATCCCTTTCTTTCCCAGCTTCCGGGTCACGATCAACTGGGCGGATTGTCTCCCCTCCAGAAACACGGCCTGGGCGTGTGAAATAACCACTGATCCTCTTCCGGTTCTAAGGTATAGGACTTCATCTGACATCGTGCCAAGACGGTAAGGTTTTCCTAACCTGCAGTCTGGTTTATAGAAATAAAGTTTCGCTCAGATTACAGATCGATGGACACACGAAGTCACATATTGATAACGAAGAAGGACGAGTAATCACCTTGTGTAGTACTCCTTCTGAATGAAACGTATCAATCGTTTTCGAGTTTGGTTTATATAGATCATAAAATCAAACAAAAAACATCTTTCTCGTAATCACAGAACGGACACATCTGTCTTCATGCCCTGTTAGTCCATTTTGATCAGAAAATTTAACATCATACCATATCGGAAACAATATATATAGGCTTCATCCCGAACTGTTTAGAAGGTCGTAAACACACCGCCGACAAACTAGTATCACGTATATCAAGTATGATAACTCATATCAACAAAGTACATAGTCAGTGCTTGACACCATGAACTAAACTGGGCTGACACATCGAGCAGCAGAGATTACATATCTTCACGTTACAGCCCGCGATTAGCTTTCTACATTTTACGTATATCAACATTACATAATAAAGCCGTCCTCTGTCGCATATGTTACATAAGCGAAAAGGAGAATCCGTCAAGCAAAGTAATTTGATTGGCTGAATCTTAGGAAATACCTCATCCGGGTGACTCATAATCTATTTTTAGTAACTCAAGTCAATATCACTTTTGGTCGGACTCTGAGTGAAGTCAATATGCTTTTCTGTCGACTGACACGTGACCGCTTCTCGACCAATCGGATCGCCGGAAAAATAAGCTTACATAATAAATATCGATACTGACGTCATTGCGCTGCACAGTTTTGACTGCAGTAAAATCGAGAATGCCATGCATGTAAATTACTGTGTACTCGGATATACTGTTGTACATTTTGTATCAATATTGACTTTCAGTAACAGTACACAGATTACTGCGTACGCAGATCTACTGTTGTACATTTTGTATCATTATTGACTTTCAGTAACAGTGCATGGATTAATGCGTACTCAAATATACTGTTGCACATTTTGTATCAATATTGACTTTCAGTAACAGTGAACAGATTAAAGTACTGAGTACATTACTTACTTTCAGCGACCCATTCGTTTACGTCGTAATGATTTTGTCATATATATTCGATAAGATACATAATTGTGTTCTGATTTCAGTACAACATGAATCTCGATGTAACATATTAGATAAAACTGTATGCCTACATTCAGTGTGTGATGACTCCATGGATTTCTGCCTGTTCGATGATATTAAAGGCACTAGTGCACGCTTTTACGGTTTAAATTGGCTATTTTAAGGTTTAAGAGGACTTGTGCATTCACTTAAGCTTTCTATCGATGCAATGAATACTTAAAATTCTTTACAGTTGACCTGCAATCAACAATGAAAACGTTTAGAGAGCCGGTGTCGGCTTGGACATATAACAAATCTAATGTTTGTTGTGCACAAAACGGATAAATTATAGACAGTTGAAAACGGCTGAACTATTATTATGTGCAGCTGTTGAATTTACCCAAACTCTGAACTGAGAACAAATAATGAATTATGTTTTCTGAAAGCAATGTTGTAAATAAACCGATTTAATAACACAGCATTAGCATTGCTATTAGTTTGACCAAAGCGGCTGCCGTTTCCGCTTTTTTGGTTATAAGCAAAATCTTAATATTTCCGATATCGTAGTTTATGCGGATTTATTGTAACGTAACATTAAATACTTCCGGTCTTTAAAAATCAACTTTACTACCTGAATACGTAAATATTTGTTAAATAACTTACGAGGTAGATTACTTGAGTGAGGATCTTGAATAATATTGAGAGGTATGCAGTATCTGTGCATTCGTTGTGTTAAACAAATATTGGTGTGCACTAGAGCGTTTAAAGGCACCAGTGCACGCTTTTACGGTTTAAATTGGCTATTTGAGGTTTAAGAGGACTTATGCATTCACTTAAGCTTTCTATCGAAGCAAAGAAATACTTAAAATCCTTTACAGTTGACCTGCAATCAACAATGAAGAAGTTTAGACAGCTGCTGTCTTCTTGGACATATAAAAAATCTATGGTTAGCTGTGCACAAAACGGATACATTATGGACAGTTGAACGCGACTGAACTAGTATTATGTGCAGCTATTGAATTTACCTAAACTCTGAACTGAGAACAAAGAGCAAAATATATGTTTTATGAAAGCAATGTTGTAAATAAACCGATTTAATAATAAGCATTTTTATTAGATTGACCAAAGCGGCTGCCGTTTCCGCTTTTCTGTTTATAAGCAAAATTTTAATATTTCCGATATCGTAGTTTATGCGGATTTAAATTTACGTTGCATTAAATACTTCCGGCCTTTAAAAATCAACTTTACTACCTGAATACGTAAATATTTGTTAAATAAATTACGAGGTAGATTACTTGAGTGAGGGTTGTGAGAAGTATCGAGAGATTCGCAGTATATGTGCATTCGTTGTGTTTACGAAATATTGGTGTGCACTAATGCGTTTAATCCTATATTTTCTATAATATCAAAAACATACAAATACATGTTCAAACCTCTTGGCATAATTTATACAATTTTGTTATGACGATTGTTTTCCAAGATAGGTTTTACTGTTACATGTACATTATGGTTATATCTTATCAAGTGTACCTTTATACCACCAGTACAGGAAGGTTGAAGAAGTCAGACTAAATTTATTTTTCTGTAATGGGTTTATCAGAGAGTTAAACGACGTTTTGAATTTAACTTTCAAATTCATTCAACCATATCAAGATTATCCAAAAAAGTTTTGATGGAAGACAAAAGCAACCTGCTTAAATCAAAATGAGTTACATCGGCCACAAGCATCCTCCAAACAGGGATGTGCGCATGTCAAAGCCAGGCATACACATTACGAAGGAAAAAGTCCGAGGTGCGCAGACCGCCTGCGTGGAGGATGGGCCACAAGAGGGACCACAAGAGGGGGGGGGGGGGGGACTAAGCATTCAAGGGAGGTAACTGTTACCCTATTAAATTATCAGCTCCTCGATCTATTCCTGTAAAATATATTCATATTTTGTAAAAAGGATATGTAATAAGAATTTCATATTTGAGATTACTTACAAGTTAGCAAAGATTTACTCAAATGGTCAATTAAATGATCTGGTCACCAAAACCAAATAGTTAAATGAAAAAAAATGTCTCACGGATGGAAAAACTTTGTATCATTGGAGTTATTTATATCCTAAAGTGATGAAAATGATGCTTTGTTTCGACAGTTGGACGGTCAACTGTCTCAAAAGTCCAAAGGCTATTTGCGATCGACGAGACCGGACATGGCTCATTACGTACGAAACGTACGAAACGAGTGTCCTTCCGGCGGTATCTGACCGAGCGAAGGCGAGGTCAGATATCAAAGGAAGGTCACGAGTTTCGTATAATTCGTACGTGATGAGACCGAGTGTGGTATTTTATTTATTACCCACGTTCTAAATGCAAAATTGAAAAATACTGTTATTTTGTAGTTTTCATGTTTTCAAACCGAAACCTGTTTCGTAAAGAGGAATTTCAGATGACCCATGGCCACTGTACTTATTTTGACCTTCGTGGATATGCGCAACAGAATAGGTCCAAATAGGTTTTTCAATTAAAAGAAAACAAAAGCAAAGGGGCAACTTAAGAATTTTAATAACAACAAACTCAAGCTTCAAGCGTTTGATTTGCGCGGTATGGGTTTGCTGAAAGGCAAGGTCACAGTCACAAGAAATGATGTTGCTAAGCTGGCGGTGCTGAACAGTTGTAATGCTTGAATAATTGTTCACGCTCTGTATATTTTTGTGATCTGAAATCTGCATGATCTCAGTGCCAGCAACACCGCTCGAACGAAGAGATTGAATCATGGTTTTCCTAGCAGTGTGACGTACGGGATTAGTATGCAACTGCCTATACGCTGATCACGTGGGTAATTAAGTTGAGTTCTTATAACAGTGTAAAAATAATACCTTACCATCCCTGAGAGGAGTGTACAGACCACAGCCTTCACTAGTGTCTTGTTTGTCTAATCTATAACTTTTATTTGTTCTTTTCTTAACTAGCTACATTGTCCCGTTTTCGATCACTGGTCCCAGCAGGCATCTGACGTCATTTCAACGTCGAAATTTGGTTGATTTCAGGTCAGGACGTCGATCGACCATTTTTCGACGTCGGAACAACGTTAGTTTCCTGACGTTGAAATTTGGTTGGTTTTTGACGTTGTGTCAACGTCATGAGAACAACTTAAAACTGACAACTAAATACTTTTATGACATTTCATTATTATTAATAACATCAAATAAGTTAAGAAATGTTTTAAAGAATGAAATGAAGAATGCAAAAACGAACAGCTATCATTGACATATAAAAAGTGTTATTAATATTGGATTTGATAAAAAAAGTTAATTTTTTTCAATTTCACAATAAAGGGAGGTAATTCTGTTCTTATAACTAATTAGAATTAACAAGGTATGTTGTATTTTTCAACAGTTTTTATTTTTTTAGTAAAGTTCACAAATGACAACAAAAATTTTCCATTTGAATAAAGTTAGTAGTTCTTAAAAAACGGTAATTGCCCATTTGTACCAAACATTTATTTGCTGACACTTTGATCTAAATCGTTGCACTGTCATATAAACACAAACACCCTCGCCAAACAGTTAATTTCCATTATCAGGATAATATCAAACATCCGACTCTTTAATCAAGGTCTACGAAAGAGCTGATGTATAGAGTAAAGTCTCACAAATGATGCATGGCTATGAATATAAGATCGAAACAAAACTAACTCAAATTGAATGTTCATCAAGTCTTGACGTCTATATGACGTCTTTTCAACGTCGATACAACGTCATGGCTTCAACGTTGAACCGACGTGGAAATGACGTCAGATTTCGACGTCGCCGCAAATTTCAAATCCAATCAAATTTCAACGTTGATAAACGACGTCGTTTCAACGTTGATACAACGGCAGATTGCCTGCTGGGGTAGTATCTACCCACCCGTTTATAGTCACTATACTGAATCGATTAGCAGCATAACAAAAATGTCCATAAACTCAGACATTTTTGACGAAAGCATTACGTTAACCATACGACTTCCTGCTAAATGTTACTTTTACAAAACGTGTTGTCTTACCTTCCCAAATCCGATTAAACGTAATGATCCAGCATTTTGAGTTGTGGCATGCATGCACTTGGTATTTTATTAACAGAGGATGCAAGTCAAGGAGGGCTCTACAGTATTCGTTAGTTCTGCACGCGCCCTTTGATTACCCAAAACTAAATATAGATTTTATTCTGTAAAGGAATTTATGACGGAGCTACGTACCTTTGGTGAGAATGATAATTTGTCTAATGGAGAAAATTAAGCGACAAGACTGAAGTAATATGTACACATCTCTGTTTTAACTGTGAGTTTGAATTTGTTTTTGGCATTTGACATTTTGTAGGAGACGTAATTGATTCGAGAAGGACAGATTTGAACAGAAGTCGTGAATCTCTCTCGCTTCCCAGCTGTTACTGATACTATGAATAGTTTAGAATAAGGGAGGTAACTCTTTATGGCATCAAATGATGTTAAGGCGTCTTTACAAAATACAACTCTTAAAAATAAAAACGTAATCTTATGTATATTTCATAAAATACATATTGAAATGTTGTAATGAATTATTTAGTAAAGTCATTTTTTATGGTTTTCAATGTAAAGTAATGTTGACATTTATCTTAACACCGTATATGAAATTATTTCAATTTACATTTTATACCTATTTACCTATATGGGTCACTGTTTACGCCAAATTGAATTTCAGCTAGGGCTGAAGCTCAATTCAGAGGAAATTTTAGAGGTCTATTAATCGATAGACTGATTTTGACTTAGAGCAGTGTAGAAAACAATTTTAAGATGGAGTTAGGTTGACACACTATCCGTTTTCTTCTCCCCTCACTATTCAAATGAGTATTATCGCTCTATTCACCACGATTGTCTTTTTCCTTTTCTCCAAGGGAAGAGGCCTTGTATTGTCATTGCTAATATTGGTATGTCAAAAAGGGCCCTTCCTCAAATGCACTGCATTTTAACTTATGGTAGTTTAGGCCCATCCTTGTTTTCAAATCCAAGTGCCTGGTAGGTTCGCCAGGGCTAATTACCTATAATGTGGATTTTTATCATAAATATGGTCATGTGGAGCAGAAAATCTTCAAGAGCATACGACTCTGCCGATTCCTCTTTCGTCTATAAACACTGTTAGGAAAGAATTATTCACTGCTTGGGCCATGTTGAATCGATATGATGGTGGTATTTCATTAAATGAGGTCTGCCGCCTTCTTAAAAGAAATTGATTAATTGTTTTCACAGGAGAATTACCACAAGGAAACTACGTACAGAAAAACTATAACCCAATGTCCCTCTTCAAATATGGCTAGTAGATTTAAAAACAAACTTTTTTCTTTTGATCGAGGGAAGTTAGGAAAGGTATAGATTTATAGAGTTGCACTAATGCATAAACATTGTTGCATGAACAAAACGTTTTTAGATCTATGTGCAAACGAAGTGATCAAATTCATCCTGCTACATCAGCGGTTTTTTTTAATCCGCTAAGCTCTATTTGATGGAGCTAAGCGGATTCATATTTATCAGGATGGTTCAAATTCTTTGTCCAAAATATCAAAATGAAAATCAATTTTCTCACAGGGTAGTCACCTATACAAGAAATACAAGTATATAGCTCTCGCTCGGGTAATACAAAAATTCACACTCGTTTCGTAAAAGTCATATGACACACTTCCGAGGATAATAATTTCTTTCTTACCGATTCTACTCTATTTCAAAGGCGTGGAAATATTCAGAAAACGGCATCCTTCCCTTCCGACAGCCCGCTAGTGACGTCACGAACAATGGTTTGATGACGTCACAGACGACGTAATACGGTAACTCGCGCTAAGACAATCGTTGCTAGGCAAAAGTGATATGTGCACATGTGCTCATATTGAAAATATGTCACCACTTATGATCAACCATATGGGTAATAAAACATATTAAGCACCTATGAGTTAGTGTTGACATTTTGCATTCTTAGAATGGGAGTCACGGATGTTATTTTAAACTTTGAAGTATGCCTTATTTCCTAAAGACTCATGATAGAATGTTTTGTTATTGATGAATAATTCATCAGAGTTTAAACAAAAGAGATATTGAGAAAAAGTTTGTTGAATAAACAGATTTATTTTTGTTAGGAAATCACATTCATTTTCTTGAAAAATGTCGTACATTACTGACGCTTTGAAGCGTCATAAAATATCCAAATTAACTCCCTTGGTACAGTTAACATGTGCCGTCACACTGAGATTGGTTGGTAAAAAAAAACTTATACTAAAGATCTGTTTTCAGTCCTCACAGCAGGTTGTGGTGGGTCCAGCTTGGAATTTCATGATACACTTACAATCATTCTATGCTATTATATCTTATTTGTTTTCACTTAAAAGTTGTTTCGTTACAAAATGTCCTTGTTGAAGATGAACTGGTTATTAAATGATAAACATTTTTTCAGGGATAATTACGTATTCATATGTTTTGAATCAGAACCGAATGACATAGTTTCCCTACTAATGTCACATATTTATCAATTCGTTTCTGTATGCATTAGCTACGATGATAATCGAAAAAGCACTCACGATGAGACCGGATACTTCATTACTGTGTTTAAGCTAATTACGTCCCAATAGGGCCGCAATTTAGCCGTCAAAATTACTTTAAATTTTCTCTCATGTAGACGAGAAAGAGGCAACTCATCCCAGAGTTATCATTTCATGGGTCTGGTCCCACATATAGGCAATAGCTCAACTTCTTAACCACCGTGTGTAAGAATTCTATTGCAAATATTTTTTTCTCTGTACTTTATACTAACAAACTTGTTTTAATAAATAATATATGTTTGATTTTATCTTAATTATGAAATTTTATTTATATAAACTGTATCCAGATTTATTTCATTTACTCGAAAACTTATCACTTAAAGTTCATATATACAAGATTTACCTCCCTTGGTAATGTATAGACGTCCCTTTTTTCCCACATTCAATATAGTTGTTATTGTTGTTAATAATGATGGTAATAATAATACGAAATAAATTCATTGTGTATCCTTACAGAGCTTGTGAAGGGCAGCACAGCTTACATGTGATACATAAACATACACATTCTATTAATTCAAATATCATTTAACAAACAACGTTGAAAGGAATTAATGTATTGTAGGGAAAAGTTATTATTACCCCGTTTTACCTTAATTTGTTTTAAAACGGGGTAATAAATATCTTCTCCCTGAAGGAAGCTTAACAAAATCACCGTATGATACAAGATCTAGATCAAACACAAAGTTAAGAGATAATTCAAAAACTCATTTTTTTTTTATTAATTTCAGTAAAATTATAAAAAGAAACTCTGGCTAATGAGACTTGATAGATAACAATAGATAAGGACAACAATAGAAAGAAAAAGTTCGAAGGCTAAAACGGAACAATGATAAAAGAGGGACAGTACACGTTCATTTACATTAGAAGCTCGTAGCTCTCTATAACGGTTTGTTTCATTTTAATCTATCATTTCAAATATATATTTAAACGGCCATCCATTATTAATCAAAGTTATCTAAATTACAAATGAATGGGTTTAAGTTAATTATTC
Organism: Phorcus lineatus; assembly: GCA_921293015.1. Classification (NCBI taxonomy): domain Eukaryota; kingdom Metazoa; phylum Mollusca; class Gastropoda; order Trochida; family Trochidae; genus Phorcus; species Phorcus lineatus. Next base: position 22,911,186 of record OV121088.1, on the reverse strand, counting down.
CATATTCACAACATTTGAATTGTAAAAAATCAAGCTCAAGCTATCCTCATCAACATATGGATTCTCAATTTATACAACTACTTTGCTACAGTAAATGGCATGAATCTTAGAATCAAATCTATGTAAACTTTACAATTACTAAGGTAATCACAGGGGAAAACAACAATCCCATTTTAAAACCCAATATTAATCGTCTTATAACTATGTATGTAAATTGCTAATAATGCTCACATGTATGCCTTATTTACAGGATAGCTGGCTTTCCAAATGTTTTTCTTTTTGTCAAACTGACCAAATGTGAACTACGAAAAAAGATATAAAGAAACCCCCCAAAAACCCACCATAAATGTAACATGTTTGCCTGTTTACTAGCAATACGGGTAGATATACAAAGGCTTGTCAAAAACCCTCCATTAATATAACAATATACAAGTGGGACTTGAATTGGTCCATATATAAAAAAAAGACAAATTCACTCGAAAATACATGAAGACAAATTCGTCCAAGACTATTCATAGATCGATAATCCTACCCAAGTGTCTTCTGTTATCAAATATATCAGTACAATTTTATTGAAGTAACTAATATCATAGGCCTGTCGATGGTAGTTTTACTTTAATCAACAAGTGTTGTTAAATTTGATATTGAAAGACACGAGGGGAATTTTTAATTAAGTTTTAATTAAGTTTTAATTACTATACTGAAGCTCTCAGCCAACTATACAGAAAGACAATTTTTTTCAACTATACATAACACACTGGATGAGAACATGTAGGAAGAAGAGATTCTTGTCTGTTTTCTTGTGACAGAGGAAGGGTCTGGCGTCGTGGGAAGAAGAATAAGGTAGGGAGTCAGGTAGAGCTTAGTGGTGAGGGAGAGTCGTCCTCTGGGTCGGGTGATGTACATCATGAAGTGAGGTGAAGTGAGTAGAGCTGATGCAGGGGTCCATAAGTTCTATATGGTTCTACTCAGAAAAATAAACACAATTCTATTTTTTAAAATCATGCAGAGGAAGATTATGATATTTGCTTTAACTTAGTTATATATTTGTTCAAACAAGTTTTACACTTTGATTTTTTTTTTAAAAACACAAATATTATCAAGTACCTCTAACAGTTGTTATCATTCGTGTTATTTATTCATTTTTAGGGCATCGTTTTCTTGGTAAGTGAAATGGTCACAGAGAGGATTTACATTTCGTGTAAAATGAATACTCTAAAGCGTTGTTGATATCAGTATACTGTTTGTAATAAGATTAAAAAGGAACGATTGCATACCATTTCAACATTTATGAACAAACAAGTTCGGAGCTGCCTGCTCTCCCCTCGGGTGTTTCCTGTACTGCAATAGAGAAATATCATTTTCACGAAAACAAAAATGAATACTTGCAACCAACAAGGAAACTAGATTATTATTATAACAAATCATTTAGTCAATACATGCCAACGTCTTCTTCATTTTCCATCTTCATTAAATGTTACCCGGGGCAAACGTATATTTACTGTACATTTCCACCGCTCATTCGTTAAAAAATCAGAGCTCTGTAGCTCATCAGCTTTTGTAGTGTCAATATACACCCCTTTGTTCTCCAGCTGAAATACATCATCAAAAGTTTCAGGTTTTAGTGCATTAGACAAGTAAAAATTTTAAAATTTGACCAACGATATTCACACATCTTTGTCTCAAACTTACTTGTACCATGCCCACGCGTCGGTCCCTTTGATGTCGGCCGTGGTGTATCGAATAGTTACACCACGGCCTGAAGTAACCATTGATCGTAGCAATCTCATTGGCTCGCTGCAGTTTAGCAAGCCACGCCTATTGTTCACGCCCATAAGGAATTAGTTGAAAAGGATGTAAATTTTCTAAGAAACGACAAGTAATTCAAGTTTTTTGCCAACGAGCACAACACACATTCAAACAAATTGAACTATCAAAGATAATGCATTTTTCATTATTTGTGACAATGTAACGTCTTCAATCATGTCATCCCACTCGTGACTCGACATTGTGGCGGTGTGAAACTGAATGATTACAAATTCAAATTCCCCGCGCAGATCTCGTTCAGATTTTGACAACGTGCAATATGGGCGTGGTACAAAGCAGTTACTTCATCCAATCACTCGAGGTGGATCTAGTTACACCACACCTGATCGCTGTTTGATTGACAGCTGACTTTATTTATTCAGCTGTCAATCAAACAGCGATCAGGTGTGGTGTAACTAGATCCACCTCGAGTGATTGGATGAAGTAACTACTACAAAGACAATTTGTGATGAATAGAGTCTGGGAAAAAGACGACAGAAGATTTCAGGCTGGGTACCCTTCAACGCCAACATTTGAAAGGCACAAAACAAAACAGAAATGTTGAATGTGCTGAAATTTTGAGCTTCATACACGAACAAGTTTTGGTCTTGGTAAATTACTATAAATATGCACCCCTACCACGCACATATTATTGGGGTTTATTTTTTAAATGTGTTTATTTCCGTAAAGGGCCACCGGCACATTATTCAAGTACATGCATCAAAATATCACGATAATTACTGAAGCGCCGTAAAATAAAACTAATGGCTAGTTAATTACAATTTAAAAATTTTAACGTTGTTTTTTTTGAATGCTAGAAATAAATATTTAGCTTAATTATTTTTTTTTTAAATTATGAAAGAGTTGAATTGCATGATGACATCAGTTGTATAAATTTACGCATATTTGGGTACGAATTATAATATCTAGGAAGTCACATTCCATACAAAAATTATACTCTGACTCGGCCACTTGGACCATGCAAAATGGTTTCGATATGTAGGCTATAGGCCTTTCGTTTATATACCATCAACCTGAACTTGAAAAGTGTACACCAAGGTACTGATATATGTGTTGACAATATTACGATATCAGAAGAACTTCTCGTATTTCCTGAGCTTACCAGCCTTTCTGAATACCATAATTTTAGTTTTATCTACATTAACTTTTAACTGCCATTTATCGCCATATCACAAGTTATCTAATCTTTTTTGTAAACCTATGACCGTGTTGTCAAAAATCGCCATATCGTCTGCTAATAGCAACATGATAGTGTCTTATACAAAAATATTATAGGTAGTTTGGAAACTTAAAATCGGACTGTTCTGGAGTATAAAAACTTGATCATGATCGGCCCAAGTTAACAGCCTATTACAAATAATCTTTGAAAATATCTTGCCCGATACCTCTAAAAAAGGAATGGACCTGTATTTACATGGAAGATATAATAACACCTTTAAACCAAGCTTCGGGATAGATACCTGTTGTCAAAAATGAATTAAATAGTAATTGTAACAATTCAATATAGAGTTTCGGGTCATTTTTAACAAACTCAATAGTTACACCGCTATACCCATCTTCCTACGCAAAGCTTAACTATTGCCAGTCTCGAACTGTCCAAGTTAACCCTTGCTGCCGACATACGACTTTCCTGTGCTGATACCAGCGCCCCCTCTGGCGATTTTTAGTAATCTCCAGTTACCTCCCTTACCCTAACCAATCGGTGACGCCGTATCATTTGCGTGATAATCAAAATGGCTGCGCCCATAGAAAGTGACCTGATCGATCAGATTACTAAGAAGTTTGCATTGCAAACCTTTCAAACAAGAAGATTCAGTTTATAAATGTATTGATGGAAGGGAAAGATGTTTTTGTTGTTATTAGGACCGGTTTTGGTAAATAAATAACATATGACTGCGCCCCTTATATTTTTTCAAATGGAAGTATGTAGGCCCATTTATCGTGGTCGTTACCATTATATATAAGTGTATTTTTTCATCAAATAAGTACAGTTTACACATTGTTTATATTTTAAATAGCTGAAAAATGTTCCTGGAAAATATGTGAAAATCAAATTTATAGGGGAGAAATATTTTTAGACATACAATGTTTAGTATACAGGCCCGTAGCACCAATTTCGAAATTAGAGATTTGCTAGCTCATTGGGGGGGGGGGGGGGGGGGGGTTAGACTACAACGTCGGTGAGACTAAATACAGTTTTATTCTCAATCTGCAGAAAAGGGTCAGATGCCTCTAGTACCTTAAAATATTCTATTTTTTTATTCAAACATTGAAATAAAGGGCAAAAAAAAGTTGTTTTTTCCCCTAAAATTAGTGGGGGGGGGGGGGGGGGGGGGGGGGGCTATCTTTGTCATGTGCACAAGTCTCATTTTTATTATCCAACTGTTCACAAACACACGTACAAGCCAAACGGGAAACATTTCATGGAGAGAGAATAATTTTTATATCAAGGCACATACGTAGTAACCAAAGTAATTATTTTCAAAAATGAAAATGACCCAATCAAATCAGTGAAAATGGAAGTAAATATAACAATTTTTTTACTTTTTTAATTTTTTTATTGACGACATGATATTTAAATGGTACACGTCAACATACCTGGTTTTTGACTGCAAGAAGTAAAGTTTGTTGAGAGTAACGTTTACTACCGCGATACAACGAGGTCACAGGCTACTACATTTTGAGTGTTATGACATCGCGAGATGTTCAAATTTTATCGGTTAATTTATGTAAAATTTAATCAATGTTTCAGTTCAACGGGTATTCAATAAAGTTTTTGCAAGCACAAAAGATAAAACAATTGTACGATGACAGGAAATAAAGTCTTGCCGTGCGTAGTGCATCGAGTCGGTGCTTCAAATCAGGGTCAAGTTTATCGATTTTGATTAGTTTACCGAAGCAATTTAAGAATAAATTCTTTGACAGGCCGCTGTCCGCTATAGGATTGTAGTAAAATAATAACGCAAATTGACTATAACCATAAATGAACTTGAATATATTGTTCATCGCTTTGGAGGCGGCACTTTCTCTTTACAAATCTTTCAGTCGACGGACTGCGACATGGGCGCATCCATGTTTGTTCGAGTGCCCGGATTCAGCTTTTGCTAGGAGCTTTCTGATTGGACTATCTAATTCCTTTGCAGTGAGTTAGAGAGCTAGCACAGGAAAGTCGTATGTCGGCAGCAAGGGTTAACTTGGACAGTTCGAGACTGGCAATAGTTAAGCTTTGTGTAGGAAGATGCGCTATACCCTGGTGCCTTACCACTAGTCATATCAACATTCACAGCACTGATCTCTTTACAAGAGATATCACTATCAAGACCATAGATATCAGATGAAGTTTCAATAAAATAGTCATCGACAGATTGATCAAAGTCTGTAACAAATTGATAAAAGTCATTTTCTTCTGATGTAATGTTGAGTCCATTAAATAGATTATGGAAATATTCAGTCCAGGTATTTGTGTTAATATTGTTAGGGGTGGAGACATAGAGGATACTAAACGACCTTCCATTTAATACTATTTTTATTAAACGAGGATATGATTGAGTATGAACGAGCGAAAGCGAGTTTGATACCAAATCATTAACGAGTTTGATAAAAATAATAGTATTGAATTGAAGGAAGTTTAGTATTCTGTTTATTACTTGAATTCAGTTATCAAGCATGATTGCCGAAAGGGTAAAATATTTCCGCGATTTGGCCGCCATTGTGACGGCAGTGATAACATTGTGACGTCACAACCACATAATATTATGACGTAATACGTGCAGCGGTATTACACTAGTTTAATATCGCCGTATACATATTACATAGAGATTATTTGACATTTCTCGTCGAATACCATGGATATCTCATCAAGTCAAGTAGAAATTTATATTTCCACGAGTGTATCAGTGTATGATTTTCTACTTCACGAGATGAGATATTCATGGTATTCGACGAGAAATGTCAACTGTTCTATTTATTATGTTTCACAAAACCCCGTAAATATGACCCTAACTATATGAATTGACGACGTCATATGATTGTTGCATCATTTTACAGAGTAGAATACCATTTTTATTTCACTCAGTGAAAATACGGGTTTTATTTTCACCGATATAATATAATAAACTTCAAAAGCACATTTCACCATTCGAAATATAATAAACTGCAGTATCTTACACGGGCAAGTAATAAAGGTCTTTATCTCACAATAGACCAGAAAATTTACTGTCTTTTAGAATCAGAGCGTCAAGTAGAGATCGTGAAACACTGCTGAACGTTTTGATGCATAGAGCTGTCTCCAGGCCGCTGTGTACGCCAGTCAACCGCCACTGTTTGTCGTATGGAAGAAGAGCACAGTCAACTGTGGGTCAATAGTTGGGCTGACTTGCTCTAATTATCGAACCAGTTACCTCCCTTTGGCGCGACAGTTAGCCTACACTAAGTAGGTTTGACTTGCTTGAAGTCGCTAGTTAGACTCGAGTGAAATGAATCGTGGTTCAGTGTTGACGTCATCTTTACTTAGCAGTGTTTTAAAGCTATATCAACTGGATCATCTGTAATTGAGTCCCACTTTTCCGTTTAAAGTGTTTTCCCCACCGTCCCATATATACCTTTGTTTTAGAGTAAGATTTTGTTGAGAATCACTATAAATATGCATCCCTGCCACGCCCATGTGATAGGGGTTAATGAAATTAACACATCTTAGTCTCTATTCTACAATGATGAAAATCTAAATATTTGATGGTTTCTTCCACGCCCATGTTCAAGACGAGGGGTCAACACTATAGATAAAAATTTCTTCTTAAGATATATTTCAGTACACTGTAAGTGTTACAACAATTATATGAATATAGTAATGCAGGTATTGGACTGTTCACAAAAATAGGTTAGATATAACACATAGCTTAACCGGTCACGTAATGTAAAGTTCGTTTTAAAACTGCTTCTTTTGAATAAGAAACATTGCTTAACAAATGAAAAATCTTCAAAATCAAATCAAGTTTTGAAGTGTTCCTACGCCTATGTACTTTCATGTTAATGCTATCAATTTAATTATCTGAAACGGGGATACTGTTTAAGAACATAAACTGCAGACTTACCTCCTGTCCGATTTGTGCGGAGACGTCTATATAGCATCATCATCATCATCATCATCATCACCATCACCACAATGCCTGGAATACAGAGATAAGTATGTAAGTATCTCAGTGCAATAACAAATTTACACATGGATGTACATCGCAATAAATATATATAAAAAAATAAATAAATGAATAAATATGAACCAATACCCTTGAAGAGCGGAGCAGGAAGCCAAATGGATGAATGGAGGAACCACCCCCACAATCGGATGCATCTGCTAAATCGGCGGACATCGGCTCAGCTCCGATCTCTTTCGGGTCAAATGCCTCGTACAGCTGGATCGGCTTGATATTGTTATGTTTCAGCCAATGAAATATAGTTATGCATGGACATTGAAGCTACTATCTTGAACTCTACAGATTTTTCCATCCGGGCTGTGCCGCTGTTGCTGGATGCGAGTCGTCTCATTGGCTGGTTAGAAAGCTACCTATACGAGGCTTTTGGCTTGAAAGAGATCAGGGTATTTGGAATGAGCGGAGAGGATTCAAATACTCCGATTTAGCAGGATGAATCTGATGTCGTTATACAGGTGAACAGAAAGGTGATACCATGGCATTATCCCTAGATAAAAACTAAGCGTTTCATCCGCGTTCACGTGATTAGCTGACTTTCGATTTCGCGCGAAGGTGAGTAAACGTAATTTTACAACTAATGAAACTAAAAAGATACAAACTATGGAAGGGGATGTGTGCCAAAAATGAAATCATGTAAACTCGTAATTCGCAAGTTGTAACATGTTGTTCTCAACCATGCAATTCTCGAAAAGACAAGTCCAAGTCTGCAAACCTAACATTTCATTCCTGTAAAACTCAACTTTCTGTTCTCAACTTTACAAAGTTCAAATGTAATTCTAGAAATGTTAAGTCGAAATTCATTTTTGTATTTCAAATACGAGGGATATACACATTTAGCAATGCTACAAATTACGTTTTACAATTGGTGAATGAAAAATGAAGAGTTGTAAAATCACCCTTTGGAAACAGACTTTTGCATCTGGAGTTTTACATGAGTTGCATGGTTATGATTGCAATGTTCCGAAATACATCTGTACACGATTTCGCATTGACCATATTTGGAAGTTTAACGAAGTCTGCCGATGATTTCCGAAGATGATCGGTATTTGACAACAACGAGACCTCCCTGATCCAAGCTCCATGCAACGCTTTGTAAGCTTTCCGGATAGTGTTGAGCTGAGTCCGCTACAATGCGCGGAGCTTGGGCATGCGACCTTCACCTTTTGTCAAAGTTCTTAGTCAATTATTGACCTAGATAATTTGTTTCTACTGTTTTCGTAAGGGTTACACGAGGTTTATCTCACGAAAGAATATTATGAACTTTAATTCTGGGTTAGACTTTACTGGACACTAAATCTCTGCACAACTTTCTGCATCGAGATGATTCACTATAAAAAAATATAGTTTTAGATATTTAGGTTGGGTTTAAAAAAACTCACCAAATTACGAGACTGGATCTAGAATAATGAAACAACGGCATACTTGTCTCGGAGAGACAAATAGCGGTAGAAAAAATATATCTATATTGTACACCCACGTTACCCTTAAAACACGGGCATGTTATTCTTTCAAATTAATAGTTAGAAAATAACTACGCAACGTAAAGTAAGGGGAAAGTTCCAAAATCATTGAAAAGAATATTTTTTTCTTTTGTTAGTCTTTCATTCGGTCGTTTAACCAATAAATATTATTTCGTTAAAAGAAACATTTATTTAATACCGTTTAAAGTCATGTTTTAAAGCTATGAACGTTCTAAACCAGACGTTTTTTTAACAGTTTGAACAAATTTAATTGAAGAACATGTCAAAATCAAATGACTGGCATTTCATGTGACATGTTATTTTTAACTCTCCGCCCGATCAACAGTTATTATAGGGTCTTCTTATAAGCGAACGGTCTATCAATTTTTGCCTGGTCTGGCCAGAGAACATCAGGTCATTGTTCGATACATAGGCTATTTTGCCCATTTTTAAGTCGAAAAGCTCTTGCAAATTCAGATATCAGATCCAATTTAAATCAAAATACCTTTGTTATCATCAAGATGTTAAAATTCTAACAATTATTTGAAATACAAGATTATACATTTCCATACGTATAACTTAGGGGTGTACAACTTAGATTTCTCGCATCAAAACAAGTGGCACAGCAACAAAAACACGACTATTGTATCGTAATTGATAGTTAATTATCGATTCACGTAGTGTATATCTTGAATTTTATCCAGTGTGTTTCAGGCCCGTAGGGTAAAAAAACAACTTTTTTGCTCTTTATTTCAATGTTTGTGTGATAAATAGAATATCATGTTTCATGCGCCATCTGACAATAGGCACTAATGACTTTGTGAGTGACGTGAACATTAACTGCCTGTATTTGGTCTCTACGACGTTGTAAGCGGGAGTTTTTCTTAAATAAACATAGCAATTTAAATCCCTAATTTCAGCCCCCCCCCCCCCCCCCCCCCCCCCCCCCCTCGAAATTGGTGCTACGGGCCTGCGTATAATTACTTATCTTACCAACTGTGTTCATCAACTGAAGGTATTATTACGCAAGTGCGGCTTGAGGAGTACATGCATAAAATCAAACTTCACATCACTTAATTAATGTAAACCATTATTCTCCTAGTGATAAATCATAATTAGGTGATGTCATAAAATAATAATCATTTAAAATTGATTGCCAAGACGACACAAAAGTATGGTGTTGAAAGATTGTCTACAAAGTAATCATGCTTTTCCAAATGCGTCGGAAACGCTCATATTCCATTGTTATACCAATTACTAAACAATGAACATGTACTTTTCAGTTTTGTAAAAATTTGTTATGCTACGAAATTGATTAAGTATTTTGAACTATTGAAATCGGCCCTCGAAAAGTTAATATGCGTTGACTACGTCACAACATCTGAGGGGCTCGAAAAGAGTTCGGAAATTTTCTTACAATAAACACGGGTATATTTTAGAGAATGACGTATTCACGAAATTTTTTTGGGATAATGGTCAGATAAGAATTAATTGCAAATGATATTTGTTCTATTACAGAGAGAAAAGAAGAAAATTAGTTTATTGAAGTGTCACACTTTGCATTTAGACATATATTATACAATTATCACATCAAATTAAAAAGCAAAGTCCAGCCTACATAGGCTTACGAAACACGATATAACATAAAATAATCCTTTTAAATAAATAGTATTACTAAAACATCTGTAAAACAAGAGCGCACACACGCGTGCACTCACACAAACACATTATTATATACAAATATATTACATCAGTAAAATAGGTATAACGGGGTATAAAAAATTATTGGAGAAGTTTACGCTTATACATTTTGTATAGAGTGGCGGCAAGAGATTGGGAAAATAGGTCATTTAACATTATATAAGTTAGCTTATCAAACGGTGACATGGACAGAAAAGTTACAATTGTTGCTATTTGCCTTAGGGGTCCAAAAACACCGTACGCGAGTTACTGAGAACTTTTACAAAAGGTGACAGCATGCCCAAGCTCCGCGCATTGAGGCGGACTCAACTCAACACTATCCGGAAAGCTTGCACAGCGTTGCATGGAGCTTGGATCAGGGAGGTCTCGTTGTTGTCAAATACCGATCATCTTCGGAAATCATCGGCAGACTTCGTTAAACTTCCAAATATGGTCAAGCGAAATCGTGTACAGATGTATTTCGGAACATTGCAATCATAACCATGCAACTCATGTAAACCTCCAGATGCAAAAGTCTGTTTCCAAAGGGTGATTTTACAACTCTTCATTTTTCATTCACCAATTGTAAAACGTAATTTGTAGCATTGCTAAATGTGTATATCCCTCGTATTTGAAATACAAAAATGAATTTCGACTTTAACATTTCTAAAATTACATTTAAACTTTGTAAAGTTGAGAACAGAAAGTTGAGTTTTACAGGAATGAAATGTTAGGTTTGCAGACTTGGACTTGTCTTTTCGAGAATTGCATGGTTGAGAACAACATGTTACAACTTGCGAATTACGAGTTTACAGGATTTCATTTTTGGCACACATCCCCTTCCATAACAAACAGGAAACAGGGGTCGTGAGTTGCAGAAGTTGTGTAACAATACCATGACCGAACATATATTTGGTTTGGGTTGGGCAGACGTAGAAACCAACGCAGCTTTGGTTTTCATGGTCGATTTCAAAAGTACAAAATACTTTTTCAATTTCGAAGCATAACAAACTTACCAAGACGAGAAATGTATCATACTTGTCTGAGTAATTGTTTTGTTATTGATATGACAAATGAGTATTACGCATTTTTTCGTACTTGACTATGGAAGGGGATGTGTGCCAAAAATGAAATCATGTAAACTCGTAATTCGCAAGTTGTAACATGTTGTTCTCAACCATGCAATTCTCGAAAAGACAAGTCCAAGTCTGCAAACCTAACATTTCATTCCTGTAAAACTCAACTTTCTGTTCTCAACTTTACAAAGTTCAAATGTAATTCTAGAAATGTTAAGTCGAAATTCATTTTTGTATTTCAAATACGAGGGATATACACATTTAGCAATGCTACAAATTACGTTTTACAATTGGTGAATGAAAAATGAAGAGTTGTAAAATCACCCTTTGGAAACAGACTTTTGCATCTGGAGTTTTACATGAGTTGCATGGTTATGATTGCAATGTTCCGAAATACATCTGTACACGATTTCGCATTGACCATATTTGGAAGTTTAACGAAGTCTGCCGATGATTTCCGAAGATGATCGGTATTTGACAACAACGAGACCTCCCTGATCCAAGCTCCATGCAACGCTTTGTAAGCTTTCCGGATAGTGTTGAGCTGAGTCCGCTACAATGCGCGGAGCTTGGGCATGCGACCTTCACCTTTTGTCAAAGTTCTTAGTCAATTATTGACCTAGATAATTTGTTTCTACTGTTTTCGTAAGGGTTACACGAGGTTTATCTCACGAAAGAATATTATGAACTTTAATTCTGGGTTAGACTTTACTGGACACTAAATCTCTGCACAACTTTCTGCATCGAGATGATTCACTATAAAAAAATATAGTTTTAGATATTTAGGTTGGGTTTAAAAAAACTCACCAAATTACGAGACTGGATCTAGAATAATGAAACAACGGCATACTTGTCTCGGAGAGACAAATAGCGGTAGAAAAAATATATCTATATTGTACACCCACGTTACCCTTAAAACACGGGCATGTTATTCTTTCAAATTAATAGTTAGAAAATAACTACGCAACGTAAAGTAAGGGGAAAGTTCCAAAATCATTGAAAAGAATATTTTTTTCTTTTGTTAGTCTTTCATTCGGTCGTTTAACCAATAAATATTATTTCGTTAAAAGAAACATTTATTTAATACCGTTTAAAGTCATGTTTTAAAGCTATGAACGTTCTAAACCAGACGTTTTTTTAACAGTTTGAACAAATTTAATTGAAGAACATGTCAAAATCAAATGACTGGCATTTCATGTGACATGTTATTTTTAACTCTCCGCCCGATCAACAGTTATTATAGGGTCTTCTTATAAGCGAACGGTCTATCAATTTTTGCCTGGTCTGGCCAGAGAACATCAGGTCATTGTTCGATACATAGGCTATTTTGCCCATTTTTAAGTCGAAAAGCTCTTGCAAATTCAGATATCAGATCCAATTTAAATCAAAATACCTTTGTTATCATCAAGATGTTAAAATTCTAACAATTATTTGAAATACAAGATTATACATTTCCATACGTATAACTTAGGGGTGTACAACTTAGATTTCTCGCATCAAAACAAGTGGCACAGCAACAAAAACACGACTATTGTATCGTAATTGATAGTTAATTATCGATTCACGTAGTGTATATCTTGAATTTTATCCAGTGTGTTTCAGGCCCGTAGGGTAAAAAAACAACTTTTTTGCTCTTTATTTCAATGTTTGTGTGATAAATAGAATATCATGTTTCATGCGCCATCTGACAATAGGCACTAATGACTTTGTGAGTGACGTGAACATTAACTGCCTGTATTTGGTCTCTACGACGTTGTAAGCGGGAGTTTTTCTTAAATAAACATAGCAATTTAAATCCCTAATTTCAGCCCCCCCCCCCCCCCCCCCCCTCGAAATTGGTGCTACGGGCCTGCGTATAATTACTTATCTTACCAACTGTGTTCATCAACTGAAGGTATTATTACGCAAGTGCGGCTTGAGGAGTACATGCATAAAATCAAACTTCACATCACTTAATTAATGTAAACCATTATTCTCCTAGTGATAAATCATAATTAGGTGATGTCATAAAATAATAATCATTTAAAATTGATTGCCAAGACGACACAAAAGTATGGTGTTGAAAGATTGTCTACAAAGTAATCATGCTTTTCCAAATGCGTCGGAAACGCTCATATTCCATTGTTATACCAATTACTAAACAATGAACATGTACTTTTCAGTTTTGTAAAAATTTGTTATGCTACGAAATTGATTAAGTATTTTGAACTATTGAAATCGGCCCTCGAAAAGTTAATATGCGTTGACTACGTCACAACATCTGAGGGGCTCGAAAAGAGTTCGGAAATTTTCTTACAATAAACACGGGTATATTTTAGAGAATGACGTATTCACGAAATTTTTTTGGGATAATGGTCAGATAAGAATTAATTGCAAATGATATTTGTTCTATTACAGAGAGAAAAGAAGAAAATTAGTTTATTGAAGTGTCACACTTTGCATTTAGACATATATTATACAATTATCACATCAAATTAAAAAGCAAAGTCCAGCCTACATAGGCTTACGAAACACGATATAACATAAAATAATCCTTTTAAATAAATAGTATTACTAAAACATCTGTAAAACAAGAGCGCACACACGCGTGCACTCACACAAACACATTATTATATACAAATATATTACATCAGTAAAATAGGTATAACGGGGTATAAAAAATTATTGGAGAAGTTTACGCTTATACATTTTGTATAGAGTGGCGGCAAGAGATTGGGAAAATAGGTCATTTAACATTATATAAGTTAGCTTATCAAACGGTGACATGGACAGAAAAGTTACAATTGTTGCTATTTGCCTTAGGGGTCCAAAAACACCGTACGCGAGTTACTGAGAACTTTTACAAAAGGTGACAGCATGCCCAAGCTCCGCGCATTGAGGCGGACTCAACTCAACACTATCCGGAAAGCTTGCACAGCGTTGCATGGAGCTTGGATCAGGGAGGTCTCGTTGTTGTCAAATACCGATCATCTTCGGAAATCATCGGCAGACTTCGTTAAACTTCCAAATATGGTCAAGCGAAATCGTGTACAGATGTATTTCGGAACATTGCAATCATAACCATGCAACTCATGTAAACCTCCAGATGCAAAAGTCTGTTTCCAAAGGGTGATTTTACAACTCTTCATTTTTCATTCACCAATTGTAAAACGTAATTTGTAGCATTGCTAAATGTGTATATCCCTCGTATTTGAAATACAAAAATGAATTTCGACTTTAACATTTCTAAAATTACATTTAAACTTTGTAAAGTTGAGAACAGAAAGTTGAGTTTTACAGGAATGAAATGTTAGGTTTGCAGACTTGGACTTGTCTTTTCGAGAATTGCATGGTTGAGAACAACATGTTACAACTTGCGAATTACGAGTTTACAGGATTTCATTTTTGGCACACATCCCCTTCCATACTTGACACGGTATAATTGAAGAACGAGTTGGTAATATTTGTAATCAAAACACCTTTCGATAACATGCAAGGTACACACAAGGAAAAACGTTAAAAAATAAAAAAATATCATTTCGACTCCGAAAGTACTGTATCTGTGGCTGTGCAACTTGACTTGATGTCCCTGATGCGAGAAATCAAAGTTGTAGACCCTTTGTTATCCGTATTTCTGCCATTCGCGTCTTCGCCATTTCGTGTTATCCCAACCTAGGGCGAAATAGCGAAAAAGCGAAGATCCGATTCGAAGTAGCGAAATGACGATTCGAAGTAGCGGAGACACGAAATACTTTTGCTTCGCTGTTTAGCATCGCATCTTCGGTATTTGGCATCACATCTTCGGTATTTCGCATCGCATCATCGCTTTTTCATTCAAGAACTATTACCATTCATTCAGTCTGATTCAGTCATAATAGGGTCGCATACCTTTTCCCTTTTCGTCGATTACGGCCTAATCCATGCTTATGCTTATGTCATATTATACTTTCAAATAGATACATACTATATAGCCTTACACCCTTGCTAATTCAATGAAAAAATGTGACTACATCTCCCTGGAGAAGCCATGTTCAAATCTAAAGTGTGAGGCTAGTTTATCGTTGCATAACCCCGTGGTCAACATACAATAACATGTTGTTTTAACACAGTAGTGTAGGCGAAGTGAGAACATGCCAATTCGTCAGCATGCAAAACAACATACGATATCCACATAGTAGAGGTCACTCTTTTTTCTTTTTGAATTTATCAACAATATTCTGAAAAATTCTCTAAAAAATTCGAAGAGTGTCGATCCGTCCATCCTCCAATCCATTGTTAACATCGACGCTGAGATTATAAGTAATCCGATATAAACTGATGTAGACTTGGTTAAAAACCATTGCTTGATAAAATGGATATTCAATTAGAGCAAATTCTATACACATACCTGCGAGTGACACTGACGCTTAGTTGAAATGAAATACATAACAAAACAGTTATTCAATAAGAGAAAATTTTACAAACCTACCTTCGGTTGACATATCTATATATTTCAGAAATGCAATAACGTCAACTGTAGTTCTTAACTACTTGCCGGGCGGTCGCACACCTCAAATGGAATAAAATATACTCTTAACTTCCCTACCGTGAATGAACGAATAGGGGATTCCCCTCGCGCGTGCTTTAACGAACCTGAAGTAGGACCGCTAACATGCGCTTTGAGCATGCACCTTGTGTATGGATATAGCGCTTTATAAATACTCATTATTATTATTATTATTATGTATTAGATATACCCACATATCGTGGGTCTCCGAGGCGTAGCGTAGCGAAGCCGAGGAACCACGATTCAAACAGGAGGTGTATTGAGACAGACAGACAGACAGATATTTTATTTGAGTCTCACCTCAATCATGGTAAAAGTAATAGAGTACATCTTAAAACATACATGATATACATGAAATACCTTGAGCCACTCCATTAGGAGTTATGAGAGACTTAAAACAATAAATATAATAACATATAATATGTACAGTTTAAGAACGATCTGTAAATAAAATAGATTTACGTGTATCTAAAATAAGTTTGCAGGTTTTGGCACTAAAAATAGCACAATCAGTATTTGCAAGAATAAAGGCTAATCTATCACAGTCATTTGCATTGTTAAAATCTTGCCATAAAATATTACATTTTTCAAAAAGATCACGACGAATACTCTCATAAAGTGGACAATATAAAATAACATGACACTCATCCTCCACACAGGTTTTACAATTAAAACACACTCTTTCGTTTACTGGTAGATTACTGTAACGCCCTGTCTCTATACTAATAGGAGCAACTCCACACCTGAATGATGCTAGAGACCGTCTGTGTGATCTTGACATTGGAATTCGTGTGTATTGTTCTGTCTCGTAGATGTCCTTAAAAGTACTGTAGACTCGGAGTTTATTCCCGCCATTTCCTCTCTGACTGCTAGGGCGCTGTACTGCAGATGACCATTCTTCTTTGAATCTAGTAAAAACTGCCTGGCGTACTTGTGAACTAATATAGCTGCCATGAAACGAGTTTTCAAATGGAATAAAACACTGGAGACCCAATTCCCTGTACCGAGCATGTATTCTAAAGTTCCAATTTCTCTTCTTATTCGCAGCACATCTGTCGGCCCAACTAAATATACGTTTAGTCAGACGGTTATTTGAAATTCCACTCATTTTCTTATAAAACTTGGCAATATATTCCCATTGTCGTACTTTAGGGGGTAACCATCCCATATCTCCACTCACGGCCATATTTGGGGCGTATTTCCGTAATCCGATGAAAAACCGCATGGCTCTATTCTGTACTGCATTTATAGAAGTCAGGTTGTAGGTTCCCCAGATCGCGGAGCCATATTGAATAGTTGACCAGACCATGGAATTGTAAAGTTTGGTGTACGTACTGTATTGCATACCACCAAGAAGCTTATATTTTGATATCAGTAGTCCTAGGGCTCGATTAGCTGAACTAGCTACTGCTTGTCCCATGCGTTGATAGTCCATGTGTTCGGTAACAAGCAGTCCCAAATAACTGTAACTTGATACAACTTCAATAGCCGTCGATCCGCACATAAAATGGTTTGTCGTTCTCTCACAGGCTTGACCTCTGAAATGTACTAACTTTGACTTTGTAGGGCTTACCATCAGCTTGTTCCTTATGCACCATGTATTAAGACAATCCAGCAATATATCCATATCTCTTTCCGTTTCAGCCAGCAGAACCAAATCATCAGCATACGCCAAAATACTCACACATTCCCCATCTATGTTAACGCCAATGGACAGTTCATTCACAGCCTCAATAAGATCATTGATGTATAAATTAAAAAGAATTGGCGAAAGAAGGCATCCTTGCTTTAATCCACTGTTAACATTAAACCAAGGTGTAAAATGTCCATTAATACGCACACAACACTGTACATCATTATATAACGATACTATAGCGTTAAACAGATTACCACCTATGCCAATAGACCGCAGCTTCTCCCACATGATACGTCTATCCACCGTATCATAAGCTTTCTTAAAGTCGACAAACGTTACGAATGTTGATAATTTCATACTTTTTCGTGTCTCTATGATAGTTGTGAGTGAAGAAACGTGCTCAACAGTCGATCTCCCCTTCCTGAATCCGTTCTGGTTATCTGAAATGAGATTGTTTAACTCCACATGGTTGACAAGTCTGTTGTTGAGTACACCACAGTACAGTTTGTAGACAGCACTAGCTAGGGTTATCCCTCTATACGAGAGCGGGTCTCTTGGATCAGCAGATGAGTCTTTAGGGATAGGGTTAATAATTCCTTTCGACCAGAGAGACGGTACTTTTCCAACGGTAAAACATAAATTAAAGAGTTTATGGATAAAAAGAAGACAGTTTTCGTTTTTCAGAACTTCCACCGGGATTTCGTCAAAACCTGTTGATTTACCCCTCTTTGCTGACAGAAGTACTTTGAAAACCTCCTCCAACGTTAATACCTCATCGTCAGGGGGATCTTGTTCCAAAATGTCACTTCCGGGTTCTGCCAGGACGTAATTCACATTTAGGAGAGATTCATATTCCTTCTTCCACGTATCTAAAACTGTGTCGAGATCCCGTGAAATATTCCTATCATCCAGTTTCACCTCCATGGGTATTTTCTGTTTTCTGTTGATCCCGACCCCAATTTTCCCGATTTTCTTCCAAAAATCACTTTGATTATTTTCACATAGGTTCTCTAGATCATCTATAGTTGCCCGTCCATACTGACGTTTAGCTCTCATCACCATCTTATCGAAACATTTTCGCAGGGACACATACTCTGCCTTATATACCCGCTTCTTCGGTCCACTTTGTTTCAGCCAATTCCGTTCTGCCACTACCAGTTCCGCCCACTTCGCTGTCAGTGTCTCATTCCACCAAGGCTTCCTAGACTTCTTCTTCCTACGTTCAGAGTGCAGTCCATGAAACACTTGCTTACTTGGAAGGGTTGCTGACATCTCCGATTTGACGCAGTCCATAAAATCACTATATACACTGTTTATATCCTCTTGCTCCCTCCCCGATATTTCCATAGTGTTTACTAGACTGGCCAACATCTCCGAAATTTCTGTCGACTGCATGAAGTTATCAGGTACCTGGGATGTGTCATACCTAGTGTAACTTGTCTCCACTCCATGGGAAGTATACATGTCTGTTTCTATTTGGGCTGTTTCACAGGTATGAAAGGAATAAAACCAAGTAAGCATCGAATGGTCTATGCATCCCATCGTATTAGCATCCGTAGACCCAACGATTCCTGAGAGTCCCATCAATGTGTTGGGGCGAGTTACTCTAAAATCAGAGATTAAATCTATAGATTCATATGGCGTAATGCAGTAATCTACCACTGATATACCTTTACTAGACACATAAGTAAAATCATTCACTCCATCAACACGACCATTTACAATACAATAATTCACATTAATTAAAAAATCAACAAACAAACGACCATGGCTGTTGCTTGAATTATCAATTACATTTCTTGTGGGTAAAGAGTCAATTCCTTCAATATAGTCCAGGAGGTCCGCACATCTACTATTAAAATCCCCGCAGATAAAGGCTATCTTTTCTTGTTGATAACTATCAATCTGGGATAAGAGAGTCTCAAAGTAATCTGCAGCATCAACATACCGAGAAGAGTGTTCTGGGGGTAAATAGCACACACATATAATGAAAGCACAGTCAATGTCATGTTTGTGTTTAAGCTTTAACCATAAAATACCTTCACATGTATCATCATGAGTAGTTATAAGAAAAGAATCTTTGATGGTATTTTTTAACAAAAATCCAACACCCCCCGAACCACATTTAGCTCGTTTGTGTAATTGAGTTCTATTATGACCATACCATGCGTAATTATCTACGTCAAGTCCGTTACCACCGGTGAGATGAGTTTCTGCAATTCCCACTATGTCCACATCACTATTGAGTACACACGTCTCGCGTAGTTCACTGCTTTCTGAAAGACCGTCACGTGACCATCCACGCACGTTCCAAAACCCGCATTTGACCTACCTACGGGTACACTCATTGGTTTCATAACGACCGCCTCTTCGGTTCCCCCGGCGATCACCTCTCACCTCGTGACGATCTCGGTCCTGGTTGGTTAGTCGTCTGTCACCACGTGACCGTTGTTGGTAAACACTCTGTTCACCACGTGTTGTTGGTTGTTTACGTATCTCACTGTCACTGTCGTTGTGTCGTAGTAGTCGGCCACCGCTCATCTTCAGTTTGTTGTCACCCACACTTTCCACAAGCAGTCGCATGTTAGATTCGTAGATCCGCTGCTGCAATGGTTTGTCACTGGCGATGTAAACGTCTCGGTAATTACGACTGTCTTTAAGCTTTCTCTTCTCCTGAAGGATTTTTGTCTTTTCTTCTTTCGAGCGACACTTAGCGATGATCACCCCTGGATACTTTGCGTGTCTTGATTCCTTGCGTGTAGCTTCAACCACTTCGACATCGTGTAGTTTGAGACCGTCCTTGATCAGTCCATTCACCTTAGATAACACATTTTCTCTTCCAGATTCAAGAACATTCTTCAGAACGATATTCAGCTGTTCAGATTCTCCACTGCAAACACCAGACGAGGGATGGGCATCAGATTTTATCTTGTTAATATCTAATTCAAGTCTCTGATTTATTTCATTTTGGTCACTTTTCAAATCCGTGATCTGCTTATGCATGTCCGCCATGTTTTCTGCCATGTTTACTCTCACCTTTTCGATTTCATCCAACACTAAGTCCTTCATTTTCGACATCATTCTCTCCTCTAGCTTATCCATTCTTTCATCAAAGTGATTAGTGAGCTGGCGAATGGCTAGTAAAACATCTGCATTATTCGTAATCTTTCCCGCGTCATTTAGTCCGCTTGGGTGACCCTGATTAGTATTTTCAATTTCACAGTTCTCACCTTTCTGTTTCTGTTGAGTGATGCACCGAGGGAAGTGTGGGTATATCTGACTTATACCCCACTCCAGTTGAGTTATATTTGACGAAACAATGCTTTCCATCCTTCCCTATGTATATACGTCTTGACCTAACTAGATCAATAGAATATAAACAATACTCTTCTACTTACGGTTTAAAAACATAAACTAACTTCATTTTATTAAAAATTGGTACATACTAGTACCTATACATAGACTTATGTAGGGAAAAATAACAACATATACATAACACAACAGAAAGTACCTCTGTTGGTATCAATCCTCAGTAGCTCAGTCGGCGGAGTCGCTGCTCTGCATCATGAAGGTCCCAGGTTCGATTCCCGAAATCGGAGCTTATTATTCTCAAATATTTATAAAAGCAAATTTTACAAGTCCCTTTGTTTGCCAAAGTTGAAGATCTCTTCTCCTGACTAAGTTTAGATGTACACAAAAGAGTAGGTGTATTAGAAAAGTAGAGGTGTATCGATCAATACACCTACAGAGTTGAGGTGTATCGGTCAATACACCTACAGTTAGAACAAAGGAAACCATAGCAACGAGACCGGAAGTGGGGTATAAGTTCAAGTAACGCACTTGAACGCATCTTAGATTATATTCTTTTCTCTTAGGATATGAAGCTACGTTATCCTCTAATGATAACGTAGCTTCATATTTCGTTTTTTTCCTCACCAAATTTACCGCTCGATTTTTTACAACTGACGATAAGTTTTTTTTATTCAAGCACTCGCACAAATCTCTATTTTTTCATGATTATGAGACTGTGATTTGAAAGATAAGAGGTAAGCGTATTATCTGATTTGTGGTTTACTTGTTCATAATAATTTGGATCGCCAATGGTTGACAACGCAAAGTTTTTATGATAAGGTTTATCCATGATTATAATTGCCTCTCCTTTATCAGCTTCTTTAATGATAATTGAGTCATTTTCCGATAATGATTTAATGGCCTTGCGTTCATTGAAACTAATGTTGGATTTCACATGTGCGGGTTGCTCACAATCTTTTAGTTCTTTAATTTGTTCGATTGTTCTGTCTAAAATTCTATTTCTCCCTTCCTTAGGAGTAAGCTTACTCTTATTGCAAACTATTGACTCATCATTGTTAGAATGTGAATTTTTTAAGTCTTGCATTGAATCATTTGGGTCTAGGCTAAAGTATTCTAAAAGTCTTAATTTTCTAGAGAAGTCTTGAATATCTTTTTCAAGTTCTTGTGGGTTTCCTTTTGATGGTGATGGCGTGAATTCCATTCCCTTTAACAGAACGTTAATTTCACTATCACAAAGGTCCACATTCGAAAGATTGATGATTTTGGGTTCTATTTTGGAACCTCCACAAGGGGGAGGTTCCTGGGAGGTTCCTGTTCCCTAAAAAAACATCAGTGTTTCTGTTGATGTTTTGTCCCATAGATCTTCCTCTGGTAGGGCCACGGCCTTGTCCTCTGTAGGGGATCCTGTTGGAGGGATTATTGTTGCCACGTCCGCGGGAGTACTCACGTACAGGACCCGGTCTCCATCCCGAGAATCTTTCTTGTCTTGCAGATCCTCTGTATCCCGTACTTGGCCTCTACTGTAGCTGCGTCCGCGGCCTCTGCTATAACTGCGTCCTTGGGCTCTGAATGAGCATCGGTATGAGCGGTTTGCGTATTCATAGGGTTCTCTGATATTCGATGTTAGTTCTTTTATATATATATATATATATATGAAAAGTTGAATTGCATATGCAAGAATTGCGGACATAGGACCCCAGGGGGTACCGTGTTCACTGGGTCGTGAAACAAGGGCCATGACTCCATCAGCCATAACTGAAGAAGTTTGACAAGCTTCTAGTTGTAATCCTTGTGAAGAACCCCTAAAATACCGCAACTTATATCAAGGTATTACTACTTTGATAGAAAAAAATGAAACCACTTTGACGATTTTGAAACACTTTATATAGTGCAATAACGTTCTGACAAGTGTTTCATGTGTCCGTGTTGTATGCTACAAGTTGCTGTTTTTCTTTTAAGGAATTAATAACACTGAATACACCATTTCTGTTACAGTTTGCTAAGGATGTAAACATAAATCATATTAAATAATAGAATTATAGTCAAGACGGATTTTAATAAAATAATTCGATCGTCAGTTTCATGTGTATCGCTCTGTAACTTCGTAGAATAGGTAGAATACTACATTGTTTACTTAAAATTCTGATATGCAATGGGTACCTTTAAACATTTGGAAACATTGTAAATTGTCACGAAGAACGTGATGCTACATTGCCTGTAAATAAAGGGTTTATTATCATTGTAAGGAAAGTGCATCGGTAGATTGTAAAATCTTATGCTTTTTGACTACCCCATTTATGATTGATAATACTCCAAAAAATATAGATCTATGAAATTGCTTGCTCACTTAGGACAAGACCATCACAATCTGGGTAATGATGATAATACATTCAATATATACTGCTACCGATATAACTGAAGTAAAGTGATCGACTTCAGGGTCGCATTTTGATGAGATGTTAAACTATATGCTGCAATTATAAAGTATGTAGAGGGCAACACGCCAGGTTTACAGCTCTATATCCTGTTATGAACAAAAGTCTAAAATCACTGTGAAACTAAGGACCTGTATTCACGTCCTTGGTGAAACTTAAGCTTAAGGTTACGTCTACTAGACGTAGCGATCCGGATTGTATCATTGTAGTTTTAAATAAAAAACCTTTACGTCCTATCCACTCAAACTTTCGTCTTCATAACCTGAATTAACTTTAGATGTCGGTGCCCGTGTTCTTCAGTTTGTATATAGCGAAGTGTTGGAATTTATTAACTTCCCTTAATACTCAATCGATCTCGATCGAAATTTAAAAACAATTTATCAGAACACTAACAATTCATATATGATTGTCAGCCTCGTTTTTATATTTCTGAATCCAAATAGTTATTTGAAACCCATTTGTCTCGAACTGCATGTGTACAAAAGATGACCTCACGCTGATAGATTGTAGAACGGGGCTCAAAATAATCCCTTGTTCGTCATTAAGACTAATACCAGATGTGTTACATCTGCTGCTACGCTTCACTGACGTCCTGGACAGAAATATATTGGGGAAGACAATGTTACCTCAGGGCGACATGGTCTGTTAAAATGATGAACTATATAGAGGGTGGTTATCTCTGGCCAAAGCAAATTAAATTCAGAGGCCTCTTAATGAATACTATTTTACGTGTAGGATGGAATACTCAAACATTTCAATTACATAAAAGTAAGCTCGCAAATGGCTAATACGTCACAGGAGTTGATCCAGTGACAAAACAAAAGACGAGGGGCGAGCCGATCTTCCTACTGTGAGACATGCTGAGCGGATACCGGCGATGTAACAGCACACCACAGTTCCACTGCCTGTTATTCCAGGTGCCGGTATTAACTAACAGACTAAGAAGTTTATTCAAGTTCAATGGACAAACAGAAGATAACGCTGTTAGACTAAACTTATATGCGACGAATAAAATCGACATTAAACCCAAAATTGTCGCACTCAAAGTGAGAAAAGAGATTGAGGAAAATTCTACCCTTGCTCAAAGATATATCAGGCGGAGTTGGCGGCAGAGCTGCATATTACTGTCAACTATAACTTCCCAGAGAAAGACTTTGAATGTGGCCCAGGAGAAAATGCCCATTCAACTCTTCATGTCAAAGCAGATCCAACCCCATTGACTAAACTAAATGTAATATGATTGAGATCTGTGATGACTACTTTTAAGACTACTTATATGTAGACTACTTATTAGTTTTATGACTCGTACAGGTATATATAAGTCTTTGTCTATACCGAAAAGGCCTTGGAAACACCGGTCTGTTAATAGATGACTGTGTAAATCTCTATTCCTTTAAATGTCTCTTCATAACCTGAAGTTTTAATTGAAAGACAATTTTTAAAAGTTATAGTTCCCCAACCAAAACAATAGCTCGACTTTACTACAAACTTCTGAATGGCAATGACATAATTTCAGGGGACTTTTTTGTGCCTTCTATTGATATGATAGTAATCCTGTAATTAAAGCCGTTCTGTCGATATTCTTGAAAACCAAGTTTTACGTTTTGCAAATAATATATTTTCATACAGAGTTTTCCATTACAAGATGTTAAAAGCTACCCTGATGGTCCCTATATACGTATACATGTAGTAAAGCTGCAGCGAAGGGGGTCAGGGGGTCACTGATCTAAGGGAAGTAACTCAATTAGGAACATGCATTGTCAAAAACACTACTATTTAAATTCAATTTTGAAGCAATAGGGCCTGTAAGTAGGTCACGAGAACATGCGAGACATCTTACTTCCGGGGAATTTGCTAAACTGGTTCCAAATTTTGCGCCTTTGCGCTGTCATTTACTATGGCGTTTTCCATCGTGTACTGGGAAGAATATGTGGCAGGATCGAAGAAGTTGGCCAGGTAGAGCGAAGCGTGTGTTGATTGAAGTACTTCTAGGGTCAAACAGTTTCTGTTTGATCCTGGGCAGAATGTTGTGTTGGCCCAAGTGCAAGCCAGCATGAGAGACAAGTGCTACGAAGTACAAGTAAGTTCGATAAATTCAATTGTGTCGGATAAAGATAATCGGAGTCTAGACTAAAGATATGAACTTGTAGTCGATGTATGGGAGTTAAGTCTTCATTTAAATCATTTTTTTTCGTATTTTTGAAAGTATTATAATTTATCAAAATGGTAAAATGAGAATGATGATTATGAGCATGAAACACTAAAACTGAGAAATTTAGCAAAGTTTGCAACACTCCTACAAATAAGTAGTTATGTTTTGAACAGATTAAAATATTTTGAAAATAACTAAATAGGGTAGGCCTACACTATGTAAGGTTCATGGAAAGTCTGCCTTTGTAAGTTTTGCTTACAATTGATGACCTTTAGAAATATGGGGGTAGTCATCTTAGTGTTCAGTGTCCCTGAGACAAAAATTTATCTGGAGTTTCTACATCAATCTTATCAATAAAACCTCAAGCTTTAACCACAACATGAGATTTTTAGATTTCTTACATGTTGTGTGAACAATATGACTATGTTTAGAGCTACATGTACAGAGTCATTTTATCTATTTCAAAGAAGTATGTTATTAATAATCAGGACCTGTACGTAGGTTATGACCTCTTCTGATGACTCTTGTGTGTGTGATGATATTATATGATAATCAGCTATGAATTGATGAATAATGTTAACTTTCAGGGGCATGGCTGCATGAATATGGTCTTCTTGCAGCCTCACTAGACGACATAGTCAATGCTGTGTTTTCGGAGGTCAAGTGCCCCTATATTGCACGGGATATCCCAGTAAAACACGAAAAAGAATTAAACTTTGTTTGTTTGTGTGCGATTTTATTTTTATTAAACTCTATTAGAAAAACAGTGGGATTTGTGTTGTTTATAGTATTTTGATCATAGTCATAGTCAAGACTCAAGTCATAAACTTAGGAAGTTAGAGTACACAATAGCACCATTGTTTTATTCAGGTATTTTTTCATACTCATCACATTGTCAAAAAATTCATTATGCATTATGCATTCATCATGAACACCTTACATAAGCCATGTTGCTATCTTATAAGGTTCAGGTTTTAGATTTTTCAGCCTGTAGAATCTTTCCAGAAGTTCATACTCGCATTTTTCTTATGTGTTTATTGTAATGTGTAAGCAATAAGGATATATATTCTTGGATGTTATAATCCTTGAATTGATTTGAAAGGAGATTTGTAGGAGTGGATGGTAGTAAGTGGGCAAGTGCAGTTCAAGGTTACACCTTACTAATAATCTCCCAATTGAAGATATCACTGTTTAATAAATCTACATTGTTATTACACATTGTTTAATAACATCGCATGCCGAACAAATGATGTGACAGAGACATGACATCATAATTGTTAAGTATTACCTCACAATGTTAGCGGCGCAGCCGCAATGGTCATGTCAGTGATTTTCTTGCAATTTTATTGATGTAAATTTTTAAAGGGTACAGTAAATAATAAAATACTTAACTCGGTCCCCTTTAAAACATTTTTATGAAACTCCTGATAGGTATCGGTATCTAACTCGCTTTAGCTTGTTAAATACCAAACCACATGCTTGTGTCATGAAAGTGTTATTAAACAGGATGTCGTTTAGTATTAACTATATATTAATTTTAAGGATAGGCACTTGAATGCTGAACTCTGAAGTCAATATTGTAGATCTGGGGACTCTGTGGTCCATTTAGGACATTTTGTACCATGACAAAAGAAAATATTTTCACTTTTTTATCAGAACACAGCATTTGAATGCTGAAATTGCTGTGTACAGACACATTGACCAATATGGTTCAGTTATAATGGATATTAAACACACTGATCAAGCAATTGATTACTTCTTATAAAGTTTAGATTGAAATGGGTTTGCTTTAGGCATTTAACAAATCCTGTTGAGCTTGAGACAATGCATATATTGTGTAATGATTGGAGGGAAATTGTGTAATTAATTGTTGTTTTTTCCCATGAAAGTTTCATCTTACTACATAAATGTATTAAACAAACTTCAAATATTTCAGCCATATAAAAATCAAATTTAAAGAGCATAATAGTTTATAAGAGCATCTCTTCATTTCTCAGATTTTTTAATTGTTTGATATAATTATTTATTTTTGTGGTTAATATTTTAAGATTAAACTATCAATTAAATCTAAAAGAGGACACTTCTCAGCCCCAGTTGTGTAATGTCCACTTTGCTTCAACAATATTTCAGAAAACATACAGGAAATCATTTCAACGGAGAGACGTTAAGTTATAACAGTTACAACAACATTGTTTAGATCGTAGATAGTGATGGAAATATGCCTAATAAAACAGTTTCATATATCCCGCCAATACAATTCCCGAAAAATCAATGTTCATACCAGTTTAACATACGCCTTATTGGCAACCCTCGAGTATGCAACCCTCTTTTTCCGTTGACGCAAGTTACAAGGAAATAAAAAAAACCGCAAGAATGTTTTCTACTTGGATGATTACACCCGAAAGCAAAACATAAACCATATCGTAGTTTAAAGTAGTCACCACAGACTAGGACTTGTATCATGTAACTGTACAGTTACGTGGTTACTTAGCGCAGCCGCGCTTCAAACGTGATTCGGTTTAGGTATTCCCCGGAAGTCAAAGGTGAAGGTCGTTCGAAACGAGACTTGCAGGCCCTATACATCATTAAGTAAGGAATTTGATTTTTTGCATAGTGTTTCCTGATATTTTATTCAAAGTGCACCAATGTATACATTTTAGACATATTTGTGATAAAGTAGTTTAAAACGGTGACTAAGTCGGTCAATTTCAAAATTTCCACCTCTTTTAGCATAACTATATAGGAGCTAAAGTACCTTTTTTCAACACGAATTTGAAGCAATAAATTCTCAACAGAATATAATGAAATTTGGACGTAGTTTAGATAGAATATTGAAGTTTAAGACATTTTTTGAATTGCAATCAAAGTTAGATTTTATTTATTTGATTGCAATTCAAAAAATGTCATTTATGCAATAATGTGCCCTAAGTGTAAAAAATCCTATATTGGTAAACCTGAATGCCTAAGAAATAGGGTAACCTTACACAGACAACACAATAACGATAGCAGATACCGCTGTTTATTTGTAAATAAACATCTTTCTACTTGTGCAAATGGTGATTTCAAAATATTTCCTTTCTATAAATTATTTCATAAATCAAAATGGGCAGTGTATCAAATGCACTTTACGACTTGAAGAGTCCTTCATTGACACCTATAGACCCTCACTAAATAAACAATGAGATGATTACCCTTAAATCACTGACATATATCTCTAACTACAATTGAGCTATTTAAAAACAAAAGGGATTATGTCACATTAACATATTGCTCAAGGGGTAAACTCATAAGAGAGTGATTGTGTCAATCAGAAGACCAACAAGGAAGAACCATGATATCACCTGATTAGCATAATTTACAATATATCCTTGTACATTGTACGTATATTTTGTTATAAAAACGCTTGTAATGCGATGTTAAAGGGGGTCTACAACCTTAATTTTTAACTTCCAGTGTTTAATTAGCGAGGCCCCGCGAGAGTCGTAAATCTCAATCAGCGGTGTTTTTACTGCGCTGCATCCTATGCGCGCGGTTTCCTTACTCGCGCGAATTACCCAACCGGATACGCGTATGTCGTTTAAACAAATCGTTCTACAACTGAACTGCCATATGAGATATGTACGAAGCTCCAGAAGGGACATGGTAAAAAAAATTATTTTACGTACGTACGTAGTATTATCACGTACGTACGTGATAATATTACGTATGTACGTAGTAAAATACCACGTACGTACGTAATGTTATTACGTACGTACGTAATAACTAAATTTGAATGTTGTAAGCTTAGGAGCTGTCGATAGAAAGCGCTAGTAAGCAGAAACTTATCTGAGTCAACTCAGTTCTGTCATGGATTCAGAAAATATTTATTTTGATTGATAATTGAGAGGTCAGATAAGAAATAACATATGATATTATAAGCAGTCACCACACAGCGTGTGTAGCAAGTGACAAACACAAACCACGTGGTAGGTAAATGATGAACACAGCCTCACTAAGCTGCTATGAACATTTAATTTCCTATCTTGCAATCTCATTAGAAGGCGATTGAGTAGCAGTGGTCTTTTTGCAAACCTATAAGTACTCTATCTATCAATAATCTTGGATATATATACAAGAAATAGAGTATGGCTCGGTTTAACTTTTTTTGGAGTTATCTCCCGTTGTACGGTTATTGCACTTCAAGACATAAAGAATGTTCATGAGACAGACTTCTGACATAAACAAAGGCATTTTATTTTTTTTCAGCAAACAGTATACAACAAGAGTCTTTAGTGAAAGTCATTCAAACTCAAGCTAGTAACTAGCCTTCTAAGCGGTCATGGGCAAGAATTGATGTCTCGACAATTCTTGAATTGCCGGCTACATTAACAAAATGTCGCCTAAAATAAATTATGTCTAATCAGCTATGTAATCACTTGTTAATTTCTCTTTCTTTAAAATACTTCTGACCTAAAAGAATATTTGAAAAAAGACGTTTTATAACAAAATAATATCTATTGAAACACTCACTTTGTTAAATGTCCAATAGAAAATAACATATATACCGTAGATCCTTGAATAATTATCAAGCGCTTATTAATTTCAACCACCGATTTGACTTTTAAGAGGCAGACAAAATAATGAAACAAAAACATCATCATCATCGCGAATTGTATATTGAAACATTAAAATAGACTCTATTACTGTTCTCAAAATATGCATATATTATAAAAAGCCAGAAAACATAGAAAAAGGTGATATTCAAAATGTTTTTCACAATGCTCAAGCAAACCAAGCAATACAAGGCAGGCGATTATTCATTTTAACGAGATCTTAGACCCGGCCTATACTGAAAGCAGGCGATTATTAACGACAGGCGATTATTCAAGGATTTACGGTATGTCGTAATTGAAGAACCGGCTACGTTGATTGATCGCCGTCTATAATAAGTGTTTGCATTTGTCGGTAACTTGCTAAAGATTACATTACTCTAATTGAAGAAAGAAGAAATTGAAATATAGTCGCAAGCGACGACAAAAGGATTCAGCGCAAAAAAAACACATTCAGTAGAAACATAGTGATGTTAGCCAGCGTCCCTGAAAGTTTCATGAGGATTAGAGCATGCATTAAGCTACTGCAGCAAGTTTCATCTGACCTTATCTCCTAAGCATATTGCGGTTTTTGCAAAGAAGTGGTGAGAAAAAAAATTGGACTTACATCAAAATCTGAATCACCCTGAAATTCCCAATGTCTCAGCTACATTATTTGAGAGTTTCAGCTCTTAGATGCAAGTATCTTCAGAGAAGAAGATTTTTAAAGATGCATCTCAAAAAGTCAATAAAAGCAATATGGCGGCCAAACTATGCATGCTAGGAATTAGCCATGATTTACTTTTTTGCTCAAAATGTAATTGCCTATCGTTTCAAGCAAGTTGCAAGTCTCTAAGTGCATTTTGAAAAAAAAATCCCATGTTAATTTTTCGCAATTTGGCTGGTACTGTGCCTTTAACGCTTAATCCGATTTAAGCCCAAAAGCTTATTGTGGCGTCGTCTCATGAAGTTCAAGCATACTGGTAAGTTTGGTTGTCATAGCTTTAGCGGTTTGGGCTGAATCGTGATGACAAGAATCGGGGGATAGTGGAAAGCGATTTCTGGAACAAATAAGTTCATAATGCGAAAAAACTATAATACTTATGAATTCGTCATGATTGACTTTTTTGTTTGTATTGTTCTTACGCTTCTTTCAAATCAAGTTTCAAGTCTCTACGTGCATTTTGAAAAAATAGCCCATGTTAATTTTTTGTAAACATATTTTTGCTGTTTTTGATCGATTATTGTGAACGAAAATGACTGTTCGCGATCAATGTTTAAACAGTTTCGTCAAGTGCACTAACTGGTCTTACATCCCTGAAAAATTGGTGCAATTGTGAGTCTAACTTTTTTAATTATCTCCCTTTGAATATGCTTACATGAGCAAAGTCGCCCGACTTTGAAGGGTTGCCGAGAAATAAATATTTGACTTTCATCAAAATCTCAATCACCCTGATATTCGTAATGTCTCAGCTACATTATTGGAGATTTTGAGCTCTTAGATGCAAGTATCTTCAGAGGAGTTACATTTCAAAGATGCATGGGGTCCGGAAATTTCAAAAAGTCCAAAAAAAACAATATGGCGGCGAAAGTATTCATGCTACGAATTTGCCATGATTTACTTTTTTGCTTGAAATGTTATTGCGCATCGTTTAAAACAAGTTCCAAGTCTCTAAGTTCATTTTGAAAAAATTTCCAATGTTAATTTTGAAAAGTTTGAGTGGTACTGAGCCTTTAATGCAATGTCCGAATTGGCTGAAAAGCTTCGTGTCGCGAGGTCTTTGTAAGGGCTATTAGATTGTAAAGTTTGGTTGTAATTGAGTTGCTAGTTTTGGCTGAATTTTGTACACAAGAATCGTGGAATAATAATAAAAAACACGCCAATAACAATAAGGATTCAGCAAAATTGCTGAATCCTTAATTAAATTAGATATATTTTCCCAAGATTATGCTCCTTATCATATCATCTAACAAGCATTTGCAACAGCATTTGTTAAAATATGGCCTCTTAATAACGCAAAGAATGGTGTAAGCATCACCTTGATTATACCTTCACTTTTCATCACCATATTATATTTTTTATCGAGGCATTGCATTTTTTATATTGATTTTAGCAGAGAAATATAGAACAAAATGAAGGACTCATACATATTATAAGCTTTCAGTAAAAACTAGAATTTGTATGATATGTATGTTTTGATTTGTTCGAAAATGACCCATTTAAAGTAACTTCACGTTGTGAAATCATATTCACATTCGAGCAACAGTAGTCAATCACACTGTCACATCCAAGGAAGGAAACTCTTAGGATACTATATTTTCATTTCGTAGTATGTCTTCAAGGATGATAAGTAAAAAAACGGGTTTATGTTTTAAAAATAACATCATTTAGACAGATATAATACAGTCAAATAGTTGTTGTTACAACAAATATTGTAAATTTATTTGTTTGCATCACACTATAAGTGAAAATTTAAGTTTCACTTTTAGTTTACTTATAGTGTAATGATTGTTGCTGAAAAATTAGCTAATTTAAGAGCACATGTAGTCACATAAGCTTCGTATTCTTGCAGAAAAATACGTATCATTCTTTTCAGTTGACTCGCAAATTATGATTTGACTAAAGCAACTATTCTAAACATTATTAAACGTTATTATTCGATATTTGTTTCTACAAAAAAGGAAAGTGTCAAATCCACATATATTACGACTAAATATGTAATGGTGGTGATTTCATACCAACATTGACTATTGTAAATCCTTGTGTCAAAACTTTTATACGAGAACAGATTAGTTCATTGTATAACATATTGACATCAATAAACAATTTACAAATTAAATTGGATTTCACTCAAACTAAATGAACAAAGTATTAATCATGTGGAGAAATGAGAAAGCTATTCGACTGTTGAATTAAATCGTCAAGGACATTTTGTTGAGATTATTATCTTCACTTTTCATATCACAATTTACGCATTTTCAAGTCGTATTACAATTACAACTCAAGATTCGACAAAGCATCTTTCCAGGGTCCCAGAACAGTTTGTCCATCACTAGACATACGCCCATCACTCAATTTATATTCAATCGGGATCTTCTCATTTCTGCTATGAGTTACATAAACTCTTTCGATACTACTCTATCAAAAATCTCTCAGCTGTTCAGCTGAAGGGTTTTTTCGATTTGTGCAATAGCATATCTGTCATCTGAATGCTTACGTCGATACAGACGTAGTCCTTTCAAAATGCGTTTCAGAGGTCTATTGCTTGCTACTATCCGGTGTTTTGCAGCTAGGAAATAAAGCATTTCAGTCTTGTTAAAACCCAGATCGAAGTAGAGTCGAACAATTATGTCCCTCTCCATGTTTAGATCTACTTCCTCCTTAAATCCTAAAGTATCACGTACGTACGTGTTATTACCACGTACGTACGTGTTATTACCACGTACGTACGTGTTATTATCACGTAAGTACGTATTAGCTTACTACGTACGTACGTGTTATTATTACGTACGTACGTGATGATATCACGTACGTACGTAATAATAACACGTACGTACGTAAAAAAAATTTTTTTTTACCATGTCCCTTCTGGAGCTTCGTAGATATGAGATATGAGAAAAAATATGTAAATCTTTGTAAAGTGAAATCTTTTTTTAGCTTTTTTTAGATTTCCCTCACCTTTTACAAAATTAGATAAACAATTCTGGTATTCGGGTATTATGCAGTTGTTTACATTTAACTTGTAAGCTTGGACACTACAAACTTCACAATATTTCTTTCGATATTTTTAAAAGTTAGGTTTTGACTTGTGTGGATATTTTGGGGGTTTTCGTCACTATTACTCAATTCCTAACTATTTGAAATTTCTTATCTATGGCAGATAGGTGTTTGAAGGTTTTTTTTATATTTGGCAATAAATTGAACCTGGATTAAACAACTGTAAAATCAATGCACTTTTAATATTCATACAATTCACATATAGTTATCCAACTTTTTAAGAGCATAATTGAACACCAAGTTGACATTTAACAAAGACACAATCATTTTTCAGAAATTTAAGACACGTTTAATTTGCCATAATTTTAAAATATCACTGATGATTATAAAAAGGGAATACATGAAGGATATACTGGTCACTAGTTATAAAGTTTAACTTAAAGGGTTACCTTGATGATAGGGTGTTTTAAACTTTTTATTTGGGTCCGGTTTGGTATGTCTCGCATTTGAGTTGACTATTCATCAGTAAAATTTTAAGGTATAATCTCATGATAATACAATCGAAAATTGATTTAATATTTTCATTATTTCAAAGTCATCGAAAAGGGGTTCACCTCGTACATCATGCGTCCCGATAGTTCCGATATGGGATTTCTAATACGAATGGATAAGAATAAGAATGACTTGAAAAATGATATATACAAACCTGGCAGTAATTGTTAACGTATATGTATTTACCAGTCTTACAGAGAAAAGGGCACCAACAATCTGAGCCATAATTAATGATAGATTCACTTTAGTAAATGACAATAAAAATTATCTCGTCCTAATCCCGGATTGACAAATAGTTACTTTGTTTTGATTTTTTTCGCCAATTATTCAGAGTAAATGAACACATGCTTTTGACATTTAAAAGATAGTGAAAAATATAAAATATAGTTGGATTAATCTTGAACATAATCAAAACCGCATAATCTACATTTTTATAGATATATCTTATTCCACGTAGTCTCTCAGACATTATACAATGCATGAACGGTAAAGCTGAAATCAACAATGATGTTATCTAATTTATCAGCCAGCCAGTCAGGCATAAAGCAATAAAGCACAGCTGTCCTCGGAACAGGAAATGATAATAAGGATATTATGTAAGAGATCGATCACATACGTTGTTTATAACACTTCAAGGAAGTTATATAGTACTTGGAAAGTCTGGTCTAAATAGTCACTGTAATCTCGCTCTACTCCCATGTTTTCAGTTGGAATAAACATTGTCAATTCACTTCCTCTCTAATTCTGTTTTTTATTTGTTTATGATTGTATGTGGGCGTAAGGCAGCTTACTTAAATTAAAGAATTTATATATTTCGAAATAATTGCATTTTCATCACTTAAATGCCAAAATCATGATATTTACTTATTTTCAATAATCATCGACAAAAGGCAACATATAGGCCTACGGCTGTACGGCAAGGACATGCTCCCCCTATAGTCGACCGATTGCAGGTGTTCTCACAGCGACATGTGATAGTAGAGAAGCTAGTCATTTTGGACTGCAGGCATCGTGTTGTTGTTGGGTTGAAGTTTAACGTCTGCTTCCACCATTGTGTTATGTCGCCGACGTGGGGCCTATGCCGTAGTTATTTGCAATGAATGGGGGAATAAGATCTAGAATAGGTCATAGACACCCAAATTAAGTTAATAAAAGTTCTAAAGTGGTAAAAAATAAAATCAATTTGGAATTTGGAACTCAGGCATCGTGTCAGGAACGAAAATGAATAAGCCAATCAACGATCGCATGTCATAAAGGGGATTCCCCTATTACAATGACCGCTTGGCCGGCGCCCAGTCCGTGTCACGTGACCTCTTTCCCGGCTATGGCAATTACGTAACTGCTGGTCAATTAGGTCTGAAAGGCTAGGGTTGTTGTTCCCCTTTAACGATCATATCGTTTCATCCCTGATGAGTCAATACTATTGACGAAATACTAGTATCGGATTAAAATGATTCTTCAAACGACTATGTGAAGTATGTTATATTTAATATATATATATAGAGAGAGTTCGTAACCAAAAAACGTAAATCGTTCAGCTCAGAAATCAATAAATACCCGTTCTCGAATGAAGTCCCGTTATGAATTTTTTCTCGCAACCACAGATTTTTCAACTTTTTAATATCGGTTACAATGGAGATCAGCGTGTACGAACGTACAAATTGTGCGATTTAACAGTTGCAATCGAGATCATATTTGCAAAAGGTTTATTAGTGAAGAATATCATACTAATTAAAATAAATTGTTTTAATTACACTTTTTTTTCACACGAAAGGTTCAAAGGTTTAATATCAGTCAATACAAGGGGAGATAACTCAGGGGAGATAACTCTTTGAACCCCCTCCCCCCTCCCCTCCTCCCCACAAATTCCGGACAGTGCAGTATATTTGTTTTAATATTTCAGAAAGCTATTGAATTATTTCTAGCTATTTTAATGTTAATGCTTTCCCTCAAATCCCTGGAAACATTGAATAACTCTTTTCTATTCTTCTGAACTCTTTTTATTCAACTTTAATTTTATTTTCAAATATAAATTGTCTTGGTCAACATTGGAGAATTTAACAATGAATGAAAATACTGTGCCAAAAAAATAGGGTCACTTGGAAAACAGAACTTGCTACAGTTGTAATTGGATTCAGCTGGCATCAGACTAATTCAACAACAGTTTTTTTATTAATAAGGTTAATTATTATTAGTTGTAAAAAAGAATTACTCATGCTGACTACAATTAATTACATTATGACTTGTTACCACTTTGTCAGATACCACTTGAAAAGAAGAGCTGTTTGCACCCCGTTTGAGTAGCTCATCACTTTTATACATAATTGTATTTAAATGAAAACAAACATGAAATATCCTTATCATATTCATTTTGGCTACCAGATTTCAGCTTGTCAAGGTGTCAACCATGTCTCTCTGGAGACAGATTAAATCAAACAGTATGTCAGGGCGTTGCACAATGCGCTTTCAAGCCTAGTGTATTCTCTTACTTTACATTCTTATACAACTTCTGTTCTAAAAGACCTGTTCTAGATCTTTTTGCAGATAAAATCCCTGGTGGCAAATTATTGCAACCTTACCATCTTTGCAATAATTCAGCCAATGAAAACACTGCATGCATCTTGTCACATCAGCCTATGCAATGATTTTTTCGCTAAATAAGGCAAAATTGTTCGTGTAAAAGACCCAAAAGTGCATTTTCAAATAAAGTTTAGCTGTCTAAAAGCATACAGAAATTATGAGAAGTTTTAAATATTTCTAAATGGCATCGTTGACTGAACAACTTACTGCATCCAATCAGGCTTCTCCATTTCCAGACTGAGGAACGCTTATATATAGGGAGAGGATGACAACAGAGGTTGATTAGACGAAGATACCTTTGTTGAAATTGGCCTATGGATCTAAATACACAATGTATTAACCTTATAAATACACTCAATGTCACAATAACTCTGGTTTCAACACGCATATTGCTTTAGATAAACAATTTAAGGACATGTTTCTTATCCAAAAATACAAAATAAAATAAAATAAGTATTAGTGTTTGTAAACAGGGACATTCAAAACAAAGAAATGTGTTCATCATCGCCTTTAAAACATGAAGACGTGATTTAATTATAATCTATTAATCATAAATGCCATCAGCAAAAGACTGTTAGCACAATATGTATAACATATCGTTGTGTTTTTGGAAAAGATAAACATACCTTTTTGAGGTCTAGCCTTTTTGGCACTCATAAAAAGTTAATGCTCTTTACATACATCTTGTAATCATAATAATAAATTAAAAATCTGCAAACCAATTTTCAGCCATCTTCACAACGTCAAGGCCGAAACGAAAATATTTCGAACTCTTTTCGCTTCGCCCTTGACATCACGGCCCACATTTTCTGTGCTAAGAGTTTAGCCCACTGCAGGCCTTTCTGATAGGCCAATCAGAAGGCGGCTTTCAAAACGAACATCAAATGTCAACGGCAAAGAAAGCGGTAGTGACCTGTTGCGTTTGAAGAGAAGACTTTTTAAAACATTAATTTCAGTTGTAATTTCAAACATACATTTATATGGATACAGGGTAGATATATCACGTTTGTGGTTGATCGATATTTACTGTAATGTTTGTAAAGTTTAAAAGTAATGTAAATACGAAAATATTGTACGAATGAACATTTAAAGATTTACATCATACTTAGTTCAATTTTGAATGTTTCTCATATCAATGTATCCGTTTTCAAACAAAATTATCTCGAAATATTCGTTATCACACCTTGTGTAATTGCGCCATCGTTTTGTGTTAACTAATGTTGGAGACAACGATTTACTCAAATTCTGAACATAGAAAGATGGAATGTGTGAAAATTTGATGCCGACTAGGTTAGCTTCGAAATTATCAACACGGCACTACATGCATAATTCAGTAAAAAATATTTTGACTGCTGCACGTGCAAAACGAGGATTTGTTTTTTTAGTTTGACGATGTGACAAGCTCTCAGTCTTAGAAGGGATTTTATCAGCGCAATTAAAATTTTCTCACGTAAAGGAACTACTGCTTATGACGTAAAACATATGCCTTGAATAAGGATCATTTACAGAAGGAGAAAAAAAGCATTAGTTACTTGAGGAATAATTAATTGTTATTTAATTGTTAAAAATTAATCTAGTGTTGTCAGTGAATTCCTGCCAATAATCCATCTGACTAAAGTATCATATGAAAATTTCGCTTGGATTTCCTTTATCTAAGGTCTCCCGGCTGGGCGTAGGTTCGAATTTGAACGGCGATTTCACTGGCTGCAGGTTAGCAGCTAGTAAGGGCGGTAACTCGTGATGACGTTAGGTGTCGCTGCTTCGTATCACAGGTTTTCTTACCGTTGAGGGCAAGGTAGAAAATGGATAGAGTTCATCACGATACATTTTCACCTTGCCGTGGGAAGATGATTTTCAGCATTTTTTGCCTCTGCTTATAAAACCCAGAAAATGTTTGGGTTATTTGTGTGTAACCTTTTGCAAATTAACAAAAAGCCATTAAGTCATAAAATCTATTGATTTAAATAAGAATAAGAATATATATAGTGATCTTTGAAAAATGCATATCAGGTAGCATGGATATTACATAATGAACACCTTAGATTAGTGTTTGTAAAAGTTTTAAAGCTTGATTGACAGTTGTCTTTGACCCTTTTTGGTATAACATGGCTGATGACTAATAAATCTTATCTTCTGTCTCCTATCATCGCTTCATATACCAATTCTTTTCCAGATGGGAATAACAAGAAAAAGAAGAACAAAACAGTCATATAAAGTGACAACTATTCTAAATGGGGAAAAACAGAAAAGTTGGAAAACATTTTTTCAGTCTAAAGTACAAACTGTACATGTCCAGAATCTGTACCCAAATTTTCACAAAAAACATTTGGTACACATCAAATGAGGAAAATGAAGAAATTTCAATCTGTCAGGACAAACGGCAATTGATTTCTTCTGCAGTCATAGAGGCAGAATATCCCCAGTCTTTTTGCTGCATATTATGCAAATCTCAAGTAACAAACATAGTAAGATGTTCAGACTGTGGACCACACAGGTATTTTTGCGAACCTTGCTGCATACGGCACCACCAGATTGCTTTATTTCATCACCTGGAACAATGGTGTGAACAGGTTCGTTACATCTTTATTTCAAATAGCATTTGTTGTAAACTTTCACACATAATACTGTTAAACGATTTTTGCCAGAAAGTTTGTAATTTAAAAAAATAATACCATTGGCTCAATTTGTATATATACAAGTTATTTCATAGATGGTCACAGGGTCACAATTTGAGCATCCACAAGATCACCAAATCAATTTATCATCAGTTTAGGAGTCTGTATTCAAAATTTTAGCTTTCCAGGCATTTTGTTTTTTCAAAAAATAATTGAGACAAAAGGAGTGGCTCTAATGGCCCTTAAAAGTGATCACAGAGCTACTAAAACAACTGAATCACCAACAGCTAAAAAGTCTGAGCACTAGGTTTTGAGACTTAAGAAAAGAATGAAGCGAGGTAGAGAATTTGAGTTACCCTAACAAAATGATCTAGGTTTTTCCTATAGCCTATTTGTGTAAAGAAGAGGCTATAAGTTATAATCTATATATAATATTCAGCCTAGAAAATTGAAGAGGCATGGGTGCTCTCCTTAAAATTCAAGAGATAAATAAAAAAAATTCTGTCATAAATAAAGTTCAAAATTGATGATAAAAATGTCGTCTTCCTAACATAAGAAATCAAGAAAATATTTGCATGTGTGCAAGACTCATACAAATGCTGCTACCTGACTTATAATAATTCTTGTTCTCATTGCATACAAGGGGACTCTTAATTATTTTGTGAGTTTAATAAAAAGGTTGTTAGGTGGCTCTTAATTGCACCAAATACAGTATTCGATATTGATTCATTTACATTGCCTGTGCCTCAATTTACCTAGTAAAACATATAGTGATTTAATAACCTTGTTTAACCAAATCAAAATAAAGCATATGTGGCTTACATATATGTCTTATTATTCTCCTCATTAACCTGCATTATTTTCAAATACCAAATTGTTTCAGACAACCAGTTATCAGCCTTTTAACATGGAGGTCAAAATGGATCTTAACAAGGCATGCATGTCAGCATTCCTGCGAAAAAACTCTCATTATTGTTGACAATGACCGTATGTATAACCATCAAAAATACATAATAAAGAATAAGAATTATGAAGTACACAACTACTTTTATTTTGATCAAGGTTCAAATAATGTAGTTTAAAAATAAGAGTAAAACATATTTATTATACTACAGGTGAGTGAGTGAGTTGGGGTATTATACTACGGAGTGACTTATTTTGTTCTATCAATGAAACAAAACCTCTATCTGTCTATCTGGCTACAGTGACAAGAACTTTTATTGTCAACCTAATAAGTGGGTAAATTAATTGTGGGGGGGGGGGGGGGGGGGGGGGGGGGGGCGTGGTTGGCAAAACACATATACTCTTTACATCCCCCCTTAATGTTATTCAAATTATTATTATTTGAATAAAGGAATCCAGCACAAGACCATGGCAAAATATTGTGAAATTCAGGAGGAAGTAACAGCACTCACTTATAATGGCATGTGGCCATCTTCCCCGTCAAAGCCTGTTGTTGCATTCAGATTAGGATTCATGGGAAGTCTTAAAGCATCTGTCCTGGAGTGCCAGTGTAGTGTCAAATCTTTCTGCGAGTCCCTAAAATGGAGACATGAGAGAAAATTCTTGCAAATTCATGTAAGTGAGAGTAAATATGATTTGCAAGTTAAAATATTTCAATAATTTGCCTTAAAATATTAAGAAAGTGGATATATTTGGCAAAACTTTTTCTGCAAATCCTGTTCTTTTAATTATAAATGCATAATTGCAATAATAATAAAATCTAGCAAAAGGGATAATATATACAAAATTTCAAAATAAAATCTATTAACACAATGATTTCAGAACCTTAAAAACATTTGCTTGCTTGTTATGAAGATTTCATTCAATATGTGCCTCCAGTTGCTTGGTTCATATGAAATGTTCTTTCACATCTTGTATGCGTCAGGTTTTATCAGGTCAGAAGCTTCTACAAAATCTTAATCGGGGAGTGCTTCGAAGAATTTCGCTATTTCGATCACCAAAAAAACACTTTGCAGGTAGTTGCCCCAAACTTGATGAAAGGCACAGAATGTCCACTTTGTCCCTCCCTGGTAAGTGAACCTTTTTCAGAAAGACATCTTGTATGTCTATCAAAGGCTATGGATGGTTGAAAAAAAGTAGATTTTGAAAATAAACTTCTTCAAACGGTCTTCCAGACATCATAATTCATGCTTTAAAATAGCAAATAATTAAAGCTATTAAACCTGAAAATTGTAGACATGTACCATTAAATTATCATAGAAGCATAAAATATGATGCCCATCAAATGGATCCAAATACTGTAACAAATATTTCAAACTGAGGTAGAAAATTACTGTTATTTACATATACAAAAGAAATGGTTATCAATCAAATTTTTTTTCTATTTGAATAATTTCACATCAATATATATCTTCAAAAGATACACCATGGTGTATAATTATTTTGTATTTAGCCATGTTTGTATCACTCGTCAACTTTGACAAAAACATCTTGACATCTTTTCAATTTCAGAATGAGCGTTCTGAAAGATTTATCGTTTCTCTGGACGGGAACTTTGGACTGGTTCGCAGAAAACAAGCAGGGATATCCGGAAAATCTCCAAATCACAACAACCTCCTATTCCTAGATCAGGATTATATTGACAGTTTTGTTGACAGTTACAGAATGTAATATTCAGTATCAAACCCAAAATGCTATATGCAATAGGGATATTTCTTTGAAATCAAACTTAATTATCCTGTGCTTCTTACTGTTTCAGAAATCTAGTTAACTGTGTGTATATATATAATAATATATATAATATAGTATATGCCAGTGACAGAACTAGAATATTATCTTTTCATTATCATCACTTACCATCAACAGCATTTTTTAAAAACAATAACAATAACAATATGGAAGACAACAAAATGACCAGCTCTAATCATAACAAACACAACTTAATGTTATACAGTGACTCAATAGTTATCCATTAGGGTTTTTATCAGTCTTAAAACTGAAGTTGTATATGAAGGTTAGAAATAAGGAAACGTAGTAAGGGATACAGTTTTTGCATATGTCACATGTTAATTCATACCTGTCTGGCTACAGGGTTGCAGCAACTTCCAAGCAGGAGGAGATGAGGGTTCAAAAACAAAGAACATCAAACTGGATGAAACAGCTGTATTTGGCGCAGCTTGTCGACACGAATTCCTTCACATGTTTTTCAGCCTAAAGCATGGAGAAAGGTTTGATTATTAAGGATTTTCTTATTCAGAGAAAAAATATTTCAAAGCAAATTGTAGTTAAACTTTCATATACCAAAACAGGGCTCGACATACCCCGTAACCTCTTAAGAAAACATAACGCTAGACACTAGCCTCATAAGATAAGCCTAGCCATATTTGACCTATGACCCGAAACTGATTATGGGATCCTAGCCAGCTCATTGGTTGATCTATTTCTTTCCAAGAATTCCGCAGGAATATATTCACCTTTGACCTTAATTTGTGAATGAATATCAACAAGTCACATTTTATTGGCAGTTTTGTTTAGTGTCACGGTGTAACGATATCTAAACTCAGGTGAGACCCGTTATCCGACAGAAAGATAAGAAAAGAAAATAATCAAGCCAATAAATAACTAGAGAGAAGCCAATCCGTGAATCAAGTGATTTATTTGCAGTCTAAACAAGACGATAACCGGGTACAGCAACAAGCTACCCGTAATCCACTTGTAGTAGTGTGTATGATTATCCAGGTTCAATCCAAAGACAACCAACTACCGGGGGTGTGAGTCTTGACCATTTATTACAATATAGTAATAACAATAAGAAACCCTGAAATACAGGAATAAAATGAATTAAAACATGGTCACATGAACATACTATTGTTTACATATTATTGTATCAAATTGACACATCAAGCACCATTACATGAGCATTACATCACATGTGAATTATTAAATCACACTATCCCTGATATAATACATTATAAATTATCATT
The DNA here is from genome assembly GCA_921293015.1 of Phorcus lineatus. NCBI lineage: Eukaryota > Metazoa > Mollusca > Gastropoda > Trochida > Trochidae > Phorcus > Phorcus lineatus. The sequence goes on along the minus strand of OV121088.1, from coordinate 22,867,896 downwards.
AAGTGTATCAAACACATAATTCATAGATAATCACATGTAGATATTAAGCAAAGTAATCATGAAACAATACATCATGATATTATAAACATACATGTATACATGAATATAAGTATTTACAACAATATGGTTTAGGTACATATGCATATACCTATTTACATTTATATATAAAACCATGAAACTCACCGCTGTGTGACAGCAGGTTTCACAGACAAGAAAGTCAGTTTCAGTCACATCATGAGATTGTCTAAAAGCAATTAATAAAAACTTATATAAAACCTATCTAATGCTTGAGAACCTAGCACACATGCAACAATCACTCACCTCGAACACACACATACCTTTTATAAATAGCTACAGATAATTACATATTTAATATGCATTTAGTTATATTATTTAAGATATAGAATGGATATTTATGCATATGAAATATATTACTGAGACCAACTAATTAAATTGGCCAATATGTAAAGAATAGACTCCGAAAACCCTGCAATAGTTACACGAAGGGCTGTTTCTGAGGCCGTTAGGCCGAAGAACAGCCCTTCGTGTAACTATTGCAGGGTTTGAGGAGTCTATTCTACTTAAACCTAAATTCGAAACCGGTTTCAGTTTTTTTCCCGACAAACCATAACTTGCACGTGGACTTTGCAATAAGCATACCTTTTACTATTGACGATATTTTCCCTAATGACGACATATAAAAGCAAAACACATGTACCGAATTTCATTGTTTTCAACTGTGTACGTGAGAGACAACGTCAGGGATATCGAGCGATTATGAAACAAATTCGATACGTTTTTTGGAATAAACTATGGATGGGTGAGTCATGGTGGAGTTGTCTAAAGTTTCATGTAATCTGTATTATTCTGTTCACATACTTTAAAATTAGTTCATGACCTAAAAGTAATCATTTTAGACTATGAAGTAAATGTTGATACTCCTGACATTTCATCCGGACATACATTCTTCGCTAGTTCCAACCGATGCACGCAGGTTCCAACGCAACGAATAACCACATTGATGTTGCGGGCTTTTCCCCTTCAATAATGCTATTAGCTGTGATTTAGTGAAAATCTCTTTAAGCCGTCGTTAAAGTCCAAACCCCTGGATGTTTTGATCGAAGTATTTCGAAACTTTTGCGACATTAAACATGAACATCACGGAGTGTATTTAAATGTTTTGGAACGATACCCTGAAGAACTTTTAGTTTTATTCAAATTGTAAAAAAACTGTAAACAGAAAACAATTATTTTTGAAAATTCCTTTTTTCTATGTTAGTAATTTATTCTCCTTACGCGGTTTAGTAACATCTTGTGTGATGTTTCGTTTATTTCTATGCTGTATGCACAATGTATGCCATAATTTGTCTGGGGGTAGCTTAAACAGCCACTCCGTGAGTTGTTGGAGTCATATATGCCAAACTTAATCAATGGTATCATTTGATCGCCAAGTATCGACTGTAACCAAAAAGGAACATTTTAAAGCTAATTTGCTTTGTACAGTGACAATATGAAGGTAGAACGTCGCAATTATGATCGAAAACTGGACAGTGACGCGCGTCAAATAGTCAAACGTAATTTTGGAGACTTATCTAAAACAGCCAGGAGGGCAGTTAGGAGTGGGTAGTGTTTGTTAGGTTATATAACTAGTATCCATGTATATTAGCGTGACATCTACAGTTATGTGCATTTATAAGGCTGTTTTTAGATTTTCATGGAAAACCAATATTTGTCATATATATGTCTTTCGGATATAAAAAGTTAAGATGTTTTGATTTTATATCACCACGCTCTTTACTAGTTATGATTCGTTCCTCTCATGGAAAGGCGACTTTGACCGGAGAACGCGCTTTTTTGGTGGACGACAATCGTGAATTCGTTAAAAGGAATGTATTGTTGGACTCAAATATGTCAAACTTCGTCAATGGTGTTATTCTATCGAGTATAAATGTTTTTTAAGAAAACCGGAATCCTTATGCTTATTCATTTTTAAGAGTCATTTATAGTTCAGTACAATAAACAGGTTAAAGTCGTAAAGTTTGTGTTAAAAAAACGGACAGTGGCGCGAAAATGACTCAATCATAATTTTGGAAACATATTTACAGCAGACAAAAAGAGAAACATTTGTTTATTATTTTAAGTAGTTTTTTTTTTATAAATGTACAACATATTAACTGGACAAAAAATTTCGACTTTATTACATTTCAAGGGGCCGTTTTCAGATTCTCATTAAAAAGACGAAAATATATATCAATAATTTTAGCATTTGAGAGGTAATGATGCAAGTTTAGGGAGGTGATTTTAACCATACTGTGTCAGTTTAAACTGTGTATTGTCACAGTTTTGACCTTGGAAACAAACATTTGTTTCACAGTTGTTACGACAAGTACTCTCGCCGTTTGTAAGACCTTTTCAACTGCATGTAACTGATTACATGTCCAGCATGATTTCCAGGGAATGCGTAACCTGCACGTGCTTCACGAGGAACTTGAGGTGCTGATGTGTGTGATACTATTGACGAGTTCTCCAAACTATTGACGTGTCCTTTAATATATTGACTACTTTCTCAGAAATAATGGCGACTCTTTCCGAAATATTGACGTGTTGATGAAAACAACATACGCCTATTGATGATTAATTTAGGTTTAATGTTAGTATAAACTAATGTAAACTAAGCATAAATGAAGTTACCAATGTTGAAATCTACAAATATAATTAAATGAAAGGTTAATCTTTAAACAGCTAAATAACTTTAATGTTAAGATGTCTATCTCTAATAAATCTTAACTAATTTACTAAGCTTATAACCCTTGTCACTAAGGTTAACTCTAAAAACACTAGCCTAAATATTGTTAAAAGACTTTAAACACAACTCCAACTACCTTTCAATTAGAGTTAAACCAAAATAAAATATATACATAATTTCAACACTGCCACACACTCAACAGGAATTAACAACTAATTAAGGAAGTCAACAACCCATGAATAAACAAATAGACAAACTGTAGGGAATCACTCTAGCATACCCCCAGACGTTGTAACAACAAGATAAGCTAATGGCCGTCTTAACGAGATAGCATCAATAAGACAAATCAACACTTTGGCGAATATACAATAGAAGGGAACGGGGCACGGGTGGACTAACAATAGGGATGAATAAACAACAAGCACACAGTACTTTAGATTATCCCTAATCACTACTTGAGTGAGTAAATGAAGAGGAACACTAGTTTAGGTATAGTAGAACTTATCAATTAATGGGAGGGAAGGTAAGGTTAAAACTGTAAGGTCTTAAAGGAAGTGATCACATACTCCAGAAAGGTACAGAGAAAAATAAAGGAATATCAACCTCACCAATTCACCTCCAGAGTCCCAGGTCCACCCGTGACCTCTCCCAGCAAGGGTCAAGTCAAGACTCCTGGTACCAGAGCTTAGCTCGCTATTTATTGGCTCCGTGCCGACGTCAGTGAAGACAGGCCGAGCTTCAAGCGAAGAATGGTAGCTTATCGCGAATCTGTGTTTCTTTGCGAAACTAAATTATCCCTAGCTCCATAAATATTTAAGTTATGGAGCCCTACAATGGCTTATTGTAATGGGCGCAAACTCCTCTACAAGTAGATATAAATATATGTAACATGAGCATTGGTATAGTAATGTTACATGTAAAAAGGCTGATAAATGGAGCATGAAAATGACATTTGAACATATAAAAATAGCCACAGTCGGCGAATAAAGACATGAATGATAAAAATAGATACATGAATGTAAAGTACATAATATGTACTTTCGATATATACAATAATTGGTGATATTTTATGAAAGTACATTAGGGGCGAGGCGGGAAAAAGGTCGCACACTCGAACTACGTGACACCTCCCCCCTTAAAAAAGAAGAGATTTGCACATTAAAACATGTGAAAATATCTAATAAATGGACATGTACATATAGACAATAATACAGGATTTATCCACAAGGCAGTGTCCCGAGAATGCACGGTAATCTCCTACGTGACCCTTCCGCCGGGTATGAATCATCTGTAGCGCCGCGAAGTCCAAGTGGACTTGTGTTGTATGTATTCGGGACGTTTGAAAGGATGGTTTTATGTCACAGACAATTAGATAGCGTACCTCGCGCTGTATACTGTTGCTAAGCACTGTAAGCAGAAATGATATCTTCAAATGTGCTCATATTGAAATTATTACATCACTTACGATTAACCATGTGGGTAATTTAAGCTGATGATCAGTTAGAACATAAATAGTTCACTTTGTTAAATTTCCAGCATTCAATGTAATTCAACATCTGCAAATTTATTTAAAACTGACGATAACATGGTTTTAAATGCTTTAATTTGTATGTATGTAATAAGTTGCGATAAATAACCTTAGCTTATTTACAGTGATTCATTGTCCTTCAACACAAGGAAATTTTGTAAATCAACCTTTTAGAATTTAAGCGAATGCAACGAAATCATGTTACAATTCACAGAACATGTCATTAACCTTTTCACTACTCAAAGGTTATTGTGATGTCATGAAACAATTACCGGTACTTGACATTACAAATTTTCATCACATAATAAATAGAATATTTGTCACTCTTTACAAATACCATGTTAGGTAGAAGAGATAGACATTATCAGTTTATCACTCATAGCTGCACCACTCGGAAATTATTACATTCTACCTCAACATAATCAACATGGTATGCTTAAGTCAACAAGACATAACCTCTATGCAACCTGATCAAAATTGAGATGATATATTTTTTTAGCAAAATACACTTGGATCAGTTTATTTATATTTAAGGGTATGCATAATTGCATTTATAGAAATCTCACCAAGTTCAAGTTTATTCTTAGGGCAGTGATTAGCATGTTCGGCATCAGATCAAGAGGTCTGTGGTTCAAATCCTGCTAGGGGCTCGGCAACTTTACAGTAGAGAACTGTTCTGCACTCGGTAGGGTTTGGGTGCAATGTTACAATGATATTCAGTGTAGTAACCACCCATGAGTAGCTAGATCCAGCTATTGCCCGCTGGTTTCACTGCAATGCTTAGCCACAATATTTTTGCATGCTTTTTCCCTGCCATAATACTAGCAGCTGCATTATAGGTGAAATATTCGGATCAAGAGGTTCGTAGTTCGAATCCCGCCAGGGGCTTGGCAACTTTGTCTGCAGTAGAGAACTGTTCTACACGCAGTCAGGTTTGGGTGCAATGCTACACTGAATTTCAGCGCAGTACCACCCATGGTTCGCTAGTTCCAGCCGATACTCGCAGGTTTCACCGCAATGCATAGCTACAATGGTGTTGCGGGCTTTCTCCCTGCAATAATACTAGCAGCCGCGATATAAGTGAAATAATCTTGAAAGCGGCGTTAAACACCAACTCACCTCACCTATAGGTGAAATACTCTAGAAAGCGGCATTAAACCCCATATCTACTCACCTCAAGTTTATTCTTGAAATTATTTCATCTGATGTAAAAAGTATAAAGAACAGGCCTGAAGTTGGGTAACATATTAAAGATGTAGACATTATTTGTGATATATATAAGAAAAGTGTTAATTATTGATCTTCATAGCAAATGTGTCTAGAAAGAGAGATAATTTGATTAGACATTGTCAATAAAAATCTGCATCAACATATTTTAAAATGTACAATTTTAATACCATCTTTCTCCAAGACTTGATTTTAGAAAGAAAATTCCATGTCTTTTTCCTGTTCCCTTACTTTTTCTATATTTAAATGCAATGATTAAGATGCATTTTTGCCACTGAATAAGCTTATACAGTTAAAACGGCCAGTAACATAACATTTTTAATGATTAGGCTTATATTAATTATCCTACTTTTTATAAATTTATGAAAACTTTAACATTATCAAATTGCTCAATTTATTTTAAAAATATCTTTTTGCATATATGAACTAAAAACAAAATCAGTGGTTTAAATTATTTGGAACATGAATAGAAATTAACATGGAAAGGGCTACATTTCTAAATAAAAACTAATAAATGACCGGTCCCTTACGTACGGCTGTACTTGATTACCTATCTGCACGCATTTGTATAACTTTTTACGGCTAATTAGAACCATATATTGACAGATTTGCTTCTTACTTCACGTGAACGTTTGGCCTTATAGAAATTCTTGAAAGTTACAACCTTCGACATAATGCTATCTGAATATTCACTTTCATAAAGTCGCTTGCCGAAAATCCAAATAGTTATGAGGACACAACATACTATCTATTAGTATTATTATATAATGAAACGTGCTTCATTTGTTTTCGGTTGTTTAATTTTCAAAAGGTTATAAAATTAGCTCCGAGTGTGAGTGCAAATATAAGACTATAATCACAAGTGAGTTCACTAGCGTTTTTAACTACAGTACATTATTATACGTAATTTTTGGATTTTGCATTAGTTGTCCTACAAATACAACCTCAATCAACTAATGATTTTTGAATATTTAAATACGTATTATCAAAAAACTGTTTAGTTATCACACAGGCCTACTTTCAATGGTCGAGTTCGGTTCGGCTATTAACCGTTAAAATATAAGCTTGAATGAGAAAAACACGTTATCTATCTCGATACTAAAATTAGTGCAAAATGACGTCATTTTCGACGTCACGTAACATTGACGTGATCAAAGATGATAAAGTAAAAATTGATTCATCATGGATGCTCTTGACATGATTCAACTGAATAAATTACGGTTCACCATTAAGAAACATCACACTTCTATGTATTGAAAGTCTATTCCAGCATAAAAACTGTTTTTCGCTTGAAAATTTTAAGTTAATTCTTTCCCATTGGTAACTTAATATGCTGAGAAAACGTTAAAGAGAACATAAGTTAATCGTTCTCTACGCCTTAACTAAATATCCCTGGAGATAAGAATACAATCTGGTGATTGTTGAAACGTCTAACTTGAGACTATGGGCGGCTTATTTCCTATTGATCTTTCCGCAATGATAAATCATGTATCGATCCAGTCGAGAGCCATCAGGCCCCGCCCCCTAAAATGTGATTGGCTGAAATATTTGGGGGGACAAGTTTCAAGCACAGGCGAGTCGGACCGCGTAACTCAACAATGTCACTGTTTCAGTAACTTGTAGCTCCTCAAATCAGAGAACAAACAGCGAGGGCGAGTGCAACATCAGTTTACTCTTCAGCCATGTTTTTTACAGTTGCCCGTATGTCCGGTCGGAACCGTTCATTGGGACTTTACGGGAGCATTATTTAAATTGAATATAAATAATGATATTGTAACATCTCCCCTTTTTGTAGGTGAATCAAATTAAAGTCCATGACCATCCCGGCCTTTATGCATTCCCTACAATTAACAAATCATAAAAAATACCCTTTAAGTAGGTGAATCAAATTAAAGTCCATGACCATCTCGGCCTTTATGCATTCCCTACAATTAACAAATTATTGAACATATTAACGACAATTTGCTGCTATACTGTATAGTCTCTCAGATGGGAAGGAGGCTTCACAATACGCCCACTTCTTGTCAGGGTATGTGTCACTTGCACGTTCACCGACTCCGGCTCTACAGCTCTCATCCGGGACATCTCACTCCGTTGTGTAAGTTTTCTCGGAGTTGTCTGGCTTGATTGGTCATCACTTCTAGGCATTGTTGCTTGTGCCTGATCTGAGGATGATTGGTCAAGAGAAGTATTGTGCCCAAAGTTCTGTTCTGCAGTCTTCTTCAAGTGAACCCTATTTCGCCGTAGAGTGCCGTGGGGTGAGTCAATCTCGTAACTTCGTTCATCAAGTCTCCTTACGACAGTCCCACGTTTCCAAACCTTGTCGTTAAGACTGAATGGTTTCAGTCTCACAGCGTCACCTTCAACAAGCGGTTGTCACAATAAACATGCTGATCAAACCTATCTTTCTGCAATTTCTGTTTCTGTAGGAGTTTATCTTTCTCACTGCATTCAACCACCGTTCGTGGTTTTAATAGTGTCTCACTGGTAGGTATCAGCGTTTTAGATCTCCTGTTCATTAACCTCTGTACTGGACTCGACCCAAGTCCCTGTGTCGGTGTGTTCCTGTAGTCCAGGATGGCCATGTACTGGTCATTGCCACTACTTTTCGCCTTCCTCATTAGTCTTTTAGCCGTCTTTACAGCTGACTCAGCCTTCCCATTAGCCTGGCTATTATAAGGACTCGATGTCAGATGCTCTACTTCCCAGTCCACAATAAACTTGTGGAATTCTTCAGAAACAAACTGAGGTCCATTGTCACTTACTATTTGGTCTGGGATCCCATATCTAGCAAAATGGGCTTTCAACTTGTGTATGACTGTACTTGACTTTGTATCTGAAAGACAGTCTACCTCCCAGAAATTACTATAGTAATCAACTGTGATGAGATATTCTCTCCCATCAAGAGTGAACAAATCAGTTGCTACTTTTTGCCATGGCCTCTCTGGCATTTCTGTTGGCAGAAGCGTCTCTCTCTGCTGTGCTGCCTGGAACTTGCAACATGTTTCACAAGAGCTGATATACTGCTTTATGTCGTCAGACATGTGGGGCCAATATAGGCTTTCTCGTGCCCGTCGCAGACAGCCTTCTATCCCCAAATGCGAAGAGTGGATCTTTGTTTTCATCATAGCTCGAAGACTCTGAGGAATTATCAATCTTTCTCCTCTGAACACAATACCATTTTGAAGTGTGATTTCATCCTTAAAGTTGAAGTAAGGGTACAATTCAAATGGCAATGATTCTTTTAAGTCAGGCCAACCACTGAGGACAACTTCCTTCAGCTTCTGCAGAGTTTCATCCCTCTCAGTATGTTCCCTGATCTCTTTAAGCCTTGTTTCTGTGATTGGAAGATATTTTGCCATGTTTACCTGACTGAATGTATCTGTTTTCTCTTCTTCAACTGTCTGAAGGTATGCTCTTGATAAAGTGTCTGACAGAACCACATCTTCCCCTTTCTTGTATTTGATTTCTGCGTCATACTTCTGCGTTGCCAGAATCATTGACTGTAGCCTCCGTGGTGCACTGTGAAGTGGTTTGCTGGTTATTGCTTCCAGGGGCTTGTGATCATTTTCAACTTTGACCTTCCTTCCAAAGGTGTAGGTATGAAATTTCTGAAGCCCAAACACAACAGATAGAAGTTCCTTTTCAATCTGTGCATACCTGGTTTCAGCTGGAGATAGAGCTCTACTTGCATATGCAACTGGTTTTTCATTTTGCAACAGCACAGCACCAAGACCTGTTGAACTCGCATCACTTTGCAAAGTCAATTCTTCAGCTTTGTTATAGTATGCCAAAACGGGTGCTTCTGTTACCAACTTCTTCATTTTCATGAAGGCATCCTCTTGTTCAGTGGTCAATTTCCACTCAACATCACTGTGTGTGAGGCGTCGGATTGGCTGCATGAGGCCTGATAGTCCTGGCAGATATCTTGACAGGTAGTTCACAAAACTAGATAACCGCTGTACCTCTTCTACGCTCATTGGTGCTGGCATGTCTAGAACAGCTTTTATCTTCTGCGGATCACATTTCAAACCTTGGTCAGTCATCACATGCCCCAAAAAGGCAACTTCCTCTCTGCACAGACGCAGTTTCTCTCGTTTCAGCTTGATCCCAAGCTTTTCGCATCTTTGGAACAATTCACTCAGGTTTCTATCATGATCAAGTTGTGCTGTTTCTTTGTCATCCCCTTTACCAAAGATGAGAATATCATCCACTATACACTGCACATCAGTAAGACCTTCTAGTGCTTCATTGAGCCGTTTTTGGAATATTTCTGGAGAGACACTCAATCCAAATGGTAGTCGAGTCCACCTAAATCTACCAAATGGTGTACCAAAAGTACAGAGTATACTTGACTCATGGTCAAGTTCGAGGTGCCAAAACCCTGCAGATAGGTCACATGTGCTAAATACTTTGGCATTGGTAAGATCAGGTAAGACTTCTTCAATTGTTGGCAGTTCATAATGTTCTCTTTGCAGAGCCAGATTCAGGGGTTTAGGATCAAGACATATCCGTATACCACCTGATTTTTTGGGCGCAATCACAAGGGAGCTAACCCATTCTGTCGGTTCATCAACCGGTACAATCACACCAGATTGTGTAAGTCTCTCTAGCTCTGACTTGAGGTGTTCTCGTAAAGCAATCGGAACTCTGTTTCTGTGTGAAACTGACGGTTTGACATCTTTGTCAACATGTAAGTGAACTTTTCCTGGCAAGGTGCCAAGTTCACCTTCAAACAAATCTGCATGTTTGTCCACAATCTTTTGTGCACTCTTTGGGGGTTTATCCTCTTCTGTCGTATGCTTTCCTGGTTTGAGAGCACTGACTTGTTTGAAATTGGATGCATTCACTGTCAAAATGTTCATTTGCTGTACTGCTTTTGCACCTAGCAGGGGTGTTAGACTGACATCTGGATCACTTACAACCACAAACTCAACGCTGTAGAGCTTGAGATAAGCAGGATTTCTTATTTTGAGCCTGGCCGTGCCATCAGGACACACCTGTGATCCATTCCACATTTTTAATACATTTCGTGTTTTCGTGATTTTTGTTTTTGAAGGCAAGTACTTCTTTGGAAGGATATTTACTGTCGCCCCACAGTCAACTTGGAATTTTACAGGCTGATGATCTTCAACTAGCATTTCAGCATATATTTCATTGGTTGGGTCATCACCCACTTTATGACAGGATGAAAAGGTAACACTGCTTATATATTCATACTCCAGCTCTTCTTCTGTGTCTTCCTCTGTTTCAACAATAGCACTGACCTTTTTCTTGTGTCTGCAAGCAGATGCAAAGTGATTTTTTCCTCTACAGTTCTCACATGTTTTTCCCCAGGCTGGACATTTTTCTCGTACAAATGGATGTTTGTATGCACAGAACTTACAGGTTTTCATATTCTCTTGTCTGTCATTGTATCTGTTTGGTCTACCTCTGTCCTGTCTGTGAGTGCGGTTGCCCTGCTTTGCATTGCGTTCCCTATCTCTACTGATCTTGTTTACTGTCTCTGAACTGTTCATAGCTTTTATTCGAACACTTGTTGCCTCAGCTCCCCTACATATGGTTATTGCAGAATTAAGAGTCAGTTTGTTTTCTTGCAGTAGTCTCTTTCTTATAGTTGCATCTTTAACCCCTGTCACAATTCTATCCCGAATCAGACTGTCCCTCATACATTCACAAAAATTGCATGTCTTTACCATGGTACGAATGGATGTAAGATATGATTCAAAAGATTCATCTTCTTTTTGTTGAAAACATACCTCTCATATGTCTCATTAGTTTCACCAATGGTGAAATTGTCAAATTTATTGAGAATTGTGTCAACATCACGTCTCTCACCTTGGTTAAATTCCAATGTAGAATAAACTTTCATAGCTTCAGCACCAATAGCATGGAGAAATACAGCAACATTGTATTTGTAGTCATATTGGTCTAACTGGGCAACAATAGAATAGTTTTTCCACATTTCCTTCCAAGTTCGCCAGTTTTCGGCAATGTTGTTCGATATATCTAACGCAGCTGGAGGTGAAATGTTCGGTAAAGCCATTCTTGGTCTTGCCTGATTCTCGCCACCACTTGTTGTAGCTCGTTCCGCCTCCTGAGTTTCCGGGTTTTCGTCCCTATCCATTTTGAATCATCAAAATTCAAAAGTTCAATTCCGCACATAACCACGTGCGTTTTCACCGGACAATGAAAGTCAAGTCCCTTCACAAAATGGAGCGTGTTTACACCTGTAAACAACATGAACAGGATATCCAATCCAATCAAACGGTTTTCACCGCTGCCACCATGTTTCAATAACTTGTAGCTCCTCAAATCAGAGAACAAACAGCGAGGGCCAGTGCAACATCAGTTTACTCTTCAGCCATGTTTTTTACAGTTGCCCGTATGTCCGGTCGGGACCGTTCATTGGGACTTTACGGGAGCATTATTTAAATTGATTATAAATAATGATATTGTAACAGTCACTAACCAAAACATTTGGCTTTCGTTTACACCGACGTCGTTCTACACGCACATTATCCAACCTTGTTTTTGTAAAACCCATATAACATTCATAATTTCTTTATTCTTAAATATTTATGAAGTAATTTTATGAAATCACAGAGCGATTGATCAAGATCGACCACTTTGTAACCTAACACCTTCGATCACTTAGAATGATTCTACAATCAAAATGATTGTAAACTAACAAAACATACTATTACCAGTAAATTGTTGTATCTCACTTATACTTAACAAGTGTAGGTCATTTAATATTGAAAAAGCTTCGTATGATATTAAATTGAATTTTTTTTTAACGTAGTTGTGTAGGTCAAGGTCGCTCAGGCTTGTCGACACTATCAGTGTTACACTCATTGGTCTCCGGGCTAGTCAACATTCCTTTGACAAAAATATTCAAAAATGCATTGTAAAAACATTTATTGTTTTACTGTCTATGCTTTGATTATAAACGTTGACCAAAGATTTTATAATGCAAATATATTAGGCCTATTAATTACAAGAAAAATATCGATAAAAAATCAATCAAAGTTGCATCAAAATTTCTTAGCTTTCTTTTGAATAAAGGTTTACAGCTAGCCAAAGTTCACAAATTTAAACAGGCTGTGTATAAACTTGTCTATTTATTCTTCAATGGTTATGTTGAAATCACAAACATAAATTACTATAAGTAATTGAGGTTTGAGAGCCACATATTTGAAATAGTCTAAAACAAAAAGTAGTCATCAAAATATAAACAGTAAATGAATATAAAAAATTATGAAACATGGATAGACATATATCCTCATATAGTATTAGTTTGTAAAGACACATACAATTTTAAGTACTTGACAGTGATGACTTTGAGTCTGGATTTGGACATATCCATATGATATTCTAGATATCCAATTTAAATTGTTTTATAGGCCTAAGAGAAAAGATGAAAATAGCATATTTTTTAATTTTAAAAGTTGCAGCCTCTCATTGAAATGTATTTGGATCAAGAAAGAGGAAATCACACTTCACATAACATAGGATGTTGTGTTAAATTCCTTTTTGAGGAAACTACTGAAATTAATCAATCTTCATGAAATAATGGTTGTTCATGTTTTCCAGGTTTCAAAATGATAAAAAGATAGTAACTGGATTGGGAAAATAATATTTATCAGTCAATGGATGCTTTAGCTGCAACAAGTTTCTTTTGTGAAATTATATTATAAATATTATTTCAAGTTTAAACTTATAAATATCTTTAAATTAATTTATTATATTATTGTTTGTGTAAATATATTCCTTGTCACATACAGATCCATCATGATGAAAGTTGATTCAAATGCATCATGTCTGTTTCAGTTAAACTCTGAAAGGAAAGATTATTTTTTAGTTTTGGTTTATCTAGTTTCATATTTATGAAAACTCATGAGACATGTTGCTTGATTATTACATACATTAATCAATTACCACCTGGAGCATGATTCTTGGAAGCATAATATGTGATAAAGAATCACATAGAATCATATCCCGTGACTGAGTTGGTATTTATTTTTATTTTCAAATTATAGTTTAATGAGATATTTTGCACAACACAGTGATTGCTTACAATATGACAAAACTTGACAGGAAACTTACCCAAATGTTATCGGGTAAAATCGCAAAAAATAATCTCAACCAACCTAAAAGGGTTCCTGATTTAAAACTTTGAGGTCATAAAGTGACATTGTGAAAAGCTTTTTAGAGCTGTCATCTTGTTAGCATTATCTTAGAGCGCTTTGAAAAGTGTACAATTCTTGCGATTTTTCACCTCCGAGCACTCATCCGACTCGCGATTGGTTTTTACTAATTGTTGCCCTTTTTTCACAAATTCAAGATTAAAAACGGTAATCCTTGTTACTTAAAACCTCGAGAAATACATATGCCGTGACATCGATGAATAAAAAGTGTGTAGAATCATAGAATGTTATTGTTAAAAATACGTGCAACCACCGAAACATATCGCCGTTATCGGTTTGTTTGTCCCCGGAAGTAAAGTTGACAAATTAGCGTGGCGCTATCGCCGCTCTGATTGACTGAAATTACCCATGCGCGAGATTTGATTGACAGGCTGGATCGGTCTATTGGATAAAACAGATACACGATTGACACAAGTGGGTGTATACGAAATATCAGCTTGCTATCACTCACTCGGCTCCGCCCCCTCGTGAGATGATAGCTCGCTGATATTTCGTATACACCCCTTGTGTCATCATGTTTCTATTACATATCCCATACCGTTTAATATCCCATACCGCCAATCGTATCGGGTGGCACTGACGCTAAATACACATTTTTTCATAGTAAACGGAGCAAAATAGTTCTCACTTCTAAGAGAAAATAATCTATTTGATAGAGGTGCGATAGTGTTTTACCCCTACCAGAAAACTCATATGACTTTTAAGAAAGTGTCTTTCTTTTTGAATCAGTCCATATACTTGGCTGTCAGCTCCAACGCTCATGTATTGCTACGATCTTGGGTCGGGGGTCAAGTTTACCTATAATTCATTCAGATTGTGGGAAATGGATACTAAGCAGGGGCGGATCAAGGATTTTTTAAAGGGGGGGGGGGGGGGTTACGTTATGTATGATTTACTATGTTTGATAATAATAATAGCATTCTTAAACCGCGCATATATCCATGACAAAGCATGCTCAAAGCGCCATGAGTATTATTACCCTGGAGGGATAGTATGTTTGGTGCCGCCGATTAACAAGCGCTGCGCGACCATGTGCAAAGTGGAGGAAGTGTCTTGCCCAGGTAGAGAAAACAGGATGATACGCGACAGTGTGCAAAGTGGAGGAAGTGTCTTGCCCAGGTAGAGAAAACAGGATGATACGCGACAGTGTGCAAAGTGGAGGAAGTGTCTTGCCCAGGTAGAGAAAACAGGATGATACGCGACAGTGTGCAAAGTGGAGGAAGTGTCTTGCCCAGGTAGAGAAAACAGGATGATACGCGACAGTGTGCAAAGTGGAGGAAGTGTCTTGCCCAGGTAGAGAAAACAGGATGATACGCGACAGTGTGCAAAGTGGAGGAAGTGTCTTGCCCAGGTAGAGAAAACAGGATGATACGCGACAGTGTGCAAAGTGGAGGAAGTGTCTTGCCCAGGTAGAGAAAACAGGATGATACGCGACAGTGTGCAAAGTGGAGGAAGTGTCTTGCCCGCAATGTTCACACTGTCCTGGAATTTCATTAAAATAAGTTCTAATATTGCTGCACTGCGTTACGCAGATTATAGTAATGTGGTGGAGCATTCAGATTTCATTTTAATAAGTTTGCCCGTTGCCGTAAATATCCAGTTAAATTTCAAGCAATTGTGGTTGTAATTCTGTTACTAAGAAAACAAAATCTTAAAAACCTTTCCACTGCCAATAATACTTCTGAAACTCGGTAAAGAATACGTGAAATTAATCAACAACTGAACCAAAGAAAAAGAAGACATTCTGATAATCCAAAAAGAAAACTATCATCACAAAGTCAGATGGCATGACTTACATTTTATTACCAGACGAAAGTGAGAAATAGGAACTATTTAATAAATGTATTCAATCAAACTGTTGATTAGACAGGCGGAAATTTCACTGCGAATTGCAAACATACCCCTCAACCAACCAAAAGCAATTCCAGCAATGACTCTGAGCCAAGGAGTTATCATTACTCTCCTTTTGATAACAGCCTGAACGAGAATATGGTTCTGTGTACACCATCAGCTTTGGGACACCTGTCTGAAACAATCCAGGATCATGTAGCAAGATGTGGCTGCCAGGTGCGAATAGAGGACAGCACTAAAGTCAGACTTGCATAGAAAGTAAAACTGAAATGCAGTAAAGGACATATACATGAGTGGTATTCATTTCCCTATGTTGAAGGAGGAAAGCTACTGGTAAATCTGAAGGCAATGCATGGTTTCTTTGTGTCAGGTATGCTGCCGACACAGTTCACTAAATTCTCTGAAGGTGCTGGATTAGGGGTTGTTCGCGAGAGGTATATCTCAGACATGAAAAAGACATATGAAGATGTCGTTGCTGATCTCGCTGAAAAATCGTTAGCAAATGCACTGACTGAAGAAATTTCTTATTCTCTTGCATCTGGCATGGATGAAGAATAGGAATTATGACAGATGCTAGGCATTGTTGGAGGCGGAATGCAGATTTTTTTAATGTCATTTGAAAAAGAGACAAAACTCACAAACTTTTTAGAGTAGAAACAATTTCGAAAGAGGACGACCCTGTTACACAGAGACATGAATGCCTTGGAGAGCAAAAAATCTACAAACATTTTGATGAGCAACAAGTTCCAATCACGATAGCAATGCCTCGGTAACAAAGTTTGTCAGTGAAAGAGGAGACACACAAAATGCAAACGACAACTGGCACATGGCAAAGCGATTGGGAAAAGTATCAAAAAGATAACTAGTGGTTCAAAAAAGAAAGAAGAAAAACTTTGGTGCTCAGTTTATGATGATGAAGCTGCAGCAGCTCGCACCCCTATCTAATGGGCACTGAAAAATTGTAACTAATCCGGAATGAATCTAAAATGAAAAATGCATAAGTTGATCGAAAATTTTAAAACAATAAAATAAAATAAAAAGGAGTCTGTAATTTCTTCAATTTCTGAAATCAAGCTCTTAAGGTTTTTTTTATAGACTTGCTTAACCTTCTATCTTATTTCAGGGTCTGGCTTACAAACTACATCTACGTACCAGCTATTCCTTGCACTCTTGATAAGGGGCGTTTCTCATTATGTCGAAAGCTTAAAATCTTGTTATCCAAACATGTGTATCTTCTTATCCTCAGGTTCCACGAGGCCTTTGGACACAGACCCATGGTGGTATGACGTAGCAACCACGGTGAACGTGAAGGTAGAGGGCGGTGTCCGAAGACTGCGCTGACATCCACTCGATGGTCTGCAGAGACAAAAGGAAGGTCTCAGTACTTCTCTGCCAGCACGCGGATCACTGTAGAAACTGTGCCAGGTACGTTTCATGCTTAAGATGCCGATTATGATTGTAATTATTATCATAGGCTGTATTCATTGACATTACAGAACGATATATATCATCGGGGACCTACAAACACTGTTGTATCTATAAATCTATTTGTGAGTTCATATTTTTGTATATTCTTCTAAAAAAAAAAGTCAATTATTTGTTTTTAGATATTTGTTGTACTCGTCATTACATTATTACACTGCGCATTCGACACTCCAAACAGCCATAAAATTTAGTTTTTGTTGCCAAATGTTATGATGCTAACAATAATTTAAATAAGTTAACCTGAAGAAAAATTAAAATAATTTTTAACACTAGTATTAACGTATTAATTTGGGATTGTTTTAGAAATGAGCAAGTTATTTATCATTGATGTCGACTCAAACACTAGCTCTTACGTGTCATAATTACAGTATCGATTTTAACAATACATTTTGCATGACAATTTATTAGGACAGCTAATTTCAGATTTCACCTGGAATTAGCCTACAAAATTAAAACTTTTGAGTCTCCTGACACGAGTGCATACACACCCCTGATCAGGTTGTAAATCAAGATTTAGAAGCTGTTGAAGTATATATACACAAGGTCATAATGTTTACCACTATGTGTGAGACTCACATTACAATATTTATTCTGTTATTCTTATATTAGCCAAATTCTTAGTAAATAGTGACTAAATCGTTTATTCATACAGATTATGACAATGATTATTTGTATGATTTTTATCAGAAATGATTTTTATTTAAAGAATTCATTCATATGTTTGACATGGAAACAAGATTTATCTCCCTTGGTAAATGAATTTAACCCGCTCTTTTTATTTGTTGTGCAATTATTTGTTAAAACTATTGTTCTCCCCACAACAAACGAGGGAAAAGTCGTATTAAAAGATAATCCATTTTGATATGTTATTTCAAAATATCAAATCAGTCATCATTTTACAAAAATGAAATAATTATATGAATGAAAAGGAGTTGTTTTTTTATATCATATTTACTTTTACAGTAACACATTTAAGCTTCAACAAGCAAACAATTTAGCGTGGTCCATAAATATCTTCGACCATGCAGACAAAGTTAAAAATGCAAAAATATAGATTAGATGTGCATATCTCCCTATACGTGGAAGAGTTCTGCAAAAGTTGAATAGAACCGGATAAATAACTTTTTTTTCTACCTTTAGGAAAATATTAGCTCTTGTAAAATGGGAATTTGGTGAAGAAAAAATATTTCACGAAACTACTTGAAATTTTGCACTGCATTTCTGGTCATAGTGTGAAAAGGTAAAAGACGTGTGCAAATTGTAAAGCGAATTCGAAGAACAGTATGTCTGAAATCGATCTGACAAATTCTGATCTGAAAAATGAGCAAGTACAAAACATGAATTCTTTTTAAATATTCAAAATTTACGAAATCGTAAATTCTTGTAAGAAGTATCATGCATTTCATGTAAATAGTCAACCTGTACTTAGATGCTGGCTATTGTAAGAGCCTAATCATTCTACGATACGTGAAGATTGTTAGATATTGTAGGCAAATTTCTAATTTTACAGATTTTTTAATTATCCGCCATGTTAAAAAAAAAAAAAAAAAGCGACGGACACCCAAAGTTATGTATCCTTGGGGATACTATTGCATAAAGTGCTTCACAAGGGAGGGTTTTCAATTTATATTTAATATTCTATCATTTCAATTGCAGTGTGCAATCTTTTCATCGCAGAATCTATATCAGTTTTTCCTAACAATCCAACGTTGTTATTTGATACTCTAAGTATTTTTTTCATCTATAATATGCATCATTTCGAAATAGAAATTTATAAAAAATACTCAAACATTTTGAGACAACACATACTTTCTTTGCCGTAAGTAAAAGAGTTACCTCCCTTTGCTACTTCTTAATGGGGTTTAGTATTATTCGTCATGTTATTATGAACCCTGTTTGTCGTGTTATTATATTTGGGATCACACTATCTGCAATAGAACAAATTTCTGTCCTATTTCGGGGCGAGTCCCTTGCTGGGTTCGAGTCCAACCCATCAGAGTCAGGAAATACAGTCAGCATTGACCATACTAGCAGTCAACAATTCGCCTTGCTCACCTTGACATAGGAAATTTAATCATTTTATGGGCGCTTCGTCAGGTGTTGTTGGTATTTATGTACATACCCTTAATTAATAAAGTTTACTTCTTGGGTTTAATTAATTCTTCCATTTAAATGTATGACAAAAATAAAATAAAAAATAGCTTATACTAATTCATCACAATTAGCTGTTATACTGACCATTGATTTTGTTTTTACCTGTCATTAATGGGAACACTCCTGTGCACTGCGTACGTAAATGTGTGACATACAGCGTAGATATACTAGATAAGTATAAAGTCTGTACTTGGTAAAGAGTTAATGGTGATGATACTATTGCCTAACCTTAGTAGGACTCTGTATCTTCTTCCTAACACCGAACACCTCTAACGAAGTTCAAATGGTCTCCTCAATATTTTTTATAAGGAGATCTATACATCGTCGATATGTACAAGTTAAAGAGCCACTCCGTGAATTTGATAACATATTATTTACCTTTGATACGAACCTAAATGTCATATGTGGTGATATAAAATCAAAACATCGAGAACTTTTCATGTCCAAAAGACATATTTATGACAAATACTGGTTCTCTATGAAAATCTAAAAACAGCCTTATAAATGCACAGAAGTGTAGATATCACGTCCAATATACATGGATACAAGTTATATAACCTAACAAACACTATCAACTCCTAACTGCCCTACTGGCTGTTTTAGATAAGTCTCCAAAATTACGTTTGACTATTTGATGCGCGCCACTGTCCGGTTTTCGATCACAATTGCGACGTTCTACCTTCATAGTGTCCCTGTAAAAAACCCAATAAGCTTTAAAATGTGTCTTTTTGGTAACAGTCGATACTTCGCGATCAAATGACACCATTGAAAGAGTTTGACATATACGCATATATGACTCTTACAACTCACGGAGTGGCTCTTTAAAATGGACAAGTCCGAAATGTCAAAATATTTTCGGAAATGCCCCCTTATATATCCTACGATCACTAACAAAATGACGCTCTGTTATGATATACATATTTTAAAAGATTTGATGTTGAAATGCATTGTCCTTATTCAATATAATCACGTCGAGATACATGGTTGACTAAACTTAATTTGACCAAGGATGGGAGTCAGTTGTTCGGTCAGGTTAGCAAAGTTTGCTTACTTAGCCTCTATGGTGCAACATCCCTGCAGGGGCTTGACAGTAGATGTAAACACTGTTGATCCTTCTTCTTCTTCTTCTTCGGTTGAGAGTTTAACGAGCGCTTTCCAGCGTAAGCTGATTTCACGCTCGTCTACCCAAAAAAAAAAAGCCGGGGTAGCGAGTAAACTTAATGATGTGCCGAAATGGAGTAAAAGGTATAAAGGGTATGTTTTGCGGCCGAGGTCGAAAGAGTTTGAAATTTTGAAATTTTGAAATTTTGTAATGAATTTGGAAGAAAAAAGCCTGTTTAAATGATTATGGCGTTGGAGGAAAAGGAGAGGGGGTTGTGGGAGATGTTACATGAACTTGGCGAAGATGCGGTCCATGGCTTGGTCCGCCTTGCTGTCTCCAGTGTAGATGTCTCCCATCTTGTTGACGTATGCTATTGTCATCCAATAGAGAAAGTCATCGTTTACCTGGAACGTGGCTCCTTCGTAAACGATCTCTCTCGTCAGATAGACAGCGGACAGGGCGGGGAGATCGTAGTGTACATCCTCTGTTCCTGTTGGGGTCCTGTACGTGAGGGCGAAGCGATCCAATATTTGCATGTGTCGGTCCTCCCTTATGTACAGGATGTGTGAATTCCCTTTGGTGGAAGCAACGGCCTTGGCGGATGTAAGGCGGTTGGTTTCGGCAATCTGTAGGTATCGCCGTTTCCTATCGCTGGCGTAGGAGCTTCCGCCGGAGGTTGAGCCTCCAACTTCTGCTCCCACTTGTACAGGTTGTGTGGGTGGCGTAGTGGGATGCGCCGGTTGGTGATCCATTTCGGTCTCCGTCGTCTCCTGGACTTCCTTACCGCTGTCGTTGTTGGAGGCGATGGAGCTTTTCCCCTTGGTCTTGGGCTTCTTCTTCTTCGGTCGTGATGCCGTGGAAGGGGGAGTCCGTCGTTGGGGGGTCGACTGCGTTGTGGGTGTCGTTGTTGGTGTAGGGGCCTGTGGTTCCTCTGCACCTGTCTTCGCTTCCTGGACTGGTGGGGCCGTGGGAGCGGGTGGTGGTGGAGCGGGTGCAGAAGCCTTCGGGGAGGGTTTAGCCCTCCCTTTTGGCTTCTGTCCCTTTCTCCGCTTCGTGTCGAACACGATAGTGAAGACCTTCTCTCCGTCCTCAAAGTTATTGACGACGGAGTAGGTTTTCACCAGGTACTGCAGGCATATGTCCAGGTCTACTAGGAGGGGCCTGGGCAGGGGTCCTGAGATGCTAATTGGCTGGTTGGGCTTGGTTGGCATGTTGCGGTAATTAGGCAGGAGCGCGCTAATTAGAGATCCGTACAGCTTGAGAGCAAGACTGCAGATGACTGTTGATCCGTAACGCCTGGAAGCTATATAGTTTGATTTCATGAGTCAAGGGCAGATAATTTGGTGAGGTGAGATGATATGAGGGTATTATGGCCGCTTTCAAGAACATTTCACTTATATCGCGGATGCTTGTATTATTTCAGGGAGAAAGCCCGTAACACCATTGTGGATATGCATTGCGGTGAAACCTGCGAGCATCGGTTGGAACTAGCAAACCATGGGTGGCACTGCACTGAGATTCAGTGTAACATTGCACCCAAACCCGAGTGCGTGTAGAACAGTTCTCTACTGCATACAAAGAACGCGCTAACCACTGCGCTATCCCGTCCCAGATAATTTGGGAAATTGCGTTTAATAATGAGAAATATATCATTATTTATCAGCTGTAAATATCAAAATGGTAGGTGAGCGTGTTATTCACAAGAGGGTGACAGCGGTTTGAAAACTTATACATTAATAAAGGTAATCACCTTGGTGTTGAATGCAGCTAAGGAAACTACCATGGGTGCAATATTGATATTATTTTTGATAAGTAATACTAGTTGATGGATATTCACAGTAAATAATTAAGACCTGTCTAAAGCTGAATCTAAGACATTTTGCTGTCCACGTTGAGTCACCATCAATTCTTGACCTTTCATAATTATTATTCAAAACGTTAATGATATGTATAATAAAGTGAGAAATAAGTTCTTATATTGATTTTTGCTGAAGTGTAAACAATACATTATTGACTCGTTCTTTTACAACACCTTGTAATAATTTATTATGAGTTATTTATTATGGGTATTAGATCACAATTGAATATTTCATGGAGTTCGGACCAGAGGACTGGATATCCGGTTCTTTGTCTAACACTTGACAATGGACATGGATACATTTACTGTCTGCAAGTGTCTTTATAGTGATTAAGAATAACGAGAGATAGAGAACCTTAAAAATTCCGACCCATTTTTTTTCTTCGACAATTTGTTTATATCTGTGCATAACGAGATCGGCGTGTAACGAAAAGTGACGTTTTGCATTGCGCTTTGGTAAAATACTTCAAGATTATGGCTATTTCTTATAAATTTGTCCATTTCAATTTGTGTGTCGCTCTTTCTTCCATGAGTTAGGGAGTTGCACTTCATTCATGTACGCGACTGTTTTATTTTCTATATGGTGGCAAGCAAAACCTTTTAACGCTCATCAATTTATTACGCTTATTACAATGATCGATGTCTCTATCAAATAGCAATAAACTCATATGAAGAGTGTATATAATTTAGAGTAGTTCAAGTGTCTCCGCCACACTAATATTCATATATTACCTGTGATATTAACTCCATATCAATATTATGATTAAAACATCAAATGTGTAGTGATTTAATTGCATAAACTAAAGAGCGACCTTAGAAATAATCAGCGTTGATGAAGTTAACATGTACAAACGTAATAATGTTATATTTTGCATCACGCTATCTGCAATAATACAAATTCTATTTCTTTCCAGGTTGACCATTTCGGATTCGAACCCCTAAAAAGACCATTTTTAGAATGCAGTACAATTTTATTAAGCAGAAATTGTGTGTATAGCTGTACACAACACTTAGGCTACTGGAATTGGTTGTATGTATAGTCATACTTATGTTCATCCCTTGTGCCTTGTATGATCTTCCAAATGTCTGTATACTTTCCTGAAAATATTTCATAATGACAAATTTTATAGTGAAAAAAGAAAACCACCTAAAATTTGTAATAAAATGTGTACATATTTGAAACTACGAAATAAGTGAGTAAGTAAGTAAATAAGAAATATGCTCATAATAATGAAACAAATAACATCATCATAAGATTTCGATTTTCGAAAGCCGTTTACGATCTTTGCTCATAAATATAGCGGATATCGAAATCAGTTATTTTCATAAATGACTGTTAACTGACAGGCAAACCAAACAACAATGCTCATACTGCCAAAGTTACGTTTCGTTAATAAGGTATGCTCACCATTCATCATCATCATCATCATCATCATCATCACCATCATCACCATCATCACCATCATCATCAACGTTATAGTATTTATTTGAATGAATATGGAACAACAAATGATTCACGATAGGATTAGTTTTCACTTTCAGGGGAGCTAACTCTTTACTCTTTTCTTTAGAAAACACATAAACGCTTTCAAATACTGTTTAACAAAAGAAATATGATATGTAAAATGAATTCATAACTGATAGCATTAACATCGTGAGAAACAGCATCGATGAAATCATACGATTGCTATTAGTTATAAAACAAACATAAAACATACTGTTACGAAGCTCACACCTGCAGCATGGAGATAATGGAAAGTTACATATTACTGATGTCGTTCTAATCTAGTTGTAGAAGTCTTAGTAAAATTTTAAGACTAAATCAATTTTGAAGACCATTGCCGGTTACAACAACCGGGAATGGTTATTGTTCATCCATGTGGTGAAATAGATATAAAGAGGGGCTGCGGTATTTGCAAGACAGGTCCACCTCTACAACATTGGAAGAAGTTATACCGAATATTGTCTTCGTATGTAAGAATACATAAATCCGTTAGGCTCGTTTCACACTACGACCGAAAATGTTTACACTATCGACAATGTATACGATTGTACATTCAAACTACGAGCGTCACTACGCGTCCGATGAATTGCGAAACATAGACCCATTGTCATATCTACATACATCCTAAGTACATACTTTAGTCAGGTGATAATTTGTTTTGGTTATCGGGCATTTTAGGCCAGTTGTTGTATGATATTGGCCGTCCGTGTTCTACATTACATTTAATATATAGATATTAGATATAGACAATACTTCTTATTTTCGTATCCAAGTGCTGAAGTTCCCTAAATCCTCTAGACGACTTTTTATCCGAAACCAATTGGCAACAAACCCACCTTTTCAAACTAGCCATTGGAGACCGAAGTTTGTACATTAATGGCTCATGACCTTCCTTCAATGGGCGCGTCCATCCTGAAACGTTAAACTTTTCTTCAGAAGCCAGTTATGCCAGGTAGCTAAAATTTTCACTATTCTTTGTAGGATCGGGACTTGTGAATATCCTTGTTTCGGCTTGCTTTTTGGTCGGAAAAATGGCCAAAAGGATTCATATATCTGTCAATGAGAAAGCTTTTGGCAATATTTCAAATATGTATCAACATACTCTATGGAACTTTAACATAAAGCAATTACTTTCAAAAGACATGCTTCGAAAAAAACGCATGTCTGCTGAAAGAAATATATTTTATATCTATAACACAAAAATTAATCCAGAAAGCACATTACAAATTATGATATGTATATATTTGCCAAAGAGTAGATGACTGAATGCCATTTCACTAATCAAGATGACGATTTGACAAAGTCTAGCGCTAATGATATACCATTCTGCCTACAACATTGAAAAGAAGCCTTATGCTGTATTCACAAAAGACAGTACATTACAGTAGGGGCGAGCTGGTGTTTCAGTGAGAATGGATGAATATCTTTATATCTTATAGTTCACATATACCGGTATATGAAATGATATAAGAAGGGTAACTATACAATCAGTTTAAGGTTAATGGCAATCAATAAAGAAGGAATTTATTTACTTAGTACGAAAACATATCTCTGCAGACAAGGGTAGCCGTTGACCTATACATCTCATATTTTCACTAATATGTTTTCCAAGAAAGGTCCCTTCCTTTATATGAAAATAGATTTGTAACATTTACCACCTACAAAAACAAAAGTCCAGCTTTGAGATCAATCAGAATGATCAAATAGGCAACGCAATATTAATTGAAGCGCCATTAAAATATCCGTATTACCTCCCTTGGTACTCATTTCCAATCAATGCAAGCTCATGTTTGTATTCGCTTTGGTATTTCTTAATTATGGTATGAGTTTACCAGTTTTTTTAAAATTTAATGGTTTTTGCTTTACACAATTAGCTGAATTTTGGACTTGTTTATGCTTGGACAACTTTCAAAGTTACATTCCTTTACAGCTTAATTTTTTATACTGACGTTTGTAGGATTAATTCATTTACAAAATAAGTTGTCGTTACTCATACGCTAGACGCACGTCATAAACGTCAGACACAATGTTGGCGTACGTTACACGTGCCAGGTTACGTATAAGATGTACCATCCTCGATAAAACTGAGTTATCGTTCCGATAATACACTATATTCTTGATCCAAGATAGCTTCAAACCGATAATTCTATTACCTCCCTTTGCGGGGCTTTGATCCAATCAGCTGTCTCCGCTGGCATGTCTAGCGGACCAATAAACTAAATTCAATCATGACACTTCTGCGTTTCGTCGTTCAACAATACAGCCGACGGTAGTATTTGGTTTCTGTTATCGCTTTAGCAAGAACAATATAAAGATTTAAATTGATTATCCCTGGTTAAGCAAAGATAACCTCAGACTGCTGTTCAGAACAGTCTGATTAAAATCGACCGTGTTCTGAGAAATAAAAGTTTCAAAATATTGGGTCTATCGAGATTCGAACTCTATTTGTCTAGGCTATCCTCTCCACTAGGTCTGAAGGCAGCCTCACTGCTCGCACGTGCCGACACCAGTTTAGCGCAGACAAAACCTAGTCAATAGCGAACCAATCACATCATCGCGTTTAAAATAATGATCAAGGCGATCAAGGTTAACGAATAGTAAATGGGAGTTACTTGCCCCTAGCTACTGATACCGAATGCTTTTGCCGAACGCATTGTGATTGGTTAGCTTAGTTTACGCAAGAACGTGCGCTACAGTAGGGTGCGGTCAGACCTAGTGGAGAGGATAGCCTAGATAAATAGAGTTCGAATCTCGATAGACCCAATATTTTGAAACTTTTATTCCTCAGAACACGGTCGATTTTAATCAGACTGCTGTTCAGAAATAAATACTGAAACAAATTGCCGGGGCTTCCTGACGGAACACCTGTTACTTTCTCTTTGTTTGTCTGTTTTTCTAAATTTCAAAAGTTTTGATAATTTTATCCACAACTATTTTATAGAAATTGCCTGGAATGTTCGCGAGCACTCGCAAACATTGAACGCTATAACAGAATGCCTGTCGCGACGATGTAGAAGTCTTAATGATTAAGGCGCATTTAATCAACTGCGGGGACAGCAAGGAGCTGTAATATAATCATATTGGGGATTCATAGAAGTGGATATAAAACAGTAGCCAATGTTCGTGATATTGATTATTTTTCAATATAATCGATCTGGACCTCGATACACTTTGCCCATTTGTCTTTGAGACTGCCTATGCCCTTGCAGTAAAAGTCTTCTGAATGGCCTCTCGGCCTCGCCTCAGAAGCTGCCTTGAGTTCATCAATATCGCCAAATCTTGTACCACGCAATTATGATTTTAAATTGCGAAACAGTTCTTGATTACTGGTATCCTTTCTCTTGTTATTTTTTTAAGACGGTCTAGATGCGTTTCTTAATGTTACACAATATCAGCATTTTTTGTCAATAACAGATTTTTAGCGATTTTATTTCCTTTCATTCCATAAGGTTTTCGGTTTGTATGAGCCGGTTTAGATTTTATTATGATACGCTTCGTAGATGCGTTTCTTAATGTCAAACAGTAGCAACATTTGTTGACAATAACAGAATATCCGCGATTTTATTTCTTTTCCTTCCATAAGGTTTTCAGTTTGTATGAGCCGGTTTAGATTTTATATATGGTTATCGTTGGTTATTAAATATCGAGAATTATTTTAACTGGGAAGAAGAGTGCAATAGTGTTTTGCGTGCTTTAGTGCTGACACCGACGTAAGCATAAAAGTAATGAATCGTGATTTGTAAAACAGTAAATGTATCAAGATTTCTTTAATGAAAAATAAGATTTGGAAGTGACATGCTACCATTTTTTGGATGGAGGTAACGACCCCTCACATATTTCGCGGATAAATTTGACAGACAACGACAGGAGGAAAACATTTTTGAACAGAATTTATTTTCCGGAACTTGTATACGTCAGCTTAACGTTACGTAAGGGGAAGAAGCAATTTGTTTCTGCGTAAGAAAATATTATCTTTGAAACAAAACCTTGCGAAACATGTTTGCAATAAAAGGATTGAACAAAAGAGAATTCAAAACACGAAAGTTCATGGCAACCGATTGTCATAAGTCACTGGAAAATAACTGAAAATGTTGTGACACATATAGTAAAGCAATAGACTTTTGCCCCTCGTATAATTTGATAAATAGTTCCTCAATAACTAAAGAGTTATGATTGACTGAGAGTTGTACTTTTCTTTTGGGTAACTCTTACTGAGGCAACTGTTGATGGTGATCTTCTAGCGACGAATTCAAGGCCTGGCTAAGACGAGGGTATGGCCTTGAACAACCAATCAGAGAATGGATAAGTGCGCTCTGTAAATGGACATATTATTACATTATTATATCACTTTTTTATGTTAGTGGTGGAGATTTTGTTTTATTCGAAATGGACATTTAAGGTTGATTAAACTCTTGAATATAAAGGCGTTAGTGTTTTTAAAACACAAATATTAAAAGTTAATTGGTGCTATAGCAGTAAAAGCTAAGTACCTAGATGTGTTTCATTTGCAGTGACATAAATCATTTCCTTGTGAAACCATCACAAGAGGATTTTATGCCTATACTCAAATACATTTTGAACAGAAGACGTCATAGCGGAGCTAGGTTACTCAAGTAGGGATATTGTTGATATCATAACATTATCTCTTAGGATATGTCATTTGACAGACTAATGTATATGCCACGGCATTCTCAACTACAATTGAGCAAGTAATCATAAGGATATGACGTGCAATGCTTTGACGTAACAAATCTGATGACATCACTAACATTTGATGTCATCAACTCAAAGACTAATAACAATAGTGACAGTACGGTGTTCAAAATGTAAAGCTAATATAAGCCTTTATGTAGAGTCTCATCCTCGTGTTTTCCGATCCTGTTGAAGAATTAAACAAAATACTGGCGAGCCTCTGATACTTGACATATATCAACTACTGTTACTTCTTGATATTAGAAAATAAAAAAATCTGAGATGAAATCATTTCTATATTTTTTTAACAATACAAAATAAAATATGTTAAATTCAAATTTATTTATTTGAAACAATACAACCTGCTACATATTTCTCTTCCAAGGACTAATCTTCACATAATATCAAGGTAAAATGAGATATCATATTGATAAGAAAAAATTATTTAGACAAAGAAATGTCATATCCAAGACGATATTCCGAGACATGGCATACTAAAATCATCTTACTGAAGCAACCTGGTTCCCTGGCCTCGTTCCGCTTGCGCTACAGTGAGGCCATGGCACTGGCTGTATAATGGCGCTGCGCAGTGCAGCGATCCAAGATGGAGGACAAGGCAATTTTATGCATAGCGATCACAAATTCACTTCATTCTCGCTCTATAGCCACGACATATTGAAGACGAGCATCTACCTAGAATGCAAATAAAATTAGAACTCGGAATATCGCCACATGTATTTTTTGTTGCAAAGGGATATTGCTAAACATGATAATGTTTGCAGCAGAATGATAGCCCCGCCCACCTGGAAATATAAACAATATAATGGAAGGCTTCGTGCACTGTTTTAAACTATGACAGGTCGAAAATTGAAGCAATTGTTGTTTACTTGGTATGGTGACAACTTGTTTCAAATACTGGTAATGAAGGAGTAATTATACAGCCAGTGCCATGGCCTCACTGTAGCGCAAGCGGAACGAGGCCAGGGAACCAGGTTGCTTACCGAAGTAGCTTGGCAAAGCGGTCTTGGAAGATAGTCACATCAATGAAGAATTAGTTTGGTGAAATACTAACACCATATCAATGAAATGGCTTTGCGAGATGGAATGACAAGATATTCATAAGAATATGAAATTAGTTGATGTAGTCCCCTTCTCCAAACAGTAAGGTCACGTCCTGATCTCGGTTTATAGAGATATGTGTCTTGCGTAACGTTGACCGTGCTCTCTCAATCCAACCAAATATCGTGGATGTTTGGGTTGCGATGTCAAATATTTGGTTTGCCAAGTCGGTCAAAGATTCAATATTCACGTCTCGGGTCTGAAAATATTGATACGTCTTACATTGTTTAAAGATGACCTACATTGGGTCAATCACTCTTCTTGGGTTTTCCTCTGTGAAAGTGACCATTCCTTTTGGCCACAGGTCAAATAACCTTGGATTTTGGACAGTAAGATAATGATCCAGAGAGTGTCTTTTTGAGCTTATCAATGTTTGATAAGTGAAATGTTACACTGAAATTTAAGATGGAACATTCTGGGTCATTGATTCAAATTTAACGTAACAGGTTCAACTGCGAAAACAACGCCAAAATGGTTATGCCTTTCTTCCTTCTTGAAATCATCAAATATAACATGACGTCAACTTGAGCTCAAGTTTTAAGTTTTAGTGATTTCACTGCAATATCAGAATCGGACACGATGAACATACGTACCTCAACTTAACTTCACCCAAATTAATTCCCCTCACCCTATCGCTTCTCACCTCACCTCACCTCACTCCCCATCAATTTCAAACCACCAACCAAAGACGCTGATGCAAAAACTCCATGAACACGTTTCCAGTACTCGCTGATTTTTCTTATTTCAGTGACCTTCGAGAAGACCGATAAGAGATAATATTAGTGTCGTGTGACATTTCATCAAGAGGGTTGCTTCTCTCAAATGTAGTAATTAGTAATCTGAATATACTTTGTAAACTTTGCCTTTGGGGTAAAACATGACAGCGAGCTGAAGCAAGATAACCCAACAGATAGCTGACCACTGTAAAACGTTAAATACGAAGAGAAGCATTGTTAGAAAGAATATATCCGAAATCAAAAGATGGTAACTGGATGATAAAGTGACTCCATGATTGCGATTAATGTTAGAATTAGTCTTTTAGCCACGTTAGGAGACAAGAACACACAGAAGTTTAGAAAAACAGAAATAATTTAAAAGGTTAGATTCGGACTGAGGTTCAATGTGACTTTAAATCTCCTTCAGCATAGATTTTTGGTCTTTTTGAATATCGTCCTAAATCAATCTTGATATTAAGAAAAAAACCACGAAATCTTTGGTAACGAAGAACAAAATATTTGATTGCTATTTATTCATTTGTTTAGACACATTAGAGATGTTGAAGCGATGCCATGCAATGAAAGCATTAAGATGAGGACGTAACCATGCCAAGAAATCAGTGAAACTCACTGGAAAATAAAGGATGATTGTGTTTGTTGAACAGAAACTCACCCTCATGTCGACTGATATTGTATAACATTATTTCAACACTTGATGATAAAAACAAATGTTACTTTCTCAAGCCATAATAATATATTTGTCAATAGAAGATTGTGTATCCAATACGTTTCTCATTCGTCTTGGAAATTTTGATCACCCGCTTTTAATACTGAATCATGTTTTTTCGCAGACCATTTAAAGAAAATACACCTAACCAAAAACAATAACACAAAGGCATTATTCGAGGCGATGAGTCAACGCGTCACACAACCTGTCCATACGGATCTGGAACCTCCCAAACAAGTCTTTATATACTACCTATAAATAGGGTATTAAATGTGTGACGAAAGTCATTTCACACTGGTTCAGATCACAGAATGAACTCTGACCTTTGACTTAACATCAAGTTTCAAACAAAGGAGGATCCTCCAAAAACAGATATATCTTTGGCCTTTCGTTCCCACCCCTATCTCGCCAAATGACTTCGTGCAAAATCTTCCACCCGTATGGGCAAGCTAATCGAAGCTTAACCCCAGGGCGTCAATATGACAGAACTATCAGCTGAAGAAGAGCTATTTGTGAATGGCGCGCTCGAGTCTGGATCATTCATAGAGCTGGGCGAGTCGGTTATGTGAGAGTAACGTTTTATTGTATAGTATTTAATACTATTTATAATATAATTGTTTTTGAGACCAGGCAGTGATAATTTGGGCTTATATATTAGGAAAGAGTATAATTTTTAATAACATCCTTTTAAAAACTAAGTGTAGTCAAATCTGGAACATCATTGAGACTTTGGCGCCAAGTGACAAGTTTAATCAAAATGAAAATGGTAGAACTCTTCTAATTGTGTGACATAAGTTTTGTCTGTTTTGCGTTGGACTATCATCGAATCTAAATGTTTGTCCAAATCGGATAGATGACCTAATACATAAGATTTCAGAATATATTTAAGATTATAGTTGTGGTGATGCCGAAGAAAAGAGTTTCCAAAGCTTCTTCCATTGGCTCTATTTGGAACCGTATGTATGGTCAACAAATCAACAAGGATTTTATAGTCATAGTGGCCAATGGCCTGCATATTAGAGTTTGCTTTCATTGAGCCAGTGACTCTATCCGGAATACATCGAAATGTTTTCTTATGGAGGTACATTGTATATCAAACCCGATGAGGTCAAACGATTATGCTGTTTGAGGAAATGTAGGATTTAGCGAATATAGTGTTTATGTGCTAAATGCTTTCACATGACGGAAAATACTACCAATATCAAACCATCCTTTGATGCGACACATCAAGTTGATATCATTTTAAACAACCATTTGTAATCTTTTCAATTATAATGAGACCTTTCAATCAATTTATCTCGAAAACACATTTTCGCGGTAAGTCGTAACAAGGCTGAGATATGAAAAGGAACAATCAAGATGACATACGTAAAGGATATTTGTTTAATCAGCTCTCACTTCATTACATTATTAACATAAGTAACGAACCAGGCTTATATTAAGATACGAGAGGCGAAATGAATACAGTGCATATATTGAGATAAAAGTATTATACGATGCCAAAAGATATTTCAGTAAAACTAAAAGGCTGATTAAAAGTAACACTGAAAAGGAAAAGGATCATTATATTCAATAACAGTAGCTTCTGTCGTAATAGAGATTAGAGATTTATATTTTTGCTGTTAGTCTTTGTGTTTCTTTAGGGGAGAAATGACTACGTGTCCGTTAGTAACTTTAATTCATGATAATTATTATCAAATCATATTACAAATGGATATGTACACAGATAAAAGATATCCAGATTATTTTGAATCAAGCTATTAAGCACCACATTTCAAAGCTGTTGGTCTACGATATACCATGTACATGATATGGACAAACACCTCTCGTTATGAACAAATTAATATCCCGACAATCAGATCTTTGACGGGCATGAACAATAACCGGAAGATGACAAGATACCTTGCACGTTTTCCCGCCAAAATTATTAATGAGCAGACGACATGATAAAGATAACAGCTCCCCATGTCAATCAAAGATGGCCCTTTCATTGTATCATAGATCTGATAACAGCTATCACATAATGGCCTGTTTCATGTACGTATACCTACAAAACACGCATCAGCCATTATCTATTGAAATGGAGTTGACCCTTGGCCTCAAAGATGTGCTTTATCGTCGAGATTGAGAAGAGATGAATTTGGAGCTTTTTGATGATTTTCTTTGGTCCTGTCTTCAAGATGTGCACACCCTTTCAACTTATCCTTCAATATGTCTGACTTCCAATGACAAGAATACGTTACTGTTTAGGGAGAGAGAAGTATTTTAAACATTGCGTGCAACGTGCAAAGCTGGGCCCTGATTTGTTTTCGTCCCTGAAGATCAGTTTTCAAGCGGATCGGGACTGGGCTGGGAAATAATCTTGCGAGGTTTAAAAAACACTCATTTTCAATCTTGCTTCTTGCTTTTATGGGAGGGTCTTATTCAAAACAAGTATAATTTCAGGGAGGGGCCAATTATGGGAGGTCACAGACTTACCGAAATTAACCCTGGCTCATCCCTAATCCACCGAGGACACACACATAGTCAAGGCTATTCCGAATGCCTCTACCTGTTACAGTATGCATTGTTTGAGTAGATACATTCGGATGAGTATTGTACTTTCATTACCTACTAGTATTTACCAATGAAGGTATTGGCTTTCCAGCATACAAAACGAAGAGGTTAGGCAGGGTTCACGGTCTGAAGGTGTGAGAATAAGGAGACTGCTTTTACCACCGAGACTTCTATGACTTTTCGTAAGCTGTTTTTATTATTCGCATGTTGGTGGTAAAAGAGCTTCAGAGATTTTTTTGAAATTTGATGATGTTGGGTTGAGAATGTTAAAATGCGTATCTGGTAGCAAAGCTATCAACAAACAATGATTATCATTTAGACTTCAGTCGCAATGTCAACATTTAAAAAAGTAATGTGCTATATCGTATTGTAGTATATAGTATATATAGTATTTGTGAATTTCAATAAAAGCATTTGTAACAAATAAAGACAAAATAATCGAGGTTGATTTTTAAACAATGCCCTTGGGGAAAAGAATAACTTTATCGCGTAGAAGAAACGTTACGATAAAAGCAATTAGAGGTATCATTTTTCTACGATATTCGCCATCGGCCTGCAGTCAACCTCCGTTTTAAGGAAGTTTCCGGTTTTTGTTTTATATATATAAACCTTGTAAAACATGAAACATAATATCTATTCGCGTATCCTACTATAGATAAGTGTCGATATGCGATATGTTCCGAGCGAAAGCGAAATGTACATAAAACATTGCTAGTGTTTCTTCTGGCTCTACTGAATTGAACATTAACAAAGTAAGTTCGTTTTCATTTGACAAAACCACCTCATACAAGCTAGGTGAAATTTCTTATATTCGATTTCATTAAGAAATCAAGGGCAAAATAACGTAATAACCCAAATAAAGTATTTTCATAAGGTCCATGAATGCACTTCTTTAGCCGACGTTGGCCATGGCTACTTTGAAACATCTCTTTCGGAAGCCCAAATCTGTATATCGCAACTCGTGCCATGGCTCTTCATCTCCGAATCTACATTCAGATTCTGTCGGTTTTACGATACCGAGGTCGATAGCACGGGTCAATCGTGCCGATTGCAAACATCCTTCAAAACTGGTGTTTCACATGCGCGCTTGCAAATACAAATCCGCTCATATCTCGCATGCACGATCTTGCACGCGATGCACCCAATCTGCAACAGTGTTTCTTTGTTCTTTTGTTCCTTTCCGAGTTGTGCACCTAGATAGGCACAATATATGGGTACATTTTACCTCGTAGCGTGTTGTGAAGGACATGTTGTTCCCACAGTGTCAGGTGAACCGGTATAAAGATGTTTGTAGAAATATGAAATCCATCACAAAATAACAAGACCTTTGTGATATAGATGTGTATTATGTAGTTACATTACACAGGAAACCGTATACTGGTTGATTTAAACGAACCTCATATATTTTCGGAAGTTCTCTTTGCGCCGATTTGTTTTTTCTTTTCTAGTTCATGTAAGGCCGATATTCACTTATTTAAAACTTTTTTTTTTTTAAAAAAAGGATCCCTTAGGAACGACATCAAATATAGCCAGTTGCAATATACCTTTAAAGGTTTGCGACATAAATTTCCTTTTTTGACCAATTGCAATTGTATTTTTGTTTATGACGTTAATAGACATTATCAAGAATTTGAACGTTTATAACCCGACGCTTCATTCGTAATTTGGTTAATATTAATTCGATCTTTTTTTTGTTATTAAAACTATAATGTTTAAGACTATAAAAAGTGCTAAAGGTACAATTTATGAGAACATTCCTTATAAGTTATAAAAGTTTTGCGAAAGAATTCAAAATTATTATGCCAAAAGTCGCTATGATCAGTTGGTTCAACAGCATTTTTAAAAACATTAAGTCGATGAATTGTGCACAAATAGTCCTCCATTTTAAAACAAAATTATGTGAAAACTTACATTTACCGAGCTATTAAGACGAAAAACGTAAGTAAATGTGTTATTTCTTTCAAAAATATGTTTTGCAATTGGCCAAATATAATGTAGTCAATATAATACCAAAATAGTTTGATACATACAAATTTGATATAAATTTCTTCACCTTAAATCGTCTTACCTTAATTTATTCTAAAGAGTACACAATGTTATCAGGAGAAAAGCAACAATTTTTCAAAACAATTCAAAGCACCCTTTTACCTGGCAGTATGATCACAAATATGTTCAGCAACAACGCAAAATCCTTGCAAAACCTTTGGCCAATGTTTAATTACGTAAGCTAAGTCGAGCTAAGTCTTCACGTCAAATCAAACCAAATCCTGGACGATTAATGCAAATAGTTTGGGATTCCGGATAATTGGGATCAAGAGGGCCGGTGATGCTGCTATTGTAACCCTCACGATCCCCCTGGAACTCAGCTTAATGAGGGGAAGGTCCAGGGGACCCCGATGCGTTAACTACTACTCGCTATTGTGTTACGGAAATTGTTGATTTTCCGTTTTTGTGAGCTCTTGCAAGTGTTAATTACGTGTTTGGTTGGTGGGCAGATTCCAACAACTGGGTTCGAATCCGATGTACTGGTATAGAGTGTCACCCAAAATCTAGAGTTAGAAAACTATTCTAAGATAGTGACGTATGTTACATGGCGATATTTGTCTACGAATGTACAAATCAATGTCCCGTTTACGGATCAAGGAGTCTCGATGGTCGTGTGGGTAAGCTTTCGGTGCGTTCAGTGCTGACGCTGTTGCCTCACTCTTAGGGGTGTTGGGTCGAACTCCGCAAGGAACCCGTCAAGATTTATTGTAATAATTTGTACTTTTGCAAATAGTGTGATAAAAACATGATAATGTTACGTTTACAACCATGTGACAGAATGTAGAAGGACAATTAGGACTTTTCGTCTTCATAGCCTGAGCTCTTAAATTAACTTTGCTACGGAATATAATAACAAAATTTCTCCATGTTTTCATAAGTAAAATTTTTCATCATAAAGATGAATGTTTGAAATCGCTCATATTCGCACACCACCTCTACCCCACGCCCAAGCCCTCTTGCCCCGAGGTCGCCACGGCCTCTCCCCCAAACAGACGGGCGTTATCAAACTGAATGTGTCCTCCAGATTAGGAGATAATCCGGGTTGACCAACCGGCGACACAGGGGCTCATTGTTTCAATTAGAAATGCGACTACCCACCTTGACTAAACACCGTAGTAGCGTTACTTTACGACCGTTGTTAAGAGACCCGAAATTGTCCGGGTGTTTTACAGTTAGCATTGTTCATTGTACGGTCATGGCTTTGCGGCGAGGGGCGAAGGGCTGATTTTGGGGGGGGGGGGCGATAATGCTCCCCATTTGTAACCCGCACCCGCTGACCAACGTCTGAGTAAGAAAGACCAACGCCTGAGTAAGAAAAATAATGGGCATTTGTGTTTGGTGACACTATCCTTTTTCGATCGGTGTTATTGTTTTCATTATTTTCTGACATGAGAGTTGAAACTTTAATTCTGTCATAAACCTCGTTAAGAAGACTAGTCGATAATATTAGTATTCCACGACAGATACCGGAACTAAACTGTTTCGTCTGAATTCCACCAATAATATGATATATATTTGTATTGTCAAATAATAACGATTTTAATTGGTTGGGTGTTTTTTTTATTAAGAAGTCAATTCAATCGGAGAATTATTTTGAATGGGTACATTTGAACTGAACACTAAAATGTATACAAAATTATCAACTTATCCGAGTAAGATGCTTATCAAAAATAATTTGTATTGAATTTCTACTCTCTGGACCAAGTTTATGGTATTCGTTGATGACTTTATTGTATATTTGCTTTTGATGCAAGAATGCTTTAATAATTGTCCATCGTTATGACATATATCTGTAAATTGAATAAGTGAAATATTCCCTCTCGATTGAAATTAGTACGAGACAAGTGACATACTTTACTTGATACCTTCCTGCCATTTTGCCAACCGATGAATAAATTTGATAATGAATAAAGTTTCCTTTTGGACTCAGATACTTTCTGCAACATGTTTTCCTGACAGTTTAGTCATTTACAATTTCAAAGAATAAATAAACGTTTAAAACTGAAATACGAAAATACTATGATTCATGCCCCGTGTTATCTTCTGTGGATACGAAGAAATACCCTTTGCATTGGTATAGGCTCCTATTTCATCCAAACGTGGAGCACAAAAGCAACAGGCTAATGCCCTATGGACCCCGTCTAGCAACAACACTCGAAAGTTGCACTACATACGTTTTTTTCACTTGATTCCAGAGAGAACGTAGAATTCTTCAGCCAACGAATATACATAAAGTCCCAAAACAACATTCTTGAACTGTCTTTCTAAATTTAACAAACTAAGTACTTAAACTTAATTTGCTCAAATCGAAAATATCAGACTAGGTTTATATTCTGTTTTTTTCATAAACTCATACATGATCTTCAGGTGAAGCAAACCTATAGTCATTCAAACATGACCTTCAAGTGAAGCATATCTGTAGTCATAAAAACATGACCTTTAAGTGAAACATACCTGTAGTCATTTAAACAAGACCTTTAAGTGAAACATACCTGTAGTCATTTAAACATGACCTTCAACTGAAACATACCTGTAGTCATTTAAACATGACCTTCAAGTGAAACATACCTTTAGTCGTTTAAACATGACCTTCAACTGAAGCATATCTGTAGTCATATAAACATGACCTTCAACTGAAACATACCTGTAGTCATTTAAACATGACCCTAAAGTGAAACATACCTGTAGTCATTCAAACATGACCTTCATGTGAAGCATATCTGTAGTCATTTAAACATGACCTTCAAGTGAAACATACCTGTAGTCATTCAAACATGACCTTCAACTGAAGCATATCTGTAGTCCTTTAAACATGACCTTCAAGTGAAACATACCTGTAGTCATTCAAACATGACCTTCAAGTGAAGCATATCTGTAGTCATTTAAACATGACCTTCAAGTGAAACATACCAGTAGTCATTCAAACATGACCTTCAACTGAAGCATATTTGTAGTCCTTTAAACATGACCTTCAAGTGAAACATACCTGTAGTCATTCAAACATGACCTTCAACTGAAGCATATCCGTAGTCATTTAAACATGACCTTCAAATGAAACCTACCGATAATCATTTAAACATGACCTTCAAGTGAAGCATATCTATAGTCAATCAAGCGTGACCCTAAAGTGAAACATACCTGTAGTCATTCAAACATGACCTTCAACTGAAGCATATCCGTAGTCATTTAAACATGACCTTCAAGTGAAGCATATCTGTAGTCATTTAAACATGACCTTCAAGTGAAGCATATCTGTAGTCATTTAAACATGACCTTCAAGCGAAGCAAACATATAGTCATTTAAACATGATCTTCAAGTGAAGCATAGCTGTAGTCATTTAAACATGACCTTCAAGTGAAACTTATCTATAGTCATTTAAACATGACCTTCAGGTAAAGCATATCTATAGTCAATCAAGCGTGACCCTGAAGTGAAACATACCTATAGTCATTCAAACATGACCTTCAAGCATATCTGTAGTCATTCAGACTTGTCTGTGCAATCTCTTTGTCTCGACTTGACACTTTAGTGATATCAATGGTTAGCAATCTAAACTCCTTGCATCGACGACAATTGACTTTTATTGTTATATTATTGGAAAATTACGGAATTAACATTGATACAACCTAAGGATGGAGGTACAAGGAGATAATAACTCTCATCGAGGGGGAAATCTCTGATATCAGGGTTTCGGTTCACAGGAGAAGTTTACTCATGTAACTCAAGCATGGCTTAAGGCAAAAATGGCGACGGTATGATGTTGACTTTGATGGGAGCAGACGACAAATAAACTTAATTCGGGTCCACTCGTGGTCTGCATACTGACCACTCGGACAGACGCTCATACGGGCAGATTTGCCACTGTGAGAAAAATTGTTTTCGTGTATTTGTGAAAAAAGACGAAAACGTCCCTTTAATGTAACAGAAAGCCATTTGTCCTGACATTCATGGATAAAGATAAGATTTTATAGAGTAGTTAATATCTAAAGTTAGATTTTCAAAGGAAAGGAAATAATTTGATATATCAATTCAACTCTTAATATGGTAATCGCGTTCTTGTGTATGCTCATGGAAACCTTTTTATGCCTGACTATTGAGGTCATGATTAGAAGTAGTTTGGAAACCGTTTGTGAATGAAATTGAGATAAAAGTTAAAAATTGATAATGGTTAAATCATTAATTTACTACAAGCTATGGGACAAATTTCTCTCAATTCTAAAAACTAGCATCTGTCAAAGATACCAACATCGATTTTATTTTTAGACATCTTACTTTTTCCATGGTCGGTGCTATGATTGTTGACTTGTGCGAGACTAGCAAACTTGTATATCTGGAGCCATGAAGCCCACATCGATGGATATGCATTGCTCATATGCAGATGGTAGTATAGCAATCTAGATAAATATAGATCAAACGAATATAGTGTTGAAACAGTCTCAACAGTATGACCAATAAATCTGTTGATCTAGAGTCATTAGTTTGGTAGATTGTTTTGTGGCTAATGAAATGTTATATCATCGGTACTTAGACATAGATTTGAGAAACGGCATGTTAATGAAAATGATGTCAAGTTTTAGACAATCCGATATCATCTCCTGGATGATTGGTCATAAGCTCTGTTGAAAAGATACTTCGTGTGTTTTATTTTCATTAAAGGTCATTTCAGTATCGAGTTTAGTTAATCTATATCGGCCACTTAACCATTTTTGTCGAAGCATAGGTCGTGATTTTTCGTTAGGGAATTTTTTTATATATTCAGCCACTTGTGTTATTTCCACTAACATTTCTCAAAAAAGTCTTTCACCTAAATAACACATGTTAGTTCATTTATCATATTAATTCCTTTATGACTTTATATAATAAATTTCAGGGTTTCTTTTTCTAAATGTGAAATTTTTGAACTTGCGTTTTGAGGAATCCACCAAACCCCCTGTTATCTTTTTAAGATATTTCTTCGAAGGTTCCTTACCCCCCGTACTATTATTACCTTTAATTCAATTTTGTCGCAGGTAATTATCTCAACCTTAACATACTGTCAGGTACCGGAGTAATCTCCCCTGGATGACTCTTCACCTCAGAGTCAGAAAGTCAGGACCTCATCAGAATCCTTACGATTCCCAAGACAACTCTAGGAAACTGGGAAGAGGTTTTATCTTCCTTCTGATAAGAGTAAATATCCTGTTTAAAGAGCCACTTTTGCATGTTCCATTGGTTTGGCAGCTTTAATCACGCTGCGGTGTATTCTAGTGGTTGTTTTCATCCGAACAGCTATTATCCCGCCATTTAACAACCACGGAACTACCACTTCCGTTAACCGGAAACCATCTTTTAGAAATCTCGCAAAGCCACGCGCTATTTACGATATCTTATCTAGATTGGAATCACTAACAGTCAACGATGATAAAGATTCTTCTTATGATGAAGCACATTATATTCAGCTATGAAAAGGGCAAATATGATATGAAATTCGATGGTGAAAATAACTCTCATGGAAGAAAATTGTCTTCTCCCTATTGATAACGTTATACATATTGAACGATAAATGATTTAATTAGTGCAAACGTGTGTGTGTGCAGAACTATGAAATGGTTTAAATCACTGACATTCTTGTATGTTCTTAATCCTGAATTCGTTACAGGGTAGTTTGAATTTAAAATGAAAAATTTCAGAATATTTCCAAACCGAAAACGAATTGAGTAATTTGTAAAATAATTTGATTCATTCTAAATGATTGGTGATTATAATCTGAGTTTATGTAAATTTAGCATAAACTATTGTTTTCATTTCTATGGCAATGGCACCGCCCCTTCAAGAAGAGGGTATCACCCTATAATTAATATCTTTATAAAACATAATTTCATAAAATTATGCACTTACAGTTGTACCTTCAATCAATTCATTCATTCCATTTTTCTTAATTAATTCGTTTCAGGCTAAGCTAAAGCTTTACATTTTTGGTTCATCGTTCTCAGTAATTATTTTCTCACTATTTTTGCGCGACTGTTTTCCTTCTATTGTGAATCTGTTTAACCATGGCGGTTGTCATCACCATAGAATCAACGATTACAAGGCAGTCGTAACGGATGATCGGTCTGTTATTGCATTGATAAGATTCTGATGGAGGTGTTTATGTCTCAATACATCAATGTTAAACTCGAAAAGTGTGCAAAACTGCCTTAAGTCTCTGATGATAAAAGTATGAGAATATGAAAATTATAAGAAATGTCCATAGGTTCTTATTTGATGGGGATGACGATGGTGGTGCTGATGCTCATGCTCATGCTGCTGCTGCTGATGATGATGATGATGATGATGATGATGATGTAATAATAATTTAGGGATGTTTCATCTGAAATTCTGTCTATTTAACAGCTTTAGCTATTGATTAGAAAATTATTGAATATGAGTAACTAAATACGCAGATGCACACGTCGTTTTTACATCTTTTAAACTCTCTATTTCGACATGTCATCACCTTGAATTAAACCTACTACGCAAATTTAAAACGGGTGTTTACGAGCAGTCAACATGGTGTTTTAAACCTAAAGCCTTTCTGTCAGCGTGTTTAAAATCGTAAGAGAAGGCATCACGGATTTACATATGTAGTTGACACATACCACAAAACAAACGTCAAATTCTTCATCCGCATTTTAAAAAATCAGATTCAAAGATGTGAAATGTCAACAGATTTTCCATTACTTTTCAAAATTACATATTTACTCACTCAAGAAGTAGATTCAAGTTCATAAAACAGGTTCGGATTTAGACGACATACAATACAATTAGTAGCAATATAAGGCGAATATGAGTACCACAGCCTAACGATATACAAGTTAAGTAAATGTTTGCTGTGGAAGAAAAACACTCGAGGTGCAATTTGAATTCGTATATTGAATTTAGCGCACATGTCTTTCACATGTGTCCCCCTAGAGAAAACAAGC
This sequence comes from Phorcus lineatus, assembly GCA_921293015.1. Classification (NCBI taxonomy): domain Eukaryota; kingdom Metazoa; phylum Mollusca; class Gastropoda; order Trochida; family Trochidae; genus Phorcus; species Phorcus lineatus. The sequence continues at coordinate 22,825,433 of OV121088.1, read as the reverse complement.
CGGCAGTTCACCGCCTTTTTGATATAAACGGTAAGAATGCTTTCCCCCACTGTGGTGAATGTTTGGTAGCAGGATAATTAAGAAAATAACAATGGGGCTTCCGAACTGTTATTCTGTTTGAATGGGAGGAATGTCTTTGACCACACTAACAGTTTCACTATCACGTTCTGTTAAAGGGACACTTCGACCGGAATAGAACATCATGCTCTTTTGAATAACGAGCACACGTGTTGTTAAATATAGAAAAAATATATACATTCTGAGGCTGTATTATCAATCTTTACGAATCTTTTACGAAAATAATACGATGAAAATGGCAGTGTTTTACGAGTGACGTAACGGATATGGTGTTTTCATTGTTTCAAGTAATATTAATGAAGGAAAAATCAAAATCAACTTTTAAACACAGGCAGGCTTTCAACGACGTCACATCACAAGGCTCAAGTGCTTTAATTAAGTTTTTCTTCGTGCACTTTATCATTTCAAGCCTTGTAATGTCATATAGAAGAGGCATACATATGGAAAAAGTGATATGTTGAATGTTGAATTTTTCTTGTATTTTGTTCTGTTTTATTTGTCTCGTTCTTGTGAACTTTGCTTATTACCTTTTGTACTGTTGAGGTATTCATAAAAGCAAAGACTTGCTTGTTTACCGAACCAGATTCTTATATGAATAAAAATATGTTTAAACCAAAAAGTGATATAAAAACATATATTCAGTCGGGGGTTCTCTTATTACTTGCTTATATTGTGTTTTCCTTTTTAAAAGACTTGTGATTTTATCCGAACTAAACCGTAACACGTTTCATTTAGATCTAACAGTATAACTATCTGGATCAAATTGAGAGATCTTTTACATCAGGGACAATCAAAACAAACCTTAAGAATGATGCATTTCCAAAGAAAATATGTCAAAAGATTAACAAAAGATAAAAAATACAACACAGTGGTGATAGACTACATATCAAACAATGATAGGCGTGGAGAGTATGAGAGGCCGCTGCTCACACGGATTATAGATTAGCGTGCAGTCTCCAATCTATCACGTAACACGCTCCTACAAACTTAATGGATTAATTCAATTGCTTTATCAAGAGGATATATCACCGGTATCACATAGATAAGAATGTAGGTAATATATTAGGGAACACCCAAACTTCGAAATCGGTTTGTCATTCTTATGCATTGTGATTATGAATGTGCTTATGTCGTTGGCTTAGTGTCATGAGATCCAATTTGTCATCCTAACCATTATATAAAATGATACACGACACAAGATGAAGCAAGTCTAGCGAAAGTTCTCTTGATAAATTGTTCCTAAAGGCTCGTTTTGTATTTCATTTTCTTTATTTTGAATTCCTGATAAGGTTTTTAAGGTTGGTGTTTAATATTTTCTTGTAATTTTCACATTTTTATACTTTTATCATCAGAGACTTAAGGCACAATTGCCCAATTTTTTAGTTTAATTGTGATGTATTGAGGCATTAACTCCTTTAGAATCTCACTGATGCAATACGAGTGTAACATAGAACAAATAGTGGCGAGAACTCTAATGTGTACAATAAGGAAGTAAGCCTTTCTCGATTCCTTATTGTACCTTCTATACTTCTATGTTACAATATTGTAAAATTCGGTACATTTCTTTAAGACTATATTACCGAAAAACTGAAAATGATCAAAAATGCGTAGTAATAATCCTGATATATACAACTTTTCCGATTGGTTTACAGCAAGGTTTTAAACTTTGAGCTCTGGTTTTTTGCATACGTTCATTTTTCTCTTGGACGCCATTTCGAATTTCACATAATATATCATTAAAATTGCTCAAAGGATGAACAATAGTGACATGCCTAAAATAAACAAGTACGAGATAACTGTATCAATGTGACTTGCCTGTGAGGAAACTTAAGACTTTCTATTTAAGGCGGACATGTTTACCTTATATAGATACTTCTCTAACGTGCTAGACATTTAGGGACATGCCAATATTGTAATAAATGAAATTATCCAAACTGCAAATAGGCGAGTAACGTTCACACTTACCATGTCTGTAAAACCGCGTTGTCCTGTTCAAATAGGCTCGTCTGGTTTACTTCAAAATTCAAAGGAAACAAGAAGTGAGAATTGCCTCCATTGTTGCTACTTTCAAGGTGAAAATACTTTGAAGGTCATAGTCCTGACAAGAAAATACAAGTCATAATTGTCCCCTCAATGAACTGAGGACATTATATTTAGCGTTATGTTGTTCATAACATGTCCTACACATGGTAAATTTTGCCTTTTCTATTGAATAATTCCCGAGAGTTTTCCGATCGTAAACATATAAAGATGTTATTAGTAAATTAAAAACAAAGGTATCTTAGTTATCTATGTCCAATGAAACAACAATCTCATTAAAATAAGACTACTATCGTTTCTCTGTGTCACGCAGATGGTAGCTCTGTATATAGTAGTGCAGCATTATAGAGTAGCTTTTGATTAGATTTGTGATTGGGGGAAAAAACTTTACATTTGTAGAAAATATTTAGAGTTGTTTTTTTCAATGAGTTATGAAATAAACTGTGTGTCAACATAGTGAAAATGATATTTCAAGACGTGTTACGCAAGAGTCTGTCTCCACAGAGAATTCGTAACTTCATTTATCACGTCCGGAAATTCTTTTCATGACGTCAAAAATGTGATACTATTTTCTTCGACTGATTATTCCCCTGGTGAAATAAGATATTTTAAAGACAACGACTCATGTCTTTATATACCGCCAATTTCATTATTTAAAAATTAAATTATAACACTAAATATAGATAGTTACGTGACTGTTGATTGTGACACAATATCAGCTTTACAGCTTCCCGTAAATGGTCTTCTATAATAATAATGTGATAATGTGGATATTGATAGGGCGCCTTATCCACGTTCAAGAACATGCTCAAAGCGCTACCTACATCATTACCCTTGCGCGACCGTATAGGTCCGTACATCCCTATATTCAGGTACCCATTTTAACAGCTGGGTGGACTGGGTGCAATGTGAATGTAGAGCCTTGCGTAAGGACACAACACAGTTTTGGACCTAGGTCACAAATGTTTGGTGTCTCCACCGGGATTCGATCCCGAGTCGTCGGCGTAAGAGGCCAGCACGCTAACCACCACACCACTGTGTAAGACACTATAGCACTATTTTCTCGCTCACATTGGCTATTTTAGCGTTTTTATGGACTTATGCACTCACTTCAGCTTTTTATGGATGCAATTAAAACGTTGCATAATTCCTTCCGGTATTTTAAAAAATAAATTGATTAGCCGAAAACGTTCATGTTCTCCAAATATTTTGTTAACTAAACCGATATTTACGTACCTGTGTGGACACTGTTATTAATATCGAGATATATGTTTTGTCTTTGCGTTATCTAATTATGATTACAAAATACTGGTGTCCGTCAGTGCCTTTAAAACATGCACGTGTGTGGCAAAGGGTAATGGTTAACACGTGCATGCATTTGCTGTGATATGTTTACTTGTGGAATATCACCACTGAAGTAAAGTAAATAATCCACCTATCCCAGTTGAAAGGGTCTGTGTTGTAGATTAAAATGTCAAATGCAAAACCGTTTTCAGCCTTAAGTAATGATTTGGACGGACAGTAACGTAACACGAAATATTACATAAAGTAGCCGCTTTTTATCATCGTTAAACAAATTAAAGCAACGTTCAATACAAAAGTGGACTCTTTAATCGTTTAAGTTAAAACTTATTTATGGGTGAGTTGTATCATTATATTTCGTATTTCGTATGACGAATGTGTCCCAATGTGAAAGGTAAAGACTAAAATTATTCTTGAATTGCTCACTCATAGATACAGCACTTTGGCTAAGTTGATCTTGAGTCTGGGCACACTATACGAATCAGTGTAACATTTTCACTCAACCCAGCTTCCTATCAACGAGACATGCTTTCATCCAACCCAACTGCGGAAGCTGAGATGGCGGGAAGGTTCGACCCCACGGTTTTATCGCGATATTACGCGAGAGCACGTAAAGCGTTACGTCTAACGTGTGATGAAGATTCATGGTGGGCAAAGCTCTAAAATCCTCGTTTCCACTCGCAGATTTGCCTTGTTTATCAGCGAATTTAGCATGGACCTGCTAACACTGGTTTTGACTCCGCTTTGAATGACGAGACAACTTAAACCCTGTGACGTATCAATGGAGGACAGCGCTAAGGGACCGTCTCAGCACAAAGTTAAAGGTTGTCGGCATTTTTGCAATTTGGTCCTAAGTAAAGAGCTACACGCGTGTTTAAATAATGGCATTGCGCAAATTGCTACAACTATTTGAATTCACCTCGGCAAACTGTTAAAAGGAAATAAACGTTTGTGAAAAGAACATCGTCAAGACCAGATGGTGTGGACGTGTATCTGTGGGGTGGGAGACCTATTTCAGAGGAAGAAGAAGGGGAGGGGAGGAGGTATGAAGATATATATATATATATATTTATTTGTCACTCAAAAAGGCCAAAACATATTTCCGATTGGTTATGACACAAATTTACAAATTTAACTCAAAGCGTATGTTGTAGAGAGAGAGAGAGAGAGAGAGAGAGAGAGAGAGAGAGAGAGAGAGAGAGAGAGAGAGAGAGAGAGAGAGAGAGAGAGAGAGAGAGAGAGAGAGAGAGAGAGAGAGAGAGAGAGAGAGAGAAAAGAACAAGAAAATGAGAGAAAAAGGGCACCATTACCTGATACACAATAGTGTTTCCCCTAGGTTTGAAAAAGGGCAGGGCAAACTGATTTAAAAAAGGGCACAACTCCTTTCAAAAGGGCACTAATCACTAATTAACATACACATTCATTTGTGTGTATGTTCGAACGAAAACGGCGCTACTTTCTGTAAACGAAACAGTTTTCTTTACACTTGTGTCAATTGTAGCAGTCTAACATATATTTCATAATTTTCGAAATCTTATGAATAAGTTCAGAAAAAACATCACATTTATTTAAACCAATTTTGAATGAGCAATGGGTTTCAAACATGTGCGCATACATTTCAACCATTACATCAAATGAGATCATTCGGCTGTGTCCACAAGTAATCTCCATATTGTTTCTTTATCTAGCTAAACATGTGGTCAGCAGCTGTGTCCCAGTGAAACAAAAGGATGGATCATTAGGTTTAATCATTCTCTTCTTCCTATGTAAAATTTACAATTGCGACATTGTAAATAATTTCATTGTACATGTTATTCTGCAAAAGGGCAACACCAAGATTTGGGCTAGCTGTAAGGCAGGGCGCTCAGTAAAAAGGGCAGGGCGGAACAGAAAAAGGGCAGGGCGTTGCGCCCTGCTAAAGAGGACTAGGGGAAACACTACACAATACATGACACAAAACATGATACAATGCCACACTGTTGTCTGAAACAAATAGACCGATGATATATTCTCAAATATATCATTCTCTGCTTCCATTCAAGATATACTATTCGAATAACATATCAATTGAATAAGATTCTACGCATTTGACCTTTTCACTAATTACATTTATTTTTTCATAATAGTGTTTCGGGCCTATAGCCTATATTCAAAATAGTTACCCTCAGTATTTTAACCCAAGGGATCATAAAGTTGTCCTTATTCTACTTGACAACATGCAAATATTTCCAATCAAGAAACAGCCTGTAGAGAATACCCATGACCATTTGTTCCCCACACGACCATCAGCCCAGGAACTCAGTAACCGCGGAAGGACACAATACCATCCAGTCTGTGAAGAAACTGTCCTCTTACATAGCAGATTACTACACCCGGTTCAAAAGTTCACTAGACAAATAGTTCGGATTATGTAGTTAGCAATTGAGGTCCCTTTCTTAAGTCTCAGCCTGTGATATCCATGTCAAGCATGGGAAATAGAAACTTACAAAGGTTCCTGAAGCCATCAGATATATTTATCTTTACCTACATCTAAGGCACCGGCGATGGGTGTAAATAACGCCATTTCACAACAGTATCAATATGCCGAAAAGTTAAAGGCCCTATTACACCCTTAAATAATTGCGCTCTCCTGTCCCCACGAGAGATAAGCTTCTACGTATATTGTTGTGATTCGATGCACTGGTGTCAACCATCTGAATGCATTAAAGCCAAAGTGATGTTAAACTGGAAATAAGACGATATGAAAGAAACGTTTCAAATGTAAGAAATATCAAGCCATGATGTTGGCACTAGAAATATACTCGGCAAATTTTATTGTTGTACTTATGTTTGTCCAATTGGCTTCCGTCAGTTATTTTTAACTTATACAGTTTTTGCAACAAATTTGGCCAATAGCCATACGACATAAACCGGCCAAATACGACCCCAGCTCCGGCATGCATAGATATATGGTGAAAGACCAAACTTAATTTTTCAAAATATTCACCAAACGTAGCAAACCTTTTAGTTTGCTTCCATATAATATGTTAGGTGAGCTGTGACGTAACAGTTCTCACTACCATAACTAGCATTAAACATTCCGAGTTATTGAAGGTGAACAAGGGAGATAACTCTATCTAAAAAGAATTTCATAGTTTTACATTTTATCTTGAGATGACATGTTGTAGTTAATTTGTTTCACGAAACTTAATTGCTCAATTTATATGTTAAATGTATAGTTCGTAAAGCATAGCAGTATTTATTTAAATGTCATAACTCGCCCGTGTAAGATACTGCAGTTTAATTTTTATATGGCAATAGTAAACTAGTATAATACCGCTGCACTTATAACGTTACGATATTTATGGTTGTGAAGTCACCGCCGTCACCATGGCGGTCAAATCGCGGAAAGCTTACCTTTAGTTCACTTTCGTCAATAATGCTTGATTTCTGTCGTCAAGTAATAAAACAAAATACTTAAACTTCCTTTCTTCCTTTCTCTCGCTTTCGCTCGTTTTATACTTATTACAAAACTCGTTTGATGAAACCAATATTAAATGGAAGGTCGTTAGTAACCTCTATAGAAATAATTTTCATTTCACTGACTGGTCTACCGCCACTGCATTCAAAGGCCACAAGTTACAAAAACTACTTCTTTACAACTATCTAAAAGTGTAGCGAGCATCAGTCGAAGACACTTCTACACCTGCACGTACTCGAGAAGAGAAAGGCGGCTACTTCAAACACTGACATAATTTACCTATATACACTTACCTGCACAGGTAAATGAGAAGTACTGTGTAAGAAGAGGCACTCTTATTACCTGCACAGCGTTCAAATACAATCTGATTGACGTATTCGAACAACAAAATCTACCTGCACTACGTAATATTTCCAATCGTTGTACGATCATAAAAGCATTTTTATTACCAGCAGGGCTACAGATAACTTTTGAGGTGTGAGTGTACATACACCTTGAATATAAAGTGAAGGTGTACTGAAACTAGCGAAGCTGTACATAATTTTAGAAGTACATTTTACAAGGTATCAACAATCGAGAATTTTTTGTCAAATGAACCTGAAAATGAAATTATTATATTCATCAATCATGAATCAGAGCATCCTTGATAAATTTAGAAGTACGATACGCATGGAAATGAATGTCCAAGCGTAAACAGGCATGTATGTGCGTACATGATACGCAGGAAATTTATTTTAGGGCCGTACTTAGTAACTTTATAGGCGTACATTACGCGTGTACGACCCTTATCTGTAGCCCTGTACCAGTATTGATATTTCACCGTTCTTCTAAAGGTTTCTGGGGAATTTGTATAAGAACTGTAATTATTTTGAATAACCTACGAAAATAGACGCCGATGTAAGCGTTACAAACACAGTTTAACTGATGATATTAGTTAGGTATCTATTAGAAACAATCTACTTGTATAATTTGATATTTCGCGCAGCGCTCCAACACTTTTCGAATGAATGTAGTTTCAAAAACACTCTACATCCACCTTACGATGTTTCTGTATTCTTAACGATTACAAGATATAAAGAGGCTTACATATTACAATGAAAAATGTGTCATATACTGTTTAAGTTACATTGAGTGTAACTCGAGCGAGAGCAAAGCGTGCAGGTTTATATGTCAATTTCGAGTGAAAATATTTATAACCCATTTATAACGTGATATTTCAAACAGGTATAATGAAAACACCGCTTTCTACATAATAGCTATGTTTCTTTGGAGCACATACACAGTTAATTAAGAAAACATCTTTGACAATGAATATGTTTATAGATCTGCATCCCATTTGAATTGCTTCTAAAGAACAGAGTACTTCGTCCTAAATCAATTTAGTGAAGAAATACACCGAACTTGAACATCAGTGTTCATGAATGGATATTTCAAACCGATTTGAATATAAACCTATGAGACGTGTACAAATTACAATATGAAGTATCCTGCCAAATTTATTTTGTGGCGTTTAATCATTTAGAACGGATTTTTCTATTCTTGTAACCGTTGGAAAGTTAAGACTTTAGTTACTTATAAGGCATATAAGCATTAAGGAACTAAATGGTAACTAATAGCTACACATTTCCCATCAATTGACTTCACGAATTCTGGGCGACCTATCTTTCAAATCCGTTACAACTCAGATTTAATTCCAAACGCGGTAGGTCCGAATTTATTTTTTAAAATTTAATATGTTTTCAAGAAACTATCATTTTCTTTGATAGATGCTTTACCAAATCGAGGCTCTTTAACCATCCTGTACACAGCTGCAGAGATTCGTGCTTTGCTTCCAGGGTGATCTCAGCAAGAGGCGGGTTTCTGTTGATACAACAGAATTGTGTTGTTTAAAAGCAACTTGCCCAATCCAAGTGTGAGTTGAGCGTTTTATCTGCGTCTGTTGTGCAAGTGTACAACATGTGTTCGGCAAGCTGTGACTTGAAAACAGCGGGAAGCGTAGAATGGAGCCGAAATGTTCCAAGATTTTCACTTTTTGTTAATGCAATGTTACGTATTTGTTACGTAATGTCAGCCAAGGCGCGGAAGGATTGCCAGTGATACGGTATAAAAAGAGTTCCATCAAACAGGGCGTCTTGACACTGGGAGTGTGAGGAGCATGTAGCGTACCAACTGTGTCTCCCAGGTGTGATGTGGATTGATTAGTGTTGTAAACACGCACATGGGCTGTAAATAAATATACATGTTTTTGACATTGTTACCAAATGAAAGGAAGAAGCTAGGGTGCCAAAACAGAAAATTTTCTTTCTGTAGCAAGCGCTTTTGAAATACGGTTAGTACGAGATATCATTCAATGTGAAAACAACTATTTTTTAAAAGCCAATGACAAAAACTTTTTATTACAAATAAAAGCAATGACCAGAAAGTGGACTATGAAAATGAAAGGAGCTTTAGGTGTGGTTCCAAAGAACAATATTGTTTTTAACCTTGCGAGGCCTACCCCTTCATGTGGAACAATTTCCTAAACCAGATCAACTTTCTGAGCCCCCTGGCGGGATTCGAACCCTGTAGATGACATTGAACGGTACATTAAGAAATTGGAACCATAACATTTACATGCATACAGATTCGATTATGATGGCAACGAGATGTTCACATATGTTGGCGTATACACGCATACAATCTGAATGTATTATCAACAAAAGTACTTTCTCAGAGTTTGTCATTTACAATTTCTATAGGACTCAAATATTTTAGAAAGTCGTTAATCCTTTCAGCATTTTCCAACCACATACTATAATCGGAAATATACACGAAATATTTGAAAATAAAAATAAATGTGTCACTGTTCAAATTTCATTCGGTCTACACACAAGTTCGTACGGACTATTAACATGTCTAAATGTCTCTTGTGTTCAGGACTAGATAACGAGGGTACGGACTGACCATATCAATTAGTATTATCGGTCACTTCTGTAGTTTTATTACTCATAATGACTATTTTATGTCTTTTGCAGTAATTACCAAAGGAGTTCCTTATGGTACAACTATTAGTTTCGCTTAAACAAGTCCTGTTGTATTAACGGTACATCCACATACAATCTTTATAGCAATCTCTAGCTTACTTGTAGTTAATGCGCATGTCTATCCTTTACTTCCGGTCTTGCGTAGATAATGAAAACCTGTTGTTGACGTGCGAACGCTGCATGAGAGGCGATTAAACACAAAATAATCACTCTTCTCAATTATAAGTTATGACAGGAAGCGATAAGTTAAGAATCCGTCAATCTTTTAATTGCAACGAGTACGAATACAATAAAGAATTGACTCGAATGTACATTACGTAAATGATCATTGCTGAGTTCCTTATTGTGGATTATTTAGCGTATGAATTGATAAACCTAATTACTCTAAACGTTCATAAACATATTCATAATAAAAAAAGGACGGTTCATCTCCAGAAAGTGTAAATGCAATGTAAATGAGTGTATTTAATGTACTTTCAAATATGATGTCAAATGTTTGAATATTACGTCCAGCCTAACCGCTTTTTTCTGATCTTTGTATTTGAGCAAACATGGTAATCATTTTCTAACATGTCTAACATGGTAACACGTGCATTTATCTTCATAACCCACCCTTTGTCAACGCGGTTTGTCGGTGTACACCTTTGAATAACAAAATATGAAAATGAATCCGTCAGAAAATGAAAAAACTATTAAATTTTTGTTATTTCTTAATGGTTTTTCAATTCACAAACAGTTTAACAAAAAAAAACTTTAACAATTTAACGATAGAGTGTCACTTAAGAATCTGTAAGCGTTTGTGCAACTGCTATACGAGATAAACGTTGTCAACAAATAAACAAAATTGATTGATACTGTTTGTGGGGCACACGTGGCAATTATAAATACCTCCATTAACCTTTGTTCTCGTCGCGTTAGGTGAAAACTATTTATTTTCACATTTGAAAAGAGAGCTTGAGGGTTTATCTGTTTAAACCTTACAACGTCTGATTATTTTCTCGGCTACGCGTGACTTGGAACGTAATTTGGCGAGAATCAATATGGCGGCTTGTTAATTGTCCATGAAGACATTACGCTCCTAGTCACCAAGCTGTTTACGTTATCGTAAATTCCATGACAGGATCAAAGTATTATCTTAGAACATCTTCGCCAATCCCCATTTTGGAACAATCCTGGAATATTTCAGGAATGAGAGACTTAAGAATTTGCCGAATAGCACCGTTGGACAATGGTCTCGGGAGTTTAATATTTCTCTGATGGTCGTTATATACACAATTCTGATTGATAGCGACTCGCCTTGATGGGTGTACACCGAATTAAGTACATTAATGAGAATTAGCATTGTTGACTGTTAAATATTTCTGCAGATTTATGACAAAAAGTACTGATGATATTCAGATAATTAAGTAGTATGTTTGTTCTTGTAGCGGCTATTATTTGGTCCTTTAATGGAATTTTGCGTAGTTCGGTTCTATGGAAATTATCGTTTGCACCGAATGACCAAATGAATTCAACATAACATTCTTGCTTCAAATTACGCATGACTAGTGCAATGACAAACTTTATTGTGATTTATATCTAATTTTCTGTCAAAACCATAAAAAAAAAGATTTTCCATATGATAACTATGACGTCAGATAGCGGTGAATGTACACGTGCCATTAAACCTGTATCTGTCAGATTTGAAATTTCCAACTAGTAAGAGAAAGATCCCATAAAATGGGATAGCCGAGGTATTACAACTGCACCCAACAGTGTGTTTACCTTTGATTTCAAATTCCAGTAGAAAACGTTGTATTTCTGCTTTTTGTCACTTACGTTAATTGCTATTATTCCATTGCACTTCATGCATTTCATGGAGCTTTATAAGATTCTTACGCTATTGTTTACATTGTCAGAACCTCGAATCCACAGGCTTTACAACAATGAACGTTATTGTAATTTTCCTGTAAATCGTTGAGTTGTATATGTACACAATGTATAATGACAGCGTTTGAAAGAATGAGATCACACTTTTTAAATATAAATTATGATGTTTACGTTCATCTACAATTCTCACAATCATGAAAAGCATTTTTTGTATTTTCCCCAAAAAATGTCATTTTACAACAAACTTATGTATGACAAATACATCCCATTTAGAACGTGAACGTATTTAAAATTGTTACATTTAGGATTACACTCTCGGCAATTGTACAATCTGCAATTTTTCGAGATGAGTCCCTTGCGGGATTCGAACCTACGCCCTAACAGTCAGGCAACACTAGTATCTTTGACCGTAGAGTCAGGTAAGAAAACAATCCCCATTTTGTGTGAATCCAAATTTATCAACGTTAAAAATTAAGTATGACAATAGAGATTATGAAAAAAAACCTGACTGAACTTGCCCACTTTGTCACATGAACTTGTATCGATTAGAACTAGAAAGACATGTAGACCCTACCCTATAAATGCAATGACTGGAATCCGTTTAACTTCAAAATAGTTATATTTTATTTGAATCATGTTTCATCTGGTATCATTACTTTGGGGTTTGAGGATTACATGATGGCAGTTGTAAACATGACCCAATTACCGGTACTTATAATTTCATTGATCCTTTAACTTTTTGTGTCCAATTGTTCAAATGTGATATCGTTCACTTATATTTATGGACAGTTTTTTCTCGTATCCTCGGGATCCGATTTTTTCGAGTTATTCATTATGTATTGCTCTTAATGTTTTATTTTCATGTTCATAAAGATTATATTGCCGTTATGATATCTTTATAGAAATGTATATCGTTTCATAAAGACATACCTCTCCAATTAATGTTATGCAATCTGAAATATGACAAAGTAAGATAAGAAAAATACAAAAGAGATATCTAAATTTTACATTTTGATAGTTTAAAAAGTGATTTTAAAATATTTGCATACCTGGTCTTGCCGATATGTTACCAATTAATATACTTGATCTTTTAACGCCCAAGGGTGAATATAAGGACTGATGGAAAATGTGATATTGAACTTACAAATGATAAGATCAAGGTTTTAAATGTAGAATTTCAGATTGAATTTCAGATGCAATCCTATGAATCTCCTTTGTAACGTGGTCCCTGAGTTAGAATGTTCAAGAAATTAAATTCTTTCGATTATTGCATGACTGTGGTAAACTAAAAATCGAAATTCTGCAACTCATGCTTATCTATTCTCATATTTAGAGTCAATTTATATTCTTCAGTTGATGAATTCTCAATTAAATGTTCTTGAAATTATTATTCAGTTACATCAAATGTTACAAAATAAAACAAAGGTAAAACCTTGATTAACGTATGTAACAAAATGATCAGTCAGTTACGTGATACACGTGTCAGTTCTGAAATATATAAATATACGTTTCCGTTTGGTATGCCGAAAATTTTATACATTTAGAACATCAACATGTGATTTCGATCACCTCGAGCCGATTTTCTGCGAATGTAAGAAGGTACACATTTGAGAGTAATCGCCCTTGGGGTGATAAATATTTACGTGGCAGCAAAACACCGTGGATAATGGTCTGTAAATGGGCTCTGTAACATTCGAGTGACTAAGTTCTGGTGCCATTTACCTATACAAATATGAATGGTATTCGTTTGTACTACCAATGAGATTCCTGCAGAACAATTTAGTAGGATATTATTTTAGAGCCAATGTAAAATAAAGACATGAGTCTTTTAAATAGAGTATGATATAGACGCACATACGATGTTTTAAGTTATCTAAGTTGTTAGATATACGGGGACTTCTACAAAGTTCTACACTCAAACATTTATTGTCTCAACCTCATTAAAATCGACCGTCTTTCGACTAACAAAAGCCGGAAAATGACCATCCGGATGCGATCTCTTTCTATTAGAGGCATTCTTCTCCACAACGGTCTGAAAGCAGCCCTACTGCTCGCACGTTCGATGAAGTTTTAAGCCTTCGCAGTTTCAAAGAAGTATCTCGACAAAGCATTAAACGAAGAAATTAAAAACCCTTTCTCGGATATAAAATATATCAGACCAACCATTAATGTTAAAAAGTATCTTTTAAATTGATTATCTGTAAAGTATCCCTTACATTGTAAAATATTTTTAAGGAAAGTAACACATTCATGGTTTATACATCAAGCGTGTTTAATACGAGCATACTGTTAACCCTCTTAAAGCCAAGGTGGCCAATTTGTGTCGAAGCAGATGGCTCTGTGTGCATACCTTTCATCGAAACTAGGTTACAAATCTAATTAAGTAAATTGTTGTTTCCGAATTCCATACGGTTCAGGAAAACTAGCTTCTTAATTGTCTTCCAAAAGCTGCAGTTTAACGTTAGAGGGGCAACGTCAAGTAAATTCAAATGGCCAATGGTAAAATAGCAAAGAAGTTTAGTTTCAATTAGGACACTGTTGCCAGAATAATGTAACGAAAATACAGGGCATTACGGAAAAGTAATCAAATTGTTATTGATGGATTGGCTTCTTTCGGGGAATGGACAGAGATATGTTTTCGTATTCTTTTCCTCTTCTGTCGACGTGAAAACACGTGGTGAACGGTCAGATAGTTTGAAACGGAATCCAGTGGCCACCAATGTTGACAGACCTCAATAGTATATGAATAATTGAGGATTGATCCCTTCACTGGTCTTTAAAGTGACAGAGAGTATGTTCCACGGTTTTTCGTGTGGCTTAAATAAGATTCAAAATGCCCTTTGTCTTGAGTTCAGTTCAAATCGCCCCCCTACACTTGCATTTTTATCTCTAAAAATGCCCAAATTATGATATTGTCATGTTTTCAAAGGTAATCGGAAAACAACCATATGAATGTTAAACGGTCGAAATTCTGCGTCCCATATACATATATATTAGTTTATATGACCTAGTCATTAGTCAACATTTCCAACCCTTGTTTGTGTTTGGGTCTGCTGTAAAGTAGTTTCCAAAATTACGTCTAAAACATTGAGGCGCGCTTTGTCCGGTTTTCGATCATAAATCATGATCAAACCTGTTTATTGTCTTAAAACTGAAATGAGAAGCATTAGGATTATGATTTGCAGGAAACTACCACGACTTCTTGATAAAATAACACCATTTAATAAGTTTTACACTCCAAAAAAAAATTTCTGTGAAAAATCGGGATATTTTGTTGAAAATAATGAAACGTTGCTATTGAGAGAATGCTATTGTGACAAGCCTAAGCCATGTCAATGGTAATTGTAAACATTAACTATTGATCATAACGTTTACTGCGAAGAAAATTTTCTTCATTTTAGAAAACAATGAAATTGCCAGATTTGAAGGGTCATTTCCACATAAATCATTTGAAATATCATTCTCATCGCTCATGAATCCTTTTAGAATACATTCATTTCTAATTTAAAGCTTTTGTTACAACTTTCCTTACAAAACAATATCCCATCACCTCATTCCAATATATCTACTTACTTTCCAAAAACATCGAGGGATATATAACAGAAAAGCAATAACATCGAAGGATACATCAATGTCATGTTTATTTCACGTGTTGAGCGAGCGGACTGAAATATACAAGGTCTTCTTGTCATCCATTCACAACTGATTGAAATCGACTATTAACGGCTCGCAATGGCATCCTCGCTTCTCAATGCAATTTGACGGGCACCTTTAATACGTGGCATGATAATAACAACCCTTGGGTCCAATTGGCGGATTGACAATTTTTCGCTTATATTGTGGGCGATTTATTTACCCAGTTTTGTACGATTCTGGTATCTTTCTTTGCTATGCAATGTACACTGGCCTGTGGGTAGGAGTTGCAATCGTTCTCAAACGATCTTTTATTGGCTGAACGTGACATCGCAGCTGGCAGGCGGCTTTGCGACCGTTTTCGATTCAATACGGTATTTTCGAATTCATAAGCTTCATTATTTCTCAGGGAAATCAGTTTGCCTACTGAAAACTTGCAATGTTATTATGTTTCACAATTGAGAGTATCCCTGTGAACGGGGTTGAAGTTTTATTACGTTTTGAATGACCTGGGTTGAAGATAAAAGCTGTAATATGTATTCTTGCTTTATGTTTCTAAAACTGATATTGATATTGATATTGTTATGGAGAAAATGAAATTATATTGAAATGGTGTATTTTTGTGTGTGTTTTTTTTTATACAAGAGGTAATATTATTTAAATATGATTGTGTGTTTTCTTTCGACATTTAACACACCCATAGCTGATATTTGAGGAAAAGCAACAGGAAAGACTTCACCTCCGAATATATATACTTAACGCTGGTGAATACATTATCTACGTACATGGTTAAGTAGTTTTATCTATATAAAAAAATTAATAACATGAAGCCATGTCATACAATAAACAAAGAATATTCAAAACAGTTGAACTAATAAACATGAAGTTACGATCAATGATCAGTAATTATTTCAAATGTTTACCTGTCCGTAAAAAGGATTTAATTACTTGTTATACACTTCTGTGTTATTTCCTCCTTGATGTCAATTTCACGGCTCGGCGCTTCGAGCACTGTCTGAGAATTGATGTAAGTGACTAGTGTCAAGACGATTGACAAGTATAGTGAAACTGACATCTGTATTTGACAACTTCGCACGTGTTTGGCTTTGCAGTATTGATGTGATCAAACTTGATTCTAGCGTGGCTTACGTATGTGCGGCCCTTGTTTGACACCCAATTTTTTTTTAAAAAGAAACCAAAATCATTACGAAAACGCACTAACGTTTTAATACAAGGTTTTATTTTTCAGTATGCGCAATCGCAGGTATCTTATTTTATTCTAGTGCATATGAGCTATATTGGTTCATTTCGAGTAGACCATTTCACAGCCTGCATGAGCTTCACGTGTGGCTTTCATATATTCCTATCAAGAACCTTATGTCTGCATAAGAAGCACGTGCAGATGTGCGGTAAACGTTTGTGATTCGTGACTGCATGCTCTGCACGAGCACTTCTGTCAGTTTCATTTCTTAATTTCTTAAATTAGATATCGCTGCTTATCTTACATGTCGAATAGGGTCATCGTGTTTGGTAAAACACATGAATGAAATGGATCATACAAAAATAACAATTGGTACTATGTTATACGGACCTCGTGTTTGCATTGTTCTCGCTCTTCATCGAATAGTACAAGTATACACAGTTTTCTTAAAGTGACACACTTGAGTCTAATTATTACTATCAATTAGTTAAACTATGTGCATGTTTTACCTTACCAAAATTACCCGTTCAAATTATCCTCTAACGATTTCAAAACAAACAACGTCGAAAACAGCTCCAATATGGCCCAACGTTTAGCACTAAAGCAGCGGACCCCTTGGGGTGCTATAGACATTGACTGATTGATATGGAGCCGCTAGAGAGTGATATAGACTACTTACTACCAAGTACCTGTCTGTAGCACGAGGAGCTATATCTACCAGTCGCAGTGATATTGACACAAGGCATGTCGTGTACATATCACAGTGTATAGAGGAAGGAAATTCAAGAGATATGGAGTGATTCTCCGCCATATCGTATTGCAATGATCACACCGATCACAATCATAAGTTGACAGAGGGATAAACGGGGGGCAGTGATACGCTGAGAGTGAAATGTACACGCTGTTTTTGAAATGCAATACTGAAGCCTGGGTAGAATGACAGTTATTTGACGTATCTCGTGTTTATCATAGCTCGATCTTACTCTGTTTTAATCCTTCCCTAGTAAAGGGTACAGTGGTTCGGGTGGTCTACATCTCATGCCTTCTTTAGATAGGTGCAGTGTCTCCCATTTGAATGTTTCTCTTTACAACAAAAAGTATTTTTTTTCTGTTTACACTGCTTGCTTCCTTAACCAATTCAATTCTTTTTGCGTATTGAGTTTGTTCATCGGAATGTATATGAGAGATATAACAATTAAAATATGTGTGTCGTAAGAATTTTGAATACAGTATGGTAAACATACTTACCTGTAGACTAACATATAGTTCCAGAAAAAAAAGATTTCACTAAAAATGTATTGTTCAATATTTGCTATTAAATAATATTAAAAAGGAGTCCTGTACGATACTTAATTTCAGCTGAGGCAACTAGACTTGCCAACATTTTCAAGACTTAAGAAGGCTCCTTTGATATTTTGCCATAGGGTCTGGATGACAGATTAACTAACCTGCTTCAGAACTAAATAGGCGGAACCAATGCAGTACAAGTATAACGATAAACCTTTTTTTGTTTCACGACCTTACTTGTAATAGTTGACCATGTCAAACTTTAGTCCGTTTAGAGTATTATTATATAAAAGCCGACATAACTACACAAATGAATGTACATCAATTGATAACTCGAACAATGAGTCATAACTACAAATGTATACGTATGAATGGTGAATTAAATCGAGCATTAAAAGTGACATAGATCAATTAACTTAACTTGATATAATGTCCTACACGATAAGCATTAGCCAAATTCAACGCCACATTTACGTTTCCACTATTTATATTATCTAAACAACACTGTATACGACCCATAGTTTTCAATTTGGCTACTTAAAAAAGTATCCATATGACGTCAACTATATTGGCCCGCTCCAGTCGCTGTACATTTTAATCAAAATCAAGGCTTAAGACTTTTTAGACAAGTATTTTACTTTATTCAATTCAATACTTAAAGGCCACAGGCCTATAGTACAAATATGTTACAAATGTAAAATAGCATTTAACATGTCAAAACACCTTTACAGGGAAAAAATTCTTATACATGCATGTCAAACATATAATACATTTACAAATATACATAAATACTATCTATGTTATCACAATTTATCGTAAAGAAACCAATAATCAGTCAATAAAAGTATACAGTACAATTATATAATTAAGATAGAATTCTTTCCAAGTAGCATACCATGATAAATAAAAGTTGATAACTTGCGAATAAGAATAGTATTATCAACATTTAACAGGAGAGAGAATTTTAACCTATTTGGATGTATGAAATAGTAATGAGGAATATGGCTTTTTCTCAGGTCAGCATAGGACAAATTAAAAGGAAATGATATTCGTCTTCCAAACAATTTAGATTACACAACCTACAAATCCTATTTTCTTTTGCTATGTTCTGATATCTTCCAGTCTCTATTGCTAAATTGTGCGATGAGCACCTAAAGCGTGCAAATGCATTCCGGAATTTTCTTATATTTAATGAACTCAAATAATACTCTCTGTAAAAATATGATTTAAATATTCTGTAGTAAAAACATTTGCTTGAAAGTGATATTGACGTAGCCCATTCTTGTGTAAAAATATCTTTCAGTCTCTGTGTGACATTATTGGCAAAATTTGAATGGAAATTAACATTTTGACTCTGCCATACATCCCCATATCCAATTGTATTTAAGAACTCCCGAATGTTTGATACCCAATTCGTCTTTCCTCTCTTATCATACAAACTCATCATATCGTAATATTGTCGTAGATATCTATAAGAAGGCATATTTAAAAGGCGAATCCAAAATTTTATTATTCTTGCTTTAGCTAAAATGTGAATCGGATATCTTCCGCATTCTCCGTATACCATTCTACTAGGGGTATTTGACTTCACTCCCAGAAATTTTGTACATGTATATAAGTGTATTTTCTCAATAACATCAAAATTTTTAAATCCCCACACTGGTGATCCATACAATAAAATCGGAAGAATTTTCGAGTCAAATATTTTGAAAAATGATTTGTAATCAATATCAACAAGTTTACTAATACTTTTAAGAACACCAATTAGTACCCTTTTGGCCTGAGTGGAACAATATTTCGCATGCTCTAAGAAGCAAAGGCGATTTGAGAAGTAAACTCCAAGATATTTATATGATTTCATAACAAATAGCGGCTGACCTTTAAAACACCACTTTTCCTTTTTTGACAGCTTACCTCCGTTTTTGAATACTATAACTTTAGTTTTCTCCATATTGATAGTTAACCCTGCAACATCACAATAACGTTCTAATTCAGTTATAAGTCGCTGTAACCCGACAATACTCGTCGAAAATAGAATCATATCGTCGGCAAACAGCAGTAGGAACAATTCTGTCATATACGGGTGTAACTGAACGCCATGAGAAGAGTTATTTTGAATCATAGAATCAAATTCATTTATAAACATAGAAAACAGAAACGGGCTTAAAATACAACCTTGTCTTAGACCAACATTGCAAGTAAAGGAACCTGAAACGTCATGGTTATTCCTGATACAAGCTTTTACATTGTCATAAATGCTTCTTAACACAGTATTCATCTTAGGACTTATGCCGTGTGCCTCCATTATCTCCCATTAAGAACTTATAACCATAAAAATGGTTTTAACCCGCATTTGAAAGTATTTCTTTATAAACTTAACATTTGAAGGTTTGACATATTACACTTTAAAAAACTACACTATGTCCAATTATTGATTAAATTCAAAGTAAAATAAATCCCTGGTTTAATGTTAAAGATTAAGCACCGATCAAGATATAGCAACTGATTAACACTTAACACGGATTAGCAGATATGATCGTTGGACTAATCATATTAAATACCGTTGAAAAACAACCGAATAGATTGTTTTGAGAATTCTGAACTCGTATGAAGATAATACCATCATATTATTCCGTCTCAAACGTCATTGTTGTATGATTGTTGCTTCCGTTCAAAAAACGGGGCAACCTTTTCATTTGTTTAATATATTAAGCGTTTGAAGGTGTTTTCGCAAAACGTCATTTAGAAAACGTGTAAAGTGTAATTCGCGGGAGAGTAAATGAAAAAGATTACTGTATTTATAACTAAAAATAGGGAAACATCGCTTCAAGTTTTGTTTTTCGATGGCGCACGGACAACAGGTTATCCTCGTATCATGGCTAAGTGGCGAAATTGTACGTCTGATTGAAAGTGTAGAATCTCAATTTGCCTTTGCCTGACTTTTGAACGATCATAATAGTGCCAAATTTTGTTTTTCAGGCCGGTTCCAATAGACCAGTTACGACTAAAAGAGCAAATCATGTGACCCTTAAAGAGTTTGCGACCAAACTAAACATCTCTACATCCCGGTTAATCACTTGCGTTATCATTTTGTAAAAGCCATGACTATTCTCATAAAACGTTCCTGTTTTGAGAAAAACGTTCGACCAAACTTTCGATCAAACTTTTTTTTCACCATTTCTTATGCAAAGTTCAGGTTAAAAATAAAACGTCGTCGGAAAAATGAACATTTTGCCAATGATTTTAATCGAACGATTCGTTTGAGACGGTGTGATGTATTGATGGGTTATCAAACATTTCGTAAATCTAATTTAGTGGTGTTTCAGAGGAATTTGATAGATAACTAGTTCACAAAAAAACATCTTCAGATGTCAAATGCCTCCGACTACGAAGACACATAGGTAGTTATTCAATAATGAGTGTGCTTCTTCACAAAGAGCATGTTTCGTGGTCTACTACCTTGTCCATTCTTACCTCGAAATCTTGCAATGGACTTTCCAAACACCAGATTTTATCCCAATAGAACATTGTTGGAATGAACCAATTGACGTGAACGTCGACGTCACAAAATGTGTAAGGCACTTTCACAAGTGACCATCGCATTGCAGGAAGTCTGGGGAAGAATTCAGTTAACATACTTCATCGACTAATTCAAACATTGTCAAGTGGATGCTACGCTAAAAAATGTTACAAATGGTAGGAATTTAACGTTTGGAGTTTTACACCTTCTTATAGGGTAATGAGGACAGGAAGACAACAAAATAGGTTGCAGTCGTGCTAGCTAACTCTTTGGCTATAGACATTAACATCGAAATAACATGATATTTGTTCTCTTCACGTAAAGCAATAAATTCTTTTAAAAAAGGATTTTGCGCTTCTTTGTTTGAATATACTATATTCCAATAAAACTTTTGAAATCACCCTCATTTTCAATAAATGAATTATATAATCATCCATGTCACATCTGTTTAGGGTGGACGTGTGGTTTCTTTGTTACGTACATATCAACTGCCGGTAGATGTAACGGCGTGTAAATGGAACAACATGTATTGTGTTTGTAAAACCGTTTTTGTTTCATGACCTCAATTGAAAGAGCTCATGTCATTAAACCTTAGTACACAAAGACAACAAATAAAGCACGGACGCCAATAACGAACACAGCAGAACTATGCTTACTAACGCAGCATGAAGACACAATGCATTTTGCCTATTTAATCGGTTGTTTCCCCATGGTTTATCATCAAACGCAGAGATGCATTATTGCTCAAGTTCATTATCGACATTGAGGCGGCAGGAGCACCCTTCAAACAATTCATGAAGACAAACAGGTTTCCATAAAATAAGTAATTGCAGGCGGACTAGAAATATGCTCAGACTCAGGAAGTGAAGGACCTTTCACATTTTTTATTTGTGACATCACATTTGGTACACGGAACATGGGGTTGTGAGACGCTTACCATTTGCATATAGCAGTGCTGAAGCATCAATGGTTTTTAAATCAATAGAGGAAAGGTCCCAAAAACTACAACCTGATGCCATAATTATTAAGCATCCCAACTAATAACACTTAATCCTCAATGCAGCAACAGCGAACTTTGTTCAACCATTGTAGTCGTTACGATGGAGCCATTATAAAAAATTATCTCGCATTTGACGTGCTTTGTGCTAACATGGCAATTATCACTGACAACGTACCCATTTGCTTCCTTTTATCATACATACCCTCTGTCGTTTCTGAAAAAACGTGCATCAAGTTATAATGATATTAATCCGTCCTTTGACCCATCTAGCGTGAAAATCTCCAATTTCATCTCAAGGCATTTGATACGATTCCCGCCCGTCGAGTTATTCATTGTGTGATGTAAGTAGTCGTGTTTTGAGCAAGTATATAGTATTTCCGACCTTCCGTCAAGGGGTTAAACTCTTCACAATGAGTGCGTACCGCTAGTGGTAGTTGGGTGACTCTTTCAGTTGGAACTTGAGTAGAGCGGATTATTCAAACACCACACTACCTCTGGGACGAATTGATGATGTATATCTTTTGAATTTCTCGCATTCCAACAAACACACTTTTATTTAGCAGAAACTTCTTTTCTCCTATGCGCTCAATAAGAGTGCTGGTCACAGCTTTTTCATGGTTTATACAAGTGTGTAAAAGTATACGATGATGTCTTCAAGAATTTAATATGGGTGTCGACCACTTAATGCTTGGTTGACAAAAATATATGTCTTTTTTACGAATGTCTTTGTTAGGTATTCCCTTGGAGGCATTAAATTGATACTAACCACAAAATGTATTTCGTCTTCTTTTATTTGATTTATGATGTGTATACAAGTTTAACTTGAAAAATTGACATAGCTTTTAAGTTAAAATATAAAGCTATTTATCAGTATATGAATGTTTGGCTCTCAACGATGGAATCCGCTTATCACTGTCATTTGAATATATAAAACACATGGTTAATGCTCATGCACATATCATGACATAAGCAACTGTCAGCTGACATAACATCACGCAGTGAGGTTCCATCCTAAGGCCAAGAGTTTCGAAGCTCTCTTAATGCTAAGATAGTCGTCAGCCACTGTTAATGTATGGTACCTACGACTCTCATAGTACATAGAGAGCTTTTAAATCTAGCCCCAAAAATAATGAAGTGGAATACAGCAGTTCTTAAGTATTTACATGTCAATTTGAATGTGTCGAATTACGAAAATTAACAGACTATTATAGTCATTGATATTAGAAGAACGCGGTTATAAACGTAGATTCATGAAAATATAATGAAATATAAGATAGTCACGATGTAACAGGCTCATAATATTAATTGAAAAAGAGGGCTTACTTGTTATTTTACTTTTTATTTGTTTTGCTAGATTATCATATTTTTCGACAAATCAATTCCCGAGACAAACGTTTATAGTGAATGAGTGAATGAGAACAAATTTTATGTGTACGTTTTCTCTCTATTTTTTTTAACAGATAGGGAATATAAAACAGTATGAACAGAGCAGATACAACACAACATCATCAGTTTCTTAAAACGATGAAAATAAGGGTTAGGGTTAGAGTTAGGTACTCGAGTACCCGTCAGAGCCCTAACGGAAACGTCGTATATATAATTTAATTCCTAACGGAAACGGTGTATATAAATTTATTAATTATAAGAGGTTGACTATCCTTTGAATGTCTTTTCGTGCATCAAAGCACCTTCTCAAATGTCTGTCAATGACGTCAAACTGTTTTACTGTTAGAAGTATGCAACACAAATTCCCAGTGTTACAAAACGTAAAAAAAGAAATACGTGACATATGAATACAATGAATGCATCGGTGAATGATGTTTCTACACCAACAGTATATATTCCAAAACCTGAGACTCACGTGTAGTCGTATCTAGTTCTCTTTAACGCTGATTTTTATTTTCAAGTCATCGCCCCATCAGTTCCGAGTTCGAAGCCCGAATGGAAACAGGTCTACCGTGCAAACCCAACTGCCCTAACCACAAAGCCGCTAGTGACATCACTAAGTGGGGTAAATGTTTGAACTGATTACGGGGAGGTTATTCAAGACGCCCTGTGAAGTCATCTTGATTGTTATCACCTAGTTATTTCTTAATGTGATTCTCTTTAAGGTGTTCATACACCTGACTTAGTTTTTTTAAATCTTAGTTTTATGATGTTATCAACATTTGCATTGTTTGTGATTTGGAGTTTGCCTGGTTATGTACCAAAGCTTGAAGCTCTAAACTCAAGCTCATATCGTTCATTCATTCAACGCTTAAAGGAAACACGTAATCTTTTATATATAACATATACGTACGTTAATGTAAAGTACATATTAGTTCACTAAATAGAAGGTATCTCGTAAATGTCACACGTCGTTCCTTAAATATTTATTTCCCTTTTACATACTCTTACGTTCCTACGTGTAGATCTAGTACAAAGCCAAGCCAAGCAAAGCTCACATACCAGACATGACGTCAAATTAGTATCGCGTTTAAATGAAACAACAGAAAATGGAGGATATTTTGAGGATTAGGTCATTCAACAGAATCTGATTAACAAAATTATACAAAACAAACATTCAATTAGACAACATTAACTAACATGAAATTGTTTAACATGAAAAATATATAATTTTAAATCTCAAATACCTACGGTTGTCTTCTGGTCAACTCATTTTCCTTTGGATGCCCGGAAAATAAAACACATAAACATGTATATCCAACTTACTAAAGTACGTTTAATCCATTCCAGAGAAAATTGTTTACTTTTGCTGAGCTAGCATACTCAGTAGGATCTCGAGAAAACTGGCTTCTTTATTAAGCCATCGTAGGTTTCCAAGTAAATACAGATTTAATAAAACACACATTAAATATTTTATTTTTATATTATTATATATGATATATTATGCAATGCTTTCCCGGTAAAAAAATTGTTAGTTCATCTATTTTATACATAATTCTAGAAATGTAATGACGTCATCACATGAAGCAATCCTTTACAAACTACGAGTTTTCATTTGAACATACAACAAATATTAATGTGATTCGGTTTGTTGTTCGGAACAAAGCATAAAACTAGGCTAAATCGTCATACATAAATATGAGATCTATAACTAATGAAAATCCAAAAACAGTTCTCAAAAGGTGTAACCCGTGGAAATTTTAAACATAACATTCTTTTTAATTACTGAAAAACAAGCATAGTGCGATAATAATCTTTAACATGCATTGAGGTTAAGGCTGTTCATTTCATTGATATATTTAAAGAGCAACGCAACACACTATTCTTCATCAATATTTAAAATACTACCTTCTCTGTAAGGATTAGGAATTACAGTTCTATACCTGTTATCACATACACAACACACTATTCTTCATCAATATTTAAAATACTACCTTCTCTGTAAGGATTAGGAATTACAGTTCTATACCTGTTATCACATACACAACACACTATTCTTCATCAATATTTAAAATACTACCTTCTCTGTAAGGATTAGGAATTACAGTTCTATACCTGTTATCACATATACACAACACATTATAAAGTGTGAACAAACATGGGTATTTCATGAATATCACACTTTGGCACAATGACGATAATGTTTTGGAATCGGTCCTCAACAGCTGCGTGCCGAGAGTTTGTTCACGATCTACCATATCATATCAGAAAACTAAAAATACCAATTCTTTAACTTGGATCTGGTTTCTCGTGCAAAAATTCAAATTTTGGCAGAATGGGGAAAATTTTCAAAATTCTGATTTCCTTAAATTTCCTTAACGATAATCCATATAGACTCTGTGAGAAAAATGTTTTAAAATCACATTGACTTAAAGCAAAAGATAATACCATGCCCTGTTTTTAAATCTGTTGATCATTCATAAAGGATTTTGTAGAGAAAAAAATAAAGAAGTGTTTTCGAAATTACCCTGGTCAGTTCAATGACTTGCCAAAACTGTAAAAGTTAACTGAAATACGATTGTGTTTAGGTACAATGGATCTTCACTTCTGTACTTTAAATTCAACATTATCCGTTTCCTTTTTGCAAAGCTACAATGACTCAAAGACACCCCAAATAACATATTTGTACGAGCATATGCAGGTAAATGAACTTTTGGTATGCAGCTGTATTCTTACCATTTTATCGAACGAAATAAGAGATGATAGGATGTAATGATAACTGTATAACCTGAAACAACGACAAGGAGTTTACATAAATCATGAATATATCAATAACCATTAGCAATGAACAATACTCAGATTATAAAAGAAGAAGGCCGTCCGCAAAACATTATAACACTGAAAGCATCAGTACTTTAAGGATCTGTTTGAGAAATTTTTAAAAAATCGCACAAACATACCTCGCATTATATGCTCGTCGAAAACATATGAATTAATTTATTATTCATCAAGCCGTAATTTTTTTTAAAAATTCGTCATTCTTATTGTAAAGTTATGCCCATCGTGCTAATGGAGGCAGAATGCATTACAAATATTTAAAAATGTGTTTATAGGTGGAACGTACTATCCATCAAGCAACAGAGACAATACTTTGTATTTGACTGTGAGCAGTAAATAGTAAGTATATCGACAATTGTTAGAAGCGGAAGGTATTATCAACCACAAATCATGGTAAAAGTCCACAGCGTACGTATTTTCTTAAATCATTAGATATGCACAATTTTAAATGGAAATTGCCAAATATAGGTTTGATTTTTCTCATGATGATATAAACTTTTGATATGCCAACGGTACACAAAGTCATGACAGTCGATAAATAAAACCTGGTATCTGACAAATTCCATTAGGGACCTCTGTTGATGAAGACAGAAAGCAATTATAATAAAGGGACTTACGTCTATACCTTTATCTTCAAATGTGTAAATGACTATGATGAAATAAGTAAGTTCATTTATCACCTTCTTATATAATCATCCGAATTCAATGATAAAACATTAATCAACATGTGTGCGGACAAGAAGTGTTACATTCAAGTTGTTACAAATGCCTTATTTTATTTCTAGGGAAAGGTGTTACTGGACCATTGAAACTTACAATAATGAAACGATGGATAATGATGTTAATGATTATCTTGTTATCAGTGGCAGATTCGAACACCAGACTGTAACAAAGACGTCACAATCTAATTGATAACTGTCCTATCTGATAGCAGAAACAATCATTGCTTGTTTCTGTACAGGTTTGACTGTATATGTAGTTGGTGCAATCTTAGGTAACGTAGAAATGTATTCATTATCTTCAAGGTGTTGTTTTTGACAGGACAAAAGGGAGAGATGTGCTCCGATCGTGTCAGGGACATAGCCTCAGGCTTAACGAGGCTCTACAATACATTCATGTGCATAGACATGTGTTCGTTTATCTGAGTCATATCAGATTTTTAAAAGTGTACAGCAGTCATCATATAAAATCATACATTTATTTTCACAGAAATACCTAATCTCCTAAATTCCTAGTCACTGTGAAATAATCATAATTGTACATCATGTTTAATTCAAAATGAATGTCTAAACCAAAAATTAAAATATTTTTAAAAAAAGAAATCAAAATCAGCAATTGAGCAATTTAGCTCTATTTTCATGACAGGCTGGATAAGATTTCTTAAGATATTAACTTAATATTGCCTGGAAACCAAAATGAAATGTTACAAATGCGCAATAATTAACAAATTTGTTATTTTCTTGTAGTAAATGTATGTATGAAATGGGTGATGTTTTCGTTTCTCAATCAAGTATATTAACACTTTATCGAATGAATTTCAATCAGAGGAGAATACGAAATAAATATTGAGGGAAACAAAGTGATGTCCTGAGTCCTTTAATATTTATATAGACTCTTATCTTTACCCTCAATTTGCTATTGCGGGTCTGTGTGACACCGGAGAACGCGTGTCAATCTCGGGATGGTTCTAATCTAAACACTGGATACTTTCAGAGCATTCAGAATCAAATATGGAGAGTACGGGACACAGGTGATTAAAAATATGTTTGTTTTGGCTACCCCTATCCTCAATATCGCCACTGGCACTTCTGAATCCTGTTTACATCGTCAGCCAATTAGCACCACGTTTATTTACATTCGTGGACAGCGATATGGCTTACCTGTATTCGAATACAATTGCAGATAATACGCGATTTCATTGACAAAAGCTCAACCAACAAAATTAGCACCTACGGAAATTCCAGCACGGCTTTTTGTTTGTGACGTTACGTAAACGTTCGTAACGTCATTATCTCCTTCACTGTGATTTCTTTGTTAAAGGATCCCAAAGTCTAGCTGGGGACGGACTTATAAGAGCTAAAATCATACGTGCATATTCAGCTATCTTTTGAGACTTTTGTTAAGGGATCCAAGTGAACATCAATTTGCACATAACGTTGCATATCATTCTTATACAAGATTAAGATTTATATTGTGAAAGGGACTTTTTTATGACGTGAATAAAAAAAGTAACAGTTTATATTTGTAATCATTGTTATATGCAAATTTAATATATTATGCTTATTGAATATTTGACTCACGCGCATTCCAAAGAAATTCCACGCATTTAAAAGTCATTTCATTATCACATTGGTTTGGAAATTTTCCAAATTTTAGGTGTATATAAAATTATGTTATGTCTCAGTGAACTTCAAGTGGGGATACGGCAAGGATGACCTCTTTGTCCATTATTTTTCATTACGCTTTGCTTAATAACAGACTTTTTGATAATCATGGAATTACAAACATAGATCCATGTTTCAAAGAGACATATACAGTAAAAGCTTTCAGTTTCAACATACACATATCAATTGAGACAATTCGTTTACATAAGTACAACTAAAGATGGATTAACTATGATTTCGATGTCTATGATTACGACGCCCATACCTTATAATAATGGCCGAGACCTTTCATGCGAAGGACACTAATCGGTTAATGTCAATTACAAGTGGTTAGTTGAAGGCGTGGACAGAGTCATTACTGGACATTGAGCAACGAGATCAAGGTAGAAATGTACACTGGTCAAGAGACTAAGCTACCTGGAAACCGTAAGTGAAGAAAATACTTGACCCTTAATCCAGTAAACAATGGCATTATCTAGGATTATTGAAGTCAGGTGTTTCATGTGAACCTACTTGCAATGACGACATATCATGTCATACGTTATGTTCCATCAACTCTTTGAAGGCATGTAGAAGCGAATGGCATGGGAAAGGAAATATTCGTCTGATCATGGAGGGTGAAACCAGTCTGAAACGTCGAAGTAGTTCCAACATTCATTAACCTATGAAACGAGATAAGATTACTCTGGCACATGAGTCTTATATCAGTTATATATTTTCGTAACGGTTTCTAATTTCAAAATTAGATTTCCTTTGAAACATATTTAACCGCTTACATTGACATTCCAATATATTTTTCTTTCTATCCATGTGAAAATGTCACATGCATTCTGGATATGAATGATAAATCAATAATGAATGTTGAATGTCTAAAGACCAACTGAAAATTATACCAACCTTCAATTAAACTTATTTTGGAACATTTACTTTTTCATATTATTTTTTTTACATCATCGGGCTTTTTTCACGATTACGGAAAAATACGGAGTATCATTTATTAACCATTTGGTCAATCTATGCTAATCATATAACGCAATATCCTGTAAAAAATGTATGATAACCTTAATTATCATAAACATGATATTTAGAAAACCAAAAACATTAAACGTCTTGCTACCCATGACAACGACAGATCTAGAGGAAAAGTTGACAGGGTTTAGAGTCCGAGTTAGTCTTGCGGACAAAATCAAGATTTGTACAGTAGTGTAAAGTTTGTCAATGAAACACTCTCTCTTTGATAGGTGCTGGTCTCATAGAGAGAGGTCAAGGGTCACTAGCCCTGGATCTAGGGGATTATTTGAGGAGAACCCGCCGCTCATTATTATCCTCCACAGGTGGACCGAAGTGGACAAACGATGACCAATTCAAAGAAACCTTGTTACTTTTGTAAAAAATGCACCTGTACTTCAAAGATTAACTAAACAGGAGGTTAATGTTTTCTTTGACTTGTCCGCTACAGAGGGCCATATTACCACACTGGTTTTGTTCACATTAAGGATTTTGTTCGTCAACTCATGTTAGGCATTGTTTGGCGTTGTCAAATCTGATGATGCCGCTTTTGTCATGATGAAAAACGATATTCAAAGAAACGATTATTAATGAGCTGTTGGCCATTGGGTGTCTTACAGGTTTCGAACTTTTCATTTTTCATTTTTCTGTTGTGATTGAATCACTGTGAAAAAACGTGTTCATGAAACCGTTGTAGTAACCAGTGAACAGACGTTTATTCTAGTAAATAGTGGATGGAAAGAATCCCAGTAAACAGTGAATAGAGTTTATTCGTCTTAAAGAGTCACTCCTTGAGTTGTTAGAGTCATATATGTCAAACTTCATCAATGGTGTCATTTGATCGCCAAGTATCGACTGTTACCAAAAAGACACATTTTAAAGCATATTTGTTTTTTTACAGTGACAATATGAAGGTAGCACGTCTCAATTATGTTCGAAAACCGGACAGTGGCGCGCGTCAAATAGTCAAACGTAATTTTGGCGACTTATCTAAAACAGCCAGAAGGGCAGTTAGGAGTTGATAGTGTTTGATAGGTTATATAACTAGTTTCCATGTATATTGGACGTGAAATCTACATCTCTGTGCATTTATAAGGGTCTTTTTAGATTTTCATGGAAAACCAGTATTTGTCACATATATGTCCTTTGGACATGAAAATTTAAGATGTTTGAATTTCATATCACCACATATGACATCTAGGTTCGTATCAAAGGTAAATAACATGTTATGAAAATCACAGAGTGGCTCTTTACAAATACCTGGTATTTGATAGTGAACGCGTGTTTGTGAGTCGGTTAGCTGTTTGAACGGTCAGTTTGGCGACAGTTTCGAGTGTGGGCTCCTACCCCGAAAGGGACTCTCCCCCCCCCCCCCCCCCCCCCCCCACTTTTTTCGAAATGGTTATTTTTTTTACAAAATGACTATTTTACCCTTTCTATTACATATTTCCCAATAACTGGTCTAGTATTGTTACAAAACAGTTACTATGCACTACTTTGAGGGTAGTTCTAAAACTACTCTGAGGGTAGAAATAAAACATCCAACAAACAAGGAATTAAACTGACTTCAGTATTATGTCCTAATTGATGATAAGATGGGATAAGCAGCCAGCAAGTTTCCTTTTTTTTCTCTTTTTTCTTTTTTTTTTTTTGGTTACAAAATTTCAATTCAAGCCCCCCCCCCCCCCCCCCCCCCCCCCCCCACTTTCAAATTCGCTCCTACGCCCCTGCCAAGAAAGTACAAGAATTAGTACTATTGCAGAAAGAGTTATCTTACTTTAACAATGTTTCAAATGTATTCTAGTAAACAGAGAATAAACTGTTCCATAGTAAACAATGAATGAAGTCGGAAAAGATTAAGATTTTTAGTTGACCATTAGTATCGGCATGAGCACATCATTTTGAAATTAACTAAAATCTAACTTTAACCATAACGTGTTTCGCTTATGAAAAGGAATTGTCCAAAATAAAGAGATAAATGTAACAAATGAGTGTTTCATTGACTATTTAACCTGTTTAAAGCAAAGGTATTTCAAGAAACAGCTCTTGTTGAAATTGTCTACGTTGGCTAGTCATGACTAACTACGTTTCATCTCTACACATACGGTATCTTCAAACAGGCTTTATGTTTATATCAAACAGTTTTACACATTTTTCAACTACGGCGGTTTAGATCTTTTTTATGTATCAGCGTATTTTGACTTTTAAGAAGTGGAATGACGCTGATTTGACCACAACTGTAATCAATATTCTAAAGACATTAAGACATATGATTCCTTCAATTTCATCACAATTTTTAAGAAACTTTAACAAATCAATGATAAGAACTCAAAACATCTTATTTGATATCATGTCCATGGAACTACATTGAGACGCTCATTTCATAAAACATACTTATTGATAAACATCAGTTAGAATAATAGATATGATATATGATATAGATATGATATACGTTTCAAGAAATCAAGCAGGACTGAAACGATATTATTTCCTGTTTCAATACGAATTATTTTACTCAAAAACATTTTGTAATAAATAATTTCAGAATCAAAGGTAATAACTAAGAATAGAGAATTTGAAATCAGTTTTAAAATGACTTTGATAATGGTTGATCTACTCTATAATATAAACATTAGGCTATGAAGGGTGGACAACAAACTATGTCTGGCATGTTGTGAGGGCTAGCTCTGGCTGTATATGGGAGTGTAAAGTAGGGGATTAGCTTTCAACGACGCATCATATCTTTTAACAAATTCACCGTCTATAGCTGTGCCAAAATGATTTGCATTCTGACTTTAAAAGGCTTAAGATATACTTATAACTATTCTCAAGTGCTCACGACCTTGGGGGAGAGGATATTGAGTTTGTTTCATATTTTCGTGTCACAGTAACGAGCTCTTTTTCCTTAGTCAACGTTTATAATGTCCATAACTCAACACAGAGTATGACATACTGCTCTCAGTGAAAAACGTTGTAATCACGAGAAAACACTGTAAGGTATTTTGTAGACACATAGACAGTCGTGATGGTGCCTGGTTTGTGGAAGGTCGTAAGTTATTACAAACTCCACACAGGGTTGAAACTGCACTTGTCGAATGAAGAGGACAGATGTTTCTCTTTCGAAAAACTGGTTCTACCTTGCAAGGAATTGTAATTAAATATATCAAATTGATAAGCTGAGGTTCACAAGCAAAACTGGACCTTTGATTATTTGAACATTGTAAGGTACGTTGGATAAGCCTGAATACATTGAGATTGAGGATTGAAATGATAATACCAAATCTGATATTCGTCATTGAGGAATAACAGTTAATGAGGTGTTGAGAGGTAAAAACGGTTTCATCGATTCTTTTCTTTACATGTAAAGGATAATAATGAAGTCCAAGAGGAAAATAGTGTATATCATTACATTAATCAATGGTAAAGTTCATTACATTAAGCAATGGTAAGGTTAATTACATTAAGCAATGGTAAAGTTCATGTTACATCTTTATTCTATCGTATGATTGTTTACACTCAAATAATTAATAAGAAGTTGGCAAATATATCCAGTCATTAGAAATGTTCTGACAACGTGTTTTAAGGATGTACGAGAGTGACGCTCTTTAACGTTTGTTAGTTACATTGTAGCTATATGGAAATTGGACAAATGATACTCGGAATATCAAGACTTTCCTTTGATAGACAAATATTTAGGAGACTGCGAAAGCTTTTTACAAATTATGAAAGACAATAACTGTCAGACTGTAGAATAACATCAACCATTCGTCCAAAATGTGATCTATAATTATGTTAAGGATAACATACAAGTAACCGTACATTCGTGAAAAAGAATGTACGAGCCGCGAAGCGGCGAGGACATTGTTTTCACGAATGTACGGTTACGAGTATGTTATCTGACTTAAAATACAGCCTAGTTTAAAGTGTTTTTTGTATGACCTGCTTTAGTTTATGATAATAACATTCGTATTTCATTGCATAATTATAACACAAAAAACGTTTTTCAATAAAACAAAATCCTTTAACAAAATTTGAGATGGTCCCAACAGGTTCACCGGTCATTCTTAATGCACGTGCAACGTAACCATCTTGCCGGTACATTCTTAATGCACGTGCAACGTTACCATTTCGCCAGTACATTCTTAATGCACGTGCAATGTAACCATCTAGCTAGTACATTCTTAATGCACGTGCAACGTTACCAGCTTAATTCACGTGCAAGACGTTTGAAACCGCAATCAGCTTGGGATTTGGTATAAAAGGAAGGTGGTCTTAATTCAACTTAGACATTAAGTATGGCTATTTTGTTGTTGAGTGGGAAGACATGGTCGAGTATCCACACTTCGAAGACATTTCTTCAGAGGATGATGTTGTGTTATCAAATAATTAAACCAGTTCCCTTCCGGGGACCATCTCAAAATTATTATTGCTCAATTGTCCACATAGAAGCAGTAGATTCTTGTAGGATAATGTATGGTTGAAACAATACAATGACGTCACTGCTGTATTTTAATTCAACGAAATGTTTTAGTCTTTTGAAATAAAGGGTCTTTTTCTAAATGTTTCTTTTTCTTCCATATTAGTCCTACAGACATGTAAAATTAGCATTATAAACTGTAAAAAAGTATAACAAATAGCACATTTCATTCTTAAAGACTATGACAATTGGTATAAAACAAGGTTATAAAAGGTGCGCTACGTCCTTACTAATTCCAAAGTAATGTGCGCGCGGTTAGGGATGTGGAGCGTTTCATTGTAAGGTGTCGGAAATTTCACGTTAAT
Organism: Phorcus lineatus; assembly: GCA_921293015.1. Lineage (NCBI taxonomy): Eukaryota > Metazoa > Mollusca > Gastropoda > Trochida > Trochidae > Phorcus > Phorcus lineatus. The sequence continues at coordinate 22,790,622 of OV121088.1, read as the reverse complement.
CAGACATTCCTACATTTTATCCCAAAAAATGTGTCTGGGAAAAAAGTTTTTTACGACGTTTTGGAATATATACTTACCGTTTCACCGGAATATGAATTATTTCCAATGATGACAATTGTGACAATCCTCTATATCTATTACGAGAAGTGTTTCAGAAATGTTGCTTACAAAACGGAAGTTACTTAAAGGGATTTACAGCTAAGATAAAGATATATTTCATGTGATGGCACTTTCATGACACTAATGGATGTTTCACAGGCTGTGAAGTTCCCTTTCATTTATACAGAAAATTAATTTTATAAGCATAGCATTTTGATATGAAATAGTTATAAATATTATTGTAAATGCCCTCAAATGGTCCATCTCATGAAATGAAATTAGTTTGATGTCAAATCATTTCAAAAGTATAATACCCTTTGGCATAAACACTTAGAATGACTTCAGTATATCAACTTATAAGTGTATTTCTTTAATTTCGTTTATCAATTCACGAGAAGCAATATTGATCGATAAGTGAGCCATGACATTGACATTTACATTTTTCATGCATCATTAAAACTACCGTCATACTTATCATCTTCAAAAGTTTAAGTTGTAAATAGTTTGGTTTATATTTTGGTACATTTTGGGGACAGTAGCACGTTTTTAGATAAATTAGGTGATCTCACAAACACGAACATAAATGTTTCCAGTCGCAAGACGAAGCATTTTAATCAAAAGAATCAGTATCTCAAACGATTAAAAGGTGTTCACACCAAAATGAACGCTCGTGGTGTTTGCTTGTTTCTTGATTATTTCCTCTGCGACTATGTATAACTGGGTTGAGTACTGAGATGTTTCCAATCCCTGAAGATAGTACATGAGGCATAAACTATTTTTTTAAAGAAATTTATCTTTTAAAAAACGTGCTACTGCCCCTTTAGGTTTTGGGCAAGAGACAAGGGATTTCAAAAATCAGTTAAAATGTAGTCTTTATATTACAAAGAGTTATTGTAGTGTTTGTTAGCTTATATAACTAGTATCCATGTATATTGGACGTGATATCTACACCTCTGTGCATTTATAAGGCTGTTTTTATATTTTCATGGAAAACCAGTATTTGTCATCTATATGTCTTTTGGACATGAAAAATTAAGATGTTTTGATTTTATATCACCACATATGACATTTAGGTTCGTATCAAAGGTAAATGATATGTTATGAAAATCACGGAGTGTCTCTTTAAGTTCGATATAGCCCTAGGACCATTCCCCAACACTCCACACCAATCGCCCTCATCATTGTGTTGTTTTTCTATGCATACCTTGCTCTCGCCTCACACAACATTGCCCGTGACGTCCCTTATAAAAGCCTATCCATGTTAAACATAGAGTAGAAATGTCTATTTCATTGTTGACATCAATCACTTGTAAATATCACCTTATGATGGACAGACAGCCTTCACATTGTAACCCCTGCCTGATTAATTACAAATAGGAAATAGACATGATGGAACTTGGTAACGCCATGAGGGACTTTGTGTAAGGGGATTAGGCTGATATATATGTGGGTAGAATGATTCACATTAACACCAAATAAATCTGTTGCGAGAACTAATGTCATCGCTGTCAAGTATTGGTGCGGGACGGAGATTTATTACATGAATATTAATTTGTAGAGAGATGGCATAAAAAAATTCAAATTTTCTGAGAGGATTGTTGTTTTTCGTCATATGATATTCGCAACGGTTCGATATTTGATCAAAACATAACCATTCTTTTATTACTTTTATGTTAGGTATTTATCCCCCGGCATAGCGACACTCGCAGGTAACAATGGAATTTAAAGCAAGAGCGAGTTTGCAGACTTTCCTATTGCAATGATAAAAATGGAATGTTTCGACGTAAACTAAAACAAATCAGCTCCCATCATGTCCACATTTACTAAGAAACAAACTACAGCAAGGCAGGGATATTAACTAAATTCAAATTTTCCTTGAGTGGGAAATGAAGACGACGAAACTATTATTGCAATACATCACTGACTATTTGCTGTGTCAGGTATGGCATAGTTCACACCTGTTTAAGATCTGTTGATCAGCGGCTTGATCAAAGGAAGGTAACAATAGCTTAATTATCGTAAGATATACACCCGCATACGGCGAAACACTCGCACTGATTTCTACAAGTACAATTCTTCACCCAGACATTTCCAAACAAACAAATTCCTTCGAAAAGAAGTCATGGAAAGGTCGGATATCTCCCCGGGGTTTTAACGGCTATCTTAAGGCGATAACCCTCAGAGAGATATAAAGCTTTGGTCTCCGCAGACCTCTGATTTGAATGTTGGCGTTAATTTCTCTATCAACAACCGAAGACCCCCCTCCTCCCCTCCTCTTGCCCTGTCCACCTCACATACCCATACATGCTTATCCTCCCTACTACACCAATCGCATTAGTACCCCGCCTCCATCCCCCATTATTACACGTGCAAACATTCCTGTAACATTCCTGTAACCCCCTCCCAACACAGACACCCTCACCTCTTGCACACGCCTCCGTCACCCCCGCCCCAATCCCTCTCTCGCCCTACATTGCACCTAACACGGGTACAATGTCTAACGTTTGGTATGCATTGGTACACCAGTAACCTTATTCGAATGCTATGGTCAAAACCAACCTCGGATAACCCCTCCATTACTCACCCATCTTCAATCATCTCCATAAGATCACCTCCTTCCCACTTCCCCATCACTACCCCTCGAACGACCCCCACCCCTACACCAACAGTGTAATAGGTACACTGCGTATTCCCTTTTTTGAATCTATATAAATACAAAACGACACCAAGTCAGGAGATTTAAACGAGAGTTCCCAGACGAATTAAGGCAAATAAATACTTATAAGCTTGAGGTAAAAGGTGTCCCAACAATTCCAGCACACAAGCATCGCATGGAACTAAATCTACTTAATTCTTATATTATGAACCATTATTGCATGGTTCATTTATCTCTAAGAGTGGGATTCAATGATTTGTTCGTCCACAGAAACCTGGTGAAGCGAATCTGTCGACTCAAACACAAGTTGCTGAAGTTCTAAGGTTAACATGAGTGCAGACACATTAGTAATTTGTTGGACATATTTTTATACTATACAAATCCTTACTCCCCATTTTTTCAGCTTGAATGATACAGTGTGTCGGAGGTGAAATCAGGCGTTATGTCCATGTGTCTATGTAACGCCGTACAAAGTTTCTGGAAGGCGGTGAGGGGATAGTCACAGTGGTTTGAGCCCCTCACGACGCGTTGGAAAGTTATCGTCTTAACGTCATAAAAGCCATGAAAATTTAGTGCATTTACGCTTAAACTGACACTTTGTATACTTTGCATACATATTTTACAAATTCGGAATATCTTTATTCCAATATGTGTCATTTCCTCTCAACTACAATCGCATCACTTTTACCTTATAGTTTAGACCGTTCAAATCACAAAAAATAAATAATAACAAAATATAAAATGCAAATAAGTTAGACAGAGAGAGATAGAGAGATAGTAGAATTTAATATGCACTTGAAAGTCACCTTTAAATAACCATAACCAGGTACCCACTAATACAGCTGGTTGGTCATTGACACAATGTGCAAAGGCCTGTCCAATATGATAATACAGTTAATACAACACACGTCTCGGTGATGAGTATAGAATTTGCAGATGGCCAAACCATGGATAGGGTCACCCATTCGCTGAGTAACCGAGCCCATTGGTACCGAACACGCCACTACAGTCTCTGAAAGACACGCTTCTGTTCAGAAAATTGTAACAGCAGAATAACGATTGACGTCAATTCTATAAACATCAGAAATCCAAGGTTTGCGTCACCATATTCACACAATGCGAACATCATCACCAAAAAGTTCTGACCACACCGTGTGTTCGCAAAAAATACATACAAGAAAAGTGACGAAGCAAGCGCCTTTATTGGATTTTAACATATTAATATGTAGTACATTCGTCTCCGGCAATTGTAAATGTGCTCGAAAATACCAAGTTGTGTTTTTCTGTGTGGGGAATAATATCAATATATCTTTTCCTTATACGACATAGCACCTATCTTTAATAAACCGGGATCTTTTTCACGACGTTTTAGGTGTGAGATCTTCATACAGACTAATCATTATACAGATCACAGTGAGCAATGTTTGATATGGGATTCATACATGATTTAAAAAGTTCTCACTATTCATGCATTCTCAATGCCATATCAAACATTCTGGCAAGAATTTACAATCGATATTAAAAGAGTATTGAAATCGATATACATACATATATAGCAATGGTGTATATTTATTTATTGGCGAAGATAAAATCAAGCCCCCAAACAATATTTACCTAACCGAAACGACGACCAACTTCATAAGTAAAAGCAGATTTATTTGAAAGACACGAAAACTATATTAATTGAAAGCCACACAATGGTTATAAAAACCTAGTACAAATAAATATCCACTTAACAGTATAATACAATTTGTCTCCACTTTAGTGTTGACCTCGCTGAAAGCTTTGGTGTAAGGAGCTTAGCTAATTACACTATCATTAACACGACAGCAGCATTTTACTAAATGTAGTTTTCATGTAAGCGCTGCAAAGGAGTTCACGATAATACAGGAGATGTCCCACTGTAGGCTGATGGTTGAAGGAATGTGTGCACGTGCGTTAGGGACAGTGGTCAGAGAATCTTTTGTAAAGTTAACTCGAACACTGACCACTGACAATGATTTTTTTTATCAATTTGATATTATTGTAATGATGACCACTATGAAAAACTGAGAAAAACTATGAAAATGACATAATCAGATATGATTTGAAATAACGAATCTTTTGAATAAATACTTATGTCAACTATATGGAAATAATCAAGCTTTTGTAAAATGACTGAATACTGAGCTGCAAATTAAGTTTACACTAACAATAATGAAAGTTTACACTATGATTACCAATTATATCAACTGAATAGTAATTTGTAAGTCATAATTATCAAGTACTGAAAGGGTACGGAGGAAGTTATGCATATGATAAAATGAAATAATCCAAAACGAATGGCATAGATGAATTGGTATGAAAAGATACAAATATATTAATGGTATGAAATGTTAGAGATATGCTTGGTATCTAATGGCATGATTATCATGATCAAATGGTATTTATGTGCTTCGTATTGAATGATATAAATAACACTGATATAAAATGACATAAGTATGAAAGAAATTATTATGAATGATAGGAACATTTTATAATCAATGTGAAGTCGAAGACTGAGCTCCAAGTGTTGTGTTTCACATTGTAAAAAGAAATCGATAATCAAACGAATAGAGAATAGAAATCAGATTCTTTATTTTAGTCATTTTAAAAACTTCATCATGTGTATCATAAAAGTGTATTGATAGCTTGTCAAATTTTTTTAAGATTCTATAAGAGAAATTCTTCTCTGATGTTATTATTGCACATTAAAGAGGCATTGAGAATGGAAATGTTTCGAGTACGTCATTATTTGTCAATCTATGTGTCATATAAGAATAGATGGGAAGTGTCATTAGACGAAAACTTCAATACATTGATAAAGTTTCGGGTAATAAAACACACAAAAATAAGGATTATGTAAGGTAGGAGATTGACAGCCTCAGAAAAAACCGATGAAAAGTCTATCACGATGCCCAAAAATTAAGACTGGCCTCCTAGGTGTCACTGGATCTTCTCATGATAACCCATCACGTCAGTGGAATACAATGCGGTTTGTTCGGTACATCTCGGTATCCTGGTCATCACAGTGCAGTTCAGTGCCTCCCGTCCTTTACCTTATTTGGTATGATGGACTCGAACCCCGACCTTCCGGACTATGGTTGACATCATGATATGAACTTACGGAAAGGGTTTGTTTTATCTGAATATTCTACTATTCTTACCGAATCCAATATAGGAACTGTAAAATGGTGTAAATGACTCAGACTTTGGCAATGAAATCTTTTTCTTCTTGTTATATGAGGGATCGTCGTTTGTATTTTTGGAGGGGCGGGGGTGCTTGAAATTTTAGTTTAGAGGCTTGTTTAAGTAAATTTCTAGACCTGTCATAGATTCTTTTATACCGCGATCTGTCACACATCCAGAAAAATTCGTTATCCATTACTTACATCAACTATTATATTTGGCTATGACAATGACGTTTTTGATGCAATAAGTGATTAAATGCTGTACCCGTATTTGTCCTGTTCAATACGCTGTATATTTAATTCTATAGATTTCCATTGTTTTAAATAATAGGTTTAAATATCTTTGAATTAAATCTGATTCGTTTCCCTATTCAATGTCCGTGTTCAATTAACCTTTTATATTTCTGACATACATATAAATTCTTGGCAAATAGCTTCTTTATCAATCATGTTCTGAACATCGTTTTCAATCACTTGATCTATCCTTCACTTTCCAAACATCGTTGTCAATTATCTTATTTATCGGCCACTTTCAAGCAAGATTGTTGTTTATACATCAATAATGTCTAGACTTGTCAATTTCTATTACGCAACCTGTCAAATATTGACTGATACCGAAACAAGGCGGTGGTTTATATCCTTGGGCATCGAATCATCTTTCGTCTTCCTGACACATTTAGGGCGGTCTCTTGATCTATATAAATCAATTAACAAATCATAAAGAAGGACTAATTAACAGATAAGTGCGATTAGTGACTAAATAAACAATAAAGGTTATCTAGAGATATGTTATTATGTAACGAGTTTACGGTCAGAAGTCCGTCGTCTTTACAATCATTTACAATAATTCGTTGATCATAAACAGTCATCGGGGATAATGATCAAGAGGTCAAGGGTCAATTGATCATCCAAAAATTTAATCATATATAGAAATGTCATCATTAATGATAGACTTTATGATAACTTATATCAGTTTCGTTCTCACAAACCTATGAAATTTAGAATGTCTTGTTATTTTAGAGAAATTTATTCACACTTTAGAAAATATCTACTTAAACCTTTATTGAAGAAAAGCAGAGTTTTCTTCAATAAAAATCTAATCATCTATTAAGATGAATTATCTGATGATACAACTTCAAAATACAAGTTCAGAATTTTGGATTACGGAATTTGGTATGTTCGAAGCTTAATTTGAACGCGTAATTTCATATTTTTTCTTCCTATGTAAGAGTAAAGGTGGGTTATTTTCATTATTTGCAATAACATTAAAGTTGTCATCCCATAATGATTTTTTTCCTTTTGGACATATCTGTTTTGAATAAACCATCACTCAAGATATAATTTAACGAGTATAACCATGATTATAATATCATAAATTACAATAAAGCTTAATGCAAATCGTTCTGTTATTTTTTTTGTTTCTTGTCACATATTCTTAAAGGCTTTTACAAGATGTCGACGAGCATGGTCAATTTCAACCCAACGTGGCTACGTTCCCGCACCGCTTATATATTTAGGTAAATAAACATACACTGTCGTCTGGTGGCCTCAGGGCAGTGTTTAAATGCCTCCCCGCTGAGCCGTCAGCGTTCATTGATGGCTGATCGTAAGATCGGGAATAAATCTACGTTTATTATCCATACCCCATATGAACAGACATGGCGGGCAGACGACACTTTTCACTCGGTCAAGCGCGGGAATCTATGAGCTTCGCAATCTACCTGTATAGCGCACGTGCTAGGTAATTAAAAACTAATTTGACCAGGCAAAACCTTTCTACCCGCCCCGCTCGTCGCTAAGCCACACAAACTTTAAAAAGGAGATATTTTACACACCTGTGTCGAGCTCGGTGATGAATATCCATGTTCTGAAAATGTTCTGTTAACATCGTAGCCCTACATTTGGATACTAATGATGTTGCAACTGTCGTCCTTTGGAGATGTTTTGGTCTTTGGATTGTTGACACACCTATCACGATCATTAAATCATAACAAAACAATGGCATTGTGCTGCAGATTCTACGCTCTCGACTTCTGCTTTCTTTCGTAATAAGCGCATCATATTCGTTTTCCGGAAAATCTTCTTTCACCGTTCACAGATTGCTGATTGAACTGACGGGGCCATTACGGATGAAATATATGATAATAGATTCAATGGGTATATAAACGAGCGATTTATACTGCTGAGTTGTTCTTAAGCTGTAGTTATGCACATGTTTGTGTCGGGTGCACATTTCATTCACAAGCCTCGCTAGTCGCTTTGTCAGTCCTAGTCGGGTAATAATCAAATATGAAATAATTATGGCCTTCCCACGTAATAATAGATCTGCTTGTGAATACGTGGTGCAGAGAGACATGGGAAGGGAAAGGAAATAATTGATTCAATACGCGTTTTCGATACTCTGCACGTGGGAAAGTAAGAAATGAACGTGTTGGTATGAATACGGTAGGCACCCTATGACACTACAGCCGAGTCCATACATCCTCCCAGTGGCTTTCTCTGCGTCAAGTAGCCGTCCCACACCCATCTAACCCCCATCTAGTCTCTCTATCTGTTCCTGTCTCTAACTGTCTCTGTACTTGCGAGGTCTCTCCTCTGTTCTTCTACCTGATACTGTCTCTCCTGTCTCTCTACTTGCGACTGTCTCACCTTTGTCTCTCTATCTGTTACTGTCTCTCACTGTCTCTCTACTTGCGACTGTCTCACCTATGTCTGTCTATCTGTTACTGTCTCTCGCTGTCTCTCTACTTGCGACTGTCTCACCTATGTCTTTCTACCTGATACTGTCTCTCACTGTCTCTCTACTTGCGACTGTCTCACCTTTGTCTTTCTATCTGTTACTGTCTCTCACTGTCTCTCTACTTGCGACTGTCTCACCTCTGTCTCTCTATCTGTTACTGTCTCTCACTGTCTCTCTACTTGCGACTGTCTCACCTATGTCTCTCTATCTGTTACTGTCTCTCACTGTCTCTCTACTTGCGACTGTCTCACCTTTGTCTTTCTATCTGTTACTGTCTCTCCTGTCTCTCTACTTTCGACTGTCTCACCTTTGTCTCTCTATCTGTTACTGTCTCTCCTGTCTCTCTACTTGCGACTGTCTCACCTTTGTCTCTCTATCTGTTACTGTCTCTCCTGTCTCTCTACTTGCGACTGTCTCACCTCTGTCTCTCTATCTGTTACTGTCTCTCACTGTCTCTCTACTTGCGCCTGTCTCACCTATGTCTCTCTATCTGTTACTGTCTCTCACTGTCTCTCACTGTCTCTCTACTTGCGCCTGTCTCACCTATGTCTCTCTATCTGTTACCGTCTTTCACTGTCTCTCTACTTGCGACTGTCTCACCTATGTCTGTCTATCTGTTACTGTCTCTCACTGTCTCTCTACTTGCGACTGTCTCACCTATGTCTTTCTACCTGATACTGTCTCTCACTGTCTCTCTACTTGCGACTGTCTCACCTTTGTCTTTCTATCTGTTACTGTCTCTCACTGTCTCTCTACTTGCGACTGTCTCACCTCTGTCTCTCTATCTGTTACTGTCTCTCACTGTCTCTCTACTTGCGACTGTCTCACCTCTGTCTCTCTATCTGTTACTGTCTCTCACTGTCTCTCTACTTGCGACTGTCTCACCTATGTCTCTCTATCTGTTACTGTCTCTCACTGTCTCTCTACTTGCGCCTGTCTCACCTCTGTCTCTCTATCTGTTACTGTCTCTCACTGTCTCTGTACTTGCGACTGTCTCACCTCTGTCTCTCTATCTGTTACTGTCTCTCACTGTCTCTCTACTTGCGACTGTCTCACCTCTGTCTCTCTATCTGTTACTGTCTCTCCTGTCTCTCTACTTGCGACTGTCTCACCTTTGTCTCTCTATCTGTTACTGTCTCTCCTGTCTCTCTACTTGCGACTGTCTCACCTATGTCTCTCTATCTGTTACTGTCTCTCCTGTCTCTCTACTTTCGACTGTCTCACCTTTGTCTCTCTATCTGTTACTGTCTCTCCTGTCTCTCTACTTGCGACTGTCTCACCTTTGTCTCTCTATCTGTTACTGTCTCTCCTGTCTCTCTACTTGCGACTGTCTCACCTATGTCTCTCTATCTGTTACTGTCTCTCCTGTCTCTCTACTTGCGACTGTCTCTCCTGTCTCTCTACTTGCGACTGTCTCACCTATGTCTCTCTATCTGTTACTGGTTTCTGTCTCTGTCTGTTACTGTCTCTCCTCTGTCGCTTTACTTACTATCTGTTACCGTCTCTTCTCTGTCTCTGTTACTGTCTCTCCTCTGTCGCTTTACTTACTATATGTTACCGTCTCTTCTCTGTCTCTGTCTGTTACTGTCTCTCCTTTGTCGCTTTACTTACTATCTGTTACTGTCTCTTCTCTGTCGCTTTACTTACTATCTGTTACTGTCTCTTCTCTGTCTCTGTCTGTTACTGTCTCTACTCTGTCGCTTTACTTACTACCTGTTACCGTCTCTTCTCTGTCTCTGTCTGTTACTGTCTCTACTCTGTCGCTTTACTTACTATCTATTACTGTCTCTTCTCTGTCTCTGTCTGTTACTGTCTCTACTCTGTCGCTTTACTTGCTATATGTTACTGTCTCTTCTCTGTTTGTTTATCTTTTCCTATTTTTATTTTCTACTCAGTCTAAACATTAAATCGAAACAAAGCTTTGTAAAAAGAACTATCGTTAATATAAGATATTTGATTCGAAGTGTTATAAATGATCATTGCAGCCTACTTATATTTAAAATACATCCGATACGTATTAAACATGATGAATCATTTCTATTAATTCTCTCGGTCGCATTTTGATATTTAGTTTCAGACTTTTCGATTAATATTTCATATTTGAAAAGCATGAGATTTCAGATCATCACCTTTCTAGAAGAGAATTTTCTGTCTTGTCAAATAAAAGTAGCCTTATCGCGGTCATTTCATTAATTTTCTATCAAAAATCAATAAACGAAAGTATAAGTATATCTTCAATAGGGCAAATTTAATTTTTACTTGCTAATCTGACAATTTGACATTTATTTACAAAATCGGGTATTTGAAAGGCATCATTATTTATTAAAAAAAAAGAAAAAAAAGAATATCTCTTCGTTGAACTTTGGTCATTTTTAACTTGATAGAGTTTTTTTAAAATAATCTTTGAATTTTACACCTACAGTCGTAAATCGTAAAAGTGTCAAAAAATTTGGCGGACTATATGTGGTTGTCACTAACTCGCAAAATGTTTCTGTTTCTAACCCTAAGCTCTCTATCATGCTGGGAAATCAAGCAAAATGTCTCGATTTTACAACACATAAATAAATAAATATCCAAGTGTCAAAAGCATTGCCGCTACACTACAACAGTCTTATCTTGAGGTAACACGAAAAGCGAAGTGTCGCCAGCCCTTACAGATAGGAAAGTATCTTTAAGCACATTGGCGAATATCGACTGGCAGATTGTTCATTTCACAGGACGTCAATCACTTCACAGTTACAGCCTGTGAAAGAAGCAACACATGAAAATCCCGTGCGTCAAACCCATTTGGTGCGCAACAACACTGGGCCGTACCATTGCAGTGAACGAGCGTCAAAGTTGACACCCCTTTGTACAATGAAATCTTCCGCAGTGCAGAGCGAGGTGTAGTACTATAGTACGTTCAGTGTGTGGACTGATCAGCATGTGAACGCATGGACGTAACAGACATCTCGGGATTGCTTCTTCCTTAAAGGCACTGCCTTGATCGGTGATTACCTGGTTGATTTTAAGCGAGTGATACTGCTTGATTAGAGCGATTGTTCGTGTGTGCAGTCGCAGGGCCCTCGAGGTATAAAACTGAACGGACTGCCTTTCTATCGTTCTCAGTCGCTTGGGCGCCGACAGTTAAAGGGGCCAGATATGCGCTCGCTTAAACTGGAAGAGGATTTACCGTGGACCTAAACCTTTGTGGATTATTGCATATTCTGTCATATTGCTTGTCAAGATAACTACCTCACTTAGTGAATTGTGAAGTGGAGAATTTTCGTCAAAATGAGCCGGTTTGGGCGAGGTGTGGATGTACCTTTACTCAACGTGTTATACCTGTGTTTAATTCTCCCAGTGTTCATTACAATTGGGGAGGCACGTTCATGCCCCCGTGAATGCTCGTGTAGAAACAAATACGTCGACTGCAGTTTTAGAGGGCTTTATTCCGTTCCCAAGGATATTGCCAAAGATGTTGAGAAAATGTAAGTAATTTTAACTTTTGAAAAACTAAGTTTGTTAACTGGGTTATTAAAAACGGCCCATTAAAAACCACCCTTCATGAATAACTCATCAATTCTTTGGTAAAATATTCACATCCTATATAACTTTCATTTATTATTTCATACATTCACATTTTGAACTTAAAATAGTTGTGCTACTTTTGTTCATTTCTCAGGTGCATAAGTTATCTATTTATCATTGCAAAAATATATTCAATTAAATGTAAATGAAGCCATATTCTCACAAGTTTGTCATAAGGTAGATGCAATTTAGGGATAGACCTGATGTCAAAAGCGGAATGTCAGCCATCCGCATTAAGTTGTCAAATTTCAAATACACCTATGCATATATGTGGAACACTCTGAGTGTACAGACACGAGCTGACGAGAAGTTGACACCCCGTCAGTCACAGGTGACTGACTAGCCCAATATGAATGAAAGTTAAAATATAACGTGTATCAATAACAAAATATTAAATTTTTCAATTACGGAAAATGTGAAAATGTGCTGAACTTATATCACTGAACAGTGAACTAGTCGTGTGTGCGATTGATGCATGCTTACAGAACAATTTTTCAATGTGAGCTGGCATTTACTTGGTTTCAAATTATTCAATTATATTTAATTCAATTTCATGCATTTTTAAAATAAGAATGACTTTATTCAAAATATGCTTGAGCTGATTTCAGAGTTACCTCTTCAAACATTACAGATCATGCTTATATTGCATATTATGTTAAGATACTTTCGTTCAGAAGCAGAATTGATATTCCTGTTGTAAGGTTGTGGTTAGATGATTATAGACATGAGTCACATTTCTCAAACTGACCGAGTAATAGGTAGAACTGATAAAGAAGATATCTAAGTAATATAATAATTCGATCTTTTGACTAACTATTTGTTTTACAAAGGTTTATGTTGTACCCCTTTGTACGTATTTTAATCAAATCTTATACATCAATGGTAACATGTTGGCAGTTGCCTTTAAACATGATTTCCCCCCTAGTTGATTCTTTTTTTCAAAGCTTGGATGAACGTTTAAGACACAAAGTAATGACTGAGCATGGAATAGCATTTTCGTATAATCTGTACGAAGAAATGAGTTGAAGTCAAAGTTTGATACTTCTGGAAACTATGTAATTGTATGAACTTACAGACAAACTTGACCTTACAAATCATTGCATGAATTACTATAAAAGTGAAGACTTTGAATTAATCGCAATTGTATTATCTCATACACGAAGCTTAAAGCTGAGGTTATTTCATAAAGGCGACGATGATACGTTGATACGTAAGCGAGACAAGTTTTCACAAATTTAAAATGTTCTCTCATACGAAGTTTATTACAAAGACATATTGTCAAAATAACTTGTATAAAATTGTATGGGTTGAACTGAAATTATATTAAGTTAGAATAACATATTCATTTATGAGATTACGTAAGCCGTTTTTGAAGGCTTTGGGTGGTTTCTAAACGTAATCAAATTTTGTCATTGTCTCAAGTCTAAAATGGGGAAAAGCTTTTTGAGGTGTTTGTTAGTTATAAAAAAATCCACGAAGGTATATGAAGTTTTCCCACAACAGAAAATATAGCAGTTTACAAAATTGTATGTCTTGAATTGAGGATATAAACTGGACGAAGTTCATGACGTATGAATACATGAATGGAATAAGCCGAGTTCACCGTTGAATGTCTACGATTAGAAATTGATGGTTGCAAATGTTCTCGTTTAATCGGTTAAATAAAAAACTTGCGATAAAACTTATAGATTTCATTCATGCATCATATTACAATCGTTATTTAAAGTCAGACAATTAAAGAATTACGTTTTAGGGTAATATCGTTTTTGAACTTGAACTTGAAGAATGGTATATGAAACCAATAAGATCATTTGAATGCCAGATGAAACCAATAATATAATTTGAATGGTATTTCATATAATAACGGTGGTCTTTATCAGCCCTCCCTTTCGCGGTGAGAATATGTAAAATTTACATTCTACAAGGAAATCATGAATTGAGCGTATGGTATTCAGTACTTTGAAAACATTGCAGAGGAAACGACTAAAGAAAACACAAGCTCAAAGGAGCATCAATATTTAAAATGTATTGGTTTTTAAGCGTCGGTGACTGAACCACATCGCATGGACATGATTATATTCGTGCTTGGATACGTTATTTGTTATGGTATACTTTAAGAATAACGAGCCTTTGTTTTTAATCCTTGTTAATGTTTTATATTTACATAAACAATAACGTATATTTGGTGGAACATCGAATGTGAAAATATCATGAAATGATAGCTCGACTTAAAATTCAATTATTCACACCGTACTAAAAGAAGGGAAGCTTCAAACGAGATGAATAATAACAAAATACTACTGCGAAAGAAATTACAATATGAATGCAAACGTGCAAACGCATTTCGTGCATGCAAATTGTTTAGCTAGAAATACAAGTAAAAGTAAGAAAGGTGATGGTATTTTTGCAACTACAAGTTCAAATTGCTCTCAACTAAGAAATGAGTAACTAAGAAATGGAGGAGAAAATGGAAAATGGAGCGCAGTTATGCACTTGAACTACCGAAGTAATGCAGTCGCTTTACTACTGCCTGTAACGTTATCACGTTTTTGCTCCGTACGTAAGGCGTCGCTTTTTCTGTTCCATTTACATGCTTTATAACTGGCAAGCAGAGGCACTAAAACGAGGGAAGTCGGAACGATGCGTTTTAAAGGAAAGTCATTAAAAGACGATATTCTTTTAACCGGTTAATGATTTATGCAAAGCTGAATGAATTTTAGATAAACCATGATAATACTAAACATGCTACACGTCTCCGGCGTTATCTCTTAGCCGACGGTTTACCCGCCTCTTTAAAGAATGAATGAACATTGAGATAAACAAAAGATATAGACAAAAACTTCTATAACAGCTGAGAACGGGTCATAACAGGAGGGTTTCAACACCTGTCATGTTGAGGATCTTCCTCACATGCAGTATGATTGTCAGTTCATGAGGACAGGCCAGTTGCTTATTTCATAACACTGATGTCTATTTCACAACAACAGTGGTCTCAAATGTGTTTCGTGCAGCACGTGTTTCTAGTGTAATGTCAGTTCATACCAGCATGACGATGTCCATTTCTCAACGTGAATTGTGGGAATTGTACGTCCGTGTAGCTCGTATATTTTTCATCGTAATTGTCAGTTGATGTTAGCAAGCTAATGTATATTTCACATCCATTTCACAACGAGCATCTAAATTCATCTAGATACTGTTGCGCGTGCAGCTTTATGGTCAATGTCAGTTTTATGTCAGCACGGCGATTTTGATTTCTTATCCTCTCTATCCAGTTCAGTTTTTTTTCAGAATGTTTTGATCGTCATTTAGGTCGTGACAAGAGACCTACATATCTATTTCACAACGGCGATGTCTATTTCAAACGTCGAATCGTCTGAAATGGAATTTGACATCAATTCAGCGCGTGCTTTGCGCTTCACTTAGTTGTCTGTTTCAGTCTATCGTCATAACGTTACTTAGTAATCGGGCCGATTGTGTACAAG
Source organism: Phorcus lineatus (assembly GCA_921293015.1). NCBI lineage: Eukaryota > Metazoa > Mollusca > Gastropoda > Trochida > Trochidae > Phorcus > Phorcus lineatus. The sequence goes on along the minus strand of OV121088.1, from coordinate 22,774,866 downwards.
GACTGGGCTCCATTTTCGTTTGTCTATTTGGTGTCTATTTCAGTCTACGGTTACTAGCCCATTTCATCGTTGTAGATTATGATAGATGGCCCGTTGTCAATTTCAATCACATTGATATGACGGGTATACCTGGCTGGAAGTAATAACAGTATTTGGCGAATTCACTGAAGGGCCATTTCGATCATATATGTTATCTTATTAAATATTTCACATTCTTATCGACTAAAGATATCGCTGACCCTGTATTCTTGTATGAATGACATTATACCCAGCTTGTAATTCATGTTTTATATAATGTGACTTTATATTCATTCCCCCTTTCAATCTGAAATGATTGCCTTGTCGTCTAGACTTATCATCGACATTTATTATCGTTTGCAAAAGAATCTGTATTAACTTATAAAGTTACTGTAATCTAAAGTGATTTCAGATGAAATTTGTTCATACCCCTGTTTGTATTACTTTGCTTTTTTACATTATAGAAAGTAATATACGTTTTAGATATAGCAATGCATATCTTTGATCAAATATTCTCTTCCAACGATTTAAAATATCTTTACAAATATTGTTAAAAGTAATTCTCAAACTTAAAGTTATTTGTTAAAGTAGTTTCACTTTTCAGCACTTTAAAGTACTTCTTGGTTATTTGTAATTTGATTGTTCATGTTCTAAAACAATCATTAGTTATTGACATCACTACGTGTAAAACGTTTAGAACCATGAAATTATCACTTCATTTGTCCAAAGTACTCTTTGCATCCGAAATTAAAATGCATTGTCATAATCCCGTGATATGGTATGACAGAGATATTTTCAGGATATGAAATCATGGTGTCATTTCTATGGGAAGCGTGAAAGTGTTTGTTATATTCAGCAGCTTATTCAAGGGAATGACTTTGCTACTTAGTTCAATAGAGAATAAGTTTGATTGGTACGCCGGTATGACTGGCCAAAGGGTTTCATCGTAGAACTTTCCTCATTCATGTACAAACTACGACCCGATGCTATCGCAATACAGTCACAATAGTGTAAGTTTTTCTACATGCTACGTAAACAACTATCTTCTATGGAAAGCAATATCAACAAAACAGCATCGTACATCAATATTAACGTGTAATGCCATAATCTGTACAACCATAGACAACGAGAGTGAGATGTTGCAATCTTAACTCAACACAATGTCACATATCAACTACTGTCATTTACCAACATAATGAAATGTGAACTCTACAATAAGCTCTTGGGGACAATATCAACATAATACTATGTATCCGCTATATTGTTATACTTGTAAATTTGAACCTCATATTCGTTCCTTGACATTAAGACATTGTGCCTACAAATGCTTTGAAATGAAGTAAAAAAATTATTTTCTAACTTTAATATCAAATCAAGAGAAGCTTTTCTACATTATTTTTAACAAGTCTAGTCAACTGCAATGAAGAAATCTCAAGGATAATGTTCTTAATTTGGTCATCCCATAAAATCATTTGAAGATTTAATTTAAGTCAATTGGCGTCTAAAAGAACGTTTCCTGTTAAAGACAACAAGTTGAGTGTTTTCTTTTTTAAAATTAGCTGAAGTGTAGAAGCACTTCTAATGTGTGCTTCACGATTATGTGTCAGTTGCTCTGTTAAATACTTACAACAAGGACGTAGACATTGAAATCAAGACGTGAATCGAGTGTGAAGTTATCTCAATTTCAAGCATACTTTTAACATTTCGCTAGCACCACGAACTTAAATCCTGTCTATACGGTCATAACCTTTATGAACAGATATGAATATGACCGAAATATTCAAACTCACGATCTGTATTCATACACACGCGTTATGAAATTGAACCATACTGTCTATAAGCCCAATAGGGCTTAAATGAATTAAATATTGATACAAACAAGGAAATTAGAGTTAACTTTTGAAAAATATATTGCCATGTTTAGTGACTGAATTTTAAAAAACACCTTTTAGTATACATGGAAGGCTTGGCTTTTTGAAGGACATGTTTTGGTCTAAGAAATTAAATATTTTTAAAGCTCATCTTGTAAAGCATGAATTATACATAGAAAGAAGCGATATAGGTAGTGACCAATTTTTTCCAAGCTTATAGTATTCCTAAGTACATACATTTGAAATCGGTTAGGCAACGATACTTTCTGAGAGGCATCCGGTTGAGATCTTGAAAGAAGTATTCGAAACTGTATATAAACAAGGAAATATTAGCGTCACTTTAAAAACTTGACATGGGCAATCTCTGCCTATCATCTGTCCCCGATTCCCCCATGTCAAAATCTCAGAAAGACCATATGGCGTCTGATTGTAATGTCATTTTCTTGTCTAATTGTTAACAGCTGACGTCAAACTATGAATAATTGAAAACCATTTTAATCGGAACATCAATTACTTTTTCTTTTTTTGGAATTTCTATTTCCGAAATTCCAAGGAACGAAAAGCAGAGGTCTTAGCATTGGAAACCATTTGTATCGACTTTTTAATCTTAATTTACAAGTGGCGCTCTGTATATGAATAATTAATCCGTCTTGGTCTAATCCGGCGAAAATTAATTACTCTGCACTGCGTGCAACGCTAAAATAACACTGACATGTTTTTCAATGAAGCCCAATACAGCGACGATAGTTTGCGCTAACAAGCGTGATGTAACGCAGCACCTAATGGGTTAAGGTGAATAACTCAACATTGCATGCCCTAATTACATGCTCAGATTAACTTGGGTTCACTGAAGTTGTTTTAAATCATTGATAGTGTGGTACTAGCAATTTCCCGTGATAAAAACGATGCACACGACTTGTTGCAAGCACATGTTGGGATGATGTCGGCGCAGTCATGAGTTTGTACTTAACCACCCTCACAAAATCCGGAATCAAAATATTCCGGCCGTGGATTTGATACGCCAATAAGAGAGGCATATAAAAAAAAGACATATCACACTGTAAGCAGTTAAACGATAGGTAGTGATTTTGTTGGAAGAAGTGTTATTAACACCTTAAAGACTTTGTTTTCCACTTGAGAGGGTTTTCTTATGTAGAGTTTATACTGAAACATCAGAATTGTTCCCATATAAGAAACGCATATAATTGAATACAGATCATGCATTAAACTACCATACGAGAGAGGTTGATAACATGAAAGAAAATCATAGGCGTTACAATGAAACTTTTATTGAACGACTTAAATATGGAAGGGGATGTGTGCCAAAAATGAAATCATGTAAACTCGTAATTCGCAAGTTGTAACATGTTGTTCTCAGCCATGCAATTCTCGAAAAGTCCAAGTATGCAAACCTAACATTTCAATCCTGTAAAACTCAACTTTCTGTTCTCAACTTTACAAAGTTCAAATGTAATTCTAGAAATGTCAAAGTCGAAACTCATTTTTGTATTTCAAATACGAGGGATATACACATTTAGCAATGCTACAAATTACGTTTTACAATTGATGAATGAAAAATGAAGTGTTGTAAAATCAGCCTTTGGAAACAGACTTTTGCATCTGGAGTTTTACATGAGTTGCATGGTTATGATTGCAATGTTCCGAAATACATCTGTACACGATTTCGCATTGACCATATTTGGAAGTTTAACGAAGACTGCCGATGGTTTCCGAAGATGATCGGTATTTGACAACAACGAGACCTCCCTGATCCAAGCTCCATGCAACGCTATGCAAGCTTTCCGTATAGTATTGAGCTGAGTCCGCCACAATGCGCGGAGCTTGGGCATGCGACCTTCACCTTTTGTCAAAGTTCTTAGTCAATTATTGATCTAGATAATTTTTTTCTACTGTTTTCGTAAGGGTTACACGAGGTTTATCTCACGAAAGAATATTATGAACTTTAATTCTGGGTTAGACTTTACTGGACACTAAATCTCTGCACAACTTACTGCATCGAGATGATTCATTTAAAAAAAATTTAAATATTAAGTACGTAGGATTTAAAAAACTCACCAAATTACGAGACTGGATTTAGAATAATGAAACAACGGCATACTTGTCTCGCAAAGACTATTGCGGTAGAAAAAAAAAATATATTGTACACCCACGTTACGCTTAAAACACGGGCATGTAATTCTTTCAAATTAATAGTTAGAAAAATAACTACGCAACGTAAAGTAAGGGGAAAGTTCCAAAATCATTGACAAGAATATTTTTTTCTTTTGTTAGTCTTTCATTCGGTCGTTTAACCAATAAATATTATTCCGTTTAAAGAAACATTTATTTAATACCGTTTAAAGTCCTGTTTTAAAGCTATGAACGTTCTAAACCAGACGTTTTTTAAACAGTTAGAACAAATTTGATTGAAGAACATGTCAAAATCACATGACTGGCATATCATGTGACATGTTATTTTTAACTCTCCGCCCGATCAACAGTTATTATAGGGTCGTCTTTCGTCTAACAATTAGACTCTGAAATGAAAATGTATCAGTTAATGAAAATTAAAAAAAAAAATTAAATGAAATGAAAAGGAGACTGAAATTTCTTCATTTTAAATTTCAAATTAAGCTCTTGAGTCTTTTCATAGACTTGCTTAGGCTTCTTACTTATTTCAGGGTCTGGCCTACAGACTAGGTCGTCTTATAAGCGAACGGTCTATAAATTTTTGCCCGGTCTGGCAGGCCGCCAGAGAACATCGGGTTATTGTTCGATACATAGTCTATTTTGCCCATTTTAAAGTCGAAAAGCTCTTGCAAATTCAGATATCATCAACAATTTAAATCAAAATACCTTTGTTATCATCAAAATGTAAAAATTCTAACAATTATTTGAAATATTAGATTATACATTTCCATACGTATAACTTAGGGGTGAGCTAGCAAACCCCTAATTTCAGCAATTAATTGCAAATGATATTCGTTCTATTACAATTTCTTGCTATTTGCCTTAGGGGTCCGAAAACACCGTACGCGAGTTACTAAGAACTTTCACAAAAGTTGAAGGTCGCATGCCCAAGCTCCGCGCATTGCGGTGGACTCAACTCAACGCTATACGGAAAGCTTGCATAGCGTTGCATGGAGCTTGGATCAGGGAGGTCTCGTTGTTGTCAAATACCGATCATCTTCGGAAATCATCGGCAGTCTTCGTTAAACTTCCAAATATGGTCAATGCGAAATCGTGTACAGATGTATTTCGGAACATTGCAATCATAACCATGCAAATCATGTAAAACTCCAGATGCAAAAGTCTGTTTCCAAAGGCTGATTTTACAACACTTCATTTTTCATTCATCAATTGTAAAACGTAATTTGTAGCATTGCTAAATGTGTATACCCCTCGTATTTGAAATACAAAAATGAGTTTCGACTTTGACATTTCTAGAATTACATTTGAACTTTGTAAAGTTGAGAACAGAAAGTTGAGTTTTACAGGATTGAAATGTTAGGTTTGCATACTTGGACTTGTCTTTTCGAGAATTGCATGGTTGAGAACGACATGTTACAACTTGCGAATTACGAGTTTACAGGATTTCATTTTTGGCACACATCCCCTTCCATACTTAAATACTTTTATTTTATTGAAGGGTGTGATTTACCCAAAGCTGATTTTTTCTTCGAGTTGCAACCTTTATTCCTTTCAGATTACATATCGCGCTTGTGAGACATATGAAGAAGACTTTTTCTCAAAATGTATATAAGCAACGGAATTGATACAAAGTAAACACCAACCCTGCCAAACACTACGTGAGCGAGAAAGAAAGATAATTGTTTTCAACGTTTTGTTACAAGATAGCCGACATTGCTATCATGTCAGTTCTGTGATAACGTTAGAGTTGTGCATTTCAAAAAGAACACATTCTGCCGTCGACAGCAAGTTCTTCAAGTCAGTGTACATTTCATATTCAACACATCCTATCTACAGAAACAAGTTTATAAAGCAATTGTCATTTCATATCCAACACATTCTATCTACAGAAACAAGTTCATAAAGCAATTGTCATTTCATATCCAACACATTCTATCTACAGAAACAAATTCATAAAGCAATTGTCATTTTATAATCATCTTATTCTGTGTACAGCATCAAGTTCATAAAGCAATTGTACATTTCATAATCATCTCATTCTGTCTATAGCAGCAAGTTCTTAAAGCAATTGTACTTTCATTATTAATACAATCTGACTAGAAAAGTAAATTCTCAAAAGGGTGGCCATCTATATTCAATAAACCTTTTTTGGCATATTGTAAACATTCTGAAAAAAAAGTGGAACAATATACTCAAATGATTCGTCTCTTAGACAGTAAGGTTCATCCTAACTAACATGGTCGAGTTTTAATTCCCTTCATAACATACACAATAATAAAATTTAGCTGTCATTTACCAATTGCTACTTCTCGTGGATAAATTTCAATGTTATAAGTCTTCATCAAAGGAACAGAATATGTAATATCCATAGTCTCCAAATTGCACTTTTTATTACCTTAAAACATTAAACTGTAAGTAATTATAGAGAAAAAGAATTATTATATCTTTGAAAGTGTATCACTGCATTTCGGAACGTTATCGGTACCTATTCATAACGTCAAAAATTCACATTCTATTACCTCTGTTACAGTACCTTAACCTAGGACACACCTTAAATTAAAAAAGTCCTAATGTATATGTTTAGATTATTACAGAAGTAACGGATAATATAAAACACTTGTTCCCATGCTTGGGCCTTCTGTATCGACCTTAACTTGTTAAGACATAATCTACAAAATGTTCTTCAGTTACGCCATGTAAATATGATGTGGAATGCTGAGAACACGGCCTTGTACAGATGATGTTCTTGTTTCATATTTCATCATACCTCATTTTCGCTACAGCTTTTGACACTTTTGAATTTATAACATCCTTCATACTATTTCATACCACTGCATCATTCCATAACACGTCTTGTAGCGTACGTTTAATTGTGTCACGTCCTCGCCATCCGTGATAACAAACTTATTAATGTTTATTAACGAGATAATCAAGGAAGTAACGATTTAGATATAACACTAATATGTATAATGCCGGTGCATCCATGGCTGTGAGACATTGATCCTACCCCCTACGGAGGGTTGTAAGTTTATTGTAAGGACGTCTATTTATAAGCAGAACAACAAGATACTGCTCTAGCTTCCTTGCTGTACATCCTATCAGCATTAAATATAGCACTCCTCGTAAAGTCCTTTCTGACTTGATATCTGTTTTATTACATGATCGATATATTCCTGCAGGGTTGAGACAGGGATGTTTCTCGGTCATAGTGTATTTGTAAATATCAAACGAAATAAGTTCCCACGATCTTGCGTGAATTCAATTATTTCGTGACTGCATTCGTGTTTATTTGGATTTGAAATGTAATTTTCTAATGCAATGAATATGTAATGAACGTTTGGAAATATTGAACTTTCTTATGATATTAAGTTTAATTTAGATTTTACGTTTTGAAATGGAAATTATAAAATCTTATCGTATCGTTTCAGCCAAAATTCATCTCTTTTTCGCCGCCCTTGAAGATTAGAAAAGCAATAGTAATAAAGGGAAAACAATTAAGACAAAAAACTAAAAGGCTTATAGGCACATTTGCATGGATTCGTGAGAGTTTTCTTTCATAACTTTTCCTTAATTGCATGTAATCAATATTAAGTGAATCAAGGCGGTTTTGGCGTGATGTGTATCATCTATATCATTGCATGTTAGACTATTTGTAAATTTTGATAACAATTCACGCGTTCTTATTTGCATAATTATCAAATCGTTCAACCAGCGTACAGACATTTACAAACACTTAGACTAGAATTTAGTCTTAGAGATATTCTTTACAATACTTTTTCCGATTTATTTCTTGGCCTTGTAGTTTCTAGATCTAGTTTAGTCTAGATCTGCTGATTGTGACTATACACAGTCATAGATTAGGACTAACAAGCACTTTGTTTTTCTCGTTACACTGGCAACAAATACTTCTCTCCAAGTTATTTCAAAACACAATTTCGGTATTTAACGCATTTACGCTAAAAAGCGTAGAGTAAGCCTTAGGGATTTTCCTATAGCATCAACATGAATGAACAGCGGATAATTACAAAGGCTTAAACTTTTATAGATTTCACTCTTGACACCGTTTCCGTGTGTAAAGAGCCTCTTCCTCTTCTTCCATTACGTCGCGTGCAGCGTGTGTAGTTTCACCGAGCTCCTTATGAATAGCTCACATTGTTTCTCAGTAAATTAAAGAAAGGAATGAAACAAGTAAGACAAGGAAGTCAATACAGCAATTTAAAGTCATTTAAAGGGTTTTCCCTGTCTCATTTATGTTTTTATTTTGTTGACATCGTTGTACTTTCTTTAATTTCTTTGGAAATAAGACAGGAAATTGGCAAATGTATAGTAGACAGATATGGCTGTTGTATTCGGTATATGTTCAACCTCGTGATGATTAATGTAACGTTTCGTTTTGAAGCTGGTCCAACGATTCGGTGGTTTTATTAATAATAAGGCGGGAAAAGAATTTGTCAAAATATAAAATATGTACATATGTCTTACTTCTGGGAAGATAAATTGTTGAAAGTGGTAGATAACATAATTTATTATCAGTGATCATTTTCGTATTATGGGGAAAGTAAGTTTCTCACCTTTCAACCCGTTACAGTTTGCTATTTCTAGGTACGACATTAAGTTTTTCTTATGCCATACAAGAGCAGTCTGTTCGAATCAATTTACAAGATGAAGGACATAGCACTGTCACATTTACTTCAAATTGAATACAACTAGTCGAAGCAATTAGTTGAACAAGACTTCCGGTCTCGCGAGAACAGTCTATCAGTCTCAACATATTTCTTAACTCTCGGCGAGACTTGTGGATAAGAATTTAAACCCCTTCACCTTGTAATCCAAATTGGCGGCGACGGTACAAACGAATTAACTTTTAATAGGAGACTAAATATATAGAGATAACAGCGGGGATCTACACTGTTCGATAAGGTCCTGCAAATTTACGGATAACACACATCAGCATCTGCCTTGATAAGACCTCAAGATCTACTCTTTCTGAAGATGATCGCTGGCCCGGATGTAGAAGCGCGAAGCTTGACAATGGCGTTATATCCCAATCGTGCAACCGATCAGCATCTCTGAGATAATTCTCGGTCATTGTTAAACAAGAGATAAAAGCTGACATGTCCTGTGAATGTACTGAACTGGTCCTGTGATCTCTCGCCGCGTCCCCCTTTGCGCTATCTCCCAGCTATCGCCTAACTCCAATTACGTTCACTTTTCATTAATGCTCAAACTCTTAAGGCGCGAACATTATCTTGATGGAATCCACTTCAATGTTCCATGCAATACATTAGGCGGGTTTATCGCTTGGAATTGCCTTCTGGTTTTGAGGTGACAACGCAATCGAAAGATAGGAATGCTTCGGTGAAAAGCTCCCATGCGTATAGCAAGAACATCCTTGTCACTGCCGATTGTTGATTTGAATTTACCAAACTGGCATCCATGCCATGCGTTAGTCCTTTTAGATGACTGTAGGTCCGTTAATTTTGCAGCAGCTTTGTAAATCTGTAACTCTTCTATATGTACTTTGAGACAATGTCAATTTCAATATCAAAATATTTCGATAAAAAAATTAAATGTCATAAAAAATTATACGTAAAGAGGACATTTTACATTATTGATTATTACGTGGAAATTAGAGTGCATAATTCATATCGTTATAAAGTGATAAACGAAATAATGCTAAATTGCAAATTTGATTTCTGTAGTCAAAACTGTTCCAGGGATGCATTGGTACATAAAGCTGCGTATATCCAGTGTCATTACCATATACATCAAAGCAGTTGTTATTGATAGAATTGACTGTTCATTTTCACGACCACGTGTGTTGGGCAGTATCAACTTGACCTTTGACCTCGTGACATATGTCCCCAATCGGTGGACATCTGATCCGGACAACGTGTATGTTTTTATATCCTTGACCAGTCCCCATCAAAAGTTATGGTCAAATTAGAGCGACCTTTCCGGCGTCCGGCGACCTTTGCCGCAAAGTCCGGCCGATTAGAATCTCAACGGATCTGGGAATATGACACTGGCCCACAATGAGCGTTGATTTAACATGACTCTATCATTTCAAATCGTTAATTTATCCCTCAATTTAAGAATTTTATAGTCACTTTGGTGGACCTTGTAGTCAACCGACGCCCTTTCGTTAACAACCAGCTCGGATTTCGATGTAAATTTCAAGTCGAATGAAAAGCATCTCTTTTCATCAATGGTAATATCGCTGTCTTTCTCGCCAGATGTAATTGATTTGAAATTAACAAGTGATGGACGTCTCATATTCTCCGTGACCTATCGCTCCAACAATCGCACTCGCTGTGTGATTTATCGCTTATGATTACTCCCCATAATTCTGGGTTTGTTGAGGAGCGAAACTTGGCGGATAAGTGTGATCGTGATTTATGAAAGTCTCCCTCAAACAGAGGCATATGTTTCACCGCACTGTAATGTACATGGCCCTTGAAATATACATTGTAAATAACCTCAGATCAATGCCCGCTAGACTGGGCTTCATTCTGGAAAGAATTAACTTAAGTCCGAGTTTAATTGGTAACACAAGGGTGAGGGCGCCGAGTATGGTCAACTGACCACGTGTGACCATCTGAAGTGTTGGTACTCGACGCATGGTTTTAGTCACGGGTATGAATAAAAGAAAGATTGTAAATGTTTTTATCTAGCAATGTCTGAGTTTTTTTATACGTGGACTTGGCTAAGTACGATTGACCAACGGCTCAGAAATAGCCATATGTGCTTTGATATAACTATTATGAACTTTCTAAATCGTTCTGATCTTATTAGAGAGCCCTGAAGGTTTACTACGATGAGGAATCACATAGAAAGTGTTTTGAATTCATCTAATGATTACCGTCATTTTAACATTTCATTATTTACAATAATAATACTTGATGGAAATGATACTGAAGTGGGGAAGGCGATGAAAAACACCATCTGAGGACGACATATTGTATCCGAGTTCATATGATTAAGACCAGGGATGTTTATGGATTCGAACACGTAATACAGTCAATGGGATACGTGTGCATATTTTAAACAGTATGGACTACATGCACTGAAAAAGAAAAGAAACGCGAATCGTGAATGTATAGGGGAAATTATGTATTTAATTAAATTGACTATTTTCTGCCCTTTCTTCTGATAACTATAATTTGAAACAATTAAATCAAATTTCAATAGAATAAGAGAGGCCATCCACTGCAGCAACCATCTCCAATAGTAATTAAAAAGTTGAAGATTTTGCGGGTCTTTTGGTGTTCACTATATATTCCAATGATTAAACTGATCAAACAACCTGATGTAATGAATTAGTGTCAAGGGAGGAATGAATCGTTAATGTTGAATGCAATTAGTCACTGGTGTTACAACAATCCTGTTCAAATGGGTAATATGTTTGAAGTATGCTTAACTTGAACAAAATGCACAACATTTATCTTCTTAGGTTTATTAACCAAAACCAATGATATCTTCATACTTCCTTTAGAGAATGTGTCAGATTAGACTAGTGACAGTATAAAGAAAATTCAGCTTTCGGAATGCTGATACTCATAGAAGTTCACATACATTCCTCAACTCACCGAAACTAAGAAATCTATAAATACAAAACCCTAGTGATCTGATACCCAAAACATTGAGATTAATGACTCGAACCGTATCGGTAAGTTGTTTATTATCACCTGAAGTCGATTTTATGTCTCTTTCATTGATTTGCATTTTGATTTAGTTATGTGAGATATAACGTCGTTGTAATCAATTGTAACTCTTGTTTGTGTTGCAGGGATTTACAAGGAAACAATCTGACTGTCATAAGAAGATCTGACTTTAATGGAATGAAAAAACTCAGGATACTGTGAGTATTCAAATAGATAGATACAAAGAATACTCAACAACGTCCAGTTAAATAAAAAAATATTAAACGACCGAGTGGTTTGGTATTTAACGAGAGAAAGCGAGTTAGATACTGACACCGCTCTCTAGTTTCATAAAGAAATGTTATTAAACGGGATTGAGTTAAGTATTTTATTTATTACACGCTGAATCACACCAAGGAAAAAGCATGGATTCTCCCAGATTACCATTGCTGCCGCACCGCTTACATTGTGACGTCATGATTGTGACGTCAGTCGGCGCGCGATGTAATGACACAATGTGTTATAATATTGTAGATTAATTAAGCGGCGGTATCTTCAAAAGTCGAGTATTTTTTTTTTTTAAAACATTACCATTGTGTTACCACAGTGACCAAAATGTCTTTTAATAATCGGTAAAGAGGAGATATTGTTTGGTTCAGACTGATATGACGATAAAGCACCAGAACCGTAGGTTTTTTAGCAATTCGATTCAAGCTTGGTTTCTTCAATTCTGTTAAGATCTGAAGACTTTATATCCCAAACATGATACAATCGGACAAAAAACTAAGTAAATTACAGCAATACTTGCTACTTTTGGGATGCTTTTCTGAACAGCCACGTTCATGTCATACCCATTTAAAGCTTCATGTGACATACTTTTAAAATGATATTGTTAGAAATCTAAAGCATAATTTTGTCTTAAGACATATTTCAACTATGATTTTATTTGTGATGCAAAGCATTATTTGTAAGAAAAAATCATCATTTCAATCTAAATCCATTTATCACCATAATCATTATATGAAAATATTATGATTGCAAATGGTCATTCACCCCAAATAAATATACGAGACCAGCTACAATCCCGTGCATTCATGACCTTCGAGAAAGCAATACAGCTATGAATTATTGGCATTTCAACCATAAGCCCTATATGAATGCAACAATTCATAAAATCATAAAAAGTTTACACAACTGTTAAATTCCAACCGTATACTCCCAAGGGTGTTGATGATGAATAAGAGTGCACTGTTAAATGGTGCCCAGGGTGATAAAGTGTCTCTGTGTGTTTGACGCCCGCGCTATATAAATGTGTATGTTATGATTATACGTACCCCCGCTGTGATATTGATTCGAGTAACACCGTGTCAATAGCCGCACATAAACACATGCTGGTGCCTGATCCCCTAGTGCCGATTTCACTGCTTAATGAAATCTATTGCGGTTGGCATTAACGTTTATGACAGTGACTGTGCTACGTAACAAGTGCAATGAGGTTTGCGTATAACCTTTTACAAGGGCGTCTCCAGTCTAGGAGGCTATCTGGAGACCGTAGCTCCTTGGTTGATTGGCTCAAATAAAGGCTCTTTTACAATGGAAATGATTTAAAGCCCAAGTGAAATGTGTTTCATTAAACACATTCTTGATATTGAGATCTAGTTAATTTTGTTTTTATTCTATTTTTGACATGCAAGGTATAGTAATAGACATTTTAAAGACACAGGAACGGAGCTTTTTGTAAAGATTTTTTAATGGAAAATTCCAAATTGAACTGCTAAAACTTCAGCTTATATGGGTCAACCAAAAATGATGAAGGCGATTTTTATGCAAGAAGACGATGAAATATACATGAAATACCTATCCCTTGCCTATTGATTTGTGTCTCGACTCCATATCTTTGTAACAGTTGTTTACTCCGATTTCTGAAGGCATCAAATGAGTTTGAGATTTTCCAAGATACGTCACGATTTCCGGTCTTGAATCTTTAAAGATAATTTAATTTGCGTAATGTAATTAAATGAGAATTTTTCGCCTCTTTCTGAAACGGTGCCAGACACTGATTGTTACCTATGGTTGTTGTGTAGAGGTGATGTATATTTCATTGAAGCTACACGCTTATTGTAACATACAACAGGCCTGCCAAGGCTCGTGTGTGTCAGTTTACGTGTAGTTTACAGCATCTGTGCCACTGAAATAAACACGTTAGGTTGTAATTTCATGCGTTTACATGTTGTGTTTGAAAATAAGAGATTTAACTTTTATCTAAGGTCGTATTATAAGAAAAGTTTTATAACAAGAGTTTTACCTTAATTACATTAAATTTCAATGATATATTAGATAAAGAGACAATAAAGTGAAAAACTATTAAGAATAATAAAAAATGTCGTATGGGCGAATAGAAAAGCTCTTATGTAACAATTTATTTGAACAGATGAAACGTCTAAAGTATATAAAAGCAATGTTTGATAAGACCTTTGAAGGATACTGTCAGATTAACTATATATTGAAAGTCGGATCCAGTAGATATGGTGTGAATAGTACTGCATCGGTATTAAAAACAAGCATAAGCTTATTGAATGACATCACATGTAGCAGAATGTTTGTTTATAGGGTGGAATATGTTAAGGAGTGCAGCAAACCTCCTAAAATAAAATATGCCATTGTATTTTATTTGTTTAATCAAATAACATTTTGTTTCATCTTTCAGACAACTTCTGGACAATCAGTTACGGATAATTGAAAAAGGAGCGTTCGATGACCTTACAAGCATGGAACGACTGTAAGTAAATTAACCAATATAAAATATAAGTTATGGACAGAAAACCTCTAAACGAGTTCTTTTGTTTACCACCTCAATGTCCAGTGTCATAAAAAAAGTTATAGTTCGAAATCCAGATTGACGAACGTTTTGAGCTAAAATCTAACTGATGTTACACCATTTAAACATTTCACCAAGGTCACCAAATCCAAGGTCTGTCAGTCTCTTATGTTTTACAATAAAACACTCTGGGACGCCATTGTAAATCGTTCAACGTTCTTGTAAATCTCAAGTAATAGGTTATCGAAACTTAAAGGCGCACTCCATGGCCAGAGCATACTGATATTATCCGTCATCAAGGTGTGAGTCAGGGCTCGTGCTGCTGGCCGTGTCGTAAATCAACCATATTTACTACGAATCATACAACATCGTACAATATATCGTAGACTATTCTTCATTCATTGGAATCATAAAAGGGCATATAATGGATTAGGTTACGTCTGAGTGACATTATGAAAGTTTCTTAAAATATCGTTGATTCATATTTTATGTACGAAATGAGACTCGAACTACGTATCGGACTTGCAGGATATGTTCATATAGGGTTTTAATTAGAAGAGTTTTAAACTAAGACGTTGCTTAAATGTACAGAACCTGAATATCACTCAGTTGAAGAACTGAAATAGGCAAAATATTTGAAAGTTCCTCAGTAATGTCCTCAAAAATGCCTTTGACGATCAGAAAAATGAGTTCATGGGACGGGCCAATTGTGTGAAAGCAAATTTATTCAATTGGAAAACAAATCACCGTGTTACATTGGAAGAAACGCCTCGTGTAAACGCCAAATGTATATAACAGGGTTAGAAGATTGACAGTCTTTAGAAAGACCTATTTTTACAATATCAGCAGATAACGATAGATATCAGAGGTCCAACAAATGGGTCAAGTGATGGAATAACCACAAAGAGCAGTCTAGTTTCCTAAAAGCCTATACATGAACAGTTACGGAAACGACATAGCGGTGTCATATGTTCTTCTGGAATCATGCACTAATGCTTAGAGGCATTGGAAGGGGGTAAATGAAAAGGGATTGGAAGACAGGTTACCAGTATCATTTCCGACGTTTTTATAGGCGAATGACACGTGATTGAAATCTTGCAACTATAAATGTCTAATTGTCAGTGAGCTCTGTAGCTCTGGGCAATGTTACGGCGTCGGAGCAGAAAATCAGGTTGGACACGGGTGTAAGGAACCGTACGTTTTTAATCCATGTTGTCCCAAACACGGAACTGTGGATATATCTAATAGTAAGAATTGCTCAGAGTCTGACCGATTTCCTTGACGAAGTAGGGTATTCTTTGTCCGGGTTCATGTAGCCGGTATAAGGTAACTACTTCCGGTTAGAACAAAACGGTGTTGAAATCATTTCTCTGACTAAACCCATTTACTGTTTTAGCCGTTTTCATGCCTCCTAAGAATAGGCTTAATTGAATCCGTTGAAAGATATATTCCATTCCGCTAACAATCAAAATATATTGACCATGATAGGACATGTATCTAAGATTGTTGAAAGCGTCAATTACAATACCTTATCAGAAACAGCAAGAATTGAAGTTATTATTATGTATAAATTTTCAAAGATCAACCTGGTATCTTAAAACTTTCTAAACACTAACAAAATACCCAAAAGCAAACAATAAAGGCATGTAGACTTTATACCTTCTGCAAACTTAATACAAATGTACGTAGGTCATAAATCCATCACAAGACACCCTAGTCGGTATTGCGGGTGTAAATACCCCTGGAGTCGAGAGTATCAAATGAAAGGGTCAGTCAATCATCCTCCACCCCGGAGGAAACCGGCGCCAATGTCACCGAACCAAGGAGGCCTCAAGTTAGCTGTCAGTGTCCCGCTTGGGGGCGCTCGAGATCTTCCCTCCCCTCCTTATACCACTGACACTCAACTAGCACCATAGTTGGTTTTCGTCAATAGAACTGACCCCCCAGACGTACCATAGTGCGCTTTCTACACGGATCCCATTCAAACCAATTTTAACGTACCCTGACACAAAGAAATGGCAATTTTGTCTTTCGTCTTGGGTGTCGAATTTCCTTTCCCCGTTTGTAATTGTAAGCATCACAAAAGCATGAAGTAAGTTAAAGCCATCACGGTGAACACAACACCTCACAATCACATATCTCGACTATTTAATGTGTGGCTTAAAGGGTTTCGTTCTAGTAATTCAGTTTATGATAACGTCTCAAACCAATGCCGTCATACCATGTCTGTTTTTACGAAAAGTCCACTATAACACGCAACCAGGCAAAGTACAATGACAGGAAGATATTTCATCGTTACCTGTTCAAATATTATACAACTGACTCATTGTCCTCTAATGATGGATGCACATGCCAATAGAAAACATCACTTATTGAAACAACGAAATACCCATTACGAATGGATACCAAATTAATTATCCTGGATGGAAAGTATTGCCTCGGGATATTTCCATGTGGAAATGATGACACTTTACGACATGTAGCGACTTACAATATTTTTCTTCTGGTAATGAATGTTTGATTATATTAGCGTAAGAAAAACCAAGGCATTTTTTGTATTCGTAAATAGATACTGAGTCCTGTAATACCTTAAACAAGTTCATGTCGAGAACATGAGAGAGCATGACATAAATGTGATAGTCGATGATATTCAAGAAGTCTTGAAACTAAAATAGATCCAGATAAAACGCATGAATACAAGGACTTTCGGTGCAAGAAATATGATATCTTAACATATCGTCTTTACACACTTTCTCTAATCCTCAAGACTCCATAATCTTCTTAGAGTCGGTAAAATTGGGTGGTCAGACAAGGAGAAACCAAACAGTGCTGAGACCCCCACTTTTTGCCTCTCTACCACTTCAAGTGGCGATGGCTTCCCCCAATGGGAGCACTGTGTCAGAATCGACCGGGAGACACATCAAGACTTGTGTACATAAAATATGAATTTTGATCGCTCATATCTCCCGATCTTGTTAGCCCTCCAAGCTCCAGTCGGTTAGGTAAACCTACTTCAGCGGTTGCCGTGTTAAACAAAACAAACATATGATTGTAGCTTGCTTCCATATAATGTTTATGAATCTTTGTATCGTCGGGAACCTGCAGACAATACTGAATGAAATTTCTGAATCAATCATTTGATAGAACACTATTGTTGTCTAGTGGTTTATGAACAATAAATAAACGGGTTTGAATATTTATCGCGATAACAAACTCCTTAGTTGATGGACGTTGACGTATGATCCGTACTATCCGTACCTTTTCACCTGCTTGTTATCCTCCTGAATAACTGATGATGTGTTACATGTACAAAAATATGTCCATCATAACTTAGGCGCTGAACTATAGCTGAAGTGGATAATAAAATAGAGAATGTATTGGATAAGGTGCCAGTCCTCCTAACGACACAATGTTTTCTGCTTGGTGTTAAGGATGTCATTACGGTTATTTCTTGTGTTACCATCATAATCGTGTATAATCGGCAATCGTCATTGCCGTATGTATTCCATGAATTCATAACTAAAACTTTTAATCACTAAGTAGAACTGAAAAACATCGAAATCATAATATCTGAACTGAACTTTATTACACGATACATAACTAAAACTTTCAATCACTAAGTAAAACTGAAAAACATCCAAATCATAATATCAACATGACTCCCCTACACCAACATGACCCCCTGTCCCGTTAAAATTCGAAACCAAAGGCGTTTCTTTAAATCGTGGAATTCTTAAATCTTGCCATTGCGCCAATGAAAACAGTGGTGAATCTTAGATCCCGATGCTCCCCAAGTTAATATGGCACGACGCAGAGCAGATATGCCCTTGTTTTTTGTTACAATCGATAAGACACGAATTAGCGGCACGTTCTATAACACATGACCCCTCATTCTGAGAATATGCTTTTGTTTTTAGTCGGGAGATAAACCAAGCTAGACTGGAGCAGTGTCTCATTTTCTCCCGCAGCTTCAGCTTATAAAGGCACATTGTAACAAATGTCGTCTTTGACATACATATCCTTCTAAGAATAAGCTACTTCTGTGAGTGAATGATTGTATCAACCATTATTTACTTAAAAGTAGGGGGAAGTTTCATGTTTCATTTTAAGGAATTATGGGTTATTTTAAAAAGTCGTTTGTTTTATTCTTTCAAAATAAGAGAGAGAGTGTGTGTACATGAACACATGCTAACAGATATCGTCTTTTACATACGAAATCCTTCTTATTTTTCTTTTAATTATAGAGGGTATCAATCATCATTAGGTAACAACGGTGGCGTTGATTTAATTCTTACGAGGTAGTGTTTCAAGTACATTGTAACAAATTTCGTCTTTAAAAAACGCATTTTCTGAGACGTTTTAGGGGGATCAACTTTCAACTATCCGGAGTAGCAACTTTAGTCTAATTTTTTGACAAAACAAGACAGTGTGTTACCAGTACACGATGCTTGATCCTCGTTCTCTGCGCCAGCCGAGTTAATGAGTTTCTTTTTAGACTGACTGGGAATGTTTTACACGTAATGCTTGTTTCCGTACTCTTGAGGGCTATGTGTACTGGGACGAGTAACCGTTTATTGCCATCTGCCTTTTCAACTGTTACAAAATTCTATATCTTAAAGGTACTCGGTCAGAAAAATAATTCGTACACGAATATTCTTTTAAAAACAATTTTAATAGAAGTTAAACTCGCCCTTTAAGACACGTTACTAAGATTCAAGATGGGTACTTTTTAAACCCTTATGCGTTGCATTGAAGATGAAGATGATGCTTTTCTTACATTGACAATATCGAAATTGCAGCAATAGGATAATATATTGTTTATATCGAAAATGAAAGATAATATTTTACACAATTATAGAGTTTCCTAATCATAACTTTTCGCTACTCTTTACATCTTGTCTCTGGTACAGACAGACCGCAAAAGGACTTATGTAGACTAAAGGTTCAGTAATTCGTTATTTTTTTATCAGATGTTCGCTTAAAATCTGATATGAACATTGTAAGGTAAATATCAAGCACCCATTTAACAAGAGCTATTATAAATAATAGCCAGCTTCCCTCTCCGCATCCGATACCCCGGTCACATTTATTAAATATAATATTTGATACACACGCATTACATTGCCCTGGGTGACCTTTAACCCGTACTCAAGCCTCCCTTACATGACAAAGCGGATATGTCAATGAGGTCCAAATTCTACCAAATTTCCTCGAAAATGAACGCCCGTGTCCTTCATAGTTAGTGGATTTTGACGTATTTCATTGGATTTTTTCAAATGTTTTATTTTATCTAAGAAAATACATAATTTAGATAGAAAAATTACAACTGCAATGTTATTGTGCCTAACGTGATAATTTCGAGGAAACGCTCAGACTTTTTTCGTTTCAAAAGAAGTTTAAGTTTTTCATTGTAATACACTACTAAAATTTCACCTTATCAATAAAGTCGTTAGGTTATTTTCTGCTTTCCTCCAATACAACGCTCTATCAACTAAGATTCGTGATGTGAATAGAGTTCATTTCAAAACCTGTTCTTGAAGGTCTCAGAATTCAACTTTTATTCAAATATTTCTGTCTGCTAGAGGAGGGTTTGTTTAGATACTTTACGGTGATATACTATATATCATTGTCCATCACAACAATTAGTATGATATGGCATGTGTTGACCTTCATCAACTTGCCTGACCCTTGATTACGGAACTGACCCCTCTGACCGCACACTTATACAGTGGCAGCAATTCAAGCCATGGATAGAACATAATGTTTATCTTACAACATGAGTGATAACCGTGGCGACTTGGATATTTTCAGTTGTCTAGAGCTTTCGCTGTCATGTAGAAGATTAACAAGAACAAACACCGTCAACATACATTTTTTTTTATCGCATTGGTGTTTTTTGACATCAACTCCTTGAGAACTCCGAACAAATTATTTCTTTCATTAACGGCAATGATCAAACAATACCTAAAATACGCTTACGATTGACAACTGTGAAATAATAATCTCGTAATCAAAGGTCAACATTCGAACTGACTAATCATCTAGACTTACATGTACATGTCTCTTGTGTCTATCGTGACTGACAGAGATTCCAAGACTAAAGCGACTTTTATTTGGTCTTTTTTCCTCCCCTCTTTTCGACCTTCCATCGGTAGAATTTAACCCTTGACAACACGATACGTATGTGTATCGTCTACGCGTGCCTAAACGTTCAAAGATTTACTGTGACCAGATCCGATGTTGTCCGAAGATCTTTCGGGATTACAATTGGAATCTGAATGCTTACATTCCGAGGTTACAAGAACACAATGGTTGGTGTGATATACTGACCAGCTTGCAAAGTCTGGAGTGCCACCTGCCCAAGTACCAGACATGGTTTATTGTAGCACGTGCTGGGCGAAGGTCATGGGTCAGCAGGTTGTGCTAAACGTCTTGTCATGCCAGGTGTAATCTGGTTTCGCAGCTGACCAGCGCAAAACCACGTGAATCGTTTTGATGGAGGCAGAAAAGCGGAAGAACTCAGTTCAATTAGGGCGTGTGAGATGAAAGAAGAGTTCTGTTATCAGGGGCGGGGATGCTTGTTGTTTAGCCCGTCTATTTATGACGTCATAGCAGAGTCGGATTCACCCATTAGTAAGTGGAAACAAACTGTAGACAATCCATATGCCCCGAAGACTAGGGTTTCTTGTCCTACTAAACGGAATTAGGATACTATTGGCTCTCTCAGAAGCAGCAACACCAGAAAAAGTTCTTGTAACTATTCATTAATGAATCGTGTCCCTGTTTACTTAAAATGTTTCGTACCCTTTGGTAGTTGGTCAAAAACAGATATCTTGGTCAGCTGTACACTTGTGCGGTTTGTAATGCAATGAAGCCTGTGTATGACGTAGTTTTCGAGCATGAATTACAACTAAAATTTTAGGGGTTTTTTTATATAAGAGTTTTCCTTTGATTTAAACAGGGGGATACTTTGCCCATCAGACGTTCTTTACAGGGCGCAACTTATGTTTCCAAGCATCACACACACGCGCCATGATTTATTATGCCACCAACCGGCACACCAAATTAAAGGGCGAGCACTCTAATGACACAAGCTCATGTCTTATCTTCACGCAGGTTTCAACATGACCTCTTAATGTAAGAGTCCTTTGGGTGATCAGTCACGCTTTGCCATTGTGCACCACACATGGGCCTGATTCTAGGTGACGCGTACATATCACAATATCCCGCCAATTCACGGTATTTCTCGCCAGACCACCATGCTGGTTCGTTCGAGAATTCCCTGCAGAAACGGGTCGGTATCATTTGCTGTAGGACTATGAGGTCATGGTGTTATGGACCAGAAGTGTAAAAACAAGTCGCAATGGTCTGATGTTAAATGAGGCGGAAGGTCTGGGTTCAAAACCACATACATCTCAGAATGTATATGCGTGGTGGTATCTCTCCTGCAAGAACATGTTGGGGATAATGCTTAAAAGTATATAGGTTACCAGGAGATAACCACATCTTTGAGATTGCGATAAGGTAACTAAATCCGTTAGATGAAGATATGATATATGTGAGAGATGATATATGAGAATTTGTATATTCATTGGATAAAAATATTTCATTAATTGCTTCACTTTCTTGAAATAATACTCTGAGCAACTGTCTTTGAAAATTATGTATAAGTTTTAACCAAATTTTAATTTGATAAATGCATCCGATGACAGAAAACTGAATAAGTTAAAGAATATAAAATCCAAATCATAAATCATAAAATATCGACAAGCATCAAGAAAATGGAAAATAGTTTTATGATATGGAACCAGGAGTACGATAATTGTAGGACGAATTCCATTTAAAAGATTTGATATATATTATATGAATATTTCTTAAATTGTCTAGAACCTCAGCTCATCATCAGGAGGTCAAGTGATATCTTGACCGCTGTGATAGTCAAAATAGTTGTCCAGAATTAAAGAGGAAACTCATTTCGGCCTTCTTTGACGGAGCCCGCGTGGAAAGTGACCACTACGTAGGGAGCCATTCAAATGTTGAAATTGCTCTTTTCATGTCGTCTGCTCGGACCGAGATGAATACTGAAGATTTGGCGTCCAAGCGGGAAGCAATTCCGTTTAAGAGATGCTATCGTATCTGCCCTCTGCTCATAATAACAAGCTCCAAGGGTCTGTCCGCCCTCCCGATTGACGCTGGATCTGATCAAGCTCTTGATCACTCGGCAAGAGATCGTCTGCCAACAACAAGTGATCGTCTGCCACCAACAAGTGACTGGGATTCATGAAGTGGAGCTGTAATGACTATAATACAGTGATCGGGATCTAGGTATGACATGTGCTAATCCTCTTCAACACCTTCTATAGGCCGAGGAGCAGATGAGAGCGTCCTCTAGGGAGCGTTAAACCAAGGGGGTTAACCCTCGACCTCCGTCCATTGATATTGCCAATAATGACCCTCAATCGATACAGTGGAGCTCTGATGATATCTGGGTCCGTCCTTCACTTGTTGAAGAGATGACAGTCTTATGCCGTTTTGGTCAAGTTTGATAAGGTCCTGTCACTTTTGGTCAAAGGAATGACCAATTGGCCACACGCTCTGGACCTTAAATTGACCAGTAAGCACGTGCTGTGGTCAGAAGAATGACAAGCTGAATTCAAGTTCTTGACAGAAAATGACCAAAAGAATACTCATGCTGGATATGGTAATTACAAGCTGACCACGCGTCAGGGACAGTATTCAGTAGTGTGAGTGCTTGTGGGGGGAAGAGGGAGCATTTGACCACCCGGTCTGGTCGGAGATCTGGCTGATTATCATTAATTGAGGACCTGGCGATTAATGAGCACGATTCGGCAGCAATCGTGCCTTGATCTGTCAAGATGTTCATTTTCCCCGAGTTAAACCTGCACCAGTTGACACTTTTATGATCTGTCTGCGATAAAATCAATCGACTGCCTGTCACATGTTGTGAATGAATCGACATTTCAAGATCACTCAAAAGTATGTGAAGGGTCAATAATTATTTAATCCTAATGAAATATATAGTGAAATTAGTGACACCATGTGTGGTAAAGCTCAACATCCCAACTGTTACATGCCTTTCTCTTTGTCTCACGTCAATAGAACATGCATGTTCCCGCATTGAGAATTTCGTTTTTCTTCGCGGCTTTCTTGAAGTCCTATCCCAGCAACTTTTATTCTCAAATAAGCATATCACCGAGACATATTCTTTCGCTAAAACATCAGAGACTTTTAGGTATTGATATGAAGCATAACAATTATTAATTCAGAAATATCAATGTAGTAGTTCTCACGATTCAAATATTACAAGAATTTGGGCGTTATGTTTAAAAACGATTGAACTAACTTCTTTCTTGCCTTTTGGTCGTATGGTTTCTAACCTTTATCTGAAATATTGATGTTAATGTTATTATAACAAGGGTCGTAACATTCTGTTTAATTTCATACTCTGGCCTTTCGGGTGTTCTTTTCTGGTTCTTGAATTGGTTTCAAGAAAAACTTAAAGAATGTTTTCACTTGCTTGAAATTACAGCATTTCAAATGCAATGATCAAAACACCTTACTAAATAATCTAACCAATACAAATACGACCTGATGGATGATGTTTGAGAAAAATAACCGAGTTAATACACCGATAAATTTGCTCATTATTTAGTCAAGTTATAGGACAATATTCTAGTTACCAAAATTAGATCAAATTTCGGTCTCAGTATTCAATAGTGACAAACATGTTTAAAGCATCAGCCTTTAAAGGGAGATTTCGACCTTGTTATAAAGTCCAACGTTAACATCCAATACAGGTTTAAAATGACCAGGTTTCATACGATGTAAGAATAGGAAAACTGGGATCGCCCAAACGGGAATTCTGTTTTGAATTTCGATTCAACACAAAAATTCCCGGTATTTTAGGAGAGTTCATTAACAAAATTCGTCAGGCACAGAGAAAGGGAGCTTTAGTTATATCAAATATAACTCCCAAGAATTTGTATCCTCGAACAAGAGACGATAATCGTCCCATAGAGATGATGCTGACAGAATTACAGGGGGTATGGTTAAGTAGGTGATTTCTCGACATATTGGCGCTAAGGCATTAAAACAAACGTCTTTCATTTCAAAGAATACGAACAGTTGCCTTCACTTCCTCCAAGAGATTTCTATAGTTTCAAAGATATACACCTTCCGGATATGCATTATGAAGAAAGAAAGACGAAGTGGGAACATGTTCATGTTTCATCGAAAGGGTGTATTTGGGTCTCTATCAACGAGTTATTCTCAAATAAGTGCGGTAATTCTCGAGTTTGACTTTGAAAGAGCAGTCCTATTGATTGTTGCCATCACGTTCTTATTTATAATTTTGCACTTGGATAGCTGGCTCTGCTAAATGGGAAACGTTGAATTAAATGGCACAATTTAAGTAGACAATCTAGACTGTATAAAGATCCTGACATGATTAAACACACTAATATAAAATGTCAACGTTGTGCTTATTGAGTCTACGTTATTTATGATAGGGAATTTGAGTATCTCTTGAGATTGCATAGAAAATCAATGAACATTCTACTTTGGACCAAAAGATGTCTGGTTCGAATCCTCCACAGGATTCAGTCACCTGCTTTACAACAAAGAAATATTCGACATAGAATGAGTTTATGGTGTAGTTCAAAAGTTTAGTGTCAACATGGTTAGTATGTTTCACCAAAACGTATATGAATGGTCGTTTTGCGGTCTTTCCTCTGCAAGAATACTGAAGGGAAAGTCAAACATACTTGGGCCCAATGCCGAACACTTCGAGGTCCAAATGCCTGTTTAATTATGTGTCTAGCCACTTACCCTTTAACATATACACATATACCCGCAATCATAGAAACGTGATTCTCAATTCACCTGGCTGTTGCATTCCTGGCCGGTTCAACTTTGACCTTTCATTGCCTTAATACCTTTCCATAAGAGATGGTTTATTGACATATACGTATACTTCTATCACAACACGACACTGGATCCAAGGAATATATACGCATTTACAACAGCATTTTGAAAACCACAAATGTGGGTATCAAAATTTGGAAACATATATCTTGTAGATTTACCGGTTCTTCGTCTTCTCCGCGTCTGCGAAGAAACTCGACAGACGGAGCCAAATCTCTCTTCTGTTGTAAGAATATAAATATTGCATTTCCTTCTACTATCGCAGTCAAACTCGGAATACATCCTCAACATCCTGTTAACGGCGTCAAAAGAGGCGCTTACATAATGCGAGTTTGTGTTGATCCTATCTTAACTTGTAAGCGTTGGCACGAGCTTTCCGTGCAAATGCTGCTTGTGGGTTATGGCCCTGATTGTGGATCTTAATGAACTCGTCGATAATCATCTATTTCTTAACAGCTATTAGTTCTACGTAACACGTCACTTAAGAAGGTAGAAGCTTGGGTTGCAAGTTCCCTCGTTCCACTCTAGATTTTGCACAAGACTGAGAATATTTCAAAGTTTTCCTCATTACCGAAAGACCTCTTTTAAAAAGGTTACGTACGTTCAGACTTTGAAAAGTTTTAACAGCGTGTGAATCAAGACTTACATCTTCATATATGTCAAAATCTCGAATTTTAAGATTCATTTAAAATAAAAAGGGCAAAAATTAACAAAGCGCTCTTATCTTTTAAGATAGTTCAAGTCGAATGTGCCTTCTGACTTGTAAGACCTGTGCCCTGGGGTTCCTTCAGTATCTGGTGATGATACAGATGGCACAGGTATGTTCAGTGACTCTTGTTTATCGTGGATACCATTACTAAGTACCATCCTGGCCATTAGTGTATCTCTTATCGTTACATGGTCAAGGGCTTAAGTGCAAGCAGCCTTTGAGATATTAGGGCACTCTTTTGGGACATGTGATATCTGAAGTTGATAACTTGATCTGAAAATAAATGTTCTCGTGTTTCTCTGATTGCTTGAATAGTTGGATAGTGGCAATGTTGAGTACATCAGGATAATGAAACGTTAACACCAATCACTTTGTTACGTTATTCTGAAGCCGTAGTTGAGTACTTGACTACCAATTTCAATAATTGAGCCCGAGAAATATTACTATCTTAATCACATTGGATCACTTTAAGGTCAACAGGTAAGGTATCGATGTTAATGAATGTTTCCATTCTTCTTGTTAAACCACTTTCGTAAGGAATGGAATAATAACATGGGGTTTGCTTCCATGTTTCTCATGACATTTACACCAAAAGCAAGCCTTTTGTTTCATATTACCTGTTGAAGGAAAACTTATCAGTAAGCAATTATGTTTTTGATACAGACTTCAGATACTGGCATTACCCTCAGTAGCTCAACTCTAAAGCATTACGGTAAAAACGAGAATAACGGCGCCAAGTAATCGAAGACCTTTCGGGGTATATCACCTTGCGCATTGCACTTTTTTTATCGAGGTGGGTCATTCTGTGAAACAAAAGTACCAGTAAAAGAGTTGTTTCTTGATGTACACCCAACAAGGGCCCTCACAAAGTCTGATAGAGAATTCTTCTACATTCCTTGGTACCATAAATCAAGACTTAATAGGGTCAGAATTACTGTTGACAGTACCGCGAACAAAGCAGGGATCGTGAAACGTACTTGCAAAGAGCTTACCCATTATATCTGATACAGATTCAGTTACAGAGTATGCTTCGAGGATAGACTTGCGGTGCCGCGGCTCCTCATCAATCATACGTATGGCGCAACGACAATATCCCTCCGCGATTAGATGTATTACTACGCGTGTACAAGACACTCGGTAAAGATCTTCAATATCTGAGCCCATTCATCATGGCAACGCGTCGCCAGAACATTAAACTGACAGCTCGCTCTGTTTAGATACTTGTCTGCCTTGGTTTGTCGGTTGCTAGTTCTACTATGACATTTGTCGGCGTTTTCTGACATTTACATTGAGACTTTTGTGTATTCTTTATCAGGCTTCCGTGATTACGTTGATATGATCGCTAAGAAATCAACGTTCCTTTGATAGACTATACACTTGGTGTCTCTTGTATGCTTGTGAGTTGGCTTTAATCGTCGGGCATGTAAATTGTATCTCAGGGCAAAAACCTTTCAAGATAAGATTTTCGCGGATGGACCAAATTGAACGATACGGATATGCTTTCTTAGACTTATAAGAGATAGGCCCAGCATTTGTTGGGACGAATCGTTATTGCCGTAACCCTTTACATGTCATATTATCTTATAGAACATGATTTGTTAAGAAAATATCCTGGATATTTCCGAAGTTAAATTTTACGAAATCTGCAGCGCTTGAATCTTCGTCTTTAGATATAATTTTTTTTTTATCAACGGAGTAGGCCTATCGATGTTAAAAAGAAGAATGAACTGTAAAATGAATGCTTTGCTATTCACCTTATTTGATCAACAATTCACAATTGTGACGAGAAAAAGAAATTAATTATCAAGACGCTGCATGGAGATATTATTGCACAGCTTACTATGCAATAATATAACCGTACAAATGCTGTAGTCATTTGAAACGATAAAAAAGCGAACTTTCACTACGACGAATTCAGAGAGAGTTCAGGATGTATGAAAGCAAAGAAGTATCCCTTCCACCCGTCAAAACAGGGTCCACAATCTCTCCAGGAACCACAGATTGATATTAAGAAACTATAATTGTTTGAGAAATGTCCATACAATTTTTTTTCTGGCTGAATATATTGGCATAATCTTCACATCGGCTTGATCTTATAGGGTGTCCCTTGAGCTCAATTTTGTGAAGTATATGACTCTCACCAAGACCTCACGGGTTCGAATTCCCGTGAATGTTAGACTTAGAAGTTTCACTCACGAGTACTTTTATAGCTCATGTGGAAGAGAAATCTTCCTTGGGAATCATATTTGTTGTAATACCCCTTTAACTCAGTCTTTTAAGGGGCTCTTCTTCAAAAATACAAGCTCAGGTGACATTTAGGGCTGTTTACCTTTAGGAAGGCAACTTGGGGTGACAGTGAAAAGCTCGTAACCCAATTTAACCTTCCCGGCGGCGCATCGACCCATATAGCACCTTCTCGGAATGTATAAAGACATATTACAGGACCGTTGTGTTAGGTTAAGGTTCGCCCAGTTGTTATCACCATTACCGTAATTACCTAACTATCGTACTGACCTTCGCGCCTTCACAACCACAGTTCAAAGCAATGCCATAACAATCTGTTTCCGGGGTTATCAAAATCGCTGGAATATAATTGCATTATGTTCCATATAGAGGTGTAACGTATACAGATGATGAATTTTGGAAATGGAAATGTATAGCAAAAATCGAGAAAAGATATTTCAAGGGAAGGAAGAAATCATAATTTCAAGGGGAGCAATATTAGTATTAAATTAGACCATTTTGAAGTTGTTGCTGGCGAATGACTTTGCAAATGGATCCTCTAACCTATCTTCATTTTCAGAATTGAGCAACCAAGCAGTAATTATGTCAAGATTATATTGGTATGAAAATGGTTTCAGCTGATGTATTGCATTTGGTAGGCAAAGTGTAGAGGCCTTGACGAATCAAATCGTGTATACATTAGATATACATGATAATGTATAATGTACGCATAAGATTTCATATTATGCCTTATGGTTGATCCTTTATTTGATAAAAACCGATGAGGTCTTTGAAGGACATTACGGTGAACTTACATTTTATCGGTTCGAGTAAAAGTCGACAGGAAATTCATTCATATTTGCATAGATGACTCTAAACGTAGAATCTGGACGTAGAGAGTTAAATTCTATCAACCCTGCGATATATCCTTACTGAATCTTTGACTGAAACAATCCTCAAATGTTAAAAGTCTTTTATTACTCTCTGTCGCCATGCCTTGTCTAAAAGGGTACATTGTATCAAGCGAGATCAGGTTGCCTAACATAGATCTGAGGCGACGCGTTTGGAATGTACGTGATCTTTTCACGCACCTTTTCTTTCTCTGTAAATTTTATGCAAAGCTGTTACAGATTTGAAGAAAATTAATCAAATAGTTGAAACGCGAAGTCGCTACAGACAGCTCGATTGCGACAGCTCTTTGACTGAAGGTATCCTAACAATGTGTTTATAGCTGACTTGGCTACTTTGAATTACGCATGCAACAATGTTTTCGTCAATTGACTTGCACTGTACCTTCAAGACGTCACTTAACAGGGGGAGGCGCCTTTGAAGGAGTCCATTTCAATATTTGAAGAGGTGCATTCTATATATTGTAATGCACACCAATACGGACTTGTGCTTGTTCGTTCATCCGTATCAAATTGGCGATCGATATAATGCGATACGAATGTTATAATTTCTATGGTTTGCTTTAACTCAGATCTTTGATAATAACAGCAGACGACCTTTTAGAGATTGTCATAAGCAGACGATCTCTTTGAAAAAGATTTCAGCAGACGACAGTGTAATAGATTCAACTGACGACCTTGTTATTTAATGACATTGCGTTTTATTTATACAGGTTCTGGTTTCAATAATCCATTTACGTGTCACCGAACATGGCTAGATAGCAAATATCTTTGCTCAGTTGCTCAATGGCGTCTGATACGTAGTATTTGCTGTGCATTGTAGGAATTTAGTACGGTTCACCTGGGATGTTTCTCATATTCTGAAACCCCGGCACCTACTTACCCTTAAGAACTTGAAGTGGTACTTGGAGTTTTTGACCCACTTAATTCCGAAGTTGTTAGGTAATGTTAGACAGTTCAAATATGCATCTCTGAGGTTGATCGGTGTATCGTGTTGGAGCTGGCAATTACATCATTGAAAGCAAAAACAAACACAATCTTATCTTTATTAATTTTCCTTTAATTGATGTTTATTTGACAGACACCATACTAACCTTGATTGATGCATCCTTTAGAAGAAGATACTTCTTGAAAGGTCAAGTTTCACTTCATTTATATATTTTTATGTACTAGTAGTGGATCAAGGGTCATGTAACATTTTCGTACTTTCCTTTTGTTGAAAAGTTTATATAAGTAAATGAAAAAGAAATTAATTAATGTAAAGCCTTACATGAAATATACGGAATATATGATAATCATTTAAGATACAATTGACAAATTTCATTTCCAATTTCACAGGCATAATTTTTCTGATTGTCAATTTGAAATGCCTTCAAGTGACATACATGCATTTGCAAACAGATGAGATAAGTCTGACAAGTTATCAAGACATGTATTGTAAAACCTTTTATGTTCTATTTCATTAGAATTCGCTCCACGTGTGTAAGTAGCTTTCCAAGTAAATTGAATTCATAACGTATTTAGCAAAAACTTTTCAAGAAGGTTTTGAAAATTTACGACTTCATTGTCTAGTGACAGACGAATGAAAGTAAAATATTGGACATAAAAGTGTATGATCTTAGTCCATTCGGAGTTCCAAGGGATTAGGCAGACGACAACATGGCGGACCCTGTACTCGAGTTCACCTGTTCCTGACAGTCACTAAATTGTCTCCATTCTTGTGATAGTATATGACACCTTGTTTGATATTAACTTATGATATGTGTATATGTATTTTATTGCACAAAAGAAAGATGGAAAAATTTCCCTCAGTCAATTACCTTGACGTTTGTGAAGGGTGTCTAATTTCGTTATCAACCAAGTGACCATATTATTTTCGTCATTATTTTCTAATGTCGTTATCAACCAAGTGACCATATTATTTTCGTCATTATTTTCTAATGTCGTTATCAACCAAGTGACCATATTATTTTCGTTACAAGTCATTACACCCATTCTTTAAATGCTTCATTCAAAATTAAATGCTCATGAAATAGAATAATCGAAACTTCATTCCTCTATATAGAATAAGGATCACTGTTGTACATAGTTTTTGTGTAATTTCTCTCTTTTGTGAAGAGCTTTTGCTTTCTCTCTTTTGTGAAGAGCTTTCAAGAGGCTCAGCTAAACTATACGTAGCTGCAGACACCATTATTATCGAGTCATAACATTTATCTATTTTTAGTCTGTTAGAAATCTTTTCCAGTGTTGATTAACGTATAACGTTTGATCACGTCGCAAGGCTAATAAAACATAAATCTAAATCCGTGACCGAAGTCTAAAGTAGGTTTGTCTGTGTTGTCTCATATCTCGCGTTTCATAAGATGCATTTGTATCCTTCCATTCTACGTCTCTTTGTGATTAAATCAATCAAACTTCACATTTGGCTTGATTTATGAGCCTGTCGTCTGCCTTTGAAATCAAAACGTAGTTGCATAGGTTTTTGCCTACCTCGTCATAAAATGAAGAGTTCGTTATGTTTGATGAAAATGGGAAGAGGCAGACGATCACACTGGTAAAAGCAGACGTCACGTCGCATATGCAAACACCTTGCAAACGCTGTATATAGACGGGTTTCCAACCGTGAAATGGAAATCTGCCTCAAGCTGTTGAACGTTTACCCAAGAAACTGGCTTCCTAATCTCTTCTTTGTCGTAAAGTTGCCATTAATGTTATATTTATTGTGTTAGGCACACTCTTACATGGGTCGTTTTGCTTTAAGTCAAGCGACGAAATGCAATTACATACGGACAATACTTGCAACAGTTGATTATTCAGATGCTTTTTCTTGCGAGAAACTTGTGTTAATGTTATCGAAGTGGCTGCAAACTAAATTTGGACCCGGGTGTGATGTAATCTATAAAAGCTTCCTGAGGAGTATCAATATTTAAACATTGATATACGTGCACGAGCAAATTAAGGCCAACATTCGTCCTGGAGATGAAGAAGGAGCACACGTAACGAGAAATAAAATACAACATTAGGTCCAAGGTGATTTGTGTTTATGAATATTCTCTAGAGTTAAAAGAAAATGTCATATCTTGAAATTGTACAAGTCTTTAATCAAATCTTTATCTCCAAATAGCCTTAACGTAAGAAAAGATTGTGAAAATGAATTATGATCTTTAATAACTAAACACATGGAGTAATGTGTGAGATTTATAACAACTAATTTCTTGTAGTACATAAACTAGTCGATAAATTACAGCCTCGTTTGAAAATGCTGCCAGTGTGCCTAATTTCGCTGAAGCAGACGATAATTAATACTACTTTTGTAAAGGTCCGTGAATGAATGAATTTGAACGTGTTGTGCACAGGTAATGAAATCATACTATTTGTCATATGCGTCATTTGAGCTTATGGGGGATTGATGGAATACAGATTACTTCGATCAATATCCACTTCTTCGGCATCAATGAACCGTTAATGGAACAACCTGGTCAATGGAAGTGGTTCCTGTAGAAGCTCGTTCTGCTAATCTCTGAACAATCCAGCAGCGATGGGCTGTAACTGTTTCCTCTCCTGCTCGAGCGGTTCCCATGGGCAGAGAACTTGAAGTTTATTGCCTTTATTCAGACTTTGGAATTGCGTTTTTCTTCCTGTGGGAAGGTGTAGGTTTATGCATGTCGATTTGTATTGTTGGGGATCATTGTTAAATACTTAGAGTACAAGCAAGTGTATTTGAATTTGATTAAATAGCAATAGGGCACATTCGTTTTTTAAATTAAAATTTGATGGTAAGTAGTTTTGAGTAGATCGTCACTGTTATGGTCATAAATGAAAAGTGATTTTTAGAGACAATTCAGAAACTGATATCTTAGTTTCTTGATTAGGATTTAAATAAAGAGAATATTTTTATGATGATGAAAATTGTTATTATTGTTTTGAAAATGATGATGATGAAACCTATTGTTTTTATGTTAATGATTTTGATCATTATGATAATTATGGTGTGCAAGAGTGTGATAGTTGTAGAGGTGTTTAAGATGATGCCTATACATAATGTAGACTTGATATGAAATAAATATCTGACACTCTGTTACCTTCCACTTTCATGACTCATTAATTTCTTTCAAAAACTGAAAAGGAATGTTATAATATGCATAGTGACATCAACATCATAATATCATAATATCATAAAAAATTAAGTGTCTCCCTTTATAATATGATAATGAAACAAATTCACTGAAGGTATTTTTGTATCCCCGAAAAGTAATATTATTAATATGCATAATAATTATCAATAATTATTCTTTCATTTAAAAAGTCCACTTTATCAAACATCATCTTCACGTACAATGAACTCACCAAAATATCTTAATAGCCCGGACAGGTAACATTATTAATTTGCATAATCATTAACAATAACCGTTTTAACCATATTTCCATTTCATTACTCTCATATAGCCATCCTATCACGCATTAGCATAACCCTGCAGAACTTGTAAAGCAAAGGTAATAAAAATTGTCATAGCACTTTTATGATGTGGAGATAATTTTCATATGTGTAGTATGGTTTCCAAGTTCTCATTTATTCTGTAGTCTTCTGGAACTCGACTGGAACTAGCATTTAGATTCATGTTTGCCTTTGTTAAATGACAGGGCAAAGTCGTGGTGACCCTGAATTCCTTGTTTATGTACATGTACCCTTCTCCATTTTATAATATAATTTCATATAATAGACCTTAAGAAACTCATCTGGAAACATGGGGTATAATCATGAACTCATGTCATCCATGTGTTGATGAGAGCACAATTCAGTTATTACCCCATTACACCAAAATTTTGGAGTTAGTTGCTTTGCACTCTGTTAGAAGTGTAACATGACACCTCCCAAAATGCGTTGCTTTGAAGGGTATGTCAACCCTGCAATGCATTTCTCCTCAAACTATAAAACATTTCCATAAGATTCAGAGTGTTTTCAATTTTATCATCTTATAATGTTACATTACAAATTAGTTTGTTTTGATGAGATGTCCAAATAAACCAATTTACTTAACTCTAGATTCAGATATCTGTACAATTCATTACGTGTGATATTGAAACACACTACCTTGGTGTGTTGTATGTTAAGCAGGAAATCAGTACACAAATATCCTGTGAATATGCATGATTGTAAGCAAAATCATGTAATCTATTACTGTTACAGTATACATTGGAGGTTTTAAATTGAAAAGAGAAAACCTATCTTTGAATGTATATTCAACATTTTGGAATGAAAGTTCAGAAATTCAAATCATTTCTACCATCTCTATCCTTGAGAAGCATTCCATAAGATTTTTTTCAAGCAAACTTAGGTGTATCATGAAATCTGAATGTTTGTCTCTCTTTGCCAAATCCACACATAGACTCAGAAACTAGGTGCACACATGTCATACACAGCAAAGAAATTAAACAAAAACAGTAGTTTTACAAAACAAGGCTGAGGATTGGCAAGTGAAGTAGATAAAACAAAAAGCAAGAATGTATGAGACAATGAAATGACTTTTACAGACTAAACATTGTGTAGATTAGCCAGTTTCCAGAGGAACATGTTCTTTGGCACTTGTCGATCAGACAACATTTTTGTGAGAGGATGAATCCGAATTAGACTTGTAAAGCTAGTTATACTCCAAACAGATGCAATGAGATTGGTTTCTTAATTCCATTTTGTTTGTAGCTTGTATACCTTCACTAAGAAGTTCAGATTCAGTGTTGGTAGTACTCCAATACAATTCCAATCAATTGGCCTCATACTAGCTACGTACAAGCAACATGCAATTTTATTAGAAGTTTCAAAGTGCTTTTTTTTAGAAATAACAGAGAGTCTATGCCTTCTTGAGAAAAATAAAGTAGCTGCAAGCAATATGGAATGAAAAAATCTGAAAAGATGTTTTCAAAAGAAGAAAAGAACTTTCAACAAGAGTAAGAACAAAAGTGATATTCCAAATCTGGTATTTTGTCTGGTATTTTTGGCTTTATTTCTATTTAGCTAGTTTAGCCTTTGTATAGAATATCAACCTTTCTTTAAGAACACATGTAGACATTCTGATATTTCTTGTCTGAATCTTCCCAGATGTGATCACACTGTAGGTTTTATTCGAAATGCTTTCTGAGTTCATAAAATTTTAAGTACGGTAGGTAAAATGACAATCTTTTAGGACATCAGATTGTAAATTTCATAAGTGCTTGAAAAATCACACCTGCATTAAAACTTGATATGATTTTGAATATGCTTCATCCATTTGTCCACAATAAATATGTTCCTTGAAAAAGTTAGCTTCCAAAATTATAAAAGGAATGAAACATGTCACTGTCTTGTCATTTTATTTCTTAAAAAAGGCCAAGATATGTCTTCAAGTTCCCATCACTGTTTTTAAAAATGTGCCAGAGAAACATCTAATATACCAAAACAGATGCCTCACTGCTTGTTTTTTATTCTCTGCTGTTAATTGCTTGCATTAAGTAACATCAAAAGCTAAGGTGAACTTATCTGGTCCTATAAGACAGACCTTGTAAGATAAGAGGCTTATTACGTAGGCAGCATTGTGTTCTGAGTTGTCACAATATACAAACCGGAATAACTAGGAGTGTTTACGCGAGATAAAAGTGATGTATGAAGTACTGAGGTGATAAATTTGAGGGTTATGTTAACACTGGCATTGTGCCCCTCAAATGTTGATTGCAGTCTGAAGTTGATTTGTTCATTGGATGGTCCAAATTCTTTTTGTTAAGAAAAGTATTGAAATATGAAATATAATTTTTTTATAATGTAAGGTGTACACCAATCTTCAGGGTTTTGCTTTAGTCAACCCTATAGGCATTGCATCAGGTGCAGCCTGAACCATTGATTTATAATACAATACCTTAACTTGTATAACACAATTTCTTTTATACACAAATCTATAAACTGATATCTGATTTTTAAAATGATTCAATCATTGTGTATGTCATAAAGGATATTTGGATATCGAAGTTTAAGATTACCTACATTCTGTATGAACTACAGGTGGCAATTAATTTATCAACTTTCATCTCTATTCAAGGCTTGAAGTTCTTTTGTGTATTTTTATAAAGAATTGCTTTCTATGCTTTCAGGCGCCTGGACCGTAATGAACTTGTTGCAACTCCTGACAATCTGTTTGCCAACATGCCAAACCTTGTTCGACTGTGAGTACGAAGTTTACTTTTACACATTTGAGCTCAAAAAGTTTTTTCTTCAAACTTTCCAAAGATGTTTCATATTTTAAATTCAAAGGGGAAATAAATGAATAAAAGAAAGGTCTGTTTTTAGAGGCCTGATTGAAATCATGTTTTAAAACGCATATAAAATTTGGATAAAAATTGTAATTTTGATAAAAATCGATATGACCTTTGAGCTCATTCTGTCAACATTTCATTTCTTTCAGCGTGTTTTATAATTATTGGGCATATATGGCATGTTTCATGCATCATTCAACACCACACCAATTTGCCTTATTTTTAGAATTACATCTTGACGAGAAAAGCAAATAGTCTTTGATTGTCAAGGTTTCATTTAGCAACTATTTACAATAAACACATCAACATACCGATACAACTTGACATACCAAGAAAATATGCTTCTGTTGTATATGTTTCACTTGGGAACTATTTACAACAAACAAATCCTGTATTACTCTCCATGATTCTAACCCACCCATGTTGCTACTAATATTAACACTGAGACCAAAATATACACTTGTACACCAAGGCATATATGAACAACCAAATCAAATAACTTAAAGGAATGAATAATTGAATGAACCCTTTCATGGACATTATTTCCAAATAGAGATATAATCCACTCTATTTCCTTGACCAATTTTCTCCTCTATGCTAATTCCCTTCCCTTTCCATCTGGTTACTGACTTTGTTTGTTGTTCATGAGTGTGAAGTGAGTAGTTGTGTTGCCATTGTAAGATGTCCCCTTTCCGAATGCTTTCTTTAATTGACACTGAAGAAACAGTTGAAATCTTTACATCTGGCGAATTGAAAGTTAGAACTGGCCCAGATTACCCACAATGCTTCACCTCTTGTGAAGAGTAATGGTTCAAGACTACAGCATTCAAACTTGGGATGGTCAACGACTACCCACAACCCTATGCAACTTATGTGGAACCTTAACGTTGGTATTAGCCTATACGACTACCACAATCCTATACACTTGTCAGATCTCCACGAGGCGGTCCTTTAAACCTTTTGAGTACACTCACACTTTCTCACACCTTTCTACTTCTTCTTTCTAACACCAGGTGGTGTTGGATTAGTATTCCGAGCGCAATCTCTCTCCAGAGTGTCAATCGCGGACTTTCTTTACAAAGTCGTGTCGCGCTACTGAAGCCAGTTAGTGTTTGTTGGGACGGGTACGACTGAGGGAGATCTTGCTGAGTTAACTGAAAGGGTCAATAGCAACTACAAAAGATAGCTCTTCGGGCTGTGTACCCAAATTGAAAGAAATGGCCGTCATGCCTTTTATAGGGTTGATTGTAATGTGGGCTTGCGATTATGTGTCACCAATGTGATACATTTCTGTATAAGTGAGCTTTGGTTGATTTTTATTATACATTTTGAATTTCTGTATCTGCCAAATTCTATTGATTACTGCCCTAATTGAGAATTTTTAAGATCAATGAAATAAGATTAACCAAAGGTTTTTGTTTATTTTTATGTTCCTAAAGGTTAAAGAAGCAATATCCTTGTACATTATATGAGTGGTTAATTAGATGCTTGTTTGAACAATCATTTCAATTCAATCAATGATCATTTTCAGAATAATTGGAGGTTTTTAGTTAGAATCTTTTTTTAAGTTCAAATGGATTGACTATATAAAGTATAATTTCATCACATTGACATACATGTTATAAGTTTTTTTAGACATATTGAATATTTACACATGTATTTCTAAGGAATTTGCATTAATGTGGAAATGGGTTAAATAAAAAATCAAATGTCAAATGTAAATAATATATTTTATCAAAATGTCAGTTCAATAAAAATGTAACTGTTTATCAGAAAAGAATGCAAAAGATTTTTCTTTCTTTATGCCCTTAATCACCAAATGTCACAGAAAACATTTGATTTATCATAAAACATGTACAAATTCTTCAAATATTTCAATTTTTACAAAAACTTAAGCCATGCTGAAATGTTTGCAGTTCAAATATTTTCCTTAGTTATGTGAATTTTATTCAGATTCTTGAAAATATTGTGAGAAATTTTGTAAAGAGCACTTGTGTTTGTATTTCACATAAAGTATTCCGGTGTACAGAATAATGACTGTCGTGAAAGCAACCACATGCTTACAGCTACCCTTTAAAAATGGAAATCTGCCCTTTGGGCAGCCAGAGCATTCTTTACCAGTTCACTAACTTTCAACAATCTCTAAACAGGAGATTAATGTAAATATTTAACCTGAGGAAAAGTTTTAAGAAAGATTTGGCAAAGCCAAAACTAATTGTAAGCAATTTGAAAGAGCTGTTACATAAAAACTCCAATAAAGGTGTTAATTATGCTAAGTGTTTACAGTTACACAGGTGCAATGATTAAAGTCTACCTCTAGCCAGGCATAAAGATTATTGTGTGGGCGACAGTTCAATGAATGAATGGAGTTATCTGCCTTTCATTCATAATATGGCAGCCATGTTTGTTAGCTCAAGTGGCTTGTGATAGATATCATTTGAATACAAAACTTGATAATAACTTGACTCGTTGATTGGTATCAATTGAAGGCAGTTTTATCACTATGTTTGGCTGATAGCCGGCTGTGGGACATTCAATCATTGCTACCATAATTGCTACCATGAACTTTATGTTCATTTATAACTTAACAATTTATCAGCTGTTTTTTTAATTCCTAATTTTTTCTTATTGGCTGTATACAGCTTTTCAAGCATGAATGTCTAGACCTTAGCCAAGTATAAATAGAGGTTACCTGGATAATCTTAGCCTGTGAATGGTTAACAAGCAGATACAACAGGCACACTAAAAATTGGTTGAATACTTAAACACAGCTTATTGGTTGCTGAAATTGAACAATCCCTTCATCAAAAAGAGATCATCAAATCGATAATTATAACATTGCCATTTACTGTGCTCTGAGAACAAGCTCATTTAAACGCAATAGTGCACGCCAATATTTCGTAAACACAAAGAATGCCAGATACTTCATATCTCTCGATATTACTCACTATCCTCACTCAATTAATCTACCTCGTAAGTTATTTAACAAATATTTACGTATTCAGGTAGTAAAGTGGATTTTTAAAGGCCGGAAGTATTTAATGTTACGTTACATTAAATCTGCATGAACTACAATATCGGAAATATTAAAATTTTGCTCATAACCAGAAAAGCGGAAACGGCAGCTGCTATGGTCAATCTAATAACAATGCTACTACTGTGTTATTATATCAGTTAATTTACAACATTGCTTTCATAAAACATATTTCATGATTTGTTCTCAGTTCAGAGTTTAGGTAAATTCAATAGCTGCACACAATACTAGTTCAGCCGTTTCCAAGTGTCAATAATTTATCTATTTTGTGCACAGTTAACCATAGATTTTTATATGTCCAAGCCGACAGCGGCTGTCTTAACGTTTTCATTTTTGATTACAGGTAAATTGTAAAGAATGTTTAGTATTTCATTGCATCGATAGAAAGTTTAAGTGAATGCATAAGTCCTCTTAAACCTTAAAATAGCCAATTTAAACCGTAAAAGTGTGCACTAGTGCCTTTAAAGTGAACATTTAGAAAATATAGAAATCTTCTTGTGGTTTAGCTGTAGGGCATGTCTAGTTCCAAACCCTTGTATTGTCCAGCCCAACATCTTTTTGATCAAGTAGGTTAAGAGTCAAGTTGTGTTATAATATACCTCAGAGACCACATGTTAAAATATTTGGGAGGGTGAAGACTGCAACTGAAATCATTATACTTTAAAGTAAGCCATAAACTGTTTTTACTCCAGCATAATACTGTTGCTTTGGTTCGTTTGTTGAAAGATTTCTAGATATGCCTACATGGAAATCTTTAATTTGAGCTTTTTAAAAGGGTATCCCATGTTAATTAAAAATGGATGGTTGCCTCTGTAAAGCATATAAATTACATGGTCTCATTTCAAGTGAAAACAAAAGCTTACTTAATCTTTTTGTATGTGTAAGTTTCATGTTGTCACTAAAAAGAGCTTTGAAATAATATTGTCCTGTTTGTAAACCAAAGAAGAAAAAGTTGGAAAAATGTATAATTACCTATTGTTTAATTGTTTGTTGCTTGTGGTTGTTAAACTTGAAGCTTCTTAATTACGCCTAAAACTATATCACATGCTGTGATTTATGTCTTTAGAATTATTTTATTGAGGAAATGTTTTTATATGATAAAGGAGGTTTAGTCTGAAACTAAAAGTGAGAATGATCTTGCCACTTTAAAGAACAGATGTGCAACATAGGAACCTCAGGATTCAAACCCAGAATTACAAGTTCTGAGTCTGATGCTTAACCAGATGAGCTATCAGTAACTTCCAACCTGCAGTTATTGCAAAATCTCACTCAGCCACAGATGATAAGTTTTAAGTTATGTCTATATAAATTATACACAGCCAAGGTTAATGAGTACTTTTATTTTTTTATTTTTTTTATTTTTTTTATATTTGGGATGAGAGGTAACAGCAGAAAGGCAATAATCATAACAATCACCATCAGTCCAGAACCTGGATGGCCATGCTAGCTGTGGTCTGCCCTGACACTTTCCATTTTTCCCTGTCTACCGTCCTTCTCAAAGTGTTGCTCAGGTGTAAATGATGTCTGCTCATCACAGTTAAAGGAATTAAGAATTATTGTCTACAATGTTTTTAC
The DNA here is from genome assembly GCA_921293015.1 of Phorcus lineatus. Taxonomy (NCBI): domain Eukaryota; kingdom Metazoa; phylum Mollusca; class Gastropoda; order Trochida; family Trochidae; genus Phorcus; species Phorcus lineatus. Next base: position 22,733,694 of record OV121088.1, on the reverse strand, counting down.
CACCTGAGCAGGGTTTAATTCTGGATTATCAACACCATAAAAGCCTTCTAGCTTTGTTGGTCAGACATTTGAGATTTGTAAAATGTTCTCTCAATTAATTCCGTCAAATATCCTAATTCTCTTATGTGAATCTTGTTAACATTTACCCTGCCACCATTCATAGACTTTTCTCATTGGGGAAAAGCTTAAATCATTTGATATGTTAACAATGTTTAATGTGAGATGTTGTCTTTCAGGTTCTTCATTAAATTGGGATTTTGTTATATTTTAATGAAAAAAGTTATGTTGATGAAATAAGCTGTTGAACATTTTACTTTCAAAAAAGTTATATCTGGTGCACATGGATGCATCAGATTACATTAAATAGACTTTTTAAATCATTGGCAATTACATCGCTTATCACATCAATCTAGCAGTAATAATTGTACACAAACAAAACTATTATGGTACATTTGAAATTCTTTGAGGTTAAATCGTCAAACCCAGAAATGGAGCCTGAACAAATATATATACAGCTAACTCTCCTATTCACAATTTACAAAGTGTATAATGCCTGTTGAAATTGTCTGTTGTTGCATTATTTGATCAAATACGTCAGAAATGATGGACAGGTTTATCTGTAATTACTCGTTTTGTCAATATTGTCAATGGACATCAAAGAAAGGTACGGTTATACGAATTTGTGGAGTCGGAAATATCACTGATCATATTGACTCTAGGATATCTGATACTCGGGCATGTAAAGGAGTGGATTAAATCTATTTGATATCATTCTCCCCTCTATGAATACTGTCTGAGATATGGGCTTCTGTGCTGTTTGGAAGTCCAAACTCTGTCTAGCGTTTCTTACTTTGTTTGTCACAAGTTTGGTCAGAGTTCTGGACAGTTGGTGAAAAGAAAGTGAAAAGTGAATAGACATAATCAGGATGCAATCATATTTTTTTTTTCATAGTTACAAATGAAACTAGGTTTAGTGAGAAATATACATGTTTTTCATAGTTACAAATGAAACTAGGATTAGTGAGAAATATACATGTATTTAAACAGGTCAGATTTTTTTATGTCACTTATGTGGATATAGATATCAAAGTAATATTAAATATTGTATCTAAAAATTAAAAGTCATTTGAACTTTTATTTAAAAAGATTGAAATAAAAAAAAAGAATAAAACATATTTTCGAGTTTTAAAAAATTATCATAATATATAATTGACAATAAATTGAAGTTCAAGATATACAAGTTTTAAAAATAATAATAAAAATTATATTGAAATAAATAGTCTCAAGTTTACTTCATCATTAAGAACAGGAATTTCAAAATTACCTGTATAGAAATATCTAGAATCTTTTCAGGAAAGAGGATACAGATATGTGTTGTATAAGCCAAGAAATATGAAAAATGGTGTCATATTTGACCTCTGACATGCACTCAAGTGTGAAATATGAAATATATTCCGCTAATGAAAACATGGCACCTGGCTCCAGGGGACTAATAGCATCTAGCGGAGATCTTGTTATGTGATCTTACACCCCGTACAAGAGATAAAGATATTAGCACCAGTCATAATAGTAAAGGTTCAAGCTAAATCACTAACAATGTGTTAAGGGTAGAAAAATCTGGTAAAAAATAAAATGGATTCTTACATTTTATGCCAAAAATACCTTGAAATGTTTAAAAGGGGAAACATAAGTATTAAATTCAGCAATATTTAAGAATGTTTTCAATACGTTTTTCTATTAGATGCTGTGAGTAATTTGACTTTTTTGGCTGTTTTCAACTTGAATGTCATGCTTAAGATTTTAAGCCATACAAATATTTTATCAAATATATAAGAGACTCGATTTCATAAATTGAAGTGAAAGTTGAATCAAAGTACATATTTTGCAATGAGAGCAACAAAAGAATGAAAGTAGATTTTATAAATTTATTGTATACAGGAAATCAGACAATTATTTGATGTTTCTTAATAATTCAGATTATATTTTTGTTACTCATAATGACTCATAGAATCAATGAAGTCGTTAGGAACAAAATACCTGTGCAGGTAAGTGCGTTATGATAAAGGTGTGTGGTATGTGACATCGATGACGAATTCAGGTGACAGAATCATACAAGACTGACTTGACTCACCAGAGAGGACTAATTTATGATATAATTATGAAAAATTTATAGAATTCAGGTCATAAGTGCATAACAACAATAAACCATTAAACACTTAATACTGTCCTTCAAAATCATAAAATGTTATAAATTTCAGGGTTAATGGTATCAAATAATTTGTAAATTATGAATTTTATTGTACCATATATTAATATACTTGATCATTCTTTGAGTGATTTGCACTCCAGGTGTGTCAGTGTGGTCATAACAGTTCTCCTTGTTCTGATCTTGTTCTCAGCTCCTCACAGCTTCAAGCAGTGTTTGGAGTTTATAGAGTCACCTCTGAAAGTGACTTGTCACATTATTTAGTGGTGTTTCATATGAAGCTGAGGTGGCTACGACATGTATAAACTTTACTACAGACACCTCTACATGGCAACATCATAAATAAAGTTATTGTGCTCGGTACAACTTTGATGTGCAGCTATTTGCCTTGCAAAGAGTTTTGGCAGCCATCTTGTTTTGCCAATCCAGCTTTCATCTGTTTTTATGTAAGCAGCTTAATGCTTCTTCTTCTGACATGACTTCATTGATTTATGGGAAGTGATTTTTGAGATGTGACTTTTATTAGATGTGATTCTCAGGTTTTAAGGACAGTGACATGCTCAGAATTGTAATCACTCAGACGGCTTTCGGGGACAGTACAAAAGTGGGATTTAAAAATATACAAATTGGTTTTATGTTCCCCTTTGTACAATGTTTTTAATGTACATGAACATTTCTAATTTTCTGTATTTTATATCATTCATTAACCGCATTTAATATGAACAGATCCTCGATCCCCTTCTAAAAAAAATAGCCTTATTGTTCTGTGCCTTTAGGATTTATGTCTTTAATATCCATCTCGGAATAAATAACTTGTATGGGCATTAGCTTTTATAGAATGCTAATTCTTTGATCAATTTGAATATGTTATGTTTTTAGCTGTCACTTAGCTTGAATAAATTCAAAGGCTTGATAATGTTTTTCATTCAACGGTGAATAGTGTTCTTGGATAAGTTTAGGCACATATGAGAGAAGTTTATAGACTATACATACTTTAATTTCAAATATCAATGATATATTTTAAAAGATTGTACCAAAATTTGGAGACTTCTTTATAATGAAATGCAATATGATTTCACACTAAATTCTGCGACTCTATGTTCAAGTCAAACATACAACAGTGGGTACCAAGATAAAGCAAAGCAAACCTGGTGCTCCTTGTGGCAGCATGAGTTATATAAACTCCTAGGTTGAGGTTGTATTAAGGCTTTTAACAATGTTCATAAAGAGACAATCCTACCAAGACTTTGCGGGTTTAGAAATTGGTTCAAGTTCATGGTGAAGTAGATAAATGTGTACGAATATATTGTATATATTACTTATGAACTGAATGACAGGGATCGAACAAACAAACAAATGATTAAGCTTCTTATTTGAATTCATTTGAATTCAAGACATAAATTTGTTTGAATTTTCAAACTTTGACATAATATATATGTGGTATGATATATGGTATATGTTGCTTTTAAGCTGGATAACAGAAAATAAAACCAATGTCATATTTGATTACAAAATACTTACTAAGAATTGAATATTTGAATTTATATTCTTAAATATATTTGTTTGAATTTTCAGAATGTGAGGTAAATTATACCAACAACATTTACAATAAAATACTGAACCATTTTCCATTGGCGATTGAAGAGTCAATGTGAGAAACAATGGTTCTTGCATTCTGATGAAAGCCTGGGGTTATATGTGGATTTTAGGGGATTTAAATGGTGAAGTAGACAGGTATCTGTTGCTTGTAAACTGGATAATAGAAACCAAAATTCATAACCAAAAAAACATAATAGTCTTCATATTTGAATTCATTTCTTAAAGAAATTTGGTTGAATTTTTTAAATTGGACGTAAATTACACAAACAGCTTGTCATATAAAATAAGGAACCATTTTCCATTGGCGCCTGAAGAAGTCAATGTGAGAAACACTGGTTCCTGCATTCTGACAAAGGCCTGGGGTTCTATGTGGCACATTTTCCATAGAGTGTTGTTAGTATAGAACTCGAGTAGTTACGATCTGTGATTGGACAAAACCCTTGCAGATAAACACCACTGGCTAAGCACTCTTCTACTGCAGAGTTGTTATAATAGTGTACTGTAGTTTGCTGCCAAGATGAATCTTATGAACAGCATTGACATTTCTCTAGTTAATATTTGATTTCAACTCCCTTAACTGAAAGCCAAAAAAATAACCTATACAGGTCATGCCAATGTTTTTCAGTTATGAAAAAAGTTGGTGAAATTTAAGAAAAATATGTTCTATAATATTTAGAATTTCTTTAAGACATTTTTTACTTTTCTTTTGCAAAATTGTAACCTTCTGTATCAAGATTGTGAGCTTACTGTTACAAGATAATCATGTATGATATTTGAACTTCTTTAATTTGCAATACATCTGATGTTTTAAGGTTTAATGCCAAACTGTTACGAAAGAAGTTTTGTTTCAATTCCCATATTGCTGATCTGTGTTAATTAATATTATCATCCCTCTCTGTGAAATGAACTTTGTAACAAATGGTGGAAATACACAATTTACTCTAGTATTAACTTACGCAATTGTTTATGTATGCACTGTTACCAAGTTTTGCAAATATTTATTGTTATATTACATTATGCAATCTTTCTTATCTACAGCCAAGTTAACTATTGTTTATCATTTTATTTATCACTTTCTCACATCAAGTCAAGTGCTCATTCCGCAATTAACAAGTCTGTGTTTGTCTTAGACTAACATTAACATGTGTTGATATCACGTCAATATCAATCAATCAAGTTGTTGAATTGTCTATATACACCCTCTACCCAGATTCATTATGTAATATCTCACAGCAAATATTGTTTATATCACTCATCGCACAGTAGTTACAGCAGAATTTCTCAACCTGTTTACTTTTACTCCGGTTTCTCTGATAAAGTCACAAAGTAGGACATTAAGATAGGATTCAGACTCTTAATGTCCCTTTTAGCAGGCACATAAATGCATTTCATTATGTCATTAAACCACATCATTGTTGAACTAACGATAGGTAATATAGAGTGCACTTTGTATGGGTGTCTATTTCATTTTCAGAGATGTTTATTTCTAAGCTTGTAAATAAAACCTATTTTGCCTTCTTTGCTTTTTTTTAAAAGTATGTTTAACATTTTGAATTTTATACCCTTTTTGCACTCATTTTTATTTTTGTCATTTATCAACTTTATCAAACAGCTTGATTTATAGGTTATAGCCTAACTTGTGAGGAAATATTTATTTGAGTTTATCCTTACAATTGTACATGAAACAAGTCCTAATTGATTATAAAATTTTTTTCATAATATCAATTAATTTTTTTGTATCACCTTAGGCAGTTGTGAGAAATGGAAGTTTAGAATGTCAATCTGAACTGTAATTTATCTCAGAATAATCCACATTGTAAATGTGTAACATTGCAATTTACCGACTCATTCTTGTTTTCTTTACTGCAGCATAAACATAAACGTATATCTGTGAAAATATATTTTATAAACATCTCAAAATCGCTTTTTTTAACTCTTAGAAATCGACAAGAAAGATGGTGACAGTGCTCTGATGAACAATTTTCAAAATGTAGAGTTATGCCAAATATTTTTGGGTGTTGTGCTAGCCTATTTGGCAAGTAAGTCTGAAGAATTAGAAAAATTTGGAGAATGTTTGACATTGAAAGCATTGGTCAGCATGGTCAAGCCCCTAATCCCAGCCGGTCAGCATTGTGTTGCCCCACCCATCTCATCCCACAGTAGCTCACGAAGTACATCTAGACTTTACACTCCTCTCCTAATACTTATTTCATTCATGTGATTATATTCTGTGGGACTCCTTTCAACAACTTTATTAATATAATAAGCATATTTGAGACTTTGTATAATGTAGTAATTATCAGCTTTTTGCCTATAAAAATACAATTTAGAACCAATGTTCCAAAACAATACCAAAATCTTTGACAGATTGTCTATTTTATGTAGGAAAATGAAGCATTTTAGGAAGCAAGATTAGTCATCACTGACCACAAATTCCTATTTTACTACATTCTTTAAGAGGTTATTTGAACCTAATTTACAGATAAGGTCAATGGTTTTTCAAATAAGTCTAACTTTACTTGCAGATGATAAATGATTATAGCATGATGGACAATTTTTCCGGTTGACTGCCTTTCTGCTTGATCAAACTCCACACAAATCAAACCATTACATCAGAAAGTGAATAAGTGATTACGATTGGTTGATTGCTTGATTTAACAGACCAATGATGTTGAAGTGTTTAGGAAGCAGTGCCTTGTTATTAGAGACCGTAACATCCCAATCTCCCCCACTAGCAGACAGTTTTCACAGACAGGGGTCAAAGTCTCGCCCTCGGAATTTTTCCAGGTATACGCACCCATTGTAAACAGTTTCTCTTGAGTTCTTTAATCTCTCTAAAGAGATTTTATTATGCAATCTGCAACTTAAGGAGCTATTTGGAAATTGTTTAAAAAGGACAATTTTATGGCTGAGGTCATTTATTTTGCACAGAGAAATATAATTTTGTAGAACATCTGATGCAAATTTCTTATACAAATATTTCATTTTGAATTATTAAATTATCATTTAAAATGATCATTTGTAACAAATTTGATTTTTTGAAAGTAAATAGTATTTGTAACCATGTCGATTTAAATATTTTTTAAAGAAATGATTGTCATTTTTAGGTTATGTCTTGTCAATTTGAGTTGTAAGAAAAAGGTCATAAGACGTCAATGTCAAATAAATTTCATTGCTAAGGTCAGTAAGCTAAAAAAATATCCATTTCAGCGATTATTGAGCACTTCTTGTTTTATTAGCATGTCCCTGTGATAAGAGATATTGATTTCTGCTTGATATTAATTTTCCCAACAACTTTCATGATTAAAGATATCTTTCCATTTCTGGCGCCAAGATAGGCATATGAATTTGTTATTGATGGGACTTTTAACCTCCAAATCTGATAGTTGGAGTTTGAGTTATTTTATGTTGTTTTAACTGATAACCAAATATGACATTATTTGACTGAAATCGGCTCTCTTATTCTCATTTGTACTATGAATTAGTTTCAAAGTAATTTTATTTAAATTTTGAGAAATTGATTTTGATCATGAACCAATCCAGATCACAGTTAATATAGACAATGTTTTAGTTCATAATAAAATATTAACTTTCAGAATATGAAAATGAAGGGCTGATTCATAACCTGATCTATTTCTGTCAATTTATTGTATATCATATTATATGTGATAAATGTTTATTTGTAATACAAATGCCAAAATATCATTTCAAGATTTGTAACTGTTCTGAATTTAAGGTATTAGCTTCTGAATAAATTAGTTCAACTCCATTCTTTGTCGCCAAATTACAGCAATAGCAACTAATTTAGTAATGGCCATTCACTCTCTGAGGATAAGCTATCTCTGAATATTCCACGAGATCAATATGTAAAAGGTGAATGTTTAAGCCAATGAATGAAGATGTAATGGAAAAGCAGAATGGTTATTCCTGTACAACTCACAAAATAACAAAACATAAAAAGGTTTACAAAAATTGTTCAGATAAATATTTGAAATGTCAGTGTTTAGCTATTGATAGTATGGTCATAAGTAAACTTTTAAACGTATGAACAACAAAGGCAATCCAGTATTTCCTGATCACTGTTCAGAATCCATTTCAGTTGATGCAAACAAGCATTGTCTAGAAACCTCAGTTTTTTCTTTTGTTTATTAATGTGTTTTGTGGTTTGACAAAAAATTAATTGGATTGTAGAAGTTGTTGCATATTTTTCACTCTTGTGACAATCAGAAGGTTCTGTTACCTCAGATATGTAGCTTATTGCTGTAGGTATGTTTTTTTATTTTACCCAAAAAAAGCCGGTTATTACTTGGCAGAAAAAATAATAATTGACAAGGTCTTTGTAAACATTAAAGTGCAAGTTCTTAGAGCCAATTGTAGTATTTTTTGGCAATATGATTTTTTTTAATGTTGATGATAAAAAGGAAATATTGTTCAAAGTAGATCAACAATAACAAAGGGAATTTATTGAAAATGCAAAAGAATTATGGATTTCGATCAGAAAAAGAAATTATATTAAATAAATTTAAAGAAGAGGACATCCATGTAGATAGTGTATATAAATCAAATTGAAAAATGATAGAAGAGAATGTAAAAAACAGTAATTATTTATGACACTCAATCACCAATGGAAATTGTCCTTGCATATTCGCTAAGAGCCCTGTCAGGCTGAGAAACTTGTGGAGCAGACGTGTGGAAGAGACTGGTAGAAGAAGAGAAGCAGACGTCACCAGTAAGAGTCAGAAGAAATGGAGAGACCTCCTATGGAAGAATCCTAAGCATCTGCGACCCTTTTCACATTTCACAGGTGTATGACACACAGTAACAGCTTCTGGAGGTTTTTCATCCATGCTTTTAACACAAGAGGGGGACAGACATTTTCTTGGAATGTTCACTTCATCGTATGTTCTGTGTTAAACTTTGAGTACACTCTAGTGACTTGTGGGAGCAATTTTGGGAAGATGGTTGTACTGATGCTGCATCAGATCTTTCAAAGGACGATCATCACATCCTAAAGATTAGTCTTGCCAAAAAGAGATGACATCTAGCTCTTTGAAGTCCTTCCCCTTACTCAGTGGTAATCAGCAGAGCCCCAGTTCCAAGGTCCACCTACTTTCACTTCAGTATTTCTTTTATACATGCCATTTTAAAACTGGTTTTACACTACACTACCCTTCCCCTTTTTCCTTACCATATCAGTCATTGATTTTCATTTTGGAAACCTCATTTAAACCTTTTGATATACATATACTAACTATGCCACAGAACTAGTTTATTATTTGTCATCATAACCACAGAATCTGCTCACTGTATCTCTTCTTCAAAATCTCATGTTGTAACTACTGAAAATAAATGGTCAAGTGTAAGTGTGTTCAATGTAAGAAGAATATATAAAGGATTTGAAAACTTCTCCAGAATTTTGCAACTTTATCTGCAACATATTGAAATGATTTAAATGTATACACATTATACTGTTGAAAAATGCAGTGCCATCCATTAGGCTTTGACACTAAGCTTACTGCTTGCAATGAAATAGTTGAATGGAATTATTAAAATATATATGAAATATTGAATAAGGCATACTTTTTCAGCTCACAGAATTATGTTCAAAGGGTTTAAAGTTAGTCTTGTTACTGTACACAAGCAGTTCCCTTATCTTTGTTTTTTCAATATAGCCAGGTTATTTACAAAACTATCTTAATAGAATCAGGTGGAAGTTACACTGTTGGCTGTCGTTACTTAACCTCTGGCTTAAAAATATGGGAGTCTTTTTAAGATTGGTATCTCAGTCTTTGTAGAGATGAAATCTCACATTATTTGAAAAAATTTCTTTGGAAAATGGTAGCTTGAACAACTTTCAAAGCTGTATATGTTAGCCAAAGAATAAATCTTGAAAAAAATTTTCAATAAGAATAATTTTTTAGTAAGACATGTTAGTTTTGAAAAGATAAAACTTTTTTATTTTTTTAAAAAAGAATGCTTTTCAATAAACAAAAAGTCTGAATTCTTCACGTCAGGTTATCAAGGAATGGAGTATGGTTTGATATAATTTTTGTAAAAGCTACTTATATCGCTGGACATTGAGAAGATCATGGTTATGGAGATCTTTACCAGATCGTTACCAATTATGATTCTAGGTTTTCATGAATATCAAATACTCTACTTAAAATAAGATGAGATTTTGGTGGCCTGATGTGGTCCAGAACTGACCTGACTTGCCTCACATTCAACCCTGAATCCATCTTAAGTGAACTGGTTTGCCCTGATATTGCCCCAATCTTGCCCTGATTTGCCCTGATCTTCCCCTGATTTGCACCGATCAGACTTGATATGCATTAATTTGCTGATTTGACGATTATTGAGGATAGGGTGTCAGGGGACCAGAAGCGTTAATTGCAATCTGAGAGCACAATAGTCACTCCGTGTTGTCAACAGAAAATTCATCATATAGACATGACTATAATGCATAAGCAATGAGTCCAATCGGTGCCAGAGTGCCTGTGAATTTGATGTTTTTTTCACCATGGAAAGAATTATGTAAAGAATTTTTGCAATTTTGTACATCAAATTATTTTAAAATCTTAAACAATTCTGAATTTTAACAATTTTGAACATTGTTGTTTAAATATTGCTCTTTGCTTATTGCTGTTTGTTAATTGCTGTTGTTAATTGCTCCATGACTGTTTGATCATTTCTGATCTCAATTGTTTGATCATTGTTGTTTGATCACAGCTGTTTGACTTTTACCTGTTTGATAACTGCTATTTGACTTTTACCTGTTTGATCACTGCTATTTGACTTTTACCTGTTTGATAACTGCTGTTTGACTTTTACCTGTTTGATCACTGCTGTTTGACTTTTACCTGTTTGATCACAGCTGTTTGACTTTTACCTGTTTGATAACTGCTATTTGACTTTTACCTGTTTGATAACTGCTGTTTGACTTTTACCTGTTTGATAACTGCTGTTTGACTTTTACCTGTTTGATAACTGCTATTTGACTTTTACCTATTTGATCATTGCGTTGTGACTTTCACCTATTTGATCATTGCTTTGTGACTTTCAACTATTTGATCATTGCTTTGTGGCCTTTGCTGTTTTTACATCACAGTTTGACTTGTTGTTTGACCATTGCTGTCTGACCATTGCTGTTTGAGCTAAGCTGACAGCATTCAATATCAGCACTAGCAAGTTACGTGTGTTCAAACAAGCAAGCTACTCCAACAATCTGAACATATTCAAAGTGCTATGATAGTTAATGATTTAACTGTAAATTGGTTTACAAGTTTTTATATGAGTCACTGGTTGTAGAATATACACAAACTAAACTATATTGTTCAATTTTTCTTAGGCCTAAGAACAAATCTGAGGCTACCTGTTTTGCTCAAATGTAGATGTGGTAACATTTTCGCCCAGCAGTAACCCTTTGCTCTGCCCACCTATGGCTAGAGGTAAAAGCGGTAAATCAACACACATAATCTGGCATAAGTGTGATGATTATCTGCCTGATACTGATACCATCATCTGTTGTCAATCTGGGAACTATGTTGACTTTAATCACCTGCGGTATACCGAGAGATGAGATCCGGCAAGAACCATGAAAAACGTCTTCAGAATTACAATGAAAACAAGATCCTTGGTAATCTGTCATCTCGGTGTATGGTTTATTCCTCGTGTGCATGCAGGTCGGTATGATACCTAGACTAAGCAAGACCTTTCCAACTTGCGATAGCCTCCTAAACATCTCAGATATCTTGCATATGTGCACAAATCTCCACATGCCTACCATGTGACCAAGGGGGGTAACTCTGGCCTCTGATGCCTTCAAACATGTTTAATAGCAGAGTCCCTAGTGTCTCTAATCATGTAATGGCCACCAAATGCTTGCCCCTTTCCACTTATCCCAAAATGTCCCTCCCCGAGGAATCCATATTTTCCATGATAAAAGACAGATCTAAAGGAAAAATGAAGGTTTCAAGCATATTTTTGAGTTCCCGACTGTATTGCACGGATATGATGTTTGTCTGATGTTGTCTACCATAACCCGCTTTGCCACCCACACAAGTTCTTACCTTAGCTTTTGCGTCATTTTGGTGGAAATTTAAAACTGCAAGGTTAATCTGGCTTTTTTAGAAGTATCTCCTGAGAACACTGGATGCATCAAACATGATGGATCCTGATTACACTCTGAACTTGTTCACCGTTAGCATTTAAAATTTAATCTCTCCTATTGACTTTTTGTATACTTATATATCCACAAGCCATCTGAAAAAAAAACTCTAACTAAAGTGTTAGTTATCTCTATCATCAAATCAGCTTAATCTTCAATTATGTTTTACTTTTGCAACGTTTCATTTTTCTTTTTGAAAAATATTTGATTCAACCATACATTTTCAAGAAAATATTAATGGAACCCCAGTTGATTACAGCCTGAAAGGATTGGGTCGTTTGGTTGAGTTTGTTATTGAACCAAAGAGTTGCTGGTAAGTGTTCCAACTTCTCCAACTAGAATCAAGTAGCTCGTAAATTAGTCAAGTTAGAGAGGGCAAGGGTTTGTTCTTCTCCCTGAAGAATGTCATCAAGCTCTTAAAGACTTTCTCAAGAGAAATGGTAACACTGCTTTAATGATGGGTAAATATTTCATTGTCAGAGATGGTTTATATCTGGAGCTGATAGTTAACTGGACATGATTTAGGTAAAAGTGGAAACATTTAATATGTTAATACTGAAAATTATTAGGTAAACTATAGAGGTAATATGTAATTGTTTATAAAGGTTAATGTAACTGGTAATAATAATACAAAAATATTGCTGGGGGTTCAAGTTATGAGAAAAATCAATTTTATAACCAATTTCTTATTCTACCTTTGTTTCATGAAACTGGAAATGATTTACTGAATGGTTCCACAAATATATTGATATAGGCTCAAACTAGGTAATGTGAGGAGTTAATGAATCCCTGAGTAAGTTCTTGTGTTTTGTTCTCAAAAGGCTTACTTGCAGAGCCAGTGCCAAAGGTCTGGCGCCTATGGACTATTTGGTGCCAAGTACGGATGGTTGGCCTAATTGTCTTGTACTCGAATGGTTTATTACCACATTCTTCCCTCTCTGGACATCTGATAGGTTAATCTGGAGATGCTTTGTCTGAGAATTGTTCTGAAGAAATCTTGATTTTGTTATGACTAAAGAATATAGTCTGGAAACTTGCTTCTTTAGCAAGAATGACTTATTGACCTAATGTTATGACCAAAAGAACTCGGTGTTTTTGCAGGTTGTACTTACAAATGAAGGTGATTATCTTATCTTAGGTTTCTTTTGAGATAATGGATGTTCTCATACAGGGATCTTATATTGTGGAAGAGTTATTATGGAATAGGTACAGGAATGTATTTTGGTTTTGGTATATTGGAATTCGTGCTTATATGCTACATGAACTTTCATTTAAATGTTTAAAATGTCTTTAGTTTAAAATAACATAATTGAATGCACTATTGTATGATTTCATGCACATAGTTGTGTGGACTTTCTGAATTTCTAGAAACATTTACCCTGTAGTTTTCCAACAAATTGTCAATAATGATTTTAAATTACATATTGCATACATCACCCCTTACAAAAAAAACAGGCAGTAGCAAAACTGTTGCAGCACTGGTCTCGTTAAACATTGCGACAATGGCGCGGCTGAAAATTTGAATTTACCATGCAAATTAGCGGGCAAGACCGGTGCGGCTCATTAGGCAAATTAGTGAACAACAACGGTTGCACTCTAATATGCGGCAACGGTTGCATTCTTATATGCGGCAATGGTTGCATTCTTATATGCGGCAACGGTTGCACTCTAATATGCAGCAATGGTTGCATTCTTATATGCAGTAACGGTTGCACTCCAATATTCGGCAATGGTTTTACTCTCTATGCAACAATGGTTGCACTTATCATGAAGTAAAAGTAACACTACATATGCAACTGTAGTTTTATTCTTAGCTTTAATCCTTTGATACAAAATAATTCCTTATTAAATATAGATTTCTTCTAGATTCTTCTTAAATGTCCAAGAATGGTTTAAGGATATTTTAACATCAGACTTCAAAAATATATATATATGTATCAAGGTTCAGGAATGATTCAAAAGAAACATCATATATGCAACAAGTTTTTATTACAATGAAGAAAAAGAAAAGAAGCCATTTAATTGAAGATAACAATATATTCAGGATGAAGTACATGTGTCAATCAGTAATAATGATTCTGTTGTTTTAAATTTTAATGGATATACATATTTGAAACAGTCTTTGCTTCTACCAAATATCATGAACATTTCATAGACAATATTTATAAATTTAATTGTAAGACTATATACACATATTTATCAAGAATGAAATCACTGATAAATGAACAATTATGAGATAAGACTATTGGAATATTCATCACAGCAATTTAATTACAAGAAATCACTTATTTTAGTTGAAAACTTTTATCAATGCTAAAATATTATTAACAAAATTATATTTGTATGAAAATTATACGTGTATGTGATTGTTTAGGAATGCATGTAATTATTTTTTCATTAAATAAGTAAATAGACAATCCTGAACAAAACAAAATTCCTTTTCACTGTGTTGATATCTGATGACTTGTTGACTGGTCTTCATTCTGAAACAGAATTTAATGATTGTTATAAACAGAAAGACACCAAACAGTGTAAAAACATCTCAGAAGGCAATCTCACATTGGATAACTGTACTCTTATGCCTAACATAGAAATCAATTAGATCAAGCAATTCACAAATAAATTGATATGTGGCTCCAATCAGTAAATCAACTGATCAGAAGTCACTTATCAATCTGTTTGTTTATGTAACAATTGAATGTACTTACTGTCTCTTAATCCCCCGGTGAATCTTCATCTTGCCAGCTTTGTGTATTCTCTGGTTCAGTGAACACCTTAAAGAATAAACGAGCAAACACTTAAGCACAAAACTAGTAACAGCAACGTTTTTAAAATGTTATATCATTAAACTTGTTTCTTGTAAACAATTTCTAATTATCATTACCTTTGTTGTGTTATATTATTGAGAAATTGAGAATAGAAAAAGATAAATATCTGACTTAGAGTTCATTTATAAATGAAACTTGAAAGAAATCGTTGGCTGTATAAAGATATTTTTAAGATCTATTCATTCCCTTGTATAAAGTATATGTTTTATTGTTTTTAATAATGTCTCATATGCCAAACAATGGGTGGTTGTTAAACAAACTCAAATAATACTATATCATGTTGTTTTTTTTGTACTAGTTTAATTTGTGATACTGAAGTAAACTAGTTTTGTCTGACTGTATAAAAAAGCAGCAGAATTATCAATCAAACTTTAAAAATCTTTCAAACATTGGTTTATTAGTTCTCACCTTGAACAACCATATATCCTGTGAGGCCAAAAGGTGTCCATGTATGTGTGTTGATTGTTCACACTGAAACAATAATTTGCAACTTTCAATACTTGTACAAATAACCAATAATGATATGATGATGATATCAAAAGAATAGAATTTATCATATACAAGGAAAACCATACTTGAAATTATATAAATATTAAGTGATTGTTTTACAATTGTTCCAAAGGTTGGTAAAAACTTTAATAGTTACAGAAAACCCAAAATTTAATGTTCAGCGATAACTTTTTCCTATATTAAAACATTTTTCAAGTTCAATATCAGGAATAAATATATAAAGTGCTCTAAAAATTTGTATAATAATCCTGTATTACAAATATTAACATACATTTAAGTTCAGCAATACTAACATTTATGAGTGTTAATTTTTATCAAATGAATTTCATATTAAAATAAATACATACAAATTATGTTATGCTAATCATATGTTATGAAATGATAACAAATGAAAATTCATGTGATCAAACTTAAACTGGGAACAACTTATTTGTCTAACAATTATTGATTGCAAATTTCAACTATCAATTTCAGGTTATATGCAAATAGTATCAAGTTCTCCCACACCATATATTATACAATCAGTCTGTCTGTGTTTTCACAAAATGAAATTACAATTAATCAAGACTATCTATTTGTAAATTGGAGTGCACCCTCTGATGCGATTCCTAATCTAACCAGTTGAGAAATACACTGCATGTTTATTGAAGAATTAGGTCTACATACTTACAGTGCCAGCTGTTTCCTGTTATATAATGGCTTGTCCACTTTCCTCCTCTCACAGCAGTCATGGTTCAGTGCACACCTATGTAAACAATGCCATCTTTGCTTAATAATATCAAAGAAAAGGAACTAATTATCACTTTTACAAATCAGTGTTAATAAAACACAACTTAACTTGTCAACAGTAAATATTCTATTTAAGGGAATGGACTTGAAAAAAAAATCAATTTTTTCACTGTGAAGCCAACATTTCAATGATTTTTTGTCAGCTCTTTCATGATATAAGGAAGATCAATAAGGTTAAGATGTTATACTGTGTATGTAGCAGTAATGGTCTACTTACTTTTGTTTTTGCAACTGAAGATTATCCCTTCTATGCTGTTGGCAACTGTGATTTTAATAATCAAGAATCAGTTGTTTTTTCTAATGGCAGCCATTGCTCCTCGTTAGTGACAGGTCAGGCAGGATGTTGGGTCTTGCTGTCAGTCAAAGGGGTTAAGACTGCAGAGATTCTGATTGGATAATAATGTCCAGCCTCATCAGGTGTGAGGCAGAAGGTACTGAATGGTGTAAAGGACCTTAAACTGTGATCAAGTCATTGAATGGCATTTAGAAGTGGTGTCTTAAAAAAACCCAAGGTATTTCTTGGCAACAACTTCTTAAGAAATGAGTAATGGATATAAATTTTAGTCAAGGATTTTGATAAAAATTCATATTCTTACCTTGAAATGATGAAATGAATAAAATATATGGATGAATTCATAAATATCCGTTAAATTCATAAAATGTATAATCATATCAGCTTAGATATATTCAACAACATTGAACTTTTCAAGTTTATTTGCAACTTATCTGATATGTGATAAGAATTTAGATTAACGAAGGGGAATTTTTCAACTTATATGTTTTGAAGGCGTACAGTCATCTATAAAAGCAAGAGATATATTCCCTTTATATGATTAATGTAGATTATTTGGACATATTCAAAATGAGATTATTTGAAATCAAAGAGAATTGAAAAGCATTTAGAAATCTATGGAGCAAATGACTTCTTCCAACACCTAGAAATAATTCCTTAATAATAATATGTTTGAAAAACTAAACAATATGAAACAATTTTAAACAAACTGCATTCTTTAAGATATAAAGACGAACAGGCTATTAAATTAAAACAATCCAAATTTTCTGGACATAGACTATTCAGTTAAATAATCATATTTCCTTACTTCCTTTTCCAAAATAATTGTCCAAAGTCAATCAACTAATAAACTTAAGGAATTCAAATAAATTTCTTTTTAAAGTTTCATATAAGGTATTGAGATTAGATTGGTATTTCAACTTCGTTAGCAAGAGATCCAATACCACTTTTGGTCTCCAGTTTGAAATAACACCTAATTGAGTGATCAATATCTATAGAGGCACTGTTAGGTAATGTGACTAGTAAGCAACTAAACTCGTTAAAATGTTAATTGTGATTAATTATGAACTAATAGGTTACGTACAAGGTATTTCCTCTGAATTCAACTGGAAACACAACTTGAATAAAATGTAATTAGGTAACTGATGTCCCTTACTAAACAAACAAACTTGTTAACAGCTTAATGACCAACAAATTGATTCAGCTGTCAAAGCAATAAAACTGTTATATACAATGGATACCTATTATAACCTTATTTCATTGGTCATTTTTTTTATTGAAGGCTCCACCCATCTCCATCACTGTAACCAATAGATTTTTATCAACGATGTCACCTAACCTTAAGACTTTGTTTATATGTATTAATCATTTAAAAGGCAAATGAATTTGTTGAAACCAGACATGTTTCAGGAATGATTGTTTATATGTTTAATTTGAAGTCTTAAATCAAATAAATAAAAAAGTGAATGACCAATTCATCTGCATTCAATTGTTTTGTGTATTTGAAGACAATTCTCTCTAGGTGTGTACTTTGAATATCTAGCAGATGGAATATTGAGAGAACAATACCTTTTAAAATTTTATTTTACAGATCAATGTTTCCTATATTTGCTATTAATCTCAATTTAATAACATAAGTTGAATGTGAAATTAACCAAGGATACTCTCTGATCATAACCTAATATAACAATTTAACCTTTTGTACATGATGTTAGATACTAAGCAACTAAACATCTAAACATACAGACAGCCTGTTTATGAAAAAAGTATCTATGTACGAATGTACATGGATATAAAAGTTGAAATAAATAAGTCTTGAGAACGAAATCCTTAATAAGAATTTGATAAGATATCAATATGGCTCTATGAATTACAACATGAATTAAACATTTTGAATAACATCTATTAAACAACTTACTGTACAAACATTTTAACAACTTAATGATCCATGAAGTCATGAACCTATTAAGGTAGCAATTAACAAAACTGTTTACAGCCATGGACAATGGGTGGATTTTCTCCCCTCTATTCATTGGTCCCCTACTAAAATGAAAGCTCAACCCATCATAATCTATGTCGCCAATGACGTTTTATACTTTTATATGGTCTATGTGCCAGTTGCGAGATATTGTGTTCATTTCTTCTCTGTGTTATCTAACTCTTAAAATCCAATTCAAATATATGCATGGAATGACTATTCATTTATAACTTCTTTTTTTTATCATATTTTGCATTTTAACATGCTAATTATTTCCTATAATTTGTAGTGCGTCAATTAGATACACCTATTGAATACAGACCCTGTATACAATAAACTATTCACAACTTAAAATGAATTAAGTTTCATTGGACATACAAATGGTTAAGTTGTAAAACCTCAAATTATGCATGATCATATATCAACTGGAAACAACCAACTATAAACTTTCAAATATTCAATCAATCATGCAATGACTTTGTTTTAAAATATATTCCATTCACATACACTCAGACTATCAAGAAATAACTTTGATTTCAACATAAATGATCATATTATGTAAATTGAATCTAATAATAAATCACATATATGAAGCAATAATCTATATTAGGAAACTGGGATGTATTATCAGTAAATGTAAAGAAAATTATATTTGAAAATAAAGTATTCCCTTTTCATGGTATGACTTAAACTCTTAACAATCTAAACAGCTCATGAATGTATGTACAATATTTCATAATTCAATAAAACAAGTATATTCTTAGATTCTTTTTAAACAATAAACTTCCTAAGATTTTATTCATGTCCCATGGTAGAAAATACTTCCCTGAAAATTTGAATATTAATATAGGAATATTTTGAACAAAGTATTTTTGCAGGTTGATCTTTTTTGACATTTTTTCATTTGACCAAATAACTACAACAACAAAAATGATGGTTAGAAGGATGTTTTGTTTACAAATTATACCTTTTCAGTAGATGATTAACTTCTCAGCTCACCCAGTAGTGTAAAGCAAAACCATTGCTGCATTGTTTTACCTTGCTCATTTAAGCGGAACCGTTGTGGTTAATGATCAGTTTACGACGTAAAAATGATGGACAACGGTTTCACTCCTAGGACAATGTTTCACTCAAAGATGCAACATTGCTGCAATGAAGCAGAGCTATTGCAGCACTGTAGATTTTTTTGTAAGGGACTAAAAACAATATTGCCTTTATCAAATATGTCTTTAAGAAAAATGCATGAAACAACAAAGTATTTTTAAAAACTAAGTGCTGTCAACTAAAACATACTTTCTTTTCTCTTAATGTAAAAAAATAACCTGATTAAAAACTTTTTGTAATTTCTCCCTAATTATTATTACCCGAAGTAAAACAATGAAATGTTAAAATAGGATACTGGATAGTTAAACATCTCAAGTAAGACGTCCATATGTTTAAATCATGATGAGGCCCTGATTATCCTGTAGTGGCTTTGAGACATGCAAACCCCCTCTTCAAGAGAGCCAGCGATGCCATTATGGTTTCTTTATTTACTGACAGCCCTCTATGCCAGTAGTACAACTCAAGGAGAGTCTTAGAGTAGGATCCAACTCATGCTTCATTTAGAATACATTTCCCCTCTTGAGTAATGATCTTCATTTCAAGTACTGTCAGCCATCTCGTAATTTGCCCCAGATGGTGTTGATTTCAACAATAAGCACGCTTATTTCATCCTCTTGAACCCCCTGACCTTCCAAGATGTGTTTAATATTGCTGAGCTTGGAGAATAATCTTTGAGTGATTAAAGATGAAATTTATGGAATGATCCTGAGAAAATGTTGGTTCATAACATATGGATTAGTCCTGAAGTTGGTATATTATGAATCTATTTTACTAAATCAATTATTTATGTCATCATCTTGAACCTTTAGAATTTAAAGATTTGGTTTAATCTTTTTGTGATTAAAGATGAAATTTTTGTATTGGCATTTAATTGATATTTGCAAGGTTGAATTTGTGGAAATGTGGAAGTTATTTATGGATGTATTTTATGGAATGTTTTACAAAATTGCAGACACTTTCATATCTGATTATGAGCCATGATGTTTTAATTATAACCTTAGTTGAACTTTCATGATTTTGCTCTCATGTCATATAATATGAAGTAGCAACTATGAAGTGATGAATTGTAAAATTTGTTGAATATGATCTTGAATTTGATGAGTGATGAATGAATGTTGTGCAATATATCTATTACATACCATAGTTGATTTATCATTGCTAACCCTGAAAAAGATTTTAGGATTTCTCAGAAACAGGTATTTTATGTGAAGAAAATCTTAAAGTGATTGCTAGTTATATGCATTGAATAAGTTTTTAATGTTAAATAATAATTTATTATCAGACTTCCAATTTGGATAAGTTCATCAATTTGGATCGTTTGCACTCTTGACATATGTTTCATATTTGTAGTTTATCTTAGTGCTCAGATAAAATTACAATTTTATTTTTCATCGTTCAGAATTGTACATTTTATTTTTTAAAACTTCCGTTTTGTTATGGGAAAAGATACATCTGCCCCTGTGCTCTGTGCATTCACTTCCATCAAGGTACCCTGTTGTACAGCTTGGTAAATAGACAAAGCTTTCATATGAACTATTAGCCATGTTTTCTTTTGAAACTGAACGGAAATTATCAATATACCGTGAATCATTTGGAGTTTATCTAATCTGAGTTGTAAATTTACAGTGATCATGAATTTATATCAGTGGAATTTGACCTGAAATGATCAATGTCCAACCATTTAAGGTTTTTTATATATATATATAATTCTGTCTGAATAACAGATTATGTCTGAATATCCTTTGACTGCAGTGAAAGGATTAACATTTGTTTGTGTTTTTTCCATATGCTAATGAATAAGATGGGCCATGGGACTCAACATCCATGGTGTTCTAGAACCAGAAGTCATGCAAATTGTGACTAATTCTGTCTGACAGTGTGAATCTATATGTTTATTATATTACCTACCGGTAAACATTAACATTACCTTTGATGTTCAGCATATAGTAAACAATGTTTATCATTATCATAAAAAGGTTGTTTATTCATTTTCTTTTAAAGAATTTATTTTGGAACTTATTTTTTATAATTAAATCTTTGCTGCTGTTGAAGCAACTTTGAAATTGTGTATAAGCTTGTTATTCCTTTTTGAATTGGAATAATTCAAAATAAATCAGTAAGATAATGTCTTCAAGAAATTATACTGGAAATGTTTTTGGTTGTTCATATGAAGTATGTCATTCATAGTTTCATATTTTGTACTTTTATTGTATTTCCCTACCTGTCATGCTCTATTTGATAAGTCATTTGGAAGATAGTTTCTTACGTGTGGTTTTTTCACCACCCTCGTATTTCGAGATTCTGGCAAGGATACAGTGGTAAATGGTTGTCAGAGTCAATTTAGTTTATCTTTTATCATGGTTATATAGACACTTTGCTGAGAGTAAGCTGTTAGCACTGTACAAATATTTTCCAATTTCAGAAGCTTGTCTATCAGGCCATTACACTAACTATGTCTACAATTTTGTATCCTGTTCTTCAATAATCTCTCTTTTATCTATTCATTTTACAACATAATTACTTTCTGTAAAACAATGTATTATACAAGAATTTTATATTTTTTTAAGAAATTATTAGATTTGACCAAACAACTTTTTAAAAAATTTCAACTTTTTTTGGTATACCTGCAATATATAAAAGTGTTTCTAAATTTTGAAAATGACATAACCTCCTCAAATTTCACTTCTAGTGCCACACACATTGGAGGAACCCTACAATCACATAATATTTCCCTAAACCAGCATTTAACACCATTTCTCCACCTCCTCTGATCTGAGCTGCAGTATAATACGCCAGTATAATAAAATATCTTGGTTTACGAGTCTGTGTCACATTCAGAGGCCTGTGAGATTTGCAGGGCCATCATCAGTCTACAGTAGGATAAAACATATGCAGGGAGCTTACTTCCCAATTCATGTAAGCGCTTAACTCAGATTTGTGTTACTTAGGGAAATCAGGGCTGGCTTATAGACGGGATAAATATTCAAATGATGGGTGATGAAGTGGGCCCTGTGTGAATGATATATATGTTTAACCCTGTACCTACTTGGGAAGCTAGAGGCACTTGGTTTAAGCATTTGATGAAAAACATATCATGTGTCATACTTTTAATAGGTGCATTATGTGCATATCTTTTTACATTTCACCTTTTGCAATATAAGTTCCATTATTCACACAGATTTCATAGGAAAATATTGAATTTTAAGTCAAAGAGCGTCTATTTTTATGGGAGGCCCAGTGCTAATTTGGTGGCCAGTTGCCCCATCCATGTTGGGTACTAATAGTATTTTTTAGATACATAGAGGAATTTAGCATTTCAAAATGGAAATGTAAATGTTCATCTTGTTTTTATCAAAAATAACTATGATAAACTTCTATATGTCATAGACTAACTGTTTCTTATTCCCTATGTGTAATTAACCCATATATTTGATATGTACTCAATTTTTCAAATTGTTTTTTTTTATCACTGTAGGTTCAGTTTGATTAAATGTTTTGCCACAATGATGTAAGATTTATATTCTGAAAGCTTAATAAAAAAGTATTCAATATTTGGTTTAGATTTATCTTTGTTTGCTTTGTATAAACAAGATTAACTGTACTAATCTAGAGAATATGTTAATATGTTTGAAAAGTACTATTTATTTGCCTGTCTGTTTGTTCTGTATGTCATTTGTAGACTATGTAGATCTTGTACTGATACTCTCACCAATGAGTATTCAAATTACCAAGAATATTCATGGTGGTCTTATTTTCAGCTAATCTTTCTGAAATACCCTTTGTTTGCTGAAAAAAATCCTGCATGGCTAAACTACAGGAATGAAATAGAAATAATCATTGAAAGTATGGCTAGGAACTAGGAATAATCATTTAAGCTAACCTGAAAAGGGTAAATCTTCTACCTTCTTAAATACAGTAGCATCTCGATAGTAAATTTCTAAAGGACCACGCTGGAATAAATCATTACATATCCAACAATTTTACTTATCATATATAAAACCTTTATGAAAATAATCAAAAGTACAAAGAGCCATGCATTAGTCATTTAGGTTTTTTACTTAACAACTAAGCTGCGATTGTGGTCTCAAAAAATCCTTTTGTCATTTTAATGGTATAAGATTATTTATGGACCCAGTTGAAGTGTAGATTTCACATTGCTTAACTATTGTTATTGAGTACACAGAACAAGCAAAGAACCATCAAATGAAAATATTTGTAAAGATTTTATCAATTTTATCCATATTTGTTGCAAGGATGAAATTTTAATGGAGCATCTAAAAAATCATGACATATCTTCTTTGTTGTCCGCTACATCATTTTGATATCTTCTCTTGGCACTCTCTGAGACAGAAGAAACACAAACCACTTAGAGCTTAATTTGTTCCTTGATGAATGTCCACTGATGACCAGCTGACCATTAGCATGACCAGTGTCCACTACAGCCAGATGACCTAATTGTCTAAGAGCAGTACTTTCTTAATTAACCTCTTCGTTCTTGGGAAGACTATATATTGATTCCAAGTTTCAATTACTTCTCAACAGTATATTCTCTAATCTTTGTTCCTCAAGCGGTAAGGTTTCTTGTTCTGTCTTTGGTAGAAAAGAATAATAAATGCAAATGTCTTTTTATATTTAGTTATGTTGTTTCCAACACTTTTCAATTCATATAATGATCTTTATGATGGTAAAATTATCTTGAACTTTTCAAAACTATTTTTCATTTATGTTGTGAAATGAAATAAATCTGAAATCTGACTATTTATACAATAAAAACTGTTATGTTTTTGGACATCTATGTGTTTTATCATATTATGCTTGATATTTTGCATTTAACAGTATCTAATTATTTCAAAGCAATAAAAATAAAGTCTTTACTAAATCAAATTTATCAAAAAGTTAAAATGTCCTTGAAATCATGTACGTTGGTGTATGTGCTAAATTTATGGTATATATTACAAAACAGATAGATAGATACCAGTATTTAATTTCTACATTAAAAAACAATTGAAAAATAGTTATCTGTTAAGAAAATGCGTCGTAAAATCCATGAGGGTGTTGAAAGGTTTATGGATCACAGCTTCAGACTACAAATTCCCTTGCATCACTTGAATGGGATGTATGTGCTAGTTTTATGGTAATGGTTTGTAAGGAGATCATTAAACTCTTGGCACAGCCAGGGCCTCTACCTTTATATACTGGTCTGTGTTTACCATGCCACTTGTGTTGAGGGGAAACAGAAGGAGAATTTATTTTCTCTTTGAATTGGAAATGTGTAATTTATTTCATAGCTATGAAGGTGTATACCCCTCAATAGTAAACTTTTGTTCTAGCGAGACTGTAGTCCTGCTCCATGAATATATATAAAGAGGAGCCTTTGAAAGCACTGGTGTCTGTTTTCTGTAATTTGAAAAAATTTAATTAGTTAGTATATGCAAAATATACTTTCTTCAGAGGGTACAACATTTCATTACTCAACCTGACTATCTGTAGATATCAAAAAAGGTTTTATGTATCAAGCAAAAATTCAATTTAGCCATTTGGTGTAAACACTTTTAAATCATTAAAGTTAAGGAAAGGATTCTGTTTGTGTAAGAATTGATTCAATTGATTAAACAGATAGTCATCCAATTGTTTAATTTGTTTCCCTTTTTATAAAATTCCCTCTATTTCCTCTTAGAGAATGTGCCTTTTATAAAGTCTAGATCCTCATTCAGCAAGTCTAGATTTGACTGAATAATTACATAGAATGTAATAACAAAGAAGCAGATGGAGAAATTACCTAAATTTAAGTCTGGTGAAACTGATTTAGGAATGTTTTCTGATATTATGATTCTTATATTTTTGATAAACGTATATTTCTGAAATTGTTCTGGAGCAACAGTGGTGGAATTCATTTCTGGTGTCAAAGATCTGAAACAAAGACTTGTTGTGTTTGTATTTCATTACCATTGATAAGTGGCTTTCTTATTCCAAAGAACAGTAAAGAATTTGTATATAACTTTAAAAAGACATCTTTGTTTGATATATTTTATTGCAATTGTATATTACTCTCTTAAGTAGCCTTCTTGTTTTTTTGTAAACAGTGTAAGTAACTTAATAAATGGCATCATATCTTAGAAATAGAAGCTTATTTGTGTTTATTTTCATCAAGTGGTTAATGGTTTGTGCAAGGTTTTGGTATGAGATAAGGAATTTATGGTTCAACGTTTGTGATAAGTTTGTTAGAAAACAGTTCAATCACAGACACTGTGAAATTGTCATTTTTTTATTTTGAAAATTCTTATTCTTATGACACTGAGAAAATGATTTTAAAACTTATATTTTCAAATATATCAAGGTGTTAATATCTTTAATTCAATTAATTGAATATTTAAGGTTAAAAGAGAGACTGTATCTACAATAGAAATGAGACTCATCGTAATTGACGAGGACTAATTAACCTTCCCGTTAATGAGCCACACTGCTGCAATTAATCAGCAGTCATTTCTATTTTGGAGGCAGTCTCACTTTAACCATTTAATAAATTCATTTACATTTTGACATGATACGTATTTGACATTTTCATAAAAGGAAACTTACCATTTCTGTGTACACAAGCTAATCTGTTTCTCTCATTGTGGCCACCCAGATATCAATGTACACTTGACAAAATATACAAATCTGGAATAGTTAACACTCTTGAAAATTGAAACTCCAGTTTTTCATTTCTCATCTTAAATTCAAATTCTGTAGTTGAAAAAAAATTATTGTATATTTGGACTATTCTCTTTGTAAGATTCGGTGACCTTGCTGTGTAAAAACATTATATATTTTTTGTTATTATTGAGGTCATAAATTTTTTGCTAGTTTTTATGTTCTCATTGATAAACCTAAACAAGGCTATGTTTATTTAATTGCTGATGTTTTTTTCTATGTAAGATTCATTTTATATATTTTTTAAAATCATATGATCAGTAACTGTAAAATCTTTGTTAGTAATTATTCATCTTGTTAAAATTTATTATTGAAATGATAAGAAACAAACATGAAAATTTCAGAAAGAAATCTATTTGCTATAGATGACATACGTGTTTTGAAGTCATTTTAAAGTAATTTTCTTTTGGATATATAAGAGATATGCATTGAGGATGTCTTGATATTTATGTGAAATATCTATGTATGAATACATTTATCATATTTGTCAATAAAAATGTATATGATAATCCCATCTATGTTACATAAAAGGCTTTCTGGAAAGCTGTAAAAGAAATTATAGTGTGTTAAAATATTTTATTCATTTCAAAAGATCAAATAAAATCATGAAAAAAGTAACAACTTATTAAAGGATTATACTAACATGCTTGTGAAAAAAGAAACTATTGAAAATATAACAGCATTTTTACATTATTTTCAATAGAAGAAAACCCTTAAATCATTATTTACTGATTTCCAATTATAAATTATACTTTTACTCAAGTCTTAATCCCTACTGTGACTGAACAAAGATAGTCAAAGCATTTTAAAACCAGGTGTGTTCACAATATGTACAAACGTGCATATTTATGGGGCCGTATTGTATGGTATTGGTCTCGGTAAAATGATATTGAATATATGCATCTGCAGGCAACATATTTCAATAATTGGGGGCTTGAGTGAACATGTCATGAATTTAAGTGAGGGGATTGCTTTTATAAAAACCCTTTCTTTTGCTAACCTTTAACCCTGTATTCACTTTGATTTCACACTTAATCTTTTCATGGTTGTAAAGAATATTGAAAAAAATCGTTGTGTCAACCGAAGTGTCTTTGACATTCAATTCCTTTTACAAACTTCTTTGACAAACAGTATTTGTGATTGTTTGCAATGTGCAAGTATTCTACTCTGGTTTTGAATATTGCTAAAATTCGTTAAAATGAATTTTAAAGTTGTCATCTTTTTCTGTAAGCTCCAAAAAATTTCATATCATGTTTTCTTCGAAGTTTTGCAAAAAAGGTATTGTCTCAGTTGTGTTTATATGAAGACTTGTTTGACATATAGAAGTAACAACAATACAGCGGATACCTGGCTATGTGTAGCTTTTCAGTATTTTTTGCCTTTCAAATCTAGTATCTAATATTAGTTTACATGTACGAGCTTAGGAAGCTAATGAAACACAATTTTCACGTAAGATTGAATAAGATATCGTGCATGAAAGAAATTCACCCATTAAAATTTTCAACCTATAAAAGAGTATAACTTAGAATTCCATTCATTTTTGTAAACTATAAAAGGTACATAAAAATTCCCCATTGTAAAAACGTTTGACCTGTACATTTTGAGCAGAAATAGATGAACTTTACTGACAATACCTCTTTAAAAAGAAAAAAGAATGGGAAGTTAAACAAGAGTCTCACAAAGGAACAGGGGAGGAATTTTTTCAATAGATGCTTTTATAATTTATTAGCCTCAGTTGTGAAGTGTAAATTTGACATGACGGTACAGCTGCTTAGCTGAGAAAACCTATCTTCACTTTTTCATCACTGAGAAGATCTTACTAGTCAGGGTTGAAGGATGCTGTCTATGGTCTGGTTTTGTACATGATGTGAACACATAAAGTTATCAGAGCTCATGGGTGGTTAGTGGAATCATCCCTTGGGGGTCAGGACTCAAAGAGCAGGGGAGAGGGGTAGACAGGATGGAACGCTGGTGCTCAGGGGTTTTTGTTCAGCTATGTCAGAAGGAAGTGATAGGTACATTATGTGAACATCATGATTATCAGAGCTCATGGGTGGGTAGTGGGATCATTCCTTGGGGGTCAGGACTCAAAGAGCAGGGGATAGGGGTAGACAGCATGGAATGCTAGTGCTCAGGGGTTTGTGTTCAGGTTTGAGAAAGTGGAAGTAAGGGAAGGACTATTGCTACAGTGAAGTAATGAATGCTATCCGTGGACCAGATAGGTATATGATGTAGATACATCGGGACACTCAGAGCTCATGGGTGGGTCATGTATAGAGGGTCAGGACTTAAAGAAGAGGTAGGTGGTAAATAGGAAATAATGAAGTGAAGCTAGGTTTATTTTGAATATTCACAACAATAAGACTATACTTATAAGTCTCAGTAATTAACTTAATGGAAAATGTTTCAAAAATCTTTTGTAAGAGGACACAAATAAAAAGAAACCTCTGCAATCCCAAAATGTTTTCATTATAGTGAAATATGAATGGTGCATTAATAAATCTCTGCTTGATATTTAAACAAATATATTAGGTATAAGATTTCAAAAAAGCATGTAATTCTATGCTATAAAGTCTACGGAATGGTTATAAAGTTTTATGGCTTACAAGGTATGATAAGAAAGACAGTTACCAAGCCCTTCAAAAGTTTCATAGCTACCATGCTTTAGTTTACATTGCTCTATGTAATTAGAATCTTCCTACTCTCCCCCATCAAGGTCAGCCATTGTTTTCACATCAAAAGGATTTTTTGCAACAACTCTCACTCCATATAACATAGCTAATTTTTTGCTTCTTTGAGATAAAAACGAAGTTTTCTTGGCCTGTGGTGACCCAGAGATAACATGCTTGCTTGATTAATATACATGCCATGCCATGCTTGTAATATACACTGCAGGTTGTGGTGTAGAGAGATAGTGACCACGTGGTGTTGTACAGGGGTGAGCTTGCAAATGAGGGGGAATAATGTTAAAAATGGGGGTAAGAGTATAAAAAAGTAGAATTTAGCTCCCCATTAACCTTTATAAACCATGTATTTTCACCTTTTTTTTTTATCTTTTCTTTTATATTTAAACCATTGAATTCTTGAAGCTTTGAATGTCTTTTTACCTGTTAGTCCACTATGAAATATATGAACCTCAATTTCAGAAGATAGATTTTGGTTTCAACCAAGCCTCCAAATGTTTACTGAATCTTTTTTTTTAAACACAAACCACAATTGAACCAATTTAATATCTAACCGTGAAATAGTATTATTCAATTAAATAATTTCACCCATCCATAAACCTCAGTCTCCCCCCCCCCCCCAATGAATCTCAAAACATCATTTGAAATATATCTTTAATTTCTTTGACACATACTCTATTTCCCCAAAGTATTCAATTTGTAGAAATAATGTCACAGATGTACATTGATGGTATGAATGCAATATGTAAACATTCATATTGAGATATCACTTGGAAAATAATGATGATGAGCATCAGTAGCACAAGGGCAAACTCATTGCACAAAAACAACTATTGATACCGTCCTTTAAGCCTCACATTCTCATTCTACGGTCACACAAGAAACTCATTCACATACCAGTTTGCAGACCTACATGTTTAACTTTCACATAAATCCCGGCGCAATCTTGATAAATTGCATAAGAAATCTGTGGAGGTTTCATTAGCTTTCTGATAAACTTTCACACTTTATTTATGGCTGCTATAAACTGGATCCTTCCTAGCAGGGCAAACATGAGGTACTTGATATACAATTTTACTAAGGATAAGAAAATAGAATTTGGTGTCTTATTTCATATTCGTCATAAACAACATTATGTATATTCATTATTAATGCCATTTAAGTTCAAAAGAAATAAATATTTTTATGAAAAAGTGCATTAAAACAATATTTCTATTTCTTTATGACATTTGTTCATTTAAAATGTCTTATCTTTTACATGCTAAATGTCAAAGTCTTAAATAATGTATACTCTGAATTAATCAAGGTAGAATAAAATGGAAACGTGATAAAAAGACTTATGTATTACAAAATTCCACCTTCTTTGCCAAGATTAGAGATATAAAGGTAACGAATGATATAGGAA
Source organism: Phorcus lineatus (assembly GCA_921293015.1). Taxonomy (NCBI): domain Eukaryota; kingdom Metazoa; phylum Mollusca; class Gastropoda; order Trochida; family Trochidae; genus Phorcus; species Phorcus lineatus. The sequence goes on along the minus strand of OV121088.1, from coordinate 22,703,439 downwards.
ACCTTCATTGATATATTGTTCAAAGATGACCTTTATTCCAAACATCATAATCTGAAATACTTCCTGATAAACTCTTCAACTGCTTAGACATATACATGTAGTTACCTTTCTTTCTGTAGAGAACTGTTTATCATGCAGTAGCTCTAAATATAATGCTACATTGCTAGTAACGTTCTACCCATGGTTATCTAGTCTCAGAAAGGTTTCACCACAATGGAACAGAAGGGACTCGTGGGCTTTCTTCCTCTGGTGTTGCTTGAAATATCCAACCCTTTCCATTGTGTCATTCCCCTTGTAAATCTACTTAACAATCCTTGAATCAAGTTCCAATGACCTTCCACCTTTGGAATAGCTGTAAGAGGTCAATTAGTTTATTTTGTTAGAAAGATGGTTCTGTAATGGTCGGTAGATCTGTCAGCGTCTCTATTAACACCAATTACAGAAGCACAAACCATTTGGAGATGGAATTATCTTAACATTATGGCCAAGTACATTGCAATAAAGATACAATAGGGAGGGAAAGGAAGAGGACAATTAGTAAAAAGAAACATTTGTATTTACTGTACTACAGCGATTATCATCTATAAAAACTATGACAAGAATTTGCTGCTGTAAGAATCTTCCCTGGTTCCTGAAGTTGATGATTGCTTCCTAAAAGACAAATGGCAGCTCTCTTGTGGGGAAATGGTTGCTTCATTCATCTTGGTATACGGATGTACTGTGTGTGAAAAAGGCTTTTTTTTCTATGAAAAACATTTGAACTAATGAATGCTTAAAATTTCTGATTAGAAAAGTCAGCATCTTGCAATATTGAAATTGATAAAATGATTAAATGAATTTAATTTGAAAATAATTCAACTTGGTCTCAAACCAATCCAGCATTAATTGAAAACGTTTCTGCAGGACTGGTCAAACTGCAATCATTCAACTCTCCATGGAATTAGGTTTAATGCTCTATCAAACTCACAAGGATGGAATTCTGTTGTACATTTAACATTTAACAACATTCCCCTCAGCTGAACCCAAAGCTGATTTGCAGCCGTTGCAAACAACATTCAGGATCCTATTTTTCAAAATGGAGATTCTGAAAGAGAGACACAAAGTTGTTAACTCCATTTGGAACTTCTCTCAGAGGAGATTTTTGAAATTTTACCATAAATGGAACCTTATTGGTGGGAGAATGGTAAAATCTTGAATCATTTTAGACTCTTAGTCAGGCTATGAAACATATCATTTATTTTTCAATTTTGTTCAACATTTTCTTGAGTTCCTGTTCTTTCATGTTTTTTTTATTTTTATACTTGGTAAAATAGAAAATCTTGACTGTATAAACTACTTGATTTGGCATATCATGCATTGGACCAATAATGAAATATTTCTATTACTAAATATAACTATATCATCATGAATTACCTATGTAATATATATATAATACATGCTCTATTTGTTCTTTACAACTTTCAACAGATTTGTTTCTATTTCATGGATACTTATGAAGAGGAAAAAACAGAAAAGACTAACGTTTGTTTTATAATTTTGATTTTTTAACCTTTTATCACATTTTTGACAAAACCTACCTCCAGTCCATAGATCTTTTATCATTTTGAAACATTTATGATCTCATATTTGAACTTACATGTAAAAATACATATTTCAGCAGGTGCTATCATATCCACTGTCATCATATATACACCATATGGCAATAATGAATATTTCAAAACCATAAATTTTTTCATAAAAGATTATAAACTGTTTCTGAAGGTATCGTCCTGAAAATATACAGCGGATGTATTAAGAAAACTAAACTAAAACAAAAATTAAACAGAAATAATTAGCGCAATAGAACAACTCACTATTGAACTTGACTCAGCTAAAGAATTGTCGGTAAAGGAGGATATTCAATCTAAATTAAAAATAGAAAATGAAAAACTTGACGAAATCGAATCGGCCAAAACTGAAGGCATATTGCTCCGATCAAAAGTTGAATGGAATGAAAAGGGGGAAAAACCAACCAAATATTTCTTGTCACTAGAGAAACGTAATTTCCTCAATAAGGCTATAATCAAATTAGAAAATGACAAGGGCGAAACTCTTACAAAAACAGACGATTTGATTAAGGAAGCAAAACATTTTTATGCAAAATTATATACTAAACAAGGCTCAGATGATGCTGACTTAGAGGAAATATTTAAAAACCACGATATACCAAAGTTAGAGGATAAACAAAAAGAACAAATGGAAGGTGATTTATCATATGATGAAGTGTTAAAAGCTTTGAAAAATATGAAAAACGGTAAAAGTCCTGGACCATCTGGATATACAGCAGAGTTTTATAAATTTTTCTGGAATGACTTAAATAAGTATCTCATTAAATCACTTAATTTGGGGTATTTAAGAGGCGAACTTTCTACTAGCCAAAAACAGGGATTAATTACTTGCTTTCCTAAACCAGGCAAATCAAAAGAACACTTGAAAAATTGGAGGCCAATAACCTTGCTTAATGTTTCATATAAGCTTGCATCAGCAGCGATCGCTAATAGAATAAAACCAATGCTACATGATATCATCAATGAAGATCAAAAGGGTTTTGTGCCAAACAGATATATAGGGGAATGTACACGCCTAATATACGACATCATGGACTATACAGACTGTATGGAATTACCAGGAGTGCTTCTTTTAATTGATTTTGAAAAGGCTTTTGATTCTGTGGAATGGGACTTTATTTCAAAAGTACTGGACTTTTTTAATTTTGGAAAATCTTTGAAACACTGGATACATACATTCTATAGAAATATTAAATCAAGCGTATTGGTGAACGGTTTTGCAACAGACTACTTTAGCTTAACTAGAGGTTGTAGACAGGGAGACCCTTTATCCCCCTACATTTTTCTCTTATGTGCAGAAATACTTGCAAATATGCTAAGGATCAATCCAAAGATAAAAGGTATTACCATTGGAAACACAGAATATCTTGTGTCTCAATTTGCAGATGACACCACTTTGATATTAGATGGCACTGAAGAATGTCTTCGGAATAAGTTGCAAATCTTACGACAATATGCATCATTCTCTGGGTTAAAAATCAATACAAATAAAACTCAAGTTATAAAAATAGGATCTTTGAAAAATGAAAAAGAAATACTGTGTAGAAAATGGAAATTAAATTGGAATGAAACTGAATTTACTCTCCTTGGCATCATCTTCACGCATAATTTGGCAGAAATGGTGGAAAGAAACTACAAAGACAAACTTAAGGAAGTACGGCTTACAATGAAGAAATGGTCAGCAAGAGCCCTTACACCTATAGGTAGAAATACAGTATTAAAAAGTCTGATACTACCTAAATTAAATCATTTATTCTCAGCTCTCCCTAACCCAAACAAAACCTTTATGAAACAATTAAATACTGAGTTTTTCAAATTTATTTGGCAAAATAAACCCGATAAAGTAAGTCGGAAAATTCTTAGCAAATCAATTGAAGATGGAGGATTAAGGGTACCAAACGTAGAAAATACGATCAAATCGCAAAAGATTACATGGATTAACAGGTTATTCAAGAAAGATTCGAAACTAAGCAAATTATTTTACCATAACATCAACACAAATGATATGAATTTTCTATCAAAATGTGAACAACATATCAAAGAAAACATACTGACAAAGAGAACAAATGATTTTTGGATGGATGTGTTATTAGCATGGGGACAATACATCAGTAGTAAAGGACAATGCATTCAGGAGCAAAATGATGTGCTAACACAGCCTATCTGGCATAATGATAACCTTAGAATAGACAATAAGCCAATATGCTACACACACTATATAAAGGCGGGAGTATATTTAATAAATGATTTGGTAGATGACACAGGAAACATACTAATTTATGAACAATTTAATAAACTGTGCAACTGCAAAACAAACTTTTTAGAATATGCCGGGATCTATAAATCAATAAAACGCTATTGTAAAATAACGAATAACACTATACTCAGAAAAACCTGCATGCCCTGCATTCCTTATTTTTTACAAGATCTAGTGAAAACAAGCAAAGGATGCAGAATATTTTATGATACACTACAAACAACCGAAAATCAAAATACAAACAACAAATACAGGAAGAAATGGAATATCGATTTTAACCAACAAATATTGGATATTGACTGGAATTATTTTCATAAGATACCTTTCAGGGCTCTTGTAAATGTAAAACATCAATGGTTTCAGTATAGCATTATCCACAGATGCATATCAACAAATGAACTGTTATCAAAAATGAAATTGATTGACACCAATGTCTGTACTTTTTGTAAAAACGAAGTGGAAACTATAATGCACATGTTTTATGAGTGCAATATAATCAAAGAAATTTGGAACAATGTTATTAGATGGATTCAACTTAAAACTGGCACCCTTCTTCACTTCGATAAGTCGAAGATACTATTTGGATACCGAGAGAGAAGAAATGACGTAGTCAATCGTATCATCATTATCACAAAGTACAACATTTTTAAATCAAGACTAGCAAACAGACACCCAAACATGGCACACATTAAACATGACATTGAATCTGCATACACCTTAGATAAATACAATTCAAAGATAACTTGTAGTGTAACACCTTTTGCCACATTTTGGTCTTCTTGTCATATGTTGTTTAGTTGATGTCGACGCTTTATCTACAACGCTGACGCTATGATTATTACTGTATACTTGGAAGATTAGTATTATAATTCCATGTTTCAACAATTTTCAAATCTCTGAATGATGACTTTGTACCAAAAACAGCGAAATAAAAAAAAATAAAAAAATTAAACAGTTCAAAAATATAGATAAGAAAGTGTAATTTTAGAAAACTCATTTTATATGAAAATGAAAATACATCTCCTGTTTCCCCTGTTTAAAGTAGCATGTGCACTTCCTAAAACAAAGATTTTTTTCCAAAACTCTTTTCCTGTTGGTATATTCATCTCTAAAACTACATGTGCATCCGCCACTCAAAAAACACATTACGCATGTTGCACGTGTATTATGCTGTCGGTAGTGATGTTGGGAGAAGGTCATGAGAGCATGTGATATAACACAAAGTGATGACAGACATGGGAATAGATGGTAACCTTGTAACAGCCCTGTGCATCATGGTTGGCAACTTGCTTAGCTCATAGCAGGTAGAGAATTAATGATTAACCCTTAATATGGATAAGTAAATCTCATTTTGAAGTTAAACAAGTTGTATGTATCCAATATAAGGGAGAGTGACTATTTTATGCGTTTAATAAAAAAACAGGCAGTAGGAAAACTGTTGCAGCACTGGTTTCCTTTCACAAAGCTGTCTGTATTCCTACTGCCTTATATTGTTTTTCTGAAAAGAAGTTAAAAATGAAAAATGTACCAGTGACCCAAATATCTAAAGCCATGGAAAGCTGAAAAATGTCCGAATTGACATTTTGTATAAAGATATTAATATCTATGTTTCAACATTATCGATTTGTTTGCTTAGACATGTTACAAAATGCAAGGATTACAACAATGAATGTTCCATTTGTCAACAAGTTTTGATTTCTTCAAAAAATGGTTTGGCACCATTCCACTTAGTAGGTAAAGTGCTTGAATAAAATGTCAGTATTTCTACTCAGTACTGTATGTTCCCCCTGCTCCTCTACCAAGCTGACCTGCTATATTTATCTACATATAGTTCTTACATGTGCATTCATGCATGTGCAAAGCTCTTGTTTTCCCATCATGCATGTGAGATGCTTGGGGAATGTGTTGTTTACTGTGCCACGCCGCCGGGTCATGCAGTCTTCTCTTCCTTGTATCTAATTGTGTTGACACTGAAAACGGAGGGTGCTTTCTTTATTTGTACAAATAAACTTGTTTCCTACTGTTCCTGGTATTGTCAGATTATAGTTACCAAATGGTTCATCCTGAACGTTTTGTGTGGATTTTTTCCTTGAAGAGTTCTTTTTATGACTTCCTAAATGATTCTCATAATGATTCAAAATGACTGTCTTGAAACCATGCAATCTTGCAAACACAAAGAGCGAGAGGAAGAAATTCTTTCAGGAAATCATCTTTTAAATGCAGGAAACCTTAATTTTTGGAGAATATACCACATTCAAGACCTTGGTGCCAAAATCTGATTCTTCGTATGGTGAATCACAGTTGAAAGTGCCAGATTTATAAATGTTGAACTGCAGATAAAGTCATAAGTCATAAGAGTCTTAATTATTACTATCAAATTATGGATATTGCTAACAATTTATCTACGAGGGTAAAGTCATAGAATAATTCTTTGGTATTACACTCATGACAGAATGGTAACTAAAGAAATGTCCATGGTAAGAACTATTATATATTATATATTATCAAAAAAATGTTCTTTACTGAAAGAAAAGGATATACTTGAAATACTCAGGAAAAGGTTCTTTGTCAGTACAAGCAATCAAGAATGTCTCTCTGTGAGAGCTCAAGTCCTCCAAGAACTGTTTTTCAAAAGTAGTTCCTGCTCTTCCTACCTGCAATAAATATTTACATTTTTTGAGGTAAGGAGATCTGTTTGCCTCCTGTAGACCTACTAGGATAGGTAATTGTATAGGTAAAACATGGTTAGGAGAGAGGTATAGTCCTTTGTGTCAAACACAATCTCTCAAACAGATCTACAGTTCCTGTGTATTGGGGAACTCCTACTGTTTAAACCTGGCTCTCGTCTGAGCTAATTAAGAGCCTTTGTACAATTAAGTGCTGGTATTTGATCATCAATGTGCTTAGGGTCAAAGGATTTGAAGTCTTGTAATGTCATGTTTTACTAAATATATACAGCAGCGTGCAGAGAAGACGCATATGTATACATAAAGAGAAAAACATTTTTGTGGATGTAAGGATATGGCTACATTGGTTTAGATTGAAATAAATGATCTTTGATCTATTAATTTATTTGAGATGTCTGTATATCAAATATGATCCAGGTATTTGATAATCATCTTCATATTTTACAATTCTAAGACAATTCTGGAATGGTAACGGATATTGTAATGCTTAATAATAAATAATTGTTCTCTGCTCATATACTTCAATTCTCTAGTCAAATATTTATGTTGATCTCACTTAATCAAAGTCAAATATACTTTTCATAAATCCAACTCTCAGCTGGAACAAGTAAACATCTTCAAGAAGGTTACCACAAAATGAAGACATGAATCTATATTAACCTTGATATAACATTGGCGCTTTGTCCATGATGACCATTCCTTAAATTGGTAGTAGATCTAGAGGCAATTGGATGAACATGAGGATACCAATCTATATAAATCTAGCACCATTGGCGCCAAGGTTGTCGAGGCTGGCAAGTGGTCACTTTAATTGGCTGACCATTGTGGTAGCCAAGGAACAAATCTGAGTCCCTTGATAACAAAGTGGCAGCAGAAGGGAAACAAGGGCAATTAAAAGCAAGGCTTGTTTTTGGTTCTATTCCCTTCTTTCAACAGATCAAGTGATGTTTCATATGAGGATGGAAACTAATGATTTATTTATGTTTTGACTGGAAGTATGCTTCCAAGATACAAAATATGATTCATATGAAATTTTATTAGAGTTTTCTTGATTCTTGTATTAAACTGGTAATGATAGTTAATTGTCCATAGTTATAATTTTTCATAACAGATTTGCACCTGTCCGTCAATAGTCAACATTGATATAGTATGGAAATATCCAAATTCATGACAATAATTCTTTTCGAACATTACACTATAATTTTGTCAAAGTTTTTTTTGGTGAATAGATGCATCATTTCAAAAACAAATTGATACAAGACAGTTTCATTAGAAGTACAGTGAAAATGTAAAACCATATTATGAAAACACCATAATTTTAATTTTATAACACCATTTTCATGACAAACAGAAAGATAGAACTGTTGTTAACTATCGTTGGAAGAAGATATCATATCACAACTTCACAACTAGACAAGATCTTCATCTCACACCCCTGTTGCTTGCTTAGTGTCTACACCTGATTAAACAGTCCGCCTCACTCCACACTTCTGCTCTAAGACATAATTCAAAACAATAACATCATAGACATTACACAAGTGTCTTACAGAGATTGACTACCTGTGCAGACGTTTCCTGCTTCAAGCAGACGTATCCTGAGCCAAATCAGACGTCTAGACAACTTCAAAGCCAGGTCTAAACTTCACGTCTGCTTCGAGTGCAGGCATTTTGATAGCCTCAAACCCCCACAGGTCTTCTTCTTGACCTTCTATCTTATCCTCTGATTCTCCATGAAGCACTTTATTATTATCAGTATTTATCATGTTTACCAGCCATTTATCCATTAAGTTTTGTTGTTTAATTTCTTTGTCAGTTTTTGATTGATGAATTAATGTATTTTTCAGGGATGTAGTATGTAGGTCTTTATCAAAATAGTTTGACAGATTGCTTGGTTTTTAATTTTGGAAATTTGTACAAATTATCACCCCATAAACTTGTCTTTATACTTCCTTCATTTTGTGATTTTCAATTAACTTGAATTATCAGTACTTCACATAAGATCATGATTTGGAATTCTGAAAAAATATAATTGTTGATTTGTGGTTTCATTATCAAAAACGGTTTTTAAATTAAGATGAAAGAATCTTGTTTTAAGCTCAATGGATCAACTTGTTTGTTTTCAACAAAAAAGTAATAATATTCAATTCAAAAATGCATACTTGGTACGCAGTCTTAAAGAGAGTGTGGGAAGATAAATGAATGTCCGTCTTGCATCTTTATAACATCTGACAGTTTGAAACATTAAAAGTTTTTTATGCAACAGTGCATGGAATGCAACACTTCAAACTAGTTCAATTACCAACTTAACAGAAATCAAAACAATGAAAGGGTCACTACACTGATCGAGAGAAATTTTAGCATTTCCACATATCAAATAGAACGGCTGATAATCTTTGCATACCTTAACTGAACACTCATCATTTAAAGTAACACTGTTGTACATCCTAATTGTCAGTACTAGATGAGAATATCATTATTCAAGTTTGGAATGACGTACACACTATATGCCACCATGGACGTCAAAAAGATTTGCAATTAATAAATTGTCAATATTTAATGCTACATGCATGTATCCCTAATATTTGCCAATGATTTTTGTCAGTCCCATTTGTCTTCTTTTGCTGTTTATGATCAATTTTGTATGCTTATTGACAAAAGTAAAAATATAAAATACTCAATTTATATGAAGCTCAGTTACCAAGATTGTTGACTTGATTAAGAATTTAAGCAATTTTCATACCTCATGTTCTAGAAAACACGGTGAAATTGATAATGAATATATAACTAAAGACAAAAGTTTTGTCCATATTATATATACAAGAATTCAGAATCAAAAACCTATTGAAATTGATGGAAAAAAAAGAGGATAATTTGCAATCCATCTTCATGATATTCATGTCAGATTTAGGGATGAAATTTGTTTTAAAAGTTATAAAACCAACACCTTCAATACATCATAGATTATGTAAATCATACTTTTCATTTAAAAAATTAGTTTGTGCAATAGGGGGTTGCCAGGGTGATCTATTCTTTCCCTTCTTTTTAATGGTCTTGTGTTATAAAAAACTGCAGTAATGAGAGAGGCAAACTTTGCACTGGTTTTCATTTAAGTGTTAATTAAAACTGCACCCGTGTGATTTATATACCTGTAGATGAATATGCATTCAACAGATGTTAAGAAATTGGGCCAAGGGGTGCTAAAAAATTACATTGGTTCAAGCTTTTCAACTGAAAGTGAAATAGGACAAAATGGTCTTTGATATACCTAGAGCAATTCTTAGTTTCAAGATTAGTGGATAGCATTTGCTGTAAGAGATTATACACAAGAATGATATAATTTTTTAGTTTATCTAAAAATCATGCAGAACTCTGCTACTTTTGATTATAAATTATACATCGTTACAAGTTCTTCAAGACAGAAATGTTCTCAAATAGAGAAATTTTATTGAAATTCATCTTCTAATCGTCTTTCATTCATACAAGAGAGAAACATTTGTCTTTACAAAAGTATAGAATTTTATCGGCACTGAATGATGTCATCATGAGATTTGGCTTTACATGTTCCAAAATGAATGCTATCATGATGGGTACACGTATGTGTGAGTGCTGACTGGACTTTATCTCCGCCATCTGGCTCTGAAGATGAAGAGCCCTTTCATTCATTCCTCCTATCTGATCACACATCTGCATTACTAATTGTCCAGAACACTAATTAGTGATTCTGCATCTTTTCAAGTGACCGCCTCGTTAAAGACTTCTCTATCATGTCTTATTTGCAAATATTGTAATAAGTTTTGTTGGTTCTAATGAGCTCCATATCTATCAACACTCAACCATGTTTATTTGTTCAGGAATCTTATTATCACAAAATAAACAAATCCAAGATGGCTGCCACATGAACTGATGCACCTCTCATCAAAGGGGAAGAATAATATTGAAGTGTGGTGTCAGTCATAATTAATTACTTTTTGATCTCTTTATAAGTGGAAAATCATATCAAGGATGTCTTAACATACCCAGTTAGACTAGACATTTAACTGAAGTGGAAAACACTTTTTAGAAATTTGGTATTTGTCATAATTATTGAGTGTTTAATGTTCATATAAGCGGAAAATTACATCAGGAAAGTACTTTCATGTAGCAAGGCTAGACATTTAACCATTGCATGTTTCTGGATCCCTTGGTGTCAATTATATTCAAATAATTTTATCTCAGTAATTAGAACAATCATATCAACAACATACTTCAATCCAAGTGCTCCAAAATAATTCTGAAATTTGGTATAGAATCCTAAAATACTATGCCTACAAAATTTGATACAATTCAATACTATATTTTAAAAATAAAAGCATCATGAATGCATGACAAATTTTGTAAAACAATTATTTTAAAATCTTTTCAAAATTGCTAAATGTGAAAAAATTCCAAATTTTAAAAAAATTGCAAACTATGAAAATTTTAAAGGTTAAGATAATATCATCTTCCTTATTTGTATGAAGGCTTAATCATATAGTCTAGCACATACACTACAACACGGTAACTCTGCATTCCAAAGAGCGTGCTGATAAAGTAAGGTGTCTCGTATTAGCCTTTCCTCTCGTTAATAGCATCACATCCAAGCTATTTCACGCCCGTCAGCAAGTTTACGTCTCTACCAAGCTGTACATCTTGTACTGCTTAATGCAAACATATTCTTCTTTCCTGTCATACCCTATTATTGGATTAACCTGTTGGCAGTCTTGGGTTCCATATCATCTATCTCCAATGCATTATCTGATATGTAAATGGACACATCTGTCTTGCTTTTGGCAAGAAAAGCTAATAAAAAATGGAGTTATTATCTGCTACGGAGTAATTTTATTTGTACAGTTCATCCATGAAAAGAGAGAATAGGCATCTTAGTATTTTTTGTAGGCTTTGTTAATGTTTGGGAGCTTGGTTTTTCTTAATACTAAATTTTCATTTATGGATGTTTATTTTGAATTTTTAAGACCTTATTAATTTGTTTTTATGAGCTTTACTGAATTTGGGAAAAATAAAGAGTTTGTATGTTAGATTTATCATTAAAGAAATGAATTGTAGGAAATGTGTAGTATAAGCAGTAGGATAACTTTAACTCGGAGGTATTTCTCTTTTCTGATATACAAGCATCATAGAATTTCAATTTATGTGATTAAAATTGCTGAATGACCAGAGATTTATCTGTTTATAAATGTTATAGTTTTTCCATTTCAATAAGGCAAACACTAATGAGAAGTTTATCTTTTAAAACATTGTTTGTTTAAACAAGATATTCATGGTTTTTATCTTGAAAATATTTGACAAAAAAGTTAATCCTACCAGAGGCCGTAGGCTTCACTATTTCCCTAGCAGATGATGTGTAAGGAAGAATAGTTTGAAAGTGAAAACAAAATAAATAGTCACCAGACACACTGCTAAACTCTTCCTTTGTTGCTTCAAACTTCGCATTCATTTGCTACAACATGACAAAAAAGGTATATACAGTTTGTCTAAACAGTTGAAGATCCAAACATGCTGTATACAGAATATTTAACTGACAAATTACTCTTCGGACTTTGAATGCTAAGAAACGAAAGAAGAAAGAGAACTTCAGCTCTTGAGAGAAGGTAAACATTACACTTCTTTTGATAATATCTAAGTTGTCATGTGAATGTCGCCATAGTTGTCTTGTCTGATTACAACAATCCTTTGGATTACAAGATGGCAGCTGTGGCAAATACTATATCTTCCAACCGACACATTGTGTCTCTAAGCATTCGGTACTGGGTGGGACTGATTGGAAATAAAGACACAAGATTATAAAGACATTAACAGAATTTAATAAGTTAGTGATAAGCAACTTATCTAATTTGTCATATAATTTCAATATTTTATTTTCTCTGGGTAATGACTTTTTTATAAGATGTTGTCATTACAAACATTTAGGATCTTACGAGAAAGTTTCCTTCAGTTTTGATGTTAATACCATCTTTCATAGGTTTCCATATCTTTTTTCTTTCTTTATTAATCAATTAATTAATGATCAAAATTGTCAACTCCAAATAAATAAACTTTTGCAATGTGATATCAGTGGTCAGATTTACTACATACGTTTAGAATGATAAAAGCAGAGAAATTGTTTCATGTTATCCTTCAGATTCATTTTAACTTTTTTGGAAAAAAAATACCTTTATCCAGAATAAAAGACAACCATATTAGTTGTTAGAGAATCTCTTGAACTGCCAGAAAGTTCTTGAAGATTGACAGTGCCAAGGGTTTGGTCACTGCTTTAAAGTATTTTCAGTTTTCTTTTAAACATCTTTGTAAATGTCCTTATTTATTTTCATACATACTGGGCCAACTTGAAATATCACGAAATCATTTGGTTAGTGAAAACAAATCTCTTCAAAAGCCAGGAAGCTGTTGATACAGCACTCAGGGTTTGTTCACTAACAGAAGTCTTAGATTCTTAGTATTCTTTGATAGTTCTTGAAACATTTTCTCGTTTAATTTCATACATGATGGGTCAGTCTGAAACATTATAAACAACAATTATGGTGAAAAGAAATCTACATAGCATGGAAGTTCTTCAAGACAGCGCCAAGGGTTTGGTTATTGCCTGAAAATCTCCTCTGTATTCTTTAAAACCTCTTTGTACATGATATATTATATTTTCATACATGATGGGCCAGTTTCAAACATTGCACAACTGTTTTGGTACTGAAAAGAAATCTCTTCAAAATCCAGGAAGTTCTTCAAGACAGACCATCTTAACATCTTCTTAATATCTTAAAATGGGTTCTCATTTGTTTTCGTACTTGAAAGCCCAGTTTACACTTGTTAAATTGATAATCTCTACTTAGGAACTTGAAGTTTGCTTTCCAAGTGGTAGCACTTTCTTGAATTAAACATTGTCTAGGGTCAGGGGTCAGGTCAAGGGTCATGACCTTTGGTCACATGACCTGCCAAGGGCGTATTTGAAGAAGGAGGTCTGTATAATGTTTATTTAATGTGGAAAAGTAATAAAAACTCATCAGGGTTGAAGACAGATCTTGGAATAACAGAGTATTTGATGCTAATTGTTTATTTTCTGAGATAATGCTTCTTGAAACAACAATACAGTGTGAATTATAGTCCCTGCCATTGTTAATGAAAAGATTGTTCAGTTTTTAGAAAAAATTTCTGAACTTAATTAAATTTCCAATGAGCTTATTTTGTTTATGTTTGATCAATTATTGTTTTGAAAATGCTACTTTGTTTACTCTTTTTATAATTGTGTACATTAAGGCAAAAACAATAAGTATTGTTTATTCAGTTTTACTTATTGGTTTAAAGGTGAAATATTAACAATGTTTCTATTGAAGGTAGGGAATTCAATATTGAATGAAAGCTTTTAAACTTTTTTGTTTAAAAGTACAAAAAAATCTTGATATTGTTTTGTACTGAATAACCAATTTCTTTTTTAATTATATTCTAATTTCCTGCCATTGTATCTCAAGTATCTCAAAAATAAAGATTCACAAACTTAAACCATTAAATTAGTTCAGTTAGGCATTAAATCATACAAAGTTTAAGTCTTTAAATTCCCAAATCCATTCACAACAAACTTTCCCATATTAGACAAATAAATAACTGATTTTAAGAATTATATCTTGAACTTTATTTAACCCTCAGTCATTTATTTTGATAATCATTGTATGTTTATTCAACTTAAGTTATTCTTGTTATTGTCAATAAATAAATATGATTCTGATCTTTAAGATATTCAAATGTACTGGGGTATTTTAGTGGGCAAGGGCTACTTTAGCCTCGTCTGCTTCAATTTACCAATAAGCCACCTGGCCTCACACATGTGCAGTTGACGGACAGATGTCATGCCATGACCTGATTGGTCAAGTATAAATGTAATGTCATATCCGATGATATCTGTAACACTGACTTTGATTGGTCAGTTGTGTCACCTGACATGTCTTGTAACTTGTCATGGTGTTATAAATGATGTCACCCTTCTTCACATTGAGATAATTATTGTTCATTTAGACTTCATAAAGTATGGAAAATGAGGGACATTGTAAATTTTCATTACCCCTAATTTTATATTCGAATGATAGCATTTATTACTATGTTGGCAAATTTCTGATGAAAGTTTTATGACAGAATAGCTGATATTTTGAGTTTCAAACAAAATATGAGGTGCATATATAGCTGTAACAATATTAGCATTTTCTTTGAAGTTTATCAGCGAGGAGTCAGTGAGTAGATTACAGGTGTTTTAGACAACAGGTGACTCTGGAGTGGATGTTATGTCAACAGGTATCTCAGGTAAATTCGTTTAGGCAGACAGGTGAAGTAAGGTGGAGAGTCCTTGTCTGAGAAGTTATCTATCAAGAATGTTTAGTACAAGGTAGATTCTTTTTAAGTGATATCTTAGTTTTTTTATGGTTAAGATACCTTTAAAATTTTATAGTTTAATCAATGAATAAAGAAATTGATTGGCAGAGGTACTTTTCTTATTGTTCAGAATATGAGTAAAAGTAGTGAAACCTAAAATATGCAAGCACACAATCTTGCTAATGTTTGAGAACATTTTTGTTACCGTTGTTGGCTTTGGCTTAACGTGATCTTAACCAAAGCCTTCTTGGTAGAATATAGAATTGATTTGCAGAAGAACAGAATATGAGGAAGAGGATTAAACGTACCCAAAAATATGCTAACACACAATCTTGCCTGAAGACTTCTTCAGAGTTTATCGTTGTTGTCTTTAATCTAATTGCTTTATATTGAAAATAGAAATGAGATTCCTGAGTACTTTTTTTATTGTTCAAAATATGGATAAGGGTTGACATAAAAAATCTTAAGACACACAACGTTGCCTATGTTTGATAACAACTTACTTACCGTTGTTGCGTTTTGCCAAACTTGATCCTCACCAAACTTTACTTGGTGCCAATACTGCATTCTTCAGTGGATCCAAGAAACCAACTGTCACCGCACATCCAACCAACTGTCACCTCAAAATAATATTCTATAGTTTTGGTCATAAAAAGCTTATCATACATATTTGTGTATGTTGTGTAGGTTTAGATCCTCAAAACAATTTATGCATCCAATTCTTACACCTTCAAACACCAAGATTATTCCAGTTCACAGTAAACCGACAATATCATCATTGAAACGTGTCATATATACCCAAAATCTTATTTCATATTTTCACATTTTTCTATAGCATGAAATCTGAATGTCTCTAAAGTAAAATTTATCACTTTTGTAAAATGTGCACAATATGTGAACTCTTCAAGACGCACAAGGTTCCTTCTTCAGCATGATACAAAAGCATCTAATCATGGCAAAGCATGGGCATTGTGCCTCTCAATGATAAATGTTTTGTTTATTCGTTTGTTTATTTTTCACTTTATCACATTTCTTTCAGGGATCTGAGTTACAACAAGCTACAATTCATAGGCAGAAAGACTTTAAAAAGTTCAATTCTTTTGAAAAATTTGTAAGTAAATATGTATATCTATCTATGAACAGTTCTCTATTTGCTTGATAAAAGTTTAATATTCTGAGAATACAGATCTATATTGATTTATTCAACTGTTGAAACTATCAATGATGTCAATTTTTAACTTGTATTTTGATGATTATGTTGTTCGATAAAATTTGAAACAAATTTGAATTGTATCTACATTGAAATGTTCTTTCAATCAAAAGCAGAAATATTATAACCATGCAATTTTGTTTCAGGATGATCAACATTTTCATTAAATTTTCACACTTTTTGAAAATCTTCACATTTTTACGTTTCAAATATTTTACTGCATATGTCAGTTCTATTGTCACAAATTTGTTTACACATCTACCACAATTTAAATGTCCATTTATCTTTACAAATTTTGAGCAATTTCTCATTTCAACTGCAAACAATTCTTACTTCAGTTTAATTCAATTTTCTCTTTATCTTTTGCATGAAAATTTTTTTCAATTAAGCATGTATTATTTTCACAATTGTATAGAATACCTTCGTTTTTACATGCAAATAAAATGTTATTTTCAGACAGCTAGACCACAATGAGATTACCTGTGTAACAGATACAGCTATAAGAGGGCTGAAAAACATGGAAATTCTGTAAGTATATGATAGAGTTGGTCAAAATGGTTTTCTAAACTACAACATAGGCAAAGTTATGTCTTTATTGCTAGTTTGTGTGAAGAACTCCCTTGTTCACTTTATGTGAAGTTCATCAACAATGGACATAGTAATTTGGCTGAATGGGTGACACATTGTCCTGCTGGATTAAATGTTCAGGAGTTGTTCTATGCTCTTTCCTGATCCAGGAAATGAAAAGATTTTTATGTATTTCAATATTGTAATGTAAATCATCTTTATCAAATGAATAGTGTTTAAGCATGATGAACCAGCTGAATTAAACAGTTGTTAAATCACTAAATGTCAGGTTCTAAATATTCAAACAGACAGACAGACAGACATTTTATTCAGTATAAAGGCCAAAGGCCCATGATACAAACTACATTTCAAATATGTTCAACATATTCAAACTTATCAAGCATTAAAGATCATGATAAAGGTTTACACTTTATCATTTAGACTCAAATGCAGACTTCATTAACACTATGTTATTTTATTTGGAGGACATTAAAAGTATATTATCCATAAGATTTTTTCCCTCTATGTAAATTCGCTGTATACAAGGCCTGTAAAACATGTTCCATCCCCTAATTGTTATCTGTGCCCACTGCTCTCATGCTCCTGTCCAGCGGACTATCAGACGCTAATACTCTAAAGGCCGCTCTTTTCTCTGGAATCTCAGACACGAGGACATACTGCCAGACTCTCCATGTTTCCATGATGTATCGTGTTTTAGCTTACAGGAAGAACAAGGGGAGGCGGCTTCCATTCTTTGCATTGTTTCTGTTTTTTAGGATTGTAGTCATTATTGTTTTTGATTGATGATATGAAGAATCTTAAGGATGACAAGTCTTGTTGATATCTAATAAAGTGTTTTGCGATCTATATCTTGAGTAATGGTTTTTAAAAAATGTGGTTCAATGAAATATGTGTGATGAGTATAATCAATATTTATTTACATCAAATATGTATTCTCATAGAATGAGATAGAGTTATGAAATGAATAGAAAGATGAAAGTGTTCAGTTTGCATGACCTTTGATACAAAGATTATGAGTCATGTTATCATATTTCAAGAAGTGCTGGTCAGTATGATTTGAAAAAGTTAACTATTTTAAAATATAAATTATGTGATCATGCTTGTTATACAGTGATATGTTTGTGACTCAATTTCTGAATTTCTTCCTTAATAAAATCATAGACATATTTTAATATTTTGACTACAGATGGTCACTGACCTTATCCTTAAAAAATAAAATTTTATTTGTACATCTAGGAATGAACAAAAGATAAGACAACAATATTCATTAATACTGTCTACCTTTTCTTTCATGCTGATCTAAAAGACTCATATCATAAAAGGAGTGCAGATTAATTTACCATCATAGTTCTAATAACATGTGATGTTGCCAGAGGAAGGCTTATTAAACCACTTGGGTCTGGTCACACAGTATTTGAAGTATTAAAGTACATAGGGATATACATCTAGATTAAGTACTTAGCAGTATCAGTACTTCCATTAGATAAACCATCCTCTGAATGCCTACTTGTATACAATTCATCTCCCATAATCCTCTAAGTGAACACCGTGCTGGGAATGTATCAGTTGACGACATGCTATTTCGCTTTGAATTGCTAATAGTCCCTACTAGACTCCCTAATATCAAAATTTAAAAGAAATATATTCTTTTTTATTTGAATTGCTTATAGGAAATGGAATCTTTATAAACCTTTTTATAAACTAATCTGTATCAAATTTCATAATTACAATGAAGATTCTGATTGCTTACACCAATCACATCCTGTAAGTTTGAGGGTATGTGGCAAAGTCTATCTTTAAATGCTGGCCCCTTTGTAATTTAGTTATGGTTCCTGTAAGTGTCCAAGTTAAAATGATTTGACACCCTATTTGTTATACTAGTGTTTCTACATTGCTTTGCATTGCTACACATTTTTTTCTTTTCATTCCATTAAAATTACTAAGTCAACTAAAACAGTTCCATTGTTGAGCAGTAACAAATATAAAATTGAAAAAACATGACTTAGTTCTTGTCGAAAATTGTTTCATAGGATTTAAATATTTATGTTGAAATTGCAAGATCAAAACCATGACATCCTTCAGTGTCAAAAGATGTCAGATACCTTCTGTGTAAAGATATTCATAATCCGCAAGTTTCATTCATATACTTAACACTAAGTGCCAGCTTCCTCCGTAATCTTGTGGAACCTGATAATCTTGAAATTGACATAACATGACATTTGTAAATGTTCACTGACCCCTTAGTGTCATGCATGGTTATTAGATGTTATTATATGGATAAATCTTGTTATTAATTCATAGACAGATGGATTCGGGAAGCATAGTTTACTGGTTTTTATAGTGTAGGATTTCATCCCTAGATGACATTGAATACCTGATAACCATAACTTTAGGTTTATATTACAGAATTTATAATTTCGGTATGAATGAATTTGTATTTTGATTTAATCAGACTTTAATTCTTTTCAAGATGACATCCTTGTCTATCCTTGAGGCTATCTGGTTAAATACTGAGTTTGGAAAGAGGATTTATATATATATATATATATATATATATAATTCCAAATATAGTTTTTAGATATTGTGAATGAAGTTTTGTTAAGATTTTGTGCCTTAGTCAAAATAGTCAACAGAATATCAAAGGTTTAAAATAATATTTGTATATTCATATGTACTTTATTTGTCAATTCACATAAGTTTAAAAATATCTGTCATATATTTTATGAAAAAAAAATAAAAACAATAGATTCTCTGAAAATGTAAGGAATCTTTATGAAGGATTATAATTATTTAATAATCAAAGCATCCCCATAACAAATAAAAAAAGATAATAGGTCAAAAATGACCAAAGAAAAATAATGATTATAGACATAATATATAAATATAACTTGTGCCAAACACAAAAGATTATGTTTCTTAATTTAAAATGCTTTTGTCCAGATTAAGGCTTCTATGAATATAATACCAATTAAGTTTATTTTTTTTAAAACTCAAGAAGAATTATTAAAAGACTTAACTATTATTAACTTTTTTCACCGAGGAAATACAACTCTGAGGTATTCCTTTGAAGAAATGATAAATGCACAGTTTATTTTTAAGTGCCTTGCTCAGGTTAAATGTGTTTTATACACAGGTGATTTATATACATATTCAAGAATGGAATGTAAACAAAACTGTAGCAAATACCTGGGCTCGTTTTCAAAATAACCTGCGACAGTTTCGAAGTGCCTTCTAGTCTTTCAGATATGATATCAGGTTTCTGCCCTGTGCCTAAAAAACAATATTTGTTCAATGATCAACATTGTTTATAGATACATTACAAGCAGGTTTCATATGCTTAAATAACCCCTGAGAGACCTATTTAAAACAAAAAACGTTTAACAAACTGTTGTGTGAGAAGACATTCATCATAAAAATACTTTTTTCCAAGAAGGAGAGGACAGTTATATTTTATTGTTTATAGAAATAATGTTTCATAGCATGATTGCATAATTTTTAGATTTTATTTACAATTTAATGCCAAAGTTTTATCTTATAATGCTAGGTATGATGCTATGTCTCCCCCTCTGTTTCAGAACTCTTAGCAACAACAACATAACAACATTGCCAAAGGATCTGTTTGTGGGAATGAACAAACTCAGAGTTTTGTAAGTATTTTTTCTTGAAAACCTCCCAGTGTACTACATAAAGCAAGTAGGTATAGCATGAAGCTTTTTCTGACTTGATAACAATTTTATTCTTGTATTTTGATTCTTGGTCTTTCCAGACATCCCTTTATGACAATATTCTTGTCGTTGTTGGTGTTATGAAGACATTTATTATGAACATTCTTCTTAATTTGAGTCATATTAATAATTCACTATTTCAGGACAATATCTTTTATTAGCATTTTATCTAACCGTCTGTAAAGAACATCGCTATTAGTGTGAGTCAATTGTGTTTTGATCAAGTCAAGTAAAGGTCCTGTCTTGCGACATGATATACTATTCTACAACAGTCTTATATCTCAGGTGGAAACATCATGTTACAAGGAAATTTCTAGCTATTTTAATTCCAGATCTTTGTGCACTGTAGATTCAACAAAATCTAAAAACTTAATTAAAGGGCAAACTATTACTATATGCCCTATCACAAATATTACTTCACGAAAGGTACCATCTCTTAAGAGATACTCCCAGGTTTGGTTAAAAATCAATTTAAAAACTGCCCCAGAGTTCATTTCCAGATGTCGCTGATGCTGTAGTTGAGATGTTGATAATGTCAATGTCAGTTGTTGGCAAGACGGAAATTTAAACTTTTTGCCCAATTTGTTGACTGAATTCGGCATCCAGAGAGGGTGGCACACCAGCAGATAGGGATCTGAGCCCCATCAGGCACTGTTTTCAAACACCCTGGAGAATGTTTTGATGAATCTGGAATATATCCTGTCCATCATAAACAAAAGTGTAAACGTGGGCAGTTCAAGTAGGTGCAGTTAGTTTAAGGAGATACCACATCTGTACACAGGATGATAGGCAAATCTCATATATTGTTATTGACCGTGGTTTCAAAAATTACAAAATATCTTTTTTTGGTCATTGGCCTCCAAGTTTAGATTTTTGTCATTGCCTTCCAGGAGTGATCTCCAATAAATTTCACTGAGCCTTCTTGGTTATGCATCATTTGCATTATTTTCAATGTCACCTGACCTTGACCTTTCTTGAAAGCTAAAAAAGAAGGGTAGACAACTCTTATTGTTGTCAATGAACTTGTCATGTTGTATTGTTGTCTAAGGTAACATGGCTGCACGCACATCCTTGAAAGAAGACTCAAAATCTTGCAAAGCACCTGGCAGATGGAATATTTTCTCCACTGCAGCCAGGGACACCAAACCCTCAGACGAGTTTAACAGCTCTCGTTAGAGTTCGGGCAACCATATTAGATCCTCCTGGTGTTAAAACAGAGCTGCTACCAACTCCAGATAAAATAATCACAAATTGGCCATGAAACTCATCTCTGGATGTTTCCACTTTTCCACACAACTGCAGCCATATGTGCAGAAAGGGGACGACTCCTGACTCCTTCGATGGAGGATATGTGGAGAGGAACATCTCCTTTCAATTTTCTCTGTGTCTGGATGGGAAAGAAGAGACTACTGTATTGTTTTTTGTCTGAAACCATCAACGCTCCCCTTCTTTCCATTTGATTTTTTGTTTCTAGTCAAATTGAAGGTTGTTTGTTCAGTTAAAAAGAATTTATAGTGTGTACATATTACAGTTTAGAAAGGCGACATTTAGACTGGTTTATAATAAATAATAAATTTATAATATAAATAATAAATAACAAATAATAAAATAATCAGGTTTTTTTTAGATTCTAAATTAAACAAGTTTTGGTATGTTAGATTATTTTATTCAGTAAAAGATGCAGTTTCACAGAGACGTACATAACATAAATTCAATTTAGATTTCAACACAAGAATTGAAAATGTTTATATTCATCCGTACTTCACTAAAGAATTAAAATTAAATAAAAATATCAACTATATGTCATGCAAGATATTTACAGCAGCTGACATGAAGAGGTAATGTGTAGAAAGAGCCCCCTGTCTTACACCTAGTCTAACTGAACATGTAACCGCTGATGTAAGAATAGACAGCCCATCTGCCTTAGCGTGGTAATCCTATAACAAACAGATGGTAATCACAAAAGTTTTTTATATAGTTTTCGGATAAGAGTTCCAGATACGAGGCACGTGTATGGAGCATGCAGACAAGCAACTAGAGCAATTAAATATTTACAAGTCATTTCCAATATGCAGTAGCATGTCTGTTTTCCCTTAAAGAAAATAGCTGTCTCTTCAAAAAAACATTAACACACTTAAAATATAAAAATTTCAATTAGGAGAATTATTTAAGACATAGTTTATCATTCTGAGTACAAAGTATAGGTATTTGGTAAAAGTTTTCATAATGTGTAGTTTTCATAAGGATATTTACTTTCGCTACAAAGAAACTTACACAATTTTATGCATATATGTAAAGTTATAAATTTTCTAAAGATGTTATTGTCAGGAAAATTTATATTAATTACTTGAATCATTGTGATCAAAAAAAGAATAATTAAGCATGTATATATTCAAACACAATTTTACAAATTATCTTAGATTAAGTTACTTTAGAATTAATTATTGTAAAATGATAAAATGATAATAGTTCAACCAACAGTTTAGAAATGTATTTTTAACATTTGTCCTTTACATTCTACTTTCATTCAGATTCTGTTTTCATGAATTTGCTAATATATGCAATGCATGGAAATTGAATGTTTTGTACAGATGTTTGTATGTTAATGAAGTACGTTGTTAGTCTAACGGAAGTAAAACAGCGTTGGTTCAGTGATCATACATGAAACATTTTATCACTCCTGGTAAAAATATGACTCATCAACTTGTACATTTCAACAGTTATTAATGATATGGTTCAGCACGGGTGTCAATGAGGCTCCTAAGAAAAAATGGGGAGGTCAGTTTAATTATTTTCTCACCAACTCTGTGAAAAAAGGTGGTTTAGGTTGATAATTACATGTATTTTCAAATTGATGTAATTATCACAAATAAAATAATATATGATTTAGATATGAAATCATGTCTAGTGTGAAAAATAGACTTGCCTATTCACACATTTGTATATATGATATACAAAGACCATTTTATGAATTCAAAACTACTTTTATTATATCCTGTAATGATACCATTTGGTGCCTTCAGCTCTGGAGCAAACATATTCTGAAGAAAGTGAAGTTAATTTGTTCAACTAAAAGTTAAAATTGTTTGAATGAAATTGGCACTTGAATATAGTCATTATTTAGTTACTGCCAAGCATGTTCTAAAAAAAACCCAGTCCAAATCACAGTTTCAATTGTTTCTAAAAATCTAAGAAACTAGTGAGTTTCTCTACATAGTTTTTTCTTCAAATTGTTTGGTTCTTGTTTTTGTAAAAAAAAATTAGAAAACTTTTAGAAATTTACATCATTTTAAACATACACCATAGAAGAAAACAATTCACCAGGTTTTGTAATTTTAAGCTCTAATGGGAAATCTACATCATATTATTTGGTTCTTACTACTCTATCATATTGCTGAATTTGCAAAATTAGAATCAAACTGATAATATTATTGGCAAAAATAATTTTAAAGGGGTCTGATAAATCGTGGCAGAAGAATGGGTTGTGCTTTTAGTTTCTAAAAAGTTCTCTGTAACACAAAAGTTGATTGTCAGGGGGTTTTGTTGAACACAAAAAATGTGTTAAAAAGTTGGAAGGTGACGATTGAAAGGTGAACTGTTGTTCCGAAGCTCAGCAATATGGCCAACTGATGACTTTAGCAGACCCGCAGAGAATGGTTACTGTTGTGTAGGTAAACAGAGCCTATTGTTATAAATGTGTCTTTTCTCTTGCGTTGTTTCTGTGACACTGAAAGATTTGTGTTTTTCTTTAGGTTATTGCCTCGAAATGTGACAGTTATTGTTTCGCAGGTTGTATATTTTGTGCGTAATTGATTATAAAGGTTATCAAGTACCCTGATTTTTGTTATTAATCAAGTTGTTTTTAATTTTCACTGATGTAATGTTAAGTTTTTGCTCATCTCTGATAATCAAATTTATCAGTTCTTCACATTTTCATTCTATGCATTTATTTAGTACTGAAAATTGCAGATTTGTTTTTACAGGTAATATTAAAAATATTAGTAAAACTGAAAACAATTAAAAGAAAGAGAAAAGAAATCATAGCTGAAAGACACTTAATCTTTTTAAAGAATTGAATTGTTTTGTTATTGTTATTTTTCATTTTAATGAACAGGTGTGTCTCATAATTATTCTGTTTTGCAAAATGATAAAAAGTCTACTTAACCCTACACAGATGTGTGTTGGCCTCTGCAAAACATTATGCACAAATTTGACTATCTATTGCAGTTTGAAAGCACATGTGTTATTCTGTCTATTGTGACAACACGCCCCTCCTAGATTCACATGGGTAGCTCATCACGTCATATATCACACGCTGATACCACCCACAAACTTGCAGCTCCCACTAGGACTAATTTGGGGACAGATGGGTCCTTAACTGCACACGTGTCTACTCTGTACTTACTGTAATGTTGAAACATTTGTCATATTGCACATTGCCTGTACACACATGTTTGCATCTGCAAAAATACAACAACGTTCAGATTAAAACCTCAAGAATATTTAATGTATTATTAGAGATATGAAAGAAGTTGAGAATTTTGTACTTTTGATTGAAATTGTTTAATCCATAAACTGATTGTACAAATTTGAAACCTGTTTTTTCTATTACCCATAAAATTTTGGTAGATGGTTATCAGCAGCTTATGCCCTTTGAAATCTATCAAATTTTCATGAAACAATTTAGAATGTTTTGATGACAAGTTATCGAGAAATCTTTTCAGAATTTTACCTGCACTTTTCTTTTTATTGCCAACTCTTCATTGAATTGTTGCCTGTGAAGAAGACGTTACCCCTATCTTATTCCCTCTAACCTAATATTAACCTTTGTAATGGGGTTCCAAGGGATCAGTGAAATGTCCCTTCTTGTTGCAATGGTGTGCATCATGCAAGGTGATACACTAGCCCCTTCTTTATTTGTGTTGAACCCTGAAAAACTTTCTTATTCACTTGGAACTCTGAATCTGAAACACTTTTCCTACAAAGAGACATCGTGCAGAGTAACGCTGTCATAATTTCTCTTGGGGTTGTGCCATTATGGAAATAATATTGATTTTACAATTTGACAATCAATATCCTCTATACCTTGCATGCTATTAAATAAACTCTGTTCTTACTTTTCAATTCATTTCAGTCTAAGTTACATTACATTGAAGGCATACAAGACTTCACCTTGAAATGAACAAAAAGTACAAACTAACATGTCATTTAATTGTCAAACCAACACAGTCTAAGCATTTCTTCCTCTGATCTCCAAACTGTCACGTCTTCTTAGCTCAGGACTAAAATTACTTTTCCCATGCACAGAAGAGTTTATAGAATTGTTGTCCACTGGCCTGTAGTCAATTAGGTGGATTTACTGTTGTTTGTTGTAATCCAGTGGTCATCCTCTGGTCATCATCTCTCTACGCATGCATAGGAAGGCTTACAGCTTTAGTACTCAAGCCACCCATGGTTAAGAACGCCCACTGGTCAATGAGCTGTGTGTTCATTAGAGCTACTAGTTTACCTGTATACTTATATACATCTGTTTACTTATCTCTTGGTCATCTTTGGGCCTTTTCTGAGTCATGGTTGTTCAATGGACCAATGTTAACCCTTTGCAATGCATGTGTTGCTTACTCATAAGTATCAAAGAGAATAATTTGAGATTAGGCACTAGATAGGTAAAGGCATTCCAAGATTAACATGACATATAATGAGTTGGAAGTCTTCATTCAAGATCATAGGTACAAAGGAAAATGTCAGTCAGAATTGGAAGGGCTATGTCTTTAGATCTGTAATTCTGTGAATTAAACTTTAAAACTGGTGACTCAACAGTTTATATCTCCTATGCAAATTATTGAAGGTTTTGTCTTGAAGATCTGTCATTCTAGAACTCAAAATGAACGATAAAGATTTGTGAGAAACTAAAGTGGATATGGAAGGTTTAATCCCAGGATTGTATCAATCAATTTCTTCAAGAATCAGCTCTGTTCAAGTCCTCACCATATCATGAAGCTCAGTCCTTCAGCCATTTAACTGGACATCATTTGCCCCTGGTCAGCCGACAGGGGTCTCTAGTAGCCTTAATTGTTCTTGTTATCTTGACAATCTGACGGTCATCCCTGATATATGTCTGAGCATGAGTCGGTGTTGAAGGATTTGTCATCAAGACAACACGCCTTTGCTGATTCTTGAAACTAATAGTCCAGTTTTGAAGGTTTAAAGTGACATTTGAGAAGAAGATGGTTTTGACACATGACTGAACATTATCCTTTTGAATTCAATTTTTAAAATCATTTTATTGCTGTTTTGTCAAACACTTAATGAATCTAAATATATGGAAATATTATCTCAGTAATTTTTTCATCTATTATTTGTTCATTTTGCTGCATCCACTTACCTCCATATGGTTAATATATTCCTGGCTGTCTTCAATTATTGTTAATTCTCATTCCTATTTTCAGTTAGTTACTGGCATATATCGATCCCTATAACATCATACCAAATCCTTGCAAAATCAAATATGGTGCTTCTGTAATTCAAAATCTTAAAGAATAATGCTTATTAGCAGCTGATTTGCAGACAAAGTGTTAAACCAGCAGTACCTGTAACGTTATATATCTCTCCTGCTCTAATGGGTTAACTGTACAAATATTGCAACAATGGCTTATCTGACAAACATGACAGAAACTTTACAGACGTAACTCTAACAAGCGGAAGGGTTTGTCCTTGGAAGTCTCGATTCATCGATCATACCCCCTGTTCGTCACTTCTCTTTCATAAAAGTACAAGTGTCGGTGACATAAGGCCAGTCACAAAATGATACATGAGTTCTCTCCCCTTGGTAAGGGTCCAAGCCAATCATTCACTGTCAGCTGAACAGTCATGGCAGTTCCGTTATCATCAATAAGTAATAATAACTCCATGTAGACTAGCACAGTCTCCTTCTTCTATTCTGTAACATCATACATATTGTTGATTAAACATGTAAACCACTCTGAGTTGCCAATTTAGAGGAAATACACGCCTTAATAAAGAGAATGATTAGAGAATTGCTACTGACTATGAATAGGTCGGAATATTCTTTGACGTGAAGGTATTGGTTGGTGGTGCTGTAGGACTCGAGATTTTGTTGTTTTGTTGAAAGTCAAGAAATTAGGTTTTCAAGGTAAATTAAAGATCTTTTCTATGAAATCCACCATTTTCAAAGATATCTATTTCTGTAAACAGTTTCCAAGCAAGTGCACTCACAGACGCTTACATGTGCTGAAACATCAACATTTATGCTTCATAAATTACAAAAAGACATCTGTTGTGTTCTGACTTCATATATATCTAGTGTATCTAAAACTCTTTCTATATGAAAAAGATTGAATGTAAAAGTATGAATAATTTCAAATTGAAAATTGTTAATAGTAGAATATTGACTGAAAACCATGGCTGTTTCTATCCCAACCTACAGCAGTAAGGTCTTAGCCACCTTCTTTAACAATGAATGTTTAGCCAATTGCTAAAGAGAGAAATGTTTGGATACCAACTTTAGACTATCTACCTAAACATCTTTATCATTAATCAGTAACAATGACCAAAACCTGTCAGCCTTTTTGTTAATGATAAAATACAGGTGAATATTTCCAACTGTAACAGTATACACCCAGACATCTTAGCCATAAATCTTTAACAATAACCAAGACTCCTTAGCATGCAATATTTTCTCAGAGAATAATGTGAGAAATGTAGTACATAAACAGAGTTTTACTACTGGCCAGCCAGACGGCTTGACCACCATAAATCCACCACCTTGACCAGTAGGCGAAATATACGTTGCATGTAAAATACGATAGGGCTTGTTTACAGTGTTAATGTCACAGTTCGGCTCATAAACATCTCAAGGTGAGAGGGGAATACTCTACCTGTACAGGTGATCCGCTACCTGTAATCAGACACACTCCCCCGACAGGTGAAATATGGGGGTTGACGCCAGGTGAGATAAAAGGTGCGGGATCTATACGAGTCCTTTCCTGTTGGAGTCTTTGTGGTGTGATGTACTGGTCAATTTCAGACTTGGAAAAACTGTAATTGATTCAAAAGACTCATGAAAGAATGTTTATTGGTCATAGCATTGTTTAGGAGATATGTTGGCAATATCCCCTCATCATGAGGCCTATAGTTGTGAGATTTTGAGCGGTTGTTATTGATTTTAATAAGTCTGGCTATTTAGGGTTTATGAATATATTACGATTGCACACAAGGGATTCATTGAAGATGATGACATCAAAAAAAATGGATGGTTGTAATCTGTACTGTTGTTACTTTGAGATTTTCTTTTGTGGCAAAGAAAAATCAAGACTTTTTAATCTCCGTAAATTTGAATGTTTTTATGAAGGCTTTGATTTTAAGTCAATACATTAAATAGTTTTGGAAGACAGTTTGATGTGTTTTCAACCGTTTATTGCAGGTAGAAATTATTAATTAAAACATGTTTAAGAGAAGAAATAACCTGAACTAAGAAACATTTTAAACAATATACAAATATTTATAAGCTCTTCATACAAAAGCAAGACTGCAAAGTGCACCAATTATCCTTTTTTTTTTTGAACATCAAGTTCTCATATCTCAATGAACACCATTTAAAATTGTTTTCGGGTAACATAAACAAGTTATGATAATTATTTTCTTTTTCATTTGAACTAAGACAATTGCTTATATTTGATCTTTCATAGTGGTAAAAATGTAATCACCTTGGCTCACCAATTGCAGTTTAACCCTTTAATTGCCAGCAGGTCTGAAAATATTCCGAAAGAGCCTATCATCAAAACCCTTAGTTGTAGATTAAACACACAGAATGGTATTGTGCTAATTAACTCAGCATCTAAAGTCTTATTATTTTACTTTTAACCAAATAATGAATATTATCCTCTTCTTCCAGACGAATCAGTGACAACCGCCTCATCTGTGACTGTCATCTCGCATGGCTAGCACGGTGGTTGAGAGCGAACCCAACCCTCGCCCTCTTCACAGAGTGCGCAATGCCCACCCACCTTCGCAACAATGAGATCGCGGAACTTCAGGAGCTCGACTTTAAGTGTATACGTAAGTAAACCAACAGCTTACAAATGTTCCAAAATGAAATAACCATTTAACCATCTTCTTTCAGCATAGTATTTAAGATCTAGATGGTTGTCAACTACATTGGCCCACAGCACAAAGGGGGTTAAGGGCTATTATATGACTTAATAGTTTTCAAATGTTCTGAAATGAAATATGGATTTAAGGGCCCATAACTCAACAGTTTCCAAATGTTTATAGATGAATATAATTTTCGGACCACCAAGAAGTGAATTTGGTTTTTAAGTGATAACGGGCTCTAACTTCCAGGTTAAGAATTCAATCAAACTATGTTTTGAAATATGCATATTTTAGCTCATTGAGCCTAAAAGATAAATGGTATGGCCTTCTTTGTACTGTTATTTGTAAAATATTTCCAACTTTAAATATTCTCTTATATATAATTTTTTTAATATTTTTTTTATTATATATAAATCATTTAGTATGTAAAATGTTCAGTTGTACATTTCATTCAATTTGAGAAATTTCTCCAAAAAAATCTGTAATTATCATCGTTATAATTTTCAAGTTATGAATTGTTTCTACAAATTCACATATTCCTAATTTATTAATAATTAGACTTGTAAAGAGGTAGGTAGGAGAATCAACTACAATCTGTATGGCAGACATTAAGCTAATGTTTTCAGATGAAGTACGGGCTAATGATATTGGTTGCTGCCACATTATTCTAAGACGAGGTCTTGTAATGCTTCCAGAGGTTAAGAACTTGTACCGCCTTTGAATTGAAACAGAGGTGGAATAGAGAACACATGTGCTGCTGGGGTTTATATTTCATGTAAATACGATATTATTTCAGTACGTAAGCAATAAATAGAGTTCATCAAGTGTGTGAAGGTATTTGTGAAACTTCTTTATTAGGAATCATTTCCTTGTAAATACATGATAACGCTAAGGATATGATATTTCAGATTGTATGTTAAAATTCAAAATGTGATGGTGTTAAATCTATGACATGTCAATGTGTAAATACTAAATAGGGTTTAAAAAGAGTTTGAATATTTTTTAAAAAGGAATATTTATTTCTATTGATATGCAATTTATTATTTATGTTTTGCTATGTATGACAACATATTGTCTAAATCTTATGTACTTTAAATGCTCCATAAAATCATTATCAATATTTTTGTAAAAAAAAGAACAAATTTATTTGATTATTTTGTAATTTCCTCTCAACAAAAAACAGATCTATTTAAACATTATTATATTTGTTAGATGAGTAAATGATTCAAAATTCAATAATGTTGTTATCCATTGATTGTAGTCGCAAAACAGAAGTTTAAATGGCATTAAGATGGTACACAACAAAATGTAATCTATAATAATTACATACAATATATATCTAGTGATGTCCAGCTTACCACAACTTCTCTCGTCTATTTCAGCGGGGGTGGACAACCAACACCCTCAGGCGTGTGTGGCGGAGAATCTCTGTCCTCGTCAGTGCACATGTACCGAAGGAATCATCGACTGTCGTGACAAGGGACTAACCCAGCTGCCGGACAACATACCTGAAACTGCTACTGAACTGTAAGTTTACCTGAAATCATTTTATTAATTTCAAACCCCTCCTATATAATTGAAGACTGCATCGGATTTGGGAAGACGTCCATCCAAATGCATCCACTTAGCCTTACTAAAGACAAAACCCGCAAAAGTCTATCCATTATTTAAAAGTAGAATTGATACTCCTTCAAAATCAGAAGGTTAAACATGACTATAAAAAAGTATTTTCTAAACAGAATCAATATATT
This sequence comes from Phorcus lineatus, assembly GCA_921293015.1. NCBI lineage: Eukaryota > Metazoa > Mollusca > Gastropoda > Trochida > Trochidae > Phorcus > Phorcus lineatus. The sequence continues at coordinate 22,672,109 of OV121088.1, read as the reverse complement.
CCAACCATTATGACCGATGATTGTCCATTATTGCTGAATCAGCGATTATGCTGTTTCTGTTTGAGGGTAATGCAACTCATATTACTGTTCTATGCAATAATTTGAAAACTTAACAATTCACCAAATCTGATTGATTTGATTTGATATGACCATGATTCATACCATGTACCAGGAATGTGTTTGTCTTCTTTGCACCTACTTGAATCCCAACTCCCTGAGAAATATGTTACTAATCCAACAACGTTGCACGCTCAACGGAATGCATAGTTATGTAAACTCATTTATAAATGCATAGGTGTTTCCCTTGTTTGCACTTTATTTCTGTCCAAACCCCTGATGAATATTTCAGCCATTCTAATGTTAAGGACATTTTACAAACTTGCAGACTTTGCATAAAATTGGCCAAAGCACAACCTGCCCATAGGAACTGTTATCTTTTGTGAAAGCAGCTTGGCCCAAGGGGATTAAGATTGTGGATCTTTTGAAATATAATGTGTATGCAGTTGTATATAAAACGATAGCCACACCCCTGGTTGTTTATATAGTTTCTGTCTCAAGTCCCTTGGAAGTATACAACTGCAGCTGCCACTAGGTTCAAGTCTTCATCATCCACACAAGTCAGCATAGCGTTAGATTGCAAAAACAATTTAGATTTGAAGAGTTTATGATACAAATGTTGGCTACTGTCAAGTGCCAGAGTATTTCGTTTGACTCCATTTCTTATTGCTTTGACGACCAATTTTGAGGATTAATCCTTTAAAGCTTAAAAGGGATCAACTTCAGGACTGTTAAGATGATCATATGGGATATTTTTAACACTTTAATTCTTTGTGCTTTTAAAGTTTCTGTTTGCCTAATTAACAAAATAGGATTAATCTTTTATCTATCAGTTATGTTTAATCACGGTTACCTAAGTATTTACAATAACCATGCTTCATAATAAGATATACCATGAATGCATCAGAGATTTAAGAAAAGTTCCAACTAACATCAAGGAATGGATAACAGACTTACCAACTTGTCAGAGACATGAATTGTTAGATGTATTACAGTGCCACAAAATCTAATAACATCTGGTGTTCATGAGAAGCAGTCTTGTATTATGACAGAAACATCTATTATAGATTTCTTACAGCAAATATTCTAACCTTATAGCTGTTATAGATTAACAGAATAATTCCTGTCAAATTGAATCTTTTTTTCCATCTTTTTCAATGTTGGCCTTGATCTGTTTTGATGTAATTACATTTTGTTGAATCCTTTTTTGGGAACATCCAACTTTGGCATAAGATACAGAAGAGAACCAAATAGGCTGAAGATTGATCGCTTGGTTTTTAGAACCTTAAATTGACATGTAATGTTTGAAGATTTGCCTTCAAAGCCGTAAAACATTTCTGATGTTCGTTTGGCCATATTTGAAAGGGAAATTAGGTCCTTATCAAATTATTGCCCCAGAATTTCTTCTAAACGTTCACTGATCGTTTTTGTAGCCGTAAATTTCGCATAACCTCCTGAGCTTTAGCAATAAGGATTGTTTATGCTTCAGTGATTTAGTTCTTTAAGAACCATTTGAACTGTGATATTTCTTTTCACATATTATTTAGCATATTTCATATAGATTGAGGTTAAATCTAAAAATCTTATTTTTTTATTAATAATATTTTTTTTATAATAAAGCATGAAACATTGATTGTAATAATTTTTACAATGCCATATTTAATGTAAAAAATTATGATAGGTCCTGATGTCTTTCCTTGCCACTAGCACAAACAGAACTGACAAAAGACAAAAGGGTTCAGATCAGGACTGACAAAAGACAAAAACAGAGAAATGTACGCCAATCAGCTGATCATGATTACACTGACATTGACAGCTAGAGACGTCATTTTCACTTTGCAATGGACATGGCAATTTACAACAATGACAACAGGTTTCAGAAGCCTGGACTAGTGACAGGACTGTTGTCCAGGGGATTGCTTTCAGATAGACCTTGACAGTTCCCTAGTAATCTATAGATATTCAGCCTTAATCCATACTGCAGTTTTGATCTAGGTCAAACAAGCATAAGCTTTATTATTGGGAGTGCTTGATGAAAATAAAATTCACAAACATTGATCTTTGAGCTCTTAATACTTTTGACTGTATTTCAAAGATTTTATTTTTCTTATAAGTTTAGCAGGCAAGTTTATAAGTCCCATGAAAAAAAGCATCAAAGATGACTTGAACTTATAAATGGAACATAGATATTACTTCTCCTATTCAATCATCAGATAAATGTTGGCTTGTGTCAAATCATCTCTACTGTCATTCAACACATGCAAATTTGATTTCCACAAATTCCAAGTACCGGGTATATAACACTTGTTCTTTACAGTGGGATTAGAAGATGTCTTCACTAGTTATTTGACTTCATTCAACATCTTATCCGAAAGTTTAATTAGAATGTAGAGTGTTGATATATCCCTTAGAATCATCACGGTGTAAGAACCCTGATCAGAAACCTCCACTACATTTATAGCTTGCTGAGCATCCCTCCACTCCTTGAGGCTGATACAGAACTAGCACAAATGTCATGATTTTTCATTCACCCAAGACCTAGTTAGTAAAATACTTTACGGCAAAAATGCCTTAAATATCCACTTTTTTAACATCATGGATGACTGAAATAAATGACACTTTTCTTCACAGTGTTCCCTTACAGGAATGTCATGGTGATATGATTCTTGAAAATATTTTTTAATGTAAATTGTTTATTTTCAGTCGACTGGAAGAAAACCATATCACTCAGATCCCGTCCAGAGTATTTGCTGAACTCCCAAAACTCCAGAGAATGTAAGTATATAGACATAGTATATATCTAATGTTTCCTCACTACAGTCAACTTTATATATAAGGATGAGTCCACGCTTCTGTCAGATGAACATTCCATGTGTGTATGAATGACAATGACTGCACACAGTGGCAGTTTCATTAGATTTAATGTTGAGTGTAATGAGATAACAATCAGTCAAACAAATAAGAATTCAAATAACTCTTTATGTTACGGGACAGATCTTTCTTGAAATGGAATTCAAAGAGGATATTTTCATTAGCATACAAATTGAAAAGTGTATATTATTATGAACATTATGTACATGCATAAATCCGTTTATCCTTTGGGATTATGTTTAAATATCTTTTATCAATGATTTCAAGGCTAAGATCAGAGGCTGATCTGCATGTTCCGTTGTTTGAGAATTTTTAATATACTCAGCAAAAATGGTTAAGGTCTACCCCTATATTCAGTATTTAAACATCATATAATCATTTTATAAACCATAGAATATCTGAACATTGAAAGTCAGGATGGTCCTAATTTTATTTTGTTGAGTATATAATGGTGTCTGTAATGTCCAAGCAAATTCTAATGAGACAGCCAAATCACGACTGATAACTTTTGTTATTTCAATATAAAGCATGAACTGGAAAATGGTTCTTGACATCTTGTATTCTTATTTGTCTAAAGTCTATGTCTATAGTCACATGATAGACTAACATTTAGTCCCTGAATATAGCTTCAATTTTTATCTTTTTATATTTGGTATGAAATGATATGAAAAAAAGTCCTGTACAACATTTAATTCAGGCTGAGGCAACTAGCCTTGCCAACATTTTCTAGACTGATAAAAGCTTATTCTTCCATTGGGTCTGGTTGACAGACTAACCATATCTCATTATTCTCATTTGTTAATATTTCTAAAACTTATTTCTTTTTGTTTCAGCGACTTGAGCAACAACCAAATTTCCTACATTGCTCCGGATGCATTTTCAGGACTGCAGTCACTCAGAACACTGTATGTTTAAAATATTACACAAATACTTTCTACACTTATATCTTATTCATCAATTTGTTTTACTTTTGACAATGACCTAAAACGAAAATACATTTTATCATTCTTGACGAAAAAAAGATCTATATTCTCTCGAAACTTATTAATGCTTATTTTACATACAAAGATGATTATCACATATTTTATGTGTCAATTTCATATTGACCTTTAACCTATTCTTTTTTTATTTCATAAAACATAAACAGATAAACAAGGCAGTTTAATAAGGTTTACGAGAAAATCCACTTTTTATCTTTTCACCTTTCACACAATTTCCATTTCCCACTACACTTATGAAATGTAATGGACAGATTTATTTTAAGATTTTCACCTAATGGGTCCTTTAAATTTATTTTCTTCAGGGTCCTGTACGGCAACAAAATAGCTGACTTACCCCCCGGGGTTTTTAATGGACTCGCATCGCTACAACTTTTGTAAGTGTCCCTGAAAATTTGTTTTACATTTGTGAATTATAATGCATGGTTAATTTAATGTACATTAGCTCTGGGTTTATGCACTTATGAATTATGACAGTAATGTTTTCAGTGTCAGTGATAACTTTCCTAAATGTATCTGCAAATTTGTTTTATGTGGAAACCATAATGCATGGAGAGATCTAATATGCATATTTTAGGTTATCACACTTATGATTATGATAATGATGTATTCATGACAGCTTAAAAACACTGTATATCTTTATGGGTTTAAAGTCGAAGAATTGATATTTCTCAAAAGGTGTGTTTAATTTTGGAGCATTTCCCTGCCAACAATTCTTTGCAAGCAGTTCTCATAGATTCTCGCTTACTCAAATAAACACACCATTGTGTTAAAAAATCGTGGAAATATGATATATATATGTGAGCAACAAAGATATACAAGAGAGTTTCCTCCAGATATTTAGGACATGTTTGGTTCACATTTTTTTTATATCAGATGTAAGTTACATTCTTATATATATAAATAAACTTCAAAAGGGTAACCATGGCAATGTAAATTTTGAACCATATAGGATTTTTTAATGTGATTCATAATCAAAATGTTAATGTTAGTTAATCAAATGGAATCAAATTTACTTAATTTCATTTACTTTCTTATTTGTTTGAATCAACATTAAGGTATGCATACAGTATAGAATAATGTTAAAAATCATTAAATGAAAATAAAAATCCAATATTCTAATGATAAGACAAAGATAAGATACTCCCAAAATTACAGTGTTTGGTAATTCCTTAACCACTGTAAAATGCTCTGGGAAAGCAACATGAATATATCTAAACATATATATATCCTTGCTCTATCCTAGAGACTGCATGTTTACGGTACCTCAAACCCAAGGTATCGCTGATAACTTCCTTTGATGCCAAGGGCTCTGTGATAAGCAGACCTTTCTAGCAGGGAGGGTGAAACTGAGATATGGGGAATCTTGTACCAATTCTAAGGTGTAAAAAACAAGACATTTCATATTCGTTAAAAAGTTAGAGGAAGAATCACTCATTTGTTGCCTGATCTTAGGTGATTTATGTTTGGTTGTAGGATTCTTTTTATTTCAAAGATATTTTGAAGCAAATTTGGCATCAGGGGTGAAAAACCATGACATTTAATTTTTGGGAGAAACTTAAGAAAAGTTGCTCATTTGCTGTCTGATTTAAAGTGATTTATATTTGCGCACAGGATTAATTTTATTTCAAAGATAATTTGGAGCAAATGTCATCATAGCTGTCAATCATTTTAATTTCAATTCATTTTTCATGATAAGATAAATGTAATTACATGTCCTCTTCTTGGATGTTTGTGGAAAATGATTTATGAATGAAAACTTTTAAGATCTGTTACATTTAACCTCTGATCCTGCCTCACTATTAATAAAAATATTGATAAGATAAATGAAATCTCAAATATTCTGATGTTGGTGTGACTCTGAGACAGTGATTCATAAATATGTTTTTTATTTTTGATTTGATATTTAAGTTTTGAGTTTAAGGATTTTGGATTATTACTAATTATATGAAATATTGCAGACTGCTAAATGCCAACAAGATCACTTGTGTGAGAGTGGACGCCTTCAAAGATCTGAACAATCTCAACCTACTGTAAGTATACATAGATATGTTAGATACATCACTACCCATGGTACTTAGAATGTAATTAACATTTGTTTTCATTTGAATTAACATTCTTATTCAATGCTAATTCTTTTTGCTTTGGACATATTCTAATGGTTGAATTGAGGACACTATAGAAGAAAATCGGGGCTCGGGGTGTTATTGGTTTTAAGACATATCTCACAAACAATTTTTACATATTTATCATTTTCTAAGTAGTCATGATCCAACAATTTTGAAAACTAAGGAATAACAAAGGTAATGCAGAATTATCAATACTGTAAAGATAGGAGTTACTGGTACCTTAAAACCTCAAGCTATCAGAAACTTACTAACATCTAATATATTTTGTGAAACAAAATTGATACCACAAGAAACAAGAAGATATTTCTGCAAAGCAAAAATTGATCATGGTTTCCTCAATAGAAATAGCAGAACTTTTATGTTTTATTTTGTTTAGAAAACACCACTCTTCATTTTTGTTTACTTTTGGATGTACATGTTTTCGAGTATTAGGGAATGAATGACTGGCAGTGTGGTTATTATTGTTTTACCTTCTCTCGGGCGAAATAGACATGTTCTGGAGCGAAATAGACATGTTCTGGAGCGAAATAGACATGTTCTGGAGCGAAATAGACATGTTCTGGAGCGAAATAGACATGTTCTGGAGCGAAATAGACATGAAACTTACAACTCTGCCTAGGAGTGAATGTTTTGTGCATATCATTTGCATATTTATGTTGAAGAGTGGAAAACATTCCAGAAAGTTTTCCAAATATCCTGAAGTTTGTGTTGAGTATATCTGTAATGTTATCTATTGTGTAGATAATTAAACGTATTCGAAATGTTTCATGTTTAGTTTGTAGTTGGAGTTATGTATCAAGGAAGTATATGTTTGTGGCAGTTCTGACAAATTCTTGTTAGGATGTTTATCTCTTACTTGTTTATTTCAAACAAATAATCAATCTTCAACTTTTTCTTTTAACTGGTTTCAGATTTGAAAAGTTCTTAGTAGATACATTTCAAGTGCAAGCTATTTTTATGAAGTGTTAGAGTTTATGTTACATAGATAAATGATGTAAGCATATTTGCAAAAGTAAGCCTATGCTGTACATAAAGGCCATCACTTTCATTGCATTAAATATATCTCTACAGTCATATTCTTTCAAGAAAGTGATATTTTGAAAATGGGTTTCCGATTTCTTTACTTGACAAATATGTAAGAGTATATGAGCAGACAATTTCCACTCTCAAGACACCTTTAGCCAATTTGTGTCTTGAGCCAATTTTTAAAAGCACAACTGCAAACTTTTCAAAAACAATTTTAAATCTCTGACAAAACATTTTTGTGAGAATAATACATTAAAAAAAGATCTTCATCAAGGTTGAACCCCAAAAGTTATCTAAATAAAAAGTTTCAACATCAGAATATATTTCAGAGGTTGACAGTCAGACTGTTGAAGGATAAAGGTTTTAAAAAGACATCATTATCAACATTTTTGGCAAAACAATTCAAAATTACACAAGCACATTTCACAAATGAGGACATCACCTCAGATTTGTTTTCCCAAACTTACACTCCTGTAACTGTCCCTTTAATAGAGAAACTGTCAGGTCTCAGGAAGTCACCCTGATATCAGTAGAAGACCATCCTATCAACATCAAGCATTAATCTACGAATTAACACTTTGTCTGCAGTATTTAGTGTTTGTTTTATAAGCAGCGGTTGTTTATGGGCCCACCAAACGCGAGGGTGTAATATAAATTCTTGTAAATAGCGAGAGGGCTGGGTTCGCTTTGATAACCTCAAAGTTGTGAGGATGTGACTGGTTACAGCTTTCTAGGTGTCTTGTACCGAAATAAACATTTCCTGGAACCTTATATATGCCTACCATGATATTTTTGTCAGCTGTAATGTCAATAGAGCTAAAAGTCAAACCACTGATGACAAGATCTGACTTGAGTTATCTCCCTTGCTGTTTCTGTTTTGACTCGAGCAGTATCTCAATCATTAGGTGATATTTTTAATGCAGATTTGATGATTGTATGGAATTCAGAGCAAAGTTGTAGGTGTTAAAGTTCCTCATAGTAGCTTTTCATTTCATATGCATCAATTGAAAATGAGAATTTTTATGTATGAAAGTGGCAAAATGATTTTATCATTTATACGTTAGAATGTGGAATTTGAAGATATGATGTGAAAATCTTTGGAAATTAATTATTGCATCCTTATAATTTATTTCACATTTCATATGATGATATGCATATGGGACCTGCAGAAACTTGATTATATGTAGAAAGACTGAGTTGTATCAATTCAAACCTATCAAAATTTTGAAATGTGTAAACTTGCTTATATGAATTAAACAAGTTTGTACACCAAGATTCATTTCTGATGAAAAATCTTTGAAATGCAAAAAAGAAAAAACACAAGATAAGTATTGATCACATCTTATTGAATTAGCTTTATCAAAATTGTAAAGCTAGCTGTTCCACTTTTCAGTTATGACATTCATCTTTGAAAATTAAAATATCAAACATAAAGATATTTTCATTATCAAAATGGCCCTAGTGCTACCATTACCTATTAACAATTCCTTTTAGTCATGTAGATTAGTCAGATCAAAATTCAATCTCACTCAGCTTACAGTGAATTCTACAAATATTTCCGGTAACTTTAGTGACAGCAACAGCTTCTGTCTATCAATTCTATCTTAACAGCTTACGATCTGAACACTAGAATTATCACTGCACTTACAGGTAGGTGGTTAACGAGTTTACAGATGATTATTTACCCGGGGCCAACCTGTGGGTGGGAGCTTGTCTTTTTTTTTAATTCTGCAAGAGATAAGACGAATGTAGCTTTAAAAAAGCTTTTTTTTCAAATTACAACTGACAATGGTTGCATGCCTAAAGTGATGTACAAATCTTGAAAAGAACACACGAAAAGAATGTTAAAAACCACCATGTTGCTAATAACTGATAATTCATTTCTAACTATAATGATAAACAAATTACATGCTTGAATTGCTACTCGCAGATGATTTGCCTGAGACAGACATATCTTTTGCTAAGTATTTTCTTTTTGAAGAGCATCGCGATCATTTCTTTAAGTTAATTTATGTGTAAATACAAGTGTTTATCAATAACAATATACAGAAAGAATACATGAAAACCAAGAGCAACACACAACTTTTAATAAAAAAAACTAACACTTTCTTTGTGAAGTAAAATAAAAGCCACTTGGGAAAAAGGTTTTCTAGTATGGAACTGTAGAAGTTTGGTTTGTTGACTGTGGTTGAAAGTTACAAGCTCTGTTTGATCTATCTCATAATCAACATCTCTATGTTTTCAGGTCGCTGTATGATAACAAAATACAATCCCTGGCCAACAACACCTTCAAACCCCTGAAGAATATACAGACACTGTGAGTATTGTAGTTTATGTTGTTATGAATGTACCGTAATTAACCTTGTAAGATGCAATGATGTACTTGCCGTATTCCATTTAATAAGAGCCTGGACGTTTAGCTATAGATATTCAGATGGCGTGAAATTAGGATATTTCAAAAAGGGGGTGACCACGTATTATTAACGGCTTGCAAATATTACTTGTCATTTATGTGTTAAAGATCTGTGTGTTTGGGGTGTGTGTTTTCTATTATTTACAGAATTAATTTGATATAAGTTTTCTAAGATGTCTTTTATCGGATAGAGATAATGGCAGGTGAAAAGACTTGTTAAATGTTTGCATTTCATAAAAAAGAGAAAAGGAGGGAACCCTTAATTGTTGATATTTTTGCTAAACCAGGGACATATGTTCTCATTGTTACAGAGGTTATGTGGGTAGGAAGAAGTTGAGAGATTAAAATGAATACAAATTTGCTTAAGAGGCAATTTGGGCTTGGGATTATTCCAGGAGTCAAAAGTACAAAACATCTTTAAGTTGAAATTATGAAGTAAATGATAAAAAGATATCAATTAGTATAAGTGATTTAGAATAAATTAAGCATGACAAATATATGTACTTTTAAACCATCTTTTCCTGTAATGGTAATTTGATTTTTTTGTAAAAATTATTTAATGCCAATTACATTAATGGTAAGAGAGTAGGATATATTATTGAAAAACATATATTTGTAACATTGATAATTACGTGCATCAATGCTGAAAACTTTGCAAGGATTTTGGAATAGAAATTTCCGGTGAGGTTTTTTAGTACACCTCGTACCTAATAACGTTAATGTACTTTGTGACAAACTGTTTCCATGACAACATGATAAATATAAAATATGTACCAAGTGATAGGCACTCTATGTTAGTATCATGATGCAATAGTCTGAAATGTGTCTTTGGCATGCATGTTGATATTTTGTTTTCTTACGATATGATAATAATAATAATAATAATAATAATAAATAGTACTTATAGAGCGCATTTCTCCATGATACAGACTCAATGCGCTATGGAAGGAGAACCACACAATTATATACATATATACATACATATATACATAAAAATATGTTTTCATTTTGATATAATGTTAATTGAAACTTAATCATATCAAATTTTCATATGATTGGAAGCTTTGGCATGATTATATAATTTTCATGAATATATTTTTTTTTCTATTTCATTTATTCATTAAGATATTAAAGTATACTTTAAAGCCGATCTTTCAATAAACTGAATGACATTTTGTTGTGGTTAATATCTTCTTTGAAATATTGAGTACAATGAGATTATTTGATATACATCAATAATCGAAATGAAGTTTTAACTTTTCAAATTTAGACATGATCTTTGAGGTTAATGTTTCAAATTTTTTTCTTGCTTATAATTTTTCTTTGTTTCTATTTTTTGGTTAATTAACAAGGTCAATCTGGCTTCATCACAAAAAGTTTAATAAAGAATTGTTATTAAAAAATGCCTAAAGAGAAAAGAACACAATGGTAATTTCATTATTTCATATTCCTTTAAAGATAATCAAGATATTTAATTATGTCATTCTCAAATTTAGGAATATGATTCAAGATTCGTTAAACTAATGTCAACTATCAAGTTCACATGAGATGTAATTTCATGATCGTTGCGACAATATTTCAAAAAGAAGGAAGCCTCTAAGAGCCAATTAAACGCCCTAAGATCTGGTGAAAATTGCTCAGGTCTTGTGGCTGATTTTGAGTCATGGATTTTATTTTTCCTAGTTGAGTAATTAAAGAAAATTGGAGATATTTTATTGGTAAAATGAACAGTCATTAAAAAAAGAAAGCTAAAAGAGGGAAAAAATAAAAGGGTCTCTTTTCACAAAGGCCTTGATGATATGGCCCTGCTGGGGAATGTCAGCTAGGCTTTGGTTTAAGTGATTCGGTGAAATATTGTCTATGATTATAAAAAAGCAATGGTTATATGTAATTAGATTGTTATCAAATAGCATTTTCCTTTTGTCTTAACCATAAAGTATTAAATGATTTATTTGATTCATAAATTTAGATATCTATATTGTTCAATATGCCATTTATATCACAAAACTTTCCCAATTAAACATAAAAATGTAGAATATTCTGATCTTTATTTCATTGGCGATATTTCTGAAATATTTTAGTTGAAACTCATTTAATGTCATGGTGACATAGACAAGAGAATTAGGTTTCATTTTCCATATATGGTTAACATTTATGACCCATTAAATGAATTATATGTTGTAAAGCAGGAAATAGCTATGTAAATCTTAATAAGATGTATGAGATTTTTATTCTGAATTATTTCAAAACAGGAAACAAAAGATTATCCTAATTGTGTATTTAAGTTTATTTCATAAATAACTTAATGTATAACAATGATTACTTTGACATAATTAATACGATCTAAATTATCATGTAGTTTGGAAATAAAGATTTTTTTAGAAAATAAACACATCCAAATACAATCATAGAAATGATATAATTGCCAAAACAACAAAAACTATTTAAATGATAATGTTATCAAATATGAAAAAAACAATTTGAAAGTTACACATTTTTATAAATTTCTTAAGTTTATCTCAGGAATAAGATAAGTTGATTTATGAAATAACATTTTTAATTGCATGATTGTCTTCATATCTGTCACCTAAAACATACAAATTTCAAATATAAGTCAATGCAAGATATTATATGCAATCAAAAAACCTACAAAATATTAAATATATCCTTTTTGTTTTCCTCTTTTTAATTTTTTTTATCATTTTCTCTAAAACTTTTTATTTTGATTATTTAGAAATATGGTGGTAGCATTACTGCTCATTATAGGATTTGAACCTAGAATTTGAACAGATTACTGGAAACCTAAATTGCCTCTCGCCCCCCTAAACCAGCCCTGCCCACCCCCCTCTTGCATTTCTTGAGTACTACTATGATTCTTTATATTCATTCCTATTCAAAGGAAATCACATGATAACATAACATTTCTTGTAATAAAAGATTACAGCATTCTTAGAATGCATAAAAGAAAATAATTTGATCTAACATTTGCAAAACCCTTGTTGAGCAAAGACTAACCATACTATTTTCCTATCAAATAGCACATAAAGGAGACACAACGATACATAACAAATGTTTGCATAGCATTAGCTAAAATCCTTTCAGGAGAAGATAATGATCTCATTTGATGACACAGGCCGCATGAGAGGATTCAAATTGAATTAATCAACTTGTTGAATGCCGCAACAGGCGTAATGGTTTACCAGGGGTTAGTCACTGGTGACTCACTGCTTCGTGTTTTAGGGAGAGAGTTCAGGGCCAATAACTCTGTCACTTTTAGGTGTGGGTATTTAGGCAAATGTCAAAATGGAAATGTACAAGCCCGGGTGATTGGGTTTTGGTATCTCTTGGGGATAGTTGGAGACATTGGAACTGATTGAAGTCCTGTGGTGTCAAATTCAACTTTCGTATTTCAAAGTTTTGGCCCTTTTTAAGGATTAAGATTTTTTATGCATATTTTGATAAGGTTCAGTATAAATTTTGAAACTTTGTTTAAAGTTTTTAACTTTTGATAAGATTTGGAGATGATTCTTAAAATAAGCATGATCTTATTTCTCTTGATGAATTTCGTAGAATTTTAGAATTAATCTTGAAAGGGTACAGTCATTGTTTACCATTCATATTCTGAATTAAGTTAAGGTTTCCATTAAGTTTATGCAAAATTTGTAATTCAATATTGAACCACTAATCCCATGATGCATAGGGATCATACCAACGCATCGTTGATACCAGATCTGCCAACAAATATTATCTCATAATGTCCTGATCATGGCACATGGCCACTGACCCTTAAACTTTGCAGTTCTTCATTATTGACTAATCACAAAGATGAAGACGTCATGTGTCCTTGCTTTAATCAACCAATCATATTTCATCAAATAGCATGCAGGCTAAATTTCAAGTTCACTGACTTGGCAGCCATTTCTTTCATGTCGTTTATTAGATGAGCCTAAGTGATTATTACTTTCCCAAACTCATTCATTAATTGCAGAGAGCACGTCACCTGAGATTTATCTTGTCTGTTTAAGACTTGGTTCAGATGCTGAAATAGAAATCAAATATTTGGCGTCTTAAGACCAAGAGCGGGGTGTAGGGTTTTAGTGCTGGGAATCACAATTATTTGGCAGTGGGTTCAGATCACAGCTTGTTATTGGAACACAAAGTTTGATGGAAATGAGCGGATATTCTGTATCATGAAATTTTATTAGCGTAATTTTCTTGAATTTAATTTGATGCGACTTTTAATAACTCATAACATGCTTCTTTTGTTAAATGTTTTAATTTGAGTATTTTGAGTTATGATAATTCCAAATGAATGAATTTCTTTGTCGTTTGTTAAAAAGTCGTCTTGAAGTTAACTTGATATGACTTTTAATAGTCGCGTAACATTCTTCTTTTTTAAGTTATTATTCTTTGACCTCTGAGTATTAATTATATTTGCATTATATTCTCTTCAAAAGAAAGAGAGTAGTTTAATTCGGTCACATACAAAAAAATGCAATGTCATAAAAATTTCAACAGAAATTTTGTCAAAGAGAAAGTATTTGTGTTTCGAGATAATATACTCTATAATACGAGCTTACAATACAGACATTTTGAAACATTGATTAGAACATGAATTTGATGGCTTTTGATTTAATCATTTTGATAGATTTATGAACATTCATTACAAAGACACACAATGATCAGCAAACCATTATGAATCTTTTCTTGATTTACCGATATGGTAAATTCCAAGCTGTTAATAAAATCAATCTACATTTATAAGTAAGTCCAAGCCTGTATGAGTTACAACATGTTTCGTCTTCTTGCAGACATCTTGCCCGGAACCCGTTCATCTGCGACTGTAACCTGCACTGGCTCTCAGAGTACCTTCATGCTCACCCAATCGAAACCAGCGGTGCACGATGCGAAACTCCACGCAGGATGCGCAGGAAGAAGATAGGACACGTTCGAGCGACGAAGTTCAAATGTAAAGGTGTCTTGAAATTCGAGTGCCCTTTATTTTCTTTCCTAACCTTGTAATATTTTTTTAATTTTCTCCACGTAGATTGTGCGTCTCGATGGATCTGTTGTCATTAATCCTGACTTCCTGTCAACCAGCAAGAGGTTGTGTCAACCCAGTGCATGCTGGGAGCTGGCCGCTATGAATGCTGGGATTGGAGAACTTCCCATGAAGCCATCTCTTCGAAACCAGATTCTGTTGCCTACCCATGTCGGACTTATCGTTGATAAGCCTGATTTAATGTTATCTCACCCCCTTCCTGTTTAATAACTCCCCAAAGTTTTGATAACCCTCTTTTTCTGTCCGACAAATGTGAGAAAATTTAACCAATCTTTTGATCCGCATGAATGTTCAAGTCGAGTCGGTACTAAATCGCATCCTTCTCTCCCTCTTGTTAAATGTTCCCTGATAAACGTCACTATTGTCCTCAAGGTCCTAAAAAAACTGTACTTTTCACATCATGCTATTAATTAAAGGATGTAACTGTACTTTCCACATAATTCTATTAATTAATTATTTAATGTAACAGCACGTGACTTTTTAACAGAAAGTAATCAAATAAAATGGCCACAAAATATATTTAAAAAATTCAAAACCTATTTGAGATCTTATCGCTAGTTTTATTGATATAAATCTATTGATGTCATTTTTCAACTTAATCCCTTTTACAAATTACCAAACTTATGTAAAAATGTTCTTTCTTTAATTTCTTGAATATGTTTTTTAACTTCTTTTTTGATGCATGATTCTAATATTGAGTATATCATAACAATAAATATTCAAAAACAATCTGGTAATCTATATTATCTATAGATTTACTATAATGCCAATTTCTACCTGAGTATTTCTGTCATTAGGCGCTGAGGCTCATCGTACTAAGAATGCTGGGAACTGTATGATCGATCGCGAGTGTCCGCGAGAGTGTATCTGCATGGGAACCACTGTCGACTGCTCTGGTCGAGGACTAAAATATATACCCAAGGAGATACCTATGTATACTACAGAGCTGTAAGTTAATTGTAAAATGTTATAGATGATGAAAAAATTCTTTTTGAGTACACGATTAAGATTTTCATCTAAAGAATGCTTTGCAGAAAATAATTACTAACAAAAAAATTTTGTTGAATACAGAAGATAATTGAAAAATACATAATTCTTTTTTATTTGTAAAGACATTTAATATTTTCTTAAGTACTGTTTATTATTAAAGTAAGGAAATTGGCCAAACTCTTGCATACATTTGAAGGACATGAAAAAAAATGTGATGTTTCTTGAGAGGGTGAAGTTCAACTAATTATTGTTTTTTCTTCAGAAAACTTGAAAACAATGAAATCTCACGTGTGAAGAATGATGGGCTTTTTAAGAAGAAACTACCAAATTTACAAATACTGTGAGTTTTTCATTTTATGGTCTTATTTGGGTAACAAAACACCATCTACCAAATGGTATGGGATTATTAATTTTCTAAATCTGCAAATGAAAGACATTACTCATCTGTGTGAGATACTGCAGTTGCAATAATAATATGGCATTATTAAACTGGTGTAAAATCGCTGCACACATGATGTCACAATATTATGTGGTGTGACAATGTTAGATCCGCCATCAACATGGCAGACAAGTTGTGGAAGTGTTACCTTCAGCACAGCAATTATGCTTGATTACTGTGGTCAAGAACTGAACAGAATACTAAACTTCCTTCCATTTGATACTATTTTTTTCCTTATCATTAATGATTTGGTATCAAACTAGCTTGCGCTTCTTTTATACTTAATCAGTAACTTGTGTCATAAAAATAGTGATAAATGGAAGGTTGTTTAGTATACTCTATATATGCATATGAGATGTAGATTTCAGGATAGCGATTAGGTAGTGTGCTCAACATCGGACCAAGTGGTCTGGGTATGTATATATCCAGAAACTGTCCTGCATGTAGTGTGGCAGGTGCAATTTTATTTTTAACTTTGCAGTGACACTGAAGCTTGGCTGGTTTGAGCCAAGAGTTGCAGGTTTCACCACAAAGTAAATCGACAATTGTGTTTCATGCTTTCTTCAAGCAATGACATTTGTTAAGTTAAACGATCCATATTAAAAATCACCCCACCTCTTTTTATTTTCATGGATATGTGATATTGTACCAGTTCTAGAAATTCTAAAGCTCTAGAAGCAAGGACTTCATGACTCATTATAAAGAAATCTGCTCACCTGTTATCCAGATCTTTCTAATACAGATCAAACAAGGATACCGTTCTGCTTAGCCTCTCTTAAGACAATCAAAATCTCTATTAACAGTTCTACGTGTTAATTACACCTCTTGCCAGAGAAGGCTCCACACAGGGTTTTAAACACACTGTTAGGAGCCTTACCTGTTTGTTAATACTTAGGATCTTTGTGAAGAGTCCTTTGCGACTTTGTAAAAAATTGTACAAGGTTTGCTTAACAGGCTTGGGTAAATTTTCAGTAAGACGCCAATTTTCTCAATTTACTTTTCTAATCTCTTCCCTTCCTGTTTATCTCAATCAGTCATTTCTGTAAAATTTAAATCTTAAACATTTTATTTGAAGATGATCAAAGCCAGATCTTTACTTGTGTAAATGTTTATCACAAATTTGTATCTTTCGATAAACACATATTTCATGCATATCTCTAAAAATATGTTTATGAACTAAATTATGATTAAGTTTTTAGATTAATGTATTCTGGTGTAAATTCAGACAGATAAATTGACTTGATGATGAGTAAATGATATGTTTCTTAAACAAAGAGATAAGATTTGATATGGTACGTCACCAGATGCTTTGTGGTGTTGAAAATAGTCTCATAGTAAGTAGTTAGGTAAATTAGATCTGTCTTCAGAGAAAATTGCTGTCTTAAAACCAGCTGTTTGCAGATTAGATAAGAAATGCATTGATTTGATTTTGAAAATCAGTCTTAAGATTTTTTGTATGAAACTAAATCTTTTATAAGGGATTAAATAAAGGGGAAAAATATTTGGAGATTTCTTATGAAACGTTGATGAAAACTAATGCAAATTCTAGCACAAAAACAAATGTACAAAATTACAAAATGAGATGTTTTTCAATAAAATTCAGATATGTTTCTTTGACAAACTTTTAGAAGAGGAAAAGAAAATCTATCAAGATATAAGTCTTGAGTATCTTCTAAGCCAAATGCTATGACATTTTGTATCCAACTAAAAACTTTGGAAGGATAGAAAAAGAAAAAAACAGATACAAATAATGATTCAAGGAATCGTAAATTCATGCCCAACTCAGATTTCCATCTAAACAGTTTATATTTTCTTCACAGTCAGGGGTGACAAAAAAAGGCTTCAATGTGAGACTTTCTTGTCGACTTAGGCGGCAACTGATCTTAAGGATCGCATTGGCTGCGGAACTTAGATCAGTTTATCATGATAAAGTCTTGAAGCGAGATTACCCTTTTTAAGGCTTGCAGAAAAGACTCCTTGTTTGGATTTATGACTCGGAAGGCTACAAATGTTTCATGCTTAAGATCCCAAATCTGCCAAAAAGATCCATTTGCTTCATATTTCATTGACCTGCGTGTGTGGGATTTTGTCACATTCAGTTGATCTTGTTGTGGCGCTGACAAATTGTTCAGCAGTTTGGACAGAAAAAATAATTCTTGGGTTCACAGTTTATTCTGGATGTTTTATACAAATCTGTATTTGCGTTTTAGCTTTTAACAATTCATTAAATCAAAAGTTTAAGATTTTAATTTTGGCATATGGTCTTATGAATAATTATATATAATACATTGAATTCGTTGAATACATTAATTCAAACCTGACCCTTCCTTGCCTTTATCCAAATGTTGAAGTACAATTAAGATTTTATGGATGTTCAAGACTGTTGTATACTGTTTTCAAGAGTGAAAACTTTCTTCTTCATTACTACCTGAATAAAAAACGGAAGGTCACTCAGATGTTATATTTAACACTCTTTCAACCAAAGGAAACCAGACACGAGTACGTTTTCAAAGCTGATTTCAGGCTTAAAAGGGTCAATCAATAGAATTCAAAATATACACTTCTTTCTCTACAACTCAGCACATATAACATAAGTACAATATATTTTTATACATACTCCTATTCTTACAATATTTTAGTACATTTCATGTGTGTTTCTTGTTTGTAATTCCAGAGATCTGAATGACAATGCTATCGAGGTGATTGAAGATGGCGCTTTTGAGGGCGCCGAGAAATTGACAGACTTGTAAGTCATTGTTTATGTCTCGTAATAAAACTCGCAAGAATATATGTTATGAATCTTCGTGTTTGGCTAGCAACTCGTGTATCATCACGGTACTTGTCTTGCATATTTCCCAGCATGCCATTCTAGGAAGCCAGCGACTGTCCCTCAGAAGATAAGCAGAGAGATTCCGAATGATCGTCAAAAGCGGAATGTTTTGTTTATATACAAATATTCTCTTGGGTCAGAGAGGGTACTCCACCATAAATTGCAAGTCATTAAACTTGCGGAATTCTGGCATTTTTATTTCTGTTGATGTAGACTTCACAGGTTGAATATCTAGGGTTATTTTGGCGATAATGTTCAACTTTGTTTATACAAAGCTTTTTTTAGTGTGATGCACACGAATAGTGTTTATTCAAAGATAATTGGCATATTTGAACAGATTCAAATTGTTTTCTTCAGATGTCAAAAAAAGGAAAAACTTTGAGAGGTTGTGAAGTGATTTAAACAAATTTAAAATGTTTGAATGCTAATATAAAAACAGAATATGATACTTTCTAGAAATCTTCAAATAAATGTTTGAGAAATTAGCATGGCATGGCATTGAAGCTTTGGCAATGAAAATTCTTATGCTTTTAGCGGATGAAGTGTTTGAAGAGTGAATATTTTTCAGGATGGAATGATTAATACTTTTCTGCAATTCATCTGTATCGCTTCTTTATTTCTCTATTCAGCTCTGGTCTGAAGTTCATGAGTTAATTTTTATTCTACAATCTCCTAAATTTCCCTCCGTGAATCCTTCTTAGCAAGAGCAAGGATTTTTTTTTTTTTTAAATTCTTTTCTTACATTTTATTGTCATCATATTTGGAAAGGAAACATTTTCATTTTCAAAAACAATTTTCCCTAAAAGAAATATGTTCACCACAAGATGAATATTACTGTAAAAAAATAATTTCCAGTCCATTTTCGTTAAAATAGATCTTTATTGAATCATTTGTTTTTATCTCTGGCTTTTATAATCGCTATAGCTGTGTCTATCCGCCTGTCTGTACGGAATGTTTGCTCCATGTTGCTAGGTTGATGACTAATAACAAGCTGACTCAGCTCTCCTCCGCGTCCTTCCGGGGTCTACAACACCTCAAGTCCTTGTAAGTCACCGCTTTACTAATCAATTTTGATATCTGAGTACAGTTTTCATGTGTTTTGGTATCTTTAGTGCTTATATATTGCATCTGGATGCAAAAAGATTAAATGTTTCTCAGGTTTCTCTGTACATGTAACAGTTTTTTATCGACATTTAGAAATATTATTTTTTTATTAACCATGTCATGGATGATACAAAACAATCATCAATTTGACAACAAAATGACTTATCTTAAAGAACGACTATTATACTGTTTTGTATACTGGCAGCTCTTCCTGCTACATCAGCGTAGTTGTCTACGCCTAGCTCCATCATATATCCTGATATCCTTCAGCCTATAACGCTCGTATCGCTAAATATAGCAAGCCAATGAAATGACTCGCATTCAGCAATAGCGGCACAACCCGGATGAGAATTCAAACAAATGTCAATGTAGGCTATAAATAGCCATGAGTAACCAGCTGCAAGCGATACAAGCGTTTTAGGTCATAAGATATCAGGGTATATGATGGAGCTGGGTGGAGACAATAACGCTGATTTAGCAGGATGCTGGCAGCGCTGACAGACTGTATTTTTAATGTAAGAAATAGAATGTGTTCCTCCCCAATCATTATTTGTTCAAATGTAAAATAAAAACAAATTCCCACTGTGACCCTTGTCACTTTTGACAAATTATGCCTGAGAAAAATTTAATCACTTTTATTCAGCCTAATGATTGGAGTACTAATTTCAGACTTTGTAAATGTCACTAACTTTCAAGTTTCATCTATATATGTAATTTTCTTTGTGGCATCATGTGATTGGGATAACAGGTGACTGGTCGACAACATTTACTTTATGTCTTTAATAATCTTTTAGAAGTGGAAGCCAGTTAATCCTCTATTTTGATTTATTAGTTAGACTCTTAAAGTTGCTGTAAATTTTGTGTTGTTGTAAATTTTATTGAATTATGATAGGTTAAAAATGGTTCGAAATTAAGTTATCTTCAAAAGGACTTTTGAAAAAATATCCAGAAAAGATGGGAAATCCATGAATTTTGAAAGGGGGGGGGGGGGGATCCCAAATTGATTACCTCTCTATGTTTGATTTAAAAAGAAAAAAGACCAAAGGGATAAGTAAACCACCTGAACCACCTGAACCACCTGAATCACCCTCCCCTTCTCTCCTCCCCCTCCCAACACACCACCCCCACCCTTTATCTACCACTGATATTCTAAGCTAAACATGACAGCATGGCTTTTACAAACATTTCTCTCTTCTTTAATTTGGAGCAATCCTTGCGTATGTTTAGCATGGATATTGCATTATTTTTATCATTGCTATATAAAGTATTATAGTTACAAAACAGCAAGATCATGCGGTTACCACAAGCTGAAATACTTACAAAAGTTTGGCTTATAAAAAATATTGGAACAGGCAAATTGAAGTCAGTGTGTATAAGATCAACAAGTCAAGAAACATGATATAAAAAGCTCGTCAATTACAGTAATCAATTTCAAGAGAAATTGATCAGCATTACATAATGTGGTCCCCTGGTCCTATACATGGAGCCTACTCTGTTTAAGCTAATGTTTCTGATGCCGTAGAACTGCATGCACGACTGGAATCGTGGGACTTAATCACATAAGAGCCAGCGAGGATTGAATAGTGTTTCAGTTAACATCCCTAACTCTTATTGACAAATCATGCTCGAGACGACCGTTTGTAGAGATTGTTCCACCATTTGTTTGTCCACATGACAATTTTGCTCCTTTTCCATGATTTCCCTGTCTCCGTGTGTGTCGTGGTTTTTATTTCCTGACATTTTCCGTCTGTTTTCGTGATTTCAGGATGCTCCGAGGGAACCGAATATCATGTATTAATAACGTAACCTTCACTGAGACGCCAAGATTGAGGGTTCTGTAAGTGTACATTTCATTAATCCTGGCTCTGGAGAGATTTATAAATTAACATGAAACTTTCTGAGACTGAAATGATTTAAACTTCTGTACTTCTAAAAAAGAAGGGAAAAAAATAAAAAGAAAATTTAATTACTCAACTTAATCAAATTTTTTTATTTCAACTAGTTGATTCAAAGATGAATTAGTGTTATATTTTGGTATGATTTCAACAAAAGTTATTTTGTCAATCTATTTGGTAATTGAAGACTTCAAATAGATAATTTAAAAAAGAGATTTGCCATATAAAGAAATCCAGTAGTTTGATATAGCAACACCTTGTAATTTCAGATCACTGTATGACAACCAGATTAGATGCATCACACGAGGCGCCTTCGACAGACTTCACTATCTGTCTACCTTGTAAGTATAGTTAATTGATAAATACATACTAACATCCTCACTTGTGCATGTTCGCTTTCATTTTGAAAATGTCTATGATCTAAATAAAGAACTGTGAAGTTCATTCTCCTAGTCCCACAAAATGCACCTGTAATTCTAATTTATAATTTCAAACCTAACAAATCTCCTCTCTCCTACAAAG
Source organism: Phorcus lineatus (assembly GCA_921293015.1). Lineage (NCBI taxonomy): Eukaryota > Metazoa > Mollusca > Gastropoda > Trochida > Trochidae > Phorcus > Phorcus lineatus. The sequence goes on along the minus strand of OV121088.1, from coordinate 22,649,773 downwards.
CTCTCAACCCACAGTGTACTTTGAATTTGATGTAATTCTTCCACAAAACATTTACCTACAAAATTCAGTAAAGTTAATTCATCTTTCACCACAAAGCATTTGCTGGTAGTCTAATTAAACATCAATGTCTTACTGTAAGTCAACTTCAACCCAACAAAGTGTTATACCTGTAAAGTCCCACCTCAAAAACTTACAATTCTACAAATACAGTCAAATTAATTCATCTCTCCAAACAAAGCATTTACTGCAAACCTAATTTATCATCAAGCAAAATGCCATATTGTAATTCAACTTCATCCTGATAAATTGTTTTACCTTAAAAGCCCCACCTCCAAAACTTACAACCCTACAAAATACAGTAGAGTTAATTCATCTCTCTCTACACAGCATTTGCTGGAAATCTAATTGAACATCAACCAAACTGCTTTACTATAACACTACAAAGAGTTTTACTTGTAAAGCCCCTCCTCTAAAGCCTACAAGCCTACAAAGTACTGAAAAGTTAATCCAACTCTCCCAGCAAAGCATTTACTGCAATCCAATTGATGATTTCCTGCATGATTGCCTGTTTCCCTCATTGATGGTAAGCTGCAGTATCTGCCAACAGTAGCAATAAAGTGTGTTATCCCGTGTCAGCCATCGAACTTGTTAGGTTGGGCTGTGAAAGCACTTTTCTTACACTCCTAAGTAAGTCAACAGAACGCAGAGTCCTTATTAGAAATAGCAGATGGCCGCAAAGAAAGGAACAGGCTACTCTAGAGTGTTTTCATTTCGTTTCTGTGGCGTTTATTCAAGCAAGTTCACTTGCATCGGACTAGAGAGATCTTCACTGAAGGTCTTAATGAAGTTAAATAAATACAGAGCTTTGTTTTTGGAGTGGCTGCTTTTTTACAGACAAATTGGGTGGATATCTTATTCATGACCTTTAACCTGGTTATTCTGAACAGATGTATCTGCAGTGTTTGATGGGTGTGATGTTGGTAGAGGCGTTGTTGGTGATTGATAAGGTTATTGGGGTTAAAGTGGAGTTAGGAATAGGAGATATTACACAAGGAAATGTACTGTCATTTTGTACTGTCAGTTACAAGCAAGGGTTGAATTTGTCATGTCATATGTAATGATTTCTTTATTACTAAATAATTTTATGTTATCTTGTGCAGTAAAGATGTGAAATATTTTTGAGCAGAGCAAGTTAAACTGTCAGCTTCAGTAAAATTAAGTTTTATTTAACTTATATCACAGATAAATGCAGATGTGCAAATATGAATAACTGACACTTACATTTGTTTGGGCCTCATTACTATGATAGTATGGTATGATTTGATCTTAGGAACCTAATGGCAAATCCATTCAACTGTAACTGTCACCTTGGCTGGCTCTCTGATTGGCTGAAACGACGCAATGTGATCACCGGCACACCGACTTGCACCGCCCCCCACGCTCTGAAGAACACCCCTATACAGGACCTCAAGCCCAAGGATTTCATCTGCGAAGGTTTGTGATGAAAAATGTTTTCGGAACTAGAATGAAATTCTTCTTTCTCTGAAAATTATGATTCATCTTCATGGTTTGAATAGAAATTAGGACAGTTGAAAGATTTTCAGGTTGTGTATTGGATGGAAACAGTTAATAGATATTTAGGTTGTATATTGGATGGAAACAGTTAAATGGTATTTGGGTACATAAATTTCAATGGTATTGGATTTGTGTATTGGATGTAAACAGTTAATAGATATTTGGGTTGTGTATTGGTTGTGAACAGTTCAATGGTATTGGGGTTGTATATTTGATGTAAACAATGAAATAGTATTTTGGTTGTATATATGATGTAAACCATAAAATAGTATTTGGGTTGTATGTCTGGTACAGTTGGATAGTAGGTACAATCGACAGCTCTTTGGGTTGTATATGATTTGAATGAAATCCTAATTGGGTAGAGTTAAATGCTATTTGGGTACAGTTCAATGATATTTGGGTACAGTTCAATGCTATTTTGCTTAAGTTCATTGCTATTTAGAATGTATATAAATGCCATTATAGTAATGTTATTTGGGATGTATATGATTGGTACAATGTGATGCTATCTGGGTTGTATTAAGGGTACTTGTATTAAATTGATACACTTTGAACTGTATTTTGGGAATAACTAATGAAACAAATTTGCTAATGGACTTATTAAATGAAAATGCAAAGTTAATGGTGATCAAATTTAACACTTTGATAATGAATTTATATTTAAAACCAATCTTTTAGAATTTGCTTAAAGAATGATTGGATTTTATTTTTCAACAGAAGTGAATGACGTTGGCTGCAATACAGGAGTGACACCATGTTGTCAGGATAGCAGTATGGGTGAGTAGCATACTACATACTACTTTCTCACAACTGATTGTAAGACTTCAAGATGTATATAAAAACATCTTGTCAAAATTAATTGTGTTTTTCCAAACATATGAAATAGAAATATTTGATATTTTCTATTTGATGATGAATATTCAAAAAAATTTAATGATGATAAATTGCTTTAAAAATTTCCTATTTCAGGAAAATATGTATTTCCGAACACATTACAAAGTTAGTTTATTCATTTACAACTTTTGATATGTTGGCAACCGTGATGATGACAATCTATCTAATTTGTATTTTGATTTATATTCCTATAAATTTATAAATTAAAATCTAATTTTAATTCCAGTTGAGGAAAACAGCTGTGACCCACGTGCCTACTGCCCCCCTAAGTGCACATGTACTGGTACTAAAGTGCGATGTAGTCATCTCAAGATGAAGGAGGTCCCTAAATACATTCCTCTTGATACAACAGAACTGTGAGTGCTGACATTCTTGAGTTAAAACTTTCAAAGTTAGGAATTTATTCCTTTAACAAATTGGTTTGATGGGGGACTTTACTGAATATTTGTCCTTGAACTAAGAGTGCATACATCTAAAAGACAATTTTTGTCTGAGGAAAGAAGGAATGAGAGGAAATTGTTTCATTTTACAGATATAACCTGACGGGAACAAAATTTTAATATTGTGTGTGGAAATGGATAATAAAATGAGTATAACTAAAAAATGTGACTCTTATTTAGAGGCGTAATTAGGTGAATGATTATCATCAATGACATCAAATGATCTGCCACTTTCTAAATTTTCTCTGAAATCAATATTTAGATTGAATTTTGCTAATCTCAATATTAATGAAATATTGTTTCAGATATTTGGATGTCAATGAAATCAAAACAATACCCAAAGAGATTGGAATGTTAACAAAACTACAAAAACTGTAAGTATTTGATAAGGACAATCCCAAAATCTTACATATTCCATTGATTTGGATATACATGAGTAATGTTTTAACAATTCTTCTATTGTATACAAATATTCAAAGAACTGTTACTTTATCCGTCATTAGATGTAAAACTGGAATTTTAATGTAAAGATATATAATATTCAAATATTCCTTCCAGTGATCTAAGCCACAACAACTTGGAGACCCTACCACAAGTGATTTTCTCCAACCTGACAAAACTCTCCACACTGTGAGTATTCGACACATTCCACAATATAGACACAATGGTATAGTAAGAGTTGAAAGTTTGATTATAATGTTAAGATGAAAACAAGTCAGTATCTCAAGACAAATCAAAACAAAGTTGCTATCATCATGGCACTATATGAAATAAGGTTCACTGGATAACCGTGTATTTTGGATTTTTTGGCAGGTAACTTTTCAGAATATTTTAACTAAATCTTGCTCTTCTTATTCATTCCATTTCTTACAGCCCTTCGCAGATTAAAACAAATATGAATGAATAAATGTTTGACTTAGCGTCACTTATAGACATAATGTAATCACTTCAGAATCTTGAGCTACAACAACATACAGTGTATGGGGGAGACCAGCTTCTCGGCCTTGAAGGAACTTAGGATTCTGTGAGTAAAAATTGTTGAATTTTAAATAAACTTATGTTCTTTACTTTGTTAAGTATAAAATTTTGATATTATGGTTATGTAAATAAATGTTATGATCCTTTTGGTCTCCAATTGTTTAATGATGTATGACAATAAAAGTAACTCAGTAAAATTGCACTTGTGCATATGATCTTTATGAAACTGATAACATTTTTCATTAGGACAATTTATTTTCGTTATCTATTCATTAGCTTGTCTATGAGAACAGTGTCTACCTGAAATAAATATATTATTAACTACCAAGTAACATTTTAAGATAAAGTTTAGTACATAACCAAAAAAGCAGAGAATCAAATATTGATAATTATATTATTTGTTTTCCCCCCAGATCTCTCCATGGAAACAACCTATCAGTGATTCCCTACCAAGCTTTCAAGGATCTTGTGTCTCTCACACACATGTAAGTCATAAAACCTAAAACTTAAAATAAAAGCAATACAGGGACATGAACCAAAAAGATATGAAATATGGAATAAGCTTGATACATTTTGTCAAGTATATATGTTATGAACTCTTTGAGTTTTAGAGTTACCATCTTGCCTAATCTAGGTCCCCTCAATTTAGTATTTGTTATGTCTACAAAAAGCCCTTAGGTAAGGGACAGGAGTCTATCTCATAAACCTTCCAACCCCCAACCCCCGACCCCTCACCATTAACCCCTGAATACGCTCCACTTTTTTCCCAGTTTTAAAACACATTGACTCTCCCTCTAATCACAGCATGAAAGTCAAGATTATTGAACAACACTGAAAAATCAATCTGATAATAATTTAGATATTTCATGCATCTTCTTTATTTCCCACACAGAGCGCTAGGAGGAAACCCTATGTACTGTGACTGTAACCTCAAGTGGTTATCTGACTGGATCAAGAGCGACTACATCGAGCCAGGGATTGCGCAGTGTGTCGGACCGAAGTCCATGAAGGATAAACTGCTCCTCACTACTCCTTCTCACTTCTTTGAATGTCTTGGTAACTTTATTCTCAAGTATAAGATCGTAGAAAGTGTTTTGTGATTTTTCTTCCGAGAATCCATTTCATTAGAAATTTTATTTAGAATAAACGTAAATACTATGACAACGTTTGTACAAATGTGAAAAAGTGGAAAGTTTTTAAGATTTTATGAGTGCTTCAATCTTTCAGTTTTAACCAATTCTGTTGTTAGAGATGTAACAATTAATGTAATATTTCAGATAAGATAATTACTGCCAAGTAACATAATATCAAATTCAACAATCTTCTAAAAAAACATTACAAAAAACTAATGGTTTGTCATCATTGTTCTTAGTTCTTAGTGTCTTAAGATGGGCTTTTCTACAATGTACAATTTGCTTTCAGTCAAGTTCAAATAGCTTATAATTTATGAGTTTTAATGGGAGGGGTAATATGAGGTAATACAAGGCATTTAGAGCTGACTGATATCAGGGTACTGTTAGAAGCTCTGCAGATAAAAATATTCTGATGAAGCAGGATTTGATTTCATTGATAACACCTTGACAAAGATGTCTAATACCCTATCTTACCTGCAGGTGACCCGGACCCCGAGGTATCTGAGAAGTGTAACGTGTGTCTCAAGAAACCATGTCTCCATGGCGGTAAGTGCAACCTCAAAGACTTCAAGAACTTCACCTGCGAGTGTGCCAATGGTTACCATGGCATGCAGTGTGAGAAGCAGATCGACGCCTGTTTTGGTAACCCCTGCAACAATGGCGGCAAGTGTTCTGTGGTTGATGATTCACTTGGTCGATTCCAGTAAGTTATATTTCTCATGACATTTTATTCTCTAAACACCTTCTTCACTGTAAGAAATATCACTTTTACCATAATTTTAGGTTTGATGTTTGTGCTGTATGGCATTATAGATTAGGGATGATACAGCTTTAGATGAAACGGCATAATACTGAACATAAACAAAAACTGATGTTCACTTTAAACTCTTTTGGTTAAGAAATATACTTTTTAAATTGTTTTTTAATAAAAGAGTCATTACACCTGTAAATAGCTATGCCACTAAGAATGTTTTAGCACTAATTCATTCAACTGAGTGTCAATTATTTAAATACTAATAGGTTTTTCAATAGTGAAAAGCAATTAAATGAAGGCGATGGTGATGCACATGTACAATCCATTATAAGTATGAATGAATGGATAGATGATAAGTATACTGACTGTTCCAGGTGTCACTGTCTGGACGGGTTCAAGGGAGAGCGTTGTGAGGTCAACATCGACGACTGCGTGACCCACTCGTGTATGAACAACGCCACCTGCATAGATGAGATACAGTCTTACTCCTGCCACTGCGCTCCCGGCTTTATGGGTAAATATTGAAAAAACTTTAGTTTTAGTTTGAAATTATGAGAATATAATAATTGTGAAATTTTACATTAAATTACCTTATGAATGATTCTTTTTCATGACATTTGACACAAAAGTGTGTTGTGGAAATTAAAAATTAATTTAACTGAATTTGTTTTCATTTCAAATGAAAGTATCATGAAAATAAGGGGACTCTTTGTTCTTATCCATCTCAACAATTTGCTCCTAAATGATTCATCAAATTAAAATTTTGATGACGCCTTCCCAACTATGAATGATGAAAATATATGTTGTTATTCAACTAAAAATATGATTGAGAAAATGAGATGGTACTTATTTGAAAAAATGTTACCAGGGAAACGATGCGAATCTCCGATCCCATTCTGCAAGGCTGGATTCAACTACTGCATGAATGGAGCTACCTGCGTCAGTACCGGAAAGGACTACAGGTTTGAAATATAGAGTTACCTCCCTTTATCAAAGATTAAGTTGACATTTTGATTTACCAGCTGCATTACTAGGAATCATAATGTTTCTGTAAGCGCATTTTCAATTTTGAATGTGAGATATTTTATGACACTTCAAACACTTCTCAAAGATTTATCATTTCTAAGTTTCAAAACTGTCCTTAAAGTTATTGGCTTGATTTGCTATATGTGATCCTCTCCCCAAAACATCTAACCCAGAGGTATATGTAAGGGAGAATTTTATGAAACTTCATTCAGTTTCAAAACACTAATCTACCACCATAAGTTCTTATAGAAATTCTAATTGTTAAGTTAAAATCAAAATGAGATTTCTTCCTTTCTTTCAGATGTGAATGCACGGATGGGTACCAAGGCAAGAATTGCTCGGAGAATGTTGACGATTGTAAGTCTCATGCGTGCCAGAACGGCGCCACTTGTCTGGACGGCTTAAACTCATACACTTGCATGTGTGATCGTGGCTTCTCCGGCAAACATTGTGAGATTGCACCTGTTTTGGCATTACCGTTACTACGACAACAGGCTTCCGGCGCCTGTCGCTATCATGCCTGTCAAAACAACGGTATCTGCTACCAGCCCCCTGGGTTGAATCAGGCAGACTATTTGTGTAAATGCGCACCAGGTATATTAGCGAAGCTTTTGTTGCTTTCTTGATTAACATGTGTGTCATGTCATGTTTCCTAGTGATATTGCAAATAAATTTTAGATTTGTTACCATTATGTGAAAATTTAAGATTTTTTGACTCATGGATTTGAAAACAAATTTTAATGAAAGAAATGTTTTTGAATTATTCATATTTGAGAAAATCAAAATGAGCAATATTAGGAAAAATTTTATAATATACAATATAATTATCTGTTAACATTTTGATTGAGTTTTATTTATCAAAGATAAGAAAAGATAATTCTACTGAATTTGACATTTCAAAGAAATAAGATATGACACATATTTTGATGGGTGTTTATGATCTGCAATATTTTATTGTTTGCTGTGCAGCTTCAAAACTTGTGAACTTATTCAAATTAACTGATTGCTTATGAAGCACTGTCATTATGGGTTTTTTCTTAAACTGTTGTTTGCCAAAAAGGACTAAAAAATCTTAACAAAATTTGAGATGGTTTTGAATTGAAGATGTTCAAATGAACAGGATAAATCACACAAACTGAAATTAATTTTTAAACTATCCTTAAAAATATCAAGTTACTTGTAACTTAATATCAAAATTCATAAAAATTTGTATCATAGGTTAAATTTACAATTGCAGATTGTGGTACCCATCTTCCTATTAAAATTTTATTTTTGTTTTAGCATAGAGCTTAATTAATGCTTAAGATTAAGTTGTTTTCTCCCATTAAAGTTTATATTCATTTATTTGTAGAAATAGAATATTAAGCTTGAGAGTAATAAGTTCATTTAATGTTACCTTATACCTATGCTTATATTAAAGTCTATAATAATATTTACTTTCAGGCGACACCCAAATCCTAACCCAACCCTATGTACTGTGAAAAGCCTTTAATCTATCCATGCATTTCAATGTACACCTACATACCTATGTCTTATATCTTATACCTATCAAACTCCTAGGTGGCCCCTAAGCTCTTTATTGCAATGATGTCATATCTTTTGCCTTCCCCCTTTTATTGTGCCTTTTTTATTACAGCTCATATTCTTTGCCATATGATATACAGGGGACATTTACTCTTACAAAATCACAATAAAATATTCAAAATCACCATCTAATAAACTTACTTTTATCAGAACAGAAACACCAGTCAAACCATGGTGTACACTTATATGTTAATCTATTTGTATCACTAGAAATCAAATTTAAAATTTATTCATTTTCAGTTTCAAAATTTTTAATTCAGTTTTTCAAACACAAAGACAGAAACTAAACAATAAATCACCCACATCTATTCATTTTCATCCGTTTGTTAATTTTGAATACATTCTGAATTTTTTATGCTTTAAATATTTAAACTTTAACACGCCAACAATCTTACTGATCAACTTATGCATGTAACCTGCAAAACCCACACTATAGAAAGGTGCACACTAACAACAACCCCTGCACTTCTAAACAACCCAACCAATAACACTCCATGTTCAATATTAACAAACCGTCCAAGGGCAAGACAACAAGTGGCTTTACTTTGTTAGGCCCAAATTGCCCACACAACCAGATTGTATATCATTCCATTGATTTTTTACAACATATCCACCATTCATACTTTTCAAAAACTATCCGTCAATTTAAACTATGTTTCAAACAATTAAAAATTGAGTTCTTCCATTAAGGGATATTATTGCAGTGACAATATTTCAGGTTTCGATGGCAAGAAGTGTGAAAAGCTCTCAAGTGTATCCTTGAAGGAAAAGGACTCCTTCATCCAGATGCCGCCCGTGGACTTTCAGAAAGGCGTCAATATCACCATCATCTTCATCACCGACTCCAGCCAAGGAATCATAATGTATGCAGGTGGCGAACAACACGTTGCAGTTGAGGTCTTCAGAGGACGCGTACGTGTGAGTTACGACGTCGGAAACTACCCTGTTTCTACCATGTTCAGTTACGAGCGAGTTGACGATGGAAAATCCCACATCCTGGAGATGAATATCAAACAGAAGAACTTCACGATGCAGATTGACAATTCTGGAATGCCGCGAACTGTGGTCAACGAAGGACCAAAGGACTTCCTCAACGTACAGGATGACCTCTATCTTGGCGGACTGCCAGCAAAGGTCAACACGAGGGCGTTCAAGAAGTGGCACATCCGTGATGGATCGAGTTTCAAGGGTGAGGGTTGTTCATAGCAAAATTTTACTTTTGATTTTCAGTTTGATTGAAGCATCATAAAATCTCTAACTATAGCAAGTCTGCCATTCTCTTTTTAAATTTCAATTTTTAAATCAAGTTATGATATAGATTTCGTAACCATATGTGTCTTGAAGATTGTTACCTGTGAACTGGATTTCATACAAGTTATAGAACTTTACCTTTTCAAACCTTAAATTTAAAATCTGGAGATGGAGACAACCTACAGGGAGAAATATCATCTTGTCAGGAGTTTTATTTTCCATATTTTAGGTACACTTTTCCAAGGTTTTATAAGTTTATTTCATAGAACATCAGCTTATGTGTAGAAGGATGGAGTTAGAGACTTTGCAAAATATTATTGCATTCGATCATTTGACAATTAAATAGTATAAGATTTTGTAGTTTCTCAATTGTGTAATTGTTGCCAATTTTCAAAGTTTCATTTTTCAAACTTGTTGTTTTTTATTTCTACATGTTTTGTTTTTAAATTTCACATTTTCAATTTTTAATTCTTTAAACTTCAAATTGCAACTTTTTAAATTTTCACTTTTCAAAATTTCAATTTCACTTTCAATTCACTATTCCCCTGCAGGCTGCCTGAGCAAGGTGTTCATCAACCGCAAGCAACAGGACCTACTGCATGCCCGGAACCGACACCGTGTGACCCCCGGTTGTCAGTTTGACCCCTGCCAGAACCACCTTTGTCAGAGGGGTAGGTGCAAGCCCAGGAAGAATAAGTCGGGATACCGGTGTAAATGCAAGCGGGGATACTCAGGCACTTTTTGCGATAAAGGTAAATCTCTGTGCCAAGTTGGCGAGTGCTTGGGTACGTCATAGCTCTGGTTTTCTATATTTATCAAATATAGCATGTGCATGGAGATTATAATGCACTTCAATTGATGAATTGTATAGAAGGATGTACATTTTTCAAAAGAATTTAACATTTTATAACAAGAGAACTTTGACTGTCAAGGCTCTTTTTAAAAAATTGCTTCTTATTTAATATCTGATATTAATTGTATCATTGAGAGGATGAAATTTTTAATAGAAACGTATGCTTAGCATGTTTGCTATCAACTTTCACTAAGCACACACTTTGATGTTTTTTGCAATTATGCACTGAATCTTTGCATAAATGTTTGCTTATCAACTACCTTGGAGTCTGTCGAGAGCATTGTTACTGATAATTCAAGCATTCTATTTTAAGAGCATGTCTATTCTCTAAAGAAGAAGAATTTTTGTTATTTCATAAAAGATAACCAGGACTTTCCAAATGAAACTTTGTTAGAACATTAATAGAAATTGAAATATCTTTATTCATTAGTTGAATAGATCTCCCACAGAAACATTTGAAGCTCTTAAACAATATCTCTGTCATTTTGTCTCTACCAAGCAGCCATCTCAAAGAAGTCAAACTTGTGTAAGAACTAGTTGAAAGTAGTTCATACCTAGTTATCTCCCTTGTTTATTCCAGTTATCTCCCTTGTCTTTGAAAGTTATCTCCCGTGTCAATGATAGTTATCTCCCTTTGTCCTTGCATGCTTTTTCTTCTTTCTTATATATAAAGTAAAAAATAAAGATATGTATTTTTTGGAACCTTGACTATGTGTTCATTGCATGTAATTAAGAACTTGTCAATTTTATTTCCTCAAAACATTTCACAAATTATTCATTAGACTCAGTTTGTAACCTAAAAGAAGCTGTTGTAAGTTGAAACTTGTAACACTGATGACAAAATGATAGTCATTTTGTGATAAACCCAATATATCAATTGTTGTAAACCAAATATATAGTCAGTTGTACATGTAGTGTTCAGTTTGTTTAAATGTCCCCTTTGATGTTTAAAAAATTCATTACTTTTTTAATATATAAGCAATATGTATATATTTTACAGATATTTTTCTAAATATTTTTTTAATTCAAGTTTGAAAAATAAATTTTTACTTTCAAGCAATGTCTGCCTACAATTTTCAGTAATCCATAAAGTGTTTGTTCACATTTAATGAAAATGAAAAATTCAATTTGATTTACTTTACAATCTGTTCATTGTTGCGTATGATTCTGTATTCTTTTGTATTCATCATATTTTGGATATCGTATCAACTTAGTTTCTTGCAGATTATAATTCTTTATCATCCTATACGATTTCTTTTCATTTTCTACTATGTTTTCTCAGTCATAAAAACAATTCATTTTCATATAGCCAGATCTCAATTCAGCGACCAATCGTTAATCCAGAAACAAATTCAATCAGTTGTTATGAATGTGAAACTTCATGACAGTCCCTTGTTTTAAAATTGTTTCACTGTCGAAATGCATTTCACCAGAGTAATCTTACAACATTTTCACTCTCTCCTAATGACTTACTCTCTTCTCATTATTCCAGCTCCCTCCTGCACAGAGATTGTGTTCCGTGACATCTACATTGACCCCAAGACCAAGTGCAAGTCTCGCGCCAAGATAAAGTACCGACGCTGTGGAGGAAGTTGCGGAAACAACTCCTGTTGCAAACCCAAAAAGATAAAGACAAGGAAGGTTCGTCTTTTCTGCCCCGACGGCTCGACGTATATCTACGAACTTCCTGTTATTAGGCGGTGCCGTTGCAACAAGTGTTGAGCTCGCAGTTTACGTAAAACTTTCTCAAGACAAGCATTGTTAAGCCTGGAAAGGGCTTTTGGTCAGAAATTGATCTGATTGGATGAAAAACATGCTGAAACCAAAGAAAGGTTGTGAGAGACGGAAGATATGGACACGTAGGAAATTTAAGTGCGAAATTGACGTGACTTGAAATGGACAGGTATATCTGCCAAAAGGTCGTTGAGTACGATCGGTACAAGTGCTTCTGTCTTTGACCTTTAACCTTTGACACTGCCTGACAAAAAATCAGAACATCACCAGTTGGTGTAACTTTATTTTTAAATGTGATGTCATTTTTTCGTCAGGACATTGTGACATGATTATCCTCAACTTGCAGAATTGGATGGAGAGTTGGCATCTTATTCAACATAGGTCACGTGATCGTTGTTTACAAACACAGCTAACGAGGACAATCAGAACGGGGATGGCGCGAACACAATGAAACTCCTCGTATATCAGATTTCTTAGATTATTATATGAACTTCAGTGGTCTGATTGTGATAATGTTTTTTTTTTTCATGAAATATTTGAGTCATTTACATATTTAGCTATTTATAACCCTGACTCCATGGCAACCACTTAAGCCCCGCCTTTTAAGTTTATAATGCACTTTTTGATGTTTTTGATCCAAAAATGGCATTATCCTAGCTTGGTCCATTTGAAAATAAATAACAATAGATCATTATATTTTCAGAATTGTTTTTGTATTCTTATCTCAATACTCAGCATAAAATTATTCAAGCTTCTCGATTTGCTGTTTACTTTTTAGAATAGTAAAAACTTGAAATTAAAAACAGATTACATTTGTTTTATTGTTGTCAATATCGTCAACCTTGTCCTTTTCCCATGTCGTAATCGTTTGACAAAAAATTACAATTATTTTATCTTATATCATATCCTTAACACTGCCAATATTTGAATTTTCAGAAATTTTATTGTTGAAATGAATTTTTTATGATGATAGACAACATAAAAAAATATGGTAATATTTATATTGATAAAACACAAATGATGGTTTATAAGATAAAACTCAAGTTAAAAAAATTCTGTTTCATCTCTATGGCGATGTAGAAATCATACAAATATCCTTTTGCTAATATGTTATAATATGTAATTATCGATCTCAGTTTCTGCATTTTATTAAAAAAGATAAAATCTAACCAAATCAGGGCCTTCAAATGGTACATATCAGTGTCATGTTAAGAAAACAGAATTATTGTCATGATTGCGAAAAAAACGCATCATATTTCTGGTTGAATCATGATATCTTAGAATTTACATAATTTTAGATAGACGTGAAATATTTCAATGTATTTTGAGGAATCGATAATCTGAAAGTTAGTTGATATTCACTCACACTTCCCACATGTGTGATCACTTTATGCTTTCTTATTTAAAAGTAGCAGGTGCTAATATAAACATCCGAAAATATTTCCATCAGATCTTATATATGTGATGACAAGAGTTATCTTTTCTTGAAGTTTACTTATTTCGCTTGATGTTGTCTTTAAAAGCAATTTCTGCAATAGATGTGCATTTAAAAAGTGCTTTTGATGTCCTAGGTACAAATTTAATTAAATAATTTCAAAGAGAGATAACTCTTGTCACTTTTCCCCCACATTTAATTTGTTTGTATTATATTTGTAAAGTACATGTCATGTATATTACCCACCATAACTTGTATATTTTCTCCAGTGACTGACAGTTCTTATTTAGTCGTCATTTCATTGTAGATTTCTCAAATATATATTGGTCAGTACCGTAAAGTGTCCACAATGTTCCTAATCCCCTATGTGTACCTAATGCAGTAATTGAAGCTGGGTCTAGAATCTAGAATATTGTAAGCATATTTTCTGCCTTTTCATCTTACCCTCCCCCCAAAAACTTAATCAAATTTTTGAGAAATCTTTTGAAGTTTCAAAATTTCTATAAAACAAATCCATATTGATCTGATATTTTTGTCTTAAGGAATTATTAGTTATCTATTTTTACTTAAAAACATTTATGTAAACTTTTTTTTTAAATCTGATAGCTTAAGTAATCTTTTGAAATCATGAAAAGTCTTCTTTTTTTTCAATTGAACCCTTGCAAAGTTTTGATAAGGAAATAAATTATTTTATCATTGTAGTCCGAAATTAATCTTCATCAATTTATAAAAATGAACACTGGAACTTTATTGGTAATTTAATTTTTGACAATTTTATTATGATGAAACAAATTATAAATAAAGATCAAGTTTTCTAGGGGAGGGTTGCTTTAATACCTAGCTGCATAAGCCGAACTACGTTATTTATTTGTTGTTCTACCTCAGTGAAGATTTTGGGCACATCACTGATTTCATGATTACGGTGACGATTTTGAGTATTGTTCACCTTGTCGTCCATATTTTCAAGTTTTAGTAGCTCCAGACACGTTGCTATGGAAACCATGTGGATCACATGACTCTATGTAAATGTAGACAGACGCAACGTGGATGGACAAAAAATAAAAAATACAAACCCTTTTGTCGCGCTGTTGTTTGTTTTTGTGGTTGTTATTGGTGAACTACAGACATAAAATCACAATCATGGGGGGAAAATCTAAATGATGAGTTCATTGCTTGACCGTAGGCTATCTATTTGTTGAAATCAAGGTATTTGAACATGAATATTTGAGTTGTGTTCGACAAATGGTAAAATGTCCTCTGGTTGTGTGATAATGACAATTTATGACAATTTAAGCCCTAATAAGCCCTAAATTTGGTGCCAGGACTAATTATTTGCTGTACGTACATCACAAACTAAGGAATTGTACTTTGGAGGCAGCTACTAAGCCTTTTTTGTAAAGGGTCCATACTTCCTGCGTTCAGGTACCTATTTGTGATTTTTATAATACATTTGTGAAACAAATTGGTAGAGGCAAGACAGGACATAGACTCAAACCGACATTTTTGTGCATTTTCACCAGCAAAGTTCTCATCTTTTGAAGTGATATGGTTTGTGTTTAATTTCCAATATTGTATAAGGAAAACTCAACAAAACTGGATGAGCCCCTACCAATCTAGGATGTTGATTAACGGACACTAAATATCTCTTAAGAATTGCATGTTATTAACAGTGAACAAATGTAACATTCACTTATTTGGAACGACAAGTCTCTGTGGCTCTATTGTTGATGTTTGCAATTATTCTGTGGGTATGAGTTTTAGATCTGTAATGGACCAATCCTAAACAAGTGGTGAAAATAATAGCAGGCTCAAGAATAATGCTTCTCTGCAGTTAATACAGAACAGTTTATCCTACAGGACTGTTTGAACTGAATACGCAATCTTTACCTTTGTAGTTATCCACTGCTGCATAAAAACACACCTGACACAAGAAATACATATAATAGATATCTAATATGATGTTATCACAATTTTCATAGAGAATAATGTTCCTGTGCATAGACATAGAAGCTGAGACAAACATGTTCAGGGCCTCCTTTCACAAAGCCTCAAGATGATGTAAGTCCTTTGGGTAACCATAGTGCAATGTTAAAGCATGGGAGTTAATCTTAGCCTTAGTTAAGGTTGCTTTGTGAAAGGAGGCCCAGGACTCCATGGGATTCAAAAAAACCTTTAAGTTTTTAAAAATTATCTATAAAAAGACCCTTTTGAATAAGGGTGCGCGGTATTATCGGTATATCGGTATATTGCAATACGGAAACAACACGATACGGGTACACTCTTCTAGAAATATCCAATATATCAGAGGTTTTTAAATTCACAAATTTGTGAGTAAAATTTAGAAAAACGTAATAAGCAAGGTGATTGTACTGAAAGTTTTAAACAAAGTGTGAACTCGCAAAGTGTACAGACATGTTAAAAGTCCGAAAGTAGTCACTTAATTATCTCTCTTTTTAAAACGATAGCCAGTTGACCATTGTTCACTGTTCTAATTACCTGTTTTAGTCAAGAGAGCAAGGAAAAATTGAAATATGAAAAGTACCAATATATTGCGATACGTATTGCAATATGCTTTTCTGTATCGCAATATATTACAATATGGAAATTAGACGCAATACACATCCTTACTTTTGAAAAGGTTTTACGCCCCCTCCCTGCTAGTCACAGGAAATATCAATGATATACATGTAGTAAATTAACTACTTTACTGAAGCACTCATAAAATATGTATGTTCTGTGCTTCCTACTTTCATTTTTACAATGCATTTGACAAGGAAATTAAATTAACATACAGTGCTCGAGATAAGCTGCTTATCTGCATATATAATGCAATAAAATTATAATAAACATAATTAGATAAACATACGTGAGTACAGTTACACTGACATTCAAAAGAATACAAACTTTTGTTGTAAAGCAAAAACGCCGCTAATGGCTGTAATATTGCCCAAGCGGCGTTAAACAACAACTCACTCACTGTAAAGCAAAGCCTCTTCAATAATTTTGGTTACACTAGTATGTGGGTTGTCAAACAGTCTGAAGTCTTAAACATCACAAAATTCTGCTGTTTTTTCAATATTTTTTACTTTGTTTATACATAAAACAGTTTGAAGTAAATAGCCCACCGATTAGTTTTGCAAAAGACACTCTTATTAAATCAAATTAAAGCAAAGCAAAGGAGCACTCTTTATGTTTATTTCAAGGAATTTGAAAGACCAGAGAAAATACATTTCTATTAACAGATATGTTTGATACAGTATGTGCAGATAATTTCATACAACGGCTTATATCGGTGACAAAGTCTGACTAGAGAAAGGAATTCTTACTTATCATGTGAGGTTTAGGTGAGTTGGGGTTTATCACCGCTTTCAAGAGTATTTTACTTATCTCATCGCTGCTAGTATTATTGCAGGAAGAAAGCCCACAACAGTATTGTGGCAATGCATTCTGGTGAAACCTACGAGCATCGGCTGGAACTAGCGATTCATGGGTGGTACTGAGCTTAAATTCAATGTAGCATTGCACCAAAACCTGACTGTGTGTAGAACAGTTCTCTACTGCAGACAAAGTTGTTGAACCCCAGTTGGCATTCTAAAAACAAACCTGTTGATCCGAAGCCGAACACGCTAACCACTGGCTATCCCAACCCTGAAAAAATGCAGAATAGATCTAACAGATTGATCTAAATTTCTATGCAATGACAATTCTAAAGTTAAACAGATAAAAACTATTCTTTCAAAATGACATTAAATGATTGAAAATCAGTAAGTCCAGCTATCCACAAGTTCAATACACTTAAGATACAAATTAAGTATATTAGAAGAGAATAACCCATTCATGTACAATCATGGTTGTACAACCGCATTTTGTATATTTAACTATATATACTCTATCAGAATTGATTTTATGGAATGGTAACCAAATCAGGGAGTAAATACCCAATAGGTCCAAAATTATCTGGATCACTATAAATAAACATAAAGAGTACTTTCATGTACATTTCAAAAGGTTGTTTTATTAAATTTATGTAAATGTATTGACAAAATCTTTGCAAACTGTTTTACTCAAGCACATAATTAGATAAAGGAAAATAACAAAATAGCATTATTTTCTATATCATGGGGTATAACATAGTTTTTATATGTAGACAACAATTTTATTACTGGATCGAATATTTTAATATCGAAATCTTAAAATCTTAAAACTTTCAAAAGGTTTCCAGTTGACTAAATCGACTGATGAAGGTAACTCATTATTAGCTTATAATTATTATTTTTTTATCAACAAATATATGTAATTAGTTATCATCTATGTGTATTATGAACAAAACCTGTTCGGTGATATATTTACAATGTTTTATCAGATTATCCTCCAGGAAGTTTAAAAGCAAAGGTTAAATGATGCCACTTACTAACAAACATTTGGACAAGATTGCTTTGAATCAAACTTTCATACGTTGTATACATGCTGCTAAAATTTGTTTGTCTCAAAGATAGTTTGAATCTCAAATTCTGGTCAGAGTCCAAAAATTTAAGTACTTAAACCAATAATGTGATATATATATATATGGGTCAGCTAACACCATCTGTTATTTTTCAAATATTTATATTTCATTATCTTTTTTTCTAAATGATGGCATTGCTCAGTATTATGTGTCAGAGTGAAAGAAGCACTCATAAAATGTCAATAGCCAGCCTACCCTACACCAAAACCAAGTTATTAACATAGGAGTTTGTTATTAGATATACAGTGTAGTGGTGTAATGATTCATAGATTGTATCAATGTTTCCATCGTCTACTAAGTGATACCAGTGCATCGATAACCATTTTTATCTTAAACTTCAAAAAGACCCTCATCTACCAGTGTTTGTTCGGATAAATATTATTAGAAATAGACAATAATTATTCAATATCATAATCAACAAAATAGAAACAGGACTTTTTCAATTGTACATCTTTGATTTGATTTAAATAATTTTTCCTGTGACCTAATGCAACAACCCCTGAAGAGTTTCAAGGCAACTGTTAAAGGGTAACATCACCAGTACAATAGCACAGAAAAGGTTACATGACATATGTTGGATTATATTTTATGAAGAGTTTAGTTATAAAATTCAGGCTTATGTAGGTTTAAAATATATTTTTCAAATATTCATCAAGCAAAAACAAAAATTTTGATTTTCATTTCAAGTTCAAAGCCAAGATTAACAATTAACAACCTGGCTTCATTTCACATCTAATTATTTTAGATTTATCATAATAGTAATAATTATTATTGTCCATATTACAAGTGCATGGAAATTCATTGAGTTTGTTGTGCACTGACAGCTACAATGCAACACCAGTTAATGCATTTTCCCATCGTTATAATTCGAAGTGCCAAGCAAGGAAGCAACCTCCCCCATCTTTTTAATGTTTTTGGTATTGCGCAATCGGGAATCAAACCAGGTCTTCCAGGTGATGGGCTGACACTTTCCCAATAGTGCTAATCCCTGGCATCACAAATCACACTCACATACATACAGACAACCATTCACTTTGACAAATTGTAGTTTGCTGAATTTATAGATATATTTTATTCTTATCCAAAACAATAAAAATCAAGTTTAAAAATTTAGTTGTTAATGAACGCTTATACATTAGGTAAAGAAGTGTGTAATAATGCATTGTAACCATAAAAGAAATAGTGAACCAAAACCCAAGAACTTAAGTAAAATCACACTAGGTGATTAATCTATGACCTAAGCCAATACCTCCTGTGGAGTTTGTGGGTAACTGTGACAGGATTACTTTACTTGTGCAATAGCACCAACTTGGTTAGGTAACATGTGTAAGATTATGCTTGCTTTAGAGTTATCTTATTCACCTGTATATCAAAATGATTTATATGTATATTTCAAATTAATTATATGCTTATTATGAAATCTTTTGTAAAAGATAAAAACAATTGTAACCTTATGGACCTAAAAATAAAAAAAAATAAATTGGGATTGAATGACATTCATTAAACTCTTTTTACTGTAACCTATGACCTAAGCCGCCCCCTGATGAGTTTCTGAGCAACTGTGACAGAATAAAATCACCTGTACAATAGCACAGAAAGGGTTAGGTAACCTCTTCAGGATGTTGTTTACACATTACCTCACCTTAGTGTTCTGGGAAAAAGGATTAGAAATTTGATGAAATAGGTTTAGAAGAATTAGGGTTAAAAGTCCAATAGTGAAGGTTGGCATTTGAGATTAACCCTTTCACAAAGGAGTTTGTACAGTAGAGGTAATCTTTGTTAACAAGAGAAACTATTAAGTCCAGTTTACTTTGATACGGTTAATGATTCCTACGATAAAAGACCTTTGTCAGTGTTATGTAGTTTGACAAGAGATATCAATGGAATTGTGTTTACTCACTAGATTGTTAAATTGTCTTGAGGTGTCAGGGTTTAAGATTAAAGTTTAATTCCGTTGTCTTATTTGTGATAAGATGACAATTTAAGTTTAATTTATCTAGAAGTGTACATAAGTTTGGGTTAATCTCTCCTGAAATACGCTGCAACAAAATTGATTTATTACCTACGAGGGCAATCATTTGGGTTCATATTTGTCATATGAGACCCTAGGGCACCATATCACTTGTTTATTGTGACATCACATTATAAAAAATGCTTTGACATCACAGTTCCTCATGACATTGCTTATAAATGCGCTGATGGTGAGTAATAAATGTACGCTTTTATGATGATTTGGATCATTTTCTTATGTTTCTTGACTTGAGCTGTATCAGAATATCACATTTGTGCCAATGATATCCTATGTTCAAGGCATTCGTGGCTAAATAATAGCACATTCACTCTTGCTCGGGTATACTACTATAAGACACTTGTGTCCTAAACAGAGTAGGTCATGGTTCTTAAAACAACAAAAGCATTTTTAAAAGGGATACTGAGTGAGTTGTTATCGAGAAGAACTGTCCGCTGAAAAATACCAATTTCAGATGAATCTGTTCACTATGGTGACAATATGAAGGTATAAATTAAAAAATCTGAATTAAAAAATTGGACATTGTATAAATTCTGCCACACATCAAGCACACAAACTTCTTCAGAAGCTGAATTTCAGAAGCTTAACGAAAGAAGAGAGGACGGACAGGACACGGTGTGTGATGGATAGGACTTATCTGTTAATCAGCAGACGTTACTCAAAGTATATCTTTTAATTTCATGGATATTTCTACTGTTTATTGATTTTGATATTTTCTTTTTGACACAACAAAATGTTAGTTTAGATATGTTTCACGGTCTTAAATCTCTCTTCTTTTCAGTCTCTCTGAAAATCATTGATATTGTTCCCCAGAAGCAATCAGTTAGTCTAACACATTAACACGTAGACAAGGTATGACACCCTTGGACTTCTATATAAATTGTTCCGTCTAGCGCCATTATAACTCTCACAACAGCTGAACACTTCATTAACCTCAGTGTGTCAGCCATTGTTCAGGTATGATGTCCTTGATACAGTTGTCAGACAACAACGTTGTCAAAATATTATCATTAAAGCCAGACAAAGAAACCTATCAGTTACAGTGACAGGGTACAACATTGGGTCAGCTGATACTGGAGTAGGGTTATGATTCAGGACATGAATCTGTTGGTTGAGGGGTGGGTATAGCAGGGCCTTAGGGACAAACTAGGTGAAGGTAGGGGTTTGGAGGACTTGGGGACTGGGGGACTAGGAGACTGGGGTCTGAGGGACAAGCTGATGGGTCAGTTTTAAACTAGGTGAAGGTAGGGGTTTGGAGGACTTGGGGACTGGGGGACTTGGAGACTAGGGTCTGAGGGACAAGCTGATGGGTCAGTTTTAAACTAGGTGAAGGAAGGGGTTTGGAGGACTTGGGGACTGGGGGACTCGGAGACTAGGGTCTGAGGGACAAGTGTAGGGGTTAGTTTTAAACTAGGTATAGGGAGGGGTTTGGAAGACTTGGAAAAAAGCTAAGGGGTCAGCTTTAAACTTGATGGGAGGGGGAATTGGGGGATATTCTGAGGGGTCAGTTTTGAACTATGTGTAGGGAGTGGATTTGGTGACGGGGAGACAAGCTGAGGGGTTGGTGATACCCTAGGTGCAGGGAAGGGGTGGAGGGTGATAAGAATGAGCTGAGGGGAGGGGTAGCTAGGTTGGGTAAAGGTGAATAGAGGGTGTGGGACTGTTGGGTGCCTTGCTGAGGGGTTGATGTAAATCAAGGTGAGGGGACGGGTTAGGGGATAGGGGGACAAGTTGAGGGTCAGTGTTTAGATCAGTGATGTGGATGAAGAAAGGGGACAGAAATTTGTAAAGTAGACTGACAGCTTGAAAGCCATTAATATTGTTCCCCAGAAGCAATCAGTTTGTCTAACACATTAACACATAGACAAGGTATGACACTTTCCCAACTCTATAGAAATTGTTCCATCTAGCACCTTTATAAACACCTGAACACTTCATTTAACTCATTGTGTCAGCCATTGTTCATGTATGATTTCTTTAATACAGTTGCCAGACAAAAAAGTTGTCAAAATATTACCATTAAGCCAGACAAAGAAACCTATCAGTTACGGTGACAGGGTACAACATGGGGTCAGCTGAAACTGGGTGAGGGCTGTGAATGTGGGGCTCAGGGTTCTAGAGGAAAATCTGAGGGGTCCATGTTATTCAAAGTAAAGGGAGGGGGACTGAAGTGAGAGGTGCAGATAATGTTACTGAGGTAGAAGAAATTCAGCAAGATTGGAAGAAATAGGGGCAGACCTACTGGGGAAAACTGAGGTGTAGCATGGAAAATGTGGAAAGGCCTTTATTAAATGTGAAAAGAGAAACACAAATATATTCCCATGACACTGGAACAATAAGATATGCACTCAAAAACATAAGAGCTGTCAAATCAAACCTGGCAACCAACATATTTATTGCTTAGAGAAATTTGTACCTTTACTATGCATGAGTACCGGTATTTTCATTTACCTAGGATATCTATTTCCGGAAATGGTGAATTGTTCCAAGCAGTGGCTTAGTCTAAGGTTGCTAGAAACTGGGTGACTGTTTTGGTTTTGGGGAGAGAAGGATTGCTTGTCAAGGAGAAATGGAGGATGTTTTTTTCGTAGACATCACAACAAATTTACAAGCAGCTCTTTTAAATGTCTACCAAAACCCCATGCAAGGTTTTCTCTGAGCATATTAAAAAAATTAAAATGTAATAGTGTCCATGTTTTAAGTACATGTTGTCCAGCCGCAATGCATGCATAAAGAAATGCACCTGTTCCAAAAGTATGAACACTAAAACAATAGCAGTCAATCAGATCCTGAACAGCACCTGTGGTCTAGTAATTGATTCTCTGAGCACAATGCACAAGGTTTTTGCTTTGTCTTCTATTAATATTTTGAAGATCTTGTAACATACCTAGTAGAACTAAGAAATTATGTATTGAAGTAATTTGGAGTAAATTTGTAGGTCTTTCTGAAGGTTGAAATTTAACCTAGTATGAGGTTAAATTTAAATGACTAGTAAAACTATAGTCATAGTAAAATCTCAAACTCATGTTAAAACCTACACAGATGTTATCAGAGAAATTCTGTATCTTACATTAAATGAATAGATATATCTGGAAATAGTATTATACTTACATATTGGTGTAGGTGGGAGGCCAAAGGAGCTGAAATAATTTCCTGGGAATCTAATTAGACAGGTTAAAAATAGGGGCGGGGTACCTTTACTATTTGGAAATGTAATTAGTTTTTATTTGCTGGTCAGATGAGGTTATTGATTATGGAACAGGAGAAAGAATGAGAAATTATAAGTGGTCAATCTGAAGAGGTAACTAACTGATCAGTGAGTAAGGGGAAGGTAAGGAAGGGCAGCTTAGAGATGAGGGATGGAGAGATTAGTTCTGCTAGTTCAAATGGTAAATGAAAAAGGATATCATACACTGGTGATACATTATATTTTTCTTGATGTACAAAAGAAAGGTTTAACACCTAGGTGAAATGAAGAGGGGGATTCGGTTGGGGATTCTTTTCAAATTGATCTTGATATAGGGTGTATGGTAGGGGGCACCAGGATGGGACTGATAATAAGGGAGGGTTTTTATGATTGTATCAATGATTTGAGGTCTGAATCTGAATGAGGATCTAATCTGATAGAGGAGATGGGGAATGACAAGGGGGGGGGGGGGGGAAGGGGGGAGGGGTTGCAGTAGAGGAGCATGAAGGATGAAATGGATTTAAATATTTATTACAAATATAATTTTATTGAGGTTAAATATTAATGTTAGAATTATGCTTGTGTCTCTGTCTCATAAGCCTATAAGGCTTGATGTTGTTTTTTTAAAAACTGATTTTAAAAATGTCTTTAAAATGCTTTTATAACAACATGTGACACGTTAATAAGATATATTTCTTCTTCTTTTTCTTCTTCTGTATTCTGTATTTGGGTATTGAACTAGCATTTTAACATCTACTTCTTTTACAGTGATCAATATAAAAAGCCATAACTGAATCAAACCCTTTCTGAAATTCTGTTAAATGGAATACAATTGAGAAAAAGTCTTAGGGTGGAGAAAGAATATATATAGCCAATGGAGTGACACTAGGAGTTGTTACAGGAGGGATTAGGGGGTGTCAGAGATAATCTGTTTTATAAAGGGAGGGGGAGACCCCTAAGAGTTGAGGGTTACATGAACGTAGAAAATGATAAACAGAGAATTAAGACATTAAAGTAAGATGTATCCATGGGTGATAGCTTGAATTGCAGTAAGGAATTTTATGAGAAAGTTCAACCATTGTTTGTTTTGACCACCTCTTTTTTTATATATATTTTGATATTTTGTAGCTATTGACAAGGAAAGAAGTTGCTGATGGAGCTTTGGTTAAGGGGTTTGTAAAGCTTGAATGCAATCTAAATAAATGATGCAACTTTACCAATGTTCTTTTGAAAGTATAGACCCACCCCTTTTTTATATTTGTCTATTTAACTCTGGATATTTTGTAGCTTTTGATAATGAAAGAAGATGCTACTTGGGAAAATGCTAAAAGACTTAGGGATTTTTTGAGCTTTCAATCTTAATCATATCTATTTTTCATATTAATTCTTTTGAGTTAAATGTTGGCAGAAAGTGTTTTGAACCTTTTGTGCTATCTGTGACAGAAATTCTCAGGTGTCTCTTAGACCCCATGGTACCATGCTAACTGTTTTCTATAAGTCATACATGGGTTATACATTTGTTCAAAATAAAATGAATTAATTTTTAGAGGTACTGGTTATCGGGTATATCAGTGTGGGCAGGTGCATGTAGGGGTAATCTGACCAGGGTCCAAGTCAGGGGTCACTTCTACTGGTCAGAGGACTTAGTACTGGTCGATGTGACATTAATGAACTCGTAATGAAGAGGATAAAACGGGGATAAACAAACAGAAAAGGACATTGTTAAATCCTCGTACGGGAGGGTTGGTAATCTGTTGTGAATATTCGGGATAAGCCTTGGGTAATTGACACTTTCTGGGAGGCTTAACTATTACTTGACTTTTGGGACGAGTGACATTTGACATTTTTATCAGCATCATGATAATTACTCTGATTACTGCATAAATAACAAAAGTACAGGAAATGGTACCATTTATGCAAATTAAATTTGTCCACAGTATCATATAAATCTTGGAGTTCAAATAACAAAATAGCTTTGTCTTTAATACAAAATATGCTTCAATATAATTTAATTGTACCCAATAATCTAATTTAATTTGTTTATGGTTGGAAAAGAGGCCTTCAAATATTTCTCTCATTTTGACAACAAAAATAAGACTTAACCAAACTAATTATCTTAAATGGGCATATTCAAGGTTTATTGAAACAATAGAGATACATGCCATTTACATAGTGAACAATTTATAAATATTCAGATCACACAATCTGCAAAAGTTCACATTCTTAAAATTTTTCAGGTCCATATCCTTACCACCAACAGTTAATGTAGCAGCAGTGGGTGCACTGGCAAATCTTGCCTTGACACTCACAGTAGTCATGCAGTTTTATGTTTTATGAGGGTGTGGGTTCGAATCCTTCAAGGGACTAATATAAAAACAAAGTACTCATATTGGGATATGCAGGTGACAGGGTATTTTATGTGGTTTACAGGGGTGGGAGGTACCAGTAAGTTAGAGGTTTTACGTTGGTCCTTTGGGTCAAAGAGCTGATATTTGAGGGAAAGGGGTTGAACTGTGTTGTGCAGGTTTACTGGAGGGTGTGTGTAGGGGTTGATTGTGTGGGTCAGTCAAGAGGGTGTGAGGGGGGCTAGAAAATTTGTGGGACAGTGGAGAGTGTGTATGACTCAGGATTAGAGATTTTATAGATCAGTGGTCTGGGGTGGGGATGGATCTTGGGTCAGTGCCAATGTTGCAAAGGGGAGGAGATTAATTGTTGGTATTTTTTAGGTTTGGAGGGGAATGGTGGATCGGGGAGGTCATGGATTTGTGGGTCAGTGTACAAAAAGGGGTGAACAGTGTTGGTCAGAGTCATTGATAAAAGGTGAGTATTGGATTTATGGGTCAATGCTGGGTCTGGTAGAGGAAGGGGATGGATTTGTGGGTCAGTGTTGGGGTTTGAGGGGAGGGTTGTGAGACGCAGGGTTAGGGAATCGGGTGGCTGTATTGGGAGGAGTGGATTGTGTGAGAATTGGTCATGTTGACTGGTCAGTGTAATGGGTAGTGTATGGTCAGCCTGACATGCAAAGATCAACTGACCAAGGATGAATGTCAATCAGCATCCATCAGTGTCACTCAGTCCCTCATTAGAGCTGTCAGGAGCTGTATTGTGATAAGGAGGCTGTAGTGGTATATTTCATTCATCTATTTGATTTAGTAATATATAGTAATGTTTTTGTTATGAATTAGACCTGGGTGTTTTGGCCTTTGGGTGACACAATAGATCCCGTTTCTAGTTTCGTGAGGTGAGACATTTCATCATGGAAGTATTGCCAAGTACCCTGCGAGATGATTATCATCACAATACCATGGTTGTGATAAGATATGTATCCTGATACTCTACAGGATAAGAAAGCAGAATAAATGATACATATCAAAATAATATTACATCTTAGAAAAAAAAATGTCAAAAACATTACATACATGGAAAACTCAAAATAAAAGAGATTGTGAAACTGCAGATGAAATTTAATAACTATTAGATATTTTCTGATTGTTTGATAACTGTTATTCATTCAAATAGAAGAAAAACATAACTTTTTTAGCTCATTAATAAAGTTATTTTTTCAAACAAATTATTTATCTTGACATGATAAATTTGTCCCTTGTGGGGATATACATTTATGTATGTTAGACATTCCGAAAATAAATATATTGATTTATTATCTAAATGTGTTTTGTATCGCGTGGTAGACGATGCAATATCGATACTAAGGATGAATTGATACACCACTTTGATTTAAACATATTTATTCATGAAAAAATATGAATCATGAATGGATTTGCCAACAAGCTTCTTGGAGCTTATTTTAAGGCCGCTCCAAAGCAATCACTTGTGAGTAATTTTTTTAAAATGTACGTATGATAGTGACACATATCTGATTTATATCACAGCTTCAAAGATTATGCATGAATGGTTATCAAATCAATCAGATTTCATTATGTCAAGTTGAATAGATTTCAATAATTCATTTGAATCACTTACTGAGAGGGATGTAACCCACTATTATATATTATGTTCTTTCTAGAGTAAAATAAAGTACAAATAAAAGATGAATGAGTAAAGATATGACAAAAATCCCAATATATTATCTGTATTATTTTGTTTTTTGTCAAGGATTTTTCATAGCCTAACAGTACTATATATTGACAGAACATTGTCCTCTAAAGACAACAATAAGCATTACAATAGAATTAATCCTAAGAAATCTTCAATTAAAAAAAGTTATATTTTGAGTTAATTCACAGCAACACCTAAGCTCTTTTATCATTCGTCAGATTTGTGTTTTTTTTATGGAAATCTTTACCCCCTAGGTCCTTCTTTATAATTCTTTCAGACTTACAAAGGGTTTGCTTCTAGTAGCAGGATCCAATTTATTGAAGTTATCCGAATTTTGTCATACTTTACATTATAAGGAATTTGGATTGCAAAACTTGTTACCGAATATACAATGAATATTGAAAGAACAAAAAACATACTTGATAAAAAATTGCAAAATTAGAGAAAAACTGGTGCAGTAGGATTAAAAAAAACAAAGATTACTTTTCCTACATGAAAAAATATTAATGATAATCTGTGCAAAATAATTTGCTTTATGCACATGAAAACAGGTATTAAAAGCACATACCTATACTTTGATAGTAACTTTAAAGAATAATACAGAAAATAGTGAGAGTTGTCAGATGTTGTGATAATATATTTATGTTGGCAGGTGTTTTCCTTAATGCTCAGAATTTATCTGTTTTATTATCAGATTACATTTTTTATTTTTTTAAATATTTTTCTGACCCATTGATTATCAAGTTATAATTTCCATGTTTAATTCATGAATCATAATTTTACAAAAAAAGGGAGACAGCATATCATTTTAAAAAGAGATGATATGAATACCTTTCAGACTAAAAATTACTTGCTGATTTTAACTGAAAATGTTTAAAACATATCATATACAAAAGAAATATATGTTGATATATGCAGTTTTTAGAAACATCATATCCATGTTTAAGCACGTAAATCATAATTTCACACAAAAATTATATATTTTATTCCTGCAAAAATCAACATAAATTTGGACACAATGCAAACAGAAGCATTTTCGACACCATTTGTTCCAGTTCCATCAAAACAATATAATTCCATCATATTTCATATCTAATTATATTGGTGGTCCATCGCAAGAGGCATGAGGCACGGAAAGAAGGTACTAATTCAACTGACAACATCTTATTAGTTTGAGATTTTCTCTTTCTATTTCTAATCCCTCTCATTTATCTACCTTTCTTTGTTAATCTCAATGGAAAACAACTAAGAAAACATAACCTGGGGCAGTCCTTGTTCCACACATAATCTTTTTCACTCCTGTCGAGTCTTCAAAGAATTCTACACAAAGCAGCAGCAATCAACAAATAATACTGTATCACTGATTAATGGGATTTAAACATCAGGGTGCTACTGAAAAAAATTCTCTCGGCAGGGGGTGGGGATAGAGAGGAGAGGTTTTGAGGGTGGTCAGATGGTGGGGATGGAAGTAGAGGGTTGGGGGTGGACCATGGGAGGTGAGGGGGGGCTGGGGAAGTCACTTGGATATCTTTTGGCGTGACTTCTGATAGGTATGGGGAGAGATATCAAGGTGGCACTTATTTTTGGATTGAGATATATTTAGATATTTAGAACATGAGGGAAATATGGGTCCAAAAGATCCTCTACTTTATTAATGCAAAGGCTGGTACTGAAAACAGCAACAACCAACAATTTATACTGTATATATCTGGCAATTGATTTTAGGCACTGAGGTGAGAAAAAGACCACATTACATTTGTTGTAAGGGTGGTATCTTAGGGTAGGGGTAGTATATATATATATATATAGGACAGACTAATATATAGGGTTCAAAAGTATGGGTAAAAAAATCAAATAATCAAGATCAAAATTATTAGTTGGGGTAGGAGTTATGGGGTTTTAAGGGAGTCCTGTAGTTTTTGGTTTAGGATTTATCATGAAGTAGTCTTAAAATTGAGTATAGATTGATACACTCGTTCCTCACAGCATTGTTGATTTCAAACATGTATTATGCAGTTATATAATTGACACACAGTACATGAACTTGTAATTATAAATTATAAATTTTCATCAAATTAACCGCAAAATTAAGTCCTTACATTATTGCTTTATATCTCTCTTTTTAAAAAACCAGTCATAACCAAGCAAACACTTTAGAAACCATCTCCTAGTTTGGTGTCAGTGGTTGAGAAATGATGCCCCCTGCTTGTTTATCACACCTGAGATAATTGACAGGTAATTATGAAGAGTTTCATACAGGGAGGCTTCTCATTGACTGAGGAATCTACGAGTCCACATAAGGGTCAGAGGTCATCCGGTGCTGATCTGTGTGATTAAAATGACATCAGTGATAGCATTCCTGCGGGACCATATCTGGGTTCGAATCTGACAGGGTGCTGGCTAACTTGACAATGGCTCGGGGAATAGGCCATCATTAAGTGATCAATCGAGCAGTGGTTTGACTCTAAATTGGGCTGGGAATTCATAAAACCATTTTATGTTTTCTGGATCTTAAATGGCATTAGTCAGAAAGAATACATTCTCAGATTTCCTAAAACCATTTTTATGGTCTGTGGATCTTAAATGGTATTGGTCCAAAATAATGCATGTTTTGAATTTGTAAAGCTTTTTTATGGATTAGGTTCGAAGGAGTGCATAGTGCCTTAGAGAGAATATATTGTATTGGTCAGGGATAATGCATATATTGTATTGGTCAGGGATAATGCATATAATTGTTGTTTTGGTCTGAAATAATGCAATGTTCGGAATTTATGAAGCATATCTATTTGGTTTTGGTCAGAGGGAACGTTTGTTTCAAATTAAAATCCCTATATTCATTGTCTATAGTTTTGTACAAAATATAGGTATCAACTGAAGCAAACTTGTTCTTATAAACCAATACTGTTTGTGTACAATTTGATTTGGGAGTTAAGTATAACTATGGGCTGTATGAAATTAAAACCTTTGGAGACAACAAACTGTTAAACAAACAAATAAATGGCTCATTGAATTTCCATCATTCGATTTAGCCTTATACTTTTCTTAATCTTCAGTGGCCTAAAAGAGGGGGAGGAACAGGAAGTCAACACTTAGAAAATCCAAAGTAGCATAGAGTCGACAGGCGGCAGACTTTGATGTTTCTTGTTTTTTCAACACAGGATTAATTTCACGGTTAACTAAAAACTAGGATTTACTCTACTCACACTTTGCGGGGAAAAAATGCGAAACAGACTGCCGTAAAGAGAAAATGTTACTGAAAAAAAAAAAAAAAAATTAAAGTAGGCATATTTAAGTATGAAACAGTTCTGTCAACAGACTGCCAAAAAAACTTAAGTTAGCATATTTAATCATAAGCAGGGATGGACTCACCAATTTAGACAATAATAAAATGTGTTCACCAATTTAGACACTAGTGAAAATGTGTTAACCATTTAAGACAATAGTGAAATTGTGTTCACCATTCAAGACAATAGTGAAATTGTGTTCACCATTTAAGACAATAGTGAAATTGTGTTCACCACTTCAGACACTAAGTACAAATAGATAAGTGTTACTATAAAAGTGACACAGAGGATGGAAACGACCTTCTGATTACGAGATGGCAAATGCATAGTTAGGTTTCACAATCATTCCAACTTCTTGAGGTGGTCATTACTTGTGAATGGGTGGTGCATGTACAGGGTTAATATGACACGACGTGATGAGTTGATATTCTAAATGATAGGCGACATGCCTGACGATCCGAGGTGTCATCAACTCGCCGACTACATAACCATCAACTGGACGGAAGGCGACCTCCCGTTAGAAACAAGGAACCACAACACAACTGACTGTTCTAGAACCAACAACTATTTGGAAGACTAAAGAAGATTATGAGCAAAGCTCATCTGAATGTCTTTGAACTTTCTTAAGAATGAACAGAATAAAAATTAAATCACGTTGGTGCATATTGAAGCTGGACATCAGCTCCCACCATGAAAAAAAGTGATACACCAATATGGACAGACGTCCATTCTGAAGGACTGACTAGATCTCTCCAATGGCATACACGGATGACATATCAGTTTTACTGCAACTGTCATAATTTGTAAATGTCATTATGTAATTATATTCTATTATAAAATAATAGAGTAAAAATGTGATATAAATGTGCTTTATTCTGATATGAATATGATATAAATGTGAATTTATTCCTATATGAATGTGATATGTATGTGAACATATTTTGATATGAATGTGATATGTATGTGAACATATTTTGATATGAATGTGATATGTATGTGAACATATTTTGATATGAATGTGATATGAGGCAAACATGCATAAGGAAATCTATCATTTGTTTTTTTACCAATTTCAATTTTTAATCCATGGCATTGGCTTAGACAAAAACCGTGGGCTATTGTAGTCGCAAATTGGTTATGTGCTCCGAGAAGCACGAAGTCAACTTGAAATTTGCTTGTTTGTTGTTACACCCTTCCAAGTGTCGACATCCTGCGACGTAACCCTAAAAGAAGCATGGGACAAATCTGTCAAGCCATTTTTATTGTTTTCTGGATTTATGAAAGGGATTGATAAAAAAATATGCATGTTAGGAATTCATAAAGCCATTTTCATGTTTTCTGGAACCATAAATGAATAAAACATTAGTCTGTAAGACTGTTTTAAGGGAATTTATGAAGCCTTTTTTAAAACTTAGTTTTCAAAAATATGCTTAGCTTTCTAAAGGATGTGATGGCAATTAAGTTATTTATGATTATTTTCATAATTGCTCGAGCGAACATGTGTATAGATTTTCTAAGCTTCCTTAACATTTAGATTGTCATAAGCTTCAGAGTTAAAACAAATAATTTTCTTCAATAGTTACAAAGCAACAATGTTCTTAGAAGGTTCAAGAACAGAAATGTTCCTGAACTTTTTAGTTCAAGAACAATGTTGTTATCAAAATTTTATTTCAAGAACAATATTCTCATTTACTATACAAGAATTCTTCATGAATAACTAAAGAATAAATCACAAACAACATCAGAAAAACAAAATAAATGAATTCTGCAAGAAACAGTTGTTGAAATTTGCACAAGGGCAACACAAAAGTATGAATCTTACTTGCTACAAGAGCAATGGAAATTGTGGTGCTTTGAATAAATCTCTTATTTATAAATTCTGTATAACTCACTCAAATACCTTCAGACCACCGTCACCAGCTGTTTTTGTCATCAACTTTGGCCTCATCTCAATTATCATCATCAGTATCATCATCACATACTTGTTTAGTCTGCTACAGCTGTGACACAGCCCATCAGTCAATGTACTACTTGCTTCACAACTACTCAAAAGCTAATAATCTTTATTTAATTACATCTACCGTCCCCCAGGAAGATTTTGTCAACTTCAAGATGCTTGATAGATAATAAACGACTCTCTGGATCCACCCCTGGGATCTCTTGTGAAGCTTTAGAACTGAGATTTTGATAGTCATATTGTTTTTATGATTTAATAAGATTTGACGATTTCTATTGGCTTGATTTTGTTCATATGTAATTTATCTATATGTTTTAGAAAAATTATATGCTAAAATTAAAGATGGTTATTAACATCCAGATATAAATATTAACAGTAGATGTTCTTGGCCATATATCTTTTGGACAATATTAAATTGGATCATTGACTGGTATATATGTGTGATGCTTATAAAATTATTCAAGGCCAAGATATCCAAGACGATTTTGCATATACTGCCAGCATAACTCCGATCAGGAGAGGAGAGTGAAAATGAAACTGGTTGAGAGACAAGGGCTGGAGCTTAAAGTGACACAGAGACGTTTCATGAATTCTGTATGTTGCTTAGACAGAGCCAAAATATCATATGACCTGAGTTAAGTTCAAATCGCTCATCTAAAATTGCATCTTTATCGCTTAACTGCCAAAATTATGACAGTAATTGTTTCCAATTGTGGATAAAAAAATATGAATATGAATATTAAGAAGTCGAAATTCTGGGTCCCATTTGCATATATATTAGTTAATGAACCTCTAACCAATCAAAACCAACATTTGCTTGTTTAGTCTGCTATTTATAAATAAGTTTCCGTTTGAATTATCTGCTCGTGCTGTCACTGTCTTTGTTAATAAATACTGACTTTTCCCTTTTCATTGTCACTCTGCTAACTGATAAGCACTGAGATGTTAATTTTCAGAAGCAACCACTACTTGTCAATGAAATAACATCATTTAGGATGTTGACATATTTGACCACAACAACCTCCCTTTAATGGAAGTGTATTTTGGGTCATTTATCAAACCAATTAAAGTACTTAGTGATTTTTTCACTCAGACCATTAATTTTTCAAAACAGGTTCTATCGAATACTACAGGTAAATTGAGGGTCGGGGTCGTGATGGGATTCTTCAAGGGAGATACTAAGGGGTCAGCATAATCCACTTGACCTACTCTTGAGTTAAAAACACCTGAATAATGACCCAAAAAGTGTCATCATTTTATCTGCAGTGAGAGGAAGGGAGCTGAATAGGTGTGAGATATAACAATAGGATGAGATGGACAGTGGCAGGGCTGCCACGTGAGATTTATGTCTCTTTAGGTAATTAGCATAGAATCGTAATGGACCTCAACATCTGTCCCTCTTAGGGGGAAATGGGGGGTCAGGATGAAGGGGGAGGGAAGGGTGGTTAACTTGACCAACAGGTTAGCTGTGACAGGATTTTGATAAATTTAAAATGAAGTGAATTTGGTTGAACTTTCTCCACATGATGGAAAACAGTCTTAAATGCTATTGAACAGATTGTATTTTACTGCCTGTTCTAATTTGTAAGAACATTTTCATACCATTCAAAGGAATACATTAAAAATTAGCATTATTCGTAATCTAAATCATGTTTAAACAAGTTCTGGTCTCATCTTGTCATGGCAATTTTTGAAGCTTAAATCTGGTCAAAAGTGTAGTAGATGAAAGCATGCGGGAATAATAAATGTTTAAGAGATTTTGGAACATACTTTGTTGATCAGGGGTCGTTGCACAAAACAACTTAACACTAAGGCTAATCTTAGTGTCAACATGGCAATAAGGCTACCTTAGATTTAAGTTCATCTTAGTGTTTTGTGCAATAGTTCCCAGAAGGGCTTGGTATTCGATATAGATATATAGCCCAAGATGAAACTATGACTTTGGTTAAGGAAGGTAAATTACTTTTTTTTCTTGCCCTAAGATCTTTATGCAAGATAAAATTTGAAAATTGAACAATTATCCATGGAATTTCTACCAGTTCTTTTGTATCAAAATCATTTATTGAGTGTTTGAAAAACAGGAATTATTTGACATTTCAATAGAAAACAAAGACAAAACATAATTCATATATATTCTTTATTTTAATTACATGCCATAGTTGACATTATCATGGTTTCTTGTGATATCTCACAATTGTGTATGTATTAAAACACTAGTTGCCAGGGTTACAATGTTCTATTTTTAGCACTTACAGCACACAAATCTACAATTTTCTGGTTGCTTAGCAACAAATCAAATCGTTAAGTAGATTTCCGCTACATTTACACAGCAAACATACAAATTCTAAAAACGCTG
Organism: Phorcus lineatus; assembly: GCA_921293015.1. NCBI lineage: Eukaryota > Metazoa > Mollusca > Gastropoda > Trochida > Trochidae > Phorcus > Phorcus lineatus. The sequence goes on along the minus strand of OV121088.1, from coordinate 22,614,743 downwards.
CACATTGGAACTTCAAAGTTAAAAATTTCAAGAACACCAAAATTTTGTGAAACATGTCTTACAAACATTTTGGCAGTTGGAAAAAAGATAAATACTTAAATAAAAACATGAAATTTCAAACAAACATATTTCACTTGTTTTATGTTAAATTATCTTCTTAATGAAAATAACAAACATAAGCAGGGACAAATGTGTTATCGAATACATGCCATGGTAAGAGATGTATAGCAATAACTGAAAACACTGTATTCAGTCCCTTATTAATCAAGCAATATTTACAACCATGCACATATTTCATGGTTGAAAATACAGTTTGATTTCTTCAAATTATGTCCCCTTGCAGAATACTTTGATACATAAAGGATAAGTAAAAAGCTGCATACAAATAGTTGAATTCAAATTTTCATTATCAATCTGTTTAAGTCAGGCTCTTACTGGAAGCAGGGTAAAGGAGATATGTGCAGAAGTACACATACAGTACATATGACACTGGTTATGTTTCAAAATATAGTTTGTAATATATTATTGAGCATTTGGACATATTCCCCATATGCTAAGTTATTATTCCACTATACATCAATGTACAATTGGTTGGCTTTGAAGGTGCACTTTACAGAACAGTGCAGATTTACACTTTTTAAACAGTGCAAGACTTTACAATTCAAGCAGTCAAGATTGAAATATGCAATTAAGTGTGAACCACCATTTTAATTTTTAGAGAGGTTCAGTGGAAATTCTGCCCATGAGATAAAATTCAACAATAAGTCATACATTTAAAACATTCAGAAATATTTGATAACTTTCTAAAATGATTCTTCAGTTCTCATTACTTGCCTCTTTGAATTTGGAATTCAAGAATAGGGCTTAAACGTAAACACTTCATAGTGAGATGAAATGTATTCAACTTGGTCTTGGTTGGACAATCTGGAAAATCAATTTTCACCTCCTTAAATTTTTATATTTTTCAGCTTGGCTGAGGACACGTCTAAAAGACTCACAAACACATCACATCACAATACGACTTTGGGCGAACCCGAAGTTTGTAGCACTTTCTTGGTTGGTTGCACTAGAGGCTGTACAAGCAATAAATTATTTACATAGGATAGAGAGAAGGAAGAGAAGAGAGGAAGAAAGAAGGCTGAAGTCCGCTTGATAGCACTACATGGAAGTTTCGTAATCGGGCGACTGGACTAGAGACATAGCTTTCCGTGATCTCGGCGTCAACACTTGCTTCTGTGAAGAGAAAATGAATCGTAAGGATTTTTATTGCAAAAATTCAGATTTTACAATCACAAAACAGAATAGTTGAAGTTTTAATTGTGTCTTTTTGACACTATAAGTAAACTGCTGTCAAGGCCACATTAAATGACATAGAATTAAGTATGATCACTTAAAAAGAGAACACTAATGCGATAAAGGATTGTGGAATGTTAGGTCTCAGTACTTATTGCAAACCTGCATCCTCTCTGCTCGCACTATCAATTACATAAGATTTGCTAAAAGTAAAGGCACAAGACGTATAATTACAACCTACAAATCTAAGACTCCTGAAAAGTGTTAGATGAATGATATTTCAAGACTTCAACAAACCTGTATAGATTTGGGTGCCTTGGCCATAGAGTGAGTGATCGGTGAAACCATGGCAACCGGCTTGTTTCTTTCAGGAGTAAAGTAGAGAGTTTTCCGCACATTGAGATTGACGTTCATGTAATCAATTTCGTTCTCAGAGGAGGGTAAGTTTTCCAGGTTCTCTTTCTTGAAGGGAATGTTTTTGTCCATGTCTTCGTTGCTGCGTCGTTTCCGTGTATTCATCTTCTGAGTGTTGAGGTGGTCGCGCATATCCACTATATGGACTGCTGGACTTGACGGCTGCAGAAAGAAGAAATTTTGTCTTTAGTCACATTTGTGGAAAGATCATTTCACTTCAAGTTATTGAAACTGGAGCATTAAATTTGTCAACTTATTTTGTTTCAAACCCTTCTTATCTTATCATGATCTCTTATGTTTGGACATTCTAAGCAATCATAATTGCTATGCAGGATTCAGAAATCCATATTTTCTAAAAATCTAAAGTACAATGATCATCACATCATCAGTTTGAGAAATAGCAGTTTGAGAAAAGGGACAATTGCTAATGTTTAGAAAGTTAAATGAACATTCATCTGCAAGTTACTTTTGCCAGTTAAAAAGTTTGAGGTATTTCATAAGTATTAGTTATTGTTTCTCTCATAAAACTGAACTCACCACTTTAGATTTTGTTTCCTTCTTACTGGAAGGTGTGGTGGGCGTGTTGCCGCACTTTATAATCGTCACTTTCTCGTCCCCAACCTCTTCGATCATGATGGGCTTTGTGACCCCCCAGTTGAGATTCTCGGTCAGCTGAGCAGGGTCGTTTGATCCGCGTCGCTTGTGCTTGTGAAGCACAGGAAAGTGTTTCTTCAAAGACTCTCCAAAGCTTTTCGTTCTTGCATGTTTCTTCTGGCTTCCTCCACTAGCTCTGTTAAACTGAAAGAAAAAATATTTTTAAATTCATTGTCTGAGTTGTACTTTTCAAGCAAAAGACCGATCTTTGTCAAGTTCAGAATTAAAGCCATCGACATAATTCTATAATAACTTTTTAATGTTTAAGTAATTAATTAAAAAAATTGTTGTCAACCAAAAACAGTTTCTAAATATCATCTAAGAGGAAATATAAAACTCTGCGATCCTACATACCTGTTTCAAGAGTTTCTTTTTCTTTGCTGACTCTGGCATGGCCTGGACGTGAGCGTACAACTTGGCCAGCGCCACCTGGGTGTCATTAGCAGGGTCTGCTTGCTGACATGCTGCACGGTCGATGTAACACACCATCGTGTTTAGAGCTGGTCCACTACCCCACTTCTGTCAAAAAGGAAAGATAACAATGAACATGTAGACAAGAGTCAAAGCTAAAAATTTATAGGAAAGCTTTGGTCATATTTATGTTATTTTATGTAATTCAATCTTTAAATATGTCATTCAGATGAAAACAATAGAGCTGTTTATAAGCAAATATCAGAAATACAGAAAGCCGATTCAGTTTTCTAAACTATTCATGTTAATTTAAATGTCTACTTTCAAAAGTGAAATATCAAATGTAATTTTGTAGAAGTATTTTACGAATGACTTACCTTTGGTCTACCAACATTATTGTTCTTCTCATTAGAGCTGGGTCGGTTGCTGTTGTAGTTTGGGTCTTCCATTTCTTTCCAGAAGGTGGACATGTCCACTGCAAGTTCTCTTGGGATCTGAGGCAATAAGAAAGATTTGTTGAAATACATAGATAAAACAAGATGAGTTTAACTGATCAACTTTAAGTATATGACTTTACAATTTATAATTCAAGGTAAGATAAAGAGTTCCACAGATGTCCATATGACAAGTTCTATCATCACACCAGATAAAGCAAAGCATAAGGAAATATCAAAGGTTTACCATTATCATTTCTCTTTGAGAGGCACAGTTACATTTTGCAGTGAGTGTTTAAGTTACTATGTTATATACAGTCCTTGAGTAATCAATTAAGAAATAATTTTTTCTCACCTTGAAGAGAGAAATGGCATTGTCCACAAGGAAAGTGACAGCTTTTGATGATTTCATAGAAGCAGAGTGGAGCTCTGTTGCATTCAGCTAAAAATAAAAAAAGTTGTTGATATAAACTCTAGATTTAGGCACTTTCTATAAAGCAAATTACACTTTGCATGCCTATACAGTAATACTTTGGGTTGGTGTGTCTTTAGAAAATCTCCAATTATTCCCTTAAATCAGTTAGGATTCCTGGTTTGGCACTATCACATTTAGTCTCAGTTTACTCAATTTCTTAATTAATAATGATTAGGCATCATTGGCATCAATAATAAATTCAATATCCTCAATTTCAGAAATCAAGGCTTAGATGAAAAATAAGCACTTAAGATGCAAATCCTTTGATGCAAACCATTATGAAAAGTCTATTTAGAGAACTTTTCAAGATTTGTTAATAAGTCAATACTACAAAACAATAATGAATGAACACTTTCTCAAATGAGATCTGTACCTTTCTCGAGCAGAAGAGATGGGGAGCGAAGATGGTGCCGAGGGCCTGGGAGGTCATCCTGTTCTCGGAGGTCTTGGAGACCTTGTGGAGGAGGTCGAGAAGACACTCGAGGAGCAACGCATTCTCCCGGGGCAGGAGCAGGAGCAGCAGCTGCAGGGCCTTGATCTGCTTGTCCCTCATGTAGCTTCGGTCACACTCCGGCATGTCTCGGGACATTTCTGGGAACACATCATAGGTAGGGTAAGACATGTAGACGGAGTTTCAGATGTAGGGTTAAACATTTGCATTGATGGTTACTGAATTGTATTCCTGAGACATGTCTGTAAAGGCTACATTTTCTGTTACTTGTTTTATAAAAAATTTCTTTAGGAATGAGTAAAGTCATGTCAATATGCTAGAGCAAGTCTTTAAGCTGGTCCTCACCGAAGATTTGCCTGTGAGCCTCAGTGTGTCGCTCTGTTAGGACCTGTTCGGGCAGCTCTGCCAAGTAGTGTTTGAGGACGGCGGCCACGTCGTGAGGGGAAAAGGTTCCATCCTCAAGATTCAGGTTGTTGTTGCCCTGTTCCATCAGTTCCTTCAGGAGCCGCTGGCGGCAGACATTGCCGTTCTTACGAAACAAACCCTCCTTGGAGATATCTGAAGGAGAAATATCAAAATGAGTTAAGATAATTGGAATAAAGGTGATAATCTTTGTTATTTTTTAAGATCTTTGTGGAGATAGCTGCACAAAAATATACTATTGACTTTGAATAATGAATTAACTGTGATAAATTTGTGTTAATTTTCAGGAAGAAAGGTTCAGCCAAATAAGATACTATAAGATCAGAAGGACTTGCATGATAGACTGGCAACTAGTCAGTACATTACATTAGTAGCATTACATATAATCTGGTAATTTCAATTTGAATGTAAAATTAAAAACAAGTATCAGAGTGTATTCACTTGTTTCAGGATCATGTTTTTTCTCCCCACATTAAAATAAATTATTGAAAACACACCATCCCAGTTACAACATTTCTGTTTCGGACACCCAGGTAGGAGTTTAGGCCATATTCTTTCCATTCAAACTTGAGCATCACTTGAAACTAGAAGTGGCTTGCTTCAACAGGGATCTTTTGATCATTTCAACAGTCATGGAAGCACTTGGTGGTTTCAATAGTCCATCAGTTACTTTGCATGTGGACTTACTGGTGATTCATCAACATTATGACAATCAGGATGCACACAATACACTGGTCAATGCATGCTGTGCAAATCATTCCATGAATACCAAGTGGTCAAGGTGTGCCTCTTGACCAGTCCAGTGGATTACTCAGGCCATTCCTCAGGTAATACTGGCCAGGTATATCAAAGAGGACATCAAAGAGAACCCCTTCCATGGTTGACCGAAGGCCATTCTTGGCCACAGTTAGATCAGATCAACGTTTACATTGCATCAGCAAGACCTGGTATTTGACAAGGGGAATGGGTGAGCTGATTGTCTGTGATGTCACATTAGTTTGCCTACCTACATCAGCGAACAATCACTGACAATCATGAACAATCACAATCGGAGGAAATAGGACCAGGTTATATCACAGGGCCCTGGCAGGTTACATCATTGTTTTCTCACTGGTGGCTTGGTGGGTGAAAGACACACCTCACCCTCAGTTTGTGTTTCCAGGTTTTGGGGAGAGGGGAGGGAGGGTCAGGAGGTCATCCTCACCCTGACAGGTTGATATTGACACAGTGTTACTCACACCATCTGCCCATGTTCATTACACTTGCATGCATGTCAATTTCATCACACAACTGTTGCATGCTTCAACTGAGCCCAATAGATTAAAGGTCTCATGATTCAAGACTCACAATATTTCTCACTTGCAAGGGACAAAGGTGTCAGATGAGAAATGTGATCAAAATGGAAATAGACATGAAGCCTTATTCAGAATTCTACAGTTTCAAAAATGCATATTTCGTTTGTGCAGAGTACAACTTGTAAACATTTCTGAAATTTTTTCTGATCTTCAATATTTGATGTGTCTGTACTTTAGGGACATTTTAATTAATCTCTAGCAATTCAAGACAAACATCGAATTTGAAAATATTAATTCTTCACTTACTTTCTGGCCTTCCAAGGAACTCGATCAGCTGATAAATTTGAGCAACATTTTCTTCGCTGATGGCCGACCCAAACAGACCTTTATCTGAAAATTCAAAAAAATACATTAGAGAACAATTCCAAAAAGCATAGGCATTCACACTGCAACAATGTAATTATTAACAAGTCCCATAAAAATCATGACCGTATCGAGAATTTCCACTCTATTTTTCACTTGACTTCACACCCTCAATGTCACCTAAACCGCCAATCAAAAACTTTTTGTGCAACCTTCTTTCAAATTATTTTCCCTAATGGCAGCACCTAGCAAGCCATCTGGGCAAAGGTCAATGACTAATGGTTTTCAACTGAAAGAGTTCAATGTTTAATGTCTTCGATGGAACAAAATTCACCCATGCATTGGAATTTCAACATAAATCACAGTACGTCCTCTACACATGCATATCTTTGTTTCTTGTTTAAAGGCCTGTCTGCCATATGTACTACTTGTGAATTATTCAAGGTTTGCTGGAAGAGTGAACAAAGGTTACAAGTCAAATACCCAGATATCTAGAGTACCCAGAGATATATTATTCAATGTGAATAAATGATTGCTTTGCCGTTTTTTTTACATTGGGCGAGTTTGGATTGTTTGTCTTCAAAAACTAATACCCATATACAAGCATTTGGACATTAATTATTAAAGGTAAACAAATGATTGATAGAAGGGAATTAATTCAAAGGGTTCTTAGCATGTTTGTATTGTCTGGCTTTCAAAATAATGGATTAGTATCTAATGCTATAAGACTGATGCTTTATCTTTTGATGTTGTCCTTTCACATTGTACATGAATTCAACCAAAATGTAATTCTTTGCTTAATTCAGTTACCACAAATTTTTAAAATTTCATTGTAGAACCCTAAAGATGCTTTGTCAAATTTGAATTCAAATATGTTTAAACATAAATAGGAAATTGTTGACATTACAATAGGTATTTTTTCCAGAATATAAAACACTAAAATGACACAAAGGGAGTTTTGAATTCTGAACCACTTAAACCTATTTCTTTCAAAATATCCTTTCATTTTTAGATATATCGACCACTCAATTGAAAATATCTCAGTGACCAGTCCTTTGATAATGACAGAGCACCGAATCAAAATAGTGTTTTACTGTTGTACAAATCAGATTAAGATCTAAATGTCTGAGCCCAAACGTTTTGTTAAATGTGACAAATTAGAAGGAGAGGTAGGTAAGTAGATATAAAGTGCATTGTAAGTTGTGTACATCAAAGGCTAGGTACAGATTTGAGGACAAATATTAGGAGATCTTTTGTGTTGTCTACTCTCATTAGGTTGGGCGGGTAGATAGAACATGCAATCAGACCTTTGTGGTCAGTCTTGGTCAGCTAAGATGGGCTGGACTGTGATGATCCAGTGAACAATAGCTGGACAGGTCATTAGACACAGCCACTGGATACTGGCTTGGCTTCAAGGGTAATGCTCATCTTTTTAAGGTTGGAGCACTCCAGTTTAGCTTTTAATTTTGGACATGGTGCTTTGAAGGGAAATGGAAAAACTGTTTCACTGAGATTTAACTTACTTGAGACAAGTTTTATTGAAATGAAAGACTGCTTCAGATAATTATACAGTTCTAAGATTATTTAAACTGAAGATTAAATTTGAAGTGTCTGTACCAGCTTTTGAACTTGCTTACAGACATAGAATTTAAGAATTTAAAGAATTAAAGAATTTTATTTTATTTTAAAGAAAGCTCAACAACTCTGTCTCTGTCTCCAATTTTAAGAGACATCCATTGCAACATTCAAATTGCAAATGGCTGCTAATGACAGTGAGGTTGAGTGGGTGGAGTTGGTCATCTGATGGGGACAGAGGTCCTGGGAGGGGGTCAGGGAGACCCTGGGGCTTGGGGTGGACCAGGTTTTGGGGGTGGGGACGAATCTGCAGTGGACAATGAAAACCCTGGACAGACTGGTCATTAGACAGATTGCTACATGTAATTTCTCTGGAAGACGGAAGGAGGGTTAGAGTTCAGGGGGAGAAAGGGAGAGAAAGAAAGAAAAAGGGCAGAAGTGCAAGTTGAACAGGTTCAATGAGATTTGGTGACAATATTTGAAACTCTCATTAGCCGTGTGATGCATGTCAGTCGATGGATTAGGCTCAACACAAGAGACAAAGGACACCAAATCTTGATGGAGGAGGAATTTTGGTTTGGTTTTGCAAAATGATATCAAGTTTATGTTTGCCTGTTTGATGTTGAAACTGAACAAGGTCAAACAGATTTGGAAGTGCAGAAAATGGCATTTCTGAAAACTTCAGGCATATCTGCTTAACATGTACTTCATGCACCAACCACACAGTTGATACAGTTGATGGCTTGTATTTTACTTTCTGAAAAAAAAATTTCTCTGGAATTGATAGCTTATCTAGATTTCTATTTATCTAGGTCTTATCTAAAAACTCATTACAATCTAAAGCAATGTGGGCATATATCTATCTTAATTCTTATTTAGAAATATTCAAAATCTTCTTAACATGGTAAATGAAAATAACTTAACCTTTTCATGCCATCTGAAGCATGGAAGGAAATACAAACCATGCATCAATGCGTTTCTGCTGAAAGCCTTCCTGAGATAAAATCTGAACTATTTATATCAAAATGGATGAGCAGATGCACCCAGGCAGCCATTTTGAAAATCCTGAAGCTACGATAGTGATGAACAAAGATAGCATCTTGAACATAAGACACACCTATAGATGAAAGAGATTCACTTGCTAAAGGTCATGGGTAGTTTACATATTTAAGATCCTGCTCATACCCAAAGGATGGCTGGTCAAGATTGGACATGCATAGAGCCAAAGCACTCAGATAGCATCTGTGTATAAGATACCAAGGATAAGCAAAATCTTTCAAAGTCTGTAAGACTCTGGCAGGTCTAGATTTTCCCTTGCTGCAAATCCCCTAGGAACCCCACATCTAGATTAAGCATGCATATAGATAGTGCACAAGAAGATGAAATCAGTGACATATGATACTCTAGATATGCTTATTCTACAAACTGTGTATGGTCATTGGTGGGAAAAGACAAAGATTGGACAACTAGAGATAATAGTGTCCAGGGTTAAGAAAGCACCAAACAGCCCTTTTTAAACATGCCAAGCAAATCAAATGGTGTTACTAGTGGTCTAAATTGGTATGATGTTGTAGATGTATCTGACTAGAGGGAATATGGTCTGGCTGACTTTCAGAAATGCACAGACCTAATTGTAATGCAATTTTGGGTTAAAAATAAAGAAGATCATAGTTTATTGTCAAAACACTAACAAAGTCAACATTCCTTTATCTTTACTTTGAAAAAAATGTTAGGCTTGGACTTTGAAGTTAAGCACTTTGGAAGAAAATGATTTATGCCAACTCTAAACTCCAGGAAAACAGTTTTACATTCCTATCGCTGAAATAGCTTAGTTTTATTCATTTCCACACTCCGAAGAACTGACTATGTGATGGTAGACTCAACACAGACATACTAATGGGCAAGCACTGTCCTTGTTAGTTTTGGTATCAAGAGACAGACAGGAAGATGACAAAGGGTAGAAAACATCAAAGCAGAAACCAGGAAGAAAAATCTCTAGCCTGAGGAAATACACAGGAAGGGTTGGAGAATATGAAAGGGTAGATCTCAGCATATATCAAAGGATGGGGTGTTGTGAGTTGAGTCTCTCTATCAATTGCCCATATCTCCCTGCAGGCCTTAGCTGCATGCTGTGAGATAACAGGAGGCATAAAATTGATAAAGTCTGGCTAACACTGCATAATGGACAGCTAAATGCTCCACTAAATCAGGACAGAGTTGGACTGGACAGGGAAAAGCTTGGGATTTGCACTGGGTGTTAATGAGTCCAGAGTCTGCAAGACATCAAAGATGGCTGCTCTGCTTGAATGAGCAGACGGACAAGCTTCACACCTCAATGGACACCAACTGCCTGGTGAATGGACCCTCAGTGGCCATTATAGTGGACAGGTCAAAGATTAACAGTTTCCTGAGCAGGTTTCTGGGGATGTTTGGAGGTGGTCTCAGTTGCCATGGAAAAGTTTTTCATTAGGCATTGACACTATCAAATCATGTTGACTGTGGAGGCCATTTCTTGTTTGAGAGTTTACAAAGTTCATGAAAACTATTCCAGGGTCAAGCGACTTATGCAATCTGTATTTATGTTGTTAAGGGCCACAAGTGCTCTTCAAAATTGATCCAAAAGCTAATCCTCATTATCTACAAGAATGCTTTGGTCAGCCGAGATACTATATCTACAAACTCAAGATAAGAAATATTGACCACTTGTGATCGTCCACAATAACACTTTGACATCTCCTAAGTTGAAGTTGATTGCTGATGGATGATGCACACTTCAAGTGCATGTCATCCGTCAATCATCATCAGCTGGCAGGAGAATAGACATCACTTAGTCATGGAATATTCATTTGTCTATATCCCTGTCACCGCCCAATAGGAGGCTTCAAGCCTAGAACCATTCACTAACAGCTGCCATGTGCCGGATATCAATCCAAAATATCATTAATTTCAATCTTGCATGTCAAATATTTGACAGGCAGCTGCTTTATATCAATTGAAATTTACGCTTATGAAATTGACTTCATAATAATGAAATCAAATCAAATGCCAATAGGGTATCAATTTTACATAAAATGAGGAAAATTTACAACCTTATTTCCTGAGCAGTAAAATCAGATCTACATCTGCTATACACATGTATGTAAGCTCATAAAATGAACGACCAACAATATGTGCAATGAACAAATAGAGTTATGCAATAGACAATGTGCAGATTGCATGGTATCCAAGTGGCTTAACCATAACAGGTGCAGAAACACTTGATCTACTGACTGCTTGCAAAAACACTGCAGCAGGTTTATTGGGGGTCGTACATTTCCATGTTGTAAATTTCCATCTGTCAACGATGATGGTCAAGATGACCTGGAGAGGATTTCAGGAAATAGGAAGCACATGTTGTGGTCAAGGGGTATGATGAAACTGACCATGGTCTGGTGGTATTTAGGAGATAATGCACCAAGCATAAGGTTTTCATTTTAACAGATGCTGTGGTCATCCAATCTTCCTGAGAAGCATGCAAGTGGACATCAAAGCTGACCACTCCTTGATTACCCTTCAGAATCAATAAACCTGATTGCAACTCTAAAAGTCAATTCATTTTCCAGAAGCTTAGTAGCTAATTCAAGATGCTTACTTGTCTAGCCATCTGTCTAGCCATTAATTAATTTTTCAATAATCGTAAAAATTCTTTTTGATGTTTTTAATTAACTTTACAATTTAAATAAGCAAAGTTTGATCCTTAAAACACCTGTTAATGAAATTTGAGATGGTGGAAATGTTTATTCATTAATGAAACCATAAAGTGATTGTGAACAATTTGAAACTACCAATATTTATTTTTATTATTTTTGCTCAAGAATACTATCCATGCCTAAGTAAGGCTTGAACAAAATTTTACCAGGTTTAAACAACACTCCTGACATGAAAACATTATAATGATGATCAACTTCTTTATTATAAGAAATTAAATTTTTACTATATTCTTCATGATTTTTACAGAGAGACAGATAGTTTATTTACGTCTCACCTCAATTCACATATAAAGTGCTAGTAAAATAACATATTACAGTTTGAGCAACTGCTGGGTTTATGAGAGACAGTGATCATTGATCAATATCAAAACACTTTTATTGAAATAGAGAAGACAGTCATCTCTTACCACCAACTTCCGGTGAGGTAGTCGGTGAATATTGCCACTCGAGCAATGCTTCAGCTATAACAGGGACAACCATCTAGAAGTTTAACAACCAATTGTAAAAAACGGAGTCAACCAAAACTTACCTTTTTTCTTTGAGAAGGGCGTTGAACATCCTCTCTTCTTGTCAGGTTTGTTGTCGTTGCTTTCACTCAACTCTGCCAACTTATCCCCATCCAGATCCAAGACAAACGACAGATGCATCTTGCACATGGCTGTCAGCTTCTCTGGTCGAACACTGCGCAACCGGTTCAGGTTCTTCTCAGCCTCTGTCTGTCGACGTCTAACGGTGGACATCGTCAAAGACATGGCTGAAATCAGAAAATATTATTATTAACTTTTAGGTTATATGTTATAAATATTTTTCAAACATTATAAATCTTTCTGTCATTGTTTCTGAAATGAATTATTTTCCTCTTTGAATCTTTCCAAATGCACAACACTAATATTATATTACATTTCTGTCTTCAGGAGAGAAGTTTTCTTAACATTGGTAAAAGATTGAAGGCTGTTTTTTCTTAATAGAAATAGGACTTTATTCTAGAGTTTCATGGTTTTTCCAATTCTACAAAAATCTGTCTCAAAGGGCAAATAATCTCATTAATGTAAAATCAATTGAAACTCAACACAAGGAAATATCTTTGACCAAATCCCAACGAGAGGTAAATCCACATCAAAGGCAGGGCAAAATCTGGCAAATCAATCTCGGCTCTCCCACAATCTTAACTCACATCATGAATTTCAATTTTCATTCAGTAATCCCAGCGGGGCAAAATTGAAAAGGTCCAAGATGAGGGAAATCCTATGTCAAACAATTCCGATCACAATGAATCACTTTGATTTCTGACAGAAGACGCTCAGGGGAAAGACCATAAACCAAGCAGGTCTCAACACACTACATGCTCAAAGAAGCACAAATCCAAGTGAACACAGTCGGGAAAGCTTTGTCCATTTCATATAAAAAGATGAAAGTGACCAGTGTAATGATTGGCCCTGATGACAACAATAGCTGACCATAACAATGACCCCTTGGGGCTGCACCAACCACTGACCGGTGTAATGAAAAATAGGGAATTCAAAATATCCAGACAAGAGAGCAAGCTATCCAAACACCAGTCTTGCAGTTCTCACACTGGTCAGTTGTCCGGCCAGATGACCAGAGGCCAATGGTCCAGCCAGTCCTATGAGCTACAGCCCTGATGTAAACCTGTCAAAGTTATGCAAGCACTTGTCTTACTCAGATGACTAACAGTAGCTCTGTGCTGACCCCTGAAGCTCTTAAACTGCCCACTCTATCAGTGCTACAAAATTTCAACCAATAATGTTTTGTAATAACTCATCAATTTATTTTCTATTCATAATCATTTTTAATAAATTTATATATCAACTGTCTCAAAGGCTTCTTTCTTTTTAAACAATTTCACGCTAGAAAGAATGGTCAATGTCTGACATTAGTGGTCAGTTCAATTGTTCAGGATTCTGGATTCACTCCATAGTTTATATCTTTTATCTGTCTTGCATTGGTCCATTCATTGATATTGTTCTTTTCAATATTTATCAAACATACAATTGCTTAAGATTTGCAAAGCTTTAAGAAGTATCACATCTATTTGTATGATTACAGAACAAAAACAAGTCAATGTATGTCTGAACCTCTTGCTGTGTGACAACAGTAGCATATACTTCTAGAATAAATCACTGTCTACATTCACTATTGTCATTGACAATTCTATCAAACCCTATTAGCCGGGGAAAACTGTCATAGAGAGTTAAACCATTTTCTTCTAAATGTTTCAGAAAAAGTTTTCGAGATATTAAAAAAAATAAAAACCATTGCATGGCTTCTTTATTTACAGCAACTGGACTTATCTCCCCAGATTTTCCCCCAGTAAATATATCTACATAAATCACAAGATGGACGCACCCATCTGCTGCTCTGTATTACTAATAGCTACACTCGCCAAATGAATATTTCTAAACTTCTCCCTGATCAACCATGTACTATCTTTAGTGACCACTGGTCAGCACTATGCACCCTGGAGCAACTCACACTAACCAATGGCCAGCTTCAGGGTAGTGCTTATAACCTGTCCCACATAAATCATTGTTGACATAAGGAGATTAATGAATTGTCTAAGGAAGCAAAAGAATTGATGATGTGTGTTTATTGTGATGCAGCCAAAACAATGGTTGAGTATTACTCTCATTGACCCATTGTTTTCATTGATGCATTGTGTTTTTTAAGCAAATAATCCAGGAATTTGTGAAGGCTTAGCCTACAACACCCAAACAAAAAATAGCTGCAGGAAATTTGGAGAGTATTGCCTTGATACTTAACAATACTTTTCTTTCATTTTTCAGTTTGAATTTGGTATAAATCAATTTTTACTCAAATGAAATAAGATTCTCTTTCTTTTCTCAGCTACTCTCTACACTTCGAAAAATAAACTCTAGTCAAGATCAAATTCAAACCTATTTTCATATCCTTTGTCAATTCTAACAAAATTCATTTAATATAATTTTTTAACAATTATTGATTGCCTTGCAGATTCAGTCAATCTAGAGAATGGATATATACAATTATTTTAATTCTCTGACTTTCATACATTTAAATAAATGAGACATTAGAAATAAATTGCCCTGCGACCAAAATTAAGCATGGAAAAATACTAAAGTGTAAACAGTACTAAATACTTAAAATGCTGACATATGAAAGGAGATGGCAATACAGGATACCAGTGTTAAATTCTTAACTACTTGAGTATCATTCAATGAAATGTTTATCAAGTTTATGTATCAATAAACTCTGCACAACAATGGCAACGGCCAGTTGAAGGAGGCCACAGAAGCAGTTTAATTGTTTGCACTGCACTAATTAGGGAAATTCACAATTAGCAAAGAATCACAATTAGTAGCTAGCTGACAGAGAGGAAGCAATAAACAGCATTGAACTGGACAGTTACAACCATAGCTTCTGAGGCTGACACTTGAATGAGTCCTAGCCTTCAGCTATGTGCACCTCTCAAACTGTAATTGACGACCCTTGTATTTTTCAAATCCGTTTCAAAATATTTGATTTAAGTGAATTGTCCTTCTATAGTTTTATTTTTTTAAATGTTTTATTTCTTTCAACTTTATTTTGTTTTAAATTGTATTGTTTCGTGAATGATGTTTCTTTTCATGGTGATACTTGACACAAACCTATATTTGAAATGGACTTTAGATATCTATATGAAAACAAGGTGAAAATAAACTTAGAAACTGCTCAAAGAGTAAATTACATTAACTAAAATTAAAATCAATCGTTTACGACATAAAATTGCATTTGACATAGCCCTTGCTTATATCAATCTTACAATTTTACTATATAACCAAAATTTTTAGAGTACCTGAACTAATAAAAAATATCATATTTGGATATCTGCACAATCATTTCCATAATGTTACTTAGACTTTAAGACGATATCAATTTCAAACAGGTAACTTGATGAGTCGGTGACAGTACATTAACGGCTTACTGCTTTCATCGAATCTTTTCACAAATCACAATGTCAAGATTTTAAAGCTCAGAGTATTTGAAATCATTGGGTCCGAGATTTAGCACTGACAGCTTGGAAGTATGTATTCACTGGACTGTGCATTATGGTTATGTCTATAACAGACCTTTTCTTCAAGTGACTGACAGATGGGTCCTATTGTCATCAGAGACACAATCAGAACAGAGCAATCAAAGTGAAATACAGTGCTCATCCCTCACAAAGAACCAGGTCAATCAGCATTGATTTCAAGGATGGATGTGAAATGTACATGAAATATACACAAATCTATTTCCATCAAAACCATTGTCATTCATTCTGCTGTAAACATGGATTTGAGACAACGGAAATGCAAGGAATTAAGTTTGGAGATGTTTAAAGGGAGAAGCAGGAGATGAAAGGATATTTTTTACCATGGTATCCGTACTACTGTGTTGTGGCCATAAACAAGGATTAGAGGGTAGAGTTTGATGTTTGAGATACACAAGCCAACGGATCAAAGCAGTTTAGTCTTTAGAGTGACAAATAACAAATAATTTGTATCTTCGAAACAGTTTTAACTATTCCTTACAACAACTAGGTACCAATAATTATACTTTATAAAAACTTTGGAAACTGCATATTTTAAAATCTATCAATTATCTTAAAAGTAATAATCAATATTGAAATAAAATTCCGTTTGAATTTTCTTCCACAGTCTCCATTTTTATGTTAAGTTTGTTTTGTCTCCAGCGACAATCTAAATGTCCAAATAGTCAGTTTATCTGATTAAGCTATGCCTTGACCCTCAGTGGACGTTAGATAAGGGGCCTACAAAGACCAGTGGGGAGCCAATTAGTATCTAGCCAGCCTTGGCACCTGGATAACTGTTATAAAATTTATGTCTACCTTTTACAACCCAAGGAAAATGGATTTATTTCATGATTAAATTAGCAAATAGCATTGTCAAAGAAATGAATCAAGTTGATAATTTTGAGCTTGTGAAGTAAACTTGTTACAGTTGCAGTAAACAGTTGACTTTACGAATGTCCTGTAATTTATAATAAAATCAGAAGGATTTAGATCACAACTTTATTTTATCTTAATATTAATCATCATTATTGACCGTTATCATTCGTATTGAAAACATTAAAGTTATATAATATCAATAAAGCTTCTAGGTTAGTTGATATTGTTGAAAAAGCTGTGATATTCTGAAGTAGGACAACATAACAAACATTTCTATATTTCAAAAATTATTTTTAAAAATTTTGAAAATTGATATTGATGGATCTTTATTTAATTATGGGGTCATTTTATTTGGCATCAAGATCTTTCATAAACAAAAAATGGGAAAATACCTCTTTGTACGTCTAAATTCAAAATTACCCGTGTTGGGGGGACAATTAATTATTTTATGCCGGAGATAAATGTGCTTTTGGAGAAACCCAAAATGAAAGGTGTACATCCCATTTAATCGGTTAAGTAAGGATGAAGGTTAATATTTCCGGCAACGGTGTGTCAAATAATGGAAGTCTTGCTCGTGTGTACGGCTCCATGATATCCAAATAATTGCAGAGCACGACGGCAAGCGTCTCACATCATTGATCTGTCAGTGTCATTTGAGATGCAAATTTCGTCGAAAACGAAAAGCTTAGAAACTCACCTGGAACAGTGTCAGATATATCCTGATCTAATATAAGAATCTCGGAAGTTGGTAAGTCCGTGGTTTGGGGAGAGACATGTGTCTCATATGAAGTCGGTTCTGTTGAGTGATGCGAGTGAGGACGTGAGAATTTTATGTTCTCTCTCCTTCTCAAGTCAAAACAGCCGCTGCAGTCCTCCATTTATTGTTCAATTGCAAACACCCTTACTGATTGGTCGAGCTCTTTGAAAGACACGTATCCATTGGTTAGTCTTTATCACCCTCTGCTCATGCGTCGCCGGAAGCTTTTCACATGTGCGAAAATCTTGATGTTTTGAATGGTGATCAGGTGTGTTATCAATGTAAGATTTTGCATTGTGTAGGTAGACACGTGAACAATAGCTGTGCTCGCATAACTTGCGACCTAATTAGGCTAGACGGTTACGTCCGACAAGCATGTTTCCGGGATATTCACGGCCGATTTACCGAAATAGAAGATGTAGACGGAGGGATTCGTCTAGCCCGCTATATATTTCACCTGTCATATTGACAACAATCGTGTCACTTTCAATCAATCAAATATGTTTTCAAATCTTACTGTTACATTCGTCTCCAATACTCAAACAGTGAGATAGGTGAACCATGGTAATCGCAGAAATATGTTATTTCTCGATCTTGAATGGTTGATGTAATGTGTTATAAAATATATCATATATAAATAAAAGTGTCCAGTGAGCAGTCAATTTCTTATCAATCTATATGTTTTGATAATATCACTGCTATACTTATTTGGCACTTAGTTTGATGTTTTATCATTTTTATTATAAAAACCCTAAAGCAGTGAAATAATAATATGGAATTGATTGACAGGGTGGCAATTAACTGCGCTTGGATATTTTTCTAGTTTTGAATAACCTGAACGGAGATGTCACTGTTGTACTAAGACAAGCTGATGAAATGCATGTTTATTTTTGTGTCACATAATCAAACTACCGAATCAGAGAATACAATATCATCATAACAAAACAACCTACGGTTTATCAAATAGATAAGCCTTTGTTGTCTTTAACAGAAATACAAAACATAAGAAAAAAACTGTAGAAGAAACTGTAATGAATTATTTTAAATTATGAGAATCAGTGACAACGTAGGTTCTTAATAATGCAGGAGGAATATCAAGGTCTATTTAATTTTGAATATAAGATTGATTGAAAAACTCATTTGATAACAATTAAGTTTGTAAAACATTATTATTCTAATAATTCTAGAAATTCCCTTTCTCCCTAAACAGAGGTAACTCTAGTCATATTTCACACGCATATCTCTGTTCATGTGAACTTTATTTGGCAATTGTTTTTTGTAGGAGTGACAGTTTGTTACAGAGTTACAGGTTTATTTTGAAAAGGACAGTCCTATCACGGTATTTTTTGTGGAAACAGATTTCAAGGGTACATTCACATTCATACATACGAAATGTATGTTATTAGTACATGATAATGAAGTAATCAGATTGAAACATGTTATTTTGTTGATTTACGGGCGTTTTTGCTGTTTTCGAACTTTCGGCCATGAAGGTGTTCAAAGATAGGGGTGGTGCTAATACAAGGGTCATTGGTCAAACATGTGAGACAATATTGAGAAAATGGGTAAGAGGTGCATCATGTAAAAGGAATGATCTATAATCTCAATGCCAATGGTTGTGAAAACAGTTTGGTTTTCATTGAACCGCTTGTTGAAATAGTCGGTGTGTCCGGTTTTCGATCAACTTTAAGCAACCAAAGTGTCCGTCTAGTGTTTTCTTTATAAGAGGTATAGACTTTTTTCTAAAATCTTTATTTCTTAATCGATTTTAAAAAAATTTAAAATATAAGTTTATCTCGCCATGAAAAAACCCAATATAAGAGTGCAAAAGTCCAGAATTAATAAATATTTTTTTTGTCAAATCAGCATTTCAAACCTTTGTGCATTCATCAGCATCACAAGTGGGAAAAGCGTTGCTATAGCATTATAAGGCAATGATGATTTGTCTTATCATAGTTATTTGTAAATGAGCTGATAATCTGTCTTTACATATTGTTTTTTTGAATGATTTTTTAAAGTAAGTGAAAGAACAGCTCCTATTTACATGTAATATTTTACAAAACAAGATGGCGGACCAAAGGCCGATAGGTCTGCTCATTAAACAATCAAATTGTGTGGCACATCTCTGAGTGGTTTCTGTTGTATTGGAAATATTTCTTCATCACACCAGTTTTTAAATTCAATCTTTTTAACACTTTGAATGCTTAGTGTGAATCTAAATCACCAACTGCAAAATTACCTTGATAGCAACTAATAAGGGTTTGGTATTCATAGCCCAGGAATTTCTTTATATTTAACCTGACTTCAATTACCTTTTTAGAGAGAAAGAAATAGTATTAAAATTTAAATATTTTAAACAGTTGAAATTAACAATAGCCCTGAATGAAATTATCCACTGATTTCAGAAGAAACTTTGACTTCACATTTCACATAAAAGTTTTGACATTTACCATAAACATACATGGGATGAGCCATGTGTGATATAAAATCTAGATTATATTAGGACTGAGACTATGCATCTTATCATGAATGAATTTTATGTCTTGCTGCATCGGAGATGTAATCAACCATGACACTGACCAGCAGGCACGCTCAAACTCTGAGCTTGATTTCTATCTATCTTTCATTTCCTCCACTCCATGGGTTTGTCCTGATAAGAGCCATGGCCAGTGATTAAAGTTTATCCATCCATGTTTTAACTACTGATCTCCACTGTGGAGAAGCCAGACTAGTGAGAGCAAATCTTTATGGACTTAATTATCCATGTTCAGGAAATAATCTGTGATATATGAGATTCTTGCATGCATAAAAACAGACATGTTGATGCAGAATGGCGCTTGGTCAGTTGTGGGCAGTGTGTAGAGACTGTAAATGCTTGACCATGACTAAACCACTATAATCACCGATGGTTAACTTTAATACTTCCGTGTTTAAATGTCTTTGCTTGAACCTCAACATGCAATCATCTACTCATAACAAATTTGGTTGCATGTCGCTGTTTTCTGTGTAATCTTGACCGCTATTGTCATTACCTTTGTTTAAAACTTTTATTGCCCAATTTTTCTTTGGCTTATATGTTTGCATCACGAAGTTTAATTAGAACATATTTAATGAGGGATATTTTTTTTCTGATGAAAGTGTTGATAATTGGCTTACATTAAATGTTAAACCCTTAAAAAGGTTTCAAATTTCTTTGTGCTTTTCTAGTGAATGCATATATCAAGTAATGAGATGAGTACATTAATTTAGTTTCCCCAACAGATACTAAACCATCTGAAATATTTTTTAGGAATGGTATAATCATTCCGTTTGAAAAATCCTATGAAAAAGTTTTGATACTAATTTCATACCAACCACCAATCTTGACGCTAAAATGTAAAGTGAACCCTTCAAACTGAAATATGAAATTTTATAGGGTTCAAAGCTAGTGAAATATACATTCCAAGTTAATGAATATGAATATATAAATATCAAAAACAATTCTGAATAATATTTCAAAAGTTACACCAAAAATATTGTCTTAATTATATGGTTAAATAAATGGTCCTAGAAATGACATGACATTTATTCATTGCTTATACTTTTTATAATAAAGATCCTTGGAGTCTGGCTGATTAGCCATTTTCAAAACTTTAACCCTCTATCCCATTAAAATGAACCATTGTTTGTACATTCAAGATTATGACATAACTGTGATACTGTAAACAGTCTCTCTGTGTATGTGGCTGTAACCCAAACAGTAAACATTCCCATGAGAAGATATTCCAAAGCAAGGCCAGTGATTACAGTAAAGTGCTTCGTACCCCCAAGTCAAATAAATAGATGGCAAGCTTAACCCTTAAGTAGCCAGATGAGTGTTTAGTTCATCAGGGAAACAGTGTTGAGAGAGAAGTCTGGGAAACAGATAGGAAACACAGTAAACTCTATGCGTCTGGAGGGGCACCCATATTTCACTGTCAGAATGATTTGGAAATTGTCCATGAAATATTCAAAATTCTGAACTTCAATGTTTTCATTGGATGTTGGACATTTGAAATTGAGCTTGAGACATTTGAAAAGGAAAGGAAAGAAATAGGAAATAGTGAATATAATTTGAGACTCATATTTCGCTGTCTGTCTGTCTTTTTGTCTTCATGCCTCTCTCTGTCTGACTGTCTCTATGTTTGTCTGTCTATCTGTTAGATTTATTCATGAAATTTTACAATTTTCATTATCATGATGGAAACCGAGTATGATTTTATGTATTTGTTACAAATATTTTTATTGGTTTGTTTTGTTTTGTTTCTATTTTGTCTTTGAAAAACATCCAGGTGTATGTATGTATAAAAATATGTATTTTTGGATATTGAAATAAATGGTAAATTTGTATTTTCACATTGAGGTATTACAGTTATATCATAAGGCTTATAAAGAATGTCTTGGATAGCTGCCATAATGAAGTGGTTTGTACCCCCAAGTCAAATAAAGGGCAAGCTTAACCCTTAAGTAGCCAGATGAGTGTTTAGTTCATCAGGGAAACAGTGTTGAGAGAGAAGTCTGGGACAGATAGGAAGGGTGTCGGCCATATTTCTCTCTGTTGAAATTTGTCCGTGGAACATTTCTGACTATTTAAACTTGCAGTCGAGTTTTGATAAACTGTTCCTTTCTTGCAATCATCACATGGATGTGGTTTAAAATATTGCTCCATTACCTACGCTAATTAAATGATGGATTGCAAGATTTATTAAAATAAATTCCTATAATCATCTGTGACTGTTTTGATCTTTCATCTAAGTTTTGATATCCCTCTTAAGACAAAAAGGCCCATTTCATGTTTGTTTTGAAGTAAGAATTAAAATACAGGACCCTTGGGTTTTGTGCAACACAGAAGAATTCCAAAGGTATATATATATATTGTTATGAACTGTTTCACTGAATCTCTTGAACTATACCATCAGTAATTTAAGTAAAATGCTAAGCTGGAACTAAAAATAACCCTGGAGGAATATGGTAAAGAATTTAGGGGTGATTTCCTGCTTATGTAGCTGGTGTTGTCATCAAGAAAATGTCCACTGGCAGTTTGATGGCAGAAGCCTGTTGTGCAGGACAAACCCAGAACCGCTCTGAGAGTGATGATTGACATACGCCCAAAGATAGCTGGTTCCAGACCAAATGTTGTTTCTATCCATGTACACTGGTTTCTAAATCAAAGTATGAGTAGTGACAGGTTGATGGTGAGACCGAGTTTGACATTCTGGTACCACTCGGATGTTAGTGAGCAATAAATTACCAAAATTCCAAGAATTATTCCAACAAAGTATTGTTTCTTCAGATGATTTTAGAGCTTAGAGCGACGAGCAGCCACCAGCTAACAATTCAACATAGTTTGTAGCAGTCCGATGTCTGTAAAACAGTAGTAGATACAAAGGGTTTTAAGGGTGGATATTTCTGCACGCTGGAAGCCTCTTTTTAATAGATTTTTGTAAGGTTGCATTGAAGATAAAGGGGCAGTCCTATCTTGTTTTTTTTTTGTGGATACGAAAATCAGGGGGACATTTCCATTTATAAAAGTATGTTGTAAGTACATGATTATAAAATAACTCGGTTGAAACATGTTACATGAGGGTGGCATTTTGGTTGATTTAGATTTTACAACTAGATAAATTAGAGTGCACTTTCTGTAAAAGAAAACAAGAAAGAGAAGTGAAGCCATTCATTGGCGCTACGGATGTGAAAAGCCTTGTTGCTGTATGACAAGGCATTGTTAGTTGGTCTTATCATAAATCAAATGTAAATGTTTGGATATTCTTTCCAGACAAATATTATTAAATGATAATTTTCAACATGGCCATTAGGCC
Source organism: Phorcus lineatus (assembly GCA_921293015.1). Taxonomy (NCBI): domain Eukaryota; kingdom Metazoa; phylum Mollusca; class Gastropoda; order Trochida; family Trochidae; genus Phorcus; species Phorcus lineatus. Next base: position 22,591,685 of record OV121088.1, on the reverse strand, counting down.
AGCCACTTTAAGTATAGCCCTTCAATAGATACCCCTGACTTTGCTACTGTGAAATGTGTTACTCTGTTGGTTCAGACTTTGCTGAATGACAACCTAGACATAAGTATGACTCAGTTGTTGATGTTACTCAGATCTCATATTGTTATGATATGTCTTCATCCTCGTGATTACCATGAGGAGTATTTGATATATTTGGCATTAAATTGGTAAAAACACATTTTGTTGAAGACTTTGCCATTTTCCTCTACCTAAACTCTTGCTTGCAGTTTCTGAGAGCCATTATTACTCTGAGATGTGACGGCTGGGTATAACATCTAGAATGATTATACAGGGATAGTGGACTGGAGAGACAAATGATGAGAAAGTGATCTCCTCTGGTGCCACAGACCAGTCCAGTCATGTGGACAATGGTCACTCTGTAAATACAACTGGACATCAGTGTTCACACCGCCCGGCAAACAGGATATGAAGTAACCCAAGTAGAAGTGCAGACATACTTAGGATAAAGCCAAAGTCTCTCCCTTAAATCCTGTCTCGGGTAAACAAACTGTCCTATTGTTACTCCAGTTTGATCGTGTGAAAATTTGAGGTATTTATTGCCTGTTTTAACGACAATGAAATTAGGAAACAGCATCAGTGTTGTAAAATATTGGCTCAGATCTTACTGAATCCTCAGAGAGTGTGAAAGAATTCAATATAAAAATTTCTCAGAATCGATCCATTGATGCTGATTCTTAGAGGTGGGTGGTCAGAATTTTACCCACATTCCTGTTCCAGATTAAATGTTTGGTTGGTTAGATCGTGGGTTTGGGCTGATAAAAGATTTGTAATATGGTGTCATGAGTTGGTTGTCAAAGTTAACCTTTTCCTCTTGGTCATACACTACTCAAGAACAGCCTCCTTGTAGCCATGCCGAATCGGTAAGGTTCCTTGTGTTGACAGGACCAGGTGGGGTTCCTGTAAGTTGACAACTCAGAATGGTTAATCAGTTAAGGTGTTACGGTCAATCAGTGTTTCTATTTGCCAATGTTTGGAAAGTGCTGACTTTCAATTCCTACCATTATTTTTTTTTACTGTAATTCCTTCTCTCATTTCTTGATGAAATGTTTTGGAAATGTGATACTTGTGTCAAGATTTGACGGAGGGATTTGTTTTTAGTTTTTAGTTTACAGTTGATAACGATGGTGATGATGATGAAGAGGGTGATAATAATAAATCCTCTTTTTTGTCCAACTTACAAAGTAATGTTAATATTTTGTGTGCTCTCTTTACTGGGCAGCCATAGTGTAGGGCCAGTCCAAGTGATGTTCTATCCTTATATTGCAAGAAAGCAACATCTACCATCTTTTAACATCTTTTTATTATGGTAGGTTGGGAATCAAACCTTGACTTTAAGGTGAGGGCTGCTGCTCTACCAACTGCGTAACGTCTCTTTTGTTTCAGAAAAACATCTTTTTCTTAATAAGTCAATACCATTCTTCTGCCGTTACATACATCACATGTGTATTTTGGAAGTTGATCCAAGATTTACTTTACAACATCAGAAAAAAACCCATAAGGAAAATAAATGTAGATCTAAAATTGTGTGTGGTGGTTTGGAGGGTGATATGAACTGATACTCATTTCCTCAATAAATTCATGTCATGCATCTTGATCCAATGTATGGTGAGGAGTCACTTCAACTGATATCTGGGTGGTGTCAGACAAAACAAGGTTGGAGGTTTGATCATGAGGCTGTATATAAATTGTGGATGTGTATTTGATTAAACAGTGCGTTTCATTGTGTTGTAGTTGCCATGATGATGATGCAGATGATGCAACAGCAATGATGATGCCAAAGTGGTCATGAGAATTTGATACTATAACTTGCACTGGAAATGAAATATGAAACATGTAAAAACTCAAGTAGCTCTATAACACTTTACAAAAAAGTTGTTATGAACCTTTAATTGGCAACTTGTTGTCACTATTTGAATAAACTGAGTACAAGATGCAGCAAGACAGATATGCAAATTGCGTCTAAGTTTGTCTGTGTGAAATCAAGGCTGACATGAACAATAAACATTCCAGTTCATGACTACAAGGTGTAAAGATTATGAAATGAGTTGGCCATCTTGTGTAACTCTTCAGCCACTGAGTCTGTTTTATGTTACAGGATTTATTCAAATTTCCTGGACACTCTGCAGATCTGACATTTTAGTGAGTTTTAGCTCATCCCAACTGTGAATTACAAACTAGACACACATAAAGATGTGTTAGAATCTTACGCATGACTCTCGTAAACCAATAAACCTCCTGTGTGATTGTGTAACATCCTAACCAGCATGGCTAAGTCCATGCATAAATGTTTATGATGGGGCCTAGTTTTTGTCCACTGACCATAGACAATAATACCCTTTTGACCACAAGCTATGTCCAAAACTAGAAGCGTGTACTGACCGTTACATCATGTGATCAAAGAGCTTTGCTGAATGAGATTTGGTTTCTCACTTGACCGGAGCTGTAAAAAGCTTCCCATTGGGTCATCAAAGCCATTGATGTCTCCTAATGAAGCTACATTTACTGGTCAATTTTGTGCTTTTGCTCTCATGGAGTTAAATACTTTAATCCGGGCCTGTGATGTTCATCACAGAGCAAAGCAAATGTTTGAGATCAGAGAGAGGATAATTTCTAAAGTGATTCAAACCTTTTGTGGAGATTTTATGGAGAATGATGAGGTTTTGGTCCTTGATTGCAAGGCTTGTTACAGTTTCAATATTATCTACACACCATCTTGAAAGAGCTTGAAACTGTCTTTGAGCTCTTAATAGCTCTATTTATGACTCTTTAATGACTTTAAATGACTTTGTTTAAAAATTATTTTCTTTTGTGATTTGTTTGAACTAAGGGTTGTCATGTTTTCTTTGGGTATTTTCTTTGATAACTGTTATTATTTTGTTGTCAAAATAAGCTTTGGATAAATATATGTTTTGGATGAGGTCACTTAATTATTTCAATCGAAAGTTTTATAATTATGTTTAACAATGTCTGTAAATAAGTCTGTGTCGTACGTGATGAAATAAAAATATTTATAAAGAAAAAAACTATATAAGATGACATTTTACCAACTTGGAATCAAAATGAATTTTAGTCTTTGAAGACACTTTATATTGGTTTAAGTTTGACTTCTTAAAGTCATAGTCTCATTTATGCAAGGCAAATTGTAATAAATGCCGGACAAATAGTTCACCACTCACAGAAATCTTTCCCCTGACGTTTGCAACAATTTTCAGAACTCTGCAGGCATTCTAGCCCTCAATAATGAAGTTCAAACTACCCTACCCTACCCGAATATTATGTTTTTTTGCGAGCGTTAGTCCTTATCACGTCATTTCGCAAAGGCCGTGACGAAGAACACATAAAATTTCCCAGCTAAATATCCAATGAAAATAGCTAATAGCTTACGCTTTTTCAAATATAGAAATAACAAAAAAGTGGTAAACTTAGTGAAGAATGCGTCTGTCGGCGCTGCGATGACTAGATTTCCGGTGTTTCGTACTCGCGATGGGATTGCACTTGATTCTGTACCTCATCGGTCTGAAACGGCATACGCCAAAAAGCTGCTTCATCCAAAACTATAAAACGGGCATAAAAGTTAAAATCTTTGCAAACGCGACAGGAAATAATTGTGTTAGCGATCAGATTTTGTTCATGAAGTATAATTAGTTCAGTTTAGTTGCCATACAAAAATGAGACTATGACTTTAACATATTTGGAACATCAAGTGTTTTATCAAATGTCAAATTATAACAAAAACACATCTGCTGTAAAACATCAAAAACGATTAAGACAGTATGTGAACCTTGTGACCCCTGACCTTCAAGAAACTGACCACATGGTTTTGATCAACTTTCCAAATGCTTTGAACACATGTCGTTAGAAGTCCAGTGACGTGTGACTACTTTCTTCATTTGTTACAATTAGAGGTGAATATTGATAAATGTATCCTGTCGGTCCAATGCATTAATTTATCAGTTAATGGCCATTAAGGATTCAAAGACAGGGAACACCTGAAATGTGGAATTGTGTCGGAATGCAATATTGGTGCATAGCTGAATGGCCACAGCCATTTTGTTGATATGCTAATGTGAATTAGATTAAATGGAAGATTGAGACTTTTAAATGGTTGTCATTGTTGTCTGGGGAGAGACACAGGATTCTGTGAATTATGGTGGAAGGATTGATAGTACTTACGGAAGATTGTATTAATCAAATGGAAAAATACAATCTATATGATATGACATGAGTAGGATATAGGATTCAAGTTGCATAGAGAATGTTGTTATTATGGTAAATAGTATTCCTTTGGCAGGGGGGCGAATTATGTTAGTTATGTTGAAGGGTGAAAGCAGTATTTGTAATTAAATGAAAAATGTTGCTGTTGAAAGTGTATCAATTATTGACTATGTTGATAAAGTACATGGCAATAATGTATTTCACAAAAGCAAGTGGAATATTGAAATCATAATCAATTCATGTGCATATAGGTAATTAGATTTGGTCAATTTCAGGTGTCAAGTGTAAAAATTAAAGGGGCACAGTATGTTGCTGAAGTCAAATATGTCAAACTTGACCCATAGTGGTTGTTTCAGAAAATCCTAATACTTATCAGTTCAGTATAGTGACAATAAACAAGTTGTGATTTGTGATCGAAAACCGGACAGTTGCGCATGCCAATGACTCAAAAAGAAATTTTGAAAACTTATTTTCAGCAAACAAACAGACAAACATAGATTAATAGTGTTAGGAAGGTCATTTTTCTAATGTACACATTTTTTGGACTCAGAATGAGAATTTTTAACATTTATAGGGCTGTTTTCCGTTTATTGGAAACTAGAAAATATCATACTTTTGTCTTTATAGAGATAAATATGTGAGTTTAGGAAGGCAATTTTAACTTAAATTAGGACATAAAGTTTTTTGGTTTATCTAAAGCCACATTAAAAAACTTGACACATACTCTGTGTCACTTTGATGAATAAAATCCATTGTCTCCTGTGATGCGTGACGTCCAATATTGACAGGACATTCATTTCATTAAAGAATTATTCATACTATGTGAAAAGCCGTTTATTGTTATTCGGTCAGTTCCAATTGATTGTATTTAAATATTATATTGTTGTAAATCAATCGAATAGTTTGAAAAGCAGAAGTAATAAGTCGTTACATAGGATTTTGGTCATGTCACCATTAGATCCCAATATTTTCCTTGATCTACCTGTCTTTGTGAGAAATCACCCCATTGAAAACACGATATCCAAATGCTACTAGTTGTATGTGCGATTTGTTTACTGCTCAATTGTCTTTTGTGATATTTTTAGAAAATATGCCCGTTTTATTGTTGCTGTAAAGAATGGGAAACGGGAAGATGGAACCCTCAGTCTCAGGGCTGCTCTGGTTTTGTGGTGTCCCACATACGCTCATCTAGTTGTTAGTTGTTTCCACAAATCTTTACATTAAGTGCCTGATTAGTTTCATCATCAAAATGAAATTTTAAAAACATCAATCCATCTTTCTATGACAAACGCCAGTTGGGGGAATAACAGGTTTGACTTAGTTGTCTGGGTTCATTTAATGGCAAAAACTCTTTGACAGATGGTAAACTTGATTTATCCAACTATAGAGGCAATGCTTCCATTTTTACCTGATATTGATGATAACCTAGATTGTTCATTTTGTTTGAATTTATGTAGATATGATTTATCATTAAGTTTCAGATAAGAAGGTGTGACGATGACAGAGGAAGCGTTCAGACAGGTAGATGAGAAACATGTCTCTAACGAGATCTGTCACATGGTCTGGTCTCCCCGCATAGATCTTGTGGCCCTCGCTAACATACAGGGGGAGGTGAGAATCATCATTTCGCTTCTTTTTGAAATAAGAAAATATACAAATGTCATCGTTATATATATATCTCTTTTCCAAAGTATTTTTACATCGGGTGATTGAAATTCAATACATTAACACTTATAGTAAGTGTTCCACACCTATATGATAGTTTTTGCAGGGGAAAATCTTGCAACTATGTTGTAGCTCCTTATTATGGTGGAACCTACAAGCAACTATACTACTGTACACAAACATAACTGCATATTAAAAGTTATCCATACTAAAGAAACAGCTTCTGGCAGGACTTTTTACATGAACCTCTTTTCCCAAAAAGTTGAGTGATCAACTATTACATCATTTTGCCCCAATGTTGGAGATAGAATGCAGTTTTTGACTTTATCTCAGGTAAGGTCAAGTTCTGTTGTGAGTAAATATTGAATAAATATTGAATAGGCATTGTGATTCTTTCTTTCTCAATGTCTGTAAAGTGAACCAAGATAAATAAGTGTTATTTTGTACCCACAGGTTATCCTACACCGCTTGTCATGGCAAAAGGTGTGGACACTGGCGCCACCTGGTGAGGGCGAAACTGTAGGTGGGCTTGCTTGGAGACCTGATGGAAAAGGTTAGTGTATCTTTTTGTTATTTATGTACACAGTGGATATCAATATCATTTCTCAGTGTTGTCTTTTAGACTTTAATTCATCATAAGACCTTAATGATATGAGTTAGGTAGAGGATATCAATAGTAGCATAAATCTCCTCAAACTTGTACAAAATTGAAGTTTGTTAAAATTGGCTAGGAGAGATTTGCTGAGTATTGAATTATTCTGTGAGAATCTGTCTTCAATATTGACAAGATATTCTCCAACCCCAGTGTTAGCAGTGGGTTACAAGTCGGGCCAGCTGAAGCTCTGTGATGTTGAGAACGCGGAGGTGCTGCACACGATGTCGGTGGAAGGGGAGGTAACTAGCATGACCTGGATCTCACAGGTGTTCACTGACGGGGAGGTATGGTCGTCCAAACCCTATCCTGATGACAGTTCCGCAGAATACCTGCCCAAACTACAGCCCCTCAATAAAAGGTGACACGATTTCAATTGTCAAATCCAAATTTATTTTTCAATTTTTTCTCTAGAGATATCTTCCACAGAATAAAAAAGTTGCTTATCTGTAAAAATGTTCCTTATCCTTCATATCATCAACTTTTAGAATGCCTATCAAAGAGGAGATATCTTTTAGACAAAGGAGTTATTATACATCATTGTCTTACCCTTTTAGAACAACTTTCATGACTTAATATGTGGGCAAACGGACTCGTTCATTCTATCCACTCTTTATGTATGCCTGAATATTTTATGTTAAAGCTAACATACATTTTGGGAATTTTGGTTGTAAAATAAGGTTTTGTGTATGGCATTGTGATCTCTTTGTTTCTCCAATTTTATGATAATTCACACTTCTCTCTATTTCAGTTATGGGACCTTGTCAAAGGGACAGCAGTAAGTCTATAAGAGTTTTTAATGAATTTCACAATTGATAAATTTCATGTTGATTCTATATGTTGTTTTTTCATACAGTTGATTAAGAAAATTGTTATATTTGATTCTCTCTTGCTTTTTTAGGGAGGAAAATGTTGAGGACAGCAAGCGCCTGAAAGATCAAAAAGAGTTAGTATTATCTGTTCAGTGAATAAACATTCCTTAATAATTGAAATGATTGATATCCTATTAAGTTATTCAACAAATTGAGGATTATGCAGCCAAAGTAGGACCATTAGAATCTCAGTGCTTGACATCTATTTATCTACACTTGGGTTATTTCTCTGGAAGTAAAATTTATTTTCTAGAAATAAAGTTTTCGCATTTTAAAAAGAAAAATTGATTATGTTTATCTTGGTACGTCAGTGTATTTGTATACACAGAGCTCCCTGTATAACCTGATATCTGCCAGGGCAAGTGTTTATTCATGGCTTTCATTGGCAATGAAACTTTTGTAAGGAGTTTGGAGTAAATATCTCTAGATACAAATAATTATATTTTGAGGTTTTAGGAAAAGGGATGCATATCAAGGTATGAAAGCAACTTTGTTCATAAAAATAAACTGATATAGCAGGATTATTAATTCTTTCTTTGAATTTTAGTAAGAAAAGCTTACTATTTCCATGTTTGTAAAAGTCAATCGAACCAGTGTTTATCATGTCTGTCTTATTCATATGTTCACTATTTTCCCATGTTTTTCTCTATGTAAATATATCATTATTTTCATGTACATATTGTAAGTCAAACCGATTTGATGTATTATAAAAATACAAATAAATACAGAAATTTAAATATTATATTAAAGATAATTTTTTCTTTAAAGTAATTCTTATATATGTCTCTATCCCTGACTTCCTCTCCAGACTGAATCTGCTGCTGGTAGGCACCGACCGAGACGAGATGCAGATGTTCGTGTATGGAATATTCAACGCTGCTGTCGTCTCCATCAGTCTGCAGGACGGGTCTCAGGTCTGTGAAACTAAGAAATAACTTTTAGCTCATCAGGTCTATAGGTAATGGTTGTCAGGCTCTAGGTCTTCTTCAGTGAACTTTTCATACTTTTGACTTCTCCACAAGAACTGCTGAACCACAACTGACAATTTTTTAAGAGGAAATTATCGTAGTTTGAACATTTAGCCCTGTATTCACATTTGAAAAGTGCAATGAAGGCATTATCCCTATCACTTTTCAGGAATGTTCCGTTTCACTATGCATTTCATTAAGAAGAATTTCGGGAGTGGATCAAATCGACATTTTCTTGTTATTGATTATTATGTTCTGGACAGACACTTTACATATTCAAAGCAATTTCTCAGTAACCGGCGATTTTTCTATTTATCAGGTATATCTTTTGAAAATGATCAGTCATAGTAAAGAAAGCCTTTTTCTTTATAAGATGCATGCAGGTAACGTCATTCTCTCCTACTTTCACGATAACGACAGCACAACTCATATGTTAATGAGGACAAAAACAAAACTCTAGGCAATATATCCAAATGGTATCACCTAAAATGTAGCAATTGGAATGAACTCTTGAATATCCTCTCAAAGTATTTGTGAAGTCATATTATATCTCATCAATAGTTTCATTCTAGAAGATTGTTATGTAACTAAGTAATTAACATGACAGGTATGAAATTAACATGGAAAACAGGCTTCATTTTCTTTAATGATATGTGTATCATGGATTGATTGATAGTGACTTGTTTGATTCAAGACAAACAAATCCTGTATCTCATTGCCTGTCATCAAACCTGAAATATTGTTGAAAGCTTGTTACCATACCATACAATAGGATGCATATAGTTGTGATAACTCATGCTGTCACATAACTGACAAATTTGTTTGATACATTTTGTTTTCATAAGTTGTAATATTTGAAATAATGATGTTGAATGAAGACATTAAAAGATCGTAAGGATAATCTTGTGATCCATCAACTGGTTGTGATGATGTGATGCATGTTATGATCTTGTCATCCATCACTGGGTGGGACATTCATCATTGGATATTGAAAGCAAATGTTTATGACATTTTGACATTTTTGATCGTTAGACATCCATGGTATTCAAAATTCTATATGGAATCTTGTTAAGATTTGATTGATGAGATCATATTTATTTTGATTCGAAATTGATAGTTTCAATAGATATGTAATAGTTTTTAACTATATTAAATTCATAAATTGAAAAAAGGCCAAAAATTCAAATTCTGAAATTTTGAAAAAAAGGAATTTTATATCATTTTGTAGTTAAAATTTTGAAAAAAAACTTGAAAAGGAGAATTAAAAAAAGGGGAATTTTTTATTACAGAAGCGGAGAGTGCACTCAGCCATGCTATCCCAGGATCTTCACTGTCTATCAGTGGTTGTAGAGACCACTCTCTCTGAGATGTCCGACGATATCGATTACTATCTTCTCACTGTGAGTTCTTTACAAGCAAAAAATATAGATAAGTGAAATTATAATATATAAAAGAAATAGCATTAAATCTAAGGTTTTTAACAACAAATGTCAAAATCTATTGCAATTATCATTGTTGTTGGGAATATGTGTTACAATTTTCACATAACATATTTACAATAGACTGAATAAAATTAAATTTTTGAATCTAATGATGAAGAATTCACTTAAAAGATAAAGCAAATTGTATTATGATATTATGAAATAAACCAAAGGTATTTTAAAAACCTTTCTCAAATTTTATCGAATTTTTCATAGTTTTTATGTTTTCTAACACCTTTACAGATTTCAAATATTTAAAGGTTATTTTAACTTTTGATGAATAATTCCATTCCAAACCAATGAAAATGTGTTTCTGGTTTTAGTATGATACAACTCTCTTTGCATCAAGACACAAAGAACTACGGTTGTTGGCACTGAAATATGGACAGATTGCCACGCTTGTCGGTGTAAGTACACCTCAATAATGTTTTCATGGATACTTTCAATTTCTGTCTCAAACTGTATCTAGGGTAGATACATGATAATATTCATTCTAGAATAAATTATGTTGTTGCATCTGCACATAACAAGAAATCAAACCATTCAGAGTGCCCAGTTTTCAAGAATGACAACTCTTGGACAATTTGATCCATGATTGGCCAGTAATGATAGACTGTTCTGGTATATTCTTGGAATGCAGATGATGGATCAATATCCATGATATCAAAAACATTTCTTTATTCATGATTCTTCTTTCACTCACAGTATCTTCAAACCACCATCCAACAAATGTCGGAGGCCTGGGAAGATATTCTCATGGCTATGGACTCAAAACTCCTCAAGTTTGCTGAAGACAAGGAGGTTAGTGATGCAATTCATTTACATAGGGAAAAAACATAACCCATTACATATAAGTTGTGTGTGCACTAATGCATTTTCATCCTTATTGTGTGTTGTCATTTGTTATAATTGAAAGATATAATCCAATGCTCTGTACATAATAAGTTGACATCTGCAAATATATCTACCAATAACAGGAATATTGGTATATTATCCTGTCTGTTGTAAAACCTCTGAGCCATTTATACAATACTTTCTTGCTGCACACATTTGTTAATCATCTTTGATACCTCTTTGATATTTTGCTGACATGAAAATCATGCTGTCCTCACTTAAGCTTTTGTCTTGTTTTATAAAGCAAACTTGGTACTTATATAGGCAGTTTACTTGACTTTGTAACAAGTATTGTAGTGTATGCCACAGATCTACCATGCATTTAAAACATCTGTGGCTTGTTTTGAGAGGAAGGCAAAATATACTGAACAAAATATGTAAGGGAAATTTGAGGTTTTTGTCTATTTCACAATAAATCATTATTCATAAGTTCAAATAACGCTAACCATTTTTTTCACAGTGTATCTGAAGTTCTTACATTAGAATTTAAAAGTGTAATTCTCAATTAAGAGTGAAGTTCGTGGTCACCATGGTAATCTTACAACTGTCACCTGATGATGAAGCAGATAGGAAGGTTCCCACGTACCTGTTAGAAGTTCAGCTCTCTTATATTGCACAGCCTTTGACAGGAAATGACTTCAATGTCAATATGCTCACTTGTAACTTGTGTACAAAGTCGTAAACTACTCCATTACTCTATTGTCATATATGACTTAGATCTACAAGGATTACATCCAGGTAAACAAGTTACCTGATAGCTTGTGGTCAGTGCTATAAATCTACCTGTATTATTCAGTTGAAGGTGTGAAGACCTCTTGTTGAAGGTAGTTTGATGTGAACTTGGCCACTTGAAATTTAAAGAGTGAAAATAGCTGTAAACTATCTTGAACTGTTAACTTCATAGGGTATTCTTGTGGCTGTGTGAAACCTTTCTTGTCCAATGAATTTTCTGATATTTAGAGGTTATGCTTAATGTTCTGGAATGGTATATCTCCTGCATTAATAATAAATATTGTATTTTGCAATAATAATAATAATAATAATAATAATAATAATAATAATAATAATAATAATAATAATAATAATAATAATAATAATAATAATAATAATAATAATAAATTTAAAAAGCGCTTTTCCACGTCACTTGGATATGCTCAAAGCGCTTCCAGAGCTCAATTTAAAACTATAAACAGATGGCAGGCAGTCTTTATTTTGCGAGCCTTGGCAATTTTGATGAAGCAACCAATTACTAAAGGCATTCAAAATGTTAACATGCGTAATCTCATCAGAATTTTCAAAAGAAGTTCCAACATTGACCTTTTTGATTTGCATTTTTATCCACATATTATACCAAAAATATCCGGTGACTTTATCCTGCCGAGAACACTTTCCATTGTATAATAAAAATATTCTATGGGAAGGTTTTACCTTTTTTAGATTTTGTTTTAAGATCACACCTTTGCAATAAAATGATTCTTAAATCATGACTTTACATAGATTCTTATGTATATCGAAATCTGTTAGTTACACATTTCTGCCAAATTATCACTGCATTTTACATACTGTATAAGTATTGATTGGAAACATTGTAAGATATTGAAAACAATTCATTTCTGATGTCACACTATCAACCCTTCTAATTTGATTATTTTCTCCTAATCAGTTTATCTAAAGTTGTTAGCCGTTGTGTGTCACATGTGTGTTTGGTCTAACCATGATAGATAATGGTAGACTATTGCATCACCTTATCTACCTGTCACCCACAGGAGAACAATACAGGTATACATACAGGTAAAACTCGTTAATCCCAGATGTCGCTTCCCTGAGCTCAGCACATCACTTTATCATGTGACAGCATAAGTCTGTTGCACTGCCAAGAGTTGTTAGCAAGAAATTCTACACGTACTCAAGATTACAGATTATTATACCACTAACCATTTTTTATTATTCATTTACATTTTCCTTGTTTAATAATGTTAATGTTGAAGATATTTTCCCTGTATATTTGCTACTAACAATGCTTCCTGGCTTATTCATCTTTATCTTGCTTAAGGAGAGTTCTATAAGTATTGAAAAAAAAATGTCAGAATTTTTAAGAAACAATTTTTTAAAAGTATTTTCATAATGGTACTCGATAAGGAAATGTCATAAATTATAATAAGGACAGGATCATGATATGAATGAATGTTTTAAAGCATTGAACCCTGAGATTTATTTGACAGTCACTGCCACAATGGTGGACGAGTGTACGAATTGCTGATCAGTATTACAGCATGTCATTCAGATGTCAGTCTGTTTATTGAAGTTTGAGATACCAAGATTAAGGAATCAACATAGTCAGAATCCAGCATTACCTGTTGAAGGATTACCTGGTCATCATCTCAGTAAACTCCTCAACTTGAATCTTACATCAGCTTGTTTTCAGCTGTATGACAAGTTAAGTCAAGATGCTGTTTGGTTACCATGGGGAACTTACAATCAGTGATCATCTGATCAAAGAATTAAGGGAATTGAAGTAATGTCTGACCATTTTTATGGAATCTGAATACACATGAGTCTCAGGTCAGATGCTTATTTAAAAGTTAAGCAATTTCTGCCAAATTGCGTCTGCTCCCAGTCTAAAAACCCATGTCTGCTGAAAAGCTGTAGTTGACATTTGAACCCTGTTTTCTAGTCTGAAGAAATAACACAAGAAAAGATTCCCAAATCTTATTCAGAGATCAGATCTAAGATGGCATCCGACACTGCAGACAGACGTCTGCTTTCAAGGTCGGATGAGGTTGTGTCACACTGCATCATGGGATTATCTCCAGGCCAGACATGTGGTCTGAGAAAGATGCATTTAGCTTAAACTTATTAACATTCAAGAGATTAATTCAATAAATGAGTTAATTGTTGTAGTTGACATTGTTATCCTCTAAACTAATTGGCAGCAGCTCTCTGATTAAAGTGATGGGTGAAATGATGTGAAGTTACTCAACAGTGACAGTTGTCTATTTGACTTGATTACACACAATTAGGATATATTTGGTTTCCGTCTTAAACCATGGTTGATCTTCTGATTGTGGTGATTTTCCAATGGGAAGAGCTTTTTTCTGAAAAAGTGACATGTTTAGTGACATCTTAGATTAAAATATTGCAGTCTCTGGATGCTGAAAAGAAATTGTTGAAAGTCAGCAATAGGAAATCCAAGAAATAAAAGAACGGATGAATGTTATTATTAAACTTACAATAACTTCTCAATATTTTGTTGCTGTATTTATCAGACATGGTTTTAAAATATTTGAAGTACATTAGATAGTTTAAGTTCAATACAAATACACCTATACAACTTTATCAATAAAATGTTTAAGTCAAACATCTGGAGGTAAAAAATGTGCCTTTTGAGAAAATATAAATATCACTATTCCATCCAAATCCTCCCTGGTTGCCCCAATCCCTCCTGATACAGGACCCCTGTGGCTAGCATGTGTGATGGCACACCTCCGCCAGATTGCCCTAATCCTCTACTGCAGGATTAACTGCTTCTGTCAGTGGGTGTGTCGAGGATTATCCACCTTGCTAATTAACTCTTCAATAATGAGATGACCTCATTAACTCCTCAACGCCTGTTACAAGATATTCTTTGCATCGCAAGAGTAATGTCTCCTAGGACAGAGAGTTATTTTTTTCATGTAAAGTTTTTGTTTTCTAACAGTGATCAAACACATAAGCATCAATGACCGTAGTTTCTATTTTATTTAATGGAAGACTTAGTTGCGTTCTGATTTATGTAGAATTTAGATTTTGAGAGTGATTTTGGTTACAGTTATCAATTGTCTCTCCAAATAGTTGCTCAAAATCCTCTCACAAGAACAATCCTTTAAAGTTGTGGTACACACACTGCTTATCATTAAATATTTCATTAAATTACTTAAGTATTTCAATTACTGGTCATGATGTGTTAAAAACTGCAAGCTCAACATCTGGTGTTTTCTGCAGGTGTTGACATTTGACCCGGAAGTTGTTGTTTGACCTTGACCTGTTTTATGTTTTGTTCCACCATGTGTCAAGGTGTTGAAGTAATTCAACATTCTCCTCGCTAATGAATTGTTCATCCAAACACTCTTTGTTAATGCAATTTTAATTTTGAGAACCTATTCAATATGAATGAATGATTATCACACTTTATTGATAATGCCATGTGCTCTGTTTTGAAATGTTAATTTAGATTTATCACATGAATAACAAATCCAATAAAGTTTAATTAGGACATATGCTTTGGTGTTGAATTAACTAGGTAATTCTTAAGAAGTGAAATTTAATTTTAGGAGGTGGGTTGGGGTGAGAGGGATTAGATTAAAGAAATACAGTTTCTCACCTTTATAGATATCTGTGTTAGTAAAATTAAGCTTGTTGACATTGATTGTACATAACAATAATGAGTAGAAACACCATATGTTGTGATTTATGATGTTTTTTTCCAAAGAAGATCTACTTAAAAGGCGTCATATTTTGAATCACATTTTTCGGTATATTGTTGCTTCAGTTGAACTATGAAGGGGGCAGTAGCACATTTTTTAAACTTTCCCCAATAAATATGTATTTATGCCAAATGCATTATACTGAGGCTCAATACTGATTATCTTGAGTCGTTGACGAACATATCAAGTAGCAAGGTAAAACTGTTGGCGGCCATTTTAGTGTGAACACTTTTTGATCATTTAACGTTTGAAAATTGATTTACGTAACTCTAGCGAACATGTAACGCTTGTTTTAGAACTGCTTCTTATGATTATATCGCCTTGTAAATTGCTATGATTTGTTTACCTAAAACAAGGCTACTGGTGCTTTAAGATCTTTAGAGCA
This sequence comes from Phorcus lineatus, assembly GCA_921293015.1. Taxonomy (NCBI): domain Eukaryota; kingdom Metazoa; phylum Mollusca; class Gastropoda; order Trochida; family Trochidae; genus Phorcus; species Phorcus lineatus. The sequence goes on along the minus strand of OV121088.1, from coordinate 22,576,030 downwards.
TTTCTTTTAGTAAAATCATCCTTGACACTCAATTAGATTGAAGTGATATTGTGTACAATGTTGTGTAGAGTTAATGGTCATCTTGGCTGGTGTTCATAGTATTCTCTGTGATGTTTACCTATGGTGAATTTTACATCCATGTCCCAGAACTGACTAAAAAATACTATAATACTCAGACAGTGTACATTTTGAAGATTTAAGACTACCATTTATTTATTTCAACATAAAAATCTGTCATAACTTCACCTATAAAGACGCCGCTAATGGCTGAAATATTGCCCAAGCGGCGTTAAACAATAACTCACTCACTCACTCACCTATAAAGAATAAGGGATTTATGCCCATAGAATAGATAAAAAGTATTAATTTTGATATCCATCTTTCTAACTAAAAACCATATCCGCCCAATCCACTGCCTTCATTCAGAATATGACCTCTAGCCTAAAGGCCATCTTTACAGGGTTCAAGGTTTGAAAAATGAAGGAGCCTAACGCTATTTGTATAAAAAAAATACATCTTTAGATTGAATTTAAAAATATATAAATATCTTCCTATCACTTCTTGTCATGTAAAACAAATTGATGTATAGGAAAAAACGTAATATTATAATCATCAAAATCAGACTGAGATTCAAGTGTACATTATGACACAGAGTGAAACTGGTGAAGGAAGTTGAAGCAAGTCAAGCATCATATTTCTTCTTCATATTGTCCACTCAGTTTTTGCTGGTAGCTGTCACAAGGGGTCAAAAGCCCTGGAGGGGGATTCTGGGTAACAGTTGTAAATCTTGATAAATAAAACAATGGCAACAATAAACCTATCTCTGGTGACATGCCTGTGGGATAGAGGATGAACTGAACTTTATGATCCAAAGTTTCAAATTACCCTCTTCCTGTTATCCAGATATTTAGATTTGATTTGAAGTTTTAATGATTGTTTATGTGTGCACTGAAATGTCAAAAATTTTGAGAAAGTTTAAATGGTTGTAAAAGCTTTATGTATATAAGAAATTTGAAATTTCTTTCTCAAAATAGGGGGCGCTGACCATAGTGGTGCAGAGGAATAATTTTTTTATGTAATGTATTGAATTTTCTCTGTTTTTAAGAATTTAATTTTCAATTGAAAACTTTTGACATTTGGAACTTTAGTAATTCTTTGTAATAAGTACCATGTATGATATGTGAAAAATAGGTAATTTAACTAGATATTGGAAGTTACAGCTACTCACATGCTTATCTTTATTTGCACATTTCTAGTCACCGTTTAATTCTTCATTTAGAGTAAAAGGCATATATCTGCCAAGGAAATCAATTGTCATTTAGACAAAAGCAAAGAAAAGAAAAAACATAGAAACAAGGGGACCACAATTAAGTGCTGACATGGCTCTGAGAGTAAGGGATGAGATGAACTTTATGGTCAAAAGTCTTAAATTGCTCCCTTCCTGTTCCAGGATATTCAGATTTAATTTGCTGTTTGATGGTTGTTTATGAGTGAACTGAGACCATTAAAACATGATAAATCTCTGATTTAAAGAGACTTTATTGACTAACATTAAGTACAATACAAATTTTTAAAGCGTTCAGAGGTTTGAATGTCTAGAGACTTTTAGATAATATTAGATTTTCTGTAAAATGAAAAGTTTTGAATAAAGAGTTGTCAAAATTTGCTGCTGCTACTGATGCAAAAAATTAGATCTATTGGATATTGACTATTGTAACATGACTTCGTTGTATCCTCGATTCTGATTGGTCGGTTCGAAAAAATTACCCTATGTTGAATGACAATGAATACCCGCAAATTAGCAAAGGCAAATCACCGCAAATTTATACAACATGTTCACTAGTGCCGACCCGACTCAAGTTTTAATTTTCCACTTTCTTAGAAAATTCGTGCCGTACTCCGATTTGACAGTTGTATTTGTCCTTTTTTATATTGTGTCTACCGGTAGATATCACAAATACACTTTCATTTGATTTATTTTTGAAGAACGAAAATATTTTCAACTGGCTTACCTAGTCCAAGTTTGCCGCAAAGTTTCATGCGGCCGCCTTCTTTCGAATGCCGTTCCCATGGTATGACGTCACAAAGGCAAACCGTTTTGACGTCACAATGTTTGCGTCGCTGTCACAATGGTATTGGGCTAGTTCAAGACTTTTGTACTCAGGGTATTACGATATCTTTCTACGAGCTTTATAATTGTTGATTTCGGTCTCGAATTAAACAAGTATGTTGTAAGGTCTCGGTGTTACGAATGCCACTTTTTGCTAATATCACAACGATGTTTGTAATGTAAATAATGCCGTGAATTCACATTAGTTAGTTAATTCACATTAGTTATCTCACCTCTTACAGAAATAGAACAGTCGCAAAGTCCTTTCCACACAAAAATAAGTACGCAAAAACAGAGTTCGCTCTTAAACTTCTAATAACTAACGGTCATGTTACAATATCGATAAATAGTTGCGTTTGTAAAATTTCCGGGATTCATTGTTATTCAACGCCCGCAAATTTAAGCGTTTAAAACCTCCGGCTAACGCCGTCGGTTTTAAACTAAATTTGTGGGTGTTGAATAACAATGATCGCGGAAATTTTACAAACGCAACTATTTATCTTCTAAATGTCAACTAATTCTTTTCAATTTGATATTTGGTTAATTTCTTCAGAATATTGACAAAACTCCCTCTTCTATCATGCATGCAATGAGAGCATGTAAGTTTCAGGCTGTCACTGCAACCATTAGAGGCTAACTGCAAGGTTTGATGGGGTGGTGCTAATCTATTGCATGTTGAGTTGCACCATGGTGCATTTGCTGTGGTAATTAACAACTGGATGTTAATTGACCAATATATACTTGTCTATTCAACTGGACACAATCTGTTGGCTATTTTATTGAACAGAAAATCTATGACACCTATAAAACTAGTAATAAAGATTGTAAAAATGCCTCTTTATGTGGGTATGGGAGGAACAATTTTATGCCTTGTAAGCTTTCCGAATAGAGAAGGATTATGTCATCATCCTGATACAAGAAGAGGGCTGAAGCTTGCATTAAGGAATATCTCTATACATGTTTATAGTCAATAGACTTTGTTTGATTTTTTTTTAACTTACCTATTTGATTCACTGCAGGGTAGATTTATGTAAAGAAAATTCTCTTTAAAGTTATTGCTGCAGTTAGATTAACCTGAAATGACCTATATAACAGCTTATAAAGCTTATGTAGGTTAAGCTAGTTTATGTTATGTATAAAATGATTTCAATTAAGTGTTTGATCTAAATGAAATTGCTTATAAAAAAGTGCCTCTTTTATCAATTCTTTGGAGAGAAGCAATTTTATGTTTTATCACCTCTTAGAAAAAAGGTCAATATTGTTATTCTAATGTTTGAAATTTTAAAAGTGTTTTTCTGTAACACTATAGTTTTTTAAAGAATTATGAAAAAAATGTGTAACCTATTATGAAATAAATGTACATATACCTAAATCAAAGTTCAATAGACATGTGTTTTTTTATCTGTTTACTTCAATTGGATTGTAAAAATGTCTCTTTTTATGATGATTGGAAGAGTTATTTAATGCAGTGTGAACTTAAAGAAGGGGTATAATTATGTCATGAGTGGATAAGTGGCTGGTGTTTGCGTAAAGGAGATCTACAGGTGGTGTTTACAGTCAATAAAATAAATTTTGAATGTATACCTAATCAGAGATCAATATAAGTAGACTTGTTTAAGTGGAAATATATTTGAACCCTTTTCTTGTTCTTGTAACTTCATATCAGTGTGCAGAGAGTAGACAAACTGGAGGAGGACCTTGACTGTACTTAATCATTTTCTTTAATAAACAGTGAAGGAGCAAAAGGAAATCCCTGCTGTAGTACCAGTTTTGGTTTCTGTCTTGTCTGGACAATGTTAAGAGTCAAAGAAAACTGAAACTATCTCCAACAGTCTTGTTCCAACAGCATAGATTTGAGCATTCCAATAGAAGGAGGATATAAGCCCAACAGATTTACCAGAAATGATTTTCTGATATAACTGGAACAACTGTGCCCATGTGTTTAATTCAGTTGACTAGTAGAAGATGAAGATAGTTATGGGAAATTTGATCTAGGTCTCTGCCACAAACATAGTCAATCAGAGAGTGCCACTAGAGATGATGGAAGACCAGCAGATTCACCCATGTACTGGTATGGTTATGTGGAGCAAACATGTGTATATCACTGCAGAGTAGAATAGTTTACCAAACAGCTTCAACATCATGGACCCCCTAACAGATTGAAAATAAATGATGTACCAATAATTTTCCATAAATTGGTCATGTGTATAACTCTGGAGAGTAGAAAAGTGTATCGAATTAAAGGAATCATTTTACAAACAGCTTCAATGTGAAGATGCCTCTGCATATCCCTGACCCTCATGAGACTAACCATAAATAATGTTTTGATATTGTTCAGAGAATGGATTTGGAGTAAAACTCTGCAGAGATGAAAAAAGGGGGATTGGACGGAATTTTTTTCACACGCAGTATCTGTCTGAAATGGCGCAAGAGCTTATTAAACTTAAACAGATTCCCAAATACTCAGTGAACAGTGACATGATCATGGGTAGAACTCTGTGGAGCAGTAGAAAAGTGGTTAAGTCTAAATATGCCTCTAGATATCATGGACCCCCCAACAGATTGACCCTAAATGATGTTTTTGTATTATTCAATGGATCGAGTTGGTGTATAACTGCAGAATAGAAATAAGGAAGTTCTTTCACAAACAGCATCAGTCTGAAGATGGCACGAGGGATTATGGACCCCCCTACAGATTCCCCCCTGCTGGTACACCAGTATTGTTCAGCTACTGTCTCACATGTACATGTAACTCTGTAGACTGAATGGCTACTGTAGAAACTCCACTGGGTCCCTGTGACACGGGACTCCCTGGTGAGCTGATTACACCTGACGACTAATTGCTATCTGTCAATCATGCCTCATCACACCTGTCAAGGGGGAAACAGTCTGTACATAACACTTGGGGGAGGGAGGGGCGGAAGGATATTATGAATATATGCAATTATATGTCATATATCTATTATCAGGTGTGACACCCTACCTGGATGATAATCACAGGTAAATCTTGTTAAGAGATAAGCGATGGGCTGTAAAAAATATGTAATGAGGTTATCTACTTTTCTGGTGAAGGTGGTGGGAAGTGTTGTCATCTTATGTGATGAAGTGTAAAATGTTTCAAGTAAATGCCTAAAGAATTCTAAAAGTGTTTAAACATTTTTAACAAAAGGTGCTCACAGGGTTAAATAAGTCTCATTGCCTTGGTTTTTTTCAAATGTTATTATTAAACAGATGATATCAAATTAATTAATCACTAATTTGAGTATCATTTTACATTTTTTAAAACTATTATAGCCATGTTTCAAAATGATATTATTGAAACTTTAACATTTATATATGAATTTTAGTTATCTATTGAACTATTTAGCGATGGTTTTATGATTATTTGCTGAAAATAAGAGGAAGATTCAAAACTTTTTTTAAATCAAACTTTTTGCAATCAATCAGTTAATTAGATAATTATTTTCTCCCACTCTCACTATGACTTATTGATTGATATCTTATGAAAGTAAATTCTCTGTTTCATATTTTAAGTATTTGATAATTTGCTTGACATGATAAAGAAAATCAAAGCATATTCAAATTTTTTTTAAAATCTACCTGTTTGCAGGAGGAAATAAAAATGTACCAAGTCAAACAAATTATTTGGTGATACTTAGATCCAACTTCCCTAGATGCAAACTCAAATCAATCTTCACAAGTGGCACTTGACCCGAGCTGACACTAAGTGTTAATGATTATACTAGGGTTAGGTAAGCTTGCACACAAACAACACAGAGTCCCTGACACAAATAAGTATGCTGGGTGAATGAAGATGTAACTATTCTCTCAGACCAGCACTAACACTCTCCTGTCATAGCATTCTCGTTACCATTGGATTTAGATTCAGGGTTGTCAGGGTAGAGGTCCCATGGGTTGGGCTTTGGTTAGGTAAGGTTTTGAAACCTTATGGGTGTGGGTTATTTTGTTAGTGTTACCCTGGTGATTTTAGTCTCAGTGTAAAGGGCTTGTAGAATTCATATTGCAGTCAATGAAATGAGCTTGACAAGTTACAGGCCTAAAAGTAAAATTTTGTCCAAAGTTACCAGACAGTACACTGCATTTTGGTTTCAAGTTGTTTGGTCGATGTGATTTATTGGCAGGTTCTACATTACCGGTAGTTAGGTTTGAATGCTGATGGGTATTGCTTCATGCCAAACCATCACCTGATGGCGTCAATCTTTGAGTAGGTGTAGTTAGTGTGTAGGTTGAACATAAGCTTTTGTTCCTGATTGTCGTGGGTGGTCAAGGTTTTATGTATAATTGTAGTTATATGTTTAAACCCTGGATAATGTTTATTAGTCGGCTGGTTATGGCACATTGTTAGGTTAGTGGTTAGGATACGTTCGTTAACCGATCTAAAATTGCCCTGGCTAGATCTAGGTTTTTCCTATCATTCTTTCTCCTACGATCTTTATGCAAGAGCAGTTTCCCTTTTAACCCGGCCCTGCTGACTGGATGCAACACTGTTGTGATCAAAGTTCTTGACCTAATTGTCATAATTAACGCCTAAGAGCCCTGCCTTCAATCATGAGGGCATTGTTATCTTGATTCAGGACAACAATAGAAATTGACTTTTTTGATAACCTAACTCATACCAACAGCTTAGTTTACATGCAAAAAGTATACAGGCCTACCAGACAAAACTGTCATACTGCGCAGGAAAACATGGAAAAGTCCACATTAAATGTGGAAACTACAACATAAATGGATTCAATCCTCACCTTAACATTAATAGATGCAACTAAAACCATGAACCCAGAGACAGATAGCCCCACGCATTCGCACATTGAAGAAGCTGGCTCGACCATTTGTTAACATTTGAAAGCATTGAGAGCATGCGGGTGCTTTTAAATTCCTTCCTCATTTATATCATTTTTAATCATGTTTAATTTGAAATAAAAAATTGTCACACGTGTTTGTACACCTTTTTAGCCAAAGATTAATTCGTATTTGCATTATGAAAATATGTGTATCTGAATTTAAACCACATTTATATACACGAGGCGAATTATGATTACCCAAAAAAGATTTTCTAGGTCATGTGAAATACGCATGCGTGGTACAGGTCAAAGTTTGCTTAGCAATAAATGTTGCAGTCGCCAGGTTTTATTTGTCAGACTTTGCGTTTTTCGTTGCGTATTTTAATGTTTTGGTGTCGAGGGAATATGTTTATGTTGTAGTTTCCACGTTAAATTTGGACTTTTCCACGTTTTCCATAGCGGTACGGCAGTTTTGTCTGGTAGGCCTGGTATAGGTTGGAGAGTATCTTTGAAACATTAAGAAAAGTTGGTGTAATTTCCTTCCAATATACTTTTCTATGAGATAGATAATTGAAGGACAAATTGTGTTTCATAACTGCAAGGGGAACTTTAAAAAAATCACAAAAATATTCTTTTATCAAACTATTTTCTAGAGTTGTTTTTCAGAGTTACATTTTGAATCAAAGTCAAAGTCAAAGATTGTTTATTGCATTCAAGGCCTCTGGCCCATATACAATGATACATATAAACATATAGCTTACAATTTACTGATTTGTAATTTGGGAAAACAAGGTTCATTCAATTCGTGACATGATAGACTCCAGTAATTACATATTTTGTAAGTTAAAAACAGTTTATAAGTCACAAGCTATTGTTCAAAACACTATTTCTTACTTCCATACCATGCTTTAGAAATAACGATAATTTAAATATAACATCGTCATCTCCTGATTTCATAGTAGAAATGAATCCTGTTACACTCGTCTTAGATAGAAAATGTTCTGGTATATATTTAGTTCTTAGTTCAGTATAATATGGACAATCAAATGTAAAATGTTTTTCATATTCCATGGCGTCGATACATAATATAAAACTCTTTGTCATCAAATTTGATTATCTATGTTTGCCTTTTATTGCATAATTTTCCTCTGAAATGTTTTCAGGCAATACTAGGACTTAATTTAGATATAAAGTCAAAAGGAGCTGGTGTTTGAAATAATTACCCCTGCTCAAGAGTTCATTTTTCACATAAAATGTTTAGTGCTTTTTCTGAGGACCTATCTCACCCGAAAATCTCCATGGTTACACTCCATGGTTATACTCGGGACAAAGTGGGATACATTCATTAGCAGCAAGATTGTCATCTCAAGATATCCAGTAAAAGATTTCATGGCTCTCATCCATATCATGGTTGATTGCCAGTCTTTATGTTCATGTATAGAGCTCCCTTAGCACTAAGATAGTTGTCGTACCAAATATCTACAGTGCCTTATGACTATCTTAGCGCTAAAGAAGCTCTCGGCATACAGATCATGGCATCTTTTCACAAAGCGTTAAGGTGAATGTAAGTCTCTAAGGTAACCTTAGCGCGGTGTTATAGAATGAGAGTTGAGTTTAACTTTAGTAATGGTTGATTTGTGAGCAGGCCCCTGGCTAGTTTTATTCAGACAGTGACTTTATTTCAATAGATTTACATGTACATCTCTTCTTACATAAAAAAGTTCTCTTGAAATAATTCAAGTTTGGATCATTGTAAAACTTTGCAGGTTCAATTGAAATCATTACAGCTTGAAGAACATAATTTCTAATAATCTTATTATTTAAGTAATGTCATGAGAGTTACCTATATATATATATGTATTTAAGCTAAAGATATTTCCCAGAGATCACCATTATAAATGTTTTCATAGCTTGTATGTAACGTTATAAATCATAGACGAAGCTTACATCAACAATGGAAGATTAAACAGAACGGTTGTAGCTAAGATGATTTCCTGCAATTCTACAAATGATGTACAGGATCGATAAAAATTAATTATTTATGCTACAGTAGATTAACATGTGAGTCTAGGGAAGTAACATCACTGAATATAACTTTCTTATTTAACATGATGAGGACTGAATCACTGTTCATTATTAAGTCATGTTATCCAAACCACAGTGGAAACAGGATTGGGAGTTGAAAATTACACTAGCATCATGATAATTAATTCAGTCATGCAGTAAAATAGGCAATCATTGAATTTACGCCATTTAGCATTCATATTTTCTATCAGGCTGGGTAACTCTTTTGTATGATAAGTGTTAATAAGCAATATTGTTTATCATAATGAAGAGTCAAAATGGTTGTGAAAATGTGTTATACTTTTTGCATTGACCATCACTTTCACTAAAGGAGAGCATTTTAGTTATGTTTTTCAAACCTTTTTATTCATAGCTTATACACAAGTCACCATAAGGATGTATTACCGTAATCTTTTCAATTATTCTCTATTTCACTAAATTCAGGCCACGCTGATAACCATAAAGTTGTCGACAATGACAGCATGTCACCAGTCTACAGGAACCATCAAAATTGTTTCTGATTAAATGTTGTACATACAAACCTTCAAGGTTCATTGATTCTCAATCATAAATTTTCATTGTTTGCTTTTTAAAATCCTCTGCTCTCTGCTGAATAAATTTCAAAGGTAAACTAAAACTTATGGTAAGTCTTCAGGGCTGAGTAAAGAAGTTTTTCAAGGCAAACCATCAACATAAAAACTTCATTTAAACTCCTCACATAATAGAGGCAATCTGTTGGAAGAGCACCTAAGCCCAAAAGGTGTCTCTAACTGAAACTTAACCATTCTCATAAAATATTTCATTACCTTTTAAACCCGCAGGATCTTGGTATAACTTGGAGCTATCCTAAACCTTTTAGCCTTTAAGTTGGACATAAAACTGTCAGAAAATACTAAGGTTGGGGTATAATATTGAAAAAGTGACCGTTTGAAGTCAAGCTCAGCGTAGGGTCAATTTACACCTAGCTCATGTTTGTTTTGGGAAGATGGCCACCGCATGAGATACCCATCCATGGTCTTGTTAATAAGAGATTGTCAAAATTGAGACAACCTTCCCCTGGTTGAGGTATGACATGAAACAGTGACCGTTTGAAGTTTGTGCTTGACCAGGGGTCATCTTACATGTTGCTTGTGTTTATTTCTGGAAGATGGCTCCAAACAGAGATACCCATCCAAAAGTCTTTTTAATAAGAGACTGTCAAAATTGAGATAACCTTTCGCCCATTTAATCCTCTTTCAGCTCGTTGCAAGATACTAACTATAGCAAACATCCTGTAATCAGGGCCTACTTTAAATACCCTGGTAAAGGAAGGAGTTTACTTAGATGAGGGGTGTTTATTTCAACAAGCTTTGAATTTGTGTCCTCGCACATTTTGCTTATTCAGCATGTTGTTACAAATTTGATTTTGAGCATGTTGGGTAAAGGGGAAATGAACCAACTTCCTGTCGTCAAATTGTCATTGATTTCATTGGAATTAACAAGGCCCTTAACCGCTTCCTGGCTAGGTAACTGAAGTCTGTACATCTGTAAACTTCAGAAGGTTATCTAAAAATAAAGACAAGTCGTTATTGACATTTGAAGTAAAATAGAAAGAAAATTAATACTAGGAAACAACCTCCCTGTTGGAGGTAACTTGTAAGTGATTTACTTCTGAGTACCACCTCAGTTTATTCCAGTTTATCCCAGTTTATCCCAGCTGTGCCAGTCTCTCGTTATTCCCATTCTCAAAGAGTTTATGATTATTCCATAATTTAAAAAATGGTTCAGTTTCATCACTCAGCATCGAATCTAAGCAAATGTTAAACTGTACCAGTATGTATTAAAATTGTAATATTTTCCAAAACTTAAAGAGTTACAAATTACAAAATGGAAGAACATATTTTATTTACATGTCAGATATAGCTAGGATTTTTCCCCAGCTTGCAATATGCAGGCACACTTATTCTTTCAGACACACATATGTGTTGACACAAGGATGATGGCTTTTTTTACGTAGTTAATTCAAAATGTGTTTGACATAAAAATATTTTGCATTCTCTGATAAAATTATACCCAAGAAATTAAAAAAAAAAAATACATAAGATGATATAGCATGAACTTGCAAAAAAAAAAATTGGTTTAAATTAACATTTTAGAAATCCAAACTCATAGTTTCTTTATTATGTACGCAAAATAAGATTTGAAATTTATTCAAATATATTCCAACTGCCACTGTTCAAACTGAACAATGCCCATTGTAAATCTCATTAACCAAAATGGCCGCTTCATTAACCTTGAATACCAGGGTCAACCTTAGGTATTAGCATTAAAGCAGCCTACCCCTTTCTCCTGCCCCTGGGGTGACATGATTTAAAGGTCCATATAGCAGTAGGGGACAGGAAACCCTCGGAACTAGGGGAGTGACCCTTTACATACCTGGTGGTCAGGACTCACTAAAACACAGTTAAAATCTTCTTATGTAATTTGTACAATGGCTGAATGATAAATATTCCTGTTGAAGGTATCTCCAAGAGTTTTAAACCTATTAAGGACGTTTTCAATGACAATTGGTCAAGTTTGCATCACTGGGCGTTCCATTGTGATGCTAACCTGAAGTGATGAGGCGTTTGTAGGGATTTTGCCCTAAGACCATTATGTAATGATTGATAGTAGTGGAGGGATTTATGAAGGCAGATGATGAAGTTATTGTAATAAACATCTTATGATGATGAGGATGATATATACATCAACAATAAAAAATAATAAAATAAGTGATATAATTCATACTCACAACCATAATAGGTCATAACCCCTTAAACGCAATTCTTCTTATTACAAAAGCAATGCTATATAAATGTAATATTAGACAAATGAAACCAAACTTCAAACATTTGAAACATGGAATTTTAAAATATTACCAAGTAACAAGCATTGCTTGATCTTCATTATTTTATCATCAATTGCACAAAAGGACCAGATTTTGATGTCAAGGGTTTTCAATCAAAATGAAGGCAGTGATCAAGTTCAATGGATTACACATCCCATGATTGGATATAAGTTAAATGGGATGTGGAGGGATATGTTTTATTGTCGTTTGAGATAACATACCTTTGGAGATGTCAACAACTAATGAGTCATTGGACACCGAAGATATATGTATAGATTTATGACAAAAACAGGACTACAAAATCTTTTATGCCTTGAAGTAATTTTTTCAGGATAATCTGCGAGATCAGCTTCTTTGAGTCTTTAGTATAGATTGATGGGATGGATGATGTTGATGATGATGATGATGATGATGATGATGATGATGATGCAGGACACTGATGTACGTATTGATGCTTTAATTAAGAGAAGGGATTTACAGTAATCTTAGTCTTGAAATGAATTCATGGAATATGATTTAGGGTGAAGATTTACTATTTGGTACACAAAGTTCAAATTGTTAGGTGGCATGAATTACCACACCTACACAAAATTGTATAATTCTATGGTTTGGTCCACTATGGACTATGGTGCTTCTATATGGGGTGTTTATGATTTTTCCTTTATCAATGCAGTGCAAAATAGAGCAATGCGCTTCTTTTTAGGTCTACGTAAGTTTGCTCCTAACAATGCTGTTATTGGGGATATGGGTTGGACGCCATCTTATATTTTACAGTGGTGAGCGTGGTGAGATTTTACAGACGTTTATGTAATATTGAATATGATAGGTTAACTGCTAAGATTTTTAATTTGGGAAATAATCATGCACTTAATAAGAAGAGAAATTGGAATTATAAAATTCATAAAAAAAATTCAGATTTAGAGTTATCTCATTTTGCAAATGTTTCTTGTAATTACCGTGTTAAGTGTGTAGTTTCCGAAGTTAAACGGGTTATAATAGATAGGTTTATTATCAAATGGAGACATGAGATATCCCAACCTTTTAGCCATACTGGTGTTGGTGGAAATAAGTTAAGATTCTATTGCACTTTTAAGGATAATTTTAATGTTGCACACTATGGAGGACTTCCCACCCCCAGGTCACACAGAAGAGCTTTAGCTAGTTTCAGATGTGGAGTTGCCCCGATTCGAGTTGTGACTGGCCGATATGATGGCACTAACATTAATGAAAGAGTGTGTTTATTTTGTAAAGATGAAATCGAAGATGAATGCCATGTGTTAATGAAATGTCCATTGTATTCGTGTGAAAGGTCGATTTTATTAAAAAAATGTATAGCCGAGTGTGATAGTTTTGATGATTTTGGTGATGTACAAAAGTTACAATTTATCTTATCCAGCCCAAATGTATGTTTTACTGCTGCCAAAACCTGCCATTTTATTCTTTCTAAACGTCAATCTTATGTATATAATTCTTGATTTTAGCCCAATAGATTTATTTTTATAAATGTTATAACCATAACTTTACTTTAAGCAACTATTTTGCTTCTTGTAAATATTTTAATGACATTATAGTCTCTCATAATCCCTTATAGGGGTGGCTCAACTTTTACTGTTTTATCTATTGTATTCTATGTATTTATATGTTGAGGTGAGACATTAATAAACACTCTGTCTGTCTGTCTGTCTGTCTGTCTGTCTGTTCAGGCTTTCTCCAAATTAAAGTAGCAGCGACTTTGGTACCAGAGCGTGAAGTGAGGCCTGTCTGTGGATAATGTATTGTTATGACCCATTTGACTTAATATGAGCTGGGTCATATTTATCATATTTGCACAAAATACTTGTGATGTCTCAGTGATGTGTCTAGAGAAGTGAACCATGTTTCTAGCCATTTTTTGGCCATTAATTGGTTATTTTTGTGATATACAAAACTTAAAGTATAAAATAACAAAGTTATTATCCCTCATGGATGCGATACAAATGTATGTATTTCTTTAAAAGGACAGTCCAATCAGGGTATTTTCAGTATATGAATGAGGCCTGTCCGACAGCCTGTAAACTGGTAACTGGAGGTTTTTCTTCAATTTTGCCCAATAATTGACAAAATGATACTTTTGGGCTGGTAACTTCTCAGACTTATTTCATACACTGATATTTTTTGTGGAAACAAAATTCAAGGGGACATTCCTGTTCATTTATATATGTTTTCATCACATGATTATAACACAACACACTTGAAACATATTACTGAGGGTAACATTTTCGCTGATTTAGACTACATAACTTGATAAATTAGAGTGCACACTTGGTAAAATAAAACAAGAATGAGTGAAGTCATTCATTGGCGCTACGAGTGAAAAGCCTTGCTACTGCATCACAAGGCGTTATATAATCAATCATTTGTAAATGTGTGTAACTATCCATACATACAGTAATTTTTATAATGTCGTAAAGTCTGTAAAAGTAATGTGCCTTTTTTCATGGTATTCTCAACAAAAATAAATGGCGGACAGCTTTTAAATAGGACAGGGTCTTTAAGGGGCATTTTAGGATCTGCTTTTATGAAATGAAAATAGTACGGATTGTCAACTTCTTTATTGCATGAACTGTGAGGTTATGGTGTAATACCGTTATAAAGCAAGTGATGCAGTAAAGACGTTGACTATCCATAAGAACTTGTTCTTGTCTCAAGTTTGTATCTGTTTCTCAAAAGTCGCCTTGAATGGGTAAATATCTCTGTTTCTGTTTTCACTTTGAAAATTGTCCATGAAAATCTACAATAATAGCATTCTTGCATCCATGAAAGGTAGACACAGGAACATGGATCACCTATAAGAGACCGCTGAGGTTCAAAATGAGGCTCAAGGTCATGTTGTTTGTTATAACTCTGAATGGTTTAGAGAAGATTATTGTCTCCTTCAATACTCTTATATAAAAAAAAAGCCAAATGAACTATTAAATTTATCAATCCAAGAATGCTCAGTTATGTTGAAGAGGTTCAGAAGGCTACTAGGGAATGGGTATTTTCTAAATTTTCAGTTTTAAAAGTTAGTTTCTTGCTTAAAAATTCTTAAATTGACAGTTTAAAAAAGCTGTTTAAGAGTTTGGTCAACAAAAACAATGTCTCTTGAATTTTACAATCTAAAATCCTAATACTGTTGAATTTTATAAAGTGAAATCCTAAGACTGTTAGAGTTAACACCAAACCTTACTATGAATCTGAAAGTAATTGAAATTTATTTTTTATGGAATTGTTTTTATTTCTTTAACACATTTCATGTTAGTCTATCGCCTTATGTAAGAGCTGCTTGTCATCGTGTCCTGAACTCTACACTATCTTATCTCTCATTATGAAACTTCACAGACAGGGTGCTGTATTGTAACCCCCCTCCTTTACTTTGCTAATCCTCAACTAATCCCAGAACAAAGTTCTTAATCCTGGGGATTAAAGTCTCCACTTTGAATAAAAACAAAGGATTTATTTATTTAATCTTTCAACTTGCTGAATGTAATTCATAATATTTATGATATTCTTATTTTTTGTTTTGTTTATATTTCTTTCTACAGATTATATTTTATAAGGTCGGGCCTATATGTCATGTCACTGATCATTAATCAATAGTTATATATAAGGCATTACAAGATGCAGACTGAAGTTCCAACAGTTTCTTATTGCCCAAAACTTGAAGTATTTCTTTGAACCAGATGATCAATTTATGATATTACAGCATAGCTTATAACTTATATATACATTATGATTTAAATTTCTGTTCACATTTTCCATTGAAATCTGTAAACCACTTTAATCAAAAATCACGTTATCGAATGAAGATCTCAATAACTGATATTTCCTCTAATAAATCTCACTACAACTAATCATCCCCCCATCAGATATATGATTTACCTATATACATATATATTTATAACAAGCTTTTACCCTTTCATCCACACAGGCCTGAAATCAGCCAGTTAAATAAAGATTTCTTTGCGTTGAAAATGGTAAAATAATTTTCTGACTTAATCAAATTTAATTTTCAAAACAAGACCTTACTCTAATAGGTCATTGAAGAATCATTTTCATATTTCACCTTAAAAGCTAAATCTATGCTATTTAATCCTGAAATCACATCTCCTCCCCAGGGCTACAGAAGCCTGTTAACCCCCTGCAGGCCACTGTCCTCTTCTCTCTTCATCCCTGGAGGGTCCCTAGTGATGATCAGCCCACAATAGCATTGTCCTCTTTCAAGCAGCCATTGAAGACCAGACAATACCACTGATAATATTATTTCTCTGCCTGCTACATTGAAAGCTATCTTACCTCACTCTGTCATTTTCCAATTACCTGAGCCAAACTCTCTGATAACATTTTTTCATCAGCTTAGAGATTAAAAAGACTTTTGTTATTCGGATTAAATCAGGTCTTTGATGTACAAATAAGTGACTTGGTAAAGTATATTTAACTCAAATGTCTTTACGCCCGCACTTGTTCAAGGTGTTGCATTAATTATTGGGGTTTGCATTTCTTGAATGCTGATTACCTGTGATCAAAGAGGGGATGAAAGCAAAGGTATTTCATCTCACCTGTGCTGAGTTGTGAAATTACAGCTTTCTCTAGATTCTACAAATTAAGATGAACAGTCGTCTTCTGATTTTCATTGAAGTGTAAATGTGCGATAAAGTCATCTATTCTTGACCCGATTTGATTACAGGATGAAAGTTATGATTATCAATATCACAAAAGATGAAAGACTACAGAAGAAATTATGTAATATTTGGAAACTTACATTGGGGGAACACCCTTTGGCTTGTGAATTTGGTGCACTTTTCACCAAAAGTGCTTTAAAAAAAAAATTTTTTTAGATATAAACATCAACAAAGATTTACAAAACTAGAAGAACACTCTCTTGAAATTTGATATCCGAAAAAAGGTCACGGCTGATGTTTCAGAAACACCCAGATAAACATTATCAATAACTTTTCTTCTGGTTTAGCATAATTCTATAGTCACAATCATAGTCAAATAAACCAACACAGATTAAATCACATCATGTTTTAATTGTACTAATTTTAGATATCAATTCTTATCAAAATCAATAAGCAAATGTCCTGCAAAAATTCATGTCTTCTTTCATTTCCAAAATGAATTCAATCACAGTTCAGTAAAAATACTTCTCTAAATTCTTGTTTCACACTATGTGCCTCTTGTAGAATTCAACACATAAATATAGCATTGATATCTCCTTCAGTTGAGTTAAACCTTTCTCAAATCTCTCTAATCCTTTGTTCTATGTGATTTTGTGTTAAAAGTGAAGGCCTGAGAAGAGCACCTTAAAGTACTCAACACGTAAATATCACGTTGTTTTCAAAATAGAATTTATCAGGGTTGTAATGAGTGCTTAATCATGATCCATAAACAATTTATCTTCCAAATTACAAGGTTGTTTGGTGTGGACCATAGTCAGTGTTAGATGCAAGAGATTTTGGCTTTTGACACCTTCTAATCCCTGTGTAGTTTAAAGTGCGGTTTGAGGACTTATAATTGACGGGCTTGATGCCTCCCATCAAGCCTCCAACCCGTAGATGGGGTTTGAGGGCACTCAGAGGGGGAGAAAAATGAGGGTGTCAGCATTTTCGTTAATCTCCCTCTTATTTTAAGTCATTTTGATGAATTACTTTGAAGTAAAATTGGTCGGATTACTTGAAATAAAATCAATCAGAAACCTCTAATGCTTGGTTTAGTGACAGTTTGATTAGGTGAGAAATATTCTGAGTTTGGACTACATGGATTTCAAGGATTTAAATGATTGTGAATTATTTGACATGTATCTCTGTGTGTTTAATGGTAAACTTCAGCCAGTTTTTGTGTCATGGCAATTTTGTTGTAGTTTATTGTATTTTGAATTTGAAACTTCTGTGGATACTTTTGTTGGAAACTTGATGATTCTCTTGAGTACACTGTAACAAGAAAGTAAGAACATTCAGTAACAATTGTTTATTTCTCAAGAAAATTGGGTTAAAGATAAACAAGCCTTATTTAATTGAAAGTATCACAGTGATAAAAAAAAGTAGCTATAAATGACATAAATAAGTTTTTGAGTCAGTAGGTTGAGTATTTATTAGGCTATTTTATAGGATGCTAAATGGTCCAAAGGTATTTGGAACAAATATTTTTTTTAACATGACGATTCAAGTTCCAGAAAATATTTTTGGTAAACCTTTCTGCTTTATACTAGCAACCGTGATATAAGTGAAATACTCTTGAAAGCTGTGTTTAACCCAAAATCACCTTACTGTCATGTGAAGGGTAAATAACTATATTAATATATGACTTAGAGTTAGATACTTTTGGTTCTAGAAGTGAAATAAAGTCTCTATCTGACTACAGTGGCCTTAACCTTTGTTGTCACTGTACTGAAACTTGATTGCCACTTTGGTGACGTCATCAGAACAATGCTATGACGTCACCTGGAATTCTGGTACTTGCGCATATAAACTATTGAAAGATGTCACATAAGACAATATAACACACAAGTAAAGTCTTAAGATGAGTAAAATATCTGTTTCTCTTGAGAGATACAATGTTTATCTCATCTCATGACGTAGAAAAGTTCTGTTTCACTCATGGCTTTACCTCTCTACCTAATCTACCTTACTTGGTAAAAGCAGTATTTGTCAAGGAAAGACAGATATTCTCTGTATTTCTTGTATTAAAGAAGGCAAAGAGCATAATTGTCGATTATGCTTCAGAAGAAATGTTAACCAATATTCTGCCACTGGCATGTAAAGGGTTAATATTGATACGTGTTGTTTGTATTGCAGAAGGCCAAGAGTGGACACAGGAGCAGTGTGAGCAATGACTTCCTATACCTGGCATGTAAAGGGTTAATATTGATACGTGTTGTTGTATTGCAGAAGGCCAAGAGTGGACACAGGAGCAGTGTGAGCAATGACTTCCTATACCTGGCATGTAAAGGGTTAATATTGATACGTGTTGTTTGTATTGCAGAAGGCCAAGAGTGGACACAGGAGCAGTGTGAGCAATGACTTCCTATACCTGGCATGTAAAGGGTTAATATTGATACGTGTTGTTGTATTGCAGAAGGCCAAGAGTGGACACAGCAGCAGTGTGAGCAATGACTTCCTATACCTGGCATGTAAAGGGTTAATATTGATACGTGTTGTTTGTATTGCAGAAGGCCAAGAGTGGACACAGGAGCAGTGTGAGCAATGACTTCCTATACCTGGCATGTAAAGGGTTAATATTGATACGTGTTGTTGTATTGCAGAAGGCCAAGAGTGGACACAGGAGCAGTGTGAGCAATGACTTCCTATACCTGGCATGTAAAGGGTTAATATTGATACGTGTTGTTTGTATTGCAGAAGGCCAAGAGTGGACACAGGAGCAGTGTGAGCAATGACTTCCTATACCTGGCATGTAAAGGGTTAATATTGATACGTGTTGTTGTATTGCAGAAGGCCAAGAGTGGACACAGCAGCAGTGTGAGCAATGACTTCCTATACCTGGCATGTAAAGGGTTAATATTGATACGTGTTGTTTGTATTGCAGAAGGCCAAGAGTGGACACAGGAGCAGTGTGAGCAATGACTTCCTATACCTGGCATGTAAAGGGTTAATATTGATACGTGTTGTTGTATTGCAGAAGGCCAAGAGTGGACACAGGAGCAGTGTGAGCAATGACTTCCTATACCTGGCATGTAAAGGGTTAATATTGATACGTGTTGTTGTATTGCAGAAGGCCAAGAGTGGACACAGGAGCAGTGTGAGCAATGACTTCCTATACCTGGCATGTAAAGGGTTAATATTGATACGTGTTGTTGTATTGCAGAAGGCCAAGAGTGGACACAGGAGCAGTGTGAGCAATGACTTCCTATACCTGGCATGTAAAGGGTTAATATTGATACGTGTTGTTGTATTGCAGAAGGCCAAGAGTGGACACAGCAGCAGTGTGAGCAATGACTTCCTGGAGCTGCTACTGTTTGGAACTCCCAGGTACAATGATTCCCCTAGGGGTGACTCTCTATCTTTAAGTAAAGGTTGTTTGAACATTGCATGTTGAAAAAAAATCAGAGGGGCAGTGCTGAAATCGTGGAAATTGGTTCTGAAATCAAGCAATGACTGAAAGAACAATTGAGTATGTTTATAAAAGTATAGGAATTAAAAAAAAATCTATCTCATTGAAGATTATATACAAATTACAAGCATTATGGGGTGTCACACACTCATTGACAAATACGGCTGCAACATTTCTGAACTTGTATATGTAGTTTTTTTTAAATGAAGTCAAAAGGAGGAAAAACATATTTTCCTAAAACAAAATTCTAGACAAATTGCAGTGGAGTCATTTGCAAAAACTGTTGATTGAATCTGATTGAATCATCCATATCAATAGTTTAAAGAGCCACTCTGTGATTTCCATAACATATTATTTACCTGTGATACGAACCTAAATGTCATCTGTGATGATATAAAATTAAAACATCTTAGCTTTTCATGTCCAAAAGACATAATTATATATGACAAATACTGGTTTTCCATGAAAATCTAAAATCAGCTCTATAAATGCACAGAGGTGTAGATATCACGTCCAGTATACATGGATACTAGTTATATGACCTAACAAATGCTATCAACTCCTAACTGCCCTCCTGGCTGTTTTAGGTAAGTCTCCAAAATTACGTTGACTATTTGACGCGCGCCACTGTCCGATTTTCGATCATAATTGCGACATTCTACCTTCAAATTGTCACTGTAAAAAACCAATTAAGTTTAAAATGTTTATTTTTGGTAACCATCGATACTTCGCGATCAAATGACACCATTGATTAAGTTTGGCATATTATGACTCCAACAACTCACGGAAAGGCTCTTTAATGTCTTATCTATAATTGAAAGTTCTTTGCAGAGAGTGAATAAGTAAATGTTGTCCTAGCTTTGTAGAATTGAATGAACATATATCAAGTTATAGATTCTAACCTGCACATGCATTGTGAGCACAGGTGAACCCTTTATGGGGATTTTACGGGTGCTTCATGGTAAACTGTGATGTATTTCCTTATTGATATTGGTAACTCCATATGTCTATAAATATAGAACTATAAATGTATGTCATATGGTTTTCATTAATTTCAGTGAAGAGTTGGAGCAGTTCTTACAGCACGAGCTAACAGAGAAGGTAAAGCGTATGGTTTTGAATTTCCACAATAACAAAAACTTCTATTGTGGTCATTTACGTTCACTCTGGTTTTTTAAATTATTTTTTCTTATCAACTAAAGAGAAACTTCATAACATTTACTGTCAAACTTACAAACACTTTGTCCTCTTATTTATTTCTATGGTGATGATGCTGATAATTTATGACCATAAGTTTCTCAATATAGAAGATTCAAAGGGGAAGATAAAGAAATTGGATATATTAAAAAAAACATAGTATGTCAACCAATAATGAATTATATTAAATCCTAGTGGTTGAGGTGGTTGCATGTTTTGGGAAGATCCCCTTCATTAGACTGTTTTCAGTTTAAAAATGGCAACTTTTGTCCCTACATATATATTCATGTTGATATTTAGTGAATATGATTTTTCTTAAGATCCTCTTATACTACTTGACCAAATTTTCAGGGATTGAAGAAGTTAGGCCACTCTATAGAAACCTCCTATTCTAACATACAGAAGTTAGTCGTCAAACACCTGCAGAGGTAAGTTCCACTTTCCAGAAATCATTTCTATAAAAAGATAAGTTTTGGTTCATATCAAAAAGAACTATGTTATAAATTTGGGACAACAAATTAACAGGTTTCCTAATAAATATATGCAAGAAAAGTGAAGATTTATGAAAGGATAGTCCTTATGTTTATGATGGCTTCTTTTATCCTAGTTGGTTTTCTTTCCATTGTGGTGTATTGTATTTGTACTGAATGAACAAGGATTGAATACTGTTCCCCAGGCTAATGCAAGTGATTATATTTTATGAGTGCTTCATTCAGTATGAGTAATGTACAATCTGAAGCAGAAAAGCACATTACAGTGTAAGGCATGTTTATGTAACGATTGCTTCAAACACTGCTAGTCCTGCTATCATCACTTGAGGAGACAGCTCCATTTTGGATCCTCTATTTGTTCTAATTACATTGTCTGAAATTAAAAAAGGCTGTGCAGATACAACTTTAACAACTTTTTAAGGATATAATACATGTACAAGAAGAAATTATAAAAATAATCTATCATTGGACTGACCAGAATTGCTTTAGCGAGGCTTTCACATCTCACTGTTTTTTTATTTGATTGAATCTTTGCTTTTTGATGTCAAATTTTCAATTTGAAAAATCAAAAACAATATCCTTAGGAACATATTTTATAACTTGATTGTGTTATAATAATGCATCATAACACAGTTTTGACTAACACTTTTGAAAAGGGAGGTATTACAGCGCCTAACATTAAGAACATCATCATGTCACAGAAACTTTCATGTATAAGACAGCTGCATAACTCAACACGTAATCGTCAAAGAAACATGTTCGATAAAAAATATCTCAACTAACCTACCAAATATGATACAAAAAGTGAATCTTATATCAGTGAAAAGGAAGTGACAGTGAGGACAAATGCTTTTTGGAGAGATGTATTAAAAGCCTGGGGGAACAAAGCCAAAGGAAAGAAAACAAAAACTGCTAATGACATACTAACCCAACCGTTGTGGCGTAATGCTAATATTACAGTAAACGGGAAATCCATACATGTTGAAAGACTGGAAGGTGGAGGTGTAAAGTATGTGACTGATCTTACCGACTTGATTTAGATACTTTTCATAAAAACGTTTAACGTAACGACAAATTTTCTTCATTATGCAGGTATCATCGCTGCAGTAAAATATTACATAAAATCACAAATATTGTCATAACTGTTAGCAGCCATATCATATATTACCATATTTCCTTGAAAATTTAACAGGTTTATAAAACTGGGTGTAGGGAATTTTACGATATATTGCAACTTGAAAACATAAATGACACAAAACCGAGTTACAAAATAAAGTGGGAAAAAGACTTAGACTGTACTCTCACGGAAGATAAATGGAAATTGATACACCAATCCCCTCACAAATGCCATTCAGCTAGTAACCATATATGGTTCCAATACTGTTTGATGCACAGAATCCTACCTACAAATACTATATTGACTATATTGACAAATATGGGCCATAAAGACAATGAAAAATGCAACTTCTGTGGTGAAAGCGCTGAAACATTGCTCCATTTGTTTTATGATTGCTAAATATTGAAATATATATGGTTAGAAACGATGGATGGAATCAAAAACACAGTGTAAATTAAACTTATCAAAACAAACTGTGATCTTCGGATACCGAGAACACAGAAATAATTTTCTAAATCTGATTCTAATAAACATAAAATATAATATTTTTAAAGCAAAACAACAAAATAAATTACCAAGCATCCCATACATCAAAATCAACATTCGCAATATATATAACATAGACAAATATTCTGCATATACTCAATGTAGTTATTCAAAATTTATTAAATTCTGGTCATCATATCACAATTTGTTCTCGTTTTAAGTGCTTATTCAACAAGACATCATTTTGATAAAAGCATCATGTACATCCACAGATTATAATTTCCATCCATGAATATTTCTAGTTTTTTTTTGTAATTCAAATACACTCTGTCCATTGTTTGTCCATTACTATGTTGAAATGTCTTGTTTCTCTATTGATATGCATGTTTGAATTTGTATACATGAAAAAAAAATAAAATAATAAAAAAAAGAAAAAAGTATCATAAATTTAGATATAGATATAGAATACCTCTTTCAAACTTGTTTAAAACAAATACTCTGATAGAACTGTCCTTTCTGCGAGCTGTGACAGGTGTTTCTATGTTATGGCAAGTGTATATTTTATGAGTGCTTCTTTCAGTTAGTTAGCTATTGTCAGTTAGGTTATGATGTACAGCTTAGGGGAACTGTAAGGATATCTCAATGTTATGGCGAGTTTTTATTTTTTATGAGTGCTTCTTTCAGTATCAGTAAAGTTATTATGTACCACTTAGTGAAATGGAAGGAATGGTTTGACATGTATATTTTATGAGTGCTTCTTTCAGTGTGAGTCAGGCCATGGTGTACCACCTTAGTGAGCTGCGAGGGATGTCCCTATGGTATGACAAGTTTGGGGTGCTGGGTCTCGACACAGAAAACCTGCAGAAAGCTGTACACCTGGCGGGGACCTTTGTCTTACATACAAGTCAACTTCAGCAGTGAGTTGAACAAGAGAGTTAAGATGTTACCCCCTGTACACTCAACATAACATCTAGGGAACTGCCATTCGGTTCCATGCTAGTTCTCATGACTAATGTCATTTCAATGATGATGCATCACAAAGGCAGTGTTTTCTCTCGTTTAATTTCGTTCCTGTTTTCGATTGAAGAAATTACAATTTCCCTTGTAATGTCATGAATGAATTAGTTCAAAACTATCCAGCCTTAAAGTGTTATATTGTGTATTCATAAAAAAAAGAATAAAAACCTCTTTAAGTTTCCTAAAGAAAAAGTTAGCAGATTACAGGCTTTCAGCTAGTGGTATCTTAATCGTTGCTTTATGTAAAATCAAACTAAAAGAATGCTTGCTTCACATAATGTCTCATTGCTTCATTGATAAAATTTCATTTGCAAACTCTGATGTTTGATTTTGCAGGGTGATTGATGGCAGCATCAAGAACTTCAAGGCATTCTTCAGATGGCTGTATGTCGGTAAGAACAAACAGTGAATATAATAATCCTATAGGAATTATGTATCAAGATAAAATTTTCTTGTTTCTTTTTCAAAAACGTTATTTGCACCACAACCACAATTCATTTTGCTTTTGTGTACCAAAAACTTTATTAATCTTTATCCATGGATCATTTGTTTATTTCAGTGATTTTGCGTCTCTCAAATGAACAGCCCCCAGCCGAACTGAGTAAGGTATGAAGATATTATTTTTTTCCCATTTTATATAAGTTTGTATCCTTTGATAACATAATTTTATTGATGAATTTATATCATGATAAAGCAATATGTTCAAGAATCTTGAGTAGAATTGTAAAGATGAATTAGTTATGAAATATCTCCTTACCATAAATTATTACCTATGAGGGCAATCATATCGGGGTTCATATTTTTCATACGATGCCCTAGGGCAACATATCACTTTTTCATTGTGACGTCACGTAAAAAATAATGCTTTGACGTCACAGTTCGCCTATGACGTTGTGTTCCAAATGCGCCTATGTCTATGCTGGGATGTTGATTTTGATTAGTTTCTTTGATTTCTCGACTTCGGTAATAAACAGAATATCATATTCGTGCCCATGACATATTATGTTTACGACACTCGTGCCTTAATATCAGTATATCCCTCGCTATCGCTCGGGAAATACTAATATTAAGCACTCGTGTCGTAAACATAGTATGTCATGGACACTCATATAATATCCTCTATGTAAGCCTTAATTGAAGTAACAAAAAGTCATTCTCAGATTTTTTAATGATGTATTTTACCATAGGGTCCATTGGACAACTCTCAACATGAGTTTTATATATTGTTCTATGCTAATTTTAACTTGAAGAACTAGAGGTTGAAAAATGATTTTGTTGCTCATCCTTTGAGATATGTTTGTTTCATAAATCTACAATGTTATCACATATTGCATATAAGAGTGATTGACATGACGTCATAATTGCTAGGTTAGTGTTACATGCTTTCTCCCTGCAAACCCAGAAACCAGAAAGAGAAATGCTTTTGAAAGCTGCATCTATACCCCAAATCCTCTCACCTCTCTATCATCTATATTTGTTGTAGATGACACAACATGATGTCAACTTCGTTGCTGAGTTTCTGAGGGACAATTTCACACAGTTCTCATCCGTAAGTTTATGTAATTTTCACAAAGATCAGGAAATGTGTAATTGAAGATATTAGTACATATACAAATTATAGTAACAAGATTTCTTGCCTCAACAAGATATTTGATATCAAATTCATAATTTTCCTTTTTGAAACAAAAATACAGAAAATGTGAAGCATTCATAAAATCTCAAGTAAGCAGTTCCAAAAGGGTAACAGCCATATTTGATGTCTGATTGCAACAGATGCTTAATATATATATACAAACATCTGTTCCCTTTGAATATCAAGTCTTTGTTTGGATTCATATGATTTAAATATTTTTCCGCTCAAAACAGGAAGAAAATCAGTTATTCGGTGAGGGTGAGCAGAAGAAGTCTGGGTTCAAACTGGAGAAAGTTGGTCAGGTCAGTGAAAAGGGACATGGAGTATGTTGTTAGGATCAAACATGTCAATCTTTATCATTTGTTCTATTATATATAGCTTAAAATTACTATCTTTTATTGGTTAACAACAACCAAAACAATCAACAGTTAAGAAAATATGTAATTCATGTGTGACTTGCAGTAAAAACACAACCCTGTGTCCCTCTTCCCATATGGGCAATGTATATATTGTGTAAAGTGAATTGAACTTGGCACTTTTGTATTTCAACACATTTCATACCAAAATAACAATTTATGAAACTATGTCACTTCTTTTTTACAAGTTTTCGTTGTGCTTGTTTTCATATCTATATAGTTTCTTTCGAACAGATCATTACAGTCAACTTTCATTGAATTTGTTTCAGAAATAGTACTTTAAGATAGTCTGAGTTTCCATACAGGAGAACTGTAATGTTTATGAATACATTGATTATTATCTTACAAAAATTGTATTTATCAGTGTGATAATTGATGCCTGGTTGACAAATTCTCCAATAAAAAGTCAGTTCATGGAAGACATTGTTTATTTTCAGAAACAAAATGGACTTACCATTCTTTGAATATTCTTACCTGTTATTTATTGTTCCAGTACTTGAAGAAGGAAAATCTACCATGCCCACCTGACTCATCTGAGAATCCATGGCAACAGTACCTGAATGCAAGCACATTCCATAAAGGTATGTTATGTGGAATCAATAATTGAAGTGTCATAAAATCCTCACTCCTCCTCTGGCCTTAGCAGATAATGGGTGATAGGTGTGCATTAGTAAATAGTGAAACATTTACGTATATACTTTTTAATTCAGTTGCAGATTTTTTCTATTCAAGTTTGTCTAATGTGAGTGAGAATGTCTTTGGAAATGCATTTGAAGTATCATAACATTAACAGACTGAGCAACTGACTGAGAAATTTAAGGCTAAAGTGACCACTCTTCTGAAAATAAATCACTGTGACTGTTGTTTTCTTTGTCCAGTTTAATTGTCAAGGTATACTTTTGGCAAGCAACCTTCAAACTTAGTTAATGTATTTAAAGAAGATGTTTGATTTCATGCTTATGTTTAGATTTGTTCTTATAAATAACAAAACCAAAAGAAATATTCACCCAACAAATTTGATAATACATGTAGCAATATTATTCATTCTTAGCATTAACTGATGTGGTTGAAGTGTCATAAAGTCAATATATTTCTTCTTTTTTTGCATTTAAAAACTCATTCCAATAGTGGAAACTAAATCTCCTTTGTTTTGTATTATTGCCAAATCATTCTTTGTCTATTATTGCCCTTTTACTTATTTAAGTTACCCTTACCTTTATTGTATTATTATAGATCTGTTTAGTCATAAGTTGTGAGATATATTTTAATTATTATTTCATATTTGCACATGTAGACATATCAATTTTCCCCAGCAATGCTTGTTTTAGTGTTATTCATGTTGTATGTAGTCTTTGACATCATAAAACCATTGTTCATGACGTAACTGTAGCAGGCCATCGAAAGAAAAGCAAGCTGCTTTCTGGATATTTCCATGAAATTTAAATGTAAGAAAATCAGTTATAGATAAATTATACACAAAAATCTATCATATTATTTTGAAAAACATATGCAAATTTGTGTGAAACCCTTGCCCATGCACGGGTAATAAAAAATTAATGCTGTTTTCTTAATGGTCACATGACACATTTCCTCGACTAGTAACGTCTATGTATGATTCTCCATGTGTGTGCAGACAGCCCGGTGCTGTACAGTGTAGACAATACGCACTCCCTGGTGCAGCTCCAGGACCAGCTGGTAGACTGGCTGTCTGCCTCGGTCTTCCACCGGCCTGCTGTGAGTAGTGAATTAACAATCATGATTATGCTTTCCGTTCAGTTTTAAACATACACCTATAAATAACTATCTCTTATATTTTTTAAAATATAAAAGATTTTTCTAAGAAAAAGAGAAATTGTATGATAAATTGGTTGAATTTGAATTTTTAAATATTCCTTGCAACTTCAACTACAATTCAACATATGTTCTTGCACATCAAGCGCGTTTTCTTGCATCTTCAACCTGAAACTTTACCTCAGAAAAAGTCATATCTAATTCATATCCATGTATTTCTATTCAAATCCTTTGAGCAATATATTGTTAGGATGAAAGTTATATTGCAATTATTGTATTGCACAATTTAATCTTGTTTATAAGATATGCACATATTTAATATTGCACAGCCTGAAGAAGGATAACTGCTTTATATTGCTTATTATACATCAAACATTGCCTTGACCATATCAGGAAACTCCAGACAAGGCCATGAAGGCTGGATAATGGGCACATGGACTTTTAATTGCATCATTCATATAGAATTTAAAGATGAAAATAATATGGGTAAAATATTTCCCTCCGTTTTCCACGTGTATACCATGAAATATTTTCTCCAAATTTTGAAAACAAAATGGCTGTTGTTTTGTTTGCAGGTTGTGATTGGTCAATCTCTTCACTGTGTCTGCACCAATCATCTCTTTACTCTGACAAGGTGGGCAGAGCTTATTTCCTCTTGTGTAGTTTAGTCAGTTGTAGTCAGTAATTATATAGAAAAAACATTCCACAGAATTTCTGCACGTTACTGGAAACTTTGAAATTATAAATCAATCAGAAAGTGATTTGTTGCACATGTTATGTTAAATTGATTGTTTTTATCCTATACTTGACCACTTCCTCAACAAAATTGCTGTCTTCAGACATCTGTGGATTTAACCACATATCTGAAAAGATTGGTTTGAGAAAACTTATGATTATTCTTTGTCAAATCAAGACTAACATTCAGTGAAAGGTAAGATCAAGTTAAGTTTCTTAAGTGTTTTGTTGAGAAAGTTAATATTTTGTTGCTTATGTCAATTTCAGACCTGAGGATTCAACTCCCCGGAAGCCAGTCTTTTGTCAGTGAGTAAAACTTGTTTTAACTCAATATTAGGTTGATTATAAGGACTTTGTTGACAACTTTAGGGAATTATAGACTAAAACCTAAAAAAAGGCCAGAGAAAGAAATGATGCTGAGATGAGGAGAGGAAACTGATCATCAACACATGGAGTTAGTTGGAGAAGCAGAATATTACATATTTCACATATTTCAAGAGGGAGACCCTGGGGCTTCATCAGTCATAAACTACGATGCTAATTGGTCAAAAGGATAGAATTTATTCCTGCCACAAGTTGAAATATGGGTGAATGTTAACATCCTTTTTCTGCATGTCAAAATAGATTTCAAAGGTTCTCCTCTCTAAAACTTGGAGAGAATCCCAAAGAAGGATCCATGATGATATTTCACTTGTATCGCTCCTTGTTGAACTGTCTTGTGACTTCTCCAGATTCACGGATGTTGACAAGAGGAAGTGCTACACGGTGTTCACTGCTGACTTCCTGCCGTGTGAGAAGTTCCTCGTCCTCAGACAACCCACAGATCCTAACAGGTTGGATATCTCTTCTATATGATTATATTACTGTTTCATTGTCTTGGAGTATGTTCAAGTTAAAACAAGAAACTTCTGTGATGGGGGATTGTCAAGAGTTTGGTATATTTTGAAAGTAGTGTTTTGTCAGCTTTCAGTCCACCATTTTGAATTTTAGCTGCAGATTGATAGTTTTTACAACAAGATTACTACATGTATCCCAAAGTTACAACCAATTAATGATTTGACTAATCAGAGCCTTGTCTTGCTAGCAGGGCGTTTCACAATCGTAGCGCTGATGATTTCATTTCTGAATGTTTTACTTTTTGTGTGATTGTGCACTAGCACTTGTCTTATTGTTAAGTCTCATTCAACCAAAACTTTCACCTAGTACATTCATGAAGTGAATTGTGAAATATTCTCATGTATTTACATTATGTAAATGAACAGGAGAGTCTACACAAATGTTGTTTCTACAAAAATTTACTACAGCATTTCCCTCCCTTTTAGCTGACATCAATGCTGTTAATAGCTTTGGTGCTTTTATGAAAGACAGTTCTTCAGATTAAGTTGTAGAAATCTGAAATAGGCAAAATAGGTCACAACCAATTTGATAATACTTTCAAATGTAAGGTCTGCCATAAGGAAATTCTGTGTGAATACCCCATGACCAATACAGTCTGTGAGTTGAAAATTTGGTCAAGTTAGAACCATAATACGAACCACATTGACCAAGTCTTATTTGTTATTTGTCAATAAAGTGCACTTCACTTGTAATAAATAATGCAATGACTGATGAGCTGCAGAATCCATTTCGATTCATATTAACCTTTTAAAAAACAAAGCCTGAAAAAAATTGAGAGAAATTTAACTCTGTTGTTATTTTTGACACAATTATGTTTTATATTACAATTTGTTTTTCAGGTTTTTTATAGGCAAAATGTATAAAAAGATAACAATTATAGAGCAGAAAAATATATATGAAATTGAAAAATATTTTTATTCTCGGATTTGAACTCACGATAAGCTTAATTACATTTCGAAGATTAGTTTTGTTTAACAATTGTTTTCCATCATAAGCATAGAAAATTAGAGCCAGACAGCGTTTGTGGCCTAACCCAATAGCTAAGAAGCCGTTGGGCTGAGTAAGATGTCTAACCAAAAGGCCGGAATACACGAAGTAACCACATGACCAAGCTGGCTCTGGTAGATTATCTGTACATTTTACTAAGTGTATAACATAGCTACCAGCCATACTGCCTGTTTGACTACCCCTTTATAAGACTGCTGTTGATATTGATCTCCTCCTTATAGCACGCCCTGGGTAGATTAGTACCGGCTCAATCTCAAACAGGGGGTTCCATTGAAGGCTGGGTCCAAGACTTTTAGCTCATCAGACCTATATGTTGGTTCTAAGGAATAATTTTTCTTGGTGCTATCGATGCTTTTTGGAACTCCTGTGCTTTAAATTTGTGAGAGGTTTTTGATTTGGTTAACATGTGCATAACTTAATGAAATTTCATGTAGATATGTCCACCTAGGCCAGTGTCAAGTATAGATTGTAAATGATGGCCTAGGCAATAATTGAACACCTAGATATTTCATGTTTTTGTCTTCATCCTGAGAGATTATAAATAATGGAATGCCTGATGAGCTCCAGACTCTAGTTTGTTTCTAACTAAGAATTTGTGCATGTGTCATTGAACACTACTGTAGTTTGTTTGTAATGTGTGTAAGGAGATTCACAATTGAAATGTTTTAAGAAGGGGGCGCTGCTTTAGTACACCTTGCTGCAAACATGTCACTTATTTAATAACTTTATTCAAATTAATCTTTCAAGTATACTTGTAAAAGTTGTTGAATGAACAATAGATTTCACCCCTGCTGCTGTTGACAGTTGTTACAGATTGAATGAAGTGTCATAAAATCTCTATCTGCTGGCATTAAAGTTGTTGAACTTTTCTTAGTTTTAGTTGGGTTTTTTTTTCATAACCCTGCCTGGCAATGTTATACCCTACTCTTCACATTTTTTCTTTTTGTAACTAGTTAAAGTTATTAGATATTGTTATTAACAAAAGTCCAAAACAAAAATGGACTACACCCCAGTTCCCTCTTGTGTTGACATTAGTAACAAACTGAATGAAGTGTCATAAAATCTCATCTGCTAGCCACAAAGGTTTCAACTTTTTAATTTTTAAGTGAATTGATCTTGAAACTTCAGAATTTGGCTTAATAAAGGCTTTATCATCCTGAAAGGATTCTGATAGAAGATTGAAATCCAGCAAATTATTATCACAATTTTCCCCCATGTTTATTAAAAAAAGGGACACATTTTTCAGAACGGACAGTGAGGGAGAAATCTTGTGTTTGTCAGTAGGAACATTGTCTTCCCTAAACCAGAACACCAGCAGTACATCAGACACAGAGAGGTAGGTCTCTTTTTCCTAACCTGTTTATTTAGGCTTACAGTGTTATGGTGGTTACTTTGTAAAGAATTTGTTATGCTTATATTTGGTGGCATTAGTGTTTATCATCCAAAACTGTGTTCTACAGGAGCTATCGCTTGTGGAGGATCAAGAGATATCTCCTAGGAGATATAGTTTTGACAAAAGATTTTGAATAATGCTCTGTTAAGGTCAAGTTCATGACATCACAATTGTTCTACATCATCAAGTAATGGTATCACAATGCCATGATGTCATAAGCATGACAATGTCACAGTGCTATCACATCACTGAGAGTCTTAGAGTAGTGCAGCGTTTAGAAATTTTCATTCTTCACATAATCAAAATGAAAAATGATTTTGGATGACAAATATAATCTCTTTCATGCCTTTTGATATAAAATATATCAACACTGGTTGATAAAAATAAAGAGTTTGTAACTTTTATCAACTCGTGTTGATATCAGAAGACACTTGTTTGAGATTCCCTATATTTACAAAAATTCATTTTTCTTTCTTTTTCACCTTTTATACTTTATGAAGCATTCATAAAATA
Source organism: Phorcus lineatus (assembly GCA_921293015.1). Taxonomy (NCBI): domain Eukaryota; kingdom Metazoa; phylum Mollusca; class Gastropoda; order Trochida; family Trochidae; genus Phorcus; species Phorcus lineatus. The sequence goes on along the minus strand of OV121088.1, from coordinate 22,543,406 downwards.
CTCATAATCTGCTGTTTGTGGTCTACATGGTATTATCTCTATTTTTACCCATAAGAACCATATATTTCTTTAAATTGCAATTCTAGCTTCTATATATTTACATGTTTGTTTTCAGAAGGCAGATACATTACATATTTTTATTGATTACACACTCCATTTATTCATCACCACATATCTATGATCTACTGTAAGTTTCAGACTCATGGTTCAATGGTTTGTTACCATCAGCAGAATATCACTGTTAATTACCCTTTTCCTTAACACATTATATAGAAGATACTTAATCATGTTTGTCATGTACTGGGTTGGACATTTGAAGTTGATATTTTTACAAGTGACTAAGTATTCTATTTATGATTAATTATAACCATAGTATGTTTTTAAATTACTTCAAGTAGGAAAGTAACTCTCATTTGCTTACATATAGTAGAAAGTTGTGACTATAGTACTGCTTGCGTGGAAATACAAGATATTGTCACTCTGGCTTAATAGACAGTTTATTTCAGTGCTTATTATATAATTTATAAACATAATTAGCGGGGGGTTTTCGTAGCGGGGGTTACAAAGTAAGCGGGGGTATATAGCAGTCATTCCGTCTGTCCGTCCGTCCTTTCTGCCTTCCGTCCGTCCGGTTAACTCATTTTTTTTTCATTTTCATGGAAATGTCATTTTTTGGACTTAGTTATATGGTGTACAATGGGGACAGATTTTCTCAGAAATTATTACACCTAGAGGTGTTAACTTTTGGTTATGGATACACCTGATGATACTCTTGATCGAGTTCGGAAGCCATTTCCAAAATTTTATTTTTGACAAGAGTTATGGCCCTTGTTTCTGAAATTGGACTTGGAGCAATTAACAGGTCTGATGCTTCAATGGGGACAAATTTAATCTTTAACTATTACAGTAACTTTTAGTAAATCAGGTTATCCAGAATCATGTTAATACAGACTAGAGGGGGACGAAAGCAGACGGGCTGTGCTCACTTTTTCCTTGTTTCTTTTGTTATCATAAATCTACATTCGCATAAGAAGATGATTTTTAATGTTTTAAAATCATTTTTTAGTTGTCTCTGTCTTTATTTATCAAAATGTTGTACAAACTCTCTAGTTGCTCTCTCTCTTTACTTAAATAACAGACATAAGTTGTTTGATATCATACATCTATATCCAAATTCAAATATGAATTTCACTATATTTTTAAATCATATTTCAGCCGTTGTCAGAACTTTATTATCCCACTTAGCTCTCCATCCGGATGTAAGACAGGGAGTCGTGTATTGTGTGTGTGATACCACTGACAATACATGCCTACCGATGCATGGGTTGAGTAATGACGGTTATTAGCTGCGTTAGTTAATGGTTACCCTGCTACACGACATCCATATGTACTCCTTGACTGCGGGAGAGTTTGAATGGGACATCTCCTGAGAAAGTACTTCGCGCCCCTTTATGAAATAAACCATGTTTATGGTTGTCTTTCCCCTCAATAAATTTCCGCTGGTTTCAATTTTACCTTTTTCGTCCAGGACTTGGATATAGGGAAATAAACAACTTTGTTGGAATTTTAGTGAGGCTTTTCTTCTATCTTTAAGGTCGTTTTATTCTTCATTGAAGAAGACTGTATGTATGAGATTTCCCTCCTTTACAACAGTTGTGAGTTTAAATGGAAATTTGTTTACAGTACAGATCATGAATATTTACAAGGATTTTGTAGTCTAATTCCTCATCAAAGAACTTGCTTACTTCTTCTAGTTCATAAGTATTTGGTTATCTGCAATCTTAAACAAATAAAATAGAACCTTAGGTAATTGCAAATCTTATACCTCTGAGCTATATTCATTTCTGTAAATTTGCCGCTTACAGTGTTTTAATTGTCATGATTCTGTCAAATTATGTATATTTGATGAAAAAAAAGGTAATGAATTAGACCAAATGATTCATTTAAAATAACTTTTCTAGCACATTAGGTTTGCATGATTATGACTTTGGAATATATAAACAAAATTAATAAGCACTCAATGCAGCAACTTGACAATGGAGGAGAGACAGTGGATGAAACGACTGATGAATGCTAAAGTAGTTGATGGTTCTCTCATTGAGGCCTGTGATCATCTCAATGGATGAGGTCCCATCGAGGTCAAGGATTGCCCAATCTTGGCTATCTGCCTAACATGCTGACTACAGCTCTGATAGGAAAATGTGAAATCAAATATTTCATCTTTTCGACCCTCAATCAATAACCTTGCTGGAATTGAGAAAGACACCTTTCACAATGGGCAGCTCTTAGGACTTTTAGTCATTTTCAGGATTTTAAATAGGCCATGTAGCAATGGTAAAATTTCTAATTGGTTGTGGTTTCAAGATGCAAACAGACTTTTCTTAAAGCTTTTCTCCATTTTGAACAATAAACAAACAATCAAGGATACATGATTGCTGGCTGTTTCATATTTAGACTCATCAAGACCTAATCATCAGTAAAGTAGGCAGGTAGAATCTTGGAACAACTATTAGATTCTGTTCAAGGGGTCCTTGTCTATTAGCATATTCAGATTCTGTTCATGGTCCGGGTTTGAATCTGTTCAAGACCCTTACCTTGAAACTGTTCCTTTGGGCAATAACAATTTGTTAATTATAGAAATGCTCCACCTGGTTAGATAGTTTTACCTAATCAAGGTTCAATGCAGAGAGTTTTCACAATCAGCATTATTATGATATATGTTGACTTGCTTTCTGCACCATTCAGGCATTTTGCTTCGTTACATGTTTGAACTATGCATTAATGAAATATACACAAACGAGAACATCATTTCCATCCAGTTTTTTATGTTGTACCTGAGTCGCTGTAACCCTGTAGCTTAACTTGTATGACACTTCATAATCTAAACATGCCACACAATGTGAACTTGGTGCGTTTAGAGAATTTCAAATATGTTGCTGGCATCAATGCAGATCTAGTGGTAATGCTTGTTGATTTTGAATAGATTCATATGTACAGAAACATATAAAAGACCTTTGATGATAATTTGTTGTGGTAATATGTTTATGAAGGAAAACATGTTCAAGTTAATGAGCCATAGTAAAGCAGTGCTTAAGTGTCAGTATTTAGTTGTTTTCTTAGCTCATCAGGACATCCATCAGCTCTGACCATCCATCTGTAAACCTTTTGCTTTTTCAACTTTTGCTCAAGAACCGCTGACTGTAGAAAGTTGAAATCTTGTCAACAAGTTAATTGACCTATTAAGATTATATATCATAGGTTTTGTGATTCTGTGGTCTTTGATAAGGGCTACAGGGGTGATGCCCTAGAAACTCTTCTTCCTCTTCTTCTTTTAAAGGAAAAGTCCTAGAAAGCTGAAACGTTGTGTACAGACTCCTAACCCAATGGGGATTATAAATTGATTTTTTCAAACTGTCCCTAATAATGATAAGAACTGTAGGGGGTCAGTGATAAAAAACTAATCTTTTCAAAAGTTCATTACACTTTAATTTTGATGCACAACAACCATGATTCAATACTTCAAGCAAAAGCTTGCAGGTATCACCACAATATGTCATTGTTTCGTTGATGCAGAGTTTCTGCCAGGTAGAGTGTTGTATTTGCAAGAAAAGGAAAGATGATTGAAAGCAGCTACTCAAATCAGCTCAGTGACACTTCCCTTCAGCATTAGAGAACAAGGACAATTTCTTTGTCTTCTGCAAGAATTAATTTCATATTAGTAACTTGGGTAAAGTATTTCATCCCCATTTGATTAACAGTGTGTAAGTTTCACATTCAATAAAGTTATCAATAACAGAGTATTATCATCACAAATAACAGACACAATATGATCCTTTTATGATTTATTTTTTAAATCAAGTTTGTAATCATCATTTCTCCGTTGGGCTGTACAAGGGGAGCTATTTACATGACTATCATTATGCCATTTTAGTACTTACACAACACTGATGACTTCTACGTAGGTTTCTATGCTAGTGGTTACAGCACTGCCTCGCAGTATTGTCTTCATAGAAAATTACAAAATTGGAAGACTAATTATGTTTTATATCCGCTCGGATCTTGACAATAAGATGTAATCAGAATTTGATTCTGTTTGATAACTTTGAATCTTCCTAAGATAAAAATTCCTTGGCAACATAGCTTGACCTCAGCAGCCAGATGATCAAACATGAATATGTAAAAGAAAGGTATCAGTTATTTTCAAGTTTTAAGGTTTAAGGTTATTAAAAGGTTCAATACAAAGACAGATCTTTGAAAAAATGCCATACATCCTAACTTGTTTTTTGTTATGTATGAACTTAACATTACTCTATAGCTATCTAAAAATAATGCCAAACGATTTGAATAAAACATTATTCAATCTCATTTAATTAGACCATTAACTACCTTTGGCACCTTAGATTAACTTTATTAACCACTATATGCCTAAAGGGTTTAATTTTTTAAAAATCGTTTTGATTCTATTATGTAGCTTTAATGTGTCAACATCGCCTTAAGCAAATTAAGAAAAGAGTTTGATTTAGAAAAAACATAACCTCGTTCAAAAGTTTTGTTGATTATTCAATTTATAAAAATTCTTTTCATCATATCTGTGTTATGTCAACATTTGCCTTTAGCAATATCACCTACCAATTAGGGAAAAGTTTTATTTAGAAAAAACATAACTTAGTTCAAAAGTTTTGTTGATTATTTAATTTTTAAGAATTCTATTCATCATATCTGTGTTATGTCAATATTCGCTAGTAAGGTATGTTAGAATGCTACCTGAAAGTGTATTCCGCTCTTGTTAGATTTAGATTATCTTCAGTGTTTATCCTATGACGTCTGTAACCTCGCCTCTAGTTTAACATTTTTACAAACTTATTGTATCGTTTTGGATTCTGAGAGTGTGATAAACATGTCAATTTGTTTAACTACTCTTTTCCATTGTATGAACACACTTCAACATTTCAAACTTTTGGTATATCTTTAAGTAGATTTACTCTTGCAACTTTCTTTGATGTCAAATACCTCACTTGAGACTTCTATTAAACTTTGAGATCGAGATATATATTCGTTATGTCTATATACACTGGCCTTGGGATTGTATAATGTATCACTTTCCAAACTTGAAAGGAATTTCACGAATTACTATTATTAAAAAGGAAGATTTCAACTGTGTGAGTTTTCATTTTAAGACGTTATTGAAATTCATTTTTGATTTGATTCTTTTTTAAAGGATTTTCTTTGCATATGTACATGATATATATGTATTTATTTTGTATTTTCAGATGATGAATTTAATTGGTTACAAATTGAATTTGTGATGAATTTGTGATACTGAAACATCTCATACTTAGCACCAATCACAAACATGTCATATGCATAATTCATTCATACTATAATTAGCCTTTGTTTAACAAACAGTTATCGTTTGTAAATATATTGTAAATGTTCACTAGTAAATTAATTATGTTCATCATCATCATCATCATTAGAAATTAAACTGATTTTGGCATTAATTGTAACAATTATAAAAACAGTCACACAAGCTTGCTCACGACACACATCGAAACATTTCATGCTTTTGACTTTGTTATGACACAAACATGCAAATCATTATAAATTAATACTGAAACACACTTTTGGCATTCAGCCACATCATGCAGCTTTCAATCAAGTAATTAAAGCTTAAATCAACAAAAACAATACAAACTTGTCAAATCGAAAAACATTACAAATCGTCGAACGAAAAAAAATCAGCACATAGTTCACAAGTATATCTTGATTAGTCTTGTTTGTACAGTACAAATCCAGAGAATGCTGTCATCTTATTTCACATTCCATGATATCCGTGTTTGTACGTCTTCCCACAAATGGAAATCATTTGCATATATTCATTTGCATGAATAAGGCACTCGAAAAATTCTTCAGTTCGTTTATTTTTTTGTTCTTCATCAACAAAAGACCCAGATTTTGTCTGTGGTAGTTACATGCAAAAAACACACAATTGATGATATTCAATTCACGTTCAGTCTTCGGGTCGGGATATAAATGCTTGTGGTTTACAAAAAGTCACAGGAAAAGTATATATGGCAACAGTTAGGGTGTTTGACCAGAAATTGTCTGAAGTTAATTCAGGTAGAGTTTATGGCAGCACAAGATACTGGAAGAGTTTCACCAATGGTAGGGTTCCCCATCCTCCATTTTCTCCTCGAAAAACTTCAGGAGAAATTTCTTCCTCCATGATTTATGTCGTATCAGTGTTTTGAAGTTTGCCGGTGGTGATGGTATTTGTGTCAAACTCTCTGGAGATGGTAGATGCTTCTCTTTCTTAGTACAGTCTGAATCTGGGAAATAAATAACATTTTATTAATTATTATTTCATGAGGACTGTCATTCAATATTTGGCTGCTTTTCTGGTTTTAGTTTCTTGGCAGGTAAAATAAGTTTTTACACTTATTTTTTGTCCTAAATGATATATTTTGTAACATATTTTTATATATTATAAAAAACTGAAAACTCTTTAGAATTATCAGGCAGATTTCAAAATATTATTAGACCTTGAATTGAAGTCAAATGAAAAAAAAGAAATGAAAAAAGTCTTTACCTGGCGATTCCCAGAATTCCACTGTGATAAGTGTATGCCCTGCAATCCAGTCTTTTGATTGGTGGAAATGATCACAATTCCACAATGCAACGTGACCTTTTGGTCGGTTCAACTTTTTTGTGTAAGTAATCACACGGAGGATACCTTGTTTTCCCCAAAAATTCTTCTTCGTATCAATTGGGTCCATTTGATGTAACTTTGACACAGTTGGGTACCCATATTTGTCGGCCATGAAAGGTCCATATGCAATTGGGTGATAAATGTACTGGTAGGCATCCTTTCCGGGTACACTATCAGTTCCATATTTAGATAAGCGAATCAAATTCTTGCCAAGGGAATGAGGTCCTCCGATCTTATTGAAAGCATAGGAAAGTCGTAAGGCGCTTGTATCGTGAAGCAACAGATTGCTATGGGTACCAATCATCTTTAGAAGTTGGTGATTGTGGAATCGTCCTCCGAAATTCCAGTAGCCCGGATAGTTTGACTTCAACTTTTGGAAGGATGGTAATGGAATCTGGAATTAATAATATAAAGTAAATTTCAAGTACATTTATTAAAAAAATTCCAATTGAAAAACAAATATGAAATCAGTCTACAGACTGATTAACTGCAATAGAACCCCAAAAAAATAAGTTTATAGTTTGACAAATATCTATTGTTAACACTCTCATTGCTGCAAGCCAAAAGAGTTGCCAGATATATGTATATGTATGCTTCAGAAGATTCAAACAAGAGTGGTGCTAATGAAATTCAGGGTATTTTTAATCCATTAATATCCCTTTGATCTTAATTAAATCTCTTAGTCACACAGTGTTTTTGCAAGAGTGGACTTGCAGTATATTATTATTGAAGGAAGCTTTTCATGATACCATAACTTCATGCACCTTCATGCGTTAGACCTATGCTTTTGTTTATTTATGTCATTATGAATATTGAATTATTTAATTTGATACAGTTTAGCCTAGTTTGAGTTGTAATTGATTCCGATCGTGTATGCCTACCGGCTCAATGTCTATAGGTGAACCATGCATCTTGTTAGATGATATCTTGTTAAGAATTTTGATACGATAATGTCCCTGTACTACATGTTAAATAGTTGGTGCCTTTGGCTTGCACATAGTTTGATTTAGGATCAAGATATTTGTTTTGTTAATATTTTCGTCAAATACAACTCGGGCTGATAATTTAAGATTAAAGCATTTGATATCAAAACGAAAGATTAGCATGCATGGATTTAATCATAAAAACTTGTGATTTTGTAGTTTTCCAAATTGTATTGTGTTATGATATTATCGAGAAATGAATTATAATATAGTTTATATATGTTATGTTAATAGTAGTTCTGTTTGTCCATTGTGAGTCACAAGACATTCTTGCTTTATCGTGATATCGGTATGCGAGTTATCTAGATACGTAAATCCTATGAGATTAAGAAGTTTATTTTGCAGAATGTTAACCCCTGCATAGCAATATTGGGTAATGCATCGTAAGAAAAAGTAACCCTGAGAAATTAATAATATGAATAACTTATACTACTTTGAAACAGTAAAAAAATGCTACATTTTATGACCATATAAGCACAAAATATCACATTTTCAAAGAAAATAAGGTGATATCAGAGAAATGCTTTTCATAAAAGTTGAAATGTATTAAAAATAAATATCATTTAAATGGTGAACAAATGTAACATTACTTTATCATCAATAATATGAATTATTGCTCTTATTGAATTAGTCGCTGTTAAATAAGCGATATTAAACAATAACCTACTCACGAAATGAGATAACAAACAAAACTAATTCATTACACTAGATTTATACCGTTGGAGATTAATAGCAATAACTAGTGATCATGAATTAGTATTGTATAAGAAATCAAGATGACTTTTAGATAATGGATGAAGTCTGTAGGGTTAATCTGTGCTATCAGTCCGAGTCCATGTTATATAGGAGCGTACTAACTAAGAGCATGGGAATTTCAGGAAAGGTCACATGACATATCTCTGTGTCACTGGTGAAGAAGTCGCGATCCTTCAACGCTAAGGAAAACATGAGAACTTCAAATACAAACTTCTTTAGCAAGAAATTCAACATGATTCACATTTTAGACGAGAGTTTGTGAGCAGAGTGTAGAGCTGATGTTGGACACAGGTTTACCATTACTGGTGGATAGACCTGCATACCATACATTGTTGTGTAACCCGTGTAATTGAGCGTAATTGTGGATAAGTGACATTGATTGAAGAACAAATAGTAAACATCAACTAGAGTAAATTTGTATGATTATAATTGAACAATGTTGATTGGAAGAAATAATACCTAATAATTGATATAACTTTTTGTGTCCAATGATAACTTTCTTCAATTGCTGCATGAACAAACAGTATTCGATAAGGAATGAGATTAATGTTTTTGGAGAATAGTTTATAGAAGTTTTTTCATGACTGCCTGTCATTTTGAATTATGTCAAGTGCTTGATAATGTATGAATTATTTCAACGTTAAAAACCTCTAAAACACCTTTGTTTCACGTGCAGATAATGATATTGATGAATGACAAAACGTATTTTAAGTTGAAAACTGAGTTCTCCATATCTTATAAATCTTGTATAGGATTCTAAACTCTCGACAAATCAGTGTCCAAAGTTATACATATACATTAGTTCATTGACCTTCGAAATGCTTTTATATTGAAACCCAAAACCTCTCTATCTCCAGTATCTCTTTATTATTCTAAGCACAGTTGCACTATGAAAGCCTTGTATATAAATCATTTAGGGATGGTTCCCATGCTGATACAAGAAGGATCAGCATGATAAAAAGCGTGACATGCATTCCGCCTGCAGGTCTGTTGAAATCAACACCATGGTCTTCTGATCATTAAACGGTCATCTCTGGACATGAATATATGAATCTGAACTGGACATTTATATATGGCTAGTTGTTGTTTGTCATGACCGGCTGCACTGTTGACCTCCTGAGGACAATGGTCAGTGAAACACTTATCAGTATAAGTAGCTGGAGAGACAGGTTAAGCATTCAAACAAACCACAGCAAAAGTGTGAGACAAGGTCTAGTGGGTATGGCACATTGGGACAATAAATCTCTACCTAAGTGGCTAAATTTCTTTTCATGATCTGATGATGATTATTTTAAAGCAATGTGTACAGAATTAGTACAGAGGCTTATTTCTCTAGCAATGTATAGTCAAAGGTCCTCTTGTGCATTTGTAAAAGAATGCCTCCAAACTTCTTTTCATTAATCTAGGGAAAAGCGTGTTTTATTTATGTCTAAATCTATTCAATAACACAAAAAGATATGTTTTCACTCTCTTTTTCTTCTCAGGAACCATTTCTTTTCAATTGTTATAAAGAAAACAAATCTCAACCTCATTCTCAACTCTTCTCCAGAAAAATCTGAGGAATTGTTGATTCAATCACAGCGATCCATTTGTCATTTTTGCAGGAACAATGCATCTTGACCCAAGCATACATTATCCAGAAAGGTTGTATTTCATCTCGAAGCCCATAAATAATAGATGTGTACATTGATATAAAAGTCTTGACCAAAGGGAGCAAACAATCTTTTCCATTGGTTCAAATCATAAAGGAGGAAATTGATTGTCTATTTTTGACATCCGTAGTATTGCTTTACACTTACGTCCACTATAGCAATTTCAGGTGCACTACTTTACCTGTAAGTGTACTACTTAGGGACTGATCCAATATATCATGGATCTTTAAGTGGACGCAGTCCATAAAGCTTGGTCATTGAGATGACCACTTGTGTTTGTTATTGACAGGTGCGACAGATTTCAAATCAGTCAGAGAAATTAGGCATACAACTCAATAGGAGGGGACAGTGTTTAAGAGATGTTCATAATCTACTTGTCGGACCAAGTTAGTGGTTTTGGCAGCATAGGGGTTAACTAAGTGATGACAATTTCACTTTTAGTAGTCTGTGCTTTGTGTCATTTATTGCCTCTACTCATTTATAGAGATTATTTGTCAACTTAAATATCATCACTTGATGAAGACTTCCTGCCATTAGATAAGAAAGTCATTCAACTTGTAATGTGAATTTCAGATGATTAAATATAACATTTTCTAATTGTTAGAATTTTAGAGAGACTTCTATTTTCAAGTTTTCCACTGAGAATTAATTTTGAAGAAATTTAGTGAGTTTATTTATGATCTGTCTTTCACAGAGACATATTTATGGACTCAAAACTAGTAGAATTGAGAGCCTTTCTTCCTCATGAAGTTATTTCATGAATAAAACATAATGGTCGTAAAATTGGGATAAGAAGAATATATCATCAAAAACAAGACAACAAACATTTCAAGTCAATTTCAAGCGTCAGTCTGTGATCACAGAGACTTTAAAGATTCGATCGGTCAGAATATATGAATATATTTAGTTTCTCACACAAGAGTCAGGTTGTGTGGCCCATCCGTTACAGAGACAAATGACCTCAACATCAAGTTTTGTAAGGCGGACATAAGTTGCTTGTGACATCATATTGCCTCAAGCTAGCTTCCCTGTCACTTGCCAGTTCACATTACACTTTCACCCTTTGAAAGTTGAAATATGGTGCTTCAGTCTTTGGTTAACTTTTGTGCAAAATGTAAACCAAAATTATGCGTGTCTTGTTTTAAGTTTTATAGTTCCATGCAGCTTTTGAGAATTTTATTTCATGAACTCATCAAAAATGTGCATTTTTATTTTTTTTTTGATGTATGGTTTATTTCCACCTGATGTTTATGTGTATGAGGACACGAAATGCAAAATCGGATATTATATTTTGAACACAATCACTTTGTTCATACAGAATGTTTGTTTGATGAGAAATAAGGTCTTAATGATTCAAGTTCAGTAGAACCTGTCTAATTCTCAGCAGGGTTCAAGCAGAGAGATATTTGATGAAAATGTTTTCGTTGTAAATATACTCATAAAGGAAGGCAATCAAGACATGTTTTGTTTGCTCAAATGCTTTTCTTAAAGTTTGTTTGTCATGTACACATAACTTTTGATGTCGCTTGTTGATTCTCTCAGCTGATCAACCATCTCAATTTTCATTCATTTCACCTGTGAGGAGGATAATGAATGTAATGTTTTGATTGAAATGCATCCATTGTGGACCCAAGGTGACAGATGCTGTCCTCTGGGGCTTATATCTGATGCACTTCAGGCCGTTAGTTGTAAAAAAACAAGAAGAGGTTTTATTAACGAGAAAAAGTTATCGCTAGACAGTCTGACCCCTGTCAATAAAACTTTCCCAGACTAGCCGTTGGCTATTGGCCCTCTTTTATGCCTCTTGTTCCCAGCAAATGTCATGTAGTCTCTTTTCAATCTATTCATTGACCTTTGACTCGAAAGAAAGAAAGCCTCTGTATCAATCAAATTCACGGGGATCATTTTGATATGTGAAAACATTCTATGTTGAGGCTTACAGGGATGAAATTCCTTACACAATTGCAGACATGTTTTGTGTGTTTTTTGTTTCAACAAAAAGGAATGATGTGACAGGTCATGGTTAAGAAATGTTTATGATATATGCTTTTATTATTTCTTGATTGGTTCATTGTGATCTTTAATCCTTGTTGATTTTATTTTCTATTGGAAACACATCTATTTGACACCCCACTGTGAGGGCGTTTATGGAATCGTAATTAGATTTCCATGTAACTAGGATTAACTTGAGCTTTAAGTTAGGATTGGCTTTTATTTGATTTGATGCATATAGCTGACAAGATTGATATTTGGTGACAAGAGAATTGTTTTAACAGGATATCTAGCTGGGAAACCCTGACCTGTTTCATTTTGACCTTTTGATAAGATGTGAAAGTTTGTAATGAATGTAATATGATTAGAATCAATTTATTGAATACCTGTCTGGGTTATAGATTTGTTGAATTATTTATTAATTTAATCTTGAAATAGATCAGGTAATTAGAAAATCACCATGAAAGAGTGACCCCCAAAAAAATAGAGAATTAGGGAAGAGAAAGATTGATACATGAATATCTTTAGTTAGGGAATAATATTGTTTACACCATGTCATGAACCACAAGGTATAAACCAGTAACAAACAGCTTCAAAATTATACCTTAAAGCAAAATAAATATATACTCAACAACAAAAGTTAAGGACCATCCCACTATTCAATATTTAAGCATCATATAGGGGCCAGGGCATTGTTTAATCCATAGAATATCGAAATACTGAAAATTGGCGTGGTCCTTATTTTTTGTTGAAAATATGTAATGCCATTATTCACTATCGATAAAATGATTGGTTGTTTTTTTTTTACAAAGATTAGTCAAATGTTGTATTAAGTACTAAAGGATTTTGATGATCAAGTTTATTTTGTTTGTTACTTTTGTTGAATAAGTGTGACAAGACTGGTATGCAAGGTTGCAATAGAAGGTCATAGATGAGGTTATCTATCAAATCCAGCTCTGTATATTTGTCTTCAAAGCAAATTGTACTTAGTGACACGCCACATAATAGCAGATAATAAACTTGGTATAACATTTAGACGGGCCAAAAGATTTATTGCCCCATATTCGACTGCAATCTTTTATGTTTCGCTCCTTCTTTTGTGGTGTCTGCATAGATGCTCTTCGTAAATGAAGGTAGTAAAGTCAGGGCCAGCTGTTTCCAAACCACGTGACGTTTCTTTGCTCGATTTGTTTACTTTATTTCATGAATCAATACGTGTATGAAACACTCAGGTGCCACTTTTTGCTTCACTTGTTGTTTATAATCCAAATTAATCGTAATAAATTGTCTTGACAATATTTCAATACAAATTTAGAATAATTTAACCACGGCAAGTTTGGTTTGCCATTTGTAATCATGTTTTTGTTGCTTGTTGTTTTATAATCGAAATGGTTTTTAAATGGTATTCAAAATGCCTTGTTATGGGGACTGTATTTTTAAACAATCCTAACTCTCCGTAAAAATTTGTTTTCTTTCTTTTGAGCATTTATATGATGCAACATTTCTTGTGCACTTAAATTAAATTCAAGTGAAATGTCTGTTGAAATGTGGGTCAAAGCTTTTTCAAACGTCTCAGGATAATTTGTAGCATAAAATGATTTGCATGAGTTTTGCAGGTCAATGTGAAGGTATTATGTCATACCGTAGATAGTCACACCACAATGGGAGTCGCAACAAGCAAATCACTCTCATTTTGATTGTATCAGTGACAATATTTTACACATATGTGCCTATTTTAATATCAATTTTAACACTAATGTATACAGGAATGTCTTTGAATTTTTATTGGTATACAATTCAAGTTTTAATTAAAAAACTTGTATCAGAATTTGAAGTTAGGCACAGACAATACGGTAAACAAAGAATGCATTGGAGATGTTTATAAAACACGTCAGAAAACATTCATTATTTGTAAAGGCCTAGCGCCACTTTGATGTCAAATGCAGAGATTTTAAAGTTTGCCAGTTGTGTTTTTAAGCGGATGATGCATCTAGCTGTGTAAGTTGTATTTGAAGTGTACACAACAAAGAGCGGCTGTCTTTATGTAAATAACAACAGGTCATGACACTGACGTTGTTGATTGCAGAGAACAATGCATGATGGGTGATTGTGTATAGACGGATGTAGTTAAGCGATCGTTTGTAGCGCCAATGTATTGTTGACCTATGTTTGTATGCAAATTTCTGCTTATTTTGTGACTTGCATAAAGAATGCAAAAAATGTTACTTATATAAGTCTGACTCGTTGAATAGATTTTGTGCGTTTGACTGTGACACATTTTATTGCTCAAAAGATTGTTTGCTGACTAGTCACAATTATGCTCACATTTTTCATACAGTCCTTACTGGTGCATCTTAGACATTGAAGCATTTTGAAGTCATTTGAATTCAATATTAGGAATTTAGATTAAGCCCAAATCATTAGTAAATTAGTCAAAGTATCAAAGCTCCAATTTTTAGTGTTCCTTTTAAAATCAAAACGAGTGATAACTTTTAATATTTGTTCTGCTTTCATCATTAAAAATTTGTTTAATCATTTTAGTAATTGCTTGCATAATTGTAAAATTTCCTCATGAAATAATAATAAACAAAGTTTTTGCTTAGGGTGACTATAAAATGAAAAGCAATGATGTCGACATCATGAGATGAGTTGCTATATGTTTTTATGTATTGGCATTGATTGATTAAGACAGGATTTTATGACTCACTAAGTAGATAATGAATGGACTACAAATCTATCATCTTTACGATAGGTTTATTATCCTGCCCAAGGTTATCTATACACCTACCAATCAAAACTCTTTTATTGATCAGAAATCTGAATACTTTTTTATGAATAAAAAAAATTGTAGTAGAATTCAATTTTGCATATTTTGCAGTGAAATGCATGATCTTTTGAATTTGACATATAACAAATAACGAAAATAAAAAAACCATTTATATAATATTGTGATTTAGAATTGTTCTAGTTGAATAAATTTCTTTGTTATTCAGTGACAAAACATTGACCTTTATTTATGGAAAAAAAAAATTCCGATAGAAGAAAACAATCTTATGACGATAAATATAATGTCAGAATTTGTGTTATATTTGCCTGGGGGTCACAATCAACACTAAGATTAACCTTAGTCCAATCAATTAACAATGCACTAAGGCTACCTTAGTGATTTAACTTGGTGTTCTGTGCAACGGGACCCTGAATCATAAATGTTTTGATAGGAAAATATGCTCTATAGAGATGATAAAAAACAAAGATTGACCCATATTTTCGTTGAGGTGACCCCAACATCATGGATCAGATTATCTGGGTTATGGTGGGGAGGGTGAGGTTGTGTGAAACCTCTAATCAAGACAGTGGTAGCGCCCCA
The DNA here is from genome assembly GCA_921293015.1 of Phorcus lineatus. NCBI lineage: Eukaryota > Metazoa > Mollusca > Gastropoda > Trochida > Trochidae > Phorcus > Phorcus lineatus. Next base: position 22,527,947 of record OV121088.1, on the reverse strand, counting down.
GATTTCCCTGCAATGTTTGTTTTTCCATTGTTTGGAAAATTGAACGGTCACCTTGGTTGATAACAGATTTGCAGACTCGGTAAACTAAATATTATTGGTCATTGTCAAAAGCTGTATTTTTGTTCTTTATTCCTTGTGGACGCTTGACATTTTTGGGGTTGTCCACTCTTTATGGATAATATTATTTGTCACTTTTGATGGGTGCATTAGTCTTTTAGGTTAATTGTCACCATAACATAACTATCAAGGAATAACGACAGCGAGCGGACAGATTAAAATTCATCCACGGGATAAGTTGGTCAGAATGTTATTCAGCAACACTAGGGTTAAATCTATTTAGATATTAAATGACATTTGACATATATAAATGCAAAAATATTGATTGAAATAAATGTTAAGAATGATATTATTCATATAAAAATCTGTAAGATTTAATACTTACTTTAACAGAATAGATCTCTCAAAGTTACAGTGTTTATAGATAGATTTGAGAAAAGATGTTTGAGTCAATAAAAATGAATGTCTCACTGCTACAAATTTGTTTATTTAACTACGGCATGCCGTTGTGTTCGATGTTTGCTGTGATGCGTCTGACATTGTTGCGACCTGACATGACTGTTTGCTGCGAAGCTGTTTCAGACTTGACATGGACTAATTCTTGCTTCGCCAACAAGTGTAAATATTTGACAATCTTATTAAAAGCCTGATTAGAACGTGTTCGTTTTCACAGATGGACATTTTCCGACAGCCATTTTGTAAAGCATTGTTTCAAAAGTGCTTTTGGGCGTGACATGTTAGTCCTATTGGAGGAATGTGAAGAAATGTTTCGAGGATAAACATACTAATTCTTTGATTATCTGGGATTGCAATGACAATGAACGAATGACAAGTGTTTGGGATTATTTGTCAATTTGTTTATTTTATCAATCGCTTGTTCAAATTTTCAATAAAAATTTACATGTGATTAAGATGAAAAGTAAAGAACTAGAAACAATTCTTGAAAGGAATGACTAATGTATAGGATTACTTTAAAATTCTGTCTCTTGCAATGACAAAATCCTTATGAGGAAGGGATGCATTATGGGATATGGATGTGAATGTGAGGACTAGAGAGGTCTCACGACTGATGTAAAATTAATAGGCAGAGATTACAGAGGATTCTGATCACTGATAGGAACTCGGTTTACTCTCACGATTGGATTAAAAGATCGGGGAGGAAGTGTCCGGCAGATGGGCGGCTGTGAGATAAAGATCTCAGGAGTAACTGTCCCTCGCTTTGTTACATCTCATGATTAGAAGGATCGTGGCCATTGTGCTGTATGCCTCATTGGGCCTTGTTTTGAACTTCGAGAAATCCTGAACAGACCTCGAGTCCCGAGCTGAATAGAGATTGTTTTGTATGTAGAGGAGTTGAATGGCACTGGGTCAGATGTCATTCTAAAGATGTTCAGGGGAGAAAATGAGGTGACTGTGGCCCTATTGACGGTCCTAAGAGGCCAGGGGTCAGATTGTGTTGACAGGGATGCTCCCACGGGGTCATGTCTTCAATAGAGGTGGGCGGGTCACGGTCAAACGGGGCAGGAAAGGGCAAAGTTACATCCAAATTGGGGGGAAAAGAAGAAGAGATTATCTCTTCTGAAATGGCTGTATGAATGAAATTATGAGTAAAGTCAGGATCGAAATACTTATCAATCAAACTTAGGAGGCTGTTGTGAATTCCATCTGCTAAAGTTACCTAGTTGTGACTAAAGAGAATGTTAGACCTATGTACCCAAACCAGTATGACATAAAATATTTCTCTTGTCTAATTATTCCAATTCTGATTCCAGTAATGCATAAATGTGCTAAAGATCAAAATGAACAAGAAATTTGAGGAACATTTTGTTACGGATATAAAGCCCCATCCCTGATTATGAATTTGTTCATTAGTGTTTCCTGTGCAAAAAGGCACTCCACAAACTTCAACCTAAATGATGAAAAAAAAGGAGCTTTTACTCATTTGAGTAAGGGAGAAAATGAATCTATACGGTTGGAAAGTGTGATGTATAGGGTATGTCTCTTCTCTACTCATCAATGTACATTGTCTGTCATCCCCTGAGGACTAAGGAGAATGACCAGCCACAGGACAGAGGACATCACTGCATGGACTCAAGAGGTTCACGCAGGTCCTGTGTATTCCATTGTCCAAGCCGGATGTGCCATAAAGTTTTATGGGGAATTGCCATGACAAAATTGTTCCCTTAGAAACCGAAAATAGCCTTATTGCATAATGTTTATGACAAGCCATAGCTTTGAGAGTTAGTGTGTGAAATGATGCAAGCTGGCCAACAAATAGCTGCATATTGTTAGATGCACTGAAGGGTGAAAGGAGGATTTGATTAAATTTGGGCCGATTTCTTTTGGAACATTTTGTCAGATGCCCTTTGAAAATTCTAGGTATAACATGGGTGGCCCATTTCAGTTTCCCCCCTTACATGCTAAGTAAATTGGAATCCAATTGGCACAGGTGGGAGACTATTCAAAATTATAAGAACCTCTATTTCAAATTTCAATCTTAACTTTTAAATTTCCGGTTGAGATGGTAAATCTGAATATTTTGGGAGAAAAATCTTGAAAAGTATTTTTTAGCAAACCATGCAATTTAATAAGTTGAACATTTTTGTTTTGTTTTGATAACTTCATTCATGTTGATGCATAAATTTCTTTCTCAAAACCCTATCAAATATCGTCCCTTCTCAGGTGATATTTGGCAACACACCTTTACTAACGAGCCTTTGTTCTCAGGTATACCAGGTAAATTACAAATGAAAGGCTTGAACTGAACAAGTAATAGTTTCTCTTTGATCACGGTCAGTAAATCTTTTGTGGGTGTGCCAGTTGATATAGTCTGTCTCTCCGGAAAGACAAGTTATCTAAAATGGGGAAAAGTAATTTCCGGCTGAAGTAGTGTTTCCCTACCTACATTTAAGAAGTAATCCCAGGACGATCCTAGGTGTAAACTAGCCCACAATAAACATTACTGAGCAATTAGCAAACAATGCTCTAATATGACTCAAATAACAACAGAGCTTAGCGGGAGAAAGGAATTGCAATTTACACTCTGTGATCTGTAATTACTTGCCTGTGTCCCTATTTATGAGTCATTGTATATCCTTGTATTTAATTTGATGAAATTGCTCCTGATTGTTTGTCCAGGCATGAGGTCTTTGTGAAATACTGGAATATTTGTCATAGTGCTTGTGTGTTTTGTCATGTAATCTTAATTGACTTATTGTTCGATAATTGATAAATTCCATATTTGAAATATTCACTTGATACTAAGTTATTGGTTATATTTTAAAAAGAGATTATGATCATTAACCTCCAATGTAATACAAACTTTTGAATTCCAAGTTGGTTGAAATTAAAGTCAATAGATATAAAATAAAGTTAATATATTACTAAATCTATCTGTCAAATAAACTGTTCTCTCTTAGGTATTTATGTACAAGGAGATTACATTGATAAGGATTTTATTGTTGCATTATCTTAAAGTAAGTTTGACCTAAATAGTTTAAATATGGGGTGATGTTACCCGGGTACAACAGGGGCCAAAACCCTTCTAGATGAAAAAGGGTTCGAGGACCAGTGAATAAACAGGCCCAATAGGGACAAGGCACACAACATTGAACAAATACGTTCTCTTGATTTATAGGCCAGTTTCCTTCGCAACCAAAGGTTTGGGTACTGCACGGATACCCACAAAAGGGGTTACTTTGGGTAAACTATTAGCTGCCATACAGCTTTGTGAAGATTGCACAATGAATGCACAGAGTGAAAGCGGGAGGGTCGACAGACAGACTTGTGCCACGCTTGGTTACACCGTGAGCACGAGCCAGCTCCAATACGATCGTATAGACACAAACCGGCTTGTATATTATATAAACCAAAGGTGGCCACCTCTCCGACAAGCACACTGTTCTTATTTGAACAAGCAGGAAAGGGTCCTTTCACTCTCTGCTTAAGCTGAATATACCCCGATAAGAATGGACCAAATATGTTGGCTATCTGGAGAGTGTTATACAGAAAACGGCTTTCCAAACAGCGCATATCGCCCTCATGAACTACTTTGGTAGTTAGGTAAATACAGTAAAAGGGACGTCTGCTTGTAATTGGAAAGGCTTTGGAAATCCTTCTGGTCTTGCCCAATGGGTTTTCAGCCTCTTTGTGGGCTCTGCCTCAGGTGTGAGGGGATTCAGTTCGGGTTTTTTAAACTACCACATTACTTCCCGTAAGATGACATGACTTATTTGATACTGTCCGTATTTTCAGAGCAAGCAGCTTTAAGCAAGATAAGTGTGTCAGGTAGCCAATGGATATCAGTTACCCCAGCCTCTTTCTGAAGCTGGCATTTGGAGGTGGACAGTGATTGGTGGAATAATCACACGATTCTGGTCATCTCTAACTGGCACCTTTGTCTAAGTTTGTCCTCTCGATCTTGACAAATAAGTCTATGCTTTGAACATAAAGCAAGGAGGGAATCTTTTTGTCACATAACCATTTATCATGTACAAACAATTTCTGATTTATAATTCTGTAATTCCCAAGTTTTCTTATGTTCCTTTATGTCAAAATCCAAGGGTGTCTTAACCCTTTGTGCTTATGGCCTGAATTGATGTCTTTTTTAAAACTTAACAAAAGGTCTGCTTTTTGTTGAGAGTGTTGGAAAGTATGATCAGTATTAATTTTTTCATAATTGAATGGTGACTTATAATGACAGAGACTGGTAAAGCAATTTTAGGCTTGAATTGATTTAACATGTTAAATCTTATTGTAATATATTATCTTTGATGACAAGAAAGTTTTTTTAGTTTAAAATCATAACTACTTTAAATAGGAAAGCAAAAAGGCACTCTTCAAGAATATTGAAGATTTATTGAAAATTGATAAAAAAAAAATTGAGATGTGATTCATGTCATTTCATGAATAAACTCAACAGTTGACAAGAAACGAGTAAAAGATTAACATAACACAGCAAATTTGACGTCTTGATAAAGTGTTCTCTAAATCCATTGTTGTATTATCTCAAAACCTCAAATCACTTTGGCAACCAAGTTCTTTGTTGAGTGAGTCAATATCACATTTGCATAAATTATCATAATAACTTCTCAAGTGCAAGGATCAAGGATATATGAGTTATTAATATGACTAGTAGCAAAGCGGTCAACTAAAGGTTTCAAAGCTTAAGGTGTATTTAAAAGCTGATGTGTACTTTGAAAATCAAAAGTGTGCTAATGGATACCAAGCTAAGAGTAAGTAATTTGTCAACACAGGTAGATATTTTACTCGAGTGTTAATGAAAAATAATACAAAGTTTTCTCACATAGAAAAACATGTAGAGTTAAATAAAGAATAAAAGATTAAAATAGAATGGTGTACTCATAGTCAATGGTGTACTCTGACATGACAAAGATGTAACCATGAATATGAAATTTCAATGATGGACTAACCAAAAAAAGGTTTCCTCTTAACAGACCTGCTATTTAAAAGACAAACATGAAAGTCACTGAGGTGAAGCTTTTATCCTCTAATGTAAATTGATTGCTGTAAAGTGTGGAAATTTAAGGTGGACTAGTAAGTGTACTCTGTGTACTAAGGGAAGTCGTGAGAACAGTTCTTGAGGCGGCAGCTTGAGTGTATTGATCTCTTTGTCTGGGAATCTAGGCTGGAATTCTAATTGTTACCAGTCATGAAATTACTGAATTTTAATTATTGTTCTGCATAATCTTTAATTAATTTTCTGTTTCAACAAAGACTTGTTAATTATTGATGCAGGTGCTTCAATACTTTGAGTTTGATTGATTGTCAATATTTTTTGAACCACTGCTTTAGGGGAGGAACTTTAACGAGTTTGAGAACGATTTGATTGAAATTACAATTTCATTGTTCGATTTGAAGAAATAATTCTGATTCATGAGCAAAAGTTGTTTTAATTGTTTTTCCATTTTCTTTGAATTTTTAAAGATTTTATTTCAATTGATAGTCAAATTATTTCAAATTTCAATTTATAAAAGAAATAGCTTTGTGTTGAGAGTTATTGTCATTTACTTATCCATGACTTACAATTTAGGAATAAGAAGAAGATTTACTTTTCAACAAGATGAGAATTATTCCTAATTCATCATTGATTATTTCCTACCTAGCATGATCTTTGATCTCCATTCAGTGCTCTGTTGTGTGGATTCAGACACGTAATTTAGAATTTGCACGTCCAAGTGTCCAGCCCCTGGACACTGACTGACCTTAGGCTATATGTATGTAAGTAGATTCACTGTCCCCTACTTATCTGCCACCTATTATCGTTATTGATAACCCCAGGTGAGTTCACCTGTCGCAGATAGCTCGTTAAAGGTAGGTACAGGTAGACAAACTTGAAATAGGTCGAGTTGCCTTTTCATTCATCTTGGTGATAAAATGTGAGAAGAGGAGAAAAACATGAAATTTAAAACTTTTAGAGAGAATACATTGTGAAATCAAAGTGATTTCTTAAATTTGTACACAAAAGACTATAAATTGAACCTTTCTGGTAAATATTCTAATAAGATGAAGTTAAGATCCATTTTGATAAGAGTTTTAGTTTCAAACCTTATACAAAAATGTTTTTAAAGAAATCTCAATGCTTGTTTTAGGTCTTATTCATGATTCTTATTCAAGAATAAATTTTATTTATCCCACACTTATTTTAAAAGTTATCAAAACATTTTTTTAAATCATCTAAGATGAAATATGTTTTCAAGCAGTGAATAAACAATTTAATGTGTTGGGCTATTGTGCATAGAGGTTGTCAAGTTTAGATAAGATCTATGTGCTATACATTATAACCTACATCCTGATGTACTTAAGTATAGGCTTTGTCAACTTAAATTCCTCTGTTGCATCGGCTGAGCAGACCCACTGAATGAATGGCCTGAAATAAAATTTGAAATTCCTTACCGGTTCAGTGCTTGAAAGCACCCCTCCAAGTAGGAGAAGCTGGAGTGGTAGTATGTATCCAAACATCTTGTAGACTGCAGTTACCAAGACATCGGGAAACTTGTGTCTGACAGTGGTGTGAGTCCAGCACAGAGCTGTAACTCAGGGGTGTGAATTGGGCACAGAGCTGTCCTTCACACCTGTGGACTGACCACAGAGCTGCAACTTGTCTGTGATTTGAGTTCAGTATAACTCTGCGGAGAGTAAGAGTCCAATAGGAGTCTGACTGAGGTCTGTGATTTGAGGTGTAACTGAGGGGTGTGAGTCCAGCACAGAGTTGTATCTTAGGTGTGAATCCAGCACAGAGTTGTAACCGTGAGTGTAGCTCTCAGCTAGTCCATGTGAGTGACTGACTGACAAGGTAGGCAGGCACGTGGATTACAGCATCCAGTCAGTGGAGCGGAACTGTTGATGAAACAAGTCTCCAATCAGCTACCAGAGGTCCTCCCCCAACTCTTCTCAGCCAGTCTTTTGTCTCTCGGCCAGAGGGCAAAGTGTGTATCCCTCGTGAATCACTGTCCACGGCTGTCTGTCTACCCAGGCAAGTCACCAGTTGGGAGATAGGAGGACAAACAGTGTGAGTCAACAATAAGAGAGTGACCACACTTGTCTACGGTTTGAACTGTAAGTCCTAGGTCTGGCCGTGAGTGCACATGCTGCACAGCTCTCCCTTCATTTGTACAGTGTCTGCACATGCACACTGAGTTAAACTCTCTCAATGGGCCAGCAATGACTGTCGCAAAGCTTTTCGAGGAGGTCAGCCAATAGAAAGCTGGTTTAAAAGAGGGCGGAGCCAAGGCTCAGTCGGACTGTCTGAGTTGGGTACGGGTTCGTGTGTGCGTCCTCGTCAACAATAAAAACACGCAGCACCTAGTGCCGGCGTGTGCCGCCCGGGTTGAGGCTGAACAGATCCCCATATTTCGGGCCCTGCACACGCTTGGCTTTTAAAAGTGTCAATGCACAACATACTTCCACTATAGTTCTCCTTGGCTAGGCTCCAAATCTGATCTATGATATAGACGCTTCATTGTCGATCTTAAATCTACCCCTGTTGAAAGCAAAATTCCAATAATGAATTTTATAAACCGCTTTTCTTATATGGATAAACTATCCCCGATTGGTAATTGATTTGAGGTTAAATGTGAACATATTTTGAACTTAAGGATAGAGAGGGTTTGTTAAAAAATTGTTACTAAATATATTTGCATTGAAGGTTTGCTATATTTTATTACCAATAGATTAAAAGGAGTCCAATGCTATTGTTAAGAGGAATTTCTGTGAATGAATTGAAACATTTTTGAAAAGTACAAATCACTATGAATCAAATCTCTGATATGCAGTTGTGATTGTAACAAAATTTCGTTATTGATTTCATACAATATAAATTCTCTCTTTCTTTTGACCATTTGTGCAGCTCTTTTAGGAAACCTTTTGTTATTACCTCTTCTTAAAAGTTACTTTGTATAATATTTTCAAATAAATTCGGGAGATAAAACTCTTTGAAAGAGGAAGATTTGCAAAGGCTCATTATAATGTTTTAAAAGTTTCAAACAAAGTATGGAGTAGGTTTTATGAAATGAACAACACAACATATTTTAAAAATGCTAAAACAAAGTCAAAATACTCCCAGAGTCTATATGAAAAAAATTTAACTTATACATTTTAATTCCATATCAACCAAAACTTTGTACTTTTTCTGCGTGTTTCACTTTAATAAATGATTCTCAGAAAATGTATCCTTAACCCTTTACTCACTGAGTCTAAAAATGTTGATATTGTTTCCAGTTCATGGTTAATACCTTTGTTAATGGGTTATGATTCCTGTAAAATGGACGCTCAGATTGGTTTGCTAATAGATATATCACTCGGCATCTTAAGTGCTTTTGTGGTAAAGACTTAGGTTGTACATAGTATTTTTCTTTTCCTTCTTAATTTCTTATCTACCTATTCGTGTTGGTGAAAGTATACGTGTTAGAAGGTAATGTAATATAGTTTGGGAGGTACAAAGTAGTTTATCTCTCTGCGGCAAGAAGTTACGAGATGTTATTGTTCCGTACTGGTGGTCTTAACTGATTTAACACCTGGCTCGGAATTTTTTTCTGTGTATCATTGTTAAGATTACGAAATTGTCAAGATATAAAAGTGAAATTCTTCTTTCATTCCAGTTTCTTTAAGCAGTGTTAAAGAAAGACCCTCAGCACTGACTTAATTTGATAGTCTACCTGTTAAAAGTTTTATATATATATATTTTTTTCTTACATTGACGAAACAACTCTGATTCAGATTGCCTCACTTTCAGGCTGCTTATCATCTGAACCAAGTTAGATTTCCTTCCTACCATCATTTCTAGACTATAATAGTCCTCCATTTGGATTTTTTCATCATTTTAAAAGTCATTTTTTATCATTTAACTATCTCAGGTAAACTTTCTGTCTGTCTGTCCATTCTATGGAAATAAAAAAAAATCTCAATTTACATTTAAAAAGAATTATTTTTATATTTTAAATCTTTTCAATTTGTTTTTGCATTTTTCCGTTAAATCAATCATTGCTTGTTTGATTAATCATTAGAAGTAAATCTTGATGATATATACAATTTATTTGAAGGATCAAATAGGTCTGTTATGTCACTTTAAAAGTTTTTATATCAAGGCATACAAATTAGCATCTATTTCTGCACAACTGCAATGAAAAAGACAAAACATTGATATGTTCCATTTTCTCGCACATATCATATTAAGGTTTCCAAGATGTACTCAACAACACCACTGTTGATAAAGATGTACTCAACAACACCACTGTTGATAAAGATGTACTCAACAACACCACTGTTGATAAAGATGTACTCAACAACACCACTGTTGATAAAGATGTACTCAACAACACCACTGTTGATAAAGATGTACTCAACAACACCACTGTTGATAAAGATGTACTCAACAACACCACTGTTGATAAAGATGTACTCAACAACACCACTGTTGATATAGATGTACACAACAACACCACTGTTGATAAAGACATAAAGCATGCTGAGTGAACATGCCATGAAAATAGAAATCCTAATTCCGTCTTTCTTATGAGCGGGTGAATAGATATAGAGGAATTTGTAAAAGAATAAGTAACGAAGCACATTAAAGTTTGGGCTGCCAAGTTGGTGGTAAATTGGTTTCATAAGCTGTAGAATTAATAGCTAGTATAATTTTGCCACGTGAGATGTAGTCGTTCTATGATGCAATAAAGTTTAATATCTTCAATGTTTTTTAAAAATTTTCTTTTCATGTGGTTTATGTTACATAATGTCTTCACACTTAAAACTTTCATGACTTTGTATGTGTAATTGTTACAAGGAGAGAAGACTGAGTCCTGACAAAAATATATCACGGTTATGCACATGAAATGTCATAAAACAAGTCAACCGCCCCCAGAGTGTCACAAAAATCCTTCCAAAATATTTTTGTTTAGGATGAAATTGTCACCTGTCAGAAATTAGCATTGCATAAATATCTACTTAATTACATAAACTTGTAAACAAAACTATCCTCCCCTCAAGCAATCAAACACTTATTTGGTGTTGACAGTTATTCTACCTATGATTAAGTCGTTAGGAAAGCAATTAGCAGCACACCTGATTGTGTTTTCAGCAGGTGAGGCATACCTGTGAGAGGTAGTTCAGGTGCCTCCTCACAGCTCGTTAAAGGTATAGGACTATTTGGCTGTGCATTACTTGTGCTTACAAAATATCGGGACATATACCCATATATGCAGCCCTTTTGTAACCAAGGTCACTAGCTCTGAGACAAAATCCCCTTTGCTAATATCCCATTAGATCAAAGCCAAACCAAAAATATCCATAATTGAAAAAAATGTCTCCTTTATTTAAAAAAAGGGAACTTTCATTTCCATTAAAAAATGGTCCATAGAAAAAACACTCTTCCTCATTTTAAATTTTTGTGGAGACAGAATCTTTTATTTCCAAGTTAAGTTTTCTGCTGTATCTGGAACTAGCAACAGATGATATTGCAAGAATCGTTGAGGCGAGGATGAAAGGTGTGCTACCAGTCTGTTAATAAGCAATAAAACCTCAAGTGGACTGGTTTCTGTCTATTGAATCAGAACGATAGTCGTTTTTATCCTTTCATTTTTGGAACTTTACCTGCAATATGGAGGTAATTGTTCTATAGGAGACATTGTTTAACCACAACATGCAGGTCTCTGAATTCTTTATCTCCAAATCATATCTGGTAGGATGTTCTTATCTCTTGTATGCTTTCCTCATCACTCTTACAACAGTTGCTACATGATGGTCAGCTGGTACATGTTATTGTCCATTCACAACTAATGGTACCATTTGTCCACCATGAATCTCACTGATAATCAAATTTCTGTTTCAGCACTCAATTAATCTCTAAGAATTGTTTTATAAATGTTGAAGTCTTCTTTCATTTCTTTGGTAGTTTGACATTCTCTTTGCAGTCATGTGTCATTGAGTATACACAATGTTCATTTAAACAAGAATTAAAGGTAGCACATTCTTTCTTCACATAAAGAATGTTTTCAGGTAGAAATCTTGATGCTGTTATTTACACAGGCTGGTTTACCTTTTTACAATGAGAGTTATAATGATGATGACTTAATTGTGGGTTATGGTTATGATTGTGATTCTAGTAGTAGTGATGATGATCATGATGATGAAGATGATTATGATACGGGTAGTGATGATGAAGATGATACGGGTAGTGATGATGATGATACGGGTAGTGATGATGAAGATGATTATGATACGAGTAGTGATGATGAAGATGATACGGGTAGCGATGATGAAGATGATGATACAGTTAGCGATGATGAAGATGATTATGATACGGGTAGTGATGATGAAGATGATATGGGTAGAGATGATGAAGATGATTATGATACGGGTAGTGATGAAGATGATGATACAGGTAGTGATGATGATGATGATAAGGGTAGTGATGATGAAGATGATGATGATACGGGTAGTGATGATGAAGAAGATGATGATGATGATACAGGTAGTGATGATGAAGATGATGATGATCCTTGTAGTGATGATGATGAAGATGATGATGTTACGGGTAGTGATGATGAAGATGATACGGGTAGTGATGATGAAGATGATTATGATACGGGTAGTGATGATGAAGATTATTGGGTAGTGATGATGAAGATGATGATGATACAGGTAGTGAGGATGAAGATGACTATGATCTTTAGCAAATGGAATGTCTGGAAGATTACTTTTAAAAGACTTATCGTTACATATTCATTTGGTCATAAATGCAACCATTTCATATATATTTAAAGAGATTAAAGGATGTCTACAGGAGACCGTTGTGAGCATTCCATCCTTCGTCAGGTTACAGTTGTCCCAGATTGTCTCACACTGGCTAGAAGTACCCCGGAGATGTGGGATAAAGAGCATATTGTTGGGGGTATCACTGATCCATCACAATGTCAGCCCTCTCTACATCCCGTATTCACCACTACCCTGGCAATATTGCATTCAAGGAAGAATATCGCCTCACCCAGCTTGCCTTTACAAAATTCGTCAAGCTTTATATGATAACCTGTAATAAAAATTCATTATCACCTGGGATAATGTAAGTGATGGTCTAGCTTTATGTGTAGGGTAACCATAAACCATGACCTTTGACATGTGGTTGGTCAGCTTCAGGTTTAATGCACAGGTTTATTTAGAATGAGGGCAATCTTGGTCCTCTCTGATAGTTGAGTGAAGATATTGTGTTGGATGAGGTCTTGCTTTTATTAGATGGGCATAAAACGTTGCCTTGTCGTACGCCTCATTCTTTCACTAATCAGTTGATTGTCAGCTAATCTTTCTTCTACCATTTTCCTGATTTATTTAGATGACATTTGTAGCATGCATCATCTCTTGAATTTACAACGTGATTGGCAGTTGATTTATGTTGTGGTTAACGATTGAAACCTGAGCGGCATGTTGAGTCCATGTAGTTCGTTTTAAAGGGATATCAAAGGGTTTGAGTAACAGAGTAATTAACTGCCTATCTCTTTTGGGTCCTCTAGTTCCGCCAAAATGGTGATAGACTTGATTTGAATGAGTTAGATGATTGTTTAGACAAGGGCATTTCACTCCAAGCTGTTGGTAATATGAACAATGGTAGTTTACTGTGTTTTTGCAGGTGATATCTAAATGTGCAAATCAAAAATTCTCAAAATAATACTAATAGCTTTGCTCTTTGTTCTTTGTGGTATACCGAGTAACTATCCTTTATTATGTGATGAAAATGTTCTTTATGATGATTTCAAAACTAAAAAAAGAGCCATGGCCCTTGTAGCTCTTGTGCTATCTATGATTTTTTTACAACTAGTCAAAGGGTCAAAATTTTGGGGCCACAGAAGAATAAAATCTTTTAATTTTAATCCCAATGAGCTAAAGAGACTGTACACAAGGCTTAAGCTTTATAGGCCTCTTGAAGAGGAAGTTGAAAATATTTTCTTAGGGCCTGGTCCCTGTGGCCCTTATGAAGGGTCAAAGGGTCAACAAATCTATAAATTAGAATCCCCATCAGGAGTCTGTACACAAGATTTCAGATTTCCTGAGTCAGTGGTTTTGGAGAAGAAGATGGAATAGTGAAAGGCTTTCGGATGTATGGATGGATGGACAGACGGATGCAGGATGATATGTCATGCCGTCAGGAATTTCAACCATGTTTGACAAAGATAAACATTTGGGATTGGTCCCTCGGCTAAATACAGACATATATAGGTGGAGAGTTGAAATTCAACTCTTCATAGAGACAATCATAAGATACTTGGTTTAAGGGCACTGTATCATATTTTCTCATAGGGAAATAAATGGATGGTGCTAATAGGAAAACAATTTTACAAATTGCAAGTCAATATTTAATCAATGAAAGGAGCTTTTAAATAAACCCACCAAGTTTTGATAACCCTTGTAAAACTGTTACTTAAACTCAAATGATGTTATGGTGATCACACTGAAATGGCGGCATAAAGTTTTTACTTGATATGTGACACCTTAATCTTTGAGTATGGATGATCAGGTGATATGAGATATTTTAACTACAAAACTACATTTGAAATTAAGTAAAATTTACTGTAAAAAAACTAGAAAAAAACAACTAAAGAGAAACTGTTATACAGTGCCTTTAACCCTTGTATTCAATAACCTCTTCATATTCTATAGGCCGGAAACAAGATTGAAGCTTGAGTCCCTATATTTCGATATTAACCATCTATATTTCACAGATAGGTGAAGTAAGTAAAGCTCTTGTCAATGTGATATATACAACAGGTAAACTACCTGCGTGGTTGTGAATGAAAGCGTTGTTAGACAATATCAGGTAACGAGCACACTTATGCTGCGTGCTACGCCACTTGCTTTATTAGTTTACTGCACTACATTCTCTCGTAAATCATCAGCGATCGTAAGCGTGTCGAAGTGACCAGTGACACCCGACAAGGGCAGATAACTCTGATCCAGTGACATGGCACACAGAGTCTTTATATCTGTCCGCCAGCTGTAGGCAAAACAGGATGTTTGGTGGGGATTAAAAACAAAAAAGATAATGTTTCTGTCACAGCTGTCCCATTCCGTCTTGTCGGATATAATCTTTTTTAATTTCGAACTTTACTTGCGATAGTTCCGGCTAGCTTGCTGATTGTTCACCTATGATAATTTATTACAAGGAAAGACATGAAGATCTTTTCTTTTCAAATGATGTGTCAACGTTACTGACTTGATGAAGTTTTAAAAAGCTTAAATGTGAGCAAAAACACTTTAAGTATACATATCCTCTATATGATTTCTCAATAATTCAGAATAACTCTGGCCTTAGGTTTACTTATCTAATAATTGAATTTTCAAGATTTGATTTGCTTAATTTTGAAGTTTATGAAACAAAAGATATAAGATTTTGGATTAAACACTTTGATACTGAGTCCCTTCCTTATTACAATAACCCTTTGTTATTCCAACACCGTAAAAAAATTTATTACTATGTTTGAAATGTAGAGATGAACAACAGCTTCTTTCTTCCTTTCCAGAATGTTATCATTTTGCAAAGATTTGATATCACAGATATCTTTATTGAAATGTCAAAACTCATGAAGTTTCATATTCCTCTTCCAATTGAAGCAGAAAACATGGTCTTCGATTATAATTTGTACCTCGAGTATGTCAAGTGGACAATAAAGCTAACCCGAAACTGATATCACAAGATCATATCTTCATTCTTGCCCATTGATCCCATTGTAAAGAAATTTGATACCTGTTACAAAATTGAAACCCCTCTTATGGCCGATATTACCAACTTGGCGGGAGACCTCAACTGTTTTGGAAGTGTAAACTCTCTCACAGAAAGTATCACTATCTGTAACTAAAATTCTCAAGAAAGCCATCAAGAACCCAGCAGAAAATTACCCATCATGGCTCCCTCAATCAAATTGCAGTGCCCCCTGGTGGGAGAAGTAACACTTTGGATGAAACCTTTAACCTCGATGACCACCCTCAATGAACGCTTATCAATAATCTAGCGTTTATCTTTTAAGCTCTGTTGTGTAGCCCCAAACCTCTGCCCCTATTGGGACTTCTGACATCAAGCAAGGACTATGAACAGAAAATTAAGTACGAAGTGAGGTCTGCATTTGGTTACATGTACAGTAATTGTGAATGGTGTGTCCGACAATAAATGGTTCAAAATTGGCAACCTATAACTGGACACTATGAAAATAATACATTTACTTGTTCTGATTCTGATATATCCATCTAAAGGAAGTGATGGAGTTTAGATCATTAGATTCTCTTGTAACTTTAATACTACAACTGTTTTGAAGGGTCCATCTGAAAAATGCCCAAAGTTGTGATGTGACCATTCATTTTGAAATGCAACAATGTTTTCATTCCATGTGAATATAAGGAAAGTTTTATTGATATTTTGGCTTCAATGTTACATATTCTCTGTAAGTTTATGGTAAATAATGAACATTTAAAAAAAATTATAACCACTAAATTTTTGGTGCTCAAAAATTTTTTTTATGACATTAACAAAATGAAAAATGATAATAACATTTTATTAATTCATTTCTTTTAGTTACTCCCTAAAAAGTTCTACGATAATTGTCTGGTTATAATTCAAACACTTATTTGAAGTTCCATACTTCAAGAATGGTAATACCTGTGAAAGGACATTACCAACAGGGAATTTTGTTTCTGTATTCATTCTCAAAATGATCAAAACAGTCTTGGTCTCATTGAGATGTTGCAATCAACTTACATACTCTCCAATTTTTTCTCCTCAACGATCACCTTTATTCCTGCCTTTATGTCTAATTCTGCTGAACACGATAATGGAAAGGACAAAAATGTTCTAATCATTTGGGTCCTAGGGTCACATTGTAGGGCTATTATAGCCAGACTGCCACAGATGAGGAGGCTATGGTAATCGTATGAGATCCAGGAGACCAATAAAGCGTTTATTGCTTACCAAGAGAATTCAAAATCCTTTGCTTGACTGTAGGTCCCCTGCTCGTTGTGAAGGGTTTATTAAACATTTTGGCTCCTCTAAGATTTTGATTGGCATTTGCATATTGAAAGCTTAATTTCATGTTAAAATGGGCTATTATGTTAAATAATGGCAATGGTCCATGATAAGGTTTGTTGATAATGTGGCTAGTTTGACTCTGAAAAGATAATCACTTTCATTTGAGTCAAAGGTCAAGTTAGTAAAGTGAGTAAAATGTGACAGAAAATCTAAATCTATATCCCAATAAAATATGTAACACTATACATTCAGGGGTTCCTCTGGTAATTTTTGTAACTGGGCCAAAGGCCCATTAACCCCCAAGTTAGTTGGCCCTAAGTCTTATGGCCGGATTCGCGCGAAGCGCGGATCCGCCCAACAACATATAGTTGTTGGGGGGAGGGCATGGGCGGGTGCGCCCTCCCATTGGTGGGGGTATGGGGGGCCTCCCCCTAGAAATTTTTTTATTTTTGAAGTGAAATGGTGGCATTTAACAGCTTCTGAAACCCAAATATTTTTCTAAATTTCATCAGAAAAGTCAATTTTTTTTTTAGTGAAAGTTCACTATTGATCAAATCAAAGCAATGACAAAGAAATCGAACATGGCTGTAAAATGATTTAATGAAATCAACTTTATTTTGCATAATTAATTTGTATTTTGGGGACAAATGAATGAAGCCAGTTTACAACAGAAAAATATCATAGTTGGACGTTGGTAGAAATAAATGAATATGAAAACAACAAACATTGAGAGTACTCAATACTGGATATGCCAAAGGCAGTGTTCTGTCAAGCATTTTCATACTTAGGGCGGCCAATGGCCCCCTTTCAGAAAAAAGTTGGGGTATAATATTTTTTACTAAATCCAAAATCACATTAAAATAATTAAATTATTTCTTTTGCTTGTATTTACAATAAGCTATTTGTTTGCAGCTAAAACATCTCCATGTTCCATGTAAAAATAAGAATATATATAGCAAGATGTTATTAAGTTGTTTTTTAAAATGAGAAAAATCTAAATGATAGTGACTGTCACACAGTCATTTATTTTCCACTATAAGTTGATTAAATGCTGTGAAATTATAAAAGATATTTAATCCAATTTACACCGAGTCATGGTTTAATGTGATAAGCAACTAGGCCTCGTGTGAAAAAAATAAATTGAATTTTTTTTATCAAAATGTCAGTGCGTCATCTTTGAACATAAAAAAGTGAAAGATATTTTATCATTTTTCTTTGTCAGACATAAATAAGTAACATGATTGAAGGAAATGGTAAAACAAAAAGAAATATTAGTCTAAATACGCGACTGGTAAGTTGGCATTGTTAATGATTATCGATTCGTTTCTGTATTCAGAATAAATCAAAATAGTAACTTCTAAACAATTAAAGTATATGAATACGTGATGAATATTTATGAATTCAAATAGTTTCTGTTTCATATACACATAAACTTTGATAACTTATCTCATTTCTTTGTAACATCGCGAAAAGCGTCTGCTTGTTCACGTCCGATTCGCGAGTGATTAGAGTTACTTCCCTTGCATAAATTATGTATCGCCAATTCTGATTGGTGCAGTAGTGAACTCAAGCTTCTCAACGTCCAATGAAATAAAATGTTATAGAATAAATAGGTGTAAGTAATGTTACGGGCGCTCTTTATTTGATATGAATTGACATTTACTTCTGATGATCATAAATCGATTTTAGATATATTTTAACGCTTTGCATTTAAAAATTATTAACAAATACTCAGGCGGGGAAGGCGCACAGTGTTTTATTTATGTGCGCCATTTATCATCTATGGGCCTTGATGGCCCTATCAATTTTTTAGGTTGCGCCAATTGAGATTTTGATGCGCACATTGATACATTTATCAAATCATAAGATAAAGTTTGAATAAATATTCAAACAAGATTAAGTTTCATTGTTGCCATATTTACTCATAAAAGTAATTATTTAGAAATAGAATTAGCACTATCTATATTTAATTTAAGAACAAATTCCATTACCTCTTAGTTTCTCCCCTCCATCCTGCTGCTTGCCTGTTTCTATAAATTTTAGCCTTGAAAATACTTCAAACTAAAGATTAATTTTGTAATGCCTTGCTGGCACTTGATGAATCTTGTTAAATTTTTATATATATTTAGCTTAAATAGCTAAAGGTCAGTTTTTGTTATAGGTGTTAACATCATCATCTTCAACAGATACTGGGATGTCACCAACGGGGAAAGCAGACGGTCATTGTCTAATGATAATTATATTAACCAACTGATTATGCGGAACTAACCCATTGTGATATATGGCCAAGTGTGACTGACACAGTGTGCCATATGATCACCTAAATAGCCGATGGTCATTTAAGTAGCGGTTAAAGACCATCTTCCCTGGATACAACCACAATCTGCTGTGCTCACTTTGTTCTTACTAACTGCAGTATGATCTAATAGAGTTGTTTTATAGCATGGGCAGATGTCACCTTGAGAGGATCACATGATGACTAAACTAGCGACTGCTGACCACTCACTGACCATACCAACTGGTCTAACCCTTGTAGCTCCCAAATGATGCAACAGAACTGTTTTATAGTATGAACAGGAGGTATGACATTAAGGGGTCAAGCAGTCTCCTAACAACCTCACCGGTCACTGAGTAGCCAGAGTGACCAGGTGATGGACGATGCTCCATCTGTCACCACGGTTGTTATCGGAGGGGTTCATTATTACAGATTAGGTCCAGTGTTTACAAACCCTCCAGTGTTATGTTACAAAAGAAGATCACTTAAATAAGGGATGTGTAGTTGAATCAGGGAGAAAGTTAATTTTGTATAACGATCAAATGACTTTTATTGACCATGATTTAAAAACTTGATGTGGTGATTTCAGTTTTTAAGGACCTGAGATACAACTAAATTGTTTTGTGTAAGTTTTGTTACCACACCACGCCTATGCTTTCATCAGGTTGAGGAAACCTTGTTGTGCTTTATATATACCACTTTGATATCCCCTGCAATAAACCTGATAACAGAGAGCTCATGGTGTATTATCAGAACATTGGTGAGAAAGTTCTTAGCTAGAAAATCTTGTTTTCTCTTAAATTTAAGAGTAGAAAATCCTGAAATACATGTATTCAATCTGTAAAGAGTTTTCATCTCTGTAAAATGGCCAACCAGAATGGTTTTGACACTTATTCAACATAATAACATATAACCCTTGTGGATGCTTTAAAATTCTAAATAAAAAACCCAAGTGCTATGAGTGTCCTAAGATGATGTGATAAGTAACTTGCAGATTATTGGCTTGTTGAAGGGTCACTTACATATATGAAGTTCCAATTTTATTCAGGTTTCAAGCTTTCAGGAAATGATGATTAAAAGTTTTTATGTCCTTGGCATAGTCAACATATGATCATAAAAGAAATTATCAAACCATTAAAAGTAAGAAATTTATTATGATGACAAGACTTTTGGAGCAGAGCGTTCCTCTTGTTTTATGACTTAATGACAGTTATTACACAGCGGAACAGGGCAATATGACCCTTAGGTATTATACTCTGGTGATATGGGTATTATGATAATAAAGTTATAATTCATGTACGATAAGCTATGTAAGATGATGAGGGCGATATTGCATGTTAGGTCAAGGTAGTCCCTCGATCATTGGACAATGCCGGTATTGTTATCTATTAGTTTGACACCGAGAGCTCTACATAATTTATGATTGACCTTCCATCTACCTCTCAAATGCACATGCACTTATCTGGCTGGCTTGTATGTGGGTGAAGGATCTGTTTAGTCATGGGTTAGACAATATTTATTGTAGGTTGAAATTCTTTTCTCTCAAAAACGTGGTAGGCAAAGCATTAATGCTGTTCATGATATGCTCATTCGAGAATATTTTAGTATAAATTGTTTTCTCTTAAATGCAATTGCTGTATACCTAGCAGAAAAGTGTTTATTACTCATATGGTAAAAGATAAGGAGTGACATATTTTCATATGTGCAGTTGTGCACATGTCAAATTTGCCTGACAACAATTGTTCAACGCAAGTTCTCATTTTTGTCATCTGTGACACAAAAAAAATTGTTTGTGACGTTGTGACGTCACTGTGACGGGTCGACGCAAATAGATAGGCTGTTTTCATTATATTTCCATAACATTTCAAATAGACTAGAATAAGAGATGAAGAAATTATTACAGTGTGCCGTATGAGTTTTACCAATCTCATGCATTTTTGTGTATTAACCTTGCTCTCGCTCAGGTATTACAAAGTTTACACTTGTTTGATGACAGTGATTTGACACACATCTTTGGATAACAATCTCTATTTAGTAATGTATGTGTCAGTCTCCAATATGAAAGCTACCCCTCAAAAATGTCCTTGTCCTATTTGTGCTCCTCGTATCTCCAAAACTTTTCTCAAGCCAACAATGAAAATACTGTGTTAGCAGTGTACAAAAAAGTTTTATTGCTGGTTGGGGATAGTTGCAAAAGGAACCAGCAAGCCAGCTGATGATGGATAACTCAGTGTCTACACTTGCTTCATCCTGTCAAAGTTGAAGAAGAGCTTCTTGTTTTTTGGATCACAGGAATGTTGCCAAAAAAGTCTAAAAAAAGGTAGTAATTCATACGCTGCATGTTACAAATCTTATACAAGAAATTCATGTTGCTTGATCAACTATATGTAACTCACATAGCAGATACTCTATGAGGTGAGTAAAGTGCTTAGTTCACCCTCCTTTGCTTCAATGCCAAGGGGAGTCTACGTGTCCCAACACCCGACCACTAGACATAAAGGCATCCGTCTTGGTCAATATACTATGGCCAGAGTTCAACAAAGACGTCAAAGCAATATGATCATCACAATGTCCAGACTGCCTCTGTGTTCCCCAGTATGGTGACCTCATTGTCTGGTTCAGCAGCTGGCCCAGTTCACAGTCAGGACCTTGATGCTTCAATATGCTTATATTCGTGAAGAAACATTTGATTTTTTTTTCCATCATCAAATATTTATAGACTGACATGTTGCCACATATCCTTAGTTATCATTCAAGAACAAGAATGTCTAGTTTATCTCAATTGGTTCAGGTAAAGATATTACACAAGCGTCACATTGTCAAAACCATATGAGCTTGTAAGCGATCATTTGGTCTGATAATGTTCAGTAACAGTCCCCTATGGTATACACTTTTATCCAAATAAGGACCCTCTGTCTTGATATTGATGTTCTTATGTTCCCCTGTGACCACTATAATCTGTAGTCATTGCATAGTCAGAGAAATATCTAGATTTAAACTCAATCTTCTCCATTTATGTACAAAAATATGTGATTGACAAACATGTACTCTAATGACGCGACATGCAAACAACCTTTAAAGGTTATATATGACATGACTTTACCAGTTCTAAAATGACATCAACACATCAGTGCAAACCAAAGAAAGTAAAGAAGTCCAAAAGCCCTTCACAATACACAGGCATTATCTCTTTGGTCAACATTGACAGATGACCAGTAACCAGGGAGGGGCCACACAGCTGAAATGACCGAAAGAATGGGAGAGGCTGGCTGATCTCATCTTGCCAAAGGGAACATAAGGCTTTGAGAGGAACACCAAATAATTGCTTCCAATTAAATTTAAGAAATTTCAATATCTGTTGTGAAATCCAGAGGACAAGGATAAACCTATGCAAATATGGAATTCAGCAGTGGCAACTGAAAATCTGGGACGGAAATGTGTTGATTTCATGTGTAAATATGTCCCAATTAAACGATAATGGCCTTAATCTCTTGCCCTGATCACACAGTGGACTGGGCTTGAAGGAGATTATGGAATTGTTGAATTTCTTTAATTCTTTGTTGTGGTTCCTATACTCTGAGGAAAACAGTTTTCTGGCCAAGGTTAAAAGTTTAAAGTTAAAATTTGCACAGATTTTGAGTTAACCCTTCAGGTTTATTTATTCTTAGTCTTGGAGGAGATGTATGACAACCCTTAAGTGCTTGAACATTTGACAGAATTAAATGAAAAGTGACAAGAACATTTGATTGAATTTATATGAAATAGAAATTTGGGTATTTAGTATATTTCTATACTTTGAAATGAGAATGTACAATGTATGTTTTTCTGAAATATCACTGAGATATAGCATTATCACAAAATCTGAAAGGGAAGACCTTTTATAAACTTGCTTAAGGCTGTAAGTCTTCTTAACCATTTTCTTAACATGGACAAATATTAAAAGATCTAAAACTTTGATACAAAACAGTTAATCTACCTAATTATAATCCATTGAGAATGTACCTAAGAAAGGTAGACCTTTCTTTGAAGATAAATCAATAATGGTTTCGATCATTTGCTAAAGCAAATATGTTTTAGGTTAAAAGGTCTGTAAGAAAAGAACCTCTATGTCCATCTTTGGGTTCAAAAATACAAGTAGTGTTGTAAACTTAATGAAGCAAAGATTATACATAGAAATGGTGTGTTTTGAGAGAGTTGTCAATCCAAAATTACCTCCTAAATAGTATCCTCAAAAGTGCAGTGCTTCAAGCTAGACTCTTCAGAACAAAAGAGATTCTTGTGGTCAACACGATTGACCAGTTGACCAGTAATTATTTAAAACTTGGTCATTTCTTTCAAATTTATCAAAGAAACAGGTGCCCTATGGGCATTGTGTTGACAGCAGTCCTCAGCAAAGTCTTTGAGATATTTGGTAAGTCAACTTTTAGCTCCTCAAGTTTGCTTTCATTGCGGGGACATTTGTTAAGTTAAATTGGCGTTAATAACAACCTAATAGGTCTGTATCTTCAGATCTGTGCACAATGTGAGGGATTCACCCTTCATTACGTTTCAGCCCCGGGCACTCTTCGCCTGTCTGTCTATAGACAGACGTCTGCTCTTGCCATTTGCGTCTGCTGTATCTGTGAAATCCAGTTTTGTTCAAATTCTGTATAATATTTAGGAAAACATTTTATCGTATTTCAATGTGTGTGTAATGGAATGGAATGGAATGGAATGTTATTTTTTTCCTGTCAAAATCATTGAAGATTTTCTACTACTTATATGAATATTTTTCTCATTTATAATCAAATTTATGCCAGTCCCGGGAGGTAAATTGAGTTGAATCTATTAAAACATTTCTAGTGTCTAACTTTTTCATATATTTGCAATTTCTTATTCCTCTTTATCTGAAAATGAAAATTTTGTCTGTATAAACCTCAATTTAATATATTATGAATAAATTATGTGTGGTAAAACATTTATTTTCAGAAGTGAATTTGAAACCTTACTTTATGGAATATTAAAGATACATAGCTTTATGTGCTTGAATTTTCTGTGTGTCAGTATCTTATTAAACTAAGATTTGATATCACACTCAAAGTGTGATATAAAAAATTAGATAACACTTTAGCAAATAATAAACCAATCTTATTTGACATTTATGAAGCATAACTTCCAAACAACAAATAAGTATATGCACAAAATCATTTTGAAATTAATCTTGTAAAACTAACTTTCAAGCTGAGTGTAACATGGCTCCTATACGTTCTTGTACTTTATTCTGTTATGTGTGTTAAGATTATTCTTGTATACAAATAGATACGAAATATACTTACATGAGCTTTTGTCCAAAGTTTTATACACAGAAAGTTACGGAAAAAGTTCAGTGTCAGAAATTTTAATAAATGAAGAAAACATGCAGATATGCAAACTGAATCACAGCAGCGCATGTCAAGTATAAGATATCTGAGGTGATATGGATATAATCCTGCTTTTGTGACAAGTTTCATTTTTGAACAAAACAATCTCCAACATCTTGTGAAAAGCTGCATAGGGGCAAAAAACCAAGACATTTGGTTTCTTTGAAGTTGGAATGAGTAGTCGTGGATAATGGACACGTGAATAACCGCTGAATGGGTTGACTATCTGACAATCTTGTGTGTGGCGGCACTGGACCCCCGACCATACCACATCAGCGTAGATTGAAATCTTTTCATTTACTAACGTGATTGCCTATTTGTACATAGTGAGTGTCCCTGTCTGTTTCACTTTGATTGGACACGGCCGTTTTGAGGCTTTATCAACAAAAAATGAAAGTAATGATGATATACGATTTTTCAAGTTGCTAAAGAGGAGTCTTTGAAGATAAGAATATTGTGATATGAGTTGTGTTTCATATGCCTTTAAGGAATGTTATTTTCCTTTACTTTGTAAGTTGTTAGTGAAAGTGCCCTCTTGGACTATAAAGGTATACTGTAATCGTATTTGTATTCATTATGTGTAATTCTTTAACTTTAAAATGAACAACTGTTCAGTGACTGTCATAGCTTGATAGAATAAAATAGAAACTTGTTAACATCGTCATAATGTTAGGAGAATTAGTGCAACAAATTGAAGATTATCTTTACTGGAGTATAAAATCTTCGGACAAATTTGTTGACACTTGACTGATGGTTGTGAACTCTTCAAAAACATTTAGAAATTTGATAGCTCTCGCTAAAATTGGCAGGTTAAGTATTATCTCTGTATGTAGGTCCCACCAGGGGCTTGGCAACTTTTTCTGCAGTAGAGAACTGTTCTACATCTAAGGTTTGGGTGCAATGCTAATTTTAGCGTAGTACCACCAATGGTTTGCTAGTTCCAACCGTTGCTTGCAGGTTTCACTGCAATGCATAGCCACAATAGTGTTGCTGGCTTTCTCCCTGGCCTAATAATAACAACTGTAATGTAAGTGAAATACTCTTGAAAGCAGTGCTCAACCCCGAATCACCTCACCTCTGTATTTAGGTATGACATGTTCAGCATAAAGGAAACGCTGTTCCATCTCCATGTGAGTTAACCTACTGATATGAGATAAGTTTGAACTTAAAATAGTGAGATAGCACCTTGTTCTGGATGTTATCATTTTCCCTGTTCTCAAATAAAAGCGTGAAGTGCAATCATTGCTATACCAATCTGCTCTAGATGACTTATCTCCTTGCTGCTCAAAGAAAAAGTGAAATGTTCGTAACTATGCTGTCCATTTCAATGTGAACAGCTTCACGCTCAGTGTTGAGGGTATGTTTGCTTTTTCATAATACAAGCCTGCTGCCCGTACAAGCTTGATGATATTTCCTACAATGTCACATCCTCCACCATATCATTAGCCCTATCTCCGATATCAAGACCTTTATTGCGAGGTGCTAGTGTTTGCTAACATAGGGACAGAAGGTGAGGAAGATCTGGCAGCTCTGATCTTTGTCATGAACCTCCTGTGTTTGTTTTGATGGATGAAACCCTGTATCATCCTCCTAAAGATTATAGAACATCGGACACCTTTCCACTTGAAAGAACTTTAAACTTTTAATTAACAGTTGGGGTTAACATTAATAGTAATGTGTTTAGTTATGCATACCAACCATGCAGGGGACTGGATAGCGCAGTGGTTAGCGTGTTAGGTTACGATCAAGAAGTCCAGGTTTTAATCCTGCCAGGGGCTCGGCAACTTTGTCTGCGGTAGAAAACTGTTCTACACGCAGTGAGGTTTGGATGCAATGCTTCACTAAATTTCAGTGTAGTACCACCCATGATTCGCTAGTTCCAGCCGATACTCGCAGGTTTCACCGCAATGCATAACCACAATGGTGTTGCAGGCTTTCTCCCTGCAATAATACTAGCAGCCGCGATATATGTGAAATATTCTTAAAAGTGGCTTTAAACTCAAAATCACCTCACCTTAACAACCATACAAACAATAGAGAAATCATCAAAAAGAACTGAAAAACAGCAACAAAGACTTATCAATGAAATACATTAATATGCCTCTGAAAATGAACCATACAATCTGTGGGAATTCAAATGGTTAAAAAGAAAAAAAATTAAATTGAAATGCACCAGCGACAGAAAAAGCTCAATAAGGATGGAAATAAAAAATTCAAAACAATTTGGTTGACTTTGTCTCCCATTGTGGCCTTGGTAGGCAAATATCAAATGGACACCAAGGATGTTTATCAATATTAATGGTAATTATTTCAAGAAAAACAATGTGTTTTAAACAATAAATTAGGATGAATATAAACTGTTAAGAAAAAGGATTTGCAAACAGGTTCACAGCAGCCTACATAAATGCTTCTAGTTTTCTTAATCTGAAGCTATATGAAATAAACTCGATATTTTAGTTACAAGCTTTAAACAGATAGGTTTTTTGGTTTGTTTTTTTAGATATTCATTTGACAAAAGTTTGTATTCATTTAGAATCTGTCCTGTAAATTATCTTTACAAAGAGGAAAGAAATGTGTAAGAAAAATAAATGATATATACGTTGGCATTTCTGTTCTTTTAAGAGTACTAAATGTATTCCTATCAATGTAAGTTTTGGGTATGTTATCTTTTACCTTTAGATAAATGGTATTACATACTCATAAAAAAGAGATTTTGTCTACTAGAAGTTTTGAAAATTAATTAAGTTTTCCTTATCAACATCCTTTTAAATTTCCATTGGCAGGAAAGGTATTAAAAATTTTGAAATTTAAGTTTTAACTTCAAAGCCTTTGATCCTTTATGTCTTCTGTAGATTTGAAAATGAAAGATAAACTTACTTATTTGTTCAATTCTGTAATGGGATTTGTTACCACAAAAGTTTATTAAGTGAGACTTAATCAATATAGCAGTGTGAACTGACTCGTTCAAAGAATTTGACATTCTGAGTTTGAATCCAATTGTTGGGGTGACATACGTATTAACTATAGGGTTAAGAAATAAAAGCATGTGGGATGTTTTTCGACAATAAAATTATAATTGGTGTTTTGAAGCCATGCAGTGATGCAGAAGACTTACACTTTTGAAAAGAAGGTTGTTGAAGCATTGCCAAGTATTGGGAGAATGAATTTAGTTGAATTTAAACAGATGATTATAGTGTGAATGATAAACAGTTGTTTCTCTCAGACTAAATTCTTTCTAGGTGAGTTTGCATGTTCCTCCGCGACTCTGCTTCTATTTGCTGTTAATTGTGGAATGTGTAGTGATAAAAAGCATGATAGTAATAGAATTTGAACTTTACCTGCAGGCGATTCTAGTTTACAACAACTTAAAACTTGAAAAACATTGATTTCATTATGAACAGGATATCAGTGACATCACTGGATGGGCCTATGGCATGGGCCCTCATCCAGCATGGGCCCTCATCCAGCATGTGTCCAACAAGCAACAGGTGTCATCTATATAGCCCATGAACACTTTTCCTTTTTTACTTCTTCTCTAGAACTGCTTTACTACCAAAGCCAACATTTTACGGAGAAACATACCTTGGCACCATTGGTCAACATTTGTAAATTAAGTCTTCCAAAATTTTAGGCCTGTTTATAGGGTTATTTTCTCCATAAAAATCTTTACCCAAATGATGCTAATCTGTATAAAGTGATCAGTTTTCGCCAAAGTTTCTCTTGTTGGAAACTATATCTAGAAAACTATATATAGAAGACAGACACAACATATTCATTATAAAAATTTATTCAACAGTTTCATCCAAAGGTTTGCATTATTTTTATTTGGCTAATAAAAGTAGAAGTGTAATTTACTCCTAAATGATTCCCAATCTTGGTGAAAAGACTAGGCTTTGGTGTTTGTGAATCTTCAAATATTGTAAAGACCCAGAAAAGTGAGATAAATAGCCTCTAGTGTGTTAAAGTTCATTTAGCCACTGGTTATGTCACTGGACAATGGTCAGTAATCACGGTTATCACTTGGAAAGTTTGAAGCGATTCTTAAAGAAAAGTTGTCAAAAAGCAATTGGCAGCCATTGATGTTGACTATACAAGAGTTGGACCCTTGGTATGTAAATCTTTCAACATTCTAAGATAATTTCAGATTTGGAGTTTAGAAACATTTTCTGATGTTGACAGATGCTTTGATCAGAGTTAATCAGGGTTTTCAAGAAACGATTTTTTTTATATTGTCAAGAGAGTTGAGTTAAGCAAAGTCTTCAAGTTCTCCCGACAAGTGGGAGGTGGTCTTTCATCTTTGAAATCCGTTCTTAATGGTTACATAAAACAATGATGTATTTGGAGGAGTGTGGATTTGATTTTATCACCATTTGCTTATATTTCCTAATAAAATGGACATTAAATTGTTTGAATTGTTTATATTTTTCAGCTTGTTCAAATAGGGATCTTTCCGAATTAACTTTCATATTCATATTTTACAATATCATTCTCTAACTGATTTTGATCTATTTGTTTTTTATTTATTTGGTGTTTCTAAATTTTCAACCAAAAGAAATAATATATACTAATATGGAAAAATGGGTTAAACACTAATTCACAATCAAAACTATGGCAGATGGTTGATAGACAGGTACAAACTCTGTCAGTTTCATAGACAATTTGACATTCAATCAAAATTGAATTCTAACATTTGTTAGTTCTGGAACACAAATCAAGAATTTCAAGTTAGCCTAAGACAATAATAGCATGTTTACAGATCCTATTTAATGCAGAATAATAGTTCTTTTGAAGTCCTTTGATCAGCATCGCTGTATAATTATACGTTGAAACTTGTCAGTTACCAAAACATATCATTAGTCTCCTTCTGATCAGGAGAGTTGGACAAGGTCGTATTCAATGCTCATTACGACATACAGCTCTCTGCCCCTTTAAATGGGCCTAATTATCTCCCCTTAGGCTGTGACTGGTCACTCACATTGTTGGTCAAACTGCCCATGTAAAGCTCGTTAGTTTCACCTGTTACCTGTGCCAGGTAACTACAAATTGATGACAGGTGTTAGACAGGAAATGATTGACCTAGTTCGAGGGTTGTAATTTGAAATAAGTGGGTTGCTAATGACAGATGATAAGAGAATGTCAGTTAGACTGGGGAAATCTTGTTTAACTACCTATGTGCCATGTGCCAAGTCATGTCACAAAATATATTTCAATTTATTTCAGCAAATAGTCAAATAATATCTTTTGAGGGTTGAATTAAGGCTTTTGAATGGATGTCATTTCCCATCTGTTTTTGTTAAGACATATTAGGGGTCTGTTGGATATGAATATTAACCCTCATTTATATGTTTTAACATAATTGTAATGTAACCATTCTTTACTTGTAAGAAAGCATCTGACTTTTTGTTCTGGCTTATGAATATGATGTTCTATTGCTTGTCTTGACTATATTGTTAGGTTTTCATCAACAATTATTATTTTAGTAAAGAATTATTTCTGTAACTGTGAGAAAACATCTGTCAATTTTTGACAGCCACAAAATGAGAAGAAGTACTTTCTTGATGTGTGTGTTATGGTCTATTGAGGTTTAAAATTTTTCAATGATTGTCAACATTTTGTTTTTATCTTTATCAAAAGAAATTCAATCGTTCGTGAATATGAAAAATTCAATTGATCATGTGTCATAGTGAAGACCTCACCAGACTTAGATTACATTTATTGATGTTCAAAATTATGTCCATGCACAACATAAACTTCATCTGGAGTGAGTGTTGGTGTGAAGGGTTTCAATAATCAATTCTAAAATGAAATTTCATACGGAATTAAAGATCTCCTCAATCAAAAATAAGATTGTTGAAATGACACCTCCATCTTGTGAAGAGTACTTCCATGGATATTTTTTTGATGACAAAAATATTTCATCTCTCATTTTTAAGTCGATGGCTCTTGACAAACAAATTATAACCCCTGGTCAGGACAAAACCACACCTGTTTTTATGCTGTTAGCACATTATTACTATGCCTGTCTTTGTCTAATTTTGGCTCTTGAAGAATAAACATTAGCAAGACTTCAATGGAGTCCACTTGACAACTGATGCTAAGTTGAATAAGTTTGGAGAAAAACATGATCCCTGCAGTAGCCTTAATTACAGTCTTGCTGATTTGAAGAAATGAAAACTTTCAAACTTCAATAGAAAAAGTCAAGTGGAGCGTCCCACAGAGTGACCCTGTTGTGCCTTTTGATCCTGGATGTTTAGGGGACCTACAATTACCACTGTTGGGACGACCCTTAATTTGTAGGCATTGTTATGAGGATAAGAACTGGTCTAACCTAACATTTGTTCAACTCCCTGACCAATTGAAAAGATTTCTTCTCATCATGTTGTTACATTGGGTGAAATCTTTGACAAACTTTGTCAGCTTCTCTCCTGTCAGTTTGAGTTTGATGCGTCTTGTGTGGATAATTTTGACACCAACATGTCAGGGTTCAGCTGAGGTCAAAGGTATTGCTCCATTGTAAATGGACAATCAGGAAAGTATTTTGTGATAATAAAGTTTTAGATATACTCGTATTTGCATTTATGATATTTCAACGGGTATAAAAACAATCATTCTCCATTTGCAATAAATTTTTATAATGTTTTTTTGATGATATCCATTTAATGAGTAATTATACCCCCGCCTTACAGCGTAAGCGGGGGTATATAGCGTTCATTCTATCCGTCCGTCCGTCTGTCCGTCTGTCTGTCCGTCCGTCACAAATCTTTGTCCGGAGCATATCTCCTAAACTATACATGCTAGCTTCACCAAACTTCATACACTTATCAGCCATGATCCCTAGATGTGCCTTTTGAGGGTTAGACCAACAAATGATTTTTATTTTTTGCGGTTTCCATGGAAACATGACTAAAACAGTGACTCTATGACCAAGTCCTTTGTCCGGAGCATATCTCCTAAACTATACATGCTATCTTCATCAAACTTTATACACTTATAAACCATGATCCCTAGATATGCCTTTTGAGGGTTAGACCAACAAATGATTTTTATTTTTTGCGATTTCCATGGAAACATGACTTAAACAGTGACAAAGTCCTTTGTACAGAGTATATCTTCATAACTATACATGCTATCTTCACCAAACTTCATACACTTATCAGCCATGATCCCTAGATGTGCCTTTTGAGGGTTAGACCAACAAAAGATTTTTATTTTTTTCGGTTTCCATGGAAACATGACTAAAACAGTGACTCTGTGACCAAGTCCTTTGTCCGGAGCATATCTCCTAAACTATACATGCTATCTTCACCAAACTTAATACACTTATCAACCATGATCCTTAAGTAAACTTTTTGAGGGTTAGACCAACAAAGAAAGCCAGACTATAGTTTGAAGTGGGGGTATGTATGTACTGTGCAGAATATTACAGTGATACTAATAGTAATTACCTATCAGTTCTCGTGTAATTGTTACGTCTATGTTACGTTTTGTTGACAGTCATTGAACCGTATATCTATCGAACGTGCATATCGGCGAAATATAATGATTTTACAGTACGTCTTTTATTTAATTCATTTCATAACTAAAAGTTATGATAGAAATAACGTTAGATCGGAGTCTTAGCTAATGTTCAACTTCGACAGTAATTTTCTTCGCCGAAAAATTCAAAAAAAATTCAATATAGCATCGATCGATAAGATTATTTACAAACAGATCAATTTCAAATCTATCAAACTGGATTCCCAATCGTAGTAATTTATTTATTTTTAGGAATTAAATGTAATAAAAAAAACAGTAAAACATGTAATATTTATAAAAGTAATTTTATTTCAATATTTTGACAATGAGTTGACATCATGGCTTCCAGTTTGAATCTCGTCTGTTCGTCTCCGACCGGCAGATCGTCACTTGACCTCAGAATTTTTAGGTCTCAAACATAGATGACATAGTCGACCCCCCTCCTTGACCCCTCAATTTCTAGTATAAAAAACTTGACTTATACACCATAATATACGGTAGTTGGATCAAGATTTAATTTTGTTTCATTCCACAAATCTTTTATTAGGACTATTCATGCATCTGATGATTTCTGACACGTGTTGTATGAATCACATTAGTCGTTTTAATCTGTTGTTCCGACTCGAACAAGATCCTCCTTTCCTCATCGATGATTTCTCATTAATCGATACCTTCATACCTTCGATACCAAATATCTATGTACTTTTTTCAGTGGCAGAAGTTATCCAAAATCATTCATTGAGAACTGATTCTAGAAGAAGGGCTTCACTGACACATTTCAAAAGATTTTCATTGACCCTTTTTTCAGAGGTATTTAGCTCATGGAGATTTTAATCCTCCTTCTTTCCAACCCTAATGGAAGATAGGGATATAATAAAGTGACAATCACGTCTTCTAGCAGGTGGTTGAGGGCAAACAGCAAGAAAGATTAGGCATCTTGTTTCTTTCAAAGATTTCAGAGTCATGTCCAGCCAATTTGATCTTTTGTCTCCGGCTGCCATTTTGTTTTCAATCTTTTTTTTTATGACATTCATAAAGCAAAAATGGACAATTGTCACTGTTCATTGTATGTCAGAGTGAAATCTCTTAATGTTTTTCTCTCCATGCTAGATTAAAGTAATGTTTTTAACCTTGCTGACGTCCGTTGGTCAAAACAGTGAGCACGGAAATGAAGGATGAAAGTTGTTGGAAACAAGGCAGACGGACACAATGGCCATTCATTAGAAACTTACGGGACATTAACCTGTTCTCAAGCAAGGCAAATTGATCCTGTGTGAGAGCAGGCTTGTTGAGGGAAGTTTTTTTAGGGTAAGATTGTGTCGTGTTGGAGATTAGCTGGCTGGAGACAGGAAAATACTTAAGATCTAGTGGGTGTCTTCTATAGCATGTAGATGGTATGTATAATATAAAAGCAGGTGGAAAGCTTTATAACAGTGGTAAAGGTAGAACGTACTCTGTTCACCTGGGTTTTTTTCAGGCCAGGTCATACCAGAAATGTTCAAAGATTGGTGTTTGTTGCTGTCTAGCTTGGTACTCAGAGTTTTTGGAACTTAAGAGAAGCTGATTGGTGAATGTATGGACGTAACTAAACTTTGACGAATATAACAGACATTGGTTGCTAATAGCCTGGAGAACTTTTACATTACTGAAAATTGTTATTTAACCTTTGAATCCTATATTCAACTAAACCCAAGGGGGTTGCAAGGAGTTGTTCATCATGTTTCAAAGCACCTAAAGAAGAATGGACTGTCGAGTTTGAAATTACTTTTCCATAAAAATAATTATCTGAATTACTGACATATGGAGAAGGGGACAAAATGAAGATTTCTTCAAATTGCTATTGGTACACTCAACATGAATAACGGACGTTTTTGACTTAAATTACTGCTCAAGCAGCATTACACAAT
This sequence comes from Phorcus lineatus, assembly GCA_921293015.1. Lineage (NCBI taxonomy): Eukaryota > Metazoa > Mollusca > Gastropoda > Trochida > Trochidae > Phorcus > Phorcus lineatus. The sequence continues at coordinate 22,494,272 of OV121088.1, read as the reverse complement.
AACTCACTAACTCTCTACTTCCTCCTCAGCAAAGAAGAGATTTCAATATCAAGTTGAAAGACGAAGACTGTCAAATTGTGTCAGATCGAGCCACATTTACAAAAACTTCTCAATTAGAATACAACAAAAGATTTTTTCTATTTAAACAACCTCATCAAATTCCTCCAAAGGTAAAAATTTGAATAATCAATCATTCAAAGAATTAATTAGTGAAAAGTGTTAAGAATTATTTTTACATTAAAGTCTCACATGATATGGAAAATTGATTTTTATCCGGAGCACAACTCCAAAACGGTGAGACCTATCACGACGAAACTTGGTATGTGCAACGGGCATCATGCGGAGATGTGCCTTTTGGGGTTTTCAACTTCTTTGCATTTTTATTTTTACCCGTTTCCATGGAAACGTAACATAGGATTTTGTTTCCGGAGCACAACTCCAAAATGGTGAGACCTATCTCGACGAAACTTGGTATGTGCAACGGGCATCATGCGGAGATGTGCCTTTTGGGGTTTTCAACTTCTTTGCATTTTTTCCGTTCGTCCGTCCGTCCGTCCCGATAATGTTTCCAGAGCACAACTCCGAAACGGTGAGACCTAGCTCGACGAAACTTGGTATGTGCAACGGGCATCATGCAGAGATGTGCCTTTTGGGGTTTTCAACTTCTTTGCATTTTTATTTTTACCCGTTTCCATGGAAACGTAACATAGGATTTCTTAAAGGTTGTTTGTAGAAAAACAACATGATCACTGTTAAATATTCCACAACTGGTATCCTTAACTACCCTTTCCCTTTGGCGGGGGATATAGCTGACTCTGTCTGCTTGTTGTTTTTAAAATAATTTATCCTTACACCAGCCCTCTCCTAAGAACAGAAATGTTTTTTATGGGCATTTCCATCTTAACACCTATTGTTGTTTTACACTTTATAATACATTTTATTTGCTATCAGATAAAACATTATGTCATTCACACAAATAAGAATATGGAATTGTAAGCGCTTTAAATTAAGTTTTATTCATCACCAGGTGACAAAGGCTATATGAAAAATTATGTTAATGATTCTTGTTGAGAGTTCTATTATGCACACAGTATTTTCAAACAAAGTAACAAGTGGTTGTTTACAAAATCATGTCAATTCATGAAAAAATTCTTTGCCCCCTTGTGGCTAAAGCCAACAGATTTTAACACATTTCAAATAATGACTAATGAATATACTCAAGTTATGTTTACATACAAATCATATCAGTTCATGAAAAAAATCACTGCATAACTTTATTTGCCCCCATGTGGCTAAAGGCAATACACTCATTTTAGTCCTGCTTCATGACTGTGTATATAAAGGAGCCTTTAATCCAGTCTAGGTCCACATTCAGCATGTCTAGATTGACTGTATATAAAAAAAATATGGATGAAGGAACATTTAAATTATAAAAAATGTTCATAGACTAAATTTTGGTCTACACTTATTTGAACACATTTATAATGATATGACTCATCATTGCCAGATGATCCATTCAAGATAACATATCTCATAAAAATTCTCAAAAAGTCACACAAAAATGGAAATGAAAAAAAAGGCCTTAAATTTCATTTACCCCCATGGGGCCAAAGAGAAGACAACACTAGGTCTTGTCATTCCCTCAAAGTAACCCATAATCCCCTGGCTGAAGTTATGATCTGTTTCATCCCTCAAAGAAGGCTGAAAGCAGAGTTAACAGTACCTGAAGGAGACCCCAGGGATACAATAATAAAAGCGGGAGGAGGGATGAATAGACTCATATGTCCTTGCATTTTTTTCTTCCTGTCTTGCTCATTGTTGCGAGACTTCTGTATCTCCATGACAAGTCTTTTTCAAAAGATGAGGGGGTCGGATCATGTGAGCATTGGCCCGAATCACATCGTAAGGCGTCTCATAATAACATTGAGCCTTCCAGACGTTGGCAATAAGTGTTTTTTCGTGACATTGTGATGCTCCAGTTATCGTCAGTTTTGCCCACGTGTGGCTCACGCATGCACCTGCTTTACCTCCGCCATCAGCCAATGATCTTCCTGAATATATAGCTTAACGATAGGCCACGTGCCGCGCGCAATCTAGACCCCTGCTAGCAGGATATTGGGAGTGTTATGAGTACATTATGCTCCTGTCGCCCAATCTTAAGCTATCGGATTAGTTTATTTTACATTAAGTACATAACAAATAAGATAGGAAATTTATTCAAATCCTCCCTGAGACAGATACAAAGCATTATATATTTTTTTCCGGCTTAAGATTTTTGAATTTGAATTGGGACTGAGCCTTATGTTATTGAAAATTGGGATTTGATGGTTCAGATTTATCATATATGATTAACCATGATGAAATGTAAATTGTGGTTTCAGTTGAATTCATCGCAACTAATCTTTGGAAGAATTTATGGATTATTTTCATAGTTTGACCCTGAGGAAAAATTGAGAAATGCTTTGCTATCAAAGGAAATGTATTTCAGACTGAAAGAGTTGGAGAGAAATCTTAACCCCCCTAAATATGTGACTTGATAACTTTCTTCAAAATCAAAAATTTATATATATCAAAACACTATATCGAAATTTCCTTTTCCGAAACAGAAAATTCCCTTTTGACAACACAAAATGCAAAAAAAAAATACTTTCCAAACTTTTAATTCTTAAAGATATGTGTATGAAATATTTCAACATCTTAAGTACACTGTGCAACTTATTGACTGAGTTCTTTAACTCTTACTTTAGTATTTACTATGCCACCCATAGCGTGCTTAGAAAGGTTTAAAAAGCTTTGCGCACTAGTTTTTAGGCTAAGCTTTATGAGGTTGAAGGAGAACATATTTTGTTTATTCAATTCTAGTAATAGCCACCATGGGATAGGAGTGCATAGAAAAGCACCTGTGAAAATAAGGTGCAAAATATGAGATGATTTTGATGTTATCAGATTTTGGACAGGTCATATTCAATCAGGGAAGATTTAAATTTTTAAACCTTTTGCTTTCGGGATTGACTGTCTATCGGCCATGGCTGGGCTGGGGGATCTAGAGAAAGAATTTATTCTGGGAATTAAATGTAAAATGAATTTTAATGATTGAATAAAACAAATGAAGCATAAATTTAAATGAAAAGATGTATTTATTAATGGCTGTCAAAGATGATAAAGTGTTTACATTGTTTTCTACTTTTGTTAAGGATTGAATATATGTTTATGCTCCTTAAAATCAAACTAATTTTGTTTTGTTTTTCCCCACAAACATGAAACATTAATTTTACAGTACATTTCATAATAACCTTTTACAGTAAATGAGTATCATACTTGCTCTCATTGAACTGAATTGAACTAGATTCAAATCCTTAATATACTTTGTTACTACCCTTCCCTAGAAAATACACCACAAAGCTTTGAAAGTCTGCTGATGGGAAATTAAGTGTTAAGTGTTTTCAAGCGTTGTCGGGTGTGTCTCGTGTTTAGAGTGAAAGACAGGTCATATATATGATAAGCCACGCGCCTGGTGTATTCGAGTCGTCACGCTTCAATATTCAATGTTATCGGGGAAAGCGTGTCAAAATGCATGCTCAAGTGGTCCCCTATTTGTCTGAATAATTAATACTCCACAAACATTGATAATAAGGACCTAGGAAAGAAATCTTGATAGTTTAAGATTCAGATAGAGGAATCTGGGTTGTGATCTATGGTGTTCTCAAATATCTCACAAACTTGTTGCACAGGATGTGGGAATAGTGAGTGAAGAAACAGCGTTATGTTACTGCCGGGCAAGGTTACTTGTGTCTCTCTTTTAAATGTTGAATGGTGACGGTGATGGATGAAGACTCAGTTCAACTGTTAAATTTAAGCCAACATTTATAAATAGATAAGTACAAAAGAATCCCATTTTCAAATTTTGTTCACATTTTTAATAATCAAGGGAGAGGTGCAATAAATTCAAGTGTATGTTTATGAAGTTTATATTTTATATTTTGAGATTTGTATCTGACACTTTACTAATAAGGCTCATATAGTCAACCACAATGAGGCTATATGTCGAAAGAATTCTCATGATATATGTCATTCAACATATGCATGTATATAAGTACTAATATAATTAACTAGAGGCATGTTTATAATGTGTCATATTTGCTTCATAAGAAAGGTTCTTGTCTTGCAGGAAAAGTATTGGAAAATTTCAAAGGCATCTCATATCATAGACAAACAAACATATGGATAAGACAGCTGCATATAAATCACATGTGGTCCTTTATTCTCCTTTAGTATATATTTCTTTTTGCACTGATCAACCTATCATTATCCCACTTAGATAAATGTTTCTGTCAAATAACGAGACAATGATTTAGGAAGCCTGAATGCAGAGATTTGCAAATGTTGATTTTTTTCTGGGTTTACAGTAATAATCAAAGGCTAAGATAACAACCCTGTGCAACACCTGTCTCATTATCTCTCATCTCTGATTGGTTGATTATTGTTTGTGTTGTAATGTGATTGGTTGAGCAGAAATGTTAATCTGGAAATGAGGACACATATAGTACAACTGACTCAACATTGAATAAAACCGACTCCACTTTAAACCCGAGGTCAACTGAAAAGGAAACAAACACTCGTCCCTATGACTGTTGGCGGGAGTTTCCCTGCAATGAAATATTGATGCTAGCATGTGTCCATTATTAACATGTCACTTATTTCATCGAAAGTAACATCCTTTAGTTACGGTGTCAGATATAAATGAAAGAACATTGAGTTAACTACTAGCAAAAAATTATTGTCTCGTAAATTTTGAAACTTGAACAAAGAAGAACTGTGAATGTTTAGTCTGAATGTTTTATTGTTTATTTATAGCCAATTTACTCCCGGAGATCTATTTTGTTCTCTAAATCTGGTCATAAATTTGATCTAAAGTGTGGATAGAAAACCCAGCAAGAGTTCCATATACAGCAACAAGAAGGTAGTTCCATTTTTGATACAAAATTTGATGGTATGGACATATGTAATTAAGTCTTCAAATAATGCAGCACTTTTATTGACATCAATTTCTTGGTCTTGCATTATCTTTTTGTGAGTTCTTTTGAGTCTAGACCTGCTAAACAAGGACATATATAGACTATTGTAAAGCTTTCGTTTATACACTGTCATGAAGTACAACAAATAATTGTGGCTGGGGTGGGGTTTGAAATAGTCTATGGTTTTACTCCAGCAAGAAGCTATAGTTGCCTTTGAGGAAACTAGCAACTCTAGATTCAATAAGGTTTGGTTGCGATGCTACATAGCAACTCAGAAGTATAATGTTAGAACTTCATTTATTGAATATCATTAGTATCAGCCAAACTTGCATGTTTCCGCACAATGCATAACCAAATTGACTTTGATGGCTTAATTTCTTCAGATTTGGATCAAAGCAACTATCTGCTGTGATGTCAGTAATTACTACAAAATAGGTGCTTAACTCAAAATCACTTTTTACTTGCAAGCCGCCCGACAGTTTGGATTACTGTCTAATGGTTTTAGTACAGTCCCTGCCTGGCAAAAAGCTGCCAGCTTCTGAAAATTTCTCATTGAACTATCAAGCTCTATCCCAGTATCATAGAGAGCAGGCACAGAATATTAATGGAAATGCTGCAAGACTTAGATTAGTTGGCTCATGTTAGGCCTTGTGGGGGAAGTTGATTCATAAATTAATTGAGTGTCTATATCTAGTTTTCACTTACCTGTTTTCATTAGTTTTATAAGGACAACTTAATATTCATAGAATTATATATATATGAGATACTATGATTATTCAGGTATAATGTACGTAGGTGATATCTTTATATTAAAAACACCCCTCTTCAATAAATTATCAAATATATTAACCTGGCCTTGACAAGTAATTGACAAATCATGTACATTAATAATTTTGGCACCATGATTCCCATCATTTGCCAGGTGCAAGTATTTAATGTACGTGTCAAAGCTGTTTGTTCTTTTAACAAAAATTACTCTGTCATCCGATGAAAATCATAATACTTTTCAATATATATGAGCAATATTATTTTAGAATATAGTTATTAAATATGTTACTGAAATATATGTTTATGATGTCTAAGTGGATATCAGAAGGTGTAGTCAATAATACTCCACTTGCGTCAAATAAATACCTAAAAAAATGGTCAATGCATTTCTGCATGGATAAGCGTGTTGTAGACATGATGTCAATAATGGAGGAAACACCTGCAGAATGTGAAAAGATTGATGAAATGGCAATCAGAACATGGGCAAACAAATTGCCATTGTGCTTGCCCCATCTCAACTGGAGGCTAATGGAGACGGTGGGGGAATGATCTAACACCGTGCACGAGACCAATTATCTGACACCCTCCGACCCGAGCCTATCTCGCGTCAGTGCACCGCTTTTACGCTTTATGATATAATCACATTTATGAGTTTTCTTGTGAGGCCTGTTTTCCTGTCCACCTGTATGGAAATTATGACTACCATATTTCCTCAAATGTTGGTGGTTTGATGTGTTGGGTTTACTGAATTGTTATTTATGTATTTGTGTAGAATTAATAGATACAAGCAATGTATCAAATGATGTAGGAATGAATAGCTATCTGTTGTTTTTTTACAGACGAATGTTTATTCAAAGTAATACTATAAGACTACAAATTTTTAAGTATAAGTGAAATGAATGAAAATATAAGAAATTCATGCTTTTAGTTTGAGTGAATTGCAAATTAAACTTTCAGTAAAAAGACTCTTATACATGTATGATTATGCCCTATCAAGAGATAACAGAATGTAAGTTTAACCTAGTTTTTTAATTTGACCAGGATTTTCTTGAATTTATTGCCACTGCAGGAATATTATATTTGAATCTATGAGGTGCTCTTGAATGTGTTGAAAATAAAAAATTTGAATTTTTTTTAATTCAAAATGATCATTTAGAGACACCAGGATGCTTTAATGACTCTTCTTCTAGTTACTTATACATGAAAAGACAAATCAACCTTGATTAAATCTCCTGATCATTGGAAAAGTCATATTTTATATTATTGTATATCAGAGCTAATTGATTAAAAATATTTTCTTTAATATATGTTATAGATTTTTTATGTCAAGACTGGACAAAGAAACTATCATCTTCAATTTATGTTGCAAGAAATATCTCCCAACTAAAATGAAATCAAATCATCGTTCAGGATAGGTAGAATTAATTCAGGAACTACAATAACTCATAAAAAAATGCAAATTCTTTCTCCAAAATCCTGAGTCCACCTTTGACCTCCCCTGTTGGTTCTAGCTGGTTCTCCATCTTATACGATCATAGCATAGTCGTATCATTGTGTTCTTGCTTGAACGTTTGCTTGTCTATATAGGCAGATGTGCAGTGGCAGCTGCTTCAGCAAACTTGATTTACATTTGTGAAACAGTATCTTTTAAGATTTCAAATTGTTCAATTGAAAAAATATATGAAGTATTCTTTGGTTGGTGATAGTGATGTAATAAGACCAGCATTGAAGAGAGTTGGCGGGAAAACAGTATCAAAGTTTTCAGGTTACATGAAAGGATTTTAAATTTCAGCTTAACAGCTGTTGTCATATCTTATTATTTTAATTATGTTGTGGGATTTTAAAGTAATGAAACAGATGTTTTTGGAAATATTTTATGAAAAGTATAGTTTATGAACACTTTGATATACCTGGTTTAGATATTTGCTTGAAATTGTTGACAGCTGTTTTTGACAACATGAAGTATTCAGTATTCATTACTGAATGAAAATTTCTCAAATGTTTAATTTTTATATCATATTATATTATTGAAATAATGTAAAAATGTAAAATTCTGTGCTCCAAGGTAGTGTTTCAGGTCCAATATTTGTGTTCTAATTGTCCCCCGCCGCAACGCGGAACGGGGGACTATGAATTCAGCGGCGTCTGTACGTACGTACGTCCGGATTCTTGTTAACGAGATAACTCATGAAGACTAGCACCTAGAGTGTTCATATTTGGTGACAGCTTTCAATGGAGGAAGACTCAGACGCCAGTCGACTTTGGTGACCTTGACGTTATTTTCAAGGTCACCACTTCACCACGTAAGTCCGGAATCTTGTTAACGCGATAACTCATGAAGCTTAGCACCTAGAGGGTTTATATTTGGTGACAGCCTTCAATGGAGGAAGACTCAGACGCCAGTCGACTTTAGTGACCTTGACGTCATTTTCAAGGTCACAACGACAAACTCGTGAAGCTTAGCACCTAAAGTGTTCATATTTGGTGACAGCTTTCAATGGAGGAAGACTAAGATGGCAGTCGACTTTGGTGAACTTGACATCATTTTCAAGGTCACCACGACACTACGTCTGTCTGGATTCTTGTTAACGCGATAACTTGTTAAGCTTAGCACCTAGACTGGTCATATTTGGTGACAGCCTTCAATGGAGTAAGACTCAGACGCCAGTTGACTTTGGTGACCTTGACATCATTTTCAAGGTCACAACGACAAATTCTTGAAGCTTAGCACCTAGAGTGTTCATATTTGGTGACAGCTTTCAATGGAGGAAGATTAAAATGCCAGTCGACTTTGGTGACCTTGACGTCATTTTCAAGGTCACTACGACACTTTGACCAATTTCTAATACATTGTTTACGTGCACCTAGTGTTCATATTTGTTGACAGCTTTCAATGGCGGAAGACTCAGACGCCAGTCGACTTTGATGACCTTGACCTTATTTTCATGGTGACCATGACACTTTGACCACTGTAATACATTGTTAACGCGATAATATTCATTATGCCAAATATCTCATAACGGCGGGGGACATTGCCATGCTAGTGGCAAACACTTGTTCTATTTGTGCATTAGTGTAGATGAAGAAAAAATGTCTTTTCTCCATTATTTGTTAGAAAAAATGACACATTATAGATATAAAGTTCAGATATAGAATTCTTATGTCAAAGATGTGTCATTCCTCTACTTTGCAACTCCTACACTGCCTCTCACATCTGTTGTGTGCCATTGCACAGTGGTTTGTGTGCTCAAACTGTGGTAATTCCTACAAAACTACATAACTATCTCCACATGTCGAACAGCCCAAAACATCCAACCTGCCTATTATCACCAACACTCTTGTAAACATCAATATCATCATCCTTATGACCTTCTTTCTCCCCTTTACCATGTGTCTCATAAAAAAACATGTTTTCCAAAGAACCACCTTTATCTCCTAAAAATACACTTTTCTCCCAGAACCACACATCTTCTCAAAAAACATCTATCTCCAAGACAGTACCATTTCCGCTTCGCTTGTTCCAACCGATGCTCGCAGGTTTCACCACGATGAATAGCCACAATAATGTTGCAGGCATTCTCCCTGCAATAATACTAGCAGCCATGATATAATTGAAATGCTCTTTGAAAGGGGCGTTAAACCCCACTTATCTCCAGAACCACCTATATCTCCTAAAAACCAGCTTTCCCCCAGAACCACCTATCTCCCAGAAACCATCTATCTCCTGAAAACCACCTATCTCCCCTTAACTCCCCTATCTCCCCTTGAGCCCCACCTCGATCCCCTTGAGAAGTTCCGCTATCTATCTAGTCAGGTCCTCCATATGCACTGGAAACTCTTGACGTCCTGACTCTGACATCTTCTATTCATGTCTACCACTATGTGGTCAATTGTCAACTCTATGGCTTTATTTACGCTCTCTTCTTTATTCAAAATGGCCTCACCTTCATTGAACTGACTCCTCTATCTCTCATTTGTGCTCTCCAACTCATTCAGTGGTCGTCTATATTTCATTCAAAGCATGACTTGATTTCTTAAGTGTTTATTGAATCCTAGACAAAGACTGCCTTTCTATTTTTTTCTTTTCTTAATAGGCATAGACAAGGTGAAGCACTTTGTCTGTTTTCATTGTTCGTGATTGGGCATTCTTCTTAAGAAACTACAACAGATTTCATATTGTGAATCTCACATAGATGACATTATGTTTTTTGACGTGAAAGAAAAAAATGTATTTTGTACTGAACGGTTTTTATGTTGCTGACTGATTTGTTTTGGACAACAAATGTTGTTTGCATCATTAAATCCAAGGCGAGGTTGTTATCTTATTGTTCAATTTCATCCATGCTTGTTAAACTGTTGGAGGCATGAAAATGAAATTGTTCTGCCTGCTTTCCACCTGTTGTGATTTCTTTATATACCGGACAAAAGTAAGTTATCAATAAAAACATTTCTTTACTTTGATCACCTGATGAAATATTAATCATAAAATTTGCAATATCCCTAACTTATTTTGTCCAGTGTATATTATTTTTCTTTGATAGTTTTATAATTCAAGTGATACAGATATTTCCTCTGAAATTTGTGATTGTTTTAATTTATGATATCATATTTTATCTTTATATATCTATCTTGGCTGATTTTTTTTATCCACATAAATGTTACTTTAAAACCTTTGTTTAAAAACCTTACCAATATAGACTTAAGAAGTTTTTCATTTCTTGATATACGTACTAATAGGAGTAATTCATCTATTTATAAAGGGGGCAGGATAGCGCAGTGGATCAAAAGGTCTGTGGTTTTGAATCCCGCTTGTCTGCAGTAGAGAACTGTTCTACACGCAGTAAGATTTGAATGCAATGCTACATTGAAAATCAGCGCAGTACCACCCATTATTGCTAGGTGATGCCCGCAGGTTTCACAGTGGTGGTGCAGGCTTTCTCCCTGCAATAATACTAGCAGCCATGATATTAGTGAAATTATCTTAAATTGGCGTTAAATCCCATCTCACCTCACCACTATTTATAAATATATAAAGATATATAAAAACTTAAGATAAATGTGCATATTTGAAAGAGGTGTTCAAGACCTACCAAATAATTTTCCCTCAATATGCAGATATTGCCTAAACAACAATAAAGAATATTTTGCTTATTCACAAAGTTTTGGATTGATAAAGTCATACACTTTGGCCTAATATGGCCCTAAAACCTAAATCACTCCAAAATCAACTTTTAATAATTCATTATTCAATTTGGACATTTTCTTACATAGACCCATTGCGGTATGAATAATGCTTTATCATACCCTTTACAATAAGACCTTGTGTTGTCATATGCTTGTAATCCAATTAAAATCTAGGCACACTCATGCTAGTTTGACAGCTTTTGATTGGTCGACAGGCGGCAGATGCATGCTTAGAGCACACCTGTTGGTCAGGTAACATGACGAGTCGACATGCACCTTGGTTGGGAGATGCAGATTTATTGTATATACCAGTTTGCTATTGAAAAGTAAGGATAATGGCGTGTGGCTTTTTGACAAGTCTATCCAATGTCATTTGCCAAATTTTTTTTACAAATTCATAACCATTTTTTTGTTTGGAAATTTTAAATTTTCAATAACAAGCACTATGGCATGTAGCTTTTTGACATATATGTGTATACACATCTAATGTTATTTTTAAAGATTTTTAAAAACATCAGGCATGCTTCATTTTCATCATTTTTCTTTTCTATTTTAGATAATGAATAAAGGTCATCGTTACTTTGATAACCAGTTGTATTTGATTTTAAAAGATATCAAAGATAATTCATTCCAGAAAAGGGTTTTCAATTTTGAGAACAATTCTTATTTTTAAATAATAATTAAATTAATTAAATTAAGAAGATATAGTAACAACTTGGGAATAAAAGATTGATAGTAAAAGTTATCGACATAAGATATTATGACTCTTTTCACAAAATAAAGTACTGAAATATGTAATTTCATTTTTTCAAGCAGTACATGTTTCTTCTAACAGTAAGAAGTAACAGATTATCTTTGGAGAAGAGCATTTCATTATCTGACAGTGTTTTGAAAAGTTAATCGTAGCATGTTTTAAGATTGAGATATTGAATAGAACTTACTTTTTTCAAAGGTTAGCATTACAAACATTTTTATCTTTAAACCTTGATGGTAACGACAATAATCAATAAAAAAAATTTTTTTTTTTAAAACCATCTTTCAATTATTTCCTTGACCAATTAGATTCATATTTAAATATTGATATTCAGATAATGTTGATTGGAACATTGTAGCTTTATGTGATCATTTTAATGGTCACTATGAAACAAATTAAAACTATATATAAACCAACCTTTTTATTTCACACAATCTTTAAGTAGATTTTAACTGACCCTTTGATTCAGTATTTAGGAGAGTGAATGAGCATAAAAATAACCAAAAGAGGGTTCAAATATCCAGATATCACAACCCTCTAGATTATAAAGTTGTCTACTTTAGTAATTCCTGCCCCTCCCAGAATTAGCACTATCGTAAAGTGGCAGCCACATTTCCCAATTCTTTGTCCCCAACACTGATAATCCGTTGAACAGATATTATTGTTTATTCACCGTCACCTGCCCCCTCGAGTCATGTGACCCTCCTTTGGCTTATCAAAACCCCTTAAACATCGCCCAGGTCAAAGGTTGGTCGATACCAGACCTCTCGCAGAAAATTAATACTCATTGTGTTGGTCCTCTAGCGTCTCTGTCGGTTTATTATTTTAAATCACCTGGCTTGAGATTAGTGTTTACGGTCGGAAGTATTCCCGTGATAACTCCCAGGGTCCCTTGTCCGATTGTGTCATCCATGTTTGTCATACCAACATGCTCTGGTTTACACGTAGCGATGACAGAATGAAAATAAAAGCTGACATTTCTTTATCAATATTTTTCTACATCTGATACCCATGACAAACCCTCAGGCTTTTTCTTGGAAAATATAAACTGATTTCTTTGTTAGAATCTCTCATAGTTTTAGATTTTTTTGTAAGTGTTAAGAATTTTTTCATAATTTGATTGAGGGTCAAGTTCATTTGATATGTAGGCAGTCCGGTCACTACTATTTCTTTGGACTTATTGTGATTTATATTTCCAATTGCATATTTCTCTCAATAATGTCCTTAAACAACCCTAACTTTTGAACACATGATTCAAATAGTTTGATGAAAACCAGTTGTTAATGCATCTATAATATATGCAAAAGAGTGCAAAAATCAGTTAGATCAGCTTAAACAGTAAATTAAAATGTTTTTTTTTTAGATGACTCAAAATATTTTGAATAAAGTATGATCAGTATTCTTGATCCCCTATTCTTGTTCCCAGATTACCTATACAGTTGGCAAGTGGTAGTTATTTTGTTTCTCAGATTGGTTTCTATCAACGAGTTCAGTATAAGCCAGGAGTTCTTATTGATTGATTCTTCCTAATGAGCAAGAGAAGGAATTTATGAGACCTACATTCTTCACTATATCTTTAGGCAAAGATTGACTAATTTAAAGTGACAACCTTATTTTCCAGTTTCCATTGATGGAGAATCCTTTCATCTCAAGCTGAAAATTACACACTTTTTTGTCACGTCCAAAACTATAAAGGGGATCATTTTGTACGAACCTTTGTCCCTCACTTAGTCATAACTAAGCTTACGATTACTCCTACCCTTAATAGCAAACGGCACTTTGAACAAATAGTCTCTCTTGAGGACAATTGAAGTAATCTTGCGTTGCAGGCGCGGACCACATGGTCTATGTGCGTTCAATTGTGCCCTGAACGGGTCCCTGTAATGATACATCAGTCACCGTATGTAATTATCATTTGTCCAGGCCCCAATTCATGCCAGACTGTCTGGAAAACTTTTTTTTGCAAAATAGTCCTGGAATTTTGAAGAGCCTGTTCAAGAACACTGGTTTAGTCGAAGCGTGAAGTAAGGTTTTGACAAGGTCTTACGGAAGATTTGCTTTACCATATGGTTTCTTGTGGCAATTTCTTTGTGGTCCTCTTCAGACCATCTTGGTCCAATTAGAGCTTGAGACACGAGGCATATGATCATAGAATATGGAGGATAAAGCTTCAGGCAATTTAGAATGGCACCTTGGCTCCCATGTATTGGAGGATAGTTATATTCGGAGTGATAGGAATGAAAGAGTTTTGTCAGTGATGAAAATTGTGTTTTTAAAAACCTTTGTCTTCAGGCCATTAGTTATTTTGAAGTATTGTAGTTTAGTATGATACTTCACACTGTGTTAACAATGTTAGTTGGTGAAAGAATGCGTCTGTCTCTATTGGTAGGTTCAGATTAAACTGCAAACTGTTTCATTTTTGATTTGAAGATTGAATATTTGATAAGATGTGCATAGGATGTGTGAAATAACAGCTTGAAACCAAGTAGAGTTGAGATTTCTATTTAATTGCCTGAAGGGATTATTATAATTACCCCTCCTGGATGCAGAGCCATTGTCCATCATTTTCAAAATTTTCAAAATTTCCAAAAAGTACAAACATTATTGACTTTTCTGTTAAATAGATTGATTTTGAAATGTTTGAGAGTGGTTTGAGAAGTTGAACGACTCCTTGTGGTCTCCCTACTGTTTCTCTTCAGATTCAAGATGCAACCACCACAGTGTGCTGGATGTGGCATACTAGACATGACCCTTCACATCTCTCCCTACTAAAGAGTTTCTCCCAACATTCCAGATGCAGCGACCACAGCGTGCTGGATGTGGCGTACTACGACCCCTCATGTCTCTCGCTGCTGCTCCAGGAGGATGGAGAAGATGGCCGCCCGGTGCTGGTCCAGCTCTCGATGTCGCTGCTCAACAACGCAACCTTCACACGCCTTGCAACAACCGAGAACATTGCCTCGCTGAACAACATGTGAGTAAACAACATCTTGTATCTCAATAACCAGGGTGCTGATCTAAGATAAAGCTTATATTTGCAATACATTACAAAAGAGATAGATTAGGCTTTATCTGTTTTGACCTATCATCATACACATGCTGTAATACCAATTGAAGTTTTATTGCTAATAATGCTTACTTTCTACACCCTAGAGTTACAGCTTTAGATTTACTAAATTCACAGACAAGTCTCTTACACATTTTCATACAATAAGGTTGTAGATATTAATTTTATGTTGTTAAATGGGGATTCATCCTTTCCACATTTTAATATCGATTTATCAAAATATGCTTTCATAAAAGTTTTGGAATCCCCAGAATGTCCAAAACCCTTCAAGTATTTTTATTTTTAATGTCTACTTTTATAACTCAATTTGTAAAGATGCTAAGAATAGACATTTGAAGATTTTAAATGATTTCATCCTAATGGTAAAGATAATTTATTATGTTTATATAAAATACCTCTTAGTGTTTAAAGTTCCAGATCAAAGTGCCTGTTCTTTCTTCGTATACCCAACACAGATCTAAAAAATAATTGCACAGGCATGAGCAAGCATTAATAAGGTATCTGCTGCTCGCACAGTTTACTTAAGGCTTTTATTATTATCGAAGTGCTGAAGGTGTTGGTTAATTCGCATTTGCCGACGACCCAGGTTGTATGTTAGCAACTCAAAACCCTATCTCTCCAACCACAATGCTGGGTCAAATGCAGCTATCGGTCTGTATCTCAACCACACTACGGGGTCATACAGCACAATAGCAGGTCATACGGCACAACAACAGGTCATCAGCCACACCACCAGGTCATCCTATTGTTGTCAGGTCAGTCAGGTCAAGTCACTTCAAAGAAGATCTAGACCTCCCTCAACATCTCTATCTCCTTGATGAGGCTGATTAGCTAGTGTTGGGAGGGTCTGATAACTAATTTAGAGCCCCCCTTGCTCCCTTAGGGTACCCCTTGCTCCCTCATTTGGACATCTTTTCTTGTCCCTTTCTGAAGATGAGTCTAGGTCTTCCTTTGATATTCTTCTTGGGAAGCAAAGGGCATTGGACTGATCTTTGTATGTTTGAGACTTACTGCTAAAGTTTACAAATTAGGAAGTTCTTACACCCTTTTTCTGATAACATTTCACGTCTCTTCTTCAAATGATTTTTTCATTGATATCATTCAGTCTTGTGCTTATTCTTTGGTGCATTGGGCAAAAAGGATTCCTTTCAATGAAATGTGGTTTTGTCAATTTGCATCACACTATTAAGAGTCTCCCCTACTTCATACATGGCATATTACCCGATTTCGGCGGGTTTACCCGATTTCAGGCCGCCTAACCCGCGTACCCGATCGGGTATGGAAAAAACCCGATTTTAAGAAGTGCTAAGAATGATTTTTCTAAGGCTGTGTTACCTATTTAAAATCTTCGATTTGATAAAATTTCAAACTTATCAATAGTTTTTAGTCGAAATTAAAACAAATATTTACGATCGCAAGAGCACGTTGTTATTGTACATCGGTGATTCGAGAATTAATTATCGAGTAGTTTTTATGTCTAAAGGATAGCTGAAGCTCGATGAATAACGTTTAAGTTAATGATAAGATATTACAATATCATTATAATAGACTAATAAAGATCGACAACATACCTCGTAAACTTCAAAAGATTTAGTAATCGCAAAAATTACCGAAAATGAACGTTGAAGTCGTGAACATTTTCTTACAGGAGCTATAAAAAGGAAACACCGTTTGGAAAATCAATGCCTTTTCTTAACGACAAATTACATTAGAATTATGCTCTCGTGTCCATGATTTTCTTTACGATTGTCTTTCTTCGAGTTATATAAGTATAAATGAAAGTATTTATTGTATGTTTCATTATTTTAATAAAATACGAATAACTGCTAAACAGATTATGATTTATTTTAAATTTTTTGTTGTATCGGTAGTATGTTGCCATGAAATTATCACGACCACGTGTTTCGACCAACTTGTATTTACTTCGGCAGTCTGGAGTCCTATTTTCGTACATAGTTTTAAAAACACGATCTAATTCATGTTTTTAGGAAGAATATTTGTAAACAAAACGTATTATCGATGTTTTAATGAGGCAGGTACGATTAAACTATTTGAAATTTCGGTTAAATTAACGTGAAGTAAACGCGTTTATTCATTAAAGCACTGTCGATAAACCGCCGTTCATCAACACTTCTAGTTCCATTATTGCAAGAAGTGCATTTGTAAACAACGTCCTCTCATCGATCGGTAAATAATTACAAACGATCTGTAATTTTCAAATTTCAATGTGACGATCACAGACTTGGATCTTACTCAATATTTTCAATTAACTGTAAATTATTTTGATGTCAGTTTGAAGTTATAATTCAATCTAAGTTGATAAAGATAATAATAACCAAAATAATTTATTCATGACAGTCACAAACTTCACATGTTAATTATTGAGATCCTGTTTAAAAGACTTGTATTATGATTTATGTTAGAAATAACTGTCTGGATTCTTATAGATTTATATGTCACAATATTAAGTTATTTTTCAAATAAAACATATAGTAATTTATGGATAATATTTGTAATAAGCAAGTGCAAAAATTCCTGCAATGAGGTTTGAAATATTATCTAAAAATAATTAGATATTATCTTGATAAATTATCTGTTAAACAATAAGTTGTTATTATTAAATACGATAAATCATATGTTCTGAAAAAAAAGGAAAACCCCCATTTCAGACCCTAAAAACCCCCATTGAGAAGGAAAAACCCCCATTTCAGTCCCTAAAAACCCCCATCGCCTCTGTTGGATTATGCCATGTATGCTACTTCTCAACATTAGTCTTGGTCTCTTTATTTTAATGCATTATCAGGCTTGTGGTTTGTGAGTCTTCTTGGTAAACGGTCAAATATGTTTCTCAAAGAAGATCTCACTCTCTCCTGCTTATATTCCTGTTCCAGCTTCTGTTTCTGTTCCTATTCCTGCCTCTGTTTCTGTTCTTGCTTGTGCTTGTGCTCCTGTTTCTACTCCTACTTTTGCCCCTGCTTTTGGAAATTCCTGTTTCTGTGTCTGTTTCTGTTCCTGTTCCTTATTTTGTCCTTGCTCCTGCTCCAGCTTCTGTTCCTGCATCTGGCTCCTTTCTTTGTGTCCAGGCGCTAGCAAGTACGAGTCTGTAACTGATGTTCTGTCATTTGAGATTGAGTTTTTTTATAGCTACATTTTTTAGTCTTTTTTTTGCTCTACATTGAAGGACAGAAACAATATATGCAAACCAATAGCTGTTATCCATCATCAGATTTACATAGAGAATAAAAGTTTGCATATTATTCCCTTAGCCCAAACCATATCTGTCCACTCAAGATAATGCAGGCTATTTCCCTTGAAACCTCGAAATAATTTTTTCTCCAAAATCATGAGACATATTGAGTTCACATTTTAAGTATAACATCAACATGTTAATTACAAAGAGAGTAAGGGTTATGCATTTGGACTCCCCTCAAATATCGATATTTTTATTCTATTTGTGCATACTTTAAAAGTTAACCATCTGCATATATATTACCTCTTTCTTCATAAGAAATTATTATATCTTTTGCAAATAGATAGTTGATATCACAATTCTACCATCATATGACTTCATGCATAAACATAAAGAAATGATGCCTTGAGATGGCTGTGATAGCGATGCAATCTTCCTACTCCATTCATAAATTTAAGGTCATTTAGGATGTTCCGGGAAATATAATAAATAACACAATTGACATATCTAGTGAATACCATGTATACCTCATCCAATAAAGTAGAAGTAGAAGTAAATATTTTCATTAGTGGCAGTCACATTCATTTGTTTCTTGACGTCATGGATGATGTCATATGAATGTAGTGTTATTTCACAGAGTATAGATTCGCATTATTTCACTAAGTGAAAATACAGATTTTATTTTCCAAACAATTGATTGCGTATTTCACCATTGATTATGTAATAAAAGAATTAATTCAAATATACCCCCATTCTGAACTTTCAGTTAATCATCCCTTAACCGTTGATAGGGAAACATGAGGTCACTTCATGGTCAAGTGTCCTCAAAATAATTGCCTGATTGGGAAAGAACAATCTTTCAATATGCCATGTTCCGAGTTTGAACATGCAGTGAAATTACAGATTGTGAAACAACAGTCTCACAATGCACATTTTAACAGTCTGAACTCTGAGGGTATTTCCATCACCTTTCCTTTGTATCAGTCAAGCCTCATAATTGGGGTTCAACAAAAGACATGGCAAGCTTTTCAAAAAGCTTATTATTATCGTTTTCTGGTCTGTGTAGAAATCTTCAATGATTGTAAAGCTTTGGCTTGTGATTATCACTTGTAATACCTGAAATCTCAAAAGTTCATTAACCAAGCCAACATGGCCATATTCTGCACAGGTAAATTAGTACCTGGCAAATGACTTGACGTGAGTTTTCATAGTATTGTAATTGCAAACTCAGGTGACTATTCATGATAATTGGGCAAGAGGTACTAGCATGTTATTATTGAGGTTGAGTGACAGATGGACAGTCTTGAACTCTTCCCAGCAGGGGTGTGTTGTGGGGGAGAGGGAGAGCTTGATCAGGAAGTTGAAACAGGGGGAGGGAAAAGGGGGGTATTTAATTTCAAACTCAAGATTAGCTGATAAGAGTTTCTGGACTATCAAGAGAAATAATCTTTAATATATGAGGGCAATCATATCAGAGTTAATAATTTTCATTAGTTATGTAGTTCAATGCTATGACATCAAATTCTTTCCACATTCAGGGACAGCCAGTAATTAACCCATGCTTGCAATTTGTTTCTGGTGTAGTTCCTTGATTTCAAGACTTCTGTCAGGAATAGAACAATATATATGTACATATGGTCCATATCAATGCTATCATACTTATATAAATATCAGTTAATCGCTCTTGCTCAGGATATACCAATCACGTGTTGTGAAAGTTGTATGACATTGGCACTCATGTAATATACTCTATTATTTCATTATTTCCATAATTAATATTTCTGTGTGATTGATGATGCCATCCTTTCAGAAATGAACTGGACATCGGCTCTCTGGTCAACGAGCACTCCTACAGACACCTGGAGAACATGAAGGCGCACTCCTTCGCGGTCAGCGGAACGCGTAAAACAGCCACTGTGGTGAGTTGTTAGGGTTATGGTTAACATGATGAAATCTCTGAAAGACATTCATAAGAAATTCATTCAAATCAGGAACTCAACACTTTGGAATATTCATGGGACAATCATAAGGGAGTAATGATGTACAATAAACAATCAGTCTTAGGCTCTGGACAATCAGATGCTTAATAATTTGTTCTGCAAAGTAAAAGAATGACTGTTTTCTGCAAAACAGATACATTGCTGTTATTTTACAGCTGCTTCAATCATAATTTCACAAACTTGTAAACTTTACTTGTCTTTTCTTGAATCCCTGCATCACTGTAATATCCTTTAAACTGAAAGGTTTTGAAATACAAACTTTATGTCCTCCAGTATAAATTCCTGGTTATACCCCCAACACAAATGGCCAGTAGACGATTATTGGGAGGACTATTAGGTGCATCATTTGATAGCATACTTAACTGGTTCATTTATGTTAATAATCAGTAAAATGATAATTATGATAATTCTTGACCACTGGGGGAATTTGTTGCAAGGTTTAGAATGGTTAAACATTTTCCATGAAACTCCTTATTTAAAATAGTCTTGATTAATTGATTCATAATCAATTCTAAGGCCATCATAACTAAGGCACTATTGGTGCTGGTGCAATTATATGTATGGTATGTACAAATCTGTCACAGACCTTACTAATACATCAATCGTAGGAAAAGAGTATGTGAGAAGATATAGCAAATTAATTAGCTTGTTCACCAGTATTTTGAACAAAATCTGAATCAGGTACAATTGCAAGTCAATGGCATATATACAGAGCTGAAAAAGAAAGTAACGTCAGTCTATAAGCATGAGATAAGGTAAAACTGATGTTAGATTAATAAAAGGGTCAAAATGTGGACAATGATTGGTTTTATTGTTCACTCTGCCAAGAGATTTATCAAAGTTACAGCAACATTGAGTTACTTCAAAAATGATACATCAGTTATATTTTACGATTGCTTCATTCATTATTTCCCAAGCTCTGCATCACTATCCAAATTTCTTACGTCTGTAGAACCTAAGAAGCAGGCACTCAATTTTTTAAGCTCTCTTAGCACAGTTTTTATGTACCTCAATCAGACACCCTAATTATGATTGCTGGGTTACAGGTTTATCTCCAATCCTTATTCCCTTTATCAACAGAATGAATGTGTTAAACTGGCACTTCAAATTTATAGGGACCCTGGTGGATTATCAAATTTTGACAATTGAAAGTTGGAAATAGATATTAGTCTTGCAAGTTTGAAATCTTTCTGGCAGTTATCATTTAAAAAAAAATTTAATAGCTAGTTCAATGTTTTCAGTCAGTTGAAGATTTGAAATATATTGCAGCTATTTTCATCAAAGCGTCGAGTGCGAATCTTTCTGATGGACGCAGAGGAAGAGGAGGAGGATGAGGATGAAGAGGACGTCACACGTGGGGAGGATGACCTGGAAAGGTCACAGGTCAACCACAGCCAATCAGAACAGAAAGCAGACACAAGTCACATGATGGAGGAGGGGGATGAAGATAAAGAAAACACGTCTAGCATTTACTCGGAAGAAAACTGAAACCTTGTCAGAGAAATGTCCATGTCATTGTAGCAAAATCATATTGGAGTAGAGAGAAGGTTTAAAATTGATAAATTTGAAGCCCACAAATATCAAATATTTTAAAAATAATTTTTTCATAAATAAACAGTTTTGATACATTTGATATTGAAAGAAACAAGGGTGGGATTGTATTGTCATAATTTTTCATTCTTTACTAGTTTTCATGTATGTAGATGTAAATCCAATGGATTACTGCCATTGGCCAATGCATAGAATGGTGGTGTCATATCATATTGTGATTTCATTAGGTTTATGACATCATTGCATTTTGAGTCATGTTATTAATGATGACGTTATGTTCATCACCATTTTATTGGTGTGTTTGTATAAGGGCTGCATATTGAAACTGAAAATAAAAATACTGAAAATGTATTTCAATGCAAGATGATAATTGAAGACATATTATGGTCAAAGGAGGCCTTACTGAGAATTGTTCCTTCAGTCCATACACTCCCAAGCTTGGCAGGGGAGTAGGCCAAAAGGAAGATCAAAATGATGAATTGAATACCACATACATGCAATTGGGTGATTGGAACATATGATGTTGGAATTAAGACTCTTGTGAGTTGGGTGTACAGGTAAATTGTATATTTCGTGACTCCTGATGAGTGCAAAGGGGTCAATGCCGCAAAAACCTATTTTTATCTTCGTCTCCAGAATCAGAAGACCTAGAAGAAATGTTGTGTACAATTATCTAGTCCATAGGGATTTAGAGTTGTAGATTACTTGACTATGTTTACCTTGATGAGGGTCTAGGTGGTCATAGCCTAGCCTGACAAACATTTTTCATAATCATTTCTAGAAGCAGAATCTCTACCAGTCTAAGATCAAACTTGTAATTACTGTCGACTGTGGTAATCACCATTGTAGATAAATGATGAGAAATAACCATGAATGATAATCAGCTGTAGGATAAGTATTGAATCAGATGTAATTGTTCCAAGATATTGTTTCATTGCATCAAACCTCTTTGTTGTAGTACCTGTTACACCTCTATCATGTATCAAGGGTCAGTTTACATGCTTTGTGTAAAGTTATTTAATGTGAAATCTTTGTTTTGTAACGCAAGGTGCGGATGAAACATATTTTCTGTCAACAATTCCTATTAATGATGTGTATGGTCAGGTGAGTTTGTAATTTAATTACTTCTTACAATATGTCCTTATTGTCTCAATTCCTAAAAACTGGAAACTTCAAAACTTAGGTGCCATTTGATTTTCAAAGTTGATTATATAAGATTCAATGTAACTCACGTATGTGGTATGTGGACAATAAATCTTTATGTACATGCAGAAGTGGTGTTTTTGGATTATTTCAGATTTCGGTGGTGAAATTTGGGAAGTTTTTAGATTTGGTCTTGTCCCACCTTCAGTGGTAATATGTGGGTGCGGCAGGGTGTCAATTCACTTTTGTCTATTCTCAAGAAACCATTTATGCTAGAAAACTTCAATTTGAAAATATCATCTTTGTAAATAAAGACTGAGATGTGAAAGTTTCAATCTCCTACAACCAAATAAGGGTAAAAGCATTGTTTTGGTTTAAACATATTGTTATTCATATAAGAATCTGGTTCGGTAAACAAGCAAGTCTTTGCTTGCATGAATACCTCACCAGTACAAAACGTAATAAGCAAAGTTCACAAGAACGAGACAAATAAAAAAGAACAAAATACAAGAAAAGCATTGTTTTAAGTTCAATTAATTCATATTCTTTTGGTAAAAAGGATTGAAGAAGCTAAAGTTCATGTCTGTAGCACAAATAAAATTCAAAGTTTAACATAATATCAAGACGTTGGCTAATGTTTAGTGCTTTTCCAGTGACAGGACAGCTGGTAAGAACCAATTGCATAAAACTGCGCTTTGAGGGTTGGTGTACAGGGAGACCCCTATATAAAAAAATTCCTAAAAAGATGTTGCGGAAACATTGTCGCAACATCTAGGCACCACTTCCGCACCAACTTTTCAAGAGTTTTGAGCAAAATTTTACCATTGCCGCTAGCGGAAGGGTTTGTTACAATGGTGCGGAAGGGTATCATCAGGCTGTAAAGCAATAAAATATTTAAAAAGGTGTTGCAGCAATGTATTAGCAACCCAGTCCTTCTTGTGGAGACCCTTCCGCAACATTGCCAGAAGATAATATACCCAGTGGACATGCTTTGGAAGGGTAGCTTTTGACTGCAAAGCAATAAAATATTTCAAAAGGTGTTGCTCAAGATGATTAATTTAAAAGTGTAACTTTCCTGTGAGGGAGAACTGGGAATGAAAAGTTAAGATGCTTTGGACGGGAATCTCGTAAGTTTAGCAAGTAATGCATTTTCCAAAAGCATAAAGCATGCAACTAATATATTTATATTTAAAAAATTAACCAGCTTGTGCAAATAATTGTAAGTTTATTTGAATACTGCTCTTAGATACAACAACAAATTACATGCCATGGTCAATTTATTTAACATCACTTTATTTCAGATTTATTTAAATATAAATAAGTGTCAAATATGTTTATCATTATATTCAAAGTCTTTACAAGTCATTTATTAATTCTACCTCTTAAACCTGTAGAAAATAATATGTCATTACCGTATTCGACGTGATAAGCGCCCGGGGCGCTTAAAAAATTGGTAAAAGGGGGCGCTAATTAAAACGATAAAAATTGTCCTCAAGTTTAGTCTTGAAAGTGTTTTCTTACGATACACATGTCTTTGAAATATGGTTTTATAAGTTTTATCATTTTGGTGGTGGCTGGGGGTCTTGAAATACCCTGTATTCTTCACTTTAGTGGAAGTAAAAGACTTATTGCAAGACTGAAAAACCTTCCTCAATGAATCAGCATGCAAGGTAAGCAATGTTGAGAGGTGGGCGCTAAATCAGGACGCATATTGTTCACTCAAAAACGTGGTGGGTGGGCGCTTATAGGGGAGTGGGCGGTTATTAAGTCGAATACGGTAAGTAAAGTTTCGGAAATGGAGTTTTCATCTTTTTTCAAACAAATACATATGTAAATTAAAGTAGCTTCAGTTGTGCTTATAATGTTAACCTAGTGAAAAATATGTATACTCTATGAGAAAATAATATCCAGTATAGCTTTATAAACTTACAATCCATTTTGATTTGGTTGGATGAAAAGAGGTCATTTTATGTTTTATGTCTTAGAAATATGAACAACTTGTGGGAAGATTCTTCTATGAAAGAGCACATTGATGATTGAAGAAATATAATGAAATTGTTATTATAACAACACACCTCCCAAAAGTTATAAAGCTTCTATACAACTGTTGCTAAAAGAACAGCTTTTTGTTTTGTCCAGGTTTCAGAGAGATAATGCGAGCGAGAAACCTTGTGTACAGCCAACAGTCTTACTATTTCCTGTGATTTCTGTGACATCAAGGTAATTAACTTTATGAGGGACAGGTGCCAACTCTGACAATGCATACACAGACATCATGTTTGCACAACACTTAATGTCAGTGTGTCAGTTGAGACTGCCCAACACGAGGCATAATTACATAACACAACTTACTAGAAATCACACCTGTTTAATGATTCTCAATCTGCTTAGGTTAAAATTTTGGAACAAAATTTCAGTTAAAAGAAAATTCAATAAAGATAAAAATGGAAGGTAGATTTAAATTGTCGTTATTCATTCAGGAGAGATAACAAAGTAATATAATATTTGTTTAAATACAATTGTGAATGCATGTTATCAAAACAGGGTTTAAAGTTTCACTTATCCAGTAAATGATTTAACTAAAAAGTAAATTTTGACAAAATATCAGACCAGGAAACAAGAAAGACAACAATGAAATATATTGATACCCTGTCTTTAAAAGCTTATTAAATGATTTGTATGTGATTATCTTCAGATATAAAAACCAACCTTCACACTTTTTCACCTTATGGTCAAGTATTGCTTTAATAGAGCAGTGTATAAGCTTACTTTACAGTACTGAAATATATGAAAAGGTGATAGAGATAGGGTCTATGACTGAGGCTAAATTCTGATCAGTCAGACCCTTCAGCCAGCCAATCAGAGGCCACGGAGAGTTTGCCCACATCAGAGGGGACTGTCTAATTGAGGGGTATAAGCAAGAGAGGGGCAGGGACACTGTTAGGCCACCGTCTTGGATGAAACTTTGAAGCAGGTACCAAGTAACATTTCCCACAATACTGTGCCAAAGATACAAGGATTGGCTTTTAGTAACTAAACAATGAGTGAGCAAACTTTTTTTAGCTTTCCCTTGTTTCATTTCAGTGCAACATCAAAGTATTGAATATTACAGTTATTTGAAATCTCTTGACAGAAAAAATGAAGCCAATTTGAAAGAATGTGAAGATTTCGTTTTTGAAATTTTGAAATGTGATAAGTCTACACAAAAAGTTTTACATGGTGACTGTTTGATACATTTATCATGTAGTATTGAAAATGTACCTGTATGTTTATTCTATTAAAGTTCAGTCTTTTTAAAAAATCTTTGGAAAAGATATTCAGGATCTTAATTGTTAGTCATTGTTTGTTTTCATATCATTGTTCTTGCATCAATCAACTTCACTGAACATGCAATCTGTGAATATCTTTCTACGTACCTTATTCTCATTATGCCCTGACTTTAATAAAGTTACCTAAAATACACTCTTGTACTAAAGCATTCAGTAAATATGCAGTGAATTAGTCTTGAAGTAAAGATCAAACATTTCAAGTATTTTTCATAAAATATGATAACATTTTGTGAACAAATAATGGTGGATGGATTGGTAGACACTGTTAATTCATAAACAGATCGAAAAGTGGGTTCCTATACAGATTAAAAGAGATCATTTTATTTTTGAGCTTGCATTATTTCTTTAATATTTGGTGCATTGAGATCAGTTATTCACCTTTGACTTTATCGGGCTTGTTTCCGCTTATAAATCTGAAACATTTGCCTTGAAAATCATCAATCAGTTTGTCAGGTGGATTTGTTAGAGCTGTGAAAAGATGGTTTCATTTTGGAAGGATTAGAGATTTTAATATGGTTATTCTACCAAGAGGTGTAAGGTTTCGAATAAACCACATTGACATAAGGTTTTCACATGTTCTTAATTTGTCTTTATAATTCAATTCAATTATTTTTGGATCTAATATTTTATCCTCAAAGCTCAAATCAAAATGAATCGTAAATGTACTATAAACTGATGATTATGTCTGATGTAACATAACCTGGTTAGATTGAAAAGAATATGAAGAACTTGTAAATATACACAATTGTAACATGACTTCGTTGTATTCTCTATTCTGATTGGCTGATTAGAAAAAATTACCCTACGTTGAATGACAATGAATACCTGCAAAATAGCTTAGGCGGATCACTGCGAATTGATACAAGTTAACTAGTGCCAGCCCGACTCAAGTTTTAATTTTCCAGTTTCTTAGAAAATTTGTTTCAACTCCCATCGACTGTAAACGTGACTGACACATTCTACATGTTGGTTCTTCCTAGCTTCACGGTGAGTTTGTACAAACCAGAAATCTCCAGTATGTGACATCCTGTATGCAGAAAAGCTGTAACAAGATTCAGCCAAGACCAGGACATTCTGTGGCAAAGGCTTTTTCACAACTGGATATCTACCAGTTCAAAAATCACACAATAGTCAATAGTGCTCCCAGAACCATGCTGCAGGCTGTACAGCGTCTTCTCATGGAGATGTAGAGGGTCTGCAAGAAAGCTTTCAAGGCAAGTTGTGTCGTTCCCCGTTCTGGAATACAATATCTCTGAAGTTCAATCTTGCAGCCCCTGCTCCTTCTGTAAGTCTGCAAGATGCAAGAATTTTTCGTCATCATATCAAGGCCACATGCACGATTGGCGATTGGCCATTACACTCGTAACTTCCATACAGTGAATGTTTTTTATTGATGAATTTATTACAGACTTCTTAAGCTGAAAAATCTAATGAATCTGTAAGTGACAACTCGTGACTGTGTTTGGCTGAGTGATTTCACAGGTAGGTGCATGTACATAAAGTAAAACAATAAGTCATTCGAACTCAAGACTTGGATAATTAACAAAAACAATTAGTTACACGCTATTTAAAACAATCATATTTTTAAAAATGGATGCACTTGTATTTTTGGGTTCAGTTTATATATCACTCACTTTTCCACATAGCTCGATAACAATGATCACATATTATATTTATGTGGTGGGAACAGATTTTAGTGAAGAGTTGTCTCCCTGCAACCATTTACTCAACAGCACCTGTTTAGAGACTATCCTTATGTTTTAAAACATAAATAATGCAAAATAAGGGTCTATCAATTAATCGATAGTATCGATGTCTGCATCGTCTACTTTGCGATACAGATACATTGATGTTTCGGGAACAGGTCAAAATGGCCACACGACAAAATGTTCACACTTTGCCCAGTCAAAATGGCCAAAGAAAAAGTCAAAATGGCCACAATCCCCAGTCAAAATGGCCGTATGAAAAAGTCAAAATGGCCAAAGATAGTCAAAATGGCCATATATATTTTTAGGATCATACATAAATGAATCTTCTCACTGCCATGTTATTTTAGACTTGTATAAGGTATAGTTATAACACCCTCTGATCATCAGATGGTGACTCAACTAACCGTGTTGTTGTTGTTTTAGATCAACCAACTGAGATTATCGTAGAACAGTTGCTAATTTAGCTGTTATTATAACATCAAAAAGGATAATAATATAAATTGACTTGACTCAATGTCAACTCAATAATACAGGTTAGAAAATCATTTGGTATCACTTCCCCATATAACATCTAACATGGCTGTTAAGTGTTTGAAGTGCGCCAAAACTGTAAGGAAAAACCAACATGCTATTGAGTGTGATGAGTGCCATTGTTGGACACATCGAACCTGTGATACCTGTGTGTGTAAATCAGACTATGTGAGGCTTGTTGAAAGCGGAGATGACTTTCCCTTGACATGCTACAGTGCAGATGAGATTGACCTCTCCAATCTACATGCTGAGTGTGATGGCGTTGGAGATGTCGTAGAATTTCCAGAAAGGTCTATGGAACTTTCCATTAACGAAGATGATACCCCTGTAGTACAGTTCACTGTACTCGAGACCGAATCCCAGAAGGGGAAAACCACTGCTGATGGAGTCTAGTGTATATATTTATGTTGTTTACTCTTACGTTGCTGAATATTATTTTGACCAGTTTTGCCCCCGTGGCTGAATTTTCCAGCACTCGCCTCGCTACCGTTAAACCGTAATTAGCCCCTGTGGCTGAATTATTTTGCACCGCGAGCCGCGACCGTTTTTTCGATATATGGTGTATTCACATGGCGAATTGTGGGTAGAAATGGCCGTTCCATACAAAAGTAGCCCGCCCATCCCGTACACAAATGAACGATCTTTATCCGACACTTTGAATGAAATCTTTATCTTACCTAGAACGATTTCTATTACAATATGAAAATTGTCTTTATTTAGAGTTACGGAAAATCCTTAAATATAATCGCGCAATTATTTTTTTTATATCGAATTGAAGATACATTATTCCTCTTTACGATGATATATATATTTTTACAATGCGATTTCTACACTTATCTAAAAATTGTCTTTATTTCCGGATGAATAAAATCCCTAATACTGAGCGCGCATACATGTATTTTATATCGAATTGTAGCAAATTTATTCTTCTTTATGATGATAAAAATTTGTTAGAATATTTCACCCAGTTCAAAAGATATACGCCGCGAAAGATGGTTGGGGGTACCCCGAGGATGCTCCGACATAACGGGATATTTAGCCAGAACTAATTCTCCCTAGGGCAGTCTGGCACCGGTACGCTAATTAGTGCCGTTATAGCCCTGGGGCACCCCCGAGGCACCAGCATGCGAGTGCCAGTGCTCTAGGCAGAGCGTTGCTTCCTGGCATTCCGATCCTCTCGGCGCGTGCAGTCACTCGCGGCCGAACATTCCGAGATGATAAAATCAATCATTCTATACGCACGCCGCATCGTTATTTCTTGCTGCGCATGTACAAATTATACATGGAAATAAAGATAAATCTTACGTCCTTACGACTGAGAAAAAGCAATGAAAAGGTGCCAACTGGTTCAAAAGATATGAAAAGCGAAAGAGGGATACCCTCAACTACTTGAAAACAAATTTTGATAAGCGTTCATTTTGCGACAACAGTTGCATCATTCACCGCATCGTTATTATTGACTGCGCATATGCAAATTATACATGGAATTAAAGAAAATTCTATTTCCTTGAAATAGGTGGAAAAATATAGAAAAGTGTTAAATAGTTCGGGAGATATGAACCGCGAAAGAGCAACACCCTCAACTACTTGAAAACAGATTTCGACAATCGTCTTTTTTGCGACATTTGTCGCTTCACTCGCCGCACCATTTTTATTAACTGCGCACATGCATGTTATACATGGAAGTAAAGATCATTCTTTCCGCTTGAGAAAGGTGGGAAAAAAATTTAAAAGTGCCAAATAGTTCGGGAGATATGAACCGTTAAAGAGGAGGACCCTCAGACATTTCGGGGAAAAAATTGATAATTGCGACATTTTTCGCAATATTTGCCGCTTCTTTATTATGTGTTGCGCACATACACATTTTATATTGAATCAAAGTCAGTTCTTTTTCCTTTACGATGATGTAAAAAGTATGAAGTTTCGCCACCCGATTCTAAGAATACAAATTGCGAAAGTTCGGGGGTATGTTCTTGATGCGGCTAGTATCGAACGTCCAGTGACAGCTCACATTGACTTTCTCTGTCTCTTTTACGACTTATAAAAATATTATTTTATTGATAATAATTACTTTATATTACACTTATTCACCTTATTGATGTGAAGAATGAACTTTATAAGGAGAGTAACGCTCATCCACACTTCCGCTTCTTTCTTCAATCTTCTTGATAATCCCCCTCATTTTCCTTCTCTGACATCAAACTGATATAAGCTTTAGTGCAATCTTGTGACGTGTGATAAATTCTGAAACATGGTGCTGCACATAGAGCCACATTACACTCGTTACATTCGTAAGAAGATTCTTTGCCTACCCTTTTCTTCTTTCGAACTGGCTCATTGCTTTCTTCCACTTCCCTTCGAAATAGTTCTCTTTTCGCTTTGGAGCAAACAACACACATACGGGAAAGCCTCTTCTTCTTTCCAACAGGCTGAATCTTTGATGGAAAGTGTCGACCATGAAGACGTAACACACTTTCGTCGCTCGTGCTTGGCCTGCCACGAGGACGTCTACGCAGGGAAGGTACTTTTTCCGTGTCGGCGAAGGTGATCATATGTTGCACTAAATCTTTTCTGAATTGACGGCTTGTTTTCAAGGTTTTGTCTTTTGAGAATTCTTTATAGAGAATGTAAGAGTTCAACATGGCAACGTTTAACACATGAAACCACACTCGCTTCCACCATTTAAGAGTTTTCATTTTGAACGGGGTGTACGACAGCATCTGGTCGGCCCGATCTACACCTCCCATATATTTGTTGTACTCGTGCACAATACGTGGTCTCGTATTTGCTTCCCCAGTCACTCGGTTCTTCTTCCCTGTCTCTACAATTTCAGTGTCTTCTACGGTTGACATGAGCAGCACTGACCTACGAGTAGGTCTTGATTGTGATAGATCATCATATCCCCTTTCTTCTGTTTTTTCTGTGCCTTCTTTACCTTCTCAGGTATGCCTTTGCGATTTCCTCCCAACGTCCCCGTCGCACCAGTTCCCGTTTCCCACAAGTTTATATACAATGCCACAGAGGAATAGAAATTGTCCATGAACAAATGATACCCTTTCCCAGCATATTCCTTAACCAAGTCCATGACGAGATCATACGTTTTCCCACCGACAGAAACAGTTTCATTTGTTTTTCCAGTGTAGAGTTGAAACTTGCAAACATAACCATTGGTTGAGTCACACAGCATGTAGGCCTTTATCCCATACTTCTTCGGCTTGTCGGGATTGTATACTTTGAAACTCAGATTGCCTTTCCAAGGCACCAACCC
Source organism: Phorcus lineatus (assembly GCA_921293015.1). NCBI lineage: Eukaryota > Metazoa > Mollusca > Gastropoda > Trochida > Trochidae > Phorcus > Phorcus lineatus. The sequence goes on along the minus strand of OV121088.1, from coordinate 22,462,763 downwards.
TTCGTCAACACAAATAGTTTGATGCGGCTTGTAAACTCTGGTAAAACAATGCACGATACGCTTGTACAAATAGCCAAGTTTATTGATTGGTGAAAACTGGGGTGTGTTTCGTCCCGGCATTAGATTATTATCATTCAAATGTAGGTACGTTAGTAATAACCAGAACCTATCACAAGGCATACATTTGGTAAAGAAAGGCGTCGACGTCACATCACTCGTTGACCAATACTCAGAAAAGTTTCTCTGTACAACCAGAGACATTGCTATAGTCATTGCTACGAATACTTTCATTTCTTCAGCATTCGTATCATACCATTGCCTCAACCTAGAACAGGGCTTTAGAACCTTATCGTCAACCTGTTGGTGGAAGTATCTGTTGGTTTCTGCTGCCATTGATCCATAATCATCTTCATGAAAAAACAACCCGAAATAGTCTACAGGATGCGGATTATCAGGCAATTCTATGAAGCGTCCTAATCCCGTGTTGCCAGTAAAATGGAGATCAAAACGTCCACGTGGCCGCGGACCCTCTGTCCAGCGTTCCATAAAGTTGTCACCGTCATCAAAATGTGTGTCAATATCATTATATTGCTCATCAAAGCCACTGAACTCTTCTGCTGTGGAAGTACCAGTCGTAGCAGTGTCACCTGTAGTTGCTAATATGTGTCTTGCAATGTTTCTTATTTCTACATCACTATCAATGTCACTTACACCATCACTGTCACTGTCACTATCACTCTCATCAGTTGATTCCATATCAGAAGCTTCATCGGCATGGACCTCGTTGATGAAGTCGTCGTCGCTAGACGTTGACGGACCTTCCCAACTCCTGGTTCAGGGCCTCCTGGCCTTAGGGATCTTTCACATCAATCTGTAATTGATTGAAAATAATTTAAGCACACGCAAGATATAATAACATCAACACATAACCTGTTGTACAGAGAAATCCAATGTGAGCTTCATGGACATTTAATTGCCACATTTTGTAAGTGTTTGATACAAATTTGCAGTTGCGCGCCTATGGCGCCAGCCGCCATCAATAATCCGTACATTTTCTAATTGTCCTGGCGAAAGCAGGACATTTTGTTTCACGATTTGCAAAAATAACAAATCAGGACGATGGCACCGACGGCCGCCGACGTTGTGTCAACATAATCAACCCTGATGCCGCCTTCTGACTTCCTAAGCAACGAGTCGGCGAGTCGCGAACAACTGCCTTCTACGTCAGGAAAGTTCTGATTGTCAGTTGTAGATTACAAAAGTTTTCAACTTTTGACTTCTCTTCCGAGAATGATAGGTTCCAATGGCCTATCCGGTTCTGGTTGAGTCTTTATTTATTTGCGCACATAAATCATTGATATAGGCATTTGAAGACAATTTACTCTTTCAAATGATTCCACCCACATTGAAATACGCCCAAAGGTGCAAAAGATAGGGCGTGCGATAGAAAGGTGTCCATATGGTCAAAATGCACGCGTCGCAGTAAACGATAGCACGCGCCGGACGGTAAGCTCGTGCGAGAGGGCAGAAAGTGTCCACCGGCTATTAGCACATGCGGCGGGGAGTGCGGGAAAATTGAGTGATTTTAAAGCTTATTTTCGGTACGATAAACGTTGTCAATCTTTGCATAATTTTCGGAACATGTACGCACATTATTTAGAACACCAACGAAACAAAACTCGGTAGCTTAGCGACAGACGGACGGAAAGTGCTAGCATTAAACTGACACTACTGCCGTACAACATTTGCCCGTCTTTCGCTACTGTGAACCTCGGCGTTAATGAGCTAGCGTGAGAAAAATAGAGTTTCGATGTCCATCTCGCCCAGAGGACATGCGGTCAAAGCAAATTTCAACCCGGACAGGCCCGGGACCCGCATCTTAAGGGTTAAGGTATTAATTTCAAATTCATTCAGCCAATGAGTAAATATTTAGTAAATACATATAATAATAATAAAGTAAATACATTTAATAATATTTAGTAAATACATATAATGATATTTAGTAAATACATTTAATAATTAAAAATACATATAATAATAATAAAGTAAATACATATAATAACAATAAAGTAAATACATTTAATAATATTTAGTAAATACATATAATAATATTTAGTAAATACATTTAATAATATTTAGTAAATACATTTAATAATATTTAGTAAATACATTTAATAATATTTAGTAAATACATATAATAATATTTAGAAAAGGAGAAAGGCTTTTACTCTGCTTCTGAGAGGCAACTCTCCCTTCTTTCTTTGGCACAGCATTGGTTTTTAGATGGGACATTCAAAATCGTTAAGGATCAGCTAATGTCTGTGCACGCGTTTTGTCAAGTTCATTATCATATTATTTTTTAATCATTATCGAAATTTATTACTATAATGATGATACTAAACATCATTTCTCTTTTTGATACAATTTTATTGCGTGTTATTAAATATATTGAAAATTCCTAGGATTATCCTATCATTCATTCTATTATTATAACGTTAGTTCAACCTTTGCGGAAGATAATGTTTTCGCATTTGCTTACGTAAACTTGAAATGCGGTGGCCTCCGGTTTAGTTTTTTATTAACGTTTAAAACCTTTTGTAAAAACATGTTACGGTTACCAGTTTTTAAACCAATATTATCATTTTCAGTGTCAAAATCTGGACATTACTGCGTTTTCCTCGTCATCACGAACAACAATAGTGTTTAAAATCATCATTGTCATTACCACCGTGCAAATCTTTATTAGAATCATTGTGTTTTATCATCTGCATCCACAGACATTGTAAGCCTCATAATCATGTTTATCATCATTATCATTACCATCACTTAGATTATCAATATCATGATCTTGCTGATCATCTTCATCAACCAATCAAACGGCAACATGATAAATGAATATAACAAACACAAATATTATGGTATCTTTATGTGCTTAGCAAATTCATGCACTGAATTAGCAAAAAACTGGAATTAAACAAAAGCGTTAACATAGAACACTGCAGAAACAGCAGCAGAATTATGAAAAACTGCATTTGATACTTTAATCAAATATTCAACATAATATTAATGCCACAATACACCACAAGTATAAATACTTGTAAAATAGGATATATATTTAATTGTAAGTAATACAAGCAGACAGAGTCAGCTATATCCCCCCCCCAAAGGGAAAGAGTAGTTAAGGATACTAGTTGTGGAATATTGAACAGTGATCATGTTGTTTTTCTACAAACAACCTTAAGAAATCATGATGTTGTAGTGACTTGTTATTACCAATTTTAAATATTGGTCACCGTTTTGGAGTTGTGCTCCGGAAACATTAATGGGTAAAAATAAAAATGCAAAAAAGTTGAAAACCCCAAAAGGCATATCTCCGCATGATGCCCGTTGCACATACCAAGTTTTGTCGAGCTAGGTCTCACAGTTTTGGAGTTGTTGTCCGGAAACGAAATCCTATGTTGCGTTTCCATGGAAACGGGTAAAAATAAAAATGCAAAGAAGTTGAAAACCCAAAAAGGCACATCTCCGCGTGATGCCCGTTGCACATACCAAGTTTCTTGGAGCTAGGTCTCACAGTTTTGGAGTTGTGGTCCGGAAACGAAATCCAATGTTACGTTTCCATGGAAACGGGTAAAAATAAAAATGCAAAGAAGTTGAAAACCCCAAAAGGCACATCTCCGCATGATGCCCATTGCACATACCAAGTTTTGTCGAGCTAGGTCTCACAGTTTTGGAGTTGTGGTCCGGAAACGAAATCCTATGTTACGTTTCCATGGAAACGGGTAAAAATAAAAATGCAAAGAAGTTGAAAACCCCAAAAGGCACATCTCCGCATGATGCCCGTTGCACATACCAAGTTTCGTCGAGATAGGTCTCACCGTTTTGGAGTTGTGCTTCGGAAACATTATTGGGACGGACGAATGGACGGACGGAGACCATTTCAGTATCCCCCGCCAACTACGTTGGGGCGGGGGATAATAAAACGAGTTCAGCAAATGGCGTTAAGATTGTTGCAAACTATACATCTAAACAATACATCTACGTATTTGTCAAACGTTTAATTAACCCATGTAACATCTAAGGTCTCACAGTTTTGGAGTTGTGGTCCGGAAACGAAATCCTATGTTACGTTTCCATGGAAACGGGTAAAAATAAAAATGCAAAGAAGTTGAAAACCCCAAAAGGCACATCTCCGCATGATGCCCGTTGCACATACCAAGTTTTGTCGAGCTAGGTCTCACAGTTTTGGAGTTGTGGTCCGGAAACGAAATCCTATGTTACGTTTCCATGGAAACGGGTAAAAATAAAAATTGCAAAGAAGTTGAAAACCCCAAAAGGCACATCTCCCCATGATGCCCGTTGCACATACCAAGTTTCGTCGAGCTAGGTCTCACAGTTTTGAAGTTGTGGTCCGGAAACGAAATCCTATGTTACGTTTCCATGGAAACGGGTAAAAATGAAAATGCAAAGAAGTTGAAAACCCCAAAAGGCACATCTCCGCATGATGCCCGTTGCACATACCAAGTTTCGTCGAGATAGGTCTCACCGTTTTGGAGTTGTGCTTCGGAAACATTATCGGGACGGACGGACGGAGACCATTTCAGTATCCCCCGCCAACTACGTTGGGGCGGGGGATAATAAAACGAGTTCAGCAAATGGCGTTAAGATTGTTGCAAACTATACATCTAAACAATACATCTACGTATTTGTCAAACGTTTAATTAACCCATGTAACATCTAAGACCATCCTTTGCATAAGCTTATCTGTCAATGCTTGGTGGTATAAAACATCCCGTCTGTATGGTGAGGATTTGAACCTCATCCTGGATAAAGCAGTCGTTGCTCAAACTGACATACATGGCGCCATTGTCTCAAACAAACAGCTTTCGTTTTTCATCTCGCCATGTTTCTCAATGCATGAAATTCGTATATTCTAAATCAATTTCACGCAGTGATGCATCCACATTATTGGAAATGTTTCTTAAAGCCTTTATAGCCATTAAAAAGCTCAATATAACCTAATAAGCTAAAAACAGGATAGTCTTTTAACTCGTAAAAAAAGATGTCTACCCCTTCCACAAATTCTCAAAGTTGTTTTTGAATAATGCTCCTACAATAGACCCTATTTTCAAAAGAGAAACTGTTGACATGGTAATATTTTATTATATGGTTATTTATTCAATTAAAGCTCTTGAAAACTGCCAAAATGACTATATACATAATATTTTGATGCAACATATCAAGTATCCTTTCTTTGAAAATCCTTTCCAAAACTTTTTTGATCAAAAAGAATGATTACCTACAATTTACCTGAACACGGCGTACCGGTTACATGTAGGCTATGTTTCTATGCCCTCATTAGTTTAAAATAAGCCTCCTAACATTGATCGGCTTGCTTTTTTAAGTTAAATCTAGAGTGACCTATATTTACAAACCTCGCAATGCATATCAATATACAAAGCCACTGAACTTTATTTACTCTCAGGCAGCAGACAGGGTCATGTGAAAATGGGCTTTTACTATGCAACAGGAGCTCTTAAATTTTTATTGCTGATTTATCAGTGTATCTACTACTTTCAGCAAAAATAGTCTGATCCTTGAGACAAATCTTGAATTTCCTTCCTCAAGTTTGAAAACGACGATCTATTGCCGTTGACTAAAGTTTTGAATTATTGATTATCAGTAACCACCCCCTGGAACCCTAGCTTTTCTGAAAAGGTGAAGTGATCGGCGGACAAACGATTCAGTCCCATAAGACAGAATTCCCAATAGACAGAACCAATCACAACATTAATTAACTGAGCAATGCTGACCACCCTTCATTAATCAATGGACTGACCCAACCCGCCTTATGTTCTAGTATCGACATAATCTGAATTAGACTAAAATTTAGTCTATGAAATATTTTAATAATTTACTGTAACTTTATCCATTATCTTTTATTTCGGGCTCCTAAATTATATATGCAGTCAAGGGCATAGGCTGTATTAAAAGCTTCCTGTTATACAGTCATGAAGCAAGACTAGATATGAATGATTCCTACAAAGATATCAAGTGAAACACCATTCACTTCTACCATTTCTGGGCAACAAATTACCTTGTTTTGATAAAAAGATGAGACTAGTTTTATACAATATACATTGGTTACAGTTTGGACAATTAAGGTTGACAAATTGAGTTCAAACTTGCTTGCTGGTGTCATATTTCTACAAAATGTGCTGAATCTCTTTATTTCATATCCTATCACTATTACAGGGCATTTTACACATTTTGGAGGGTGTTTTTTTAAATTAATGAAAACTGTTAACATAAATGATCTCTAAGTATAAGATTTATTTGATTATATATTTTTATTATGCTCATTTATACAGATTTTGTGAACATATATTCTATGACCGTCATCTCTGGACAGTGGAAATCTGTCCAGATTTTGACCCTAAAGCCAATTTTATCAAAACTTTCCAAATAACAAGAAAATTTGTTTTCTTCCTAAAATAGCCCTTTAAAACGAGTGATGTTTCTCAAAAATCTTGATTGAGTAGAAAATGCTACCAATTTTGAAAATAACCCATATATATGTGTGTTTACAGAGATCCTATGTGAATTGAATGAAATGGTGCTTCATGTAATAAAGTTTATTTATATGTTATTATCGTCCATCGAGTAAAAAAACAACTGTTGTATCCTTAATGGTGTCTTTGGGAATTCTGTCTTTATTTATCTGGGCCATTCCAATATTTCAAAAGGTTACAGCCCATTTTACACATGATTAATCAACCATGAAAAGTGTTTCTGTCTTTTGGGAATTCTGTCTTTTGGGACGATACCGGACAAACAGCCGATCCCTTCACTACTGCAGAACAGTCATTATTAATCAAATTTAATCCTGAATAATATTACTAACCAAATTTCAATGTCATCAAATCACCAATCGATTTGTATTCAAATATCCAAGAACATCTGGAAGTTTGCTTACACATATTTGTTTTGAAAAAGGACATCCTTAGTATAATGGTAAAGAATAGGAGTTAAAGGTTAACCCAAGTAAAGATTGCTTTGTGAAAGGAGAACCCTGTTACAGTAAATGGTCAACAGGAGAACATGTACCCTAGACGTTCACTCTTTTATTATTTTCAAGACAATTTGAAATATATGTTTCCAGATAGAGATTATATCTTAAAATAAATAATAAGTATAATATAATGTTTATATCATTCAATCTTAATCAATCTCTTATTCTTTTCTATTGTTTAGAATGTTCTGAATCAGATTTCGATTCAAATGCTCATTTTCAAAGATAAAATGCTCATTCCGATGAAAAACTATCATGGGATAAATTTGAAAAAAAATGGATCTTAAAAGAATATTAGACTGAAAAATGTTTGTATTTGTTATATTATGCATTAAATCGTGAGGTAACAAGTTCTGTTTAGTAAAAATGGTCTTACGTGGATCATCGGTATCATCTATGAACTGTCTGTCGGTTAAGTCAACACTGACTGGTATACTTGCCTTTATCTCATCCGTCCTCTATTCTCAGGACGTCCTGACTCTCACAGCATCCAGAGTCGTGTCCGTGTTGGAACACCTCAACACCATCATCGGGGAGTCTGGGTCTGCCGTCAAATAATCTCACCACGGCCTTGCTGTATATGCCACCAACTGCAGCAGAATCGCCATCAGCTTCATTGTCGTGATTCGATGCTTGTATAACAGAGTCCGCTTTACGACTTGAGCTACAGTCAAAAAATTTAGAATTTTCAAACTCAATTTTTAACCTTTCTTCTCTCTCCCAATCTTCAATTTCTGCCCTCATCCCATCAACATCCAACTGTTGCACCAACGGACAATGCTCTGACCACTGTCGGTGCGCACAAGGGGGGTAATCGTCGGTGTCCCAATCTCGCAAAGTTACGCCACAATGAAAACAACGGGCTCGATCCGCGGATCCGATGTAAAAGAACCCAGATTGAGCCATCATGTCGGGTCTTTGGGCTACACATTTCAGGGGCCAGGAGTCAAAACTTCTCCACCTTGCTTCAAAGTCTGCAAAATGGGGGTATTTTACACTGAGAAAATTGGGTTTAGGAGGGGCCTTAATCTGAGGGAAATAGGTCAACATGAATTCACAGTCCGGGGCATACTTCTTGTGAGCTTGAAGCGGGTCATCCTCTTCCTGCCAGTTGTACAGACGGATTCTACACGACTGGCACTTTACCTTGTCAGCGATGCCTGATAATAATACAAAAGTAAACACTGAAAAAAACTTTTCCATCTCACAAGATCATTTCCCAGTGAATATACAGTTCAAAATAATCTAAATATGAAACACATATAATTGTTATCTAAATAAATAGATAGATCAAGATAGATGGATAGATGAAAAAAAATTGAATCCAAATAACATAAATTCAAATAAAATGTCAAAGAAAAATAAATACATGAATAAATAAATAAATAAATAAATCTAAGTATATTAAATTCAAATAAGTTAACTTCAAATAAATATTATCAAAGATACTTGTATGGAAATTCATGAATACCTAATATAAAAACGTTGAATATGATTAGGCCCAAAACTTGTTCTCTGTCATTACAGTATTCAATAATACTTCTCAAGAAAATATTTATCATTTGTGTTTATATAGCCCTATGTCAACTCAAAAGTTAAAGTTAGTTTAATATGATTGATGTGAATTTCAAACACGTCAACACATTGTAATAGAAACACATTATTAACAACGTCTGTTATATTAAATACGGTAATTGAAATAATTTACCTGTGTGAAAAAATCCAGCGGATGCAAGTTGAAGTGAACTTTTCTTGCTGTTCCATTGGTGGTAAGTATCGAGTCGACACTTCAACCTTTCTGCGTCAGTTGGAGGAAGAATGGCTGGTTCGTAGTTCGCAGTTTGAACTGGGACCGCCGCTTGAATTGGTCCGGCCCCGTCCGTTTCAACAACATTTCCACAGTCGCCCATTACTAGACACGACTGCGGCCTAATAGCTCACTATAGCTAGTGGTGGCAATCTCGTGCGAGGAGCGATATATATACCCGGTGTAGGTCGATTCTTTACCTGCAACTCAACTTGACCTACACCGAATACATTATTTATAAATTCTCGTCAGCTTTTGACATGTTGTAGGCCTACCCAATGGTGTCAAAAAATAGAGACAACGCACACTGAAGACCTGACGGATACACATAACGCATGCGTAGATATGCTTATATGCTTTTATTAGAAAGGAAAACCCTACATGCTTCTGTAACTAGAAAAATGTGCATGTGATTCACAGTGATGTCCCCCTTCCGAACTTTTAATCCAACCTAATCATCTTATCGCCACTTATACCAGAAACAATCCATACCAAACATATAGCTACTAAAAAGGTTAATTTTTCTTGACATAATAATGACTCCTGAAATATACAAGTTCAATAGTGCACAAGGAAGGGTTTTATATATTTGTCAACTTCTTTATTGTAAGGAATTCTAATATACCCGCCCTTCAAAGTTTCAGTCCCAATCGGCGCGCCGTTTTCTCCCGGACAACAACATGCAAGATTGCGGGCTGTCTGCATGACACAGGATTTGCGTATCGAGATATTTTACGAAGAAATGCAGTAATATCGAGGTTTATGTAGGCGACGACAATTTTATTAAACTTGAACAAAGGGTCCTCTCTATCGGAAATGTTCATTGGAGACAATATATCCGATATTGGTATCGGAGATGTATCTATAAAATAATGAGAGATTGGAGGATCTTAATCAGCATGCTCGGTTTGTTTACATGGATCAAAGTGTATTTTGGGGGTAATTTCAAGAAAACATTTTCCACTCCAGAAAACTTTTTTTCATTTCAAGGTAGGTCTCAACACAAGCAGAGTGAAGAAACGGAAATCAAATATTATCTTTTCAAATGATAAATTTCTAAAGACTTAGTGCAAACCTATCGACCACTGTAAACAGGTTTTCACTGACAGGTTGGGGATGAAACAAAACAAAACCTTGATTTTATTTTGTTTTGATGACTAGTTTTACATCATGTTTACTTATTTAGGTCATTATTTACAATCACCACCGATGGGATTGAACTATCAAATATCAATTTGATTTGCGTAGGTAATGTTATCAGTTCAACACTACCATTTTAAACATCATTTATACTAAATACCTTACCATGTGTTAATTTATCTATATTTAATGTGAAATTTGAAAAAAATCTACTTGTGCCTTTTAATATATCAATTTGCGCAATTACACACCCAAAGTTGATGTTATAGTCGCTTTTAACAGAGTTTACATTCGATTTATTTAGAGGTTACAGAGATCCTTGAGTCAAGAAGATATATCTCTATATTCGTTGCTCGGCATTTATCTACACTTCGTTTTTGAAAACAATAAAAAAAGTTATTCTTGTGAATATATAGCAATGTTCACTTATATACGTTGTACTTTAGTCTTCATACAGTTTGAAGTTCCTTTTGAGGTTGACAACGTTGCAAAAGATTAACTATTAGGCTCATCCAAGTGTTTTGTTTTATATGATAGAGTACCCTTTTCTGTTAAACAAATAGCGTTCAAATTATAACGGATCTGTTACATGTATTATCTATATTCATTCATTCCCTCAGGAGGTATGTTGTTGCTTATTGTTTCTACAGGTAAATAAATGTTCCTTATTCAATGAATCACGTTTAATTCATTAAAAATATTTATCATAATGAAATTTATCATGAATATAAATGACAAATGTGTCATGCATATTACATTAATTGCTGCATACCAAAAGTCACTTACCACTGAATCGAAGTGCAAAAATGGTGTAATATGGGTTTAGTTGTGACGTCAATAAAATATATTCAGCAAAACTGACAAAGGATCACCCATAGTCAATGTGTGAAATAGCCATTCTTGAACTTACTTAGGGATCGCATGGTCTCTCGTGCTGAATGTAAATTTTGGCATGATGAAATAGACAGAAGTATAGTCATATTTTCAAAATTTCGATTTTCTCAAATTTCGATTTAAATGTTCATTATACACTCTTTGAGAAAAATTTGGCACAATCACATTGACTTAGGTTCAGTGACCCCTGTTCCCTTCAATAACCTGCCAAAACTATAACTGTTAATTGTTCGGTATGATAAACGAATACCTTGAACATTGGATCTGCACATCTGTATTGAAAATTCAACATTATCCAATGTTACGATAGCTCAAAAACATCCAATATTCCAAGATATTTGCACTAAGATACACTGGTATGTCAACAAACTTTTGTCATGGAGCTGTACATTTCAGCTATTCAATTGAACTCATATAAATTAGCACTTTTGCTATCCAAGATAACATATGTAATATAAACATACACATGTATTTATCAGCCCCTACTATATTTTAATAGCTACTCAATAGCACCTATATTAAGCACTCATACTATCCAGGATAGTGATATATATCTATATGTGTCTTTTTAAAAATGTTAATTAGATCGATCGAGGAATATAAGATACAATTTAAAATATATCTAGTTGAAACAGAGACCCAAAATCAGCAAATGAACTTACCAAATGTGTTAAAAAATATATAAAGAGATTGATGAATTCATGTGGGAACTGATTTCTGTCAGGAACCACTTTTGAAAACATGGAAGAAATTACACGATTAGGGAGGAAAATAAAAGTTTAGAATTTTGGATGAAAGGGAAAACTGGCTGATAAAACAATAGGACAATACACGCCAGAACAACGCCCCAACAATTCATCGAGGGCAATATTTGGAACACATTCCTTAACTTCAACCTTCAATCGGATTACTCTGTTATTGTAGAGGACATCAGTCAATCCGAAGACATATCACCTTATCATCCGAGGACTTTCACCGATCCAACAAACGTTTATCAAGTGTGGAGGAACACTCAAAAGTATTACACTTGAAAGAGAGAAGTAACGACGAATCATCAACATCATCGCAAATATTCGTCCTTAACGTTTTTGGAGTAAAGATATTCTTAAAAAAACAACCAAAAAACATATACTCCTAGAAATTACATGAAGAAGGAAAAAATAGTTTATTTGAGTGTCGCACACCTTACAACAAGATGAATGAATAAATAAATAAATAGATAAAAAATTAGATAAACAGTGGAATAGATAAATTGATAAATAAATCAATAAAGTAAAATGAATAGGAAACAGAATTCAATTAAATTAAAGACAAGGAAAACCAGAGTAAAGAAAAGAAACGGAAAGGAAAAGAAAAAGGAGAATAAAATTTAAAAAATGAACCAAAATAAATAAATAAAAACGAAACAAAATAAATAAATAAATAAATAAACAAAAACATATACTCCTAGAAATTACATGTATACAAGAAATGTCAATTGTGCAATTAAAAGAAAAGGTGAATTGATGGCCAGGGCCCGACTAGGAGGAGGCAACGTTAATGACTCAAATCTTGATCCGTCATAAATAGCGCAATGTAAGCTGATCAATGCAAGCTAACAATTGTCACTTGCTAATTAATAAAAGTCTATTGTACATCGTTACTTTGTTAAGCATGTGTACATTTATATTTGCCATGTTGTAAAAGCTTCACTCTGTTATTAGGTTTGATAAGTCGAAATGCGACTCTTCCAGTCATCATTTAAATGATATCCACAGCAACTGTTGTCTAAAGTATTTTGTTTTCAAGTAGTTTTCAACATATTCAGTTTACAAGTGAAGCCATGAGTTTAGTCGATTCTTCCTTTATACGTGTGTACATTGTACTTAATATTTCAGTTTTTCGCAGTCCCATCGCATTTAACATCGTCCCATCGCATCATCAACAAGAAAACTCTTCAGTTCCAATGAATGATTGTTTACTTTTCAATTAATTTACTCACCAATTAGATGATAACTGTCTTAAAACAAGTTTTTACTTAGCTACAACAAATCAATCCCCAAAATACTAATAGCTGAAAGCTTGAAAATTTCTCCCTTCGCGCAGTTAAGTATGACATTTAACAAGAGGGATACAATGTAAATGTAAAGGTTGAAATCAAGGTGTGTTGAGATTTAATCTGAGTAAGTGGTAGCAACTTTATGCATGTTAATTATAAGTTATTGATAAGTTCATGACGATCTTGAACTTGAGGCTTATGAACCACATACGGATATGACTGATACTGATATTCCAAATAGAGACATTACATGTGAAGAAATAAAATTTGCGGAGAGGCAAATAAAAAAAACCCAAAGCAACAGGAATTGATTTTTTATAGAAAACGATTACCTTATTAATGCCTTTGTTTTTAGAACACTGTTATCTTGTACTTTCATCAGGTGTTCTCCCGAAGACCTGGCTTGCTGGCGTTGTCAAGCCAATTTATAAAGGTAAAGGGAGTAAATTGTATCCGAATTCGTATGGACCTATAACAATTTTAAGTTGTTATGGTAAACTATTTTCAAGAGTATTGAATGATAGATTAAATACGTTCTTAGAGAATCAGAGGAGACATATCCCGTTTCAAGCGGGCTTGAGGGAGGGGTTTTCTACATGCGATAATATATTTTTTATGCAAATAATTATTCAGTAATTAAAGCTGTCTAAAAGGAAACTCAACACTATATTTAGAGACTTCTCTAAAGAATTTGATCAAGTATGAAAACTTGGTCTGTGGCATAATCTAGCAAAATGTGGAATAGCTTGGAGATTTTTCACTCTCATAAAAAATAGGCATCATGATATCAATTTAGAATTATTATTGGAAATACCGTTTCAGATGAATTTCATTGCTACGAAGATGTAAGAGAAGGTGAAAATCTCTCACCTCTTTTAGTTTCCATATACTTAAACGATCTTGAAAAAAACTTGAAAGTGGTTGTAACGGCTTTAAATATGAATCACAAGCAGATTATATTGATATTTTATATCATTTCATTCTACTGCTTTACGCAGATGGTGCTGTGAAAATGCAAAAGATCTTAAAAAATCTCTGAATGTGGTCTCTCATTTCTGTAAAAAATGGAAAAAATTGTAAAAAATTTGTCTAAAACCTAAGTAGTGGTTTTTGGTAGCGGCCCTGCGAAATCCTCAAAACTTCACTTAACGTATGGAAACGAAACTATTATTATTGAAGACACATATAAGTACCTGTGAATCAAAGTCCAAGCAATTAAATCACTCGTGGAGAGTGCTACAAAAGCCATATATTATCTAATAAAAAAAGTCAAGACTCTAGATTGCTTTTAGACGCGTTTGATGTTATTGTTGTTCCTTTTCTTGTATGGTTCAGAGATTTGGGGACATGAGAATCTCGAAGTTGTAGGGAAAAAAACCATTTGAAATTTCTTAAACTTGCTTCGGGTTACAAAAACAGCGTTCCAATTTTTTATAATTTACGATGAATTCGGAAGAGAACTTCTGAATATCAAAATATGCAAACTATTTATAACACACTGGCATAAATTAGCCATTGATAGCACTCATTTTAAACCATCCAAGTTCATATATTATTTAATGACCCACATCGTTAATAATACAAGTAATATCCCATGGCTATACCTTTTGCCAAGCATATCTTAGATAACAGCGGTGTATCCTTTGTCTTTGTAAACCCGTCGGTATGCTAAACGCAGTGACTTGTCTCAATGGTTGAAAATGTTTATAGATCACACTTTCTTCAAAATTCGAGAACTAAAGTTTTCTCCAATCCTAAGGATACCTTTACAAATACATAGAAAAACAAAACTAGCTTTGAAAAGCATCTCCTTCCAAAAAAAAGCTATTATCCTAAAATTCAGAACACATCTCTCTCTGTGTCTCCGTCTCTCTCTGCATGCATAAACAAGATATTATACAAGGAAAAGGGTTATGCCTAGTGGACTTACAAAACCACAAACAACAGACAAACTGGAATTCTTCCAAGAAAATAAATACCTAATTTATTTTAAGGGTAATCATATATCCTGACCCAGCTTTGCGTATTGCGGTAATACATTGTCCATATTACTTTTCAGTATAAACGAGTATTGATATGTCAATAAATACGGTGTTATGACTGGTGATATACTGTTTGGGCGAGAATCTACATTGGTTGAATGACGATGAGTCACATGTACATCGTATTTCTAAATGCAGTGGCGTATTGAAGGGTAGGAATTCGAACACAGCGATCTCGATCAGCACAAAATTCTAAAAGATGTCGCCAAAGTAGCTTGTCCTCAGTCATGAACTACTAACTTCCAATGCAGACATGCCACTCTTTGTCACGGTTGCTCAATCTCATTAACATTAAATATATTACAACTGCACTACGTTACGCAGATTATAGATCTCACAAAGCCCCGCTAGATTCAACATGTGATAGTTATTTCTTCTCACGCAGTCAAAGAGTATTCAACGAACATTACAAACTAACCCTAAAGAGACGAAACGCTTGTTGAACGTAACTGTTTAGATATAATTTTTAATCAAAATAAAAACATGACAATTGTCAACAGAGAGACAACTTGTAATAACAGTAAAGTCATAGTTAAAATATTTTAAGCCACAAACACACAAGAGTGGATGTAAGTGTCTGAGAACAGAACTTTTCACTAAAGCTCAAAATTAAAATAAAATTAAGAACCTGAATTTATTCATTTATCATTTTAGAGATTAAAACATTTTTACCAGATAACCATTTGTTACAACAAAGAAATAAACTTAGCCTCGTTGACATGGTGCCGTCTTTATATGATCAAGATCTTTTTTAATTTGAATACAGGTTTCCTAATGAATGAAAGCAAAGGCAACATTTCTTCAAAATCGTAAAATTAAAAGCGGTATTGCTTTCACAAACTTCTCTTAGGGAACGTTATTGTAACAGAATATATTTTACCAACAATATAAGAATCGTCTTGCAGCATTACGAACATGAAATATAACTAAACTAGCTGAACTTTTAACTATAAGCCAGTAAAAGATTAACTCATAATTACTTCAAATTCTATGTACATGGACATTTTGTTTCACCCGAGTACAAGCAAACGAGAACAAACTGTTCAATTGCATTAAAATATCATAAAGAAAATGTGGAAAACGTTTTTTTAACTAGTTTTTCACATTTTACAATTATCTCAAACCTCTGTTTGAAGAGATTTAGACTTTGTAACCTGTATTTAAACCTAATAAAATTCATTTCTTGTTTCTGAATAATTACAACCCCAGTAAATAAAGTTTAGCATTCAGTAAGATTTACAAATTTGATATGATTGATTACTTATAGCGTAGTCTAAAAGTTTACTTTTTTTGTTACTCGCTTTAGACATGTATTTCGAACATACATAGAAATATCATAGCAGTTTTAACTAAACCTTCTGAATGCATCAAATAAACATGATTAAAATGCCTTTTCATTAGTTGAAATAAAAATCGTTTCATTTTGAAAACATTTAGAAATCACCTAAATTAAATGAACCCCCCCCCCCCCCCCCCCCCCACAGACAGCCTCCGTCAGTTCATAAGGATTTTGCAGCATTTAATCGTGTTCAATGGCGAAACCAGATACTCACGTTCTTCCTTTTTTGTGTGTTTTCAGTATCTCGATGTAAACGGTGTATCTAAAAGGCGACACCAACTTCTACTAATCGACAATAGCATTTCAGTATAACATTCGCAACCGTGTATAAGGCTTACCGCGAGAGTTAGTTACCTTTTGTCCTCTTCAAACTTTGTTTATCCCTGGTCAAATCATGTTTTAAGTATTGTTCCCTAACTAATTCAATACTTCATTTTACAGAAAATCATTGAAACATCATGTGTTGCAGTACCTTTTTCCCCAGGCCTTTACTAATTAATTGCGAAAAAAAGAATATCCTTTTCTTTTGTCAAATCAATTCCATGCATTATTTTGTGACATGTAAATTAACTTATTTAAAATTCAACTTTCGCATATTCGAGCATCAACATGAAACTACACGGGGACATCATTCTCTCTCTCTGGAAGTTCACTGGCGTCCGGGCGCTGAATACCAACTCTTTCTGTTCAGTGATCTTTACGTGTTCTATGCAACTCTCAGGTTAAAACTTCACCATGAGTGTTCATGTGGGATTTAAGGGAGTTGGAGTGCCGGAAGGATTTTTCACATATGTTACAACTGTAAGGGAACATGTTTTTGTGAATTCGAATATGTCGTCTAAGGTTGCTCCGGTCACCGAAACTCTTCCCACACTGAGTGCAGTTAAAGGGCTTCAGGCCATCATGGACACTTCTATGATGAATCTGCAAACTCTGGAGGTGATTGAACGTCTGTCCACAGGCATCACAGAGGAATTCCTGCAGCTCAAGACAGGATCGGGTGTGGTTGCCCAGATCATTCATTGATTTGAAAGATGCTCCACAGCTCTCACACACAAACTCTTTGGTCTGATTGTGCATCCGGAACTGGTGTTTCTTCAGCTCATGGAACCTTCTACAGATAAAGGTACAGTCTTGGGCATTGCACTGAAAGGGGTGTCGGTTTTCATGGACTTCATCACAATGTCGTTGGAGCTGCTTTACTGACTTTGCCGATATGCTGCAAAATCTACACCTCAGGTGTGAGGAGTCCGTATGGTTGTTCTGGACGTGACGACTTAGGTCTGCCTGCCTCATAAACCGTGCTTCACAGTGTGGGCAATGATGTGAATATAGCGGCACTGTTGTCTTTGATGTTCCACTCAATCCTCGACGTACAGACCCTCCACGACTTGTTTTGTTCTTCAGATGTTGTTCCTCTTCTTTTACATGCTGCTTGTAGTGAACCTGTAGCCTCCTCATCCTTGCTGCATTGTACCCGCAGCCTAGGATGGTGCAATGGAAAGGCCTACAGTTGACATGGACTTCAGCATAGTGCTTCTCCAGCATATTCATGGTCATGTAGATCAAACCACAGTATTTGCAAGACAGACTACGACCTCGAGGGTCACACTGCATAGCGTCTTCATGTCCGATTTTTAGATGTCGCCTTTGATGCTTTAGCAATCTTTGAATCTTGTTGGTGTTAAATGTACAGCTTGGAAAGTCACACTCAAAAGCTCTGACTCTCTTGTGCTCTCCAAGATAATGGTTTCGTATTGCAGCTATTGTTTCTGAGGTAAAGCTGCAGAGTCTACAGGAGAAGTTATAAATGTCCGCATGGATCGTCCGCAAATGTATGCTCAGGAGGCCTCTATCCTTAAAAGCAGTTTCGCATTGGGCGCATGTATACATCAGAGGTACTTTTCTATGAAATTTCTTCCTTTCCTTTGGAATGTCACGACGAGAGATATCTCTCAAATTCCTCTCTTGTGTCTTTACTGTAATTGTTTGGGGAAGATCAGCATCATTTAATTTCAATAGTTTAAATTTCTTCTCTTCAACTTTATGGGATTTTATCACTTGTGTTGTTTTCTTCAAATCCTCCCTTGACCTCCTGTTTTTGGTAACTTCTTTATTCTGTTTCCAAAGCCACTTAGCTGCAGCCCTTTCTTTATCTGCTTCTTCACTGGTAATAGTCCACATCGACTTCATCTTCCTAACTTTGGTACAGTGAGGAAATCGTTTGAAAGCTTGTAAAACACGCCGTGCCTTTGTACTTTGAAAAGAATGTTTGTACTTCTTCTTCTTACTTATTTTCACAGAGGATCTAAACTCGTCAAAAGATTTGCAGGAAACACTAAATTTTCTCTTATTTACATGTCTACTTTGAATAGCTTGTTTATTAATCTTTCTCTTACCATTGGACTTTTCATTAGATACAGGCTTCTCTGACTTCCTACTCATATCCTTATGTCTTTTGTGCCACTTTATGCTTACTCCTTCCGTGCTTTGTGAACTCTTATTCACATTCTTCTCACAATCCGCTGCTTTTACAGTTCGAATTATGAACTTCAAGCTCCCATTCTCACCAGTCTTTGAAATTGTCCTTTCTGTAAAGTTGATATCTTCAATCTTGATCTGATGGCATGAAACGACTCCCCCTTGTGATCCCTTGTCCTCTGTGTCTGGCTTCCTCGGTTTTAGTGACCCCTGGACACAGGCACCTTGACCTGCAGGGAATGTTAGATAAGGGTCACTTGTAACATGATAACTTATGATAACACTTAGCCAAATAACAATTCATGTAAATGTCACTAATATTGAACATTTCATACAGAGGTACTCATTTATCCAAATTATCGTACTTTTATCACTTTACAATCTATGACAATACTGGACATTATATCATAATAATTCTCAATAAGGAATCCCTGAAGCTCAACTATCCGACTTGCTATCTTTTATATCTACATTCAAAAACAGTATTTATACTAACTCAATTTTATGGCACCGTTACTTAATTTGACACCTATGGTTATGGTAAATCTTTATCAATAATTTCAAACAATAGTGCTCAAAATAATCGGGTTCAGTCGCTCATGCAAAACAACACATGACAACTATCAATATAAATTTACAATTGCTTCATTGATATTGTAATTAACCAGGCAATTATTTGAGGTCACATTGTGGTGGCACATGAAGTTACAAGCTATAAACTCACAGGATTTAGCTATAAGCATTGCATTTGATAGCAAAATATAAAGATCAACTATAGACGATGTCACCATGTTTTTTCATATGTCCTTTCAAAGTGTTAGAGTGCCGAAACTTTCTTTCACAGATGTGACATAAATAAGGGAAAACTTTTTCATGGATCAGCAGATGTCGCTTCATGTTTGATTTCTGATCGAAAAGTTTTCCACAATGTTTGCAAACATGAGGCCTCTCTCCAAAATGTATGGCATGGATATGTGTATTTAAACACCGAAGTCGATCAAAAGTTTTCCCACACTTATCACAAAGATATTCCTGTAAGTGTAAACATGCTTGTTTATGACTTGACAAGTTCCTTCTGGTGGAAAAGGTTTTGCCACATTTTTCACAAATAAAGTCTTTTCTATCACTGTGGACCTGGTGCTCGTGATTCTTGAGTCTGAAGTATTTGTTTGTAGAGTATTGACAATTTGCATGAACACACTGAAAAGGGTGTCTAATGTCATGGACATCTACACAGTGCTGAGTTAGCTGTTTCTCTGTCAGCGTGGAGGTGTTGCACAACCTGCACCTCAGATGTGAGGAGTCGTGGTGGACTCTTTGCACATGGCGACTGAGATCTTCGAGTCTCAAATACTGGAAATGACACTTCTGACATTTATATACAGCCTCGAAAGATCTTTTTGGCTCATCACTGCAAACCTGTGGGTGACTGCTTCCATCTGCCCAGGAATGAAATTCTTTTTGCCTTATCGCTTTAGACATGTGTAACTTTTGATGAGTTGTCAAAGCGCAATATCTTCTAGCTTGATATCCACAGCCTGGACGATCACAGACAAAAGGTCTGACATTGCCATGATGATCTAGACAATGCTTTCGTAGTCTTTTTTCAGTTTTTGCAGAGATACCACAAAACCCACATTTTAAATGTGCCAGTCCGAAATGTATTTTATGGACATGGTTTGATAATCCCGACTTGGTTAAACATATTTTTTCACATTTCGTACAATTATACATTTCACTCGAACACTGTTCGGTTTTGTCTGTACATGGACTATTGGATAATTCAGAACTTGAAAGTTCATTCTGCTTAGAACTGTCTGAACTATTTTGCTTTTGATCCTGTGTGTGGTTGTCATGACATCTGATTTGACTTGGATGGTTCCTCTTAATGTGTAAGCGCTGGTGAACAAGGAGAGCATGGCGCTTGTGGCAACTAAACATGCATTCAGGGTAGCCACAAACAAACTCTTTCTCATCTCCATGAATCTTTTTATGGTCGACGAGTCGGTAATATACACTAAAAGCAACCTTACAATCTTGAAAGTTACACTTAAAGGGTTTGGGGTTATCATGAACAATACGACAATGTTTCCTGAATTTGCTTTCAACCTTTGCCGAAAAGTCACAGATTCCACATGTAAGATGTCCCATTCCTTCGTGTGTTGCTCTATGGTGACGAGTTAGGGAACACCTTTTGGAGAATGTCCTGTCACATTCACAACATCGAAATAAATTCTCCTTTGCTGTACTAGGACTAGGGAACAGACTGGTTTTATCTGGTTTGTCCTCACCTTTCAGTTGTCCCTGAGATGTTTTATCATGTGTCGACTCGGTGTGATGCATCAGGGCTGCCTCTGAATCACCTACAAAGGGATTACTATGGTAAGTAGTGTAAATATATCAAATTACAAATTAATGAAGATAATGAACAGGTTTTTCACTGCTCTCATTGTTCAAGAAAAAAAGTGTTGCTATTATACGAGAGAGCAAAAAAAGGTCACCTGTCTAACATCTTTCAAACTTCTGGAGCGTGAAAAATTTCATTTCTAGATATGTCATGTATTTAAAACAAAATTTTACTGAAAGAGAAAAGCAAATAGAAAGTTCGAGAATTAAATCGCAACAAACGAAGTCATGTAATCGGACTCATTTAAAGAAATTGGAGACTATGCTGACAACAGCTATCCCTTCTTTTTTTTTACATGTATGTTATTTTTTACCCCTTTAACAGAAAAGCTACATTACAGAATGGTTATTAATTTAATGTAATAGATCACAACGTTCCGACCTATACGATTCTTGAAATTGCAGAATTTCTGCTGGCTTCTTAATTATAAGTGTTAAATCATATCATTATCAGAGCACGTTACCTGTTACACGTTCTTCATTATGTTCCTTCTCACTCGGTGACAGGTTTGTCCATTCCGCCTCATCAATATACTCTGTCGTGCAGGTGACAGAAAATATCTCAGTCCAATCGCTACCCGGTACAAGCTTGTTCTGTTCAATAATTGTTCCATTCAAAATGTCTGTCTTGGTACATTCATTGGCATCACTAATTGGAAAAGGTTCAGAACTTGTCATGTTAGTAGATGATTTGGTCCTTGTTGCCTCAGCAGCAGTTTCAATGTTGTCAGATGCTTTCATGTCTGTCTGTCCTAAAGACGTTTCATAATCCATCTCATCAGCATCTTGTGGTGAAGTATGAATCCTGTCGCAACCATTTAGGGACACTTCTGTTTTTGCAAGATCATTCTTATAAGTTGTTCTCGGGACTTGGACTATCTGCTCAGAGTCATCAGAATCCCACACCATCAGGTTTAAGCTTTCAGTTGGAACTGCATTGTTATTGATATCTGTATTTGAAGACGTTCTCATTTTTGTCACTTCAGCTTTATCACTCTCCGATAAAAGTGTGCTCTGTAATTGATAGGTATTTTCAAAGATGTCAGAATAATTACCCCCCTTGGGTTGAACAATAAGATCGCTGCTGTCATCAATTGACAAATAGTTCGTAGCCAATCCAACGTCCTCATCAGGACCAACTTCTTCCATTCCCTTTTCAGTTATAATATTACCATTCACACTGTCAAGTCGATAAGAGGCGTTTCTTTCAGCTTCATCTTCTGTAAAATCAACATCAGAACATAACTTTGACACGGTTTTCTCTTCAGTTGAAAGCTTACAATCAGTTTCACAAACAAAGAGATATCGAGATTCAACATCAGAAAATGATAGAGAATCGTTCGTTCCTTTGGTGCCACAGCTTTCTAATCTTTTGGTACTTTCCATTAAACCTTCCCTACCCACCTTGGTTCTCTTGCACCCGAATCGGTCGCCATTACGACTGGTGCTTCGCTGAAGTCAAAACTGTTATTAGTCGCATCATTGAATAGTTTGAGGCTAGGGATCCGTGAAACTGAAGAAAGATGTCTCCGTTTAACTTAACAATTCCATTTTGGGCGATGTGCGAAATCATACATTAGTCTCCAAAGGCGAGTTGCAATCTGAATATAAAAATAATTGAGCATTCAATCAATGTAATCAATATATGTTGTTTCATGATTTACAGAAAAACAAATGCAATGAAATCAATTTTATCTTTTACAAGATTAACCCCTTGATTTGTCAATTTGGAACAAAGAATCTTTCCGCGTACAACACAC
The DNA here is from genome assembly GCA_921293015.1 of Phorcus lineatus. NCBI lineage: Eukaryota > Metazoa > Mollusca > Gastropoda > Trochida > Trochidae > Phorcus > Phorcus lineatus. The sequence continues at coordinate 22,439,784 of OV121088.1, read as the reverse complement.
CACGATTTATTAGGCAAAACAATATACCATGGAAGTATAGCCAAGGAACCTTCTAGACGATCACATCATGATATCATGTTTGCGATACAATAGTATCCCGATGGTCTACAGTTAAAGAAAGAAGAATAGAAAAGAAACCCTATTATTACTTAGATACCAAACTGTCATAAAGAAATATAATATAATTTCTGTTTGTCTTATCAGTGTTAATCTTTCTAAAATGGATCAAATATTTCACGTTGTCTACTAATTAAGTTGGGTTTGGTTTTTTTTAAATAAAAAGAATATTACGTCTGTTATAGCGATACATCGCTGTATCATTGTTTTTTGTCAAACGATATTGAACTTCTTGGTGCTAAGAGTGATATACATAGACGATAGTTCCAGAAATGGTGGATGGATTGCCTTATCAAAGGACGATAATTATTATGTTCACCCTGACAATGTTAATCGTCTTTCATTGCAGTTCAAAGGATCCGCCACTCTCTTATAGATATTTTATCACCTTATCCTATCTCGGTTTGATGATGAAAATTCCATTTTTAAAAAAAAACTTCCATTCATGTTATTTCATTGTTTTGGTTGTGTTTGTTTTAAGATTCTCCAATAATTGTAATGTTTTTCCCCCGATTTTTAACTGTATGAATTTTACTCAAATACTCATGGGTAGTTTATAGGCAAAGCTTGGCATCAGTGGGAGACATCAGTAAGTAAACACATGTCGTAAATGTAACATACGCGCTTGTGAAATCAACAAACCCAAAATTCGGATATGAGTCAGAATCTACCGATTTGGTCAAAGGGTTATAGTATATGCCTCCCACCCAAACCAGCGGTAACTAGTTTTATTTCACCAGCTTTAGTTTCCGATTACTCCATAAACCTAGGCGTAATATGATAACCTACAATGAATCAAAGTATATATGAAGTAATTGTACTATCGACAACTGATAACTAAGATATCATTTTATACACTTTTCCATTAAGTAGTTAATTAGATACTTCACCTTTTAGTAATTCACGTGCATAATTACTTTACTTTTCTCTCCGAAAACTCGCCATGTAGGCTTTAAAATTCTCAGCAATTTTATAAATGTTGGTTGGAAAACCCGGATTGGAATGGTGAAGAGCACATTCGTTTAACAGAACATTTATCCTTGCGAACTCTGAGTTTGTGATCCTAAGCATGAACTCTAGGTTCTCTCAGGGTAAAGATACGCAGAGGGTAAAGATACGCACTTGAGTAATCAGAATGAGTATTGATGTCTTTGCATGTTGCAATTTGCAAGATATCATGAATTTTTGTAAAGGTAAACAGGGCTTATATGTTGTGTAGTTGCAAAAAAAATGACAAATTGGAAAAAGAATTCTTAGCAGATAGGCCTATATGTCGTCATCAAACAGTCTGCCTTCTCACAGAACATTGTCAATGAAAACCAAAATATTGATGCTACAATCACTTTGTCCTTACCTTAACTTCGGAAAACATTTTAAAAATCTGTCAAAATCCTAATAATTTAAATGTAAGGTGTAATCAAACCCTGCCTGCGTATCTTTAGCCTTCACATGCAAACTTGTGGGAATAGTGGGTTAATCGCTTGAAAACTCTGTGTCACATACAAAACCATTTCAACAAGTATGATATTATCAATGAAGCTCTAAACTTTAACAAAGACGTGGCTTTTATTCCATATACTGTATTTGTCTTGGATGAATGATCATTGTAGTAGCCTACTACAGTATCTATAAACAACAATCATTATGATTTTGTATCAACAATGGTTATAAAGGCTTTGACTAGATTTATGGTGGTGAATTTATCATCAAACTACTAGTTATGCAATATATATTTTGAATTAGGTGGGCCTGATTATTGCTACTAATTGCAATCCAACATTTATACTTGACTTCGAAACGAAAGAAATTTGGCAAGTTTTGAGTTATTTTTTAGCGGTTTGTCCTCTCGAACGTTTCACATTTTTAGTGAAATAATTTGCAATCACGCAAGTGTGAAAACGACTTCACAAAAATGGGAACCAATTAACGACCTTATACAGATCCATCCATACACCTCTCACTCAAATTTATTTGAGTGGTTTTCACGTTACATCAATTGACTTGCGAATTGTTTCATACTTACCATTCCTCACATGTGAAACGTCGACGTAGCCGCCATTTTACGTTAATTTGAATTATTCCCCTTGAAAAAATTAAGTCGTATTCGTATCCTAAATTATTTCGTACTTTTCAAACTTTTCTCTGCCCGTATAATCTTTTTAAAGTAAACAAAAAGTCTTTCGAATACACCTTAAACATAAAAAAGTCTTTCAAAAACAGACTTTATTATCAGTACTTTATTGATTAATATAATTAAGGATTTTCTAGATCGCCAAGGGCTTTCGCCTTGTGTTCTGCATAACTCGAACAATAAACAAGACATGAAATTTACTTTTGTCTTGCAGCTGTAGGAAACTCATATTTTCAGAAAAAAGCTCTTTGTTAGTTGCATGGAGACTTATAACTAGAAGTTACTTGGTCCTAAACCCCAATTGAAGGGCAATGCAATGGTGCAACTTTCCACATATAGCTAGCATGTATAAAGCGGTCCTTGTATAACCTTGTATATCGGTCATCCATGAACTAGCTTTGCATGATGAACATTATGCTTCTTGCACATTTGTGCGACCAAGAGTAAGGAACCAAGGTAGTATATATTATATCATAATAGTGTTGACTATACATGTATAAAGGCAAGTCATCCTAAACCCTTGAACAATCTCAATTGCAACATCTTCAATTTTGGCCATTGTTTATTTTTAAAATCTGTTTGACATGCCACTGAAGTGCATCGATTAATCAATTAATATTTCATAGCGCTGATGAAAAATAAACTGAAACCTTAAAATAAGTTTGAAAAAGAATTTTTTTAAATAAAGAAAAATAGAATGACATAGTCTTCTATTTTGCAGACCATTGTAAACCAAGGTCGAATTCTATCTGTTGTTTTGTAAGTTGCTTCTTTTCTAGGAATAACCTCTTAAGAGGTTTTACCTCGAGAGAAAACCCGGTTGCAGGTTTTACTTTTGTAATAATAACCCCATCCCAGGTTTTACAGTAGTAAAATTGCACAAAAGATAAAATAACAAGAGTCATTCTTCTCCATTTTATTCAATTTAATAGCAAACGATTTAGAAGAGAACTACTGAAAGTTCAGAGTATCATTTATAAACCTCCAGTGACGTCACTCCATTGTTCTTACAGGACACTATTTTACGTAATTTCCCTCCAACCTGATTCAATCACGCTACCCCGGGCAGTTATCCTTAAAATGTCCCTCCAACCCGTTCAATTATCTTAACAATACCCTCTGTCCCGGACAATTATCTTAAGTTATTTTCCATTGATATCATTGTTTTTTTGTGAAAGTCAAATTCTACCATGACAATAAAAAATCCTTGTCTTTGATTGGTTTATATCATCGTCGAATCTACTTTCGAACACGATTGTTAAAGATAACCGCGTTTGAATACATCTGCCTCAAGACTCGATGCAAAGAAGAGACGCGTCAGCACTGTGCGGAGTTTGACGCTCTACCGCTAAACATGATGAAAACGTGCTTTTGATAGCCATCTGTTACCAATTACCATTAGGCGTACATACTTCTTAACGCTTATATGAACAGTCTACTACTCAATCACATGATTTGTTTGCATCAATGTGAAAAACGTTTGATTTCAAGCCGGGATGACTGGATCGGACTCGGCCACGATAGTTTTCATTCTAACACAGCGACATTTTAGCTAGGCTTGTGCAGTGCGACATGACGTCACAAGTCTGGTCACGTGATCAGCTTCAGGAATTTTATATCGGCCATTTGTTTGAGGTGATTCAGTACTTTCTGGAAGTAAAATGTTTTGTGCTGGCGTAATGACGAGTGTCAAGAAAAACTCAATGCTCTGACGTGTTAACTTGAAAATTTTATTTTTAACGTTCCCTACTCTATCTTTTCACTTCAATATTCGTTTAGCTGTTACCCATAATACCTAGGCCTATTTCAAATCGAAATGCCTATGACCGTGTCACGTCTGCACAATCAAACATCAAAGAAATGTAATCTAAAAGTTTATTAACTCCTCATGGTAGAATTTGGTATGTTCGGCTACTCGTTCGGCTCAGAATAAAATAAACATGTTTCGAATCTATGTTCGAATGAGAAAAAAAATATAAACAGAACAAGTTTATCTCCTAAGTGTTGACTTACTAATACTTTCGAGGGGGCATTTCAAAACAAAAAAAACATTGGATCGACTCTCAATGACTTTTCATTACAGTGTCAACCACTTAATATTTTAGTACAAAATTTGTTTTCCCACTGTTTCTGTCGGTTTATAAGTTGGATAAATCATGACCCGCAATATTGAAAAGAACTCCCTCCTCCCCAGGAAAAAGGGTAAGGGTCTTCTAATCTTAAAAAAAGGAGATACATGATTGACTGCATGAAATATGTGAAATATAATGAATTACATATATAATTGAAGTGCCCATAAATAAAATGCATTACTTTTGTACAAATAGGCAGGTGGCGGATCCCTGCACCCTGTTGAAGTCGGAGAACACAGGCAGGACAAGAGACAGAACACAGGACAGGACAGGGGCTGACAGGTCATGTTCCAGTTCAGGTTCACCAACAACCAGCTGCGCAGGGAAATGATACTAGGAGAACCAACTGGACAGTGTGAACCAAGTTATGGGGAAGCCACTAAAGCTGTGCCTAGTATTTTAACTAGGCTCTCTACCGAGGCTAAATCTGGCATCTCTTCTGGATCCTCCACTGGGCCAGAACCTGGCACATCAACTGGATCATACACATTGTATGGATCAGCATTGCATTTATCTCAATCAACAACGCAAATCTAAAGCGGCAGCCTCTGCTGCATAACCTTTAACATCAGGCATCAGTTCCTCTAGGCCGAGACGACTCTCTCCATCTGATTTTGATGCTGATGATGAGATGTCAAAGGATGGATGCAGGTGTCCTGACAGGAAGAAGGTTGTGAGAAGGAGGACTAGGATGAGCAAGAAGAAGAGAAGGGAGAAATTGACGGAGGATTGGGAAAACAGGAGGCTTGTGGACAGGATCAAAGCAACTATCGACAAGAAGCAGAAGAGGAGCCCATCTCCTTGTGAAACATCTTGACTGAACAGGGAAGAAGAACCTGCAACTAGCCTTTCCAATCAGGACAACTCTGGCACTAAGGGACATAGGAAGGGAAAGGACAAATGTGATCTCGGAAATGACTTGGAAGACAACCACCTGTCCCTTGTCAACCAAACGGACAAGGATTGAAGATGAAACAGTCCCGCACATCAAAACTTAATGAATCTGGAGTCAAGGGGTCATCCTACAAAAAAAAAGAAGTCCGACAGGGACCATGAACTTCCTCCTTGCAAGAGATGTAGACAATTCCGGGTCAATCAGTTCAGAAGACTGCTTTAAACCATTAAATGTTATCGTAATGCAAAAAAGAACAGGACAAAATGTGATGTGAACATTTCACAATTGTACATGTGTAAACTTATGTAATGATGATAAAATGAATGTAATGATTTATGAAGTTAAATAACTCATAAAAATTCATCATGTTAAATTTTTTAGGTTTTAGAGTTGTGCCATCAACAGTTTATTGTCCATTTTGAAAAATCCAAACCGTGACATTAAAACATTGGTTTGTTGTTTTACCAAACTGATTAGCCATAAATTGAAACTTTTTTAAAAACCAGTAAATTTTTCTTGATCAAATGTTCATTTGTCTGATTCTTTTGGCGTGTGTGATTCTTTAAAACCTAATCAATGCATGTTCTTCATAACACAAATATTTATAAAATGAATTTCTATACATGTTTGCAGCCAAAATTTAAATGATAACAATCACTCAGAGTAAATCAAATTCAATGTATGTCTCGGTGTCAAATCAGAAGACAACATTTATTGAAATTATGAAATTAATGAAAAATTGCTCTCATTTGCTTACCCTTACGTAAGGAAGTTTTCATAAAATGAACTTGCCTCAAGATTTTAAAAACAGAACTGACTGCCACATGCAAGGCTCATGTTTGGCTTCTCAGTTTCATAAAAATGTAATTATACGGGACTCAGTTTAGTATTTTATTTATTACTCGCTGAATTATATCAAAGAAAAATCATACAGATCGCCAGGATAGCTATTGTCGTTGCCTCGCTAACATTGTGACGTCATGTTTAACGATTGTGCCGTCATGTGACGTCAATCAACATGCGATGTTATTACACAATGTGTAATAACTTTGTAGATTTATTAAACGGCGGTATCTTCAACGGGAGAGTAATAATGTAACTTACCTTAACTGAAATGTATACATCTGTAATGGCTATTGCAACACCAGCACATTCATAAATTATTGTAATATAATACAGTTTATTGATTTTTAAGTATCCAATCCATATTAAATTGTCTAAAATAAAACTGTGTCTAAACATAAGGAACTAACAAAACTAAGTAATGACCCAATATTGCTGTTCTGAGAAACAGCACCAAAAAAAGTGGTCCAATGAAAACCTCTTTCACATTCCTGTTGCAGTTAAATATGAACATTTCAATACTATATGGTTTTGATAAAGTAATGTCAACCTTCAGTTGTGATCAGAAAAACAATAACAATTCAGTAAGATTATATATTTATTAATTTGGCTGTGTTTAAAGATTCTTGAAGTGTGCAAAGTTTGAAATACTTTGGTTGGACTGTGAAAACAAAGCAATGTTATATTTGTGTCAAGTCTTGCGCAAATTTTGATCATAGTGAGCAATAATGCTAGATGGTGTACTGGAATGGGAAAAACACAAACTTAACTTTACATGTAGGAATTGGAGCAAAAGTCTTCTAGTTAAACTTCACTAATGACTTTGATAAATAAACTTGCAAATTCCAAATCTAATTTTCACATTCAAATTGACAGTAAATATGTGCATGCTTAAAAAAATAATGAAACCTAAAATAAAGATTTAATGTACATCTAAAAATTTTATTACACCTAAAAACAATTTCACTGACAAAATCCTATGCATTGAATGTGCACACAATCCTGAAATGTATGGTTTCACTTAAAATGAATTTTTTCAAGAGAACGCCACTCGTCATATTATTAAGAAGTGGAATATAAATGCTAGTCAAAGATGTACCTATCATAAATTGACACATAAAATATTCATAAAACAGCACTACATTTGCAAATTAAGACAATCGTGACTTAATATATGAAAACGTCAAAAGATATTATTTGACCTTGTATAACCAATAGCAGCTTAGATATTTACAAAGCGATAGATAAATATAGTCCTTTTAAATGTTACTATTTAGCTAGCTAACAATCTAGGATGTGATAATATCTTTATGGACACAATGTACATAAATTCAAGGTTGGAAAAGATAGGAAAAAGAAGAGTTTAGAAAAGGAAACGGTCAGATAGAATTCGGCAGAGTGATCTTCAGAGATTTTGTTTTCAATCGACCATTATTTGCACCAAGTTGTTGCCAACATGGTCCCCTGAAGTTAAATTATATTTCCAATCTGCACCTACTCAAGGATATTGTTCAGTTTGTATAAAAGAGGCAATTGCATAAGTGTATGTTTTCATAGCTAGACAATAGCATATTGATTGTAAGAGAATCCTTACTTTGGTTGATACCTTTCAACAGGCTGACACTAACACTAAGTTCTCTTTGCAAAGCCTTAGTGTCATAACCCACAGCCATAGGCTCTAGATCCATCAAAATGAGTCATGTTTGTAAGTCTGAGATTTCATTGTGAACAATACATTAGAACAAAATAACAAACATAAACAGTAAATATTTAAGTAAACTGTTGAATAAATACCATCGACAAACTCCAGTATTTACTCAACAAGCCTGGGAATTTCCACCAAGTGAACAACACATCGTGATATCAAAACATATTTCCAACAAGTATAGATGATTTTCTATCTTGCCCAAAAGTGTATATTGATATTTGATCAGTGTAAGATAAGCTGGTAGTTATTATTATAGCTAATATTAACCATTAAACTGGCAGTTTAATCCCTGTACGGTACTGCAGTCGTAATTTTCAGTGGATTAACACTATGACAGCTTTGCAAACATTCTCCCTCGTGAAACTGTGCTTAACTTCAAGATATGAATATTTGTGACCTAAAAAGTATTCAAGTAATGGTCCTTATATCAACAATCCCAAATTCCTTTTTCGCCTACCAATACAAGTGGTTATGATAACTAATGATTAACAGACTCCCACAATAAGACAGAGGCTAACAGAGACAGTGGGTGTAAGGAGTGTATATCTATGATGCTGGCGTGTTCCCTTGACGGAGCGGCAGTTTAGTCTTCATCTGTGGAGTGGAAGATGTCTTGTTTGGTGTTTTGTTTGGCACAATTTTCTTCACCTTGATGGATGCTGGCGGCTTCATTCTAGGCTTGTTCTCTTTGTTGGATGCCTGAAATGAAAAATAAATTCTTGATTAAAAATATCTGTTGACTGTAAGTGATGAAATATTTATCAATTTCAAGTGCAGCAACTTTAAAAAATATTTTTAAGAGATTTCATCTTTGATAGACTAATATTTACCTCTTTAATGCAGAGAATGATGAGGAATAATGGCATTTGAAACCACTTGCATACATAAAACTTTGAGTGGCTAAATATCTGCCCTACTTCAAAGGACTATTATAGAGCCCTTCATTTGTATAGCAGTAATACATGCAATCAGATTTTGAGATTTCAAAACTCAAAAATATGAAGTGAAAGATTAATAATTGACGTTTAATTAAGTGTAGTAGAATGGAGAACAACAAATTGTTTGAAACTAAGCATCGTGTAATGCAATGTGGTTTTAAGACTCGTGCTACATATTTGTCCTTGACTTAAAGGAATGGCTTTCAGACTCGGTACATTAGGAATTAGATATTCTAAAGCAATAAGAAACTGCCTACCATGCTCCTGTTGCTGAGGGTGGAGATGCCGGAGGTATTCGATGTTGTTGAGACGTCACTGCCAGCGTCACTAAGATTACCCGATAGGTCCTTGTGGTCCTGAAACAGACATGAAATGGTCGTTATGCTACTTCTCACTAAACTCTTTTAGAGAATATATATCTACGTAGAAATATCATTTGTTTACACATCTAGATAATATTCACAGCGAACATGTTAATCTTTTTCCTTACTGTTATATGTGCTTGCAGAATGAAAAGGGTTAATGTAACATCTATTTTCTATGCTGCATTTTAAATGTCGATGGATGAAAAGCTTTCTCTCCTCATTGCAGGGGCTATTTAAGAAAAGTTGTGTATAAATGTACCTCAGGTTCAGGAGAACCATGTGACTTTTCTTCCTCCTCATTTAGAGCATCAGATAGGTTGACAGCAAGTGGGTCAGTGGCCTGTTTGCTTCGGAACTCTTCCAGTAATGCATCATGGGAGTCTGTCTTACTGAGAACACGAGGGTACGTGAAGTCTCGTCTTTGAGGTGTTTGTCCTGGTGGGTAAATACAGAGGAATATGGCGTTATAGACATTATGGATCTGATAATCACTGTTATTATTCATGAATCTTACTATCAGATGATCAGTACTGCTTAGAAAATTTCCCTTTATTGATGACAGTGGTTCTACATAAAAAAATTAACACTGAACAGAAGCTACATGGGAACTGACCAAACATTTCTTTGTTCCTTACAAATAAATTCAGCATTGTCATTTTGGTATTTGATATCCAATTGATTTGGCTCCAACTGTAAAGTTATAGGAATTTTAACTTGGGTGATGTATTCTAAACAAAAATTCATTAAACTTAAATTCACATCAAGAAACAATAACTGGATAGGAAACATTTAAAGGAACTATTACCAAAGTAAATTTCTAACATACCTTCCATAATACCAAATTTGATCAAAATGGAACGATCCTCACCAAAATAATCACAAGAGACAATTTACATAATAGGATACCTACTAATACACCCACAATCATATTGTTGTTTAAAGTAACTATGAAGTTTACTACCTGTCGGAATGTCCTTCTTGAGTTCCTCCTTCAGGAAGCGTTCTACCTCCTGCACTCGTCCTTCTAACTCCGCACTCTGTGTGCGGCAGAATGTGGATGTGGACATGTGTTGTTCCTCCACACCCTTCTGCTGTGCTGCCAGCTCACTCTCCTCCTTGCTGCGGTTCTCTCTCACACACTCACTGACTGCCTCTGTAGCAGCGGAGACTGCTTCACTGAGGGACTGGAATGATGATTTAATGTCTATTTAGAATCTTACATAGATTTATACTTGGAAATAAATAGACTGAATCCAGAACAATGGTTTTATTTCATTTAAGCATCCAATCTTAGCTTTTATTAAGTTTAAAACTTTAGTTATTCACTTCTGCAATCTGGTAGAGTATTATGTCAAAAGATATATTTTATCTTTGAAAACAATGCATCATGGCAAATATTAAGAAAGAAAAAAACCTACACAGCTGTCTTTTTGTAAAGATATGTTGACTTCCATGATGTTTACGCAAGGCAGGTACTTTCCTAACATGTGTGATTTGATACTTTTTGGGGTTCTTTTTACAATAAAAAATTAGTTGAGATGAAATATAAGAAAGTGGTGAAGAGATTGTTAGATACCCGCCTGGCCGGAGAAAACGTTATGCAATGACTTTTAAAGCATTTTAAGCAGTGAAAATCTGTACAGTAAGAGCTTATGAATGATGAAGTTTGCTTATGTAGGGGAGATAACTACATCAGAATGAGGTTGAATAAACAACTTCTATATTCTCATCTCAACAAGCCAAGACTCACACGTTTTACACATCACAGAGAATTTGAGAATGCAAAATGATAATTAATATTTTGGAAAAATATATTTATATATATACAAACCAAGCCTAAACATTGATCTTCAGAAATCTACACATTTAATTTAGACGAATTGGAAACACCAGCATTTATTCACAAACCTGTGTGTTCTGCAAGTGTTGTTTCAGCTGGGCTTCCTGTCTCGTCTTGTCGTTTTCAACCGTTTTTGTCACCTCAATACAGTGTTCTTCCCATGCCTGAAATGTTTAATGTTTGTGATTTATAGAACGGAATTTGAGTGGTGAAAAAAGATGCATGTGAGTATGAAATCAAGTTCACTAAATTCATTTGCTATGTAATATCACAGAGTTTTCAGCAATAGGTCTGAAGTAATATATTAACCTGAGAGATCAAATCATTAATTCCTTGACGGATTATATGCCTCTTTAATGCATGCAACTCAATTTCTAGACTTAATGGTTATACTAGATCTGAAAACACTGAGGCCCTTATAATAGAATTGCACATAATTTCTATATCTGACAAAAAAAAAGACAAATCAAAATTTTTCACTACATATCATAAAACCTCGAGGATATAGTAAGTGGACAAATCAACGGATTCCCTTTGTTACAATTTGCAATTCCTGTAAAATTGAAGCCAGAATAGTTTTGCAATAATTCAACAATTAAGATATTTTTACACTTAGTTTACATGAAGACTATAGTTTACCTGTGACCTCTGTTTAAGATTGTCTGTAACCTCTGTTTGAAGAGTCTCTGCTTTCATCACATTCTCAGTCAGAGTATTACATATCTGAAAATAAAACAATAAATCAATTGTTGGTGTTAGCTGAAACGTTGAGATGTTTGAGACATTGATAGCACATCCTTTTATATCAATATCAAATTTTAGTTGAAAGTATTCATGTATAAGGTAAAACATGCCAGAACATAGATTTCTTCTAAAGGTTGTGACACTCCTTGCCAAAGGAAAAAAAACCTTGAAGAAATGAGTGATTTAAAATTGACCATAATTTATGGACATGACATCAAACTACACCAAAGGGTAACAATAACTAGTCAGATAACTATTATGGTTTATTACTCGCCTGTGTAAGATACTGCAGTGTAATATTTATACAGCAATATTAAACTAGTGTAATACCACAGCATATATGATGTAACAATGGTGTGTAGTTATGACGCGTAAATGTTAACTTCAGCAGTCAGCAATTGGGGGAATAATATAGAGAATACCAAACTTCCAAACACTATTTTTATCTTATCATTTGATAAAAATATTATCAAATGGAAGAACTCGTTTAGTTTCCTTCATTTATCCTTAAGACTGAAGGTGGTATTTAGTGATGCAACATTACTATATCAGCAGCTAGAGTAAAACACTGCTAAATCTAAAATACCTGATCTATTTGTTGTGATGTTGATTTCTGGCATATGAGGAGCTGCTCCTGCAGACTGTCAGCACTGGTAGAGGACGAGGAGGTTGCACTCTCTATAGCTCTGAAATACACAGGCAACAGATGCAGAATATATCTCCTTTATACCAACATCAATGCTTTTGCTGAAATAAGTGATGAACCTTCAGTGGTTTACACCTTGAGGACTGTCCTAATGGATCCTTCACAACTGATTAGCTTCAATCCTCTATGGTGAAAAGTGGTGGTACAGAATCATTTTTGGTGCAAACATGTTAATTAGAGTAGTATAGTATTGGACTATTTTGCTGGTTAATCTTATCTTAAAACTCCTGCAAAGATGGAATAAGAAGACATTGTTAGATATAAACCTTTGAGAATAAAGGAAAATGGTACAAACCCTTGGATGCTATTATTCAGTTCTGTGACATGTTGTTTTCTTGTATTGAGAGCTCCATTCACCTGAAATAGCATAGTACGCTGTAAGTTTCCAAGATTACTCTCTTTAATTGTTGATAATTCTTTGTGACCATGGTATTATAAACAGGTTTAGGTTAAAAAGAAGATAGCACATATGATGGAGACTGTAGAGGGCAGCTGTGACTACTAGAGCTAGGTCAGGTTTTAGCTTGCAAACAAGGGAGAAAGCATGCAAAACCATAGTAACTACAAACAATGGTAGTGCAGGTGAGGTTGTATCCATTGAATTCATTGAAGCATTGTTCCCAGACTTAACTGAAAGTGAATCAAAGCCTATTTACACTGAATCCTTTACTGTAAAGTGCATCCAAAGTCCATTATGACAACATTCACTTGCAGAACGAATGGTAATCTAAAACACCTTACTAGGGAGTCTCAATATTTCCTGTAAAGAGAGTACATATTCACATACCTGTGTATTGTATTGTGTAACTTGTGTGTGTTTTCTGTGAATCAAATCTGTGAGCTCTTGAAGCTTGCCCTCTATACTCTGCTGCAGGGTGTTGTGAGAGTCAGAATCCTCCTGGCACTGTGTTTGGAGTTTAGACACCACTTCCTGTTGCTTTACCTCGTAACTCCTCACAGTGTCAGCAATAGCGCTCAGGTCTGTGTGGAGTTTTTCTGTGTGAGTTTTGATCATGTTTCCTTGACTTTCTCGCTGTAAAGACAAATGAAAGATTTGCAATAAAGGCAGTTCTGCAAATATCTAATTTTACAAGTGTCATACCCAAACTCACATATGGTAAGCTGTTGTCAAATCACTTGTACAAGGCTTAATAAGAAATTAGAGCCTTCCAGGGTTGCACATGTTTGATAAAATACAGCTCAAATAATAAAGTGTGTTGGACAGGGGTAACTACATAGACAATAACTAACGAGTGACTGGGAATGACAGATTATCTTTCCAGAGTTATATCAATTTCGTAATTCTCGAACCTTGGCAACAAAATCACACATTTAATATAACGAGGGAAAAATAATCTGTCATTTCCTGTCACGAGTTGGTTATTGTTTATATTGCCCATATGTTTTTAAAACTCGAATATGATAGAAATAAATGTTTCTCTATAAAGGATTAGAGTGGCGAATGTCCAAATTCATACGCCTGTGCTGTGGTTTGGTTGACACTTACCTACGCACGGCAACATTGTCATTTGTGAAAAAGTTTCAAAATAATAGCTAGATGTAAGTGTTGTTGAAAGTTTATTTATTTTTTTCATATCCAAAATGATTATATTTAAGTTTTATATTGAAACATTGTAAAATGCAGAATATTGGTAACCAAACTACCAGTCGGGAAAAGTATGAAAGATGAATGAAATAGCCCCGGCACAACATTAATTTTCATTGGTCCACAACAACCAATCAAAGTCCAGTCTGTATAAGGTCACTTACTACCAAAATATTAGTTTGTGTAAGTTGTTGTTTACTGCAATATTACAGCCATTAGCGGCGTTCCCCTAAATATTAAGATTGACCATTAGCTTCCAGCTAGGATTGACTTCCAGATTCAGCTGTATGACTTACATTAATTTTTAGCCTTTTAAAAAAAAAAAACAATCAAAAACATTTTCGTCAATAAATTATTTATAAGAGAACAACAATTGGATGAGAAACAGTACTATACTAGTGAACATCAATACAAAATCTTGAAAAATTACACATCTTAAAGTTAAGCGATATTTCTTACACCACAATACAGTGAAAATATTTGTTTGCCCTTCTTTTGACTGTGATTGTGACCATAGATCAGAAAACCTTGGCTGATAAAGATTATATCTAACTTTTTATGGTGTATATTTTAAGAGATTTAGTGTGCATGCCTTTACATAGTTTAAACACTTCAAATTAGTTCAAGTTAATTCCATATCAAAGCCACCAGTAGTGTATGAGATAAGTTTTTAAAAGTACCTACCTGAACAAAAAAAGGAAGTTTAAAAAGGAACCACAAAACAACTGAGGAAGCTGCAAACAGGACCTAAAGTAATCAGTCAATGGCCTTTGGGATGTATGTGGGAATCTATTTCCGTAACAAAAAACAAACCTGTTTTTCCACAAAATCGTGCAGGGAGTTTAGGGAGGAGGTCAAGGTCTTCATGTTGTCCTGAATCTGGGTCAGGGTCAAGGTTATCAGTTTCTCTGTCAACGTCGCTAAAGCGGTAGTCTCTGATGTCTGTAAGAAAATATAGAGTGTGAATAAGGGTGTGAACATCGATTAGAGACAAAGTAGTATAAACAATTATTGATTCCTTGTTTAGGTCACACGCCTTACACTGATGAAGCAGAATGCAAAGGAAGAATGCAAAACAGAAAGTCAAATGGATGCTAATGAGAAATAAAACAAAATGCACCAATAGCCAAAAGACTCTCATTAACTATTGAGTTGATAACAAACCTTGACTGCATGGGTGTGCTGATGTAAGCTCTCCAGTGTGGACAGACTGGTGGTGTGTCCACTCTGTGTGTGGGAGTCTACAGTCTCCAGGTGAGAGCCAAGGAGAGACAGCAGTCCTGACATCTGAGACTTGACGCTCTCCGCCTGGCTCTGTCCTCGCGTTAACATGCACTCTGCAATCATTGGACAGGAATTAAAACAGAAATAAACAATCCAAAACCTAGCCATGAATTCAGTAAGACATTAACAGCTTGAATCTTTGCAAACACTGTTATTGTAACTGATTCCTCATTCAATCAAATATCACAATATTCACAAATATTTATTATTTATAGGTTAGCACTTCTGTACTTATTAGTTTAAATCTTTTCCAAAATAGGTAGGACCTTAGACATGGACAAGGGACAGTTTGAATGATGGTGACGTTAAACAAGCACCTTAAGAGATAATTCAAGAATTCAAGGCTAAACAGTTTTGTTTTGCTGATGTGTCAAACCTTAGTGCACAAAATCTCACTTAATGGAAGGGAGATAACTCTTTTTATACACACTGTACATCAATCAAATCTATCTAATTTCATAATTAAATCTTGGGTCAAAGGAAACATAATAACCTCGATGACTTTCTAGATTTTACTGCTGTCTCTTAACACAGGCGATAACACAAGTGTTAAGATTCAGTTTGGGGAAGGAATCAACCTTGGAACTCAGACATCAGTTTATCCAGCTCTAATATCTAAGATGACCTACCAATATTTTTCAGAGCACTTTGCTTCATCTCTTCCTGTTGTGAAGCGTAGCTGTCCAGAGAGGAGTGCATGCTGCTGATGTTGCTACTGAACGTCTCCTGGAAGGTTGACTGACAAGCCTCGTTGTGAGACTCAACCGCTCGCTTCCTGTCCAGCTTGGAGTGCAGTCCACTCACATCAGAGGTTGACGACTCCACTGTTGTTAGGAGCTGTAATCAACACAGTGAATGAGCTGCAAGGGTACTAAAGTTCATTGTCATGCTTAAATTAGCTAGTAGATTTGTAGGGCATTCATGACATCCATTAATCAAAGGGTAAAAAAAATCAACTCAAACCCATCTTTTCCCAAATACCTGTTAATGTATGGAGTTAAGCCCAGTACAAGCAGACACATTATTATAATCATTATCATTAAAGGAACTCACGTCAGTAGCCTCTGTGTACAGACAGTCCTCAGTCTTGACGTGTTCCTCCACCAGAAACTTCTTCTCGTCCCGGTCCTGCTCCGTGTGTCTGAGGGTCACCTTCGTCTCCACCAGTGTGTTGGTTGTCTCCTCTAGATTCTTTGAGGTCACTGTCAGCTGTTCTGATGTCTCCTCCAACTCCTTCTTCGTGGTCGAGAACAACTCCGACAGCTGGAAGATAACAGTGTTTGATGATTGTCATGGATGGTTTTCTAGTAGTGGATACAGCTTTGAGAGCTTTGAGAGAAGATTCAAACATGAAAAACAATCTTTCTAGTCAATTATGATGCTCCATGAGAAATAGAGATTCTAAACGAAGCATCTTCAGATATAAACTATATCATCACAAGTTACATATGACTGTTTAATGCAAATGAATGTGTATCATCAATCATTGTATCATACATATACTTTCACCCCATCAGCATTGTAGAATATCTTAAAGTCAGTCAAATATTGTTGTTTGATGTTTTACTGGTTACTTGTGCTACTTGTCCTTTTTTCACACAAGCTCTGTTATAATGCAAGCATAATTATTACTTTTCACAAGTGAGGTATTATTTCTGTTTTAAGCATTGTTTTACTAATTTCAAAGATACAGTTGATCTTTTATTCCACCAAAAAGTACTATTTCCAAATGAATTCATGAAACAACATCAATGACGCCCCGACACAGTGGTCCATAAAGACACTGGACACTAGGTGGCACTGGACAAGGATTATCAATTCACATCCAATTTGATTTACCAAATTGACATTGAAATAACTAAAATAGTTTGATTCAACATGCTTCATGTTTAACTACGATAATTCAAGACAAAACTACTTAAATGCAAGAAAAACGTGATGGTTGAAGGCAGTCTATTGCTTAGTCACAAATATACCAACCTGGTTCATCTCCTCTGTCAGGGCTTCTATCCGGGCCTCCATCTCCAGGATAGAGTCTTCTTGTTGGGAGATCTTGCTCTGCATCGCACTGTAACAGTCATTTTATCACCATGTGAAGCTTTCCAAACAAAATGATCTTAGGTTACACATGCTCATGAGATAAGTGTTTTTTAAATAAAAAAGTTCTACTTTAAAACACTTTTGTATAGCTTACATATAGTTTTCTTCAGCCAGGTAGATACCATTCTTCTCTCTGACAGCCTGCAAGTCTCTCCGCAGTCTCTCAATTTCTTCATTGTACTCCTGCAATAAGCAGGGAAATGCTCTTATTTTACTTCTTTCAACTTCAGAGGCAGTGGAACCTTTCATTGTCTTAAGTAATTGTAAGACTAAATAACCGTATGTTCAGGAGAATTATATTATAGAGTGAAAGCTACACATTATATTTCTAAAATAAGCTGGAACTGTTTACACAACACTCGCATGGGTCTCTCTGCTTAAAACCTTCTAGTCTCAGGTTGAAAAGATTTTTTTGTTAATGAAATTAAAAACGTAAAGAAAAATTCCCCTAATTCAAGATATTGATTTTTGGTTAAGGTTTTGTTCATTGTTTGTGCTTTCAGTTTAAAGGTATAGAATGTATAATTAAAGGACATAAGTAAACCTTTACAACTTACGGCTCATTTTCAATTAATTAAGTACAAGCCCCATATATTATGTTTTAAGATTCTAAGCATGCCCAAGGGGAAAAATAATAAAAAATCTAAAAAGTTACCTTCAGAAGAGCTTTCTTTGTGAGTTTCTGGTTGATTTCTGGTCGGTTAGTAATGTTCTTGGCTCGGTGAGCGTAGTCAAGAGTACTTAGTGTTTCCTGAAACATACAGTGTAAAAATCATATTTACATTTTCGTGCACATAATTTATATTAAATTCAATAGTAAAAATAAAATGTAACATTTGAAAATATTTGATTTTCATTGTAACAAATAAGATTCACATCCTGCCACGGTTCGATTCACTGAATATACGAATGTATCGTTGCAGCTCTAGTTTCCTTAGTGTTTTGTGCAACAGTGCTCAGTTGAGTTATAAATAGAAACATTGGTCACCATTCACAGATTTATTACTACTGTAACATGTTTAGTATGAGTCATACAAAATTATTTAATTTAGCAGATACAGAACTAGATACAAAAATCAGACGATAGTATATTAGAAATCTTGGTTACCTCCAGGTTACATGAAGCAGGTGAGATGGTTGCGATGATGGAGGTTTTTGTTCGTCCACCGAGGGAATCTTGTAGAAGACGAGTCAGTTTACTCTCTCTGAAATATCAAGTGAGTTCTTTATTTATGGAAAGACGATGAAATCCATCCTCTAATGGACTTGTAATATTTGAATGACATTTGCTTAACTTTAAGTAGAAAACAATATTTAGTATCATCAAACAGTTCAAATATTATAAGGACTTTATGTGAACAAAATATTATTTCCATAAACATTGCATGTCTAAAACTAACAAACAGACAATGAAGACAAACCTGTATGGGATGTGAGGAGCGTGTTCCACGAGAGCAGTGATCACTCGGCCCAGTGTCAGCAAACTCTGGTTGATGTTGCCTGTAAAAGGATTAAAATTTGTGTTTCACATTACTTCAGACGTTTTGCTTTCAATAATACATTTTCTTGCATACCAGAGACCAAGGTTGTATTCAATGGAATATGGTCAGTGCTGGAAAAACAGGCTGCCGTCCAATCCAGCGATATCTGAAACCCTCTGCTGGAACAAGTTGATGTACTTATATGTGCAAGATGTGAGATTGGATGATATTAGCTCCTGTTAAAGATCTTTGGCCTATATAACCGGGAATAGTTTTGCCAGGTCAAAAGACTCATCACCACCTTGACATACGTGCTGCAAATAGCAAAGCACTAAATTACAATTTGACATTGCACTTTAACAATCTGCACACTATGACAGATGAAATTATGACAGCATTCCAGTCTTTGACCTCTTGATGTGAAAGTTTTCATTAACCTTTAGCCTGCTGGATTTTAGAAAAGTTGAGTTGATATACACACCTGCTTCTCGTGCACGTTTGTCCACAGCTCCTGATCTGCCGATATTCTCACTGCCAGCCAGGTCAACCTGCAATATTCATCAACAGTTCATATCTAAGATTTGTTTCACTGCAAACATAGAATTTTAGATATAAGGCCATGAACGATTGTTACGTAAGGGAGACACGTGTCGGTTATGTCTTGCTGGGTAAATTTGAAAATATTATATATAAGAATGAACAACTTACCAAATATAGTTTCCCTGTTTTCAGCAACTCTTCCCCGTCCACCGTGTTCTCCTTGATATGGATTGTAACGGAAAACACTGAGTGGGATCGACTGAAAATGAGAAAACAATTTTCTTTTTACTTCTTAGGCATTTCAATTCATCAATTTCTGAATTGAATTGTAAAATGAAATTATTTTTAATCATTTTAGTTCCTGCACTGTGCAGACTTAAATTTGAAAATAATATTCTAGGAGGAGGGTACTAACTATACTGCGTTTAGCACCTAAAGCACATATTAGAAATTGTCTTGATCAAAAGTATGCAAAAACCTTTTTCTGACTGCGAAATTCCAGTAGAAATAAATTACTGCACTAATAAGGTTAAATTGCAGACTAATAGATATTATGCATTATGAAACTTATGTGATGGCATCTCTTTGTTTGTAAAAGGGACTCAACTCATGGAAGAATAGAAGTTTCAGCATGTTTTACAGAAGAATTATTTTGATGTGTGATAAACATATAAATAAACTTCCTTTCAATTATTCTTGAATAAGGTATCAAACTTGCTTTTGTTGATATACTATGAAAGCATTTGGTTGCAGTTTGTTAATTATCCTCTATAGTGATGTACCTGGATGTTGCATTCATGAGAGTGGCTGCCGTCTGACGTCTCGCCGCACCTCGTTCAAGAATAGCATAAACCTCGCTCTTGCTGCGGACTACCATTTCTTCTAATCCAGAGATGATCACTGATCCCTAGAGAATAAAGTACATGGAAGAGCTATTGCTTTTTTCAATCTCAAAGGTATGTCCTAAGTACCTATTATATATGTACTACAGATATTTTGGCTTTTTCGCTCCCTCTCAAAGTTCAAAGGTGACTAAATCACCATAACTACCTTTGTGTTATGTCACAGAATGCAAGTTGATGTTAACAAGGCCAAAGTCCTTTTGAGATAGAAGCTATTCACGGTCATTATATAAATAGAAAATATTTTAGGTATTCAATGTGATATCACGTATCTCTCTATTGGGAAGCCAATAATTTCAAGAGTGGCACAGCAAAGAGCAAAAATAAAGGTGTGAATCTCTTTTCTGATTATAATATGCTTCTGTTCCTGTAAATGTGGCAATTCACGTAAAAAATGCTTCAATTTAGGGCTTTCTTGTGACATCATACCCTTGTCATTCCCTCTGTGATATGTTCCACTACGATTAGAAAGTGATATCAAACTGCAGCGATGAGAACCCTTTTCTAAAACTGAGAAAAACTGTCCCACAATGCTTAGCATATGATAGATTAATACAGTCTTTGGTGATATACTCACTTGTTTCATTGAATAAAAAAGGAATGGTTTTCATTAGAGCTGCAACGAATACACTACCAGGCGAATACGATACGTATCACGAATATGGGGTAGCGAATACGAATAATTATTCACGAATATGAATGCAAAAATAAACAAATTAAAAACACCCAAAAATCCCCGCCATGCAGGAGGTGTTGAAAATATAATTTTATTTCAGTTACTCAAATAATTCTGATTCAGTAAGTTTCTTAATGTTTTTTCAACTATATGCTTAACCTTTCAATGTAAAATAAAAAAGTTTCAATAGTCATTCATTCAGTTAACCACTGCTAGGTAATTAAAACAGCAAAGCAGACGATGTACAGATCAATTTATAGACGTGTAACAGACCTGCCTACCGTCTGTTCTATGAATTTGTAGACATAATGTATCTTAGGTGTATTTAGTAATTTTTATGTGTACAAAAACAATGAAGCTAGTATTTTTACTGTAAGTTCCAACGCATCTGATTTGATATTTAGAAACCTTTTCTCACTTAGTTGATTAAGAATACACAGTTCGAATTGATTTTGAAACACATAGCACTCGAATACTCCAAAAATATTTCTATGAAATGAAGACCTGTTTTTTCTAGAATAGGTGTACAATTTGCAACATTGGTGTACAATCATATTTTAAGAATATCAAGTGTACAAAATACTCCAAAAGAGTACAAGTAGGCAGCCCTGCGTGTAACCATGCTGTGGTAAAATACTGAAAACACATTACATTAAGTAAACTAAAAGCACTCAAGTTCTTCTAAACATTATTAAGTACAGTTATGATGTATACAAATTACTTGACACACACCACGTAATGTTTTTGACCCTGTTAAGAAAGCCGACAGTAACAATCACTTCAGCTATGATATAGGTCGCTGTTCCTTTGTGCACCCCTTTTAACGCAAGCTCCAAACACCGTGGGCTTGTTATATACCGTGCTCAGTCGATGTATGGAGCTTTGTAACCGGAACTTGAAGTTATTGGAGGGAGGGTATAGTAACAGCATGTAAACAATAACGACTTGTGATTTCCCGACAGTTTATTATTGTATCCTCTGTGAAGATAAGTTGACAGCTCTTCCAAAATTTATTTGTACAATAACAATTACACACGAAAGATAGGCGCATAAAGCTGAAAACACATGCAACACTTTTTAGAAATCATGCGAGAATGTCGCGGTCGGGCTGAAAATCTGAAACACTGTATTTTGTGAACGTAAATTTTTAAAAAGTATTTCTATTCAGATTCAATACAAATTTCGTGCACATAATTTATGTTAAAGTGAATAGTAACAAAAAATTAAAAAATCTAAAATATTCAGTTTTTATTGTAACGAATAACGAATACGATTCACTTCATGCCATGGTTCGATTCACCGAATATACGAATGTATCGTTGCAGCTCTAGTTTTCATGCTCAAAATTTATCAAGGTAAAGCTTCATAGACTTATGTCAAAGGACTTGTGTTTCTAAATTTGTTTTTGAAATATTTAACCATGGTACAAATATTATTATTCTATTCACATTTCAATCTAGATGAGATCAATGACAATTTGGAGCAAAGAATTTACAGTTTTACTTCTCATACCTTTTTCGAGCTGTCCTCATAGATTCGTAGTCGTAGAGGATCCTCTGTTGACCCGAGCAAGTCAAACAACTCCTCGTTATAAAGCTCCAGGAAGGACACACGGACAGAAAACTCAACTTCCTGTATAGACAAAACTTTGAAATGAATAAGGAGTCTTTTATTCAATCTTTCCAAAATCATGTCTTATTCAATAAGGCAAAGTCGCTTGACTATAGGAATTCTCTCAATGACTCATACACAATGCTGGTCATAGAAAGTATATTAAATCCCCGATTCAAATTTTCAAAAGAAATCCAGATTTCTGGTAAACAGCCTTTTTGGAGTACACTCTTATTCCATCACATTCTGTGTGACTATGAAGTAAACATGGTTTCATATGATATTGAAAACAAATAAGTTGTGATTCTAAATAATCTTCTCTAGAAGTAATCAAAAATTGATGTCATGGATATGATTAAAGCATAAAAAAAATAAACAAAAAATGATTACAAGACGATTCAGGAGCCTCACATTGACTCAGATGAATTTAAAAGTAAGTAACATGAGATGACAAGAATTCATAGACCAGCTTCATTGTCATAATTAATAGTAATCACTAAAGCTTCTTATGCTTGAAAATGGTTACAGATCTGAACAAAAAAGCCACTTTTTGAAAAAAATCATGAATCCCATCACATCTTTTAACTGCAAGGGTTGAAATAGATCTGCATATCCTACGTCACTGACTTAACAAATTAGACTCTACTAAAAACCAACAGAAAAGTCAATGCCTTGCCTCTTTTTCTGCACATATAACTACGAGAGTTGAGAGAAGCAAACCTGATTTTGAAGCTTCTCAAAGATGTGGTACATAGTTCTAGGAATGATTCCTGCGAGAGGGTCGTCCTCCCAGGAGATGGTCGGGTCGTCACTCCGCTCACCCTCCATTGTAAATGTTTTCCCAGTGCCAGTCTGTCCATATCTGGAAATTGTTTTTACTCAGCATTTTTGTTCAAAATAAACATGACAATTTTCAGGTGAGAATAAATAACCAAGGATATTGAATACATAGAAGCAAGAAATCATTGAGAATATCTAAAGATGCAGTGAATAAAACAAGGCTACACAGTTGAAAAATAAATCATTATATCAAAAGTCAAATATGTCCTTTTAAAATTTACCCTCATGCCTGTTGGTAAACTTTGTAATGTTTGAACAGAACTAGGTTATACATTCATGGTTGAAATATCAAAATTGTTGAGAACTGAATTAAAGATTATGATCCGAATTTTAGGAAGTGAGCTTAAAATTAGTCTTATGGATATTGGATGAGAAAACTTCAACAAATATCATGTAAATTACACTGATTTCATTGAAACAGACAAATCAAAACTATATATAAAACTTAAATGCAGCAATGAAAATTGACAAAATAGGAACTTTTACCTGTGATAACTCCTAATTGACATTCAAAAGTTAATATTCCGAAATTTTGTAGAGCTGTGACAGTTTATTTCATGAATGACAGTAATATATTAATCTATCAGTGAAATAAAGCCTCTTTTTAGCTACAGAGGCATATTCCTTATCATCACCCTACTGAGTGGCAAAAAAGTTTATCATCATGACGTCAAATTATGTCTTTCAAAATCAAAATCCTTTTAAACTTTATTCTATCTTACACATTACATTTTCAATAACACTCACGCAAAGACTGTGCAATTGTAACCCATGAGAACTTCATCCACAATAGGAGTGACGATGCTGTTGTACACATCAATCTGTTTCGTCTGGGGAGGGAAGACATGGTCGAAGGTGAAGGTCTTTGTGTGTGTGCTGACCCCAAGCCTCTCTTTTACAGTGACCTCTCGTTTGTCACCATTTGCATCAACCACAGCATAAGATGCTTGTTTCTTCTCAATGCCATTGATCGGGCTGAAATACAGGACTTGCAGTTTACTTGGTGATTATCATGCATCACATACAGATTAAAATATACAGATGATTTGACTGTATGATATTGCCTTGTTCATGTGGGAAAGTGGTTTACTGTTTGGTAATTATTTCTGTTAATATCTTAACTTTTTCAAACCAACTAGACAGCTACATTTGGCAATTCAACCATAATAAATGAAGATCAACTTTTATCTCATTTATGATGATTGTTTAGCAATCCTGGCTTTTTCAAATCAAATGATTGAAAATCCGATTATTAATAAATATACTTTCTTTTCAAACTTTTTCCAGTACTTCTAAATTTGAAATATAACTTATCATTCCTACAGATTGGTGCAAGTTATATTTGGACTATTATTTCCATAGACTTACATGTTTATTTAATGCAACATGAATAATTGTAATGACATTAGTTCTTGCAGGGTTACTGTACCATCAACTTCATCAAATCATCAACTTGGAGTGCATAATTCTATCTAATTCTCTGGTTTAATGTGTAATGTCAACTGTCAATAACTTACATGTTCATACTTTCTTTACAATAGATAATCAGGTTAGACTGTGTTCTACAGAGCATCCATCTTCATTGTGTAGGCTAGATTTCTTCTTCAGTCCTAAGTTAAATTTAGACTATCTCTTTAAACCCTTTAGATTATCTATTTGGGGTTGGCTAGTCAAGCGCAAGTCTTGATAATGTGTTGGAGTGGATATTTACTAAATTCTAGTGCCTGTAAGGTGAAGTAATCCCCTTTACTGGCGTTCACCAATTTTGAAGTTTTCACAACTAATTGGATGTAAATTAGTATTGTTGTTCCTAATACATAATGGAAATTGATATAGAATTTATTACATTGTTCCATTCATATCCCCTTTGTTCGAATATAGGCCTAACTGGTATGAACATGTGACCAAAAGCTATTTGATGCAAAAAATAATTGATACTATAGCTAAATTCGACCAAAATCATTTGATAATTTCATATCTAATTTTTTGTACAACCAAAGGCTCATGACGTGAGCCCCTCAAAATGCGTTTCCTTTCAAACATATTTTACAACCCATTTCATTTAATGAATACTGAAATCATGCAAATCAACTTACCGACATCTTACTGCAACCTGAATGTTTTGATTTTTCTCTTTCTCTGGCTTCTTGATCGGCATTTTGACGTGGTTTTGTTTTTCTTTCTTGAATCGCCTTGTTCGAATTTAGTGGCTTTTCGAAGCAACCAATCAGAAAAGCAGATGCAACCCACATGATGGTAAAGAGACTACACTTGATTGGCTAATGAATTCAAACTGATAAGGGGAGGTCACTCTGTTCAAAGTATTTTGCTTTCTATTGAAGCGTCCGTAGATTTAAAATCCCATTACCAGTTTAGCCAAGTTGATCTGTTTAACACGTTTCATATGTTATTGATTTGCAAATAAAACATTTTAGAGAAAATTATGTTTGAAAACTTCTCATTGCAAGACTTGAAATGTTGTATTGAAATGTCCATTAATGTAATAGATATGCTACAGCACTGTCATAGTAAATCACATTTGTTTAATTATGCGGCAGAGGACTGAGAAAAAACAAAACAAATGAAAGCTACAATGTTTAGATGAATTAAATTGTGCATTGCCGTAATTATCTGGCTATGTTATTTGAGAACAATAAAGAGAAATTTCGCGTGTTGTTGTAATCACAAATGCCAATCCATAAGAATGCATATTTTATCGAAAAGAATTGGAAATCGGGGGGAAATGTTAGTTGGGGTAAACTGAATAAACAAAATAAAACACGAACTATCGGGTCAAAATTGATGGGCAATGAAACTGTAAGTCAAGTGAAATAATCTGAATAGCCAAGCTAAAGAATATAGTTGTTTTGCCAGGATGTTAAATTTGACATTTTTCATGGTTTTTCGACCCCTCAACGAGGAGGCTGTTAGATTTTCCTTTATAACTGATAATTGTCATGTTGGCGTCTGCTTGGCATTTTTCATGAATATTTGAGATTTATGGAATGAATATTATCATTATCAGTATTAAAACAGGTATCAGAACCAAATAAAATGCCATTTAAAATCATGGAGTGTCTTTTTCAATGAATATAAACTTCTTAAAAATACATTTATAGGCGAAACTTATCTGTATTTCTATTTAATATATATATTTAACTTCGCGGCATCATTGCATTATGAAAAAACGTCATAATTAATAATTCTCATTTGTTTACACTTTTTTATCGTATCTATTTTTATATAAAAAATAATAAGACTTACCTTTTTTCAAAGTTTGCCTTTTTTAAAAAGATATTCTAAAGTGCCCTTTTTTGTAATTATTTTACTAAATCCTTCATCCATTTACTTTCCTAGTCTTTACTTGGAAATCTTTTTTGAACTGATTCGTAAAATATTTTTTTTAAAAATCACTGTCCGTATTCGCAGAGACACCCACAGCCAAAATAGGACTAACTATATATTTTATGTATGCGGTTCTCTGTCAGTAGTTTTAAAAAGGATTTTAGTCATTTGAAGAAATCATGTATTGTTTATCATAAACACTGTAACTGTGAAAATGTATTCCGATATTTTCTTCAGGTGCTAAAACTTTTGTGCTTGTTCCTTAAGATTCGATTCGAACGTAGATTCGATACCTGTTGTTAATATTCGGAGTAAATCGCCGTAACAAAGATGTCATGGTAGAATTATTTATAGTAACCGTATAGAAATAGCTAACCTAACCTCCAACATGAAAAAATCGTTGTGAGTATTTTCGTTTTCTTTGGCCATTTTGCGATTTCTTCACGGACCTACAATGTTTCCTTTTACGATGACAAAAGGTTTATCAAGTTCTAGTTACTAGTATTGTTATTATTTACTAGTATTGTAATTATTTATTTGATTATTTCAATTAGGTCATGTAATCACAGCCATTACAAAAAGCAATGAATATAGTATTCTTAACTTAAAAAGAAGAAAAATCTATTAATTAACTGCAAACTTAGACTGCATACGAAAAATTCCATGACGTATATGCAAATCACTTACATTCTATGACGCTATCATCTATGACGTCACAATCAAACCCGCACAAGGAACAAAGTCGCCGCATGTTTTGAGTACACTCACTCAACACGAAACACGGTGATCAAAGCGAGATGGGCGGATTTCGGTCGATGAAGAAAAGGGTAATACATTTTCATTTCTTTTTTTGTGTGTGAATATGACTTATCTTAACAAAGATTATTACAAAAGTCGAATGAAAGAAGCCGTGAATATGTTCTGTTTTTACCTTTAATCTCAATGCTCAGGTCGAATGGAAAATAAATGTAGCAAAATGATGTATTAGATGCGAGGCAGATATTAAAGTAAATATCTTTTCTTTTCTGGGTCGTTGTTTTTGGAAAAAAAACCTGGCATTTTGTTTACTTGAAGTATAACGAACTCGGGCAAGATTTTAAGGAAAGACGAAATGTTTTTTAAGAAACGACAATCACTATGATGCTACAACACTGAAGGTACAGCTGTCTGCGGTCATGCTGTTCATAAGGGCATAAACATACTATTAACAAAGTAACGTAAACAGAGACATTTATCTTGGATGATAATTTTCTTATTTTCGTGTCTTGAATCAACATTTGCTTCCTGAAGAATACAGATCGACTTTGTTTTATTCACAAAGGAGAACAAGTTCGACACACCCTCTCCCCACGTCTTCCTCAATCTCTGTCTCTGTCTCTTCCTCACATCCTGTCTCTGTCATTTACTAATGCCCTACCTCTCTCTCTTTCTCACAACTTGTCTCCGTCTCTTTCTAACACCCTAATCTCTGTCTATTACTTTCTATCTATTCCTGTCATTCTAACTCTGTCTCTCTGTCTCTCACTATCTATCTCTTTTCCTCAAACCCTGTCTCTGTCTCTGTCTCTTTCTCATTCTCTGGCTTTGTCTAACCCTCTCTCTGTCTCTTTCCCACATCCTGACTCGTTTCTCTCTTTGTCACATCCTGTCTCTGTCTTATTCTCACACCCTGGCTCTCTCTCTCTCTCTCTCTCTCTCTCTCTCTCTCTCTCTCTCTCTCTCTCTCTCTCTCTCTCTCTCTCTCTCTCTCTCTCTCTCTCTCTCTCTCTCTCTCTCTCTCTCTCTCTCTCTCTCTCTCTCTCAAACTCTGTCTCTGTCTCACACCATGGCTCTATCTCTCCGTCTCCCTATCTATTTTTTAAACTCTGTCACTTTTCTCACACCCACAATCGCTCTCCTTCTCTATCTAATTTTCTTTCGCCGTGTCTCAAACTGGTACCTAGCCTGTCTATTTTGCTATTTCTTTCTTTTTCTGTATGTCTGTCTCTCCCTCTCTTTTTCTCACACCCCAGCTCTGTCTCTTTCTCGAACCCCGGCTCTGTCTCTCCCTCTCTCTATCACTTTCTCAAACTCTGTCTCTGTCTCTTTCTCACACCCCGGCTCTGTCTCTCCCTCTCTCTATCACTTTCTCAAACTCTGTCTCTGTCTCTTTCTCACACCATGGCTCTATCTCTCCGTCTCCCTATCTATTTTTCAAACTCTGTCACTTTTCTCACACCCTCAATCTCTCTCCTTCTCTCTCATTTTCTTTCGCCGTGTCTCAAACTGGTACCTCGCCTGTCTATTATGCTATTTCTTTGTTTCTCTGTATGTCTGTCTCTCCCTCTCTTTTTCTCACACCCCAGCTCTGTCTCTTTCTCGAACCCCGGCTCTGTCTCTCCCTCTCTCTATCTCTTCTATAAACCCTGTCTCTGTCTCTTATTCACAACCTATCTATGTCTCTTTCTCACATCCCGACTCTGTCTCTGTCTCTCATTATCGCTTTCTGAAATCCTGTATCTTTTCCCATACTCCAGATCTGTCTCTTTATGGACACATGCTCTGTCCCTCCCGCTCTCCATTTTTCTCCCAGTCTCCTGTCTTACTCACACGGCGGCTCTATATCTCCCTCTCTAAACTCTTTCTGTGCTCCTGTATCCGTCACACACTCTGGTTCTGACTCTCCCCTTCTCTGTCTCTTTCTCACAACCCGGTTTGTTTCTAACTTTCTCTACCTCTTTCACGAACCCCATCCCTGTCTTTTTCTCACACGACCGCTCTGTTTATCCCTCTCTATAACTCTATCTGTGCTCCTGTATCTACTACAAACTATGGTTATGTCTCTCCCCTTCTCTATCGTTTACTCACGACCTGTCTCTGTCCATTTCCCATACTCTGAGTCTGTCTCTCCCTCTTTCTTTCTTAAACCTATCAAATTGTCTTTTCCTCTCTCTATCGTTTTCTTACCCACTGTCTCTTTCTCACATCTTGGCTCTTTCTCTCATTCTCTCTTTCTCTTCCTGAAATCCTAGATCTGTCCTACTCCCTGTTCTGTTCTCTCTCTTCCTCATACCCTGGTTATCTCTCTTCCTCACACCCTGGTTATCTCTCTTTCTCACACCCTGGTTTATCTCTCTTCCTCACACCCTGGTTATCTCTCTTTCTCATACCCTGGTTCTTTCTCCCTCTCACACCCTGGTTCTGTCTCTTCCTCACACCCTGGTTCTGTCTCTTCCTCATACCCTGGTTCTGTCTCTTCCTCATACCCTGGTTCTGTCTCTTCCTCATACCCTGGTTCTCTCTCTTCCTCATACCCTGGTTCTCTCTCTTCCTCATACCCTGGTTCTCTCTCTTCCTCACACCCTGGTTCTGTCTCTTCTTCACACCCTGTTTCTCTCTCTTCTTCACACCCTGGTTCTGTCTCTTCTTCACACTCTGGTTCTGTCTTTTCCTCACACTCTGGTTCTCTCTTCGTCACACGCTGGTTCTGTCTCTTCGTCACACCCTGGTTCTGTCTCTTCTTCACACCCTGGTTCTGTCTCTTCCTCATACCCTGGTTCTGTCTCTTCCTCATACCCTGGTTCTCTCTCTTCCTCATACCCTGGTTCTCTCTCTTCCTCACACCCTGGTTCTGTCTCTTCTTCACACCCTGTTTCTCTCTCTTCTTCACACCCTGGTTCTGTCTCTTCTTCACACTCTGGTTCTGTCTTTTCCTCACACTCTGGTTCTCTCTTCGTCACACGCTGGTTCTGTCTCTTCGTCACACCCTGGTTCTGTCTCTTCTTCACACCCTGGTTCTGTCTCTTCTTCACACCCTGGTTCTGTCTCTTCTTCACACTCTGGTTCTGTCTTTTCCTCACACTCTGGTTCTCTCTTCGTCACACGCTGGTTCTGTCTCTTCGTCACACCCTGGTTCTGTCTCTTCTTCACAACCTGGTTCTGTCTCTTCTTCACACCCTGGTTCTGTCTCTTCTTCACACTCTGGTTCTGTCTCTTCGTCACACCCTGGTTCTGTCTTTTCCTCACACTCTGGTTCTCTCTTCGTCACACGCTGGTTCTGTCTCTTCTTCACACCCTGGTTCTGTCTCTTCTTCACACTCTGGTTCTGTCTTTTCCTCACACTCTGGTTCTCTCTTCGTCACACGCTGGTTCTGTCTCTTCTTCACACCCTGGTTCTGTCTCTTCGTCACACTCTGGTTCTGTCTTTTCGTCACACGCTGGTTCTGTCTCTTCGTCACACCCTGGTTCTGTCTCTTCTTCACAACCTGGTTCTGTCTCTTCTTCACACTCTGGTTCTGTCTTTTCCTCACACTCTGGTTCTCTCTTCGTCACACGCTGGTTCTGTCTCTTCGTCACACCCTGGTTCTGTCTCTTCTTCACACCCTGGTTCTGTCTCTTCTTCACACCCTGATTCTGTCTCTTCTTCACACCCTGGTTCTCTCTCTTCTTCACACCCTGATTCTGTCTCTTCTTCACACCCTGGTTCTCTCTCTTCTTCACACCTAGGTTCTCTCTCTTTCTCACACCCTGACTTTAGCGCCAAAATCAATCTGAATAAATTCACACAAACACTTTCTTATTACTGGGTTAATCTGTATTTTCATAACACAGAACTTTCGACCTAAATTTATTCAGAATAGCCGTACATGATCTGTGCATTTCTCTCGTATTTAAATCCGACTATTCCAGGTGGCAGACGCTTTCAGGGCCCTCGGCTGCTGTTTTCCGAGGAGAAGTAACCGTGTAGCCCCTGGCGTAGAAACACAAGCGATGGAAGCAGCCTTGAAGGAAGCTTCTGTGGAGGAAGAAGAAGAAGTAGTGTCTCTGAAGGAAGCAGTGGAAGCACAAACGACAAATTCAGTTCTGAAGCAAGCTTCTGTGGAAGAAGACGGAGAAGTAGTAGTAACCCTGAATGTACCAGAGGAAGCACCCCCAGCAGAAGAAACTTCCACCCCAGAGGAAGAAGCTACCAGGCCAACTGAAGAGTCTGTTGTAGATGACGCACAGGAGGCTGTGAGCTTGACCAAGTCCGAGGACAAAGTCGGTAAGGCATGGCAATAGAGAGAGAGGCGATCATAATATGGGGTGTTTGTAAGCTAAAATGAGTTTAACCGATCATGATGAATGAAGCGTTCGCAAAATAAAATCCCTCCACTTAAGAATAGGAAATGCGAATTATTTTGCTTAGATTAACGTCAAGTCATTTTGGCCATCTTACTCAACAGTTTTGAGAGACTTATTTGACAACAACCGTAACTTCAACATTTCAGCTGACCAGGCGGCTGACCTGCCCAACAAAGCCTCCAAGTCCTCTGCTGTCGATGATCACCCCTAGACAGACTCAAGTGTTTGTAGGTATATTGTTGATTAGTAGATGTCATGCGTTCCATATATAGGTTTATCACTTAAAAGAATTAACACTATCAATCTAGATTTGTCTTTTGGGTTGCTTTCGCCTTTTTGTCGTCACTAGAATGAACTGATGAACATTTAGATGTTATATTTCAGAATCAAGCATTATTTCCTGATAAAATGACACTTTGTCATTTTGACTTTGTTGACTCCGACAGCACACCTGCATCCCTTTAAATAGCCACTCCGTTCTGCAGTCATCTTCAGAGATCTTCTAAAAAAATTAATTTCCAAAATGAAAAGGCATCAATGGCCACACAGACAGCTCAAATTCTACTCAGTAAAAGAAGGACATTTTGCAACCATTTGTGCTCACCTGGGTTACAACAAATCCTGCCTTCCTTTTTTTGCTTATTTTAACCTTACACAAATGCTTTAATTTGAAAAATCCTTTTAAATTGAATTTCAATGAAAAAAATTATGATAACAAAGTAGGCGCTGTAATATATATCTGTAGTCAAACTCATGAATAGTGTATTTTGTCGAGAAGTGCTGACGGTTTCTCAAGAAAGTCAGTTAAAATTGAAGGTATTGATAGGTGTGATTCTGATCGAAAACCGGAAAATGACGCGTAATTTCGCGAAACTTTGGTAGATAAATCTTATAATGATAATGTTTGAAAGGTTTTACATTAAGTAGTATTCATATAGATGGAACGCATGATTTCGGCTTCTCAACACACACTAGGGGCTGTTCAAATTTCATTCAAACTAGTGTCATGTGCTTGATATTTTTGGATGATTATGCGAGATGTTTTTACAGAAAATAATCAAAATCCGTGTTTTGAGACGTAAGATAGGCCAAGTCCAAGTGTGTATATTTTTATGAGATATATATACAGTTGTGTTAAATTTGTGACTGCATTTTGACTGTAGTTCTTAATTCATATGCAGTTTGATGAAAACTCTGATTATTCAGCAGTCGCCATTATTTTCTGTTTCAGTGTTTCCTTGATTCTGACTCCCCGTTGAAGATATCTGATGCCGATACACCTATTTTGTAGAGTTAAAAAATATGATGTTTGTACATACAAATGCCGATGTGTGTACATATTAATGCCCATGTATGTACTTATTAATGCCGATGTATAAGTACTTATAAATGCCGATGTATGTACTTATAAATGCCAATGTGTGTGAATATATTAATGCCGATGTATGTACATATAGATGCCGATCGATGTATGTACATATAAATGCCGATGTATGTACATATAAATGCCGATGTATGTACATATAGATGCCGATCGATGTATGTACATATAAATGCCGATGTATGTACTTATAAATGCCGATGTATGTACTTATAAATGCCGATGTATGTACTTATAAATGCCAATGTGTGTGAATATTAATGCCGATGTATGTACATATAGATGCCGATCGATGTATGTACATATAAATGCCGATGTATGTACATATAGATGCCGATCGATGTATGTACATATAAATGCCGATGTATGTACATATAAATGCCGATGTATGTACATATAAATGCCGATGTATGTACATATAGATGCCCATGTATGTACATATAGATGCCGATGTATGTGCATATATAGATGCCGATGTTGATTAATATATCATATAATGTTAAAACATAATTTTATGTATGTAATATATTATAATGTTAATGTAAATGTCAATTTGTGTACATATAAATGCCGATGTGTGTACATATAAATGCCGATGGATGTACATATAAATGCCGATGTATGTACATATTAATGCCGAGGTGTGTACATATAAATGTCAATGTGTGTACATATAAATGCCGATGTATGTACTTTAAATGCCGATGTTGATGTATGAGTTATATCATTTCAAAATAGAATTGTATTTATGTCGATGTGTATAAAAAGTATGTCGAGATATGATTTGAATGTCCAATGTATGTACACTATTGTAAGACGTAGTTGTATTTATGTCGAAGTATGAAATTATAGCATGTTGAGAAATCTTTGTAGTTGATGCCAATGTATATATTGTTGAATGTTAACTACTATTCATATGATGCTGATTATGAAATGTTAAGATGATGTGTCCATGCAAATAGTATACTCGATAGCGATGCACGCTTTACTGATTATTACGGAACAGATAATCCATGATTGATCAGATTTATTTAAATATTCCTGTCAATAAATTTCCTTAAACATGCTATTACGCCTTTATTGCATTTCATTGAATTTATATTTTGTTGCATCGTTTCCAAGACGTATATCCATCAAAAAACCAAGTAACCAAATGTTCTATCAGAATAACAACTTCATTGATTTGCTGTAAAGTGGGCAGTGCTCCCTTGCTGTCTCTCCTCAGAGA
This sequence comes from Phorcus lineatus, assembly GCA_921293015.1. Taxonomy (NCBI): domain Eukaryota; kingdom Metazoa; phylum Mollusca; class Gastropoda; order Trochida; family Trochidae; genus Phorcus; species Phorcus lineatus. The sequence goes on along the minus strand of OV121088.1, from coordinate 22,405,268 downwards.
CTCATGTCACCTCGGGTACCCCCTGTTTCAATTTGATTGTTTTTGTGCTAACAATAGAAAACTCTGAATGGCCAAATGGAAGAGAGTGGTATCGAAGTTTTCAAACCAAACTTTTGACCTCTTCCAGGTAATGACTAGTAGACTATAGTACTTGTTAAAAATTCAATAGAATTCTTTTCGCAATTTTTTTGTATATTGGGACAAAACTCAAGTTTGGATGCTAGAATATGAGCATCGTTTTTTTGGTAAATTTCCTCGAAGTACATAAATTTGGTTTTCTTAATTACGCTCCTTCCGAATCATTTTTAAACAATTGATATACGGAATTTATTTCAAAAATTTTCATTCTATTGCTATCTTCCCTCAGAAGCTACATAAAAAAAAATTGAACTGCTGCATGACGTCAGCAAAAAATGTGCGTTTACAAGCGTCATAGGCCTATTGATAAGCGATTGGTGTAATGTCAAGCAGCTTAATTTCAGCTGTGCGTTGCAACGAATAATCGCTGCAATCGATTGCAAGCCTTTCGTAGTTTACAACGCACTCTTGCATTGGGAAAAGGGAAGCAACTCTCGTTTTAAGTGAGAAACGCTCACCGCATGAGTACTCGTGAACGTATGCGACTTAAGGGGTGCGTTGTAAACTACCAATAGCTTCCAATCTATTGCAGCGATTACTCGTTGCAAATGATTTAAAACAATTGAATCATTAAGATCATGCCAAAAGAAAAGCTCTGTTATCTCAAAGCCAAAGAAAGGAGGATTAATTTACATATGTCAGTTTACCGTGAATTCATTGAACGCTGTTCGTTTGCATAAATCAATGCGCGCATTTGAAGATAACTTCTGTTGTTTCAGTCATGGCTTCAGACCTTTTTTAGCAAAATGAATGCAGAATGACATTGTATGATACAGAGGTTATCATTCTCGTATGTTTCGGGATGGTAAATAATTCTATATATCCTGAATTGTGAAATAAGAGTAAAGACTATATATATTTAGCTCGCTAAGACTCGCAAAGTACATGTTTGCTCCTAATGCAGGACATCTACCACTCCAAAACATAGTCGCATGATTACCTCTATAAGTATATAAACGTTCAGTTACAATGAATTTATTGTGAAAAATAACGAGGACCTCCAGTGTGCACAGTCCATTTTCTGCACTTTGTTTGTCAATGACGTCACGGCAACAATGTTCATCAAAATGATTACAAAGTATAACTTGTATTATTTCGTCAACAGTGGGTCGCATGACGAGTGTAAAAACTTCAATGTTATTGAAATCAGATGAATGTATCACGCGCTTCCAACATTTGTCCATTATCAATATGCGATACTGAAACGAAACGAAACGGAAATAAAACGAAACGAAATTATACAAACGGAATTACATCTGATTTTACTCAGATTGATGTTATAACTAACAGTTTCATATTTAAATATCATCAATCGGAATACATTTTGGAAAATCGCAATTTAATTTCATGCTATGAAACAACGGAATACGAATTCATGTTAATTTGATATGGTACTGGGGATAACAATTTGGTCGATTAACATTTTACAACCAGATAAATTAGAGCAAGCGCTAGGTAAAATAAAACAAAAATGAAAAGTGAAGTCATTCATCGGCGCTCCGAGCGTGAAAAGCCTAGCCTACGGCATTACAGGACATTGTTGACTAGTTTCATCATTAACCTTTTGATGATTTTTGGATATTCTATCCATGCATAAAGTTTATTTTCACAAGTTCCGAAATTAGTTAAAGTACAGCGCCTTTATTCATGTCATATTCACTCAGAGGAACATGGCGGACCATAGCCAGTAGTTTCATATAGTTTAATTATTTTTAAAAAACCCGGGACGTCTTACGATTAAAAGGTGTGAAAAAGTTTAAAAGATCGCAGCCGCCAGATTCTGCTTGATACGAGGTATTTCCTTTACCACTACGGATAGTAGTGTTGAGCAGGAAGGTTGGCCCTCTGAATGTTAGGCATTTGGCATAAACATATATATATATATATATATATATATATACGAGGGAAATTTTAAGGCACAAAAACTGGGGTACTACCCCTTTTTTAAACATTTAAGCTAACATTTACAAAGATTGTAGGATTTACATGTGCAAATGCTTGGATATGTGACAATGTTTGACAATGTTTGACAATGTTTTTTAATAGTGATTTTGATCATTATGCACTAATGATATTTGTAAAACAGACAGAGATTGGTTTGGTAACGCAAGATATTAATATTGTTTTACTTAGTTACCATGTAAGCTGTTCTCATATCCTTAATTTTAAGAATAATTTAGATCAGATGAAGAAATAAGGTATTATTTATTATTAAACAAATGTCGTTACATGGACAATTAACAGTTGTGAATATTTATTCTGATATTGGTTTAGGTGATAAATCTATTGTGCTTTTACATTTGATATTCGAACCCAGATTCGATATCTGTTGTTAATATTCGGAGCAAAACGCCGTATGAAAGATGTCATGGAAGAACTATTGATAAAAACCGGTTCATTTCTTTCTGAATGCTAACCTTACCTCGATATCCAAACCGTCAAATGTGGTGAGTACTTTTGTTTTCGTTTGTCAATCCGCGATGCCTTCACGGAAATATAATTTTTACCTAATGTGAAGACAAAATGTTTCTTAAGTTTCAAATGTAGACATATTTGTTTAAGTAATCGACCAAACGGGATCAGCCCATTAATATAGATTTATCAAACCATTTATCCGGGATGGACGACTGAAATTAGGCCATCTAGGCATACCCTTGTTACTGTACTGACAATTAAAATCCTGCGAGAGAGAAAGTGGATAACGTTATTTAATCCAAATAACGATAACAAAAAGGGCATTATAAATAAATTTAGGTAATGTGTGTTCTATCATTAGACCGATATAGCATATTAATGTAAAATTATTGATCTTAATTAATCTTTATTGCAATATAGCAGACTAACTACAACTATATCAAATTTGCTTTCTTATGCGCAAAACCTCAAAACTCCTGTATACTGCCTTTGCTTGCAATATCCCTAACCGTGAGGGTAGCTGAGATGTGATTTAGGTAACTGATGTAAAGAAAGGGGACTACGATGTCAGATCATAATTATTATTAATATTAGTATCATATTTCTTTGAATTAAAGGGAAATTAGGGCAAATAATCACAGCCAATTTTATTTTCATGAAATATAACTTCCTTGCAGTTTACTAAAAACAATGAAAATATCATTCTTAATTCAAAAAGAAGAAAGATCTATAAATTAATTGTATGGCGTATATGCAAATGACATACATTCTATGACGCTATCATCTGTGACGTCACAATCAAACCCGCACAAGGAACAAAGTCGCCGCCTGTTTTGATAAGTACACTGGCTGCCAATCAACACAAAACACGGTGATCAAAGCGAGATGGGCGGATTTCGGACGTTGAAGAAAAGGGTAACAACTTTTCATTTCGAGAATCTGCTTTTATCAAACTATATATGTATAAATATATATATGTTAATGTTTAAGTCGTCTGAAATGTAAATGTAGCACATTGATGATAAGATGAACTCGAGATCTGTATTAGATTCGAGGCCAATTTCCCCTTCGGATAATAATAAGCTAATATCTTTTCTTTTCTGGGGTCGTTGTGTTATTGCCAATGGCATTTTGCCTACTTGAAATATAACAAAACCAAGCAAGATATTAGGAAAGATGCAATGATTTTAAAGAAACGACAATCATTATAGTTGCAACAACATTGAAGCTACATCAGCATCTGCGGTCATGCTGTTCAAAATTGACAAAGTAACCTTCCATCTCTCTCTAAAACTGTATCTCTCCTCCTCTCTATCTCATTTTCTTACACCGTGTCTCCATCTGGTGCCCCTGCCTGCCTATTTGTCTGTTTCTGTCTCTCTCTCCCTCTCTTCCTCAAACCCTGACTCTGTCTCTTAATTACAACATGTCTTTGTTTCTTTTTCACAACCTATCAGTGTCTCTTTCTCACATCTTGATTCTGTCTCTATCTCTCATTCTCTTCTGAAATCCTGTATCTTTTCCCACACCCCAGATCTGTCTCTTTATGGACCCATGCTCTGTCCCTCCCTCTCTCCATTTATTCTCCCTGTCTTACTCACACGGCGGCTCTATATCTCCCTCTCTAAAACTATTTCTGTGCTCCTGTATCTGTCACACACTCTGGTTCTGTATTGACGTTAATGTTTCGAGACAATGGTTAATTTCATAAGATTATTAGATTGGTTGAACGATATTTGGAATGATAAGGGTCTTGTAAATGGTAACAAACTTCGTACGTACCGATTATTCAAAACTGATCTCAATACATCTATAAGAGATAGGCAAATTCGTAGTAAATTTATAGTAAATTTCGTTGTGGTGTATTACCTTTACATATAGAGGTTGGCAGAGTTTCTAACCCAGTTACTCCTTTATCAGACAGAGTATGTAAATATCGTGATTTAGATTTTTGATCAACTGTACTTTGTATTCTGATTTAAGATATGATTTATTTAAATTTGTAAGCGATGCTGATCCCTCTTTTTGTCATCTATCACCGGTAGACCAGTTGATATTTTTAGTAAATAGTGAGTTTCCTATGCCTCTCTCTGCACTCACAAATTCAATGATAAAAAGACGAAAAGCAACCATTCCACCATTAGATATTTTAATAACTTTGTGCTATATTGAAATGTTTTTATTTTAATAATATAAAGTATTTATATGTCCACTTATGTATCAAAGGCTGTTTGGCCGGATGTTTTTTTTTTCAACAAGTCTGTTGATATGTAATGTGATGCAAAACAACATGTGACACATTAATCAAGTATATAAGATAAACACTTATTACACTGATTGCAAGTCCATCTTTATAAGTAAAGCTAGCATAGGTAGACAATGCCACCTACATCAACCTGAAGAAATTCTCATCAATACCTTTATATAACTTGGTCAATCTGTATTTACATAATATAGAACTGTGGACCCAAATCTATTCAGAATAGCCATCCATGATCCGTGCATTTCTCTCGTATTTAAATCCGACTATTCCAGGTGGCAGACGCTTTCAGGGCCCTCGGCTGCTGTTTTCCGAGGAGACGCAACCGCGTAGCCCCTGGCGTGGAAACACAAGCGATGGAAGCAGCCCTGAAGGAAGCTTCTGTGGAGGAAGAAGAAGAAGTAGTATCTCTGAAGGAAGCAGTGGAAGCACAAACGACGGTTTCAGTTCTGAAGCAAGCTTCTGTGGAGGAAGACGGAGAAGTTGTGGTAACCCTGAATGTACCAGAGGAAGCACCCCCAGCAGAAGAAACTTCCACCCCAGAGGAAGAAGCTACCAGGCCCACTGAAGAGTCTGTTGCAGATGATGCAAAGGAGGCTGTGAGCTTGACCAAGTCCGAGGACAAAGTCGGTAAGACTCTTCCTGCTGTTGCATCTCCGAGATCGACCAACGTAATTAAATTTCTACCATAAAGCACTGACATTGTAAGTCGCTAAAGCTTCCCCTGTAAGGTTGAATGAGTTGAGTACAGAGCTTCTGAAACTCTCTTCTCTTGACATAATGATGGAGGAAACTTACACGATATGAAAACACTGAACATTAAGTCTACACTGGTAAGAAATTAATCCAAATAGTTAATCTTTTAGGATATCTAACGTGCTTTGAACCCCTTTCATATAAAGTTTTTGTCCCGTGTGAAACAATAAATCTGTTGACAAAACAAAATCAATTCACTAAGCCCATTAACTTGAACACAAAGAGAAACGAGTTTATATACAATTTATTACCAACTTGCAATTCATTCGATTTTTGTGTTTTTAAACATTAATATTGTGCATAAGATGAAACGAAACAGCGTTTCGATATTTAACCTTGTCACAACCCAAGAGCTCCTCAATATACGACGTTCATCAGTCATATGTCCTATCTTTATTCATTTCCAATCATGTTAAATGAAGCGTACGCAAAAAAAAAATCCCTCCACTTGAGAATAGGAAAATACGAATTATTTTTCTTTGATAAACGTCAAAGTCATTTTAGCCGTCTTAAAAAGTAAGTTAAATTTATTCAAAGTAATATCACTTTTAAACGCTGTTCCAAGTTAAAAGTCACGTGAGTAAGAATTCATTCACGAGGGGTAAATCAGTGTGAATCAAGCGACCATGGTATCGATTGCGACAACGAGACCCGAGAGTAGAGATAAATTATCCATTTCTTAATTCAATCTATCTTTCAGAAAACTATGTTAATTTTTTTTTATGCGGTAACAAAAGTTTCAAGAATTGTTTAAGAGGAAAGAGATCGATTTTGTTTGAATTTCAGCAATAAATTTACTTTCGTTTAATGAATGAATTATTACCCCAGGCAGTGTCAAAGTTCAACATTATCCAATCAAATCACGTGATGATATTTATTTGACAACAACCGTAACTTCAACATTTCAGCCGACGAGGCGGCTGACCTGCCCAACAAAGCCTCCAAGTCCTCTGCTGTCGATGATCAGCTGTAGACAGACTCAAGTGTTTGTAAGTTAGTTGTTATTATGCATTCCTTATAAGATGAATATTAGTAAGAAAGAAGTAATTAACACTACCAATCAAGATTTAGTTTTGAGTTACTTTCGCCTGTGTGTTGTCACTATAATGAACTGATATGCATTTAGATGTTTTGTAACAGAATCAAGCATTATTTCCCGATAAAATGACACTTTGTCAGTTTGACTTTGTTGATTCCGACATCACACCCTGTACCCCTTTAAGAAGTGTTGCAACACCAGTTCTTCCTATGTTTTGCATACGGTTTGATCACTAGAGGCAGAAATATTCAGAGATCTTCTGACAAATGCAGACAGTATTACTCATTACTCTGTAAATATGGGGACACTTTGCGGCAATCATTTGTGCTCATTTGGGTTACAGATATAGTTTAAGCTTACACAAATACTTTTGTTTGCAAAATAAATCAGTAATTTTTATCACCAGAGACATTGACAATGTATGTGTTGCAATTCTTTTTCCCAGGTGTATATGTCAAACTAATGAATCGAGTACTTTTATTGAGATGTGCTGACGCTTTCGGAAAAACGTAGAGTGAAAATGTAAATGTAAATGTATATGGTGTGATTCTGATCGAAAACAGGACAATGACGGTTAATTTCGGAAACATTGGAAGATAATTCTTACAAAGAACGAACTTTTACTTGATGGTGTTTAAAGAGTTTTACAAAAACCAGTATTCATGTAGATGGAACGCGTGATTTCGGCTTCTTCACACCCATGAGATTCTGTTTGAATCCCATTCAAATCTTTTTATGTCATGCATTTGATATTTTTGGGTGATTATGTGAGATGTTTGATTAAATTAAAATAAAATCAGCAGTCGCTATTATTTTCTGTTTCAGTGTTTCCCTGATTCTGGCTCCCTGTTGAAGATATCTGATGCCAATCTTGTAGAGTAAAACAATATGATGTATGTAAATATTAATGCCGATGCATGTATTGACTATTATGCCGATTAGCATTGCTAATGTGTGTACATGTGAATGCCGATATGTTTGTATTCAAATGCTGAGATGTTTACATATAAATGCCGATGTTTGTTCATATAACTGCCGATATGTGTATATATAAATGCCGATGTGTGTACATATAAATGCCGATGTGTGTACATATAAATGCCGATGTGTGTAATTATAAATGCCTATGTGTATACATATAAATGCCGATGTATGTACATATAAATGCCGATGTGTGTACATATAAATGCCGATGTGTGTTCATATAACTGCCGAAATGTGTACATATAAATGCCGATGTATGTACATATAAATGCCGATGAGTGTTCATATAAATGCCTATGTGTATACATATAAATGCTGATGTATATGTACATAATGTAAATGCCGATTTGTGTACATATAAATGCCGATATGTGTAATTATAAATGCCTATGTGTGTACATGTTAATGCCGATGTATATGTACATATAAATGCCGATGTGTGTAATTATAAATGCCGATGTGTGTACAGATAAATACCGATGTATGTACATATAAATGCCGATGTAAGTACTTATAAATGCCGATGTGTGTACATATAAATGACGATGTTTATGTTTGTTTGATATTATGTTGAAATATTATTGTATATATGTCGATATACGTATAAGCGAATGTTGAAATATGGTCTTATAAATTCCCAATGTATGTATAATATTTTAAGATGTAATTGTATTTGATGCTGATGTATGAATTTATAACATGTTGAGTCATTGGTGTAGTGTAATTATTACTAATTAATGTACTTAATAACTAAATGGCAGTTTGTGTTGTGCCAGTTCAACTATTATTCATTGGTGCAGATCTTTGACTATTAAGATGACGTGTCCATGCAAATATTATCTGAAGCAAAGACATACTCGATGGCGAAGCATATAATCATGAATATTACAGATATGATAATCCTCACTTGAGCAGATGCATTTAAACATTTCTGTCAATAAATTTCCTTAAATACGATATTACGCCTTTATTGCGTTTCATTTAATTGACCAAGAATGAAATAGTTTACTTCATTATTGCAAATCCTTAATGTATTTTGTTGCACCGTTTCCAGGCCATATATTAATTAAACTCAGTGACTTACAATCAACCAACTAAACAAAATATTATATCAGAATTACGCCTTAATCGATTTCTGCAATGCGGGGAGTACTTCCTTGACGTCACCCGGGCTACCCGCTGTTCTAATTCGATCGTTTTTGTGCGAACATAAGAGAACTCTGAATGTCCGGCCAAATGGAAGGTAGTTGTTCAGTCTATGTCGTCTTATTAGAACCAAACTTTTGACCTCTTCCCGATAATGACTAGTAGGCTATGGTACTTGTTTAAAGTCATAGTCTCATTTTTGTAAGGCAACTAAACTGAACTAATTATTCTTCACGAACAAAATCTGATCACTAACACAAATATTTCCTGTCGCATTTGCAAAGATTTTCATTTTTATGCCCGTTTTACAGTTTTGGATGAAGCAGCTTATTGGCGTATGCCGTTTCAGACCGATGAGGTACCGAATCAAGTGCAATCCCATCGCGAGTACGAAACACCTGAAATCTAGTCATCGCAGCGCCAAAACTTATTACAGACGCAATCTTCATTGAGTTAACCACCTTTCTGTTATTTCTTAGCCACATGACGTGGTAAGGAGTAACGCTCGCAAAAGACATAATAGGGTAGGGTAGGGTAGTTTGAACTTCATTATTGAGGGCTAGAATGCCTGCAGAGTTCTGAGAATTGTTGCAAACGTCAGGGGGAAGATTTCTGTGAGTGGTGAACTATTTCTCCGGCATTTATTACAATTTGCCTTGCAAAAATGAGACTATGACTTTAAATTTAATAGCATTTTTTGGCAAATGTTTCGTAAATTGGGACACAAGTCAAGTTTGGATGCCATATATGAGTATCGTTTTCCAATTTCCTTGAAAATGATTTTTTTTACACCGTGAAAAATTCCCGCCACAATGTACATTCTTTGACCACAAAGCAGTCACTTAAAATGCAAATTTCTATGCATATGCGTCCATCTTATATCATTTACTTATACCTTATCTAATTTTGAAAATGAATTGATTGAATAAATGTAAAAACAATTGGCACATTTAGAAATTTTCATTGTATTGAGACTTCTAAATCATGCGCGTTGAATTTAGATAGATACAAATCGAAAATTTCCTCGCAAAGCGATTTTGCAAGAAGCAATATTTCTTGAAGCGTTCGTAAAATATTGACATGTCGGTCCTTCAAACAAAAGAAGGTCAACTTTGTGCCGAACTTTAGATAAGATAGCTATTTTCATCTTTTCTGCATTAATGTATGCCAAAATATTAATAAGTAAGCCAGTCGACTGCTACATGCCCTGATTCTATGCTTAAATATGTCTTTTTAAACGGGACGGGTCAACCATTAAAAGGTCTCCGCACTAATATTGGGCGCCAGCAGTTTTGCTTGACATTTACTTCATGTATAAGGATAGTCGGATCGATTGATAAGGTGTTTGAACCTCTGAGGACACTCTATTTGGATGTATAAAAATCATGAAGATTTCTCATCATGTTATACAGTTGATATTGTTTTCAAGTAAAACTTTTCTTTACGTTTTAAAATTTTTTTAAGTTGACAAACTGGACCTAGAACAGCCCTCTCCGTTTCTTCTCTCCTTTTTACTATCATCTCAAGATCAGAAACACACGTTTACCGATAGAAAAGTTAAAAACATTTGTAGTCCAAGAATATATTGTTATGATTTGATTTAAACCGATGGTAAGTATACAAAGGTCGCGTATAAAAGTTAAAAAAATCTGATTACAGGAATCACTTTTAAGTAATCTCTATGTGACATAACACCACAGCCTGGAAACTTCAAGGTCTGAAGCAGGTTATTACACACACACACAGACACACACGCGAAGGAAAGAAAGTACACACCACAGGAATTTAGTTATAAAAAAAGAAAACAGGGCAAACTTTCAAAAAGGAAAGCATTTTACCAATTCAATGAAACTAACTTTTAACATTTAACAAGAAAATGGCAACATTTGACAAGCAGGTTCCGTGAAAAACTAAACAAAAAACTCGCATAATGTCACTCAAAGCCAACATCTAATTCGCAATTCTGACAAACGAACTGACGAGTTCCTCGTGTGCGCATTTCAAACACACGTGGATCTATGCTCACGTTTCACCTGGTCTAGACGTTTTAAAATCCGGTAAGGTCATTTATCTTCATCACTTTCATCACTGATCAACTTCCTTCTTCTCTTCTTATGTTGCTCTGAACGTTTATTTGTTTGCTGATTTACACGCTTCTTTTTCATGCTCTTTTGGTGCTTTTGGTTTTTCAACTAAGATAAGATAAGATAAAATAAGATAAGACTTAATTATCCCGAATGAAAATCGTTATGGAGAACATGAGAGCTGTCTTCTATGATCTAGCAGATCATTCTTATAAGGCGAAGATGTCAGTTTGCCGATTCTGCTTTTTTGGATCTGGGTCCTTTGCGGGTAAGGTTTGGCAAAGGGGAAAGAGACTTAATGAGATCCCTGAGGCCTGGTGAAGGCGTTCCTCCTGGACATCTGTTGTTTTGGTTGCTGGATATACACAGATATTCATAATGCCCGACGACGGTCATCGCCCACTGCTTTAAACTGGACTAATCGTTTTTGGTCAAAGTTCTCCCCGAAACCGCCTTCTTAAAACTATGGACCGGTTAAACCTTTGTAGAAACATGGTCAAAGCTAACATTTCAAATGCAAGTTGAAATTCATTCCAATCAATTCGGAATGAGGATCCATGAGGATATTAGATTTTTATTGAAAACTGTAATTGTCGAGTTGGCGTCTGATTGGCATTTTCGATGAGTATATGAGATTTTCTAAATGAATACCATCATTATTACTGTTCTTACACGAATGAAAGCCAAATAGAAAGACAGACAAACTGACAGACATTTTACAATCGTATCTACTATTTTATTAAGATATAAGGATTTACTTTTGTAGTTAAAATTTTAAGTCTTTCGAAAACATATTCTGTAGTTCCCATGTCTATACATAGCTTTCTAAATCCTTTATCAAATGATTTTAAATCCTACACACGTGGAAGGCTTATTTGAATTGATTAACGCGTCCGTAAAATATCCATTTGGAGTCCGTTGGTAAATCATTGTATGTATTCGAATGAAAATAAGTCTACTGTAAACTTACCATACATACCATATATTTGTTCTATCATTATTATTTTTAAGAATAATTTAAGTCAAATGAAGACATTACGTGGTTTATTACAAAAACTGCCATGACATGGACAATTAACCGTTGTGAAAATTTATTCCGATATTTATTTAGGTGATAAACCTGTTGTTCTTTTAACTTTGATAATCGAACGTAGATTCGATACCTGTTAATATTATTCGGAGCAATTCGCCGAAACAATGATGTCACGGAAGAACTATTTATAGAAACCGTTTTATTTCTTTTGGAATGCTAAACTTTCCTCAAACATGGCAAAATTGTGGTGAGTATTATCGGTTTTGTTGGCCATCTTAAACTAAATTTGTGGGTGTTAAATAACACTTAAGCCAAGACATTTTACAAACGCAACTATCTACCTTCTAATTTAATGATTTTCATGAAATATAACTTCCTTGCAGTTTACTAAAAACAATGAAAATATCATTCTTAATTAAAAAAGAAGAAATATCTATAAAATAATTGAATGGCGTATATGCAAATGACATACATTCTATGACGCTATCATCTGTGACGTCACAATCAAACCCGCACAAGGAACAAAGTCGCCGCATGTTTTGATAAGTACACTGCCTGCCGATCAACACAAAACACGGTGATCAAAGCGAGATGGGCGGATTTCGGACGTTGAAGAAAAGGGTAACAACTTTTCATTTCGAGAATCTGCTTTTATCAAACTAATCAGTCTTCATGTTAAAACAATTTCATGATTTATTGTCTCGCCATTCTTTGTTGACATTTTATAGATATAAATATACATGTGTTAATGTTCAAGTCGCATTGAATGTAAATGTAGCACATTGATTAAATGACGAACTCGATATCTCTATTAGATTTCCCCTTGGGATAATTAAGACAATACCTTTCTTTTCTGGGGTCGTAGTGTTTTTGGAACAAAACCTGACATTTTACTTACTTGAAATATAATTAACCCTAGCAAGGTTTAAAGGAAAGGATACAGAAGATTAGATGTAGTTGAAAGAAACGACAATCACTCTTAAAAGATGCTATTATATTACTGTAACTTCACCAGCATGTGCGGTCATGCTGTTCTAAAGGGCATAGCTAGCCTCATCTGTTAACGAACAAAGGATCGTAAAAATAGACATTTACCATAAAAGAAAATAATTAATTTTCTTATTTTCATGACCTAAATCATCATTTGCTCTCCTGAAGAATACATATCGACTTATCTCCATGTCTCTCTCACGCTCTATCTCTGTCTCTTTTACTCACATCCTTTCTCTTTCTCTATCTATTCCTCACACTCGAGCTCTTCCATTCTCTATCTATTCCTCACACTCGAGCTCTTCCATTCTCTATCTCTTCCTCACACTCGAGCTCTTCCATTCTCTATCTATTCCTCACATTCTAGCTCTTCCATTCTCTATCTATTCCTCACATTCTAGCTCTTCCATTCTCTATCTCTTCCTCACATTCTAGCTCTTCCATTCTCTATCTATTCCTCACATTCTAGCTCTTCATTTCTCTATCTCTTCCTCACATTCTAGCTCTTCCATTCTCTATCTATTCCTCACATTCTAGCTCTTCATTTCTCTATCTCTTCCTCACACTCGAGCTCTTCCATTCTCTATCTATTCCTCACATTCTAGCTCTTCCATTCTCTATCTATTCCTCACATTCTAGCTCTTCCATTCTCTATCTCTTCCTCACATTCTAGCTCTTCCTTTCTCTATCTATTCCTCACATTCTAGCTCTTCCATTCTCTATCTCTTCCTCACATTCTAGCTCTTCCATTCTCTATCTATTCCTCACATTCTAGCTCTTCCTTTCTCTATCTATTCCTCACATTCTAGCTCTTCCATTCTCTATCTCTTCCTCACATTCTAGCTCTTCCATTCTCTATCTATTCCTCACATTCTAGCTCTTCATTTCTCTATCTATTCCTCACATTCTAGCTCTTCCATTCTCTATCTCTTCCTCACATTCTAGCTCTTCCATTCTAAATCCCTGGCTGACTCTGTCTCTCCATCTCTTTCTCTTTCTCAAATCTGTATCAATCTCTTACTCAAACCTTGTCGATCTGTCTCTTTCTCACACCCTGGTTCTGTCTCTCCCTCTCTCTCTATCTCTTTCTCAAACGCCTCACATCCTGTATCCGTTTCTTTCTCACAACACGGCTCCGTCTCTCTCTCTTTCTGTCTCTTTCTCACCCTCTCTGTCTCTTTCTCACCCTCTCTGTATCTTTCTCACCCTCTCTGTCTCTTTCTCACCCTCTCTGTCTCTTTCTCACCCTCTCTGTCTCACCCTATCTGTCTCTTTCTCACCCTCTCTGTATCTTTCTCACCCTCTCTGTATCTTTCTCACCCTATCTGTCTCTTTCTCACCCTCTCTGTATCTTTCTGACACAGTCTCAGACCCTGGTCCTGTCTCTTTGTCTCTCTATCTCACATCCTGTATCCGTTTCTCACAGCCATTTCCCTGTCTCTCTTTATCTCTTTCTTTAACTCTGTCTCTGTCTCACATCCTGGCTCTGTCTAGGACCCTTGCCTGTCTATTTATCTGTTTCCTTGTCCTTCTGTGTCTCCCAAGAACACCGCCCCAGATCTGTCTCTTTCTCAGACTTTGGCTCTGTCTTCCCCTCTCTCTACCTCATTCTGAAACCGAGTATCTGTCTCACACCCATATGTTCGCCTCTCCCTCTCTCTTTCTTAAACCATGTCTCTGCCTCTTTCTCATACCCTATCTTACATCTTTCTCACAATCCTATATTTGTCTCACACCCTGATTTTGTGTATACCTCTCTCTATAATTTTCTCTTTCCCAGACCCCGGCTCTGTCTCTCCCTCTGTCTATGTCTAAAACACCACCTCTTGCTCTCTTTGTTTATCATTTTCTAGACACCGCCTCTGCTCTCTCTCTCCCCCCCCCCCCCTGATTTACTTACTCTCTCTCTCTCTCTCTCTCTCTCTCTCTCTCTCTCTCTCTCTCTCTCTCTCTCTCTCTCTCTCTCTCTCTCTGCCTATTCCTCTATTTCTATGTCTTTTTGTACGTATGTCTCTCCTTCAATAATCGCCCGTATTTGAATTCTTTTCGGTTGAAGAGCTCCACTGATGCTGTACGACATTGATTGCAAGACCATATTAATAACGGAACCTAGCATAAGAAGACAACCTCGCTGAAATCAATCTGAAGAAATTCTCATCAACACGTTCATATTACTTGGTCAATCTATATCTACATAATATAGAACTGTAGACCTTAAATTATTCAGGATAGCCGTACATGATCTGTGCATTTCTCTCGTATTTAAATCCGACTATTCCAGGTGGCAGACGTTTTCAGGGCCCTCGGCTGCTGTTTTCCGAGGAGAAGCAACCGTGTAGCCCCTGGCGTAGAAACACAAGCGATGGAAGCAGCCTTGAAGGAAGCTTCTGTGGAGGACGAAGAAGAAGTAGTGTCTCTGAAGGAAGCAGTGGAAGCACAAACGACGGACTCAGTCCTGAAGCAAGCTTCTGTGGAGGAAGACGGAGAAGTTGTGGTAACCCTGAATGTACCAGAGGAAGCACCCCCAGCAGAAGAAACTTCCACCCCAGAGGACGAAGCTACCAGGCCCACTGAAGAGTCTGTTGTAGATGACACACAGGAGGCTGTGAGCATGACCAAGTCCGAGGACAAAGTCGGTAAGATTCTTGATGCTGTTGCAGCTCCGAGATCGACCACTCAATGTATTTATACTCCTTTCATTTTGTAAGTCGCTGAAATCTTGTTTAGATAATCATGTAGATTGTAAGTCGCTAAAGTTGCCCCTATAATGTTAAATAACATGAGTACAGAGGTTCTCAAACTCTCTTCTCATGACATAATGATGGAAGAAACTTGATGTTGCGCAAGCATAACCAACTCTTGAACCAGCATCACGGTCTGAAATCTTGCATGGATTCATCATTGTCATTCATATTGCACTGAATTAATGCACCACAATCAGAAAAAGATTTTATATCGTCAACTGTTCACTGAACATTAAACTATTTACATTTACACTTGTAAGGAATTAGTACTAATAGTGTATCTTTTAGAATATCTAACGCGCTTTGAACCCCTTTCATATAAAGTTTTTGTCCCGAGTGAGATAATTATTCTTTTTTTTTTGACAAAACAAAATCAATTCACCAAGCCCATTAACTTGAACACAAAGAGAAACGAGTTTATATACAATTTATTACCAACTTGCAATTCATACGATTTTTTGTGTTTCGTAACATTAATATTGTGCATGAGATGAAATGAAACAGCGTTTTGGTATTTAACCCTGGCACAACCGAAGAGCCCCTCAATATTCGACGTTCATTAGTCACATTTTTACATTCAAACCCTACCCTAATCTATGCGCTTACACAAATCATGACAAATGAAGCGTATGCAAAATAAAATCCCTCCACTTGAGAATAGGAAATGCTATTTTATTTTCTTTGATTAACGCCAAAGTAATCTTAGCCGTCTTAAAAGGTAAACCAAACTGTTTTAAATGATTATCACCGTTCCAATGGCCGGTAGAGTCAATCTTCGGTGAGTATAAAATCGTTCTCAAGGGGTAGATGACCAGCGACCCTGGTTTCGATGTGACACCGAGACCGGAGTTGATTCAATCTATATCATTAAGAAAAATATGTAATTGCGGTAACTAAAGTTTCAAGAATTGTTTGAGAAGAAAGAGATCGCTGCTGTTTGATATTCAGCAATGAATCTACTTTTGTTTATGAATTATTAGTACTCCAGGCAGTTTCAAAGTTCAAAATTATTCAATCAAATCACTTGATGATATTTATTTGAGAACAAACGTGACTTCAACATTTCAGCCGAACAGGCGGCTGACCTGCCCAACAAAGCCTCCAAGTCCTCTGCTGTTGATGATCAGCTGTAGACAGATTCAAGTGTTTATAGGTATATATATATATAAATATATATAGTGTCAGAATAATGAATTGTTTTTCAATTGAAATCGAAATACGGCAATGTACGTGTCATTTAGTCGATATTATGAGTTCCCCATCACATGTACATTAATTAAAGAACTAATTAACACTACCAAACTAAATGTGTCTTTTGGGTTGCTTTCACCTGTTTGTTGTCACTATAAAGAACTGATAAGCAGTTAGATTTAATATTTCAGAATCAAGCACAATACTTCCCGATAAGATTATACATTGTCAGTTGGACTTTGTTGACTTTCTGTACCCCGACAGAAAACTCTGTACCCCTTCAATTAAATAGCCATTCCGTGGGTTTTTTGAGTCACGTATACACCTGGAAGATAGTATTGCAACACCAGGTTTTTCTTGATATTTTCCTATGTTCCGCATCCAGTGTGAACAATAGAGGGTTTTGCAATCGTATCCAGAGATCTTCTGACAAATGCATTTCCAAAATGAAATGAAATCAATTAATGGCCATACAGACAGCTCAAATTCTATACTCAGTAAAAAAAGGACATTTTGAGCTCATGCTGGTTACAGAAAATCCTGTCTTCCTTTTTTCATAGTTTAGCCTAACACAAATAATTTCATTTGAAAAAAAATCCTTTTGAATCGATTATCTTAAAAAAGAATTCATTGACAAAGTAGACGCTGTTATATATACCTTTTCCCAGGCCTACATGTATATGTCAAACTCGGGAATCGTGTACTTTAAGTAGTTTTAGTACACGAGAAGTGCTGACGGTTATGAAAATATCAATCTAATGGTGAGTGTTTCAGTAGAGTGAAAATGTAAAGGTATTGTAGCGTTTGATTCTGATCGAAAACCGGACAATGACACGTAATTTTTGAAACTTTGGAAGATAAATCATTTAAACATTTAATTCTAACGTATTCGTGCGGTTGAAGTTGAGTAATACAATGTCGATTATGTGTATATTTTATGAGATAATGTGACTGCATTTCGACAGTAGTTTTTAACTAAAATGCAGTTTGATGAAAACTTTGATTATTGAGCAGTCGCCATTATTTTCTGTTTCAGGGTTTCTTGAATGTGACTCCCCTTTGAAGATATTTGATGCGGATACGCCTACCTTGTAGAGTTAAAAAATATGATGTATGTACTTATAAATGCCGATGTATGTACATATAAATGCCGATGTGTGTAAATGCCGATGTATGTACATATAAATGCCGATGTGTGTTCATATAACTGCCGACATGTGTACATATAAATGCCGATGTGTTCATATAAATGCCTATGTGTATACATATAAATGCTGATGTATATGTACATAATGTAAATGCCGATTTGTGTACATATAAATGCCGATGTGTGTAATTATAAATGCCTATGTGTGTACATATAATTGCCGATGTATATGTACATATAAATGCCGATGTGTGTAATTATAAATGCCGATGTGTGTAATTATAAATGCCCATGTGTGTACATATAAATGCCTATGTATGTACATGTAAATGCCGATATGTGTACATATAAATGCCGATGTTTGTACATATAAATGCCGATGTATATGTACATATAAATACCGATGTATGTACATATAAATGCCGATGTATGTGCATATAAATGCCGATGTATGTACATATAAATGCCGATGTATGTACATATAAATGCCGATATGTGTACACATAAATGCCGATATGTGTACATATAAATGCCGATGTATGTACATATAAATGCCGATGTGTGTACACATAAATGCCGATATGTGTACATATAAATGCTGATGTATGTATGTACATATAAATGCCAAGGTGTGTACATATGAATGCCGATGTTGATGTATGTATTATATCATGTTGAAATATTATTGTTTCTATGTCGATGTTTGTATAAGAGAATATTGAGATATAATTGTATTTATGTCGATGTATGTTTATTATTGTAAAACGTAGTTGTATATTTGATGCCGATATATGAAATTATTATATATCATCATGAATGTAGTTGATGCCAGTGTATATGTTGTTGATTATCAACTATTATTCATTTGATGCTGATTATAAAATGTTATTGTATTGTTGACATATAAATGTAATTTTGTCGATGTATGAATTACATAAAGTTGAGATATGGTTTTAAATATGCCCAATACATGTATTGTAGGTCAAGATGTATTTGTATTTGATGCCGATGTATTTATAGCATATTGAGTCATGTAGTGTAATCAATGTATTTAAGAAGGAAATGTCAGTTTGTGTGTTATTTAATGTCAACTATTATTCATTGAATGTTAAGATGATAGTAAAGTATAGTAAAGACATACTCGATAGCGATGCAAGTATGACTGATTAGTACGGATAAGATAATCCTAATTGATCAGATGCGTTTAAATATTTCTGTCAATAAATTTCCATAAAAATGATATTAAGCCTTTATTATTCATTTAATTGACCAAGAATGAAATAGTTTTTTCCATAATACGAATCTTTAATGTATACCGTTTCTAGGCCATATATTAATTAAGCTCAGTGACTTACAATCAACCAACTAAACAAAATATTATATCAGAATTACGCCCTAATCGATTTGCTGCAATGCGAGGAGTACTTCCTTTACGTCACCCCGGCTACCCACTGTTCTAATTTGATCGCTTTTGCGCGAACGATAGACAATTCTGAATGAAGATAGTTGTTCAGTCAGTGTCGTCTTTTTATAACCAAACTTTTGACCTCGTCAAGTTAATTACTAGTAGACAATAGTACATGTTTAAATTTAATAGCATTAGTTTGGCGAGTGTTTCGTATATTGAGAGTTTGGATTCCATATATGATCATCGTTTTCAAATTTCCTTGAAATTAATTTTCAAGTAACATTTTTACACCTTTGAATATTTCCCGTCACAATGTACATTTCTGATCTAAAAATAGGAGGCCTATGTTAATGACCTGCGACTACAAAACAATCACTGAAAATGCAATATTTTATGCACATTCATCCATCCGATGTCGTTTACTAATATCTCACCTGGTTTTATAAATTAATACAATTTAATGCATATGAAACTTTTTCATTATATTAACAGTCCTAAATGAGAGTTGAATCTAGATAGATACAAATAAAAAATTTCATCGCAAGGGTAATTTTTCAATTTCTGATTACTATTTTTGATTTCTTGAGGCGGTTGTAAAATATCGACCTGTCGGTCCTCCAAAATAAAGGTCAACGTTCAGATAAGATAGCTACAATTATCTTATTCGCATTAATGTATGCCAAAATGGTTATAAGTAAGCCAGTCGGCTGCTACATGCCATAGGTTTATGCTTAAATAGTAACGGGACGGTTTACATTAAAAGGTGTTCACACTAAGTGGCCATCAGCAGTTTTTGCTAAACTTCTCTACGAATTAGAATAGTCGGGTTGAGCAATAGGGTGCTTGATACTCTGAGGATACTCTGTTTGGCATTATAATAATTATCTAGATTTCTAAGTAAAACTTTTCTTAACGTTTGACAAATGTTTTAAGTTGACAAACTGGATTTACATTAGCCCTCTATCCTTTTTCCGGAGGAAATTTTAAAACACACCGTTTACCGGAGGAAATGTTAAAACACATGTGCAGTCTGAGAATATATCATTATGACTGTTATAACTATCCAGAGGACGCGTGTGAAAGTTCTCAAAATGAAAATACAGGAATAATATTTTAGAAATATCTCTTTGGCATATCATATCAGAATTATAAAGAATCATAAAGAAAACACGGCAAACTTTCGAGCAATAAAATGTTTAACATTAATAGTGGATCATTTTTTTCTGTTTGTGTCCACTTGGGGAATATTTTGAAATGTACATTGACAGATCAGGCGACATTACGTTGTATGATTTACATAAATAGTGGAGTTAGTATCGGGTGTGACTCCATTTCCAGTCAATACAAGCATAGACTCATCTCTCATGGAAAAGGTAAGACATCGGATGACGTCATTTGTTATATGTTGCCACTCTTCGTGTAGTGCCTGTTCCAGCTGTAGTATGGTGACTGGCGACCTCTAAGTCGTCTTTAATAATACTAGTAGTTCCATGTCAGGGGAACATGATGGCCTGGGCAAAACCTAGATATTTTACGGTTTAGGGAGTCCATGGTAACCCTGGCGGTATGTATTCACTTTTCTTGGAATATTCGACATTACCTTCTTGACGTAGGCTGCGTATGCCGATTTTTCGAACAAACAGGTTCCGCCAATCATTCATTCCCTGCAGCATTAGAGAAATGAATTCTGTCTAATGTTGCATCACGTTTTTCATGTAAATTAAGTAATTTATCTGTCTATCTTAACTGTTTTGACATGAATTGTTTTTGAATATTATGTTATTATTTGTCTTCTTTCTCGAGAATTGTAATTATATGAAACAATTTCCCTTTTGGGACAATAAAGATTATCTTATCTTATCTTATCTTATGTGGTCTAGCGTTGTCCTGTTGCAAAATCATCCCTTGCTCTTGCTTCTGTATGAATGGGACCACCACAGTCTGAAATACTTGATCCCTGTATCTCTGGGCTATAAGGGTCTGTCGAATTGTCTTCTGGTCGCCGCAAATCCCACCCCAGACAATGACGCTGCCACAGCCATAGGGTATTTAACTTCTAGGACACATGCTGCAGCCTGTCTCTCGCCTCTACGTCTGTATACTCTCACCCTGCGGTCTGCTTGGAACAGGTTGAATCGAATATTGATGATCACTCTTGCCAAATCACGACGTTGCCAGCGACTCTCCTTGTCTCGCGTAGACGGTTTATATATTAGGCGATGTTGTGTTCCTGATGATATGGTGCCCTAACGCCGTCGATGCCGTTGACGTCATGGGGACGAATCTGTTGCGCAGATGTAGTGTGCGCAGTTATCGGTCTTCTGCGGGAGTTGTCACCCTCGGTCTTTCGCTTCTAGGACGGTCAGATGTCCGGCCAGTCTCGTTAAGGCGATGAAGGAGTCGAATGACCATTTGTCTGCTGCAGCCAAACGTCCTGACAATCTGGCTAATCTGGCTAATAAACGTGGCATTTTCTTCTGCTTTTTCCGTAACACGAGTTGTGAATGATAGAATTCACCACTTTCATACTCTTAGCGTGTCCAATTCATGTACAAATGAAAAAAATGTGATTTCTGAAAAAATAACTTTTTCCGAAACTGTCATGCCTCAGTTGCGTTTGGGCGATGTGTTTTCAATGTTTCCGTTCTTAACATTAGAATAAAACATAATTATAATAATTATATTTTGTTAAAAATTATATCTGTTTATGTGTACTTTCTTTTCTACTTCAATTTAGTATATTACTACTACCATAACAAAGTTACTGCAAAATTACAAAAAAGCAACGCATTTTACCAACTACATGACAAACAACTTTTAACATTTGACTAGAAATTGGCAACATATAGCAAATATGTTTGGCAAAAAAAATCATTTGAAACTCGCAAAAGGTCATTCAAAGCAAACATCTGATTCGAAATTCTGACAAACGAACTGACGAGTTCCTCGTGTGTGCATTTCAAACATGCCTGGATCTGCACTCACGTTTCACCTGGTTCGGATGTTTGAAAATTCTTCACAGCAAATCAGGCAAGGCCATTCATCTTCGTCACTTTCATCACGGATCAACTTCCTTCTTCTCTTCTTTTGATGATCTGAACGTTTGCTGATTGACATGCTTCTTTTCATGCTTTTTGGTGCTATTTTGTTTTTTAACAGGTAATTGTTGTATAGCGAAGATGTCAGTATGGTCACCGATTCTGTTTTTTGGACCTTGGTCTTTTCCGAATAGTCTAGACTTGTGACTTTGTGAGATCCCAAAGACCTTGGTTACACTTCCTCCTGGACATCTGTTGTTCTCGACCCTGGACATGCACAGACAGTCATAATGCCCAACGTCCTCGCTAACTGCTTTAAACTGAACTGGAAGTTGACGTTTTGGGGCAAAGTTCTCCCCGCACCGAGATAACCGTCATCTTAACACTAGGGATCGAGACAGACCTTTGACTTTGTAGAAACCTTTTTAAAGCTAAAATTTCAATTTCACCTGGCATCGTGTTGGTATTTGACATAGTTGCTAGTCTCTTCCAGTGATGCGTATCTTCTTCCAGTAAGTTGACATTCATTCCAATCACTTCGGCACAACAATGAATATGTTGTACGATTTTTATTGAAATGCGATAATTGCAGGTATCTGCTTGGCTTGGCATTTCCGATGAATACAGTGAGATTTTTCTGTTCTGACACGTATGAAATCCAAATAGACCAGACAGAGAGTCTAGACAGACAGACTCTCTGTCTGGCATGTCTGTCTATCTGATAGTCAAATAAAAACCATTTAAATCACAGACCGGTCGGGACAGACAGATATAATTGGCTGAGAGTAAGTAAGGGAATGAATTACGACAGGAGGCATCTGCAAAGTGCGCAGTTCTGAGCCTACAGGTAGAAAGCTAGCTCAGCACTGTCCGGGCGGGAGCAAGGTGTCCTCAAAAGGTTAGGTAGGGTAATATTGACCGATGGTTGGCTAGAGTATAACGTAGGCGGCTTCGAATTCTTAGAAACAGCTAGTGAGTGCTGGAAGTGAGGCTTGTGGCCTTTTACAGAACCCGAATACATGAGGGTATATAAGAGGTGTACATCAATAAATCCGGGTCGCTGCTATCACGTCTCCAAACCGAGCCCTGCCTTGTGTTTTCTTTGAAGTTTTGTTGTGTGCATGGAAAGTTTGACAAGAACCTGAACCTGAACCTTAATTTTAAATACCGTACCTCTTGCTGTAATACATACAGAGTATCCAAAAACATCCTTGGATACTAGTTCTAATTTCGACCTTTTTCATATTCTATAGTTCCCATGTCTGTTTACTAAATCCTTAGTCATATAATTTCCAATCCTTTTAAAATTGGAAATCTTATTTGAATTGATTAACGCGTCCGTAAAATATCCATTTGGAATCTGTTGGTAAATCATTGTCTGTATTCGCAGATACACCCATAGCAAAATAGGTCTACTGTTTACTTACCATGTATGCTGTTCTATTATTATGATTTTTTATGAATCATTTTAGTTAGATGAAGAAATCATGTGTTTTTATTACAAAAACTCACAAGGACAATTAACCGTTCTGAAAATTAATTCCGATATTTATTTAAGAGAAAAACCTATTATGCTTTCAACTTTGAGATTCAAACGTAGATTCAATACCTGTTGTTAATAATCGGAGCAAACCGCCAAGATAAAGATATCACGGTAGAATTATTCATAGTTCACCGCTTTGTTTCTTTCTAACCTTACCTCAAACATGCAAAACTCGTGTTGAGTATTATCGTTTTCGTTGGCCATTGCTTTGAGATTCCTTCACGAACATATTAATTTTCCTATTGCGATGACAAACGGTTCCTCAAGTTCAAAATTAAGACATGTTTGATTAAATAATCGACCGGAGGGGATCAGTCCATGGATATGAATTTACCAGGTATGGAACACTAAATAAAGGCAACCGATGACTGCATTTCCTTGTTGCTGTACTGACGAACGCAATCGTGTGAGAGAGAAAGAAGATAACATTTTTTAGTCCAAATGGAAAAAAAAGCAAAAAAAGAAGAAGCGAATTTAAACAAATTTAGATCATATTCTTTATCATAAGACTGTACAACTGTTAATATATGGATCTTAATTAATTTAGATTGCAAAAAAGAAGTAGACAAGGTAACTGTAATTACATCATATTTTCTTTCTTATGAGCATAACCTCAATACTGCCTTTGCTTGCAATTTCCAAACCGATAAATCCCATTGAGACTTGACTTAGGAAGCCTAACTAATAAAAAGTAAGGGGAATTGTTTTGAAACTTGAAAGCTCTCCAGGGCTACGATGTAAAAGTCAGAGCAAAAATTATACTTGTATCACATTTCTTTGATTATCTTGAATCAAAGGGCAGTAAGGGCGAAAATTTGATTTATGTTTATATAAAATATTTCTTCCTTGTAGTTTTCAAAAGAAAACCCAAAAACAATTACAATATTCGCCGTCAGTTTTAAACTAATATTCGGGTGTTGAGTAATAAGGAATCCCGAAAAATTTTCAAAGCAACTATCTATCTTCTAATTTCATGACGTATATGCAAATGACATACATTCTATGACGCTATCATCTGTGACGTCACAATCAACCCCGCACAAGGAACAAAGTCGCCGCGTGTTTTGATAAGTACACTGGCTGCCAATCAACACAAAACACGGTGATCAAAGCGAGATGGGCGGATTTCGGACGTTGAAGAAAAGGGTAATAACTTATAATTTCGAGAAGCTGCTTCTATCAAACTAATCAGTCTTTATGTTTATCAATTACAACAATTTTATAATTTGGTGTCTCGCCATTCTTTGTTGTCATTCATATACATACATAAATGTAAATGTAGCAAATTGATGAAATGATGAACTCGGTATTTCTATTAGATTCGAGGCAGATTTTCCCTTGGGATAATTAAGACAATACCTTTCTTTTCTGGGGTCGTGGCGTTTTTGGAACAAAACCTGTTATTTTATTTACTTGAAATGTACTTGCAAGAATTCAACAACAATTACAGATGCTATTATATTATTGTAACTTCACCAGCATCTGCGGTCATGCAGTTCTAAAGGACATTGCCGCATCTGTTCACGAACAAAGGAACGTAAAGACAGATATTGATCATAGATGAAAGTTTCCTAATTTTCATAACTTAAATTAATATTTTCTCTTCTGAAGAATACATATCGACTTTGCTTTATCCACAGAGGAGAAGTTGTTCAAAAAACCTTTCTCCATGTTTTTCTCACGCTCTATCTCTGTCTCTTTTACTCACAGACTGTCGCCTTCTCTAATTATTCCTCACATTCGAGCTCTGTGTCTTTCTAAATCCCTGGCTGACTCTGTCTCTCCATCTTTCTCTTTCTCAAATCTGTATCTATCTCTTACTCAAACCTTGTTGATCTGTCTCTTTCTCACACCCTGGCTATGTCTCTTCCTCTATATATCTCATTTTGAAACCCTGAATCTGTCCCACACCCTGATTTTGTGTATCCCTCTATCTATAATTTTCTCTCACCCTTTCTCTTTCTAAAATCCCGGCTCTGTCTCTCCCTCTGTCTATGTCTTTTTCAGAAATCGCCTCTGTCTCTCTTTGTATAACATTTTCTCACACCCCGCGGCTCAGTCTCTCCCCCACACTGTATCTGTCTCATACCCTGGTTCTGTCTCCCCATCTCCCTTTCTCTTTCCGTCAGTCTGGATTTGTCTCTCCCTCTCTATGTTTCTTTCTTACATCCTGCATGTCTATGTCTCTTTTCAAACCCCGTTTCTGTCTCTCCCAATCTCTGTCTCTTTCTGAAACCCTTTATCTGTCCCGCAACACGGTCCTATTATCTCCCAATCTCTGTCTCTTTCTGAAACCCTTTATCTGTCCCGTTACCTGGTCCTATATCTCCCAATCTCTGTCTCTTTCTGAAACCCTTTATCTGTCCCGCAACACGGCCCGTTTTCTTCTTGAATGAACTTGTATTTCCCCAAAATTCGCACCCTGTCTCTCACGTACTCGCTGACTATTTCCTGGCTATTTCTTTGTCTTTTTGTACGTTTGTCTCTCCTTAAAAAATCGCCCCCATTTGGATCTTTTTGGTTGTGGAGTTTCGATGATGCTGTACGACACTGATTGCAAGACTATATTAATAACTAAAACTAGCATGAGAAAACAGCCTCGCTGAAGTCAGTCTGAAGAAATTCTCATAAACACTTTTACATTTCTGGGTCAATCTTTATTAACATAATATAGAACTTTGGAACTAAATCTATTCAGATAAGCCGTGCATGATCTGTGCATTTCTCTCGTATTTAAATCCGACTATTCCAGGTGGCAGACGCTTTCAGGGCCCTCGGCTGCTGTTTTCCGAGGAGACGCAACCGTGTAGCCCCTGGCGTAGAAACACAAGCGATGGAAGCAGCCTTGAAGGAAGCTTCTGTGGAGGAAGAAGAAGAAGTAGTATCTCTGAAGGAAGCAGTGGAAGCACAAACGACGGTTTCAGTCCTGAAGCAAGCTTCTGTGGAGGAAGACGGAGAAGTAGTAGTAACCCTGAATGTACCAGAGGAAGCACCCCCAGCAGAAGAAACTTCCACCCCAGATGAAGAAGCTACCAGGCCAACTGAAGAGTCTGTTGTAGATGACACACAGGAGGCTGTGAGCTTGACCAAGTCCGAGGACAAAGTCGGTAAGATTCTTGATGCTGTTGCAGCTCCGAGATCGACCACTCAACCTATCTAAACTCCTTCATGGGGCACAGAGATTCTAAGTCGCTAAAGTTCCCACTAAATAACTTGAGTACAGAGATTCGAAGTCGCTAAAGTTCCCAGTAAATTACTTGAGTACAGAGATTCGAAGTCGCTAAAGTTCCCACTAAATAACTTGAGTACAGAGATTCGAAGTCGCTAAAGTTCCCAGTAAATTACTTGAGTACAGAGATTCGAACTCGCTAAAGTTCCCACTAAATAACTTGAGTACAGAGATTCAAAGTCGCTAAAGTTCCCACAGAGGTTCTAAAACTATCTTCTCTTGACATGATGAAATAAACTTAATGTTGCGTGGGTAGTGCTAAATCTTGAACTGACACCACGGTCTTGAATCTAGCATGGATTCATCATTGTCATTCACCATACACGGATTAATGATTGTACATCGTCAACAGTTCACTGAACATTAAGCCTACACTGGTAAAGAATTATCATAAACAGTTTATCGTTTAGGATATGTAACGCGCTTGAAAAAGTTTTTGTCCCGAGAGAAATAATTATTCTTTTAACAAAACGAAATATATCACGAGGCCCAACAATTTGAAATAAAAGAGAAACGGGTTTTATATACAATTCATTACCAACTTTCAATTCATACGATTTGAGTGTTTGTAACATAAATGTTGTGCTTAAGGTAAAACGAAACAGTGTTTTGATATTCAAGTCTTTCACAACCCAAGAGCTTCTGAGTTTTCGGCTTTCAATAGTCACATATATATATTCAAATCCTACTTTCATTTATACTGTGCAGTATTCTATATAAAAATGAGTTACACAAATTATGATAAATGAAGCGTACGTAAAATAAAAACCCCACCTGAGAATAAAAAATGTGAATAATTTTTCTTTGATTAACGTAAAGTCATTTTTGCCGTCTTAAAAATAGCTTAAAATGTTTTAATTATTTGACAACAACTTCAACATTTCAGCCGACCAGGCTGCTGATCTGCCCAACAAAGCCTCCAAGTCCTCTGCTGTCGATGAGCACCCCTAGACAGACTCAAGTGTATTTAAGAATATTTTAATTAGTTGATTTTATGCGTCATGATAATTTTGGATTATTATGCGAGATTTTTTTACAGCAAAAAATCTCAATTGGTGCTTTGAGACGTAAGATAGGCAAATAATTATAGTAGGCAATCACGAAAATCATTGATTGTGGTCATTGTTTTCATTGTGCAGACAAAGTTGAGAAACACATTATACAAAGTGTGTAAATTTTTATGAGTAAGAATATACAGTTGTGTAAGATATGTGACTGCGTTTCGACAGTAGTTCTAAAACTAAAATGCAGTTTAACTTTGCTTAATCAGCAGTCGCCGTTATCTTCTGTTCCAGTGTTTCCTTGATTCTGACTCCGCGTTGAAGATATTTGATGCCGATACACCTATTTTGTAGAGTTAAAAATATGGTGTACGTGCATATAAATGCCGATGTATGTGCATATAGATGCCGATGTATGTACCTTTAGATGCCGATGTATTTACTTAGAAATGCAAATGTGTGTACATATAAATGCCGATGTCTGTACATATAGATGCCGATGTATGTACATATAAATGCCGATGTATTTACTTATAAATGCAAATGTGTGTACATATAAATGCCGATGTATGTACATATAAATGCCGATGTGGGTACATTTAGATGCCGATGTGTGTACATATAAATGCCGATGTATGTACATATAAATGCCGATGTATGTACATATAAATGCCGATATATGTTTATATGATTGCCGATGTGTGTTCATATAAATGCCGATATATGTTTATATAAATGCCGATGTTTGTACATATAAATGCCGATATATGTACATATAAATGCCGATATATGTACATATAAATGCCGATGTGTGTACATATTAATGCCAATGTTGATGTATGTACTATATAATGTTAATATATAATTGTGTTGATGTTGATGTATGTATTATGTAATGTTAATATATAATTGTATTGATGTCGATGTATGTATTATATAATGTAAATATGTAATTGTATTGATGTCGATGTATGTATTGAATAATGTAAATATATTACTGTATCTATGTATGTTGAGATATGATTTGTATGCCCAATATATGTTTACTAATGTAAGACATAGTTGTCTTTATGTCGAAGTCATAGCATGTTGAGAAATCAATGTAGTTGATTCCAATGTATATATTGAATGTCAACTATTATTCATGTGATGCCGATCATGTGCAAATAGTATGTATCGAAAAGACATACTCGATAGCGATGCAAGTATTTCTTATTAGTACGGAAAAGATAATCCTAATTGATCAGTTGCGTTTAAATTTTTCTGTCAATAAATTTCATTAAACAAACTATTACGGCTTTGGTTGCATTTCATTTGATTCACAACTATGAAATAGTTATTTTTTTATTATTGCGAATCCTTAATATATTTTGTTGCACCATTTCAAGGCCGTTTATTAATTAAACTGATTCACTTACAATCAACCATCAAGACAAAATACTATATCAGAATTACCCTTCATCGCTTTGCTGGAAAGTGGACAGTACTTCCTTGACGTCGCCCCGGCTACCCACTGTTTTTATTCGATCGTTTTTTTGTGCGAGCGATAACTCTGAATGGCCCCGATGTCGTCTTTTCAAACCAAACTTTTGACGTCTTTAAGTTATTGAATAGTAGACTATAGTACTTGTTTGAACTCAATAGCATTATAATGGCAAGTGTTTCGTATATTTGGGCACACCTTCGGTTTTGATGCCATAAATGAGTATCGTTTTCCAATTTCCTTAAAATTAGTTTTCAAATAATATTTTATGCAAACTCATCAACCTTATGTCGTTTATTCTTATCATAGATATGAAACAGTTGGCACATTAAGAATTTTTTCATTATATTTATAGTCCTAAATGCGTGTTGAATTTTCGTTATTCTTGTGAATTAATTCGTGTATATATTATTATCCTTATCAACTCACGTGAATATTTAGCTACCCAACTAAACGACGCTGCTGGTGTCTCTACTCTCACCTTGGTGATTAAGCTTTGATGACAATCATGATTAGCACTTTTACCTGTGAAAGGTAGTACTAATTACAATTATGTAAAACAATCACAAAGTAGTGTTTGAAAAACGTAGCTGCATATTCTGATCGGTATTTAAAAAAAATAAACGACAAAGCATCTACTTGTTGACGTGATTTCCAATAAAGTTTTCCCGACTATTCGATACTCATATTTCATCCAACACAGAATTCAGTAAAAAATGAAAACGCTTTTGACTTGATAGAAACCATCTAGCCCCAGTAAACTCAAATCATTCACAAATAGAAAACATTTGTCATATTTAAAAGGTGTGTTTAAAAAAACTGCTTGTGGATACTAATATCATGGACGTGTATACAAATCCTTCCTAATACTTTGTTAACAGGTGGATTTGACCAAGAGGCCATCAATGTCTTTTGACACTTCAAATATTTCATAACACTGACCTCAAAATTTCAGGAAATACTTTGAAACGGGATAAACTGTGTACTTTAAACCATTATCATGAATTATCATTCAAGGGAAATAAAGAGTTACCTCCCCTTATGAGTTTTTTCATAAGTAATTTTAACTTCAGCTTCAATTATCTAGGAAATTAGGCCCGTGACATATCTTTTTTCTTTCAAATAATTTCTTTGCAATATATTTTCTTCTATTTAAAACATATTTGAACTATTTTTCATTTATTTTTATTACTGAACGCGTCTTATAAAGTTTTTTTTGTAGCGATCACCATTGAACTTGTATCTGAATATTTGCAAATAAGTTACAAAACTCAAGAAAGGAAATACAAGAATAAATTGTTTTATTACATTATCATCTCATTTACTGGAAATAAGTAAATTGAACTCTAAATGTTTTTATTTTTTTGTTTTTAAGATAAAATTAGCAAAATTGGTATTTTCCCAATTTTTTAAAATAAACCCGTCAAAATCATCATTTGTCTGAAAAAAAAAGGTCCGTGACATGCATTTTTTATTTTTGAATATCAAAGAATACATATTCAGCTTTCACCTTGCAAATTTACAGCAATTTTTCATTTATTTTGGTAATTGGTACGAACCTCTTTAAGCGTTCGTAAAATATCAACATGTCTGTCCTTCGGTAAAGAGAAAGAATATCAACTTTGTGCTGAACGCGAAAATTCAGATAAGATAGCTACTTCTATTTCAGTTGCATTAATGTATGTCATAATATTAAGTTATAACTCGACTCCTACATGCCAAATATTTATATTTTTAAAACGGGACGTTTTACAATCGGGTTGATTATTAAGGTGTTCACCCTTTGAAGTTAATGCATTTGGCATAAACTTTTATTGCTGAGAGAAATTTGAAGACATAAAAAAAACTGTGCTACTGCCCCTTAAGATTATTTAAAAATTTTACCTAATAAAAAAATATTTCTAAGAGTGTAGGCTATACATATGCTAATGCGCGCAAATATGACAAAGTTGGTCAGTATGTTGCTTTATAATGAATTTGGACATGCACTTACTCATTTTCGAAAAACAGCAGGAAATTAGTTAAATAATACAAGATCTTCACATTTAAAAAACATACAATTTTCGTCAATTTTTGACTACGATAAGATCGCGTTATTTTTAAATGATCAAAAGTTATTCGAAGATTTATTATTTGAAGACATTGTCAGAGAGTCATAAATACATGTAATTAAAGTGTGGATTTTTAGTCAATTTTTTGTATCTGATGTGAATGGGTCAAATGGAGGAGTTGATGGCATACCCTTATGCAAAGTTCGTTTTACATCTGCTTTTAGATTAAAAAGAGTTTATTCATTTTCGTTTTCGTGAGATCACTTTGTGTACTTAAAAAACGTTCAACAAATATTTTTCTATATTTGATCTTTGAAACTATTTGAGCTTTCATTTTCCTCAACAAACGTTTTTTTCGGTGACAGGTGATAGGTGACACCGCTCGATGATAAGGATATACATATATCAATGTTTATACATATAGATTTGCAAAAGCTGACACCATTTCAGAGTAAGCAACGAGAATAACACAATTTTATCACTTGCACAGTCAATATATATGTTTACGGCCTAGTAATTAAGTACTTTAATAATAATTAATTTAGAAACGTGACGCAGGGTCGTTTATTCAAGACACATTACTCAAGGGTTCTCGTCTTCATATGTACAGATAAAAACATGTACACCATACGTAGAGATGTTTTTCGAGAAATCCATAACCAACTGTATGTCTCATAGACAGTGTCAAAGTTTTATTCAGACACTCAAAGGACGTTATATGGCAGTTATGTTATTTTGGTAATCAAATACAGATTTTAATCTTTGTGTGTGTGTTTGTGTTTTCAGTACAAGAGCTCAGTAAGATTCTGTACACACATATATACATTTACTTAAATTATTGTTGGCACAGTAAAAGTTTTCCATTTGGCTGTAAACACAAGGGTTTCATTGATGATCTAAAACTATTTAACCAGGTAGGTACTGAAGAGGTTGTGTGGACTTTCTTATATTTTATTTCACTTAAGACAAACAATGTTATATTGAATGAATCCTTATCAATCAAATATCATTAATTTATATCACGACAGTAATTGAAATGAAACAGTATCAAAAATGTGAAAAACATTTGATTAGAATCCTCTCTCTGATTTAACAAGGTTAAACTACTTTTCTCATATATCGATGAATAATACATGGGATGTCATGCCAATGTGTGCATATTGCTGTGCACAAGGTCCGCAAATTCACATCAGTATCAGCCCGAGAAATTCAAATTGGTTCCCCTTTTCAGGGTAACGTGTTAATTAGTAATAATTACAATACGTGTAGCCGGAGAATTTATTTCATCAACACATGTTATGTTGTTGAATATTTAATTTATTGAATCTAAATTTAGAGATAGTCAAATTTGCTAGTTATTTGTAAAATAATACACGGCGCATATCACAAGCATTTGCTAAAAACGTCACTATTGAACAACTTGTTTGTAATCATGAATTTTCTAAGTTTGGCCGAGAAATTAGGAGATAAAAAGTATACAACATGTTATTTTTCGCGAAATATCTCATATCACTCCTCGACTCTTAGTCATCGGGCTGATATTAAATTGTCGTGATGATATGTGATATGATTTGATAAGATATGATATATGATATGATATGATATGAAAAGTGACATTTTATAACCTCTAAATATCCAATACACTGTCATGTTACATATGTTGGGTATGTTCCTCATGTGGGTTTTTAAAAAAGTTATTATATATAATAAATTAAAAGGAAACAACAATTTATTGTACATGATATGTTTCTAAACTTGTAGTTCCGTTGTGAAAATCATATGCATGGGAAATTTTCTTTTGAAAATATACGAGAATATCAAAAATGATAATAACAGCATATGCATCTTTCAGGGAATTCCATTTGAAACCAAACTGAAAACTAAACTCGTAAGCATTTCAGGAAATGGATATTAATCGCTTTCATTATCTATTTCCGCCCATGTAGAACAATAAATTCTCGAGGAATGTATGATATTGATAATCCTAGTATTCAGGAAAACGAATATTTTCCATTAGATACTGTAATTAAGTAACCAAACAATAGAGATGAAACAATTTCATAAGATTTGTGTATAATATTGTCTACGTCAATTCCATTTCACGATGCCAAATATATATAATCATTTGTTATTATTGATCAAGGAAACTCGAGGTATTTCTTTCAGAACACGGCTTACTACAGAACGATCCTAACTGTTTTACACTGATATGAGCTAGATATATTTCTTTCCAGTATAGATTCAAAAGATTGGCGTCAACTAGAAATATTCGTTCTCCTCTGACTTCCGTGCCGAGTATCAGGGCTGGTATTCCGTCATAGGCTCGGTAATTCTGTCTGCTGTAGAGAACAGTTCTCAGTGCATTTAGGTTTTGATGTGCACGTTGTTACGTTGCCTAGTATTTCAGTGCAGTACACGTAATTGTTGGTAAGTTCGACCTAAATTCCCTAAATTAACACATTGTGCATATATCAGTGATAGCGGTAGAACTATCTAGAAATCGACGTAATAAACTCAATCGACTTAATCTTACCATTGTAAAAAACATCTCATGATCGAATTGATGTGAAAAAGAAAGTGCTGGAAGCAATAATAACTTATGACCAAGATACCGACGCAGAATTATCTAATAAAAGAACATGCTGTAGAGAACTGCGCATATTTATTAGGTATCATGTGTTAGCATAAGATATATTATATTGGAACTACATGAACATTTTCAGACTGAGTCATAACTCCGCAGTTACTGATGGCCTAGAGAGAACGAAAGTGTCTTAACAATTAGAAAAAAAAGCATAATTCGTATGCCATAGAAAGATGAATTAATTATAAAGTATATGATATTTCCATCTTTTACATGAAATGCATCGATGTTGGTCACTGTCGATTTGTATAGGAATATTTAGTTTATTTTTACACATTCTCTGAACGAAGCGTCATAAAATCACCAAAGATGGCAACTTTTGGTCTTCTCAACGGAATAAATCTCAAATTCAATATCAAATAGGGCAATATTATCTGATATGATTGTGATTCTAATTTTTGTGCTCACTTCTAATTAGTTTTATCAAGTTAGAAAATCTATTTAAGAATGGATGTCATCTTACAAAATAATTTGCAAAATACTGAAGGCAAATATTGCCCACGTTAAAAATCTAATATGCCTGAGCAGTTCCCCTGCAAATAATTATGATTTATTCTTTCATTTCTTTTGACCACTCTGTTTGTTAATAATGTAA
Source organism: Phorcus lineatus (assembly GCA_921293015.1). Taxonomy (NCBI): domain Eukaryota; kingdom Metazoa; phylum Mollusca; class Gastropoda; order Trochida; family Trochidae; genus Phorcus; species Phorcus lineatus. The sequence goes on along the minus strand of OV121088.1, from coordinate 22,370,349 downwards.
CTGATCCTCTGTTTGTTAATAATGTAACTGATCCTATCAAAATTGTGTATTTAACACATATGGATTTCTGTAGTTTTTATATGCATTATCTTGGTACTTGTTACAAGCACGTTGTAATAAAACCGCCCAATTTTTGTGAGTGCTCTTTAAAAATTTTCGTTAGTTTGTTCAAATACTCCCTTTTCAAAGACTTGTTTATTTTCCTACAGCCTCCGGCTAAGAAAAAGTTTGCATTGAAAACATTAATTGTCGCCAGGAAACAAACGTCCTTGACCTTAGCTCATACAAAACAGCAGACAGTTTTCATTACCGCCACATCATGATCACGTTTAAACCCGCATGACGCTGAAAAGTAGATCAAAGTTCACATATTCAATTTTTATAACGGTTTTGTATGCCACGGACAACATTAATTGTAACATGTGCAGACTTACAGATTTCTGCTTTTGAAATATCGTTTTAAAGTACTTTTTGTTGGTGGACAATTGGCTAAAAATGATATATATTAAAACTAGGTCAAGGATAAATTCATAACAAGATTTAAAAACTTGGGTTCTCAAATAAATCTTATTTTTGAATTATCTATAATAAAATACTTTTACAGACATTCCAAAAAAGTTGTTAAAATATATACTAGTCAAGAATATATATATATATATATAAATTGCTATTATAAACACAAAGAAGTTTACATTTTATATACCAGTTAGGATAAAGAATATACATAATGGATTCTCTCAGGAGTATTGATCCATCACTGTGCAATCAACTTGATCCTATCAGCAGGCCGATTAATATCTCATGCATAGTTCCCGAAGGTTATGGAAAATTCTGAAAAGCCGGCACTTCATTTCCAATCCTTTTTATCTCCGGTTTCAATTTCGAATCTTGAACAATTTGAAAAGAAATCTCGGTGAGGTTTTATAATAGACCTGTGTCGTTTGAAATTGATTCATTAGTTTTAAAGAAATTTGTTATGGTTGTTGGGGAAAGTCTAGAACATTGTTGTCATCTGATTCCATGTGCACCTGAAATTAAGCCGAACATGCGTAACTATTTCACCAGTTCTTATCTCTACATAAGTGCCAAAAATTAATTTGAGGTATAAGACATGTCCAAACCATAAAATATTTATGTAAAGGAGTTTCTACCAGAAAGAAATGAAGCCTTCACATAAATGTTTGTATGACTCGCATACAATGAAAACAAAATTAAAAAGTATAAATTCCAATTTATTTGAAAACTATTGTTACATTGACAAATCGGAAAAAAATACACAGGTTTTAAAAAACGAATATGCAAAATTTCAACAAAAGCTAGCATGACATGCTATTAAGTACATGTATATCATGTTCCATACATGAAGGGGTGTCAAACTATCATGATGCAGTCAGAATGCTTGTAATTCGACACGTTGAGTATAAAAGGATAAATTTTTAATTCAATAGTACTATACATTGAATACAAAAACTCTTACAAGTAAGCAGAGTAAGTTTTAAAATTAAATGTCGATTGTAAATGTACTTAGTACAATAATGCATTTAATAAGTAGTTGACAGAAACACACCTAGATCGACCTTCATACTTTAAACGCCCCTCTCACAATTCAGAGCTTTCCTATCACATGTCTGCATGAGTGAGGTGGTGGTTATTTATAGATCCACGGGGAGGAATTTCCTGACACATTTTTAAGACCTTTTATCGGGAGATTATATTGCGTCCTGGAGCTTGCGTCATGTTCTGAGTGAACCCGTCTCAAATGACAGCTTATTTATGATCTATGTAATGAACATTCATCAAATGAAAGTATCTGAAATTTGAACAGAATGTCATCAGGTAATTAAACGATAAAAACATTGAAAGTAAATTAAACATATATCTGGCCTATCAAAATATGATTAATGATTGATTCACCAAACGAAATTTGTATAACCAAACATCATGCCATTGGGTAAGTGCGAAAACATAGATATGTATATTATCATAAAAATACATGTATCTAAAATTCATCGGCCTATGTATTCATAGAACGACTCACCTTGTCGAATAACGATTGTATAGGTATCCATAAAAGACCAATGAAGCTGATTATCAATGAGTTTCCGAGGAGGGCGTTCCTTTTATATGCAGGAAGGGCAACACATTTAGAATATGGAAAAACCAATATTTATAAGTAGTAACTCTCTCCTGAATATCTCCTGCTAAACATCGGGTTCGAGGTGAGATGGGATGACTTAAGGTTTTTCGAGTATTTTTTGACAGCTGCTAGTATTATTGCAAGGAGAAAGCCCGTCAACATTTTGTTTACTGAAAACAGCGAACCAGGTTGGTACTGCGTCGTAATTCAGAAATTTACTCCGTATAGAACAATGTTTTACTGCAGACAAAGTTGCCTAGCCCGTGGCGGGGAACCAGGGACCTTTTGATACAAATCAACCATGTATTAATAAATGAATTCATATATATAGGAATTATCTCCTCTCGTAGCGTGCCTTTTGATGATCCGTTTGATTACTTTATACAAAGGACTATGAATACCAACACATCACGTTCCCACGCAGGGTTAATTGAAACACAACAAACGATGCCATATCATTTTGAAGTAGTCAGGCAAAGAGGCATGCGAACAGTAAGTCGCTGAAGTCGTTAGATGTTCTAAATTTAAAGCTTATTTTCAAACAAACGCTATACCTTTTGAACTATCTGGTATTGAGTGATCTATTATTGATGTAACTGATGGTTTGTTGACAATCTATCATGTTATAATGCACCAGTGTGGGATATTACTTTTTGCACGGATATTTCCAAAATGCTTTTTATTTGAGATCATACTACCTCCAATATGACATTGATGATATGTACACAAGTGAAATTGCAATTACGCCAAGGACTGATTGCTAGACCAATTCTGTATAAAGCATCTTTTATTCTGCTATTACAACAAAAATTTGATCTGCCTTTTGCTGATTTTTATGTTGAGAAATTTGGTGCTTTATCTTAATGAGGGTCTGTACACATGACTTTAAGATTTTCTTGAAGATTTGACGTAGGTTTAGTTACAACCCACTTTATAACAGTATTCACTTTAGTGACACAACGTAAAACATTATAAAGGTGATCTGATTTTGACTTGATAGGTGCAGTTCGATAAGCTTAAAAAAAGAACATGATTATAAAAACAACAACTTTTAGTTCTTTTAGGAAATTTCGATGAACTATCAAGCTCTGGTTTATGAAAGACGATAACCGAATTGACAGGGACTTAGGCCACCCTCAGTGATAAACATTCATTTTCTCGTCAGCGCTATAATTACCAAACACATTTTCATCGATAGCAATCCATCAATAGATAGAATGTACAAGGTACAAGTGCATCACATACGTTTTTCATCTAGTAAGTGGATATTGTGACATCATTCTCAATTATGCAGCTCGTTACAATAATCATGGACAACAATTCGAAAGCTTCACTTTCTATGTACTTATCCGAGTAACAAATATGTTTAATGTTAGCTCTTATAATGACAGCACACCTCTTCACTCCGTTCACATAAGAATTATAATCGAACATACAAAGGTTAATTAAGAAAATTTAATGCCGAAAATGCATAAAATCGAAAATTCAGAACTTAATTCACAGTTGTAGAGATGTAAATGTTAATAATTAAAGAAGGCAAATATAAAATAAATAATGGATATCAAATTTTATTTAGTTTAATGTAAATTATGTCACAAGTGCATGTGCAAAACAGCCAACAATGTCCTGCAAAAAAACCTGAAATAAAGGACACTCTTTAACCTTTGTTACTGTCCCTGTATCCGCCCTAAGAAACTCCCTGTTTTTCGGGAGAACACGACATCGGATGTCAAAATCTAAGCATAAAAAAGAATGTCCCGAAACTGCGTACTCTCAAAACTGGTTACTGAAAAAGGTAACCCAGGTATATTCTTTATTTGCTTGTGCGTGGGTTTAGATCAAATAGCACAATTCGAAACTGAGGGGTTTTTCCTCTAGACTTAAGATTTACAAAAGAAATTAGGCATCATTAGGCGATGCTGAGAGCATATGGTCTTGGATATAAAAAATATTGTTAAATGATTGTGAATTTCAAAAACATTTTTAAAAACCGTGATGAAATAAATCAATGAATAAGTTTGTTGGCTAAGAAAACCTTTAATTGATGCAAGAACGCATATGTAGTATAATGGCCATTATATTTTGAACATAAGTCAATGAATATTTCAAATGTCAGGAAACTATTGATGACAATCGCATCTTGAAGAAAAATAGAAATAAACATAAAGAGCGCACTCGCAAAAAAATAGGCTATGCGTTCAAATAACATAAAATGCATTATGAAATTAAAGAAATATACCTTGTATAATACTAACCTGTGAATGCATTAACACGATCAAATCTTGGCTAATCCCGATTATTGCTGAAATGAATCTTAAGTAAAATCCATATCTCGTCACGTCTCCGGTTCGACCTCCATTTACACTGTTGACATTATCGAGAACCGAGAACGACTCAGCAATATTTTGTTAGTGGCTATTTTAAGAAATATCTGTTCGGTGGTTCCCCATCTAATTATAGTAACATTTGGGTTTTCCCGAATTGTATAAAGGATTTCAGCATATCTACGCATGCGTCATGGGACGCCTTGACTGCTCATATATTAGGGTTTTGAGTTGGTTCTCAAAACAGACTGCTGCAACGGCTATATATCGCTTCTCGCAATAGATTGCCTCCACTAGTTGGCTGTTTGACCGCAGTCGTGTCTAGTAATGGGCGATTGTAGAAATGTTGTTGAAACGGACGGGGCCGGACCAATTCAAGCGGTCCCAGTTCAAACTGCGAAATACGAACCAGCCATTGTTCCTTCAACTGACGCAGAAAGGTTGAAGCGTCGACTCGATACTTACCAGCAATGGAACAGCAAGAAAAGTTCACTTCAACTTGCAACCGCTGGATTTATTCACACTGGTAAATTATTTCAATTACCGTATTTAATATAAAAGATGTTGTTGATGATGTGTTTCTATTGCAATTTGTTGACAAGTTTGAAATTCACATCAATCAAATTAAACTAACCTTAACTTCTAAGTTGACATAGGGCTATATAAACACAAATGATAAATAGTTTCATGAGAAGTATTATGTGATGACAGAGAACACGTTTTAGGCCTAATCATATTCAACGTCTTTATATTAGGTACTTCATGAATTTCCATTCACGTATATCTTTGATAATATTTATTTGAAGTTAACTCATTTGAATTTAATATACTTGGATTTATTTATTTATCTATTTACTTTTCTTTGATAATATTTTCTTTGAATTTGTCTTATTTGGAATCAATTTAAAAAAAAAAATCTATCAATTTATCTAGATCTATCTATTTACCCTCGTGTTACCTATTTCCGTGGTAATAAGAAATAATCTTCTGTAAGTGTTATTGCCGATAATGTCAAACATCCTGAACATCATAAAGTGATAGAGTACATATTTTCAACTAGGTAATGTTAAACAAACAGTTATTTTTACCCTTTTGTTAAATCCCGTTCACATTTTAAAAACAGATGCAATTGTTATTAATTTATTTGGTGTCACCTGTTTTCATGGTATTTCTATGATGTCAAATTATGAGATTACACCACATGCAATGACTTCAGTTTTTCCTTTTTTTAAAACACAGATTGATAGTATACAATAGCATTTTAATTGATGTTGAAATGTGTTTAAAATATTTTATGGGTCATTGATATTATTTCACTTTATAAATATTTATCATAAAATATCTTATTTCTGGTAAAGTGAGGCTGCTTAGAGCATATTTAGTATTAGAAACTCTTCTAGTCACCAAATACCTTGCATTTCACGTAGTTAAAGATTTTATATTAGCAAGCAAAGAATAGTTTACTTGTACAAGCAATAACTTGCTGTCACTGCACCGGAAAATCATACAAAATAGCCAAAATAACATAAGAATCAACCTTTCTATGATTCCATATATTTATTAGTAGAACAGGTATTATACTAAAAATTCAGGTGTTACAGGATTAAAATATCATAGGTTTACTGGAAAGCATTGTTTGAAAAATTATACATTGTTTGTAATGTATTTTTATCAACCATAAATGTTGTCCACAAAAGTTGTTATGTGAAAAGCATGAAATTTCATTTGATTTTCTTCACTGAAATGAATCAATGAATGGATTGATGAAATAGTTGTCATTTCCTTCTTGGATCAATGCGGAACAACTGGTGAATAAGATAAGTGCTAACATGTCTGGGTGCAGTAAGGGGCTAGAGAGGATAGACATCTTTTGTAAATACCACGAAAACAGGTGACCCATGAAAACGGGTTACTCCAGGGTATTTTGATATCAATTATATGCGTTTCGTATTTAGATTATATATTCACTGGGAAATGATCTTGTGACATGGAAAAGTTGTTTCAGTGTTTACATTTTTATTATCAGGCATCGCTGACAAGGTAGAGTGCCAGGCTTGTGGAATCCGTCTGTACAACTGGCAGGAAGAGGAGGACCCGCTTCAAGCTCACAAGAAGTATGCCCCGGACTGTGAATTCATGTTGACCTATTTCCCTCAGATTAAGGCCCCTCCTAAACCCAAGAAAATTCTCAGTGTTAAATACCCCCATTATGCAGACTTTGAAGCAAGGTTGCGAAGTTTTGACTCCTGGCCCCTGAAATGTGTAGCTCAAAGACCCGACATGATGGCTCGATCTGGGTTCTTTTACATCGGATCCGCGGATCGAGCCCGTTGTTTTCATTGTGGCGTAACTTTGCGAGATTGGGACACCGACGATTACCCCCCTTGTGCGCACAGACAGTGGTCAGAGCATTGTCCGTTTGTGCAACAGTTGGATGTTGATGGGATGAGGGCAGAAATTGAAGATTGGGAGAGAGAAGAAAGGTTAAAAATTGAGTTTGAAAATTCTAACTTTTTTGACTGTAGCTCAAGTCGTAAAGCAGACTCTGCTATACAGGCATCGAATCACGACATTGAAGTTGATGGTGATTCTGCTGCAGTTGGTGGCATATTTAGTGCGGTTGAGGGTGATCGGGTAATTTCTCAAGTGTCGGAAGATTCTAAAGACGATGTTTTGGCTAGCATTGCAGTTCAGGCTGTTATGGAAATGGGCGATTACTCAGTAGATCAGGTGAAGGAAGCGTTTAATGTGAGAAAAGCCGAAGGAATAGACAACCCATCAGCCACACAGCTTATGGAAACACTCCTCGACATGGAAGACCGTTGAAATGCTATCATGGTGAGTTTTCTCTCCCACGGTTAGATGTACTAATGCCTACAGAATAACGCCTCCACTGTAGTATCATTGTAGAAATATTATACCATTACCATAATGTGTGAACGGATGTAGACATTAATGAACTAAGTATTGTGTGATTTCATTTTGATGGTAGGATGAAGGCAGTTAAATTTTAAACCACTTGTGCATAAAGTAGTTTGTTTTAGCCTGTAGACGTTATTCCCTGTATGCATCAGTAGACGCCACCACTCCTACAATGTTATTTATAGCGCTGAGTTGTCTGCATGTGCAAAGCTAACGTTTCCTATTGAATAGTTTCCCAGAGCGAACTGTTGTGTATTCGGTCTCCTGGCGATACTAATATCCAAGTGTGTGGTGTTAATTCAAAATGACAAATGAGAAGTTAGTGTGCATGAGATAAGGAAGTTGTAAGTAGTGGAGCGTATAGAAGGGCGGTAGGTTTGCACGATTCAGTGAATCCGCGAAGAGGAGGAAAGTCTACCGGGAATGAATTAGACTTTCTAAAAAGTCGAGGAGGAAGTAATGGGGAATTACAGGGAAGGGGGGGGGGGGGGGGGGGGGGGTTAAACATGAAAAAGAGGACACGATATGTGATGGAAAAGAAACATTAATACATAATCGAAAATAGATTGCAGACACAAACAATAACACTTATAACTGTCTTATCAACAACTTTAACAAATAGGAATGGCTTGAATTATTGAATATAAGCACTATTACTTCTATGTTAAAAACACTAGTAAGATTTATTGACGTTGATAATAAAACATCTGCCTACCATTAACTTCCACATGTTGTCTATAATATATTAATTATTTTTCATATTGATTTCAGGACTCTTCTTCTATGCTTAGTGTCACTAGATCCCGCCCGGGCTTAAATTGTCTGCACTCGCAGAAGCCAGTCACCACCCTCCGATCGATTCCTGGTGGGAGCTTGAGTCCCGGCCTGAGAACGAAAAGGCGCTCACTTTACTTTCTTGGTTTGGAGTTAATCCGTCTTTAAATTTCATGACCATTCTTTAAGTTCTTAAACAGGAATTGTTTGATCATTTTGATTTTTTGTAAATGTGTTCTTTACGCACCATGTTAAAGTTTGTTAAAGGGCACTTTTCTCCATTCAATTTTGAACTAATATTATTTCCAAATTTATGTAAAAATGTGAATTTTCATGTTTCTTCTATCATATATCTTTTCATCATGAGCGTTCTGGGGAAAGGTAGGGATCCGAAAGAAAAATGGGGATCCGAGAGTAAATCCGCAGATAAATTCGGATTTTAAACAGCTTGATTGGTGTCACATTACTGGAACAGAGACAAATGCTCCATCTTAACTGCACATTTCCCCCCCAATAAATATATGGAACAACCAATGTCGCTAACTTTCGAAAGTTAGCGGGAACCGTGAAATGAAAAGGAAATAATCAAGTGTTTTTAAAATTCTTAAAAAAATCAAACGGCAGCTAACAATTCTTTCATGAAGGAATGTGATAAATAATTGTCGGAAAGCATAAAAAAGAATAGCATAAAAAAAAAACACGACCGGCCGCATTCTCACCAAACAGAGGTAGCTCCATCATAACTTTCTATAGAAGTTAATGACGGAGCTACCTCTGTGGGGAGAGAATGAACCGGCAGCTACTTCCAGGGGTGTAGAAGTTTGCATCGAAAGCTTTATATTTTTAAATGTAAGAATACATGTTTGACATGATAAAGCACGCTATGTAACCCTAATCATTAAATGTGATACCAACCACTATCAGTACCCTCTAATGATGTGATCACAGTTGCTTTGCGTGGATCTCATGTAAAAGTGAGTTAGATGCAAACTCTCTTGGCGGCGCACAGCTTGACCGACTTCAGATTTAAAATTATGATTTTTGGAATTTCAAAATTGAAAATTTTGAAATTCATATTATACCCAGAATCTTCTATTCCAATTTCGTAAGTTGTCATCATGATTCACGAATTACTTTAAATAATATTTTCCTTTGGGTGACTTTTTATGAATAGATCACCCGAATTCATGGTATGGGTTGTTTGGCTCTGTTAAATTTGGACTTGAATAATATTTTTAATGTTTTCATTTCGATGTATTAAAAGTTGTTTGTTCATTTTTTTGCGGCGTCAAGATGATAGACCACGAGAGCTAATTTCGACAAACATCGTTTATTTTCGAAAGTACTCGTAGCTTATCATAACAAATAAACTTAAGGAATAATCGTTTCCCTGTAATGAAGGCATGCGTGGCTGCAGTAAAGAATTTGATTTCAGGATACTTAAAGGAGGAAGGAAGTTATACTTAACATAGTATCAACGATTATTCCCGAAAAAAACCCCCAACACAAATTCACCTAAGAAGGTTGTCATAGAATAAACAATTAAAACTTTCAAATGCCTAAACATATTCAAAAGAACGTGTATGAACTTAAAAGCCATACAGTATTATCTGGCATCAGGGTAGAATAAATGAAGAATGAATGAATGAATAGTGAATGATTTTGAATGAAACAAATTAATATATTCGAAATTATTAATTAATGTATATATGGAAAATAATCTAAATAGATATAATCGTCTATAACCTTAGTCTGTTTACAGCAAAGAATTGCAGTGGTCAAACAATACTTGACAAGATACTAAATATTAATCATTAAAAAAATAATTAATAATTAGTCGTAAATAACTGTACATTATATAGATGTTATATATAAACACTTATAGCCCCACTACCAAGCGTGTAGTATAGCGAAAGTAGCTTAAAATGGTTGTCACTTGTGAATAATCAGAAACGGATGGGGAATTTCTTGATATTTTAACATTGATAAAACGCTGTTGTACATGTCATCCCAGACTTTTATTCTTGCAAAATTGCCATATAATTTAAATTCATTCATTGGCAACATTCACAAGGTTAAATATATAAATATACCGTTCGCCTTGATTACCCGTTTGACCTTGACCTACTTTTGTAGGTATAAAATCTTAACTAATTGTGATTAATAACTTACTATAACAACAACTTACTGCATTTCTATTATATAACTAATTTTAACGATTGCAATGATATTCACTAAAAATGATTGATACTCGACACGATCGTTGTAAGGATCTATTGGTAACAAACTAAGTATTGCAATTCATGTAGACTAACCGAATCCTATCAATAATCAAAGAATATCTTATAAAATAAACAATTTAAACTTGCATATGAGAGATCTGAAAATCATTTTAAGAACAGTAAAACAACAAACTGTAGTTAAATATATATCTATATATAAGAATAGGTAAGTAATTGTTTAACGTTCACGCAGTTGATATGATAAATGATATTTTGAACTACCATAATATTTATACTAGAACATAATTTTACAATAATAACGTCCCGCCGGCGAATAAACGATTTATAACCGTAACTTTAACTGAATTATAAAGGGCAGGTTACTCATGCTAATGAAGGATGTGTACCAATCATAATTTAGTTATAAACAATTCTAAGTGTACATAGATAAAGGGTTTGTGTTTTTCTGTGTGTAATTTTGTGTATATAGATTTTTTTGGTTAATGGAAATAAATCAATAAATACAAACGTATTTAATGTCTTGTATTTTGTGTTACATTGTATTTTTTTTGCATCGTTGGAATTATTGTGAGAAGGATGGGTGCCGAGACAGCAAAGTACACGTGCCGCAGGTGTTGATTAGTTGACCAGGGTTGTGGTGTCTTTTTGAATATTTTTGTCCACTTAAAATATGAACCATCAGTGCGTATTTTATTTAAGATATTTTTCATATTCATTACTGAGATGGCAAGACCATGGCAGTGTATCAATGAATCTGTCCCCACAGTTAATCAAGTCATTTCTTGGCTGATAGGAAATGTCATTAGTAGCCTCTTCGGGGAGAGAATTATATCTAAATGGTTAACAAGGAAAGGGTAAATAGGGTACATATGGATTCACCAATTTTATCTGTAGAAGACTACTCGCAGTTAGATTTTGTGTTTTAACACCTAGCCACAGTGGTTTCTATGCCCTCCTTATTTATATAACACAATATATGATTGTAGATGAACTACTTAATTCTTTCAGTGAAGTATTAGTATCAATCAATTAGAAGATAAATAATTAACTGTTATCTGCCACTTGTGAAAATAACAATCGAACGTGTTAACAGTCCTTATAGTGATTATAAAAATATTATGACGTCACCAAACATTGGTCAGACGAATGGGACACTCATGACGTCATAGGGGAGGGGAGTTGTTAGGAGCCGACTCATTGTAAATGCAAACCGATTTAAGGAAATGAAAAACTGGGTCAAAAGATAACGTTTTGCAGCAACCATGTGTGTTCATCAGTGTTTTACCAAATACTGACTTTCTTTTTTGTATCGATGTCTTCCTTTATCAGTCAATTTAAAGTATTGTAAAACCATTATATTTCGCGGGGGTTCAATTTTCGCGCTTTTCGCGTAAAGCCATAATGCGCGCATAATAAAACAGCGAAATATTATGGTTATGAACTTGAAGAAAAGCAATAACAGATAAATGAATTGGTTTACACATTTTATTACTCACAGGAATGTTTGGTTCGTTTATAATTGACGAGTCTCTAATTAGACCTCTGTATATACGTCGATATGTACGTTTGTTGTGCAAACACAGTACTCAATATTTCTAACGTTCTCGGTTCGATGGGCTTTGTAGACATCAAAAATGAAAAGAGCTTTCTGGTCATCTGATAGGCCAAGCTTGTCACATGTCGAGGTCACATACGGGTCAATGACTTTGTCAACAAAACGTAACATTGATTCTCCTCTCCTCGTTGCTCCAATGTGTTTGCAATTGCAATTGCATGAGAACCGAGAGGTAGTTACTACTAGTATCACTCTAATCTTTTCTGCACGGTGCATGTAATTTTGCTCACCAGATGTTTATCCCCCGCCCAACGTAGTTGGTGGGGGATATTGAAATGGTCTGCGTCCGTCCGTTCGTCCGTCCGTCCCGATAATGTTTCCGGAGCACAACTCCAAAACGGTGAGATCTATCTCGACGAAACTTGGTATGTGCAACGGGCATCATGCAGAGATGTGCCTTTTGGGGTTTTCAACTTCTTTGCATTTTTATTTTTACCCGTTTCCATGGAAACGTAACATAGGATTTCGTTTCCGGACCACAACTCCAAAACTGTGAGACCTAGCTCGACGAAACTTGGTATGTGCAACGGGCATCATGCGGAGATGTGCCTTTTGGGGTTTTCAACTTCTTTGCATTTTTATTTTTACCCGTTTCCATGGAAACGTAACATAGGATTTTGTTTCCGGAGCACAACTCCAAAATGGTGAGACCTATCTCGACGAAACTTGGTATGTGCAACGGGCATCATGCGGAGATGTGCCTTTTGGGGTTTTCAACTTCTTTGCATTTGTATTTTTACCCGTTTCCATGGAAACGTAACATAGGATTTCGTTTCCGGACCACAACTCCAAAACTGTGAGACCTAGCTCGTCGAAACTTGGTATGTGCAACGGGCATCATGCGGAGATGTGCCTTTTGGGGTTTTCAACTTCTTTGCATTTTTATTTTTACCCGTTAATGTTTCCGGAGCACAACTCCAAAATGGTGAGACCTAGCTCGACGAAACTTGGTATGTGCAACGGGCATCATGCGGAGATGTGCCTTTTGGGGTTTTCAACTTCTTTGCATTTTTTCCGTTTGTCCGTCCGTCCCGATAATGTTTCCGGAGCACAACTCCAAAACGGTGAGATCTATCTCGACGAAACTTGGTATGTGCAACGGGCATCATGCAGAGATGTGCCTTTTGGGGTTTTCAACTTCTTTGCATTTTTATTTTAACCCGTTTCCATGGAAACGTAACATAGGATTTCGTTTCCGGACCACAACTCCAAAATGGTGAGACCTAGCTCGACGAAACTTGGTATGTGCAACGGGCATCATGCGGAGATGTGCCTTTTGGGGTTTTCAACTTCTTTGCATTTTTATTTTTACCCGTTTCCATGGAAACGTAACATAGGATTTTGTTTCCGGAGCACAACTCCAAAATAGTGAGACCTATCTCGACGAAACTTGGTATGTGCAACGGGCATCATGCGGAGATGTGCCTTTTGGGGTTTTCAACTTCTTTGCATTTGTATTTTTACCCGTTTCCATGGAAACGTAACATAGGATTTCGTTTCCGGACCACAACTCCAAAACTGTGAGACCTAGCTCGTCGAAACTTGGTATGTGCAACGGGCATCATGCGGAGATGTGCCTTTTGGGGTTTTCAACTTCTTTGCATTTTTATTTTTACCCGTTAATGTTTCCGGAGCACAACTCCAAAATGGTGAGACCTAGCTCGACGAAACTTGGTATGTGCAACGGGCATCATGCGGAGATGTGCCTTTTGGGGTTTTCAACTTCTTTGCATTTTTTCCGTTTGTCCGTCCGTCCCGATAATGTTTCCGGAGCACAACTCGAAAATGGTGAGACCTAGCTCAACGAAACTTGGTATGTGCAACGGGCATCATGCGGAGATGTGCCTTTTGGGGTTTTCAACTTCTTTGCATTTTTATTTTTACCCGTTTCCATGGAAACGTAACATAGGATTTCTTAAAGGTTGTTTGTAGAAAAACAACATGATCACTGTTCAATATTCCACAACAAGTATCCTTAACTACCCTTTCCCTTTGGCGGGGGATATAGCTGACTCTGTCTGCTTGTTGCTATTGCTTAGACGTTATGCCCGAGAATTAAACCCCGCGAATCAGTCATTTTTTATGTTTGCGCGAAAAATAAGACAACGCGAAAAAGAAATAAGTAAATAGATAAACAAGTAATTAAATATCGACATTCAAGTCTACTTATCGAATATTCAATATGAATTTGATTTTTGTCAATCGAATACCAATAGATTGTCTCACGACAATCATAAACAGGCAAATGGTGCACATGTTCGTTGTGTATATTGCATTTTTGTATACCTTTGCATTTTGGCTCAATCCTTAATAAAACTGCTGAGGTTGTGGTAGTCATATGTCCCTAGACATTGCAAGCTTTCTTTTCGTTAAAAACGTAAACCATTTCTTAACACAGGACAAATAGCATCTTTCCCGCATGGCTTGAAATTGACCAGTCTCTGTCACTGGCTAATGTAAACCTTGTTGCCAACCAATCGTAATTCTTGTTTTGAATCCAGCGCTCTCTTTAGCGAGAAGTTGCAATTCATTGGACTATCGCAATCCGTCGTAGTAGACTTTGCGACAAGCAAAGGTAAAGTACGGGAAATGCGAAAAGGTCTATATTAGCTATAATTATTGGGGCTGGAGTAAAAATAGGCCATTCATGTTAAGATGAACAACTAACAGTGTAAATGGAGTTCATGATCTGCTTCCTGATTGAGGTAAAATATGCATTGGATTTAAATGCTATAATGAAACTATGCTAAAAGATTTTAACATGATGTGATTTAACATGGATATTTTTGGATTGAGAAGTCATGCATCTTTAAAGTTTTTGGTATTGAAAGTCGTTGATCGGTCTAATTGTTTTTGTTTAATTTGTGTACAGGATTGTTATAAAAAAAATACAAATATGAAGCGACAAAGGGCTTCCAATGTTGCAACTCAAAATTTTAAAACATCAGCCTGCAAAATATAGTATCACTTCCCGCCGAAGGGTTTGCGACAGATTTCTTGTGATAACTTACTTTCGGGCAAGTAATCTAGACGTTTTGAAAGAGATTGGGTGACAAACTATCCTTAGAAACATTGTCATTGACTAACACGATCAGAATGCTTAATCTCATAGTTTGTATTTTCTGTATATATGAATATATGCAAGTGAAACAAATGTCTGAGTTGATTTCCGGCCGCCGGCTTCGTTATTAGATTTTTCATATAGTGAACGTGTCTGAAGTGTTTACATACCTTAAACGGACAGTAGCACGTTTTTTGTAAGATTTATTTTTCCAAATTTTCCAAAATACATATTATTTTATGTCATATGTATTAACTTCAGAGTGGCAAAACCATAGTCGTTGAGGCATTAGTCAATTATCTATCAAAAACCACTGGTTCGGTTTTTGTGTGAACACCTTTTCATCAATTCAGTTGGAGAAATGAATTCGCATAGTTTAATAGATGATTGAACGTTCGTTTTATGACTTCATCTATTGATTAAAACGTTGTAAAAAAAGAGAGCCCAATGGAATCATTTCTCGTCAACATTCTAAACTATTACATATTGCCGATCATATCATATTAAATATTGCTTGTTTGCTACAAGCCATATATTCAAATGTGATATAAGTTTTAGAAAATGCCATCAGAACAAACAGTTCACATTTCGCTAAGGTACACATTACTGTTCTAAAGTTGCTATCGATCACTCGATCGTTAACCATCGTTTATACGCGTTTTGTCTCGGTGCTTATTGAAATGAAATACGTTACTCTGTTTTCATATTTTGAACCGTTTGCAGATCCGACGGTGCAGAGAGTCTGATTCGCCGCAGAGTTTCCGATACCAAGGATACCGGTTGAAGCGTGACGTCATCGCTAACGGTGGCTGAACTCAAATTGAAATGTGGTAATCTTTTTGAAGGATTAATAAAGAGCTACTCCGCGATTTTAATAACATATTATTTACCTTTGATACGAACCTAAATGTCATATATGGAGATATAAGATCAAAACATTTGATCTTTTCATGTCCAAAAGACATATATATGACAAATGCTGGTTTTCCATGTCAATCTAAAAACAGCCTTATAAATGCACCGAGGTGTAGATATCACGTCCAATCTACATGGATAATAGTTATATAACCTAACAAAGACTATCAACTCCTAACTGCCCTCCTGGCTGTTTTAGATAAGTCTCCAAAATTACGTTTGACTATTTGACGCGCGTCACTGTCCGGTTTTCGATCATAATTGCGACGTCACTGTGAAAAAACCCAATAAGCTTTGAAATGTGTCTTTTTGGTAACAGTCAATACGATCAAATGATACCATTGTTTAAGTTTGGCATATATCACTCCCATAACTCACGGAGTGGCTCTTTAAGATAACATATAAATATACCCACTTGACTAATTGTTTTCTTCATTCAGAGCAAACAACTGCTTTCAGTCACAGTGTTCATAATTTCCTCCCGAATTTCAAAATTGCCACGCCGTTTTTTCAATCTCACTTTTCACAAGGACTTCGGCTTTCTATTTAATTCCTATTTAATCTCAGCTTAAAGCTTGAAAGCTGATCAAAATCACACTTTTTCTGCAGTCGTCAAACGCATCAAGAAGATTGTTTGGAACGTTGCTTTGTAAGGTTTATTGAAGACTTTTGAAGTCGTGGACAGGTAATTCGGGTATAAGATGTAACCTCTTGCCAAACGTACTCACTAGAATATGATCATTTGATTAATTGTATTCAGCAGCGTCCGTCCCAGTATATTTATCTCAGCTGTAAAGAATCAATGCGATACAATAACACGATTTATGTGTAATTGTAAGTCAACTGGAAAACTATTGACAAAGCCACTATGTCGTACATGACGTTTATAAAAAGTGTTATGACGTTTTCATGAACTGTCTTGAATGAGGTTCTACCGTGACCGGAGTTTTTCTCTATGACCATCAGCGGTCATTCACAAAT
This sequence comes from Phorcus lineatus, assembly GCA_921293015.1. Taxonomy (NCBI): domain Eukaryota; kingdom Metazoa; phylum Mollusca; class Gastropoda; order Trochida; family Trochidae; genus Phorcus; species Phorcus lineatus. The sequence continues at coordinate 22,353,377 of OV121088.1, read as the reverse complement.
ATATTGACAGGAGTTGTATCATAATGTGAATGTATAACCCCGGATTACTTGTCTACCAATCTTTTAGCCAACCAGAATCACTTCCGTTTTGAAAGAGAACATTCGCGAACCGTAAATATTTTGGCATGACATTCAGATCAGGTAAGATGTTTTATGAGAGGATAAGGGGAAATTTTAAGAATAGCAGTTATGTTCAACACTTTAAAAAATTGTAAGCAACTATTAAACAATATATTTAATTTCAATATATATTTAGTTTGGAGTTCAATAATTAATCCAAATATTTTGAATCTTAAGATATAAAGGCATTTTGATATTAAGGGTCTCGGGTATTTCGTGAGGTCCTAAGTACTTGAAATCCTACCACGTTGATAGTACTTGAAAAATGCGTGAAGATTGACTTCAAACGTTGGCAATTATACGCAGGAAATTATGTATCATGTAATATTTCGACCTTTTCCCTATGAGGTGACAACGCCCTTTGACAGGTTCTATTATCAAAGATATTGAATATGTTTTGAAATTAGCTTTTTGTACAGCGTCTTTCGAAAACAAATGCTTACAGTTGCGTATTGGGCAATTTTAAAAGAGTGTATTTTATTTTCTGGAAGTTACAAAGTCTGAACAGTTTAATTGGCTCTCATATGCCACCGTTAATAATAGTCTTATGCACGAACTTATGTAAATATTGATTTATGCTTTTTATACATTTTGCAAGACTAAATTGCATATCAAAATTTTTTGCACCAATGTCTTTACAATAAAATGTATAAATATAGAATTAGGTTGCGCCCATTTAAAGAAGGAAATGTACACTGTTAAACCACTGTTTAAGTAATGCGTTTGAAGTCAACTCATTTTCACGATGTATTAAGTGCTATCAATGTCAATGCGATTATCTGTCACTCATGTGACATGTCTAACATGTCATCAAGTACTCATAAATACTTCTAGTACATGCTATCAGCTCAATGTCAGTGTATATGGGACAGGTTAAACGATGTGTTGGATCTATTTTTAGGCTTGGAAATTTCCATCACTTTGAGGAATAGTGGTATGACCCTGTACATTGTGTTAACCGAGTTACGATAAGATGTCATGTCGTAATCCATTTTATTCTGGGACCAGCTTGTGGTTGATTTTATGTCCAAACACACACACACACATATCGGGATTTAGTTCTGCTTAGAATGTTTAAAATGTTTGCAGATATTCATAATATCATTTAGAAACTGTGTAAGCTTTCATAGAAAATTTCTAAAAGTTCTTTTCGGCTAACATACGGCCATGTTACATATTTATGGCAGACATTTTAATTTTGTAAGATATGATATTACCTAAAAATGAATCCTTGCCATAAAAGCTGAGGAAACTAGACTTGCCAAAATTATCTAGACTTAAAAATGCTACTTTAAACATTTGCTTTGGGGTATTCAGGTTAACGTTTGCGTTACGTGGGCACAGTCTTTCTCGAGGGTGACATTATTATGTGTATCTCCTCTTAAGGCGACATATCCCTTCAAATTCAGTTTAAATTCATATTAAAAAAACATTAGATTTTCTCATAGGCTCAGATTAAATTGAGTATTTTTTAACATCGATAAATATTGATTATCAAATAAACAAAAAGGTTCACGATAAACATGATAAATTTTGTACATCGCTGATTTAATCGTCAAATGGTGTAAGTGACACTAAACGAAAATGGCAAACAGTAGTAACGATTTTTAACGGCTTTAATCAGTCAAATAAAAATTGCCACGTACCACTGCCTACTCAGTATCCAGTCTGATTAAAATCGACCCTGTTCCGAGGAATAAAATTTTCAAAATATTGACTCTATCGAGATTCGAACTCTATCTGTCTAGGCTTTCCTCTCCACTAGGTCTGACCGCACCCTACTGTAGCGCACGTTCTTGCTTTAACTCATCTAACCAATCACAATGCGTGCGGCAAAGGCATTCGGTATCAGTAGCTAGGGGCAAGTAACTCCCATTTACCTTTCGTTAACCTTGATCGCCGCTATCTTTATTTTAAACGCGATGATGTGATTGGTTCGCTATTGACTAGGTTTTGTCTGCGCTAAACTGGGGTCAGCACGTGCGAGCAGTGAGGCTGCCTTCAGACCTAGGGGAGAGGATAGCCTAGACAGATAGAGTTCGAATCTCGATAGAGTCAATATTTTGAAAATTTTATTCCTCGGAACACGGTCGATTTTAATCAGACTGCTCAGTATCTAGCATGGATATCAAGTGTCTTTAAAGAAGCTTGTCATATGAAGTCACCATTTTGTACCCGCATAAGCCGATATTTGTATAGTAGAAAAATACCTTCTTTCCAGAATGCATTATAAACAACTTCTTATGTATCTGATCGTTATTGGTGCTGCCAAGACAACAAACAAAAACGAAATATAGCATCAGATTTCCTTGACATCAATGCCTTTCATTGTGATAAAACTTTTGAAAGTTTCTTTTACTGACTTGGTGTTGATTCCGAGAAAGTCCAAGATGCATTGTGGTAAGATCTAAATTTGAAAAGAACCCAGATGACTAATGAGTAATTGGTGAAAAATATGATTCAGACGGAAAAGAACTTCAATGCCTGTTTTTTAAAGCAAATTTGAATAATGAAAGTGTTCGGCGAAGGAGTTATTGTTCAATAATTCAATACTATAACATGTGAGCAATTTCCCAAGCTGTTTCCTTTGTAGACACAGAGGTTGGGCTCTAATTGATTGAGCCCTTCCCTCATTCACTTGCCCAACCCTTCTCCCCGGTTTGTGGCGTCATCGGCGGATCTAAGTGGCCGGGGGTGTTACGCTACAAAGTTTAAGTGGCATTTTTTTTATTGCTATTTAAAAACTTTTAAAAATCGAATGAAAAAAATAGCACATCAAGGAATGACAGAAAGCTTTGTCTTTCCTAATTTAATGTACATGTTCGTGTATATCGCAAGTAAATCCAATAAAAGCGCTGCACCCAACTCTTACACCATAGGCACTCCCTGAGCAATTATTCACATTGAAACTAAGACTCATAATACCCATCTACCATGACATTAACATGGTGCAAGGCATCTCAAACCGGTAATGGAGTTTCCTAAATTATAAATAATGTTTACTGCTTAGTTTCACCATACTCTCTATAAAGTCACTAACAACTAAAGACCATTATTTATACTAACCTATAGTTCCTGAAAAAAATGAGACTTGTAAGTATTTGCTGTAAAGTCCGGATTATAGAAAACTCATTCATATATCGGTGAAAAATTGTGTATAGCATTGGGTAAATGTACTTACTTGTAAAGGTTTAATATTTACGGCATTGCGCTTACATAAAATGAAATTCTTTGCGACTTGTGGCATAATATGTGCATACACGCGGAAACATGCATCCAAACATACAAACTAATCAACATACAAGCAGATGCTATAAACAGTACACAAGAGTCCTTTCTCATCGACTATAACATAAAAGTCTGTAATTTAATCTGAACCCTCTTTCAGCGAGTGTGCAATAACTGAACAAAAAGGCAACAATAAAAAGGCGATGACTTCTCTCTTCTCACACTTAAAAAAAAAATCAGCGACAGTTTTTTAAGAAAAGAGGATTTCAATTGCATTGGTCGTCTTTCAAAATTCATGTCGAATCAAGTGATTGTCATTTACACTGAAATATTTTAAGTAACCATTTTGATTACTTGTGAGAAATGAAAATTCTACTGAAAATTGAGAGCGCCGCCCCTATTGACAGTTAATACCGATTGTACTGATATACCATTGGCACGTTAGTGCTTTACGTTGGTGGGCGGTTCAAGATTGGGCCTATCTCGAGGCAGAGTCGTCTTTTTAAAAAGTCTCGTATGTGAATGCAAGACACTGAACGTGGTGTGAAATGACACGTGTTCTTGTAGCCAACTTTGGGGGCCCGCCTCACAGGCCCTCGGATCATTAAAAATTTTATAAAAAAACTTTTTTAGAAAAAAATTTAAAACAATTTTTGAGAACACCCCCTGAATAGAATTGTACCTCTGTTAATAGTATATGGAAAGGCCAGACACTCCATTCGCCCCCACCCGCTTTCTTGACCGAATGCTACAATAAATACGCACGCAATCAATATAAAACTTATGCAGACATGTTCTCAAATGATTTGTCTTTCTACTCCATCTCACTTAAACAAATAAATCTTTGGGGTTATTTAATAAGGACGGTCGAAAGACGATTTTCACGCCCAACTTAATGCTGATGGGACAAATGGCCGCCCGTCACCTTGACCTTACGGGGGTGTGGCCGCAGCGAGAGATCTCATTGGTTGCAAGACGGAGAATTAGAGTTACCTGTTCCTAACTTTGCGACAAACCAATGATATCTCTCATAGTCTCCATTTTTAATGGGTAGTGATATTTTCCTCCTAAAATTAGATCATGATTGACGACATCATTTGCAATCAGGATGATTAATATATTTATTGTTTTGCTTTAAAATATCTATTTTGTCTTTTCCAATGCAAAATGAAATTTTCTTTTTGATATCTCACCTTATGTATTCATGTAATGTTATCGTTTGTTTACAAATCAAGTACTTTTTAAACTAATTTATCAAATATATCATATACCGGGACTTGGTTCTTTTAAGAGTATCGATCAAATGAATAGACATAACTGATATAAGTCTATTGTTTTGATGAAACGTTTTTTTCTTCTTCAGAAATTCGAATCCTGACATGGCCCCTGAATTTCACCTGTAGCATTTTCCCTTGCTTTCTGTAAACTGTATCCTAACTTGTATTGAAAAACAACCAGTTGTAAGCTACGCTACGCTTTTCCCTCTGTCATTGGATGCCAATACTCACTGTTTATTTGTCAGTCCGCCGTAATCATTGCGTTTCCGGAACAAAACTCACGAAAAATTCAATACATCCTTTAAAGTTTTACATGTTAATTACTAACATACTAAATAATTTAATATCTTAAAATTCTGGCAAAATTAAATGTTTACTTTTTGACGGATAATAGTTGAATATTGGGTCTGTTGAGAAAAAGGGTCTTTACCAGATCTCAGAAACCGTACATTATATCTTACTGAAATTTTGTATGTATATTACCCACATGTAGACTTGGGGCCCCTTTATGTTAGGTTCTTTTAAATATTCGATTGAATCAATTTCGATTTAGACTCAGTCTGTTTCCTCCTGGACATGATCAATTTATGTTACGTCTTTAGTGGAAGACAGTAATGAGTACCAGATAACTGGATGTTTATTCAGTAGAAATATAGCCACGTGGTTTGAAATATCGGCATCCGGGTGCGTAAGGAAGGCGTCCGGGTAAGTGAATACATTTACGAAAGAAAATGTTCGTTATTAGAAAATCGTCCGAATGACGATGTTTCCGGTTATATAAGGTCCGGTTATACGAGGTTCAACAGTACATATAGTACACGATAGATGACTGAAATAAAGACGACATCCCTACGTGCTTTTGAAGGTCATGTGCAATATATGATTCAAGATAAAGTAGCTGACAGTCCTATTTTTCAGATTAATAGATCTTAACACTACTTCTGTGCACATAAGATCTTAAGAAACATGTTATTATTGCGGCTTAAATAGTATTATTTTACATTTCGTTTCACATTATGTTTACGTAAGATTTTACGTTTTCTTAATAATGTTTGCCTTATCTTTTACATAATACTGAAAATGATATCGGTCACGTTCTGATTGGTATTTAGATTGGAAGGCGTCAACAACAGCAAACAAACAACATAAGTGTCATAGCATCCGTTTGCAATGACTTTGTAGTGACTTTGTAAAGTAATTTTAGCTCAAGATCATTTTGTATCAACAAAAGCGAAATACTAGCTAGGTACTTTCTCAAACCATTTTATCTATTTCTTATATCGAAAAATATGTACCTTTGTTCATAACGAACTAAATGGTCTCGTGCTATGAAAAAAAATTGTTCGAGCTAAACACTTAAACTTCTTCTTGTGTCGAAAGATCGCTGTAAATTATCCAGCTTTCATCCACCCATTGAAAGCTGCTTGACATCATACCAAAAGCTTATGCTGACTTTTTCTGTTGTTTCATCTTGAAATTGACATAGTGTTTTAGATAAACCTTTTTTGACCATGAAACGTGACAAAATACAATATGAGCTTAATTAAGTTTAAATAAGAACGAAAGGGATTCTGATTTAAAGCAGCCAAGGCTAAATATTTGGTTGATAGGGTTACTAAAGTTAAACAGGTTAAATTACCTATTTAGACTGAAGCACATATTTGAAGGTTATATTTCAAAATTAGAAATTTCAGCTTCTTATAACATCAACAACATTTTCGTGATTATCAAAGAAAACCGGTGAATGAATGTTTTGGCAAAGTTTTGGCAATTTGTGATGAATTATTATTCGAGTTACTGGGTTGATTTGAACTTGACTATAAATACTTGTGTTGTTGTGGTACATCAATAGCTAAATAAATCTTATGATACATACTCAACAAAGATTGCAACATTTAACATACACATACGATTGCGTAATTAACTACGCGTGTAAATCTTGCCTTTGCCTAGAAGCTGTGTTATATATATTTATTTTGCTTGGTCACCGTGATAAGCCCGTGTCTGGTACATATTCACTTAGTTTATGTAAATACATCATTTGAAAAAATACGTCAAAAGCAATTGAAATAAAAATGTCGACCTTTGAATGAGTCTAGTGACTTGTAATTTCCTCTATTCAATACTCTTTCGATTTTATTGCACTGTCTGACCTGTTATTTGTATAAACCGATTTATGACTAAAGCTAAATAGTATTAACTGTCTTAAGTTCACAGAATTTCCAAACTAAATTTTCCACTTTTTGGTTCTCACAGGACAATTTCCAACATTTTTTTTTCATGTATCACTCAACAGGTAATTTGACTTTGCCCTTTCGTGATTTACACCAAAACTATCATTCAACGGATCTCTTTAAAACAAAATTTTAAAGTAAATCTTCCTTGTAATTAATTATGAAGCTTGAAGCCAGAAAGTTATTTTATACAATGGATTTTATGAATATTATCATTAAACTTTGATTTTTTTATGATTGTGTTCCGGTTTTCGTCTAATTTAGAAAAATATGTTTAGTTTAAAGTCTGCTTATTATACAATGGCTTCAGTTATGACCGAATTCGTTGCTGCTTTTATGCATTTGTAAGAGATTTTGTGTCGGCTAATGTGATGTTATTGCCTTCATATTTACGAGATGGAAATGACGAGAACACATTTTTCATAGATTTCTTTAGGGCACAGCATCATTTTGTCATGGCGAGAGGACGTCATGAATAATAATTCACGTCACGTTTTTCAAAGACGCTGAGTTCTATATAAGTTTGGTAACGGTGGGTATCCTGTCTGTTAGATTTAATTTGGCATTTCAATGATTTTATATATTTTTTCCAAACTCTGATTATCTTTAGTGTCCTCGCCAGGTCAAATAAACAGATATTCGATAAATACTCATATTGTTAATATATCAAGGTTAGGAGCCTAAATGTATTAAAATTTATGATACCGTTCTTCGCCAAGATTTATGATCACCATTGATAAGGAAGAGATTTATCAGAATAGAATACCATACGTCAATGATTCTAGAATAGATTGTTTATGAAGACAGGCAGATACAAAGATGTATGCTAATGCAGAATATTGAAAATCCCGGAACACAACCTGACGATATCCTTTGTATTGCGTGGTCCTTAAACTATGTTCACAAAACTCATGCCATCTTCCCATGCATGGCCTATTCTTACGCCAACCCAAATGACTTGCTAAGACAGGCCTGGCCGCATTTCCAATACTTTTCTGTTCTTGTCGCCAAGGCTGATGCGACGGATCGCGATAGTCCAATGAGAAATCATATGAGAATTTCAACTTTTAGCCGGGGCCGGCCATGCAATCAAAGCACAGATTGTGATTGGTTGGCAGCAAGGTTTAAATTAGCCAGTGATAGAAACTTGTGCATTTCAAGCCATGCGAGGGAAGATGCACTCATTCCTAAATTTCGGTTTTCCTTTGCTCTCGTACTAAATACCAAAATATCAAAAGCAAAGTTCTCCTCATACAATGGGCACTCATAAGCTATACATTTATTGGTTGATTAGTGTATCCACGGTGCGAAAGGGCGTTCTTGCTAGTGTAAATAGCACGTATCTCTTATATACTATCCATAAATACATTAATTTGTTCGTATATTAAAGTAGTTGTATGTTATTCATTGGTTAGTGGGTGTGACTTCACTGTATTATAATCATTGCAATATGGAAGGTGTTAAACCATAACACTCCTCGTCCAGGATCTTTCATAAGAACCCTCACATGCATCGAGTATAACCTCCATTGCCTTTATGTAGATACAAAGTGGAACATCTATGCTGTATTTTAATTCATCATGTTTGTTTGGCGTCGTTAAAGCACTCGGTCTTCTATATAAAAGTAACTATAAACAAACCAGTCAAGAGAGTTTTTTCATATGCCTTGACAGTTCTACAACTATTCTAAAGCGATGTTACGTTCTGCGTATATGATATAGATGCTCATATATCAAAACATTACAAACACAAGGACAAATGTATACCAATTGATTTAATGGCATAATATATTATTAATAATTGTAAATAATGATATTAGATACAGGCGGACTGTCTTGCTAGCACAATGTGGAATGCACAGTTTACAAGAGAGGACAGCCTATCTGTAACAGTACAGGCAAATGGTTTACAGTTAAATTTCATTTGGTAATTGAAATAAAATTGAGAGATACTGCAAAGGTTTTGGAAATATTACCACAGCAATTAAATAATGTTAATAACTCGTTTAAAGGGTGGATTGGTTGGATTTAAGAAAAAATGAACTTCACGTGAGGCTGACATGAAAATAATGAGGGGCTAAGAAAAGTAGATATAATGAAAGCAGGATAAATTTATTATACAAGCTGAGAGGTCCAAGCAGCTTGGGTTAGCTGAGTGGAAGCAAATAACAAAAGCAGACGTTTACAAGAAAGGCTAAGAAATACATGGGGGAATTAGGAGTTGGGTCTTATTAAGTATTTTGGATACAAAATACGTCAATAGTTAGTGCCTTTTGGTAATAACAATTCATCAAAATGTTTCCATTTTCTCTTCACCGTCCAATGAGGAAAATATTTTATATTTTGATTGTATAGAACTCATCTGCTAGACAATAAAAAGAAAGGTTTTTTCTATACACGTATATCTTCCACCCTCTCCTTCTGCATCTAAAGTTCAATCTAATATGACGTCACGTATTTGTCTTTTGTTTGTTTTTGGTCACCAAAATATATGGTGCAGAATCACACTCAACAACCTACAAGGTTTTGACAGGGATTGATTATGACTTTTTGAAGCAATTCAGAACCGCCTCAACCCTCCCTCTTCTCTTCCTTTGTCCAATTATCCATATTTTCTCCTCCTATACGAGCTTCACATTTAGTCTTAAGATCTGCCCATGGTAGAACTTTCCCCTCTTTGCTTCACCAATCTCCCCCTCTGTCAACTCTCTCTTGTCCCACACTGAACACCTCAAGAATTTAATCTCTGAATCACACTTTTGTTACCGGCTAACATTATATTGTATTGATACTTCTTTGAAGTTAAGGTGAAGTCCCCTGTCTCACTTTAGCTATTGTCTAGATATACGAACCTGTCGACAATGTGCTTATGGTTAATAATATACAACTTCCTCATTGCAGACAATACACAAAGACGTCCTATCTGTTACTAACTTACAACCTCGAGCTCTATATACTTTTTAGCTCATCAGGTCTGAAAGACCCGATGGGCTTATGGCATGGCATGGCGTCCGGCGTCCGTCCATCCGTCCATCCGTCCGTCCATCCGTCCATCCGTAAACTTTTCTTTCACTTTTTCGACTTCTTCTCCAGAACCAATGACTCTAGGGACCTGAAATTTTATGTGCATACTCCTTGGCAAATGGGGATTCTAAATTGTAGATTTCGTGACCCCATGACCCCAAATGGGGTCACAAGGGTCAAAACCTTAAAAATCTATTTTGATCTTCTTCTCCAGTTCCAAAAGGTCCAGAGAGCTGAAAAGTTGTGTGTAGACTTCTTGGCCAATGGGGATTCTAAATTGTAGATTTTGTGACCCCATGACCCCAAATGAGGTCAGAGGGGTCAAAACATGAAAAACCTATTTTCATCTTCTTCTCCAGTTCCAAAAGGTCCAGAGAGCTGAATAGTTGTGTGTAGACTCCTTGGGCACTGGAGATTCTAAATTGTAGGTTTGGTGACCCAATGACCCCAAATGGGGTCACAGGGGTCAAAACCTTAAAATCCTACTTTCATCTTCTTCTCCAGTTCCAAAAGGTCCAGAGAGCTGAAAAGGTGTGTGTAGACTCCTATGCCAATGGGGATTCTAAATTGTAGGTTTGGTAACCCCATGACCCCAAATGGGGTCACAGAGGTCAAAACCTAAAAAACCTAATTTCATCTTTGTCCCTAGTTCCAAAAGGTCTAGAGAGCTGAAAAGGTGTGTGTACACTCCTTTGCCAACGGGGATTCTAAATTGTAGGTTTGGTGACCCCATGACCCCAAATGGGGTCACAGGGGTCAAAACCTTCAAATCCTACTTTCATCTTCTTCTACAGTTCCAAAAAGTCCAGAGAGCTGAAAAGGTGTGTGTAGACTCCTATGCCAATCGGGATTCTAAATTGTAGGTTTGGTGACCCCATGACCCCAAATGGGGTCACAGGGGTCTAAACCTAAAAAACCTAATTTCATCTTTGTCCCTAGTTCCAAAAGGTCTAGAGAGCTGAAAAGGTGTGTGAAGACTCCTTGGACACTGGGGATTCTAAATTGTAGGTTTGGTGACCCCATGACCCCAAATGGGGTCACAGGGGTCAAAACCTTAAAATCCTACTTTCATCTTCTTCTACAGTTCCAAAAGGTCTTGATAGCTTAATAGTTGTGTGTAGTCTCCTTGGACAATGGGGATTCTGAATTGTAGGTTCGGTGACCCCTTGACCCCAAATGGGCAATGGGCCTATTTTATTTGATTGTGAATAACTCTGACGTTGGGACAGGCCATCTTTCCTACACTGCCCATGACCCCATGGTCTAAACCCAAACACCTATTTCTATCAAAAATCTGATGAGCTACAGAGCCCATGGCTCTATTTTTAATCCTTAAATCGAAATAAGGGATCCAACTGGTGTTTCAACTTGCATGTAATTCAATGTATATATTATTTAGATTTTGTGTATACTATTGACAATCCAGAAGCTTCATTTACATTTTTACGACTGCTTTTATAACCCTTGTATGACATTGTCTCTATTGTTCAAATATTTCTATAATCGATCATTTGATTGTTCTATCAAGTGCCTAAGTTCAGCCGTATGTACAGACATGAATACGTCATGCCACAATGATGCATTGAAATACACAATACACATTGTTCTCCATTTAAAAATGCTGCCACATCAGTTATGTAACCCGTTGTTATATGGACAAAGATGATTTGTTTCGTTATATACAGTACACTCTTTGTGACAAACAACGATGCATGTTTTAACAAAAGCGTCGGATAAATACAAAAAGAAGGGCAACACTTGCAATCGAATATCTTCTGTTGTTAAAATTTATTTTATGTATTGATGGGTGTTTTTTAGAGGACAAATAATCAGTTTCATTCTTGTTTTACATAAACCACAAATCCCCATACCAAATTTGTAAATATACAACCCGGTGTATAACGAGATGGGTAGCCTTCTTATTTCGACGTCCACGATTGTTACAATCTCTCACAAAGGGAAAGAACTATATGCATATGCTCTCTTTAGTTTTTGTGTGTTATCACCACTTGACTCAATTCTGTATCGTGGTAAAGTGGTGGCTTTTGGTGCTTCGAGAGCAATGTTTACATGCTCCTGAGCTGGATAGGTTGAGGAATAGAATGTAATGAGGGATAGAATGCAACACTGTAGCTTTCATTGCAACGAGCATTCACAATCCAGTTGCAGACTTCCTCCCAGCACTAAGATCATCATTATCGATATACAACGTACGGGTATCCATAGTTTCGAACGTCACCAGAACACATGTTTCGCAAACATTGAGACCAAGGTGCTAATAAATTGACCGACAATTAGGAGATAAATCCCTTCTGTTTTTTTATTTTTTTTTATTTAATGAAAAACAAGGGATTTATCTCCATTCTAACATGACTAATTAGAAACATAATGAGGAACTAATTTGCCTTGCGCAACAACAATGTGAAGAGGTCGAACCAGTACAGACCGGTTCCACTTGCTTTCGAAACTACGGTACAGTTCATTTTCAAAGAACACGCTTCAATAATAAAAAAAAATATCAAAACATAAACCAACAGGTTTTAAATAAAACCCTTAAGAATTTATATCATTGAGGATAAAATCAACAAAAGACAGATTTTTTTATCCCGTCACAGTTACGTTTTTCACGTAAATCAGGGATCGTCTATACGACCCCTGCGTAAATACATAGGACACCTATTACCCCTACAATACCGACAAGGACTGACCAAATCAAGGGACGTTACTCTAAAGTTGTAGTTGCTTACTGCTAGCGCTAACTTCTCACGCAAGATGTGAACCGATTGAATAAACTGTCAAGAAAGCTTTATAGTTTGTCATGGTTGAATACACTATCTGGAAATGTGGTCACTTATGAATGAGAAGGGGGAAAGGGAAGGAAAGTTGAAGAATAACGTACGTCCCCTCTGTTCACTTGACGAATCGCTATTACCGCGCGTTACGGTAAGAAGCGAGCTCGGTTTGAAATTAAATTTAGTGATAAAAAAAACAAACTACTTCGACAAAAAATATACCACAGAATGGATTTATCTTCCAAATTTCATTAAAAAAACCCGGTATTCTCAATGTCTGTATAGAATTGATTTAAAATTCATTTTGCTGTTGTCTGTAAGGCGATGAAGACAGTAAGTTCAGCGAATGGAGTTTGTAAACGTGCGCGTATGAATGTGAATCGGTCGTAAATATTTAGAGGTGATTATTAGCGAAATAATCACTCCAAAATTGATAGTGGTAACCAATCAGAAAGCAGTATTTTCATTCTAGTTTTCGTGTCATGTTAGAATGGACAATATCCCTACCATACTCGTTGCTACATTCTTTTCATAATTCTTAAAGATATCCAATACAGTGCCAACTCATGTGCCACATGCATGTTGCGTCATATTATTTGGTGGGCAACACAAGGTTATAGATTACAGTTATTGTCATTTCTGAATAATGTATGTCTTTTTTTATGATTAATATCCGCTTAGCGGAGTACCACAATGGTGTTTATATAAGAGTTTATATCTAGTATACACCCACTTATGTCATCAATGTGTCTGTCATTCAATGAATAAATAAGTCGCCTCCTTCTTATGTAAAGCTATAAACCAAATTTTTGTTTACACTACTGCACAACCTAGTTCAAATATCTTGTTCTTTTCGATGTCTTTGAGGCATGGTAGAATTGCGACAAAAGAAAAGGATAATGTTGAATTTTCGACAAAGACGTGTACACCCTTTTTACCATAAAGCAATTGTATATCATACCGAACATATATTGTTTGCCTTGTGAAAGAAGGTTTCAGAATGAAAACATGTAGGGAATGCTCGTAAGATATTATTTGATATCTGGTACAATATAAATCTAAACTCTTTTTACAGGTTAGAATAAAGAGATGTGGAATGCTTTGGTTTTGAGACGACCCTCTCTTTCTAGAGAAGGTTTGCACAGAGTGATGGTACGATACTTTCTTAATGATTTCATTTGTTGACAACTTCGGCAACTCTCTTAGTAAGATACACAATTTATTTGAAACATCTTACAGTTTTATATCCTCTTTGACATCGTTTGTACACATTTAATGACTATTTTGGATTTCTATTATGACACTTTGAAAAAGTAACAACATGTTACCACTCCTTCCAAAAATTATCTTATACCCTTTTTATAACCTCCCTTATCGTTATCGTATTTCACAGTGTGCCCTTGTCCATATTCTCGCCCGTTTTATAAAGGGTCAAAGCACGCCAACACGAGTGAATTAAGTGAAGTATAATACTGTATGATTTGAGAAAAATATAGAGCATCACTATCCTTGTCTTGTTTGGAGATCAGATGTGTACTGCATAGTGTAACTAATGGTTATGGCGTGCTTCCTTTTTCTGTGACATATTTAAAGCACTCGTCTTTATTAAAAGGTTATTGTGGCATAAACAATTTCTTATTAACAGGTCTTATAACGTTTTTATAAGTGAAAATATATGACTCTCGCTGACTTGTCTTCTTCATAAAAATGCATTCACTTACTGTAAATGCTTGCTCACAATAACAGAAAGTGTCATGATTACACCTATGAACTTTTTTAGCCTAAGCCTTTCTTTAAAACACTTTTCCTTTGTTACAGACAAAATAGAAACTGAAATTAGGGAATACATAAAACAACTATCTTTACCGTATAAATACTGAATGAATAAAATATGCTCAATATATTGTCAATAACAAGAAGAATAATTATCATTAGGTATATCAAATTGACATTAATCGCTCATGTTTTGCCCAGTGTACAATATGTGGTGTTAATGTTTATCACTATAGTAATGTAATCCAAATATTGTAATGTAATGTTGAATTTATTGGGAGGGGAGGAATCGAGAAAATTAATCAAAGAAGCAAGATCACAACTTGCAAGGTCAGAGCATGTTGTGCATAATTCTAAAAGTATGTTATTTTCGGTACTCACTCATCAGATATCGGACCCAAATAACGACCGTTGTGAAATCGTTTCCTTAACGTGGATAGCCAAAGTTGACGGACAGCGATGCGATCCACCCCAAATACTTTGCATTTCACGTGCTCAAATCATGCTGACCATGTTCTCCACGTGCATGCCATCCTTAACGGTCAAGTAAAGAACAAATGATTCTTTATGACAAATTATATGTACTTGTCTGTCAATCCATTAGTCCAGTGGTTGACAATGGTGTGTCCTGGCCAACACAAAATCAAAGGAATATTAATTTGAGCAGTTTAGTTACCTTACCAAGAGATAAATACTTTGAATTAAAACTCGAGAGAAGACTCTGTATAATCAAAATCTTTACACCCAGACAATAAGTTGTGTATTCTGGAAAATAGCCCACCGTAGCCACACGGTATCGTGTTTCTTCATAATAAAAACTAGATAAAAACGTGTGCGCTACAAATTACCCTGTAAGTTTTCGAAGGAACCACATTGGAAAATAAAATGAAATCAGAGATTGCATCAGGAATTGATCGAAACCTCCCTTTAATGACAAGCGACATATGTTTAAGGAAATGCTTATTCTAGAAATATGTCTTGTGGTGTTGTGATGTGATGTTACCGCCTGTAACGTAGAAATCAACTGACATAAGAAAATGATGTCTTGAATGTATTGACCATGTGAGACATGAATCGAAATCATGCAGAAGAAGATACACGTCTGTGATCAATCATTCTCATATATGCTCTTCTTCACGAATTCGTGACTTAGACAGGATTATTTTGAAGTTGCTCTGATCAGTTTGCGCGTAATTTGTAGAAACCGTCTACCTGTTCGACTTGAAAAGATGCTAGTATTTTGTATTGCTTTTTTGGAACAGACAAATCTCATAACTTCTTCATATGATTTGAAGTCGTGGGAGGAACCGGAGTAAGTTTATGTTGTAGTGTTCATTCTGTCGCACAGCCGGGGACATGTCACGTGACATGAACTTACCTATTAAAGATTGATCTTTCTTTTTAAAAGATTTTGACTTATACTATAGCTTATACCAAACTTCGGTCTATTGATTTTTCATTACATTGCCTTTTATATCAGATATGTTTGTCGAGTAAAACACGACCATTAAGATGAGCTTCTATATTTTCGCATGGATCTCATTTACTGAGAACTCGAAACGTGATGATTGATTGGTTTGTAAAACGCTCCTGAAACTTGTCAGCTAATCCCATGTCTCAGGACTCTTAGTGTGAGCTCGTTTATTTTTAAGGTGATCTTATTTGATTTGAGATATAATCTAAGATTTAAGTAATGGAAAATGTTATGAAAATGGCCGGTGAACTCACAGCACTCTTTTTATATATCCACTTGCATAGATTTATAAAGGCTCGGAAGTCTACACCCACATGGATGACAATCAGCTCTTCACTTGGAGGGACACTTTAACCTTTTAGAGAACATAAACCTTCTGTTTATATTTCTCTTTGCATTTTTTAATGCTGTGGTTGTTACTGAGATACTGCGGGTTATATTTGCACCTTTCATCATAGTTGTTTTGCAATCATTATATAAATTGCACAAGGGGTTTCAATTGCTCTATTTTGAGTTAAACACTTTATACTGGTTGCTTTACAAAACAAGGAACATGTTTATTTGAAACAATATTAAAATAGAATATTATACGGCACACTTGATTGAAGGAAAGTGCTCAATGATCCACTTAAACTGAATAATATCACGAACTTCTCCAGTCGGTAATTTAATGACGGCATCGACGCATGTAAAACAAGGTTGTTTTTGCTGTGGGAACACCAGGTATCTTGATATTATGAAAAACCCTCACCTCTCACTCATGCTCCTGTCAGATGTATTTTCACACAGAAACAACTGCCTGATATGACGTCAATTACGAATGGATGACATAATAGGCGACAGGTGTCAACCTAGGCGTAACCTAGGATCATCGAGTATAACAAACTCATACAATGCGTATCAACACCACTTGCTAAAACTACATGTTCAGTCACTGAACATAATTTTCCTAGCAAATGTTTCAAGTACTTTCTATTTAGACCAAGAAAATCATCTTCTTAACATAGCCCGTTTCGATGTTCATGATGTTACAATCATAAGATATTAAATCACACTAGCAAATATATGCTTCATCGGAATTTTCGTCAAAAATAGCTGCAATTGATATATCATTTTGGTATTTAGACATTCTTTATGGTATATTACATTCCTTATCTTTGCTTATGTATTGCGGAATGATTCGTGTACATATTGATAAGATATCATCAATACATCTGAAAACGTTTCTTATAGGACCTCTTGTCCAGTTCTTCAGTGTTTTGTTTAGAGCTTGTAGTTCTAATCGTCACCTAATTCACTGTATCTTTGAATAAACATTTTTTGTGAACATAATTGCTGACATTAAAAAGAAGAATTAATCATAGAAAAACAGAAAAGTTATTTCCTTATTAACACTCTTCGCCAAATACAACACAATAGCATGTATAATCTAAAGAATAACTTTGCAGCCATGAAAATGTTTTCAATATTTGTCTGTATATAAAAAAAAATTTCAGCTGTAGTTAGATACGTGTTTCCCGATTATGATTCGTATTTTCGGTATTATTTCCTTTTGTGTGGATATATTTTTTTATCCAATGGGCAAAACATATTTCGAAATGCATATTTCAATGAATTTCCTTCAGTTATGTATATAAGTAAGCTTAATTGGAGTGATTCTTGCAGTTCTATCACTGACCACGATTGTGATTGATTAACCGAATATTTTGAAATATTGGGAAATATTTAGAAACATGAGGAACTATTTATAGGACTTCACACATGGACCGAAATTCATGTTTATAAATATAACTTAGGATAAGTTATATAAGTTAAAGACTTGAAATGAAAACACATTAAAGCAAGTTTATTCTATGTTCGTTATGTATGCATGTGTTGTACATGTTATTAATGACTGCCGCAGAACACAATTTAGCTCATTAAATCAAAGCCAGATCATGATATTCTTGAAGTTCATTGATTTCACCAATTAATCATTGAATAACCTGCTGATACTTCTGAAAGTTTCCATTGGCTGGTTGTTGGTGAGCATGACGTTTGTTGTATCGATACCATTTCTTAAAAAAATAAGTTGAAATGAGAAACCGGTTTTCACATGCATAATACATACCTGTAAAATTCCTAGAGATATACTCTTCTAAGAAATAGCATTGAGCCATACTTTTACTTTCTGAAGCATGACCAAAGCCTTATGGCATGATTAAAAAGTTTCACTTGAAGTGAACGTAATGGGCATTTCTAATGTTGAATAGCTTGAAGTAACACAGCCTTCGTTTCATGCATTTTGTATGTTGTTTAGACAGACCCGAAATAACATGTGACCTGAGTTTAGTTCAAATCGCATATCTAAAATTGCATCTCGTAAATGCCAAAATTATGACTTTTCTTGTTTTAAAAGCGGTCATATACATTTTAATAAATCAATATTCAGTGTCCCATGTACATGTATATTAGTAAATAACCTGCCAACAATACCTTCCTATGTTTCTCGTTGTTTGTGCTATAATTAAAAGTCCAAAATTACATTTGAGTCAATGGTGCGCGCAACTGTCCGGTTTTCGATCATACACTTATTCCCCCCCACCCCCATGTTTATTGTCACAATGCTAACTTAGAAGCACTCATATGCTATTCTTTCGAAACAAACACAACTTGTCGAATAAATAACACAATTAGAAAGTTTGACATATTTGTACCCAACTATGTGCCTCTTTAATTTGATAGAAAAGATATCACGAATCCATCAAGCACTGAACAATGTACACGGTAATGTTTGAAATATATCTTTGTAACAATTTGATATATGCAACAGTCCATTCCCATAGAGGTTATTCAAGTCTTCTCTTCTCGCTTCACCTCTGTTATAAGAGGGACATATTCCTCTATTATTTACATTATTCCCTAGTTGATAATTTGCAACATAAAACTTTGCAGAACGAAATAAGAATTTATTTTCGCTGTTTGAGATACTGAAATATTATTGTATCATTTGTATGATATGCACTATTCAACATTACATTTATATTCTAAAATCAAAACTGAGTTTTGTTAGGAAAATTATCTTATAACCATTAAATCTAAGGAGGCAAGGCGCAGGATTACGTTATTAAGAATTGGAGAGTTAGCCATTTATAAAAATATTGATATACGTAATGGTATTCCCCGCCGAAATCGCTACTGTAAAATCTGTAAATCCAATTATGTACAGAACGAATTCCATTTTCTTTATAAATGTCCAGTATATGAAAATCTACGTCTTAAATACTTGGAAAATATACCTGTGTATATTAATGAAGATATTATGATCCATAACCTCCAAAATGATAATTCTGCCTATTTAATGTCCATTTCAAACTATGTTAAAGATGCTTTAATTTTACGTAATTCATATAATAAATAGCAACTCTGAATATATGTACTATGTATAATTCTGTACGTGGGCTGCAGGCCTTTCTACTGAATAAATGATTGATTGATTGATATGCACATGTCTAATGAAAAATTAATTTATGCGGGAAATAGGGATTATCGAAGATTCCAACGATAGATTGTACAAAAAATAATTGTGTTTGTATCAATTATGACCTACTCAATGTAGTAGCATGTTTGATTTGTTTAAACCCTTGAGTCATAGACTCAACCAAATGCCACCCTAACATGTAACCTTTGCAGAACGAAAACACGTTTATGGCATCACATGAGAATAAGATAATACATAATCCAAAAACAGTCTACTTTCGTACTTGTTGTACCGTTTTAGTTTCCACTTGTGTTCCAAGCAAAATCTATCAAAATTCAAAATAATTCCTATGCACTGTGTAAGGGTTCTCAAGCACAAGCATGCTATCTCGAGAGACCTTATTATACAATTGTTTATTCATAGAAAATACCTACAATGAAATCCATACAGAAACTTCTTTTTCCCATAGTTTGCTAACTTTGCTATTTGCGACGCTATTCAATTGTACATTCTTGGAAATTCGATGTACAGAGAAATCCACCATACCATGTATAGATTTCCTCGCAAAGACTTTCTTCTTAGAAAAGCAATCAATAGTACTTTCATTTTCATTAACATGTCACATCACATCTAAAGATCAATATTCAATATCCCCAGCTCACTTTACACTTAACAACACGTTATTGCTTTCATAACGCTTACAAAGCATGAAATGTCAATGATCATACACCGTCAAAAGGGTAAACTCTTTTATGCTGCAGAATGGCTTGATAAGTTGACTTAAAGCTAAACATGACGGTTAAGTACAAGTTTAAACTTAAGCAGCAGATTGTATTCGCTCCAGTTTTAGATGGATGCATGATTAACTTCAAGTCTCATAACACTACTGGTTACTTCAGACTTGTCTCAGCTGAGAATAACGGAATATGTATTTACATACTGAGTTGTCTTACACGTTACAGCCCACCACCACAGTCGTCTATGTATCAACCACAATCGTGAATGCTTACTATGGCAATATTTTCCATTAGGGTGCGAATTTGTCGGCTACCAATTGGTTAAAACGAAGACATGTTTAGTAGGTTTATATTTCTGTTATGTACACTCGGCATCCCCAGTAACGACATGAGTGGTACCAAGAGTTATCCCCCTGCAAGGAGTAACAACATATTCAAATGAAAGATTCGTTCTGAGCGAAAAACCTTGACAAGTCACAACACTTTTCAAAGGCCGCTTACTCGAGCAAAGCGAGCTTTAGATTAAAAAAATGAAAATAGAAAACAAATGTGTACACATCATTGTCGAGGAAGTCGCTTTCGTTTGTTACTCATCATCAAAGACTATCCAACACCCGGTTACTTATGACAACTCTGATCTCTTATTATGATCATTCTACAGCACATGGAGACCTTTATCATACTTACAAACATAGGATTGAAAAACTACAAATATTTACCGTGGGTTAAAATCGTCCTAACTCAATGGAATGGCTGGCAGAAACAATAGTACGTTCAAAACGTTGTAAAAACCGGATACACATTTTGGCCGATACCTTGCCAAATACATAACATATGTTGCATCTTGAGGAATGTGTTAGTAACGATGACTTAAGAATATAAATTAAAAAATAAAATATCTTCATAACACGTAGGGTTATTCAACAAACGCATTGCTGTCGCGATATTAATTTCCTTTAACAGTTTATGCAGAGTAACAGTCACTATGCAATAGCTCAAGACTCATGATGCAGACCCACAAGTACAGGTGTATAAGTTGCAAGTTCATGCGATGTCAGCATACACCAGCAAAGCACGACACACACTTATGTGATATGTTGATCTAGAAGGTCATGTTTAACCAACATTCATTAAGTAAAATCCGAAAGTCTTTTAGATAGTGTGTGATATGGTGACGTACTGCTTTGAATCATTCTAAATTTGAGTGACCATATGATATTGAAGACAAATCAAAGCCTCTTGTTGAGCGATATGCATCATATCTTACGGTTTACCTATCGTTTACGGTTTACCTATCGGCACTCAGGTGAGGTGAGGTGAAATGGGGTTTAATGCCGCTTTCAAGAGTATTTCACTTATAGCACAGCTGCTAGTATTATTGCAGGGAGAAAGCCCGCAACACCAATGTGGCTATGTATTGCGGTGAAACCTGCGAGCATCGGCTGGAACTAACGAACCATGGGTGGTACTGCGCTGAAACTCTATCGGCACTCGGTCTGCCATTTTATCTTAAGGTAAATGACAAAAAAGTCGTTGTTCGTTCTCTAATTTTATGAGTATAAACCCTAACCATATGTGTGGTGAGAATATCCTCACATTAACAACTGATTTGTGATAAGACTAATAAACAGTGGTTTGTAATGCTGTAGCAAGGCTTATCACACTCGTAGCGCCGATAAGTGCATTCACCTCTCACCCTTGTTTTATTTTACCCAGTGTGCGCTCTTATCTAAGTTGTCAAATCCAAAGTGTTACGCTCAGTAACTTGTGTCAAATGGGATAAGTTATAATCATATGCTACTAACAGTCAATAATAATCATGAATGTCTCCTTGAATTATCGTTTCCACAAACAATACTCCGATAGGATTTTCCCTGAACTATAAGATGCAAGACTAGATCGGTTGTTAAAAAGGAAAAAGGGTCTGTACATGCGCAGATTTTTAAACCATAAGGTCTGTATCATCTTCAGAGAACTTTTTTATTTCATTCTGGAAACATAAATGTTGTCAATTAATTCAATTAAGCTGTCCGAATTTCTTATTTATCGGTTATTTTTGTTTTGATGAATAATATAGTTCCATCATCTGAAAGAAGAAGTAGATAATTATGCTCTTTTAAGTCTAAACTTTCTGGACATGTACAAAGTTTCAGTTTAACAACAGGAACTCTTCATTTGAGGGATATATTCCACGGTTTAGCCAAAACTTCATTTACAATTATATTCAAGATTAAGAATGGTATTTTGAAATTACAAGACTTTTGCGAAAAGCAACTTTTCTGATACAATCAAGAAAATGTAATTAGAGGGATATAACGTTGTCTTCTAGCATTTATCAAAAACTTTATTTACAAACTTTGAGTGAGGTCTTTGAAGGACATTTAGAAGTTGAATGCATTTGAGAAAAGAAAAAAAATGTTTATAGACAATAACTCTTTACGTAAAACAAAAACCATATTTTGGAGTTTGTTTTCTTGCAAAATTGCAAGCACAAACCGAGGATGTATCATATAGATCGTAGTCATTTAGATATTTCCGATTTCAGTTTTAAGAATTACAGATGACGTGCAACTAACGAGGAGAAATACCATTGCAGTGGGATCGGTTAAAAATGGGGATTTCCGACAACAAATATTTTATCTGAAGGGTGTCCTTTAATTTGAATAAGTAAGTATGTCGATCTTCCCTCTACTCTCCTAAGGGTACCCCTCCTAAGAAACCGCAAGGCATTTCCTTCTGTGTAAACAGCACAAATAGCTCTTTACCGACAAGGCTAACCAAGGTCTGCCTACGCTTTAACATTTCCAAACAGGTATTTAAAATGCAAAACCATTTTCCTATCATCATTTCTGATTAAACGTTACCATGGCGAAATAATCTCCAAAACATTATATAGCAAGCCTGATAAATGTTTGTCACGATAATCATTATCCTTACTGTATAAATATATATAAAATGAATGTTTTTCATTGGACATATTTAGAAAGGGAGACAAATCATTGATAATCAGTCGAATCCACTCCACCTCATACACTTTCCATTACAGCAATACGGACTGATTCATTATTCGTCTGATTTTACGCATATCTCTTTTCCTTAATGTGACTAATAGCGAAATTAGCGAGTTTTATTTGTCAGAGCAGATTGTTATTGATTAAAAGAGTCTTTTCATAAAAAAAAGTATAAAAAAGCAAGATTACTAATGGGTTTGCGGAAATGAATATCGTTGTCTGCGCACTAATAGCAGGTTTTCACCGTCCCTTATTGAAGTAAAACCTGATCAAAAGTTGAACACAATTATGATTCATTTTTTCATTACTAATCTACTAGTCTTTATACTCAGTCTGATTACAATCGACCATTTTCCGAGGAATAAAGTTTTTAAAAACTTACTCAAACTTTTCTAACAGGGGATTTCTCCCACAGCCTTGATAATCATGTAATAGTCCTTTCAAAGTAACTGAAGGAAAAAATAAAACTTTACATAGTACATTCACCTAAACAAACGAGAGATAAATGAAACAGAACCTCCATTTGATTATTAAGTGATTAATTCATTTGATATTCTTCATACGTAGCATAAGAAATACCGGCCTAAATACGACTGTCAACGTTTCATAAGCCATTTGACATGAACCATATAAATCAGATATGAAATTAAACATTACAATTAGCTACCCTTAGATATCGTTTTGATCCTATCGAACGTGCATTATTTTTCATTAAGATATCTATATCATTTGTAATATTTGATTAATGTCAACAAATGAGAATATGTATTTATTAGATTAGAATATCATTCGAATGTTTTAAATGTATTGTGTTGTAAATATTTTAGTCTAAAGACGCCAGAAAGTGTTTGGTATTTCCTCCGAGCCCGACTTAATTGGTTGCAGACCGTGTAAGATGGTTGTAATCAGGTTCCAGAATTTCCTTCTTGCAAACATCCGGTCTATTTATAGTTATTATGTAACGAGAGGGATTATTAGAACGTTTGGAATTTCAGTTTAAACCCACGGTGTTACAGTCAAAATTAAGGTGTTATGGAATGGCCGCATGCATCGCGTGATGTGTCACTTGTGTCAAGGGGTAACCGAAACTTAACTTAGATGAGACCGGTTTACCCGGCAGAGTGAAAAGTAAGAAAGAAGTAGTGAGTGAATACAATTGTTAATTTGCAGACTAAATCTTAACGGGAACTGATACCCGCTAAATAGTTCAACAAGAGTCAACAGCTAATTACTCTCGCGTAATGCCAAGGGTGAACAGAGTTAAACAGACAAACAGACAGACAATAATCTAACTAGCCCTGGATCAGTCTTGAGATCACGAATATATACTTGAATACAACTCGAAGATTACAGGACCTAACTGTTAGAGTTAGTTTTATAGTTGAGCGTATATCTATAGATTCACTTTCGCTTTTATCATATATTTAAGGGCTCAAAGTTAAAACCACTTTCTCTCGGAATCCATCAACATTTTCAACGCGGCCAGGATGAACGTTTGTTAGAGATTGGATTTTCCAGAACCTTGAGTTAACAGAGGCCTTTATCTGTGCTTGGGTTCCCGAACAACACTTGTTTGATAAGGGGTCCAGTTTGAATGAATATGTACTTGAAGATGCATGTCAATGATTATGTTCACAAGAAAGAACATCCGGTCTATAATTAGAAATTATGAAAACTTGTAGAAGTTAGTGAATGTTGAAAGATAACTTTACAATTTGAACATTCCAGTACAAAGTTGAAATCGTCTTTTTCAGTTTGACTAAAACTTTATTCTATTACAAAAGCGACATATTTACCGGCTTTGGTTGAAATAAATGCTTAATGAAGATTTTAGCAATCTTGCTGAATACCTAATAAGCTTTCATATTCAGCTTGATGATTCGAACGATTTCCTAAGGGATATATTTCACCCGGTGATCGGTGAAATAATATTTAAATCAACTCGTTTTAAACTCTGATAAGATTCTAAACGTTTTATTTTATAATGTCAAAATATGTCTGTCATCTTACAACGTTGGAGGGAGAAATCAGTATTTTGAACCAAAAGGAAAATTTTGAAAAGAGCTTAGTTAACTTATTAAATGAAATCGATTTAGTAAGCTTAAAAAAACCTGCCTGAATTAGTAAGCTGAAGACTCTGAACTTTTCGTATTATATTATAATGTCACAATATTCCCTCATTAACCACTTGGGAGGGAGAAATCGTTATTCAGAACCGAAAAGAATTCTTTTTTTTAGAATAGTGGAGTAAGCTTATGAAATTGAATCGAATTAGTAAGCCTACTGACTATCTGCCTAAATTAATAAGTTCAAGACCGTGAATTCTTTTGAACCTAAAAAGAAAGTTTTAAAAGAGCTAAGTAAGCTTATTAAATTAAATCGATTAAGTAAGTTTACTAAATCAATTTAGAAAGCTTATTGAGTATCTGCTTGAAGTAATAATGTCGATTTAATAAGTCTAACCCCGAAATGTAACTACAAATTGTAATTGTCACGTGCACACGCACACAATGCAGGATCATGCACATTTCCATATAACTAACAATCGCACTCCGTTTTTGTGATGTGAGTTTTTTTTGACATTATATACCTTTTTAGGATATTAAGTAAAATCTAAATGACCGGGAGTGAGGTACGTTATGGGCATTTTTATTTTAAAGACCTAAGCGTTAAAAGTCTAGATGCAAAAACATTGCACATCATGTGTGAAGTTAATCGTTTAAGTTATAGATAAATATGGATTAAATGTTTGATATGTTTACATAAATGTTTTCAGTTAGGAGATTAGGATCTACATTCTAAAGTTTCACACAATTCTCGCTTGAGCCGAATTCAACAACAAGTATGTTTCCCCAATTTGTGGAGAACAGACTCTTACGATTTTGGTCATTGAAAATAACGTCTAAGCGACATTTTGTATATGTATAATAATGAGTATTTTATTTCATCGCCTGTGCTTGTGTCCTCATATGCCCGGAAATGGCCATTGTCTGCCGATATGTGCTTCAGTGCCTTCACAAAACGTTTATTGTTTAAATATCAATAAGCAAATAGCTGAAATTGATACATGTTCATTTGTAGTTTGAATTAAAATATTTGCCTTTGCTCTTGCTGAGTGTCAGTTGCAGTAATCCTACTCATGTAGAACTATTGGTTGACTTATTTTCTGCAAATTTCTAAAACATGTACATGTATGACGCATATTTTATTATTGTGTTTTTTTACTTTTAGGCATTCTAGACCTTTACTTTGAGAATGAATTATATGTCATCTACAATCCTAAAGACGTATGGATCAATGATTACATAACATTCATTGTTATCAAAACTACCGAGTTTTTTAAAATAACGTTTTCTCTTCAAATTCGTAAAAAGTACTTTGGCCACTAATTCGAAATGCTATCAATAAAAGATGTCCCGTTTTTCCAATTTTGACTTGCAGTCCTATTGTGACAGATGTGTAAGAATGAATATGTAGTAATTCATCGCTGTGGAACAAAAATGTCCTACATACTTTATGGCGGCATATGCACCAAGGAACACAAATCTAAACGCAACTGTTTGGTTCTTTGGTTTTTGGAGAAGGTTCTATACATGTTAAATTGGATTAAGATCTGGCGAATGCGCAGGCCACTCCATACTGTCATTTGTATCAATTCAAAGGTACTGTTCTTACACCACTGCTCAATGTGATAGGGCATTGTCCTTCATAAGGATGACGTTATCCAATTTGTATTAAATTTCGCAGAATGTTACTTTCGCGAGAACTAAGTAATTAAGTGGATTATTCAATTGTAGATATGATGGGCTTACATAATGGACATATAGCATGTGTCTGTCATAAAACAGAAGATTTGTTAACGCTGTCTGATGGTCATGAGAACATTAGGCAGACGTCGTCATTGATGTGTACATGCAATCATGCTGTAGGATAGTGTCGTTCGCTTGGAACAATACAAAATTCTAAGGATAAAACAAATATCGATTAATCGTAAGTTCAAGTTGTTTGGGTGACCTTTGATATGTTTAAACGGTGGTCCAAACATCGAAATTCAATAGGTTTTAAAAATGAGGAGGTTTTACAGGGGCTTCGCCCATCACGACAAGCTGCAGGAATCACTCAGGCCTGATCACAGGTGCTAATTGGCTGGTGTTTTGAAAAAGCCGTGTTTAAGTGCTTTATCGGCGGATTTAAAAATCTCAAAGTTAAATTACTTTCAAATTCGTCAACATTTTGGAGAATCACGAAATGTTACGGGTATTTGAACACATGGACGTCCAGCATGCAAACCTTTCACGTTGTCCTCTTCCTTCTACCCGAGCGTGGTGGGACATCAGCTCGATGGCATTTCTGGTGGTGTGTCGCAAAGAAGAAGAAAACAGTCATCACCTGGCGATGTTGATCTTTCACGACCGACATGTCGTTTGGCGGCTGTACCACAAGTTTAGAAAAGATTCCAACGTCTGTTGATGACACTGTTGCTTACACGTTGTGTCGCTCCTCTTGCAACATTCTTATCCCTCTAGAAACATCGTCAGTGATCTATGACGTCATGGATTCTCCGTTTCGACTAAATGAAAGTGAAGGTGTCTTGCAAACTTGTCCGGACACGTAGCCAATGTCCTTCGCGTTCAGATTGCAATAAGAACATTTAAGTGACATTTCCTGATGCACGTGCTTTTTATGGTGTACAGCCGTCACTGAATGACTGTATGTATTCATCACATTTTCATATGCACATTAGAAATAAGTTTTATTTAAAGCGATGCGTGTATTTTGTTGATTGTTGTCATTACGGGTCGAGGTACTTAAACGTTATGTCCTGTTTATCACTACATGCAGTGGCGTGTATCACATCTCGTGTACACACATGGTTGGACATCCTGAAATTATATCAACAGTACAAAATGTAAGAGGGGGATCCGGACCTAGTAGACCAGTTCAATGTCATGGTGTGGTTGGGTAATAGAAGATTTAAGAGTAGTCGTCTCTAAGGTAGTATGTGTTTAAACAAAACATAAAATATATATAGGACAATAATTGTTTGAAACTTTTGAAATTAGTTTCAATTCTTTTCATTTATCATAAGGAAACACTTTAACTTGATTTATCGATGTTGCCAGTTAATCCATTTGAAAAATAAATAAAGTAATTATTAAGTGCTTACTCATATGAAATGTTAAGAATTGATTTGAACTTATTGTAACTATAATGATAACAAAATTGGGTGATAATATGAGGAAATCTTCAGATGAGTAGATCAATTGTAATCCCCTAATTATGTTTATTGTCTAAATTCCTTTTGAAGTAACAAACTTAGCATAGAAACCAAAACAACACAAGAGATGAACCCCCTTTCAAGTAGCGTCAAGGTAACTTGAAGATACCCTTAGTGTATTGTGAGGCGACTTCAATTTAATGTTACGTTGCTATTAATCAGTATTAGCCAAATGTATATTGACAGAGTTAGTATTTCATGAAAGTTAAGTTTTAATAGATCACTGAGTATTTGGAGTCACAGGACTAGAAGAAAGATTCATGTTGTTGTAGACAATCAAGATACTCAAGAAGTTTGTTGTAGGCAATTCTGTTGCCTTGTTAGCTCTTGAAACCAATATGATTAACAGTCAGTGAAGAACATATTTCACTCAAAAACTTGACATCTAACGAGGTGTTTGCAGTGCGTACCCGGAAATGTTTACGGGTATGAAATCAACCAGTCATATGCCTACACAACACACCTGGTGGGGCCAATCAACAGGTGAATGTTGGCACCTTGCACGAGGACGTCCTGGGTGGTTACCTGGAATTACCGTGTTGTTAAAGTTATCTGATTGCAAATGTTCTATTCAAAGTTTTCTTAATGGATCTAATATCACACCATACCACTATTATCTGACGTCGAAACGTTTTCCTTGTAAACTGTGTTCATTTGCATGTACAAAAAGCGTTGAGGAAAGTTATTTGACTATCAAATTACACAAGACACATGATAAGCCAGTTCATTTCAAATTTAGTTTTGAAAAATCATATCATAATATTGAGTAGTAATGAATGATTTGATACAATAAATCATTCAACCATTTAAGAAATAATGTGGATCAATTTTAAAATGAGTTACATAAATGTACCATTCTTATATTTGGGGTCACACAACTATCAGCAATAATACAAATGATTGTACTTTTCTAACCAACTCGACCACCAGGGCTCGACAAGCGATATCTCCTGTTGGACACAGTTTCGGATGAATCCTTTAATCTGTTTTCCTGATCAAATATTTTACAATCGACATTTTCAATATCCTTATTATGCATGCATAATTTCATACAGCACTAAATGAATTGTATCCCTATGGTGATAGATGTAATTACTGCACAGCTGAAGGGAGACTATATTCTCATGCGTGCACCTAGCGGTATTTGGGAATCATATTGTTTTCCCGAAATACCAACTTGCTGTAAGAGAGTAATATCGAAAAGTAACTACGTATTAATTGGGATTGGAGAGTTTTTGCTGATGTTTAAATGCGACGGGATAGATTGAATTGTAATATTAATAATATGATAATAACTAATAATTGTATAGTAGATATAATTCTACAGGTGGCATTACAGGAAATACTGTCTTATGCTTGTAGACTAATGACTTATTCATTCAGTTTTAGACCACGATTACATCAGACTTCTTAGAAGCTTCGAGCACTTCCCGAGGAAATGTCTCTAAGATTAGACACAACTCACCACTCACATGCGTTGACAGGTAACGACTTGAATGTACTTAAATAATCTGAAAAACACTGCAACGATAGTGTTAGATATCACGAAACATTCCAAGTTACTAGACGTACAATGTGCACGCATATATGTTGGGGAGAAACAGCCAAAATCGTGGCTTCACTTGTAAACGAAAATCGAAAATTACCGGATTCCGGGGCAACACATGTATTGGCAGGCTAAGGGTACGAATGAGTCACAGCAAATTCATGCAATAAAATCGTTAAAGTACCAAAATAGTCGCAAAATAAAAACTCTGATCAAATATATGGTAACCCTTATTGGATATTATTGTTGTCTGCAAATATAATAACCTTCGATATCACTTAGATACATGTACTCTCTCTGCACTAACACCTAATACATTAAGAGACACTTATCGAGCTCCGGGAGTCACCCATGGCAAACGTTGTCATTGGTATTGAGAAGAAGTAACTGTTTCTGAAAAAGTATAGTTTTTAGTATAATACAAAACTGCATTAATAAATCTTTAAAATTCTCTTTTCATTAAGGTTAAAATTTAAAAGGGGCGTATCAAAAGTCCAGCATGTACAAGTCTAAATTTAATCGCCACGATCTTCCAGTCTAGAATAATATGTTAAACGACACGAAAACGGGTGATTCTTAGGAATTTTCTTGTTTTCCTCATACTAGTAATATAGAAAGGAATGTCTTACGTTCGTCCCAAAATAAACCAGAGAGGTACACTACAGATTACGTCGAAATATGTGCTTGGACATCTTCGCCAGGAATTAACACGCGACTCATGGGATCACCATGAAATCAGTAAATAGCTTTAAACGTATTCACAAGAAATACTGTAGATAAACCCTGTATTATCTATGAATTGGATAATTATGAAAGTGAAAATCGTCCCTTGAAGAATGATTTTGATTTCCACAGCGGTTATTCAACATAAGTTCAAAAGTCCAAGTTGTAAAACTAGCCTAACAGGGAGACTTTAGTTTTAACATCGTGAAAGCCAGTGAAGATTTGAATCCAGCTAAACATGGTCATTTCGCTGAGACTTCTTTTTGCTATGATGAAATAGTCTATTTTGCAAATGTTTTTCTGAGTGTTAGTCAAATTGTAAACGGATCTTGTTTCGTATTTGAGCCAACCAAGCAACATTAATCAATATCTTATGTATGTTAATAACTTTATAACGATTGTTTAATTGTATGTTTGTTGATCTATTGTCAGGTTTTGCATTAAGTTCGACAGGGAGGGCCGTGTACGCAGAAAGGTCATGAAGTTAGTCGGCGTTTCAATAATAGACCGATCCAGTCGAGAGCCATTAAGCCCCGCCCTCTAAAACGTGATAGGCTGAAATATTTGGGGGGACAAGTTCAAGCTCAGGCGAGCCGGACCGCGTAACTCAACAATGTCACTAACCAAAAACACACGTCGTTCTACAAGCACATTATCCAATTTTTTTTAAAAAACCCATATAATATTCATGATTTCTTTATTCTTATATATTTATGAAGTACTTTTATGAAATAAAACAATTTATTGATCAAGCTCGACCACTTTGTAAACAAACACCTTCACTGAGAATGATTCTACATTCTACACGATTGTAAACTTACAAAACATACTTTTAACAGTTAATTGTTGTATCTCACTTATACTCAACAAGTGTAGGTCATTTTATATTGAAAAAGCTTCGTATGATAATTAATTGAATATTTTGTACGTAGTTGTATTGGTCAAGGTAGCTCCGGCTTGTTGACATTGGCATTGGTCTCCGGGCTAGTAAACATTCCTTTGACAAAAATATTTAAAAATGCATTGTCAATTGTTTTACTGTCTATGTTTTGATTATAAACGTTGACCAAAGATTTTATTATGCAAATATATTACTAAAATATCAATAAAAAATCAATCAAAGTTGCATCAAACTTTCTTAGCTTTCTTTTGAATAAAGGTTTCCAGCTAGCCAAAGTTCACAAATATAAACAACAGGGTGTGTATAAACTTGTCTATTTATTCCTCAATGGTTATATTGAAATCACAAACAGAAATTACTATAAGTAATTGAGGTTGAGAGCCAAATATTTGAAGTAGTTATCAAAATATAAACAGTTAATGAATATAAGGATTATGAAACATGGCTAGACATTTAGGTCCTCATATAGTATAAGTTTGTAAAGACACATACAGTTTTATGTATTTGACAGTAATAACTGGAGTCTGGATTTGGACATATCCATATGATATCCTAGATATCCAATTTTAATTATTTTATAGGCCTAAGAGAAAAGATGAAAAAAGCATATTTTCAAATTTCAAATGATACAGCCTCTCATTGAAATGTATCTGGAATTTTAATAAAAATTGTTCACAGATTATAAAATTGAATAAGTAGTACATAAATTAAGTGAGGCTATCAAGGTAGAGGAAATCACACTTCACTTAACATAGAGTGCTGTGTTTAATTCCTTTTTTGAGGCATCTACTGAAATTAATCAATCTTCATGAAATAATGCTTGTTCATGTTTTCCAGGTTTCCAAATGACAAAGATAGTAACTGTGGATAGGGAAAATAATATTTATCAGTCAATGGATGTTTTAGCGGCAACAGGTTACTTTTGTGAAATTAAATTATAAGTTTAAACTTATAAATGTCTATAAATTCATTTATTATATTATTGTGTAAATATATCCCATATATACAAATCATTTTGGGATTACCTATGACATAAAGAACCTCAGATTAGTGTGTGTCTCTGATCCAAAACAGGATATGTGATGTCATGCAAATTAGCCTTTTATAATATCTCTCAACTTGTTTTTAATATCTTTGAAAAGCTAGGAAACTTTGGTTATACACTTCGTCATTTAATTTTTTCATTTTTAATTTGAATGAAAATGCTATGTATATGACTTAGGTTTTTTTTGTTTTTAAACGGTTGGATTTTCTTGTCACTACTCAAAACAGTCTTCTTTGAAGATACATTTCAGCAACCGATCGATAAATTCTCAGACAATGACTAAGACGCTAAGATGAATCATGAGACACCTTAAACCTTCGAGGGATCGTATTGTCATTATGAGCTTAGAGAAATCACACTCATATTTCTTTTATCAAATTTTGATTGAATATGATATAACACAAATCCCAGTTAAGTAAGACAAAAACACGCTAGAGCCTTAGGGTGTTAGTATTTTTTCTCCCATTTCATTTCTTTTTAAATCTGGTAAACATACTAGGCTTACTTCTCACGACATGGCTCTTCATTGGTGATATGATGTCGATGTCCAAAAAAGACGAAAACTCGAAGTAAGAAAATGCCAACTTGAATAGTGATATTTACACATGTGAGTTATGTGTAAAGTCTAAACATATGAGCGTTTAATTGATTCATGTATTAATAATTACTCTCAACATGTATAATTATTTTCTTTACTACAGATTGATGTTGACTACAGGTGACATTTACTGAAGTTCTTCAAATATAGAAAGATGCAACTTCGCTTAGACTTGCATGCTGTTATTACGACGCAACTAGATTCACTGAGGTGACTGGGTGCAAACCGTAGTGAGGGGACGGGAATTTACACGAAAACATGCTCTTGACGTTTGATCTTCTATTTAGACCCAATTCTGTTGAAGTATAAGGAATCTGTAGAACTTCTTGTATAAAGGGTCCAATACATCAATACATCGTGAGTAATGCGGTAGTGAATAAGGTGCATGAATAATAATGAATTATACCGCAATCAGTTATAAAGACTCTGTGATCGCATCCTGTTTGTGAACTATCCTTTTATAGGATTGTGTTTGGTTTTATATATTGAATCAGATACGTTTTAGTGAAGGGAGGTCGTTCTTTCCTTCCTTGGGAGCATTATAAAGACAGCAACATTGTCAGAAGCTTTTACAGACATTCATTTGGCAGAAAGCTTTCAAAGACAACCCAATAAATATACATTTTTCTCAACCGTACAGTTCATAGAGACATATAGAGCCGTTTGTCTCTTAAACTTATCAAAATGAGATTGGTTTTTTCACTGACAGACAACTGACAGATTATTTTAGACAGCCAACTATAGTAGGTCGTTTTCACACATGGCAAGAAATTGGGAAGAAGTTTATAAACTGCTATTACCAACTTATACTTTCCGCATTATCAAACGTAACTAATTCAATAGTTATAATAGAGATTTGTATACATGTCTTTCACTTGGGGAATAAAAACGATGAGGACACTTAAAGCGCGCTGGACTCCACACCATTAAGGAGCGTGTTCGAAGTGCCACACACATAATTACCCTGGGGTAAGGGCACAGATCATTCACTTTTTCTTCCTTAACTATCAGGAGTATGATATCGAGCATCCATTTCAGCGTTTTTTTTGTTTCTTTCACTTTATTATAACCTCAAAACAGAGGTACATTTTGAAAATCGTCTTTTGCCAACTAATGTCTGGGGCATGGAATCAGTCTTGAGAATCTCAATTAGTCGGGTAACTTACCAATAGGGTGGACAGCCCCCGATGTTGTTGACTTCCTCTGAAAGCAGTCAAGTGAGCCATGCACAGGACAACGTGTCCATCAATATCAAGGCTTTCATACAAGGTCAATGCGCATATTACATAGAACAATAATGTTAATTCATTGAACAAAAACAAGAGCAAACATCACACCCTTTAACACAATGTTTATTGTTCCTGTTTCAGCTTATTACAGAGACTCTTGTATGTGTGCTATCAAAGTTAGTTATCATACATGTAGGTACGACGTAGTGTCAAACTTATCATTCGGTCTATTTCCTTATCCGCCGATGTGCTATATATTGCCTTTAAACCTACGGGATTAGGCGATAACAGTGAATATATCGATCCATTGTAGGTTACGTGGTAAGAAATTACTTGATCATCCTCTGCAGGGAGGGAATGAACACTGAGATAAAGCTTGATATTGCTATATCGGCACTTATCTGGAACGTATCAGAATGTCTTCCTTATATACAGGTGAAGTCGGAACAAGTAAATCTAAATCAGGCAGCACATAACGATCATACAATTTCGCGTTGGTCTTGGACGAGATTATGTTTTCAATGCAATCAATGTGCAGTGGAGTACGCGATTCACAAAAATTGTAACGAACAAAGGATAGAGATTGCCTCTAAATATGAATCTAAGACATTTTCATTTTGATATTATATAGTTTAGAAATAGGAGTGACAGGTACGGTCATACATGTATATTCACCAACAGTCAACACAAACACACCCGTACCACAACGCACGACAGCACACCATAAAACGCACCTGCACTCAACTATATATACATGTATATAGCCAAAAAGGGTAACATGGATATACAAATGCTCCCTCCAACACACACACACACACACATCAAAGACACAAACAGACACATAACACCCTTTCACACATACACATTCATACACAATTACTTATTTGAAGACTAGCATTTATGTTCAACTCAAAATTGAAAAATGATTGCAGATGTTGTCATTGTGTTGATGTTGAATTCATGATTAAAAAATTCATCATCCTTATTTCTTCTCTACTCTTATCATTTTATCTAATTACCCTATACTTAAACATTTAGATTTTAGTTCGCTCTGTATACCTGATGTTAGAAATACATTTTTAGCTTTAGCGGCACCAGGTGATACACGTCTCAAGAGATGATGAAATATGAGTGCTGAAAGCACATACTTAAATGTATTAAAGTTACGTTTTTGTCACCATAAGAAGCAGGTATAAATGCGGAGTTTTCAATAGCAAGGCTAGAGGCTATGTAGAGGCTATGCAGGTGTTTTCTCCAAAGTGTAAAGACGTGATCAAAACAAATCTTTGCCTCGATGTTGAAAAAATATTAAGAAAACAACTCAGATCTATTATTACGTTCTGTTTTTTGATTGTTTGGTACATTATGTAAACACTTTTATGTTGAAAAACAGAGTCACAACGCATATAGTTGCTAGGTTTAAAACGGGTGGTTTCCGAGTAACAGACAGTTTTTTCCTTCATGTGCTTGTCTTTTAGAGCTGTGTTCGAAAGGTTCTTGCGTTGTTGGTTTGATTTCGAAATGAGATAATTCTCATTGTGATAAATGTTTTCTTCATGTGTGTATCCCAAGTCTGCCCTCGTAACCATGTACTGAAGTTTCATACCTCACCACTCCCGGTCACTTCAAGTTGATAACAACTACTTTACAAAGCTATCTACCCATCCCTTGGGTGGTCGTCACTAGCACAACCTGATTATAACGACGGTATATCACTCCCTAAATCTGAATACTCAACAAAAATATCACGATTTACAGCAGAAAATAAAACATATCTCTCTGAAATTGACAAGGGGACTTCCAAGTTACACGCAACCTAGGAGGTATTTCTCACTATGGCGAATACCATTTTTAAATAATACATGTAACAAAATATTGTTGAAAGCACGTTAGACCGCAACTCACTCTAACGAAACCTTTAAAGAAGGTATAAAAATCAAGTAACAAACTAAGGAAGACGACCATTGCAATATTCCTTGAATAAAAAAATATGTTTGTGACATTTTTGTGTGTCTTATATCCTGTGTTTGAAGGCCACGTATTATTCCTCGAGATTATTCCATCGGTGCACAGTTGTTACGGCAATAGTTTTCTCGCAGTTCTCCAGATGACGTCATCCAAGTGAAGAAACCAAGTCTTTCATATTTCAGCAAACCATTTGCCAGAGTAATCTTTACATACATATAGCGAACTTCATAACACAGTTAGGAATAAATATCAACAACCATTTAGGTTCACATAGCAGAAAAAACGTGGTTTATAAACACTTCCGGAAAACAGACGCGAAACATTTTATTAGCCAATCAGGTGCTGGGGGGGGGGGGGGGGGGGGAGGGGTGGTGACGACATAGACAGGACTCGTTAACGACTGGCTTATCTGTGTCATTGTTTACGTTATAGATTCAAGCGGTCGTGAACGTATATATTTTCACTGATTGTACTTACAAAAAGCCCCAAAGTAACCGAAGCTATTATTATCAATACATTGACACATTCTGTTAGTCATTAATTAACTTGTTATTTGTTTTGGTTGTTAATCTCCGATAATGCCGATCGAGTGAACCCAAACTGATATCTGCCGCCATTGTGATTGTTTTTTGTTTGAACACCTAGACAAATCGACTATCCCCCTGTGTAGTTGATTGACCATTGTATATGTAGAATATTTGTTACTACTTTGTGCCATTTTAAAGTGTCAACTCATTATTGTAACTCTGTGTTTCTGCTTTGCATGACTGTAACAATCAGATCTCGCTTTTGATGGACTGCCTCTCGGCAAATTCCGGATCTCGTCATTGGGATACGACGGCCTTATTAACCAGTTATTAGTGATAATGAAGATAAAATCTTTGATGTGTTTAGTAAATGTACCTCTTGATTCGCGATTTTCCACCTTCATAAAAACTTAGAGTTACGTACTGATGTATTTTGCCAGGATACAGATTATTGTTCATTTGTGTGAGTTAATGTTTGAGATAAAGAGTGTGGTACTTATCTAGAGTGACGAAGGTCAATATTGTCAATAATGACACACCGTTAATTGTTGATTGTGATTTAAAGCCTGCTTGGAAATTTATTGTAAATATGAAATTCTTTTTCAGTTTTAACTATTTCAACCAAATAAAAATATTAACGCTTAAAAGCATGTTATTTCCATTTCCGTCAGTACTTTAGTACCGGTATTTTACCAGAGAGAGGTCTTTGATTACCTAACACTACTTTTTCACACCAGACAATATGGTCATAAATTTATTACCTAACAGTCTACATGAAATGCCACACACGTGTACATTATGGCAAATAAGCAATAAACTTAATGACCTCAGCACCTGGCACATTTCCAATAGGTAATACACAAGGCACTGATTAGTTATCTAAACTTTATCCTCACACATGATCAACAGCCTTTATTGAAACTTGATGAAAGTAATTAGGTTTGTCAATACACGTGACACATGACAACATATTAACAAATCTGTATTACTAAATATATTATTTCATACTGCAATGTTTATCAATATCAAATAGGTTATAAATCATCCACTGTAAGGCTACATAAAATGGTAAATGTTTATCCGGGGCAGCTTTAAGACTTTAATTTTACTTTTTGTTGCTTCTAAAATGACGCTGTAGCAAGAAATTTTAATTTTTCATAAATGTTATAACCAGAACTGTAGTGTCAACATACAAACATAAGCGACGTGCCCACATTTTTGTCTGTATCCTTAGAGTAATCAGCACCAAAAACCAATCTGATTAAAATCAGATGACGTATCGCGCGCCTAACATTTGTCCATCATCAATATGCGACAATATAGCTTGTTAAACTGAAACGAAACGAAACGAAACGGAAATAAAACGAAACGAAATTAAACAAGCGGAATTCCATCTGATTTTAATCAGATTGCACCAAAAACATAATATATACCCCAAAACTAGTAATGTATCAAACTACAAACCCCTCACTGTGTATCATTAACATATATATATATATATATATATATATATATATATGCACACATTATTTCATTATAGTCTCCAAAATGTTGAAATAACTATTTAGTATGCACATCATTTCATTATAGTCTCCAAAATGTTGAAATAACTATTTAGTTCAACCCGATGAATTTTTCAACCCCATATGCAATCAAATACTAAAAATTCAAACAATTGTTGGGGTTTG
Source organism: Phorcus lineatus (assembly GCA_921293015.1). Taxonomy (NCBI): domain Eukaryota; kingdom Metazoa; phylum Mollusca; class Gastropoda; order Trochida; family Trochidae; genus Phorcus; species Phorcus lineatus. Next base: position 22,314,745 of record OV121088.1, on the reverse strand, counting down.
AATTAATAATTTCTGCGACTAATCAAAAGAGATATAAATTTATAATACAGATAAAAACTCAACATTCGTCTGCAAAATCATCAATTATAGTCAACTTCTCAAAATTTTCATGATTATTTTTCCCACCTCCCCCTGAATAAAATTTTGAATTAGCCTTTCTTTCAAATTTCTTACCCTCTTTCGTTCCCTCTTCTCAAAGTATTCCGTCCGTTTTCTCTTCCGATATGGTTGACTGTCATATCTCGCTGGACAGACGGGTGGCGGGCCTGTTATCATCTTCATCTATTTATTAACTGTTAGTACGGCATTTTTGACGAGTTTTTTCCTTTGTGGGGCAAGTCCAAAGACCCTTTTGAAATCGTATGAAAGATCATAACAGTCCTCTGTGAAATGATCGGAGCAGATGACAGACCTGTCATTGGGACTCCACTTCGCTCTTTTCTGACTAACAAACTTTGTCCAATTCACGGATTGGACAGGATCTTTCGGAAACCAATGCAGTTGAATGTCTCCTGATTTCTTATTAGTATAGTTGGCTGCAAAACAGGAAGAAGGCATGTCACTTTCGCAATGAAAACGTAGACGAATGCGACCCATATCTGCATTGATATATACTTGTTTACAAACAAACGCGGAGCGAGTCCTGTCTATGATGTCACACCACCCGAAGGAGAGCTCAGGCCACTCGAGGGACTTTTTTAATCGGGCTTTCGAGGTGGTCAATTTCTACGCTCTTTGAACCGTTATATCTTTTTAATCAAATGACACATCGAAACTCTGTTTGGTGTTTTATTTACTTGAATGTACTTTCTTTATGAAAATGGGGATTGAAGTCGGACACAAAACTGAGATATAATATCTTTAATGAATGTTGGTTAAACATGACCTTCTAAATCAACATATCTAATTGAAACTGTTCATTGCTAGTAGGCATGTTGATGTTTGAAATAATAGCTACGATGACCATGCAAACAATGCTAACACTGTATCAATATTTTGATAGAACAGCAAAATAAAAAACATGTTTTGCATTTGTTAAGTTCATGTACCTAATGAGTTGGTATCTCAAGATTGTCCTCATTCCAATACAATACAAGGCCATTTATCTACTTTAGAATTAGCTCGATTCATCTACAAATGCAAACTTGACCGAAAACAATGCTAATGTATTGTAAAAGGGGCCAAAAAGATCAATTAACTTATATCTGTATCTAAATTCTAAATAAACATTGCTAAATGAAAAATTTCAATATTACATAAGATACAGAATTTATGTGTAAAAATAAAATTGTCGTACAATTGTTAAATATACATAGAGAAAACTAGTTTGATATAAAGATGAGGGATAATACATCAAAGAAAAGTTTTAGATAATTGTGTGCCTATTTTGTGATGTTTCTAGCAGTAGAATTGGAGGAAAAGGTGGTGGGTATGACAGAACAGTTTATATCAACACTTTCATCAACAGGTGATGCACACCGAGAGACTATTGCCCCACCTTTTCCTCGACATGTGTGTACAGGTATCTCATTGTCCAGGAGCAGGTGTTTTTCAGCTGCATCCCGTTCATTGTTGTACATTTGAAAGACCTCAATTAAAAGCGAAATTTTACACTAACAGCATGAGGTCATACGCAATGCAGCTGTTTCAAAAATTAAAATTTAAGGGTCACTCAAGGTACTTTTTTTGTTACAAGGACACTTAAATGGCTCGTTGGGGCATATTTGAGTCTCGATTAAACCTACGGACTGAGGAAAGGTTGACACGATATTTTGCGAATTATTAACACGATGCGATATGCTGATATATTAAACATGTAAGATTAAAACATAAGGCTGTTATTTGAACAGTGGCTTTGAATATGTTATCTGTGTTTGGAGTTTGGTTTAGCTGTCTATATGTTTGGTATCTGTGAGTTATCTATGAATATATGAATAATAACGATTAAATCATGGTATCATATGTCACGCGGTTCGAGCGTGCGTCCTTTTCCCGCCTCTTATGTACTTTTATCAAATGTCACCAATTATTGTATATATTGATAGTACATATTATATGCTTTACATTCATATATCATTCTTCATCATTCATGTCTTCATTCGCCGACTGTGGCTTTTTTATGTGTTCAAATGTAATTTTCATGTCCAAGTTATCAGAAAAGGATAAACCATATACTAGTATCAAACCATACATTATACATTGTAGCAACATGCATACGCATTCAACATGTTATCATGACTACGTGCTTTCTTATAACTAATATGAGAATAATTTGTGCGTAGTGCAATGTGTTTTTATTTGAAACATGTTTTGATGTGTTTAGTATTTAAACACATTTCGCAACATGTTATGTGTGGAACATGTACGCAATATGTTTAAAATCACAACGCCATTTTTTAAGCAAAGTGCAATGTGTTTATATTTGAAACATGTTTTGATTTACAACACTTGATAATAATTGTGTTTAGCATTTAAACACATTTTGCAACATGTTTTGAGTAAAACACGTACGCAACATGTTTAAAATCAAAACGCCATGTTTGCAGTGTAACAACAACCCCATCACTGCAAAATTCAAGATATAAATCTAAATTCATCGTTCAGTCCTCCCACATCAATCCCTTGGTGCCTTACACAACATCAACTAAACAATATACCTTGACACTTATGACATGTGTCCTCTAGTGGCAAAACATTTCAAGATGAAACCGGAGAGATGATTTAAGTAATCCGTACTCGCTCGAGACTTGACCAATGAAGCTAAGATAAATTCTTTAAAATATCCCCAAAAACCGATACCTTTCTTTGTTTATGAATGTTGGTTAAACATGACCTTCTAGATAAAAATATCAATATCTAGTATTAAGACATACTACTGACACAAATGCAGACGTTTCGCTAGACCTGGCTTCAAAATAGGACGTCCAAGTGGTCTTCGTAGATGAAGTCTACGTACGCTAAGCCTGTTGCCAGGGGACGGTTGGATAGTCGGCGTAGGCCAGGCCTGTGTTGGTGTTGAGGTTGCTGTCAGTGTACCAAGGAATAAATGTTGAGAAAATATTTTACTCTAGCGGGATTCGAACTTACTCTATCAGTTGTTTTCCTCACCAAAACGTCTGAAAGCAGCCTCCTTGCTCTCACGTGCTGACACAATTTAACGCACACAAAACCTACTTAATAGCGGACCAATCCCATTATCGCCGATCAAGTTTTACGAATAATATAAATGGGAAGTATTTGCCCTTTGATAATGATGACAATGGCATTGTGTTTGAGAACGTGTCAGAACGTGCGAGTTACGTGGGCGCTTTCAGATCGATGTGAACTGGAAAGCGTAGGTTCGAATCCCACTTGAGTCGATGATAAAAACTTTTATGCCTTTGTCGATTTTAATCAGACTGCTTTGATATAGTTCAAGTCCTTGAAGGACATTCAAAACGGATGCACATCAGAAAGATACAATTTTGGAAAACAATCTGTTGATTGTGAAATTAATGAAATCAGATGAAATGTTTATATATAGTTTGCAATTTTTTTATTTTATACATACGTCTAGTTTTTGTTGCTGAAGAATCAACATAACTTCCATATGTCATGGTTGTTTCATGAAGTTTTAGGAGATGCTTTTTAAATTTCTTTTTGAATGTGAATGACATAAAGGACTATCGGGAAGACCTCAAATATAGGTTCAATAGTCTAGTAAACATCTTCAGCCTAACATCTATACTTATGTTACACTCGAAAAATTTAAAACGTTCAACGAGTTCATTTTATTCCTGAAAATAAAATATAAAGAATGTAATACAAGTATGGTAATCAGTCAGGAAGGGTTTCCCTAAAACATCCAACATTCTGAGACATGTTAAGATACGTTTTTGGCGTAATCTAATAAAGAAGTTAATACATTAATTTTCGTTATATCTAAATCACATGTGGTAAAATAATAAAAACAATAAACACCGTCAACCATAGGAATTTCAGGAATGTAAAGCAATAGGTATTTAGATACAGCGTAAATAAATGTTATTATACAATTACACAATTGGGGGATGACGCACGTGAAAATAAAAGGCTCTTTCTGGTCAATTCATTTACTGGCCTTCGTCTTAGTTTTATGTATACAGACGGCAAAGTGCGTAGTTTCCTTTGGGTAACTACTTATGGCTAATGATTTTATTATTTGCATGAATGGAACTACCACAAAACCACAGGGTATGATGCAAGGTTGCTACCCCCCTCCCTGTTCATTCTCTATGCGTGATTAAAGTAAAGACGTATAAAGTGTAGCACACGACGTCATTATACTATGACGTAGTTTCATTGACAGTTACAGTTTGTTACTACTACGTACACTACACTGCGTATTGATCAGCTCTACTATATCCACATAGAAACTTGGTATTTAATTGTCCTTGGTGTTTACAATTAAACAGGCAAATTAACACAAATAACATTTTGTTAGACAGGTTTATGTATGAAATCGTTTGCAAAAATATAACGATTGTACAAAATTAGGATACAAAATTATTAGGATCGTCGGAGTTTCTGTTTTTGTTTTTGTAAAATATTTGAGAATTACCCTTTTCACGTATACAGAGTTATAATTCATGAATGTATCTACAAAACGGCACAAATTTACAGGGAAATAGGGTTTTCAGCAGTTTAACATGGTCGGGTTTACGTAGCAAATCATAATAATTCCGAGTAGCGGAGATTCCCGAGAAATAACAAGATAACACTTCCGGCGTCCTTCAGTTTCTAGGTCAATTATGATTTAAACATATTTTATTCACAGAAGTGAAATGGATTACGCACAAGTTGTCCAACTTACCAAACCCTCTCCATAATAGTTACATTTCACGTTTGCATTATGTATACAGTCAGATTAAACAATATAATACAAAACATACAGACAATAAAGAGAGAATAAGGAAATCTCTTTGGTTTTTTTAAAATATACACTTTTACATATTTGAATTTGGATTCGTTTTCATAAAGCAATAAATCTGCATGGCCATTAATGATTAAGCTAAAATCTAAAGACACTCTCCCTAGAGTAACACTTGATACCTTAACACATTATTACGCTGAACTTGAACAAATCTACATAAAAAATATAATGAAAGGTATTTCCACATGGATTTCCACATAACCAGCTGGTGTCGTTGACTAAACCTACATGTACTTTAAATAGATCATAGTTTTACTCACTACAACCATGTCTAAGTTTTGTGTGTAAAATGTTTAGAAACCTTTCTCCTACCGAAAAATACATGTATTCATGTGCTACATCTGACGTCTCTTGAAGTTTACCTTTAAATTGCGAAATGGTAGGACAATTTCTTACTTCAAAGGACAGATTATTCCAATGTGGAATTGCCGAAGGAAAGAACGATTCATTCGATACCTTAATTCTTGATATGGGGAGTTGTAGATTTTCTTATTTTCTTAGGATATAGTCGTTATTATTCCCCACTTTTTCAGGCAATACTTCACACAGATAATCAGGTGCTTTTTTATGAATATTTTAAAAGCAAACACAGTTTTCTTTCACATCTACGCTCCTTCAACGTTTTCCAGCCAATACAATATACTTCTAGAAACATAACATGGGAGTCCATAGAGCGGCTTCTAGCTGCTGCTTTTCTAGTTTGTCTGCCCGTTCTAATGTGCAACAATCCCATATACTTCACATTATGTTTCAAAAGTCTACCGGCAAACACGTATTTTTATTATTTCATATTATAGAAATTCTACTTTGCTTAATGGAAGATGGTATTACCTACGTTACAAAAACCAGGAATAACTTAAGTTCTATATATATATATTACTTCTTATCGTCTTGGATAGAAGTGTATCTAAGAAGAGCGAAATGTTGAATGAATTGGATTTGTTTCAATAATTTCGTAACACTTGTTTTATATGAGACGGAGTGGAAAAAACAAAGTTGACAAACTATTGTTAGATGAAATCCCTCTTTCAGCAACATGCATGAATTGTACATGCAATAAATTAAAGAAAATGAGTGGTCATCTTTAATGGTTGTTCTTAACTAAATCTCACTTCAAACGAGGTCAATTGCTACATAATTCCATGCAACTGTTGTTCTAGTGATCATATCAGATACAAAACTGCTTGCTTAACAGGTTCGTACAAGTGTGTACAAGAACATTATGAATTTCTAAGGTATATTTCAAACGAAACAGCAAAGAAAACATCCTATTTTTAGAGCATTCGAAATCCTGAAATCAATGATAATTTTGAGTAACGTCTTTACAGTTTCATAATCTTTTGAAGATTGCACTAGTGTAAAACCACCCCCTTATCAAAACAGGTTCGACAACATATATGAAATAACTACCAACAATATTTTTAAGCCACGTATTCTTCAAGGATACAAAGATGACACACACTGTGAATTTATTAAGATGAACCAGATATTCAGGTTATGGATGACAAGGTAGAATAATCAATTGAGGAAACACTACCTTCATTCGATCCGGACTTACTGCCTTCATACGTTATACAACACATAGGGTTTTCATAAGAAATCCCTGTCTCAAACTTCCTGCTGTTGTAACAAACTTAAATGCTTGGTCCAAAATAAGAAATATATTGAATTTCTATAGCAGAGTATAAACACATTTAATACAGCAGACCTTTGCATACTAAGTGTATAAACATATTGATGATATGGTGTGATCGGCTGCAAAACTTGAGCTAATTTGTTTGCGAAGAGAAATCTTTTGCTGCAAAGTTTGATCCTTGTTGTGTCCAGAATTGCGACTAAATTCAAGGTCGGGGACTTTGAATACATGCATTATGGTTTTGATCATTAAAGGGAATTCCTTTTGCACTGTTAATGGTTTTGACAGTCCGAAAGCACCAAGCACGGTTCCAATATCTTTACTGCAAATATAAGGTGTTCCCGAGCGGAAGTCGAACCAGTGACTTGACGATATCATTATATAAGAACAGAGATATCTTGATTTGTCAAACCGTATATATTTCTTTCGCTTTGATAGGATTTTTTGTAACTGAAAGTAAATGGCTCTGAACAGTGAAGTTTCCAAAACGTGTCTTATGTAAATGATAAAAATCAATAATGTACTCTTTTTATAGTATGATAATATTTTCCTTTTTGGAAACAACGTGTTTCACTTCCGGTTTTCAATAGTGATTACAGAATATTATGGAATATGAATGTGAAAGGAACATTTTCCTCAATAAATGTAAGGAAACGATCCATAAAATCAGGATAAAATTACTGGCATACCCAGTTACTAATTCAGATTCGTTTTCATATTACTTTTGAAATATTTCCTTTTCATGATATATGGTACTTTTGTTCGAGTTATCTGAAAACGAAAATAAATATGTTCAAGCGTAAGAATTTATTGATATTTTAGTTCGTTTTTAGTTTATTTTTAATAGTTTTGCTAGTATTCTTGCACGGTGAAATCCTGCGATACTACCGTTGCTTTGCATATATAGCTGTGAAAACTGCTGGTGCTGGCAAACCATGAGTGGTACTGCGCTGATAATCCACGAAATATTTTCGAATTATACTGTAAAAATGGTATGAGACCTCGATAACGTTTCTAACAGTTTAGAAGAGGATTTAAATGGTAATGGGGTTGAAGAAGTTTACTTTAAAGGTATTCTTTCTCGTAGCATGTATAATTCACCTGAAATCATGTGGTATGTTGTCGCACTGTAACATTTTATTCAGAAAGAATATTAACTAAGCTGCACCCTTTTCCATTTCTCATGTAAAGCTTCTAATAATGATCTAAAAATATATACCTAATTAGAAAATTCTTTCAAAACGTCAATTTGGAAATATTCTCATTCACACACTTCAATGTATTGTCTTGATGCTTTATAAACAATCAGATGGAAAGGCTAAGTTAGTGATCTAAGACTAAGGCTGTTTTGTTCAACGGTCTCTGATCTGTCTTGCATGTAATAGATCAATCTTCATACACGTGATTGACTGAAAAAGGTCCTGGGTAATAGGTAGCTATATATGCATAATGTAAACACCTATTTGTAATAATCAAATTTTGTATTTGGACCTACATGTATAATGTTAATTTGATGACGGAAACCATTGAAAAGCAATATATATAATAAACGGTACAAAAAAGGTCCCCCTTGGACCGCTAAAATACACGCCATGAAAGTTAATAAAAATGTCTTAGGGTGTCAGCTGAAATTTTAATGTTCACAGGGATCGAATAAACAAATATACTCTATTGGTGTTCTGCAAATGAGGAAAAGTGTTATTTGTTAACACGTCTAAAAATAATAGCAATCAAAGTTTGTCTCTTCAGCTTGTAACGTTTTCCCCAAATTTATAGACAGACAGATTGTTTATTAAAAGTCTCACCTCATACAGGCAATTACACATTTTAAGAAATGTACAAAATGAGCCATTCTTTAAAGAATTATGAGAGACTATTTACACATAAATAAAATATATAAATATCTATAACATAATAAAAAATATATACACATATCAAGTGTACAGTTGATTACGTCGTTCTTTTAAAATATCATAGCAGGTCTAAATATAAGGACAAGACATTTTTCACAACCGATGAATTTATTAAATCACTATCTAGGATAAGACAATTATCTAACAAACGTGTTGTAAAAGTTTGATATAATGGACAGGCTAAAAGGACAAGAATTTCATCTTCAACAACATTCAAACAATCAAAACACATGCAGTCTCTCATCCACAGGCAAATTACTATAACGTCCAGTTTCTATAAGTAAGGGGGCAACACCGCATGTGAACATGACCAACGCTTTTCTGTGTCCTCGTGGTATGCGTTCTGTAACATAATGTTCAGCTCCATAGTTAGTCTTAAAGATTCTGTATTCTCTAAGTTTATTACCTCCCTTGCCATAAAGGATCCTTTGTAGCCTATCAAATAAGAGTGTTAATCAGATGATTCACATTGTAATATCGAAATATTCAAGATGAGTGTCTTACCTGGAAAGCAACATTTTTATCACAGTAAAAAAAACCTTTGACGTTGCACCGAAGGCAACTTATGTTGTTTTAATGAATTAAAACGTTTGGTTATGCAAAAATGTGAACAACCTTAAGATGTACGTGAAGTACGACACTGACCTGATAATAATAAAAAAACAAAACAGGCCAGACATCGGAATTATCGGAATGTATATTAACAATAGGTTGTATATAAAAATTTCGTATTGAACCAGCACAACGTCTCCATAGGGATGCGTTTTCATGCTTACGCAAATCGTCATTCAACAGTGCATTACTTTGATTTCATTCACTAAAGCTTTTCAATGAAATCATAATCAAACATGAATGGGGATTGACGTTCTTTCTCTTTTCAATGAATATACTATTTTGATTGGTCTCACGGGAACTTCGTTTATATTGTTACTATTTTCTTGTGTTTCCATTGTATATGTGCCGAAAGTTGCTAAGGCATCAATGAAACTAATAGGAGTGACAATTAGTATGACGCAAGGTTGCTTACTTTCTCTCTGTTTGTTCTCTTTGGATGAATGGAATTGCCTACGAAGGTTTTTAAAAAGAGCTATTGCTTATATCATGCTATGACGTAGTTTCATTGAAAGCATAAGTACGGTACTTGTGAATGGGTACAATTGGCGTTAAGCTCTCCTTACCACACAGCAACTTTCTATTCTATGAGGTTTCCTTGGTGTCCATATTTGTTTCGATTTAACAAACATCGAAACTAAGCATAATACCGTTTGAAAGGTAATTGAATGGCAATTGAATTACACAGAGGAGGTGTCTGCATCGTGTATTCGAATTGAAACATTTGGTGCATTTAGAGTTTAAATCACAACGAAAGCAATTTGTGTAACATATTTTCCCCAAGAACCAAAAAGAATACAATGATTGAATGCATAGGTAAATAGATATAAACAAGTAGGTATAATTATATAAAGATCATATATTTCTGTCCAAGTTTAAAAGGTCAATGGTTGTTGCATGGTTGTTCGTCAGGATTCACTTGTTGAATGATTGTCTTCAGCTAGATGTGCCGTGCCGTGCAATAAGGTCACTCATCCTAAATATACGTTACAGTAACTGTATTAATTCCAAAATTTGATTATCAAATTAACAAGTTTTTTATCAACTCCTCGGGATTATTCTTTTTAGTTTGTATTGGGTACGGCGTGCGTCCATTCGTCCATCCATCTGTAAAATTTCGCTTTCTTTATTTCTACTCATAAACTATATAGACAACTGAGAATTGACATCTTGTGTTGGTGTACTTAGGCATTGGCGGTAATAGATTATAGATGTTGTCACTTTCTAGCCCCTAAATTTGGCCTTAAAGACCTACTTATATCTTTGTTTCGGGGACAAAAAGACCGAGAGATATATGAGACTGAATGCTCTCACCTTTGCCAAATTATGAATTGAAAATTTGGTAACTATGTGATTCTCGATAAGGGTGAACGGGGCCAAGGCCTCTCTCTTCAGAACGGAAAGCAATAGTGAGCTGAAATCTTATATAGACTGGTTAATGTTATAGACTGACTGATGATAACATTTCTTGTGCATCCTTTTGCTAATGTACAAATTAAACTTTAGATCTGTTACAGTTAAGATAACTGCAACTTAATGATTTCATGAAGATTTCTTATGATGTTTATGTGGACTCGGCATTATGTCATGTAGCCCGATAAGCTACAGAGTCATTGGCTGTTTTTATCACCTCAATTATTGACATTGCTAATGGGGACGTGCCCTGATGGAAATTGCCTTGTGCATCCATTTCATATCACGATGATAACCCTATCGTGATGATAAAAAATAGACAACCGGAATATCACCATTCACCCGTGTAACTCAGTAATCTAATGACGCAGTGTAAGAATAGGGGGTTCCCCTGAAAAAGTTTCGATGCTTTCCTTAATCTTGGTCTTTGTCCTTCTTAGAATCTTCTTTCAATGGCATTGGGTGTGAGGAAACGCCAGAAATATAATCCTTATGTATACAATAGGTAACTTTATCTTTCCATAGAACATAATGCAATGCTATTGCGACATGGAAGGGGACAAATAATATTTTTCATATTTTCTAATTACGGAAATCTTTAAAAGATTAAACAATATTGAGTAACACATTTAAAACACTTATCATAAAAAAGATGTATGTTTGACTCAAACCATATTACACCTGTTACAACATTGGCGTAATCTAATAAAGAAGTTAATACATTAATTTTCGTTATATCTAAATCACATGTGGTAAAATAATAAAAACAATAAACACCGTCAACCATAGGAATTTCAGGAATGTAAAGCAATAGGTATTTAGATACAGCGTAAATAAATGTTATTATACAATTACACAATTGGGGGATGACGCACGTGAAAATAAAAGGCTCTTTCTGGTCAATTCATTTACTGGCCTTCGTCTTAGTTTTATGTATACAGACGGCAAAGTGCGTAGTTTCTTTTGGGTAACTACTTATGGCTAATGATTTTATTATTTGCATGAATGGAACTACCACAAAACCACAGGGTATGATGCAAGGTTGCTACCCCCCCTCCCTGTTCATTCTCTATGCGTGATTAAAGTAAAGACGTAAAGTGTATAGCACACGACGCAATTCACTATTATATTATGACGTAGTTTCATTGACAGTTACAGTTTGTTACTACTACGTACACTACACTGCGTATTGATCAGCTCTACTATATCCACATAGAAACTTGGTATTTAATTGTCCTTGGTGTTTACAATTAAACAGGCACATTAACACAAATAACATTTTGTTAGACAGGTTTATGTATGAAATCGTTTGCAAAAATATAACGATTGTACAAAATTAGGATACAAAATTATTAGGATCGTCGGAGTTTCTGTTTTTGTTTTTGTAAAATATTTGAGAATTACCCTTTTCACGTATACAGAGTTATAATTCATGAATGTATCTACAAAACGGCACAAACTTACAGGGAAATAGGGTTTTCAGCAGTTTTACATGGTCAGGTTTACGTAGCAAATCATAATGATTCCGAGTAGCGGAGATTCCCGAGAAATAACAAGATAACACTTCCGGCGTCCTTCAGTTTCTAGGTTAGTAGGTCAATTATGATTTAAACATATTTTATTCACAGAAGTGAAATGGATTACGCGCAAGTTGTCCAACTCATCAAACCCTCTCCATAATAGTTACATTTCACGTTTGCATTATGTATATATACAGTCAGATTAAACAATATAATACAAAACATACAGACAATAAAGAGAGAATAAGGAAATCTATTTGTTTTTTAAAAATATACACTTTTACATATTTGAATTTGGATTCGTTTTCATAAAGCAATAAATCTGCATAGCCATTAATGATTAAGCTAAAATCTAAAGACACTCTCCCTAGAGTAACACTTGATACCTTAACACATTATTACGCTGAACTTGAACAAATTTACATAAAAAATATAATGAAAGGTATTTCCACATGGATTTCCACATAACCAGCTGGTGTCGTTGACTAAACCTACATGTACTTTAAATAGATCATAGTTTTACTCACTACAACCATGTCTAAGTTTTGTGTGTAAAATGTTTAGAAACCTTTTTCCTACCGAAAAATACATGTATTCAGGTGCTACATCTGACGTATTTTGAAGTTTACCTTCAAATTGCGAAATGGTCGGACAATTTCTTACTTCAAAGGACAAATTATTCCAATGTCGAATTGCCGAATCATTCGATACCTTAATTCTTGATATGGGGAGTTGTAGATTTTCTTATTTTCTTAGGATATAGTCGTTATTATTCCCCACTTTTTCAGGCAATACTTCACACAGATAATCAGGTGCTTTTTTTATATGAATATTTTAAAAGCAAACACAGTTTTTTTTTACATCTACGCTCCTTCAACGTTTTCCAGCCAATACAATATACTTCTAGAAACATAACATGGGAGTCCATAGAGCGGCTTCTAGCTGCTGCTTTTCTAGTTTGTCTCCCCGTTCTAATGTGCAACCATCCCATATACTTCACATTATGTATCAAAAGTTTACCGGCAAACACGTATTTTTATTATTTCATATTATAGAAATTCTGCTTTGCTTAATGGAAGATGGTATTACCTACGTTACTAAAACCAGGAATAACTTAAGTTCTATATATATTACTTCTTATCGTCTTGGATAGAAATGTATCTAAGAAGAGCGAAATGTTGAATGAATTGGATTTGTTTCAATAATTTCGTAACACTTGTTTTATATGAGACGGAGTGGAAAAAACAAAGTTGACAAACTATTGTTAGATGAAATCCCTCTTTCAGCAACATGCATGAATTGTACATGCAATAAATTAAAGAAAATGAGTGGTCATCTTTAAAGGTTGTTCTTAACTAAATCTCACTTCAAACGAGGTCAGTTGCTACATAATTCCATCCAACAGTTGTACAAGTGATCATATCAGATACAAAACTACTTGCTTAACAGGTTCGTACAAGTGTGTACAAGAACATTATGAATTTCTAATGTATATTTCAAACGAAACAGCAAAGAAAACATCCTATTTATAGAGCATTCGAAATCCTGAAATCAATGATAATTTTGAGTAACGTCTTTACAGTTTCATAATCTTTTGAAGATTGCACTAGTGTAAAACCACCCCCTTATCAAAACAGGTTCGACAACATATATGAAATAACTACCAACAATATTTTTAAGCCACGTATTCTTCATGGATACAAAGATGACACACACTGTGAATTTATTAAGATGAACCAGATATTCAGGTTATGGATGACAAGGTAGAATAATCAATTGAGGAAACACTACCTTCATTTGTTCCGGACTTACTGCCTTCATACATTATACAACACATAGGATTTTCATAAGAAATCCCTGTCTCAAACTTCCTGCTGTTGTAACAAACTTAAATGCTTGGTCCAAAATAAGAAATATATTGAATTTCTATAGCAGAGAATAAAGACATTTAATACAGCAGACCTTTGCATAATAAGTATGATGATATGATGTGATCGGTTGTAAAACCTTTTAAGATGGCATCCACAATGTGGTAATTTTTTTCGCGAATGAAACACAATTATATTAAAGTTTTTTACGATATTTGTTAGGCCACCTCTTACATGTACATATGTGTAAACAACTCACTTTATGTTTATGTTTACATGTAGGTACAGTCCATGGTAAATGGATAATTGATTTCTAGATAGAGAAATGTGGCATTCTGAATATATTTAATATGAAACATATACTTAATCAGGTAAAAGGTCTAAAAACTTTTGTAAACAGTAATACCTTTAACTTCTCCTTCTTCAAGGTGGTTCAAAAGTCACTGCATCTTAGGAAATCTTGTATCGTATTTTTATTATTTCATATAATAGAAACTTTGCTTTGCTTAATGAAAGATTTTTTTAATTTGAAAGATGGTATTCCATACGTTACAAAAACCTGGTATATAACTTTAATTCTATATTACTTCTTATCGTCTTGGATAGAAATGTATCTATAAGAAGAGCGAAATGTTGAAATGAATTGGATTTTTTTCGTTTTATAGAACACAAATTGAATTTTCAGACACAACACCTATACTTCTCGATCAAATTACTCATTTATGAAATTTGGCATATTTGACCCAAATAACATGGACATTGCCCCTTTAAGATGTTGAATACGCCCCTCAATGGGTTGAATGATTGTCTTGCTGATTGAAAACACTGCATACTTGTAATGTACTTGTAATGTGCAGTTGGCAAATGCGATGTATATCCAACTCATATCGTGACGATAAACCCTTGATAACAACCGATAACAGACAAAGCATTTTAAATGTGTTATTGTTGTTGTGATGTTTATTGACCTTTAAAATCCCCATACACATACTACGTAGTTTAAGACGACAAGGTTTCCCCTGACAATAAGTGCGTGCGTCGCTTGATACTTCATGTGTGACTTTAATGGTATGAGGGTGTGAAGAAAACACTCTTAATACCATCCTCACGCGGGATAAGTTTAACTCTTCACATGACATGGGCACCAGCTGCTATTGACGCATGACTCATGCAATTGCGTTTTGGACTGCATTATTCCTTATTTCGAATTCAGCGTTATAAATGCGAAAACCTTTGAAGGATGACAAATAGATTGAGTTAAATAATGTGACTCAATAATTTCGTAACACTTGTTATATATGTGAGACGTAGTGGGAAAAACGAAGTTGACAAACTATTGATAGATGAAATCCCTCTTTCAGCAACATGAATGAAATGTACATGTAATATATTAAAGAAAATGAGTGGTAATCTTTAATGGTTGTTCTATACTAAATCTCACTTCAAACGAGGTGAACATAATTCCATGCAACACTTGTACTCATGATCATACCAGATACAAAACTACTTGCTTAACAGGTTCGTACAAGTGTCTTAAGGACAACATGAATTTCTAATGTAATTCAAACGAAACAGCAAAGAAAACGCCCTATATGTAGAGCATTCGATATCCTGAAATCCATGATAATTTTGAGTAACGTCTTTACAGTTTAATAATCCTTTGAAGATTGCACTTATGTAGAACCATCCCCTAATCAAAAAAGGTTCGACATATGAAATAACTACCAACAATATTTTCAAGCCACGTATTCTTCAAGGATACAAAGATGACACACACTGTGAATTTATTAAGATGAACCAGATATTCAGGTTATGGATGACAAGGTAGAATAATCAATTGAGGAAACACTACCTTCATTCGATCCGGACTTACTGCCTTCATACATTATACAACACATAGGGTTTTCATAAGATATCCCTGTCTCAAACTTCCTGCTGTTGTAACAAACTTAAATGCTTGGTCCAAAATAAGAAATATATTGAATTTCTATAGCAGAGTATAAACACATTTAATACAGCAGACCTGTGCATACTAAGTGTATAAACATATTGATGATATGGTGTGATCGGCTGCAAAACTTCAGCTAATTTGTTTGCGAAGCGAAATCTTTTGCTGCAAAGTTTGATCCTTGTTGTGTCCAGAATTGCGACTAAATTCAAGGTCGGGGACTTTGAATACATGCATTATGGTTTTGATCATTAAAGGGAATTCCTTTTGCACTGTTAATGGTTTTGACAGTCCGAAAGCACCAAGCACGGTTCCAATATCTTTACTGCAAATATAAGGTGTTCCCGAGCGGAAGTCGAACCAGTGACTTGATGATATCATTATATAAGAACAGACATATCTTGATTTGTCAAACCGTATATATTTCTTTCGCTTTGATAGGATTTTGGGAACTGAAAGTAAATAGCTCTGAACAGTGAAGTTTCCAAAACGTGTCTTATGTAAATGATAAAAATCAATAATGTACTCTTTTTATAGCATGATAATATTTTCCTTTTTTTCCGTGTTTCACTTCCGGTTTTCAATAGTGATTACAGAATATTATGGAATATGAATGTGAAAGGAACATTTTCCTTAATGAATGTAAGGAAACAATCCATACAATCAGGATAAAATTACTGACATACCCAGTTACTAATTCAGATTCGTTTTCATATTACTTTTGAAATATTTCCTTTTCATGATATATGGTACTTTTGTTCGAATTATCTGAAAACGAAAATAAATACGTTCAAGCGTAAGAATTATTGATATTTTAGTTCGTTTTTAGTTTATTTTTAATAGTTTTGCTAGTATTCTTGCACGGTGAAATCCTGCGATACTACCGTTGCTTTGCATATATAGCTGTGAAAACTGCTGGTGCTGGCAAACCATGAGTGGTACTGCGCTGATAATCGACGAAATGTTTTCGAATTATACTGTAAAAATGGTATGAGACTTCGATAACGTTTCAAACAGTTTAAAAGAGGATTTAAATGGTAATGGGGTTGAAGAAGTTTACTTTCAAGGTATTCTTTGTCGTCGCATGTTTAAGTCATCTGAAATCACCAGGTATGTTGTCGCACTTTAACATTTTATACAAAAAGGATATTAACTAAGCTGCACCCTTTTCCATTTCTCATGTAAAGCTTCTAATAATGATCTAAAAAACATATACCTCATTAAAAAAATCTTTCAAAACGTCAGTTCAGAAAAAAGTCTCATTCACACACTTCAAGGTATTGTCTCGATGCTTTTAAAACTATCAGATGGAAAGTCTAACTTAGTGATCTAAGACTAGACTGTTTTGTTCACTTCAAGGTATTGTCTCGATGCTTTTAAAACTATCAGATGGAAAGTCTAACTTAGTGATCTAAGACTAGACTGTTTTGTTCAACGGGACTCTGATCTGTCTTGTATCTTATAGATCAATCTTCATACACCTGGTGGATTGAAGAAAGCTCTTGGGTAATAGGTAGCAATATGCATACTGTATAAACCTATTTGTAATAATTAAATTTTGTATTTGGACCTACATGTATAATTTTGATGACGGAAACTATTGAAAAGCAATATAATATTATATAATAAACGTTTCAAAAAGGTCCCCCATGGACCGCTAAAATACACGCCATGAAAGTTAATAAAAATGTTTTAGGGTATCAGGTTAAATACTCTATTGTTGTTCTGCAAATAAGGAAAAGTGTTATTTGTGAACACTTCTAATAATAATAGCAATAACAGTTTTCCTCTTAAGCGTGTAACGTTTTCCCCAAATTTATAGACAGACAGATCGTTTATTAAAAGTCTCACCTCATACAGGCAATTAAACATTTTAAGAAATATACATTTATATAGCCATTTTTTAAAGAATTATGAGAGACTATTAAAAAGACATAAAAATACAGAGAATAAATAAAATATATAAATATCTATAACATAATAAAATCTATATACACATATCAAGTGTACGGTTGAATACGTCGTTCTTTTAAAATATCATAGCAGGTCTTGGCTGATAAATTACAAAATATAAGGTGAGGTGAAGTGAGGTGAGCTGGTGTTTAAAGCCGCTTTCAAGATTATTTCACTTATATCGCAGCTGCTAGTATTATTGCAGGGAGAAAGCCCGCAACACCATTGTGGCTATGCATTGCGGTGAAACCTGCGAGCATCGGCTGGAACTAGCGAACCATAGGTGGTACTGCGCTGAATTTCAGTGTAGCATTGCACCCAAACCTGACTGCGTGTAGAACAGTTCTCTACTGCACACAAAGTTGCCGAGCCCCTGGCGGGATTCGAACCACGGACCTCCTGATCCAAAGCCGAACGCGCTAACCACTGCGCTATCCCGCCCACAAAATATAAGGACTAGACATTATAAAAGCAAACTTTTTTCACAACCGATGAATTTATTAAATCACTATCTAGGATAAGACAATTATCTAACAAACGTGTTGTAAAAGTTTGATATAATGGACAGGCTAAAAGGACAAGAATTTCATCTTCAACAACATTCAAACAATCAAAACACATGCAGTCTCTCATCCACAGGCAAATTACTATAACGTCCAGTTTCTATAAGTAAGGGGGCAACACCGCATGTGAACATGGCTAACGTACTTCTTTGTCCTCTCGGTATGCGTTCTGTAACATAATGTTCAGCTTCATAGTTAGTCTTAAAGATTCTGTATTCTCTAAGTTTAATACCTCCCTTGCCATAGTGAATCCTTTGTAGCCTATCAAATAAGGATGTTAATCAGATGATTCACATTGTAATATCGAAATATTCAAGATGAGTGTCTTACCTGGTAAGCAACATTTTTATCACAGTAAAAAAACCTTTGACGTTGCACCGAAGGCAACTTTATGTTGTTTTAATGAATTAAAACGTTGGGTTATGCAGAAATGTGAACAACCTTAAGATGTACATGAAGTACGACACTGACCTGATAATAATAAAAAAACAGGCCAGACATCGGAATTATCGGAATGTATATAAACAATAGGTTGTATATAAAAATTTCGTATTGAACCAGCACAACGTCTCCATAGGGATGCGTTTTCATGCTTACGCAAATCGTCATTCAACAGTGCATTACTTTGATTTCATTCACTAAAGCTTTTCAATGAAATCATAATCAAACATGAATGGGGATTGACGCTCTTTCTCTTTTCAATGAATATACTGTTTTGATTGGTCTCACGGGAACTTCGTGTATATTGTAACTATTTTCTTTTGTTTCCATTGTATATGTGCCGAACGTTGCCAGGGCATTAATGAAACCAATAGGAACGACAATTAGTATGGCGCAAGGTTGCTTACTTTCGTTCTGTTTGTTCTCTTTGGATGAATGAAATTGCCTACGAAGGTTTTAAAAAAGAGCTATTGCTTATATCATGCTATGACGTAGTTTCATTGAAAGCATAAGTACAGTACTTGTGAATGGGTACAATTGGCGTTAAGCTCTCCTTACCACACAGCAACTTTCTATTCTATGAGGTTTCCTTGGTGTCCATATTTGTTACGATTTAAATAAACATCGAAACTAAGCATAATACCGTTTGAAAGGTAATTGAATGGCAATTGAATTACACAGAGGAGGTGTCTGCATCGTGTATTCGAATTGAAACATTTGGTGCATTTAGAGTTTAAATCACAACGAAAGCAATTTGTGTAACATATTTTCCCCAAGAACCAAAAAGAATACAATGATTGAATGCATAGGTAAATAGATATAAACGAGTAGGTATAATACACGTCAGTGTATTTTATAAAGTATATATATATTTGTCCCAGTTTAAAAGTTTTTTTTATCAACTCCTCGGGATTATTCTTTGTAGTTTGTATTGGGAACGGCGTGCGTCCATTCGTCCATCCATCTGTAAAATTTAGCTTTCTTTATTTCTACCCATAAACTTTTGACAACTGAGAGTTGACATCTTGTGTTGAGGTACTTGATGTTGTGACTTTCTAGCCCCTAAATTTGGCCTTAAAGACCTATTTTTATCTTCGTTTCGGGGACAAAAAGACCGAGAGACATATGAGATTGAATGCTTTCACCTTTGCCAAATCATGAATTGAAAATTTGGTAACTATGTAGTTCTCGATAAGGGCAAACGGGGCCAAGGCCCCTCTCTTCAGAACGGAAAGCAATAGTGAGCTGAAATCTTAACTAGACTGGTTAATGTTATAGACTGACTGATGATAACATTTCTTGTGCATCCTTTTGCTAATGTACAAATTAAACTTTAGATCTGTTACAGTTAAGATAACTGCATCTAAATGATTTCATGAAGATTTCTTATGATGTTTATGTGGACTCGGCATTATGTCATGTAGCCCGATAAGCTACAGAGCCATTGGCTGTTTTTATCACCTCGATTATTTACATTGCTAATGGGGACGTGCCCTGATGGAAATTGCTTTGTGCATCCATTTCATATCACGATGATAACCCTATCGTGATGACAACCGGAATATCACCATTCATCGGTGTTACTCAGTAATTAAATCTAATGACGCAGTGTAAGAATAGGGGGGTTCCCCTGAAAAAGTTTCGATGCTTGTTTT
Source organism: Phorcus lineatus (assembly GCA_921293015.1). Classification (NCBI taxonomy): domain Eukaryota; kingdom Metazoa; phylum Mollusca; class Gastropoda; order Trochida; family Trochidae; genus Phorcus; species Phorcus lineatus. Next base: position 22,294,272 of record OV121088.1, on the reverse strand, counting down.
ATTTCCTTAATCTTGGTCTTTGTCCTTCTTAGAATCTTCTTTCAATGGCATTGGGGTGTGAGGAAACGCCAGAAATATAATCCTTATGTATACAAAAGGTAACTTTATCTTTTCATAGAATATAATGCAATGCTATTGCGACATGGAAGGGGACAAATAATATTTTTCATATTTTCTAATTACGGAAATCTTTAAAAGATTAAACAATATTGAGTAACACATTTAAAACACTTATCATAAAAAAGATGTATGTTTGACTCAAACCATATTACACCTTTTACAACATGTTACAAATATAGTAATTAAAGTAGATTGAGATCGAATGTATTATCTGTATAAAATGTGGATGAAGAGGCTTAAATGATCAAATTACTTAGTAGATTAAAGAAACATATTACGTTTTGTGAAAGTACTATTGTAACATTCTAATAGATTTACTCTCCCGTTTTACACACAAAATATTGATATCACGATCAAATGAAATCACAAAAATGTGATCTTAAATGAGAACTTTTTTGAACGTAAATATTCCAAAGAACAACTTATCCTAACAAAGATTTGAAAATCGTTTTAACGATTTCGAATAAATCATTGACTAGACCAACATTGAAATATAACCTAAAAAACGATATCAAACACGTGAAATATTTCTATGATATCGGAAGTGAAAGTGTGAGTGAACCTAATTATATACGAGAAGAGAAATACACTGAACTTGAATTTATCATATGTATAAACATTGGTAACAGTAGGGTCAGTTGGTTGCACGCTATCATCACTTCGTTTATACGAGATCACACTTAACACTTACTCAAAGTTATTTGTTACGCCCTCCAATATCCACTTTGACACCAGAATTAATATAGCTTACTAGACATGACTAAGTTTTCAACCAAGAATCTTTCAAATGGTAGAGAAAACATTCTATACATCTAGACATCTTAGTCCCGACATGCATTATGAGAAATTAACAATACACTTTTCATAATCTTTTAAACTCTCCCTAGGTCAAAATATCCTTTACCATACATACCAGTTTGACGACGTACATGAAATACTAAATACCTGTATCACTGATGCTTTTAAAAGCTTAGAACCTTATTTGGGTAGGACGATGTATTTATTGAATAGGCACACTCTGTGAACTTTCTGAGATGGGTGGGTTATTGGTGACAAGGATGTAAAAACGAATAGGTGAAGCGTGAGAAGGCACAGGGTTAGCTTAAACTGGAGCAACAATATCCTCAACACCAAAGCCTTAAAACGACACTGCGTCCACAATAGCATTGAGACTAAACGTTATCAACAAGCTTAAGGGCTTATTAAGTGACAGCCAGCGCTTATCTGCAAACGCAAATCTAATTAGCCTGGGTCGATAACGTTTCATACTGTAGTGTTATAGAGATACACCCGTAAAGATCACACATGTCAAACTCTGTGGATAGTGTCATTGTATCTAAAGGTACTTAAAAGTATCAGTTGAATGTTAATAAATATGTGTAAAGTCATGAGTCTGATCGAAAACCGGACAATAACACAAGGCGTAATGTACATGGAAAGTTGGGAACACACACACGAGTGTTCTTATATTTTCATTGAAATCTAATAATTTTCATGTGCCTCGTATGTTTTGATGAAAATGCGAGATGCTTTGTATGAATCTACTCATTTTGGTTTGACGCTTATGAAAGCAAATAATATTCTATGAAAAACCCTTCACTATATCATAGCTGAGATTATCAGGAGAAATCCTTTAAATTACCCGTTGTCAGGGACTCAACAAATAAAAAGGTTTGGTCATTTATTATGAAAATATTTTTTTTAAAACGAAGTCTGTATTTCTTAAATATGTTAAAGCAACGAGAAAAAGGATCGGCTGCAAAACGAGTGTGTCATGAAAAGAGAAATCTTCGAGTAACCCTTTCCGGTTATGATGATTGCATACTGAATCATTATGTTTTTTGAAAGCGAAAGCAATATTTTCAAGTACAAATATACGAATATGTTCCTCAAAAACAGGAATATATTAACTATCATGTTTCTAATCAGATTCTTTTTCACATTACTTCTAGAAACTTCCTTTTCAAGATAAATGTAATAACTACTTCTCGACAGACCTTTGTTCAATTTAACTGAATATGAAATAAAATTCAAGCGTAACCATTGAATATTATTTCAATTTTATATATATGTATCTTATAGCCTTAGTTCACGTTCAATCTCAGGCTTATTCTTGTTAATATATAACTCACTGGTAGTTTAGAGTGACCGATCTACACGAGAGAGGTGAGGTGATTTGGGCTTTAACGGCATCAAGACTGCCAGAATTCTTGCAGAGAGCCAGCCCGCAACACTGTTTGGGTTATGCATTGCCGATGATTTACCCCCAAAAGTCAGACGTCCCAATAGTCAGACAAATCGATCAGGTGTGACTGTGGTAACATCCAGGTGTTACCCATTGATATAATGGACCTATCCCATAGACGATGAGGTAGATGCATTGAGCAAAACAAGATTATAACGTTTTGCAAGCGATGGTGAGCACTATGTTTATAATAGTAAATAATAGGAACATAGGATAATGTATGTTTTTATAATAAATCAGTTGATATTATGCTGAGGATAAGTGATATTTGTTATTACAAATTAGGGTTTGATCACACACGGCGATAAGGTATGTTTTAACCAAAAAAGGCTGATGTTCAAAGTGACAATGTACTTGTTGGTACAATGCCTGGACTACAGAGAGTAGAATACATACAGACACATGCAGAAGGGTACCCCCTCAGGTTTTCCTTCAAGGCCACACCTACTGCAAGAACAAAGTACTTTACATCACACGCAATGTTTCAAGTCGTCAAATAAGACTCCAAAGTTAAATTTTCAATACATGTACGTGTGAAGAAGATTTTTATATCTAAATGGGAATGACAAAAGTTGTCTTTCCATGTACTCTTTCTTGTAGATCCAAAAGAATAATTACTCCGTAAAACCATTGTTCAATTTCTCATGGAAAGCTCTTCATAGCGATCATAAAAAAGGTATAACTAATACTGAAATAAATTATTTAAAAACAACAAAATATATAAACATAATTGTCATGTGAAAATAATCATATTCATACACCGATATTAATTCAGAACTTTGATAGGAGTGATTAAACCTTTTGTAGGCAAGATCTCGCATGCCAACAACATGGAACCTCAATTAAACCGGTTCTGATACCTGATATAAATGTTTTTGACCACATGCATTTTTAAGCAATTTATATTGAGCTCTCGTAATGATTATGAAATGAAGTTTATGATCAAAGAGTGATGTTGATTATATTTAGATCTTTTTTTTGAACATGATTGCTCCCGGCAAATCTGTAAGTGTATTAATTTTCACACTAGAATCAGAGATTAGTTTAAATGAAAAACATGGTCTCTCATATAACATCGCATAGACGCCCCTTGGACACGTGGTTGACATAAGGAGTTGAAACATGCTTCTTGGCAACAGACATGTTCAAGCATACCACACCATGTTGGTGCTAGTCACTGTCGATGCTTGATCCGACTCGCATGTCATCACAATATCCTATGAGATAATTGATAGCTATTAGCTATCAGTTCTTATTACTCAACCGTGGTGAGATCACTCATTAGATAACAATGAGTTGGTAACACACATATGTGTGATACCATATCTCGTGCGAACAAACAGAACTACTTTCGAACATCACATGACATCGTCCAATCACGTGACTTGTAAGTTGGAAAATGGCGACTTTCAAATTTTGCATTCTCAGGGGGACGTGATCGACTATCCAAAACTATAAAATATCCAAGTGTCAATAATCACTCTCATATTTGTGAAAAACAGCACTATTCACATAGTCTTTTGTAACTCGCAACTTCTGTGCCGTCGCAAGTTGTGTTACGTCCCCCCTCTGCCGGCCGTTCCACGCCACACAGCTTGGCCCTTCCATCATCCAACCTGTCGCTTCCCACTCAACAAGCAGACAATCTGAACATGACATCTTGCAACTCCCGTTGCCTTATTTCTACATTTGCGGGTCCTATTATCAATTCTGTTATTCACGTCAATGTTCTCAATCCTCCTCAACTGCTGACGGTGTACGTTCCATCAACTTCTTAAAACTGACCGACCTAGAAAGAGGTCACATTCCGATGACGTCACGAATCACGTATCGACTACACAATGGCTTGACATTTTTCGTTGTTTGTTAGCATTTGTTATATGAACAAATTTCTCGAAAATGATATACTTGTTCACCAAAATAATTTTTGTTCCATGTTTTAGGCGAGTCACTTATGTAGACAGTTACAATTAGCGAACTATTTTGTTCTGCGTTTTGTGTGACTGGTTGATATTCTTACGCCCGTTCGCGATCAGCTGACTGTTGTTTTGACGACTCATTCATCAAAAATTTTGATACGTGGGGGATGAGTAATAAATAAAATACTAAACTCATGATAATGTGATAACATTTTCATGCAACTCGTGAATGGAATTTGGTATCAGACTCACTTTCGTTCGTCTGATACCAAATTCCATTCACTCGTTGCATAAAAATGTTATCACATTACCATTCGTTTAGTATTCTCTATATCTTTGATGATATGAAACCCCCTGGTACTACTGCACCATACCACTTGTAATTTAAGGTTCAGCAATATCGAGCACGGTTTACTTTGGAATGAACTCTTTTAGTGGCATTCGAGAAGTTGTAGTAGTAATGAAGTACACGATTTTATGGATATTCAACTTCTTTATCAACAGATTTGCTATATGATAATAAAGAAGTTGAATATCCATAAAATCGTGCACTTCAGTACTATGGAATGGAGGATGAATTATCCCTATTGTACTGATATTAAAAAATATAAGCCCCCTGGCATAACGAAGTTTATCATAATATATAAAACCGTTACATGTATATACCAGTATATAATATACATATTATATATATATATATATATATATATATATATATATATATATATATATATATATATATATATATATATATATATATATATATATCTTTATGATATTGACAATAGCAAAATAAGCTCTCACGATCAACATGTAAGGAAAGATGTTTAAATTAACCTTTAACATTTTAGATAAATCGTATTGACAAAACGTCTTCTTGAAATCAACTACAAAATAAAACAATGTTCATTATTATCATTTAGCATCCTTTTCATAAAAAATCCCATCTATATTATAAGATAATAAAAGAGAGACGATGACGCAAAGCTCATTTATTTCAGAAATATTATGACAGTCAATTTGCCTTATTCAGTTTTGAGAAACTTCGGAGTTTATTGTCACTCATACCACTCTTGCAATAAAACAAAATAAATTTAGTATTAAATCTGAAAGGAAACTTTTCTGACGAAATTTATGAATTATTTTTAAAACACGGATATGTATTCACTCAAGCACATAATTGTACCTGTGTAAGAGGTCACTGTTTTATTTGCAATAAATCATAAGTATTTCGAATCCCGAGTCACAACACTACTAGTATTTCCCCGATTTCCTCTGTGATTTGTCTGGTGGGCTGGTATTCATTATAGTCAGTACAGAAGTGTAACATAACATATTCACAAAGGCTTACTGTATAAAAATCCCCCTACATTCACATTATCTACATCCGTTTATGAAATACGGTATTTAAATCTTTACCGGCTAATAATACTTATCGTGACAAACGTGTTGAGGAAGTAGTAACTATTTAGCCGTGTATAATCTTAGTATCAGATGGACAGTCATATGAGAAAGGTTAGACAAAATATAAAGGGATGAAAATAGCCCGACTACAGGAATATGAGCAATTTTCATAAAAATCTACAGATGTCCAGTCACGAAATAGCTACTAGCGAGCCCAAAATAATTCAATCAAAAAGGTATTTTGAAAGAAAAGCCAGAATGATTATATACAATGTATGGTGTATCTTTTAAAAAATAGATTAACTGGTTGAAATCCTATTAAAAATTATCAAATAAAATACTAATTTGCAGTTATCATAACATTTTGAAAGAAATACGAAACTGCGATATACGAACGAATGAATGAAGGTGTCATGCGCGTAAGATACGAGGAAAGACTGATGGGAGGTGTCAGCTGAGCCATAATTAGTTTTATAAATCATAACAAACTTCCTCGAATTGTTTTATCCACAGGCACAGGCATCTTTCCTTAGTGAGCATGAAAATGTTAAAAGAACAAAAACATATCTTGTTGTGTTACCGATGTTTTTACGAAAGGCGACTACAACTAAACCCAAATTCTGATAAACACCGGCACTTACAGTTGTATAAAGTTGCACTTTTCTAACACTTTATAAGCCAGTTACCATCCATCATGAAATCAATCTCAAAATGGAAAACAAGGGTCTAAGAGCATATATGATTGGATGATTTCATTTATTTTTCACACTTAAAGAATATGTGAATCATGTTTGACGTTTATTTGAGTCATGATCGCGTTGTTACCGTTCATGTTCATGACGTCACTATCCTCAATATCACTCCTTAATCAAATAGATTAATGAATGATGAATGAATTAATGAATTGTTCTTATCACGGAGAGTCTCTAAAGGAAATCCTCATTGAAGTTTGAGCTGTGATATACCAGCACGTGCTATACCGGACGGAATTGTTCTATGACCCATTTTCTCTCATGACATATAACGGCGGAGCTAATGCACGATTTAAATGCACCCAAACAATATCTTGTAATGTGTCAGGATGATATTTTGTTCATGTTCATGACCATATCTGCAGTTCGGATCCCTCCAATAAACTATTGTCATGATCAGTAAACAAGCAGGACAATGGGACTGTTTTACACATCCAAACTACATATTGCTGCAGTAAAATCACATGAATTAATGTCATCGCTGACTTGTTCTGTATGGTTAAAGTACTTATATTGGATGTGGCTTGATTATACATTGACGCGTACATGTAGATGGTTTGTCATACAAACCTTGTGACTGATACTTCATGTTAAAGCGTTGTTTTTTAAATGTTTGTCAAGTGACAACGTGTGACTGAGTGACTTCTATTACAATGTTGTACATCAAATAACCGTTAAAATCATGTGACAGAATGATCAGTTCAAAGCAATTATCTGACAATTGAATATAGAAGTCATTACACATTGATTGATTCAATTGTTTTCAGCATAGGAAAAGATATCGATAATTTCTCTCTGAATAAATTCGAACTAAAGGCTTATCATGAACTAATCATAATTTAATTTTTATCAATATAAGCATACACAGTGGACTAGAATACACACAAGTAGGTGTTTCTTACTATTGCAAGGTTATATATACGCCGTTACTCCTCGCAACGGTTGCTCAAGTCTAATCTTCCCAGGTATTAAACCACCTTCAAATTTTTTACTGGTTTCACAAAAACAGTGGAATAGTTGTGGAATACCGCCATTTATACTTATCAATTCAAGTTGTGACAGTTTGTCATACAAGAGAATAGACGACCACGTTTGCTGGCAACAGAAACTGACCCCTATTCAACTGATACTGAAGAAGCTCAACATGAAGCTCAACATGAACAGGTAGTTCAAAGACGGACAGATAAAACCAGTATCTATCTTGTGAGAAAGAAAACTTCTTTGGATGTAGTCTCGATATAGATATGTATTCTTCAAATATGTATCACCCACGTTGTTCTATAACGTTTAACGGACGTTTTATGAGTCAATCTTTGATTTAAATGCACCGAAACAATGACTTGTAAATATGCCAGTATACCTTTATGGAGTTAAACAATGGTACTGCATACATGATAATATTAAGAACAGTATATGATTAATATTCAAAAGAAACTCAGTAGTTTGATTTACAACCAAAAGTTCTCGTTTCCAATCTCCCCAGACCACTGGTTTACTTTAGTTATAATTATTATAGTTGAATTCAACTTTGAGTGCATGCAAATTTTAACCGTCGTCGTCGGATTTACTGAAATGCAAATCATTTCTCGCTTCTTACAACTAGTCTATGTAATAAAAGTGATTTACTATTTGCTTTGGTTAGTCTCAATCAACTTACCCCAGCTGGAATCAAACTAATTGAAAATGTTCACTTAATTCTGTCATATTTACAGTCCTGACCCCTCCACCATAAACATAAGCAACCTTTCACAACTCTTATACTAATATTATAATTTTCTCAAATAAATCAAATCTCTTTGATAGAGTAAAACGTAGTTCAGTGAATAGTAAACTTCTTTAATGCAATGAATGCAGTGCAGTGTTTTACTTTTGTACTTGAATGGCATTTAAGTATATTTTCAGGTGCAAGACCTACCGGAATAACTCTTTGACGTTCTAGACTCACTTCTGAAGTTATATAAAACCTCTTACGGTTTGTAAAAGTGTTTGTTCGCGGCATTGTCGCTTGTTATTATTATCAAGTAGCAAACACGAGTTTACAAATGTTGGTTTGTGTCAAATGCATTCTTCAGAGTGTCAAAACATCTCATTACTGCACCCGATCATCCGTAGTCGTATAGAAAGTAATCAATCACCAATGAAAAAACAATGACGGCCATTCATGTGTGTGCACTTTTTAATCATTTAGATAGGGAAATATATTCGCATAGTTTTAGAGATCATGGTACGTTCGTTTTAAAAACTGATTCTTTTGAAATTTGACATTGCCTTGCATTCGAAACATTCATTTTTGTTTTCGTCAGATCACCTGTTATATATGTCAAATAAAACTTCAAGAGTGCATTACGAGTGCATATGATTGTGTTCTATTTATATGATTTATATGCATACACTCATACATGATTCAACCAACCTATATTGTAATAGTATAATGTTGTATAAGGAGCGGAACATATGTTAGTGACACATCAATTATTTATGTAACGCATGGATATCGATAGAAATATGTACTTTTCTTTATGGACATTTTATATGTGGAATTAAAACAATCGAATGCATACCAATAACTTTAAACCGATTATTTATCCTACCATCTTTTGTGGATGGAAATACTTGACTGAATGAATATTTGTCGTAATATTGACTTTAAAGGAATGAAAGTAAATATGCGTTTGTTTGATACAAAGTCATGTTCATTCAACTCTAAGAATGAGAAGTGACTGAACAACGAGAGGAAATGTATTAACTAAACAGTGATAAAAATTTCAAGGACCATATCATAGCAAACCTAAACCAATCAAAAAGGACAATATTTGATCAAATATTACATCGATAAAGAAAACAATGATATATTTAACAGGGTCATTATTACAATGTCAAAACATTTTGTATATACATATACTCTGTCACCAGACAGAAACAATTATACCGAGGTTACCACAACAAAACTCATACGATCAGAAACGATTAATCGTTAAACTTGGATCATAGTCACTAACTTAACAGTAGTTTCCAAAGCACTAGCGATATTTCTAGCGATAGAACATCGTGACGTTGGATCAAGCATTAGCACAAAGGTCGAATAGTGCTTTGTGTGTTTATATGTATGGAAACTACTGTTTTGTTTATGAACACGCCAGAAAAACGCCCTCAACAACTGATCAACAACAATACTTTGAACAAATTCAAAATCAAAACAAACAAACATTCGGACGAGTCTTTTCTTGTAGAGGTAATCAATCAGTCTGAAGACTTACATGAATCATCACCAGTCCAACACAAGTTTATCAAACGTGAGTGATCGCTCAACAGTATCACAATTTGAATGGGGAGTAATAAATATTCACCGACATCAAAATCCCCTTACAAAATTATTGTAATATCTAGGACTATATGTAAATTGCATACATGTAACTTCTAGGATAGGGTAATGGATATGTTTTTGTGCTTTTTGAAGAAATGTCTTTTCATGAAGTTAGATTTACTCCAAACACTTTTTAAGGGTGTTTAGAGATGATGTCGATGAATTTTCATTACTTCTCTCATCAAAAGTCAAGATATATTATACAGATATATAAACACTTATATTAAAATAAAACAACACTTTATTGCTTACTTCAGTAATAATCTCGATTATTAAAACAAAGTTACGTAAACATTAGGAAAATTTCGTTTTCGTATTTTGGTGACGCATGTCTCCAATAGTTGAATAATTTACAGAAAGTCTCCAATAGTTTAGGAAACACGATCAGAAAATGTTCCCGTTAGATTGAATGCGCTCGAACGAAGCTGCTTGAATCACGAGAAAAGTGGTATCCAATAAAATCTCGTGCAAAACTATTGGCGTATCTGAACAGCTATCGTTGGCCGATCGAACCATTAAGTGCATACACCTCTGCAAAAGGGGGAACGTTTCGTTAGAGAATATAACCCTTAAAACAAAAACTTAAAAATCTAAGAGAAAAAGAATCATTTTACTAACCTTTTTTGGTTAATGATATCATCGCATTGCAACTAACATGGAAATGCATACAAAATTCCAAGCAACTTTTTCATTCATTCTTAATTAATTAATTAATTCATTTATGTAATATTGTATATCACATGTAATTAAACATTTCTATACGAAATATGAAAACCTCCCCATGTTAGGAAGATGAAAATTATTAGCAGATCAACATGCGAATGTTTTCGATAAAAATATCATGTTATTATCTTCATTATGACAAATTTGACCAAATGGACATTCTTTTCTATTGATTATTGAAAATTATTTCATAATTAAGGTTGCAATGTACAAATCCGATGGGCGCTTCTATATGTGATAATGTTGCCTTGGTTAAAGGGGTACAGAGAATGTTGTTGGGGTCAAATATGTCAAACTTTAAAAATTGTGTTATTATGTCAAGAACTTCTGGTTGTATCTGCAAATTAACATTTTAATGCTTATCAGTTCAATGTAGTGATAAAAAAACTTGAAAGTTGTAATTTGTGATCGAAAACTGGACAGTGACGCGCGTCAATGACTCAAACGTAATTTCGGAAACTTATCTACAGTTAATATAATATTTTTGGCATTTAAGTGATGAAAATGCAATTATTTCGACAAGACTTAAACTTTACGCAGGACACATGGTATAGTGGTTACAAATTAAGCTACATACACAATTTTGAAACATACATGTACTCTGTGTCACTGATACAATGAACAATGAATGAGATTACAATACCCAAACTTGGAATCGTCACTTTAAAGACGGGATATCTTATCTTTATCCGTAATTTTCAAGACTTTCGCTAATAAGGAAATGCTTAAACGCACTAGTGCACGCCAATATTTCGTAAACACAACGAATGCACAGATACTGCATATCTCTCGATATTAATCACTACCCTCACTCAAGTAATCTACCTCGTAAGTTATTTAACAAATACTTACGTATTCAGGTAGTAAAGTGGATTTTGAAAGGCCGGAAGTTTTCAATGTTACGTTACATTAAATCCGCATGAACTACGATATCGGAAATATCAAGATTTTGCTCATAACGAGAAAAGCGGAAACGACAGCCGCTATGGTCAATCTAATAACAATGCTAATACTGTGTTATCAAATCGGTTAATTTACAACATCGCTTTCGTAAAACATATTTCATGATTTGTTCTCAGTATAGAGTTTAGTAATTCAATAGCTGCACACAGTACTAGTTCAGCCGTTTCCAAGTGTCAATAATTTATCCGTTTTATGTACAGCGAAACATAGATTTTTATATGTCCAAGCCGACAGAGGCTGTCTTAACTTTTTCATTGTTGATTGCAGGTAAATTGTAAAGAATGTTTAGTTTTTCATTGCATCGAGAGAAAGTTTAAGTGAATGCATAAGTCCTCGTAAACCTTAAAATAGCCAATTTAAACCGTAAAAGCGTGCACTATTGCCTTTAATGTATATCTTGCGTTTGACAGTCCTCAATGCGCATTCTCATGTCTTAATCAAGGGTGTATATATACTTTGAAGATAATACGTGCACAGGTAGAGACGTGTTCCTAAATATACGTCTATGGTCCTCACAAAATGTCCTACAAGTATGTATCTCGAGTCTTAATAAGCTTTCTAGCGCAAATTGTACAGGTATATCAAAACCTATAGAAATGGGATACTTTCTCATAGTTGGATATCCCATTTAGATAGAGGTTTTTCTCTTGAGGATCTCTTTAAATCACAATAACGGAATGCTAGAGGAATATTGATCTCCGAATTTCAAATAATCTTCATATGAATTATGAGATCCTAGTTAGAATACTGATACGTTGACCATAGTTGACTGAACTAAGATTTCAATTCATCCGAATCACAGCAACGGATTAAAGATGAATTTTTAAAAAAATCAGTGACCATTAATTTTGAATATCATACATTTTGATAAAATAACAACTAAGTTTCGACAAAGTTCGATAATCAAAATATTATTCAATAAAGGATTTTGTAAAAGGTACTCGCTTAACATGATTTACTCATTTATCAGTTAAATATGAATACGTGTGCATGGTAATTTTGACGTACATGTATATTCATTCATAAATATGTGTAATAGTACAACCTTTCGAAATTTTTTTACTCACCTTGACTAGAATACTTATGAATCTGATATGTCCTTTATTTGGGAAGGGTTTGATAAAACTAACAATCGAAAACAATCACGAACTATAAATAGAGCAAAACTCGCCAATATTTTTGCACATAATAAGATGTGTTGTGGCGATCATTCGAGCCGCAAGAACATGTTTCCTTAAACTTTGTTTTAAGTAGGAGAATGTCCTCAAACTGGCCAATAGTTTTGCACGTGGAGAATGTTTCGGCCTAACGACCTCGAACATGCTCCACGTGCAAAACTATTGGCCAGTTTGAGGACATTCGCCTACACATCCACAATGATTTTGTTTTATAATTGACTATAACTATAAGCAGTGTGGGTGATACATCATGCACATACTGAGAAAACTTTCCAAAATTAAACATTTCCATTTTGTAACGCAGGTATACCACATTCACATTAAAGTCATTGTCTCATTTTTGCAAGGCAAATTGTAATAAATGCCGGACAAATAGTTCACCACTCACAGAAATCTTTCCCCTGACGTTTGCAACAATTTTCAGAACTCTGCAGGCATTCTAGCCCTCAATAATAAAGTTCAAACTAGCCTACCCAAATATTATGTTTTTTTGCGAGCGTTAGTCCTTACCACGTCATTTCGCTTAGGCCGTGACGAAGAACACATCGAATTTCCCAGCTGAATATCCAATGAAAATAGCTAATAGCTTACGCTTTTTCAAATAGAGAAATAACAAAAAGGCGATGACTTGATTTCCGGTGTTTCGTACTCGCGATGGGATTGCATTTGAGTCGGTACCGCATCGGTCTGAAACGGCATACGCCAATAAGCTGTTTCATCCAAAACTGTAAAACGGGCATAAAAATGAAAATCTTTGCAAATGCGACAGGAAATATTTGTTTTAGTGATCAGATTTTGTTCGTGAAGAATAATTAGTTCAGTTAAGTTGCCTTACAAAAATGAGACTATGACTTTAATGCATTTCTAGACAATGAACGGAAGGCCTTTATTTTCGTTTCCAGTACATCGAAAATTTATACATGTGTACATATCACACGTTAAAACCAAGCAGTAGACAAGCTAACACCTTTCGTCAAGGGCCGTGTGAACTACAAGAGTTTCAAAATCCCAGGGATATCGTGTATACAATGACGTGTCTAATCGTTACACGTTCTTTTTGGGTATGTTAATATAAGGCGATATGATTTTGAATTAGTCGCTTATTTATACTAATCTATTTGTAACCTTTTTTTATATACCAACATGGAAACTCAAATCTTTTGGCTTCCGCTCTTTTCAGCACTCTGCAGCTTGTTGGTGGAACAACCTTCCAGAAAACATCAAGTCATCAGCAAATTTGGACTGTTTTAAAAAAAACGTAAAGACGCATCTCTTCAAAAAGTGTTTTGGTTGGAAATAGATATTTACTATATATAGACGACGTTACGTTACGACGTTCTCTACTTTAATTCCATGGATATGTTTCTAAAGCCTGTAAATATGTTATGTTTCATTTGTTAGCACCAAACCTGTACGTTTATGAAATTTGTCTTGTAAATTTTGTACATGGGCCTGTGGCCTTTATACTGAATAAACTTCTATCTACAAGGATTACATGCAGCTTATAGGTATAATTATGTACATATCAGTTTTATCATCCAAAATTGTTTTCCATAGGAGACATATTGCATGTTAAAGATCAAGCGATATCTCCTATGAGGTATCGTTTTGACAGTAGAGTTTTAACAATGCCCTGTTACAGTCAAGTTCATGACATCACAATTGTTTTACAGCATCAAGTAATGACATCACAATGCTATGACGTCATAAACATGATGACGTCACAGTGCTATGACATCCGCGCACTGAGAGTCTAAGATTAGTGCAGTGTTCAAAATTATACATTTTTCACGGAATGGGAATGAAAAATGATTTTGGATGATAAATAGAATCTCACCCTCGTGTCTCCTGATATCAAATATAACAACACTCACTTTAATCAACTCGTGTTGATATATTTGATATCAGAAGACACTTGGCCCCATGGGTGAGATTATCTATTTATCCAAGCAATAGAAGTATATCAAAGGGTTTGGATTTATTGCAATTAGCTCGGTTTATAATTTGGAAGAAACACATACTAATCATTTAACCAGATTCAAGGAAACATATTAAACGTTTCAAGAGTTGTGTTCATGGGGAAAGTGAAATTGCTGTGGTTATTATGACTGACAAACAGGGAAAAGACATTTATTTATCCCAACAGAGTCCTCCTAGGAATGCAAGATATTTGCCAAACGGCCCGAGGGAATGGTGAGCAATAATTTGTGAATGACTTGAAGTTTACTTTTAGAAACCATGACCTATGTATGCAATCATTATCCATAGGGTTTGAAGTCTACATTTAAAAAAAAAGTCTCTCTATCTATCTCTTCGTACGGTGCAAATAGCAATTTATTGCAACTTGGTCATTTCGTAAATGTGATGTTCACGATGTGAATCGCATTTGGTAAATCTGTTACTGCCGTATATAAGCTACATTAATTATGTAATCGTAGTGGCGCAATTAAGTAAAAAAACTCTCAAATGCTTACATTTGGATAACAAATCTAAAGGAGAAAACTAGAGGGGGTGGAGTAATAGAACGATTTCCTTCAATTGGCTTAAATATAAAGCATTTTATGAATATTTGTTGTCTTACTCTTTCAGGCTTTTTTTTACACAAACTCTCTAATTTGGAATGGTACATTGACATATGGTCAGAGTATGATAAGTTTAAAGGAACAACATCATGCCCAACGACCACTCACTGAATAAAGAACACATGTATGTAGCTTAATTAGCTCTTGTGTTTCAAACATATCTTCTAAGGAGATTATTTGATAAACTATCATTTTAAGTGTTTAGCAATTATCCAGTTACGAAAAAATGTCCATTTGCCAAAGGTAGCACAAAACCTTATTACTTTAGGTATATGATACTTGAACAGCGTCAAAGCGAAAGTTATAAATTATATGTCACGTCATAGGAAGCAGGTGCCGATCGACATATTATGAAATATCATACATAAACACGATGAAATATTTGGGAAAATACCGTGTTTTTTTAACATAAAACACCCACCTGTCAATTCATCTATGCAATGATGAATTGCATGAAATATATATCTTGAAAATATAAATGTTCGATTTGAACGCAATGATAGTTACTCATACCTTTCGTTCTTCCTATACTTAATTTTGTTCTCTATTTACATGTATTAGTTTAATAAAATGATTATATAGTTATCTAAACTTTTGGAATGTTATGTTTACAAAAGTGGAAATTAGGGCGGTTCTTACTCTTTTTGTTAAACAAAATTTAGTAGCTTGTAATAAACCCTAGATCATCGAGTTACAATTATTTTGGGGAAAAGACTGAACTATGAAAATAATAACATTCATGTATTCAACTTTGAGTAGAACAAATACAAACCAATTTTGGAAAAAAGTGAAAGGTTATAACAGTAAGTCTTGTGGAATTGGTAATTGTGATTTCGAAGACCATTTTAAGAGTTTGTTTAATCCATGTATAGTCCCGGAAATATAGACAATGATATCCTTAGAGAAATAGATATTGATAATGTTAAGTTATGAGTAATTAGAAGAAGAAGAGGAAGAAATATTTAATTAACGTGTCACATGCTGAATATTACATTAAAATACCAATGAAGGTATAAAATCAAATAATATCACAATGTTTTAAAACAGCCGTATTCCCGTGTTCCCCAGACAGCGGCCCCATACGAGAGAATGGGTTGAACAAGATTATCATATAACTTAGATGTCGACATTAGTGAAAATGAGGTCGCCCTTGCTATCAAAAGATTAAGACTCGGAAAGTCTGCCGGCTATGATGGCATAATGAATGAGTTTATAGTCCAAGGTGTACCAACATTGACTCCTACACTTATGAAATTGTTCAATGCTATGCAATGGAACAGGGTATTTCCCATCAGGATGGACTCAAGGAGTTATACATAAAAAAGGTAGCAAGGTCACACCAGACAACTATAGAGGTGTTACTTTACTATCGTGTTTGAGTAAGTTGTTTACTTCTATCTTAAACTTGAGGGTTTCTTCTTGGTGTGATAAGTATAATTTAATCATTGAAGAACAGGCCGGGTTTCGAGAACATTCCAGCACTATTGATTGTATGTTCGTACTTCATGGATTGATTAATATTACAGTTCAAAATAGAATTAAGTTGTATTGTGCATATTTATTGATTATCGAAAGGCTTTCGATTATGTTATTAGACATGCACTTTGGTATAAATTGTTTAAGCTTGGTATAAGTTCTAATTTTTGTTTTTAGTTCGCAGTATGTATGAGGACTTTAAATCCTGTGTAAGATTGTCGGATAATATCCAATCAATAGACAACGGTCTCAAAGTATTCTCCTTGTTCGCACATTCTTACACCAGTTTAGCGCAGACAAAACCTAGTCATTAGCGGACCAATCATATCATCCGGTTTAAAATAACGATAGCGGCGATAAAGGTTAATGAATGGTAAACGGGAGTTACTTGCCCCTAGATACTGATACCGAAAGCTTATGCCGCTGCCATTGTGATTGGCTAGTTGAGATTGCGTCAGAACGTGAGAGCAAGGATGATGCTTTCAGACCGTTGTGAAGAGGATATCCCTTATAGCATACGATCAAATCCCGCTAGAGTTATATATTCAAACACTTTTACTCCTCGGAACACGGTCGATTTTAATCAGACTGAAGTTTGACTGACGAGCAGAAGAATGTTTTCCTTTTAAATAAGACAATGTCGAGGTCAGATATGCTACTACTAGCGAATTTTGCTATAACCAATAGATGTTGGTGTGACTTAGCTAAGGTCTGCACGAAGAGAATAATCCGCCAGTCCTCGTAGAATAGACAAAGTATCCATAATGGTATCTACAAGAATCAATGGGATGGTAGATATTATTAGGATATATATATATATAGGATATTAGGATATTAATACACAAATAGACATCATCCTTGTAAGGTAATAATACTAATTATTGTCCCTTTTTTAAACTTAAGACGTTAGATTGCAGGAGTTGTTTACAGCATTTGTTTGCAGTATGGCAGTTCTTGATTTTTCATACTGCTATTACTATAGTGGTCTTTGTTAAGGGCATGTTAATATAAATGTTATGTTTTATTTGTTAATTATCAAAAGTGACATTTTATCACTTAACGAAACCATATTAGCGAATGTTTTACTTAACTTATTAGATCTTTGACAAGAGATAAATCAAAATTTATGAATGGAAACTCTAAAACAAATTAAATTGTAATACTTGTATACTGCTTATTTTTGTCATTCGTTAAGTGTCCTTAATCTTATGAGATACATTTTGATAGTGGTTTTATGATTTTGCCTGTAAAACAGTATACGTGTACACAATTTTTAGAACCTTCTTATGTCATGACAATGTGCTTGCTGTTATGGGATTCGACCTCAGGAACTTGAATTAAGGCGTGGCCCTAACGCCCTAAAATTGCCTAACACCGTCGACGCCCAAAAGATCATACGTACATTGTACATGCATGTTACCAATACAGTATTTAACGACAAGCCCTGGTAAAGCGTCGTGTGATATAGATGTAAGTAATGTTTTAGTCGAAAATGCTTACATTGTTTGAAAACTGAACAGAATTATTCAACTAATTCATATTCCTATTTCTGTGAAAGAAAGGTGAATTATGTAGTCTATCAAAATTCCTGTTATGACGTCGTCATATTTTCTGTAAGTCAAGTCAGTAAGACTTTTTCTCGACGAAGCGGATACTCGAGAAATTGAGCTTGCACAAATCGTACAAAACATTTCTTTTGCGATAGGCCAAATGTCCATGTCTAATAAAACTTAAAAAATACACCTTTGACACTTCCTCCGAACTATTTTACATCAAGTAATTGTATATGGGTTCCATCAACTCTGACGGACACAGGGCTATGTTGTGTTATAACAAAAACATTAGGTGTTCAATTCGCTCTCAGGTATTTGGAAAGCAAAGATATTTGAATGACATCAATATTACAAAACTTGTAAAATAGAAGGGTAGTGTAAATTGTATTTTAAACTAATCCCATTATTTGAAAACATTTCTGTTGATGAGAAATGCGTGGATGATAAATATTGACGTAGATAAGCTATGCATTACATACCTACATGCCTCGATATAAATACTGTGTATAATTATGTAATATAAGTTAGGGTATTATGTGTCATAAGAGGAAGTTATGATCGATGAATTGTAGAGCAGTAAATCCCAAACGTATAGTTATTAAAATATTTAGTGTCTGTACATGATAAAAATAAATTCCGAAAGAGGAACATCACGTACCATGGTCGTATGTGCAGTAGCAGTACAATGTAGAAACTTCTAGAATGTTTTTGGGCATGTTTTAGAATGGCATTGTATGGTTATGTAACTTTAAAAAAGAAATATCATTTACATATTTCATAAACCAGTTATCTACTTCCTATTTAGTTCTAATAACTTTTGAATATATATTCTATATCTGAGAACGAAATGTTACTTTGCACTTACAGTTCTGTTGGTAGATGTAATATCTACCGGTATATCTATCTATCTATCTATCTGTCTATCTATCTATCTATCTATCTATCTATCTATCTATCTATCTATCTATCTATCTATCTATCTATCTATCTATCTATCTATATATATATATATATATATATATATATATATATATTAAAAAGAAGAAGATGAAGTTGGATTACATTAGAATAACAACGTTTCCAGCAGGTACGAATGTACCTGCTTCATTAGGCCGTTTAATGCAGTAACTCATACATATATATGTTCCTACAAACATAAATGATTAATGTTTCAAATGACTAAAGCTTTCATTTTTTGTTAGTATAATGACAACATATTACTTACCGTGTAGTAACCATTGCTCTTATTTTTAACTTAAACCACATGTTTTACGATTTTGACATTATTTGGCGAAAAAGGTGCTTTTAACATACAGGAGGGGACCATAAGTGCTTCATTAATGATGTCATTTATCTCGAGCTCGTTTGTCATGGATCTTTCCTCGGGCAGTTTTTAGAAATTTTCATCAAAATTTATTAATGCAGATCTAATATACATATTAAACATTAATTCTAACATGACACGAAAACTGGAATGAACATACTGCTTTTTGTTTGGTTCCTCATAATAATTTTGGAGTGGTTATTTCCCTAATAATTACCTCTAAATATTTACGACCGATTCACATTCCCCTGCACGCATACAAACTGAACTCGGTGAAGTTATTGTTTACACAGACTTCGGACAACGGCAACATTGATTTTAATATCGAAAATTTTACTATTATTCTAGTAACCTAAAATTTTGATGAACTTTAAGTGACAAATCCATCTGGGTTTTATTAGGGTTGTATGTAATGCCTACTTTACCCATTAATCTAATTTCCAACCGAGATCACTTCACTGTGTTGTGAAAACTTAGCGTCCTGTTGTAGATAAAAACATTATAGTTATTTTCAAAGCACTATTCTGCTTATTCCGAGAAGAATTAAGTCACATACCGGACTCTCCCTATCCGATCTACAGATACTGTACTAGTCTGTGTAATTCTCGTAAACCTGAGACGCATTAGTACTGAACTGTATGGCGGTGTTTTCATCTTTCATATAGAGTTTATTAAACGAGAAAATGTGTCATATGACTTCCACAAAACGAGAATCGTAGAACATGACGTCACTGTAGCAGGCTGTTCTAATGTGAAAAAACTGCTGCATCGTCATAACTATAATATGACCTATTAACATTTATTTATACCCCACTTCCGGTCTCGTTGCTATGGTTTCCTTTGTTCTAACTGTAGGTGTATTGACCGATACACCTCAACTCTGTAGGTGTATTAACGATACACCTCTACATGTACTTTTCTAATACACCTACTCTTTTTTGTACATCTAAACTTGGTCAGGAGAAGAGATCTTCAACTTTGGCAAACAAAGGGACTTGTAAAATTTGCAATTATAAATTTTTGAGAATAATACGCTAATAATTAGGGAATCGAACCTGGGACCCTTATAATGCAGAGCAGCGACTCTGCCGACTGAACTAATGAGGATTGATACAATCTATTAAGCTTTATGTTGTGTTATGTATATGTTGTTATTTTCCCCTATATAAGCCTATGTATGGGTACTAGTATGTATGAAGTTAGTTTATGTTTTTAAACCGTAATTAGAAGAGTATTGTTTCTATTCTATTGATCTAGTTAGGTCAAGACGTTTATACATAGAGAAGGATGGAAAGCATTTTTTCGTCAAATATAACTCGACTGGAGTGGGGTATAAGTCAGATATACCCACACTCCCCTCGGTGCATCACTCAATACACCTCCTGTTTGAATCGTGGTTCCTCGGCTTCGCTACGCTACGCCTCGGAGACCCACGATTCAAACAGGAGGTGTATTGAACGAGTCTTAAAATAGAAAGGGAGATCCCACATGTGCTATTGGCTGCCCTGCCAAATGTATACAAGCCTGCTGTGTATCGTGTCGCCACAACTTGAACTGACTCGTAGCACACTAACAGTCTGTATGCGGGAGAAATATTTATATATCATCTTTTGCAAGTCAATGCATCGTTCGGAAGCGTTCAGAATGGAAGAATCTTGTGTTAGCTGTCAGGGGAACGATATACGATCTATTTTACACCGATTAGATATGAAGAGCGAAAAGGATAGACTACAAACTTTTGACGTTTGGCAATACAGTCACATTCAGGATCCAAAGACACTAGCAAAGGCTGGACTCTACTATACAGGTATAGACGATAAGGTTAAGTGCCCATTTTGTTACGGATTATTGAAAAAATGGGAGAGGTCAGATGTGCCTTATCACGAACATGCTAAATATTTCCCTAAATGTCGTTTTATTCGTGGATATGATGTTGGAAATATACCTATTTCAGTACCTCGTGATATGATTAATGTACATATAAATTATAATGGTAATAATATTCTTTATAACGGACACCATTATATTCCAATGGAATCATCTAATGTACTCATACCTCCGGAACCTCTACCATATTCAGTAAACGGTGCTGCATCGAACTCTGTTATACAAAATGGACAGACTAAAGTTATAAATCAAGGGGTACCACAGCCTCTAGGTGACTTTCAAGACTTTTATAAACATCAAGAAAATAGACTGAGATCATTTTCAAATTGGCCTAGACACCTACCTCAAACTCCCGAAGTGCTATCTGAAGCTGGTTTTTATCATAAACCTACCCCTGAGAAACCGGACAGAGTGAAATGCGCGTATTGTGCAGGTAAACTTTTTAACTGGCAGGTTGATGACGATCCCTGGATAGAACACGCCAGATGCTTTCATCAATGCAAGTATGTTCAACTGTGTATGGGGCGGGACTTTGTCCAGGACCTGCTGGGGGGACAGGAATATCCTCAGGAGCACACCGAGAACGGGTAAGAAGCTAAAATCATCAATACAGTCCACACTATCGCACAGCGCCTCAATAATATGTTTTCCAATGGTAAAAATCAGGAGGATTTATAGATATGATAATAGCTGCTCTGTAATTCTATGGTTTTGCATTTGGCGTGTAGTGGTTTATTCTCGACACGGGCTCCCGAGCACTCAGCGCTGGTTAACTGAGTTACACATTTACACTAACGATTCACTACTCTGTTAGACCGAAAAGGGTTCTAGCGTTTTGTTAGGTCATGCAAACAGTATATAATGACTGTTCAGTTAATGTTTTACTTAAAATTGCTTTCAATGATTTTTCCACTACACAAATATTATTTTTAATCCTATATCGACTCATTTTTCATGAAATAGTAACGTGTTCATACCTTATCAGACGATAAGTAAAATGTCATGAGTAAACTTAGATATGTTAAGAGCGTCGTTGACATGTATATATCAGTACTGATTACTAATAAATATCACATAAGAGGACAATAGAACGTGTTACAACCTGATACCACAAGTTTTGACATCTGAACTTATAAAGGTCAACTTCTTATCCGAAGTAAATAATTTTAGAATACTAAGTCAAAATGATTTTGAAGATATTTCTAATCCTTAGTGGGTGAAAAGGCATATAGTTGATAAGTTATAACATATTCTTTAATGTAAGTTCGATTGTATTTATATGGCACCTGTTTCCGAACCGGTTTGTAGTAAAAGACGATAGTATAATATCATTAAGAGGACAGTCGGTCTTTTCGTTGAACACACTAAACTATAGGACTACTGACAAAAGAGTATTGATTTTCTCTTGTTATTTGCTAATGTTATATTGTTAAGAATAACGACTTACTTGTTTCTCTATTGTCATTTTCGGTGATAATGGATTACCTAAGCTAATTTAAAGAACAGCGAATTAACAAAATTGTCACTGTAAGAATGTAATACAATGTATGTAATGATGGTGGTAGCACACGAAAATGAAGCGTTAATAAAATATCCCTATAGTGAGGTGATTTCGTGTTTAACGCCGCTTCAAAGAGTTTGAAACTTATCTCACGGCAGGCAGTATTACTTCAGGAAGAAAATCTGCACCACTATTGTATTAATGCATTGCAGTGAAATCTGCGAGCATCGGCTGGAACTTGCGAAGTGCGCTGAAATTCAGTGTAGCATTGCTGCAGATAATCTTGACAAGTTTTTGGCGGGATTCGAACCCCGCACCCCTTGATCCGAAATTTAACACGCCAACCACTGCGTTATACTGCTCCTCACTATAGTGAATGACTGGCATACATGCATATCATTCCTGCTTATTAGGCGAAGTAGGTTTAAAGGTTTTAAGTAGGGATTGCTTTAAAAACACTGTGATGCTATGACATATTTCTTTCTATATCCAAAGAGTTGTTAAACTTCAATTGAAACAGCCATGATGAAAAAACTCAAAGCGTCTTTTTACGATATATCTCCAAAAGGCATCGCCTGCACAAGTACTTGCACATTATAGCTATGGATTGTCATGCACACTTACACTGACTGTATTTATGACGTCACTCTAATTTGAAAATATGATTTCAAGGTCACTTTGATTCACCTTAAATGGTCCATGTAACAAATACTTAATTAAGTTACAACACTTTGATATTTCTTGCTTACTCCGAGTAAAATTACTGTTAATTTGACTTATTCTTATATGCCATGATGACATATTCTAACATTTTACTGTCAAATTTTATTTACCCGGTAAGCTATAAAGTGAATTTTTCTGTCGAAGATGCAATGATGATACATCTGAATGTTACAAAGATCAAAGAGACTCTTCAGTTAATCTTACTTCAATATGGACACAGAATTTAGCATTACAGGATCAGGAAGACAACGGGTAACCCTCTTACTTAAAGTCAACCAATGATAACAATTGTGTTATTTTCAGTCACGCAGACCGTTCCCCCTTCAGCAGTCGGTATGAGGAACCTTCTGCATCATCAGAAACATCGCCAAAACCAAGTTCACTGACACCCTCAATCCTGCAGACCTCCGAGGACCCCGTATCAGCGCGGATGACGTCAGAGCCGGTGCAGGCGGTGCTTCAGATGGGATACCCGGAGCAGATGGTGAAGCAGACGGTAGAGAGGTGTGTGAGGGAGAGACCTGACAACTTTCCGCCCGCCGAGGAGCTCGCGTCTATGTTGATGGAGCTGGAAGATCAACTTCCGGTTGAGGCTGCAGAACCACCGCATGTGATGACACCGCTCCAGAGACTTATAGCCACACAGTCTTCAGGAAGTGATGTTGCTTCGGTTCCTCTGACGAATGGTGTTGGTCACAGCTCAGTAATCGAAAATGGCTGTGATGACAATTCAACCCTGCAAAGACTGACTACAGCCACAGGAAGTGCCGTCAGAAAAGGTATTAACCTCAAGATGAGGAAAGATCCAATCTCAAAGGTTAACGTCAATGGCTTGACAACTCATCATTCTGGTGTAAGCAAAAACGGTGCAGTCAACGGGCATTCAAACCACAAACGAGACATTGACACTGAAAGTCTCAAGCACGAGAACTCGAAACTTAAAGATCAGTTTCTATGCAAAATTTGTATGGAAAATTTTGTGCGGGTAACTTTTATGCCATGTGGACATTTGGTTTGTTGTGTCTCCTGTTCAAGAACCGTGTCCGATTGTCCGATTTGTAGGGCTCCGATCTCTGGTTTTGTCCGTACCTACTTCTAACTGTAAAATAAACCCCAAAATATTGACTTTAATGTCTTGTTAGTAAATTCTTATCTTCATATCCTCACAAGCCTTCGTAAAGTTTATATTTACTCGTAGTATCAGTTTTACTGTGCCAGTACAGGTCATGTTGTCTAGTAGAAAGTTCGTCACAGCGGTTTGGAGGCAGCGAGCATATCTTACTAAATATAGTTTGTGGAATGAACTTTGACTGAGTGAATACAACGATACTACGCCTGAATGGTAAACCAAGGAGATATTGTTATCGACCATATAACATTTATTACGTTTGTATTGCAGGAACTTATTTACATTTTTGTTTATGAATATGGAGTGAAAGAATATTGATAATTGAACTATATGTAATTAGACTTATTCAACATACTCTAACTTTTCGAACTTTACTAGTATCGAAAGGCGAATTTACTGCAATTGCAAGTATAGCTTTGGATGATTAAAATAAGAGACTCTGTAGCTCATAGATAGCTTTGTAGCTTAAAGATAAAGTATATTTGCATTACAACTCTTTGTTTTCCAATGTACAGATAGAGTCAGAATTGCATATTATGAATAGGGTTAGAGGGCCACAGAGTATGTTGATACAAATTAGAAAACAGTGCCAAAAATCCATCTCGTTGAAAGATCTTTACATAATTTTTCGCCAATTGTTTCGACCCAAAATAAGCCGAGAAATCTAACTAATTAGTAATGTTGTTTCCCATGTCGTAACTCTTCTTGTCTCTTTAAGGGATCAAATCTTCATCGACACTGAGAGACACGTGTTACTCTACACTGAGAAGGAAGAGCCTTGATTGTTATATAAACATGAATAGAATATTTTTGAATAGAAAAGAAGTGCTTAAGAGACACAGAGTATACAAATGTTTCTAATACATTATTTTTCAAAAGCAACTTACTTCGACATTTAGTAACGTCTTTGTCAAAGTTGATCTTTGTCAACAAAGATTGAGTACACGTATTCAACGCAAATAATTATCACTTATTGATAAAATGAAAACAAAAAAATACTTCATCAAAAACAGTTTATGATTTAAAAAGTGTATATAATCAATTCCTAATCCAAACAACATTTTTAATAGGAATGAAATGTATACCATGTTACCAACCCTGTCCATTTTGATGTAAATGTTGATCAGGTACAGTGAAAGACTTGGTACGCGAGTTTACATTCGTCCTCAAAACGTTTAAAATTGAGAGGTGAAGGTATGAGTAAAAAAATCATAATTTTCACCCAAAGCAAAAAGGAATAGGTTATTTTTGTGAAAATTAACAAGTGATCTATCTTAATCATTTCGGCTAAATATGAATCAAGCGGTGCATTAGAAGAAAACCTTAATCATGGCAATCATATGTATGTTGTCAAGCATTTTATCGAAAAATAATTATAAGGGAATATATTGTGACGGATCCCGGGGTAACGCTGACCCCCCCCCCCCCCCCTTTTTGATTCAAAAGAAGCTAAACCCCATCCGTTTTAATAGGCGACCCCTTTGAAATACATCTTATGATCATTACGATGAGGTTTCGGATTTTGCCATCATGATAGAATAGACAGAAGGGTTAAATTGTTCAGATTCAAATTTTCTTCATTTTGTAAATTAAATCTTTCATGTCAACATAATGAGATAAAATCCGTCATGATTACATTGCTTAATATAATAGAAAATACAATGACTAATATTAGACAGCCCTATTCATGCGCCAGTACGCCAGGACTGTATGCAAATATACTCAAGTGTGTAAATGAAAGATTTGCTATGCGTTATTGTGTCATCTTGGTGTATGTGAGTGACTTTTCAATACGCCTCATTTAAGCGAAAGCCTTGGTCATTGAGATACTGATGAACCGGCGTCGGAGACAAAGATGTTTCTCGATATGATTATGACAGTCATAGTCACACCTATCAGAAACAGAAGAGCAGAGCATGTTGGAACGATGCTGCTTAAGATTTTTTAATGGACATGTCATTAATTGGCAGCCTAGAATGTGTTCAATATGTCTTCTACTATATGATAGGAGGTCATCAAGTTTCCAGAGGGGGAGGAACCTTTAAACACCTTACTGTCGTTGTTTCTCATATATATTTGACATGGAACTCAATACCAGAATACACAAAATAATGTCGAATTTTCAAAGTATCTCATTACAAAATGGTTGACTCTTGTTGAAGAGAAGAAGTACATATAACATGTACGTTGTCGAACATTTTCGATGGTATTGATCATGTTCCTTTTTCTGCAGAACAACAGAACACCACGCCAGACATCAAAGATTATATTTATAGTATCATATGTACTGTACAGATGATGTGCTTATAAGTGTGACTTAGTGATTGCTTTCTTTCGCCAAATGTGCACGTGTCCAAAAATATATTTGCACTACCACTGGGCTCTTTGCATACAATTCAAATACATGTATAAATATGAATGCATTTGAGTTACTTTCACATAACTATGAAACTATGAAATATACATACATGTGTGCATTGACACATGAGTGCAAACGAGACTGTAGTTAATCATTTATTGAAGTTTTCAAAAGAAGCTTTTCGAAAGTTTCTTCCCTGATAGCTCTAAAGCGTTGCTAAGATTTCCTCGATTCTCGTGTTTTTATTTCGAGACGCAGGTGTACGATTGGGGTAGGAAATATCTTTTAAAAGGAGTCAAATTAACGTATACATATTTATCCCTCTGAGACCTGCGAAATACAACCACCACTCCTTATTCAATTATCAGCCTCAAACTGCGTCTATATGTCACTCCTTGCTGGGTGAATTTTGTTAGTGTACAGGCACGAATCTTTTTATATAAATTATATCAACCTAACTTCTTTAAAAAGTTTGCCTGCCTCTACCTTTAACGCAGAGTTTGATACATTTGATGTAAAAATTCGAGTAAATGATTAGGTTCGTTACCCAAAACCAGTCTTCTTTTATTTTCATTGAAAACGATGAAAGCGATAGCCAATCGGTCTCTCCATGGCGGTGACTCGTCTCCCACATTCACTCTGAAGTTATTTAAATGTCTTTACAACAGCGCTGAACGGAAAGAATAATGAAATACATTTTTTGAGATTGATATTAGTTAGCAGCCAAGTTGACAATGTCATCCCACATCCCACGTGCCTAGGTGTCCACATTCATTAACGCCGACAACGAGGTTGGTAACTGGCTTATATTCAACAATTTAAATCAATTTCACAGCAAAATTAAATTTAAAATACTGTTCATGTTAAAATGATAGAGGTTCGTTTGTTGATTTTATTGGTATCAAATCAATGGGTCCTCCAGAGAAACAAACAGTACTTAAATTCGATGGGTGACAGAAGCCTTAGCTTAGTGAGCAATTCGTGCAGCACGGTGAAATGTAAATTCATGCAACTTAACAGAAAGTATAAACAGTGTTTACATCACCAAGGAGAACAATAGCGTTGATGGTAATCTTGATGGAATCCTAGATCATGCTTTCAAAGCGACAAGAGTTACCGCCCTTCACTGCGCAGGGTAAAGTCATTTGCAGGTCATGAAGCTACATGCTACTCTTTATGGCAGTGGAGATGTTTTCATTCTCTCACAATATTAAGGTAATTTGTTGTAATCGCGATTGTACTTCTCAAAACCAATCATAGAAGTGCTATAAGACTCAAGTTAGCAGATATATACGGCCGCAACTGTTATATGTAAGTGATGATGAACAATCTGATTAAAATCAGATGGAATTCCGCTTGTTTAATTTGTTTCGTTTTATTTGCGTTTCGTTTCGTTTCAGTTTCAAAGTTAGTATCGCATATTGATAGTGGAAAAATGTTAAGCGCGCGATACGTCATCTTATTTTAATCAGATTGTGATTTAAACTGTATTTATTTCCAGATGGTACAGGAAAGGGGGATTGATAAACAGGGTTGCCCGTATATAAATATCGTTCCCCGTGACGTGGACAGGATTTATACAACGTAACATGTAACATACATTAAAACAAGAAAAAAATTCATGAATACTTACAGAATATCTAAATACAATGATCAACACAATCTATGAGCATGTGCATTCAAAAGAGAAAATTTACAACAACAAAAAATGTGAGTCCTTTATAAATCACTGGAATCATTTGCTTAGGTCTATAAATGTACAAACAGAATAAAAAATAAAATTTGTTATTACCAAAAAGAACAGTTTTTAAATCGAAACCATTTACATAATAAAAGCTGTTTGATCTTATACATGAATAGTTTTGGCAACAAAATAAGTAATGCATAGCATCTTCGTAATAGTAGTTACAAGAGCAGGTAGCAGAGCTTTCTATAAACCTGTCGAATTTGTGACCCTTATAAGTTCACTACAGCCTAATCTTAAACGAAAAAGTGTTACCTGGTTTTGTCTAGTACCAAAATCTCTAAATATTTTATGAACATTACAATCAATTTTAAATAAGCTTTTTTTGAAGATAGCATACGATTGAGAGTCTTTAAGAGACACATCGAGATCATTCCACCCAGCAATGACCGATGGTAGGAAGGAACGTTTGTAGAATTCAGTATGACATACAGGAATTTGTAAGTTATTTGATGTTCGGGTCCGCAAACAGTTTATCATCGGGCTTACCTTTGAAATTATATTTTCAATGTGGGAGTGCCAATTACCGTTTGATTGGAAAGTCAACCCTAGATGTTTATGAGTACTGAAATCGTTTATTATTCTACCTTTCATTTCTTAATTCGGTACTTGCGTAGGTACTCGTTTCCTGGAGAATGTTATGCTCTGAGTCTTTTCAGTATTAAAATTGACTTTCCATTCATCGGCCCACTCAGAAATTCTAAGTAAATCATTATTAATGAGGCATGATGTTTCATTTGGGTCACCAATAATAACGTACAGGGAAGTGTCGTCAGCAAAAAGTCTTATATTGCATGTTATTTCGTCAACTATGTCATTGATAAAAACTAGAAATAACAAAAACACAACCCTGAGGTACGCCTGCTGATACTGATCTGGTGTCCGACTTTTGTCCGTCAATCACTGTGTACTGGTTTCTATCAGAAAGATAACTTTCAAACCAATTCAATAATTTCCCCCGAATGCCATAGTTTTTCAATTTGAATAAAACCCTCTTATGCCATACTCTATCAAAAGCCTTACTTATGTCACAGAAAATTGCTTTGACTTCTTTACCTTCATCTAATGATTTACTTATAAAATTTTAAAGATGGGTAAGCTGGTATACCGTAGAGTCTCCAGGTGTGAAACCAGACTGCAACGGAGTAACAATTCCATTACTTAAAAAGAAATTATGTACATGTTTATGAACACATTTTTCAAAAGCCTTTGAAAGACAACTTGTCAATGAAATAGGTCTGTAGTTGGAGCATAAATGCTTACTTTCCTTTTTATGGAGTGGAATAACAGATGCGACTTTCCAGATATCAGGAAAAATTGACTGGGATAGGGATAAATTGAATAAGTGACAGAGAGGTTTAGCTAGGACGCTAGACAGGATTTTTAAGATTCGGTTACTAATTTTATCGGGGCCGATTGATTTGGTTGAGTCGAGGGATTTTAAAATGTCTTCAATGTCTTTTTCTGTAATAAGTATTTGTTGCAGGGCTATTTCGGGATTTGTTGTATTGTCAATAATACTGTCGTCGTGGTCAGGAATCTTTGTATTGTTAACGAAGTAATTATTTATGATATTGGCCTTGTCCTGATCGTCATCGTATAGATTTGCCCCTCGTGTTCTAGACTTGGAAATGATTGTGATTTAGAGGATTTTTCAAGATAGTCTTTAACTAATTTCCACCAAGTTTTACTACCGTGTTCAGAGTTTAAGCTATTGTCAATATTTTCATTATATTCTTTTTTTTTGCATTTTCTAACTTCTGAAATTAAAAAGTTACGCTTTTGTATGAATGTTTCCCAAAGGACAGGAGAATTTAATTTTTTGGCTTTTTCATGTACTCTATTACGTTGTCTAATGAGTTTACGGATATATCCATTCATCCAAGGTTCGTCACGTGAACGAATTCTCACATATTGATTAGGTACAAAAGAATCTGTTAGTTGAGTTTAAGAAATAAAGTTCGCTCTACCCCAATGTGTTTTGTAATAAAGTATAGTTTTGCCCTGAACTATTATAGTTAAAGCACGAGGACGGTAGTCCGAGTGCTTTAACGTTATAATAGTTCAGGGCAAAACTATACTTTATTACAAAACACATTGGGGTAGAGCGAACTTTATTTCTTTTCTAAGATGCTTAAATGATCTTTACAGGGACCACTCTGATTATCTTAATTTCGAAATAAAATATAGTGGTTACATCGCTCACATTAATAATCCATGAACAGGGCTAACTGTTGGCTATTCCAAGTGTAGAACCCAACCCCTTGTTTAAAACGACATTTAGTCGGTTAAAGCTCTGATTTTTTCAGTTTTGCACATTAACTTTTTCATTTATTCAATTTTGAATTATATTTTCTGCTTATTTTTTCTTTAAAAACTTAAACAAACAAATCAACACCTCTTGGTTTTTAAAAAACCTTTACTTTTACAAACTCTTGTCGCGCGATTATGCAGTGCTGGTCACATTGCCCATATAAGGCTTATGACGTGGTCAACATTCCACAAAGAATTATGGGTAATGTTTGTTTTGGAAGCGTGATGGCGGACTCAATCCTGCCATCTATTTTTTTGCTGCTGTCATAAACGTTGAAGGTGATGCTTTTATCTCTTATATAAGCAGACTGTTCGGGCTGTACACCCAGAATTATATAATCATTAGGTTGACCGTGTCACATTGAACCTGGTAGAGACGGTTGACGTGAACCAACGTCACAGTCCCACGGGGCGCCGTGACCCGACGCGAAACAACGCGGTCACTCGACAGTCGACAAGCATTTGCTTTCCATTCTTATTTCCGGTAGATAGAACTAAATGAGGTTCGAAACTAGTCAACATTAAAAGAAACATTATCGGCAAAAGCGCCAATACGATAGACATTGATAGGGACAAGCCATGTTGATCGAAAGAACCGAGATGAAAGGTTACCATTGACGCGTGATCACGAGGGGGCAGCGGGGAAGAGCGGATATAACGTCATTCAATTGTTACGTCATGAAAAAACTATACCTTTATTGTCTGATAAAGTACTTTTTTTTCGATTGTTCTAACCGCTAGGCATCTTAGAATATTGCTTCGATTGTGTTTTGAGTGCTTATATTAACATTATCATTCAACCCTGCATTCCAATCAAATAATGAAGCTACTTCAGTTAGCCCATTTGCATCTATACTATTAAAATCATATATTCTTCTCAAATAACTCTGTTCTGGTGGCTTTTTATATCTCAGTTCAACAAAGACAGGACAATGATCACTACAAAAATTAGCTAGTGTCCCAAAAGATTGTGATGATGAATTGCTTTGAATTGCTATGATTTTTTAGTGTTCGTATAGACACATCGAATTGATCTTTTCAAAGGCCACTTATTTTTTTCCCAAATAAAATATAAAAGTCTTCAGTGAATCCAACGTGCGAACAGTGAGGCTACTTTCAGACCGGTATCAGTCATAAAGTCCCTGATAGAATGAGTTATAATCCCAATTGAATCAATTTCTAAAGATTTGTATTCCTCGGAACATAGTCGATTTTAATGTTGTATAATATATTTTGTGTTAACAATAGGTCAGTTTTTCCAATTGATAATACATGTAAATGTGATAATGTTTTATACATGTATATGCTTATATTGAAAAAAAATTGAAATGACAATTCATTGACAGGCATTGCTTTAGAAGTTATCGAACTTCAAATCAGGTTTTGGCTGTTTTGTTGACGACAAAAAAGATTATTGCTGGAATAATAGCTGTAGAGTTATTGACCTGTTTGGTTTCGTGAACAGTCCCAGTATATGGGTAAGGAAAGAAATTGCAGTGATGAAGGATAATAATAATAATATACATTTTAACGCCTAATATCCAGTGCGAGGCACTGCTCACTGGCGGTACATTATTACCCTGAAGGAATTGTACTACAGCAGCTACTTAGCGCTTCCGTACTTCCCTTATTCAGGTACCCATTTATACAGCTGGGTTGAATGAGTGCAATGTGGATGAAGTGCCTTGCCCAGGGACACAACACAGGAAGAGACCCAAGTCACAAATTTTTGGTGTCTCCACCGGGATTCGAACCCGGGTCTCTGGCGTGAGAGGCAAGCAAGCTTGATGTTGCTGAATAGGTTGAAAGTAAACCTAAATTTATATAGGCTGGCATTAGCTTACTCATCTTGCTTCTTACAATCAACTTTGCGATCATCTGCCGTGCCACTGTTTTTGGATACCTTTACAAGCCCTATCCATCTATCTCCTATCAAGACCCACTGACTGTTTTCTTCACTCATCAACTGTGTGATTCTTAAGGACTGGTGAATATATTCATTTAGCTAATTAGTGTAACTCATTTGATATTGTTTTATAACTTGTATTAGCTTGATATTGTTACCTTAAACACTTTGTTTATTATTTGATTGATTAAATTGTAATTTAAATACAATTGTCTTGTTATATTTTGCTGGTTTGACTGGGGACATTTTCTTATTCCAAATTCATTCGTAACAGTATTAAGATGCTAGTTGCAAAAGCCAACAAAGCGTTATTAATTATAAAATAACTACAGTATAGATTTAAGAATATTCCTGTCAATGTATTATTTAACCTTTTTGATTGTAAAATTAAACCAAGTTTGCTGTACGGAGCAGGAGTATGGGGATATCAAGAAAGAAATATCATTGATAAATTTCATAATAATTTTGTAAATTTGTTCTAAATTTGTTGATAAGCATGTGTCAAGTAATGCAGCCTTAGCTGAATGTCGATGATAAAGTATGCAAGTCGACTATTATCTTAAGTGTATCACATTTTGGTGTAAATTGCTTAGAATGTCTGATGATCATTACCCTAAACAAAGTTAATAATTGCATGCTCAAATTAAATTCTGTCGGTAGGATCACCTGGGCTTCAGGCATATGTATGCTTCTAAATGAATATGGATTTGGTCATATATGGCTTGTCCAAGACATTAGCAATGTAACATAACTTTTGTCATCATTTAAGGAGAGGTTAATGGATTGCTCAAAACAAAAGAAGTAGCAATATTATGAATTCTTCAAGTCTCACACATTTCAAAAGTATTGTATTATCTTTTCCCATTGATGACTGCATTTTGAGAATTAATGTAAGAGACCGAAGGAGATATTTATGTCTTCTAAGATGCAATGCATTGCCGTTAAGATGTAACATTAGATGGAAAGAAACTGTTACCTCTGATACTATTTGTAAGATGAGTAACAGCGGTAATAATGAAAATGGAGTCCACTTCCTATTTTAATGTAATAGATATGCAATACTTAGAAATAATTATTTACCTGCATGGAATACATTTACAAATAAATGTAAAATGATCAAGCTCATATGATCATGTATTTTAATGAATTGTGCAAAATTTATTAAGTAAGCTCTTAAATGTCGGTAGGTTTTAGTTGTTATCCGATAAATAGTTTGTCATTTTTTTCGACTTGAAGAAATAAATTCTAACTGATCTATCTACTTTCAAAATCAGCTGACGTTATAATTTTGGCAGCAGTCTGGTCATAAATCTATGAATCGGGGAGAGTTTCGGGAGATTCAGATTAATTTATATTCCGTTCATATCGCTACCAACGGTGATATACAAGAGCAACAAATTATACAACATTTAAATACAAAATAATCAAGACAGCAGAGACGGACAAATT
This sequence comes from Phorcus lineatus, assembly GCA_921293015.1. Classification (NCBI taxonomy): domain Eukaryota; kingdom Metazoa; phylum Mollusca; class Gastropoda; order Trochida; family Trochidae; genus Phorcus; species Phorcus lineatus. The sequence continues at coordinate 22,259,658 of OV121088.1, read as the reverse complement.
TTCACATTGGCACAATAATTTAAACAACAGCTATAAAAATACATATACGTGTATCTGTTCCTAGATATAATTATATACACATTTTGATAGCACTACATACAATATTTATAACCTGTACAAGAAGCAGGAGCGACGCAGCGAGATGTTGCAACACACTTTGGCGTGTCCAGACAGACCATCTCTTCATTGTGGACCCGTTTCAACACCCGAAACAGCGTTGAAGATAGGCCAAGGTCAGGCAGACCAATGGTGACTACTCGGGCCCAAGATCGGTACATCCGACTGCTCCACCTTCGGGAACGCACCAGGAGAGCAACTTCAACAACAACAACGCAGATACCAGGTCTGCGTCGAATTTCAGACCAAACGGTACGCAACAGGCTGAGAGAAGCTTGACTTTTTCCACGACGACCGGTTCGACGTCCCGTTTTAACGCAACGTCATCTGGCGGAACGTCTCCAGTGGTGTCAACAGAGGATGAGATGGGCACGTGCAAGGTGGAGAACCGTTCTCTTCACTGATGAGTCCCGTTTTCTGCTTTAACGAAGTGATGGACGAGCACGTATATACCGACGTCGTGGAGAACGTTATGCTGCCAACTGTGTTCAGGAGGTTGTCCCATTTGGAGGTGGGAGTGTCATGGTGTGGGCCGGGATTCGTCACGGTGTTAGGACACCCCTTGTGCATGTTGTGGGTAACCTCACAGGAGTACTGTATAGGGACTTGATCCTACAGCCTTACGTTATTCCTCACGTCAACGTCCATGGTGGTCTCTTTCAGCAGGACAATGCTCGACCACATGTTGCACGTGTTTGTCAAGACTTTTTACAGCGTAACAATGTCCAGACATTGCCATGGCCAGCCAGGTCATCGGATTTGTCACTAATTGAGCATCTCTGGGACGAACTGGATCGACGCGTGCGCAGTAGGAATCCACCAACCCAAACACTTCCAGGACGTCTTGCAGCACTTCAGCACGAATGGCAGAACATTCCACAGGCTTGATTGCATCCATGGGTCGTCGGTGCCAAGCAATAATCAATGCCAATGGTGGCCATACCCGATACTGACATTTGTGCACCCCTGTGATGTTGAAACACTTGTGCACCTGTGCATTTCAAGATCATGCTTATTCTGAATAAAATTTACTGAACAGAGATCTTCAAACAGCGTTTCAGTTTTCATTTCAATGTTTAACTTGCATCTGTGGTCTTTATATTGAACTTTGAAAGTCAGTGTCAAGTTTCTTTTTTTGAAGAGTTTATATGTGTGTGTATATATATATATATAAATGTATATATATAGAGCATGTATTGTGCAGTTGTATTTTTTTCGATACAATGAATCGCAAAGAATTAGCAATTATTGAAAAAAATTTGATAAATTTGGGCAGCTTTTTTCTTTGTCAATATTACAATAATAATGAGAACCTTAACCGATACAACATTCCGAGTGTGAAATGTCATAAGAAATCGGCGAAAAGTTATTAAAGATCGATGACATTGCTTGCATGTCATATCTGAAACACAAATGAAGCGAGGTCGTGTTTTCAGGAATTTTTTAAATATTTTGTCTGTCAGTCCTCGGGATGACCACAGGATACCAAGAAATCGAATCTTTGCTTGACACTAATTCAAAAAGAAATAATATGGCATAATTGATGGAAAAATTAAGCCAATTTTGTTGTATAGAGCAGAATTATGGAGTTAGGGAAACTCGAAAACCTATTGAAAAGGTGCCTACTAACTTTTGTAAAAAATATTCTACAAGTTGGCTCTAGAGCTCCAAACAAAGCTATCACTGCTCCATGAGTGCGGACGATATCAAGTAATCTTTTATGCCAATGTCAGATTTCTTGCATTTTGGACCAGGTTTCTTCGCCAACCGTCTAGATACACCAGGAAGTGTTATAAAATGTTAAAAAGATTTGATGAATCGGGAGATAAAAATTTGGCCTCAAAAGTAAGGATACTGTTTTTCTAAAATACGGCTTTGGATATGTATGGGTATCCCAGACTGTTGAGAACAAAAATTTCTTTCTAGAAATGTTTGATCAACGATGTAAAGATATATATCTCCAAAAGTGGAACAACGATATATCTATATCAAGTTCTCTAAAATTCTATTCTATGATCAAATATGACTACTATTCTGAGAAGTATTTAACAATCTTTTAACGCGGGTTTACGGAGATGTCTGACAAAGATCCGTTGTAATATTCATGGTTTCAGAATGGATTCTTATAGGCACTATAAAAATTCAGATACAACTTGTACATTTTGTTAATCACCACTAGAGGATGAATTCCATGTCTATTAACATGTTTCTAAAATTCTATTGCTTTTCTAGATCAGTTCAGGTTCATATGTGATGCATTCTAAAATGTTAAAAATTTGGAATTTGGAACTATTTGATTCCGGTTATATTTAAGCAAACATGGAATCGCAACGAAAAGCAGCGATACATACACATTTACAGACGATACTCGCATCAAGCGTTAGCAAATGCCAACAAAAGCTCCGAAATAACGTCAATTAAGCGACGATCATCTCTTTAAAACAAGTGAAGAATGAACAAGCGAAAGGCAACATCGTTACTATGCAGAGGCAGTAATTCCAGTATGGCAAAAGCTGCCTCTGCCTGCACTTTCTCTATCAGTGCATCGTTCAATAAGGCACTCGATAGTAAGCCAAACAATGAGAGAAATTTTAAATTCAGAATTCTATATGAATAACTTGATAAAAAAAAAAAAATCGGTTTTGAAATTTACATGAAATCGTTAGCGAGATAACTGGTTTAGCTCCATTTTTTGTTTATTGAGCATACGCTAAAAGTAGCAACCAGGAACACAAGTGCATCCAAAAAGAGAGTCAGGCAAGTCGGAAAATAATAGCAAATGTAAGCGATATAAATGATTTGCTTGGTATGCATGAATATGTGCCTTGCCAAAATGACACGATCATAGGCAAAAACCTAGTTGGCTATACGACCAAAAATGTTCATAAAGCGGATATGCAATGAAAACAATAGAGTCCTCAATATTATACCCTTGTGTAAGTTATAACGTACTCAGGGTAACACACATCATCAGTATACACAACAAATTCTCGGAAATTCCACGGGCCATCACCAATGACAGAATCATAGAAACCATTATGTTGTTGGTTACACCTGTCGTCTAGATGTCTAGGATCTTTGCAAGGAGGTCGACAGTAGTCTTTGGGACGGAGACTGATAAGGGGCTGACCCATAGTGACCCGCATCAACAACATTTGCTTGTCTGACTGTGTCCGGTTGTGTTTGTTATCTGGAAGTGAAAATATTGCATATTTTGGAGATAAAGATATGTTTTGGAAAAGTCAGGGGTGTATAACCATATTATAATAGCATAAATAACGTCTTAAATCGAACAAGTAATTTGAGACTTATGGGACCCGGCTTAATTATTCAAACCCGATTTTGCATAAACAACCAACCTTAAAAACATTAGTTCGAGGTTCATAATAAAAAATGTTGTTTTACTTCAACGAATAATTTGACGAAAGTTCCAAGTTTGTAACACTGTTTGTAAACGAGATACAGGGACCCTCGGAAGATTCGCCCATCAAGCAAAATCATAAACCGGTGTAAGAAACTATAAATGGGAGTTTAACAGCACAAAAGTATTAAAATAGTTCATAACCAGACTCCTAGCAAATAATTTTGGTTAATAATGGTCTCACCACACAACCTTATTACTTTTTAATCGTAAATATTGTGAAATGAAATACAGTTCTAATAAGCAGTGTAGCTTTATTAAAGAGGCGGATGAATGCACGGGAAAATCTAGACTATTTTGACTTCATGAAATGTTTACATGAAGAACTTGTGACATTTGTTAAATGTTGACTGTAGAGTCAAATTATAATGCCTCTGGTTTTTTCACAGTACGATTTTACGTATACAATGTATGACGCATGCAGTTGCACAATTATTATTCTTTTCTTTGTGTTTGAAATGTCTGATGATCCTAATCTAAAATATCTAATTATTACAAAGAAACTAAGAAACTCTAAGTTTTATGTTTGACTCTAGTTTACAAACTGTTTTCGATTAAAATATTTTATTGAGAAGGACTGTCTGTTCCAGCTCCACATACCTGTGTATTGGTCTGCTTTGGTTGAACTCTCTGCCCCATAAACTCCACACCCAAACATGCCCTTACCGCCCACACGTGGATCTAAACCCTGGGTAACGATTATCTGTATGTTTTCTAGCTTTGTGCCGAAAAAGAGATAATGTTCATTGACTTCAGGGAATATATCTCGCTGTAACTCTGGAGGTGCACATTGAGTTGTACGCACGCCATGTTTGGATCCAGGAAGGTTTTTAATTGGTGTGAAAGGTCCTCCGTGATTGCGTGCAGCCCTGAATATGGCTGAACGCTTTTGGCTATAACGTCTGAACATTTCTAGGTCCTCAAGTCTCAGAATGTGCTTCACTCTTAAGTTCTTGTGAACAAGATTTACTGCATCCGTACCATGACCTACGAGATATGAATCCCATGTCTTCTGAACCAACGATTCTATTGCATTGAAAGTAGCTTTGTCCACATTCACCAGTCCATTGGAAGGCGGTTGGGATCTTTTAAAATGTGTTATGTTTCTTTTCAAGCGATTGTTTGAATGGTTTTCATTCCAATAGGAAGGTGGCAAAACCTCTGACATTTCCGCCATTTCATCAATAAGTTCCATAGATCCCCGTGCCCCCTGTAGCCCCCAAACGGCGTTCTTCTCTGCCATACGTTTGGGTTTAGGAGTGGCTTCGCTCTTCTTCTCTGTGGGAGTAACGATAGAGTTACATATAAAATATAATATATGTAAATCATATATATGGCAATACTTGTTGTTAAGGTCATGTGCTATGTTTCTTCTAAGATTTCGATTAACATCCGAAGGCAGCGATGATTCGAAGTCTCTTGCAAGGTTTTAAACAACCACTAGAGTATGTAAGACGTTGACTAGTGTTAAGCTGAAGAGATAAATGGAATGTCAATTGTCCATATTGTATTTCTTACCATTATTTTAAAATACCAAAACTCAGGCACTAATGTTGTTAACAGCATGACATCTCCATCACTCATAGTTCGGTTGAGAAGCTTAATAGGCTTCATTTATAAACTATATTTTGGACCACAAGATCTATAAGCTACAATTATCATTAGCTAAGACGTCTACACACACGATTTCAGCTCTCTAGACCTTATTAGGGTCCACGGGGTCTTCAAACCTATTCACGAGACTTCCGAGGATGACATTCCCTCGAAGTTCGAATAAAACTAAGGGTCCATGTTGAACATGTTTCTATGAATCAAAAATGATTCAGATGTCAGACAATATCAAAAGGTACCACGTCAACAGGTGGGTATTACACATGCATTGTTTCAGGAAGAAAATCAATTGTTTTGGAGTTCTCCTCCGTAAACGAACCAACCTCCGTTCAGACTCAAAATTGAATTCGTTTCCATAACAGCCAAAAACAATTTTTCAAAAATGTTTAAATACTAAAAGCACTATTTCAATTGGTAAGTAAAGCATGTGCAACATTATAAATAGATGTAATGATTTCTAAATTTATGCTCCGGGAATAAAAAGATGACGCATGGACTGAGAGAGGCTGCCTTATTTACTTTATAACCCACTTCACTCTAAACGCTGGAACGGGATAACAACAATAACAAAATATCTAAGTTTGAATATTCCATGCTGTTGATTATTGCATTTCGATGGGCTGACCTTAGCAGTCTTACAGTTAAGCTAAAATTCTTAAGATTTCATTTATTTAAGTAGCATGCGGTAACTGATTTTAGGACCAGAAAGAGATTTTTACGAAATATCATAGGTTAAACATACGCAAGTAATATTTCCTTTCAAATTCAGTTCTTTTGATTAATTGTTTCCAGAAACGCGGAAATAATTTCATCTAAAATCCTTTTCATTTAATGAAATCAAATTCGATTAAAATGTGTAAAATACATGATCTTTCTCAACATTCATATCAAAATTATAAGAAGTAGTCTTTTATATTATCATGAACAAATTACAAAATTACAACACCTTGTTTGATACAAATTTAACTAGATTCATATGACAGAATACACGAACATGTGATATACAAAGAGTGAACAACGTTTGCGTGAAAGAAAACATATGTTAGACCATGACGTCATTAAATGATCAACTTAATATCCTCGTTGGCAGAAATGGTAATACTTAAGAATTCAGTTCTCTATCTTCTTGTGAAAAGGGTAATAAGCACAGAAATTCAGATATGGGTAAAGGTTTGAGCCTGGTGATATTCAATAAGTCATTAATTGTTTTTCAAACTTTTTCATAATTAAAATAATGTTTATATTTCAAGGTAAGACATACAATTTAACTCCTTTTTTTTCAAAATAGTAAGCTTACGATGCATTAAACACGTATGATTACCATTTGGTTGTGATTCGGAAGCACGAAGGTGAGTGACGGTCATCTCCCCCCATGTCTGCATTCCTGAAATCAGTTTCATAATTACAGGTATCATATACATTATAACATTTTTGTTCAAAATAGCAAGCTTACGATGTATTTCACCGAAAGTTTTGGCAGCATTTATTATACGCTATTTTGGAAATATTCTTTATACTTAAATAAAGCGCGCATCCCGACTTTTCACTCAACATAAACATTTGAGATAATTCTCTACCTGTAATATATATGATGTGAGCATTTGAATAAAAAAAGAAAGTGAGACAACAGCAGGCTACCAACTAACAGTTATAATCACGATCGTTTTTGTTTTTTTTTAAACTCACATATCTTCATTATTTTTGTCATTATTCTTGCACAGCAGTCTTAACGGACTTGCTTTAATTGTCAAAAGATCGTCTTTGATTACCTGATGGTTGAACTGGGAAGATGTTTTGACGAGCTGAAAACAGGATCTGACTATTGAATCAAATCATACATTTCACATACACAAGTAATACATTCACATTTTCTTTTTGATTCAGTTCTTTTAATTCAGTAATTGCGGAGAAACAGTTATTATTCCTTTCAAAATCCTTTTCAATTAATCAGATATAATTCAATTAACATGTGTATAATATTTTCACTTTTCTCTTTCAACATTCAAGTAAAACTTATTTTACCAGTCATTCACTGACCACGAACAATTACAGACAACAATACCTTCGTTAATAATAATTTAACTACATGCAAATGACAGAGAACATATCTACATACAGAGATTGGCGTTCGAATTAAGTAAAACACTCCTCAGTGTCCAGCGTCAATAAATGAAATTGGCAAAAATAGTAAGACACAAGATTTCAGTTCTCTGTCGTCTGCAGAAAGGACTAAAAAGCAATAAATTAGATGTTAAAGGGTTAAGCAAGTTGATATTCATAAAGAAACTATTTTTCATATTCTTCATAACTACGACAGCACTTTCATTGGAACATCTTGGAGACATGACGTGATCAACAATGTTATGACGTTAAGAAAGAAAGGCAACAGCAAGTTGGCAGCTTACACTGATAATCACGATCGTTTTGGTTCTATTAAAACTCACATATCTTAGCTTTTAATATTTGTTCCAATGTCATGATACAAAAATGACCCAATATGGGTAGAAAACTTGCTCTGTTTATGTGAAAAGAGTTTTGAAATTATCCCAAAAGATTGTGTCAGATCCAGACCATGTCTTATATGGTGAGTTTGTTGAGCTTCCTCCAGGCAGAAGTTATTTATTATCCCGTTATAAAACCAATTGAGGTAAAAATACATTCATTCCTTCCAGCGTTCGTCAGTTAACTGACCTTTGAATTAAAATAATGTCTTTGTTTATGTATCACATGTAACCTGTGTTGCCTTTCCTGTATGTTCAAGCTCTGTAATGATACAAACTGAATTCCTTTCGGGGTAATACAGGTTTATTATATAAGCACTGTACTGTACTGTATACCCTATGGCTTGGAAATTCATATACATAATATCCTCTATGTAAATCTTGAAACCAATATTATAACCAAATGGTGTGAAAGCAGGATAGCAAGAATAATCGGCAAGATTTCCTGTTGTCTGCATTCCTGAAATCCGTTTAATTTTTCCAGGTAATGTACAAAATAAAAACATTTTCAAAATAGCAAGCTTACGATGTATTTCACAAGTATTATTCCAATTTGGTGTTGAATCGTGAGCAGAATGGTAATGGACGGCCAAATTCCCCGTTGTCTGTATTCCTGAAATTTCCAAATAATATATACAATATAACTATTTTGAGATAGCAAATTTGCGAATTTTTCTTAAAATGTAAGAAAATTTTGGAGTCACTGAATGAATAAGAGTTGGCACAAAATCCTTTTTTGGAGGAAAATAACATTTTAAAAATCATTTTTGTCCCTTTCACTGTACCTGTTCCCCTAACCTGGAGAGAAGGATGAAAATAAGTTTAAAATGCTTGACCCCCAAGCCCTCATTAGGGTCAACCAAATCTACCTATCCAGAATACAAAATGGAAAAGGAAAATGCATATCGATTTCAGCCTTTAATGTCCTTTTACTCTGAAAAAGAAGAAGATAAAAAAAAAATTATGGAACACTTTCATCTTTTGAATTTTTAAGATAAATTTGCCAAAACAGTGATATTACGTACATGTAAGCTACTGCTTCTTAAGATATATGTAAAGTAGTTATCAATGAACATACCGAAATCTCCCAACTGAGGAATCATTGTTGATATGTCATTTTCCATTTTCTTTTGAAACATGAAACTTTGGACAGATGCCTCAAAATCAGAAACTCCTTGTGGTGAACCTACACCTGACAGGCTTCTTTTGATTGAGGGATACATCTGTAACATATCGACATCGTCTGATTTCTCTTTAGCTTGTGTGAAATAGGTCTCAGTAGATTCTAAAGTTGCTAGAGTTTGCTGATTGGCTTCTATATTCTTTTCAACAACTTCAGAGAGGTTTTTACTTTTGACAATAACATCAGCTATTAGTTGACGTTTCCTCTCGTTGAATTGTTTTTTGATTTTGTCGAACATGCTTTCAATGTCTGCAAGTGATTGACTTTTTGTTTCCTTGATTATCTTCAGTTGCTTCTCTTCTTTTACCTTTGCGTCCTTCAAATGTTGTTTCACATTTTGCAACTCCTGAACATCGGCCTCCAATTCCTGTTTCTTGTCTTCAGAAGATTCCTTCACTTTCTGAAGATCATGTCCCTTGTGTTCCACAACAGTGCACGACACGCAACAAAGCTTTCCTTCTGTTGTGCAAAAGAACTCGACCTGATGTTGCGGATGAATTTCACAAAAGTGGCTCTTGGCTATCCTCTCCATTGGCTGCCTGAGTACATCTTCTAATGATATGATGGTATGCCCTCGACTGACCCTGTGGCGTTTATGGACGAAATCGCATTCTTTACAGAGAAAAGATTTGCATTCGATACATTGAGATATCGCGGTATTCTCATTGCATTCAGTACAAGCAACTCCTTTCTTCTCTTTCATCTGTAAGTAATCAATCAAATTGCTTCGCACAGGATCCACACGTAGACCATCTGCTTTTCCTTTGATCTTTTCAACACGTCTGCAAACTGGACACGTGACCTGTCCTCTTCTATCCTTTTGTTGGAGTTTATCCAGACATCGGGTGCAGAAGGCGTGAAGGCATGTGTTCAGGAGTCGAGGGCGTCGATCTGTTTGATTGAAGTATTCTACGCATATTGGACACTCCAAGAACCTGTCCTGTAGATCAATAACATCTATTGTTTTCTGGGCTTCTGCCATCCTGCAGTTTATTCAAATGCAAAAGTCATTACTTGATTCGGTGGGTAACCTAAAATGACAAACAAAGCATCGTATTAATTAATGTCGACAGTCATTGATTGTTTACTGGATGAAAAATAAAATTATTCTATTCAATTAATTAATCAATCAATCTTTATCGATACCTAAAGGAGACAGGCCAATAGTAAATTCAATTTTAGTTAGACCGCGTGTGTGGTTCAGTCGCTTAAGGTGTTGATTTAACTACATCGCCATCTTGGTTTAGTCAACATCTGAAACGACTAAACAACGGACGGGAGCAGTCTGAGTTACTTCGAAAATGGCCATATGGAAACACATCAATCGACATACCATATTGACAATGAATGTACATTTGGCGGAGCTAGGTAGACATCCATTTTGATCGCTGCGTGTATGATTAAAATGAAATACTAGTTGGTTAGACCATGATTCACAACAAAGGAGCAAATCATGGTCTTATTGATGATAGTAATATATGTCATGCACGGGTTATTACCTTCTACTAGGTATAATATGTACTTAACAACTTTGTAAATACATAACTTGTGCTATCATACAAATTATGACTTATCATACATATTGTAACTGTTGCTGCCGTTTTGCCACAATTTGCACAGCACTAAATACATTATAACATTATATAATGCCGAGGAGCTGTATTTGTTGAAGAAAAATTACGTTGTTAATGTGGCTTGTTTTGATGAACTTGTAATGAAATCATCAGCAAAAAAAGTGTCCTACGATGTGCTTTTTTTGTCCAACTCTTTACCTTCTCTGTCATAAAGTAACATTATATTATAGCACATTCTCGGCAAACGATAGGATGGCATACTTAAAATTCTTATTCAATATTTAATCACTCTTGTTTGTGAAGATATTATGAGAGGGTATCTGCCACATTACCCATTACCCATTACATTTGATGTGCTCATCTTTACCCAGAGGAATATCTTACAGGCAAATAAGTAAACCTTTCCTATACAATCAAAGTATCTAAACCCCCAGATTTCGGTCTCAATTAGTAAAATCGGATTGATTTTTACATCAAAGATCTTAAAAAACGATGTCAAACTTTCGCAAGAAGAAAAATAAAGATTAATTGATATATAAGAAGACCTTGGTAACCTTGGTATATATTATTTTGATATCTAGTTTACATTGTTGATTTAGTGACCATCAAACCCGTAAGTTGGATATCGTTTATTGGCTGGTTAAGTAATGTATAGAATACTAAAAGTTATCGGCAATAACGGTAATGCATTGTTGTAACAGCGCGAATATTTCCTACCTGTAGCTCGTTGGTGGGGATCATTGAACATGTTTAATCACGTATATGAAAATCCTTCTTTTACTTTCGTTTTCCTCGGTTAATTACTCGCCAAACCTTGTTCTTTCTCGACTATAATACGGTTGATAATTACGAGATACTACATTTCGTACAAAAGTAAGGTGAATGAAAGACATATAAATGTATATGTAAACATTTATCGATACTTTATGTGTAACTAACATGCACCATTTCCCAAACTTCATGCAATTATAATAATGCAAACATACTAATTAGTTGTAATTAGAACTATTTTATCTTCCTATTACGTAGTGAAATGACTATAATAAGCAACTTACAGCGCTCAAAATTTATGAAATACCTGCCCGGAGGAGAACACCGTATTCAATGGTAGCCTCGCCCCTCGCGAAAACACAATGTGTACGTGGTGACGTCTATATACTCTAATCTCGTCGATCACCAACTTTGGTAGATTTTATCGAATGGTTTGGTTGCGTTGATCGTCAGACTACCAGCAAAATATCTATTAATAGAAACTCTAACGTAAGCACTGACAGACCAACGAATCTATATTTGTCCTTTGAAAGCAAGGTTAATGCAAGGGAGGAAACTCTGTCTAAACTATCTTCTCAATTATTTGGTGACAAAATTCAGTTCATCATAAGATGTTCAAATCGCCTGGAAATGAGCAAACGGCCGGCAGTAGAATTCATTTTTTCAAAAAGTTTCCTTCCTGCATTGAATATTTAACTGAAATTTCCTTAATAAATAGCTTTGTGTATTTAATTAGAGAAGTATCGATGGTTGTGCTGATAAACATGTTATCTTATCTTTCAAGCATGTGTTGATGTAGCAAAGTGGAAAATGAATAATGAAATATTTTAATAGAATCTGAAATATTCGAGTAAAAGTAATAACGAAAGGCAGAAAAGATAATGTAACAATACTCTTGTGGTAAGGAATCGACATTCATGTCTTGCAATGGAAATTTTAAAAAGTTGCCATCTTATATGCCTGTTACTATTTTATTAATGTGATTGTCAAGACTGTTACTATATGTACATTTGAAGCAGTCAGTCGTCAACCAGCCCAACAACCAACAAACTCTCACCTCCCTTTCTCTTTACACACATAAACAATCAACATGTGACACGTTGACGAAAAACTAAAAAGACTGTTAACCATTAATGCTTATCCTAAGTCATGTTTGTCCTGTATTAACTTAGATAAATAAATGAGGTGTCAAACTACTTTATTTCAACGTGTGTCACTTACTCCACGTAGCAAAGTACTAGTTCCCTAGAATGATCGACAAACGCAACTACTTATCCTACATGCACGTTTGTCTATACGGTCTGATGTATGTAAACAGGATGTTGTCCGTTTCATACCTCAATCTGTTATCAAATAGCTATTACGTGTGATTAACGTATTTCCGCATAGTCTCGAATATAACCTATAGTAAGGGGTTGTTAGGTAACTATCCCGTTATATTGGTGAAGTATGTGGGTTTTAGAGCAGCGTCTCAGTACATACAAATACTCTCCCCATCTTAAAAATAGTCCTCCACATAAATACTCGCATGAAATCGATAAAGATAAAACGCATTGGACAGAGCGTAATATTTCAATTAGTTTTATGTTTAAAGATTACATTTCATATTAATAAAAGCCGATTTAAGGCAATCGAGAATCAAACTGAATTAAAGACACGAAACACAGATTTAAAGTGAACCTTTAAACAAAACACAGAAATCAGGGATGACAACCACTAGTCACTGGTGGTAACGACCGCCATTAACACTCGTTCATATTTGTATGAAAACTTTCTCCATAATGTGTTGGCAATGCGTTTTTACATTATGCTTATTTATAGCCTGAAACAAATGAATACGAGCATTTACTAGAAAAGACATTTTAAAATGTATACCATTATATTATTTGCGAAACAAACGCGTTTGTTTAGAACTATTATCTGCACAAGAAAACTGTTTGTCGGTCTCTTGAGTTTCTCCAATGATTAATTTATTTTCAGAAACAAGTAAACATTCTAAAGGTCAGTGTCTAGCAGGACCTGTCGTGAGGTTAATTGCGCGAGTTAAATTTTGTGAAATTCTAACGTAGATTACTAAATAATGTGTCATTGATAACATTTCGACGCACGTAGTATCCTGTTTATATATATTATGTATATATATTGCTGAACAATCTAGTGCGACAAACACTTCTCACTGAAGTTCTCACTATGAATTCACTAGGTGCCCTAACATTTGGTTTCTGTTTCCTGGGCCTCACATGGGGTAGGTTACTTGTTCTTCCTGCATTAAACTCGATTTGCTTTTTATTCACGCATTTGTATATATTTGCCTTGTCTTTTTTGTAAGTGTAAAAAGATAACACAAGATGATTTTGTGTTCAAGTATGCGAAACTCTCATTTAAATTGAAAACGTGATCCGTTGCAAACAACGCTACTCATAAAACGTTTATTGCATGTGTTTTCAATTCACAATCGTAAATCCACTATGATATTATTTATCTTTGCCCTTCTCAATTGATGTCATGTCATAGATTTAACATAAATATTATAAATCTTATAAAATATTTCAATATTCAAAGAATCATATGTAAATGCATAACATACACATGTATAGGATGTTTAGGTAGTTTATATGAGATCCAATATACTTTGTTATTGTATTTGGATTCTTGGAATTTACTTATCTCAAAATATCAATTATTTCATGTAAGTTGACATGTTTATATATTTGATATTTCGTTATTTTGTCTTTATTGTTACTTTATATTTGAAATGATTAGAATGAAGACTTACTCATTTCTATTCTGACATTCATGTTTTGTTTTCCCAAGGTTCGCCTTCTCTAAGAAATGCGAGGAACGACGACGCATGTGCTACTGCATTATTCAGCTGTACCCCTCCCCGCCTCCCCCAGACCAGGGCGTCCCTGTACGACGGTGATGGACATGTCAATATGGACTGCAGGTATGATTGATATAAAGGTGTGATTAAAGTAAATCAAACATACATATGTATGATGAATATAACAAAACACCTGCAATTAAAGGTAAACAGAGGCATAATTAACACCTATGATAAATGAGCTCAATATATGAGATGGGATTAAAGATTGATATCTTTGCACAGTTTTGTTCAATAGCAGTTTTCTATGTTTCAGTAACACAACACTACGACAGGACAGACAATGTGTTGAAGGTATCCGCGATTCTTGTCCAGGAGCAGAGTGGCAGCGCATGCGCAGTCGCTTTATAAACCAACTGGAGATCAAGGAGGCTCTCTGTGGTAGCCAAAGAGGTGATTTTCTTGTTTTGATTGATTTGAGAAAGTTGTCGACCAAAAGTTTGGTTCATCACCAACTGAGTTAAATGTGAACCCTTCAGGATTCGGAGGAATGCTTAACTGCTTTTGATCAAGTGCGATCAAGGATCACGCAGATCATATTAATGACTTGAACTGATCCTACTTCAATTTAAATGTGCCTTAAGATATTCTTACAAAGGCACTGACGCAAGCCAATAATTTTATATTAAGTTGTGAATATTTCATTTTAACAGATACATGTATGCCATGTTGAGCGAAGTTGTATTCGTATATTGTAAACAATGAAAGGAATTTAGTAGTTGTTGTACAATGCAATGATACGTTTTCCTTCATTGTAGGAAAGGTAAATCTAATCTAGGTATAGCATAATTCCATATGGATTCAAGACGAGTACAGAGAGTATATCTAACATAAAATAGACACTTGTCTTTTGTACATATTATGGAATTCTCGAAATGTTGACACATGCATTGTTACAGTTGTGGAGACTGGACGGGCCTGTATGGAGACGGCAGACAGAACTCAAGTACTTCGTCAATGTGACCTTTGGTGAGATATTAAAACCCCTTTATTATACACATTAAATGTTTCTTTTGTTGTAGTGAAACTTGGAGAAAATCAATCATTTTGAAGATATCCGAATCGCCGACAAAAATCTAGATTGTCTTCAATCATCTTTTGTTAATAGTATGAATGTTCAAAGCATTCGTTCCGGAGGCATTCCTAAGATCAAGAAAATGAAATTGTCAGGAACTTTCAAGACAGAGCTGAAGTATGAATTTTGCTGTGTAATACGCAGTCAAGACGTCATCTTTTTGTAATGATTGTATTTAACAATTTTGATATCATACATCAATGATCTGCATATACCTGTGAGGCATAGTGGACTAAATTGTGTAGACCAACTGGTTTTCTCATATGTTTGTTTTATATATTACAGATTTGAAATTCCTTAATATGTACAGGTTGTTATATGCTTATTCGAACTAAATATATTGCTATTCTTGACGGAATCCTGAATCCTAAAACACCGTGAGATACTTTATAGTTTGTCAATATTTTGTGTTTCAGCGATCGTGCGTGTCTGAGATCAAAGCTTAAAAACATCACTGTTTGTCTGGACAAACATGTAGAATTTGCTTTAGACATAGCAAGGATCTACACACGAAACAACAACATGTGTCCACCAGTACAACAACAACAACTCCTTTAGGTGACTGACAACGACACTCCCCAATTACTTCATATCTAAACGATACGAGGATTTATTTTACTGCTATTAGTCTAGTGGTACAAGACCAAGGAGTGTTTGAAGATATCATATATTTCTCATTGATATACAAGTATATGTAAATATATCTTAATATTGAAAGAGGTGCAGTTTTCACATGCAGAGCGTCTTTTCCAAGTTGTTTTTTTAGCATGTAAGCACGTTCACTTGTTAAAAATTACGTTATATTCCGTGTGGAAAAACAATCACTAAAAGTTACTGTTGACAATGAATATATTGACTGCCTTAAAATGACAATTATTTGCTTACACAACAATTAAAATGATTCATATATAAAAATAAAAAGCTTATAAATTCACAACTTATGTGTTTACAGCATTCTTTTTCCTTTCTTTTTGCATTTGCCGTAATGTTTCATAATTACATGTCCTTTTTAAGATGATGCATCGGTAACTACCTGACTACATGTGTTTCATGTTTACATGTTTTTGGTTTGAAAAAAAAATAAAGTTTTTATTCCATTTTAATTTCTGTCCCATTTTAAAAAAAATCCGAATAGAACATGGATGCGTCAACAAGAATTAGTATAGTTTGTTTCATAAATCATTTTAGTAAAGGGAGAACAAATTAAATTCGTAGTGAAGAACTGAACTAGTAACTTTCATAATTGATTGGGTTTCTCTTTTTAAGCTCTCGTTTTAAATTCAGTAATATTTCAAATCAAAATTTCGTGGGCAGATTTTAAAATTTTTTTGGGGGATAAATATAAGTCGTTGAAGGCGAGATTTACAGGATGTAAGTTTAAAAAAAAATGCGAAACCCGTTCTCATCTCGCTGAAGTTATATATCATATCTTCCCAAGTAACTTCTGTTTCAAGCATATATTTCTCTCTGTAACAAATGATCCTGATTGGTTTTACTGCAATCATGTTCAGTAACACGATACAACGTTCTTCCAACTAATCGTTGGGAATTTTACATGCAATTCGCATATACATGTGTGTCTCTTATACAAGGCACTTCCTTAATCAATGTAAAACGATTTCATATATTATAGATGAATACAGACAATAATCGATGTTGAAAATTGCATCTTTAAGAGTTTCCTTGACATATGAGCGATTTCGCTGACTGAAAACAAGTCAACCTGGCTAAATTAGCGTACGAAGAGAAACATCTACTGTACTCATCTAAAAAGCTTCCTTTTACGTTGGCAAATTCATGGCATCATATTCTACCAACAGAGAAACCTCAAGTGATATATATTATGTTACATGTACCTCTGTTTTTAGCGGAATATCCAATGGCTATAAATAAAGAAATGTGATTGGTTGCGATCAAAGTTTTAATGTCGCAAACTGACTACTTGGTCTGATACTTTCACTGTAGGGAAGACTAGAGTTTCTTCTCTTGTGCAATGCGGACATATTTCTTCCAAAAGACAAAAACAGAAGCTACACTGTATCTGAATTGTTATAGATAGTTATAAAATTTGTTTTAGAAATATCACTTTTTGAAGATTTAAAAAAAATCGAAAATATGTGCAAAATTGTTACAGAGAATATTTTGCACCATATCACGTCTAACGATTATCATCTATGGGAATATACTATATGTGAATAGAGAAATTCTAATATGGAACAACCCTAAAAAGGTATACGATTTCGTATTAAAATTTTGTTTAATCACTTTCTACACTGAGGAGTTAACCATGTCCAAGAATCAGGGACATTCAGAGCCGACACAGTGAGTGAAGCGCTCGAACCAGTGAACCGTGAAACGGTGATGCTTTCTGTAGGACCAGAGCCATGTTACTGCTTTACCATTCATATGATAAACCGTGCCAGCATCAATTGTGAAAGAGCATTCAATTACCAATAAAAAGATATTTTTTACATATTTTTACTGCAAATACCCATGGTGCCATTTGAAATACAAAACACCTATGTCAGCTCTGTACAACGCCATGCTATTTCAGAGAAATATGCGCTTTTCACCATTTTAAAACTTGATTTAATTTGTGGCAAAACTATTACGTTGTGCATGCGTGCCAGCATTGATTTCTAATCTGCATATATTGATGGACAGTAAAATCTAAAAACATTGCATTTCAAAAGATGCACCATGGTGCGCTTTCCAGTCAAAAATTGGTATAGAAAAATTAACTTTAAATTCTTAGAAACAAGGCGAGTTGCTCCCCTTTACTTAGCTGGGACTTCAAGCGGGTTTGCTGGTCAGCTTAAGGTTTAGAGCTTTTGGTTAATTATGCTTGGTCTTACGTTTAGCAATTAATATTTTTTGGAAAATATAATACTTATTGAACATGAATTAACATTTTGCAATATATTTGTAAAACGAAAAAACGATAGTTACTAATGAAATAATTTCATTATGATTTTACAAAAAATTACATGTTAGGGAGTCAATTTTTCTCAGAACAAATGTGATATTATATACAAGAATGTTTTCATTTGTTGTTGACTAAATTTTGGTTTTATCTCGAATTCATCTTTTGTCTCACGTTTTTGTATGATACACCAAAAGGAAGATAATGTGGAGGAATGTGTTTAATCATGGTTAATATGCGTGTTAGAAACGTACTTAATTAATGATATGAACAATAAGGAACAAAAGGGTTATATTTTACACCAAGCTTTACAATCAAAACGTTGACCACCACATAAATCAGCAGCATACTAAGAAGTTATCAAAATATATGAGCACGTGCAAACCTCAAATATTACTAAGCGGATGTTAAATTTTCATATTCAGACGATAAAAATTAAGTGCTCTGGAATTTTAGAAATTATTTGGTGCACTTTCGTGTATTTACTACAATCGAGCCTTCACGATAACATTAGTTGGCGAATCTTATTACGTCACCTCCGGTTATATCATTTGCTACATTCTCAAACTGATGATATCTTGTAATTTGAGACCCTACTGTTCAGTGGACCACACTATTCAAAGCAATTGACAGTAGGGGGCAACTGTGGGTGGCGGTTTTTAAAATGCTTACATAATGATTACGACCACATGTACTTGCTCGGTACTAACAATCGCATAAAGTTTACTGAGACAGAAAGGATTCGCAGTTATCTTTTTTACAATGTAGGTTAATGACGACAATGATATATGGATATACAACTTCTTGATTTCGCAGTGGCGACGTTTCGGTATAGATCCTTATACTTTTTCGCCACGGTGAAATAAAGAAGTTGTATATCCATATATCATTGTCGTCCTCAAACTATCAACTTCTAGAATGCCACTGAAACAATTCAATATAGGTTAATGAATCCTTTGTATTGTAAAAAGTAAAAACCAATGTTTAAGTTATGCTCGGTGTTGCTAATACTTAATACTTAAAAAAACCTCTATATCTACGTAATCCTCAATCTTGATTTGATTACAGATTTTTAATTATCAAAATATTATCTCGTTTTAACTGATGCAAAACTCGAATTTTAATTTGTCGAGTTCACTTAACGTTTCCAGAGTTTATTTTACCGTGCCTACGCAAAGCGCGCTAAGAGGAGGTTGATACACAACATGAGCTCTTTTTGAAACATATTAATCCGAGTCTGATATATATTGCATATTTTCAATAAAGTGAATAAATGAACAAACTTTAGATTTTATAACAAACTTCCTCGGATGAGTAAATATTGTAGACGATAGTTGCTACCATCAATCCTGAATGGAATCAAATTTTAACAGTGAATTTGAAATGAACATCACAATAAAGAAATTTTTCAGTTATGCCCTAGTTCAATTGACATGAGATGATACTCATTTGACCTCAACCTAAATATCACAAGTTTTCGGTCCCTCATATCCAATCAGTCACCGCAAATCTGTCTGGGCAAAATTTTCATGTATTTAATATTTGTTTAGAATTGATGGTGCCCCGCTTTAAACATTTAACACTATACTTGGATTACTTGGTAAATGAAGACCTAGACTGTAATGCAGGCTCCAACATTCTACAGTCATGGACAGGACTACCAGCACTTCTCGCCCTTGTACAGTCTGTCATCCATAATTAAGTGGAAAACAAAAAAGTAAGTCTTAAGTCAAGAAAATGTTTGCAATATTAGTTGCCTCAGTCTGAAATGAAATAAAGTATTGTTGGGTACTTATCCTTTTGAAAGGCAAGTCTAGATTTAAGATTTAAGTCTTATATTATCCCGGTTGGCTCCTAACTAAATGGAATTTAAAGTTCAATTTCTAATTAGTCCATTGATACCAACATTTGAAATGACGAGAGCTTCTCTTTTTAATTTGTATAGACATTACAAAAATGAGTTTGGCTTTGCCTTTAACAATTTTGTTTTCTGATTTGCTAAAGGACAAGGAAAAGATTAGAACTATTCCAATTCATGATCCTTGAGATTTCTTTCTTGCAATTAATTTCATAAACATTAATCAGGGAGTCGAGCGATCCTCAGTTATTTTGTGAAAATACCAAATGTAGGTCAAAATATAGACTTTCTTTAATACAGCAAATAGAAGACCTTAATTACTGTGATAAAGGGATTACCACATAATTAGGAAACTCAAAACAGTCAATGAGGCAAGGGTGAGAGAATTGCTGACAGATGCTCTCCGCCTGGTCCACGGTTGGGGAGGATCAGTATCGAACATGAGGGGCAATAAATTTTCCTGTCATTTAAAGCGTTTATCTGACGACTCTAAGTAGAAATGTTCTTAATGAATGATGTTGTCACAATGCAGATAATATTAGTCTCTAGAAATCTCATTTCTCCAAAGTATATTTATCTTCGTATATTTAATTCGTTAATCGTTGTTATCTGTAAGTTAATTTTTTGAGATTTTTGTCGCATAAATACTGAAAAATGCTCTGTAATGTCCTTGTTTCTTGTTATTATTTTAGGAAGCAACGCTCCCTTGAGCTGGTAACTGATTGTTAAACATAACCCTGACTTTTTTTTGAGGTATTACATTAAACATAAAAGCTGCTCTTTCTAGCAAACATTATCTTCAAATAAAAAGCAATAAATGCGACAGTCGCGTTAACCAAAGTTGACGTTTCAAGCAAATTTAATAGACGAATATTACAGTTATTCCGATGTCGTATAAAATGCATATATAAGAATTCGAAATATAACAAGGTAAATCGAGTATAAGGCCACTATAAATCCCTATTATAGATAGATATTATCTTAATTGATAGAAGCCAAAAATTTGTACACGATCAAATTGGTTATATATCTTAAAAAATAAATTCAAAGGGTTAAAATCAATAGATTGATATGAGATTTTAGTTGTTGCAGATAAACAATACTACATATCAACTAGAATGTGAGTAATAAATGTCACAGACCTACTATATAAATGTATTTTCTTAATCAAATAGAATCGAAACATTTAAAACACAATGCTTAAAAGGGATTATAATCAAAGATTTATGTTTTATATTTAAAAACGTTAACCATAGCGATCCTTTATTGCTTTTTATGCAATGCGTGTGAAACGTCTTGGTAATTAAAATCTTAGGGCGGCGCGAGATACCAAGCAGAGTTATGTTCCCTTGCTTGAAGTGTGTGATACCAAGAGATTTTAAATGTTTTACTCTTCAAGTACTTTGAAATTACCTCCCCTGCGAATGTCCCTAATTCTTGGGTATGAAATAAAGCGCAATCAAATTATAAGCAAAACAGATTTTCTTTCGGTTGATCATTCAAAGCCGTTTAACTGGTTTAACCTGGATTGCTGTAAGTTGTTAAGGGTCATCTCAAATTCAAGCTTATATTAAGTACCTATTTGCACCGCTGGATGGAACAAAAGTCAAACAACTAAAGACTTGCTGGACATATAAACCTGACATTCTGATACTATTTCACCAAATGAGTACTTACTTGTTTGGAAAACAACCGTCAAATGTCAAAACATACGTGTTGACATTTCAACGGGGTATCATAGGTTTTTGTTTCATAATCATCGTACCATATTAAACCAAACAAGGCGGAACTGCATGGGGTGATAATCGGCTCACTTAAAAATTTACATCTAAAATACGGAATGAACTATTATGTTTATTCAGAGCTATTCAGATAGAGACATGCTTTACTTTTGTGTCCTCGCTGCATGCCTTGGTAAGTACTTTTGCATGCAATTATTCGGATATCAATTTGCATATAAAACGTATTTATAATAATCATATCCAAATTTGAACACTGAACTTTTTCTAAATTGAGCATTTGTTGTTCGTGCATAACACCACCTTTTAGTTTAAAAAAGATGAATTAAGAAACTAATTCTACCTGATACTATGTCTCGAACAAAATTGTGGCAGATTGGTCCTAGTAACTAAGTTAATGTGATGCGTGTCAAAACAGTATAGTCACTGTAATATCTAATTGTGCGCAGTGAATTTGTTGGTCGTGTAGTATAACAAATGACCCTATGCATTGGTCAGATGACGTCTTTCAGTGAAGATGAACGTTTATCAATAGAGTTTGTTGAACCTCCGTGATTGAAAATGATAATATCTATCTTTAAATGGGCAGAAGCACGATTTTAGGTAAAGTGATCACTAGAAAATGATAATTAGCTATATATTACAAGACAAAGGTAATTAACCAAAATAAGCAGTTCCAAAGAGAACGCAGCATGTTCATTAAAGCAACGTTTCTTATCTAAAATAGTTTAAAGTATAATTCACTAAGAAATGGCCGTCGGTGGTTTTTGCAATTGCTTGACACTTCAAGAGTACTTATACGACTTGACACGATCAGGTTTAGTGATGAGATGTCTCACCCTTTTGAAGGTGATTCAATTGGCATAAAAATGTTTATACGTAAACATTTGAATAAAATTTTTTTTCGAAACAACGTGCTACGTGCTAGCTTTTCCAAAGAGTAAGTCATGGTATCCTCGAATATAAACACGACGTAGGGGTTAAATAAGAAGAGTACGTCATCACTTGCTGGAAAGCTGTGTTTTATCTGTTGGCAGTAAAGGTGTACATCCATTGACTTTATATTTCCTCAACAGGAAGAAGGGTTTTAGAGAGTAGACTTAATTTGAAGGAGGTTTTAGGTCTTTTGTGAGTTTTTATCATTTTTCACCAAGACGTAGGGTTTTATATTTAATGAATAACTCTAAATTCCACTCTCAGTCATCTATTATGTTATACCCGCATTGCACAATTACGAACCCCGAAATTAATTCTGGTTACTATATTTATGTACATTGTGTAAGAGGAAAACGCCCCGTTATCAACGAGCTTCGACGAAAGGTTACACTGAGGGCAATGAACTAATCACTATAGATCCTCTATGTGCAGCGATACATATATGAGATGAAAGAATGAACATGTCAACTATTGATATTTTAATTGGCTTTTAATGTGCTAGAAATATTACGAACATAACTTACTTTGACAACCTACAGTACCTACATTCAATAGTTTGTTTGAAAGGGCAGTATCACGTTTTCAGTTTACTAAAGAAAGGGATCTCACAAAAAACGATAATAAATACTACCATTTAAAAGGCAATCTTTTATAACTAAAAGAAGCAGTTGCTAAACGACCGTAACATGTTCGGTTCACCTTCGCGAGGCCATTTCCCACCTTTAAAATGTGTTCACGCAAAACTTGCGATACTTGATACTTTCTTACGAGTACGCATAATCGGATTAAAGATGAGATGTTTGCCCCTCTGAAGATAAATAATGCATTAGGCATGAACATATATTTGGGGAGAAGTTTAAGAATTATCCTTTTTAAAACGTTCTACTGTAATAAACGTTACAGCCTTTAGAACGTACTCGCACCTTCATCTTAAAATTAGCAATTGGTTCATTTTCACCTTTTCATTAGGACTTCTTTGAGAGGCATTTCGAAGTTGGTGAGATGAAAGAAATAAATTCTATGGATTTACAACTTCTTTATTGCAGGATTGCGAAGTTTCGGTGCTTAGTATATACACCGAAACGTTGCAATCCTGCAATAAAACTTTTTCTCTATTCTTTTTTATGAAACAAAGTATGTTTTTAAATATGTTAACTCGGCGTTATTCTTAATAAACCTTGAAGTCAAATGCTTATAGTTATTTAGTGGCTAAGTTCTTAAATTAATTATTTGAAAAGTAGGATCTTAATTAGGCAGTGACAGATGTCAACATCTAATCTTTTACGGCTTACTACTGTAAAAGAGCAATACTACAAATATATTTGACAGACAATATAAAACCTCGATGATTTTATATTTTTCCACTCCAGTGTTGGCCAACGGATGGGTGTTGGGATTCCCTCGAGTCCGGAGGGAGAGCCCACATCAGTGTATAACTCGAGTCCTCAGAGAGTGTAGCCCCGCGTATATTGCTTTCGACCCAGATGAACTCTTCGACAAGAATGGAAACAATATATTGGATTGCAGGTGAAGCATCTACACACACATGTGTCGCATTCCAACGTTAACATAATCTTCTCAAACATTAACAATTACCAAACATATTTTACATTATTTTGTCTCTAGTAATAAGGTTTCAGAATCTCATGATAACTTTTTATATCAGATCCCTTTGTGTTATCATGTAAGTAAGTTTGTAAGTGAACAGTTTCCTCTTGTGTGATTTTATCTTGAATATTTCCTTGTAAAATTGTCCGGATATGATTATGTAACATTTTCAACCAAACCGTTCGTAAAATATTAAGCTGTAAGGCGTCTATGTAGCTCATTTAGCCACTTTTAAAACAAGCTACACTGTAGATTTCTTTTAGGTACCACACGATCTTAAGGGTCGACTCGACATTAAAAATTACTTTGTACGCTTTGGAAATGCAACTTATACTCGTTTCAAAATATTTTAATAACAAGAATCAATACTAATGAAATGACTTAATGAAGGGAAA
This sequence comes from Phorcus lineatus, assembly GCA_921293015.1. Classification (NCBI taxonomy): domain Eukaryota; kingdom Metazoa; phylum Mollusca; class Gastropoda; order Trochida; family Trochidae; genus Phorcus; species Phorcus lineatus. The sequence goes on along the minus strand of OV121088.1, from coordinate 22,235,062 downwards.
TAAATGTGGTTTTTCGAATCGCCAATAAATATATTATTTACCGTTTTTTTTTCATTTTTATTATTTAATGTCTCTATGGTGTAAGTATCATCATTTACTGTCTTGCAGTAATGAGACACTCAGAGAAGAGCAACATTGTGCCGATTCTTTGGCGGAATGTCAGAGTTTTCAAAGTGCGTCATTTGCAATCATGATGGTTTTGAAACTACATATCTGTGCTGAAACAAACGGTAAGTGAGATTGTTAGATTAAGGTAGATTTAACCACACTGCCTAACAGTTTGTCTTTATCTTAAATGTCTGTATCAAAAGTTGCTTGTGAAATCATATCATGCAGAAAAATGTATAAAAGTAAGTACAATCAAGTTGGCAAAATAATTATATGATGTCTTAATGTAAAATATATTGTATTGATCACATGCAACATTTCATACTCTTATCAGATACCGATTATGATATTTGATTAAGTACACATGTATAATTTATTTCCCGGCAAAGAATAAAATTGGCAATAACGGAATTATGACACCTAATTTTTAGTCCTGCCAAGTGTATGTTTTTATTTATCCCCTGACATTTGGGTCTGTGTTGTTTTGATACATACCTGCTCAATCTGCATTAAGATTATTGCTTGGCATGTAGATGTTTTTCATTGCAGTTTACAAATCAGGACGTGAGTGTTGGAATGAAATGAGATCAGAGAACAAGTCTGTTGAACTGTCAACATGTGATGTCTGGTAATATCAATATATCTATATGATAACTTTTGCTTTCTATAAAATGGCAAAGTATGTTGACTCATATCTGTTGTAAATATGGAATTTATCAATTGTTTTATCTCTCATGGAAATAGTGTTTTTTGTGGACAACGTTTTAACCCTTTCAACGTCAGTCAGGTCTGTATGGCGACAACATAAAGAATTACGTTTTATCGCTGTACCTCGGTTAGCCCTCGCCAATGGAGTAGAGGTAGTTTTCGAAACTCATTTAGGGCAACATTTAGGGATTGGTAGAGTTAGATAAGTTAAACTATGGCTTCTATTAGGTCATTTCTCTATTATCACTGAAAAACAACTACATGTTTTTTAAATAGATAATTTAATACAATTATGTAAATCGAGGGGGATTATTTGGAATCAGCACCTATGGTAATTTTGCATGAAGGCCAGTTAACCTTTTATGGAAAATGCCCAATATCATTTTCACTAATGGTTTGAAGTTTGGATTTCAAACTATTTTGACTTGTACATGTATATGATGAGTCAATAAGCATGTCCTAGTAAATCGATTGTAGTCCTTTATCAGACTCACGAAATAGAACAATAAACTGTGTTTTACACTCTTGTACCGAACAGCATTGACAGTGTAGAACTGTATTTTTCAGTCCGGATTGGACCTGCTACCGCGACCATCTTGACAACGATACATGTTCAGACGAGCAGCTTAAGTTCATGGCCAATCTAAACCGTGATGTCGTCATGGCCATGCACGGCAGATGCTAGAGAGAAACGTAGGTGGTATACAATTTACATGTATATAGTTAGTCTGCATTGATTTTTAAAACGTACTAAGAGATTTTGCAGACAAAGATAACTTTAATCTGGCTTTAAATGGCTGTTCCATTTTCGCATTTTCGTTACGTGGATGATATGAGACATCGAGTGAAAGAATTCGGATGTTTATACTTTTGAATAGTCATTTAACTTAAATGATGTTTTATGAAATCATTGAAATGCATAAAGAAAATCGTTTTATTTTGTCATGAGTCTTTTATTATTGTAATGTTCTTTTATATTGTTGTCAAAACACAAACAATTTTATTGATAAAACGAAGCTATGAAACCAACTATATATATACTTTATGATTATTTTGAAATTTGATTATTTTTGAAATTATATTTCTTATCAACTACGATTGTGTGAGTTTAATACGTTTATACAATGTTCCTGAAATATAATCCTTCTATACCTTTTTTACATTTTGATTTCAGACTGAAAATCACCGAGAATAGTTCAGAGATGTTTAAGCCCGTTATGCTATTTCTACTTAAAGAATTCATGCTGAGACAAATAATAAACAAATGTGCGAAAGAAACGATACCACATAACATTGGCTAAGAAAAGAAAAAAGCTTAACGACACAATTGTTTATCTAATTTCTTTCCTCTTAACAGATAAACAGGTTAACAAACAATCAGATATTGATCAATGTAATAACAAGAATAACTCTTAAAATGCACTCATGAAATTGTCCTGAATTCGATCAGTTACATGTAAGCCCGAACACGACATCGTGCTGGAATATCAGACGTAAGGCGACGTGGTATTTGTATACACGATAGGTCAGGTGACCTAGCAGGTCATAGCGGCATTTTGATGTTGTTTCTTTGCAAATATTCCCTGACAATGTCGGCTTTATGGAGACGAAGAGCTGAAGGCTGAAAGAGAGCCTTGTTGTTGTGCTGCTGCCGGAACGGTAGGAGAACTGGGCGTAGAAATTGATCGATGTTGAGATACCCATCCACCACAACAAGATCAGTCTTCCTTTGTCCGTAATTAATCCCCAAACCATGAAGCTGTTCCACCGTCTGAAAACAACAGCGTCGCCAACCTTCACCACTCCGCAGTCATTCACAGTTGAAACTGACTCTCATCCGAAAAGATGATCCTTCGCCAGTTTCCATCCTGCTACATCAGCGTATTTGTCTCCGCCCAGCTCCATCATATACCCTGATATCCTTCGGCCCAAAACGCTCGTAACGCTAAATATAGCAAGCCAATGAAATGAAACGCATTCAGCAATAGCAGCACAACCCGGATGAGACTTCAAACAAATTTCAATGTAGGCTATAAATAGCTATGAGTAACCAGCCGTAAGCGATACGAGCGTTTTAGGCCGAAGGATATCAGGGTATATGATGGAGCTTGGCGGAGACAACTACGCTGATGTAGCAGGATGCCAGTTCCGGGCTTGCCACTGCCGAATGTTACGTGTCCAATTGAGACGTTGACGTCGATGCATCCCAGCGTCGTAGTTTGCATGTTGCACCCCTGCGCCATCCCACCATTTCAACGTTTTTAAAAAAATTTCATTTATAAGTTTGGTATCGTTACCTTTGCCATTTGGTTATATCTTACTTAATTCATTTCACTTACATTATGTTTAATCATAACACGATAATACATACCGAGTTTGTCCCTATTAACTCGTTATTCAAATAATTGTCATATCTATTGTTGATTTTATATCTATATTCATTGATTTAGGGGTTAAAATTGAGTTACATCCTTCATTTGTCAACTCCATGTACAATAAAAAGGCATGCGAGTATGTGTAACCCAAAATAACATTAGATAGTAAGATTTTCCAAAAATGTGTATGAAGGTAACTTTATTCAAATAAAAAAATGCAGATAGTAATGACAAACTGTCGTTGGAAATGAATCAACAAATAAAATTCCTTTCATAACATTTCAAAAATGTTGTTTTTTGTGGATAACATGTCTATACATATATGTTTATAGATATAGTAGTGGTTGCTTTAAATTTTAGCATTTTTCTACTGAGGTTCTCTTGTTGATATTAACCATAAGACAAAGGAAAAATCTCTAGGGTTATTCTCATGGTGTACAAGGGAATGAATGGAAAGAATTTCATAATTTTTACAGCTAATTGTGACTGAAAAATTCTGTGATTTATGTTTAAATTATTTGACGTTTGCTTAGTTTCCCAAAATACAAATAGTTTAACAATTTCGAGATATTACATTTCAGAAATCCATATGTATATTGTCATTAATACCAAGCTGTAGGTACAACGCTAAAATGTTACCCGAACTCACATTGTCTCTATATCAAAGTGGTGAAAAGGGTGCAGATACCCTTTATAGTTTTCAAAACCAATATAAACCAAGGGTCCATATACAAAGTAACTTGGTTGATAGATGTGAGCCTCAGCGTTCCATTTGGTTCACCTACCGATGACCTTTAGACCATGTGCATGTTCTTCTTGAAATGCCTTTATTCGAAATTCAGATTTCTTACTTTTTTGTTATAAGTGACAATGTAGAGATTGAACGATTTCAAACATAATTCTAAAAACCTAACAAAATCTCCTAAAGTCGTTAAAATATTCTGTTAGATGAAAGAAGAAATGAAAAGTCAAAACAAAACACAAAAACTGCAATTGATACTAAACACGATGTATAGTCTTTATATTCAAAGAGATATGAGAGAGTATATCTTTGCAAACATACCCAACATATAAGAGTCTATTAAAGTCATGAGACAGTTTCATAGAAAAAAGAGCACACATCCTCTGTGGAATTGATAAAGAGTTCCAAACTTATGGGGTGCCAAATGGGACTTTAATCGCTATTTCCAAGCAGGCACATAGAAGTCTATTAGACGTATTAGACGTCTATCGAAGACGTCTAAAAGACGTCTAAATATAGTCTAATCTGTGGGACTAGAAAGACATCTAAGCCTAGACGTATTAGACGTCTACATGTAGACGTTTATTAGACGTTTATTAGACGTTTATAAGACGTCTTTTAGACGTTTATAAGACGTCTTTTGGACGTTTGTTAGACATATATCAAAACTCTATAAGAAGTGTAAATACCTCCGTTTAACACGTGTCCTATAGTGGTTGTGTTATACCCCAGTATAATAATGCTATGCAGTGGGAACTTCATCAGGATTCAGGGCTTCAAACAAAAACCTGTATTTTGAAAGGCACAATTGCATATTTTACATGAAAATGGATTCATTTAAGGCCCATTTATTCCACTATTTAAAACAATATAATGACTTATAATGGATACCATTTTAGAATTTGGAATTTATTCAATATCAAAATCTATTTAATGCAATCAACATATATATTGTAATAATAATACAAAAATATTTGCTTTTATATGTTTTGAAAAATTAACTTTACTTAGAATCAGATTTGTCAAATCTTTATATCATTGTCCAAAGCTTAATACTAATTCTTAAAGTGTGAATGTCCTGATTCGAGGCCATTTTCTTCGTACACCTTTGAAGAACATCTTAAAAACATTCCGCCTTTCTTGAGAATTGTATCCTTGATTGCGTCCTTGTAACAAATTTGTTAAAGTATCTGAAAATGAATTGAAACCTTAATTGTTATCTCAATTCATGATCATGGTCAACATTTGTACCTATATGTTCAGATGCAAATCAAAATATATGGTAACACTGTTAAATATTTGGTAAGCTACGTGTCCGGAAAAATTAATTTGATAATATAAATGGATACACAGACACCAAATGAAACTTATATTACTAACTAGAAACTGATAATAGTTGATCTACAAAAGTCAACTTTTATAAAAGGTTTCTTTTGCAGTGAATTAAAATGACAGTTATCTGAAAATGAAAATGTTCCACACTGAATAAGGTTTTCTGCATTTAATAAGGGTGTATTAATAATTAATAATCTACTATGAAATCTACTAGGGAAAGAATGTGGTCATGAATTATTTGGTTTCAGTCAAAAAATAGAGAAAGCTATATGTTTAAATGAATATATAAATCTGATCGAAAATAGGACAATTACACTATCGTTTTTGCTCTCAATCCCGAGCGTTCGTTCTTTTCACATATTTTCTTACTTGGATTCTTTTTTATTTTCAAAAATATGTTCTTAACATGATAAAAAGCTTGACCTTTATCGGCAATGCAAACTGTTCAAGTTCAGGTTCATATATGTTCATATATGCATTCATTATTTGAGATTACAACAAACCGGTAATGATTTAGTAACCTTACTAAATCGCGAATAATTTTTGAGAGGTATTTTCACTTCTAATAGAGGTTTGATATATGTCTAACAAACGTCTAAATGACGTCTTATAAACGTCTAATAAACGTCTAAAAGACGTATATTAATCGTCTAAAAGACGTCTATTAAACGTCTAATATACGTCTAAACGTCTACCTGTAAACGTCTAATAAACGTCTACCTGTAAACGTCTAATAAACGTCTATCTGTAGACGTCTAATAAACGTCTATCTGTAGACGTCTTTCTAGTCCCACAGATTAGACTATATTTAGAGGTCTTTTAGACGTCTATAGACGTCTCTATGTGCTTGCTGGGATCAGTTTTTGATGAAATATTATATTTTTCCAATGTTCATTGTTTTTTCTTGTCATGTATGTCTTTAAAATTAGCTTTCAAGAAGCAAAATCATTGGAGGAAACTTTATATTTTAAAATTCGCAGTAAAAAGGCGAATTTTGCAAATGGAGATAACTCAACACTCTTTGTGTTTTCTTAGTTCTCTTGTTCTTTGTGGTACTAGGAAATCATACTCATTTCCAAAGTGAAAATTCTTGTGAGAACACGTTGAGAGACTAAATATGTTTCAAAGAACTCAATTAAACTCTTCAGAAGCTTCAACTTAACATTTTATTGCATTGGCGGGAGATGTGGCTCAATCTATTAAGGAAGGCCTATGGTAAAGGTCATGCTGGAGCATACACGATCGAGGTTAAAGGGGCAGTAGCAAATTATTATAGATAAATAAAGTGATCTCACGAAAAGGAAAATAACTGTTTCCAGTGTCTTTTAGACAAAATAAAAAGTACCATGATCGGTTACACTATGCGAATCCACAACCTTATCTCAAATGATTAAAGAGGAGACGTAACGCATAATTTTGATTATTACAAATTATTATCTTTATTCGCTTCATTTATAAGAATCAATAGAGCCAATCAATAGAGCCAATATCTTTGTCTTTGAAGTTAACAATCAATGACATGAAAACATACCTGGCTCAAGCGTTAGAAACATCCCATGTAATCCAAAAGAATGTTGGTACCCGTTTTTACCGATCTACTTTTTAAAATGAGTGTCATCGTTAGTAGAAGTGCATGAGCCAAATCTCCTTCTCAAGTTGAAAATTGATACCATAATTGGCGGTAAAAAGTTATATGCCTTTCTCCTCAACTCAAAATTTGTTCGTCTTCCAAGTTACTCAAAATGGGAAAAAATTCTACAAAGTGAGTTTACTGAAAATGACTGGAAAATTTTCAATATTATTGCAAATAAATGTTCGAGAAGCACAGATCTAAAATGGTTGCAATATAAAATTATATATTATACAAGAAAATTTCTTTATAGAATTGGATATACATCCTCGCCACTCTGTCCATTCTGTCAAACAGAAATAGAAACAATCAACCATATGTTTTGGGAATGTGAACCTATTTTCAGATTATTGAAAGAAATAGAATCATGGCTAAATTCTGATCAATTGAAATTAGAATTCACAAATAAAACTATCATTTTAGGAATGAAGGGTAAAAACAATAATCCTATAAATGCAATCATTTTATTAGTCAAACAGTGTATATACAGATGCAGTATTAATGGTTTTAAACCAAATTTGAAATACCTTAAACCGGAACAGAAGAAATGTTTTTTCGATATTGGTCAACTTTACATTTATTACTTGGTAGATAGTCTTGTTTTGTTAGCAAAATGAATTGAAGGAGCCAAATATGGATTTGTGTATATGTTTTTGTTTATCTCGTTTTCCTTATATAATGTTATTTTGCTTGTATCACAAAATATGGAAAAAAAAAATAAAAAAATCTCCTTTTCTTAATTTATTGGTTGAATATATCTGCTACAAGATCATTGGTTCATAATGACTGGACGGTGTGACAGTAAACTAAGTAGCAGTCGAATGCCAAGAGTTACGCCATTATGACAGGACATATATTCCGCTTGGCGGGTCCAAGGCGTGAAAGGTATAATTAGAGACCATTAAATCAAGAATCGAAATTGAATACGATAGGATTACATAACGGCCACCTGTGTGTCATAAAAGAATAAAATTAGTTAAACCAGTCTGATTGTTGTGACATTTGGCAGACGTCGTAATTGATGTACACATGGGATAGTGCGCATAGCATCGTATTAAAACACTGTTTTTCGCTTGGAACAATACAAATAATCAAATATATATTAAACATCAATTTATCAGAGTTCGGAGTTGTTTGCATCACTTTGAATATGTTTAAACAGTTGTTAAGACTGTGAGATTTCCTGTTGTTCTTTCATTAAGAAGGTTATACTTCCGCCGACTAGCACGTCAAGCGACAGGACACGCTTCAGTGACCATTTCAGTTGTGTTCACTGGTGCTAATTAGCTGGTGATTTGATAAGCCGTATCAAAGTTGTTTATCGGCCGATTTAGAAAATTTTAATTCAAGTTACTGGCGAATTTGACTACATATTTTATGAATCACGAAAGTTGCCATTGGCATTTCAGTCGATCTTTAAGAGGTGTTCACATAGAATGGCCGCCAGTAGTTGTTGCCTGATATTCTATTATTTACTTAACGATTACGGATGAAAGGTTTGCGTAACGAAATATTTTTACTCTATGGCTATTTGGCATAAACTTATATTTAAAAAAACGTGCTACTGCCCCTTTGAAACCGTTCATACAGCATTATATAATGCCCATACTGAAAATCGTATCAGTGTCATATTTATCACATGTGTGCATACATGTCTGAACAATTCATTTTTCCTAGCAAACTTTGTCTACTAAAAAAGGATTGTCACGGGTCGCCACTAGAGAGCTCGAGGTTTACTGTTTTCTGACAGCTGTAAGTGAAATGCATTCAACGAGATTGACAAATCGATATCATCACGCTCGATCAGGTGTCATATATACGTAGTTATTAATGTGCATTTTGCCAGTTTGACGGTCCTGCTAAGGTAACCAAAACTTACACATGTTTAGCTAAAGTCAAATGACTGACTTGGGAGTGAGTAATCATTCATAATGTATCTATTTTAAAAATGATCTAAACGTTTTGAGTGTAAAGAATTTGCTAAGAAATAGTGACTAATGAAAATTTTCGAAAAATTAAGATTTTACATACGAATTCTTACCTAAGAATAAAACTTTTTACAGAAAATGCACACTATTAACGTTAATTATTGTTTTATATGTACATATTACTGATCAAATATATATATTATCGCTAGTTACACGTGAAACTAAGAATTACCCGCTCTGCAACAATAGCATATGAATTCCATTACCTGTTTCGATGTATAGCGTATGCCAATACACGATATTTTGCAGACTAGAATACATTACATCTCTCCATACATTCACATGTATAATAATGTTCTTGTTTTCTTTTATTCTGCAATAAAGTATATAGTTTTTGAATGACGTCACGAAGCAATGACCTATGACGTCAACAGCAATAACGTTATGACGTCACAAGTTATAGCCCGAGTCGAGCATTATCGATTCACTGCTTAATTCGATCAATCTCATTAAGGTTCATTTTTACTGAAATATAATTAACACGAGTTAAAATCGACATGCTAGAAAAGAAGTTGAGTAGCCTCTGAACATAATTCAAAACCATTTCCTGTCAGTTCGCAATAGCCTAAACTGTTTTTAAAAAAAAGGGCCATGAGTATGCATATCGAGTCAAATATGTCAAACATATATGGTGTTATTCTTTCCAGAGACACTCACTGTAGAAACTGTAAAGTACTATGTAAATGTAATCTGAAAATGCAGCGGAAAGAAGTCATTATTGGCCGCATTTAACTCCAACCACCATTAAATATCTATTCAGAGTCAAACAGCCTCGAAGTAAGGACATGTATTCTCTCTGTGTGCTGGCGACATGCCTTGGTAAATATTAAGTATTTCATTCATATATTCTGTTAATGTCTTTCAATGTTTAACATGTGTCTGACAAATGAAATAGGCAATTATAATCGACATCTACAAGGTTTGTAGATATATGTTATTGTTAGAAAAATCTCAAGTATTCTGTTAACATTTTGTAGTCGTTCAAAAAAGTATTCTGTTCTCAGGAACGATTAATTAAGAGGTGATATGTATATTGATTAGAAGCTTGAAAATAAATCACATAGTTTTCACTATTACTCATTCAACCTTATCGTGGTGTGGTGGTTTGCGTGCTTCAGAGACCTCGAGAGAGCTCTGCCAGCTGGAGCTAACATACTCCTATTAGGGTTACCCATGCTGGACAGGTCGACGGGTAGAAGCCAGACCAATTTTGAGTCTTTCTAAAACCTGCTTTCTATCTCTCATTATTCCTTTCTTTTCGACTTTTCCCTTATCCTTTCGATCCCTTTATCCCTGATCTATCCACTCTCTGTTGGATGCTTGTCATCCACGTGTTAAATAACTGAAATATTGTAGAAAACACGTTAAACCCCAACTCACTCACTCACTCACTCATTACCATATTTTCTACGGATTTTTTAAATTAAAAGTCTTATTATATTCAAACCAACTGACCGTATAGTTCGTGAGATTGTTATCTTTAATTCACCAATACCCAATGAATAACCCACAATGTATTGAAAGGCAAGACTTGATAGATTTGAGATAAACATCTGAACATCACATTTCTCCTAGTCTTCTCTCCTAGATTTTATACAATAATTGTTGTTAAAGATTTAAGTAGTTGACTGTTAGTCTAGTGTTTGAATTACATTTGGAAGTTGAAAACAGGCGGACAGGGCGATGGCGAATTTTTTCTACAAATACGGATAATAGGGATGACCATTTAGGTGTTTACCCTATGAAGATAATACAAAAACGAGTAGTTATAGAGGGACATATGAAGAATTTTTTTAAAAAAACCAGTGCTATTGCCCCTTCAATACTGTTATATTTCTTACCCGTCCAGGGAGAAAGCTAGATATCATGAAATTTAATATGGCAAAGTTTAATAATTCAAGTTTGGTATCGATTTGAATGGATAAATATAGTAGTAATATAATTGCAATTAAATGATTGTATAATCCACCTTGATCTATTCAATGCCTAATTAAATTTCTTTTGTTAAATCGATTTCTCGAATAGGCTACTAGATTCAGAGCAGGTATGGTTTTATCGTCTTAGCACTTTTCCTTCCAGTGTTGGCGAACGGTTGGTTCTTGCAACACCCGAAAACTCGAAGAGATGAAAGACCTCTTGATCGAGAACCATGTGCAGCTGAAGTTCACGACCTGTGTTATCCCGACTTTTTTCCAGGGAATCGAAATGACATGTTCGACAACAGTGGAAACTTACGTTTGAATTGCAGGCAAGTATACGCCTTTCAAATTTTGGAAATATGATTGTCAGATGTGTAAGGTTTGATTATTTTAAAGATTTCGTTTCACCTCACCGGTGACAATCGTAGTTTTAATGTAAAACTTTGTCAATAACCACCGGATATCCTTTGTCACTTTAAAAGTGGTTTTGGAATTGAGCCGTTCTTAAATATCAGGAGGAAAATTGGTAATTCAAACTCTTTCATCGGATCATTCTCACTTTTTTTTATCACACGGGAAATATTACCAGCATACTTCTGAAACATAGCAGAAGACCAAACATTTTCTCAACTTGAATTATCTTTACGCCTTTCATAGTGAAAATATAATGCATTTTTCCATTTCTTGGAAGCAAATAGCATGAAGGAATTAAAACCGACAATGACTGGTTTCAAAATCAGTAGTGACGATTGAATGTTCCTTAACACATTTTCATTTATGTGACAGTTTCGCCAGTTCGTTAAAGTGACCAAGGGTCAAAATTTCGAAAATTCCAGTTTTCCAGTAGGCGACCAACAACGTAAATATTGGACCATTATTCTAGCGATCCCATGATGCGTTGCAGAATGATCATGTTACGCGTGCAGATAGGAAGTTTTATTTGCAGGTACAAACGAAGTAAAGCAAATGATGTCTAAACAAAACCCAAGTTAAATGACATTTGCTCTAGTATATACAGGAATACATACGGAATCCAGCTGTATAGGTTTGTCAAGGCATTTTTCAATTATTACCTTTGTTCCAAAAGCGTTCCATGGTATTCATAAACACAAATAGCGTTAAACGTCTCAATGTAGACTGCTGTCCTTATTTTTATCCAATCAAAGTAAATAACTACGATGACAACCAATCAAAATTCTTTTACGACGGAAAGAGAATTTACAAAAGTATATCAGTTTTCAGAGAAAATAGACCTGAAGCTATTTTAATCTCATAGTAAACTTTCTATTTATGATAAAGAATATCTCTTTAAGCGAAGGGGCCCTTGCTCACGAGAAAGAATGTATAAGATTGCTGACAAGCTGCTCCAGTTATCCGGAACCAAGGATTGGATTTTATATGGTTATAAAGGCCCAAATTTGTAGCAGACCTGATGGTAAGATAATACATATCATGAAAAGTAAGATAAAGTTTGGTTGCACAACGTTACGAAGATTATCGCGTAGTACATTAAAAACAATACCTTTTTACTTGACTATATAGTAAGATAATGTTGTAATGGCTGCGTTAGCGTCAACTTGCATTGAAAACCTATACATGTTTAATGGACCGGAGAAAAACATTGTTGTTTACAGTTAATGTAGCAGCAACTGATCAAACAGCATGTTTTATTTTCTATTCTATATTTTATTACATGATACTGGCTGATTGTTTTACAGTCTATTCTACAACTGGCAATATAGAAAAACCATAACAATTATTTTCCTTTAGAAATTTCAATGTTTGATTGGAAATTGGTATTTGTCAGAAATTATTGATTAAACATTGTTTAAACATTTCCATTTCCATCTGAATTGTTTTTATAAGAATTCAAACGGTGTTTTCAGTTTTTAAATCGGGTCGTGAGTGTTGGAATGAACTGGATTCAGTGAATTTATCAAGCTGCCGTCATTGGTAAGAATACTGCATAAAGACTGTATAGTTCCCATTTCGTTCGTGTCTTGTAAGAATATACTTAAATGCAGATTATTTCTAGTGTAATTGATATATTCAATCACTTGCATCTTACATTGATAATGGTAAAATGACCGAGGTGCGGACACCAGACGAGGTCGCCTAAATTGAGCTAATGCAATAAGAAGAGCAATTTCTCCAAAACTGTTAGTTTCAAGATGTTCCTTTTCATTATGTTATTTCATTCAATTATTATAAACTTCATTTAAGTGTTGGTGATGTCTATAATCGCACTTCTCCTGGGAGGTACAATTAACAAATCCGAGAAAGAAATTGGCGAAATATTTTTTTCAATTTGAATGTTGACTATCAGGTTAGAAAATGTAGGAAGCGACAAGTTATCTAAAAAAAACATAAAGAAACAACTGCAGAGTCCATTTTACGGAACAATTTGACATAGAAATTGAATATATAAGTATATATTGAGATCTTAATAATTCGTCAAATCACTTTGGTTTGGACATTTATTACAATCATTGAAGAAACATACTTCTAACATATTTAACATGATAACTATTTTTTAAAGCAAACTGCGCTAACAGCGATTTTGCGCTAAATGCCTATAATTGCGATTGAGATAGTAATTGTTCTGTAACGACGCAAGTAATTGTTCTGTAACGACGCATGCGTCATGTGTTTCAGAATTCATTTTCCGAAAGCAGGCTCTATATACCAATGATCACTTAATCTATGTTTCCGAAAATATGTAGTATTTTTGTGTATCGACTACTGACTGCGTGTTTGGAGATTTCTAAAATCATTTCAATAAATATGTGACTCCATGAATGTATGCGGAAAGATAAGATGAAACTGTCCGAATTTAGGGCAGAACTGTCCGAACATGGGAAGAATTGATATATGGAAAGAAAACCGTAACTTTCGGTGATTGTAGAAATGATGCTGCATAGTGAGAGAGCAGTCGTATAAAATATTCATTTTTTAAATTATAGTTTTGATGCTAATAACTTTATCAGATAGTTACAACTTATTCAATATTACACAATTATATACTTCTGTAGATGTCAATATCGTTTTTTATTGACCTGAGTAAAACAATATTGACCGAGCTTGCGAGGTCTATATTGTTTTACTCAGGTCAATGAAAAGCGATATTGACCTCTACAGAAGTCTGTAATTGTTTTATTATATGTTACATCATAAAAGAATCGTTCTAAAAGCATATCCCTCTAAACGGCGCCGACATCAAAGGTGACGTAACGTTGCTAAGCAATTGTTGACATGACGTCACATATATACATTACGTCAATAATGGGTCAATATCAAAGTTGATTGACTTTTACGATTGTTCTCAAGTCAATATCGCTTTTTAATGTGACCGTCTTTGGACCAGTCAAAATTGATACAAATCTTTGATCATATGATAATTCATTCTAACATGACACGAAAACTAGAATGAAATTACTGCTTTCTGATTGGTTACCAAAATCAATTTTGGAGTGATTATTTCGCTGATAATCACCTCTAAATATTTACGACCGATTCACATTCATACACGCACGTTTACAAACTCCATTCGCTGAACTTACTGTTTTCATCGCATTACAGACAACTGCAAAATTAATTTTAAATCAATTCTATAAAGACATTGAAAATATCGTATTTTTTGAGTAATTCATAAGATAAATACATTCTTTGGTTTTTATTTGTTGAAGTAGTTTATTTTTTTATCACTAAATTTAATTTTAAACCGAGCTCGCTTCGTACCGTAACGCGCGGCAATAGCGATTCGTCAAGTGAACAGATAAGACATACGTTTTTCTTCAACTTTACAAACTGCTTCCCTTTCCCCCTCTCATTCATAAGTGAATTTCCAGACAGTGTATTCAACAATGACAAACTATACAGCTTTCTTTATCGTTCATTCAATCAGTTCACTTGTTGCTTGTGGAGTTAATTGGCGCTAGCAGTAAACAACTACTTTTAGAGTAACGTCCCTTGAATGGGTCAGTCCTTATCGGTATTGTAGGGATGAGGTGACCTTTGTATAATTTACGTGAAAAACGTATCTCTGACGGGCAAAAAAAATCTGTCTTTTGATGATATTATCGTCAACGAAATAAATACTCAAGGGATTGTATTTTTAAAAAAAAACTGTTGCTTTATTTTTTAAATATTTTTTTTTTATCAACGCCTGTTCTTTGAAAATGGAACTGTACCGTAGTTTCGAAAGCAAGTGGAACTGGTCTGTACTGGTTCGACCTAATCACATTGTTGTTGCGCAAGGCAAATATGTTCCTCATTATTTTTCTAATTAGTCATGTTAGAATGGAGATAAATCCATTCTGTTTTTTATTTTGGGGTTGTATGTCGTGCATTTTTCACCCCTGAATAAACATTTCAAACCGAGCTGTTTTTTATTTTTGGGTTGTATGTCGTGCATTTTTCACCCCTAAATAAACATTTCAAACCGAGCTTGCGAGGTTTGAAATGTTTATTCAGGGGTGAAAAATGCACGACATACAACCCCAAAATAAAAAACAGAATTGATTTATCTCCTAAATATATTTGAGTCATTACACTGTCCTCACCTCGGTCGGTTTGCCCTATGTATTCCTGTGTACTTATAATGGTATTCTTTGGGAAGATTGGTGATCAATGGAGACATATTTCAGTGGTGACTTGACGTGTTACCGTGATGCTGTTAACGGCAGCGTGTGTACAGCTGAAGACCTCATGTTTGTGGCCGATCTTAACTGTGCTGTAAGCAAGCACATCAGTGAGCATTATTAGGAAGCAAGTAAGTGGCTCAGGCTTTATATTGTTTCAGTTGAAATTGTGAAAACGATTTTTGTTATTATTAGATATACTTTCATGGTTCAACCGTACCTGTAGGTAGTAAGAAGTGTGTTGCCTTGGGTTTTAAGTAGCAATACGGAACATATACTGAGCCAAAAGGAAAACTTGACACTGATGAATTTTTATGAGCATTTTTCTTTTCTGGTTATATATCAAATAATATTTAGAAATGTTTCTCAATAGTAAACAGTGTGAATCCTTTAAGTTAATGAAATTGTAAAATCACGTGCATCCATTGACTTTTGAGCATAGATAAATGAAAAACATGCAATGAACATGCAATTAAAAACTCATGAAAACTGAATTAAGCATAAGAATTTTGATTTTGATCTTTGTTAGAAAATGCCGCGTCTCTCAAGTGAAGAACATAAACTTACTTTAGGGAGGCTTTTGGGGTCATTATGCAAAATCCTTTAATTGTTCAAGACAAAAGATCGATAATTTAGGAAGACAAAGTTAAACTTGAACTGTTGGGTCACATGTGAATTCACTCCAGAAAGTTCAAGCAATACGATTAGGTATTTTGGAAAGAGTTTGGTCACAGCAACCTCCACAAGTAGAGATATGTTTACTGGAAGGCTAACTGCACGGACTGTTAGATATCGCTTGCGGGCTGCGTAACTTTGCTCAAAGAGACTGCATAATAGACCTCTTCATCGCCGTAATTCCGATATCTAAGGATAATATAAAGTATTATTTCATATGCAATTGTTTTTTGGACATTTAAAATGGGTTATTCCCAGACACATTCAAACAATCATTCCCTATTTTGATGATGGACTTATCAACTTATTTTGCATGAAATTATTTGGACACTTGAATTGAAAATCTTATGTTATTACTTCAGGGAAAGATGCCGTTCGACTAGAACCAAGACATCGGAAGAATCTCAACTATTTCGATTTTCACGCAGGAAGTTCTAATGTATGTTACTAGAACATCGCTTGTATAACCTATCTGAACATCTGCAGCTTCAACATGTATCGGTATGACTCTTGGAATAAAGAGATGAAAAACATTTGTGTATCTTTAAACCATTCGACCATTCATTTTGAGTGAAACTTAAAAAGTCAAATGATCATTTCTGTATTCAAAGACAATTTTTGCAAACATTTACTACGATGATTTTACAATGTATTATATTTGAGAGACATTTTTATCCACCATACGATACCGTTGATATTTTGTTTTGGTTACTTATCTTCAATGTATTGGTTTACATATGATATAATTTCTACCCTAACATGTATAACATGGCGATCCAAACACAATTGGGACTGAATGCGTTTAATGAACAGTATAAAAAATTAAATATGTATTCAAAGTGAAGAAGTTTTGCTAAGTAATAACGCTTTATGACAGTATCAAACGAGCACTGTTTGAGCATAACACATTCATAAAGTACACTTACTTTCGGAATACCCCTACAAAGTGACTAAACATACTTGTTACTAAAAGTGTCATACAGAATAAACAGATTAAATCTTCATTCTTAAGAGACCAGTCAAACAATAAGGTCACAAGAACAAACATATTCAACCTCAACAAGACTGGAGTCCACGCATGAATACTTGAGGATTTGAGACCTAATTTCGGATGATTTTATAGTCATAGAGTTGTCACCCTTGAAAACTGCCGTAAACTCCAAAACACGATGGTTATGTTTCACAAGGTGTGTCTGTATTGCAGACTGGGGATGACTTCAAAATGGTCTAAAATGAATTTATCTCGTATAAATATACAAAGGTTAATTACTTCGTCACACTGAGTTTGGAAAGGGTGGACGTGACTGTAAGACCACCGTAGATTCACAAGTAATTTACAAGGGTCTTACAGTACCGTTCAACATAAACGCCGGGTAACTGGTAATAGTCATGAAATTAAGGCACATACTAACACATGGATCGTTGGGTTATTTACATCACACTACAAGTAATTATTAGGATATACTGACAGCATTACTGTGAAGAACAGGACGGCAGTCGAGTCATCAGCCAGACTTAAAGGGTTTATTGCAAGCTGTTCTTCTGAAATATCTTCAAATATAAAACTTTAATGAGTAGATAACAGTATCATATCAGTATATTCCTCTTTGTCGTTTTGGTAATTCTAATATTAAGGCTATCGTGTCGTCAACATACATGTAGTGTGTTATAGATACTCATATACATGTAATATCCTCTTTCTCTAATATTTAAAAAGAATTGTGTCTGTATATCTGTTCTGGAGTAAATGTGTATGGTAATATGTCCGCTTACTGACTTTCCCTTACGACAGGAATTAGTGTTCGTTTCTATAAATTTCGCTCCATTATGTAAATCCTCTGTTGAGGATGAAGTCCAATTTGCAAACATTTACTTCAGAAAATTACCTTTCAAAGTACTATTAAACTGCCTTAATTTCAATAGTGTAGTCTTCAAATCGGTATATGTAATCTTGCACATTTTGTAAAACATGTTAACTTAAGAGACAGATTATTATCTAACATGTAAATTCTTTCATAAAATGTTTGTAAGTTTCTATGTACTCCTTGTAGAACTTGCACAATTTGTATATTGGCTGGAGGCCTAAAGTACAATATAATCCCTTGGGTTTGGCATTCGCTATACAATTATGTTTCTTATACAGAATTGTGAAGAACCAATTGAGAGCCGTTTGAGTCTCTGTTCCTGAAATGCTATTGGTATTAGGTTAGGTATTGTTTAAGTCGTGTTTTTAAATTATATGATACCACGTTTGAATATGTGTTAATATTGTCATGTGTAGGTGTTTTCGTAAACGATGTTCCTGCCTCAGATTTTCAGTGCAGATATAAATTTCAAACGATAAAGTTTGCAAGGTGAACATGTCTCTATCTTCATCCATACATTGTATGATGTCATAGTGCTTGATAAAATTTGGGACTGAGATTCACACATACACACAGATTCACAATGGTCTGAAAGCAGGATCATAACTAGCACGCTCTTCCAGTTCAGCGAAGAAAACTAGTCATTAGCCGACTAATAAAATCGTCACCTTTAAAATATTAAACAGTGATCAATTTTAAGGAATGGTTAAATAGTGTAACGTGCTCCTAAATGCCGGAGTCTTTGTCATCCGTCACTCGAGATTACGTCAGGACGTGCAGGCAAAAAGGCTGCTTTCACGACACTGTGAAGAAATAAAACTCCTGAAAAAATAAGAAGTACGAATCACGCTTTTCAATTTTGTGAACCTTTCATTGCCCAGAACCCGGTCTAATACAATCAGATTACATCAATTACTCTTTCTATAACTACAATTATTTCCACTTAGGTTTTAATATCTGAATAAAATCATCCTTCAGCGTCGCCAACAATGAAACGGGCCAACCACAAATTACCCTTTACGCCATCATTGCTTTCATTCTTAAGTCAATCTATATTCTCCTCGGAGAAGGTGGTACGGCATTTTCAAATACAAATGTTTTTATGTATTGAAATTACACCTGAACTATGCATTGAACGGAAATTGCCGGAAGATTAATGTCCTTTGCTATCAGTCTAGACATCAGGGCTATTATCTGTCATGTGGTGTCAGCTTTTCTAAAGGTCATTTTCATGGTTATGAATGACCAACGTAATGGCAATCATGTAAGAGCCAGTCGACTGAAGGTCAAGAATTTATCAATCTAAAAGATAAATTACAGAGCAATTTGACATAAAATAATAGAGGCTTCCTGAACAATCTGTCACACTGCAAACACGATCTGACAATTAAGGCATGCTAAATTTTTAAAATAAGAATAATTAATAACATGCTAAGAATTACGGTGTATCTGTCCTGAGTGGATTATTGTGATAATTGTCGAGCTTTAGCGAAGGACAGACAAAACGTAATTCCGAGTCTCGCGTTGGTCATTATTAGTCAAATCTGAAAATATTTACGATACTTTTGAAAAATAGCTTCGTGAAGACGAGTTACAAGCGAAAACAGTCATTGTATTCATGCGCGTCATACAACGATTATGTCACGGATTTCATTTGCGCAGTTGAATGTAGTCCAAGCAATTCGTAACATCTTTAGGGATCACATTTTAAGCAAGACAATCCAATATGAACGAAATAGTAAAATAATCCATTTGACGTTTAATGTCATTCCATAAGTTTGTTTTGCAATCTCGTATATGTGTATGCTAGCCTCACTGAAAGAATGAATAAAAATAGTTCTGTTTGCAAATCAGATCCCGAGTCATTTTTAGAAAAACTGTAATTCCCATGACGATTATATAAACTTAAATAACTAGCATAGTTGTACGCTTGGGTAAGAATACATTGTTGATTAAAAGGATATTGACATTGACGTCCATAATACCGTTAGCTCTCCACCATGTTGATTCACAGTGTGTTATCAAAGTGATATGATCTACTGATATCCTTCTTTCGTTAATCTTCTATCCACGAGGGTATCTCAAATAATGAAATCCAATGATAACCACTGTTTAATACGAGTACTTATCAAGATTAGAAATTGTGTCGATGCAATCAATTTGTTCAAGCATAGAAACGTAAAGCCTCGTTTATTATTTTTTGTGTGAAAAGAAGACTGTAATCGACCTCTAGGTTGTACTTCTGACTTCTGTCGTGAAAGGAATCTGCGGAATGCCCGGAAACTAGTCCTACTATAAACGATAAGCAGAGGCCTTTTAAGACTTTGACTATCTATTAACTTATTGAACTAGACGGAAATTGCGCTCGAAAGAGTACGTAGCTTAGGATATACCTTTTTACATAAAATATCGAAAAATTAAAACTTTATCGGAGATATTTTCATGAATAACATTGAATCAAACAGTTTCCAAAAAGTTTAATACCGTTCATGTTACCTACATGTAGATCTTTTAAAGCCGAACGAATTTCATGCTGTTTAGAGGCACACTTCGAAATTCCACTATCCACAGTGCAACACAATAAGACATCCAACTCCGTCGAAATAAAAAATGAAGGCAAATTGGAAACAGTTGTTGCAAAGTGCCAGGATGTAAATGGGCCGCACGGACTGCACGTGCTAAGAACGTTTATTTCATGGCTAGAACGCTCAGTCGGAACATCCGTGGTACTACATACTTCATTCAATATAATGTTAATGTTTTCAAATTCACGAAACATTATCTAAGCAAATGTGCAGAATGTAACACGGAAGCATCATATCGGACGCTTATGCAATTAGGCTCGGCTTCCCATAGCTTCAGAACTGTAGCTATATAACCTCTTCCCCCTGTATCATCGAGTTTATAACAAAAAGGCGACGTCAGGGTATCAAAGAGCCTATTTAGTTTGAGCCTATTTTGGCGAAGCAACTGTAGCTAATCTTCCCAATACCTGTAATTGCCGTAGTTAGTGATTAAACAAATTTCTGAAACTTTAACAAAAACGTTTCATTATCGCAGCCTATGTGCACAGGAGCTTTCCACTATTTACCCTATCATAAAAGTTACAAGGTTCGAATAATTAAAAAACAAAAATTGTAAAGAAAGGTAATAGGAAACATGGCAATCGTGGAATTGTTGTTGAAAATTTTATGTTTTTATCCAATTAAAAGTTTCAAATTGAGAAAGTATTTTGTTTTTAATGCGACCACTCCCTGTCATTAGTTTAACGTTTTCCCAGGGTCATTACTCTAAAACTCTTTCTATATCTTTTGAAATCATATTGTTCTCAACCACAGATAAATAGTATTTGACTTCTCCTGTAGAATTGATGTACACATCACGACGTGAAAACAAACACAAGATGAGAGTTGACATTAATTAGCTCATTAATGAAATTAGAAATGTTAATTTTTGTAACAAGTTTTTAAAAAAGGGTTCGAGTTGGAAATCCTTTAAGACTTTGTACATGTACCAAGTTAAACAATTTAAGAAACTTTGATTTCACTTTAAAGCATTGCGATTGGTAGCATCTAAAGGATAAGTATAATGACGGAAAACATAGACAAAACATGTTCCACTGAACTACAGGTTTAGTTTACGCAATCGTTATTATCAAATTTCATAAGCTTAAGTGAGTCCTTTCTCCTTGGATGAGTACTTTCTTCCCTTTTGAATCCTTACACGTCGCACGGTTGTTACACTACGTCATAGATAATGTAGATCATATACATTTCTATATAAGCGTTATATGCTTCTTAAAGCAAACTATATGTTACGTGGTCAAATGCAAGTTGTTTTTCAACTTTCAACGTCATTTCAGACTTACTCAGATGTGTCTATTTCAATGATTAGGTTGGTTGGTGACGGTAAATGTATCGTTTGTATCATTTTTAATCTCTTAAATAATTAAAATCCAAGACATTTAAGAATAACCTGTAATCACATGGTCCAAGGGCTAGCCTTCGTCAGTGGGAAAGCCTGTTGAGAATAAGAGGGTCTGATTGGCGAAGTCGACGGCCGTCCACGTTGGCGTGTTTCAAATGTACACGAACATTCAGCGATGTTTACGTCTTTCTCCCCCGCCACGTAACACTTACATAATTGTCAGCAACAGTCGATACTTATCGATTAAAACATCATAGATAACGTTTGGCATATCTGAATCAGAAAACAGGCATGCTCGTTTATGAAGGATTATTTGATAGGTTATTAATACAGATTATTTGATAGGTTACTAAATACAGATTATTTTATAGGTTACTTAATGCAGATTATTTGATAGGTTACTTAATACATATTATTTGATAGGTTTCTAATTACAGATTATTTGAAACGTTACTTAATACAGATTATTTGATAGGTTACTTAATACAAGTCATATTATTTGATAGGTTACTTGATACAGATTATTTGATACGTTACTTGATACAGATTATTTGATACGTTACTTGCGAACCACACAAATGAGGTAATAAATAGGAAGAGGGATCTGTTTGATTTTTTATTGTAAAGTAAAGATAAACTGCAACGTTTGCCAAGAGGATGATAAATAATACAGTGAAATATTTAGGGTAAAAGTTTGTCTCAACTTTAAAAAGTAACTACAGCTGCAGGTTTCTTTTTGTATTTTGTCGTATATTTTTATTGGTGATGTTTCTACTTCTAAATATACAGTTCAGAAAAAAATATGCCTTCAAGGGAACTTCCAGACAGTCAATGCGTGTTCTGATGTGGAGGCTGGTTTGTTGGTTCTACGAAATACTGCCCGATCGTAAATGTATACCGTGCAGCACCAACCAGCACGTGCGTTACGTTCTCAGCTAACCTGTTGACCTCAATATCAAGGTCAACACTGTCACAGCAAATCGTATCATATCTATCTCTCACCTTTTTGATAGTTTTACATCAACATTATGACGAAACACATTGGTTCTATTTATCTAATACCGCCTTGGTCTATTACCAGCGTCTCATCTGATCTCTGAGGTCTCATTAGACAGTTTCGTATTTGCCCTTCACGTAACCAGCAAGAGAGAATGTACATCTGATAATATAAAGGTGAAAAATCAAGCACTTCATCATCGTATCTGCTCCAGGTCCATCTTTGATTGGCAGATACGATGATAACATCGATTTATCTCTTATCAATACATGTGTTTCTTCCAATATTTGAATAATTGGATACACGGCCATTGCATATATATAAATTAAGATATTTCACACCTGGATGAGCTGTTTTCCATGTTTGTTAATTTTACCCATGTCCATGTTCTGCCTGTGCTTTGGTACACCGACGGTTTGTAGAACAATATCTGGATCAAGACCTTTCTAAATTTCATCACTGTCAAGACCCAATTTCCTCTGATGCAAAATTGTCAATTTCACTTAAATCCTTCACAGTTGTAATTTTCGCATTCATGGGGCTCAAAGTATGTCGTTTGGGTCATAAATGTCAAAATTCATAAGTGGTGTTATTTCATCGACAAGTAGTGGTTATTTCTGAAATTAACATCGTAATGCTTATTAGTCAGCAGAGTGACAATCACAGGGGGAAAACAAATCAAGATTTTTGATCGAACATCGGACAATGACGCGCACCAGAAAGGTTATTTTGGAAAGTAATCTATAGATGACACATCCTGTCACAGGGTAAGACGTATAGCTGACGCTCCACTCTTCTTACCCTTGGTGTAAACCCCAGCAAAAACTTCGCGACGTGTCCTTTTCCCTACAAACTTTCTAAAAAATAATCAACCAATGACTGTGCTTGAAAGGCGAGTCGGCAATTTAATATGGCAGCGCCCATCCCTTCAAGTTCAAACCGAGTGAGTGAGTGAGTGAGTTTTGATTTAACGTGTTTTGAACAATATTTCAGTTATTAAACGCGTGGATGACAAGCATCCAAAAGAGGATCGAAAGGATGAGGGAAAAGACGGAATGAAAGGCATTGTGAGAGATAGACAACAGGTTTTAGAACGACTAAAATCTAATCTGACTTCTACTCGACGACCTATCAAGCTTGGGTGCCCCTGCAAGGAGGATGTAAGCTCCGGCTGGCATAGCTCAAGGGGTCTCTGGACCACTCAAACCACCACCATAAGGTATTGAGTTAAGTTGTGGAAAATCAAACCGATCTCTTAAAACTCGATGTATGATTTGTTGTAATAAACTAATCAGAATCGCAAAATTGGACTCGGGACATTATCACCATGGTCGATCGGTTAAAAAACTTTCGATACCAGTTTGTTTATCTATGGACGTCGTCACTTAGCGTAAGTGCGAAAGCCAACTGCTGTGCGAGAGGCTCTCTTTGGTTGGCTGAAATTTTATCGCACACCATCGCGATAAAAGTATTTCATTGGCTGAATCATGGGTTGCGGTGCGAAGTTTTTGCTGGGGTTTACACCCAGGGTAAGAAGAGTGGAGTGTCAGCTATACGTCTTACCCTGAGACAGGATGAGTCAGTTTGATCTTATTGATCTGTTGTTTCATTCTAACTGCGGTAGCTGTAGTCACAGTCAGTGCGTGTGGTACCCGACCTTTTCCCCCTTGTTCCCTAATGGTTTGTGTCCTCTGTACCGCGGTTGACGATCCTCAATGAACCGCTTGTTAGACGCAGAATTTATCTGTTATGATGAGAAACTTTACCGTGATGTCGTGGTTTGATTCTCCCACCCGTCTACCGAGGGGTACGTCTTCGACCAATCATAAGAACTCGCTTGAATTGTAAGTTCTCACTGTCAAATTTAGGCTATTTTTCTATAGTTTCTCTAAACGTTTTGTATATTTTAATCTTGTATTGTTGGTTATTCTATAGCCTCACCATGGACGAACGTTCCTTACTATATGTGAATATCAGATCATCATGTACCGATCTGCACAGTTGGTCAATCGGATTGTAAGATCATGAGGTATAAGAAATTATTTCCGTCATGAGAATAAAACGTAAATTGAAAACGCAACATGTAAATTTTACCCATTGGTGCTGAGCATACTCTACGACTTTCGAACCCCTAGTGAGTGGTCTCTTGTAATTTTGTCAATTGTTCTTTTAATTTGTTTTAAGCTACTTACTTACCATAAGGTGATGTTGACAACGTGAGGACCCTGCATTGAATAAAGTGTCATTTCACCGAATATTGTTTTCCAAGTATGGTTACATTAGCGTTGTTTATTTCGGAAACACTCACAGTATAATTGTTACAACAACGTTGAAAACAGGATATGGCATGACCTTTATATATTAAAAAAACAAACAACACGTTTTACTGTATCTCATACTATTTCATTTTGCGTTTATTTACATGTGATATGTAAATGATATATAATTTACGTTCTAATTCTCTGTCACTTATGGGAATTACGTGAACAAATTCTGTTACGTTCTGCTATTATAAGGCTGTAGCCCAGTTGTCTTGACGTTGTATCTATTTACGCTTTGAACAAAAGATGCTACATTAAACTATCCTACCTTGAAGTTTTTTGTTGTTATATGAAATAAGTTAAACCACATTAAAGTATGAACATCGTGATTTCTATTGCTGTAGATAACGCGTGAATAAGATGAAGTACCTAAAGGTCGCGGGTTCGCACTTCGTGTGACCGGACTTATGCTTCTGTGACCATGTGATCCTTTTCAGTTTTCTCGCTAGCCCTAATGAGATGATATTTTGGTTTTTAGAAATTTAGTTTTTCTTTTAGGGCCAATTTCAGAAATTAACAGTCGAGGCATTGTTAAATTGTAATAGATTTTAAGCAATCCCTAAAGTCCGATCTGTCCAAAATTTGATACATCTTAAATGTCAGATACCAACGCAAATGCAAAATTGAGGGCATCAGTTTTCGAAATTATCTCCGCTGTATCCTGTTGTTAAGTCTGATTATAAAGAAACAAGTCCGTTTGCCACAATCTCACTATCTGTCACTCACAACTGAAATACACACCAATGGAGCAACATCGTAACTTCGTTCTTGCTGTCCTTGCTTGGATCTGCCTAAGTAAGTTTTATTCGATTGTATTAATACATTTATCTTGATTTAGCTATTTATAAATTCATGTTGTCTGCACAAACATGGAAGGGCAACGCCAGTCTTGCATGGTGTTTGATTCTTTTCATGTGTGTAAATCAATTTCAATTATTAAGTATCGTTGAATGGTAAATCAGTTACAAATCTTGCAGTCGGCATGGACGAATTGGAATGCCTAGGTACATGCGATGCGTCTCAAGATAACATTTATTGACCTGAATCGTATATATCTCTTTGGTAATTTTCAATCGAGCAAAAACAGAAAGTATTTTATTCTCCCCCAAAGTCAACCCTTGTGTCTTCAACACTAGAAATGAAGTAGATTTCCATAAAGATTCAAATGTATATCTGCAATAAGACTGTAATTGGAAAAAGAAGTTGAAGAAATGGTAAAAAAAACAAGTCCTTGTTAATTTCCTAAGAAACTTTAAATGCAGATGACATGGACGTACACTAGATGTTGTATGTCTACCAACCGAAAAGAAACGTCAGTATAGTCCTTATAACACAACTATAAACTAAACAGCAATCATTTCCTTACTAAAAACTTTGGAACAAGATTTTGTCCAATTATTCACGCTAGCCTGGTAGTGACGTAAAAGCCAGATACATTTCTGACAATTTGAACTGTTCATTCAGCCAGCAATCGGAAGATACTCTCCATTACCTTTTTTGCCCGACTTTTGACATTTTATGAGATATTTACTTAAATATGTTTTTGATTCATACATTAAAGTAAAGTAATAAACCAGCATTTTTTTTAGCTCTTTAGAGTTTGTTTGTACATTGACTTTGACCAGGCATCGATTTAATATGTTCATAATTGATGATGCAACTCTAATATAAACCAGTGGTTGGTTGTGCCTACATATATTCAGTTAGATTTATTGATGAATGAAAAAAGTTAAAATCACATTTCGCACTTTTCTGAAATCTGCAATATTCCACTCGCTTGGTGTTCTCTATTCTACATTTCACGTCTGTTTTCACACTCATTCTTATCCATAATTTACTGTTTTTCAACGCTAACCTGAAACGTCACGATATTTGCTGTTTTATTCGGATTTACTTTATTTACCAAAATATAAATGCATCTGTGTTTTTTCTACAAATCATAATGACTATTGTTGTAAGCTGGAGTTGGAGCCAGCGCTGGTGGCCAGTCTAGCATAGGATCCTGTTTTTCACGCCTTCAAGATTGTAGACCGCAGTTTGCGGGATCTTTAAAAGAAGTCGTCAAAGATGGAGCCTTGTCCTTCCCCTGTCAATGGAATGAGTGAGTTAATAATGATGTCTTTATTGATATAAAACCTGTGGGGAAATCGTATAAGGGAGGGCCATTAAAAGGGGTTAAGTGATGCAAGATTAATCGAAGTGTTGTTATGAGGGGGGGGAGGGGGGGGGGGGGGTATAAAACATTATACAGACAAATTTCTCGAAATAACTGATTACCAAGAAGGTTTAAAAACAGAGAAATTCTGGTAATCAACATCGTGAAGAAGTGCATTTACTATTAGGTAAATATACTGATTGGCAATGAGGTAAACGATATCAGCAAACTAACAAGTATTAAACATGGGTCATATACGAGTGTTAATGAATAAAAACGGTTAGTGTCGAAGTTGCAAAAAACGCCATTCATTTTATTTCTTTGTGAACAATTCATTCGAAATTGAGGTTTATTTTGAAGATGCTTGCAAGAAGAAACAGAATAGCTTTGGCAAGGATTGTAACGATCTTATTTATTGAAAGTAGATGCTTTGAGAGGATCTCCTAAATCCTAAATAGAAATGTTGTACATACATTTCAGACAAACTGAACAACTGAAGTCAGAGGTTTGTGTTGAAGATGTGCGCAGAGAATGCACCTTTCCTCCCTCGAGGTTTCAACATGTTTACCGTGACTTCGTCATCAAAGGATTCGTGTGTCGCCATTCTCGAGGTAAGAATGGTCTAATCAAGTATCCTACGACGGAGAATTAAATCATTAATAACATTCAATCCTCTTGGTTAACTTGTAGAAATAAACTACTATTAGTTTTCTGATTGATCTAGCTGAAGTCATTTCAAAGGGACGTCTTCACCTATTATACCAGTATATCGTAAGATCAATCATTTGAGGTCATAGCGTTATGAAGTTTTTGGGGAGTTAATAGACGCTCATTAAAGAAACATGGTATGAAAATGACATTGAAAATTGGACATGAATGATGAGATGCTCTCCATATTGTAACTACCTCCAGCGGCACATGTTGACATTCATTTTACAGAGTTCATAGCTGGAGCACAGTGCTGGACAGTTCCAGGGCTGCAAGAGAGATTAGACAACTGCAATATCTGGTAAACTCACACTAACATCTGAAAGTAAAGGATTTCTTCTTTTGTTATTATAAACTTTTAAAATGACTGAAAAGTGTTTTTCCAACAAATTAAAACAATAATAAGGAATTTCCGTATAAAATGAGGATTATAAACGTCTAGCTTCGTTATTGTATGCACTGTTATAACCCAGCAATTGTTAGAAAAAGATACCATGACTTGAATAAACTAATTTGATTTTGAGATATTGATTTTGATTTTGAGTTCTTTGAAACAGATGTGAAGCAATCAAAGGCCACCTGATGGTCCAATGCCAAACCATGTTATTGTTTTATATCCCGTGAAATACAACAAAAATCTTCCAAACGGTAGAATGAAAAGGTTTTTAATGGGGGGGGGGGGGGGGGGGGGGGGTTGTGTCTAACATGCTATATGTATAAGTGAGCCAACCTAACCATTTTTACTTGTCTTGCACACCATTTCCCTTTTAATCAAATACCACACGAATTTTAATCCTCTGAAATCTTACAGCGGGTTCGGTCAATGCATCCAAACCATCTTGTCAGAGCACCGGGAGAATTGTACAGTGGCAGATGAGAACCTTCTGGTTGAATTGGTCGAGCTTGTCTTCGACACTCAGGCTGCATGTAGAGAATGGTTCGTTCGTATTATCAATGCATGATAGTATTGTCTTATTGAATCATATGGCATTGAGACTTGATACTTCGACTATTCATGATACAATGCATGATATTATCGTCCTTCGACTATCCGTGATACGATGCTTGATTTTATCGTTTCATAGAATCATATGTCATTGTGTCCTGATACTTCGACTATCCGTGATGCAATGCATGATATTATCGCCTTATAGATTTATATGTCATTGTGTCCTGATAAATGTCATTGATTCATGATACTATTCTTTTTAAGGGTAACGGTATGTTATTGATTCATAACTGATCGTTCTGTTAATTATTTTATTCTTTGAACATCTTCTAGAGTCATTGTATGTCATTCAATTATTTCAATTATGATAATCCTCTAGAGTCATTTTATATTACTTACTATATTTTTCTTCCCCAGTTCTAATGTCATATTTACGGTACAGTTTTATTTCTAAAAGTAAATTGCGATATGATCTATTATTTTCCTTTGGAATAATCAAATGCCATGACATTACAACATAAACCTCTAATGGAATCTGGGCATTTCATTAACTCGTGATATGACTTTTGTCTTCAATAATGGTGAGTCATGGAGTCATGTTATGCCATTACGATCGGTCATACTTACAATGTTGGGTAAAATTGGTAAACTGGGTGGACTTGGATAGACTTGTTTGGGTTTGGATATGAATAATATTGGCACACGAGAATAGACTTTGGTAAGGTTAAGCTTAAAATAAACAAACTCCCTCCCAGCAAAATCGTTTTAAGAAAATCATATATGATATTTCGCGTTGCTAAAAAAAGTAAAAACTATGTGAATGCAAAGACCATGCCTACGTTCAGTCTCGTTTAAACAATTTTTGTCATTGTCAACTAGACATGAATGTGTCAGCATTGACATTCATAACTACATCTAGAGATTTACTACCTCAACAAACAGACACCCCACTCTGTCTTAAACTGACACCCAAAACACCAATAGACATACAAGAGTATCATTTTGAGGGCGCTTCTTCTTCTCAACAAAACCAAATTGATGCCTTGTGCATTCCTAGATCTTGACAGTCCAATTATTCAATCATCTTACAACAGAAATTTATGATATTATGAGATTTAGAAACATCGTGTTCCTTCAACATGTTTGAATATCACATTCATATTCACAATAGAACACCTTTCACATGGATTGTATAAAACACTTGGTTCCAAAGTGAAATAGCCATTTTTTATATTAATTTCTCAGAGAATTTTCATATCTAATTTTTGTCGCAAATAACGTATTGTACGTAATAACTTAAACCATTATTAAGTAATTTGTCGATATGTTGCCAGAAATTGGTTTGGTTAATATCTAATGCACAAGTATGAAAATCTGAAATTACCAAATGCTTCTGGTGGGTAATGCCAAACGTTTCTACGAAATACCACATACATGTATCTTGTTTATGTAGTGTAGAAATATACCCTTGACGTATATATACAAAGTATGGTATATAAATTGTTTTTATTTTGAAAATTAGTTATATTTTTCAAAAGGAGCGGTACAACGGATTTTTGACAAATATATTGTTATGTATTTACATGTATCTCCCTCACACCATGCGTATGTTTCCTACAGTTGACTTTCAGATAAGACTTTTTAAGTACATGTACCTTCGCATTAATAAACATAAATCTTTTTCAGATCACCGAAAATACCACATTTTGAACGAATGCAGTGCTAAACGTACCTTGGACTCGATGGTTCATACATCGAACATCATGTATGCAGTTCAAATAAATTTTGCATCGGTTGTGGTCTTTTTTGTGACAATTATTTCAACTTGTTTATCTCATGTTGTATACGGATACTTATCATTTATCTACTCATAAACTGTTGACATTTGTTGAATAAACATAAAGTTCTTTACATCAAGTACAAATATTACAATTAGATTGACAACCACTTTATACTAAATACACATGATCATACTTAAACATAAATCTTGCCATAATTTCATGAAGAGCAAACATGTTTAAGATAAAAATCTATTTCATCAACCATGGCACAACACTTGTTATATAGGGCTATTTGATTTAAAAATAAAATGCTCATGGCACATGTAACATGTTACGTTCCGTCAGGCATTGTAAGTTTTCTGTTTAATTATCACTGAACGGTATAATGCAGTGGATTGCAAGATTTTTAATTTATTATTTTAATTTACATAATATCTAATGATATCTTCATTTTCTAACATCATACTAAATCTCTTTTGAAAATTATTTCTTTTTCTGTTTATAAAAGTCAACGACTAAAAAGATTGAAGCTGGTGCAAAAATCGCTACAAACTTTATCCATGTCGTGTAGCTGTACTTTGATTACTGTTCCCTTAGGTAGTCCTGTATAATTTTTTGAGTGTTGTTAGCAGAAATCTAGGATTGGATTTCATAAATCAAAATGTCAAAAACATTTTAGCAAGAAGATTTTTTCTTTAAAAGTTTAGGAATGTGTGACTGTATAATAGATTCAAGGGCAAAAGAAAGTCATCCATGTATCTAAATCTAGATTGCAGAATAAATATAAAAGTGAGATTTTAAAAAACAAAATGTTTAATCAACAAGTTCATGTGACGCTATAATATTTGAAAAAATGCAACAAATCCGCTTCCGGTATGAACGGCACAGTCTCCGATAATGGCCTGTTCACCAAAAAGTCCTAGTTCACTGTCATGACTGATCCCGGTGCATGGAAATCCAGGTTCAGTGTGTTGAAAACAGAAAACATAAATAACGTGTTAGGCCTCCCCTTGCCATAATACACGCATTAACCCTCCGACGCATGGATAATATCAAACGCCTGATGTCATTACGTGGAATGCGTAGCCATGGATAATATCAAACGCCTGATGTCATTACGTGGAATGCGTAGCCATTGTTCTTGGAGAGCTGAACAAGTTGCTGGCGGTTATCGTTGACGAATACGACGATCCAAAGCGTCCCAAGGATGTTCGATCGGTGACATGTCAGGCGAGCATGCTTGTCACTGAAAAACGTCGATGTTGTTGTTAGCAAGGAAGTTCTGAGTAACTCGAGCTGTGTGCGCTCGGGCATTGTTTGTTGAAAGATCACACCTTGTGCCTGTTGTCGAAGAAATGGACAGACGGGAGTGAGAATGTCATCGACGTAACGCTGAGCCGTTAGATTTCCATTCACGATAACCATCGGCGTCTTCTCCTCACCAAGTATGCCTCCCCAACCATGACACTTCGTCCTCCGTAGAGCGCGACTTCCTGAACACAACATGCAGCGGTTCTCTCTCCCCGACGGCGGTAAACACGTACTCTTCCATCTGTTTAAAAGAGACAGAGCCGACTTTCGTCAGAGAAAAGCACCCTCTGCCACTGACGTCACTGCCAACATAAAACAGCCTCGCCCATCTCAGTCTTCAATGGCGATGTTCGGCTGTCAAAAGCTGTCCCCGGAACGGTCTGTATGCCCTGATGACATGGGACCTTGGACGACTGGCCACTGTGCGTCTGCTTACCCGGTGACCAGGGCATTCGACGCCGATGACGTCACTGTGAAGAAGCGGATTCTGAGGTGTAACATGGTCGTCCTGGTGGGTTGTGACTCTCGGTAACGTTGTTGTAAGTCAATCTTGTCATTCTTCAAGTGTTATGTTACACTAAGTGGGTGTCTGACAACCGATTCGCATTGGTTTTATACCCATCGAGCGTGGGGCTATTTTGATTTGTATAAAAAAAAGCTAAAACCATAATTTGACAAAATTTGGGAAAAGCATGCGTTTGAAACCACAGTTTGATATGAAAAAATCATTGTTGTAGTTTGGCGCTGAGTTTTCATGCGATTGGGTTTGAATCTGAGTTTTTTTTCGTATGTTCAATATATTATCGATATATCGGTATATTACAATACAGAATCAACATGAGACATTTACGTGTAAATTGCAGAAGAACGTAACAAAAAAAAACTTTTTTATTTGCAGAAGAACGCAACAAAAAAAAGGTTTTTGCTGTAAACAGAGTACGAACTTGCAAAGTGAAAAAAGCATAGATATGTTAAATGTCCTAAAACAGTCGCGATTGAGGCACTTGCGCATACCAATTCAGTTACTTCGTAATTGTGTTCTTTCGGTTTATAAAGTTTATTCTAGAAGACTAGACTTCTATATCGGAATGTTTGATTTTGATTACAACCAGAAAATTGAAAACGACAGGTACTCTGGGTTATCCTATGATAATGCTTATACAATATATGTAGGGAATTACTGATCGCGGTAATGTTTAGCTCAGTCTGATTAAAATCGACCGTGTTCCGAGGAATAAAAGTTATAAAACATCGAATGTATCGAGATTCGAACTCTATCTGTCTAGGTTATCCTCTCCACTAGGTCTGAACGCACCCTACTGTAGCGCACGTGCCGACACCAGTTTAGCGCAGATAAAACCTAGTCAATAGCGAACCAATCACATCATCGCATTTAAAATAAAGATAGCGGCGATCAAGGTTAACGAATGGTAAATGGGAGTTACTTGCCCCTAGCTACTGATACCGAATGCTTTTGCCGCCCACATTCTGATTGGTTAGCTTAGTTTACGCAAGAACGTGCGCTACAGTAGGGTGCGTTCAGACCTAGTGGAGAGGATAACCTAGACAGATAGAGTTCGAATCTCGATACATTCAATATTTTGAAACTTTTATTCCTCGGAACACGGTCGATTTTAATCAGACTGTGTTTAGCTGACCTTTGAATAATTTTGAACCAACCAATAAAATGGGGACAGGAAGTTAGCTTTCAACCAATCAAAGACGAGTTTCTTTTTCATCTTGGTTAAGGTCACATGTTTACGTTTACCCATTCTCTCCCCAAAGAGGTAGCTCCGTCATTAATACCTATACAACCCCTGTCTTAATACGAACGTTTCTTGATCTAAAAATGTAGAATGCTGATTGGATGCAATCAAAGTTAGTTGTGCAGTCAGCGACGCCATTTCAAAAGTTATCATTTAAATCGCCTCAATAGTTTCCGTAAACTTTCTAAAAGCTAAACGTTATTCGAATATGAAACACGGATGAGATCCACAAAACTCTGTTTTGACAGCAGGACTTAGCTACCGTAGTGAACACTCTTTTGCCAAAAACTGAAATGATTTTGCCATATTTTATTTTTTATCCCGTATAAGTCATAAAACCCTACTTTATATATTCATATTTCTGCATATAAAAACCTGCTTTATATATTCATATTTCTGCAAGGATTCATGCTTGATTCTGTCCAGCACGTGTATCTTCCATAACCTACCGGGGTGGTACTGAGACCAACCTTATTCCGAACTATTAGAAGAACTTTCTCAAGGGGTTAATAGCTGACACAGAAGATGCCTGGCGTACTGTAACATGTCTTGAAGGCACAGTTACAGTTTATCAGGTAACATTGCACATAATGAAACAACACATCTCCGGGTTAAGCTTTTGAAATGGTCGATCATAATCTTATTTACATTGAAAAAAAGTAATTAGTAAATCTCAAAAGCTGATATCTTTGTGCCAATGTTTTACGATTCGACGTGGGTTTTTTTATAATCGGAGGAGATATCACTTCATTGTTTGATGTTAATAATACTAACTGCCAAAAGTTCATTTGTGACAAATGCTTTGATATGTACATGTATTTTTATGTCTATGCATATCGTAATTCCAATTACGTACTTGTATTGTTAATGTCGTCTAAAGCTGTTCAGAAATGTCACAGCTTGTATTTTGCATCAGAAACATTAGGTTGAGTGCATTCTACCACTTGATTCTAACACCATGGCAGCCATGGAACTACGACGTTGTCTCGTTCTTGCATTTCTTGTTGGGATTTTCGTTTGTGAGTATATGTCATTCAGGACCTTTGTTTTAGTAAGGCATTAAACGAGAGTTTTGAACGCATATAGGTTCATTATATCAACAAAGCTTATTTCACATACTTAATCGGAGAGATTTATCTTAAGATCGTCGTATATATAAAACCAGGGCCACTGTACCTTTCTTTCAAGGTAACACAATTCAGCTTCTTACCCTAAGTTGGTGTGTAAGCCTCAGATGACACGAGCAGAAAAATAATTCTTAGAGTCTTTTGAAGGCAGCCCGAAATAACTCTAGAGTCAAACGAGACTAGATTTTTCCTCGGCCTCAGGTGACTCTATCGATCTGGCATCAAATGACTATACTCAATTTATTCAAAAAGCTTTAAGCTACCTCGATGAAACCATGATAGAGTCAATTCAGGCTGGTAATGTATCCACTTAATTGTGATGCTTCATTCTATGCCGTAACAACGCTTCATTGAGGGATTGTTTTCACTTTAATGATTTTAAAACTTAATGATTCCTAAAAAATAAACCCTTTTTTGTAGACCTAATGTCTCCCTTGTTAGATTTGATAGAAACACTATCTCATCACTAGAAGATACAAACTCTCTCCACAAAACAAACTGGCATTAATGTAGAAAGATGATCGGTACGAAATCCTGGCTTTAAACTAAAAGGAATAAAAAAAGATTCTGTTCCAAATCGCTCGTTTCTACAGAAATTTAATATTGAAGCAAAGTTTTCTTTTATAATGTTTGATATATTCGACAAAAGAATACATGACATCGGTTTACAATGAAATAACAAAAAAGTAAATTAACCATAGTTTTAATTATAAGTATAAATCCTTGGAAGAAAATAAATGATATGAAAGAAAATTTTACCTAATGTTCAAAGAGATAATTGCCCAAAAAAAGAAGCATGCAATAAATGGGGTACGAATTGACAATGCACATTTCTGTAACAGATCAAACTTGATCAAATAATTATGACATGAATCTTTCCAAGTGTATTACCTATCAATTCTACATCCTACTGCTTATTACTTCAAGTTCAAGTTTTCAAAGTCTGTTGTTCCTGTGGTGCCATAAAACGGGTTGAATTGTTTGCATGCTCTGTAAATTCTGGTCATTCGTTATATATCTTATCACATTTACAACATCTCCTCCAAAACTGTTGCACACCCACAGATGAAATTGTGTGGGGATTTACCTTACACTTAGGTGAATATTGGAATCAATAAAAACTTTGGTGTTGACTCCCCTTAAAACCAATCTGATTAAAATCAGATGGAATTCCGCTTGTTTAATTTCGTTTCGTTTTATTTCCGTTTCGTTTCGTTTCGTTTCGTTTCAGTTTAACAAGCTATATTCCATCTGACACTGCCCCGTTAAGTTGAATGTCCCGGGCTTACGAGAATTAACCAATCAAATTCTAGGCTATTAATGCCATCAGCCTAGACTCCATACAGCGTATGTTCGGTGTTGCGCGGAGTTAGGCATGGCGGAAACAGCCGATCTGTTCCAAGGGCTTCGTTCGGTGTATTCCGCGGTGGTTTTCCCTCGTCTATGCGCTGCGACACAAAGATTGTGGAGCGATCATTGAATATTGACATTTCATGTACTGTAAAGATAAATATTTGAAAAATGTAGATATTGACAGCAGGCGCCATGTCCTCCTGTAAGATGAACATTTGCGTGATATGTGGTTTCTCTTTTGTGCAAAAGGAAATTTCAGAAACGGGTGCCGAAATTGTAAGACAGAAGTTTAAAGAAAAACTGCGTTTGAGTGAAGAGAGAGTAACTTCCATAAAGAAGGCCATTGATGTCGATGACAGGCCCGTAGCAAGCGGGGGGGCTGGAGGGGGCTCGGCCCCCCCCACTAATTCTAGGGGAAAAAACCAACTTTTTTTGATTGCATGCTATAAGTATTTAAATAGACACTGACATTGAGCACAACAGGCACTAATGACTATGTGAGTGACGTGAACATTAAATGCCTGTATTTGGTCTCACCGACGTTGTAAGCGGGTGTTTTTCCTAAATAAGTAATCTGTCATGACCCATAAAGTATAAACGTTATTCTTCCCCTAACAACCCCCCCCCCCCCACTGAGCTAGCAAATCCCTAATTTCAGCCCGCCCACTCTCGAAATTGGTGCTACGGGCCTGGATGATACCACCTTTGCTGGAAACCGGAAGGAGTTTAGACGATTCTTTAGCGTGGAATAGAAAGTTAGGACGCTTTAACTTGCAATTCTGCTAATACTTGTGTGAATATGGACTTTCATCATGCTTTTGGGGGCTATAATGTTAAAAAGTTAGGAAAGGGGTCTTGTGTTTGGACGGGGTAGCGACCAAAGTGCGGCATCGTTTCCACACCGACATTTTGCCGATAGTTGGCCGAAAGGTTTGTTTACCTGTAGATTCCTTCGTCGCGATGTGAAATTAACAGAAAAACAACACTTTTGACCCTTTTTTTCGGTTTTATTATCCCGATCGGGGTGTTGGTTCCCGAATGGGAACTAGTACCCGATCGAGGGGTGTGCAGAACCTGACAACGATCCGAGGCGAAGCGTGTTCGTTTCTTGCTTTTACCACCTAACAGTACATGTGAAAGGGTAGAGATTTACCATAACCAGTGGGCAGAAGTGCCATACAATCTTTACGGTCCAGTAAACAATTTAAAATTTTGACTTGTTCGACTTTGAGTTCGGAATTTCCAAATTCTACAGCTATGCGGTGATTTCGTAGACAAAACAATTTCGTAGACACGAAATTCGGTGAACTCGTAGACAAATCGAGCAGTGAATTCGTAGACAGGTTTTAAGATAGGGTTAGAAGTAATAATTAAAAAAACTGTATTTATCAAACTCAAGGATTCGAACACTAATAGGTTCGATTAAAGAAATAAAGTGAATAAAACCTATAAATAGTCAATTTTTTTGTGTTTTGAAACTATTAGAGTAATCCAATATTCATGTGTTATTTTCAATTCTTTTAGTTCTTGTTTGATCTTTCAATAAAATAAATTAAGGTAACAGGCCCTCCTGTCTAATTCTTTGCCTTTCGTTTGACTGAACTAAAATGAATAATTAATCAATAATATATGAATGATATACTATACCATTTACAAATGAATTACTCGTGTCTGTTATTATTTCTGATGCTTTGTCATCTTCAATCTCTGAAAGTTATAATAATTTTTCGATTACCTCTCCTATGTTAGCAACAGTGTAGGTTGAGATTTGAATATTCAAATTTCTCGATCGATAACAAATTCACTTTGTCCCATTCTTCTGTTAGTTTTGTAATATTTTATCTTTTGACATTTTGTTACGTTTAAATATTTGTGTATATAACAATACAAACATTGCCATATAGACAAAAGTTCGGACTTAATATATAACATACAATATTGATCACTATCTGGCATTTCTTAGAACGTTTAACAATTTCTATGAGGGTCCGAAGTCGACATGACGAGCCGAAATGCTGATATTTTCAATATAGTTTTGATGCTGGTTGAGGAATGGGCCAGTGCCGGTTTGATACATGCCAGTAATGCCCCAGTGCCGCACCGGCGTTGATAAACCGTTCCGCCCCGGTGATGGCACACGGCAATGGGCCAGTGTTTTACACACCACTAAGCCAGTACTGCCCCGATGCTAAATTGCTACCTGGGATGATATGAACTAATATAAAAGATAATAATAATTAAAAATTATAGTCAATATTGACTTAGAATTACAAATTTAATACTGTCTACGAAATTCCCGTGTCTACGAAATTTTTTGTCTACGAGATCACCGCAAGCCATTTCGCGTACTTCGTCCGCCATTTTGAATGGTGACTCGAACAATAGAAGTAACGCGTAATCTGATTGGTTATATCTCAATAGGTTTTTAGTTGGGAGTTCAAGGACGAATGTCAATCTGGTGACCCCTCTAGCGGGATAGTGTCAGATGTTAGTATCGCATATTGATGATGAACAAATGTTGAGCGCGCGATACGTCATCTGATTTTAATCAGATTGCCTTAAAACAAGCATGGCAGGGTACCCGCCTTTGCATGTAATCTCATTTAATCATATTGATGTGGTAGTAAGGATTCAATTGAGGCCAAGTACATGTCTATACAGCACAAGTATTAAGCAAAATATGAACAACTCAACCAGGAAGGAAGGTGAGCATTTGACAGTTCTCGTACCGCCGACGTACATCCAAGTTCGTTAGTGTCTTGTAATTTTGTTATACCCATTTGAACTGAAAAACAAAACAGTGGCAACTTACAAAAGATGATAAATTAACTCGTTTGAAAACTGGCGAAAAAATTTGGTTCGGTTTACACTGGATACTGGTGCCACAGCAAATATGGTCCGTGCTTCATTCGGTAGAGCGATGAACCTGCCAATATCAGGTACTACCCAGAGGGCAAGACAAGCTGATGGTGTTACACTATTAGAAGTGATTGGTGAAGTCCACTGCACCGTGAAAAGTGATGACGATTCCTTTCAACTTGATGCACTTGTTGTCAGTTAGATGTTGACATACTTGCACACCTTTCAACAAGATGAATGATATTGCAACACGACCTGCAAAAAATCAGATAGTTGTACAGGGCTCAAGGGCAATCTATTATGGTAAACAAGATGTCGGACCTGCTACCGCAAGACTCACCCAAGCTTCCCTATTCGACCTCAATCTCAAACAACCATCTTACCAAACCAATTCATCGATGTTGACGTGCCAAAGGACACACTACCAGATCTAAAATGGGCGCTGGAACGTCGACTTGATTCACCCTGTCATCAGCATGTAGCACATGAAAAGGCATAAACCCAGTGTCAAGTTGTCACCTCTGTCGGTAATAAGATACGGATCACCAATACCACGACAGGTGAGATCACATTGAAGAATCATGAACATTTTTGTCAGGTGCGACCCATAGCTTACTCATGTGATGCCAATACCGGACATGATCAAGTGACTACACACATTAAAAAATCTGAATTACCTTCACATGAGGCCATATCTTTTGACCCAAACAGCATTCTTAAACCTGAAGTGATACGACAGTTCTCTGAGCTTCATGGAGAATTTGAACAAGTCTTTCATCCATCTGTGTCCAAATACAATGGTGCCAGAGGAAACATACAGGCTGTTGTGAACATTGGCCCAACTCTGCCTCCCCAACGGAAGGGGTGTTTACCCCACTACAACAGGGAAACTTTGAACTGCAACAAAAGTTTGATGAGCTTGAGTGACTATCGAGTACCTCAACATGTCTTTTCTTGTACGGAAACCAAGCGGCGGAAGTAGAACCTAAAAGAGTTGATGTCACGTGTGCTGGGACACCTTGTCCAGGAAAGGACGTGTAGTCAAGTTGGCTGATGACTTATTTGTGGAGGGAACACAGCAGAGGAAGCCCTAAACAACTGGCGTCTCGTGTTGACAGCGTTACATCAGACTCAGTACTTCTAAAACTGTCATTTGCCTAATAACTACCACTATCCTGGGTTGGATTTGGCGAAACGGCTCTTTGACATCTAGTCCACACAAACTTGCAGCTTTATCCATTGTCCAAGCTCCAGCATCCTTTCAAGGACTACGCTCATTTGTTGGCGCATTCAAGGCCTTAAGCTGCGTCACCTTTGGATATTGCTACCGCAGGACGTTCATCAAATGAAAAGATTGTCTGGTCAGACTATCTCATCTCAACATTCACAGAGCCCAGGAAGTCTTGACCTCATGTATAGCTATTGTGATACCTCGCCGAACCGATCATCTCTGAATTGTCACCGATGTCTCAAGCGCAAGGAATCGCCTCAACCCTATATGTGATTCGGGGTTCTACAACTCTAATCTCAAAAAGCATCAAATGCAATGGCTACCATGTGAATCGGAAGCTCTTGCCAAAGGAGTCTCTGTTAAGCACTTTGCCCCTTACTACACAGCTGCTGCGTCAGGTCCTCACGGATAGCAGACCATGTGTTGAAGCTTACAACAAACTCAAGGACGTAATTGAACAAGGCGTCAAAATGCCGTTCACAAACAGATCTTAATGGCAAGCCTCTCAACATGAATGTCCCGACCTCCGACGTGCACACTCACATCTCACGACCCAGCAAGAAAATAACCGACATTCCTGATGTCAAGCGGTACCTGCGAATAGCCACAATAGCAACTGACGGTATTTTGGTTGTTTGTGACAACGGACCCTTTCAACCGGCACGTGATCGTATTGTTGTACCTAGGTCAGTCGTTGAGTATAATCGACCGTGTTCCGAGGAATAAAAGTTTCAAAATATTGACTCTACCGAGATTCGAACTCTATCTATCTAGGCTATCCTCTCCAGAACGGTCTGACTGCAGCCTAATGTAGCGCACGTTCTTACGTAAACTCAGCTAGCCAATCACAATGCATGCGGCAAAAGCATTCAATATCAGTAGCTAGAGGCAAGTAACTCCCATATACCATTCGTTAAACTTGATCGCCTCTAACCTTTTTTCAAACGCGATGATGTGATTGGTTTGCTATTGACTTGGTTTTGTGTGCGCTAAACTGATGTCAGCATGTACGCGCAGTGAGGCTGCCTTCAGACCGTTGAGAGGATAGCATAGACAGATAGAGTTCGTATCTTGGTAGAGTCTATATTTTGAAACTTTTATTCCTCGGGACATGGCCGATTTTAATCAGACTGGTAGTTGATGGACTGTTAACTGCCCTCCACATCCGCTTCAACCACCCTTCTTGCTATCAACTCAAGCAAATATTTTGCTGTTACTTCTATGCCTTGGACATAGAGAAAATAGCATCTCTGACGACTGAAGCTTGCCATCATTGCATGTCCCTGAAGCGTATTCCATCATAGTTGTATCCCCAATCAATCAAGGACCGTACCTGATGTTTTGTGTTATACATTTGCAGCAGATGTAATGAAACGCTTTGGGCAGCTTACCTTTGTCCTCGTTGTGAAACTGTTTCATCCTTAATTAAATCTTGCACTATACCAAGTGATAAACATGACGACCTGAGAAATGCTATCTTAACTCTTTCAGCAGAGATTAAACATCTCGGATCTGATGGTTGTATAATCAGGATAAACACAGCATCAGGCTTTGTATCCCTTATTAAAGACAAAATCTTGGCCAGACACGGCGTACAACTAGAAATTGGTTCCCCAAAGAACTGTAACAAGCACCCAAAAGCTGAAAAAGCTGTTAGAGAACTAGGTTTTGAATGTCTTCAGAAGGGGGCCCCCTGTCAACAGTCACCTTGAACCTTGCTACTGCCAACTTGAATTCAAGGATTCGCAAGGGTGGTCTTTCGGCCAGAGAAATACTTACTCAGAGGGAACAGATTACGGGCTAAAATCTGCCCGTCTGCGACCGACAGCTCATTCTACTGCAGGTGGTCTCCCGACAAAGGAACCACTTTCCAAGTAGCAAGTCTAAAGCTCATGGAAGTCTTCACTATGACCCCTGTGATGTCTCTGTTGGTGACTTGGTCTACCTGAAAGCTGATCGAGATAAAACGTGTGCACGGAGCAAATACATGGTCACCGCCATACTGGACGGTTGTATACAAATACGAAAGTTCGCTGAAAGATATATGAAGTTCAACCATCTGATTGTTACCGGGTGAAGCCCACCCTACTTGGAACCGCTGCCAACGACCACATCAGGGGACTCACTGAGCGTAACATTATCACAAGTTCTGCTCCCTCACAACTCACCCCACCACCCACTAATGCCCCATATGATGAGCCATCAACAGTTCATGAAGGACCACAATCCCCCAACACATATGGACACTCTTGAGGACCCTCCCACTCCTTTGAGGAGATCACAATAGCAATACGTTATAAAAAAATATCGAAATGCATATTTAGATGTTTATATTTAAAAAATTGGGAACATTTGCTTTATTCATACCTCAGTTTCCTTTGAATGATAACATTTACACTATGTTAAACATATCTATGTATTATAAACAATTGGATTCAAAAATTTTATATGCAGTTGATGTTCTAAAAAATTCTAAACGAAACTGAATTTAAAACACTATAGACTATTATCAGATATCACAAACCCATCAATGGAAGGGTCAATGTGTTTCTCTTCAACATTCTTTCAAGAGTTATTTTCAATGGCAAAACTTCTTTAAAGTATAAAAGAAAAGATTTTGATTGTATAGAACTGACATACATCTTAAAAAGATTAAATTCAAGTAGTTTCGTATATATGATTTGGTTGAGGGTCATGAAAAAAATACGCTTAAATGGGAAGGGCCATGAAGAAAATTACGTTGATTTGGGGAGGGCGACATTCTTTTACACAATCCCAAGAGAAAAGGAAATTGTTATTACAAAAACATTTAGAAATAAAAATAGGTTAGAAGTTTTAAATCTTCTTACAACAAAAGGTTATGGCTCATGACTCGCAAGACGAGTAACAACATGTCATGATTTAACACAAGGCAATCTGATTAA
This sequence comes from Phorcus lineatus, assembly GCA_921293015.1. Classification (NCBI taxonomy): domain Eukaryota; kingdom Metazoa; phylum Mollusca; class Gastropoda; order Trochida; family Trochidae; genus Phorcus; species Phorcus lineatus. Next base: position 22,191,668 of record OV121088.1, on the reverse strand, counting down.
AATCAGATGGAATTCCGCTTGTATTATTTCGTTTTATTTCCGTTTCGTTATGTTTCGTTTAAGTTTTACAAGCTATCGCATATTGGATGGACAAATAAGAAGCGCGCGATACGTTCATCTGATTTCAATCAGATTGTTTGAGAAACCATTATATTACAGTCCGCTTGCCAGCAGGGAAACAGGTATCATGACAAGTCCATAACGTACACACTTTATATTACAGTCCACTTACCAGCAGGGAAACAAGTATCATGACAAGTCCATAATATACACACTTTATATTAAAGTCCGCTTGCCAGCAGGGAAACAGGTATCATGACAAGTCCATAACGTACACACTTTATGTTACAGCCCGCTTGCCAGCAGGGAAACAAGTATCATGACAAGTCCATAACGTACACACTTTATATTACAGTCCGCTTGCCAGCAGGGAAACATGTATCATGACAAGTCCTTAACGTACACACTTTATATTACAGTCCACTTGCCAGCAGGGAAACAGGTATCATGACAAGTCCTTAACGTACACACTTTATGTTACAGTCCGCTTGCCAGCAGGGAAACATGTGTCATGACAAGTCCATAATATACACACTTTATATTACAGTCCGCTTGCCAGCAGGGAAACATGTATCAAGGGGTTAACTAATGTTAAACCTCGCCTAGAAATATATTTCAGTCAAGTTGATAGTTTCTCATAAACAGTAAAAAGCGATTAAAGTTGAAAATTCGAAGTTCTAACAAGACGCGAGAAAAAATAACAAAAACATGTTTCAGAAGTTTCATGAAGTTATCTTATCAACAGTCATCACTATAAATAGGTTTCTGTTCTCTTGGTATTTTTTAAAAATTATAATAAACGCCTTTGAAAGACGTTTGACATTTATCATGAACATGAATTTTGCCAATTGTAGTGAAACTTAAAGACACTAGCGTACGCAAATATTTCATAAATACAACGAAAGCATCTCTCTAGTCATTGAAAACGATCTGCGTGCAGGTAATTCACTTTGTAAGTTATTTAATAAATATGTACATATGCAGGTTAACTATAAAGATTATTATGAAATATAAGTTTTTTGTATTAACTATCTAGTAAAAACATCAACATGTCACATCTTAAAGAATTCGTTTTATTCTTACCAACTTTGAAATATATTATTTAACAGCCGAAATCGGATTTTTTTAATTTTACAAAGTAAGTCGTAAATAGACTGTTGTCTGTCTGTCACTGACTTTCCATACTAGTGTGTCTTAATAAAGCAATCATTTAAATGGATATCCTTCTAATTCATATACCCTGTTTCATGTTTGATATGTTTCTTATTCATATATATAAGCTTTCGCCTGTATATCTCCACTAAATAATCTTTTGTTTTGTCGTATCATAATTGTAGTGGTCAAGTGTAGACTTGCTGAATGACGACTTAGACTGTATCAAAGGCTCCTATTGAGTACACTCATAATGAGAGTTGTGTTATCGAATTTTCAAATTTGTCGAGTTATACCATCTTAGTGTTTGTTACTTACTTAGTTTCTAAATAGTTGCTTAAAAACTAAACAAGAAGAAATTGTTTAGAAGTGACCTATATTGACTTATGCAAATACATCCTTCAAATAAATTGCCTTCGGAATAATTGAGAATATATGAGTGATAATTATTATATGATTATCCTAATGAAATATCTTGTGTGCTTAATCCCATAATAAACAAATATGTTTAAAGTTTAACCAAATGAAATACGAACTATTTAACTGCAAAACACCCAGTTCATGTGAATTTTGCAATTGTTATTACATGTACAAGTTGTTAAACAGGATTTGATGAAAGAATTAGTGAAAAAATGAGGTTGGATGAAAGACTGATTGTTGTCTTCTTTAAAACTTATTTTTTTAAAAACACCGGACCGTACAATCACATAATCAATTCAACTACAAAGTACCTCCTTTGTCTTCAGTTAAATCTAAATGAGTAACACGTGTTTCTCTTCTACCTAAACGTATACTGATTTGAATTTTTTGGATGAAAGCTTCAGTTGAAATAATGAATTTGTAAAATTATAGGGACTCCACAAAAAAAAAGAAAATCAGTTTTATGTGCGCATGCGACAATTGAACGTCGCAATAGTATTAAAGACTAACTATTCATTACCAAAGATCATTGTTATCACCAATGATACACAATGATACAAATACTATATATTTATACGCTTTCAAAGAAAAAAACTTATAATTGATTATATGATGTGAACGACATGTTTATAACATCAGATGATGTACACATAGATAATTCCGATTTCCATGTTGACCCTTTAAAATGATACGACACTCAAACCAACCAACATCAGCAACTAACGTAAATCTATCACCTCAGTGCACATACCAAACCAGCATGAGACCTGCTAGCATACTGAGATCTGTAACTCATTAGTCCACCATTTGCTCATAATGACCTAACTGACCATTGCTTAGAGTCAGCGATTGAAGGGAAGCAACTCCGTAAGGGCGATTTCTTACGTACTGTTTCAAAATATACCATTTTTGTTTCGTCTCGCGCAACTTCAGTTTTCAACACACATTGTAGCTGATTAGCAAATTGTATAGACAAGTATATCTAGTTTGGGAATTGATGTTGGATTGCTTTGTAGAACATATTTTTTTCAAGAAATCTGCACTGAAAACGGGAAAATCGTCAAAAATGACCGGTTACATGATCAAATGCACTAGGCAGTACATGTATATTTGTTATAGCGATGGCAACGTCAATATTAAAGGCAAAATTATGAAAAAATACCACCATGTAGCCAAGAATTTGAACTTAGAGATTTGATGTTGGATGATATCATGGCTGTGTACACACAGACGATACAGACAATAAAAACAAGTTCCATTAATTATTATAAATTTACGCTTCACTGATTTCTTATCCAGCGCAAGGCTATGTCCAAGATTCTCGGACATGATAATGTAGCTTTGAACCACTTTGTAGACACCCCCCTACAGTCCAGATCTGGCCCCAAAGTACTTCTATCTGTTATAAAAAAACACACTTGTGTGGTACAAAACTTAGCGATGATGAATCCAAGGCAGCTACTCAGGCGAGGGATACTCAGAAGACTGCTAACACAAGGGCATAGACAGACAAAAAGGCAAAGTGCATCGAGGTCTAGGGAGAATATATTGAAAACTAAAATCAATATAACAAACAATGGCTTCTGTTTTATATCCATGTCACGGTGTAACGATATCTAAACTCAGACGAGACCCGTTTATCCGACAGAAAGAAAAGAAAAGAAAATAATCAAGCCAATAATAACTAGAAAGAAGCAAATCAATGAATCAAGTAATTTATTTGCAGTCTAAACAAGACGATAACCCGGTACAGCAACAAGCTACCCGTAATCCACTCAACAGAAGTTAACAACTAATTAAGGAAGTCAACAACCCATGAATAAACAATTTATTTCCAGCGTCCACCCATGACCTCACCCCGCAAGGATCAAGTCAAGACTCCTGGTACCAGAGCTTAGCCCGCTATTTATAGGCTCCGTTTGGACTTCGGAGAAAACCAGGCCGTGCTCCAAGAGCAGATGGTAGCTTATATTAAGGATATCGCGAAGCTGTGTTTCTTTGCGAAACTAAATTATCCCTAGCTCAATAAATATTTAAGTTATGGAGCCCTACAATGGCTTATTGTAAAGGGCGAAAACTCCTCTACAAGTAGATATAAATATATATATAACATGAGCATTGGCATATTAATGCTACTTGTAAAAAGGCTGTTGAATGGAGCATGAAAATGACATTTGAACAGTTAAAAATAGCCACAGTCATTAAAGACATGAATGATAATAATAGATACATGAATATAAAGTACATAATATGTACTTTCGATATATACAATAATCGGTGACATTTTACAAAAGTACATTAGAATAGAGGCGGGGAAAAAAAGCACGCTCGAACCGCGTGACGATCCACTTCTTTGGGTATTTTGACTTCCCCTCGTACATTTAAGAGGCCAGCTTAACAAGAACAAACATACTTGTGTCCACGCCTGAATACTTGAATTTTAAATACCTGATCATTATTTGTAAGTAACATACGAGGGGATGTGAAAAAGTTTCAATTATCACAGACACATATCAAAGGTACAAACTTTATTTTGTTCTCTTGTTTTTAAGACTCTACTCTACATAGTCACCATCCAGAGATATACATGTTTCCCATCGCTTCTTGACCTTGCGCAGACCGTCTGAATAGAAGACCCCTGATTTCATGGAAAACCAAGCCTCCACCTCTCGAATGATGTCATTGGTGTCCTCAAAACGACGTCCACGAAGTGGATTTTTCATTTCGGGGAAGAAGAAGAAGTCACTTGGTGCAAAATCTAGTGAATAGCGGGGGGAGGGGGGGGGGGGGGGGGTGCGGTAAGATTTCAAAGCCACATCGCCGTGCCTCCACGGCAGCTGCTTGACAATTGTGAGCTGAGGCAATGTCAGATAACAGGCGTACACCTTTGGTGATCATACCGCGGCGCTTCTGTTTAATGACATATCGTAACTTGATCAGCAGGTTGCAGTAATAAGCTCCAGTAATGGCCTGACCCTTAGCTAGATAATCTGAAATATTATACTCCAAAGTTGAGCAACAATTTGGAATAGAATTCAGTACGGAATTTCTAACACAATGGACGCGATTTTTAGATGATTGTTTCATCCTTTGGAGACGGAGCGATACTGATAGATGAATCATCGTCTGACAAATGAACTACAAAATTTACACCCAAGTTTGTCATTCACCAAGGAGGTAAATGATGCACAGCTTCCCTTTTTAGATGTAAAAGTATCCATCTGATCCAACCAACTGATTCTAAGCAATATTTGGATTTCAATTCATGCCATCCTCGCCATACAAAAAACAGCGTTCCGTATTCGTTAGCTGTTGATCATTGGTAAGTAACTCAGGGATGATTTGTATCGTGATGTTGGAGTACTTGATGTTGATCATTGGTAAGTAACTCAGGGATGATTTGTATCGTGATGTTGGAGTACTTGATGTTGATCATTGGTAAGTAACTCAGGGATGATTTGTATCGTGATGTTGGAGTACTTGATGTTGATCATGATAGCTATGATAATAAGACTTTTATTACGTTTTTTAATGAAAAAATTGCTGTTAACCATAAAACTATTTCCATGATATAGATGCAGAGTTTTATCTCAAAATAATATGATTTAATGATGTCTTTTTTATTATCATCTCCACACAGAGGTGGGTCAAATTAAAATCCTCCACTATCCTCTCGTGTAATAAGAACCTGCTAGAAATGCAGAAGACTGATTGGATGCAATCAATGTTAGTAATACAATCAGCAACGTCGAATTAAAAGTTAAAACTCATTGTTTGCCGTGTGCTTCTGGAAAACTAGAATTCAAGTGTCTGTGCATTTTGCACTCATTGCACTTGGATTCTACTCGATAAAACACTGTAACGTTGTTCAACGACTATGTCATGGCATAGCCCTCGGTGTTAACAAGCATGTTCAGATGCAAAAAGGACTTTCGTCGTCTGAAACTTGCAGACAGTTTGTGTTACAATCTTTTGCAGCCAGGGGAATCTGCCGGAAGCCCGAGGAGTGATCATACTTGAACACAGTTTATGGTAGGATTATATTATTTGAAGTACCTCTGTGGGGAGCGAATGACCTTTCAGTGGTCGAGGTAAAGATTGTTTAGAAGCTATCATTTGTTGACTACTTGTGGATGATGATGATGATTATGGTGATGAGAGTTGATAATGATCCAAGGTAAATTGTTATGTTCAAGGATAACTATATCCTCAATTCCCTTTTCGTATGACATATGCAAATGAAGCTGTCGAGGACAATGTTAGAGCGCTGTGTTTATTGAGGAACGAGACATGCAATTCAGATTTGCCACCTCATTTAACAGAAATAGTCAACGAGGATGGCATGATGGACACGAATTGCAGGTACATATTGAGAGTGTTTCGGAGGGAAAGGATAAATCAAAGTTTGGAGGGAGATAATGAAAGGGTTTCATTTTTGGTATGAGAGGATTTATGAGCGAGGATAAAGAAGCGCAAGATAGTTTTATATTATGCTAGTTAAGTAGAAAATGTAAAATCGTTTGAGAAAGAGAGAGGAAAATTGTGACCCTTAAAGATAAACTTTCACATGTACATCTTATAAAGAGTAAACGGCATAGCCGAAATATTAAACATATAATAAGCAAAGCTAAATTTGATCAGTCAAGCCAAATTGACAAATCAATAAGAAAGTGTGGAAGACCAAATTGTGGAACTTGCCCGTACTTATTGGAATGGAAAGAATATAACTTAAAAGTGGCCACTTATTCCATGTACGGGAAAACATGACATGCGCATCACAAAATTTAATATATGTTATCGAATGCGGTGGTTGTGGCGAACATTACATAGGAAAAACGGGGGACACACTTAGATCAAGAGTGAGGGTCCATAGGCAGCAAATCAGGGACCCGTCCTGCCGCTACATATAGAAATATGCGACGGGGATAATTTTAAAATATTCCCCTTCTATAAAGTCATGTCAAATAGCGATGAAAAGAGAAAATGAAAAGAACATTATTTCATTAAACTTTTCAAGCCACAATAAAATGCAATTAATGTCACCTAACTATGTCCTTATCTAAAAACTGCTGTTAGTATTATATGTGATTGATATATAATATATCTCTCCAAACTACAAAATTTCCCACTTAGCCTCAATTATGGAATATAACCCCCTTTTTAACTTTTTAAGTCTAAGTATCACCAATCATGAAACAGTTCAAACACATATGACACCATCACTGCTTTTAGTTTGAATTAAGTAGTGTGTTATTCTGCTCGGCGAAAGTGGTACGTAATAGTCGAATAAAGATTCGTTCCAAATCATTATATGTTTTCAATGTATTGAAAATACCAAGTGTACCAATTTGAAAATAAATTGCCGGAAAGTATCTGTCCTCTCGTAACAAATTTTAGCACTTTTTCTACCATTGTGGTGTTCTTTCTAAAGGTCATTTTATACTAAACTGTTGGGAATAACTTAAAGCTTTGAGAATAATTTCATTGATCAAGTTGGAGTCACGAATTTGCGAATCTGAAAACAATAATTGAGCAATTTGACATAAAAAGGTTGACCGGCATCCTTATGATTCACGTTTCAGTCACTCTGCAAACACGAACTGACCATGAATACATGCTTTCGTCTTGCTCTCGGGGCTGTAGTCCTGTTGATCATTGGTAAGTATATAACTCAGGGATGATTTGTATCGTGATGTTGGAGTACTTGATGTTGATCATGATAGCTATGATAATAAGACTTTTTCTACGTTTTTTAATGAAAAAAATGCTGTTAACCATAAAACTATTTCCATGATATAGATGCAGAGTTTTATCTAAAAAATGATATGATTTAATGATGTCTTTTTTATTATCATCTCCACACAGAGGTGGGTCAAATTAAAATCCTCCACTATCCTCTCGTGTAATAAGAACCTGCTAGAAATGCAGAAGACTGATTGGATGCAATCAATGTTAGTAATACAATCAGCAACGTCGAATTAAAAGTTAAAACTCATTGTTTGCCGTGTGCTTCTGGAAAACTAGAATTCAAGTGTCTGTGCATTTTGCACTCATTGCACTTGGATTCTACTCGATAAAACACTGTAACGTTGTTCGACGACTATGTCATGGCATAGCCCTCGGTGTTAACAAGCATGTTCAGATGCAAAAAGGACTTTCGTCGTCTGAAACTTGCAGACAGTTTGTGTTACAATCTTTTGCAGCCAGGGGAATCTGCCGGAAGCCCGAGGAGTGATCATACTTGAACACAGTTTATGGTAGGATTATATTATTTGAAGTACCTCTGTGGGGAGCGAATGACCTTTCAGTGGTCGAGGTAAAGATTGTTTAGAAGCTATCATTTGTTGACTACTTGTGGATGATGATGATGATTATGGCGATGAGAGTTGATAATGATCATAGGTAAATTAAGTATTGTTATGTTCAAGGATAACTATATCCTCAATTCCCTTTTCGTATGACAGATGCAAATGAAGCTATCGAGGACAATGTTAGAGCGCTGTGTTTATTGAGGAACGAGACATGCAATCCAGCTTTGCCACCTCATTTAACAGAAATAGTCAACGAGGATGGCATGGTGGACACGAATTGCAGGTACATATTGAGTGTTTCGGAGGGAAAGGATAAATCAAAGTTTGGAGGGAGATAATGAAAGGGTTTCATTTTTGGTATGAGAGGATTTATGAGCGAGGATAAAGAAGCGCAAACTAAATAACCTTTAATCGATAGTTCTATATTATGCTAGTTAAGTAGAAAATGTAAAATCGTTTGAGAAAGAGAGAGGATGATGAGAGATAAGTTTGAGAAAGAGAGAGGGTGTGATGTGAGATAAGTTTTAGAAAGAGAGGGGGTGATGTGAGATGAGTTTGAGAAAGAGAGAGGGTGATGGGAGATAAGTTTTGGAACGAGAGGGGGTGAGATGAGTTTGAGAAAGAGAGGGGATGATGTGAGATAAGTTTTAGAAAGAGAGGGGGTGATGTGAGATAGGTTTGAGAGAGGGTGATGGAAGACAAGTTTGAGAAAGAGAGTGGGTGATGGGAGACAAGTTTGAGAAAGAGAGTGGGTGATGGGAGACAAGTTTGAGAAAGAGAGTGGGTGATGGGAGACAAGTTTGAGAAAGAGAGTGGGTGATGGGAGACAAGTTTGAGAAAGAGAGTGGATGATGGGAGACAAGTTTGAGAAAGAGAGTGGGTGATGGGAGACAAGTTTGAGAAAGAGAGTGGGTGATGGAAGACAAGTTTGAGAAAGAGAGTGGGTGATGGGAGACAAGTTTGAGAAAGAGAGTGGGTGATGGAAGACAAGTTTGAGAAAGAGAGTGGGTGATGGGAGACAAGTTTGAGAAAGAGAGTGGGTGATGGGAGACAAGTTTGAGAAAGAGAGTGGGTGATGGGAGACAAGTTTGAGAAAGAGAGTGGGTGATGGGAGACAAGTTTGAAAAAAGAGTGAGAGGCTGAAGGTCAAGAGAGAAATTAACATTTCGATGTTGCCATCCAAAAGAGTAGACAGATCAGGAAAGGAAGAAAAATTAAAAGAAAAGAGGAAAAAGAAGAGCAGCAATATCTTGAGATTCGCCTGGATTCTTCTTCTTATTCTATGACCTGTTCAGCTTGATCAACTGCTGGGAACATTTTGAGCGTGAAAAAGGTTTTTGTAATAACCTGAGGGCCCGCGGTGAATCTGCGAGATACCAAAAATGTTTGATAGTAATCAATTGACTTTTGTTCATTCATAGTTTTCAGCGTGATTTGCGTACCTTCTATATTGTAACTTGACATGGCGACTTACTGCTGTTTCCTTGTTATCAATTAAGAGCGCCAGTAATGATAGTTTTGCCATGCATTATCTAACGTTGCGTTAATGGGGAAGTAAACTACAGCGAATCGCAAGTACAGAGTTTGTTGGTGTTTTGAGGCTGCTGTGAGTCTCTACTGGCGCAGCTTCGTTATAATATATTCCTAACACGTTTGTGTTTATTTCAGTACGCTGGATGACGACAGACAATGTGTTGACTACCTGCGAACCTCCTGTGAATTCTTGAAAAGTGACGAAGAAACTAGCGCCAAATTAATGCGGCTGCGACTTAAAGAACACCTTTGTCGTAATGCACCGGGTAAGAAGACGAAAGAATAGGTTACCTCAAATGCGATTTTTGTCAAGATTAAAAAAGATAAAAGAAAAGATGGCAGATGAAGGTCATTTCGATTTGGACCTTTGCTACAGACAGCTGCCTTATATTTGATAAGCACTTATATTGATAAGCACTTTTTATGTAATTGGTTATTTCACTGGATGTAAACAGATACTTTCAAGGAGCTGTAATATATCTATAATTTCTCAAGATCTCTTTTAATACAATGAAACTTATCTTTTCGGGAAGGAAAAAGGGAAACCTGGATTACTGAAAATTTCATTTGGTGTTATTTCACAGCTGACACACCCATCACTAATGTTTTTTATATGACATTTAATTAATGTAAGAAAATCATGAAACAATATTTAATCAAGTGTGTAGAATGGAATAAAGTAGTATCGTTCAGAACCTTTGTACAATTTGAATATCATTTCTTAAAACTAAAAAAATATCACAACACACGTGCAAAGGCAGTTTTCAAATCTCTACCTTATTATCCCAAAAGATATTAACTTAACATAAAAGGTTTGGATCTCTACCTAAAGAGAAAAATGAAAGAGGTTAAACATAAAACATCAATCAAATATTTCTTTAAATTAATTCTGAAAATATTCTTTCTATTTTCCAATTAAACCTTGTAAAAGTACCTGTGCAATGTACTTTTTATGTGAGTATACAGAAAATGGGTTATCGACACAGGACTGACATCAACGCCTCATGGAGGACAACAGCTTAGTGAAAAAGGCTTGTGGAATTTCATTCCAAATATCAACCAAGGTTTTCCTCAGGTCAGAGGCTGCATTGACATCTTCTCTCCATCTCATCCTAATATTCTTAAAAGGGTTGAATCTGGAGAAACGGCGAGCCATGGGAGAGCTCTGATGTTCTAGTATACAAAAAAACATAAGGCCTTTCATTGTCATCTGAATCCCATGTCTTTGAAGAAAGGATGACACATGAGGCAGTATCACTTATTGTCTGTATCAGATGCCAGACTACCAAATCTGTCCTTGTTATTAAGGAAGATGCGAAAACGCTTGCGTAGCAGAACGTACAATTCATAAGAAGGCACGTGAACGCTCATCACTACTTTGAAGATGAAAACTAGACTCGACTGAGAGCAACACATTATCCCACTCTCTCCTTTTGTACCTTAGATTCTGTCTTCACCACATACAACGTGCATCTCAGTGACGTTGCAACAAAATCACACGGATTGCTGCACGGCGTGGCAAGATATTCCAATCTCACTGACAATTCCTGACAGTTCTTGCTAGTGGTGTAACGATTCATCGATAGTATCGATGTTTGCATCGCCTACTACGCGATATGAGTGCATCGATGCAAAACATGTTTACACAATATATCAGGATATTTATATCGTGAGGGTCCACAATACATCGATGTATCGCCATTAGAGACAATATATCCCGATACCGTTTCCGATAATTTGTTTCAAACAAATAACTATGAAAGCTAAAAAGGTTTTCTTCTATTTCAGAGATAACAGTGTTTAGAACAGAAACAAAAAGAGAAATTATATGACATTTCTGATATGTTATATGTAATTTCACAGTGTCTCTGATTTTGTGATTTCTCTTCATGTGATATCTTTGACAATTTGGTATCAAGGATATAACATTAGGGTTCTATGTCTTATCTATAGTTCTTTCATAAGCTGTAGAGAATTGGGATATGTATTGTATCGCAACCACTGATGATAATCGTCTCGCAGGTTCCTTGGCAATAATTCCATGATATATCGTCTCGCCTTATAAAACTAGAATCGGGATATATTGTCTCGCCACTAAGGCCAGGATACACAGGTCTAGTTCTTGCACTGATAGGACTTCAACCTCGAATGTGGTTGGCAGTAAGTACTGCAGTTTGGAACCGATTTCTGAGATGCATGAGCCTGTTATGGTTGGTCTGACGGTCTGACGTAAAGCGTGTCCTTCCTCCACGTGGGCAATCTCTGATACTGCCAGTACAGGTTCCACAGAGAAGACGCCGTATTTCGGTAAACATCAAAACGTCGGGCTACGGCTTTCTGGGACATCTTAGTCTCAAGGATGCAACCGATAGTCAAACGATTAGCTTGAGATTAGTGGCACCATGTCATTGAATAAGATGCCAAAAAAGGGTGATTTTTTGTAAAAGTTGTTATCAGCATGAGGTCTTTTGTCAATTCACTTGGCGACTAATGTACATGGACATGTTGGGACATGATTCACATTGCACGTCAATCGCATGCTTGCTCAAATCATATCACCGTGTTATATCATCTGTACACACTTTAACGTAAACCCTGCATAGTTACTTTTTCTTCTAGAACATTTGGCTATTCTTGTACAAATGATGTACACATCGTTAAGAAAAAGAAAGTTGATACAGTTAACCTCTTAACTTAACTCCTTTCTTATGTTTATGTCATCGGGGTTTTTTTAAAAAGAAACCTTTAAAGAGCCACTCCGTGATTTTCATAACATATTATTCACCTATGATACGAACCTAAATGACATATGTTATGATATAAAATCAAAACATCTTAATTTTTCATGTCCAAAAGACATATATATGGCAAATACTGGTTTTCCTTGAAAATCTAAAAATAGCCTTATAAATGCACAGAGGCGGAGATCACACGTTCAGTTTACATGGATACTAGTTATATAACCTAACAAACACTATCAACTCCGGACTGACCTCCTAGCGTCTTTAATTAACTTTCCAAAATAACGTTTGGCTGTTTGACGCGCGCCACTGTCCGGTTTTCGATCATAATTGGGACTTTCTCCCTTCGTATTGTCACTATACAAAACCATTTAGTTTTAAAATGATTCTTTTTGGTAACAGTCAATATTTCGCGATCGAATGACACCATCGGTTCAGTTTGGCGTATTTCACTCCAACAACTCACGGAATGGCTCTTTAAGCCCTTATGGTTAGAGCTTGTGATAGGGTGATGCTTTTGCTTATTAAGTTATTCTGGTTTATATAATTTTATTTTGTACAGTTTGAACTTTGCTCATATATAAGGGTAGGCACCTTTTCGGCCTCTATCTTAAATTCTATGGTCTATAACTATATTATTATATTTATTTATACCTTTTATACATTCTCAAGTATAAAATAAACTAAGTAGAATCTTTTATAATATAATCCTGTGATATATTAATAGCCTTCGTACGTGGGAAAGCCTGTTGGGAATCAGAGGGTCTGTTTGAAGCAGTCAGGGGCTGCCTTATTTGGTAAGTTTCAGATCTTTTACATGGGCATTCAGTTATGTTTTAGTTATTAGGTTCAAACTTTAAGTAGGAAGTATCCATGCAGTTCTTATACTTTTTCCATCGAGGCGGACAAGATATCGATACTTTCTTTAGCAGTACTTCGTAAAAGACAACAATAATATGATTGAAAAATACTTATTTCCTCCTATTAGGTTTCATCAGTAAAAGATTTAAGTTTCCATCAAAATGGCGTGACTTGGTTCTCCAAAATTGAAAAAAAGTTTTAAAAAAGTATTATCTTTTATAAATTCGTCTGGTTTGCTTTTTGAAAACAAAGAATAATTAAACCAGAAATTAGGCTTGGTATGCTTTGTACAATTCTGTTTTGCAAATCATGTACGGATGAGGGAAGACAAAAATAATTTTCACAAACTAATCCTTGATAAATCTTTTAAATATTGTGGGGAAATACTAATTGATTAGAACATCAAAAAGTACCATTTTTTGGGCATATTTCTTCGTTATTTTTGACGTTTCTACTTACCAAATTACAGTTCAGCAGGACCATGTCTTGAAGTGAGCTTCCTCACTGTCAGTGAGTGTTCAGACGTGGACGCGAGGCTGATGGCCGGTATTATAGACCGGGTCAAGCCAGACTGCATTACCGTAAGTGTCATTCATAAAATATATCTTGCTACAAAGACATGCAAAACTAAACACCCTCTCCGCACTGTTGTACCGAATCTGCAACATTTTCTGTACACGAGTGAACATATTGTTTACTTTGACTTTTAATTTTGTCTGCCTTGTAGCGGTCGTTTCGAGAGACCGATCATGAAAGTCAAATGACACACTATATGTATGGTACCTCTACTAGTGCTATTAAAATGTTTAGTGCATGCTTAAAGATGAGAATTTGTCAGTTGGTATGTAAATCAATTATATCATTATTTACAAGCTCCACAAATAAAAGCCAAGCGAAAGTTATGGATTCCTGATTATTGTATTATTAAAGGATTGTTATTTATTGGGTTCATTAAGAGATGACTTTCAGGCATCAAAACGCACTGGCGTAAAGCTAAAATAATTTTGCAAAGAGGCGAGGCAGAGACACATTAGCTGTCTAAACGTGCGAGGAAGATGAGGAAGAAATATATCTTATGAAATTTTCTAATAATGTTATTATCTTATTTCACAGCCAGACCATTAAATTAACCAAATTATGATATAACAGATATGTGCAAATTGCCAGTATGTTTCTATCAAAGAAATTATCATGCAACGTATATATTTTTATGTATATTATAACCATCACGTCATAATATCTCCAGTTTAGAGCCTCCTTTTATATGAAATCTTAAATTAACTTATCTTTATACAGAAATACCGTTTCAGCGACAATTGTGAGATTATTCTTTTTGCAATATTAATTTTATTGTTATCTTTTTCAGGATTAGCTTCCACATACTAGCCTGATGAAAATTCAACCAGAGTATGAAATGATAATGACACATAATTGCAATAAAAATCTATCAACAAATGGTTTTTTCCTTCTGATTTTACGGTTTCAATAAGAAGGATTTTTCTCACCCTCGTGTGTTTTTAGAAATCAAATATATCGAACGTATTGAATAAACTTTAAACCATCTACAGTCGTATTTTCATTTTCAGCAATATTTCTAATGTATATATCATGTCAATGCATACACTAGTGTTGGCGATTACAAGGAGAATGACTAAAACTTAATTGAGCATTGTTATTACAATATAGAAGTGTTGTTACAATGTTGAAGAACTTATATTATAATTTGGAATAGCATGCTAGGACGTTTTGAAGATTGAATCATAACCATTTGGAACAACTGTTTTAGATTTACAGTAACTGTTATTACAAACTTTTGAGCGAGTATTACAATTTCATGCAGTTCTTAGAATTTGAGAACGAGATACTTGTTACTTTTAAGACAATATCATGTCTACCAAAGATCAGATGAAAACTAAGAGTTGTATTAATTATGATTCCTTATGCTAAATTCAATGCAGAACACAAAGTAGATTGATTAAATACTCAAGCGATAGGAAAACTTTCAAATTGAGATCATAAGTTAATTTGATATAGCATTATATAATTAAAATGTAAAGTGTAAGGACCTCAAGAAAATCATACACATTGGTGTTGTTTCCCGATCTTTTTGTCACGTGTTGGTTAGCTAATGGGGTTGACGTTAGTTACTTATTACCAGTTAATGCCGCCCACGTGCGGCACATGCCTTGAACTTGAACTGTCATGAAATGTCATATATGCATTTTCAAAGTATGATTACATGAGCACAGTTTATATCGGAAACACTAACAAGATAAATGTTGTAACTAGAGTTCAACAGTATATGACTGCTAGAATGATGCTGCAGGACTGTTTCCGTGGCATCGTGTTTATTTGGGATACTCCTCTTTGAACAGAAGAACTTTTCACATGACAGATGAAACTGTTGATTCGTAAAGTTTTTGCATTTTGAATGAAATATGTTAATCCAAAGTTTCAACATCGAGATTTTTTATCGTTAAAGATATCGAGAGAATTAGGAGCAGTACATAATGGCTGCTGTTGCAAATTTCCGGCGGCAGGACTGACGCCACTGTGACCACGTGATCCTTTTCAGTCTACTCGTTGATGCTAATAAGACAATGTTTTTGTAAAATAACATAACTGAGTTGGTTATTAAGTAATTTAAGAAACTTTAAGTCGAGACAATATGGAATTGTCATCCCTTTTAATGAATCCCAAAACTGGCCATCGGGCATTACTCTGGATCTGTAAAGTATAAATTTGAATACAGGGTAATGTCAGAATCCAAATCGCAAAGTAAAATTAAGAAAATAAGTGTTCGAAATTGCCCCTGCTGTATCCTGTAGTTTAGGCCAATCATATGGAAGTACATCTGCCATGATCTCACTATCTGCCACTCACAACTGAAACAAACATGAGTGGAGCAACAGTGTAGCTTCGTGTTTGTAGCGCTTGCTTGGGTCTGCCTTAGTAAGTTTGATGCGACTCGAATGATTACTCATATTGTCTACAGTACATGGTACCTGATTTCATTCTTGACACTTACATGCCATAGAGGAACGCCGGTCTCACAACATTTGGCCCTTATAAAGCTGCAATACAAGAAAGCATGAACCCGTTTGTGTGTTATGAATATTGTTTAAATTAAACATTTGTCATATTTTCTAAGATGCCTAGCGGTTAGAACAATCGGAAAAAAGTACTTTATGAGACAATAAAGGTATAGTTTTTTCATGACGTAACAATTGAATGACGTTATATCCGCTCTTCCCCGCTGCCCCCTCGTGATCACGCGTCCATGGTAACCTTTCATCTCGATTCTTCGAACAACATGGCTTATCCCCCTATCAATGTCTACCGACATAATCGTATTAATGTTTCTATTAATAGAGACAAGTTTCGAATCATCTATTTCTATTAACCGTAAAGAAGAATGTACAGAAAATGCTAGTCTACCGTCGAGTGACTGCGTTGTTTCACGCCAGGTCACGGCGCCCCGTGGGACTGTGACGTTGGTTCACGTCAACCGTCTTTCCTAGGTTCAATGTGATAAGGTCTACCTAATATTTAAGTAATTCTAGGTGTACAGCCCCAACAGTCTGCTTATATAAGAGACTAAAGCATCACCTTCAACGTTTATGACAGCAGCAAAAAAATAGATGTCCGGATTCAGTCCGCCATCACGCTTCCAAAACAAACAATACCCATAATTCTTTGTGGAATGTTAACCACGTGATAAGCCTTATATGGGCAATGTTGTCCGCACTGCATAATCGCACGACACGAGTTTGTAAAAGTAAAGTTTTTAAAAAAACAAGAGGTGTTAATTTGTTTGTTTAAGTTTTTAAAGAAAAAAATAAGAAGAAAACATAAGTCAAAATTGAATAAATGATAAAGTTTAAGTGCAAAACTGCAGTAATCAAAGCTTTAAAAAACTAAATGTCGTTTTAAACTAGGGGTTGGGTTCCATACTTGGAATAGCGAACAGTTAGCCCTGTTCATGGATTATTAATGTGAGCAATGTAAACACTATATTTTATTTCGAGATAATTAAAATCAGAGTGTTCCCCGTACAGATTATTTTAGCATCTTAGAAAAGAAATACCGTCCTCGTGCTTTAACTATAATAGTTCAGGGCAAAACTATACTTTATTACAAAACACATTGGGGTAGAGCGAACTTTATTTCTTAAATAATACAAAAGTTCGACAACAAAAACGTCTGTTGGCGTATCTGGTAACATTTTGAAATTTAATTGCATTTTGTTGTTATTTTGGCGATGTTGAGACTGGTACACTTTGATGCGCTGCATGTCGGCACGGATTATTCAGGCTTGATCAAGATTTTGTTTAACATATATCAGATTTAGACAAAAAAAATCCGAAAAACGTACTGATACTGCCCTTTGAGGTCCCATTGATTTTGTACTAAGAATAACCAATGAACTCCCTAAAAAGCGCTCATTGATTCTGTTCACAATTTGAAAACTGACTTCATTTTGTGGTTTCTCTTGTGATGTTGGTTATACTTTCTGTAGTTATGTACATTGTGCTGTACGTGATCAGCTTTTTGCTTATAACTGCCTTGTTGCTCCGCTATCACAAATAGACATTGAATGTTTTAATAAAGGACTAAGAATGACTGATGAACTCCCTTTTCACAAATGCTAATTGATTCTCATCACGTTTGTAAATAAATTTTCAAATATTGTTTTAGATGGAATTGTCACTTAGTTACCAGCCTTGCAGTCGGCGTGAAAGAAATGCAATACCCAGGTACATGCGATGCGTCTCAAGATAATCTTTTATGATCTCTGAATCTATCTCAATTCAATCTATCTCTAATTCAATCCAGCAAAAAAAAAGAAACTATTTAATTCTCCCGGAATGTCAACCGAACTGTCTGTGGCAGAAACTAATCGTGACAGAGTTTATAAGGAAACTAATCTCATACCACTAACTAAGAACAGAGAAATTAAGAAATAAACACTTTCCTAGGAAATCAAAAATAATCTTACATCGAATTCCTTACCCAAAAAAGTTTCAGATTTCTTCATAAAATACTAAAAATACTCATAATATATTCACACAATGAGTTGTCACACAGAGTCGTATGCGCGGTACATCTAACCAGATACAATATGTCTACTGTATGATCAACCAGCCGCAACAATAAAAATACGTTCATTGCTCGCTAAGTTTGGAACCAGATTTTGTCAAATTATCCCTGTGTCCTGAATGTGGTTTGTTGTGACATAAACGCCAATAAAATGGACAGGCATATTGTAAACATCTTTTGACATTTTTAGATGAGACAAATATCGTGATATGAACGGTTTTGCTTTATACTATGTTGTATGGTTATGGTAAAGGTAATCCATATTCTGGTGAAGTGATAAAGCAGCATATTCTTTAATCTGTTCATTGATTTAATCAAGATTCAAATAAACTAAAACGCCTGTGATACATGTACTTTAGATATAGTAGCTCCTTAGTCTTTGTTGAAACTAGTATCTCGTTAATTTGGTGCATTAAGTTTTACAATTGATTGAATTTGTTTATAATTGAGGGAGCAACACTAATAATACGCCAGCTGCTTGTTGTGCAAACATATATTCATGTCAGTCTATTCATGAATAAAATAGGTTTAAATCACATTTCGCAGGTTCCTCCGTTTTCCTAAATTCTTCAACCTCCCCCTCGTTGGTAACCTTCATTCTAGATTGCTTATAGCTTTGTCAATCTGTTTTACACTCTTTTTTATCAATGATTTAATGTTCAGATTTTTAGAAAATGTATAAATGTAGGTCGCGTCTGTATCCGGATCTACATTCTTTACAAAAACATGAACCTATATATCAGGGTATTTTCATGCGTAATGCCTACTGTAGCTGTAGTTGGAGCCAGCGCTGGTGACCAGGCTGGGATGGGATCCTGTCTTTCACGCCTTCAAGACTGTAGACCGGAGTTAGCACAGTCTTTTAAAGAATTGGTTAAAGATGGAGCCTTGTAATTCCCCTGTCCATGGATAAGGTAGAGTCAATAATGCCGTACATGTATATATAAATACGGTGCCTTTGATTGATAGCTTGAAGACCTTCAAACAAGTACACGTATCAATATCAAATTCGATGTTTGTTAAACGCTTGGTCAAGACAGCGATTCACCCGATCAAGGGTCCAAATGCAATATTAATTGAAAAAGTATCTTAAGTGAAACGGAGTGTCTAAGTGTTTGGAAATGAAAATTGATTTACTTTAACGATAAGCATGTTAACTTATTGGTTGGTGGCTCTAGTCTTTCCTTCAAGATAAGGTTTGATCATTGTCGATGATGACCAGCTGCCTCGGCCAATCAGGAAACAGAACACTCTTCCATCATATAATAATGTATGTTATTGATTCGTGATTTCATCATACTCACTGATCATTGTGTTTTAGTTACGTATGTCGTCTTTTGATTATAGAGTCATTGTATGCTGTTTAGTTATCATAATTATGATGATCTTCTAGAGTCATCGGATGTTATAATGTGTTTATAGCATAATCATCCCCACTTATGATGTCAGATTCATGGTACGATTTTCTTGTGAAAAAGGATTGTGTTCCTATTATTTTCTCCTGGATGTCATGAAGTCACAACATTACCCTCTTATAGGATATGGATGTTTCAGTAAGTTGTATGACTTTTGTCTTCAGTTATGGTATGTCATGAGTCATGGTCTGATGAATATGAGGTATCACCATACGATGCTCAAACTTAAAATGTTATATCCCTATAAATTTTTATTTATTGTTAAGACATCCATTCAGCAGGAAATAAGTTTTTTTCAAAGATTATTCACAATCAAGCATCTTATTTGTTTCAAGTTATTCTATATTAAGGGGAACTGAATTAATGTTTGGAGGAGATTAGACGTCTTCTCTTTTATCTTATATGCTGTTGACCAGCAGAATACAATCACATTATCTATACGGGTAAAAAAAAGACATATCCCAAAGTCTTCAGAGTCCCTTATTCAAGTTTATGTTTTCATATATCCTTGTCCGCTTCACGTTACCTAACTCTCTCTAATGCGTATAGGCTCTCATCACAACACCTCATAACGACTCACCTTTTCTCGTTTGAATCACCTCACCTGCCTTTCATTTGGTCTTACCTCGACTGGCCTTACTTCACTTCACCTCAGTATCTTAGTTTGACACTTACTGCATGAAAGAGTGCACCACTTGCAATACCTTCTATGTTTTGGTATTATTAATGTCTTCCTCGTACATGAATATAACTCAAATGCTTCAAAATAACCTTCACACTATGGTTGGATAAGTTCTCGATGCCACAGTAGGTCTTGTTTTGGTAAATTGCAGAAATGCGCGTTTTTTTTTTAGAAAATCGTAAATGATATATTGTATTGATGCCAAAAGCAGAAACTACTTCAATGCTAAAAACATACCTACAATCAGTCTCGATTTAACACTCTTTTCATTGATAACAACTACATATTCACTAACTCCACAAACAGAGACCCAATTTTGACTTAAACGGACAAATTATAAGAACAGACACACAAGAGTATCATTTTACGTGCGCTCCTGGGCCTCAACATGAACTAATTGATATCTGGTCCATTCCTTGTTCTTCACGGGGTGGTTGACTACAATGGCTTTTTGGGTAAATAGATGAAATTATGAAATTATGTATTTACCTCAGTAAACCATGCTAATGTTACGTACGAAGAGAAATATTAAAAATAACTTCGCATTTATAAATATAACTCTTTTTCAGATCACCAAAAAAAAACAATTATGGAACAAATGTGCCGGCTGTGCTAATCATCCTTTGGGCTGATTAGCGTATGTCGTCAATAGACTTTGCATAAATTTTTGTGTGTGTGTGATAACTGTAATTTGCTAACGGTTTATCTCGGTTTTATTACTGACTGGCCAAAATTACACGATATTCGCACTAGGATACACGTTTATGTGAACAAACTTTCGATATGCAGCGAATGCCACAAAAACTCTATATTTTCATATATATTCACGCCCAGTGTGTATCTTCCATAACCGTTCGGATAGGTACTTCTAACGACCAAACTTGTTCCAAACTATATGAAATGCCTTCTCGCGAGTTTTCACAGCTTACACAGAAGATTTTTTCAATCGTTTTGGCGTAGGGTCTCTTGTTACCTGCAATTTATCACATAACATTCACTTACGTAAACCGATACAACATCCTCTCTCATTCATAAGATATTTTTTGAAAACTCATATTGAGGTTAAACTGACTTGAAAGACTTAACAAAATAGTAACTGTTATCTAACGATGTCACTTAAATTGGTTTTGACACATGATTGGTTAAAGTGACACAGAGTATGTTTCGTGAATTTTGTATGTGGCTTGAAAAGTGCCAAAATATCATATGTCCTGTCAAATCGCCTATCTTAAGTTGCATCTTTATCTTTTAAATGACGTTTTCATGTTTTAGATTGTCGGATAATAAATAAATATTATGAAGTCCAAATTCAGCGTCCCATCTTTATGTATATTAGTTAAATGACCTACTTAGTAATATCAAACTATATTTCTCGTTGTGTCTGCTACAAATAAGTTTCCAAACTAACGTTTGAGTATTTGGCGCGCGTCATTGTCCGATATTCGATCATAAATCTCGATCCCCCCTCCCCCTGTGATTGTCACTCTGCTGACTTATAGGCATTAATATATTAATTTTCATCCACAACTACTACATGTACTTGTGGATGAAATAACACCGTTTATGAATTTTGACATTTATGACCCAAACAACATACTATGTACCTTTTTAACACCTCAATTCTTGATAAGGGGCATTGTTATATGTTTTTCTATATGAACGTGATTTTCTTTTTCCCAAGCCTACCATCTGTCAATGCAAAATAACCAATTGAAAGTGTTTTCAACTTTTCTTTTCATTTGACAGACAGAACATTTTCTTTGAGGAAACCTACGAAAACTTTCAGCTGTGGACTGAAAAGCGTCAATGTCATTGCAATGTCATGATCCATGTTGTCCATTCAAATAAACATTCAACCACTACCCAGTATCATGTAACAATGGATGTCAATCACCTGGAAAACTAGCAATATTACGCCATTCCGAGATTGTTCAAAGAATCTTCACATTCTGAGACCTTAACAATCTGACAATGATCACAATCTAGGAATTAATTTGTAACTAGCCTATCATGGGTTTTTTTTATATCTGTATAAATAAAATAAAATCTTACAGCATGTACAACCTTTCTCTACTGCAGACAAAGTTGTATTGAATCCCGAACCTCTTGATCCTAAGCCGAATGTGCTCACCACAGTTAGTCTTTCTGTTCAACAGATTGAGTGTAAGGTAGATTCCTAGATTGTAAAGGTTTTCTACATCCTCTACATGTATATGTTCAACTGGTGAAGTATAAGAATAGATTCCTAGATGGTGAACCTCTTTGAGATGGTCGTTATTTTCAACTTATGCGTAGAGAGGTCGATTTTTAGATTGTGCAGATCTTTCATCCAGGCTTGTCTTAGATAATGTACCATGTAATCTACATTTGTAAATAATTTGAGTTTGTGTATAAAAACGAAAAGTCTTTAAAAGAGACCAAAAGCGAGACTACCCAGCATCTCCAGAATCACGCCCGTCTCCGGTCAGATGCCAGGATAATTATGAACGTACTATGTTTTAAAAAAAATGAATATTGGTTAGATCATGTGTTTAATTTGTAAACAGGTTTTAACGATTTCGATTTTTAAAGTTTCCTAGTGGCAGGTTTCATTTTCATGAAAAAAAAAAGCCATATTATCTTTTTAGAAATGCTATTAATACAAAGAATACACATGGATACTTCCGTAGGGTTACCGGTTATTAAAACTCAAAGTTAAGTTAGATTCAACATATTAAGTTCGACCAAAGTTTCAATAATGAAATACATATTATGATCGCTATATATAATTCCTAGACAATTAAATGGTCCTGAACTACTTTGTTAAGCTCGAGCTGACAAATAGTTGAGGATCAACATTATTTTCAAGTTAAAGATATTTAATTATTTAGATAAAGATCAAAGAAAACTAAAGCAGATAATTTTAGAATGATCCCTGACTTTCTTTTCCTAAAACTTTGGCGTCATACGTGTTGGACGTTACATTAGATAAGTTTTAAGTAGGCACGTTCTGTTATGTAAACAAAGTGATCACGCAAAGACGGATATATATGCAAAGTATGATTTATATGTTACAAATTGCTGGGCAATTTTTAAAAATTAAATGAGGAATTTATAAGCGCCTTTATGTACATTGAAAACAAGCAGGCCTTCTCCGTTGAAGGACATGGACTTTGAAGGTTAAGCTGCAGCGCTACTTCGAAAAAAAGTATTTAAAAAACAAATAATCGTTGGTATTTTTGATAGATTGATCCTTCTAACTCTTTTCTTCGAAAACTCTTTGTTTGTGTGTAGCGATGTTCGCGCGTGCGTCCTTTTGCCAGCCTCTCATCTAATGTATTTTTATGAAATGTCATTAATTATTGTATATATTGAAAGTGCATGTTATGTACTTTCCATTCATGTATCCATTTTCATCATTCATGTCTATATTCGCCGACTGTGGCTATTTATATGTGTTAAAATGTATTTTTCATGCCCAATCTACCAGCCTTTTTACATATAGCATTTATGTGTTACTTCTTAAGTCATTCATATTTACATGTACTGGTAAGTAGTTTGCCCCCTTTACCATAAGCCATTGTATGGTACTGTAACCCAAATAGAAACACAACCTTGTGTTCCGCTTGAGGTAAGTCTATGAAACCCTCTAGGTGGCTTCTCCGACGTCCGGACTGCCCCTACTTAAGGCACCGACTGACTTATGTTGCTCAGTTATCTATTTGGCGTTTTCCCGCGCGGAGTGGTCGTATGGGTCCTGAGGGAACAAGACTGGGGCACTTGAAGTTGGATTGGTGAGTTTGATATTCTTTTATTTCTCTGTACTTTTTTTTCACGCCAGTGTTGATTTGTCTGATTGATGTTATCTTATTAAGACGACCATTAGCCCTGTTCTGTTGTTTCAAGGTCTGGGTATTATGCTACAGTGATTGCCTAGTCTATGCTTGTCTATTTGTTATTCACGGGTAGTTGACTTCTCTAATTAGCTGTTGACTCCTGTTGAGTTGTCTAAATGTAGCCAGTTGTCGTACCCAGTTATCGTCTTGGTTAGACTGCAAATAAATCACTTTATTCACTCATTGCTTCTCTCTTACTTTTATTGGCTTGATTTTTATATTATTATAATTTGTTTTATCTTTCTGCCGGATAAGCGGGTCTCGAGTTTAGATTTCGTTACACCGTGACATTGTGTATGTAACATTAAGTTATTGGAAAAGTGTACCACGTTCTAATATCACGCAGATGGTCTATTTAGGCAATGAAATGATTGCTAATGTTTGAAACGAACTATACGTCTATAACTCAGAATATTAAATACCTTCTTCTACTAGCATTGTAAGACGACTCGCATACCTACTGTTGAGTTGAAATGCTCATTGAACAACAACATTGTAAACTATTACTTGTTGACATGGGTACATTTGAAGGTATGTATAATATAACTAACAGGACGAACCTTCTACCGAAGATGTGTCGCTATATTAAATATTCCTCATCATATCATACCAAAAGAAAACTACTATACTTGCTGAAATGTTTAATGAATTTATTAAATTATGTTTTAATCTTTCTGCAATCCAACCATTTACATTCAATCAAAAGTTCAATGTAAATTCTGAAAGGCATATTTCTGATGTGATAATCAATATGTTTCATGAATCATGTATGTTTCTGTGGCAAGGTTATGCTAAAACGCAAAAGTCAGGACTCATTCACCAAATACATTGTACTCACCAAATAAAGGTTTGAGAAAATGCATTACTGATAAATGAACCCCAAAATAAATTATATCGCATTGAAAAATTAGAAATTCATTAATATTCAACAAAATTTATTTTCAGTTTATTCATTAGATGAACCACTTCCATATTGTTCAACAAATCCATGTACGGGACAAGAACTGTTGCCTTCAACTTAACCAGTCTCTAAATGTTCTGAGAGATGGTTCAGAATCTATTACTATGTTGTCAAAGTCAACAATTCCCCAAGAATCGGTGCCAAGAGCCACAAATCCATTTGCAGGATTTGAAGGAACGGAAACGTTGAACATTAGCAGCTTATTGAAGGCAAATACTGCATAGCCATCCTGAAAGATATACCAGTACTTTTAGATTTTAGACCGGCATTGTAAACAATCAAGGTGAATGACAAATGTAATGAACAATTGTTTATGAATCAATACCAAAACATTAAACCGCAAGAGGTGAGGTGAGTTGGTGTTTAACGCCGCTTTCAAGATTATTTCACTTATATCGCGGCTGCTAGTATTAGTGCAGGGAGAAAGCCCGCAACACCATTGTGGCTATGCATTGCGGTGAAACCTGCGAGCATCGGCTGGAACTAGCGAACCATGGGTGGTACTGCGCTGAATTTCAGTGTAGCATTGCACCCAAACCTGACTGCGTGTAGAACAGTTCTCTACTGCAGACAAAGTTGCCGAGCCCCTGGCGGGATAAACCGCAAGAGTCGATGTGTTATACTTAATCACTTCAGTCGTTATATATCTGTATTTCCCAGTGTCATGCTGTTCAATCATTCTTGGTTAAAGTGTTTCAATGTCAAATAAGAGTTGTTATTAAGAAAAGTGGGTTCTTGCAGGCCAACTTGGAAGAGAACAAAGTAGCACGTTTATGTAATATGTAAAGGTTTGTCATTGTTATTTTAATATTGTCAAGAGAGTTTAATTTATGGTTATAAATGTTCACGATAAAAGATTTTTTAACAACCAAAGTTTCCATTCGAAATAAAAAAGAGCAGGCCTCGCTAAATGGTTACCAAAATGGTGTAATATTCAATTGATTGATTTTTGTTTTGAGTAATGAAAGAAATAATTTGAGTTAGGCTTTACCCGCTAACATTTAAATGTTACCAAGTTATTTGTTTACCCTATGCTTGCGACTACAAAAAAATATGCAGGTATATCATACATGTACCAATGCAATATTGCAGTTTAGTCATCACGGAGCAGTATCTTCTTTGATTTTCCGGTTACATCTTTTAGGTATATGCATGTAATACATTACACTTAAACTACATAACTTTAAACAATTTCACAAACATTTTCATCAGCATACTGATGGTAATTATGATATCGGATTGTATCCAACTTTTAAAGAATCATACTTACCTTATAAAACAACCACAATCGACTCCTTTATGCATTTCAAGAAAACTTGTCGTACATGATACATACCTGCAAATACAACAGAAGATTGTTCCATGCTTGGTTGATGTTGAATAGTTTTCCACCATATATGCCTTTCTTTCTCTCTGAAATAGGACATTTAACAACTGATGACTCTCCTGGCTGATTGCCTTGCTTTATTGTCAAAAATCGTAAAGGTCTTTCGTTTACATTTATTTGATATATCAATCCATCTCTATGATGGAACTTCTTCGCAGTTTAGTCAGGAGGCACGTGTCTTAATAGTTTTGCTTTTTGATTATGCATTATATATTTTCTTCAGAGGTTAAAACATCGATGATTCAACCAGATTATCGATAGTCGTAGAGTAAAGTGACACGTAACATTGGAAAACTATACGCAACATTTTACGTTGAACCCCCTTTAATCATTCGAATTTAGACAAGGGTTTCGCTTACCTTAACTGAACTTGATATGCTTGTACACAGATTATTGTAATGATTTGAAAAATGTCCTGCTATTATTAACAACTTTTTTCACTTCATGTGACAGCTTACTCTAAATAAAACCCAGCTGCATACCGAAAGTTTGTTCACTTACATGTACCACTGAATCGTAGTGCAAATATCATGTTTTGGGGTTTCGTTTCAACCTCAACAGAATAACTTCAGCGAGACTGACAACGGATCACCCACTGTACATGTGTGAAATAGCCATACTTGAACTCATTTTGGCATTGTCTGGTCACTCGTGCAAAAATTCGAATTTTGGCATATTGATATAGACAGAAGGGGGCACGTTTTCGAAATTTCGATTTCGTTAAATGTCGAATAAAATCTCTGAGATTAAAACCAACATAATTGCATTGGCTTTGTGCTAAGAAACAAATGTGACTCACTTTTAAGGAAGTTGATAAATTATAAAGGATTTTATGGAGAAAAATAAAAATTAGTGTTTTCGGAATTTTGACCCCTGGTCACTTCAATGACCTGCCAAAACTGTTACGGGTAATTGTGAGGTACGATAAACATTTGCCTTAAAGAAGAATGGATCTGCATATGTGTATTGAAAATCAATATAATACGTTTCGTTTTCGCAACGCTACGATACCTCAAAGGCATTTCAAATTACATGATATTTGCACTGGCAACTTCAGGTATGTGAACAAACTTTTGGCATGCAGCTGTATGCTACAATGCCTATAAATGATACCCTCTCAAAGAAGGAATTGCTTGTTTGCTTGTTACTCTAGGAAACGCAACAGGTCTTGCAACACATTTGACATTTTATGGTTTTTTAATTTGACAAACGATTACACAAGTCCAAATAGAACCAAAAACAACATACGGAAGTCGTTAGCAAGGATGAAGATGTTATCGTTGGGAAAGAGGTAAAGAAATATTCCTTGTGCATCGTCAACATGACATCCACCTCTGTCCACCCGTCCTGCGATGAAGTATCCACTCGACCCGTTAACATCCCCCACCTTGATGTCCATTTGGACCATCACGTCCTGCCTGGAGACATAATAGAGATAACTCATGCAGGAAACTAACTTTGTAAGGAAAACAGAGAAAATAGAATGGGGAAAACTTATTGAAACGAAAGTGCATCAGTCCCAAGGTAGCGAAATATTAAAGCCTTCAAACTATACTGATTAATACTCGCACATGGATGACACTGCAATGTACTGTTTATGCAGCAATATTAAACTAATGTAAAGCCCTACACATATGACGCCAAAATAAGTTTAGGTATGACGTCACCTCGTTAGTTCATTCGTCAAAAGGATTTCTAAACAGCGAAAATCTCACTTTCATTTCACTGATAGGAGAATGATTTGGCACAACCCGTAAAGGGAAAATGGTTTCTACACGAACGTCGCACAGAATCAGCCATGTATTCTGCCATGCTCACCATTTATGATTGCCAATGATGCTGATAGACCTGTTGTTGTCGGCCTCGGCTCCACACCAGTGTATAGGGGGGTTGAGGACCATCTGTCTGGCTACCTTGTTGTGAGGAGGTCCGACGTTTACCACTTCGAAAGATCCGGTTTGTGGAGATAGGTTGTATGGCTCTTGGTGTTCTGTA
This sequence comes from Phorcus lineatus, assembly GCA_921293015.1. NCBI lineage: Eukaryota > Metazoa > Mollusca > Gastropoda > Trochida > Trochidae > Phorcus > Phorcus lineatus. The sequence continues at coordinate 22,163,175 of OV121088.1, read as the reverse complement.
TAGCCTACGTTAGGAGATGGAGCAGTTTATATACTGAACAAAGAAATTTAGGGATCATGCAAAACTTCACTGTTTAAAATTACATCGATCATTATGTAAACCATTAAATATTTCTAGTTTGAAAATTAGGGTGATATCTACCTTTTTGTTCAGTATCAGGATCATTCAACTATCAAGAAAATATAGGGATCATAATATCTATTTAATTATTGAAACTTAGTTGAATCTTATTTGAATTTGAATTTCAATATTCCGAAACACTCTGTCCGAATATATATGTCTTAAGTAAGTATTGATATAATTTTTTCTAAAAACATTATGGTTTTTTTTAAAACGGGACGTAACTGAACTGTCATTCTTTCACGAATTGACAAGGGACAATAAAATATAATACCATAATCGAAAATGATACAAATTCACTATGATTAAACATATCAAGAAACCATACCTTCAAAATCATCCTTATATTTGGAGGGAAAAGAGCGTGATTCTGGAGATGGTGGGTATTCCCCCTTTTGACCTTGAGTTAGGGTCGTCAATGAGTAAACTTCATCAACATCTATCATCAGATTTATTTGACCGTCGATAACCTTCATGAAAGACGAAGTACTTTTTAAAGATCGTGTTAGCAAAAGTTTATATAAATTTATAAAATATATAAATGTCAAACTTCTACATAACGTCATACTGATATAAAAAATATATATATGAATGTCAAATATCTACATTCTGATAGCAGCTTTGAAAACTGTACTTGATTTGCAACGGGTTTTTTTTATTGTTGCTGTCTACGTGTATGTCAAATATGTTTGTCTATTTTGATTGTGCATGTTGTAAGGAGAAGAAATCAAATTCACTTAACGAAAATAACAACTCCGCAATCATCGTTATTTTCACGTTTGTTCATAGATAAGAATACTCCTTTACCTTGACCGGTGGTTGCTTTACAAAGAAGGTCGAGGCCTCCTTCTCTCCTTGGAAGAGGCGGCTGTACCATACATTCATTCTTGTAATTGTCGCCTGTAGAAATAACCTAATGTCCCAGTCTGATTAAAAACGACCCAGTGCGGTGAAATAAAAGTTTTATAAAATTGACTCTACCGGGAAACGAAATCGTTCTGATAAATCCACATCCTAATAGAACGAGTTTGAATCCCGGTAGAGTGAATTTGTTTTAAACTTTTATTCCTCGTAATCAAATCGATTTTAATCAAACTGTCAAATGTCCTTGGGACGTGACTCTTACAAGAATGAGAGAAGAGAACATCAAATAATTAACAACTATAAAATGCTTTTATATACCATTTCAGGAGTAATTTATTTTAAATAGTAATAAACTAAATAGAAAAGAGTAGTCTATCTAAATTTATTTTCCCGTTCTGAGTGCTTTCATTGGCAAAACGTGAATTATGATTAAAAAGTTATCAGACATATTGGCAATAACGGAATAGTATGCAAAGATGAGTGCTGTGCTTTTCTCTTATACATAAATTCACAAGAAAATACAAAAGACTTAAAGGATAATGTTTTTCTATTATATTGAAACGAGTAATTAAGGTTTCTACTTACAAAAGTGTTTCTCAGAGTGAAGGTGACATTCTGCGCCTTCACTGTGTAAGGCTTCAGCGGTGGTCGGATACACTTGGAATGGTCGTGACTCTGGCGAGCGAAGTTTTTAATTTAACGCGATGCACCATTTGAACGCAAATCATCACACATAGAAAAAACATCCCAATTACCGAAAAGCATAATAATGCTAAAGATGAAGACAGATATACATCTACAGAATATTCACAAACTTCACAAATATCCACTACAAGGAAAATAAAGCTTTAAGGTTTAAAGTTTTTCATGAGTTTTGCCTTCTGGAAAGTAGGATGACCAAGGAAGAATCCATGAATTGCCGAATGGCTATTTTGACTCATGTACAATGTAGGTTAACTAATCTTCATCCTTTTCAATTTCTTGTCAACTGGAGCTAGCCTCACTAAACTTAACTTTGAGGAGAATAGGTAGAAAGGAATGGTTTGATGAAAATGTTCAACAATAAATTCAAAACTTTGAAAAATATCCATATGAGATAGAATAGAAAAATATGGTATGGGTCAACTGTATGCACAGGATAGTTACATACCATGGTTTCTATGACAATAGTAATATCCTTGCCATCTGGACTGACGAGGGATACGTAGCTGCCCCCTCCAAAGAGGTTGCCGACCCCTGCTCCGTGCCGCAGATACACCCACCCTATCTCTGTGAACTGGGTTGTGTGCGCTGCAGAGTAACGAAAAGCTGTTTGAATTGTGTTGATAACTGTATACCTTATACTAGAAGAAATTAGACAATGAAGAGTTGATTCGTGTAACGGATAGTGAACGTAAATCAAGGCGTTTGTCTGTAATATTCAAAAGGAAAATCTGACATCAGACTGCAGCAAAGTAGAATATAAATTTGAGACGAATTGGTGATGGAGTATAATATGCCAACCATTTGGCATGGTGTTATTTGATAGAGATATATTGGTTGCGTCTGAATATTATATTCTGTATAGTGAAAATAAACAGGTTCGAAAACGGGACAATGACCCAAACGTAGTTTCGAAAACATATTTAGCGAAGACACAACGACACAATTATGGATTGGTAGTGCTGAGTAGGCCATTTAAATAATTAGATGTACATGGGTGCCTAATTTCGCAAACAATAATTATGGCATTAATAGATAACGATTTCTCATCGCAAAGGCGATCTGAACTTTACCTAACGATACACTGAAGCACAAAAGAAACGTCACCTCATTTATTTTCATAATAACAAATGAACAAAGACATACATGTATTTCTGAAAATGAATACTTTATTTTGAAAAAAAAGATCAATTAGTCAGCATGAATGAAAGTGTACAATCAAATCGAAGTCAGGAAATCCATTTCCTTAGCAACTTGGTCCAAGGTGTATGATTGTCCGGTATTCGATCAACACACAAATTCACAAAAACATCCACCGAAGTGTCTAATCACGTTTGTTTAAGATTAATAGCGGGTGTGTCCTGCACTGGCCCGAATGCAGGCTTGGACACGACACCTTACTGTTGAAGTATGTCGACGTATGACATTTACGGGAGCTTTTTGCCATTCTTCTTGGAGCACAATTATCAACTCTGCCCTGGTTTTTGGAGGCTGGTGACGGTTGCGAATTTGGCGTCCCAGGTAGTCCCACATGTGCTCTATAGGGGACAAATCAGGTGCTCGTGCTGGAATGGGAGAAATTTCACATAATGGGTGTTTAGAAAGTCTTTGACGTCGATGTTTACGCGTTAACGTCATGCCCTTGAGTGGTCGGTAGGCTCTGATACCTTGCACTCGTAATCCTCGGGATACGGTCATTCTGCTGACGGGCCCTTGCTTATGACGTCACTGGGGGGGGGGGGGGGGGGGGGGTCGTTACTCTTGGTCGTCTACTCCTAGGCCTGTCAGACGTCCTTCCAGTCTGTCTTTAACGACACACAAGCCGGAGGACTGTTCTTCTTGAACATCCCATAATTCTTGCAACGTAGGTCTGACTTGCTCTAGGGTCCAACATCCCTATCGTCTTTTCTCGCGGAGTCAACCGAGGCATGTTCCCTGTTGATAACTGATTCAGCCACTGCCAATCAACAATCCTACTCCGTTTTTATACCAGATTTCGGTTTGTATTTTTTCTGTAGTTCGTGCAAAAATTCATACAAAGTTTGTATTTTCAGACTAAAAAACATTTTTTTTTGCATGTTCGCGAAAGTCGAGTGTAAAATGAGCTTTGTAGATATGTAACACCATTTTCCAAGTGTCTGTGACATCTTTAAATTTGAAAAAAATATAAAAATATTGAGGTGACGTTTCTTTTGTGCTTCAGTTTATATGGTATTTTGGCTCTTAATCAAACCACTGTCCCTATTCATCAAACATCACTTTAAGATTTCGTTAGATTTTTATACTATAAATAGGCTGTCACTTGAGGTGAAGTTAACCTCCAATACCATTGTTTTATCTTAGTGACGGGTAAGAGAAATTGAGCTTATGAATCTTCAATGAGAATTTTTTTCCATTTTTTCATTTTCAATGAGGAATATTTAGCTTTTTGGTTTACATGGGTTTCGGATAAATAATAAATACACATAGTGTTTTGTTATAACATGCCCATCGCTCATCCTGTCGATTGAGAATTTGCGTCACTATATAAGACAGTTTCAAATATAGGTGACGTTAGCGTCATATCGTTGATAAACTTCAGCTTAATTTACATCAGCAAACAATAGATAATGTACCGTTAGAGGAATTTTTTTAATGGTATCGGTATTTCACACAAATTCGATCGATCCCGTTCAAAAAAGTATCACTAAACAAAATATCGTTTAGTGTTGTCTTTGATATATATTTACATGTATTTGGACATACCGGTCATCCATATGGGGCTGTCCACCTGGTAATGTCCGCTCCAAGGTTCTACCGCGGTCATTAGTCCGTCCCGGAAGTACGGCAGGTCGCGGTAATAACTGGCTATCAGGTTCCAGGCGATTGTCCTGAAATACCAGTGCCTACATTAATGCATTATTTACAGTGTTGGCATAGTTAAATTCACCAGTAACTTGATCGCAATATTAAATATTACACCTAAGCTTTCATTTCATAAAAATAAAGTTATTTCATAAAAAAAAAGAATAGCAACAACAAAAAATATTTATGTCAACAAGGATATTTGACTAAAAAGATTTGGTATATCTTGATATAATATTTCTAACATTTTGAGTTCCTAATATTCAGGTACATGTGAAGTTTATCTTTGAAGAGAAAGAGTTACAAGTGTAATTATTGTATCTTAAGAAACAAAGTGAAAATATATTACTTAATACATACGCAGTCATATTCCCATTTACGTAATTCATGTTGAGAATCTAAAAAATAGATAATTCATGAATATTAAAAACAGCAATTGGTTATCTCATAACACACAAAAAATATATGTGACACAAAAATTAAACTTAATTAAACAGAAAACAAGATATTTAATAACTTAAATTCTCTAGCGATATTAGCAGTACCCGGTTGAAAGGTCCGATGAGCTTCGTAACTCATTTATATCTATGAGTGACCAGCTAACAAGACATTGATAGGTTCCCTGAGTATTGAGGTGATGATTTTGTTACAGAGAAAATCGGCTTGATGTCGAATCGTGCTAATATCTGCATCAGAAAACTATCTAGCCAAAGGACAAAGAAAACAATAATTGACAATAAGAAATGTGAGATTGTGTCATATCAATTATAACCAAACTAATTAGTATAGACAATCAGCATAAATCGCCAAAAAAACTTAAAGCACTACAGCATGCTTTTTTAAAAGCATATGAGTGTGTAGGCACTTGCTTTAGTTTTCTATCGATTCAATGGAATACTTGTTATTCTTTACAATTGACCTAAAATCAACAATGAAAAAGTTAAGACGACCGAAGTAGGCTTAGAGATATAAAAGATCTATTGTCACATGTGCAAACAAAATGGGGGAAAATATTGGTAGTCGAAAACGGCAGAACTAGTAATCAGTGCAGCTTTTGAATATATCTATACTCTGAACAGAAAATAAATGATAAAATGTTGTTTATTATAGCAATCTTGTAAGTTAACCTATTTGATGTAGGATTAGCTTTGTTATTGGATTAAAATAGCTTCTGCCATTTTCGCTCCTCTGACTGTATTTTTTTAAATATTACCGATATCGTAGTTCATGCGGGTTTATTACTTCTGGTCTTTCAAAATCAACTTTACAACCTTAATACGTCCAGATTTGTTGAGGTAGATCACCATCAGTGCGTATCGTTAGTTATCCAGAGATATGCATTATGTGTGCATTCGTTGTACAAACGAAATATTGGTGAGCACTAGCGCCCTTAGGGTATTAAAAGCGAATTCTATCCCTGAAAGCTAAAAATTTCATGATTTTAAAAAAGAACATCGAACCATATGTTACGCTCATATAAAAGTATTAGGGTTGAAGGAGTTATAACTCACCCTTGCCCAGCACCCAGCGCCAACGTTATCATTGAAGGTGCTGTAGTCTTCAGACGCCCACAGCGGTTTGCCTGTATTCTCTGCTGAAGGATCTGATCTAGTGCCAGGGTAGTGGCACCTGCAGTTATACGCATGTCAGCGTCTTTCCATTTTCTATTGCAGCGTTTGTATAGTGCGTGTCGTATGTAAAGACTTTCGTAAATGTTCAATAGTGCACACTTGGACTTCTCAAATACTTAAAGCTTCGTTCCATCCAAAGTCTATTCCAGAAGGGGTTATTTTCTTCCACGATTCAAACCCAAACAGAGTTAAAGATATAACTCTAAATGTTTCAAGGAAGACAAGGATATTTTATGGATGTACAACTACTTTTAAATATCCTTGTCTTCCTTTTACTAGCAACCTCTAGAATGCCACTCAGACAATTCTAAATGTTTCACTTTTGAAATGTTTCTTATTAATTTGAAGCCTATGTTATATTTGCACCAGGAATACCATTTTAAGAAATATTCAAATGTTCTGAATATTACCCAATATTTTCCACGGCTGCTGAGAGTTCCGGGTCTTTCAGGATGTCGTCTGCTATGCTCCACTTCTTGTCGGCCGCCACTATCTTGACATTACTGAAACCATTGCCGTCCAGGGTCCTTCGTAGAAGCTGATATTTGAATTATAAACAGTAACCGTTTTAGCAACAGTATTCAAGCTGTGGTGTTCAAAATAGTTAGGTAAAAAGTTTTTTGCCTGATTATATAACCGCCTAGATTCTTTCAAAGAAGCCGAGCGGAAAAAAGAAAAGCTCAAAAGTTTTCATTACCGTGCCATCGATACTTAAATATTAAAATGCGACACCCTCGATAATTAAATTTCTTTCCGATACCGAATTCACGTGTACCCATGAATTTAGATGAATAAAATGGATTACTTTTCTTGATATGTAATTTTCATTTGTGTAGCACAAATACTCTCACAATTTACATAGCTCATCATTATTTCGCTTTTTGATTTGTATTCAAGACGTTGTTGAAGTTCAATATTTCTATTGACATCAACACCTTTATTAACAGGTTTAATCTATTTATTCCATATCCATTGCTTTAATACAATTGTAGTCGAATACTTCTGATATTCCAGTTCTAAGTTTTAGATACATGTTAGTTTTATACTGTTGGCATTGATATCGAAAATCGGTCTATGGATGAACTCATTTTCTGTTTGAAATGACCTTTGAATGTAAATCCATCGAAAGCATCGATGACGTGATAATTTTAAATGCATTCTTTCTTCAGAATCCTTTTTCATCCTTTCAAATGCTGTTAATTGAAGTATGATTATGGATATGTTAAATGAAAATAAACACGTGCTTTTTCATATCGTAGGATGACTTACCTTAATGTACGTATCGCTGTATTTCTTCTCATTCCAAATCTAAAGCAAAATACAAAAACGTTATCAGTTTTCACTCGGAGTTATGGCCCTTGTTGGATTTTATTAGCGCTTCTTTTTTTGGTAAGAGTTGCGTCCCTTGCGAATGTCGCATATTCTTGGGTATGGTATAATTACACATATCTTTCAATATTAAATGATTCAAAGAGAAAAATAGTTTGAAGATTATTATCAAAAAGGTCGTCTTTGAAATATATGTAAATTAAAAGCACATTATACTATAGAAAATGTCGCATAAGCAAATGACGATAAAGTGGAGAGACAATTTTGAACTGGAGTAAAACAGACAATAACATCCAAATCAACTGGATAGTTCTGATTGCTTAAACAATAAAAGCGCAAGACGCGCCATGCCTACCCCGATGAAGTCTATGGTGAGATTATACACAGATTTCGCCCCTTGGACCCACTTGAGAACGTATTGTACCGGTTTCGCTGGATCTATCCAAGGGTTTGCTGTCCTGGCGTCCCCTATCCACCCCGGCCACGCCCAGGGAAGACCGTACAGCTTGATATCGGGGTTCCTCTAGCGCATGAGATACAATTACTGTTTATTAGACAATTTCTAAATAGATTTAAAAATGGTTTCGCACAATTTTGCAAACATGCCATATTCAATGATGATCTATATATCAAATATTCTATGTTATATGTAAAGGGATATAGGATTAAAAGTGCTTTTTGCAATGTAATTTCTTGATATCCGTTCCATTGGTCTCTCAATATAGTGTTGTTTTACCTTTGAATAACAGGGGAGGTAAAAACGCTTATTTTAGATAGTCGAAGAATGACGATTACGGTGAACGTACACAACGCGTGCTTGGTGGCCTTTATGAAGATTTAAATCAACTGACAACTCTCTTTATAATAACAATTACAAAATTGGTTTTATTCGACATTGCCTTCCAGACTCTTGGAAATTTACGTCCTTAGCTATACGGAGTATAATTAATGAAATGCACTTCTTCTAAAATACTACTGGGAATATCTATAACTATAAAAGATGCCAAACATAGCTTTGTCAAAGGCAAACGCATAACAAACATCAATACATTTATCTTCTAAGCAGCTAAACAATCAGACGTTCTTTCAGATAATCATATAATAAATTTATCTTGTTGAATTCGCCTGTCATATATTGAAACATCTTTCATATCTGCTACTGTATTGCTCTCTTTATGACAACAATCATATGTCAAATATCCATATCATTGGCCTGTTGCCCCTTTACGAAATAGAACAAATCATTCATTCATCCATTCCATTTATGGAGTAGTGATGTAATTTTGGCAATGTAATCTTAGACCAAATGCTTAGACTAACATATAGTCCCTGAAAAAAATATTTCACCAAACAAATTCTTTTCAATATTTGGTATGAAATAATATTTCAAAAAGGAGTCTTGTACAATACTTAATTTCAGGCTGATGCAACTAGACTTTCCAACATTTTCTAGACTTACGAAGGCTCCTTTACTATTTAGCCATAGGGTCTGGATGGCAATCTAACCAAATGCTTTGCTCATGATAATACCTTCTTAGCCTCCACCATCAGCCACCATTCATAACCCCTCCCATAGTTCTCGTCCCAGCTGTCGTGCATGTGAGACGCTTCACTCCCGTCTGGAAACGAAATGAAGCTATCTGATATATCCATGTATGGTATATTGCAAAATCTACTTAACGATAATGGCCAGTCATTCCTGCCATTTTTGCTGGCGCCATTATCACACCATTCTCATTATCACAAGGTAAATCTGTTAGATCTGAATCAATATATAAAATGTATATATTGTGGTACCTCTCTTTGCCAATGCCCCACATCAACGGAAATGTTGATAAATCAAGATTGCGTGAACAATGTAGATATTTTTTATCTTGAACATTAGATTGCAATTAGTTTCTGATTCGCTGCACAGTACATAACTCATTTTCAAATGTAATTGATGTATATTGTCACATCATACATGCAATTTGACAGGTATTTCAGGATATGTCTATGAAATAAGGTAAGGAACTGCTAAATAATATCAAAATACACCATACCTGTACTACAAGCATCTCCGCCAATTTCAACTTTCAAAATTTGCAGAGACGCTCCGAAGTTGGGCTGCACATAAAAATGAAATCATTTAGTTTGGACTGCCTTTAATTCACATACATCACAAATTTCCAAACATTAAACCGAAATTGTTCATTAAAGAATTGTGCTTAATTAAGAATTATTATATCATTACTCCGCAAACCGTTAGTAATTGTATAGGCTAAGAGATACCGTATCTGATACCAATTATATCTTTTTAGTATTTATTTTCTTGTTATCTCCAATTCTTATCGAGATAGTTAAATGAGGAAAACATTTACAGCGAACAAGACAAAAGATTTTATGCTTACCTTGAAAAGAAAATCCAAAATTTGGTCTCGTAATTTCGGAGGATAGTTCACGAGAAGTTTGGATGTTGCCTGAATTACAACACAAAATTCGATGTTATCGTCGATACTATTGTAACAAAATGAAATTGAAATTACCTTTGTTTTGAACAGAACGTACAAATGTTAATGTTATTTCACGTATGTTCAAATAACTTGAAATTAATAGTGTAAAGGTAGCGTTGGTCAAATGTGTAAGTCACACACATATGAACATAGGCCTAAGACGGGATGTTTTAGCGATAAGTCCGGAAAGTTCCGGGAAATGTTCATAGCAATGTTAAGCATTTAAGTATAAAGAAAATAAAGGTGTAAAGCCGCGATTCATGATCGAAAAGCGGACAATGGACCGATTTAGTTAGGAAACTTATAACTTGCAGCGAAATATTGACCAAGTTTGGTTGCTACATGTAATTCTTTATATCTACTTTATATCGTTCTCAAATACAAAATATGCACAATGTCACTTTAAAGTGAAAAAGACAATATACAAGTCCTTACAAACATCAACATTCATGCATGTAAAATGCTCATTGACAGGGACAGCGATTACATTGATTAACATTCTTATTTAATGCGATAAGCAAATATACATCAACAGTGTCGACACGTACGCCTCTTCCGGCTTCTTTACTTACCCCACCCCCGCTTATTCCTCCGATCCCATCAAACCTTCGCCCATACCCCTCGGAATCATCGATGATATACGACCCGTCCGTTACCACCAAACTTCCAAATACGACAGAAAACAAAATATCCATAATAAGTTGATATCCTTTCGATTTTCGATCGTCTGCTAGCTTTGTTGATAAGGTCAAGGACGCTCATTTATCGGAAAGCTGCCTCATGTCGTGACCTCATCATGTGTGAATGAACTTCATTTGTGTATTGGCCTACACAAACACACACATACACACATTTCAATTGAATTGGTTTGAGAAGTTGCAAATTAAGAAGATTGCTATTTCTTATTCCATAATACACAATAAGGTTGACACAATTGTAAGAGTATTACCTTCCAAAAAATTGAATTAGGCTTATGTAAAATATGTACACATGTATATTCGTGATTTCTTGACTATAACTCATATCGGTAAATCGGGAGAAGACTCTGGGACAATTTGAGTTGGATTGGAGAGGTTAATATTCCTTTGTTTTGATCACTTCAAAAGACTCACAGTTTAACTTTACCATCCCCATCCCATCATTCCATGAGCTCTGCCATACCTATCTAGGAATCCTATTTATTTATTCAATCAAGTAGTGATTATGGATTATCTAATGTCGAAACTGAAGAATCGAAACGTCGCATAAAACGAATAAAGGAGTTGTTATCCATATATTTCTTGTCATTAAAACCTTATATCTTAAATGATTTTCCCCCAAATCAATCTTCGTTTATTTCTGCATCTCTGTGATCATTTTGACCAAACAAGAGAATAATTTTGGATCCAGGCAAGACCAAAAATATATTTACAATTTTTAATTTAAAATTATATCACTCAGATAATTACTCAGTTGATTAGTTCATAAGTTCAGAACCGGACAGGAGTTGTAAAATCCTCAACAAAGTCCCCACCTTTAAACGAAAATCGCAAAACTTACCTTGATGTCATCATAAATCTTCAAATCAAATTTATGTAATGATTAGTCTTGATGTTCTGGGACAAACATGACTCGAAATGTTTTCTAACAGTACCCACTTGTCACCATAAATCGTAAGATTTAAAAAAATAAAAATTATCAAAAGTATTTTCCAAATTGTTAATCATTAGAAATCTTCTTGTATTTATGAATGTTTATTAAAATTTGATCAAAATTAAATGGTTAGTTCAGAAGTTAGGAGCAGGACAGGAATTGATAACAGTTTTCTTACAAATTCATCACTCTTTCCCCTGTATCCCTATTTGTTAACATATTCTGTAAACAATTAATAATGACATATCATTACATATTTCTAAATTTCCATTAAAAATTTGAATTGAAATGGTGGCTTAGTTACAAAGTTATGAACAAGACACAATGTGTAATGGACGTGTAGTGCCCAGTTTAAAGGCACTAGTGCACACTTTTACGGTTTGAATTGGCTATTTTAAGGTTTATGAGGACTTATGCATTCACTTAAACTTTCTATCGATGAAATGAAATACGAAATATTCTTTACAATTTACCTACAATCAACAATGAAAACGTTAAGACAGCCGCTGTCGGCTTGGACATATAACAATCTATGGTTAGCTGTGCACAAAACGGATAAATTATTGGCTCCTGGAAACGGCTGAACTTATTGTGTGCAGCTATTGAATTTACCTTAACTCTGAACTGAGAACAAATAATGAAATATGTTTTATGAAAGCAATCTTGTAAATTAACCGATTTAATAACATAGTATTAGCATTGTCATTAGATTGACCTAGCGGCTGCCGTTTCCGCTTCTCTGGTTATGAGCAAAATTTTAATATTTCCGATATCGTAGTTCATGCGGATTTAATGTAACGTATCATTAAATACTTCCGGCCTTTAAAAATCCACTTCACTACCTAAATACGTAAATATTTGTTAAATAACTTACGAGGTAGATTAAGTGAGGATAGTGAGTAATATCGAGAGATATGCAGTATCTGTGCATTCGTTGTGTTTACGAAATATTGGCGTGCACTAGTGCGTTTAAATCCCCTGCAACTTAGAAATCGCCTGATGCACCATTAAAATCTTCCAAGAAACGTCAAGTTACTATTCAACCTAAACAAAGGTTTAGATACCTTAATCATTGTTGGTTCTTACATGTTTCTTTGCTATTATCTGCTGCGCCATCGATCTCCACCTTTTGACATGTACAAGCCGCGTTCATCTATCGGCTTTTTTTAAGAATCTGCTAATTTTGTAACTTATAAACTAAAATTTGTCACCAAAAACTGTGGGAGACCAAGGGATATCTCCTCGGAATTATCGTTTTGTCACTTGATTTTGAACAATGCTTTCCCATCGTCAAGTACTTGGCACCAAAATAGTTTCACCTTATCAATTAATCACTTCAGAATGTTATGACGTCATAAACATGGTGATGTTTCTAAGCAATGACATCATCGCACTGGGAGTCTAAGGGTAGTTCAATGTGAAGTCAATGACTTTGTTGAACAGATTCAGCTAGCTGATTTATCGCGACTCATTTTATATTTTATTCTTGATTCGAACTAGTCTTATATTGTAACCTTAAATTTTTTGTTTATTATTGACTTTTAATAATTATACACAATTTCTTTTCATATTTTGCCGGTTTGACATTTTGAATTTACCTGAGAAATATGACCATAACACATTCATCACATCTGTTCATCTGTAGCGTAAGGTGATAAATAGTTTCACACATCATTCTTTATTATCAGTGGACAGTTGTACATGACACTCATAAATAAAACTAGTCTATAACTCAAAGGAGCATAAAGCAATTAGGGAACGAAGCATTCCATCATTTGGAAAGGGTTATCTTAATTCACAACATACCCTAAACCGGTAAGCTTGTTATTTTTAGAAATATTTTCTGGTCGTCGATTGGTAAAAACCTTGAATTGTCAATTAAATGAAGAGAACTATAAATGAACAGAACTATAAATGAACTAATGAACCCAAACATCAGGGGATGTCCTTTTCTTATTTAGTATTCTCTATTTTAAGATACAACGAATAGTAATATTGAATTAAGGAAAAAAAATTAAGTATAACGTAACAGGAATGCCTTGATCAAACAGGTTGGCACAAACGAAATTGATTTCGTCGATGAGTTTTCCCCTACTTTTTCGATAAAAAAATACGAACTTCTTTATTGCGGGGCATCTGTTGAATTTTAAGTGTAGGAACTTACTGGAATTTCATTAATCGTTCGATACTAGCTAATGGGTAAGTAATGTTGATATTAGAAATTTCTTTCAACATTAAAACGTGTAAAATGACGTATGAAGTGAAGTTTCCATAAACTTGAATTTATATTTTGTAACATTTTGGAATCGTCTCGGTTACATACGCATCATTGTTTCCTTTCGTTCATCATAGCTCGATTCACTCGATTAGACAACACTTCTACGACTTTTTTATGTCATTATCCAAATATTGTCCTTATTAAGATGATCAATATTCATTTGTTTTAAAATATATCTTAATTTAGATTTTGCATTTGTAGCTGCGATACTTTCTAAGCTTGAAGTTTTCGGAGGTCACCAGTTTTTAAGTAACTATTATATTCAGTCTGATTAAAATTTACCGTGTTCCGAGGAATCACAGTTTCAAAGTTTTGACTTTATCAAGATTCGAACTCGTTCTGTCCAGGGTTTTCCTCTCTACACAGAGGAAATCAAATTTCTAAAAAGGACCAAATCGGAGTTGAAGAGTGAAAACAATGTAACTGAAATATATATTATTCAATAGGAATGCACAGAAGATTATCGGATCCAATTTCCTAATATTTTTTCAGGACATGTATCAGGGCTTCAAATCAAGAGGATGCTTGTGCTCGATAACTCTGGTCCTCACATTTCTACTGGATATTGCTCGGGGGGAGACACCGAACTGCCCAGAGGGGAGACCGATCATCCCCCGAGACCCACAGCACCCCCGGATGTTCGAGGACCTGACCCCCCGGGAAATGAAGGAGGTACGTGACTTCATGTTGGCAGACCCTGATTTTAACGTCCAGCCTTACGATAGCGCAACATTGGACAGCAGTTACATCTACCTCATAGACCTCCGCTTACCAAAAAAGGCCGAAGCCTTGGACTTTCTGGACAAGGGGCTTGAGGAACCAGAGAGAGGGGCGTTGGTCATCTTATATCGTGGAGACATGGACCCCCCGCGCGTCGAGGAATACCATGTCGGTCCACTGCCCAACCCGACATACAGGAAGCTAGCTGACGACTCATCGTTTCGTCGTCTGCCCATTCCATTCAACAGTCGTCCAGTTGATATGATCGAGTTCGGTCAATTGTATAGGATCATCGATGATGTTGGCAAACGATTAAACCCTGTTTTTGAGGAGAGTTACGGTTTGAGGTACCACAATTGTAGTCGAGACGAGCTGGATTGTATAGTATTCACAGACATCAGCCCCCGGGGCATCAGGAGTAACGAAAGAAGGTCCTGGTTCTGGACATTCAGGAGTCCCGAGGGGTACTTCTTGCATCCTCTCGGATTCGAACTTCAAGTGGAACATAGCTCCGTGGATCCAAAAGACTGGTTTGTAACGAAGGTTGTCTACAACGGACAGATGTTTCCTTCGGTCGATGAGTTCTATGTCCGATACATGAACAACAATTTGAAGAAGATTCGGCTGCCTATGAACCGAAAGGAAGCAATATATTCATCTTTCCAACGCCGCGGACCTCAGGAGTTCGATGTTCCTGCTCGTGGCCCACAGTTTGTTGAACCCGACGGGCGAAGATACTCAATAACCGGGCAAAACATCCGGTATTTCGGCTGGGAAATGGACTTTCGGCTTCGCAGCTCAACGGGGATTCAGTTGTTCGACATCCGCTTCCGTGGCGAAAGAATCATCTATGAGTTGAGTTTACAGGATGCTGTCGTCTTTTACACTGGATATGGACCCACGGGAGGATCGGCAGAGTTTTACGACACTTCTGTTCTGATGGGAGCGTGCATGTTCGAGCTCATGCCGGGCGTTGACTGTCCCTCAACCGCCTCCTACCACGACATCTATCATTTCGCATCTGGACCGGAACCAACACTCTACAAAAACGCTGTCTGTGTGTTTGAGCAAAACGGCGCCATTCCTCTGCGTCGACACTACGGAAACAATTACAAGGGCGGATACGACTTCTACGCTGGTTCAGTTGACAACAGTCTCGTAGTAAGATCAATAGCCAATATAGGCAATTATGATTACGTCTTTGATCATATTTTCCATTTAAATGGTGCCATCGAAATTAGAGCATCTTTAACGGGATATGTACAGGCGAGCTTCGCGCTGCCGGAAGAGGCACAGTACGGTAACTACATCTCAGATTACGTTGTGGCGACACTTCATCATCATTTGTTCAACTACAAGGTAGATTTCGACATCGCAGGAACCAGCAACAGATATGCAACACTTGACATTTCGACAGAAAAGGTACCCGTTCCCTGGTATAACGGACTTCTGAAGACTAAGATGAAATTCCAAAAAGTGGACAAACTTACGGAAAAAGACGGCGTCAAGACATCCGATAAATCGCGCTACCACATTATCTACAACACAGACGCGGAGAACAAATACGGTACAAAGCGCGGGTACAGGGTAGACAACAGAGCTCCGACTACATTCGTCCTGGAGGGTGCGGACGGGACCCAGGCGGCCTCCTGGGCCAAGTACCCGCTCTCAGTGACCCGCTTCCACGACGCAGAGGAGACCAGCACATCTATATACGCTCAGGACGACCCTTTTAATCCGGTTCTCGATTTTGATACATATCTCGTAGACGATGAAACCATCGTTGACGAGGACCTCGTGGTATGGCTAACGGCCGGAGCGCTGCATATACCGGATGCCGAGGATGTTCCCGTGACAACGACTGCCGGAGGTCAATACAACATCTATCTGCGACCTTTTAATTTCTTTGACGAGGACCCTAGTATGGTAGTCTCGGACTCGGTGCACGCGGTGCCGAGGAATAACTACAGGGAGACTATCATAGATACGTTTGGAACCGGGGAGGGCACTACATGTCTCCCTAATGAAACTCCCCACAGCGTCTTTTATGGTAACCGACCTGAGGTATGATTTTTGATGCGATGTCATTCGAAATGAATATGTATTGGTGTTCATGTCGTCACTGAATGAATTATAAGTAGTTAGTAATAGTAATAAATATAAACAATTATGTGAGATAATCCATACCCATAACACACTATGGCGAATTGTTTTGATCTTATCAATTTGTTGTCAATCTTCGCGTCATGTTTTTTTCTTTATTGTTAACTTAAAAGTCACGGGGTTGCTTTGTAAATACACTCATGAGCAAAAGAAACGTCTTCCGTAATATTGTAAGATAGTTTAACCCTTCAGAGAGCCATACTACTAGCAAAATAAGGTACAATTTTGAATTTTAAACATTATTTATTCATAGTTTTTAAAAACAAGTATTTATAAAAATCGAATAGGAGAGTGATAAGAATGTGAAATAGGGCATTTTTGGCAATTTATATTATCCCTCTTCATTGGTGAAGAAAACGATTTTTGAATACATTTTATTATTCTGATATCCATATTCTCAGAAATTTAAATTTAAAATACCCATGTGAAAATAAATTTTTAGAACCAATACAAATTGGGAGGTCCGTAGAGACATTTTTAAATATCTGGTAGTAAGAGAGAATATTCGTAATTAATAAAGTTTTTGTGTTGCAAAAGGTCAAGCTATTTTTTTCAGACTATTTTCAGGCTATAATTTGTAATTACTCTAACTTCGAACCCTATACGATTCAATTCAATACCTTTTGTTTCGTTAGACTTCAAAACTCATGTTAACTTTAATTGTAACAATATATCTTCTCTCTTGTATCAATAACGCAACCTTAACGCAACTGTCTCGAGTAGGAAAACATATACCCACTGCAATACAGCGTATACTACTGTCTCGAGTAGTAAAACGTATACATGTATTACACATTGCAATACCGCCTAGTACTAATAGTAAACAATAAACCCATTGCAATACGCCGTTTACTACAGTCTCTACTGGGAGTAGTAAAACATATACCCATTGCAATACGCTTGGTACTGGGAGTAGTAAAACATATACCCATTGCAATACGCTTGGTACTGCGAGTAGTAAAACATATACCCACTGCAATACGCTTGGTACTGCGAGTAGTAAATCATATACCCACTGCAATACGCTTGGTACTGCGAGCAGTAAATCATATTACCCACTGCAATACGCTTGATACCGCGAGTAGTAAAATACATCCCAATGTAAATATGACTAGTGCTGTTACCGTTACCAGTCAGTTTGTTTTACACCGCCATACAGCCTATATATACATCTCGAAATCTAAATGCAGCGAGCTGCAGTGGGCGTCTCTCCATTCAATGTACTACGATAAACATTTTCCCATGCGATCGTACATTGTTCTACATCGGTAAAAACTATTGTTGAGGAGAAAAGGTAGTTCTTGAGTAAACTCTTGGGAACAGTCAAGTATTGTAATTTCGTCTATTAATGTTAATCGACAAAGTACATCTTGTAGCCGAGCATTCACTGCAAACAGTAATACATTGTATATTCTTGTATCAATGTAAATAACCGCATATTGCAACCAAACGAAATTACTGTCGATATCGAGTTGGTGTCTCAAGAACAAATGAAGATTTGACCATACAGCAAGCAGTGTTATCATCAGGTAATGTTTTCGCCCCAATCAGAGGCAGTGTCTATGTGATACCACTAAAGAGGGATATAATAACACTTATAATAAGGTACTTTTCAAGACACCATTTTAGATAAATGACTCACTGGAAAGCTGAATGTAACATACATTAACTCAAAAATGAAAAGCAATGTTGCAAAGTGTAAGTAGCAGAGTGACCCTTAATTGACACTTAGTTCCGATTCTTTTCAGTTTATGAAATCATGCAAGGCGGAGCCGAAAAATAAATTAATGAAAACAACAAATAGGAATTCAGAACTGTGTCACAAAACACCAGTATGAAATTGAAAATCCAAACTTGAGCGACCCATTCTTTTTATCAAATAACTACAATCTTGTCAGGTCAAGCCGCTGCTCTGCGGCAGTATAAGCCTCCCAACTCGGATCAGGTGTTCTGGTAAATTAGCGACCTCTTCAAGCGCCTGGACCGTGTTTGTTTGGACGGGTTAATATGAAAGATGGCTTAAGGTTTTAGTGCTATCCTATCTTGTCAAATAGTCAAGTGACAAGCTTGAAGTGAAATGCTTATACCTGTTAATTGAAGGAATCAGCATGCCCATGTTGTTGTGAGAGAGAGGTTGCTTAATTAAGTCATATCATCCAACGTTATGACTATGGTTACTACCTGATATTTCAGCTTTCTCAAAACCACCTTACTGAAACATTTTCAACAACCTTATATTTCTTTTTTGATAAAAAAATAATCGTCTTTCATTTTTGTCAACATACGATTGGTCGTTATATTTCGCAATAACTCTGTAGCTCATCAGTCTTTGCATTAGTTAGGCTATCATCTGATGAGATGATTAGAATAAAACATAAAATGTTTATTAGATGAAATTAACATCTCATTAGGTAAAAGTTTCATCTAAATATATGAAAGTTCCAAATGTTTATATGCTAGGTTCATCTAATTATATGCTAGTTTTATCTAATTATATGCTAGGTTTATCTAATTATATGCTAGTTTTATCTAATTATATGATAGTTTTATCTAATTATATGATAGTTTTATCTAATTATATGCTAGTTTTATCTAATTATATGCTAGTTTTATCTAATTATATGATAGTTTCATCTAATTATATGATAGTTTTATCTAATTATATGATAGTTTTATCTAATTATATGATAGGTTTATCTAATTATATGCTAGTTTCATCTAATTATATGCTAGTTTCATCTAATTATATGCTAGTTTCATCTAATTATATGCTAGTTTCATCTAATTATATGCTAGTTTCATCTAATTATATGCTAGTTTTATCTAATTATATGCTAGTTTTATCTAATTATATGCTAGTTTCATCTAATTATATGCTAGTTTCATCTAATTATATGCTAGGTTTATCTAATTATATGATAGTTTCATCTAATTATATGATAGGTTTATCTAATTATATGCTAGTTTCATCCAATTATATGCTAGTTTTATCTAATTATATGCTAGTTTTATCTAATTATATGCTAGTTTTATCTAATTATATGATAGGTTTATCTAATTATATGCTAGTTTCATCTAATTATATGCTAGTTTCATCTAATTATATGCTAGTTTTATCTAATTATATGATAGTTTTATCTAATTATATGATAGTTTCATCTAATTATATGCTAGTTTTATCTAATTATATGCTAGTTTTATCTAATTATATGCTAGTTTTATCTAATTATATGATAGTTTTATCTAATTATATGCTAGTTTCATCTAATTATATGATAGTTTCATCTAATTATATGATAGTTTCATCTAATTATATGATAGGTTTATCTAATTATATGCTAGTTTTATCTAATTATATGATAGTTTTATCTAATTATATGCTAGTTTTATCTAATTATATGATAGTTTTATCTAATTATATGATAGTTTTATCTAATTATATGATAGGTTTATCTAATTATATGCTAGTTTTATCTAATTATATGATAGTTTTATCTAATTATATGATAGTTTCATCTAATTATATGCTAGTTTTATCTAATTATATGCTAGTTTCATCTAATTATATGCTAGTTTTATCTAATTATATGATAGTTTTATCTAATTATATGATAGGTTTATCTAATTATATGCTAGTTTTATCTAATTATATGCTAGTTTTATCTAATTATATGATAGTTTTATCTAATTATATGATAGTTTTATCTAATTATATGCTAGTTTCATCTAATTATATGCTAGTTTTATCTAATTATATGATAGTTTTATCTAATTATATGATAGGTTTATCTAATTATATGCTAGTTTTATCTAATTATATGCTAGTTTTATCTAATTATATGATAGTTTTATCTAATTATATGATAGTTTTATCTAATTATATGATAGTTTCATCTAATTATATGCTAGTTTTATCTAATTATATGCTAGTTTTATCTAATTATATGCTAGTTTTATCTAATTATATGATAGTTTTATCTAATTATATGCTAGTTTTATCTAATTATATGATAGTTTTATCTAATTATATGCTAGTTTCATCTAATTATATGATAGTTTCATCTAATTATATGATAGTTTCATCTAATTATATGATAGGTTTATCTAATTATATGCTAGTTTTATCTAATTATATGATAGTTTTATCTAATTATATGCTAGTTTTATCTAATTATATGATAGTTTTATCTAATTATATGATAGTTTTATCTAATTATATGATAGGTTTATCTAATTATATGCTAGTTTTATCTAATTATATGATAGTTTTATCTAATTATATGATAGTTTCATCTAATTATATGCTAGTTTTATCTAATTATATGCTAGTTTCATCTAATTATATGCTAGTTTTATCTAATTATATGATAGTTTTATCTAATTATATGATAGGTTTATCTAATTATATGCTAGTTTTATCTAATTATATGCTAGTTTTATCTAATTATATGATAGTTTTATCTAATTATATGATAGTTTTATCTAATTATATGATAGTTTTATCTAATTATATGATAGTTTTATCTAATTATATGATAGGTTTATCTAATTATATGCTAGTTTTATCTAATTATATGCTAGGTTTATCTAATTATATGCTAGTTTTATCTAATTATATGATAGTTTTATCTAATTATATGCTAGTTTTATCTAATTATATGATAGTTTTATCTAATTATATGATAGTTTTATCTAATTATATGATAGGTTTATCTAATTATATGCTAGTTTTATCTAATTATATGCTAGTTTTATCTAATTATATGCTAGTTTTATCTAATTATATGCTAGTTTTATCTAATTATATGATAGTTTTATCTAATTATATGCTAGTTTTATCTAATTATATGATAGTTTTATCTAATTATATTATAGGTTTATCTAATTATATGATAGTTTCATCTAATTATATGATAGGTTTATCTAATTATATGCTAGTTTTATCTAATTATATGATAGTTTCATCTAATTATATGATAGGTTTATCTAATTATATGATAGTTTCATCTAATTATATGATAGGTTTATCTAATTAGACATTATTTTCATCTAATTGTATCATGTTTTTATCTAATAAATGATATTTAAAATTCAATTAGTTAAAACTATCATGTAATTAGATAAAAGTATCATCAAAAAGAATCATCTAATTAGACGATGAAAACGAATATCTTTATGTATAAAAACATTGTAGTATTAGATGAAACTTATGTCCAATTAGATGAAGCTATCATATAATAAAACGAAACAATCATGTAATTAAAGTAAACTACCATTTAATTAGTTGAAACGTTGTCTTATTAGACGAAACTATCATATAATTAGAAGTTAAAGTATATAGAATAGTATATAGAAGGTATAATTTTATCACTTCTGGCAGTAATACGCTTCCATAAAAATCTTTATCAGACTAATTTCTCCTATAAAATCTTTGGCGGACACTGCACTCAATAATCATAATTCAAATCCAGTGGTGTTGTACAACATGGCTTCTAGGAAATTACATCACTTAAATACACGACTGTGAGGAAACCCCAGCCCTATTCACGAAGAGGTAAGTGGTGTTTACCACAAGTACGCGTGGGTCACACTAGGGTCAGTTTCTGGAGTTCTGTCCGTGAATCAATGCTGTAGAAGTAGAAATGGTTGTGGGCTTTTTCCTGTTTTCTTACATGACTTAAAACTTCATGAACACATGTATCTGATAACATAATTCTTATATCATACCCATAAGCAGGGTAAACAGCCCAAAACAGGGTTAACCACCCTGACATCGCATGTCCACTTTTTCAGAGTACGATAATAAAAAATATACACATCTAATACTCCATCTTAAAAAGATAATATTCAGAAAATGTTAGACTCCTTTGCTAACGGGTTTGGGCTTTGATTAACCACCCTAAACTTGCACCCCTTATCCTGCCCTTATGTATTAGAGTATTATCAAAAGATTTCTATGTCTCCATCCAGCAAAGGTGGTAATTCCAAAATCATAACTGGTTTATGGAGAACTGTCAAAAGTAGGATCTGCAGGGTACCTTACCTCAGCTTTTGGGGTGTAACAGTTCTTCTTGTGAAGTCGAAAATGTGAAAAGTTTACGAACGGGAAACATGGGATGATATGACTTTAGAAACCATTATTGGGAGAAAATGTTAGGAAGGGGGGTGGAGCAATCTTTTTAGTCGTAGATTGGTAGGAAAACAGACTTTGGGAACCTTTAGTGTGAGAGATTGGTAGACAATACGTTTGATACCTTTCCTGTGGAAACACTGATTTGTGTAAATGAACGCCACTAATGGCTGCAAGTGGTGCTAAACCAAAAGTCACTCACTTGAGGAATGACTTGATACATTTCTGTGGAGAGAAACCGGTTTGAAAATATGACTAGGGATACCTCTTTCAGGATTTTATTGGCTCAAGGATGAGATTTAGTCTGTTGTTCAGCTCGGGATTTCTTAAGTTCCAGATGTGCAATTTAGCCCATTTTGTTTTGTGATTTTATTAGAAAGGGTCACGTGGACGGTATCTGTAATTCCCATGAACACAAACGTGAAAGTTACACAGGATGATTTCCAAACTTTACAAATAAAAACATCGGGTATCCTTATCACTGTGTCTTTGTGCCTGTCTGTAAAGGGGATCTCTAAACGTGCTGAATATTACAATATGGGGAGTTTAAACATATTTTCTATTGAAAACGGTTTTCCCAAAGCCCTGCATATTAGTGCCTCATATAGTATTTAATAAACAATGACAACCTCCAATCCAATGCTTATACGTTTTTACTGGCATATACTAAACCGTTTAAACAAACGAGTGGACACATTAAGAGGTATTTTTTCTTATGTCATGGATAAATCGACAGTGCCATGACATTGTAACAACCAACCAAGAAACACATAGACACGATGCAAATCACTTAAGGCAGTTTATTTCAGTAAAATTTAACAATGTATATGTAACCATGTTAAAGTGTCTCTGAGCGACATCCTCATTTAACAAGGTTTTCTATTACTTGGTCTGATTTATATCAATAAAGACGGCTAATTGTATATTTTTTGTATCGACGAATTCTATTATAATGCGAATAAAAACCACCACCATACATGTATTACAAGTATCGAGTTTTTTCTTGAGTGAGATGGGAAAATTTCGAACATTACATATCTATGTATGATATAATTTTATACAAACATTCTTATTAAAATGAAAATGAATTTTATGAAGAAATTTTGGTAAATATCCTAAACATATTTCGATTTAAATTTTTCATGAATAAAAGTATACATGAAAATACATGAAAAATGACAATAAGTGTTACAAATGGACAAAAGGGGCAGATATGGTGAAGTTATAACCCCTTATCTTTTCGCTTTAACATGATATATTTCGTTATATTCTGGCTACGTTAATAACCAATTCGCTATTGTACAAATACATGCGAACAATGATTATTTCATTTTAGAAGAAGGACAAACTAAACTGAATCTGAAATAGAAATGTTGTGTTGTAAATGAATTTACTGATTCCTTTAAATGTCATAATGTAAAACATTTAAAATCCAAACCTGAGTTAAGTTTATTGATAATTGCTCCCGAGCGATTGTGTAAGTGTAAATACGACATTCCTTTCCATAAGCAAACAATCCATTGTCATAAAACGTACATTTCATTGATTCAACAGCAAAGCATGGGAATGCCATTTTCACAAAAAAAGTTCTGCCCCCGTGACAGAGCGTTAGTACTCGAAGTGAAGGCATGTTAACTAAAAGTTAGTTATTTCAATGATAAATAAAACTAAATGACACAAATACTTTATTGTAGTCCTTAACCTGTTTCATGTGCACTTTGCTGCTCATTGCAACAAGGTACACATGGGCGGACGCCTAAAACAGTGTTCCAGAGTCTGTCATATAAGGGGACGGGAGTCAAAACTCCCTATTTCAAATTATGATGCTAAAATTTCCTTAAAGACGAACCCAATTAAGAGTGACAGTTCAAAATAAAAGATGGGTGGCTATAAAAAAAATCGTGCACCGAATATTTGATACGACGATTATCATTCGCTCGTTGAAATTGCAACGATGTACGTATTACGTCACAGCTCTACTAACATTTCCTTTGGTTAAGATCTTGCCTGACTCTTTAAAAGTGTAACCATTTCCACATATGTGGAAGTGATTAACAAAAGTGATTGGAAATTCGCTCTAATGAACTACAGTTAGTAAATTTGCTTAACGTACGTATGTTAATTATACCGGTATGTAACGGTAGATCGCTTAGTATACTCAATGTGTTACCAATCGCTGAATCAAAAACATCCTTAATAAAAAATTGTCCTATAGATAAAACAGAAAAAAACATCAGAACATATCAAGGAAAGAAGAGTGATGTCTCCACTGCTAGTTTAAGTCTTCCAATAGAATCACTGCTAAAGCAGAAGAAAAATCTGCAAACAATTAATTAAACACGACAAAATATAACGTCTCTCAAACAAATTGTTATCCTCAGTGGGTTTTACCTACATAATCAAGTTTACATATTTCCGAGTAGAGTTTTTAAAAACCTTTTACAAGTTGTGAAGATACAGAGAACTTGGATATTATGGTAGGTCCCATTCTCTTCACCTGACACAGAATACCCGTTACAAATTATACAAGACAAGTTTACCCAGTGAGTAAAAATACTAACGAACTACCAAGTCAGTTGGTTGTCAGACGGAAATTCTTTCCTTCTAATTAAACAGCTTTACTATGCAAATCAAAAAATCTTCATTCAACAACAATCACAGAGAACAATTGAGCAAAAGGGTTACACTAGAGATCTTGAGCCATTGAAAACACTAAATGGAATCGAGTTTGCGAAACACTTGTTATTATCAGACACTCCGAACCTCTCAAGTTTGATGTTGTCATAGTTACTGCTGGGCTTGACATGCACAGAGTCCGACACCAGCATGCTTGGGCACTCGTCAAAGAAGTTAAAGGGTCGCAGAAAGATGCTGTACTGGTTGCCTGGTATAGCGGTGGAGGGCACGTCCTCCGCGTGAGGGATATGCTGCACCCCTCCCGTCAGCCACAGCACCAGGTCCTCGTCCAGGAGGTTCTCGTCGTTGTCGAGGAAGCGCCGGAAGTCCAGGACAGGATCGTAGGGATCGTTCTGGGCGTAGATAGAAGAACTCGTCTCCTCAACATCCTGGAATTTGGTGACAGCCATCTGGTATCTGGACCAGCCGGCCGCCTGTGTGACGTCTACACCGTCAAGGACAAACTTGCTCATAGCACGGTGCTGGATTCTGTACCCTCGGTTAGTTCCCCACCGGTTCTTTGATTTTGAATTGTATATAATGTGATAATTTGGTTTGTCAAAGTTGTATTCCAAAACGGCGTTCATTTCCGTTTCTTTGTCTGTCTTGGTGAACTTCATCTGCGTCTTGTTGAGTCCAGGGTACCAAGGATGAGGGATCGTCTCTCGACCAATGTCAAGGGTAGCGTATCGGTTCTCCGTCCCTGCAATGTCAAGGTCGACCTTGAAATGGAAAAGATGTTGATGAAGCGTTGCAATGACTTGATCGTGAAGAAAGTTACCATAAGGCTTTTCTTTTTCAAGTCCGTATGTTGCCTGAACGTAACCAGTTAGAGATGTTTTGATTTCCACAACACCGTTAAGATGAAAAATATAGTCAAAGATATAATCGTAATTCCATATGTTTGTTATCGTGCGTATCACCAGTGCGTTATCTACTGTGCCACCATATGAACTGTATCCTCTTTGGAAATTGTTAGCGTAATGTCTACGTAGAGGAATTCCTGAGTTCTGCTCAAAAATACAAATGGCGTTTTTGATGTATATAGGTCTCCCGGCCCCGGCGAAGTGATATGCGTCGTGAAATGACGCAATCGCAGGACAGTCTACGCCCGGCATCAACTCAAACGACGACGCTCCGAGCAGCCAGGAAGTGTCGTAATAGTTGGTTGATCCGGCAACAGGGCCGTATCCGGTGTAGTATACTATGGCGTCCTGTAGGCTGATCTCATAGGCTATCCGCTCACCCTGGAATCTGACATCGAATAGTTGGAGGCCTGTCGAGGTCCTCATCCGGAAGTTCATGTTCCAGCCAAAGTAGTGAACATGCTGCCCATCCACACTGTACCTCCGACCTCCAGGCTCCACAAACTGCGGGCCTTGAACAGGCACGTCATAGTCAGCTAAACCACGGCGCTCATAGGAGGAATATGCCGTGTCGTATTTGTCCATGTGCAGGTTGATTTTACTAACTCTTCTGTATATGTACTGCCGGTAGAAGGTGTCAACATCGTCGAACATCTGACCATTGTATACAAGCTTGGTAACTGACCATGTGCTCACGTTAACAGATTTGTGGTCAATTTGTATTTCGAAACCTAACGGATGAAGGTAAAAGCCTTCCACGTCCCTAAAGGTCCAGAACCAAGTTCTCCGTTCATTACTCTTGATTCCTCTAGGAGCTACGTCATAAAACACGAGACAGTCCTTCCCCTTCGTACAGTTGTGGTAACTTAATCCGTAACTCTCCATAAACACAGGGTAAAGCTTCTCGCCGATTTTAAACAACATGTCAAATAAATGATCATATTCTATTTGATCAACAGGACGACTTGTGAAAGGAATTGGAATTCGTCTGTAGGTAGGGTTCGCCACTAGGTTAGCATACTGCGGAGTCGGGAGTGGTCCTACATGATACTCTTCAACCCGAGGTGGGTCCATATTGCCTCGGTAAAGGATCACCTTGGCTGCTCGTTCAGGCTTCCGGTGACCACCGTCAAGGTACTGCATGACTCCTGACTTGATGGGAAGTTGAAGATCGATCATATATATATAGCTACTGTTGACGATGGCCTCGTCATAAGGAACCAGATTTAGACTGGTGTCCGCTAGCATGTAGTCTCGAACCGTGACCATCTCATCTGGTGTGAGATCCTCGAAGACGCCTGGTTTCTGGAAGTTCCTGGGCTTGATGGCTCTCCCAGCAGTACAGTAGGGTTCCTCTGAGCGCTTGACGATGATGACAGCTAGGACGATGGACAGGATGATGACGGCGATGAGAAGGAGGATGGCGAACACCCTGAGACACGTGTAGAAGGTGGAGGACACCAGCACCTGTTGGCCAGCTGACACCTTCCCTTCACCCATGGTACTGCAATACAAACAAAATAACCTGTAACAGCATGTTTATAGATGAACACTACTTTAGACAGAAAATGTCTTCACCTATGGCAACATGTAGAAGTTAAACCTTTTGAACTACTTTTAATGCCAAATTTACTTTTAATAAGACACATTAATGTATATTCTTCGTTTTTTTACTGTGCAGGTATACATCATTCATGATTCTCCTTACTATCTGTGACATAGTGATAGTGATTTGTATGTGTAAATTGGTATTCATTGAACGGTTTTTATTATCGTTAGAAGGCAGGGCTCAAGATAAGATGCGTATCTGCGTAAAATACGCACGGTTAATTCATATATACGCATTAAAAATGAAATCAAATGAGTGACAGATACGCACAACCTTCCCAGAATACGATTAATATATTTGTTTACAGGAGTGATCGTGAAGTGTCAAAATAAAGTTTCATTTATACATGTCTGATCTTTACATAGTAGCCAACTTGATTCCAACCTGTATGAAACAAAAATTACCGAGTACACATTAGATTATAGATTAATCACTCGTTTATTTACAGCTTAAACGTGTGGAAAATATGATCAACGACTAACATCGAAAAATATGCTACTTGGAATGAGGATCTGTAAACGAAAAACCTTGAAATACTCCTAGTTTTTTTCACGTTGTAATTTTACTCCTGAATTATTTATTTTGAGGAGTGAAATACCCCTAGGTGAGTCTAAATAATGATCTGGAGCCCGGGTAGCGTTTCTCCTTCTTCAAAATGTTAATGAACTAAAAAGTAAAATAAAATGTGCATTTATTGAGAAATACATGTAATAAAACTTAAATGGGATGATCCCTCATCTACTATTATTGAAATAATCTACAAAATGATAACATCCATCAGTCAAAGAATTTGTCCACAAAATAACCTCCTTCTACGGGCATTGAAATGATAACTATATGAAAGACATCTATACTTATAAGCCGTGAACCCCGAAACCCACATGAGAGTAACATAGTCATAAAATTAAGCATTCTATGTTTACATTGGCTACTTGTACACCTTTTTTATCCTCCGGTCTTTGGCTACTATGAATTTTACCTCCGGTTTCATCAAGGCAAGTCAAGATTGTAAGAATACAATCTATCGTACATCAGTGGGTCATAGAAAACAGTCGCAAATGAAAAAAACTCGGATGAACAGACAAGCCTAAAAATATGCTCAATTTTCCTTCAACGTGAAATTTAAAAAAAAAGAGAAAATAAAGATAATTTCGTCTAGAGGTATTTTAGAAATTGAAGGTCGAATAAGGACGCCTCTTGTGTAGCGATTTTAAATCTGATAATGCGATGTTTGAAAATGTTCCAATCGTTCCATATATTAATTCAATAATCATCGATCCTTCATGGGCATCAAATGTACATACAAAAACTCAAATATGAAATACATTTTAACAATATATAATAATACAGAATTTATTCATCATTTATTACTAAAATTAATCAAACACAACAGGAACATGCTAATACTTTGGTATCCCAATGGGACTAGGATAATCAAATCTTAAATAGGAATTTGGGACAAGTTGTGTGTACTAACCCACGAATCCTATCTAACCCAACGACCATGCACATCTTCAGCATTTGGTGGGATTGAACATAGAGCTAAGGTAGATAAGTGGAACAGTTCCCTAAGTTCGGAGAAAAGATTAAAAACTTACGGGTTTTCTGAAGTGTCACCAGAGACAACATAACTCGGTCCAGCCATCTTACTTTGAAGCTCTTATATCCGGTTTGAGAATTCTCAACTGTTTACAAGCCTGGGTACAGTGGCTATAATTCCACGGGTGGGTGAGTGTATTTTACATTTTACAATAAAAAAAACACCTGACAAGATACCCCTCTGTTTTATTCTTTCTATTCATTCACCAATAGACTTGATATTGTCATAAATGTTACCTTCTCAAGGTCTAGTAGTTTTCTTAGCGGTCTGTGCAAACTTGTTATATGTATCAAGGTCATAACAATAGTAAACCACGCCAGCGTATGTTTGTATATGAATGTCTCTCGACCTTTTCTATTGCCTGACCAAGGGACCTACATATAGTCCCTATTTTCATGATATCATATTGATATTCAAGATTTTCGTAAAGATTTAACCGTTAAAAGTTTCTTTTTTGTCATTGGAAAATGCAATTTCACAGGTTTTTAACAGCCGTGATTAAATCTTCAAAAGAAAAAATCTGATACTTTTAATAGAATGTTCTCTCAGGAATGCAAGATATTTGTCTTGTCACTGCTAGATATTCTTTCATACATGTATTATCCTTGAGGCAATGTTCTTTACTTAAGTTACTAAGTTTGTGTTATCTATGAATCAATCTAGCTTACAATTTTGACTGTCGCCTATTTGAAATCTCATCAAGGGTTTAGGTTTTGAAGATAGAAATTAAGACAATCAACTAATTCTGCAGATATTACCCAATTGAACTGACAGTGAATTTGACGAACATATATCTAATGCATTATATACAAATTTATACGCGAACGAACCAATAGCGCTTTGCCATACAACTTCATATGACAATTGGGTTTTCAAGAAAGATGCGAGAGAAAAAAAATTTTGCCTCAAAAGTATCCTTTGTGAATAGTATTATTTTAGATATAGACGATACCCTCCTATCTTAGGGTACAAACGATAAACATCATGAAAAGTAAAACAGAAGGTCTTGGCCAAAACGTGCCAACAACCATTACAATTACAACCTCTTAGTAGGAGCCTTTACACCATTAGTGTCTTTACCTCGGAACTCTCTTCTTACAATAGAGACATAGTAAAGTTTACTAGTCAGTTGTCAGTTTAGTCTTGCAACAATCAAAACTCATTTCGCCTTAAATTTTGATTCGGAAAAGGTAACAAATAAAAATGAGGACAAGATGTAGGTAATTTGTGTCATTTATAAAGGGTGATATCCTATACACTCCTTTTATGAACAGATGTGTCTTGTCCGGATTGGTTTGGACTTCATTACTTTATTACAGGATGAAGAGTCACATTCACTGTCATGTTCTATATATCAAAATGTATGTAAAGTTGTGAATA
The DNA here is from genome assembly GCA_921293015.1 of Phorcus lineatus. NCBI lineage: Eukaryota > Metazoa > Mollusca > Gastropoda > Trochida > Trochidae > Phorcus > Phorcus lineatus. The sequence continues at coordinate 22,132,139 of OV121088.1, read as the reverse complement.
AGTAACATGTTGAATGAGGTTTTGCTTTCACTATAATAAAAAGAAAAATCAGCAAAATCTGAATGAAATTGAAAAGCAAGCTGGTCTTAAAGGAAATACATGTCGACGCTGCTCCATAAGCGATGACGAATGAAAGTTCTTTAAAAGAAATTAACAGTGTGTAAAACTATCGAAAACGAAACTGGATAACTTGCTTTGATGAAAGGAAGTAGGCGTTCATTGTTTAGTGAGATGTTTGAGTTTCCTATTTTCTCGACTGTAAAAGAAATAATGATATAAGATTTGAAATACTACTTTTGGTTTCCCAGTTATGAAACTATAGTCAGTGATATTTCTTTTGAAAAAAGAATTTTATAAAAGGGGAATGAATTCATATGTTCGGATAGCTATTCTACCACTCCAACAGAAAGGTCAAAATATTCCTTTGACAAAATCAAATCGGAAAATATATTGGCACATGAATATACTTGAATATATATATACCTGAATCTTTGACGAACAACGAAGAAGTTAGATTGCATGACATATCAATTTCCCCGCTAAAAGATTAATTGCATCATAAACTGTCCATATCATACATTTTGATCCTGTCCATGCCATACATTGATCCTGTCCATACAATAAATTGATCCTGTCCATACAATACTTTCATCCTGCCCATACCATAAATTGATCTTGCCCAATCCATAAATTGATACTGTACAAAACATACTTTGATTCTGTCCATAACACAACTTTATCCTGTCCGTGCCATAAATTTATCCTGTCCATGCCATAAATTTATCCTGTCCATGCCATAAATTTATCCTGTCCATAACACAACTTTATCCTGTCCATTCCATAATTTTATCATGTCCATACCATAACTTGATCCTGTCCATACCATGAATTTATCCTGTCTATACCATACTTCTCTGAGCACATTTAACTGGCATAGCTGTAAGGCATATCATTATACTAAATGTCTTGTGACTTTGCTAAACGTTGTACAAAGGTAATTTAGTGAGGCCGACTACTTATGGGACACCCCTCGTTATTTAGATGACCGTTGATAAAAATAGCAGAGGCAATATCTTTCATGAATATCATACCTAGGTAGAGGTAAGATTTCAGGCGTTGGGAAGAAATATTAATTACCAAGATAAAGGTCCAATCTTTACATAAATCTTAGCTCAAATTGTTTTGGAAATCGAAACTTTCATTAACAAAGATTCATATTATATTTACAAGAATACTATGCAACCATTATCCAGCATTAAGCCTAACAAAAGAAAAATGTTTATTTAAAAAAGTCTATAAAGATATACACATACAGAGGGCAAGTAGAGACAAAGGTAGTTTTTAAATCTGCATGACAGAAAAATAGAAATAAACTTGCTTAATACTCTTGAAGACAAAGACATAAAGCAAGTCTAGGGAAAGCCTATACTGAGCATACTCACCCGCGCAGACAGACTCGCTCTCCCTCACTCTCTCCGTTCTCCTCTTCTCTCCATCCCTCCCGTTCCTTGGAGCGGCGTCTCATACGGCATCCCCCTCCCCCTCTCCCCGCTCCGTCCGTAGGGGCCTGTTTGACATCTTCTGGTAGCCACGCCTTCTTGGTGCTATGGCAACAAAACAACAATTCATATACATCACGTTTTCGAGAAAATATCGTTCATAATCTCCTGTATTGGTTTTATGAAAGTTTTATGTTTCATAAGCTTTGAAAAGTCTCCCAGACTTAAGTATGATTAGAGATGGGATCACTGTTGATAATCGAATGACACAAACTAAAATGATAACACATTCACATACTTTTGATGCACTTTGGTAAAAACTAGTTCAAAATTGGGATTATGCATTTTCGACTCGACAATGAAAATCAATATTTGAATTGCCGAAAACACCTTCACGTAAGATTGAATTAATCCTAGGCTTCTAGTTTTTGTCAAGTATAAAGGTGTATTTTCTGTGTACACCATGTAGACTAAAACATCGTTATTTTTAACATTTCTTTCTTGGTCTTGGCATGGTCTATCTTCCTGAATCAGGACCTAAGCATATTATCAGTTATATACAGTCACGAAGCAGAAATATTGGTAATGGTCAAGTTACAAGTTCATGTTGAAGAAAGATTACTATATCTAATCAAGAGGGTTCATTTCTTAGGAAAAACATCAAGGCATATACCCCATACTAGTTAAAACTAGATGTAATTATCCGTTATTGCATCTAGAGAATTCTTACATGTCACATTGTAAACAAACTACCGATCTACTAGCTTCGTAGATGAGATCGTCTCATTCTAAAGAAAGGGGTTTAAGAAACAAATATGAAAATAAATAAAGCTCACGGACAGATGAGGTCGGTTTTAAATATCACATCAGCCCTCTCACGTCAGAAAAAAATTAATATGAGGTTATAAACAGCTAGGTACCCCTATGCCAGTATAATCATAAACCAACCGTTCAGAATACCTGTCAGCTGAGAAGTGGTTTTAAGTTGTCTTAAGAAAATGGGTCAAGTCAAATCTCGAAATGACACAGCCATATGTTGTCCTACATGAAGTGGACAACTAGTACAAGTTGAAGTATAGTTCGACAGCTTATCTCCAACAGATCTGAAAAATCCATGTTAATACACGCCACCTTCTCTCAAAGTTAATTTCCTGATGTTGTGCTATTTACATTATTCATGGTATTTGTACACACTTTCCTTTTGTCAAACCAGTTTATTGTCTTGGACAATATTGTATACATAAATGATGAGCTGCCGAATTTATACATTTCCATTGGTTTTCGGTGTATATTTTATTAATGCAAAACTCTAAACGGACATCGCTTCCTAGTAGAAGAAAATTTCAGTTTAGAGGGATTTTGGTTTGGATTATTCGACCCGAAATATAATCCAACATAGATATCAATGTTCAAGGAAGTGATAGATTTGTTGAGTTTGTCTTCAATTTTTAGGTTAATTCTTTGAACCTAAATATTTAATATGACACTGTGTCAACATTAGTGGCAGAGTTCACTTCCTACAAACTGCCAAGAGAGGTTTTACTTAAAAATGGAGTGTTTTGTGTGTAAAGTACTTTTACAAATCTGAAAGAACCTTTGTGGGTGGCAGAGAACTCAGATAAGCTTTCTTCAAAGCCCCTGGTTGCTGTAGCATAAAACAACAACTGACACTTTCAGTCTATGGGCGTTAGCAGGTGAAACATGAAATACAAATTGACACCTACAAATTGCATAGATGCTGAAAAGAGATAAATCGAAAGAAGGCAACAGGTTGAAATGCGATAGTACTTGTACTCGGCGATGTGGTTACACGCGTAGGACGAATATCAAAACAGGGGATGTTATATTCGATTTCAAATTTGTTTTTCCTATATCATCAACTGACGTGGAACATTTCAGGCAAATGTTTGTTTTCAAAATGGAATTTTCTTTTATTGTCTACATATACTCGACATAAAAGGTCAAGGACAATCTAAGTATTCATTATTTAAGTTTCTTATGGATCATTAAATAAACCTTCAAATAAGTCAATATAAAAATAATTGGGTGGTGCTTCACTTATTTATTTGAGTATATTCAGTCAAATGGTTTAATATTTAATCAACATAGGTTGCGACACTAGAACATAGAATTACAAATATCACTTCGTAATTAGATACACATCTGTATTTGTTTAAATTCACAAAGGGTGACAAATAAAACATTTAAATACGACTGTATTAAAAATGATAAAATCATTCCTGATTTGTTCATAAATTCTTTGACAGAAAACTTGATTGAACATCAAACATGGAAAAGGAATTTATCAATAATATCGGAAGATCGTAGATTATTGTTATCGTAAATGGATGATTTGATACCTTAATTAAATTAAAATCAGTATGGAATTTTCCGACAGAAGTCTGTATCGACATTGAAGAAGAGCAACGTGGAAATCACTACTATTTTCCAAACCGAACAGATCGTACATCATGTACCCGATTTCGATTAATCTTTCTATAGTAATTTGTCTGTCTTGCTTTAAACGAAAACATGTTCCAAATTTTATTGGTGTTGAGAGATAAAAAATATTTGAACAGCAAATATAAAACGTTTTGAAAACATAGCGGGTGTCCCGACAATTCAATGCGAAAACATCGATACACGAGATATATAGACATTAAAGTATATCCAATGTTGCTGTACCAATCTACATAGTGCTGCCCTTGAAATTTTAAAATTTACAAAGTATGCCTTTTTGACATAAATAGGTGTCGCAATTTATCTATAATTGATATTCCCAAAACTATGTCGGTACAAGTTTACGTATTAGAGGGCAATTCCAGCTCATTGTTAATATCCAGTTATCTTCAGAGACTATGACCAAGTCTATGTTCTCGCGCCTGCAACAATGCCAGAGAGTCGTAGAGTCATACCCAAGTTATACCAAGCGTTATTAGCCACTTTGACCATGCTTTGCTGGGAGTCTTCCCCAAATTACACATCGATCTAATAATTGTAAGCAACGTACAAGGTTGCGCAAGTATTCTTTCAGTTATATTGGGACAATTGATATTGCTTGTGGGACTATCATCTCGTACATCGTTAAAAACTTGCTGTTTTCTACAAACCTAAATGGTCCCAAATGAGAATCTACGTACGAAACATTTTGATAATCTGTCCCTGAGCCTTCGTATATTTTGTATAGTTTCTTCATAAAACATGTATATCTTATAAAAGAAATTACTCACCTGTATCATTATTTCCAAACTATTTGGAAGTGAATTGCCAAAACTGTTTATTTACGATACACAGCTTGGGAAAATATTTTAAATGTATTGCTCATAGATGTACAATAACTTACAAGGGCATAATGATATATTGGTCCTATAAACATAAAACACTCGAATCGTCTATATATGTGTAGCAATATAAACAATATCTTCATTTCTGTTCTGAAGGTTTAATGTCCCGACATTTTGAACTGAATGGCTACTGTCAGCGACATGTGTTATCTCCTATAATTCTATGTGTAAGATCAGTCACCCATGACTTAATGAGCGCAGAGAAACAGAATTCAGTGATTAGTCATAATATCATAGCCTATAGGGCTATGTTTATAGTGGTGTGATACATTTGATGGTGAAAACATATCAAGAAATTATTCTATCAGATATTTCAATACAATTTCCGCCTCATTTTCAGGTATAGCTGCAAAAATACAATGTAAATCTTAGTACGTATGTATCGGGGAAAAGCATGAGTCAAGCTGACATGCTGCAAAAGGCACGTGAATGTCAAGGTGCACGTGCAGCACGCTGAAATAAACATAACCCTCGTGTTACATACTATAAAGCGCTAGCAGTTCGCGAAGACATCAATGCAATTCCGAATCCGAAAGGGATACCAGCCAGTGGAAACTATGATTGTCACATTTTGGACATTTTCTCTTCAAATATATCATATTTAGGTAATAGCTTACCCCAAAATAACGTCGGACTGCAAGGCTTACATCCTATATTCCTATTGTATTTGCCTTTCAGCGTTTCTGTTCTAACCAGAGTTTGAAGCCAATTATGCGTTCAGCACAGAGATGGCTTTGTCCGATATGCAACAAAGGCTAGCGCGAGATCTGCTCGTATTTATATTAACGATTTGTACTTTCTAGGTCAGATGAAACTACAATCAATATGAATGAATGAAAATCAGGGGTGAAAGGGAGGGGGTAAAATCACAAATGGCTGCAGCGGCGCGTCGTGTTTAATGTTGACGGAACTCCCTCATCTGTTGCAGGAAAAGAGATCATGTTCTACCACATGGTGTTGGGTAGACTTCATGAAGGCTCCAAAACATGAACGATGCAGATGAAGATGCATGTGAAATTTAATTCTAGAAAGACTTGATTCACTTTTAAGATAATATCCATGCTATGTCATAAGTGTCATTCGGTTAGAAATAAACATTTACTTAACATGTTAAGGTAATCTTAGCACCCATTCTTTACCATTATCATTCTTATGCTATGTGAAAGAACGTTTAGGTTTTAAAATAATTGAACACATTTAACAGAATAAAGACATTTCTGAATGATGTTAGTTACAGGGTCTTTTGCACCATGTAATGTCATGTTAAATACATATTTTACATTTCAGTTACAGGTTCAAGGTTCTATCGGCATAGCCGTGTCCAAAATCACAGGGGCGTGTATCCGCTGAGATATAGTTTTAGAAAGACATATATACATATAGAAGGGTAGGGTCTATATGCATATATGGTCTTTCTAAAGTTATAAGGGTAGTGTCTATATGCATATATGTCTTTCTAAAGCCAATAGGGTACGATCTTAATGTATATATGTCTTTCTAAAGCTATTTCTAAGCGATACACGCCCCTGTGTCCAAAATCGAGAGCAGAACAAATAAGAAGCATGTTAAGTCTACGATATTTGAGCAAGTTGAAGTTGATTCAAATTCATAACTCATTCCTGCTAATTTTTATGTGACAGCTTACCCATTTAGTTTCCCATATTGAAAAAAACATTACGTGAAAAATTTGCGTTATTAATGTGAAGTATTACAATAATATACATTTTTATCAAAAGGAAGGGTCAAGATGCTCTATTTCTCATCATAAATCATTCTCGATTATACAAGGTGAACCTTCCGATTCTTAGTGTAGAATTCCCGTAACGTTTACAATTGATTATCGGGATCATCATAAACGATATTGTGAAAATATTTTAGCTTTCTTGAATTTTCACTCTTTCAGGAAAATACAGACATTGGTTTTGTAACTATATGGATGAGAACAGTTAACAAATCAACAACGTATATTCTTTATAAGATACGTCTCTACACAGATCTTATGCGCTACAACTATGATATTTAAACATTTTCGCGAACTCGACATATTTGATTTTTCGCTGTCTAGACTTGGTCGGGCGCCTTTCACGCTAAGGCCTGGACGAGAGTCTTCGCTTGCAACTGTGTATCAGATATCAGCATTTCAGATAAGCAAAAGACAACAGGGTGATATTTTCTGGGAGGGGTGTAAACTGATACTTCACCGTAAACAGTTTATCATGTTTATTGTGAAAACAGGCGTGGGGCCTTGTAGAGATATTTCATCTCACACAGAAGCACTGAGAGTTGTGCAAGAGATATGCTTGCTTCAAGCATAACCACTAACTCTGGTTTTCTGGATGTTTTTGAGACTAACGGTCTCTAAACACAGAAAGGTTTAACTAAGTTAAAATGTTTTACTGAAAAACCGAAATGAATTTTCCGTTAGTTTGGTTATTTTAAAATTTAGAGAGCATAAAAAGAAATTTGTAAGTTTTTATCATAATCCTCTTATTAATCAACATCAAGATCACAAAATTAGCTTCATGATCATCGTCGTCGTCGTTAACATCGTCATCATCATCATCATCATGACATTCTGTTCTCTTTTATCGAGAAAACATCAACATTGGATTTCGTTTTCATTTCGCCCTGATATTAGGGCTTCACAATGCATCTATTGACAAACAGGTGTCTGCACATATTTCACATACCGGGCGGTGCATCAGCACCAGTCGTGAAGGGCAGCCAGAAGTTATCTCGTGAGTTTGCTTTTCATGTTTGCATTCAACTTCCACGAATAACACATATCGAGAATTACACAGCCTTATCACAAACCTATATGCCACACACAACCTTGATAGGACATTTCATTAACAAACTGCTTAAATGCATAAGATTTTAAAACAATAAAATCATCAAATCTCTTAGCTGAATCGATTGTAATACCAACAGAACATGACTGAATTCAATGATGTTTGTTATCTAAGGAAGCAATGTTATGCTATGTTGCAAACAAGTTCTGACTTCCATGAGTCTGTATGGACTATTTCTTAAACGAATTACGCTACTCATTATCAACATCATGCTATGGTTTACGAGTTGTTTCTGCTCCGAGATATCCCCTAAAGCCTGCAAGTCGATTTGAACAAATACAAAGCAGTGCTTATTTATTTTCATATTCCACAGTTCACGGGGGTCACATCGCGAATGGCCTTCCCAGGGAGACTGTGGAGATGTCGGAACATCGTTGATAGAAAAGGTGAGATATTTCCCCCGTTGGCATAAACACTTCAATCTGGTTTGAAAACAACCGTCCGGAACTGATGGCTGATAAACAAATGTACATTCGTCATTCATATCAGGCAATAGTTTACCACCAATTAACCCCTTGACAAGTTAGTGCCACGGGAACTCATATCATATAAAGGAAAACGTAGGCAAGACGCAATTAGTCCAAAACATCCACACCATCTACTAAATTTGCATGTATATAGAGTGTAGCTTATATTAACTTATATTTCATCGACTACAAAATGGAGTTCCTTTGATTCGTGAGTTAATCAATAGCATACGATTGAATGATCCGTCTTAGTGTTATGTATTTCAAGAAATGTAAAAAAAATAAAAAAGATTATTTCGCGGCATTTATATAAGACTATGTAAAAGAAAACCGCCAAAACGAATATTTTGAGCGCATCTTCAATGACGCTGTATGACTTCGACAACCCTGGCACAGAGCCCTGACCTTATCAAACTATGTTACTCTTTGACCTGGAATGTCAAATGTCACCCCCGTCTGTGAAATCCGATCCCATGTGTTTCACATGGACGTGTGTCTCGTGGGCGCATGTGATGACGGACAGTGAGTGACAGGTGCCCTTGTCCGTTTCAGGTTCCGACTCATGAGAAGCACTATCGTGCAAAATTTGTATCTTAATTGTCCTTCATCCAAGTGAAATTGTTCACAAACCGTGGTTTGCGATTCAATCAATCGTTGCTGAAATATTGTCTATAATTGGAATATTTCAGTCCATATGAAACAGGAATCCTGTTGAATTTCGTGACATGAATAAGTACTCCTATTGGCTAGATCTATTTAATGATCAAGCATTTAGAAAGCTTTTTAAAGACGTTTATTGTTCACATAAAACTAACAAATGATCTGCTACATGTAAATCAAGGAAGTTCGGCTTTTACTATTTTCTTGCTCTAGAAACAGGTTGTGTTGCATAATACAAAAACGGTTCATCACCAAGATCAGCGTATCTCACTAATTAATCTTATAAATGTAATATTACATACCTCAGACGGTGTCAGAGTTCGACTCGTGCTACAGACGAAACAGATGGCCCTGTCGATAACACGGACCGGCATCAGGCAATTACCTCCCCTTATTGGTTGCACGTGCAGGTTGTTTTTCAAAACAAGCAAGCATTTAGTCAAAGCATTACTGTTAGATTGACCATGTAGAGTGCATTTTTATACATTTGTATTGAAATATTTTTCCACAATGGATTCCTATTTTTGTATTTTCTATTTCATTGATAGCATATGTTCACATTTGGTCCGTTTATTTCAAAATATCACACAAACAATTTCATATTTTTTTCTGATTTGAGGATGAAAAGCATTACTAGAATTCAAATTTAAAGTCAGTCAACATACATATGTATCTCAAAGTCGTTGATCACATTCACTGTTCAAGGGGATTACATGTAAAAAGTGTTTGTATTATCTTATCCTCCTGATTGAATGATTGACTTTCAATTTCAGATTCATTGGAATTCTGCGTCCTCATTGGACAGTGAGATGCATTTGTCATATGTCAGAATGAATTATCAAAATGAAGCGAATAAAGGTTAAAACAAGTCTAGTTTATCTCTGATCTCAGCTCAGATTTTGTAATCACATTACTTGCTTCGTCCATTGTCAACAGTTCAATCAACAATATGAAATAAAGAGTTTTAACAATTTCATAATTTTAGATTGAGAAATCTAGACTTTCTATATTGCAATAACCTTCATTTGATTTAGGTATATTGTTTTAGGGTATGAAACACAACGTATAGAGGCTTGAAATGTCATATGCTGTGACAAACACTTATACGCCGGTTGTTGATGATAAATATCTAAATAATGAACAACCGTCAGCATGTAAATGTCAGATCACTGACGTTCACCTTCATGGCCGAGTTGTTTGATAATCGATTTCACAGATCCAAAGCGAGCATTCGTATGATATATGTCAATATATTCTGCCAAAAGGTTTGGAAGTTTTCAATCGTTGCGCCCAGCTTTAAGAAAAATATCATGCATACTTTTCACACAGTCCAACTCAATACATGAGTCATAACTGTAACCTAAGTTCATTCATGTTAACTAATTATTTTTCTAACTGTAAGAGGACCTAAAACACATCCTGTAAACAAAATGAATCATATTCGTTGAAATGATCAATCTCCCTTTCAACGACGCAGCGAAGCGAATTAATACCAGCACCAGCCGGGGTTATTATGCTAACATGGTGGAATTATTCAGGGTTCGTTAACACAAGTTTGTTAAAATGACCCCTGTGTTTCATTATCAACCCACGTGGGGGATTTAGATATAAAACTCAAGATGGAGTTTTGTAATTAATAGCACCGCCAGACACCGCATGTGTTCTATTAATAGATCTCGTAGTAGATTTCTACTGCATGCCCATTGATCAAGACTCAAGTATCCTATTCTCCCATACACGAGACAGTGAAATCTTCTGCAGTGGCCTGCTAGATGTTCTTCTGTCACTATATAAGTCAGTTACTCTCCCAGATACAATCAAGTTAAACTTACTTCTCTCTTTAGCCTGTTGCTTCGGACGGTAGAACTGCAAACAGTAAGGAAGTGACGGAAGGAAGTGGACCGACTGAAACACGAACTATCCAAACTTGCCTCTGTGAATCAGATAATCAGATAGGGTTCCATACACAAAGATGCCTCATACCTCAGTGAGTTAAAGATATGAAGGGTATCTCATAGGGAACAAATTCAGATTGCACCGGCCTGGTGCCAGCACGATATTCTGTGGAAGCAACAGTGCTACTGTGCGACCTCCGCGAGGATAAGTAAGCACCACGCGCACCGCGTGACGCTCATATTGTTATGACAGCACTCGACCTGTTACCCCCTCCCTTGTCCCTCTTTCCCAGTTCTCCAATTCCCATATTCGACGGTCAGTGTGTTAAATCGATTGGCACTGGTTAACTAACAGAGTTTGATATTGTTATCGTCCCGTCTAGACTAATGTAACTCAGTAATGCAACTTTGCTCTAGACTGACGAAAAGTCGTTATGTCATTATTTATCATCTTGAGTTTGGGTTTCTTTGGCGATTTTCAAAGCTATTTTAGCAAACTAGTTTAAAACACCTATTTTCTTATCAGACCAAGATATACTATCCCAAAAAAGTTACGCATAGGTGATTTTTCATAACTGAAATCGAAATATTTTTATTTGTACTATTTGTACTGTCCAAAAAACTAATGATATTGATGATACTGACAAGTTGCTTTCGTTTTCTTTTCCAAAAATGGATCTTGCATGGAAATGTTGACTTTGGTGAACATTTTAGGGATAAATAAAAAACGTTTCGCCACAACGCAACACGTGCAATTACGCACGTGAAACTTTTGTGAAAAATGCACGCAGTTTGTGGCTATAAAAAGGGATACCCATTCGGATTTGCCACTTGTTTGGAGATTGATTATAAGACAATCCATAGTGCCACGTCTTGACGCTGCAACAAGAAACATCACCATCGCAAGACTTCAAGCTGGAGAGTCCCAATATTCGGTGGCAAGACGTCTCATTCTTAGCAAGAGCACCATTTCAAGACTTTTCGCCAGGTTCGTCCTGACCAACACGACAAATGACCGTCCTCGTTCAGGCAGGCCACGTGTCACCACACCAGCTCAAGATTGCTACATCTGGGGCATCCATTTGCGTTATCTCACAACTACTGCCGAGAGTACTGCAGGCAACAAACCAGGACTGAGAAGAATTTCAAGCCAGACTTTACGGAACAGGTTGAGGGAGCATGGATTGATAGCCAGGTGACCCTACGTTGGCAACGTTCTACGTCGTCAACACAGTGTCAATCGACTTCGTTGGTGTAACAAAGTGGGTGTTTGGAATCTTCGCAACTAGCGCCGAGTTTGGTTCGGTGATGAATCCAGGTTCCTATTGCGGAGGCGAGATGGTAGAAACCGTGTTTACTGACGTCGAAACGAACGTTTTGCCCCTTTCTGTGTTCTTGAGGTGGACAGATTTGGTGGAAGCAGCGTTATGATGTGAGCGGCGATAGCGTACACTGGTCGCACCAATATAATCCACGTTCAGGGAAATTTGACGGCCGTACGCTACAGAGACAACATCCTGCAGTCACACCTCCTGCCCGTTACTGACGTCCAACGTGAACTGTTCCAGGAGGACAACGCCAGGCTAGATACTGGACGAGTCACTAGGGATTTCCTCGCCAGAAACAACATTAATCAGTTCCAATGGCCGTCTCGTTACCACGATTTGAACCCAATTGAGCATCTTTGGGATGAATTTGATAGACGTCTTCGTCAGCGTCAACAACAGCCACAAACTCTACAAGAACTGGCTCTATTTGTGCAGCAAGAGTGGCAGACGATTCCAAAACCAACCATATAATCCAGTCGATGCCAAGGCGGGTGAGAACTGCCATCAACGCACAAAATGGCCACAACAGATACTGACTTTAAGCAGACGTCTGTGAAATATTGTGAAAGCCATATCTAATGTTATTAAGTAATTTTGTTAATTGATATCACCTTAAATCTGATGTAAAAATTCACACTTTTAACTTCATTCCCTTTGAATTTATATGCGTTTGAAAATACGACAATTTCTCTTAACAAATCTGGCTATGCGTTTCTTTTTTTGGATAGTATACATGTACACGTCTATTTTCTCGTATAGGCCTACGTAAATCACAGGGATTCTATATCCACCAGAGCCCCTTACCAACCGATTTCCAATCGAGGCCGAAAACAGTCTGTGATACTATTTGATTTACTCCGATCGGTTGAACCAAGGCAAATGACAACAAAATAAATTAGAATGCAAATTGAATTCATTTTTAAAAACAAGCCGAATGTCGTTGCTGGACTTTTAATGATATATAAATAACGACTCAGGGACATATTGTATTTGACATTTTTTAGTATTTATATAAATATATGAGCAGTAGACGAATAACACGTCATTTAAAAATTTTGAATTGTGAATGAAAAACAAGCACACAAATGTTAAAAAGTCTAAATTCTGTGACCCATTTACATGTATATAAGTTAAATGACCTACTAAACACTTTCAAGATACATTTTGTCGTGGATTCCGTGACTACGGTTCCAGGATTGCGATTGACTTATTGGCGCACACCATTGTCCGGTTTTCGATCACAAATCACAACTTTAAGCTGTTTATTATCACTACACTGAACTGATAAGCTTAAATATGGTAATTTTTCAGAACAACCCCTAATTCATGGTCAAGTAACACCATTTATTAAGTTTGTTATATTTACCCCAACAACATACACTGTGCACCTCTAAGGGAAGTTTATTAAACTTTGTTGTACTAATTGTCACGCCCATCCCGGGTACATTGTCGAGTTGACTACCTTTATATTGTCCTTCTACAGAATCAATTAGCATTAAACTGGAAACTTTTAGAAACAGTAAGTATTTATCTTTTAAGGAAACCATTGAAAACGATTGACATAAACTGACCTCCAAATGAAACTTCACACTTTTGAAACTGAAATATCCAAAACTATTTAATATTCATATTGTCACAACCGTTCGAAACAAAAAGTTTGAAACTTTTTTATGCTTAAAATCTGTCAAAGGAGAAAAGTCGAGCAATTTTGGTATAACTTAAAAAATCAGTATCATATGATATTGCTGCTGATGTTGGGTCACATGACATAAACCTATTATAACTGTTCAAACCAATGTTGGTTACACACTCAGTAATGAATACGTTTTTATAACTTAAAAAATCAGTATCATATGATATTGCTGCTGATGTTGGGTCACATGACATAAACCTATTATAACTGTTCAAACCAATGTTGGTTACACACTCAGTAATGAATACGTTTTTAGTTTTCCCTTGTTTGAATAGTCGTCAATGTCCCTGCATATCAATTCGTAAACCTTTGTGACAGGACAGAGAGAGAATGTGGTTATATTTAACAATCCGGCACTCAAAACGTTGTTTTTTCGTTGCATGATGACCGATATATACCTTTCACTTTAGACCACCGCCTACGCTGTCTCCGAGTGACGATACGGTGATACACATTAAAAGTTCGTAATGTCGGTGTGCACACATTTACCACAGAAGTTAGGCCTGATGTAAACACATCTTTTCGACTGCCTAATGTCACCTAGGGTGACAACGATAGGATTTGCATAAAATGTGAGGACTAATTGTTAAACTCCCAAGGCAGGTCACCAATTGAACAACTCAATGACGTGCCAGCCACCAGACAAACCTTCCCGTTAATGAACCAGCTTTGATGCAGATTTACTGAAGACTGAGGATGTCCTTCGATGTTTTTCAAATTTCGTTACAGATAGCGTTTATTTCAACGCACTAGTGCACGCCAATATTTCGTAAACACAACGAATGCACAGATACTGCATATCTCTCGATATCACTCACTATCCTCACTCAAGTAATCTACCTTGTAAGTTATTCAACACATATTTACATATTCAGGTAGTAAAGTGGATTTTTAAGGGCCGGAAGTATTTAATGTTACGTCACATTAAATCCGCATGAACTACGATATCGGAAATATTAAAATTTTGCTCATAACCAGAAAAGCCGAAACGGCAGCCGCTATGGTCAATCTAATAACAATGCTAATACTGTGTTATTAAATCAGTTCATTTACAACATTGCTTTAATAAAACATATTTCATGATTTGTTTTCAATTCAGAGTTTAGGTAAATTTAATAGTTGCACACAGTACTAGTTCAGCCGTTTCCCAGAGTCTTTAATTTATCCGTTTTGTGCACAGCTAACCATAGATTTTTATATGTCCAAGCCGACAGCGGCTGTTTTAACGTTTTCATTGTTGATTGCAGGTAAATTGTAAAGAATGTTTAGTATTTCATTACATCGATAGAAAGTTGAAGTGAATGCATAAGTCCTCGTAAGCCTTAAAATAGCTAATTTAAACCGTAAAAGCGTGCACTGGTGCCTTTAAGTTAACACGAGTTTATCTTATCTTTGTATATTTTATGATTTTAAATAAATTAGCTGGTAAAAAATCGAACGTCTGGAAAAACAATATGTTCACCCCTTCTTTCATCTTTAGCGTTATCTGGTTGGCTGTATTATGATATGTTATTAATACTGTGTTATCTTAAAAATGTTAACAGTCTTTGGAAAAAATTTTTTTTTTCATTCGTCGTTTATTGCAATCATTTTTCAGGACCCCATTGCAAATTACCTTAGTCGTAAGCCTATTTCTTTCGATTTTGGCAGGCAAAGAATCCAAACCTTCAGTTTAGGTCCCGATTGCGGTATCCAACCATCTGGCTGATGACACTTGGTGAACTAGTCAGCGTTGATGGATCAGTCTCTAACAACAGGAAACCAACTGTCCCGGGTGATGAATGTCAAACCCGGGAACAATTCGTGAAATGAGAAGAATTTCTAATGAGATACCAGTATGTATGGTATGCCTTCTTCTACTGCATGGCCTTAAAAAGACTTTAAACTATGCGTTTTCTTAATATTCATCGAACCTCTGTGCTTTACGTAGAGATGACATTGATGCAGCATGGTGTGGACATAATATTTATAGAAATGCAGGGATAACCAAGCATGAGTTCTTTGTTTCAGTTCAGACCATCGTAGGTAGGTCTCTTGGCAAGGTCTAGAAGCACTAACATTCCGTGCCTTCCTCCTGCAAAAATGTCGTTACACCCTTAATGAAAACCTTAAATAACCTGCCACCACCTAGACATGTAGCATAACCGGCAGCTTGGGTTAGACCAGGGTAATAATGATCCATGACTCTTGTATGCGCTATGAGCATGTCATAGAGGAGTTTAGCGCTATATGAATGGACATATTATTATTATAACAAATGACATAAGTAATATATATATATATATATATTATAAATTTCTGTATGTTGATATGAGGAATAAAAAATAGCATTACTAAGCTGGTTAATTTTGGATAAGTTTATTTGAAAAACTGCAATGTCACTATTTTGTACAATATATTAAATATTATACAACATGACGTGGACTTGGAAATCGTATACTTTAATTATATGTAACTTGTTTTTATGCAGGAATGAGAGCGTGGTCTTCTTCAAACCCATCAAATGAATGCAAGTCAGGGATAATTCTCATGAACGCAACATGAAGTGAAATGCATCTGAAGTCATACATATTCATAGACTGGGAGAAGTCTCACTAAAGAGCCGTTATGGTAAAATGGGTTTGTTTTCCATACGCATTAGAAGTAAGTGAAGCCATGAACCCTAAAATGTTAACTTGTAATTTCTGGTTTTAAAGTGTTTTAGTCACCAAAGTATCATATTAAATATTTTTATTTTTATTCTCTCTACTTGTTTTTGAGCAAGGCTTTTGTGAAAACGTTTAGATGAAATAGACTTGGCATGACTATTAACACAGGGAAGAATGTTAACATAAATCCACGCTCATTCTCAACTCCCTATGGGTATATACCACAAAACTGCCGTTATTTTATTTTTACGTTTACGTTTACGCATTCCCTTCCATGATGGTCTTCTTTAAGTGGCTTGCGAAACCCATTTCTTATGTAATTCATTTTGGCACCAAAAGTCTTTCATTGTCCGTAAGAAAGTCAAAGTTCAAATCTTCAAACTCCCAGAACACGCACTCGGTGGTACCTAATACGAGCCTGTTGTAGCTGAACTTCAGTGAAAGCAATCAATTGATCCTTTAAGAGGACCGACATTTACAGGCGTCAATTTAATATTTTTGAAATTACCTAAGGACTCCCCTATTGATTAAAAGAGATTGTCTTTTAAGGGGTAACATATTTCGATTTTATAAGATGGTTCCGTTATAAACTGAAACAAAACGCTTTATTTGGCCTTTACATCAATTTTTTTAATACTTATATTGAATTTTTATGTTTTATTTGCAATGAATTATTTCCAAACAGCAAGAAATTGGTTTATTTCAACAAGAAAAAGCACAGAACGAAAGATAGGAGTTGATAAATACGTGAACTGCCTTCGCCTCTTACTTCCAACATTTTGTAGGTGCTTCAGATATATAGACCTACCTAATTCTACAATTCCCTGTAACACATACAGACAACTCTCAAAATATCATCACGTTTAGCCCCGGTCTTTGAGCACTATCTTCTGCATAATTGAATCTTTTCACAAGGGCAAAACTTTAGACGGCAGTAAGCCAACATGATCCTAAATAATAGGCTAAACAAGGGTATTAGCAATGTTTCTTTAAATAATGGGATGGATTTTGATAATTCCGATCTGTGCCTTTCCATTCTGCTGACAGATTAAGTGGATTCAGAATCTAAATATAGACAACTTCCACACAGTACAAGATATCGTCTCCACATCAAGAACATTGATTTCAATAGACATAAAAGTTAATGTTGAACTATAACTAAACTCACGCAACGCAGAGTCTTATACCGAACACAAAATCCATATTTTAGTTTTCACTAGAAGGGTTTACCACATTAAAAGGATATCAACACTGAAGGAAGGGACAAACTGCTTTAAGTGTATGGAAATGAAATAATAGCATTCTGTTGATATTGATATACATACGGTACATCCTCTCAAATTTCGTTTTTCACAAACAGTGATACTATAATATCGTTAGCTTTTGACAATGTTCTATAATTTATAGAAATAGGTTTGAGATTAACCAATTGTCGACCTACATTGTGTAGAGCGCTTTTACGTTAAGACTTTCAAAAAGAAGGCGGTAGGGTGTGGTGTATTTATAATTTCTCCACGCTACCGCTACTATAAAACTGGGAAATCTTAGCTTCAGATGCGTTCTATGATATGTGAAATGAATTTAAGGTTGAGTTGTTTAGTTCTAGTCAGATAATGCTTGAAAATGTGCTTAAAACGGAAATATGCTGAGTTATGTTTACGGGTACAAGTGTAATCAAATGGTATTTTAAGTAAAATTGTTAAATATTATATTTCTTAGTAATACGATTATATTCAAGCCATGTTAAGGTATTCAAAGGGCTCCTGTTTTAAGGCGGATCATCGTCAGCCAATCCTGTTGTTAGAAACCGATATCAATATCTTCATTGATTCAAACTAAAGCCGGAACTTCTGTGTTGGATAATAAACAATCAGTTTGAAGTTTTTTCTGTTGCAACTTCATTGACGTGGCGTTTGAAATTCTTTAGATAATATAAAATAAAAACATGCCAAAAAAGAACAATCCTGAAATAACGACATCCTTCACCTGTGACATGTGACAAGAATGCATCAAATTTATAAACAGCTACCGGTAAATTGAATGATAAAAACAGTATAAATTCCATGAATTCGTACAATCATATGAAAACATTAGTTTTTAGTTAGCTAAAAAAGTAAATTTATATTTTCAAGTGAACATGTGGATGTTCTTTATGGCGTCATAACTGCTTAAAAACACCGTAGAACAAGAAAAGTCAAGGTCGACGTAGGCTAAAAACGACCAATTTCAGGGTTGACAGATAACCGCTCTGCAAGGCACCCCAGGGGAAGTTCTGGCCGTGAATTGGTGTTTAACGCTGCTTTCAAGAGTATTTCACTTATGTCGCGGGTGCTAGAATTGTTGAAGGGAGAAAGCCCGCAACACTATTGTGGCTATGCATTGCGGTGAAACCTGCGAGCATCGGCTGGAACTAGCGAACCATGAGTAGTACTACGCTGAAATTCAGTGTATGATTGCACCCAAACCTTACTTCTTGTAGAACAGTTCTCTAATGCAGAAAAAGTTGCAGAGACCCTTGCAGGATTCGAACCGCAGACCTCTTGATCCGAAGCCAAACCCGCTAACCACTGCGCCAACGTATCGCGGATGCTCAGCAATAAGCGTCTGTTAGAGGCCGGTTTTCAAGGTCGACGTCCACGAAAACGACCCCCTCTGATAACTGTATTCGCCTTGTCTAACTTTTGCACGACTTCCGGCACACAACCCTATAAACATATTACAATAGCGTCTGGTGGTGGATCAGTGCTAATGTGGGCTCTGTTTGTCATGAACAGAAGAAGGACGTTAAGGTAATCGAAGGCATGTTAAATATATCAGATATCAATGAAAACATTCTTCTTTCTTTCTTACATGATTACATCTAACAGGCTTATAAAGCCCGCTCCTATCGTGTTAGGATCCTCAAAGATTGGCCAAGTGTAAGTCCAGATCTTAATCCTATTGAGCATGTCTGGGGTGCAATTGGTTGATGTTTTTCCCAGAGAAGTCGACCTGTCATCTTCTTTTCCATGTATAGACCTTCTGCACTGACATGAAACATTACTGAATATTTCTTCAACAAGATATACTATATTTATGATATACTTTTCATGAAATCATATATTGTTGATTGGACTAACTATTTTTCCAATGAAGTAAATGTTCTTCATTTAAAACACCAACAAACTCTGTATTTCAATAGGATATTCATGTAGCAGTATTCACATTTCATTTAAGAAAACAACATTGCATTTATGTGTGTAATACATATCTATAAGATTTTGTTGCTTCAAAATAGTTGTGTTGTTTAGATTTTTAACATCAGTATATAGGTTGCCTTTGGTTTTTGAACGAAAGCAAAGCTAGAAGAAATGATCACAAGTCAGACATATTCAAAACTATCATAATTTATTTCACACATATACCATTCATACAAACAAGAGCACACAATCAAAACATTTGTCTATTGCACCGGGACCTAACATCACATGATCAGAGGCAGTAGATGTGAGAAACAATAACAAAATATATATTCCTGGGTAACATGTAAATCACACATCTTTATAGTAAATTTATATAAACACTCATATTATAAATAGAGATCACATTAGTTAAAGTAGTATAACAGGGTTGGAAGGATAAACTGTCTTGTTATTTAAATTTTAGACAATTTGAATACTTTACAGTATAAAAGAATGTCTTATTCATTTAATCTGTCACCTATAAAAAGTCACTGAGGAAAAAGGCCTAATTTGATGTTTATCTCTTCTATTTATGTTTCTGAAACATCTATACATATCCTGGAGGCAAAGTTGTGATAACCTTCACAGGGAACTATTGTGATAGGGAAGGAATTGAAGAAGCAATATTTCTTATACTGGATCCTGGCGTTGCATTCTCATTGCTTCACAACAACTTTTATGTTTCCCAATTAAGAATTTAGAAGTTCATCAACCAGCTATTTATTAATGCAATATTATTACTGGTGAGCGAAAGTTATTTTTTCAAAATGAAAGTATTTTTGCTTTGTTATGATTACAATGAATGCAAAACATGAAGCAAATATTGATATTTAAAACTAAAACAACAGTTAGCAGAATGATTTTACAGTTGCTTCAATCTCACGGTCATAGATCTTATGAAACGAATGTTTACACTTGTATCACTCCTTCTAGTCAAAATAAACAACATTTTCCAATTCCTGTATTTCTGAAGCAAATCACAAATAGTCACTTGATCATTTTCTGTCACTCCGGAAATGTTACGTAAGATAAACAGCTATATATATAGTCACCTATTTGGACAGAGATAAATTATTAGATTTTATATTGCATGTCCATCAACCATCAGTTCATAAAGGAATAGTCTTATAGTCATCAAAATAAATTTGAAACAAGCTGACCATTAAGGAGGAGGGAAACTAGAAAGACTTTGAAAGATTCTCTCTTTTAATATCTTTACTTAAAAACACGACGATCCAATGTTTGAGACACAGGTCAGTTGTCAAGCTTATCGAAGGTGATGCCCGCCTGAAGGAAGCGTGTGACAGTGGACTGCAGAATGATGTGTCTGACGAGGCGTACAGGCTCTGTATACAAACAGGATGACTTATCCTGGGGCTTGCAGATGTTGATGTGATTGGTGGCCACTGGGTGGAAGTCTCCATATCCTGGGTCTGCAATATTGAATGACAAATTAAATCTTAATCTTAACAGCAGGCTCCCCTTTCTGAGTGGCTAGTTACGAGTAGACTTTGACTGGACGATGGATTACAAAAGAATATTCTGGCAGTTGCAGGTAAAGTGTTAATCGTTGTTATATCATCTGATCCAAATCAGATGAACGTATTGCACGCATTTAACATTTGTCAATTATCAATATGCGATACTAACCACTGCGGAATATACCTAACAAAGCACTTGCAACAGATCGACTGTTTCCGTCATGCCAAAATCCGCGCAAAACTCTCCATGCACTGTATGGAGTCAAGGTTGTTAGCCTTAATAGTCTAGAATTTGATTGATTTATTCATGTAAGCCCCGGACAAACAACTTACAAGGGCAGGAATGGAATATAGCTTGTAAAACTAAAATGCAATGAAATTGAAATAAACAAAACAAAATTATACAAGCGGAATTCCATCTGATTTTAATCAGAATGTGGTTGTGTTGGCATGGTCTTGATGTGGCTGATAAAGAATCTAGTCTAGACTACTAATCTACTAGTTTCATGCATTTACAGAAATAACAGATATTTCTTTCTTAGGTTAATAGAAGGATTTGAAGGGTTAGAAATATATGCCATTTATGAGAGTAAAAATTCTTGTGGAGATGACCAATGGTACAACAAGTCCTTCAGATCAGAAATATATGGTCAGCACTACATGTCCTACAGCCTTAGCATATCTTCCCATTATCTTCATCCCTGAACTGACGATTGTTGAAAATATACCAATATTCTTAAATCAACTGTATATGAATGATAAAATTTCTTGAATGAATGTTAGTGCAGTATTTTTATTTTTGACCAATTGTAATCACCTTTTACAGATATGATAGTTCCATTGCAACTGTTTCTACTACTTACTGCTGGAATCAGTGGGGACAAGGTGAACCTTCGGCAGGTTTTTCCCCACTGATGTTTTCTCTGTTTCTCCAAAGCTGACACAAGGAACCTTCTTGTTCTTCATCATCAGGAGGAACTGTTCATGAAGTGCCTCTAACTGGGGGGAATCTGGTTTGTAGGGGTGGATTTATCATTTCTACTATGAATACAATTAAATAGGGTTGTTCAATAGAATTCATGGTGGGGACACATCAGATAACGTTACAATTGTTACTTTAAATCTCTATACAACTGCATTGCATACTCAGTGACAGGGACTTAAATCCCTGTTTTTAAATTTTATTATATAAACTATAGCCTCTTTGAAATTACACTTAAAAACCATGAGATATGAATAGAATTTGTCAAAACAGAAGTTATCTCATTTTATCCATAAAATACAAACTGTAAATAGTCTATTTCCCTGAATAATTGAAAATAAAAGCTTGCTTAGAATAAGAGTCATTGTTGACCTAATTAAATCTCAGATCAATAAAGTGAAATACAGTGAACTTGAAGATCGGTAATCTTCCAAAGATGATGCCACAGATAAGTAGTTTTACACCCCTTGGGAAGTTATTTCCTTTGTTTTATTTGAAGGTTATATGCCATAACCACCATGTACGCAGGTTGGTTATCTCATAACTACCATGGTCGGTTATGAGTGAGTACACGATATGAGGTTTAACGTGTTTTTTTTAACAACATTTCAGATATTAAACACCTGTCGGTTATGAGATGTTCAATGTGTACAAACAAATTGACTTGTAAAATTTTGAAACTTCAACAAGCTAGAAATATAAGATTTATAATGGGCGTATGTGGGATTCGAACCAGGGACCTCTCTATTGTCAAGCAACACCTCTACCACATGAGCTAACAAGGATCCATGTCAACCGTGGTACTTTTTGTTGTGTCATGTCTACACTGATTTCCCCCTGCATATATATATATATAGGTAATAGGTTTGTATATTTTTAATGTAAAGGGTATAGTTTTAGCTTTAAGATCTAAAGCAGGCGTAAATTGTAGATATTCTATGTGACTCGTTCGGTCAGAAAACATAAAGCCGCAAAGTGTTAAAATATAAAGTTTATAAGTGCAATATATATGAATAATTTAGTTTAAAATTATTTTACGAATGTTCCGCGGGAGTGTAAGCCAAATAGTGACCTGATTGCCTCGCGTTACGGCAATAAGCTCGGCTCGGACTATGCCCTCGCGAGTTTATTTGCCATAACCGCTCGGCACCAGGTCATTATTTACTACATAACTGACATGAATGTAATTCCAATCATCAAAACACCCATAAAATCAATATTAATCTCCTTTCTGAGAAGTGTACCTTACCTCTCTTAAGCTGCTGCATCTCCACAGAGGGGTACACAAGGTACCAGGCCTGGTGGGAGCGGTCCACGAGGGTGGAGCCCAGGTGAGGCACGCTGTAGAAGACCAGACCCGCTGTACGTGCTGCCATCTGGTGGTAGACTGGCTCCGACTCACTCATGACCAACAACTGCTTGATGAGCAGACCTGTAGTATGATATTCCCAACAATAATCTCAGCTTGAATGCATCAATCAAAAAGAGTTTACACAACTTACATAAGACTTTTCAATTCAGACAACAGTGTAATAAGATATCCGCTTGTGAGCAGAAATTTAATTTGAAAGGTATCTCAACAATAAACTGTAGCTTAAAGGATGAATGATAATAATTCTATGATGAGATGTACTCTTTATCTTTGATAAGTTGTTATCTAGGTTTGTTGATGTTCATTAAAGTAGTTAACTATGAAGACATAAAGAATTATATAGCAGACCCAAAACTGAACTGCTACAATATTCAACAAGTTACATTGTTAAAGTTTCAGATATAAATGTAGGGTGTTTGAAAATCAGAAACATTTCATACTAGTTTCATAGCAAGAATTGAGTAAACTTTAGATTAAAACTACACAAGTAACAAGAGAAGTGTCAGGTCAGCGCAAGGAACTTGAGTTCATTTTCATTACAAGACCAAACCTACCCCCCATGGAGTGGCTGACCCAGACTACAGGTCGTGACCCGACTCCTGCTCGGTGAAGTTTCTCTAAGAGACTCCGCCCACGACTCTCTATGGTCCGACTGAAACATCATCCACTTCAAACTGATCATAAATTCTATCACCTGATGTAAATCGAGTATTTTAAAGGCATTTGGAATTTGAATACATAAACAACTTCTTTGTTCTGAACAAACAACTTTTCCGAATAATGTTTTTCTCCTTACTTCTTGATCAGTATCCACTAAATCCATCAAGTACACAAGATGCCAAAGAAAAGAATTTTCAAAATGTTGTGTCTAGTCACGAAAAAACTTGTTTAGTCAGAAACTTGAGTCAATAATCATGTTATCAAAATATAGAAAAATAAATAGTCATAATACACACCTTTCCTTGTTGTACGGGCACCTGACGTACCACTCACTCACGTGTGTGTCGTACTCTACTGTCAGTATGCGGGTGTTGGGACAGTCTCGAGCTAGCCAATCCTGCAGAAAACAGACAAATACAAGGTAAGTTTTTCCTTCATTTTTCTCAAGTTTTACCGCACATTTCAAATTATAAGAATAAATCATGTTTAAATCAATGCAGTAAGGTTCAATTCCAACAAAAAGTAATAAACAAGAAATGTTACTCCAAAAGTGACAAATGATATCCATGGTAAAGAAAGATATTTTGAACCAATGATGTAAGAAAACATGTCAATAACTCATCTGTTCATTCAAAATCAGCCATTGGTTACAAAATGACTGCGTATGTCAAATCAAAGTCTTACAGAAGCTCATTCACTTAGATATTGAATCAGCAGCCTCACCTTGGGCCAACACATGGACTGTTCCTGCTTGAAAGATTTATCTTTCCTGTCTCTCTGTCGCCAGGTTTTGAAAGGACCGCCGCGGACACCGTGAACAAACACCACGTCACAGAGTGGCTCGTCACTGCAGCAGGAGGGATAGGGATCGCATGAATTAGATTTACTCTCATTGAAAATTGTAAGACTGATTCAACATATACAAATTTGATGGGTTGTCTTCTTGTTCAAGTTATAAAGGAGACACAGATTTGATATTTCAGCAGAAGACGTGACCTTCCCATTACCAAGTCAGAATGTAAATAAACCTAAAGTTTCACAAACAACAAAATATACACACATTAAGTAGTAAATCTGAACATTAATATTCTCAATTATTGCAACTTAATGTGTTATTATAATTCCCCGTCTTTTGGATAACAATAAATATTTTGATTTTCCATATAGACTACAGCGTTGCAATGTATAATCTTTCCTCGTAATTCTCGATGATAGACAGATAACCAATAGTTCTAATCTGTTAGTATGAAAACATCAACAGGTACAAAGCTCATTAAATGACTTCTGAACACCAACAATGATATGAGTTAAGCATCTGGGATCATCGCAACACCTGCCCACTTGCCTGCTGCGGTGTACAGGATGTAAGATGTAGACTCCCTCCTCACACTGCTGCTCTGAAAAGTCTCGGTCCAGATTCATCAGTGCTCGGCCAGCAAGGTGAGACAACTCTAGATCTGTGTGAGACATCCAGCGGGCCAGGATTGGGACCCAGCCTGGAACAGTGGTGACGCCTCCTCAGCACATGAACGTTGTCAAAATGCAACAATGAAACTCAGTTCTTATATACTCTAACGTGGAAACAGACAGAAAGAAAAAGCATATCTGATTGGTACGCATACACTGTGGTTTAGCTAAGCACTGCAGTTACATTTCTTCCCTCAGGAAACAATATTGCAATTGCTATATGCACAATTCTCTTCACTATGAAAATATTGGGTACCAAATTTCAAATTCATAGTTAACTTTGTAATATATCATTTAAACCAAACATATCAGTAGAAATAATGGAATAGAAAGATTGAATAAACTAACCCAGTCTGATAATCTCTGCATGTAGATCTGCAGACAGTGCAATATTGCCGATGATGCGTGCGATCTGTCGAGGAATGAGTGAGTCTGACTCACAGGACCACTCGGCCACCAGGTGGAGCAACACCGTCAGTCCATCCGCACTCACTAGCCGGTCACATTGGTCTATGTTCTGGTTCAAGGAATTCACAAATGCTGTTGAGTTTGTCAGTATCAATCTATTCTAAATGACTACTATACAGGAATATTGGGATTGGCAACTGGTTTCAAATAGGTACGCTCGTTTCCTTCAGTTTTCAATGAGGTAATGGGTTATAATAATTTTTAAAAATGAATTCCTTTACATTATGGGCATGAACTGCTGTACCTGAGAGTGGGCCTCAAGAGCCTCCAGGTAATAGAGTTGCAGCATCTCCTCTGAGAGTGGGCGGGGGTTGTGGTCAGTCGGGTCAATGGAGGGGCCCACGCCAAGCCATCCAGTCTGTGAATACATTAGTCAGTTACAAAACTTGTGAAAAAGATTGACATCTGACTGGAACATTCTATGTCAAAATTATTATGAGGAACCAAAACTAGAGAGGTGGTTTTCATGATTTTCAGGTTTTCTTGATTTTCGGGTTTTCATGATTTTCAGGTTTTGAATGACTTATCATCTAAGATTTAAGATTAAGTTAAGTTCGAGATGCAATGAATTGTCATTAAAATGTAATTATAATATGTTTGTCAAGGTATGTTTTCGCAAGATTTCAGCATTCTAGTTTGTTTCTCAACCTCACCCTGTTGTCAGGGAGGGCATCACGCTCCAGTGCAAGGTTGGTGAAGTACTCCACACATCTGTCCACTGTGTCCAGCGGGAGAGTGGTCAGCAGTGTCCGCAGAGCTGTAGTCACAGTCACCTACATAGAAAGATGCTTTCCATTAAGTATAACCCTAACAACTCAAAAATCTTACCTATGGGCTTGATATCATGTAACCTCATTTCATACACAGCTTTATGCCTCTCATAATTTGCTCATATTAAGAAAGATCTCAAATTCATATTTACAGAAAAGAATTATTTCAAAGGTGCATTTCTTTGATATTCTCTGCCTTTTGAATGTGTTGTTTTATGTTAAAAGATCAATAACCTGGTTTGTATAGGTGTGCACTTTATTATTTTATTATTTGAATTCAACCAAAAAACAAACGTTCAGTTTGCACTGACCTGGAGGGGTTGTAGTGGAGGTTGAGGTAAGAAGAACCTGTCCACTACACCAGGAGAGCGAGCGAGGCCAACCAGAGTTCTGTCATCAAACGCCTGAGCCACATAGCGGCATTGGTAGTCTGTATCAGAAATAACCATTAGATTTCATCGGGCTTTTGTATGAAAGCATAGCTTAAATGGCTAAAATCTACATCGACAATGCATAATATCTACTGGACAAGGTACTTCAGCCTTTTAGGGCCTTTCGTTCTGGAGAAAAAGATAAGAACAGAACTTTAGGGACATGTCCCAATGACCTCATTAGGGGTCAGAGAGAAATCAAATCTATAATCTAAAACCCCCATTGGCAAAAATACTTGTACTCAAGATTTCAGCTTTCCAAGGTCTTTTGTTCTGGGGGAAAAAGATGAAAATACTTTTTTTGGGGGGCTGTGGCCCCCTGATATTCAATAAGGCCAAAAGTGTCACCAAATCTACAACTAAAAATCCTTTCAGGCCAAAGTGTGAAATTTTTAATCATTTATGTTACAGGATGTCAATTACCTTGCCAATCCTCCATCTCTGCAATGGCCTTGACCCCCAGCCATCTTGTTTTGCGGTCACCAGAACGGGTCAACTTGAGCAATGTCCATGGGTCCTGGCTGTGTGACTGTAGCCAAGGAAACCAGGAAGCTAGAAAGCAATATACCCATATCCTCCGTTAAACTTGGTGTGAAAACAGTTACTTAAACCTTTCCTTGCTGTCCTCACACTTACTGGGAATTATGTATCAATTGACAGTAGCAAATGCCAGATTACTCCCTTTGTATGTATGAGTTACAATTTCTGTCAATTTATGCATTGCATACACATACATGGGGCATTGACAACATTTATTATTTGATGAAAAGCAATACATGAATGATTATGTTAAGCCCTTATGTATTCCCTTTGTGTAGAAACATTCAACTATCAGCAGCAAGTTACTCTGACTGATTTGAACTCATGGACATTTTGTTAACAGTCTTCAAACTAATTAAACATTTTAACTACATCAGGGCCAATTAAAAGGAAATTAAATGAAAATGGAACATACAACTTACCTTTCTTTATTTTCTCAGGATCAAGATATTTCTTCTTTATATCTGGAAGAAAATGCATAATCCTCAGTGTCAAAAGAGCAAGAGAATAATAAGTCAGTATTATAGATTGTTGGAGAGAAGGTGACGTACGAAACAATAGCAAGGTTTATGGATGGTTAACATGATCAGTATTTTTGTTTGTAAAACGAACATAATATCTGATATCTGATAAGTACTGCTCAGAATTCAATCGCAAGAATAGAACAATTTCAGAAAAAATGAAAGATTAAAAAGACATCTTACCTTCAGACTTTGCTCTAATATCTTTGCTGCTGATATAGATGTATGGGTTGGTTGACCTATCAAATTCAAATACACCAAGTTTTCCACTGGACGACAGTTTGCTTCGTATAGCCTCCACCTCTATCCACAACAGAGACCCACTGCAAAAGAAGAAGAGTCGACTATTTTATTGACTCGATAGTACTACTTTAGTAATTAGTATTTCAGGGGGAGGAAAACCTATGACATCAATGTAGCTCAGGATTACAGTGACAGTTGAGAGTGTAGGCTGATATTCGCAAACCATTGGGGAATTTTAGTGTTGCTATCCATTGAAGATTAATTGGTATTCTATGAAAAAACACCATAAGATCCATATAAAATATTTCAATAGATCAAAACAAGCCAATATTCACAAATACAAAAGAAATCAAAATTGGTGAAATGTAAAAACCTATTAGTTTTTATGCACAACCTGTTACAAATGACGTTTTAAAAATTAACACCAAAGAAACTTATTCTATTGAATGTTCTGAATTGACAAAAATGATTTTGTATTACAAATATTTAATTTCAATCAATAACAATATTTTGATGAAAAGAGATTTCCCGTCTTACAAATACAGAAAAAACATTGTTCAGGGCCATAGAGTATGTTGTTCGAGTCAAATTTGTCAAGCTTCATAAATGTAGGAGTGGTGGTTGTTTCTGAAAATCAGTATCTTAGTGCTTATTAATGCTGTATAGTCACAATAAACAGGTTTAAGTCGAGATATGTGATCGAAAACCAGACAATGGCGCACGCCAATGAATCAAACATAATTTTGGTAACTAATTAACAGCATACAAAAAGACAAATATTGATTGGTAGTGCATAGTAGGTCATTTAACTAATATCTATGTTAATGGGCCAAAGAATTCGACTTCCTAACATGTATATTGCTGTTTTTCAATTATTATTGAAAACAAGAAAATATACTTATTTTACAAATTTAGAGATAAGGCTGCAAGCATAGTGGGGCGATTTGAGTTTAACTAAGAACATATGGTATTTTTAAACTAATTTAAGCCACATGAAAAATCATAAAACATACTCTATGTCACTTTAAGGTAAAAACAATTGACTCACCATGCTATAAAGGTGACTATCAAAGAATAAGTGCCTGAAAATATAACTTTTAATTGTTATTCATATATACAATATTCATTAACTTAGTTTCATTTTATTCTTTCATGAGAGTTAAAAAATCAATTAGATAAAGAATGAATAAGGTCATTTCAAGCCATTTTTAAGTCAACTGAATAAGATAAAGCAACTGACTCTGCAGCCCATCAAGCTCTGTGTAATCTGTGTAATTGCTACAATCATACCCCAAAGGACACATTATGTCTTTCTGTAGCTTATCGTTCACTAGAATAAACATGAATAACTTTTTAATAATTCCTAGACTCATGTACAATTTGACCACATGCCAAACACTTTTGAAAATTCGATACCCAGCCGAAATACTATTCATAAAATTTTTAAGTATTTCGTAAAATTACAAAAAGTTTTTTAAAAGCTTGAATGAATTCAATTGCATTTTATGGTTAACAACTAAATTCGAGCCTATTCAGTACAAGATCTTTCATCTCAGGCATTACATTTTGTCAATCTCTCCATGTTGATAGCAAAGATACCAGAAATGAATAATCCAAAGTTCTGAGAAACCTTACACTTAGTCTTTAAATCCTCACCTATTCTCTTATATGTGATTCTTTGTTTTCTGAAGTGTTCATTCTGATGTTTATATGACATCCATCTCTGACAGACTCTATTGAACCACAAGATGGTGTGGGTAGTCATCAAGCTCCTCTTTCTTTCATGACAGACATCTAATATTCCTACAAAAGCATCAATAAACACTTCATTTTGTATAAAAGTTATAGGGAGCGGCTTATCAATGCAATATATATTGAATTGAGATCCAAGGTTTATAAAAGATAGTTAATCAATACCTAACAGCTAAATAAGATAAGTCTGAGTTTGACAGGAGACAAAAGGTTCAAAGATACAACAAAATTAACATAAAGTATGTGCGCTTAGTAAAATGCATTTTGATTGACCATTGCATTTTCATAATTTCAAGGTTATAACTATGAAGTAAGCTCATCTGCCAATGACTAGACGTCTACACACATCTAGGCCCTGGCCGGTGTCAGTACAGTTGGATTCCCCACTAGCCATCTTTCCCCCCAGCAAAACAGGCTATACATATTTCCCCAGAAAAGAGCTATTGAGACAGATCCTCCATTTGTACATCGCCTTTGATTTTAAAAGCACTAGAACTCACAAATTTTTTGGAAATATAACTAATGCAAAAATACTGCATCTTGATACAACTAACAATCTAAAATATGGTTCTACAATATAAGTCCTCTGAAAATACGGTTAATTTTCAGGTCATAAAACAAATTCTAACTGGCCGGAAGTATTTACTGCTATTGCATAAAAACACAAAATTCCACTAAAATAGTTTCTTGAATATCATTAAATTTCCCTTTCACTTATTAACTTAGGTTAATCTGGGGATAGGGTTAGCATGACATCATATGTATTTAGATGTCTAATCAATTCTATAATTGTTACAAAATTTATATTTTTACAGAAATAACTTGATTCTCATAGTAGACGATTCTACATAAGTCATCTGCTATCAAAGTCGGTTAATTCTCACGAGGTCCAAATTTCAAGAAGGATTTTGCAGGGATGCTAACGATTGTTTCTTCAGTTAAAAAACAGGTTAATTTATTCTTGGCATTCATATTTCTACAAGTATTCCATGACTTAAAATAGTTTGTAAGCTGCTGCTATTATGAAGTACACATTACCATGTAAAAGATTCAATCTGACGTCAAAAAAGCAGAAACGGAGACATTTCTAATGCACTCAAATTCTGTTTTCAAAGGGAGGTAATTCTAATTACTCATCGCATACCACTTAAAAGTTCTGATACCTACTTGCTCTACTTGATTTGAAGACTTTTATGAAACGGCGTACGAACGGGGCACAACTGGCGTATCGACATGGTTTAAAGAGCCACTCCGTGATTTTCATAACATATTATTTTACCTTTGATACGAACCTAAATGTCATTTGTGGTTATATAAAATCAAAACATCTTAACTTTTCATGTCCCAAAGACATATATATGACAAATACTGGTTTTCCATGAAAATCTAAAACCAGCCTTATAAATGCACAGAGGTGTAGATATCACGTCCAATATACATGGATACTAGTTATATAACTTAACAAATACTATATACTATTATATATAACTATTAACTCCTAACTGCCCTGCTGGCTGTTTTAGATGAGTTCCCAAAATTACAGTTGGCTATTTGACGCGCGCCACTGTCCGGTTTTTTATCATAATTGCGACGATTTACCTTCATATTGTCACTGTAAAACACCAATAAGCTTTCAAATGTGTCTTTTTGGTTACAGTCGATACTTCGCAATCAAATTACACCATTGATTAAGTTTGGCATATATGACTCCAACAACTCACGGAGTGGCTCTTTAACGTACAATTAGTCTACAACTGACACCATCTTTGTATATATGCGTTTGATTTATTTCAGAAACTAATTAGGAAACTATCTACAATTAGTAAATGCTGATGACGTGACGGTATTTCAAGAATCTCCTGCTCATTGACTTCCCCGGTCAGGAGAGGCATTGGATTTTGTATTTTTGAATACTATGTACAAATCAGAGTACATCGTCAACTATGATCAGTTAAGTCAGTAAATCTGAATGGGATTTAAAAACATGAGTTTGTTGGTATGTGAGCCCAGGTTCGAACCTGCAACCCTTTGATCAAGATATATCGCGTATATCAATTGTGCTACGATGGGCTGTAAATTCGAAGTGATTGTTTGTCAGTCTTGAGTATGTTCTTTATTTGACGAGTACAGCATGAAGCACACGTTCAGAACATTGGTGGCATGAACAGAGCACGTGTTAACGAAGATTGACTAGTCCATCGCATTAGGCATTTACGGAGCAAGTGAAGGGACACATTCTCTCCATAAGGGGTGGAGGTTATTGTCCTATATCCGGTATAAATGGTCACCGAATCTTGCATTAAAGATATACTTTTCGCAATATGATCACAATAGCTACCTCTTTTGAGTCATCAATGGATTAAAATGGGGAATTGATTCGGAGTCCTAGATTCGTGAAATATAATCATGTCGCCCTATTGTTTTCCGCAAGGATGGTTATGTTAAAACGTTTTTTAAAATGGTTTACTACTGCATAAATTGCATTCATACATGTAGTGTGGAGATGGTAGTAATAATACTATACACTTCTAGACTGGTTTGGTCACATGCCCGTGAAGAGATTGCTTTGCAACCTAGCGTACGTTGAATTCATCTATAATATTCTGGTTTGTCACAGCAACTAAAATATTACCCAATGCATTATTTTTTTGGTAGTGAATTCTGGGATTATACGTATCAAAAATCCATTGATAAAAATCAATTGCTTTCTTCAGAAAATATTTTGTAAGATGTCAGTACTGCATTTCCAGCACAGTTTTTGGAGGGGGTCGAGTGGCATAAGTGGCATAAACATTTTGCAAATTATTTTTGCAGATGTGTTCGATATTGGTGCAGAATGACCCGCATGGACACAAATAGAGAGCTGCACTTGCTATAATATGATGAAAGAAGAGGATGAGCATATGATGCAATTCGTAATGACGAAAATAGTGTACAAATGGTACAAAAATGCAAGCAAAACTATCCATTTTTTAATACATTTATTTTTCAAAAATTTCAACAACGTTTTCGTCATCTATCGCCAGTGATGTATAAACATATAAAAATAGCCATGTACAAACACAACAATTATGATTTTTTTCACAAATTCGACCATTCCAATGAAATCAGAAATTAGGTTTTGACTGTGATTGTTTTACAATGACAGGTTTCTACTTCACGTGCTTCCAAACGACGCATGATTGCAATGGACATTATGAACAGTATTTGTTCTCAGACAAATCATATAAATACCATAGGCCATCGCTATCTTCACAAAGAACATTTGATCTCATTTGGTGAAGAGCATTACAGAAAAGAATAATATTCGTTTTCATATAAAAATATAATATATCTACAGAGAACGATAGTTAAAGGACATGACAGACAATACAGGCACACTGGAGATCTGGTGGTCGTTGCGCAAACCCTAGTGCCATCCTTTAGTATTGCACTAAGACTACCTTCGTGTTTTGTGCAACTGGACCTTGTAATTATTTGAAGTACTAAGTCCAATCAATTTCAATGTTGAAGTTTTCGCTCACTCATATCGTATTTGATATGATGAATACAATGTTACCACTTTGAGACATTTGAGTTGGAGGGTTTAGTATGAAAGTTACTTATCTGATTGAACACTGATCCAAATAAATGGCTATGAATAACGGGTTGCTCTGAAGGTGCGACATTGACCAACGGGTTCACTCTAATAAGGTGCCATAGTGGTCTAATATCGGGGTTGTACTGTGTCTTGAAAAACTTATCTGTTTTTATTTTATACTAGATATAAATATGCCATAAATTCCTTAATCAAATGGGAAGTGCGAAATGACATTTGGTATATGTCAAAATTTGGTGAAAAAGTTATCAAATGCATCCAGCAGCTAAATTGCACTAAGATTATGAGTAATTTCGTTCACAATCGCGAAACAGGACTGGGAATCGAACCCCGACCTTATGGTCGACGAACGGGAGCTCTACAAGCGGAGTTATACTCCGGGATTGAACCATGGCTCTTTCACTACTATAGATGTTGGTTTGTAAAAATATATATTTTTGACGATAGGATTTGTTACAGTTCTTATAGCAAGGAAAGCTTTGTGAGGGAGCAAGGGAAAGTACCCGGGTCAGTTAGATTTGCAAGACGATTGTAGCAGTAAAAAGGGTGAAGTCAATCTTATAATGCTGACGAACCATTCAATCATACCCTGGCATTACCCTTAACGCTAACTTAAATCAGATTAAAGATTAGAAAAATGATAAACACATAATTATTTAGACTCATATATGTACATTTCAATATGTATAAAAAAATAGGTACATAGCAGACATATATATATATATATATATATATATATATATATATATATATATATATATATATATATATATATATATACATATTTCCAACAAGGTTAAAACAAGAAAATTGTAAACTGACATATTCTGATTAAATCATGGCATTAGTGTATTTTGCAATTATTTCATATTATTCAACTGAACAGTGACTTATCCAGGACTATTCAGGGGTAGAGGGGATAAGGGGTTTGGGGTAGGGTTAACCATACAATCTACCAATATTGCTTCTGTTAAGATTAACTCTAACGTTTTGAAAATGATTGGTCAATAGGTTTGTCAGAGTTAGTTCTCTTGCATACAGTCCTCATTCCTTTGTTCTTTCATACTATTAGATAAACATAATTATAAACCCGTTTAAAATACAACCAGAAGTATGAAATATAATGTGTTACAACAGGTAACAAACTCCGACATTCTTTAAACATTTCACATTCGTTTTCAAATAAACGCATTGTTAAAATTGATTTCATCCCGGCAAGAATTGCACATTCGTGGAGTGTTTTTAGGGAAAATCTTTGTTCGGCAACATCTATTGTGATCCTTTTCCTTGAAGGTTATTTACGTGCCAGAAGTAGTTTGATCACAGATTCAGACAAGAACGTTCTTCATAACGAGCATGAGGCCGAGGAGGAGGAGTGATGACACACAGGAGTCTGCAATCAAACAAGTTGGTGATCAGCAATGCACTACATGAGGATCCAAACATTATACATGAAATAAACATTGTAATGAGCTTTTATTATTCATTTTAAAAATATTATTCTTTAACTATCAAATATTTGTTATCAGTCATTTCGAAAAAGTCATTACATCGATTACTGTAGATGAAATGTTATCCAAAAATACTTAATCAAGATTTACACCCGAGGGTGTTGAGAATGAATCGAATGTACATGCAAATCATCCTACTCCAGATGGCTTCTTTAATATGCTTTTTTAATGTAGGCAGACTATACTAAGTGTTGAGCAAGCATTCCCTCTATCAACGGCAACCTTCTTGTTTTCGTATGGAAATGGTTTGAACGAATATATATGACGTTAAGTCCACCTTACGTTGAACACTTGAAGATATCAGTATTGCACTACCTGTGAATTGTCGACAAACCTCCATGATTATATGTTATACCTACCTGCCGAACACGTTGATGGTTGATATGACCCGAGAGCGTTATCACTGTTTATCACCATGGTTATGAATCTCCTTTTATTTTGTTTTGCATATGGTCCTGAAAACATTTTAATTCAATAATTCATATAAGCAATATTTACAGGTCACTGTTTCATGGTAATAAAGACAAAATACAACTTATCCGATAAAATACATTTCCAAAACATAAGTACGTAACAAACTCATAAATTAATTTTCATAAATGATTCCCTATTTGTTAGCCACCCAGGTTGTCAGACAGCTGATTACGCTGATGATCACCATAAGGTCTCATTTACATTTGTAATGGAATAAATATATGGAATTCATCCTTTAAAATAAAAGACTGTAAATTTGATGAAGAGCATAAGATCGTCAATTGTTGGTAATCTATTTACCCATAAAATAAACATCAAAAGAGCCGCAATCCCCCTTTGTATCATCTCCAAAGACTGCTACGTCCCAGTTATTAATTTTGAGTGCCTTGGCATATGTATCAGCCACGTCCGTTCTGAAAGAGAGTTAAAGATTTAAATTCAATGGTATAGAACTATAGTTGAAATAACACCATAACAGAATACCCTAACGGGACATTGAACTATATTTCTTTTAAACGGATTGTTTTGATAACCTCCCATCTTATGTCTATTTCAATATTCACAAGAATTACCTTTTGTCGATAAATATTTTGTTGCAGTATCTAAGTGAAAGGGTAAGCAATCGTGACTTTGAATACGATTAATAAAATATCTTTCCTCTAAATATTTGATTGTTTAGGAATGATTTGGAACAATATGACACATTAAATGATAGAGAACAGTTTCACTCACAAAGACTTGGCTGACGGTTTGTTGATGTAGACAAAGGATTTCTCATAATGTACTGGTTTGATGTTGCTACACGCAAGTTTTCCAGCGCCACCATTGGCCACGCCCAGAACTAAAGATCGTCCAATCACTGAAGCGAAGAAACAATCGACTTTGATTTTGCAAAACCAAGCATTTGAAGCTTTGTATATACTACAAGTTGTAAAAATTAACTGCAATCATTCACTTGAATAAAATAATGGCCATACAAACAGCATAAATCTTATTGACACTATTGAACCTTCAAACTTTATGATAAAATATTTTTCACTGTGACCATTAAGAACGTCTAAGAATACAACTTGTCACTGACCCGAGTGTTTTCCACTTAAAGGTAGGTTGATGTCAGTGTTCAACATCTTTCCACCGCTGACACTGTATGTTCCAAGTTTGCTGGACAAATCCCCAGCAGCGCAGCGCAACGGCGTGTGAATACTGCATTCACTGTAACCAGTCTGAAAGAAACCTATTGATTAAAATCGAAAGCATTCAAATCAAGGGGCGTCTCAAAACCTTTATAGAAGCGGGGAAATAGGGGTTGCCACAGAAATGAAGTCTTGATGCCTGCAAAAAATCAACTGTTCAACGTGATAATTAAGATAATTTTGAGTAAAATACTAGTTTGACGAACCACTGTCATCAGTCACCATGTTTCCCACTCTACCTGTGTGTTGACCATAAATGGGTTATACGTCTCCCCGGTGCTAGCACAGCGCCCAGTGGAGGAACTCTGGTCACCCCATGCTGGCATACTTCCTACAGTGATCTCATGTCCTGTAGTCTGCAACACAAATCACGAGATATATTTCAAAATTCATGTTATCAGTTTGGCGGAAAAAGGTCTTCTGACTGATGAGTTTATAGTTACTTAATAGATATGCAAACTTTCATCATACTATCATAATGTTGCCGAATTCAAAATTCTAATCCTAAATGGAGCTTAACTAAATTTCAGTCAGGTTAATCCCTTTATCATCTTAGATAGCCTACTGTGGCACTAAAACGCAATTACAGATGAAATAGATGTTTGATGTAAACCAATTACAATATATATTTTTAATTTCAGCCAATCAGAGATATACAACAGCCACAAAGTCAACCGTTACATTAATCAGCAAAAACGCAGATATTTTTACTTATTCGTGCCAGCGGAAATGAGCAAGTAAATCATGATGCACGTGCAACACGGTGAAATTAAAGCCGCCGTCACTCACCTCCGTGGAGCTGTCGGTGTGGTTGATGTATATGTACACTGTTGTGTCACTCATCGAGCCATCTGGGTAGATGTATTGCGTCTAGGCACATAATAAAAGGTGATGGGTTAATAACTAAGGCGGTTAAGCGTATTTTCAACGGATGAGAAAATGGTTTCAACAAAATGGATTCGATATATCTATCTTTGTAAGTTCTAATCCAAAATCTATCATTTGCTGTCCGTTTTCAAACAATTGTAACAATGACAGAGATTCAACATTCTCTTATTTCAGGTAGTTTTAATGGTGGCTAATCTTAACGTTTTGGAAATAATCCTGTATTTTCACGAAGTCTTTTATGGTGATTTATTCTTCCGTTTTATTTGACCATGGTTTTAAGGAGAAGTATAATAAAATGTTCGATTTAACTTTCTACAAACCTACCATCACTACATGCCCTTTTACGTCTGGTGTGTCAAATTCTGCTATCGCCCGATGCATCGTTCCTCCGGTCATAATCTCGTCTTCTCGTATAGTCCCGCACGACCAACGAGATCCGTCCGCCATCTTGTGAATTACTACTGAGCGACCAACGACACTTCTGACTCCGAACAGACTGAGCATATTGTCCGTGTAGCCCCCGTCGTAGCTGTTCATGTCTGCGAATTGGCCGTTCTTTCCACTGAGGTCGCCGGATTCGTATTTATCAAAAGTTCCATTTTTAGGTGAAGGACTACTCGCCGCCACCACGTTGAAGGGATTGTAATGGCCGGCTACGCTGTTACCGGAACAAGGATTGTCACTATTAGGGGGAACCGGAAACAGATGGACGTGGTAGTTTCCGGCTATGCTGTTCATATCGGTAACATTAATAGACACTTTTGTTGGAGAAGAAATAATGTTATACTGCTGAGAGAACTTGAAATATCCTTTTACATCATTGCTCCAGGAATCTACAATAGCTTCCCTCATCCTCAGATGATATATATTGGCACAATCAAGGACGCTCATTCCCATATTTGCGGCATGAATAAATAACGACTTCCCTATGATACTGCCTGGGCCAGTTAAAGGCATGTTCCTGACAGTATAGAAGAACTTCTTAGACTTTGTGTTGTACCGTATCGCCAGAGGACCTGTCATCCTCGTACCATCTCCCACCTGACAACGAAGAGGGTTTGATGCTTTGCATTGAGATGAGTAGTCACCGTCTTTCTTGGCCCTGAAAGGGTTGAACATCGGACCTGGATTCGAGCAGTAGTCATTGGTTGCTGTGTTGCTGACCTGGTTCTCGTGAATCATCCACATGTGGTCTGTGCTGTTAGAGGACACGCCATCGCCATAATTCAATTCTCCGAAGACCCATGTGTCCGATGTCGGGTCATCCAAGGCCTGACTGAATATAACATTCCCAATAACTTTCGACCTAAATGTTGCAGAAGCTGTTGCCATGGCACCAATTACCTCTATGTTTGCACAAATCCATCTATTCCCTGATGGACTCTTGTGAATGACTACAGACCTGCCAACGATGCTATTTGGTCCGAACATTGGTATGTTGATATCCGAGAGAGTTGTGTAGTACTCATCAAGATTTTCTAGCATATCGTATCTACCACTGATGTCTCCCACTTCGTACATGTCTGCCGTAGAACCAGACCCAGGGAAGTCTTGTTTGTATGGGTTCCAGTGACCCCCCACACTGTCGGAACTACACAGCTGATCATCAGCCTCGATCTGACTCGGGACTGGAAACTCATGAATGTGGAGCCCACCAGCCTTCTTGTCTAATTTGATAAGGCTGATGTATATGTTGGTCACGTCAAATGGTGACCTTTGATCAAATTTGACTATGCCTATGACACCATCTTTATTTATTTGAGCAATTGCTATTTTGTTGTTCACTTGAACAATATGTCCACAAGAAATAATAGAGTTCGAACTGTCAAGGACTGCAAGATGTGTTCCTACGATGCTATTGGCGCCATTAAGGGGTAGGACGGTATCGTGATAAAACGTTTTGGTTGATCCTTGTGTCCTGCCCACCTCAATATTTCCTAGTTTACCATCCAAGTTTCCAATTGGGCAGCCCTCCTTATTCATGACTGAGCATGACGTATCGTCTGTGGAAGTTGGATTGAAGAGGGAAGACATTGTCTTGCAGTCCATGCCTGTTCCATTGAAAAGCTTCCATTTATAAGACGACATAGTTGTTGTTTGGAAAGGATCGAACATATCCGTGAGTATTTCTGTTCTCTCTCCTTGAGCTTGCCGAAACCAGACCTCACCATTAATCCCGCCATTTTGTAGACGAACCATCGCTGTGAAGTAAGTCGAGGATTCCAGCATGAGTGTTCCACAGGCTTTATTACTGCCCATGGTAATCAACACACTCCGACCTGTTAGTGAGAAAAATGTAAGCGTAAAATAGTCAAGCATTTAAGAATATGTTTACGGATGATTACTAAGCAAGAATGCATATGATGCACCCATATATAATGTGCTTTATTGCAGAAGTTCTGTTCATCTTTTACAATATCTCTTGATCCCAATCTCATTGAAATGAAATTTAAAATGCTCTCCTATGTTACGCGTTTAGACCTATCCAGGCCCCCTTAAACGAGCCGTCAGGTTTGGCTGTGACATAATTTATATCAGCCAATAAGCGAGTTCGCCTCGTATTCTAGGGTGCGGACGAATTCTGTATCTAGTATGTCTAGGCTCTTCAGCAATCGGAGAACGAACATTTCGGACTGTTTCCATAATATCCATTGTCTCCCCACAGGTGTAGCTCCGTTATTAATTCCTATACGACCTCTGTCTTCAAACGAAGGTTTCTCGGGCTTCCGGCAGTTTTCCCTACCGGCGCAAAATAGTAACTTAAACTACCTGGCAATATTTCAGCCAATGAAAACACCGAATGCATGAATAACATATTTGTTGTCACACAGGCCTATGCGATGATGCGGTTGCAAAATTAAGCGTTTGTGTTCTGTAAAGACTCAAAGTGCAAGGTGCTTATTCGAATAAAGTTTAGCTTTTTTAAAGCTTACGGAAATAACTCAAGACCAAGCAACGTTCGTATTAAGACAGAGGTTGTATATCAATTTATGACGGAGCTATCTCTGTTTGGAGAGAATGATATTGTCGAGCAGTCTAGATATCCGAATGAATCCATTTTTAACTATTTTTCATTGCTTTCAATTTACCCTTGCTCTGATTATTGGACAAAACAGTCAAATCCTAAAGTATTTGGTTATCGTTCGAAACCAATCTCTGCACACCTCAACCAAATACTTTAGAAGACAGGATCAATCAAAATGCTATAAACGTTTCGTCTTTTAGTTTTAAATATTCGTTGGAATCCCATTAAATTCGCGACAATAAATAACCATAAACATGTTGATAAGAGAAAGACACCAAAACAGACTTAAATACCAGTCATATTCGATGTGAATACGGTAATGAGATTGACACTCGTTCCGTCAAAGACTGAGATGCCATAACCGATTATGTCCAGTTTTTATTGAATTGAAAGACATATGCAATGACTTTTTCTTTGAATAATGGAAAGGTTATAAGAGTTTTTCAACTTCAATTAATTAAATTACATCTACTTTAATTTATGGCCGTCGAAAGAAGTGCATTGTAATTGCTTGAACTTATCTGTATCAAGCCAATGGGATCAAGAGGTCAAATTGGAGTCAAAGGTGAACCAGTAGGCTTGAGTAAAGGTGTCTTGTGAGATCTATAATATGTGTAACGCAGTGCGGCAATGTTAAATTTCATTTCAATGAGATTGTCTTGATCCAGGCTTAAAAACAATTCTTGGCCACCAATCCCTAAAATAATGCGAATTTTTCATGTTGAGTGTTAAGTATTAAAAATACTGTTTTGGAGCTTATTGATTCATGTTAAAGACGACGGTTAACTTCAACTTCTCAACAACGCCCTACACTCACCCATCAGCTGTTTGACGTCATTAACAACGGAGGAGGGAATGGACTTCACTTCACTTCCGGTGCTTATCGTCCATGCAGTATTGGAATTGTAGCTGAAAAGTTGTAGAAGTTAGTGGTTATGTCGTAGAAATTAAGTTTTACTGAACATTAAACATATTTATTCAGATTTGTTCATTGTCCCCTTTTCTAACGAAGTAATCCAAGGACGAACTTGCACAAAGTACCACTCGTATTAACTCATGTAAATCATCAGTTGATGTGATGCAGTCATGCCTGTAATTACCGCTTTACTCTTATAAAATCCTTATATAGACGCTAAATGTTCATGGTTTTGCTGCGTATTAGTACAACACAGTTGTCAGGTTAATGTGTTAGTGAAATGTCTATGCGTATAACCTTGTAAACTTTACACGCCGGTTTATCTTTGCTGTATTGGTAGTTATTAAGCAATTTGTATTTGGCTGAATGAATTATAATGTATTAATCAATAATGAAATATAATTAAAAGAATTTGATTAACGTTCATGTCATAGTTCTTACATGTGACTATATACGAAGTGACAAGACCAAAGAATATCACAAATAGATAAACAAACATATAGAAGAGGTCTTGATGAAATGCGTAATCTACCAAAGGTCTTTTGATAACAGAAATGTAATAGAACTTCTGGGATTATCAAAAACTGAGCAGAAGGGAATCGATAAAGGATATTTAGTATATCGAATTAAGGCACTTGGTCAGTCAGTATATGGAAAAAGCTGTATCCAAAGACTTAGAAAATGGCGACCATTACCAGAACTCACCAGTCTGAGTGATGTCAGCCCAACATCAGCGTATATGTATCCGTGGAGTTCCTTTGAACTCTTATATCTATTATACTTACTACGTAAAGTTATTATTAACCTGTCAATTAATCACTTTGCTTCGACAGCATCCGGATTACGAGAACGTTAAGTTCAAAGATATTTCGCTTTAGGTGCCTTGCATAATTTCATTGGTTGAAACATATACATATCAATGAATTACTAACGTACAGGCATTTGCTTAGGTATAGGGGTGTTGTACGAGCTTGAACATTTTCTTTCTCTTCCATACCCGAAATGGAGGCAGTTTATTACAACAGAATGACATAAATGACGGAAATCAATTGTAGTATGTGCTTCTTAATCTGCAGCGTGAAGATTTTTTACCTTGAATTTGAAAAATTGAGTATAAAAAAAAGATCACGGACAGAAACACAATAAAGATACTATGTACGATTTAATACTTGGATTAAGCAACATTATGTATATATTTTATTGCATAATATGTATCATTGTATATATGTATTTTAGCCTATGGCCTACGTACGAAATAAAGCAGTTGATGATGAACAAGAAAATCACAGTAATTAGGAAAACATTTAAGAAAACCACAGAAAATAGTTTCAGCAATGTATCTGCTCAAGTTGAGGAAATCATCTTAAAATTCCAAAAAACAAGCTGGCTGGACTAAGAGAAAGGTGACAGTTAAATATGTAAACGGCAAACCCATCTGCTTTTAGACAGTCAAATAACAGCTTTTAGCCAAATACTATGCGTACATTTGGTGCGAAATTCACAGGAAAACAGAAGTAGACACTTCTGTTTAGAAAATATGAGAACATCACTATATTAAATGAAAAACTTAATGCCAACCTGGTGCCTATGACGTCACCGGCACACTTATACTGCACCGTGTAATCAACCCATGATTGGCGGAGGTCGACCTGCACAGTACCCGATAACCCTGAGAGGTCAAAGTTCACGTTGATGGTGCTACCCGGTTGTTGTTGGTTGAAGGATACCTCCCCAGTGATCCCCGTCATGTTAATAGATGCCTTGAGGGTCGTTTGGGAGGAACATATTGAAACCACTGGAAATAAAATTATAAAAGTTTAGTTTACTGAATATATATCTGACGGAAATCGTTCATCGTTCACGATGGGATTTCAAGATATTGAAGTATCCAAAATTCGTTATTAGCTTATAAAGATAATAAATCGACATAATTTATAATAAAGTAAACTAAGTATCTTTACACAAACCTTTCTATGCCTAATCTTCTTGTTCATAAACATGGGTCGTTAATGTCTTAT
This sequence comes from Phorcus lineatus, assembly GCA_921293015.1. NCBI lineage: Eukaryota > Metazoa > Mollusca > Gastropoda > Trochida > Trochidae > Phorcus > Phorcus lineatus. Next base: position 22,088,222 of record OV121088.1, on the reverse strand, counting down.
CATCAGAATGGTTTATAAAAGCGGAGTGTTGTTTCTATTCTTATCACACGTGTCCATGATATGTAGTAACGAAATACAACTTCTGTAGGAAGTCGAATCTGCTCACTGAGAGATGAGTCATGGTCACGTAACATTTAACGTTTCAGTGTGCAAAACTTTAACAAGAACACCGTTCAAAGGATACGTTTTAGGATAACTACACTGTTTTGTACAGTATTTGTAATGTGTTGGGGATACTCGTGTCACTTTTTTTCGTTTTATTTGTTTGTTAGTGCAGGCAAAGTATTAATTGATCTATCATATTTGAATCATTTGATCACTAATAGTTCACATGACCATTTCACCATTTAAGGAAAAGTCTACCTTTTGTGTAGGTTACTACTCGATGTCATTCAGGATATTGCAAATACTCCGAAAATAATTCAGAGAAAATCCATTCATAGCAATGGAGTTAGAGTTTCTGACCACCTAGTACGTATTCAAAGATACACAAAGTGTGGTCAAATTTGTCTTTGTATTTCTCATAATAAGATTGGTACGCGAAGAAGTTGAAACCAAGGTCAAGGAACATGCTTGAAAACATCATGAACCTATTTCCTCTCGTTTATCATTTAGGTCTTATTTGCATTAGAGATCAAACAGTGTGTTTGTACATACAGGCAGTCTGATGGTCTGTTCAAGAGAAAAATGGGAAGTTGGGCGCCCTTCTAATAGCGTTGAAAGGGTAGGGATTCAGGACACTTTTAAAATAAATAAATGAAATATCGATTCCCACAAAATTATTTGGGAAGGTTGGTGGTTTGAAAGAAGTATTGAAATTACGTGCAGAATATTATTATTGAAAGGCAACGAAACGTGTTGAAGTACTTAAAGTTCTGATTTACGAGAAGGTATCTACTTTTTCAGATAAGCAGAGCAACCTATTTCATTTTGACGGTCCGTTGTTATTGTAGCACACCTTGTTTGTGTAAGAAATCGGACAACCTATATAAAAATATATATAATGTAACCAATCTAAAGTGTATGGGTAGCAATTCTTGAACAAGTTAGGTAAATGGTGTAATGCTAGATGTCGTTGTAAAATTCAGAACGCTTTCAGTATATGCTGGAGCCAGAGTGGATTTTGGCAAAAAAAATATTTATTCCTTTCCTTCAGTTTGAAGTGGAGCATGAATCTTAGTGTATGGTACTAATGTCAAGATTATTGTGTCTGCTTGCTTTTCTGGCAAAGTAGCAACGTGAAAAGGTAGTTCATCAACCAAAAGCATGGTCTCTTCTAGAAAAGAATGCAAATGCATGTATGTGTATCGTCAGGTTAAGGCTAGAGACACCATCAATCTAATCTGAAAATGCATAGAACGACTTCATCATAAGACATACTCTGAAAGTTTACCACTTGTAGTACAATATATTTATTTCACATGACATTAAAAGATTCATCTAAATCGTTTTTATTCAAAGCTTATAAGTTGAAAATATAGACAAGGGGATAAGTAACTAATTTGTTTCATAATAGGCACATTATTAATGTTCAGATAGACTCCACCAAACCACATTTCATGCATCTGGCAACAAGTTTGCGTATGTTCTTGACCATGGAGCTTATGCTTTTGAGATTGTTGAGTTAAATATACAGTCAATAATAGGGACATGATCATCTACTGCAGGTTTACAAACTCCTTTCCTTTAACGCCCAAAGTTACTCTCGAATGAGCCCCCACTCGTCCTGAACAGGCATTGCTCGCGAAAGGACACAAAGTAATCAACGGACGACTTCTGTCAACACCATCTGTTTGTTTACAGTCGCTTTTCATTACTTCTCGCCAATAACCCGTATAGGGTCAGTCGCTTGTGTTTCATAACCGATGTTTACGTACTTAGTTGTATAACCTAACAGTGAATAGCGTGTTGAAACCATGTTTTGTTGGTCAATTGAATTCTGAATTATTCTATTAGCTTTATAAGTTACTCCTCGATAGGTGTGTAATGCTGTATTTATGTACACTCCCTTGAAAAGGTAGAAATAGGGTCAATGAATAACTAAATACATATTCAGGAGAACATAACGTGCGAGTAATATCGATGAATCACTGCAAGTATATTCGACGCCAGGAGTTCGGCTAGTATGCATGTTTTACTGTTATATATCACTCGTCAAAGTCAACATCCCTTTGAGGATAGGAGCCATATTTCGAGTTGAAATCTTAGAACGAGGTCATTGAATTGTCTGACATCTCGTAATATTGTCATATTTGGTAAATGTTTCTAAATGCAACAGAACTTGTTGAGAGACCTGACACAGAATTGTACAGTATTATCCTCATGTAATCCAGAACCTGAAACAAGGTTCCTATAAAAAAATATATCAAACTTTAACATTTGTTAATTCAACATGCTTGTAAGTATATCAACCATCACACATTGGGTAAAACTACGGTATGAAAAGATAATCCAAATATAATATTGATATAAGGAGACCTGATGCAAGTGCTTTTGGTTTTTTAAACAATTTTAAATGTGAATAGTTGTTGACAGTTACTCCCGAATTTGAATTTTGAATTAAGACTAAGCACGGCCAGGGGTAATAAAACCTGAAGACAATTTAAGTTGCGACAGTGATAGAATAACAAATGACAAATAATAGTGTTTTATGGCGGAGCAGATAAGGAATGTGTTCTTAAAATATCAAATAAATGCAAGTCGAAGAACAAAATAAATTTTATTTGTGCTTTGAACTTGAGAAATGCAGAGGTCATATGCGCTTCAAAGGACAAAGTAGACAATGAAAATGACAAGTTGACTTATGATAACTAGTAAGCAATAATCGTATATAAATTTATTTTTTAAGTTGCAAACTTGAATATGAACACAATGGACTGTACATATTTTTCTCTCAAATTGGCCTTCCAAAAATGTCCTTGTGATGAAGGATGGTCCAACATCCAAACGCACATTTATACCTCTGTCATGTCTTTGTAATTTACATTAAGCAGTGGGAAAAGGGAGAAAACATACATTCCATCTCACTGTGGATAAATGGATATTACCCTTATACTTGATTTAAAGGACATTGTGTGTGTGTGTGTGTGTGTGTGTATCATTTCATTAACGGCAAAAATATCCAGTGTTACAAACAAGTATTATCGTATATGCACAGTTGAGTATCATACCATTTTGAGTAACATCCACTGTTTTTGCACGTGTTTCCGTATCATATCGTTTGTGAACATTGCTCCACTCGTTCAGTCACAATAGAGAGGTTTGCATACGTGGCAGGTGATATTCAATTTCTTTATTCGGTATAAATACCAAGGTCCATTAGTTGTAAGATAACTACTCTTACGGGTATATTTCATGTCTAGGATTTCTAAAACAGCCAATTGATGAAGCAACAATGCACCAATGACATCTAATATAACTGCGTTACTACGACATATCGTTCTATTTCTGAAATAACCCTCAACCTGGAGGTTTTCTTGCTCCTGGGTTGAGCACATTTAAATGTATGAAATGAGTATTATTTGAAACTGGATGATGCTTGAAATGTTTTTACTAATATCAATATGATAAAAATTCATTCTGTTAAAAAGTGTAGGCAATTATTTCAAAGAAATGCATTTGTGAATATGTATTTGAATGTTACCGAGAACTTGAAGATCCCATCAACAGTGGAACATTATACACAATCCTTCCATGGAGTGAGTTGTAGTTCAAAAACCGGACTGGTTATCCAACTTATGCCTACGTTCTTGCATAGGCCTACGTATATGAAGTTATGTATTTGAGATAAAAGTGTGACGATATTTTACACGCTCATAGACTTTAACAGGAGAACTGTGACAAACGGTCCCATGACAGATTAGAAGTGCAGGTATTGGTTAATGTTGGATATTTCATGCTCTATTTGACTTAATGACTTAAAACTACTAAACTTCTGCGTTGTCCATAATTAACAGCACACGTGAAAAAAACCCCAAAAAAACATGCCCTCATGTATCCATTTAGTCATCCTTCGTGAAATCGCCAATAACCTGATATGCTGGATGGTTTACTTTGTTCTACAAAAGCTTATATAATATTCAAGAATTCAAGATGTACTGTTATGTCACTCATAAAGATGTTCTCTTTCAAGAGCAAATTGGGAGAACAATTTTAAGTCGTATGCAAATTGGGAGAACAATTCTAAGTCGTATGAAATGTAAATGTAGCAAATTGATGCAATATGTTGATTATCTCAAACAAGTTTTATGAATGTCTTTTGCAATATAATGGATTTATTGTTGTTTCCGTCATAACTGATCTATCGTTGTTATTCTTATACTTGAGATCTGTAATAAATGCGAAGCAAATTTCCCTCTGGGATGATAAATCTATTATCTTATCGTATCTTATCTTAACATATTGCAAAAAAATAATGAATCCTGAAAGCTTTTTAAATATTTCACTATACGTCTGCTATCTGAAACATGACAAGCAATTAACTAGATAACCTGCCAAATGCCAAAGGCCTGGCACTTTGACTAAGGAAATATAGTACCTAATGCCAAATCAAAACTAGCTTATACAACATCTAAACAGCCATAAAGATTCAATCAATCACCTACTACGATACATAAGATGCTATCAATTCAATAGTGGATTTCTTAAAGCCTTGTTTCACTGTAACTTGTCACTTGATGCACTGTGATCAATTCAAGAGACACGCATCAGTCGGTTCACACATCCCGCGGTATAACGAGGAATGATCGCCTGGGGCAAGGTATATGTAAGCGCCGCTCCATTATCAGTATTATGTATGTCTGTCCCCACAGGTAATTCATGGCTGACAATTGAATTATTCTGCGTGGTCAACAGAGCGCATTGTTTATGTATGTATACTAATGGCGAACATGTCATCAAAGTGGATTTGGAGACAAGGACAAAGAGATATTTATGTCCAATAAACAAAACAAATCCTCGGAATGTCTTACTTCTCATGAACCAAGTGAAAAACGTATATTCAGAAGTAAACAAGGCCACGTCCACGCTGCAAGTCATACAAACACAATTGATTTTGATGATACACACAGTATTTACATTTGCTACTTTACTACCAAACATTTGTTAAGTGGTAGGAAAATATGCTTTGCACTCAGATACGGAAAATAGGAGAATGTTATAAGACAGATCAACGTGGTTTGTTGGTAGACAAATGTATGCATTATATGCACTTGATGGCAACACAAAAGTTCATCTATAAAACACTGGTTATTTAAGAATCGTCATCAATGAATGTTGAAGTAAGTTTGAATTTACCGAATGTCTTTCAAGATAAAGTTTTATCTGTGTACATACAAACAAGCTTGCAGCACCCCCCTAAAGGTTGATTGTTAGTAAGTGTGCGACAAAAATGCAATTTACCTACCCATAAACAAGGCTACATGTGTACCAATAAACAACCTTGTTTATGGACAAACTAATGAGAATGTTAAGTATCATTAAGGAAGATTGGAAGTGTAAGCTATCCACATGAATGCAAAATGCATTTAACAGGGTTCAAGCCGTTATAAAAATTCAGAAAAATAATTCTATTGCATCAATTATAATCATGATAAACGTAAGACAAAGGAATGCATTATGCATGGTAATGAAGGAGATATCATGGTAATAAAGGAGATATCATGGTAACGAAGGAGATATCATGGTAACGAAGGAGATGTCGTGGTAATAAAGGAGATATCATGGTAACGAAGGAGATGTCATGGTAACGAAGGAGATGTCATGTAATGACGGTTATGTCATCAGTGTGACTAAGGTGAATGGAACACAAAATAATACATAATGCATGTCGTAACAATTATACCATCGCATATATAAAATCAGTCATATATAGAAGCACCCTCTAAAAATATCAATTTCCCCCATCTTAATAAACCGGCCTATACCATTTGCGAAAAAATTAATTGTACCAATGTGCTTTATGTCGTAACTAGCGGGCACTGAGAGTGTTCTGCAAATCACCGAGGCGAACCGTTGTATGTGGTTTAAAACTTGTGAGAAATACAATATACAATGAAAGTTGAGAGAAGGGGACGTGACACAACCTCAAATGAAAGGTCAACTATTGGCTGCAAAATTGGATGTGGAGCCCCGAAGCTGATTTGTGTGATGAACATGCAACAGATGTCCTCGGAGTATATAATCGGAAACAGGTTTTGTACAACAATTACATGCTTTTTAGGATCTATCATATAGGTAGTAGTGTGCTACTCCTCTCATTAACTTTAGGTGGAAGGATGCGGAGGATCAATTGTACCTGGAACGACTCGAGTCATCATCAGTAAGAGATATGATTGATGATTTCTTAGGCATAGTTCATACTGATGTTAATCTTGCTGTAGATGTATTAGTTAATATTTTGTACTTCGCTGGTGATCAGTTTAAAGTTGTATCACACGGTGATAAAGGTAAACATCGTAATCAACCTGTTTGGTTTGATCATGAGTGTGTGACAGTAAAACATAAGAAATATGAATTATTGAATTTATTTCGCAGGTGTAAATCATTCAACAATTTAAAAGCTTATTTGACTAGCAGAAAGGAATTTCGTAAATTATGTTTTTCTAAACAACAGTTGTATAGAGAATGTTTGGTTGATGATATCAAATCAGCTGCTGCTGAAAAGGATTGTAAACAGTTTTGGCGAAAACTGAAGTCTTTGTTGAGTGTTAAGGGTAAGGAATCGCATGTTATACTTGATGTTTGGTTTGATTATTTTAAGAAATTGTTAAACCTTGACACTATGGATAGAAATTCTTTGTTTGATGAAACTATTGTTAATTTTATTAGCACTCACGATGCTTCGAGTTGTACTAGTTGTGATAACTCATTTTTGTTGTCTGAATCAATTTCTGAATTTGAGATAAAGAAAGCATTAAGTTCACTTAAGAATGGCAAATCTGCCGGAGTAGACGGTATTCCTCCTGAGTTTGTTAAAAAGGCATTAATCATTGTTCCATATCTTCAATTATTGTTTAACGCAGTTCTTGATAGTGGTGTTTTCCCAGACAGTATGATTGTTACTTTATTTAAAAAAGTTGACTCTTCGGATCCTAATAACTATCGTGGCATATCACTTTTAAATATCTTAGGCAAAGTTTTCACTTCGATTGTGGAAGATAGAATTAGGAAGTGGGTTGAATTAAACGGTATAATTCACGAGTCGCAAGCTGGCTTCAGGACCACTTACTCTACAATTGATAACATTTTTGTTTTACAATCATTGTGTCAAAAATATTTGAGGAAACCTAAGCATGTTTGCATGCAATGGGGGTTTGAGGTAAATTTGGATAAGTCAAATATAGTAGTGTTTTGGAAAGGTGGATTTTTGAAAAGCACAGAACGGTGGACATATGCTGGTACAGAAGTTAAGTGTCTTTCGTATTATAAGTATTTGGAATCGTATTTTCTTCAAGATTAATTTGGTCTAGAGCTTGTGAAACTTTAACTATTCATGCTAGGAAGGCGATGTTTCCTGTTAATAGACTAGTGAAATCATTCCAGTCGCTACCCTTTCATACTATCATAGAAATATTTGATTCTAAAATTGTTCCTATTCTTTTGTGCGGCAGTAGTATACTGATGATCATCTGATCCAACTTTTTTGCAACCATATTTGCAACAGTTGCAACCGTGAATGACGCATATAGCTGCATGACGTCACAGATCAAAGTTTACATAAAAGCATGACGTCACAGGCTAAGTTTAGTATATGACGTGGTGATCTATTATGAATAATATTCATACGGATATTACAACAGGAGATGATATAATTGTGTGATATAAAATAATAAAGATTAATGTGAATTGAAGGAAACCCATTAATTGAATTAAATCTAGCCATCAACATTAAACTGAAACAATACGGAATAATAAATAGAGCTACATTATATAAAAGTTATGGAGATGTATATCACAGGTAAAAGGAATCTAAAGTTGGCTGACATGTTAATCAAGACAATTTACAATGGAACAATGGAAGGTGTGACTTGGAAAAGCTGACAATGCCTCTTTGTGATACCTTAATATTTTTATTGTCAATTAGTCACTGGTAAATGTATTTTAACGCTTGTATTATTATTTTGAAAGTGTCAAAATCTTATAACACAAACCATCCTTCCATAGTAAGAGAATAAATTATAAAGAGTTAATTTTTACTATTCATTTAGTAAACCATTTATTTTGATTTTCCGTGTTCCCACTTAAAGATACTACCGCCCCTTTAGATTTAAGTTTGAAAGTATTTAAAACAAAAGAAAGATCACTCTATCAGTTTGTTATTTGCAACTACGTGTTAAGTCACTTAGCATGTGTGTTTTGTGAACCGACGGTCCTCTCCCTTGACCCGAAATGACCTGTGAATACACACAAGCTTTGCTGGACGTGTCAAACAACAGCTGTTAACATCAAGTTTTCCGCTCTCGGAAATTATTCAAATGGATTCACCATCAAAACCGTAAGTACAGACTTAAATCAATACAACAGAAACTATACATAAATAACTTATTACGATTGCTTTTGCAAAAGGAACTATAGATTTAAAGTTTATTTCATTTATTTTATAAAGTTCTCTATCTAATTGCAGTATATTCAAATGTCCGGAATGCGAGAGAACGTATTCATCCCAAACAAATCTCAATCAACATAAGAGATCAGCTCACGAGGGGAGACGATTTCTCTGTGATAAGTGTGATAAGTCCTTCACTAGAATGCATAATATGAAAAGACACAAATGCGCCACAGCTCAATATCATTGTAATGTAAGTATGATTAAGATTAAAACATTATAGCAATATTTACTAATCTATATTTATATGATGCCTTCATGTTATTTAACAAACGCAATAGATAAGAAACAATACACCTAATGACATATGGTAAACCATGTATTATTATTTTGTGAAAACAATGGTGTCTGTTGTGAAAGAACATTTCATATCTACACATACATGTATAGGTAAAATTATTTTATCTGAATTGTATTAATGAATGAATACTTCTCATGGTGTTAATAGAAATGTAGCGGGTTTAGCTATATATGCAATGTGCCATTAAGAAAGATTGAGTCACTCAGTGATTTTGACATCTTTATAAAGTGAATGTCTTTTCAAAGTGTGTTTGATGATTTCATAGCATACTCGAAAGGTGTAACTTAATACTGTTATCATAAATAAATCTCAACAAGATCTTATATCGAGATAATGTCATGTTATTACAGTATATATATTTAAGCCTACATTAATTAGAAAGGCTGCTATGAACTAAATTCCCTATACTCAAACTATTAAAATATATTATTAATTAATTCCGTGTTAGATTGTAACATTGCTTTCTGTGTATAGGATTGCTCTGAAGTATTCTCCACTCCACGTGAATTAACAGTGCACAACCGTCGATTCCATGAAACCAGTAAGTTAACACTGAACCAGGCGGCGGCGGCGGCGGCGGCGGCGACGGCGGCGGTTGCGGCGATGGCTTTGATGCATAAGAATTCACTGAACCAGGCGGCGGCGGCGGCGGTGACGGCGATGGCTTTGATGCATAAGAAGTCACTGAACCAGGCGGCGGCGGCGGCGGCGAGGGTGCCATTGAAGTAACTGAGATGGGAGGAGGCGGCGGTGGCGGTGGTGGCGGCGGCGGTGGTGGCGGCGTAGCTGTGTGCGAGTGTATATTCCTCCTATGTCGATACATAACATCTTTTCTTGAAAAGGACTTCCCACAATCCGGGTTACTTCAATGGCACCCTCGCCGCCGCCGCCGCCGCCGCCTGGTTCAGTGAATTCTTATGCATCATAGCCATCGCCGCAACCGCCGCCGTCGCCGCCGCCGCCGCCGCCGCCGCCTGGTTCAGTGAATTCTTATGCATCAAAGCCATCGCCGCAACCGCCGCCGTCGCCGCCGCCGCCGCCGCCGCCGCCTGGTTCAGTGTTAACTTACTGGTTTCATGGAATCGACGGTTGTGCACTGTTAATTCACGTGGAGTGGAGAATACTTCAGAGCAATCCTATACACAGAAAGCAATGTTACAATCTAACACGGAATTAATCAATAATATATTTTAATAGTTTGAGTATAGGGAATTTAGTTCATAGCAGCCTTTCTAATTAATGTAGGCTTAAATATATATACTGTAATAACATGACATTATCTCGATATAAGATCTTGTTGAGATTTATTTATGATAACAGTATTAAGTTACACCTTTCGAGTATGCTATGAAATCATCAAACACACTTTGAAAAGACATTCACTTTATAAAGATGTCAAAATCACTGAGTGACTCAATCTTTCTTAATGGCACATTGCATATATAGCTAAACCCGCTACATTTCTATTAACACCATGAGAAGTATTCATTCATTAATACAATTCAGATAAAATAATTTTACCTATACATGTATGTGTAGATATGAAATGTTCTTTCACAACAGACACCATTGTTTTCACAAAATAATAATACATGGTTTACCATATGTCATTAGGTGTATTGTTTCTTATCTATTGCGTTTGTTAAATAACATGAAGGCATCATATAAATATAGATTAGTAAATATTGCTATAATGTTTTAATCTTAATCATACTTACATTACAATGATATTGAGCTGTGGCGCATTTGTGTCTTTTCATATTATGCATTCTAGTGAAGGACTTATCACACTTATCACAGAGAAATCGTCTCCCCTCGTGAGCTGATCTCTTATGTTGATTGAGATTTGTTTGGGATGAATACGTTCTCTCGCATTCCGGACATTTGAATATACTGCAATTAGATAGAGAACTTTAAAAAATAAATGAAATAAACTTTAAATCTATAGTTCCTTTTGCAAAAGCAATCGTAATAAGTTATTTATGTATAGTTTCTGTTGTATTGATTTAAGTCTGTACTTACGGTTTTGATGGTGAATCCATTTGAATAATTTCCGAGAGCGGAAAACTTGATGTTAACAGCTGTTGTTTGACACGTCCAGCAAAGCTTGTGTGTATTCACAGGTCATTTCGGGTCAAGGGAGAGGACCGTCGGTTCACAAAACACACATGCTAAGTGACTTAACACGTAGTTGCAAATAACAAACTGATAGAGTGATCTTTCTTTTGTTTTAAATACTTTCAAACTTAAATCTAAAGGGGCGGTAGTATCTTTAAGTGGGAACACGGAAAATCAAAATAAATGGTTTACTAAATGAATAGTAAAAATTAACTCTTTATAATTTATTCTCTTACTATGGAAGGATGGTTTGTGTTATAAGATTTTGACACTTTCAAAATAATAATACAAGCGTTAAAATACATTTACCAGTGACTAATTGACAATAAAAATATTAAGGTATCACAAAGAGGCATTGTCAGCTTTTCCAAGTCACACCTTCCATTGTTCCATTGTAAATTGTCTTGATTAACATGTCAGCCAACTTTAGATTCCTTTTACCTGTGATATACATCTCCATAACTTTTATATAATGTAGCTCTATTTATTATTCCGTATTGTTTCAGTTTAATGTTGATGGCTAGATTTAATTCAATTAATGGGTTTCCTTCAATTCACATTAATCTTTATTATTTTATATCACACAATTATATCATCTCCTGTTGTAATATCCGTATGAATATTATTCATAATAGATCACCACGTCATATACTAAACTTAGCCTGTGACGTCATGCTTTTATGTAAACTTTGATCTGTGACGTCATGCAGCTATATGCGTCATTCACGGTTGCAATTTCCAAACGAATATCAAGTAATGCAATCCTTGGTGATACAGGTAGAAGTTATTTGTGTGTTCATTACTACAGCCGTTGCATAAGTTATTGGTGTAGAATAATTCGTATGGAAAGGTCTCGATAGCCAAGGGCATCTGATGAAATGATGAAACAGTTTGATGAACAGGGAAAAGATTGTAAGGTCTCACATGTACGAATGCTTTTATTTCTGACCGGCTTTTCAAACGTATGGATTGCTCAAGATTGGGGTAGTATTGATGTTTTTAAGAGTTTGTTCTTTCAAAGATGTAATGACATACAATTTTAGAATCAACACAGTCAATAAATTATCCTTAAAAGTTATCCGGTTTAAGTCCAACCATCAAATTCCGGATAAAGCACTCAAAGCAATAAAATATTATTATCATAAAAGGGTAACACCTTCAACGTTTTAGGAAATTTAAAGTATTCTTTCGACCAGGCATCTTCTGTGGACACGAAATTCGAAAGAATTTTGCCGTTTTTGTACTTATACTATTAATGTTCAGCAGTCCTGTATTTTGAGAATCATTACAACTGTTGTTTAGAAATACCCGTGAACTCCTCCTTATGCCATCCTGCTACACCAGCGTATTTGTATCCGCGTAGCTTTATACACTGTCACGGATACAAATACGCTGGTGTAGCAGGATACGTGTACGTCTTCCCCACAAACGTAGGCTGTGACTGTTATAACAGGACATTTCTATAATTGTATAACAAGTAACCGGAGACTGCACCTTAATCCTGACATTTCATTTCTTCAGCGAATATTGCAACCAGATGATTCACTACCGTGTCAAAAGTGTATTCACTTCACTGTAGATTAAAATAGTCTAATTTAGAATATGTGAGAGAGCATTGCAAGCGCTTTTATTAAGTTCAGACTGTAAATCAGGTGATCAGTGCATCAACTCTAAAAACATAACTAACATGTCACGGTTTTATGTTCAAAATTATCATTTAACAGGCGTAGTGTTTAAATGTGTTTTATTTTCAGTTTGCCAAAATTAAAGAAACTTAATCGTTTGCATATTTTTTCAGTGATAAGAGTTTCTAAATATGTCACTGTGTAAGATCATATTTCTATGACTGCATTGTGGCAAATGCAGGGGGTCGTTTCAGTAGAATAAAACCCCTTTCATTTGTCGGTTCAAATATATCTAGACATTTTATAACAACCGTTGACCTTATCATTGAAATACTTAAACGTGTAATGTGAAAAAAGGATCAAACATAATACTGCATAATCTCTTCAAGGATGCAGAACTGCCATATCGAATTACAAACACTTATCTATACTAGCCTATGTACAAGTTTAACCATACAAGGTAGGATTTGTAACGCGTTAGTGCAGATAGCTTAATGTAGATATTTGTATGACATATAGTCTTCTGCGTTCGAACAGGTGAGCAAAAACAAGCCCGTTTTCAAGGTGACTCTTCCAGCTTTTAAAGAATGAACAAACATATCTGATTGCTTTCAAAATAGAAAAAAACTGTGTCACACGAAGTATAAAATGTAAGCTTATACTTTAAAGAATGTTCTTGCATCGGTTAGTTTTCGTTAGGACAGCGTGAAGCTTTCGAGCCAAATTTCCCCCCTTCAGCTGAAGAGAATGTATATATGAAAGTTACGTTTCGTTGATATTTCCTTAATGTCCCTTCACTAACATGAAAAAATTATGAATCAGTTTAAAAAATGGTGGTGGAAGCCAGCAGTATGTATATTATTGAATTTTCTTTGTTCAGGTAAAATGAATGAATACAGGCAAGTAATATGTGTTGATATTTCCTTATTATTCCTAAATGTAAACTTAAAATTGATTCATCATTTTTAATAATGACCGTGGGGTCATTCGCAATTTTTAACAACCGCATTATAACATCAATGTCAGAGCCATGTTTTGTTGGGAGCAAGATACCGCATAGAAAATAATTTACACTTTTATTCATATCATCTGTCCTTTGTCCTGCAACCCATTTGAGAGAATGAAGATGTCGTTGTTATTTTCAGAACTCTTTTGACAAATCGATTACCAAAACGGAATGGATCTCACAGCTTCATTAGCCTGTTAAGTAAAAGATAGCGACCATTTGTGCTCAAACAAAATTAAAGGTGTTCTTTCATGTTTCTGCGTCTTCAGTCTTCATTCTAAATCTTCAATTCCAACATCGAGGACGGAAACCTCACGTAGAGCATAAGGGCAAAAGCTCGCTTGATTTTGATTTTCAGTACGATTAGATACCATGAAAAGCGTGGCCTAACGATCCTTTTGAGACAATGTGGCAATACATCGTTACTTCAATGATAACTTTCTTATGAAATGTGATAGCTTGATATACACTGTGATGAGCTCAATATTCCAAATGTATCATATGTTTAAGTCTCTGTGACCTTGTTGGACTACCGGGAGTATATTGTATGTCTGTTCTGCACTACTGCATTTTACGTCACGCAAACAAAAACCGGAATAAAGAATATATTTTACGTCACGCGCCATTTAAAGCAAGTCGACATGCAGTGTCAGTTATAGTTATTTTTATTTTTAATGGCGTTTCGTCAGATAGATATACAGTCAGATAATATTCCAGTCACATATAAGCCTCTCCAAGATTTGTTAAGCTTTACACATATTACCTGTATACTATCCAAGTTTTTACCCAAAGATTTTATTTCAAGTATACTATTCAAGGGTTTCTTTGGTCGATCTCCCCTAAAGACTAATTATACCAGAATAGTTGGTATGTACAAGGACCGTTATAAATGTAGGCCCAAGTTTATATGTGATGCTATAGCTACTTCTCCTTCGACCGTACTCCGATTTTTTCTCGTTTCCGTCCTCTGCCACAAGTTCATGTAAATCACTGGGCAATCTGTTTTCATTGACACTTTCATACCAATTTTTGGGCAACGACAATGAACGAAAGATGCTTGAAGTCAATAAATCGCGAAACTATGAAAGGGCACGATTGAGTAGGAGATAGACATACAATCTTTAGATATCTTTCAAACGAATTGATTTACTCTTGAAAATTAATTTTAAGACATATTGCCACTTCCCATAAATTTCGAAAGCATACATGTTCACTCAACTTAATCTAACTGCCACAACGTCAAGGTTGAACAATAGTTGACGTTTTGGCCAGTAATCCTTGTTCTTCATATTATGAAAGGGATAAAATCTATAACTTCAGAAGACTTGAAGACAGTCAGCGATAAACATCCACCCATGATATAAGGTTGTGCACTTATAGTAAATGGAGGAAGAGATGTCAGCACTGATAAACAGTAAAGGGATATTGTATACACAAAAGACTGTTTGTAAGACTTAACTGTCGACTTGGGGACAGGAGAATGAAATCGACACCCCCCATTAAAGGTGATAGACTTACTGACTACCAACCTCAATAAAGTATGCTTGTAAATGTATAGATTTATTTTTGTGATATTTAAATCCTGAAATTTCAACCTGAACTTCACAGTTGCCGTTTCAATAAGAAGGTAACATTCTTACCGCGAGTTTCGTTTCTTTTGAAAGTTTGTTGTGGTAAATATTTTAGAGACTGTTGTCGATCTATGAAGCCATAACATGATATGGTTTGAGCTTAGTGGATGCGTTACGTATTTTGTCTTTAAAAGTATCAAAGTTATGTAACGAGTTACATGAAACACAACAAGGATGGAGGTCAAAAGCTAAATGGGCCAAACTAGTGTTTGTCGTACACCAGTGTACTTTATGTGCAGGTGTTTTGGGATATTTAACCGCTTGCAAAATTTAAAAGATAAATAAACTGTATGTTTTAATTCTGCAGTGAGGCTGTTATTGTTAGCTTGAATTTAGCATGATAAGAGGCACAGTGAACGTTGTTTCTCCGGATATTTGTAATTTTGGACCAAACTTACCTGGACATATGTGACCAGTGTAAAAATGTCCAGTAAGTCTGTGGACACTTGTCATTTTGGTACATTTGTGACAAGTGTATTAATGTTCATGAACTCTGCACGTGATGAACTCAGCATCTCGCTGTGCTGACAGTGTCTAAGCGAGCTGGAACTTGGACAGGAATGTAACGGCGAAAGAAATGTGAAGGCGCTCCGTATTGGCCTACTTGCATATCTAAATCGTGTTTATGCATTCACATTATACTCTCTGCTTCTCATAACGGGTTTAACAGTACAGTGCAAAATTCCACTGTCAACTAACTTCTTGCCTGTCGATACAAATGTTAGCCTGTCGCCAAGATCAATCAAACCCAAAGAAGTCCAGATTACACAATACGAAAATGAAGGATTCCCACACTACCTTTTGAAGTTAAATATTAAACGCCGTCATCCGGGACATACATTGTATATATTTCATCCATACTTGGGTGAGGTTCACTGTGTTGTCATTAAAAACTTAATTTCCTTTGCATTTCGTATTCATCTTCTATAGGGAATAATAAGATCAATGTTATAACAAGATAATGAATTTATTTTTCATCTAAATTGTCTGTGATACAATATCCCATGCAACCTCTCCAGACAGGATATTCATATGCTTATACACATGCTCATATACATGTCAACGACAATTCCTCGTGACAGTGTATTTATTCACATAACACACATATGACATACGACTGTCTATTGCGGAAAGCGGAATATCCGGACTACAGCGACACAAGTCATCGAGTCAACAGCGTGCGGAGTGCAAGCTGGGCTAATAGACTGGTGCCCAGTCTCTAAGGGTTACATCATATTCTTTATGAAAGCCTTTAAGTCTTTGAAGTCTCGGTTGAGCTGAGTCAAGTAGATACATGGGAAATACAGGTCATATAAAAACTTTGATGAAATTTACATGTGAGTTTACACATGTCAAGTTGCATATTTACGTTCTACACGTGTTTACAAATGTGTGCTTTATGAAGTAGTTTACGATGTGGGGAATGACCATGAGCCTAGACATAGATCATGTTTGACATTTTCCTGCTCAATTTTTTTCTAGGAATAAAATGCTTCTTAAGATTGAGTGACTTGAAATACAATATAACGGTTAACAATAACTTGAAGATGAAGATACCATTATACAATCTTTTCATTTAAAGCATCGTATTTCTCAGCGTTGCAACTCTTACGCTGAAATCTATTTGATGTAAAAACACCATATGTAAGAGAGGTGCACAGCAAAAAAAGGTGGAGCTTTAACTACCCCAACTTTGGGAGTACAGAACACCATTTCAGATTTCTAAAGAACATACGAATGTAACAACTCACGTGAAAGCAGAGCTATGCCAACAACTGAAAGACTTTCTTCATTCATGGCCTTTTGAGTAAATCCTGTGTTGACCCTCCCAATACCGTATCCAGAATGAATGAGGGCTGTCCCGTCTGTAGGTGTAAGGCTTTACCTGGGCGCATGCGCAGTCATTGACCTCACCCGTGGCTGGGGGGTACTAATCGTGGTTCCCCTCATTATGCCGCGAGCTGTTTTGACAGGTGTGACAACATTATACCACCGTTATAATACGGGGTACTGAGGGAGGTACTAATCTCCACCTTGGCATAAACTTCATTGTTGTTACGTACAGTTGACAATATCATAAATGAAAGTCAGTTCACCGTAACGGGTTTTCCTTCACGCATACTCAGTCAGTAAGACAAGTGGATATAGATTGGAAGCGGGTACATATTGTTATAAAGGGATCAAACTACTTGTAGCAATAACATTATCTGAGACAATTGCTGTATCAGTAAAGAATAATGAAAATAAAATTCATAATGAAAATTAATTATCAGAAGTCGGAGAAGAAGAGGCAGAAATATTGTAGCATCATAAGAAAAAATAGTTGTAATAATTATCAGAAATAAATAAAAGAAACTACTAGTAGCGCCAGCAGCAGTAGTAGTAGTTATAGTAGTAGTGCTTAAAACAGCTTAGTTTCGAGTTTTTAAATAAATGTTGTTAATAATGATGAAAGCTTCATTTCATGAGGCAGTTTGTTCAGAAAACAAAAAGCGTTACTGCAGGATTTCTGTCAATCACTGCCATTCACTGGTCAGATTTTATTTTGGTTTTGAGTTTTGGAGTCGTCAAGCTACTAGCACGATGAATGGTATGATTGAAGCATGTCCTCGTAAAATTTGATTATATATATAAAATATATATTACGTTTAAACATGGCTTAAATTGCTTCATTAGAAAAAGATATAATCTGTAAAATATGTGGTGTTCTGGCCTGTAATATTTAGCTCTTCTTAGCGATAGAATAGTTTTTAGTTTTCTAATTAGTAATAGCTTACGATTATCTTAGTACTAAGATAAGTTGCGTCATAAAGGGTCGTGTTCTTTCTTCTGTGTTCTGGACGTTTTTGGGGTTGTGTACTTGACCCCTGTTCTGATAGCAATCAGCAGAATATGACTCATGATGACTATACTCATTATACTAAGCGAAACGTACTTACGCTTGGGATGAACAAGCATGTTTCAATATTGCAGCAGTAACTCCTGTTAAAAAACGTCGTATCTAAACTGACGCAAAAAAAGATGACATTCTCGATTATGAAGGGTACACGTTCCGATAACACTTTTATTGGTCAACAATTTTTCTGAACGTTCAGCCTTGATTATCACGGATAGTGAGATGATAGTAACACTACTCACTACTTGTCTTGCTTCTAGTACACACTGATTACTGATTACAATTTTAAAAGAGCTTTTATGCTATTGGTCTCAGGAGGAAGATTGTCAGGTTAAACTCATAAAGCATAACTGGTCAAATTAAAGTAGTTTCAAAGAAAATGTTGGGCACATGCCACTTTTTTAGAAACTAACATTACAGTGAAAAAAGGCCCACTGGCGCATGACACCCTTTTTAAAGTTCATGACATAGGAAAACATGATAGATATGGATAAGAAATGTAAACTTGTTTGCCATTAGATAAGGATCAACGAACATGAATGTATATATACAATCACGTATATGTATCTAAAGACATATATTTAACTTCTTATTTGAGTATTCAAAACAGAACAGAAATTCAGAACAGAACTGTTAGCATTTGTGAACTTCAGTAGGTACAACTATATCAGTAAAACACACTTACATACGGGGTGTAGGCGGTAGGGAGTATTTGTAAGTCCCTAGTTGAACAGACGATATTTTATGAGTTCTCATGTCATACAATGTTTACTACACGAGTAACAAAGAACTGGGTTGGTATAGCTCGAAATAACTGATATATCAAAGACTATTGATCATTTCATATCCGTAGTGTTCAAATAAAAGACCACGTGAGGCATAACACATTGCTTTTTAACCATAAAACTCGTCGACAAAGTTAATGACCATTTCACGTGTTCCTATATAGAGCAGGATAGAGTTTGGAATTCCATTAAGATCCGGGCACGTGACTCCTAGGTTTTTTAAGCCATGTGAACGTATTTGTTTAGCTGGTTTCAGCGCATGAAGCAGATACACATAAAGATAGGTTTTTAAAGAGTCCCATCTCATTACATTAGAATACTATTACTTTACATACATATACATATACAATTGTGTGATCGTTCATTTTTAATAAAACTTTACACATGTTTGGGGTATACGTTCATTGTACAACTTTTGGAATGTTTATGTTCAAATGTGATGTTGATGAAATGTGTAAATGTATAATGACGAACATTTGTTACGACAACATTGGCACAACTTCCGGACTTTATTGCACGACACTTTACCTTTTTTATTTAGATACAAAAATTCAAACATTCATGATAATAAACAACCCACAGGGAAGTTACCTTAGCAGTTCCGTTGTTTCTAAAACCATCTTTTCATTTAGGTCCTACAACTTGAATCGAACCGAAAAGGTCTTTCTTAAATAAATGTTGTATTTAGTTCGCTTGAAGCATGGTTATGGACAGAGAAATGTTTCCGCTGAGGAATGCAAGTATAACGATGAATCAGCCTAACTGAAAACAAAGGAGACAGATTTACCCTTAATACATGTTCATCCTAGTACGTCAGTTAATATCAAGGGTTTCAATCAAATTTTAAAAATCTCCCCCCTATTTCCAACTGCGGTTGAGTCTTTCGATTTGTGCTTTCTCAACTGTTTAAACATTGATGAAACATTGGTTGACCATCTTTATTGTGTTTTAGAAATAAATATTTCGCAACGGACTCATAAAATCGCTTTTACTTGTACATAAAAAGCAGACTGTTTAAAATCATACCTGTTTCCTACCGTGTAACTTGCATTTTAATTTATACGTTTGGCTTTTTAGGGGAGAACGGGTTCAATTGTAACTCATTTTACAAAACTCTCACAATTTGTTGCATTTGTGTCAGGCCTCAAATAAACCGGTTCCACATATTATTTAGCATACTTGCTTTCAACTGAGGCGTCATTAGTGTTTCCTTCATTTGCAGTTATAAGGATATGACCAATCAAATACAAGGACCCCAACTGCTACTAACGATCCCGCCCCTGGGGCAGTTGTTAAGGGCGGGAAGGGCATTTTCATCACAAAAAAGGCCTTTATCAATCATTTTGATATAACTTCAAAACTATTGATACTATAACTTATCAAATTCTCATTTTGATGATCAGAACAATGTTTTACATTTAGCGACGAAACCTTTATTTATTAAACTGACCAATGGTGTGCGTAAAATTTTGCCATAACCAAAATGTTGATAAAACTAAAGAATATCGTTCATGATATTTAGAAATAAATCATTCATTATGTATAAAGTGACAGTTTTTCAAAAAAGGATTTGAAAACATAATTGGCGGAATTCTTCCGGGCATCTTTGCAACGGGATTATTATTTTGTGAATAAGTCATAAATCCAAAATTCGTCCCCCTAACAAGATGACGCACACTAAACATCACTTATGAAGCTCTTTTTCAAAAGTTAAAGAATAACCCAACTTTTGACAGTTTCAGTTTTTCTATTCCCTCTCACTGTTCTAGTCCAATGCAGACTTCAATTTGCTGAAAATTAGTTACCTATCCAAGAATTGTTTTTGTAGAAATAAAACGATCACTTGCGACAGTCAGGTACTAAAACAAATAACCCTGTATTACATTTGCAGCTAAAAATGAGGCTTGCAATCTTATAAGTACAAATTCGGATCTCCTAGGTGCAAGGAACATCCCCACATTATTGTATGATTGAGGATGCAGCGGTTCCAGAAAATACCTCGTTTAAGTGAACAATTTACGGACGACGCCACATGGACGACGGACGGCGGCCATGGATCTTTCTAGCGTTAAGGCCCCATGAGCTGAAATGTTGGCCCTTGGTATTACCTCAAGGCTTACAACTTAGAGCATTGTCAACAAATAATGCATTCTTAAAGAGCAACTTCGTGAGTTGTTGTAGTCATATATGCCAAACTCAATCAATGGTGTCATTTGGTCGCGAAGTATCGACTGTTACCAAAAAGACACATTTCAAAGCTAATTTGTTTTGTACAGTGACAATATGAAGGTAGAACGTCGCAATTATGATCGAAAACTGGACAGTGGCGCGCGTCAAATAGTCAAACGTAATTTTGGAGACTTATCTAAACAGCCAGGAGGGCAGTTAGGAGTTGATAGTGTTTGTTAGGTTATATAACTAGCATCAATGTATACTGGACGTGATATCTACACCTCTGTGCATTTATAAGGCTGTTTTTAGATTTTCATGGAAAACCAGTATTTATCATATATATGTCTTTTGGACATGAAAAGATAAGATGTTTTGATTTTATATCACCACATATGACATTTAGGTTCGTATCAAATGTAAATAATATGTTATGAAATTCACGGAGTGGCTCTTTAAGCTCTTCTTTAAAGTCCCCCCGAAACCTTAGTCTACAAAAATCATCACATAAATTCCCCAAAAAATAAACCACGTTTTGTTATATCCTTTTTTGTATATCATAACTTTCAACATACCTTGTAGTATTTTTAATTCAATGCATCTCACATATTAATCCCTAAATTAAAAGGATGTTTATAATTTTATGTTTACTATGACAATGGAACAACGTAACTGAATACACCAACGAAGGACTACACCGCTTTACAAATAACCAATATATACATGTGGAAGAAAGTCTGAATAATAATTGAATTTTTTAAAGCTTTTTGTGTGTGATTAAGTAGCGAACATACTACTTATTAAAGGGGCACAGAGTATGTTGTTGGAGTCAAATATGTCAAACTTTATAAATGGCGTTATTTCATTGAGGAGTAGTGGTGGTTTAAGAATATCAGCATCCCGATACATATCAGTTAAGTATAGCGACAATAGGCAGGTTTCAGTAGTAATTTGTGATCGAAAACCGGACAATGGCGCGCCAATAACTCAAACGTAATTTTAGAAACTTATTCACAGCAGATAAAAATACCAATATGGGTTGTAAGTGTTACGTAGGTCATTCAACTAGTATACATGTAAATTGGGCCCAGACGTTTTACTTTTAAACATTTTTACGGTCGAGTGCAAAATTTTCATTGAAATCGGAAAATAACGTGATTTTGTCATTTCAGAGATAAAGATGAAGGTTTAGGGAGGCGATTTGAACTTTACTAAGAACTAAGCGTCTTTTCGGTATTAATTAAGCAAAATATTTTATCAGAAATCATTTAGCAGAAATGCTTACATTCAATTCAGTTTCACAGGCCTATATGGTGACACCGAATTTTTTCTTATTTCTGTCCAAATCCGGCAAATCATAAACTCATTGGGGATTCCAGGTATATTCAGAGCACTCCTAACTAATGCTACACGAAACGATCGGTGCACAGACATTTAACATTTAACATTTTGTTAAGTCCCTGAGGAGACGTGTTCCGGCAATCACTCCGTGTTCATTATGGTACCATCTAATAATGGGTTTCTTTCATGTCTTGTATCCTCGGTTTATTGCGCTACGTCATTAAGTGTCGACATCCATCTCTTCTACGAGAACATTGGTGTCACAATAACAGATTTTTGAAAATGAAATATTTTACAAAGGTTTTTTCGAAAAAAGAAGAGTTTTTTTGTATCCCATTCTTTATATTTGTTTTAAGGTTAGCAAAAAATCGAATGTTATCAATTCATTTTCTATTTTTATCATCCTTGGGACATTTCTGTTGCAAGTTTACCTTTAATGTCAGAAATACAATCATAATGCTAATGCCTAAAGATCAATGTCCATGTGGATAACACCAATCAAACATACCATACCCTATGAATAATCTCCATAATGACAACACTGGATAATCTCTTAAAGGGCCACAGAGTATGTTGTTTGAGTCAAATATGTCAAACTTCATAAATGCTGTTATTTTATCGAGATGTAGTGGTTGTTTCAGAAAATCAGAATCCTGATGGTTGATAGTTCAGACAATAAATAGGTAAAGTCGCGATGTGTGATCGAAAACCCGACAATGGCGCGCGCCAATGACTCAAACGTAATTTTGGCAGACACAAACCAAATATAGATTGGCAGTGTTCCTTCAACTAATAATCATGTAACTAATATACATGTATATTGGACGAAATATTTTGATTTCCTAACATTTATATGGCTCTTTTTCGTTTGTCATTGTAAACAAGAAAATGTGATAATTTTGACATTTCAGAGATAAAGATGCAAGTTAAAACGGGTTATTTGAACTTAGCTCAGGACATATGCTATTTTGGCCCTTATTCAAGCTACATACAAAATCATAAAACATACTTTGGGTCTTTTTAAGTGTCACATGTTCAATTCTTTCAGTTTTAGCTCAGTACACTTCACATGAGTTGACGGGAACATAAAGGTATCAATCAATGATATGAAAACTACCATTGGTTTACTATGAATATAGTCGTTGACCGATTTCAAATTGTTATTCTATAACGTACAAATTGTCATTTCGTATGTTGCAGACCAGTGGCTATAAACTTCATTTAAATACATTCCAAGACATCAATAATTTTCATTCAAGCATGACCTATTCAGAAAGCCAAGAGAGGTATTAAATTCCGAGCGCTGGTATTCATTATGCCGTTCGATAGATTCAATTATAACTTAATCTATAATCCCAAGATTACTGTATAATATCCAACTGCTGCTACTGTCACTGTGTACGTCACACCAGACTTATTGTCCAGGGGTCAGTAGGCGGCCAAGTGGTCAGTGTCTGAAGGTAACAACTCAACCACACTTATGGGAGCAATATAGACACCATTACCGATTTCTACAATTTAACAAACCAGTAGGCAACTGGTTATAATTGTTTTTATCACTGGTTTATGCCGTTAGTCAGTTTGTATCATTAGACAGATATACAGTACCAAAGTGAATTGACACGGAATAAATGCGTTTATATGTACGGCTAAAACTTATTATCAGTATAGTCGAATTGACAACACGGCAACGGATCAATACATTACGAATCGTATAAAGGAAGTTTATGTTTATTTAGAAGGCATTACCAGACTCATTAGGCGAGTGGTAACAGTGCAACAAAAATTAGTTACCTTTTACCATATTATCCTGCTCATAAATTTACAGCTTGTACATTGAATTGAATTATCTTGATATACGAAACAAAGAGGACCCATTCTCTCGACTATTTCCTTATTGAAACTGTGAAACATTTTTTAGGCGTTTTGAACCGCTAGAACATTTGTGATGCTGAAAATCCTCACTTTTGGACTTTGTGTTGGCACTAACAATTATTCGCAAGAGCGCCTTGTTGGCTCCGAGCTATTACTCAGACTACCTCTAAAGTTGCGAAGATACATTTGCTTCCTCTTCATGCTCGATAATCCAGAGTGTACGCGTCCACTATGAGGACATTAATCCTGGATCAATGAGGGTGTTACCTCTGCTGTCTTAGAGGAACACACGGACACACCTCACTTCCTCTTTGCCTGCAGTGATTCATTTGAAGGAAAAACATTGGGTTTTTGCGTAGACGTATTTTTCATCTCTTGAATGATAATTTTGGGAGCAATGGTGCGACACACAAAAATTGGATCAAAGCCACTATATGCATTTGTTCTTGCCTCCAAAATCAACACTTTTGATTATGTTCAAAAGCTCTTTTCAAAAGGCAAACCTAAGGTTGACCTTAACACTTGTTTAAGTTTAATCTCAGAGAAGAGAAAGTTGTTGTTCGCACCCTGTGCAATGTTTCAGCCATTTAGAACAATAATCTGAGGTTACATGAGTGACCTGTTATATAGAGACCGAACAGGGTCATGACCTTTTATTTCAGGACTCAAGAAAATCTTGTAAATATCTTATCAGTATTTACATGTCAACCCAGTCACTCTCAGTAAGTTATGATTCAATTGCTACAGGTTATCACTCCTTTCTTCCAGCAGTTGACACAAGGACCACAGTCACCACTGTAAATAGTATTTAGTTGAAGTTTTAAAGAATAGTCTGACCTACTCAAAAGCAGTTACATGCTTCAATTTCATATTCATTGAATCATTTTTCTACCTGAATCATTTGAGTACATAGTATAATATTTTTCACCTATCTGTTTGTCACTAAAAAAATTTAACCTCTCCATTCAGTTTTGACTGGTCATTGATAGACATTTGAAACTTGACGTGCATTCCTGTGATGTGATCCATCTGGTGCAAACTTGTAATGTTCCTTGTTCCTCCGCTTCCATAATATCTTCTTGTTGAAGACAAGGACACAAATGCAACATATGACGTTAAAGAGCCACTCCGTGAGTTGTTGGAGTCACATATGCCAAACTCAATCAATGGTGTCATTTGATCGCAAAGTATCAACTGTTACCAAAAAGACACATTTTAAAGGTTATTGGTTTTTTTTTTAACAGTGACAATATGAAGGTAGAATGTCGCAATTATGATCGAAAACCAAACAGTGGCGCGCATCAAATACTAGTAGTCAAACGTAATTTTGGAGACTTATCTAAAACAGCCAGGAGGGCAGTTAGGAGTTGATAGTGTTTCTTAGGTTATATAACTAGTATCAATGTATATTGGACGTGATATCTACACCTCTGTGCATTTATAAGGATGTTTTTAGATTTTCATGGAAAACCAGTATTTGTCATATATATGTCTTATGGACATGAAAAGTTAAAATTATTTGATTTTATATCACCACATATGACATATAGGTTCGTATCAATGGTAAATAATATGTTATGAAAATCATGGAGTGGCTCTTTAATATACCCAGGTATGTACAAACACCTCTAAGTATACGTTGAACACATAACACAACTTTAACCATAGTAAGCTGGATGCTACATTATAGCTAAAATATAAACAAAACCAACTGAAATGTATTTATTTCATTTTTTATTAAATCAACGGTATTTTGTAGAAAACATACTAAATATTTTAATGAATTTACAAAATATATAAATCTATGAACGTCATTAAGTGTACACCCAAAAACAAAGTATGCATTTACGTGTCAGAAAAATTTATAATCTCACGAGTTTGACACACAGTGTCACGCCATTGACAATTTTACTTCAACTGAGTATCATAGACTATCGCATACACTAGCATAGACTATCTCATTCATTTTTTTAACTGCCACACTAAATGAACAGGCAAAAATATGAAAATTAAGTTAACATTCCACATTCATATTTGCAAATAAAATAGTGAAAACAATAAGCATACATTTAACAATGTTAAATAAAGCGTTTAGTGCTCATTCTTAATGTGAATAATTAATCAGGATATAAATGCTACTTTTGAAAATCAAAGGGATACATAATTTTTCGGAATTCTGTTTATTGCACAGTTCATGGAAATGAAGACACGTGAGATTCATACATATTTACAAAATTTGTATACAATGAGATCATATAGATAAAGGTAAAATATAATTCTCAAAAACACCAAATGGCAGATTATTATATCACATGATTACTTCAATCAGTATGAACAAAAACTCCTGATAATTTACCGTCATTTCATTTGTGAACCACAATCTTCAGATTATCTTATGAAAAAGTAGAAACGAATATAGTGTATATGTGTATTGTGATATCATACTGGTAACTTATATTTTTAGCAAAATTCCCTAACAGAAAAGATCTATATTTTTAACAGGAAAGCAAAAATTGAGGAAACAAATAAATAAATAATCTAGGAAATACTATTTATACGAGCATGATCTTACAATAGAAGAGGTCAATCAAGCAATGAAGGACAACCAGGACTAATGTCCCACGTCAGTTGAGTTCAGCCTCCCAAGTACTACCTCCCAGGCCAGCTGTAGATCATCTGGGTGAATCTTGATGTGAACCTTGAAACCAGAACATACAGAATCATAACCTGCATATCAAAACAGACCATTCAAAGACATTAATATAGATTTACATAAAAAAAATTTACATTGGCAATGCATTCATTGTATTTCAATAATGTTATTATTTGGTCATAACAAAGATATCCCTTGCTGGATATTGTCTATAGTGGGTGAGACAACTTTTTGCCTCTTTGGATGAGGGATAAACAGCTATATTGTAGACCTGTGTATCATCATGGTCTTAGTGCTGAGACAACATATCCCGCTATCAGTTTTATAAGGCGAGATGTTATATCATGGAAGTATTGCTAAGGAACCTGCGAGACGATTATTATCACGATACCATAGTTCTACAGTTTATAAATGGCGAATTAGGTATTACATGAGAAAATGATGTTAATTCTTAAATACCAACCTGTCGTAAACATAACATTAATGGAAGTCATAAAATCAGAGAGACTGTGAACTGCAGATAAAGTATCAGAAGTATTGTATTTTATCTGTTTACCTAACCACTGTTAATCTTTCTAAAACAGAATAAAAACACCAAGTTAAAGTGACACAGTGTATGTTTCATGATTTTTAATTGGCAAAATACCTTATGACCTGAGTTAAGGTAAAATTTACTCCATTAACTTGTATCCTTATCCATAAAATGCCAAAATTATGATCTTTTCTCGTTTTCATTGATAATCGAAAAACGTCCCGATAAATGTTAAGAATTCAAAATTATGTGTCCATTTAACGTGTATATTAGTTAAATAACCTACTTATCACTATAAATCAATGTTTGTCTTTGTATCTGCTGTAAATAAATTTCTGAAATAATGATTGAATCATTGACGCCCGTCACTGTCCTGTTTCCGATCACAAAATCATGACATTCACCTGTTTATTGTCACTATACTGAACTGATAAGCATTAGGAATCTAATTTTCTGAAACAACCACTACTTCTCAATGAAATGATATCATTGATGTTTGGCGTATTTGACTCCAACAACATACTCTGTGGCCCTTTAAGTTAAATTTAAATGTTTAAATGTTTTGCACCAATGCACTAATATCTTATATTGAAGACAATGCAAACATGATTACTATTGTTACACTACTACCATATTCATTGTCTGATGTTGGTATCATTAATTGAAGAAATTGTTGAAAAAATCTGTTCGAAAAAGATATAATTCACGTTCTGTCAGAAATGTGAGAAACAAGACTGGAGAAATACAGACCTGTGCAGGCAATACTGAGATGCATCTCTCCATGTAGTGAGCAGTGACACTGTAGGTCCTGAGATGGATACCATTACATACCTGTACCTGGTATAATACATTAGCAGACTGTTGGTCAATTAGTTTATTACCACTTATTCAAAAGAAACCTGTTACTTTCAGAGTTGCCATTTTGAGTGTTAAGATCAAATTAAATGATGTTTCGTCCTAGTTATGTTTCGTATATAATTCAGTTGATATTAACAGCCCTATGTTTTAGATCATATGATACTCAAATCAATCATTATTGATTTGTAGTAAGATTATATTCAATATGCTTAAACATTGTATCATATGATAAGAGTCAATGATTGAATTTCTATTTATCATTGATCTTGACAAAATTTAAAGGTGAAAACGAAATGGAGAAATGCTGGTAGACCTGCAGTAGTTTCCAGCCAATTGAAAAATATTGACAAATGTTGTTGCATAGTTGCGCAAGGGATTCCCAAAACTGGTGAATGAAGCTCATGATAAATCCTCCTTAATCAGCTTTCATGCATACAATATTATGGACAGAAATGAAATGTGAGAAGTAAACAGGTATTTATGTGCATACATGCACACATGCTACGCATGAAATTTTAATTTTGGTTTTACTTACAAGATTTTTAGATGTACATTACATGATGTACGACCTTATCTTATATTGTGCAATTACTTCCACTTCTCTAAAGTTTGACAAATCATATAAGTCATAGGTACGACCAAACAACAAAGATGTATCTCTTGTGTTTTTTTCTCTTGTAATCTTTGCTAGAGCACTTTCTTGACTACCAGTCTTAATTGATTGTAATCAAAGTTAGTTTTTAAATAAGTGTTGCTTAAACAGAGCATTTGGTTTGTTCAAATAAACATTGATAAGCCAAAACCCCTTTCACCTCTGTGTTGCACACAAATCTTATAAGATAAGTCATTCAGTAAGACTTGGGGAGGAAGTTAGTATGAGAGATTTGTCACCATACCGGTAATTAACAATAATCTCACCAGTTGTGAAGCCTCCCTCTCACTCCTTGGTTGGTCCAGGTTGCCATGGAAACAAGGAGCGCCAATTGTGCAAGAAAACAAAGTAACATCAATCTTCTTAACTGAGTCTGTAAAAATAATTCCAGGTCATTGAGTAGGGAAAGGACAGTGAATAATTGTTACACAAAATTAATGTGAGCTTCTATATTCAACAGGTAAATCTTACCAAGGGTCAGGTCCTTTTAGAAAATAATAGCAGAACTAAGCAGATTAAGCTTGACAAACAAATAATGACTCTAATGTATATGATAAAATAAATTACAAAAAATGTTCAAAATGTTTCAACCTAAGACAGTCATTACCAGTTAAACCCTATGATAGATCTTATTTCATACAGAGATGTGAGCATATCAAAAGCTATCCCTAAAGACTTGAGCAGTACATACCATCTGTGTGTGAACTTGTTGGTGTTGTTTCTGTAGAGACTTCTGGAGGGAGGAGATCTGCCGTGTTAGTGTCATCAGGTTTGTGTTTGTAACATCTGGATGAAGTAACAATAAACAAAGACATTACATCACATCCCTGAAGTTATATTGAAAAGTATGAACAATATAAAAAATAATCCATTTCCGAACATTTAGAATCACAATCATCTTATTTTCTTCTTGGCAAGAAGGCAGAACTCTATTCAGACAAACTGAAGACCATAAATGAGGGTACATAGTCAACAGCTATTGCTTTTATTGCAGAACTTTCTTATATAGTTGCAGTAACCCTGACCCCAGATTTGAAGATCCATCAAGACCAGTAATCATTAACAATGACATACAAAGGGTTTTATTAAAGCAGTCTTTTAACAGACCAAAAGCAGTATATATTCTGAAAGGCTATATATCACAAAATCATAAAAACTGTACTAATTTAGTTAATTACAAAGCTTTTGCGATTGAAGCTATAGCTAGAACAACAATTAAATAGAAAAAAACATCCTTACACCACTAAATGGCTTTGTTTCAAGATGTCCATATTTTAATCCCATAAGAAGCTCAGTTAGTTAGTCTGCTATGGAGAACTGTTCCACATGCAGAAAGGCTTTGATACAACCTCAGTGCTGGAGAACCCAAAGTTTGCTAATTTCAACCACGTTCACAAGTTTCATCTCAAACTACAATGGCATTAAAGGCTCTCTCCCTACAATAGTAGCAGCCAAATATTTGAACTCTAAAGCTCTCATACCATCAACAGATGATGCAGGTTACCTTGATTACTGTGGAGAATCTTCTGTCCATGTATTGAATTGTTTCTTAGTTCAACCAAATCTTTCTGAAAGTAGACAAGTCTCACTTTTTGTTGAATCACTCAATGAAGACATCCTATAAAATCATAAACTTTTAGACTGTTGTCAGAGTTGGCAAAATTATATGCAGCCTGCTACATCAAAGTATGTTTGTCCCCAGATTGCCTTCAGTGGGGAAAGTTTTCCTTGGTATCTCTGCCTGCTGGTTCCTCATAACTAATTACGCTCACTGATACCTTACTCTCATCTGGGTAATGCAAATGAATAATGCTTGATCTGGGATCATTTCATTGGCTGGTTACACATAAGCTACATAAGGAAAGTCCTTGAAGTGGAGGCAATAAAATGAGATGAAATGACTACTGATCATGAAATAGATTGTCACAAGAATTTGTCTTTTATCTTCACAAAGACTATGTAACATCAACATTTTTAAGAATTTAAGATCTCAGCTATTTACATAAAAAATTCATTTCACAATATTGACTCACCATTATTTCTCTCTGATTGATCAGCCATACAAGGACAAGTAGCCCTAGCACTGGTTGATCTCCCTTGCCAGACTCCTCCCCTTTTCTAGTAAACTCCACCCATTTCTTCATTGACTCATCCCCTGTTCTTCTTGTCTTCCTTTTTTCACTCAACTCTTCCCTTGTTTCCAACTGCCCTTCCTCTGTCTTCACTTCGGCCGAATTATTGGACAAGTCAGGAGTCTCCACTGTTGTTTGTTTGCCTCTCAGTTTTGTTGCTGACTTGTATGACATTAACTGATCCACGGTGATCTACCAAATATTATATGACAATAATGTTCAACATGTGTGTGGAAACAAAATATTCAAGAGGCTATTCTTGTTACATTTATAATTGGTTCATAACTATGAATACATTCATTCTTTTGACTTTTGAATGTGTTGATAGTTGCTGTCCATGGACATATTTTGAAAATATGGAAATTAAAACACTAAAGGATAGTACCTTGCTAATAGAACCTTCTGAAATAGGTTTGTCTCCTGACACCTTAAAGAGTTGCCTTTGTTTGACAGGGTTGCCTCCCCTTGACAGAGGTGTTTCTTGTCCATCAGGAACTGCAAGGTAAAATATTTGAAGCTTATTTTCTGATTAATAGTTTTTCAATAAAAAAGGATGTGACAGAATTACATACTGTGAGATAGTAATATTTGCCATTACATCCTCTGCATTAAAACAAATTCTTGAACTTTTTCAGGTCAAGTCCCTTGAGGATGACAGGCAACAACTGCGTTCATTGTAAGGAGGAAGCCGAGTCTTAAACACTTTAGATATGTACAGGTATTGCAAAAAGTTAACAAATTTGCATTTATAATTATAATGGTTTGTACTAACATATTATTGTACCGATAACATACCCAATCACTAATGAAATGACTCAAATCTTATTCAACCATACTGTTTTATTTGATTATATGTAAACTATCATCAGCAGAATGGACAGGTGTGATCGTGCACCATAGAAAATGTTTGTAATTAAAGTACACAACTTTTAACTTTTGTACTTGAGGTGCAGTGTATAAAATGTTGATGAATAATGTATAACTGAGAATACAGAACATCAAATTCCGTAACTTTACATATGCATTTAATAAATTTACCATAATTTTAAAGATGTTTAAAACTTTCAGTGGAAACCTGCTTGTTGCTATGGTAGAATAGAAATACTTCAGAAGCCTTATCTAACCAAAAACTTTTCAAACAATTCAAGCTCTAATGACTTATGTTTCCAAACAAATTAGGAATCTTACCATCATGATTTTGACTTAAATTTGAATCTTCTTGTGGTACAAATCTGGCTGCTATCTTCTGTACAAGAGACGTCTTGTTTTCTCCATTCAAAGGATTTAGCCAGGGGAAGGGAAGTGATCTTTGAATGTGAGATTCTCTTTTCTTCAAGGCATCCTTTGTTGCGGAGAATTGAGGGGTCATAGCAGAAAACTGTGAGGAGAGATCTGGAATAAAACAATATACTTTTAAGAGTTCTTATCATTCTAAAATGACAATCAATTGCTTTTTACACTTCACTGGACAAAAAGGGTTTCATTTTGAGCTGAGGAAAATTCATGTATATACTCTTGAAGATCATGAATATCAGCAAATTCTAATATTGTTTTAAGAGTAGCATATCCTCATATTAAAATGAGTGTTTGACCTTTTAATTCAGTTTACTTGTACAGTAGTACAGTTTACTTGTTCTATACTTTTATATTTGCAAATTTATGTAAAACTTTAATAATAAATCTCTTTCATTAATTGATCAATAGCAATTGTATGGATTACTTGGCTTTTCTTAATTATTTAAAAAGATAATGATAGCAATGTTTTAATTATCTTGAATCATGCCTTGAATATCTGTGCACCCAGCAGTAATTTGGTAGCCCTAGCTGCATGGTATGCCGATTGTAAGTCTGTATTTAATCATTTTCACTGTCAACTGGTTGTATTCTCCTCACAAAGTGTTTTGTACTCATTGACCCTCCACAAGTGCTCTGAACATGCACCGCGATGATAGATTAGTTCATCTAGATAAACTTGTATTCCAGCCAGAGCACATTTTGGTATGTGCAAAAACATCTATAGCTAGATATATGCTGGACTAAATGATAAATTTGCTATATGTATGATGGACCATTAAATTTATATCATTCTATTTAACAGTATAACATCTACTTTTATAGCTTATGATATCAGTTTATAAACAAAATGTTTCTCGAAAAGAAAAAAACATCTTATTATTGTAGTTAAAGGGGCACAGAGTAGACCCTTCTATATGTTGTTTAGAGAAAAAGATGCACGTTTTGGGAAGCGGTTTGAACTTAACTTTGGTCATAAGTTATTATATAGACATATATATATCTATATTAACACATGAAAAATCATTAAACATACTCTGTGTCACTTTAATCTAGCTAATACCAATAGCGAATGCAGTGGGCTAAAAAGATATACCTGGAGTGTGATGCCACTGATGGGTAGTTTTGAACCTTTTCGACTTGAAGATATCAAACATGTTCTCCATGATACAGACGGATCCATTTAGATCGGGATAAATTGATATATCTGAATCTTGTAAGCCTGACTCTTTCTCATCTACAGACTAATCGAAAGGCGAAGGTTTATTTGGAAGTGGCTCTCCTTTCAAGGTTGGCGATATTTCTTAAACAGCCACGCCTGTTAACGCGCTTGGTAGTTCTACGCGCACGCCCCGGTTGAACTCTTCAACTCGGAATGTTTATTTATGTTGTTGCCAGTTCCTAGTACCGTAGTTCCTTGAGTAAAACGTCTTCGGGGCTGTATGTCTTTATTGATACAAACATTTCCCCTTACTTTTTAACATGAATTGTGCAATTAAACTGGTGGATTACTTTAACAAGCCAATAGATGAAAGTCTATACATATATATCTTTAGGCCTACACTACAAGTAAATTCATGGCTATAAGCCTGAAAGAAAGTCATCGTTTTACATATGTCATAATATTCTTAAAAAACAGAACATGTTCATTGTGCCTTTATGCTGTATATTCGTAAAATCTTGAATTACTCTTATTCTACATAGTGTTTTGTGACTTCTTGTGTCTCTCATAATTCCCTATGGAATGGCTCAACTTTTAGTCTGACATATTGTATATTTCAATGTATAAATTTATAAATCTATGTAATAATAAATGAATTAATAAATTCTTTCCTAGTTACTGAATGGCACTAAGTTAAGCGACATAAGCTCGGGTATTTTTAATAATCACCGGAAAATTAAATTAGAATTCTGTACTTGTTGCTGGGTTGAATAATTAAGTTATACCTTTGAGAAGCAATTCAGAACAACTCAATTCATGATAAATATTCTTTCAGAGCTATTAGTGATGACTCACCTTTGTCCATGTACTGTACTTGTGAAATGTAAGGGACATCCCGTTTTAAATTCATATTATATTATTTTAAATTGTTATAGGACCATTGTTAGAGCTATTTTGTGATATTTTTCAAGAGGTATATGCAATTACTAATCCACACATTCAATAAGGAAAATGCTTTTTCGATGAAATTATTGCTTACGCCTACATGATGAGTAACGTCGTGTATACGTTTCAATGAATTGTTAAAGTATTTTTTAAATTTTCTTTCAGTTTATGGCGCCCATACTTTGATCTCGGAAGACGTTTGTTATTTTTAACACGATCTTTACATCTACATTCGATGAATTTCCAGGAAAGATCCTTTGATCTTACGTTTGCTCTTACACTAAGTCCATCTTTCTTTTATAACGAGTATAAAAATAACTACATAATAGATTATTCGATATAGAATGCACTGTCTTTCCAATAAAAGCTATTTATTGTTATATCATCTAAAACTTCTAGTATGATTCGTTCTTTTTTCGCCAGTACCGAAATATGAAAATATGAATTGCGATATATAGATACTTTCAAAGAATAAACATGTCTATAAAGTTTTTTCGAGCATGGAACCAAATAGGTTGAGAAAGCAAGAAGTTTATTGAGCAATTATTAACTGAGAAAGATAAGCCGATTATCGGCAGTTTAATCGTAAATATGTACGACCAAGCCTGGTCTTAGTTGACGGGTTAACTTATGTACAACATATGGAGCGTGGGAGTAGGGTCAATTAGATGCAACCACAGCTACCTCGCTATAAGTCTAACAGACTCTGAAATTTTAAAAAATGCACGATTAAATTAATGTTTTTAAGATATTAGATGAAATGAAAAGGATGATGTAATTTCTTAATCCTAATTTTCAGAAATCAAGTCTTTTTATAGACTTGCTTAGGCTTCTAACTTATTTCAGGGTCTGGCCTACAGACTGCATCGCTATTTTTTACTTTAAATATTATACTCATCTCATACTCACTTTTAGTTTCGAAGTTCTCCTGATATACATAGTTTTATGCATTGAATCTAAAATATTTAATAAAGATGTCTCCTATGAGTGACTCGACACACGGATCGCTAAGGCCCAACCGTAGCCTACTACTATCCTTTTATGAAGTATTTCCATCAGCAATATAATTTTACTCAAAACGATATTTTAGCGTCCAACTTATTAACAATTTACCGCTTTGATGTTTGTTCTGACCGTTACCAGGTATTCTAGGAGCAGGGATATTAACAACGAAGTTGCTGTTTCTATTATGCACAAACGTAATTTATCTATTCCGTCTACAGATTCGGGAACATTTGTCTCAAAGTAAAGAGAAGAGGGGCGGCCATGTTCTAAATTACCACCGAAACTATTGAATGCGTATACGTACGTCTCGTATAATACTCCATGAATAGGAATTCAGTCTTAACCAACATTCATTATACTGTGATTCATGTTTTTTAAATTTATGCTTTAAGTAAAGTTTTCTTTGATCTTTGCTAACGGTTAAGTGCTCCATTCATTGCGAGTTACTATTTTTTTCTCAAATTGAGGGACACCTCAGCAGAACCGAGCTAATTGTTACAGTTTGCCCAAGGTGTAATGTTGCACACATTTTTTTACCTAGAGGTACAGATATTTCCCATGCTTCTAAATGAGCAATACTAATTCGTTCAGCAAATCTTCAGCAAAAGGAAACAGAAATTGCAAATGAAAAACCCTCAAAATAATATTTTAAAAAGGAAGTAAGATTAGAACTTTTGGATACTTCCAATGCATTGCTTAGGTATAAACTCTTTATTGACATAAAACTGAAATGGTTTTGTAATAAAATAGTGGTAATGAAATTGCAATAGATATTATTTTAACTCGTAATAGTCTCAACCTCATAACTTACAAAGTCAGTTACCATTGAACATTAAACATTTTAAAAAATGTGTCTAAACAATGTCATAGTGTACAGTAATGTAACATCAGTTTAATTCAATAATTCCATAATTTCTAGTGTTAATTTTCCAAGTCAGTCAATATTGAATATTTCATTTCAAAATCAAGGAAAGAGAAAAAAAATTAGATCGACCTTAGTCAACTTTTTAATTTATCATGCCAAGATGTGAACACTTGCATCGCTGACTTCACGATCAGAAGAAAGATTTGTATATCAGAATAGTACACGAAGACATACTTTCATAAAAAAAACAACTAATATTGTCATTTGTCAGTGCAAATTGAATAATGCAATGTTCATTATAAAAGCCAAATATAGTTACTACATTCATCAGGGAGATAGACCTAATTTGCGCGTTCGGTTTAAATTTAAGATTTACTCCCTATCAATTCAGTAAAACATGTCTCTGATTTTCAAACACACTATGTTTATCGGGCCTAACTAGATACAAATATTGGTGATTTTACCACGAAAGTTGGGCGTTCGGTTTCAACTTTAATTTTCGCCATCAATCCAGTATAACCTGTCTCTGATTTTCAAACACATTAGTTTATCTCCTAAATATACTCACTTCTATAGGATGCAACGTAAATACAAATTTAGAAGTTTTAGTCTGTGAATTTGGTTAAGTTTGCAATTGTTTCAGGCCTTTTTGATAACTATATTTGCAAAATCGTTTCAAGAAAATTAAAGTCATCGCCAAAAAAATAGGAAACGACAAAAATTTTAAACCCTTAATAAGTCATTAAGCATATACCTTGCGAAGGGATATACCGGTATTTTAAAAGTTCCCATAAAATCTTATTTTATTTTCAAAGACACTTACAATTTCAACGTATGGCACATACTTTAAACACCTGGGACCTTTATCTTAACACCAATTACACTTGAAGTTTGACATGATGAAGGCATGAGTATGTAAGCAATCCAGCAGCGAGTGGGTGGACTAAGTGATGAGGGAAGACTCTTAATAAAAACTACACTGATTCACATCCTCGTCATTGAATTTATTATTTCCAAAACTGCAGTTAAACTAGTAAAAATAGTCTTCTCGACAGCAAAATTTTTTTAATAAGTTTATTACATATAGCGAAAAAAAGTAAATAAGCATGTATAAATGTACTAACGAAATACCCAACTAGAGAACATACTGGAAATAATTCCATTTCACACTGTTTTAGATTATTTACTTTGTAAATGTAATTTATGTTACTTGGGAATAAGTAATTGTTAAGGAACTATTTGACACTCACTTCCTATTACAATACCATATCGCCACTTTGTTTATTCTGAAGAGGAAATGTCTTTCAATTAGATGTCATAACAAGTATTATGGAGGCGGACAGATTTGATTTATACACAATTTCATTACATATATATATATGATTGAAGTTTCCTTGGATAAAACACATTCGGAGGAATAAGAAATGGGCACGTTCCTGATAATTTTAACAATTACAATATCGTTGATTGAGAAAAAAACAGTAAACGAGTATGTTTCTATGTGAACGGAGAGGTGTGCGAGTGCCTTGTGAATAATAAAAATTTTAGGCTAAAAACAAACTAAGGCCAGCGAGATGTATGGGACCTGTATGTTGATATTGTCGTCAGTATGCCATGACGTCCACGTTTACGTTTCTAATACAAGCCTTCTTTGTAAATGACTTGTCATCTTATGTGTGATATTTATGATAAGATTGAATTGATATTTATCTAATATGTATTATAATTTACCTATTATGCTCGATAGGATATTAACATGATAAAATAATCGATGGATCCTAAACGCGTCCTACAGTACAGTCCTAAACGCGTATTACACATTTATATTATGACTTCATTCATGGTTTATATTGTGAACAGTATGACAACACCAGTGCAATTGTACCTTCCCGTGTAATCAGCGACGCAGGTTAATTGTTTTTATTTATTGATGATACTGACGCAAGTTATAATAAATCATGTTTGTAAATATGTTGCAAATGTACATTTTTATGTTAAATTCTAATTTTAGATATGCACTTCAAATGAAGTAGCTTCCTTTTTTGAAGAGTTAAAAATAAAAACGCCAAAAAAAATTTTCTTTCGAAATCCGTGAATGCTTAATGTTTCAAATTTACAACATCTTTTTTATTGTACTTATTTTAATATGCCATACACACGAATGCTTTATAAATGATTTTAGATTTAAGGACGTTTAGCCTTGTATGTGTAATTTATTCACTGCATCTATATATATCTTTCATTGCCAAAAAATTGTATTTCATTTTAACTTTAATATGTTTAATATGTTATTTACGATTCGATGCTGTGATTAAACAAAAATGAATGTCTTGATTAAATCTGTTTGAAACTACCATATGTTACTTTGATATGATAAGTGTATGTATGAAAATTTGTATATGGAATGTTTATACCCCATGCCGTTCTTTGAATGGCATGTTAAATGTATGTATGAATATGTGGACGTCTTGGCTTCTGCACTGTGGTATATATATGAACGCATGTGTCTGTACACTGTTTGCATGTATGTATGTATGTATGTGTGTGTGTATGTGTGTATGTATGTAAGCGTGCATGCGTGCATGAAGGTGTGCATGAAGGTGTGCATGAAGGTGTGTATGAAGGTGTGTATGAAAGTTTGTAAGATTGTTTGAATGTATGTGCTTGTATACAGTTTAAGCATGTATGATAAATAAATGTCTGTGTTTGTACACATATGTATGTATGCATGTATATATGTATGTATGTGTGTTTGTTTACTGTGTCTGTGTGTCTAAATATACACAGGATAGTGAACATGTACATTGTATAACATTTTGTGAACTTTCTTTCTACAAGATGAAAGTAATAAACTGTGTTTGTTCTTATCCGCCTTTTCTTTCTTTTTCTTTGTTCGTGGAGTTGATAGAATATGCATGGGAGGTTTATGCTTATAATTTGAGAAATAAGGTATTACAGGACGGCTATTAGGATTGTTGTAAAGTTAAAAATGCGATCGCAGATAAAGCGTGATAGTCAAAGGGTCAATTTCAAAGCGCAAAGATTCAATTATGATAACCCACATGGGTCAGTACATGAAAATTTGGACATTTTAGTTTGTGCAACAACAGTTTATCATTTTCAAGCTATTTCTATGTATATATGATTCCGCTATTTCCATGTATTAACTTCATCTTTTGTTTTTTGTTTCTATATTGCATAATCATTTGTTCGTTTTATTTTTCATCTGATTACAGTTCTCATTTTTAATCAACCGGAAGTACGTCACACTAATTTTGTATTTAAGCCATCATCACGTGACCTCTGCCTCTTTCTATTGTTTTCATGCATTGTTTCCCATCCATTGTTTTATTGCTGCCTTCGTTCTTGCTTTACATCGTCTTTAATGACAAACAGTCATCGGTAACTTCTTTCACTTGGAAATCGTACCATAGCCATTTCCCACTATGCCACCGCAACGACAGCTTCGCTCACGTACACGACCGGCAGGACAGAACAAGAAAAG
Source organism: Phorcus lineatus (assembly GCA_921293015.1). Classification (NCBI taxonomy): domain Eukaryota; kingdom Metazoa; phylum Mollusca; class Gastropoda; order Trochida; family Trochidae; genus Phorcus; species Phorcus lineatus. The sequence continues at coordinate 22,048,268 of OV121088.1, read as the reverse complement.
GGTCACGATGCCAACCTCTGACCTTCCCGGGGTCAGCCATGACAGTCGCCAAGTCGCTGAGGAACCGAAACTGACTGGAACTGACCTCGAACAACGGCTGACCGAGATGGTTTCCAAGTGCCACAAACATGGACAAGGTCGACGATTGCACAACTGTATGACGCGAATCGCCCACAACTTATCGACATAGGCCCAGTTCGGACAGAACCTCGCCGTCGATCTAGTACAACCACTGTGACGTCACGAATTCCAGAATCGGACGAAGTTTCGATGGAACATCCGGGACAGTTTCCACAGAGAAGATTTCCTTCAACCATTCGTCAGGAACGATCTTCAACTGACGCCGTTGCAGCGAGAATGAACAATTTCACGCAACTTGGACAGTGTTTTTACAGTGAGGGGTCAGTGCCTGATAGTAGTAATGTGCGCATGCGTGACGGTGCTATGTCCGGGAACACGATCACAAAACTACGGAAGGAAATAACTGAACTGAGAAGTATCGTCGATAGCCAAGTTCTGCCATCTACCGAAAGGTCTGCTTCTGATAGTTCGCCAGAGCTATTGGTTAACGTGTCACCTTTTCCAGTACATGGAGTTGCCTCTGACAGCTTACCCCACATTAACACAGTGTCTCCTTCAGTCGTCAGGAAAATCAAAGAAGGTAAATATGTCAATTTGGCCGTGTTGCTTTTACCAAATCAAGAGCCAGGTGAATCCCGTTCCATTGATCCAAATGCAAACACACTTTTCGCGAGAGACGACTCAAGAACTAATAGATCACTGACTTTGCCAGAGTTTTTGGAGGCCTTTGACATTTATAAAAGAATATTGTGCGGTTCAGATGCTATGAAGCTCAGACAAATGGATATGCATCAGCAAACCTGCATCATATTGGCCAGATAGTATGGGGGCTCTACTCACTATGACTATCTCAAGCTCTTCGCGGCTCGCGTAGCAGCTTATGCTGAACAAGGTGTCCCCGTTAACTGGGGATTAAGAGATATTAACTTTTGGACTTTAGTGACATCCGGCAAACGTGCAAGAACTTGCGATACTTGCAACAGTGTGACACACATTTCTGAGATGTGTCCGCAGCCTGTCCGTCGACAATGTGGTAGAAGTCGGTTCACACCGACGATTCCAAGCACCGATCAATTAGAGATTCAAAAGGCAGAGATCGGGTGAAGCACCATGACTTGGAGATCTGTAACAACTTCAATGACGCGGGATGTCGTCGGGCCAACTGCATGCTCTTTTGCCCACGTATGCCTGCACTGCCGTGATTCCCGCCATGGTGCTCAGCAGTATATTCAACAACACCACAAGTGACTGACTAAGGAACCTACGGATCATCTATTGGAATCTCAGCCTACCCCAGTGAACCATGCACTCCTGCAAGATCTTTTGTCAGATCATCCCGACCCTGAGTTTGTGAGTTATCTTGTGTCAGGACTCGCTCATGATTTTGATCCTACAGTGCAGCCTTTACCAGATTCCTCATATGAGTGTAAAAACAATTTGAGTGCAAGAAAAGATCCCGTGTTACGGAACTAATTCACACAGAGGTTTTTAATAACTATGTGATTGGACCATTTGGATCTCCTCCATTTCCAGTATATAGAATAAGCCCACTCGGTCTTGCTATTGTAAAGTATAGTTTGAAGAAAAGACTTATTTTGGACCTGTCTGCCCCACACGTTTCACTGGCCATACCAAGCATAAATGAGCTCATTGAAAAGGACTGTTGTTCCCTAACTTACGTCACTATTGATCAGGCTATTTCCCAAATCAAACAAGTTTGACAAGGTGCATCGATGTGTAAAGTTGACATCACTGACGCTTTCAAACAAATACCACTCTGTAAAAATGCCTGGCCCTTTTTTGGATTTGAATGGGACAATAACTATTATTTCTACACCCGATTAGCATTTGGATGCAGATCTAGTCCAGACATTTTTGACACTCTTTCACAAGCTCTATGTTGGATCCTGGAGAATAAATACCATGTAGACTTTGTGTTACATCTGTTGGATGATTTCCTGACAATTGATGCACAAGTAGTGCACGCTCACCAAACAATGACCACCCTGTTGAAGCTTTTCAATGTCCTCAACATTCCACTATCATCCCGAAAGTCAGTCGGTCCAGTGACTGAAATTGAATACTTAGGTATAATTTTAAACTCCTAAACTATGACAGCAAGACTTCCTGAGGACAAGTTGGTTCGTTTAAGAGAGTTCATCCAATCTTTTGGACAAAGAAGAAAATGTACCAAGAAAGAGTTGCTGTCTCTGTTGGGCCATATGAACTATGCATGCAGAGTAATCCTACCTGGTCGTTCTTTCATCATCTCTTATCTGATAAACTTGTCTACTAAAGTGTCTGGACTCCATCATCATGCACATGTGACTATATCTAGTGCCTGCAGAACTGATCTTAGTATGTGGAAAAAGTTCTTAGCTCAATAAATAGATAAAGACTACTGCTAGCTGCAAAAGGGCTAGGTTTCATAGATATTCCCAACATAACCTAGGTAACCCTTAACGTAGACTTAGAAAGAAATGTTTTAAAGCTATTTCCGACATCAGCTACATAACTTCGAATACGAGCGGCAGAGACGCCAAGTTTCATTAATATTTCCGAAATTTGCTGTATAAATTCGAATTCTGGCGGCACAGACGCAAAGTGTCGTTAATATTCCCTATATTAGCTAGATAAAAACCAAAGCTATAGGCAGAAAGACCGAGTTATGTATTTAGGCTAATTAATAGGTAGATCATCCCTAATCAAAACTTTCAAAGTAATTCCTGCCAAATCAACCCTAACCCTATAGCTGGAGAAATATACATGGCTACAATACATGGGTTAGAAATTGGTAAAATATATTCATGAATGTGATATACATTCGATTTAGTTGTTCCGTCGTGTATGACTGACGAAGATGGATAGTAAATACGTGTGCAGATTGTGTGAATTGGGTTCTTTTGTAAAAGTAATTAAAAATGTATATGTATATGTGTGCTGTAAAATGAGGACAATTTGAGATGCTGATTTATATTTTGTATCTAGAAGAGGATACTTTCATTAATCTTTAGTTATTCACCATACCTTCCACATAAACCCGAACATAAATTAACTTATTTCTATAAAATGTACAATGATCAATTACCAAGCTATATATCTTTGCAACTTGATCCCAAATTCGGTTTCCGAAACTGCAAGATATGAATTAAGAAACAGCTCAGAAATACAGGGAATTTACAGTCGAACTGCCAATTAAGCCAAATCGTTTTTACCAGATACAATAAATTTTTGGAATGCTTTATCTCGTTACAAAGAGTCGTGCACATATTCAGAATTCAAACATCTAATCACTAAAAGTAAAAATAAAATTTATTTCAACCTTAACTACGGCACCCGATTTTGTCAAATTATTCACTGTCAACTGAGACTCGGTTGTAGTAATCTAAACTCGGATAAATATAACAGACACATATTGGACAGTCCATGCTGCTCTTGTGGATATCAGACAGAAAACGCCCTACATTACTTTTTCACTTGCGGTAATTATACCAACCCAAGACAAAATATGTACTTTTATAACACTGGTCATACCCTGGATACGATTCTGTTCGGGAATGAAGAACTTAGTCACTTTGAAAATCAGAAAATAATTGATTCAGTTCACGATTTTATCACCAAAACTCAACGATTCAAATCTGACACCCAAAAATAAAAACTGGTTTTGACTCCCTTGATAGATTTATATGTATACAAATGGGTTGCTAGACACAACAAACCATTACAGTCTACTTTATTGTAGTTTAGTACTATTGTAATTGATGAATGTATATTTATATTGTTTCCATAAGGATCAACATCGATGATGTTTAAATCATAAGCCCGAACCTTAGATGCAGAAGAGGTGGATTTGATATCACCGACACTAACTAAATAAACACTACCACTAGATACAGAAGGGCTAAGTTTCCCGACATTAGGTAACCCTTACCGTAGAAAGACAAAGTTTCAAATGATAGATTATAAGGTAAGACGAAATCCCGATATTTGCTAGAACAACCCTTACAATAGCTTGAAAGAGCTTCTCCCCGAGTTGTTGGAGTCATATAATTGTTTTATGCCAAACTTAATCAATGGTGTCACTTGATCGCTAAGTTTCGACTGTTACCAAAAGAGACCTACTTAAGCTTATTGTTTTTTTACAGTGACAATGAAGCTAGAACGTCGCAATTATGATCGAAAACCGGACAGTGGCGCGCGTCTTATCTAAAACAGACAGGAGGGCAGTTAGGAGTTGATAGTGTTTGTTAGGGTACATGTATATGGGAGTGAGTAGCAGGAAGTCGACACTTAGAAAATCCAAAGTAGCATGAAGTCGACAGGCGGCAGACTTTGATGATTCTTGTTTTTTCAACACAGGATTAATTTCACGGTTAACTAAAAACTCGGATGTACTATACTCTACGGGAAAAATGCGAAGCAGACTGCCCAAAAGGGAAAATGTTACCGAAATCCACCAATTTTAAAAAAAATGTGTTCAGAATGTGTTGAGACGCTAGTAAAATGGGTTCTCAATTGAGACGCTAGTAAAATGGGTTCTCAATTTAGACACTATTGAAAATGGGTTCACCAATTTAGTTACTAGTAAAATGCGTTCACCAATTTAGTTACAAGTAAAATGTGTTCACCAATTTAGATAATAGTGAAAATGTGTTCACCAATTTAGATAATAGTGAAACTGTGTTTACCAATCTATATACTTAGTGAAAAGAAATAAGTGTTACTATAAAAGTGACACAGAGGACTACGTTTCACATTTATTCCAACTTCTGCGAGGCGGACGTTACCAATGTGACAAATACTACGTCTTGCGAAGAGACAGGCAATGTATAACATAATTTGCTACATTTATTATTTTTTCATAATCCTTACTGTTTACAAGTACGTTGTAGGAATGAAATGAAGGGTTATCAGAAAATCGGAGTGGTATATATTTACTTCTCATTAAATCATAATACGGGCAAACAAATAAAAAAGTATATAATCTTCTACTATACATTGTAATACAAATTCTTACAGATACACAGATCTTTATCTATACCTCGCCGTCGACCAACAGTTGTGATCTAGTCTTAGTAGACAAAAACATCTCCTTAATTCCCTGTTCCTAATATTCGTAATATAAAATTATGTATCAAAATTGGTTTTAACTACTAGATGAAGATATTTTACTGAATATTGCTTGTATATTACAATCACACACTCGCTGTTTAAACAAATCGAAGGACATATTAATATTACCAATTCCTGAGAAAGCCATGCATTTCCATATTCAAAAGTAATTAGTAATTGCCTCACATAACTTGCCCACGTTGTTCTGCCAGATTCATCAATGCGTTTCATTAAAATGTTACCTTGCCTTAGATACCTTCTATTTTCCATCCTAAAAAGTTTGCACCAATATTTTACACGTGATAATCAACATACAACTGATGTATGCCACTCACTGCCAAAACACTATTACTAGAATTATACTTGCTAAGTCCTAAAACAAACTTACAATAATTATTTTAAAAGGATTCTAAAACCTGATATATTTGGTATCCCCATAATTCAGCACCATATACAAAATAACTGGTTTAATTTGGTGTCAAACAATTTAAAAATAATATTGCTGGTAGACCTGGGAACTGAATAATCATTTTTTTAAATACCAAATAGAGCCTTATTATACCTTTAATAGCTAAGGATTCTACACATTTTGACCAACACAACCTGTTTGAGAACAAATACCTAAATAATTATAAAAAGCAGTTGCCTTTATCTGCGATATAGTGTAACTATAAGAGGATAGTTTCATTAATTTCAAAATGAGAGATTTATAAGTTCAGACAAAATATCGACATTTGATAGAACAACCCTTATACACGTTTCCCAGTTGTTTCCGAGTGAAGCTAAGTGATACCTAAACCTTGCTGTAGAATCTTAGATCCATAGATCTATGTATGTCTGCCATATTAGCTAGAAAACACCTGAGTTCTAGCTACATAAAGGCCAGGTTTCATAAGTAGTCTCGACATAAGCTACCTAAACATTTACCCTAGTACAGAAATTACAAAATTTATATAGTTATTCCCGACACCTCTAAAATAAACCCAAACCTTGGATGCAGAAGGTGAATTTAGATAACACCGACACTATCTAGATAAACACTAACGATAGCTGCAGGAAGTCTAAATGTATACCTAAACCATATTTAATATATTTTATTTCATATTCAATTTTACGATTTTTAAAATTAGATATTTATCTAATTACAATTATGTTGCATTTTTAGTTGAATCCAATATGATCGTTATCAATGTGTGGTGGGATTCATGTTAATACTAGGATGTGTGGATGTGAGTGTGTGAAATTGTGTGTGTCTCCATGTTAATCTTACTTCATCAGAATTGCAATAAATGTATGCTTATTATTTTCATAGCTTTAAATGTATATAGTTTATTAAAATTTATATGTTTTGCCATGTGACCACTAACATAAAAATTCAAATTCAGGATGACTCCCACTTTTCAAAAGATTTTCTTGTCTTTAGATATCTTGTCTTATATAGTTAACATATGCCAAGATTTTTTACATACATGTACTACTTTATACAGTTTTGCCTGTATGTTGTTATAACTAAGGACATGTATTTCCAAATTCATGTTGTATCTTTCTTCTTTCGCTTTTCATATGTAATATAAAAAAGGTAACTTTCAAAACTCAAGAATGTATAGGAGTGTTAAGAGCTTATCTTATGTGTGTAAATATTACTTAAGTCGCAGCTTTCACTTCCGCTGTTATTACAGTCTTCCACCGCAAGAATAGATCTCCCATAATGATATAGAAATCAGGGTTTCCATCTTAATCTTTACGCTAGAATTTCACACTTGCCACATATTGGATTAAGGAGTTATTCATGTTCAGGAAATAAGAAGACAGAAAGTCTTTCCTCCTGAGGTCTTTCTAAATAAGTTAACACCTGATGAATGCGGTTTGAATATTGAAAAGTCAGAATGTTAACGGACAAGGTTTTACTACACCCTACTCAATATAAACGTATAAGCCTTAATTACGTCCCTACCATTTATATATTTTACGATAAATAGCCAAGCATGATGTAGATGGGTATAGTTAGACTTAATAATAATGATTTCAAAATCCTTGATAGTTTATGAGTTAACAACACACCCTAAAGTAGTCTTATCTGTGCATTTCCGATGACAACAGGGAAGTTTAAGTAAGACTTTTTTCGATTTCTTAATATCAAGTTCACTTAGATGTAGTTTCTTGAAATAAATGTTCAGTTCACTTAGATGTAGTTCCTTGAAATAAATATTCGAAGTTATAACTAATTTAACAATGGCTGATATTTACAAACTACAATTTTCTTAATGAATATACTCTGGACCAAATATCCAAATACCTTTTTAACATCGAAAGCTTTTATAACAGCTGCAATATTTGGTAGTTAACACAAGGACACTGAATACCTGCTTAAATGCTAAGATATTTTAGTATACGTCATAAGAAACACTATATTCATAAACAATATATAATTACTTATCTTATTTAACATCAGCAATCACGTCAAAGGTTAAAAATTCTCGTAACTCTCATCAATATATGCAATTTAAGGTAAGGCAGTAATTAACAAGAATTTTAATTTTCTACATTGAATTATTCCAAAGCATGTAATAAAACTTCGATAAGAATCATCAAATGTACAAAGCGTAATGTTTATGTAACCAAATCCATGCTAACTTAACCAGTCTCACTATTCATTCGTGTATTACGGTAGTCTACTCTTACAACGCTAACATCTGCCAATCATCATCCATCTAATGAATATTCATAGCCAATCTGGCTGGTTAATGCCCTTATGGACTACGCGGGTTACAGTCTAACACTAACCTCCTTTCAAGCTCATCGGCAAACTGCTAGAGCGACCTTCACCTTTTCTCGACTATGAATAAATTGTTTACAACAAAATACAATTTAGATATGAAAGTGGTATGTCAACAACACGTTTGTTTTATAGGTGAATGATGGGATAAATGAATTATTCAGATAAAGACGATGACATTGTTCATATAAACAGAATCAAGCAAATGTTTTCCTTGCATTCGATGTAAACACATGACTTGATGTAAACATTCATCATTTTGTCACTTTCAAGCTAGTAAATGTGTTTAAAGGGGAGGTAATCGCTAATGTGTTAAATCATCAGGTGCCCGTAAAACAAAACTCTTAACATCGTCTTTTCTTGACGCTATGAATAAAAAACGTTCTTTCCTTCGCTGCAAAGAAACTTAACGAAAGGTCACTTCCGCCTACAAGGCATGTGTGCCACTGTTTTGTTTCCATTCAGAAAATTGTTATTCAGATCGATCGACCGCCCTAGCTGCTTGGCATACGTAATTAGAATGGGAAAGCGGTCATTTTCGGAAGCAATGGAGGACGGAATAACAACTGGGAAGCGAGCTGCAGCTTGTAAGGCTGTTGACGATCACGTTAGGGTAAAATAACTTGTCATTTTGGGTTTATTTAGATTGTGATACTGATAGTGCCGTTGTAAAATATTTAAAAAAAATATTTCTGTGTTGACAAACAGATATTTGAAAGTTTTGTATGAATGATCCATACAGGTGACATGCTGCATGAATGTGAAGTCGTACACATTGTCGCAGTGTCTGCCTACTCATCGAATTCACTTTAAAAACACACACGAATATAAACAAAAGATGTATTCAAAGGTAATTAAAAGAGTGTCATATAAAAAGACATGGCTCTGGATTTTATGTATATTCATATTGTTGATCTTTGTTTTAATTGAAGGACAAGCAAGTTATTGGCATTGGCAGTGGATCAACCATTGTATTTGCAGTTGAGAGAATTGGTAAGTGTCAATTGTGATAAAAAAATATACAATTTTCTTGCATGGACCCAAGTAACATTGAATATTTGAGTTAATAACAAGTTATTCAACCACAATGATACTGCTTTAAATATGATGACTTTTTGTTTCTAGCCTTTATAGTGTTTAATGATGTTCTAGCTCTTAGTGTATTTATATTTTTCTTTTAAATAGTTCAGAGAGTGAAGGATGAAAAACTCAACCTTGTCTGTGTCCCAACTTCCTTCCAGGTAAAATATCATCTGCTGACGCTATCAATCTTAGTTCCATTTTTGATGATATTTTAATTATTAAATATTTTATTTTTTGTTACTAATGATCAAAATAAAATTATTTCAAATCAAAGTTTGTAAATGAAGTAGTTTTCAACAAAATAGAAAAGCTACATGCAATGTTGTATGTCAAATCATTACAAAGTCAAGTCACATCATTGACTTTCATTTCTATGTTTACAAATTAGGCTGTTGTTCATATTATTTTACCATGGCTGACAGCTGCAATGACTGATGTAACTAGGTCACTTTGACCTTACTGCTAATTAACATCCCTGTCCATAGTGTACATACTTATAATTCCTGTAGGATGCATGGATAATTGACCGCCCTCCTCCTTGTTTCTGTTTATACAATCAAAGTTTATGTTTTCTCATTGATTTTAAAATTGAAAAAAGACTATAATTCTTTCATGTTAACAAGCGTCCTACTAAATCAGCGTATATTAATCCACTCTAGCTCCTTCCCAATACCCTGATCTCTTTCAAGCCAAAACCCTAGTATCACTCGCTATCTAACCAACCAATGAGACGACTCGCATTCAGCAACAGCGGCACAACCTAGATGGAAAAATCCGTTGAGTTTAAGGTAGTAGCTTCAAGCTCATTATTTAACAACATTTCATTGGCTGAAAAAATAACAGGTCAGCACTGCCACAAATATCAAGCAGCCAGTCATACGAGGGTTTTGGCTTGAACGAGATCAGGGTATCAGGAAGGAGCGAGGGCGGATTCATATAGGCTGATTTAGCAGGACGTCTGTTAACATGCTTCTTAAGTTCAAAGTATCAAGTCATAATGGAATATTAAAAAATAAAAAATGGTAATGTATATTCTTTACCAAATTCTCTGGCTATTAGATTATGGCACCTTCTAGTATCAGAATTCTTCTTATAATTTCCTATTTGTAATTAGAAATAAGTTGTGAGACCACCCTATACCTGTAGACTGATGGATGATTCATTTCAAAATTAAACTGACACCAAATCGCTTCACAATTTTCCTCAATTAATCTATTGAGCAATTTGATAAGGAAGTAGGGTTATGATTTATTAAAAGTGAATATGATACCAACTACTTTGACTTGACATGGGTATTCTTGAAATTGAAGTTTGTATTCATATTTTGATACCAACTATATTTTACAGGAGTGCATGGGTATGTTTTTTGATTTGTGAATGAAAGAATCATTGTCACTATGATGAATTATAAGTGCTATATTATATTGTAGTGACATGTTAAACTTGCGTGTTTAATGCACTTGAATTTGAGAATGATTCCTGTTTTCTGAAAGCAGAAAAGCAGCTTATCTTTGAACTCCTACCTGTTTCAGGCAAGACAACTGATTCTAGAGAATGGACTTGTTCTGGGATCATTGGAAAACTACCCAGAGGTATGTGGAAATATTTAAAGAAAACTGTTAAGTTGTCAAATGTTCACTCATTTGGATAACTAATTTTCACTAGACTTGTGTGACTTGGAAAAGAAAAATTTGCCCTGAGCATTTCACGAAAAGGTTGCAATTTTTAAAGTTACTTGATATGCTTAGGGGGGGGGGGGTTTAAAACTAAAGGCGAACTCTGATTGATAAGTTTACACAACAAAATTAGATCTTAGTTTCTCAATTTTGATTCAACCATGTATTGTTGTGTGTAACAAGCACCAACCAAACAACACAGCTTTGTCTGAATAAAAAAATGAATTGATTTTGTTATTATTAGGATTGTTTTACATGTTTTGTGAATCTATCAAGTATTGATTTGATAGAGGCTGTTAACATGAATAACTATCCTTGAATACATGTTGTAGCTCGACGTAGCTTTAGATGGTGCTGATGAGGCTGATGCGAACCTTGACCTCATCAAGGGTGGAGGAGGCTGTCTCACCCAGGAGAAAATCGTAGCATCCTGTGCACGCGACCTCATCATTGTAGCAGACGACAGGTATTCACTTGTGTTTCCATTGAAAGGAGAATAAATTTAATGTACTGTTTATATAGTGAATAAGCAGATTCTGCTTTGTTCACACTGTGAGTGGAAATTTTTATGCACCGTTCAAGTATACCGTTTTTCATTTACACTGCAAGGTTCATAATGTGATATATAATATACAAATTGAATAAAAACTTTCATTTGTACCTGATTACTTTAAAACTTAAATGTCTGTCTGTGTGATGCAGGAAAGATGTAGAACAACTAGGGACCACATGGAAGAGAGGAGTGTCGATAGAAGTCATTCCGATGTCGTACAAACCCCTCAAACTCAGGATAGAGAAGACCATGGGAGGAAAGGCCAACCTCAGGATGGCTCAGAAGAAGGCTGTTAGTTTCAGTCTCTGAGGATCTCATTTTGCTGCACTTATCTTAAATATCTATGCATATAGAAAAACATGTTCAAGATAGAATTCTTAAGAATTTCTCACATATATAAACTGTTGAATCATAATAATTTATTATGATATATATTTGATATGATTAATCCAATTGTATAGCGCATTTATCCAAAGTAAAGATTTGGTTTATGTACCACGTTTGGTTAACTAGTCCTAACTAGAACCGGTTACAAGATTCCTTTGCATCATTCACATTGCAAATTTACTGCTGGGTTGGAAGAGGCACAGTTTGAAGTATGTCCATAAAGCTGACAGAACACGTTTCCTTAAACACATTTGGATGTACGGCTAGGACTGAGTCCTTCAAACTTAGAGAATAAGGCTGAAGAACATTTTGTAGGTCACCCTTTCAGTTATAAACTACCCCCAGTGTTGTATAATACTTTACCTGGATACTTGAAATATTCTATTCTTAATTATTGATTTATATTCATTTCTTCTTTCCCTGTATATTGGCCATTCAGAATGTCTTAACACTCATTGTTCCATCCTCTAAAGAGTTGTCTTTCCTGAATGTGATTATATGAATTGGAATGGATCCTTTGACACCAGGTTAATTTACCTTAGACAGTACACGGTATGTCCTTGTTTCAGGGCCCGGTGGTGACAGACAACGGAAACCTCATCCTTGACTGGATCTTTGAGGAGGGAAAACAGTATAACTGGGAAAAGATCAACGTGACTCTCTGTACGATGGCAGGTTAGTTCCGTCATATCTCTCAAATACTGCAACATCAATTACTGGCACATTAGCAGTGTGTGTGATAAGGCACCAGAGTTTATTTGGAATTATCATCCTTAGTTCATATGTCATAGTCCATCCAATTAGTCTCTTGAAGTGCAGTCACATGAGCTACCCTCTTATCTTATTACTGTCAGCTGAAATTTAAAAAAAAATTAAATCAGAGTGAAACTGTTCAGAGCTTTATGGTGTCCCTCTTGGCGGGAGACTTAGTTTGACTGTGTCCACAATTATTCCTACCAGCTGGAAGAGATGAGACTACTACTGAGGGTATATACACACTTCACTAGTTCAGTCTCCTTTTAGCTAATGAATAAAGGTTTCTATATTATTAAATAACTTGCCGTAACAGAATATATAGAACACCTTGCCATGATGTCAGGCGATTATTTAGAATGCATCCTGGTACAATGACAATCCCATATTTACAGGGGTGATCGAGACTGGGCTCTTCATCAAGATGGCAAAAATGGTGTATTTTGGAACATCAGACGGTAAAGTGAAGACTCGACAAGCACCCTGGCTAACTCCGAACACTATGCCATTATCCTTCAAGGTGAAATGTGTTCTTGAGTAAACTAATTTCCAATTGATACTGAGGTGTTTATTGATCTGAAAGATGGAAATGTGAAGTTGATTTCAAACACAATCATGTTAAAATATTTCTTGTTTTAAATCAAAGTTGTAAAAGAGATCAGATTAAATTTCACAAAATTAAATTTTGTTTTCTTTTTTTTTCAGACTGGAGTGAATGGTGACAAAAAATAACATTGGATCTTTGAGGATTTAATCATTCAATCATTATTGCTTTCATGGTATTATTCACAAAATATCATATCTCAGTATTACTCTAGCTGTAGTTTGATATATAACATATTGTCTTCAAGATCATGTTTACTTCTTTGTCTGCATGCAAGTGACCTTAGAAACATCTTGCAGAAGGCTCACCATTCTGCTAGAAAAAATCCCAGGTAAATTAAATCTCTTAAAATTGATATTTAGAAAAGAATTTGAATTAAACATTCTTATCATCCTTAATGAGCCAGTGTTATGTCAGAATCAATATGGCTGTAGTGTCCTTGCAATTTCTTTTTAGGTTTGTCTTTCAACTACCTGCCTTTATTATTAGTTTTTAAACACAGGCAACTAATATGCACTTTTATGATAATGTATATACATACAGTAGAAGGTACTAAATAAAAACCTACCTTTTAAAAACAATAGGTAAGGACCTAAATAAAACATACACTGTGAAATTGTCAGTCATGATAGTTTGAAATTAAGATTATGTCTTCTAAATGACATCTAAGCGCTGTTAGTGAAATTCAAAGTTGATGGATGAAAATGATTTGCTTCATGCCAGAGGTGGGTCGAGAAGAAAGAGAAATTGATGTGGGAAAAAGTCAAGGGTCATTAGAAATCTGATAGAGCTTAAAACTTGGTTATAAAGGTTTGGGTTATGATTATTTGTGGTAAGCTATGTAATTCATCGGTGAAGCATATTGTAGGTGTGAATAATAGGCCTCATTATATGCAATGAATATTTGTTAAGTTTGTATTATACCAAATAAGTATTCAAGATTATCCTTGCTTATCCTTGCAGGGATCTTTTACAAGCCATCAACTTCAAATGTGGACCATGCCAAGTCCTAACATTCCTGTACCGTAGACATAGTCCAAAGAAATGCAGTGTGTGTCAAGATATTGCTAGTCACGTCATCAGAGATCCATTAGTGTTCTTTTTATCAATGTGAACAAATTGCAATGGTTTATGATTTTTCATTTGCATCCTTAATCCTCAAGTGCAGAACACAGCAATAAACCTTTCTCTTCAGAGGTAGTCACCTATGGATGTAACAGGAAGAGCTAGGATTTGCCATGGGGTTACGTCTTTAAAGCATTCTGAACATGCTGTTTGTGATTTCACTTATAGAGGACTTCAACTGTTTACTACAACACATTTTCATTTACTTTTCTTTGGGAGAGGGCTTTCACTTTCGATAAATGTAATCAGCACACAAATTTCATGTATATTTTGATATACATATCATATCATATATATCATACTTCATTCTCTCACGCTCTGATGATGTATAAATGTATTATGACAACGATTATTATGATACTCCATATTATCTATCATGTTTCACTTATGTCACACGTTTCTTGAAATATTTGCTCAGGGTGTTCAGAATATTGTTAGTATTTCCAAATTCTTTAGTGAATTGCTGGTATTGGTTCTCATTTGTAATGCAGCCTTTTGGGAGAGAAGTTACTAAATAAAGTATTCCATTTTAAATTTTGTAATATATAAAGATACTTAAATGCAAAATTAGTTTGTTATCCATAAAATGTTTCTTCAGATTTACCCTGCAAGGCACAACTCACCCAGTCTCAAGCATTTAAGCCTTGCTGCTAAGCAAAATTTGAGGTTAGAGTGCAACGAGTGTTTTGGTGATGAAGAACTATCTTGAGATCTGAGACAGAAAAGTTGGAAAATGCTGCAAGTCTTACATCAGCCAGTGGTTGGTACTAGCATGGGTTGTGCCTTGTGTGGGAAAGTTGCACACTACCAAGACCTTTCAGGGGATTAGGGCTTTTTCTGTATCGTCAAGCAATATTACAGAAAACATTAGTTTTCATTAGATTAAAAGTTTGTGTTTTTGTGAAAAGTGACATTTGAAAGTATATATGTTTGTTATATCCAAGATGTATGTATCATTTGATATCCTTTCAACTGATATGAATGTCGGATCTGATGTCATGTTGTAATAATTGAATGTAAGCTTGCCATGCATGAGTGCTTTCAAGAAATAAAGGTAATGTGCAACTTGTTACCTCTTAAGTATTGTCTTTAATTATTGAGGACGTAACCATTGCTCAGGATTTTCTCCTTCAAATGAAAATTTATTCTGCTGAATCTCAAGAGACATTTTTGATAAAACAAATGTCTTACAGCTGATCAACGCTATTAAATGTTTGCATTGACGGAGGTTCTCACAGCGTAATGATTCAAATATTTTGTTAAAGATTATATAGTTTAAACTATCTGAAGAAAGTTATTATCAGCAAACAAAACTATCAATAATTTTTAGAGTTTTATCTCATTATGCAGTATTTCCTCTTTATTAAACAAATGTAACATATACAATTTGCTCAAGCTTCAGCGAGTTGCTTCTTATCTACTTGTATGCATACCTGGCTTAAAATATTCATCAAAATAATATTAGACATCCCAAAACACACAGTGAGTAGTCAACGTAAAATAATATAGATTTTCGGAAACAAATTAAGTTATTACTGGTACAGGGCATGCTTTCTGATGTTGCAGAATAATGATGTCACAATCACACTAAACAAACACTTTCACGTTAAACAGTATGTTTACAGAATTAATTATTTTGTCATTTTGTCAAGAAGTATGTTTCTTCATGTTACCTGAACTGATGTCAGTTACATTAAATTAATACAAGTCCTTAAAAAGAAACCAGTGAGTCCACATTTACATTACTACAGTGGACCGCTGAATTGTACCTCCCAGCAAAAGTTGGATTTGAAATATTACTGACAATTCATTAGTTTTTGAGAAGTTGTTAATTGGTTTCAGGAATAATGTCTGTAATGCCATTCTCCAGATGTAGGGTTCCTTCTCCAGGTGTAAGGTACCTTCTCCAGGTGTACCCACATTACTCAAATTCAAAGAGGCCACAGGTTTTGAAATTACGTGAACATTTTGAGGAAGCCCATTTATTTATATAGACTCAATATTCTTTATGATTAGAGATTACTCGGCAAATGAAAACAATAAAACATGTTGTTGAGGTGTTTATTTCAAGAATATTTCAATCATTTTCACCATCCAATTATTACATTGTTCATGAAAGACTTGTGGTCATATTTACTAAAATTTTCAATAAATTCATTTCAACTCTATTCAAGCAAGTCATGCTTTCAAAATAACCACTGGCTATAATACACAACATTGGCTTATATGGTTACAAATCCTCTTCAATAAATTGATTCAACATTCCCATAGAATCTTTCCTACAATGTTTGAATGCTCCCATGTTGTTGACTTGATAATCATCATTTACAATAAGGAAAGTAAGATAAAGCTGTCCACTTTTTCGTACTTTTTTTTAGCTCATGAAATGAATTTCTTACAATCAGATTGATTAACATGAATAAATGTATTCAGTAGATATGAAAATGTTTAAATCTGATTTTTACAACTTCGGATTTTTTTTTCATCTGCATTGTTTTTGATGTGCATATTAGTGGTTTATTTAGAAAAAGGAATATAAATATATATATATATATCTATATATATATATCTTAAGGGGTCTGAAAGAAAATTAAGGCCACTGATTGAAAAAAAATATAAAATAAATTAAGCTTTAAGCAAATGGTCATTTACTCCAGGGTATCTATAGATCACCATGTATACTTTGAAAAAGGTATAATTGCAAAAATATATTAACCTAAGAAAATAATTATCTAAACAGAGATTATGATTTTTCTTCTATTGCAGAATATGTTCTTGAGTATGAATTTTCCCTATAAAATTTAACTTTATAACATAAACACTTGTTTTATGTACATTATTTTCCATAATAAAAGCCTGGAATCAGATTTTAATCAACAAATCATTCCTCCAGTATTTATCAAAGACCTTGATCTTCAATAGGTTTGTTTAAAATCTATGATTTATGGTAACTTAAGGGAGAGAAATGCCATGGTATAACTTGCCAAATGGTACCAAGTGGCACATCAAATTGTCAGAAGGAAAGAAGCCTGGAATGTGAATTTATTCAGCAACACATTCCTCCAGTATTTATCAAGAAGACCTGTGAAATCATTAATAGACTTGTCTAATATGATGCAGGGTAACTAATATCGGAGATCTAATATCAGAGAAGTTCTATCATATGACTTACCTAATGGTATAAAACCATTACATATCAATATAGAGAAAGTTTTCTTGGATCATAAAAAAGTCATTGACTGATTATTGTTTTCTACTTATTTACCAACTGGGTGTAATTTCTCTTTAATATTGGTGTAATATATAATTGTAAATGTACAACACTATTTGTTTTTATAATTAAATGAATGAATTCTGATTAAAACACTGAGTAATACCTTAACAATAATATATATCTGTGAAATCTTATGACGAGAAGTAAAGACTGTAGACAACAGTTGTCGGATTTGTCAAAAACCCAATGCGGCCTGAATAGCTAACCCAAACCAACAAAACAAACCAAACCATCTCACTTAATTTCAATTTCACATAAATCCTTGGTTTAATAAGGAAGATTTTTGACATGGAAGGGTTCATTAAGACATTAGAGTATATGCACATACAGTTACTAAAAAAGAAACAACCATACATTGATTAATTTCAGTGATTACACATGAACACTGTACATGATTAACATTTTCTCCCCACAGAGGATGTTCAAGTCACATTTACCCACACAAATCCCAGATTTAACTCAAGACTTTCTAATGTTCTGGTACATTCCCCTAATGGCAAAACATACAGCCAAGGATGGAAAGGGAAGAGGAGGGACAGGCAATGGGGGAGAGAGGGATGAGTGAGTGATTTGGTGTTTAACATGTTTTGAACAATATTTCAGTTATGTAACACCTGGATGATAAGCATCCAAAAGTGAGTCGACAGATCAGGAGAAAGGGATCGAAAGGATATGGGGAAGGCAGAAGGAAAGTATCCTGATAGATATACAGTAGGTCTAAGAACGAGGGAGAGGGTGGGGGAATGGGTTAGGGGAGGGGGAAGGGGAGGAACAGGCAATGGGAGAGGGCAGGGGAACAGGTTAGGGAGACTGAGGGGAGAGGGCAGGGGAACAGGTTAGGAAGACTGAGGGGAGAGGGCAGGGGAACAGATTAGGGAGACGTAAGGGGAGAGGGCAGGGGAACAGGTTAGGGAGACTGAGGGGAGAGGGCAGGGGAACAGAATAGGGAGACGTAAGGGGAGAGGGCAGGTGAACAGGTTAGGGAGACGTAAGGGAGAGGGCAGGTGAACAGGTTAGGGAGACTGAGGGGTGAGGGCAGGTGAACAGGTTAGGGAGAAGTAAGGGAGAGGGCACGGGAACAGGTTAGGAAGACTGAGGGGAGAGGGCAGGGGAACAGGTTAGGAAGACTGAGGGGAGAGGGCAGGTGAACAGGTTAGGGAGACTGAGGGGTGAGGGCAGGGGAACAGGTTAGGGAGACGTAAGGGGAGAGGGCAGGTGAACAGGTTAGGGAGACGTAAGGGGAGAGGGCAGGGGAACAGATTAGGGAGACGTAAGGGGAGAGGGCAGGTGAACAGGTTAGGGAGACTGAGGGGAGAGGGCAGGGGAACAGAATAGGGAGACGTAAGGGGAGAGGGCAGGGGAACAGAATAGGGAGACGTAAGGGGAGAGGGCAGGGGAACAGGTTAGGGAGACTGAGGGGAGAGGGCAGGGGAACAGGTTAGGGAGACTGAGGTTAGGGAGACTGAGGGGAGAGGGCAGGGGAACAGGTTAGGGAGACTGAGGGGTGAGGGCAGGGGAACAGGTTAGGGAGACTGAGGGGAGAGGGCAGGGGAACAGAATAGGGAGACGTAAGGGGAGAGGGCAGGGGAACAGATTAGGGAGACGTAAGGGGAGAGGGCAGGTGAACAGGTTAGGGAGACTGAGGGGTGAGGGCAGGGGAACAGGTTAGGGAGACTGAGGTTAGGGAGACTGAGGGGAGAGGGCAGGGGAACAGGTTAGGGAGACTGAGGGGTGAGGGCAGGGGAACAGGTTAGGGAGACTGAGGGGTGAGGGCAGGGGAACAGGTTAGGGAGACGTAAGGGGAGAGGGCAGGTGAACAGGTTAGGGAGACTGAGGGGTGAGGGCAGGGGAACAGGTTAGGGAGACTGAGGGGTGAGGGCAGGGGAACAGGTTAGGGAGACTGAGGGGAGAGGGCAGGTGAACAGGTTAGGGAGACTGAGGGGTGAGGGCAGGGGAACAGGTTGTAGAGAAAGTGAGAATAAGTTGAAAACTCTTAACGGAAAGGTTGCTGATTGAAGAATGCTGGGCTATGCCATAAGCTCATTTTCAATTCAGTTCACCATGTTTCTGATCGAACTTACTTGGGAAGCATACAATCAGGCTCTTCCTGTTGAAGCCTGAAGAGAGTTTGAGTAAATACTGTTCTTAGCAGAAGAAGATATGACCTGAGCTAATTCTGTTCAGAGAGAATGCATGATGAAATGCATATCACAAAATAAGTGTAAAAATAATTTATTTTTCTAAAAAGCACATTGAGTTCATTTGCAAAAGGGCAAAGTTTTCACTGATTTTTTATTTCATGATAATCTGCAGAAATGAGAAGGTGGAAACTACCTTGACATATGGTGAACCTAAAAGTAACACATTTTCATACCTGTGTAAATTACAGAAAAATACAAAGGTAATTTTACCGAAAGTTGAAGTGAGAACTCGCAAAGTGAAAAAAGTACAGACAAAATATACTACCTGTCACTAAATATTTCCCTTTACAAAAATGAGCCAATTGAGCACTGATCAATGTTCTTATTGCTGTTATTAAGTCAAGAGAGCATGGACAAATTTAAATATGAAAAGTACCAATATACTGCTATACACCTCTCTGTATTGCTATATAGTTTCATTCGGAAAGATCCTTACTATATATATATATACAGAGCCAAGAGTTTAGGGAGCCACTCTGTGATGTTCCTGCAGTTTGACTTGGCTTTCATATGTGCACAAACATATAATATGCTGATATATTTTGAAAATACCTTACATGTTCATCTCCAAACATCATGCATATATGATAAATTATAGTTTTCAATGAAACAGAACGACAGCTGTATACAATGTTCAGAAGCCAATCTGCAGCAAAATAATCTCTCCTTATGTCTGTTTAGAGCAGTAAACCCAAGTCATACCTATACCATTGTCAATTATTTTTATATCAGAATCACGACTTTATGTCTTAAGTTTTTGACCATACCATAATGATTGGCCCTTTATTGATACTTTTCAGCAAGTGTCTGTACCTCTTTATTAAATATTGTCATGGTGATGATGTATGGCATATGTGACTGGAAGAACGCACGGAGTGTCTTTAAAGGCATGGTTCTGATATCATTATTGATTTCAAACAGTCTCCTTGCTATACTTTAACTAATTATCTACGAAGGAAATCATATCGGGGTTCAAATATAATATTGCCCTAGAGCAAAGTATAACTCTCTATTGTGATGTCACTTCATAAACAATGTTTTGATGTCACAGTTCAGCTATGACGTTGCCTTTCAAATGCGCCAACTGGTATTATCTGTCTGTGCTGGATGATGATTTTGTTATTTTCTTGGCGACTTTGGTATTATCAATATTATTATATTATTTTCAGGCCCATGACAAAGGATGTTTACAATAGGGAAATACTAGTATTTAGCACATGTGGGATAAACAAAATGTGCCATGGACACTCATATAATATGCTCCCTATCTTGTCCTGATTATGTTATGTTATGTTAATTAGATTATATGCATTTAGAGATGTTAGTGAGAGGTAGTGCGAGAGGTATGCGAGGATTAACACTCAATATCTCTATAAGAGATGAAACAGAATGTAGAAGCACTTTTCCTCACAAAGAATTATTGTCACAGTGCGCTCATGTCTGTAAGACCACTTGTAGAGTCATAGTGTATTTGCTCAAAACAATTGAACTTGACATTGTCAGTGTTTCAGAATCTTAATTTAAACTATCACATTTGGATGCACTCTTCCTTTTCAAGAATTAATGTCACAGTCAAACAATGGAAAGACAAATTGTCAGTGTTCAAAGAAATAATATCATTTTAAACTCTCACCGTCTTCAGAGGAACTGAAACAACCTCCCAGTTTCTAACTCGAACGGATGTAGACAATTAGGACCTTCACACCAACGTTGAAAGCCTTGCATCAATCAACATGCCTGCACCTGCAAATAGCACTTGTACTTGTCTTCTCATCTAAGCATTGCTGTGTTTCCTCAACATATTTTGTGCCAACTCTTTAACAAACTACAGTGAATTTGATAATCCAATCAGAATTCGCCTAGAGGATGCTTCTTACTGCCAAAGGAGCACTGCAGAAGTTCTGCTCTGTAGGGGAAGTTGGATAACAACAAGTTCCTAGCACTGTTCAATGAGAGGATGATGTTAATCTGGAGGAAATAGGTTTTGCTATTGTTTTGCAAGTGGATCTGTGCTGAGTTAACAACTCAACCACTCCGTACATCAAGTTAGAGACAAGTATTTCCTCGCAACACTGAAACAGACAATATACTATTTCTAGTAGTATCTGAATCATCAATTCCAACACACTGTACGTAAAAACCATGCAGCACTTTGACATCGCTATTGGGAGTTTTCCTCCAACACACTGGGAAAGTGTCTGATAAGCAAACATTGCAGAAAGCAATGTGTCATTAAGTTCACTTCTGTGATAACACTTTGATGAGTTTGAAGTTAAACTTCTAGGACTTCTGGTTAACAATGAGAGTTACCCCCCCTGATAGATCACACTGTTGAAGTGTTATCTATCAGACTCGTCCTCTCTCCGGCATTCCGCTGAACATGAGATTTGCACATTGGACAAGTGTTCTTGTGAGCAAGCCATTGATCTAAGCACCTGAAACAATAAAGAGTATTTTGCAGAAAAATTTCACACTTAAAAAGTCGGTAGTCCAGCATATATTCAGCAATTGCGCTATACTTCTACTTATTTTAAACATAACAATGACCTTTACAGGTTTCAATTTCACGCAATGATTAGAGTTATCCTTGCACGGTAGGGGCACTATCGTCGGCCGCCATTGAGGTGCTGATTGACGGCTTGTTCATACTATGGCGGACGCGCACATACAAAGGAAACACATTAGAAAAAGATTAAATAACAATTAGACAAGGCCTAACAATTGTACTATATCCAATAAAATTCTATATTTCAACAATAACAGCATGGGTTGAATTTGAAATAGACGACAAATGTCCTGAAATAAATGTCATAATAAGCAATATAGATCTCTACAGCCTATAACAATTATTATTTTAGGCTATATCAATTATTAAACTTTACAAAGTTTATAATCCAAGATAATACCTTTAATTACTTACATTTGATATTTTTAAATGTTGAAAAATGTAGAACTTGAATTAAAAAAAACCCCACATTTTAAAAAAACATTTACTCAGTATGTAAGAGAAATTTAGGTTCGAAAAGTCTTTTACATATTTACCAACGCCGTGTGTGTATAACTTTAAGTGGTTTAGAAAATCTGACAGTGATAGTCTCTTTTCCTAAATAGGTTTGAGTGCTTGATGACAAAAAACTGGTTTGGTAAAAGTAATTAACATTAACCGGGTGAATGTCATTACCATATTAGGGCTATAAGGTAACGAAAAATTATTTTTTTTAGGTTACATCTAATCATACCGAATTGGAAAATTTCAGTTCTTAAGTCCGAAACAAGCAATTCAAAAAGTAGGAAACACATCAGGCCCTTGCTCATATTTCTCGACTTGCATAAGAAAGTAATATGCTGTCTATAGATCAGTCAAGTTTTTATCCTTTTTTTATTCTAGTTTATATAAAAACATTCCGTGATTGACTCGAATGAAATGCTGGAAAAAACGCTTTTTTTATGATGCCAAACATCGAAAAACCTCAACCTCAGCTCTGCGACTAGAACATGTATACATTTTTACAGTTACGTGAATTTATGTTGGTTAGAAAATTAAATGTGCATAGAAGAATTGCCAGAAATGAAAGTGTTTAAAAAAAACCAAGCAAAATGTCATATTTACATTACCTCGTATTTCCTGTTCCAAGACCATTCTAGAATGGTTAGAATATTTTATTGCGCGCGATATTTAACGATTATCTTTAATTAGCGACATTGATGAATATGTTAATCAGATAATGTAGAGTAAAGACAAATGAAAAAATGTTTTCTTACATGTTGGGTGAAAAATTAATGAAAATCATATTTATTCAGTTATGATTTTTATTCCTAGCTGTCAACACTATGTTGACAGAAACTGCATTTTCATTTTCATTAATTCATTTTACTGACATAATTCTTTATTTATATTTTCATTTCATTAACAATACACATTGAACAATAATCTAATTTAGGATTTGTTAGGTTTTCATCTAAAACGTCTGTGAGATTTGATAAAGCATTCGGTTTTACGTCACACCTTCACACTGACGTCATGCGGCGTGACGTTTTCTCCTTAATGGCGGACGGTCACGTGACACCAAGATGGCGGCGCCCATGAAGTTGCAAATAGAAACGTGTATATGAAAGGATAGAATATCCACACTTATAATAGATGTATGAAAAGACTTGTCAACAATGCCTTGTAAAGCCGTATCAAGGTTTTTTAACACTTGTAGCGCCATGAATGGCTTCAGTTCTCATTGTTGTGTTTTTACCTAGTGTGCGCTCTTATTTGTGAAGTTGTGAGATCTAAACCAAGACATTAACCCTTAAGATGCGGATCCCGGAATATTCTGGGATGAAATTAGCTTTGCCCGCAAGTCCCCTTAGCGAGATGCGAGTAGCAGACTCTATTTTTCTCACGCTAACTAATTATGGCCGCGGGTCTCGGTAGCGAAGGACGGAAATTTATTGCCTAGCAGTGGTCTCAGTTCAACGCTTGTATTTTCGTTCCGGCTGTCGCTAAGCAACCGTGTTTTGTTTCGTTGGTGTTCTAAATAATGCGCGTACATGCTCCGAAAGTTATGAGAACATTGATAATGTTTATCGTACCGAAAATAAGCGTTAAAATCACTCAATTTTCCCCCACCCCTCGCCGCACGTGCTAATAGCCTGTGGGCACTTTCTACCCTCTCGCATGAGCTTACCGTCCCGCGCGTGCTATCTTTTGCTTACAAGCCTGCACTCACACCAAACGTACAACCTTATATCGCACGCCCTATGCTCTGAACATTTGGGCGGATTTCAATACCGGTTGGATCATTTGAAAGAGCAGAAAATTGTCTTCAATTCAATATAAGATACGTAACTACTCTACCTGAATTGAAGATACAGCATGTGCCGCAAAAAAGGTGATTTTTACATATTTTTAGTTTTACACCATTTTGTCACACCAATTTTTACATGATGTGCTCAACGTATTTTGACAATTTTTATATCATAAGACAGAGAGAAAGTTTGTCTTTAATTCCATGTAAAATGTGTACATGCGCATAAATAAATAAAGGCACAGCAAGCGCCGCACAAAAAGCTAATTTCTCGATTCAAATCATGTAAACTGAACGGCGATTTTGACATGTGCCTTTCTTTCGCTCATATCTTCTTAACAGCTAGGCGTATTTTGAAATTGATTACCTCGTGATAAAGAAGGAATAATTGTCTTCGATTTGATATATAAAAATTATATACACCATATAGAATAAAGATACAGCAAGTTCCGAAAAATTTTGACTTTTGTTTATTCTTTACGTTTTTACCATTTTCTCGCACTTTATATCACATAAAGTTCTCGGTAAATTTTGCAATTTCATATAACAAAATATAAAGAAAAGGATGATCTTTATTGCAATATAAAATTGGTATGTACAAGAAAATCAGAAAGGACCCGGCGCGCATCGCACAAACAGGCAATTTCTCTATTCATATTTTGTTGACCGAGAAGCGATTTATTTTCAACTGCTTTTTACACTTCCTATCCATTTAACGGCAGAGCGCATTATCAACATTTTTATATCACAATAAAGAGGAAAGGATCGTCTTCAATTCTATATAAAATTTGCAAATTACAATTAGACAATAAAGGAGCGGTTAGTGATGTCGCAATTATCAAAATCTGTTCTAAAATACCCGAGGGTACCATCTTTGCAAACTTTATATATTCCAAACCAAGTGGTACATATTTATTATTTTCATATCATCGTAAAGCAGAAATAAATACCTTCATTTTCATGTGTAAGTTGCCCATATTTGCATCAAAATAAAACGTGTGGAAACGATGCGACATATGTCGCGGTAAGGCGATTATCAAAGACTTTATTACTAGCTATACCCACCTTTCGTTGGTAATAAATTCTAATTACAGTGCAAAAGATTGTTATGATTTATTTCTTCGTAAAGAAGAATAAATTGCCTTCAATTCCATATATAATTTGCATGTATACAAAGTGAATAACATGATTTATAAAGTTGGAAATAAAGACAATTTATATTGTGTGTGAGTGTATGTTTCAACGGGGATACCCCGCCTGCACGTGCTGAGCGCGTGCGTTTGCCCGGGGCTATTAGCTTAGTAATATTACTGTGAGGGTCAGAACGTTATCAGGATTTATCACTACCCTGTTTTCCTAATTTATATCTTTCGTTTAGGATGGCGTGTCGTAATAAAATTTATCGTGAAATATAGAGCAAGAAATTAGCTTCAATTCCGTATATAATTTGCATGTGTGCACTCAGTGATTAAATGATTTTATAATGTTTGAAATAAAGACAATTTTAAAAATAGAGCCATGGGCTCTGTAGCTCATCAGACTTTTGATAGAAATAGGTGTTGTGGTTTAGACCATGAGGTCATAAGCAGTGTAGGAAAGATAGCCTGTCCCAACGTCCGAGTTATTCACAATCAAATAAAAAAGGGCCATTGCCCATTTGGGGTCAAGGGGTCACCGAACCTACAATTCAGAATCCCCATTGTCCAAGGAGTCTACACACAACTATTAAGCTATCAAGACCTTTTGGAACTGGAGAAGAAGATGAAAGTAGGATTTTAAGGTTTTGACCCCTGTGACCCCATTTGGGGTCAAGTGGTCACCAAACCTACAATTTAGAATCCCCAGTGTCCAAGGAGTCTTCACACAATTTTTCAGCTCTCTAGACCTTTTGGAACTAAGGAAAAAGATTAAATTAGGTTTTTTAGGTTTTGACCCCTGTGACCCCATTTGGGGTCATGGGGTCACCAAACCTACAATTTAGAATCCCCTTTGGCCAAGGAGTCTACACACACCTTTTCAGCTCTCTAGACCTTTTGGAACTGGAGAAGAAGATGAAATTAGGTTTTTCAGGTTTTGACCACTGTGACCCCATTTGGGGTCATGGGGGTCACCAAACCTACAATTTAGAATCTCCAGTGCCCAAGGAGTCTACACACAACTTTTAAGCTCTCTGGACCTTTTGGAACTGGAGAAGAAGATTAAAATAGATTTTTAAGGTTTTGACCCTTGTGACCCCATTTGGGGTCATGGGGTCACGAAATCTACAATTTAGAATCCCCATTTGCCAAGGAGTATGCACATAAAATTTCAGCTCTCTAGAGTCATTGGTTCTTGAGAAGAAGTCGAAAAAGTGAAAAGTTTACGGATGGATGGACGCCGGACGCCTTGCCATGCCATAAGCCCATCGGGTCTTTCAGACCTGATGAGCTAAAAATTTTGTAAAATTCATTCTAGACATATTATAAAAATAATTTTTATATCGATGTGAAGAGGAACTATTCATCTTTAGTTTCGTTTTGATTTCGCGCATGCGCTCTTGAAATTTATTGAGTTATGGCGCCCGAATTGAAAACAAGTTTACTTCAGTTGTAGAAACCGTTCCAGGGGTGATAGAAATTTCATTCAAAGTGTCAAGTAAGTATCATCCATTTGTAACACGGGATTCGCCGACTAGCGTTGTATAAAACGACGATAATGTCCGTATTCTGCTATGTAAACACGCCATATGTTGTTAAAACGGTCGCATTTGGCGGCGCTGGAAAATTCGGCCACAGGGGCTAATTGCGCTATAACGGTAACGGAAAATTCAGCCACGGGGGCAAAACTGGTCAAAATAATATTCAGCAACGTAAGGGTTAATAACCCTCAGTAACATGTGGGTAAACCGTCCTCTCAACATAGGCTAGAGTCAATCTTAAAGGGGCAGTAGTATGTTAGCACCAGTTAAGCCATGCAAGTCCATTACCCTACCTCAAATGATTAAATAGTTTTCACACAAAAATGGCCCTAGTGGTTTTTGCTTGAGACTAAATCATCTTGTCTACTTCTACGAATGATCAGTTGAGTTTTCACCCTCTAAAGATAATACGTTTGGCATACACTAATGTTTATTGGGGAAAATTTGATGAACTGAATTTCTAAAAAACGTGGTACTGCTCTTTAAAGGTCTTTTAGACCACCATGGTATTAATGGTTTCTCAAAACAACTTTGGTGAGAGGCTTACAGCATGAATTTCTTTCATTCTTATACAATCAGACATGGTCATTTTTGTTACAACCACAAACTAAATCAATAAATTCACTCACATCTATAGAAGAGATCGATGCAAAGTTTAAAACATTATTGGTCATTCATTGGTCAATAACATTTGTTGGAAATCAATCCATTTCTTCTTTAGTCATTACACAAACTTCAGGAGCCATGTTATCGAGACTTAAACCTAAATAAAAACAAGTTCAGTAATTCATAAGTTACAGGAGTTTAAAAACTGTAAACTACTTTACTGACTTTGATCCTAAATTGTTTCTAATCATCATAATCAACCTCAAACATTACACTGTGGCAGGAGTCTCTCCATCCTCGCTCACCCAGGGATGACCAGATACTCTTCAAGAATCACCAATTGGAATCTTCGTCAGGATAAGCCAATGAAACTGCAAGTTGATTGGACCTACAAACCTCTCCAAAGACATGTTTCAACTTGCTTGTTGACAACTAATGAAGAAGCAAGATATTCTTTGAAATTCAAATTCAAGTTTGTGAACTACCAACGTTACCAACTCCTTTTCGCATCTCCTCATATCTGATAAGTTTCATTGGATTATTGATTCACAAGACTCAAGAGCGATAATTCAGTACCAAATTTCCTGATGAAGTTTCCCAGGGGTGATTGTGAAGAGTATGGGAACATTAAACCCTGGTTGACTGAGGGAGGTTCTAGAATCTAGAGAGTATTCTTGAACTCACTTGTGATGGAAGCGATGCTTGCAGGGACAGACGGCCTGGGTCTCCTTGTACCTGAACTCCTCCAGACACACCGCACATATCTGAAATAGTCTCAACCTTAAAGAGGCAGTTGTATCAGGATATTAGTTTTAGAGCCAAATATAGAGTCATTGGTCTTTCCTCATTTATTGTTTGAAGTCAAAGACTTGCTTATATGAATTATTACAAAACTTACAATAAGCGTAATTTTCTTGTCAAAGTTTTTCTGATCGAGATTATCAGAAGTCATGTGTTTAAAAGTGCTTTTGCTATAGATCATTAAAAATAAATAAATCATAACCTTTAAAAATATCTGGTTGAAATATGTTTGATATTCAACACTAATGTCTTATGGAATCTCAAGGTACATCACTACAGCCTTATTTCACCATATTGACATATTAGAAGAGAACAACTTACGTCTGGCGCTGCTCTCCGTTTTACAGTGGTTATTCTTATCTGCAATACAACAATACATCAAGTCAGGCATTTATGATCAAATGTTTTTGCTTTGTGCATGTCTCATAATAAATTTATCATTTATAATCAATATAAATATCAGAACAACTATGCAAATATTGGAACATGTACATTTAAGAATAAAAATCAATTAAATGTTTGCCTTCTATCCATTATGTAATTATATGCATTATAATTACTTTCTTCTGGTTTACATTTTCCAATAAACACGTCTGTTCATGAGAGCCACCGATGAACAAGATTTAATCATGGGCACTATATTACCTTGATGTTAATTGAAACCTGTAGTTTAATAGTCGATGTTTTTAGACCAACCAATCAATCTTGTCCTAATGATGCTTTTTGATGACAGATATCAATAATGAGTTCTTTGTAAGCTAAATAAGCTATATATGTATTTGCAGTCAACTACTCACACTTCTATAAGCAACCTCTCTTCGTCCATCTCGTCGTAATCTGATATCAAACAATTATTTAGTAGTTAGTTAATACAATTAAAAATATTAATAAATTATAGTCAAATACTATGGGGATGGCAAACACTTGCCCAACCATGAAGTAAAAAGATATTGGGTCAAATTTTATTTAGTCAACCTTTAAATCGTTTGATGACATTTCTAACTTTTGTACTCATTATGCATCTTGTAAAATGCATTGTTTGTATACAGACCATCTGGTTTGTGTTTATAGTTTTCAACTCCTACCAAACCATTCACTTTGAGAGTACCCTCACTACACTTTCAATTTTTAGCTTCCCATCAAAGTTTATTTTCTGTAAATTTTAGCTACCTTAAGTGATCACAAGATTTAAGAAATGTCTGTAGATTGTAGTGGAAGTTGAAAATGTCAAATGTCACTAGTTTCTGGATACAACATGAAAACAGTCTAGTCCAGGCAATCTGACTCAGTATTCTAGATGAGCTAGGAACATGCCTGTATTGTTTTCTCTTGTACTCTTCATCTAGAGAAATTGCCATCCAATTATTGCCATCTATTGTAAAAATTGTTGACACTATGTTTGAGATGGATTGTCACAACAAAAGATTGTTATTGAGTTGGTTTTAGTCAGTAAGATGACCAATACTCAGACAGCAATTTTACACACATGAGGTAAATTTTAAAATGTGAACTAAAGAGATGTTAAGACACTTAACATGATCCCTCTAAGATGACAAATGCTATTATTATTTAACATGGTGACTAAAAAAAACTGAAAAGTGATATAAAACAATGTTTGTAATTCCTTGGATTTGAACCCAGATCCCGGTGACTCACTTCCACATATAACAGCAGAAGAGGAGGGAGAGGAGGAGTGTGATGACCCCCACCCCCAGGAGCGGGAGGGACACGTTGAACGGGATCCCCGACACATTCATCTCCCGATCACCACCGCTCGGCTGGAACTACAACACAAACACTCGTAATGAGTGGACACCATTGGATCTTTGTAACTTAAGTTTCATGCAGCTAATGAGTAAATTATTATTCACAAGATTATTCCATTTGTTCTGGAATCTGATTTACCATCATTAAGTTTAGGCTAAAAATGTCAAAAATGAAAGAACTAGAACTTAATTCAGTAATCCTAATTTCTCAAAGGCACTGAAATTTATATTAAGTTAATATGAGGTGCGTCACCTGAAGAACCACTGGTACATACACCTGATCCATTACTCCTTGATGTACCAGTACATAATCTCACACAAACAATATCATCTCTCCACCCTTGAATTCTTCATTCTTCATTGAATTCCTTTCTTATGTTCAACTGCACATGTTTCAATCTGAACTCCTTAACACTGAACAGTTCATCTCAAGCAGGATTCAATATAATATGGTAGGTCTCTCTGTGAATGTCTAACAACGAAGGCCTTGTCCATAAAAAACTTGCCCGTGATTGGCTGGCAGGTAGGCAGCTAGTTCCTTCAATTAAGCCTAAGGCGTCATTATATACAGCGGTAAAGTCAAACGTCAATATGGCAACAGCTGTCTAAATGAAATGCTGTGAAGGTTTTGTTATTCCACTAGATTATAATAGGCTTGACTTAATGAATGTGCTGTCAAGTGTTACACAGCAAATCAAAATATATCTCAACAGTGTTCGAATAGTTTTCAGTCCTTTCTGGCAAACAGGGCTCGTAGTTTGAAAAATCAACCAGCCTAAAATTTGACAAGCCCTCCAAGGTGTAGACACTTAAAATATCTAAACCACACAAGCCAGACAGAATTTTTACCCTGTATTCCAACAAGCCCTATCTAAAATAACCAGCAATTGGCTGGCAGACAGGGAGCTATTACAAACACTGTATCTGAGCAGGGTGTTAATGCTACTAGGTATCTAGCAAAGTGTTAAAAAGAAACTGAAAATAAATCTGAACAGGCTGTTAATGCTACTAGGTATCTAACAAAATGTTAGAGAGAAACTAGAAATACATGTTAACAGGCTGTCAATGCAACTAGATATCTAGCAAAGTGTTACACAGAAACTGAAATTTATCATGTTTTTAATACAACTACTACGCACAATTGCAACTTGTTGAAGTCATTATTGCATGCTTTTCGTTTAGAATTGACTATTTCTAGGCAAAAAATGAGGATATAGGCACTCACTTAAGCTTTCTATCTATGCAATGAAATACTTTTGAAATACAATTGACCTGTTATCAACTATGAAAAAGTTAGGACGGCTGAAGTTTGCTTAGAGATATGAAATAATCTATGGTCAGCTGTGCACAAAATGGACAAAATATGGACAGCTGAAAAAGGCATAACTAGTAATTTGTGCAGCTTTTTAATTTACTTAACCTCTGAACTGAATACAAAAAATGAAATGTTGTTTACTAAAGCATTCCTGTAACTTAAAGATGCTTGATGAGAGTGTAAAATATGTAAAAGCATTTTTTAAATAAAACAAAATAAGAAATGTGATTGATGGCATAACGGACATAAAACAAGAAGGCATCCCCATGTTAGTTCACTGCTTCAAATAGAAAGGGGCGTTTTATTTGCAGGGAGGGGCTAAGAACTTTGAGACATATACACATTTAGAAACATGATCTAACGTATGCTTCAATCCAAAATGAGCCGTTCATCACTGTTTTGACGGGAAGATGTAATGAACTTGCAAGGATAGTATTTCTTCACAAGTAAAAAAGACTGTAAACAAAATAAACATATCAGAAATTTAGCGACAATAATCGTG
Source organism: Phorcus lineatus (assembly GCA_921293015.1). Lineage (NCBI taxonomy): Eukaryota > Metazoa > Mollusca > Gastropoda > Trochida > Trochidae > Phorcus > Phorcus lineatus. Next base: position 22,016,180 of record OV121088.1, on the reverse strand, counting down.
TCAAAGACTGCTTTCGTTTTTTTATCTTTAAACATATATGAACTTTGCCTGCTCGCTTAAGACTTAATTCTCTTTCTTTTTCTGAATTTGATTTAGAAAACCTATCATTTCGATATCTAATGCCTTTATCAGACATCGTGGTGAACATGGAAGTAAGGGAAATCCCAGTATACAAATTCACGCGAGTGCTAATCGTTAGTAATATGGAGATATATGCATCATCAGACATCTTGGCATTAGTTGTATATAAGAAAAAAATCATTACTTATCCAAAATTTTTCTTTATCCAACATCTAATCTGTCACTAATGGCAGTAACGGCAATTATGTTACTAATGGCTTGACTGGAGAAGAGACATCACTTATCCAGGTTTTTCACATATCCAGTTTTTACTTACCAAGTTGCGACTTTACCATACAAAGCAGAGGCACAACTACCTTGTAGCACAAAAAGCAAGTGCTTACAATGAATATAAATGAAATATGATTTTCATACAATATGTTGAAAGAATAATTTAATAACAAGTGTTTGCCACTAACATGGCAATGTCCCCCGCCGTTATGAGATATTTGGTATAATTAATATTATTTATCTTTTGATATCTGAGTCTTCCTCCATTGAAGGCTGTCATCAAATATGAACACTCTAGGTGCTAAGTTTTACGAGATGTCGTGTTAACTAAGTATTACAAAGTGATGACAGTGTCATGGTAACCTTGAAAATGAGGTCATGGTCACCAAAGTCCACTGGTGCCTGAGTCATCTGTCGTTGGAGGCTGTCATCAAATATGAAAACTGTAGATGCTAAGCTTTATGAGATTGCGCGTTAACAATGTATTACACAGTGATCAAAGTGTTGTGGTGACCTTGAAATGAGGTCAAGGTCACCAATGTTGACTGGCATCTGAGTCTTCTTCCATTGAAGGCTGTCACCAAATATGAACACTCTAGGTGCTAAGCTTTACGATATTGTGTTAACAATGTATCACAAAGTGATGACAGTGTCTCAGTGACCTTGAAAATGAGGTCAAGGTCACCATAGCTCACTGGTGCCTGAGTCATCCGCTGTTGAAGGCTGTCACTTAATATGAACACTCTAGGTGCTAAGCTTCATGAGTTATCGCATTAACAAGAATCCAGACGTATGTACGGACAGATGCCGCTGAATACATATTTCCCCGTTCCGTGTTGTGGCAGGGGACAATAAGCACAGATATATATACATCTATACATCTAACATACGGTCCTTTTCGATAGTGCGTGTCTAACAAAGAGCGATATTTTCATAAGCACATTTTTATCTTTACATGTTAACAGCTTGTGATATTTGCTTAAATCTGATTGACAGTTATTGAAATATGGCAGGTATAAGTTCCTGAAATTTTCATATGTATCACAGACAAATAGAAAATGTAATTCATCTTCAAAATCATTTCGGCTGCACATTTTGGCTATTTCACTAGTTTCTTTAAATCTGACATTACACTGGAGAGGTAATTGCTGGATACGAAGTAATCACAAATATTTCCGATACTCCTTTACATGTACATTTGATATATAGTACTCAACATCTTTTAATGACTTAATTGATTTATAATAATGTAGATAAACTGAATCATTAATTTTTCTAAACATATTTTGTTTGATGTTTTGGTTAATATCTGAGTATCATAATGTCAAAGTTGTACACAGAACACTGATAACCAGGGCTCCGGATAATTATTTGAATCCAGGGGTATTTCACTCCTCCAAATAAAAATTGAGGAGTAAAATTGCCAAGTGAAAATAAACTAGGCATATTTCAAGATTTATCGTTTTCAGATCGACACATATTAAGCAAAAAATGAAGTCTATTTCAAATTGACATTATATGATAAAGAGATTATTACCTTTGTATGTTTTACATCGTAAATATCACTATATAAACAATAAAAACCGAATAACCTAGCCTGTTCTCGATCATCGAGTAAAATAAATGTGTCCATTTCCGGTGGTGTTCACACCCTCCTTGCGGCTCCGATATATGGTGGCAGTATCACAGTCAATGTCCACAAATCACCAAAATTCTCTCCTCCTCGAAAATACAGAGGAATATTGCAGCTATTGAATCCAACAGCAGTCAGGAATGACGTACGATGTGTTCAGTATAATGCGGTGCGAGAACTTTTGAACGTGACCTGTTAGCGTGTTCCTCTGTTGTGTTGCTACGCAGGTCTAATGAGGTGACATTTTCATTTTCAAATGTTTTGAACGATATTAAAAAAACTGAAAAAATTATGACGTTTTGTATTTTGTGTGATGTTTTATTCAAACAAAACGCGTACACTGTTGTTGTAAAAGGTTTGACAAATTGGACGATTTTGCTCTTGTGTGACGTCATTTTCCTATGACGGGAAATGGAATGTGAGTTTGCTTAGTGATGACGTGGGTATATTCATACGCCCTTTTCATTTGTACAGGGGACAAAAAATTAACCAAAAAAGGAGGTTTATTTCAAAATGACATTATATGATAAAGAGATTATTACCTTTGTATGTTTTGATATCGTAAATATCACTATATAAACAATAAAAACTATGTATTAGGCTCAGTAAACCTCGCCTTATACAATTTTTATTGTTTATATAGTGATATTTACGATATCAAAACATACTCTGGTAATAATCTCTATTTCATATTTCACCTCATTAGAAGCTATGAACTTGTGTACATTCACTAATTGTATTACAATCTTTCTCCCAAAGCAGCCTGATAGAAAGCCACATGGCTCTCTAACAATTCAAAATCTATAGAGATATTATAAAAATCCTTGATTATCCGCTGTTGATTTATCTTCCACAATTGAATTCTCTGTTAAAGTGCAGATCCCATACGCAACCTGGTAACATTTTGGTTTTCAGTTGTATCAATACCATGATACTGAAATTATTTCTTTTTTGGGTAGATCTCTAAAGATCCATTTAAGTGTGACATACCACCATAGCAGTAGACAATACTTCAATACTACCAATTTTAAAGTGTTCTCTGTTATAGCCCCACCTACTAAATTTCAGCGTTTGAGGTCTAGAGCTGAGGAGAAGATGAATGAACAGTTTACAGAATTTCCTTGACAACTGCTTGATGGATGCCACCTGCTGCCCTTAACTTCTCTTCTTCTTAGCTTGATTAGCTATGAAATCAAAAGTGCTTTATAACGAGGACTGGGTGCTGACCAAAGAAACCAATTGGGTCCTGTAGGTAAAGGGTAAAGAACATGACAATGTAATATTGTGGTCGATATTGTTAGTGCATGTTGTTAAAGTATGTCAATATGAGGGAAAGGACTTGGTTGACCTGATGTCAATATCAGGGATAGGGCTTGGTTGACCTGATGTCAATATCAGGGATAGGGCCTGGTTGAATTGATGTCGATATCTGGGATAGGGCCTGGTTGAACTGATGTCACTATCAGGGATAGGGCCTGGTTGAACTGATGTCAATATCAGGGAAAGGGCCTGGATGAACTGATGTCAATATCAGGGAAAGGGCCTGGATGAACTGATGTCGATATCAGGGATAGGGCCTGGTTGAACTGATGTCGATATCTGGGATAGGGCCTGGTTGAACTGATGTCAATATCTGGGTATGGCCTGCTTGAACTGATGTTGATATCTGATGGTAGGGCCTCAGGTTGACCTGATGGACTGTGAATGCGGATTGCGGATGAAGTCAAAGTGACATCTTCATTATGAATAACTGTATTAAGTTAAAGAAGTAAAGGAGGATCTTTAAATGCTTGAATTTTAAGTCAGCGAGACTAATCTGGGTAGGTTTTTTAAGGGGGATTACGGTAACACACATATTCAATACTACATCATTGTTCTGTATAGGTAACATTCTAGACTTTCCCTTTGTGGTTAATACATTATTTTAGCCTAGGATTTAGTTAACCTTACATACAATAATTATAAAATTGATATTACCAAGCACATAGGCATCTCACTCTTGGATATCAGATCGAGGCGCTAACAATAATGACAATTCAGCCAGTTTTTAAGATGTGACTTTATCACCAAATACTTAACATTTGCTTCTTCTTTTAACTGATGTGTTTTATATTTGACAAACAGAATCTGTAATGTTTACATGTGACGTAGAAATATATATATTGTTTCCACTAGAAGTAAGTAGATGAAAATGCTCTCCTCAGTCTAGTACCCAGTCCGCCATGCTACGTTCTGATGTTATTAGAAAATGGGAAGTTGGTTTCAGATATTATTATCTATAATATCAATAAATAGAAAAGAAATCCTCCATCATAGGGAACTCTGATAATATTTCCACGTTCTTCAGTAACTCTCTAAAACCAGAGATGGTTTTGTTTTTTAACAATAAGTCTACATAACGTCATTATTAGAGAATCGCTCTTCATCTCAGCTATAACTATAAATAAAATGCTCTTTAAAAATCACTAATGAACCTATCTTAATATAAATTTTTAGTGGTTAAAAATGTGTTTAACATAAAACGAGTTATGCCCCTTTGCTAGGGGTCGCTGTCTTTCTAGTTTGAGCGTTACGCGGCGGCACGCTTGCCGGTTGAATGTCGCAGGGGGAATTTGGAAAATAATTCATATGGATCCGGACGTAAGACCTAAACGAAAAAGCGCTGGGAGTAAAATGCAGGCTGTGATGGAGGCAGTTAAGTTTGGGGGTCAGAAAGGTGATATTGAGACGGACACAAAACCGATCGTGGCACAGGGCGACGCGGCGTCCTTGGGAGCGACAGGGGTCGATCCGACTTGTCTTGATGTGGACAGGGCAGAATGTGATGCTCTTGCCAGGGAGTTGGAAGGCTTACGTTTGCAAAAACAAAAAAGGGACCTGGCAGTCGAAATTGCGATGATGAAACGGGAACTGCAGTGTAATGAAGTATCACGCGGTGAGGCGGACATTCCACGTGATCAGCTAGAAGGTCAAGGTCCACGTGATCAGCTCGAAGGTCAAGGTCTTCAAAATGGCGCCGCCCATAGAAAAGGTAAACAATCCCGGGATTTTACTGATTACTTGTGGCTGGATTCATTGGATTCGCAAAATCAAAAAATAGAAATTAGCGACGGTGTTTCTATCGAACTTGGTCAGAGGAAAAACAAGCTCAGCAGTATTTCTGTAGAGAAATGGGTGTACGCGAACTTAGGCGTTGTGCGTCAGCAGCTCGGCGTAAGTCAGGAAGTGGACGATTTCCTCAAATATATGCAAGACATTTGCAGATTCTCTTCAAAATATGTTTGGAACAGCGTGCTTCTGTACGACAAAGAATACAGAAGTAGACTGCAAGAAGAAGGTTTTCGCTGGGGGACCATCTCGCAGGACATTCGTGATCATCAACTCATATCAAAGGTTCGCAGTGTACCCACCTCTCAGAATCAGCGCACCTCACAGCAGTACCAGGGGCGGAGAAGAGGACCCTTCACACCAGATGGGGCCGAGATATGCCGACGCTTCAACGTCGGAACGTGTGTTTTGCGAGAGGACAATTGCAAGATGGCCCATGTATGTGGGACCTGTTTTCAAAGAGGTCATAGTAGCGTTTCCCATTCACCGCATGGAACCCAACAACCACGACAGAGTTCGACAGGGGACCAAGCGAAACCGGAAGCAAAAAACTTTCTAGATCACTAAGCTATGATGCCTGGGCTGAACTTTTGCCTGAGGAAGATGCAGATAGGAACTACATACTGTCAGGTGTACGGGAGGGTTTTAGACTTATAGAACAGGATAGTGTTATTATGGATAGTGATATCGATGTAAGAACAAAAAATCATAGATCAGCTGTTATGAATAAAAGAGACACTGAAAGTCAGATTAAAGAAGAAATAGCTAAGGGAAACTATGTTATTACAGACAATGTACCTCATATTGTGAGCGCGTTAGGTGCTATTCCTAAAAGTGACAATAGTGTCAGATTAATTCATGATGGCAGTCTACCTAATGGAAAGAGCATGAATAGTATGATGACTGATACAGAGTGTTCCTATATGGACCTTCGTCAAGCTCTAAAGTTTGTGAAGAAAGGCAGTTACATGGCAAAAGTGGATCTCAAGACTGCATATCGCAGTGTAAGAATACATCCAGACAATTTCAGATATACCGGGTTAGCGTGGAAGTTTGATAATGACCCAGAATTGACATATATGTATGATAGTAAGCTCCCTTTTGGAGCCTCCAAAAGCCCAAAGATTTTTCAAACCCTTTCAAGCGCGGTTTGTAGAATTATGATGCAAGTTTATGATATTTGTGTAATTGCATATCTAGATGATTTTCTGATAATTTCAGATGACTTTCAATTTTGTGCCAATGCTTTAGGAAAGTTGATAAATGTTTTGCGACGTTTAGGGTTTGACATAAACTGGAAAAAAGTAGAAGGCCCATCAACAAGGTTGACATTTTTAGGTGTTGTTATTGACACTAGTATTTGTGTACTAGAACTTCCCGCAGACAAGCTCAGTGAATTCAAAGAGGTATTGTGTGAGTTTTCACTCAAAAAACGTGCTAGCAAAAAACAGTTAGAAAGTTTGATAGGCAAACTGAACTGGGCTTGTGGTGTGATACATGGTGGCAGAACATTCCTGAGACGTTTAATAGATCTAAAATGTACCTTATCTTCATCGAGTGATAAGGTATTGCTAACAATGGAAGTGAAGGAGGACATTTCTTGGTGGAAGAATTATATGGAAGTGTTTAATGGCACTAGACATTTCTTAGACGATCGCCCTCTAACTAGCTTGCAAACTGATGCATGCAATTCTGGAGCAGGGGCCTATTTTGATGGAGATTTTGTTTATTATAATTGGGAAATAGACTTGCCATGGGCAAAAGGACTCCACATCAATTATAAAGAAACATTGACAGTTATATTGGCTGCAATACGTTGGTGCCACATGTGGAGAAACAAATTTTCATAGTTTCTTTGTAAGATCACCGCATGCTGATCATAGAATATTGTTATTATACATTGCTATGTATTATATGTCACGTACAATAATATGTATTTTGTATTTAACAATCTGCAAGCTGCATTAAAATTCTCCCATCTGTTTATTCAATTTTTTGTGCTTTATAACAACGATGTTTGAGAAAGTTAAACTAATAAACTTTTAGATATAATTTTAGAAAAATCTTCAAAGGTAAATATATCTTTCACCCTGAGCAATTAAAATCCTGGATGGTTTTAATCATGTTCTGTGGCTAGTAGATTACGACCAAAACATTAAGTTATTCATAAAATGTTCATCTTACCAAAAGTTATATAAAATGAAAGAACTAGGCCTAGGTCTCAAATGGGAAGAGACTGCCATTGACACCTGGAAACACAATTAAGAACAATACCATGTTACTATCATCAGCCCTCATCAGCTCAACCATGTGCAAAATCTAATAATTCAAGTTATATAAGAGCTGTCACTCACAAACGAAATCCGCAACCATTGTCAGTGTCTCAGTGACATGCCGAGCGCTCAGCCTGTACATAAAGTCATGTGACCTAGTTCATTTCAAAACATTGTAGCGACATCAAAAAATAAAAATAATGAAACTCAGAAAAATTATTATCTACATAGAAATAAATTATATATGGTATTTCAAATCAAATGACGAGCGTAAAAGGCGCTTCATTGTGTTATCAATAAATGTTTTATTTATATTTTACGACAAACAGCACGATTGTGGCAATGTTTATTTCAATACTATTTTCTTGCAAACTAATCTCTTTATCGGCAGTTTACAAGGGCTTCAGTTGATATTATAACTTTCTTCACATCGAGTTATTGTTGATTGGTCTCTTTGTTTGAAGGGACTTTAGTTGAAAAATTCAGACTGCATTAAGCTTCATTCATTCTATATTTTAAATGACAGTTTGTTTGTCAGGTCAAAAGTTTTTCGATCTGAAGGTTAAATCCCCCATATTTCAAATACAGATTGCCTGAGATACGTTTGGTCGGTTGATTTTTAATAGGGAAAATGTTTTGTTTTTTTATCTCACACGATACATTTAGTGTAATGATTTAAATACTTTGCAACTGTTTAAGTTATGTTTGTTATGTATAGTGATCAACTCGAAGTATACCTCTTTTTTAATAGTGACCGTTGACTACTTCATCGCCATTTGGAATTATATCTTTCGGACAGTGAAGTTTTTTCTAATATCTGAAGATGTTCCCTGTTTCAGTTTTCAAATAAAATGATATACAACGTATTTTATCTACATTTCGTTGTTGTTCATTTCATAAAGTTGTGACGATGCATTATCGATGACCATGCGATTAACCTGGCGTTCATCATATCATAGCAGATGAGGTTGAATATAGAATTGAAGTAGATAAAAAAATTTAATACATTATTCTGACATAGGTTCATACCATTCCAAATGCTGATATATACTGTGTTAGATAGTGATTGTTCAATATTATACCCAAAGCCTTCATAACTGACTTCAAATTTTATGCGTTCTAAACATTTCATTAAAAAAAATTGAGATTCGATGCTCTGGAAACGAATGTTTTCCTTTTAGGCGCTTGAATACTTTTAGAGGTTTTCCAGAGAATATGAACTTCACGAGAACTTGGGGAAGATAACAGCCAGCTGCATTCAATCCCCTAAAGATCTCAGATCCACACGAATTATGATAGTTGAATGAACTTAGCTAATTACATCTTCTGTTAATATATTGAACATATCACTTAGTCGAATAATTTCACTATCATGTGAAAGTCTTCCAGTATCAAATCTGGAGTAGAAGGATTCTTACTATTTTGAAAGAGTGGTCTCAAGCTGCTGTGGTCTACAGTTGAAACCAAAACTGAAAATAGTTACATTAATTCAAAACCGCAATATTGTCTTTGTATAAACTTGTTCTTTGTGGTAAAAATCATGGAATTTCGGGGTATAAGCACTCCTAAACTTTGTGATTTTCACAATAAAGAAGTTGTTATCCTGAAAATATAATTGCTGTTCTATATCTATACTATCTCTAAATGCCCTTCAAAGACGTTTCATTATTTAGTTTATCTTACGATTTTTATTTCATTCATTTCAATAAGATTAAACAGTGTCTCAATAGCTTCATATTCAACAACAAACAAATATGACGATAGCAACAATAGACGACTTTCCTGTTATCGCGATATATTATTAGTGGTTAGTAATGTAGTACATTATATTCTAAGCACATGACGTATGCAAGGCGAAAATGGCGAAACAGCTTTCGACATTCTGAATTACATTGCGAAACATTACTATTTATAGAATTAAAATGTACAGGACATACCTGGAAAAAAGCCAATTTTATTCCTTTGAATATACCCTCCATTTGAGTGTACCCTCAAACGACTGTTATGAAGAAAACTATCCAAGTAGCGGCGAGAAACGCGGAAGAACAGTCCTGTCTTACTGTGACGGACCTTCCTGAAGATGCTGTGTTTCTCATTCTATCTTACCTTGACATCCCTTCTCTAGGGGCCATATGTGTCACATGTTCGCGTCTCCGAGCTCTAGCGTCCTCCGATTGCGTCTGGTTGCGGCACAGCAAATGTTACAATTTCATCAAGGATAATGTAAATGGACAAAACTCGAGGTGAGACCAAAACTCACCTATCACAGCTTTTCTAAAACTTTATTTCCCGTTGCCTGGCAACCATGATAAATCGTCTCACTGCTACTTGCGTAATAGTACCACTTTAAAACCGGAACATGGTGCTGAAGGAACATCTAAGACTAGTCTACTCTACATGTCAATGAATTTCTATGAGTTTGGTTTATTTCCTTCCTTCAGAGATTTACCTGATATTAAGTCTAATCCTAATTTCCTAACTTCATGTCATCTCACACAATGTATGCCAACATGACACACTTAAGTTGAAAAGTAAGTTTAGGGGAGAGAGCTGATGGCAAGCATAATAATCTGACTAAAACGTTCACTCCTATTTCAAAGACAAAGTTACCTATTTATGAATGAAATATTGTTTTAAGATGACAGTTATTTCGATATAGTTGTTCAGCTACTTTTATTTGGCTGTAGGTTAAGTCATAGATATACATTCATGTGAATTTGTAGACATAATCTCAATCTGGGGGATTTGTAGATGTATATTCTGGTGGACTTGTTGACTTATTAGGCGGTGAGTTTGTTGACAAAAGAATTAAAGCAATATAAGGAAACTTAATATGATCGTTTTTGTATCATGAAGCATTTTAATCTTACCTGAAACAAAATAGAGCAATAACATGTTTTGATTGGTATCCAGTGGTTTATGGTGGCTTTAATATTTATTATGAAGTTTTAATTAAAGCTAATTAAGGAATCTAAAATTCATTGTTTAAAGTTGTTATTTATTTTGTTTGATATTTGAAGTAAATAAGTTCTTAAAATCCAGTAAGTATTCAAGATTTTGTTTGCTTTTACAATACACACACAAAAAATCTATACACAACGATTGCTGGATTAGCAGATCTTGGGAAAGATGGAAGATAGGTCATCTACAATAAATTGAAAATATGATTCTATTTTCTACTTAATCCCCCAACAGCATGATTAGTATTCCTTTCTTTTGTGTGAATACTACATAAAAATCATAGCCATTCACAAAGATCTTAAAATTCACTATAATTATTTTGTACCAATTACTTCTTCTTATATACAAACACTTATCAAATAAGAGTAAGTAGTATCATTCATCAAGAAAATCATGAACATATCTGTTTGAAGTGATATAAAATATACAATGTCAGTGCTTGAAGTCATATAACATATTATGAAATACATAAAAATAATTTTTATTACACAAAGTAATTTTCATTCATTCAAATTATGTTATGTAGCAATTATTTTGATCCGTTTATGAAACCACTGTCGATGAACCAGCCCGTCTATCAATTCCAAGGTGTCTGGCCTACATCTCCTAGTGTGACCATTGTTTCAGATACTACATATCCCTGAAAGAAAAATGCAGAGTGGCAAGAAACTGGACACAGTCAAAATTCAGGGAGGTGACTTTGATCAAGAATCCAGTAAGGTAAAATTCAACTCAAATCTTATTCAAAGAATCATCTATTCCAGGATGTCAAGGGAGATGTCTCACATGTTATCAGTTTGTCACAGTTTTTTAATGAATAATTTAAAAGGTGAAGCCCAATCATTATAACTATGAGATTGTAAAGCTAAGATTCATAATCAGAGAATGGCATTGAACATAACAAATGAAATTAGGAAAAATCAAAAGACGGGAGAACTTAAGATCACAAATACTTCATGTTACTCTACAATTAGAAATTATGTGTGTTACAACTTCCCGACAGTGTTTTAAGTTTTTGTTAAAATGTGAGACACAGCAATATATGTTTAGAAAAAATATCATCCCAAAAGACAGCATACAACTTATCACAACTATTTTATGTAGCTCAGTGAAGTTATATGTGTTAAAGTTCACAACAAGAAATTTAAAGTCTTTGCTCATTTTCCATTCTCAGGTTGTTGCCATGGCTTCAGTACACAGATTCTCAACTGTGGTTGTCCACGATGAATTGTATCCGATATTTTCAAGTTCAGCGAAATGGAACCCTCAGTGAAAACTCAAGACGACTTCTACGTGGCCCAAAAGAAGATGTCTGTCGCTTTGTTTCAAAAAATAATCTCACAGTTTGTGGAAGCAGGTATGTACATGCAGGGCTTGTATAGAAATATAAACTTTTAGAAATGTAAATCTCAAACATTGGCCTCATAAAGAATAAAGTTGTATGAAGATAGAAAAGTTTGCTCCATTGTTGTTTTGAGATTTTTTCAACCATTGAGGTTCAACAGTGTATTGTTATTGAAAAAGTATACAAAATTTGTTTTTACCTACTTTATATGATATTTGATTTGAAAGTCAAGATTATGTAATATTTTTTACATTCAGGGAGGATTATGCAATTCAGGTGAAATGATTTGAACTTAAATAAGTAAATAAGGTATCTTTGCAAGCTAAACTAAACTTTTGATATGAAACATACTTTCTGTTAATTTAACCTTACCAAAGCACAAGTTATTGTGACTTGATCATACTCAGAAGTACTTTGAACTTAATGGTAGAAAAAGTGGTGTATAAATGAAACTATTATTATCATTATGTGCTATAAAAGAAGCAAGTGCTAGTATAATACATTATTTCATTACAAAATTTTAGCGTGGACAAATCTTCATCAGAAACAGTGGTACAGTGGGATGAAAAGCAGGGCAAGTGATTTAACATATGCTGCTGGACTCAGAATAGAGAGTTAAGTTTTAATTTTTATGAGGTGAATGTGATATTTGCTGAGGTTTCAGAGCTGCAGACGATATATCCCAGGTATAAAATGACATGAGGGTATGGTTTATCTGACTACAGAGATGGAAGGATATACGGCTGGGAGAGCTCATCTGGCTGTCTGCTCTTCAACTATGCACTGCACACTAGTGATGCTCAGTGTGTGGACATCATCGACAATCTTGTCATCTCGGGCTCCCGCGACTCCACTGTCAAGGTACTGATATTACTGCACAACAGAAGTCTCTTTCTTTGCAATTACCCAAGGAAATATACATTTATATATAAGCAAAGGTTTGGTTCCAGAGCACCAAATGTCAAGCAAAGTAAAGAAATGAAATCTGGTGTCCTTGCCCCTGGATTTCTGAATCTACTTTTCTTCGTTCATGATCATTTATTCAGGAGTATATTTGAGCTTCAACCAAAACAGTGTAGACTAAGCGTTATTTGTTCTTCTTTGTTTGTCTTATGTCAAGTGCTGCTTCAGGGTCTGGGAGTACCATAGTCAAGTCGTCAGAGTGTTTTCTGTTATTGTTTACCAGATCACATCAATGCAACCTGACCGAGAGTACAATAGGCTGAAAAAATCCCTGAATGTAGGGACACGTGTTTGGTCTCTGACGACAACGCCTCATGGCAAGTAGGTACACCCATGACTTCCTCATAAGTTGTTAATAATCATGTTTGCTAATTTTTGGTAATAACATTAATATTTAGTGCTTATATTTCACAAAGTTTCTTATTGAAACCATATAGTTATTGGCGATTACTAATCCTGGTGTTGTTACTCCACAGTGTGCTGGCCACAGGCTCATCTGGCTGTAATGGAGTCCCTCCTCTCACTACATGGGACCTCAACAGGTATGTTATCTTAACCAGAGTTAACCCCCCCCCCTCCCCCCTGAATGCTTAAATATTTGTTTTATAAAATGGGCATAAATATTGTTGGAGTAATGGATTGCAAAATTGCATATTAAAAAAAATTATGTCTTTAGCTCATCAATACTATCGTTGTTCTGCTCCTGCCTATTTGTCTGAACTCACAAACCATTACACACCAGCACGCCAACTTCGATCTTCAGACCTTTGTCTCCTCTCTGTACCAAAAGGAAAACTTCGATGGTTTGGCAAGCAATCATTTTCTTTCAATGCTGCAACATTGGGGAATGAATTGCCTTTTGATATGAAAAACATTGAGAATCTCAGCAACTTTAAAAAGACTCTTAAGACATATCTGTTCAACAAAATCTACAAGTAAACTACACATTGTTGAGATGTACAATCAAATATTGTAAATTTCTTACATTTTGTCAGCGCTATGAACATTCACCAAGTGAATGGATTTTAGCGCATTATAAATGCACTTATTATTAATGTATGTGATATGTGAATTGTGAATGACTGACCAAACAGAATTGCAATTGGACCAGAGTGACTGCTTTGTGTGTTGCAGTGGTGAGGTTCTCAGTGAGTTGGGAAGTGACCACAAGCGAGGAGCAGGTATCCTCGACATGAAGTTTGAGACTCCCTACACCCTGCTCACATGTGGACACGACACCTACCTGCGTCTCTGGGACCTCCGCACAGACCGCTGGTGAGTCCTAGTATGGTCCACACATGGGATCTCAGTTCATATTGTCCTTCTTGTTTGTTTAGGCTTTGAATCTTTTTTATAGAGTTGTGGTTTGTTGTTAAATTATTACAAAATCAGCAAATGAAGCAAATAATCATCTGTTAGTCATGTTTCTACCCTCCATGTTTATGGTCTGTTTATGGGGGATTGTGTTGATAGTGCTACATTGATAAGCAGTAAATGTTTCACCTGCAGCGTGTTGAAGTGGGAAGAACCGTTTGACTCAGCGCTCTACTGCCTCGCGACAGACACTGACAATACAATCATCACGGGCACAGCTCGCTACGGCATGACTCGACGCTGGGACAAACGCAGCACCATGCCTGTCCAGGTGAGATATTATCATCACTTACTTAACCAGTATAGCATTTGGGTTGGTGGTGAATAACATCAGATAGAAATGACTGTAGAGCTCAGTTCGTTGAACGGACATTGATCTACATCTAATTTTTTGTTATTATGAAATTGACAGTTCGCTTTTAGCTTATCAAGCCTACAAGAATTGATGGACTTTGGCATGGTCTGTCAACTGCTGTTTGTCTGTCAAGATTAATCGATGGCAATTTTAGGGGTTGTAGTTAAGGTTAGTGTGTTTCACACTGCTGCCATTCTATTTGAGGCTTCCATGGTTTTCTGAGAGGCAGTCCATTGAGTTAAAAATAGCAAGACACCCATAAACCCCTTAAAACCTGGTAATTGCTGGTATTTTGAAAGCGCAATCATGAATTGTAAAGTTTGTGATTGTCCAAACCATATGATAGAGACCACTTGGATAATGCCTTACGTTAGTCTTGAACCTTAGGAATTACATATAATATATATATATATGGTCTGATGAGATACAGAACCATTTGCTGTTATGTTTCTTTTATTCTTATACTCTTTATGACTTTTCATGACCTTTCAGCCAATGTCAATTACATCTTTTACTGCCTCATTAACACCTTATCATCTGTTCATTTATCTGCAAAGTATTGAAATATCTTTTACAGAATGGTATGATTGACACAAATATAAAACTAAACCAAATCAAAATAGTGTATATTTTTAATTGAAATTTAGTCTTGAGTAACATGCTTACAAAATGATAAATTGTGTAACCAATTTACCTGAAACGAGAATAGATTTACTTCTTTTAAGAAATTGGTTTGCGTCAATAATCTCTTGGAGGAAAACTTCTTATAAGATATTAACATGACATAACCTATTGACTGAAGTTGTCAACTCTTGATTCAAGGGAGGTAACTGTGGATGTGTATTGCAGGTGTACTACTCTGGGCTCCACAGCAGTCCTGTGTATTCCCTGGCCTTCGACTCTCAGCGCATGTATGTGGCTCTCGACCTCTGCACCAACATGATCGACTTCTCAGTCACAAGCTCTCACTCCTATAGGCGGTAGAGGCACCGGCACTTCAACATTTCACTATTATCTATTCAATTCTCATTGACAAATAGGCAGTTTTCATACGAAAATTTAAATCTCATCATTTCTTCAAGTCTTAGCATAATGGCAATGGAGAAACCCTTTTCTTTGTAGTCCTTCATGAAGCTCCTGCCCTAAACTTATATTACTTCAATACTCAAGGGCATATTTGCAGTAAAATTCCTCACCCCTATTTCACCTTCTCATACTTAACATTCATCTTATACACATTCAAGTTTCATTGCCATGTAGGCAGTTAAGGGACTCTATCTTTTTGCATTAATGTTTTCATTTCCAACATTTATCACCAATGACTTCATATCTTGACATTAATATATTTCTTTGTAATACCTTATGTGGTGCACCTCCACAAATGACTGAAAATTTGCTACGCATGGATGTTAAGCAACACCTCACTTCATCTGATGGCTGACAGCAAAAAAGGATCTGAGAAACAGCTGACATATCCGTCCGGTCTTTTGTGTGGCTCAAATGGGTATAAACATGAACCGGTTCATGAAAGGGAAGCAGACTTGTGTGAATTATTGTGATAACTTGAAGCAGCTTCTTCATGTTGTGTCCTCAGGGCCATCTGATTAAGTTATTGAGATGGATGAACAAGAGTGGAGATTGTATGTGTGTGTCTTCTTACATAAAATGATCAGTTTTAAGGAGATATCTCAATAGCAGATCACTAATGCTACATTTCAGTTCAGTGTTGCATCCAGGGAGTGTTTGGGCAGCATTCAGGGAAATCATGGCTCACTATGTCGCTGAAAATTAATGACGTATTTAGAAAAAGAAGAATGGTATTGTTGAACCAAATTGAAGTAAATATTTAACACCGTCCTCTCTCCCCCTAATCTACACCGTTGTAATTGTTTGGTGGATATTATCCTTTATCCCATTCCTGGATACAACACTGTGGTAATATAAGTTATGTACAATGTGATCAGCATATCATCTCATGCATACCTGCATTGCTTCAGTGTAGTTTTTGTAAGTGATTGATTTCTATTATGTATGTTTAGTCTGTAAACAGGTTTTCAAGAGCAAAATTAATTTTGCGATGCCAAGAGGAATGTTATTTATGCATAGTGATTTTATACATGCTGGAAAATGTTGACTTTGTTTTGAATGATTTTAAGCTTGTTACAAGTTACAATGACATAATAATTTTGATGCTTTGCTCATCCATTGGACCAGGGCCTTTTTGTTTATTCCACAGCTCGGAATTCACCTTCAGGCATCGCAGCAATCTAAAGCAGCAGTGCAGGGAGTTATTTTATTAAGTAACTCTATTTTGATCTATGTCATGACACAATTCAGGCTGTGACCTGCTAAGCAAGATAGAAACTTTTCAGATATAACTTAATACACTTATTAAAATATCAAATATTCTAAATCACATGCTGTCACACTGAAATTGTGAGCTGGTGAGCCATGTTGGATTTTAGATTATCTTATTTGCATTGAACACCAGTTAACAGGGGTTATTACTTTTCTAAATGACTGCATGTGACTCTAAACATTTTGCACTATATTTGAGATTCCTATCTAAACATAGAGAAAAGTGTTTGGGTTTTTTTATTTTTCATTGATGGTTTATTTCACGTAAAGGGGCCACCGGCCCATCATACATTTGCACTATAAATGTATAAAGGATGTATGTGAGCAACACATGTAGCAATATGATTTGGTTGCATTGTGATATACAATTGTCAAGGGCATATTACCCTTTAATGTTATAGCCTCAAAGGTTAAGGACTTTTTGCCTCTTTTTTTAGGCTAAGAAATTTTTTTTACCTAGGTTCCTCAAAATTACTGTATTTTTTTAGGAAAATAGCTGGGCACATTTTCTTACTGTAGGGTATTTCCAAAAGTACATCCACCTTTTATATGAGGTCTTTATAAAATGGGCAAGTAAATAAGAAATGAAACTCATCTTCAATTTTAGGAATTATACACAAAGGAAATGTTCTATCCCTTCTAAGCATATGGCACTTTCTAAATTGGTAGTTGATAGGTCAGATGTAAATTAGTCAGATCTTCCATGCTCAATGTGTCATTTAGATTGCAATTAAATCATGAGTTTGATAGGTTAAGTGTTATTACTAGAGTTTAAATCAAGACCCTTTGTCATACATAAACAAAGCAAAGAGAGAAATATTTTTTCTCTAATTGCAAAGAATATTCACAGTAATGAATATTCATTTTTCTGCTCACTGTTGAAATATCAATCAAATGTTTGACATTTGTTTTACCACCAAGGCAATTGCACCAATACTTAGTAAATGCTTTGATGTCATCAAAAGTCCATAAAGCTGGTTGTTTTGAGACGTACATTACTGTGACAAATGATCTCTACAATATCATGACTTTGCTATATTATAATTAATGTATCACCTGAAAGGAAAGGGCCAACATCTTGGTTACACGATTTGTGTGTGGAATATACCTGAAAACATCTTTGCTTGTAAGGCAACAGTAGAATGTGCAAATAGTTGTGTTTGGCAGCTTCATCTGCAAGATAAGAGAACCACCTTGTGCTGTAAATGTACTATTAAATGCAAAGGTTGAATGCTGACTAAGATCACATCTCTTAATGTTCTGTTTGCTGATCTTTTTCCTGCCTTTTGTGGGTTGCCACAAGCAATAAATTGGTGGAAGAATAAAGACAATTTGTTGAGATTATTTTTGCTCATCAGACCTAAAAAGGTCAGATAGGCTTATGGCATCTCATCTGTCATTGTAAACTTTTAACATTTTTAATTTCTCCTAGTAAACTGCTGCAACCCTATAGCCTAGCTGAAATTTTGTAAATACTTGGATCCAAATTTGTACATATGAGACTATCCCCCCCTCAAATATAGGCATGGCAGACATTTTCAAGAAAATCTTAAAAGTCTTCTCCAGAACCAATCGGCATAGGAGACTGAAATTTTAAGAATAACATGTTTATGAGACTCCAATTTGTAACTTTGGTGTTGACCCCCCTTCAATTATGGACGTGGAAGGATGTCCAGCATCAAATTATCATTTGTCTATTTTGCTAGGAATCTCAAATTTTGCAGATAGCATCTTTATAGGATGGAGATTAAGATGTGTAATTTTCATCTTCCTAACCCCAAAAGTATGAGCATGGCAGCCTTGGCAGGGATGCATATTTATGTTAATTTACGAAAGCAAAAACATATTTTCGTATGCACTGTGTCAGTTTCACCTGTTTCTTAACGTACTTGATTGTATCACAGTGACTGGACATGTGCCGATATAAATTATCAGATTAGCAATAGAACCAGCCTTATCAGATAATGAATATCCCACCTCTTCCCCTTAATAAAACCATTGAGTTGAGTTTCAGAAAAATATGATGAGCAGAAGTTCTGCTCCAGAAACAAATTTTCTTATATAGAGTACAAACTCAACTTGTGTCAATTGAAACAAAAACAGATATAAGTCAAGAATTCTGAAAATGTTAAAACCCTCCACTTTAATAGATGGGTAACACACATTTTGTCAGAGGAAGACAAAATTTAACTCTTTTCCATGAAAAAAAACCCACCCTTAAATATTTAAGAGATTTTGAAATATAAAAAGGCACCATTTCAGTAAGTGGATAATTCTCTTATAAAGTTTAAGTAAGATTTAATGATTACTTTGTGAGTTCTGCTCCGGAAATGAAAAGATTGCTGACAGACAGACAGACAGGGCGATGAATAAATGCCATGGTATTACACTGCAATGTTATAAAAAGACTAACAGTAAGGAAATAAATGCTTTCATTAAAAATACTGATACTTGTGTTAATATATTGAACATCTAATGACACTTGGTAAGATTCTCTTACATACAGTATAATCTCTTAAGTAAAGTGATCATCAGGATATTCAAATAAGATTGGCGAAAAAAAGACATTATGAAACACAAAAGTGCTTTTTTATGCATGCAAGGTTTAATCACATTCTTATGTCATAACAAAGGCTTCTCCGAGTAGATTAAATGCTAAGATTTACAACTTATTGACACTTGCTGGCTCTTAATAAAATTTAGAAAATTCAAGAAGATATAATAGTTTTACTTTCAATAATAGTTTTCCATCGAGTGATAAGTCTACTCTCTGATTCTGCCCAGAGGCTGCGAAGCAGTGGCCAGCCTTTTCTAGCAGTAGACAACACATATGTATTCTCGGGATCCAGAGAGTAAGCGTGAGCACCGAGAGTAAGGGACTGAGCTAGTCTCCCTGCTATACAGGGCACCAGCACCTCCCACTCTGTGCTGGTCAAACTCCGGACACTCAGGTAGCCGGACAGGATGTAGCCAGGTGTGTCTAGCTGGTCAACCTGGTCCGAGTCGATCATCAGGTATGCGAGGTTGACTGACAAGGCAAATACCGGGAAGGTGTACTCAGCGTCTGTGTAGTCCAAGATGCCACTGATGTTGTACCCTTCTCCCTCTGGCTTCTTCTTTACCAAGATGTTCTGCTCGTTCATGTCACCATGGATTATCCCTTTATTTCATAACAGTGAAATATTTTCTTGTACAGTGTTTTCAAATCAATGCCGTGCTTGTGGGATGAAAGGAAAATTCATGTACGAGGGGTATCAAAAGGTTCTTTTATCACCAAGAAGTTACTGGGTAACAGAACCGTAGCATCAGTTATCCTAATCTAGTTAAAGGACTAAGAAACATCGACATTACATGATATGAACATTGAAAAGAAAGACAAAATTCAGGAAGATTGTCATGTAACAATGAGAGTGTAAGAGTAACAGCCATGGTGTTTTTGGGGACTGTCCTATAGTTTTCTGTGGTATTATTTATCTATTTATTGATTTATTCATTCTATCTATAGATCAGAACATAACCGTTGTTTACTACTACAACCATCTAAGCAAGTTGCAAGATTACATCAAACAGACCACCACTGGTGTGGTGTGGTGGTATGCGTGCTTCATTGAACCTGAGACCTACATCAGCCCGAGCCTATGGGCTCTTGGTAGGGGCACCCAAACTGGACAGGTCGAAGGATGGATGCTAATGGTGAACCGATTCATCGATAGTATGCTAGGATGCTGCCATCGAAAGCATAGAGCATCCACACTAATCATCTGGGGTCCGTTGCACAAAGCAACTTAACACTAAGGTTAACCTTAGTGCCATCCTTTAACATTGCACTAAGGCTACCTTAGTGACTTAAGGTAACCTTAGTGTTTTGTGCAACGGCCCCCAGATCTCCAACCGCATCCTGTCTCCTGACGCTCCACTCTTCTTACCCTGGGTGTAAACACCAGCAAAAACTTGGCGCCGTAACCCATGATTCAGCCAATCAAATACTTTTATCGCGATAGTGTGCGATAAATTTTCAGCCAACCAAAGAGAGCCTCTCGAACAGGAGTTGGCTTTCGCTCTTACGATAAATGGCGACGTCCATAGATAAACAAACTGGAATCGAAAGTTTTTTAACCGATCGACTATGTTGATAATGTCCGAATCCAATTTTGCGATTCTGGTTAGTTTATCACAACAAATCATGCATCCCGTTTAAAGAGATTGGTTTGATTTTCCACCACTTAACTCAATACCGTATCGTGGTGGTTTGAGTGGTCCAGAGACCCCTAGAGCTATGCCAGCCTGAGCTTACATGCTCCTGGCAGGGGCACCCAAGCTTGATAGGTCGTCGTGTAGAAGTCAGACCAAAGTTGAGTCGTTCTAAAACCTATTGTCTTTCTCTCACAATGCCTTTCATTCGATCTTTTCCCTCATCCTATCGATCCTCTTTTGGATGCTTGTCATCCACGTGTTTAATAACTTAAATATTGTTCCAAACACGTTAATCCCAAACTCACTCACTCACGCGGTTTGAATTTGAAGGGATGGGCGCTGCCATATTAAATTGCCGACTCGTCTTTCAAGCGCAGTCATTGGTTGATTATTTTTAGAATGTTTGTAGGGAATAGGACACGACGCGAAGTTTTTGCTGGGGTTTACACCCAGGGTAAGAGTGGAGCGTCAGCTATACGTCTTACCCTGAGACAGGATGCTCGAACCGAGTCACTTGTTCTTGTTCCCAGAGAAGAAGAACCAACTGTCATTTTGACGACGTCATTCGGGAGTTGGATAGTTGGTCTGCTATGAAACCAAGAAACTTCTATTCAACCGTACTATACTAGAATTGGAAGGAACATATGAGTGGGACTCAACAAGTTTTGCAACTTCAATATGAAACTAACTCGCATTACCAATTTTGTAGTTTTATTTTTCAATATAATAACCATAACCCCCCCCCCCCCCCCCCCCTTTTTTCTGAACAGGATGTAGTCGCTGGGGACTATGTCTAGCCTGTAGGGTGGGAGATTCAGCTGTTCGAATACACATTCACGTATAGCGGCCTGTGCAGCTTATGAACTTGAGCATTGTCATGCAAAAGTTAAACACCACGTTACAGCATTCCACGGCGTCGAACTGTTTTTCGCAATTCTTGCATTATGTTGGCATAATATGGACCATTCTTTGTAGTTTTTGGTGGCATTTAATCAATTTATCTGATATTTGTCTTTTGCATTCAAAAGGATCGTGGCCGTAACCTTGATTGGCGAATGCGAAACTGGAGGTTGAGAAATTGGATTCTTCCACTGCATAGATGCCGGTTTAGTTTCAGGGTTCCATTTGTGTATCCAGGTTTCGTCACCTGTGACCAGACCATACAGAAACCCGATTTAACCAGCATTTTAAAGATCCAAGAGCTCCATACAACTTTCAGATATTTGATGATGATCTTGTGCTCTTAAGTCTCGGGGTACCCATCTTGCAGATACCTAGGTCATACCAAGATGATCATGGAATTTCAAAGACAGTTCAGACACTTTCACACGGCGGTAAGCTAAAATTCTTCTTTAGACAGCGGCATTAACATCCGGTTTGTTGGCTTCAGAGGGCCTGCCGGACCGTGGGTCATCGTCTAAGGACTCCTTCCCTGTCCCTTTCAACTGGAGAGACCAGCGACAAACTGTTGAACATTAAGGAGCATCCTTACCGATCACATTACGCGTTCCATTATGTATTTCTGTAGCTTTGCAACCCTCCATGGTAAGGAACTTGCATAGCGCGTTGTTCATTTTTGAGGGAATCCATGGTTAAGGTAATCCCTAGGTCAAAGCAACTATTAACTCTAAATAACTGTTTTGTCTTAAAATTTTATCAATATTATATTTTGACAAAAGTAACACCTACACCTGTTATAAGCTGACACTGTTTATGTAAACATAAATGCCTTGCTTGCAAAACTTATTGAACTACCTTCGTATTTAACTCGGGGTGGTGGCTGTGTCAAGAAGTCATGTTGACAACACAGCAAACTAAAGTTTGAAGAAGTCTAGGTGATGATAAGATCCTTTTGATAACCCTCGTATCAAAGTATTAAATGAATGAATGTTTCCAGTTTTAGTTCCTTAACATTAGAACAATGACGACCCATTAAAATTGGATAGTTTTGAAGTGTTTGCAACTCCAATCATTTTCATTTTGTAAATAAATGTTTCTAATTATACGTAACCTTTATTGCTATGGAACCAAAGACACCCTGTATGATTATTTTAATGATATTTACCTTTAGGCAACTGATCAAAGCGGGAGACGACCCTCTTGTTGAATGTGTTGATAATATCCTCCACAAGTGTCTTTTTGGTCTCGTCCAGACAAAATGTGTACTTGGTCAATTTGGGGATATTGGTCAGCGTCCACAGTCTGAGAGTCGGGTCCACGCTTTGGTAGTAATTGTTCTCAAACCTCTGGAAAATTTGGACCGGTTCAATAAAACTCTTATTTTTAGTTGTTAATGTATGTACATTCAGATTTCTGAAAGTAAAGTAGGCCTCAAGCTGTTGGACAGGCTCCTGACGTAACACGAGTGACTTCAAAGTGAAATGTCTAAAAACCTTGGAATAACCTGTGTTTTCATTGATTTATTTAATCAAAATCAGTCCACAATTGTGTAAAAGTTTCCTTTACTTTAAAACAACCCGTTGAAAAATGAATACTGGAAACTTACCTCAAGCACGTTGGAAACATTTGCGACGAGTTTCCCGTCTTGACGTAGGAGGTCCGTGTTGTAGGGCACGTCCTGTATGATCTGTCCCGGGAGGAAGGTCCGCAACTCACACATGTATTCACCAGGGAAACCTGACACGTAACGTTAATTTTCACTGCCGATAGGCATTTCCCTTGCTCAAAACTTTATCACTCGTAGGTATGATTAATTCTTAGTACAACAAACATTATTCGACTTCTTCAAATCTAATTTATGAGTAAAGGAAGTAAACAAAACCCATGCAAATAGTAATTGGACTAAATTTTTGCTAGAATGGAGCAATGCTCCTGAGATGATAGTGAGTCATACGGTAAATTTAATGACCTATGTAGTACTTGAAGTCCTTTTCCTTACAGTTTTATCTCACCCTTATTATCCTTCTCAGGATAGATCGTCTCCAGTGAATAGAGCCTCCCCTTCAGGTTAGGTAGAGGCACTTGTAAAGGAATGTTGTTGGATGCTAAACAAGACATTAGGGCATGCTGGGCATCTGGAAAAATCATTGAGGTTATGTATGTCAACATTATGAATGATAGTTATCCTACTGTATTTGGCATCTGAAACATTCATTCTTGGCATGACAACAATATGAATGATAGTTATCCTACTGTATTTGGCATCTGAAACATTCATGTATTCTTGGCATGACAACAATATGAATGATAGTTATCCTACTGTATTTGGCATCTGAAACATTCATTCTTGGCATGACAACATTATGAATGATAGTTATCCTACTGTATTTGGTATCTAAAACATTCATGTATGCTTGACAATTCAACACAAATGATAGTTGTTCTACTGTATTTGGTATCTGAAACATTCATGTATGCTTGGCTTTGGAACACTGTGAATGATAGTTATCCTACTGTATTTGTTATCTGAAACATTCATGTATGCTTGGCTTTGGAACACTGTGAATGATAGTTATCCTACTGTATTTGGTATCTGAAACATTCATGTATGCTTGACAATTCAACACAAATGATAGTTGTCCTACTGTATTTGGTATCTGAAACATTTATGTATGCTTGGCATGTCAACATTATGAATGATAGTTATCCAACTGTATTTGGTATCAGAAACATTCATGTATGCTTGGCATGTCAACATTATGAATGATAGTTATCCTACTGTATTTGGTATCTGAAACATTCATGTATGCTTGGCTTTGGAACACTGTGAATGATAGTTATCCTACTGTATTTGGTATCTGAAACATTCATTCTTGGCATGACAACAATATGAATGATAGGAAACCTAATGTATTTGGCATCTGAAAGATTCATGTATGTCTGGCATGTTAACATTATGAATGATAGTTATCCAACTGTATTTGGTATCTGAAACATTCATGTATGCTTGGCTTTGGAACACTGTGAATGATAGTTATCCTACTGTATTTGGTATCTGAAACATTCATTCTTGGCATGACAACAATATGAATGATAGTTATCCTACTGTATTTGTTATCTGAAACATTCATGTATGCTTGGCATGTCAACATTATGAATGATAGTTATCCTACTGTATTTGGTATCTGAAACATTCATGTATGCTTGGCTTTGGAACACTGTGAATGATAGTTATCCTACTGTATTTGGTATCTGAAACATTCATTCTTGGCATGACAACAATATGAACGATAGTTATCCTACTGTATTTGGTATCTGAAACATTCATGTATGCTTGACAATTCAACGCAAATGATAGTTATCCTACTGTATATGGTATCTGAAACATATATATATGCTTGGCATGTCAACATTATGAGAGATAGTTATCCAACTGTATTTGGTATCTGAAACATTCATGTATGCTTGGCATGTCAACATTATGAATGATAGTTATCCTACTGTATTTGGTATCTGAAACATTCATGTATGCTTGGCTTTGGAACACTGTGAATGATAGTTATCTTACTGTATTTGGCATCTTAAACATTGATGTATGCTTGGCATGTCAACATTATGAATGATAGGAAACCTAATGTATTTGGCATCTGAAAGATTCATGTATGTCTGGCATGTTAACATTATGAATGATAGTTATCCAACTGTATTTGGTATCTGAAACATTCATGTATGCTTGGCATGTCAACATTATGAATGATAGTTATCCTACTAAATTTGGCATCTGAAACATTCATGTATGCTTGGCATGTCAACATTATGAATGATAGTTATCCTACTAAATTTGGCATCTGAAACATTCATGTATGTCTGGCATGTTAACATTGTGAATGATAGTTATCCAACTGTATTTGGTATCTGAAACATTCATGTATGCTTGGCATGTCAACATTATGAATGATAGGAAACCTAATGTATTTGGCATCTGAAACATTCATGTATGTCTGGCATGTTAACATTATGAATGATAGTTATCCTACTAAATTTGGCGTCTGAAACATTCATGTATGCTTTGCATGTCAACATTATGAATGATAGTTATCCTACTAAATTTGGCATCTGAAACATTCATGTATGCTTGGCATGTCAACATTGTGAATGATACGAGGGGGGTCCAATTAGTTTTGATAGCAGGTTTTACTGTAGTCAAAATATAGTACTGACACATGTCAAAATAATGTCTAGACACAACAGTTATTTAGATATAATAGCTGCACTGATGAAGGGGTCTCCGTGATCATGGATTATCTCAAACATACTCGCATGTGCAATGTGATGGGTAAGGACGCTCCTAACTATTCAACTGATGGTCTTAACAGATGAAAAGGGACGATGGCCCACCGCAAAAGAGGCGCTCAGAAGTCACCCAAGCGGAAGTTATTGGCGCTATAGAAGTATGAATTTTAGCTGACAGTCGTGTGAAAGTGTCTGAACTGTCTGGAATTCCAGATATCAGTTGGAAGTGTTGACAAAATCATTCATGATCATCTTGGTATTTCCAAGGCATCTGCAAGATGGGTAACCAGAAATCTCAGAGCACAAGATCGCCATCAAAGAACTGAAAGTTGTATGGAGCTCCTGGATCTTTAAAATCTGGTCACATAAATAAAGTCTGGTCACAGGTGACGAAACCTGAATTCACCACTGGAACACTGAAACTAAACTGGAATCGAAGCAGTGGAAACACCCAAGATCTCCGCCTCCACTGAAGTTTCGCACTCAACCATCAGCTGGCAAGGTTATGCCCACGATCTTTTGGAATGCATTAGGTATATTGTTAAATGCTTATATGCCACTCAAAACCTCAATAAGTGTTCAATATTGTGTCAACCTAATGCAAGAATTGCGAAACAAAGTTCGACAGAAACGCCGTGGAATTCTGTAACGTGATGTATTGCTTTTGCATGACAGTGCTCCTGTTCAAAAGTCTGGACATCTTTGCACAGGTCCCTGTGCGTGAATGTAGATTCAAACAGGTGAATCCCCCACCCTACAGCCCAGACCTAGTCCCCAGTACAGAAACCTCAAATCAGCCCCACATAGACGTAGAAGGCATTTCCGGGATGGAGGAGACGTCATGGCTGCCACAGAGCCATATTTCGGGGGCAACCAGAAGACTTCTACAAAAGTGGCATCAAAAGCCTTAAAGAGAAGTGGAATGAGTGTATTGAGATTAAGGGTTATCTTATTGAAAAATAAAGTAAAAAATTGGTTATGCGTGTTTGTTTTATATAAATGTTGCAAAACTTATTGAAACCCCCTCGTAGTTATCCTACTGTATTTGGCATCTGAAACATTGATGTATGCTAGGTATGTCAACATTATGGATGATAGGTTTCCTACTGTATTAGGTATCTAAAAATTTGTTTCGGAATGTTAACATTATTAAAGAAAGATATCCTACTATGTTTGGCTTGTGAAACATCATATATGCTAGGCATATCAACATTATGGATGATTGGTTCCCAACTGTATTAGGTATATACAAATTTGTTTCGGAATGTTAACGTTATTAAGAAAGATGTCCTACTATGTTTGGCATGTTAAACATCATATATGCTAGGCATGTCAACATCGTGAATGATAGTTATCATACTAAATTTGGCATAAGAAACATTCTTTTTAAGGTTAAGCAAGTTAACATTATGAATGATGGGCATATGGAAC
The DNA here is from genome assembly GCA_921293015.1 of Phorcus lineatus. Classification (NCBI taxonomy): domain Eukaryota; kingdom Metazoa; phylum Mollusca; class Gastropoda; order Trochida; family Trochidae; genus Phorcus; species Phorcus lineatus. The sequence continues at coordinate 21,988,641 of OV121088.1, read as the reverse complement.
GATGAAAAATACCAAATAGCATATTGGCAATTTAACTATCAACCTTTTACGCACCAAAGAATGGACGGTTTTGGGAATCCTTGCTGTTCATGACTTTTAACACAAATCCAAGACCCCAGATCTCTCCGATGCCTTGATTACTGTGTTCTGGACGCACCATGAGGTGGTAGTTTCTGTCAACATAGCTGTTGAGTTCATTTATTGAGGTCACCCTGAGACCGTACACCCTAAGAATCAGCTCCTCTATTTGACCTTCACCTACAACTGGACGAATTACCTCCCCTGGTTTCAGGAGGACGCATTGCTGGTTCTCGTTGACGTCAAGGGCAGATTCTTCATCCAAGGACCCAACTGCCTGGTTTTCATGAGTCAACACCTACAAATAGTTTGGTACAGTACTTATCGTAAAAATAAGTGAAAATGAAATTCTATCAGAAGAGAATATATTATAAGACAGTAAATGAAAATTTATTTTCTATGCAATTTATTTGAAAAGAGGTGTCCCTATTCATCGAGACAGTTAGATTTAAATTGATGAATTATATCTGTGAACACGGGCCATTTCTAAGCGATACACGCCCGTGTCTGTGAACATAAAAATGAGTATCATTCTGATGTTAGTCTCATTGATAAATTATTTCAGTTGCAGACACTATTTATGGATCTCATTGCTGTAACTTTGTTTCTCACCACTTCAGGAAGGTCAGTTTCCGCCATTTCTGCTGCTGATCGGACATCGTCATCACATAATTGTTCTACCAAATGTTTCATCATCAAAACAGGTATTCTCGACGCCATTTTGAATTTAAGCGGCGAGCGCTGATTGGTGTTGCAGTTACTAATATCAGCGATTGCCTCCCTTACCCTAAGCGCTTGTTCGCCTGCAAGGCACCCCAGATATCCGAAAGAAAAATATGTAAGTAACATTCCATCATTGAGAAATAGAAGTCGTCAATAAAGAAATAATAACAAATAGCAACAAGATGGAAAGGAAATAGGAAGAGCTAAAGGGTATCGTAGTAGATGTGATACTCAAAAGGTATCTAAGAATCATTGTGATGTCCAATTTGTAAAAGAAAACCAAAACAACATTATAATGTTAAACATCATATTAAGGATATACAATTATTGGCATTTTGCTGATGTACGGTCATCTGTGTTTATCACACCAAATACAGATTTATATTAAGAATAAACTGAATAGTCAAGCAAGTTAACTCGTTTTACTTTAATCATTATATGCAATAGCATCGTATTTTCCATCTTTGCCAATATTATAAAATTACATCCAAATATGATACGTTGTAGCATTGATTTACTCACTGAACTCATTGAGAAGATGATACATCACAATGTATTTACACTTATCAAAACAGCGAATATCAACTTGAACATAGAAAGTGGGCCACGCCCTCCTTGATCATTAAAACAAGACATACATCATGTAATCTGTCAGCTTCATAGTTAGTTATCATCAACAAGTACAATGTTTCCTGCGAAAAAAAATCAGCTAAACTAAATTTCACGTCTTTTGTAAAGACTATGATTAAGGACGACTGTTTATAAAAGATTGATCTCCGAGGCAGAGACAGAGAAAGTCATTACCTTCTGTTATCGCATATGAGAACGTTCAGAATAGATTATGTTGTTGGAGTCAAATTTGTCAAACTTAATAAATGGGTTTATTTCATCAAGCAGTAGTTAAATACATTGACAATAAACGGTTAATGTCGCGATTTATGTTCGGAAACCTGACAATAACGCACACCAATGACTCAAACATAATGTGGTAAACTTATTTGCAGCATACACAAGGACAAGCATGAGTTGATAGTGTTAAGTGGGACATTTAAATATTGTGATGGACGCAGAATGTAAACTTGTAAACAATTATATGGCTGTTTTCCGATAATCATTGAAAACAAGAAAATATAATTGTTTTGGTCATTTCAGAGATAGATGCGCAAGTTGAGGTAGGCGATTTCAACCTGGTATTACCTGGGCATATGGTATTTTGGCTGTTTTTGATGCCATATGAAAAGTCTTAATACATACTGTGTCACCAAAAGGGTTGTTTACCGTGAATTGAAGATATGAAATGGTATAAGGTAGAACCTTCATATTTCAAATAAAATATATAGTTAAAAACACTAACCTTTTCTGCATCAAAGAAAGGGCACTGACCCGCTTTACATATGCAGCAAGATTCCCACGCAATCCTATCTCTTTATTATTCATTGATTTCAAAGGTGATATTCATACACTTGATTCATTGGGGCGTACAGTTTTTATGTTTGAGTACAATAGCTTGCATTCCAAATCTTCAAACAGGATCGCCTTCACTGGGGAAGGTATGGAGTGTGGAGGCCCACCTACGGCGCTACGTTATCCGTTCGTCAATTGTGGTATTTTCTAAGGATTCAAGATGTAAACAAATGTAACGTTGCTTACTTTTTCAAACATAACGACGATGATGATGATGATGATCGTTTTTCTCTAATCGATCCGAACTTATACTGGGAACTGTCAGAAGTTGTTGATTCTGGAAAAGAAACAACATATCACATGTATGATGTTTCTAAGTTGAGTATGTTCTTAAAATCGGATACAACGCTTCTGAAGTCCTACTGTAGTGTCTTTACTTCTGTTCAACCTTTAATCCATTTCCCAAGGGTGTTCTCTAAAAGGAACTTCAATAGGAATCTCAAACATAAGTACCACATTCTTATTTGTATACTGTACTCTGCATATTCGGCGTTGATCATTCTTTAAAGCCCTTCTCAAACTGTTATATTAAAATATATATCTGTACTGCGAATTAATTTCAATTGTGTGAATCATCCTTTCTGTTGGTTTAAGACTCAGGCCTTTTTTGGTTTCAGATAATCCATTGGAATGGTCTCTTTTTATTGTGTTATGTTTATATTTTCGTGTAATAAACTATGAGCCGACTAGTTAAACAGCAGCAGTGAGCGAGTGTGTTGTAGCTGATAAGTCAGAAGGCAGGATTTATCGTGTGAGTGGGATGATTCGCAGATGGTACTAGAAGCTTCATGTGATGGGAAGGCAGTGATGGGAGGAAGTTAGAATATGTTTTATCTATTTTAGGAAATATATTATTAAAAAATCATGACATTTACGTTCAACGTAGAGTCTCCCTAAATGTTTAAGCGAAACAGCCGGTATGGTAACTTCAAAGTTCCTAGTACCGACAAATTACACAAACAAATTACCTCTAAATCTCCCATGAATTAAAGTTATTGATGATTCCTGCTTGAATCGTAAACAGTGGTAGAATACCTTACTGATTCTGATATTTTGTAAAAGCCTAGAGCAGTCAATAATTTGTGGCACACGTTTTTAACTATTCAATAACAATTGTGATTATGTGGATGAATAGTCGTGTTTGCGACATAGCAATACCGTCTCAAAATAAACCTAATATATTTATGAAAAAATTCTGGAATCATTTTTGAAGGTGACGTTTCTTTTGTGGTTCAGTATATTTCTATTTTCAAGATTTGCATGGTCCTTGTATTTCACTTATCATCAACTAAGGCTCTGTCTTGGGAAAATGGCCTGAATTTTGATAAAATGATGTATTAACAAGCTTTTACCGAACTGCTAATCGTAAGTTGAATTTTCGATTGCATTGATCATTCTAGTTTGAATGAAATCAATTTTTTTGGAAGATCGCTATCACCAGAGTACGGGGCAAAATGCACATACTTTGTCGAGATAAATTTTCGTTGATATATCTTAATGCAGTAATGGAATGTAACTCACTTAAATGTAACACAAATTCCTTAACGGGCAATAAAGAATTGTCTTATTTTAACCATTACATGGGGTATATCGGCTCTATCAGACTTGTATTAGCTATGGGCCGTGAATTACATTGTTTCCGTCATATGGCGTTTTAGTCATTCTCGCTCAGGTATGATCTTTCCTGAGTTCGGTGCAGTAACTCAATGCTGTTCATTTACGCTCTTTTGGTTGGTGGTTTTGCTGAGACTTTCCAGATGTATATGTATCATCCCAACTGCGGATCAGCCCCATCTTAAGATGGGACGCGTCCCAACTTGGGATTCCAAGTTGGGACGTCCCATCTTGAGATGGGACGAGGGATACTAAAACATGTTAATAATATTCATATTTTATACTGAATTGTTTCAGTAAAACATATTTTTAGATAATTTTGTTATATTCTTTTCACACCTACGAAGAAAATTTTATTTGATGTTCATTTACTTCACTTTCTGGCTCAGTTTCATCTGTTATCGAGTACGAACGATTCAACACTACTCAAACAATTATTTAAAGTCACATTTGATTAATGATTGAATCACATTTGTTAAGCGACATAACAAAATCAGATCAATATATAGATTTATATTTAGATAATAGTTTTCAGCATTTTTCAAACGACCAGTACATGCGTAGATCGAACAGCTGTAAACAGAGAAACCACACGGCTCCACATTTCACAGAGACATCTTTGTATCTTAGTTTCTTTACAAAAAGATGGTATAAACTATGAACAATCAAAGATATGAAGTTATTCTAATACAGATCCCAGTTTTCAATACTAGTGATAAATTGCTTTTTTAAAGATGTATATTTAAAAACGTACCTGATACAAAGAAATGAATAATCCATGCAAAAACCGTCTATAAGCAGAAATTAAGGTACTCTCCATCGTTACAATCCAGCACTGAATAGAATGAATATGTTAATGTGACAGCTTGGCATGACAGAGGACGAATGTTTGGGCACCAATTTGCCCAACGTAGGTAGTGTTAGGCTAAAACAACATATGGAGACACCAAAAGCCCATGTTGTTTTAACGAATTATTATCTTGTTTATCTACTTGGCGACTTGGCTGATTGTATCAAATGAAAATTTTTTTTAAAGTTTCTATTATCAAAGTCTGGTTCCCCAACATTTTAGATATTTTCCACTAATTCCAACTTAGGGCTTGAAAATTCCCTAGTAACTCATATCAATATACTAAAATCTATCTTAACGGCGACAAATCTTTGTCACAGAGTGTTAACGAATTCCTAATAATATCTGTTTATCATTTCATAAATGATACCAACCTTTTTTTAAAGCTCTTTCCTAAAATTTGTACCAAATGTAAGGTAGACAAAGCTTAATATAAATTTTAGTTTAGTAAGAATAATTGCAAATGTATATTTCTACCAATGTACTTGATATCTAAATCGATTTATTTTTGTTTCAGGAAAAGAATTTATATAGGCATTTGCTGCCTGTTTGCTAATTATTTTTTTCATTTTTGTACATATATTCTGAATTTTGTGTAACACATGTTTTATGGAAATAAAATACTGTTGAAATCATAGTATATTACTTACTAACCATTATATGATTACACATACTGAATTTTCTCATACAATGAAATACATGTATGATAATATTTTACAATAAGCAACGCCAGTTTCAATATCAAATTTGTATAGTGAAATCAAAGCATAAATTAAGGTGAATATACACATTGCATTGTGTTTAAGACGATATTTAGCCAATATTACAAAAAAAGGAACTTTATTTACAAAACTGTTTGAAAATGAGTGAAGTAACTGAGGCCATGAACTATGTTGAAAGTGTAATGTCAAATTCGAACGTCGTAGCCACTGTAGAAAATGAATGTGAACCCTCGGCGCCAAAGAAACAGAAAATTAACTCTTTAAACGCCGATGAAACTCCAACTGACATGTTGAACTTAGACGGCCAAATCGCGGGGGACTATTCGGCGAAACAATCGTCTGCTGTATCAAACGCTGACTTACTCAGTGCAATAGTGAGCATGCAGAATACTTTCTCACGCAAGCTGGACAAAAAATTAGAAGATTTAGAAGATAGAATTATGAAGCAGCTCACGCAACTCGTACGAGTTGAAACCCAGAAACTCAAAATAGATCTTAAGAGTGAATTTGATTCTGAAGTTGAAATCATTACTGAAAAACTTACTAAACTCCAGAAACAGCAGTCCGAAGACGCTAAGAGAAGTGTTGATATTTGTGATAATCTCTCAAAAAAGTACGTTACGATGGAAAAGACATATTCCGAAGTCGTAAAGAAGTGTACTAAAGATGAAAATGAGTTTAAGCTGATAATGAGAAATCTCCCTGTTGACAGGCAGGAATCTCGTGATACAGGGGTGCTAGTTCGATCTGTGACCAAGGTGATACGAGAGGGACTGAAACTGACCGACGTCATCGTCTCCGATGTAACGAGGAAGTCTCGCAGTGACAACAAACCCGGCGTCGTCTTGTTTACAGTTGAGACACGTGAACAGAAGAAGAAACTGCTGCAAAACAAGAAACAGCTGAAAAATAACCCGGACTTCAGCAAAATCTACATCGACAACGCCTTGACACAAGAAGAGCTGGTATCCAGATCTAACATGAATACACTCCTGAAAGAAATAGGAAAACAGGGATCTCTCCGTTTCCATGGAAAACGACTGGTCCCCGCGAGAGACTAGGGGTCTCTGCGGCTGGGATTTTGGAACGCTGGGGGGTGGTCAACAGGTGTAAACAATAACAGTAAGTTTAGAGAAGAATTAGTTAAGTGTAGTGATGCAGATGTGTTTGGAATCTGTGAAACGTTCCTTAGAGATAAATCTAATTTACATGTGAATGGATATACATGGATCGGCAATAATCGATCTAATGTAAATAAACGCGCTAAGCGTGGGTCAGGTGGCGTGGGTGCATTCTTCAAAGAGACATTTTTGGAGCGCTTCATCGTGACGGTGATTGACAATGATACTGATGATATAATATGGTACCAGTTAGTTTCAAAAGGTGACAATGACTTCAAAATTATTTTGTGTGTATGTTACCTACCACCTAAATGTTCAACCCGTTCTGTTGATGGTGAAAAATTTTATGAAAAATTATTAGAAGATATTTACTTGTACCAAAACGACGGGATTCTATGTATGCGTGGTGACTTGAACTCGCGTCTAGGTAATGCTCAGGACTTTTTTGAAGGCGTGGACTCTCTCCCAGAAAGGCAAGTGATTGACTCTGTTGATAATGCCTATGGTGGATTACTTTTAGATTTTTTAATTCAGTGTAACTTATGTGTGTTGAATGGGCGAGTCGGTGAGCAAGATTATACATATGTCAAAAATGGATCGTCAGTTGTCGACTATGTTATTGGTGCGCATGAGCAGTTATGTTATTTTAAATCATTTAAAGTTTTAACTATGTCTTCACTTATTAATGCAGGTAATGTACCAGACAATATTCCTGACCATTCTGTACTAATGTGGGATATTACAGCTCCAGCCAGTTTAAGCTCACAGCCAGATAACCAGTGCAGTACAGGTAAACAAAGCAGTCGATACAGAACTGATAGAATAACAGATTCCTTCTTGTGTAATGATGAGTGTATATCTGAACTAAACTGTGCTATCGATAAGATCGAGCAGAACCTTAGCTGTGAACGTAACATTAATGCTGCATACACGGATTTTCTAAAATTGATGCATTCAGAATTGGAAAAGTGTGCTGGTAGGAATAAGCCTATATCAGGTGATAAAAGGAGTAAATCATTTGCAAAACCTTACTGGTGTCACGAACTTCAAACACTATGGAATAATTCTCAAGAAGCTGAACGCAATTGGTTGAAATGCAAGTCTTCAATTCATAAACGAAGTTATAAGTCTATATTTGTAAGTGCCAGGAAAAGATTCGATAAATCACTACGTAAATATAAACGCCAGTATCAGGCCAGTGAGCAAGAGCGGCTACTTCAAAAACATAACAATCAGGATTCTAGGGATTTCTGGAAAACAATAGGAAAGATAGGCGTGAGCAGTGATAGATCTAATGCGATTCCATGGGAAGTTGTGACGTGTGATGGCGGCGTGACGTCAGATAAATCTGCTGTATTAGAAACATGGAGAGGAAAATATAGTTCACTTTTCGAAGTTGACAACAACCCTAGTTCTGATGAGTTACATTTTTCCAAAATAAAGGAAGATCTGGCTTCAAACTGTATTAATCACGATGAGTGCTCTGAAAGTAATGTTCTGAATTCTGAGATAACGTTTTGTGAAGTTCGAGATGCTGTATACAGGGCTAAACGTGGAAAGGCATGTGGGCTAGATTTAATCCCTGCGGAGGCATTGAAAAATGGACGTGCTGTTGAATTATTACATAAACTTTTTACCTTTTGTTTCAATCACCATACCTGCCCAGATGTATGGAAACAAAATATCATCTATCCTATCATAAAACCTAATTCGGATTTACGTGACCCTATGGGATATCGAGGTATTTCACTTCTGTCAGTGCCTTGTAAAATATACAGCGACATCATTAATTTTCGTCTTTCGTCGTGGTTAGAAGATAACAATATACTCTGCGAAGAACAGAACGGATTTAGACGTAAAAGAAGCACACAAGAGTATCTATACTCCTTATATTCTGTGGTTCAAAATCGGAAAAGTGCTAAAAAATCAACGTTCATATGCTATATCGATGTCATGAAGGCCTTTGATAAGGTTAACAGAGACTGTCTATGGTATAAACTTCAAAGTCTAGGTATTTCAGGAAAGTTCTATGAAGCTGTCAAGTCTATGTATGATAATACTTCAAGCAAAATTAACGTGAACGGATACTTCACAGATCCATTTGACGTATACACCGGTGTTCGACAGGGATGCGTGCTTTCCCCTACACTTTTCTCCATTTTCATTAATGACCTGGCAAGTGAAATTAATAGCTTAGAAGTAGGAGTGAAGATTGGCGAGAATATATTAAGTCTACTTCTTTATGCGGACGACATCGCTCTTATTGCGCCAGATGAGTATAGTCTCCAGTGCATGCTTGATATAGTATCTACTTGGTGTTCTAAATGGAGACTGTTCGTCAACATCGGCAAAACGAAAGTCGTACATTACCGCACAAACCAAGTGCCCCGTTGTGATAACGTTTTTAAAATTGGGATGGATACTATTGAATATTCTAATGCATATAAGTATCTTGGACTCTGGCTACATGAAAATCTTGATCTTAATATTACAGCTAAAGAACTTGCGAAATCTGCAAGTAGAGCCCTTGGAGTAATTATTGGAAAATTTAAATCTGTGGGAGGTATGTCACTGGAAGTTTTTAATACGCTTTACGGTACCTTAGTTCAGCCAATTCTATCATACGGCGCTGCTGTATGGGGATTCAGGGAGTTCAAGTGTATTAATAGTGTCCAACACCGTGCGTGCAGATTTTTCCTTGGTGTGGGAGGTAAAACACCAAACATAGCAGTGAGAGGTGAAATGGGCTGGCTTTCACCATTAACATTACAACGTATAGAGGTCGTGCGGTTTTGGAGAAGATTATCACTTCTAGACACCGAGAGACTCGTGAGTTCTGTAACAGCCTGGTCAAAAGGGTACCGTAAATCCTGGTATAATACCATCCTTCTGTGGTTACAATCCCTCCATTTGAACATAAAAGACGTTAAATTGCTAACATTTCAGGATTTTCAGTTGATCAAAGATCGTTTAGCTGGTTTAGACACTGAAAATTGGTGGCACGATATGTGGAATGATAGAGGTCTGTTAAATGGAAATAAGTTGAGAACATACAGAATGTTTAAATCTAGCCCAAATACAGAAGCGTATCTCACTCAAGTAACAAATCGACAACATCGCAGCCTGTTGGCTAAATTGAGATGTGGAAGTTTGCCCTTAGAAATAGAGATTGGAAGATTTAATCGCCCACCTACCCCGTTACACGATCGTCTGTGTTTACTGTGTGATGCAATTGTTGTGGAAAATGAAATCCATTTTCTTGGAGAATGTCATCTATATAAGGATATCCGTTCAGGATTATGGAAGCAAGCTACAGATTTGAATTGTGATTTTCCCTTGTTAACCACTACCGATAAATTAATATACTTAATGCAAAATTATCAGCTTTCTAAATCTTTAGCCGCTACTGTAAGCAGCATGTTCCAACTTCGTCGCTCGAGAAGGCTGTGAAAATAACAAGTCATTCCAACAAATATCATAAATGTAAGACATTTAAAATAATACTTTTAACATGAATTGTTTTACTAGCATGTGTTGTATTATATGTTTTTGTCTGTGAGACTGAGAGTGGGTGTATTGTTTTTGGTCTTAAATTTGGTATGAATCAGTTTTGGGCCGAGGGTTTGTGTGCGCACGTGTGGGGGTCGGGAGTCGTGTGGGTACTGTCTGTGATTGTGTTTGAATGAAAGGTTGTGTCTGTGGGAGAGAGGGGCGAATGTATACTGTGTGAGACTGATTTTTGACTGATGCGTTTGTATATCGTGGTTTCTTATGAGTGCAGTAATGTATGGAGAGTGTATGTGGGGTGGGGTAAGAATGGGTAATGTGGTGAAAGGTGGTGCGAAATGTGATCAATGCAAATGTATTGTTGTATTTGTTATGAATTTTTAATTGTAATAGTATGTTTGTGTCTCGTAAGCCTTATGGCTGGGTGCTGACTTTTAACAGCTTTTTATATTGTGATATATATGTTCAGCATGTGACACATCAATAAAATATTCTTCTTCTTCTTCTTCTTGTATAAGAAATGACAGTTTCTATATCAAATTTGTATAAGCAATAACAAAAAATATGAATCACTTAGTCCTCTGAAAATATTACATTAGTACATGTATATCAGCACAAAATAACTCGATAATTGTTAGTATATCAATAAAACTTCGTTGATGTGTATTTGCAACCCTAATGCCTTTTTTCGCAATATTCCCATCCACCCAGCCATATTATCGGTTATGGTCCGGGAAGCCTAAAACGCTACACGACAAGGTCCAGTGAGCGTAGGCTTCGCGGTATTTGATGCATTTTAACACGTTTGTGTTTGTAGTATACTGTATGTCTCTCGTAAATCACTAAGTGATTGGTCGTAGTATTTTACTGTACATAACTTATGTATTTTACAATGTTTTACAATCTACGAGTGAGACTGAAATAAAATCTTCTTCTTCTACATGGTCAAATGTTATGGCTGAAGGCACTCAATTAACAATCCTTACAAATAACAAGTAAGATAGGATTAAGCTCTCAGTTGTTTATTCAGACACTTCTCATGTCATTTTCACTCATGTGATAAATATGTAGCTTGTTCACAAAATTACATACAATTATTTACAACTATTTACAAATGAACAATACTGTTGTTCAAAACAACTTAAGGAGGTCGGAGACGTGGTCAGCGTAGGTGATGTCACCGATGATGTTGTTCCTCAGGTCGTCCTTCAAGGCTCGGAGTCGAGAGTCAATGGTCCTGTACCGCTTCTTCCTCGCAGGCTCCCTCCAGTTACCCTGTAACTGCTGCAGTTTCACCTCCGTAAGAGACTGGTACAGGTACAGTCCATGTGTGTGTGCCAGTTCCTGGATATATCCTAAAGTCCTGATGTATGTTGCCTCTGTCCTGTTCGGCAGCAAGCAGTAGATCAGAGGAAACATATGTCCCTGTGCCTCAGCGTGGAAGGTGTATATCTGATCAAACAGTTTCGGGGAAGAGGAGAACGTTCCATCGCCGTACACAACGTCAGCGTCGAAAAGAGTGCCATGTTCTGGTTGGTGGTAAAGATGAGGATCGGTTCACCGTCTCCAACTGTGTGTAGAAACTGCTCGCCACTGGCTGTGTGTGCCCACTCTCCTTCCAGGGTGATGTCTTGGCGGGTGGTAGGAAGGGCAGGGATGGTCTTGTGACGTTGTCGATACATGCCAATCTTGACAGCAGAGAATCTAGGAATGACTCGAAGGAGGCCGTCAGGGACAACGTCTGCATGCTTTCTCAGGTTGGCAATCTCGTCGTCGTAGATCTGGGGAATTGGCGTCACTTCTGTCTTTGCACGGTTGATCAGCTTGAGCTTGAACTCATCCACTTCAAAGATGAAGTCAGGTTCAGGATGGTTGTGGTTCAACGTCGCTGACGGCACTCTGTCTCCAGTAGTCACGATACGAGCAGAGCATCCCGCCTCTGCACTGCCAGTACGTCGTATCTCCTTTGTGCCGGTTCAGTCGAAACTTGTTCTTGGCATAGTAGAGTGATCTTCCTCCTCGAACTGTCTCAACAAAACGAACTCTGACCTGCGCGTTTGCCATCACAAAGTGCATGTCTTTGCTTTGAGAATTTGCAACTTAAATATAGATGCATTACTGTTTTCTTTATCAAATACATCTTCTCAAATGAGACACTTGTTTTCTTAATAAAATATTTCTTCTCAAATTCTTACCCTCTAAATACACTATTTCTTTCATATCTGTTAGCAGAAATCAGTGTTATTTCTGGTAACCATGTTTTCTTAATTAAATACCTGAACTCAATTAATTAATCGCGCTTGTGTTTTGATAAGCATATCCGTCAGGCTAGGGGTTAGGCTTAGCGGTACTTTCTCCCGCACTGACAATTATGCTTCCCGGTACATCTGTAATAAAGATTTTAGGCGTCCAAGGCCGACACCCTATTATCTAGGGTAATTGAACCAGTCAAGCGGTATAATCCCTTAAAACAACAGGTGCTGGGTCAAATTTGATACCTATGAAAAAGGGTTAACCAATGAAAAAAGGGACAAACACTATTAATATAGTTAAATTTTTTATTTTATACAATTGTAGTAGCACTTTGAATGGATATTGGCATGAAATAGCAACAATGGTTACATATCATAAACATTTCAGTACTTTGAATGGACATTGGCATGAAATAGCAACAATGGTTACATATCATAAACATCTCAGTAGCCTGTCAAATGGCCAACCAGATCGAGGTACTCCTCGCATGACACTTGCCCACTTGCATAGCGTCTTTTGTAAGTGTCCAAAGCATCATCAAGTTGACGGTACTTTTTCTTCCTTGGTGGAGCTCTGCCACCATGATTCAGCTGTATGATGCAGGCCTCAGTGTAAGCCTGCTCCTTCTTCAAGAAGCTGATGGTTTTGAAGAGGTTTGGGTGGCACTCCGATGTTACAGTTGTCAGCTTTCTGTGCCACCCCTCAACGTGGTTCGTTGTTCTGGGACCGACGGTGTTGTAGTGTTTCCACATCTGACGACCATGGTCACCTTCAACCCAGTAGCCTGTCACGTAGTCCTTGAATCCTTCAGTCGATGGATCGTCAGGGGATGATTCCAGGGCATACAGCCACATGTCACTTACTTTGTCCAGAGGAACCAGGGGTAGGGCAATTGCACGACGTACAAGCTTCGTGACGTGGGGGTTGTCTGCATACTGCTGCGTCAGTCCATGCTTTTGTACATTTCTCCATATAGCCTGGCTATAATGGAAAAAACAGCCCTTCGTGGTGGTACCCGGAAACACAGTGGTCACTGCATTTTGTGCTGCAACTTCAAAGTCAGTAAAGACAAATGTGGGAGCGATGATGATGTTGTTGGCTGCAGCAAAGTCCTTCACGTGACTGAAGAACCGTTGGTAGGTTGTCTGCTTCTTGTTGGGGAGTAGTCCATAAACTAGAGGGAACATCTTACCATCCACAAACGCATGGATGGAATACAGCTGGGTGAAGATCTCAGGTGACTTGTCAAAGGTACCGTCGCAGAAGAATGTGTCTGCCTGGCTCAGGTGATGGAGGTTGCCCAGTGTCGAAAACACCAGCATCTTGTCGTCATCGCCGTCAGCTGCAATGAGGAAGTCTTCCCCACTGGATGTCTTGGTGTAGAGGTCTGGCAGGTCGATCTCGGAACGGTGTCTGGGAAGGGGCGGGATATCCTTTGCTCTGGATCGATACAGAGTGGACTTGATGTTGGCGAACATTGGAATATTGCCGATGACTTGGACTTCTGTGTTAGTGTTAATTACATGGATATAAATTCGCAGGTAACTTTCTCCCCCTTCACCGAGGCTAGCCAGCCTAATCCTAATTCCTAATAGATAGGATTAATTAACGCAGGGCTGGGTAGATGGGAATAACCCCTTTTTTCGGGGGGACATGTTAAGTAGCATATTTAAGATAACAAAACGATTAGTTAAGTAAACTTTTAGCTGTAAAACAATAATATTACACTGAAATGTAATCCTTCCCTCTCACCTACTCATCTTATTTGACTCAGTTGATTAACTTATTAGCAGTAACAACACACCAAAATTCTCTCAATTCAACGCTTCTAACAAGCCTAAATAGACGCTTGTACATATGAAAACAACCTTTTCATACTGATCGAAATCATATGTTACCTCGGGTTAAGTAGAAAAAAATAATTTTGGTTTGTTTTTTTGGTTTCAAAATATCTTGTGATGGTAAACAAAGTTTATTAACGAACTCAAAGTCAACAAACTCCGTTTATAATCTTCTTGTAGTATTGATAATAAGTGAGTTGAAATATTGTATTTCTAAATTAGCATGAAGAAAGTGCCTTTGCGATATTGAATATCTTAACCGAATTGTGTTTCAACTGTACATCGTATTGTTTTGACATAACTTTGTGTTGTATGTTTGATGGTTTCAAAATATAATTTTTATTGGCGCGGTATTAATATAAGCTTCCAGCTTGCTTGCAAATCTATTTTCATTTTTTGAAATGAATAAAATATGTTTAAAATATAATCTTCTTTTTTAAATCTTGGAAACTAAGTTCTAAATTTTAAAAAATCCTATTAAAAAGCCTGCTATATTTTCCCATAAATAATTAATGGATGATGTTTGATTTCATTTTGGTTATTTTACATGAAAATCGTTCTATTTATGAAAAAAATATTTTGAAGATATTTAGTTTTGCAAAAGCACTTTCATCGATTAACAATAAACATAAAAATTTCTTGTTGTTTTTGGTTAGGGTTTGATCACGTCTGCTTCCACCTATCAGTGATATTGCCGATAGGGGCCAATGCATTGATAAATATGAATGATAATCATTGACTAAAACAACAAACGCTCGGCGTGTACCTTTATAGTGTTACAAGCATGCTCATGTAGAATTGGTACCCCTTCTTGTCACTAATTGGAAGGTGACACACAGGTATTAGTGTCATAACCGAACCGGATGTTTACCCAAATCCCTTCTTTTGGACATCCCCCCCTCCACTCACCCCACACCCATCTCTGAACTCCCAAGCAGGTATGTTTCCCATTTGCACCACGACACTGATCAGATCAGGTTCGATCGGAAATAGGAGGAGGCATAACTGGATTTATTTACTGGACATCTTATAAACATTGACGGAACACTACTTATAGGTTAGTGTTTGTGAATTATGTTTAAGAAACATAAAGTCTTAGATTCGACTATCAAACACAATGAGTACATTGAAATCTTGCTTAACGGAACGGTTTATGTGTAAGAAATTGAACTGATTACAAGGCATTTGCATTCTTCGTATTCACTAAGAGTGGGTTTTGAGTGTATAATTGAATATAATTTCTTTTTTTTAATTTGCTTAACATGCTGTCACAATTAAAAATATTTAAGAATTTTAAGAAATAATTTATATAATTTTATATAAGAATTACTTTTGAAATCGTATTGTACTATGATGAAAGACTCGTATTCGATGAGAGATAGATATAGCCAATAAGTCATGAAAATCAACATAAAATCAAAATATCTTTCGAGGGCCTTAATGCGCTTATCTAAATGATACATGTTATCATGTTATTACTAAATTCAACATTAGAATAAGAATATTATGAATATGTTAAATTATCCGCCGTCCCATCTCAAGATGGGACGTCCCAACTTGGAATTCCAAGTTGGGATGATACATATACACTTTCCAATAACAAATGTCAAAGACATAAAAGACCAAGGCAAACATTTTTGCGAATTGTTGTTTTGTATAATTCAAGACATGAGTCAAGAGCAAAGTTTTCAGATATGTTACGTGTGCTTAAGAACATGCCAGGTTTTACTCTATGACACATCGTGTGAGTGATGAAAAGAGCTGACATTTTCAAATGGCGGACAAGTACATACTCAACAATTATCTCTCGTACAGTGTCATCCTTATCAATGTTTTCATTCTCGGGTTTGATCAGTCTCCGGTCTTCTTTCTTGGAATTCTGGTGTTGGCGGTTTCCCCTGAACGTCTTACCTTCACTTGTCAGGATGTCTTATGGTCTACTCTTGAGGGTCTTTATTACCTTTGCTTACTTCCACTCATGGACACCCCTCCTAATAGGTTGCGTTCGAACTGTGCTTCCTTCCCGAAAAGGCTTTGTTTCTCTGTAGGCTTGAGAGTAGTGGTGAGCAACTTTCGACGTTTTTATATTCTATTCTCTCTGTCAATCTGAATAATGTAACTTGTCGAGTTTTACTGTGAATCCCCGTCACTTACAACAGCAGCAGATATTTCGTGTCTGCAGAAGTGAGGTTTCAGCTTTACAACCGACTCATGAATAGTGTCGGGTAGATAGTCTAGTTGCGATAATGATCATAATGAAAATAAGATCATCTGAGGAATTTGTGAAGTTCTACATATTTAAACTAATCGTCAAACAAGCTGTGTGTCCCTTCTCAAAGAGGAATTGATTCCAATGTGACCAGAGTGTATCTCTACGAGAACATCGCTACAATGTTGTAGGTATTACAACCCTTGATCCTCGCAATGCAATGCCATCTTGTACTAATAATTCCTCCTAATTAATTCCTAATGAACCATCGCTTGTGTGACAAAGGACATGTTTTCTGTTCATAATAGTTTGTTTGAACTGAAAGAGTTTGTCCTCAGTCTTTGTGGCCTTTCGAATCTGTAAGGGCGTTGCTACTTTATAGAGGAATATGTTCAATTGTTGTCACTTAATATATTTGCGGCAGGCTTGTCTGGGAGATGAAGAATGTATCTGGATAATGTAATGCAGGAGGCGGGTGTAGGTGATTTCGTAGACACTGTGGTTTCGTAGACAAAAATATCGGTGGATTCGTAGACAGATTGACGGTGGTTTCGTAGACACTTGGAAAAATGGTAATATTATAAATTTTAATCAACATTAAACATCATTAATGATGGGATATTATATTTGTATCTTAGATTTAACAAAATCTGTAACCAAATTAACAGATCGATGCATTTAGGTGTGTATATATACGATTGTTGAAATACGATGTTTTAATAAAGGAAGCCCATAATCGTTGTTGTTTGTTTTATTTGTTTCTTTGTGAATAAATAAACAAATTAGGTAAGTATGATAATATATAAGATTTACCATCAATCAGCGACGATTAGCAGATTAACAACTCACGGGAAGATGAAAAAGATGAGTCGCCGACAAAGCAATTTACAATCAAAACATCTCACTATACACTAATACATCCTGTGACATCCGAATCTGTGACACCGGCATAGATATAGGAACATACAGACAGCTTGTGATACATGTCATGGTGATTTTACAATATAAGTATATACAGACACGACAGTTAATTATAAATACAACAAACGCAATGAGTCATTTTGCAAATCTACCTGTTAAATTTATAAATTTGTGCACTGATGTTAAAATTTTCATATTTTTGGTAGCGGAACTATTTATGTTTCCGAATAAAACTGATTTTACATCAAAACCTCTATGAAAGTAAAACATTTTGTGTCTTATAGTGCTGTAAAGAGGACATATGAAGAAAAAGTGAGTTGGAAAAGAAATAAACCCCAAAAATTACGAACTACTGATGTAGGTGAACAAAAACAGAACAGAACAAGGAAATCGATCTTCGTAACGGCCATTGACGTGGAGCTAATGCACCAATTTCGTATCTCTTCAAACAAAATAATGATTAAAATGATAAAATATAAGTATTCTAACATCGATAATGTATAATATAACTGAAAATAATAATAAATGCAAAGTTTATAATGTGTCTACGAATCCACCGTTTAATCTGTCTACGAAAACACCGTGTCTACGAAATCACCCCGTCTACGAAAACGTTTTGTCTACGAAATCACTGGTTCCCCAGGAGGCACGTCTCAATCTGGTCTGTACACAACCTTAAGATGGTGCCTTTGTGCCCTGAGTAGAAGACAAAGGCTTCTGGATGATCCACGCTAGTGCTTTGTGATCGGTCACTGTGAAGTTGCAGATACCGGTAGTGATGGTTTTTTCAAGTCCATGTGCGTGCCAGAATTTCTTTCTCTATTTTGAGCCTGTCTGCCCTCAGAATGAGTAAGTGTCCGACTGGCGTGCACCATAGATTTAATCTTCTGTATTACTTCTGAGCCTAAGCCTTTCTCTCATACATCTTCCTCAAACAGAGTCGTAGACGGTACGAACAGGTGTACCTTTTACTTCCTGGAATGATTTATCTTTTGTATCAGACCATCAAAGTATTTCTCGAAGGGTTTCTCAGAGGCTGGGTGAAATCCGTCAGATTAGCAAGGAATTTTGCCAAGTAGTTAGATATTCAAAGAAAACTTCGCATGTCTTAAATCGTTACTCTCGGTTGAAGAATGAATTAGAAGAAATCATATTCTTCAATTGGTATGAAGCGTTCTCACGAGCTATTTGCCCGGTAGGTGGTGTGTACAGGTGTGTACATGTAATGTTATACGCCCATTCGGCCTTAAGGTCTAATGTGCATAAAGTGAATACACGTGGCATATTGTTCGTGGTCATAATTTGTGATGACATTTCAAAAGCAGAGCAGTTCTTAATTTGTTATCCTGACAGTTAACCAGTTTTATTCAATTATTATTAACTTGCCAACATACATGTACGCACATGAAATGTATACACAAGGCATAATATAAATTAAAAAATATTGCTGTTATAATTCAACATGATATCATTTGAGTCTTACATAAAGTTTTCATAATAGTATCTTCTTGATGCTACACTCCAATTACCATTATTCTAACTTACTTGGAATCATTATAATTAGTGGAAATAACACATACATGCAATTGTACCAAGAATCATTGAATTCTTTCATGCTTTTTTAATTGTATTATAAAGAGTCTGCATGTCACCAAAATGTAGCAATGCTATAGAACGGTGTTTGATACCTTAATCACTCTAGCCTTTGTTTTGAATTTTACATAAAAATAGCCCTAGGTAGTAGTTAAAGCAACAAAATCACATATTTTGGCTATTCAGGATGCAGATGAATAGTTTTTAGTATTTTTGCAGCCACTGCATTCTTCTTTAAGTAAAGACTAAATAATAAGAAACGTCTTTTGAATTAACATCTTCATTGCACGAACATGAATTAACATCTTTCAGATGAAGTCTTATCCATAATTTGGTGAACATGCAAACATGCACATCTGCAAAAATCTAGATATATGTAGAAATCAAATAACAGAAATCAGTTATTTATGGAAATCGGGCAATAACACAGATCATTCATTGATACAGGCACAGCTACAATTTTCGTATTAAAACAATTGGCAGAAAAATAAGTGTAAAATATGGGACCCATGCAGCATTACATTTCTCTAATTACATACACAAGGACAAAAGTAGAAGAAATGAAATTGACAAAGAATTACAAAAGCTTTAAACATGTCAAATTTATGAACTATCTAACACTAAAATGATTGTAGTTTCCTACCACCTACCAGAGCTGATAAACCCTTTTGAAGACATACCGCCAGTGATATCGGCCAGACAGTTCGCCACTTAGAAACTTCAAAATTAGTTTTATATCACACTTGAAGGAGTATGAAATCTAAATTATTACTATCTAAAATTGTGATTAAGTTTGAATGTTTCTCCTTCACGTTTCAGATTTGTTTCATTAATGCGGTTTCGCTCACCCTGAGGACCTTGAATAGCCGTGTTGGTCATGCTGAACATGATCACCCGCACTTGTAGTGGAATATTAAACTTACATTATTATAGGTTAGTCACGTACATGACATTATCCTGCTTACAATGACACCATTGAGATAAATTATTAGTTTTTATGAGTTGAATGAACAAAGGTAACAGATCCGAAGATGCATAAAAAGGCAAAAGTGAGCACATCTCACACACCCCGCATGTAGTTTGACCGCCTTTACGTTACATAAATGACTTGAAAACAGGTAGGGTCAGATTTATGAGTGACCATGTTCAAATAAACAAGGTGATGTTAATGTTTGATCAGTTAAAGGTCAACACAAAGGTTACATCAAAATACTAGTTATCGGATCATAAAATATGGTCTTGAAACAAAACATAGTCTGGAAATTATGCTTCAGTCTTATATTGTAACACCTAATTGAAAAAAAACCCATGTTGTTACAGTAGGTTGTTTACAATAAAACTGTTGGATATATGATTCTCGTAGTTGGAAGCAGGTTTTGGAGACATGCGAAAAGTGAAATTCATTCCCATCTTCATCTATCTCAAGGCGGTAGCAGTGTGAAGAGATTCTTCTTTTCTTCAGCTTTTCCTAATCTTTGTCCAAGTTCATGTAGTTAACAAATTGTGGCATCCACATTTAAATCGAATGCTTTCCTGTATATTCTAAAGTCGACACCGGTAAAATAGTTCGATGATTAAAACTTATTAATCATGGTGTAAGAGAATAGTTAAGAGTTGCTTTTAATATCTGCTTACTTATGTTTAACATCTAAGTCGATGATGCGATGCTCATCTGATAGTCTTGAAGGTTTGTTTATCTCAAAAGTCTTGCATAATTCAAGTATATCATAATCCATCTTTAGATAGTATCTTTATAACATGTGACACCCTCGACGAACGGTGTACGGTGTCTATAAACATAATATAACGCCCGTATACCTAGGAAGTTAAAGGAGACTTACTTCGGTAAATATACACCCCGCCAACTTGGCAGGAGAGCCGATGAGTGGTAACTTGAACTAATACAGTACCTTTTGGAACTTTCCCACGACTAAACCCTTTCATGCGTTCTTTTAAATAAAAAGTCACTTTCGAATTCTTGTTTATGATATCCATATAAACAATGTCAAATTAAGTGCAAAGTTTGCCCTCTGTAGTTAATGCAAAGAGTAACACAAGTTCGATAGTCAAATTCACTAATGAAAGCTAACGCACTGTTTTTAACTTTCTCTAGTAATCCAACACAACATAAGCGTTCCCAAATGTCTGAGTATTTAGAAGTACCAGGACGAGCTTGGTAAACGCCCTTCATAAATCTTTTCACAGGATTTTCTCAAACAGATATACTGATAGAAACATTTAACACAGACAAAGCACTTCTGGCTGTATAGTTGGACTACTATTACTAAAACCTCATCTGGAGGGGTGAAACTGAATTTACTTCATTTCAAGAATACTTAATTCAACTGACTCAGTACGTCTTTTCGTGTACTTCCTCGCCAGCACTAAAAACTTAAAATTGGCAACCGAGAGCTACCCCTCTTACCAGGATTTCCGGAGCCTGGGGAAACTCCTAGCGCCATCTGCTTCAACTGTGCACGAATGTCTCGACTCCTCGGGAAGTATAGAAATTGGTTTCCCAATTGACGTTATCGAATATTTCCCTAACACCTTAGTAATACGTTAATGTCTGTAGTGTTATATATTTAGTATTGTCGTCAATTATGTGAAAGTCTTTGTGTAAACACAAACCGAGTACTTTCCCTTCGCGCAGATGTCAACAACTAAACACTTCAAGGATCGTCGGAAAACTATTACGTCACTGGTACATATGCTCATTAGAATTCCGAATTCTTAGGTTCGCAAAAAGTGAAATATGTACTTGACCAAATTATTTTGGAAAGGGGTTTCATATGCCACTAAGTAGGCAGAACTCTACATATGTCAAAATGAGAACGAGAAGACTATGAAGTCGTATACAATGCAAATTTGAATGGTATTGCAAGTTTCATAAAATATTTTATATGGAAAACAGGAACCTTTATCTGCATCAAGTCTGTAAGAAGGGCATTGACCCGGTTTACATATGTGGCAAGATTTACACGCCATCATATATTTCCTATTATTCATGGTTGGTCTAAGGTGATATTCATTCTCTTGATTCAGTGATGCGTACGTTTTTAATGTTTGTATATATTAAAACCTGCGTTCCAGATTTTCAAACAAGAACACATTCTCTAAGAAGTTTATGGAGTGTGGTAGCCTACATACGGTTCTACGTTATATAATTGTCAATAAAAGATAACATTGAACATTTCTTACCCGAAAAGGCACTTTAACTACCAATAGAAAACATTCATAGTAAAATTTAAGTAATGTTTTTAGTAATGCTATAGAAAAGTTACAGTATTTTGTCAAAATCCTTGAGTCTTATTCCGTAAAAGGCATATCAACAACCCAAAATTAACTGTAGTAGGCAAATTGTTCTCGAGTAATGCTCTGTAAAAGAACCATGGTCCTAAATATGGCATGATTGTTTGGTCAAAATTTACAAATAAGGCACTTTCGATTTGTAAAGCAATATTTGAAAGCCACCACATACATGAAGGTAACATTAATACCAAATTAAATTTGCAAGACACATAGTTCTCCGGTAACGTATGAAATGAAAAAAACCGTGCAATATTGCCGTTTTTACATCACAATTTCAAGTATATGGAACCCTGGGACCCATGAAGCATATTAACCCCCAATATGTAACATCCATACCGAATATACAGCTTGTATAATACTTCAACGATTCGTATATTTTCGTGGCAAGTCTTGAGAAGTCGGGAATTCGTGGAGCATGTTTTGGGTTATTCAAAATTTTGTCAAAGAAGAACTTCTTTGCAACAAGTAATCGAACATTGCCATGCACTCTTGACTCATTAGGGGTTTCTGTAAATCGTAGATCCAACACAGCAAGCAGTACGTGCTAAGAAGGCAAGCACGATTTACGAAATCAAGACATTTACCAAAAGATACTATTACAATTATCCAGGACATTCAGCTGTGGTTTTTAAATAGAAATAAAGTCAACCGTGAAAAGCTTACATTAAAACTTACATTAACATTTTGTTAACATATAGCTCATAATTATCGATTTTTACCTGACGATATTTCATAACCGACTCCGCGATTCGGCAAGATTGGAACAATGAACAGACGAGCCCTATCTTGATGATGAACTTCATGAATTGTTCTGTATAAATACAAAGTTTAATGCCACTTGGACTTGTGTCGTACCAGCAATCAATTCTCTGTATCCTCAACTCATTACATGAGCAAAATTATATTCCTAAAAATCACAGTAAATTCTTGACTTAAAGGAACAACATCATGAATATTTCTAACTGTAAGATCGTACCTGTATCGCAACATCATAATGAACATCACGAATAGAATCGGAACATTTACAAACTATCACAAATCCTTATAAATGTCCAGTCATGGCCATTCCAGTCGTTTCCAAAGGTGGAATTCGTGTGTGTGTGCTGGCATAGCTATTCCGTATGCTTTACATCATTTAAAAATGATCAAAATTTTATAATTTTAATAACAAACATGTAAATACATATACAGGTGTGCATGGTCCTCGTATTTCACTTATTGCCAACTAATGCTCCGTGTTGGTCAACTCGCCTGGCGAAGTTCTTTAATGGTCGTACAGATTTAATTTTAATTGTTAACCTCTTGATTAAATGTGGTACATTTTTATAGAGTTTTCGGCCAAAATATAATTGTTATTGTCATCAATGGATTTGCTCTGAGGCAAAGTAGTCTGTAAGCAATAAGACACGGAAAACTTGTACAAACAGGTATAACACTTGACGGAATGTCATTGACACCGTATTGTATAACACAACAGATCGTGAATTCGACTATATGTAATACAATGACTGTGTTTTTACTCTCTAAAATAACACGAGAAAAAACGAATACTTTCAACAGAGCAAATATCTAAGTGACATATGAGAAATCAGCGATATAATTCAATTACAACTCTTTCTTCATTACATCAGTATGGGACTAGAATAACAGTAAATAAACTTTATGACATCACAGTGCTATGACATGCTTAACTTGATTCAATCAAAAGGTCATAAACAGGCATTTAAATATACTGCAGCGATCAGTTAGTCTCTTTTTATGACGACTTGATACATTGATGAAAATGTTTTGAGTATATTGTGTATGCTTTCTGATAGTAATTACATTAAAAGTGGAACAATTATTGGACATTTGAAACTTCCATCAACTTATGTCACAATAGTTTATACCATAGACACTCTACTTTGTATGATACGTGATCTATAGCCTTCCATTGTGTGAATATCAGTTATCAGAAGCGAGATTGTTATTTGTTAAACACACAACACAGTCTCTTAAATTAAAGATTTAATCGCATAACAGTCATCCTTTGGTCCCAGTTTCTAATCACTCTTATGACAACCCTCAATGATAGTTTTCCAACGAGCGATGAGACTACACTCTGACTCTACGAAGAGCCTGCGAAGAAAGTGCCAACCTTTTCTAGCTGTATCTAACACATATGTATTCTCAGGATCCAGAGAATAAGCGTGAGCCCCGAGAGTAAGGGACTGAGCTAGTCTCCCTGCTATACAGGGCACCAGCACCTCCCACTCTGTGCTGGTCAGATTCCGGACACTCAGGTAGCCGGACAGGATGTAGCCAGGCGTGTCCAGCTGGTCAACCTGGTCTGAGTCGATCATCAGGTATGCGAGGTTGATGGCCAAGTCGAATACCGGGAAGGTGTACTCAGCGTCTGTGTAGTCCAAGATGCCACTGATGTTGTACCCGTCTCCCTCTGGCTTCTTCTGTACCAAGATGTTCTGCTCGTTCATGTCACCGTGGATATGACCTGAGTTCATAACAAGTACTATAGTGTGTCATATCAAGTAATCAATGTACGATTTTGTGATGAAAGGGTAATTCAAGATTTTCAGTATCAAATGAAGACATTGTTATTTACTTAGTATTGATAAACATCACTACAACGCTGACTTGAATGTTTCGTTGGTTTGTGTACATATATCTAAAAAAAAGAACGTCATTCAGCAGATAAACGTCATTCATTATTCTGCTACTTGAAGAATTACATTGGAAATATATATACCACATGATATTATATCAATACTAATTAATTACCCTTAGGTAGCTGATCAAAGCGTGAGACGACCCTCTTGTTGAATGTGTTGATGATATCCTCCACAAGTGTCTTGTTGGCCTCTTCCAGACAAAATGTGTACTTGGTCAAGTTCGGGACATTGGTCAGCGTCCACAGTCTGAGGGTCGGGTTCACGCTCTTATAGTAATCGATCTTGAATCTCTGGAAGAGGGGACGATTTATGTCTTAACAAAAAGAATGTGACCACACATTGCTTAAAAACTCAAGTAGTATGCGACATTGTACACGTGTATACTCGACCTCTGACCAATGAAGTTATGTGATAATTTCTACTAGACCAATGAAATCTTGAAACATGTTTTTTATGTTTCTTTTTATGTACGAGTGTATGAAGAAGTTTGATTTCTAAAAATGAGAGGAGGGATAATATATTAAAGATACCGAAAGAGCCGTTGACACATTTGCGACGAGTTTCCCGTCCTGACGTAGGAGGTCCGTGGTGTAGGGCACGTCCTTCATGATCTGTCCTGGGAGGAAGGTCCGCAACTCGCACATGTACTCACCAGGGGAACCTGACACGTAACTTAAAGTTTCACTGTCAATAAAAATCTATTAGATAGTTTAAATGTTAATTTTCGACACAACTGAAGAAATTCCCATCTGTTTGAGATCAAAGTAGTGTTCATAGTCAGGAACATATTAACAGAAACGTTGCAAAGCTAAATAATTTGAAAATCTTTAACAAATGTTATACTAGAAGTCCTGTTCAGCGGATGCAGAGTATCATATGTTACTATGCAACAATAGTAAGCAAATTGGAAAGTCCATAGCAAATACGAGCTTTTCAAATTAAAAGTTCTTTTCTTATTAGGTTTTACTACTATTTTATATTACCTTTGTTATCCTTTTGAGGATAGATAGTCTCCAGTGAATAGAAGTTCCCTTTCAGGTTTGGTAGAGGCACTTGTAAAGGAATATTGTTGGATGCTAGACAAGACATGAGGGCATGCTGGGCATCTGAAACAATCATTGAGGTTATGTATGTCAACATTATGAATGATAGTTATCCTACTGTATTTGGTATCTGAAATATTATGTATGCTTGGCATGTCAACATTATGAATGATAGTAATCCAACTGTATTTGGTATCTGAAACACCAATGTATGCTAAGCACGTCGCCATCATGAATGAGATGAACGTATAGGAATTTTAACTTTATAAATCATAACACATAATTTAATGTGTTGGCTATTTTAAACCTTCATGAATGCTTCGCATGTTTACAAAAGAAGTAAAAGGTAGTGTTGAACACCTAAAAACATTAATAGTGTTCTGCATGTAACAACTATGATTAATTCAATTGAGAACGTGATGAACTGTCCGCCATTCACATTTAATAAGCATTCGAAAACAGGAGGACATGCTAGGCATATAAGTTGACATATTATGGTATATTTAGAATCTGAAAAGGAGGGGCATTTGGTTAACATATGGACATTTTAGAAAAAGGAATAAGAACGGTGCCTTCAAAAGGAAACCATAAAGCAATCATGAACTAATGTCATCAAACTATGATTAACTGGATCTATTTCACGTACCAAAGAATGGACGATTTTTCGAATCTTTGCTGTTCATGACTTTGAACACAAATCCAAGATCCCTGATGTCTCTTATGCCCATATTACTGTGTTCTGGATGCACCTTGATGTGGTAGTTTCTATCGTCGTAGCTGTTGAGTTCCTTTATAGAGGTCACTTGGAGACCATATACCCGAAGAGTTATCTCCTCTATTTGACCTTCACCTACAACTGGACGGATTACCTCCCCTGGCTGCTGGAGGAAACATTGCTGGTTCTCGTTCACGTCAACGAGAGAACTTTCCATTATAGATCAGATAGCTGCAAGAAAATTATTAAAATTTCTTTCCATCATTTGAAAACTTAAGAATGAAGTTGTCAAAAAGTTCTGTAGCAAAACAATATCGATGTGGTTTTCATACGCACCGATCTTTATATCTGAAAATCATTATAGACAGCCTATGAACTAGAGGTTTTCATTCCATAACTCCCTAGGTACGTTATTTGGCCTATGAACTGTCTGAATCAAATTTGCGTACAAGAAAACTTTGGTATACACGTCATGTTTTACACAATATCTATTGCCGGTCGTTTTTTTCTTCACTGCCTGTACCTGTGTACCTATGTTTTGTGAGAATGTTTGTGCAACGCGATCACGTGACCTCACGAATTGTTCAACCTGCGCGTGCAAAATATGTAACACTTTTTTTAAAGGATATTCCCAACTTTCGGTAGTTGGAGTTATTTCCCCTCGATAGAGTTATACGCCCTTGAGAACAGTTGTACCTACTTCCGGTGTATAACCTGTAGTACAATTCTGTGAAATAAGTAAATGTTCTTCCATTGAAGATTTTCTGAATTTCAAGAAAATAGAACTGCAGGCTCATCTTTAAAGCATTGGAGAGACAACTGCGGGCAGGAAAGTGGATTTAGCTGAACGTGATTTTACCGCTAAATTCGTACAACTGCTTTTAATGCTGTTAACATCCGGAAACTCAGATTCATGATGCTTCTCAATCGGACTTGCGTCCGGGCCGCACCACACTCTTCTCCGTTCTATAAAAGTTGTCCGTGTTCTGCGTTGTCAGTTGCATGATGATCGACAGTGGGAGATTCTTCTGTCGTGCGACCTCATTGGCAATCTTTGGGATGTGGAAGGGTGAGGGTGCCAGATAAGGAGAATCAGTCTCTAACACAAGATTGGTAAGTGGTACTGACTTGACAGCAGCCGAAAGGTCATCACGTACATGAGGCCTAAAAATCAATGGTGAAATGCCAAGAGGAAGATCTGGAAATGCATCTTTCCAACGAAGGGCTTGATCTGTATCTCCGGAAAAACAATGGAAATGCAACTTGTGTGCTTTGTCAAGGGGTTTCCTCAAAATCGAAAGACATCGCTCTTCCAACTGCTTTGGGCCCCGGCAATGGATGACAACCGGCAACTGATGTTCTGCTGCTATTTGTAGTTGCTGCTCCAAGACGTACTGTTGATGGTCCAGGTAGTCGTCATTGTCCTGTTGTGTAGAATCCAGGCCACATTCTCCGATGGCTGATAATTTACCAGAACTGGCATATTTCCGAAGCCTTTGAAGCCAGTTTGCATGTTTTACAAGCGTTGCTGCCTTAGGGTGGATTCCAACGGAAATTCTTACGATGTCATCCTCCATCTTCGAAATAGGTGGCCAATCTCTTGGCCAGCAGTAATTGGCAACAGCAATGATGAGTCTGATGTTGTCAAGAAGCTTGGGTGTTACCTCAGACCAGCGCAGCCGGTCCATTGAAGCAACACATCCAAGTGAAAATGACTATCTGCCATTACCTTACCTTGAGAGGAGATGGAGACTGAACGGAGATCTGGGCCCTCTTTGACCACATCCTCTCTGACTTCTTGTGGAAGCTGTTCCAAGAGGGACAACACAGCTCGCCAGTGGAGCAATTCACCGTTCTTCCCCACGTTTACTTCTTTGTTCAAAGTGTCTGCCAATGGATGAACATCCCGATCCATGATCCCGATCTCCCTCATCATATCTGCGTGTGACTGAAAACACAGGCTCGTCCTAAGGTTACTAAAGAACGTTATCATAAGAGATACCCACTGTTTGATTTGAGGTTCTGCTGTGAAGGAAGCCTGATCATATGCGCCGATATGCTGTGTTCCAAGATGTCTTAAGAGAAAGTTGAGCTGTCCAAACTGCTCCTTACACATCAAGCAGGATGTCGTTGGAGAGAAGAACCATGGAAGATGTGTTTGCAAGACGTGTCTGTGTAAATGTGTAATTTACCGTTACACAAAGAACAGACAGACAGTCAGACCAACCTCAGATACACTGTTCTGCTCAGTTTCATTGGTGTCTTGTTTGTCTTGCACCCCATCTTGATTGTCTTGTTTGTCCTGATCCAGGCCATGACGTAGTCGTTGCAGCCACAAAGGAACTCCTCGGTCACGACACACTTTCATTCGATCATGATGTATGACAAATGTCCTCTTCCGACCCTGTAGTCGGTAAAGCACAGGAGAAAGGCATTCAATCACCAAATATGGACCTTTCCATGGACATTTCAGTTTCTTACTGACTCCAATTTTTGTAGATGAATCAACCACATAGACGAGGTCTCCAGTCTCGTAAGTTCTTTGATTAAGCTTTGATATCGTAATCCTTCTTTTGGCGATGTTGAGAACTGTCTAATTTCTCTCTTGCTAGTTGGTGTGCTTCTCTCAAAGTTTCATCCAAATGAGAGATATACAAGTTCAGATCCTGATCCTTATTGTTCATCTCAACTATTCCAAACATTATGTCTACTGGAAGAGAAATCTCTCTTCCCAACATAAGCTTATTTGGTGTGAATCCAGTTTGCCGACTCCTGGTTGCTCGTACAGCTCCTGCCAACTGTTGGAGGTTCACATCCAAGTTGCTTTGTTTGCCATCGATAAAACATCTAATCATCTGTAAAATGATTCTGTAGTAACGTTCAACTTGTCCATTTGAGCTGGGGTGGTAAGGAGTCGTTCTTGTTTTTGTGATTTCTAAGAGGTTACAAACTGCTGCAAACAGGTTACCATCAAAATTTCTACCTTGATCTGTATGCATCTGTAGAGGGCAACCAAACCGAGAAATAAATCCATCAACAACAGCCTTTGCTATGGTGCCTGCACTCTGATCCGGGAGAGGAATGCACTCTAACCATTTTGAAAACTGATCAATGATCATCAGAATGTACTTGTTCCCTGCTCTTGTTTCCGGCAAAGGACCCAAAATGTCGATATGGACACGTTCCATCAGGGAACCTGAATGATAACGACAGAGAGAAGCTTTTGGCTTTACATTAGCCCCCTTATTTGTGTTACATGTAGAACATGAGAGTACATACTGGTCACACTCTGAGGACATACCAGGCCAATAAAATCTTTGTCTCAACCCCAACAAGGTCTTTTTCAAACCCAAATGCCCTGCAGACTCCTTATCATGACATTGTTCCAGAACATCCGGAACTAACGTCCTTGGAACCACTAACAACCAGCGAATTGAAGCCAGTTCTTCCCACTTATACCACAGCACACCATTGTCCAACGATAACTGAGATCTGCATTTGGCAGTCCTGCCTAACAGACTAAGTTCATGTCCTGAAGGTTGACACCTATCCCTTAACCAATCCCTAATTCGTTTGAGGTCTACATCTTCTTCTTGCAGCTTTTCGAGGTCCTCACACTTGTATCCAGGCATCCAGTTTGATACTTAATGTATCTGGTCCATGGAGATTTGATTGACATCAGCTGTTCTAACAGCTAAAGGAACAACATCGTCAACATCATCTTCAAACCTGGACCACTGTTCATGAGCTCTTGTGCAAAAATGGCACCCCCCACAAGGCAAACTTACAACCAGCATTGTAACAATCACAAAATGGAATTTCATCCGGTCGTCTTGACAGTCCATCTGCATTGCTATGTTTCTTCTTCAGTATAAATGACAGATTGTCTAAGTGAATGACTGCATGATGATACCTGAGGAAATCCAGGCCTAGAATTATTTGGTCTGAAATGGCGGCAACTACCACGTCCCATTTGAAAAGTTGCGCACCGATCTTCATTGGATACTCCCTAAGCCACCAACCACTTACACTACAGTTCTTATCAACGCCCCTAAGAATAATGTGTTCTGATAGATCAAGAGAAATGCCTAGCTGATGTGCTATCATCTCACTAACCACAGTGACCTGAGCTGCAGTATTTACAAGGGCCTATTTACAAGTTAACTTGGACAGTTCGAGACTGGCAATAGTTAAGCTTTGGTCAGTTCGAGACTGGCAATAGTTAAGCTTTGTGTAGGAAGATGCAGCCAATTAAGTTCTGTATTATGAAATATTAGAAATAAGAAAGGTATTTTGAATAGGGAGAAAAATTATGATTAATGATGATCTTAAGCAAATAATTTTATCCAGTATTTTACTTTGAAAATTCATATTTGCAAATGACTTGACAAACGAATATCTGTACATTATGTAAGATATTAATGTGGTTTTGTTTATTCAACAGAGTTTGTGAAGGGTGCACCCATGTTGCTGGTCTCCTATTTGCTGTGGAAGCTGTCATCTCCAGTGCTGCCGATAGTGAGGTACCGTGCACATCTAGACCATGTGAGTGGAATAAACCCAGTAAACGGAAAAGGGTATCAAAATTCATTGAAAACATCAAGTTCAGGAAGATGAGGTATGGCTGTGAGACTGAGGCTACTGCCAAGAAGTACACATACGGCGTTCCTAGCAAGGGAGATAACTTTTTGACAACTATTTGTGCTAAACTTGGCAGTTCCAATTCTGTGATATTTGATTTGCTTCCTAAAGTTTACCAATCTGAAAACGATGCTGAGAGTGATATAAATGTATTAAATTGTGAAGAGGTGGTAACAACGGTTTACATAACCCATGAAAGTGACAGGTTTATTGACCTAAAAGGAACTTTTTTGGGCAAGTGTGTTGACAAAGTTTGATATATTAGTAACTGACATTCCAACATCTACAGTTCTTGAAGTTGAAGCAAGGACCAGGGGACAAAGTGACAACGAACTTTGGGTTAAAGCCAGACAGTATTGAATTACAAGTAGCAATTTTCAAGAAATTCTTATTGGTCGTTCTCTTGGTTACTTCCTTTGCAGTTTTTTTGAGGAAGAAGTAGAGTTGGAACGGTGTGTTTCCATGTTCGACCATTCCCATATGGGAAATGGTCCGATCATATCTGGGTGTAGGACGTCGGATTTAAGTATTTCCGACTCGCCGCTTGAAGCCATGCTGAACGTAGAGCCTTATTCTTAGGCTAGGGGTTGAAACTTGATTTCCTTTCAAAAATCTTCCGATAATTCCCGAAGTGTTATGACAAGAACGATAACTCCGTTTTCCGCAGAGACCAAATTGATACGCCAAAAGTCCTAAGACTCAAAAGGGTTGACCAAAACATTCGTTTTTTGACGGTTTGTTTCAGCTGTTCAGATGAAGATAAGTTATTTGGACAAGTCCACGAAAAAAGTGTCAGAACACATGTTGTGTACGACGTTTATAAACTTCCCTTCGTAAGACAAGTTTTCTTTATAAACCTATCCAAACAGCCAGACGGCGAACGTTATAAACTCACAGGCAAAAACGATACAAGATATAGTCAAACCATAAATTACAAAGATACACAATACATGTCTGACTACATGCTTTTTCTGTTAGCAGGTGAATAATTTACTTAACTGTCTAGAGTTCACATGTACGTTGAAAATGTCCTGAATTCGATCAAGAGCAAAGAACACAATGATCGCATCACCAGTTCTTGTTTGAAAACCCGAGCCGAAGCATGCCCGAGACCGACGTCATGCTGAGATTATTTTAGGTGACAAGGTCCTGTATGTTCTGCTATTCCTCTCTAAGGCATTCAACAAGTTCTTTGTAGTTTCCTGTAATCAGGGCTGACGATCCCACATATGTCCTATTGGTGGTAGGCCAGGTGACCTGGCAGGCCATGGCAACATCATGTTGTTCCCCTGCAAAAAGTCCGTTGCAATATGGGTTGTATTACCAGAATGTGTTGCTGCAGGAACGGTAACGGAGCTGTACGTAGAATAAGGCCAATGGTGCTGTCAACGCCTAAAAGTTCAACGGTCCAAAGACAACAACGTCTACACCGTTCACCACGACATCTAGTCCTCTCCAATAGGTCATGTACAGATGGAAACGGCCTTCAACTGATAGATAAGATAGATACTCTTTTGTCAGTTCGGTTCTGCAATTGCAGAACGTTATGCGTCTACTGGAGACGTTGACGTCAAAGTTGACGATTTAGGTGCACGCCATGGCTTGGTCTGATAAAATTTGGCTTAAACTGATAGGATGTCAGGAAAAAAAAAGATGCCGGCTGTTTGGGGGTGGCCCCAGCTGTCTCAGCGAAGTCAACGAAGGGTTGTTCTTATGACATGACCAAGTGCCGTCGCCGCTGTTGATGTCGCTGTTACGAATCAGTTTCGGAGGTGAATCTGCTTGATGTAGCGATCTTCAGCCGCAGTTGTTACCCTCGGTCTTCCCGATGTTGGTCTGACCTGTGTTTGGCCTGTCTGTTGGTAGAATATTAACAGCCTACAGATGTTGGCTGCAGTTCTTGACATTTGACGTTGGGAAGCCCCCATAGTGGACATACCTATCGCTTGGTCACGTTGCGCTTGCGTAAGTCTTGGCATAATTTTGCTGTTCTATATATTACTGAATGTCTGCTCTTTTTAACATGGGTATTTATGAACATTGCTGCACGTGCATCACAAATCATGCAGGTCTTTCCATTCCAGAGCCTGTCTTTTCTGCCTTTAACATCTTATCAGCCCGGTGATAATATGGCTTCAGACAAGTGTCGTTCTTTCATTACGTGTAAGAAAAAACTTTAAAAAGTTTTATCGTTTGTGTTAAAACTTGTACAAACCTGTTATTTGTACAGGACACAACCATTAATTTTACAGCTTCAGTTGGTTAATAACTTCAAATCCTGGTTATCACACATGACATAGACCTTACCGTAATGAAATTTAACTAACTACTGAATGTTCTTTGGCTTACAACAATATTAATGATATAATGTCGAGTCATTCTATCTCGTTTGAGATTTGACCATCGGGTTTAAAATGAACACAGTTTCTCCGTTATGCGACAAACGTGCATTTACAAATCCTGACTAAACAGTGATCCTAGAGGCTTTGGCGGCCAGTCTTACAGTGGCCAATCACAGTGTATTGATTATCACAATCGTTCATTGTTCCCAACAAAAATATGAAAGAGATAAATGGAAAAGTAATAATTGTATACTGAATGACTGAATGACATTTCATGGTTTTTTTCAAAATGTAAAATCCAATAAAATCGCCAAATGAATTCTTGCACACGTCCAACATCTAATGAGTGTATGCAAATAAAAAATGATTAAAAATGTCACTTGACACTAATCTATGATCTGACGGAATTCAATAGAGATATGCCAAGGGAACTAATCAGTGATTTGATATCAATAAGATTGAATGTGCGTGATTTTGTTTTGTCGATTTTATCATGGTTATTCACAGATTTACATCTTGTCCTAATGTTGATTGTGAAGCAAAGGAAATACAATGTTCTAAATAACCGGTTGTACAAACTATCTTTTTTTCATGGTTCAGTGATTCCAACGCTTCTTAAATGTCGCTGACTTATCACATCCCTATTTCTTACACATACATGTAGAAGCTGCTTTATGTATATGTATTTATATAGTGAACCGTGCCGAGAAGCTCTTTCTTGCGTTGACTTACCTACAAACCACACATTTCTACAAACACTCACTCATTCTCGACTCAACTCAACAGAAAGTGGTCAATAACTGAGCTAGTCAAAGCGTATGTTTTTGTATTGCATACAAGAACGTGCCTTATGTAATTTAAGTTCATATATATATTGATGTAATAGTACGAAAAATGGATAAAACGTTTCCATTGACATTTTACATGGCAACACTAACAGCACTTACCTTTTCCTCATCCATACTTTAGAATGACGCTCTGACCAGGTCAGGTGCATTCAATTGATTCACTGAGGCGTATGTCCTCAATGTTCGAATATATCAACATGTCTTGGCAAGGTTCAAAAGAAAACTCTTTCACGAGTAAAAAATCATTGAGCGTGTAGACGTTCAATAACTGTCGGTATGGATAAAATCAATATCCCAAAGGAAGCTGATCTAATTTGTTGTTAGTTTAAAAGGTTTCAGATATAAATATGTGATGCTCCTGTGGTGAATATGTTCTTAAAACCCTTTGAAACGCACCAGTTTATATAACAATATTCTGCAAATGTTAATCCTTAGTAAAGAATTCAGCACTGCTAACTAAGTCACAATCTTGAATCATCCCCTCTTGTGTTTGGAGACCCGGGTTTGTAAATATAATTGACTTAATTCTTAAATAAGCCTTTTCGATTTCATTAATTTAAACAAAATGAATGGTGTATGTTCTAGACTATGGACACAGCCGACTACCTGTAGCAGTAATTCAAAGTAGTGTAGTTCTTTGCTCAGCGGGAGTCACGTGTAGGAAGAAGGTATTTGCCTGTCTAGAACGAAGCGTCTTGTTCTGTCCTATGGCAAGGCAACCAAGTCATTTGATGATGTCCAGGATGCGATAAAAAATTATGTCGAAACCAGAGGCATTATCACGAGTATAATAACACTACTTAAACACTGGAAAGGAAATAATCTAACTTATACAATTGTGATAAATGTTCTAATGCAATGTGCAAAGATCATTCTTGATGATACTGAATTCTTGCCAGAAAACGTAAATTGCAGAGAATAGGTTCCCTGGAAGTATTGGTATGCTCAAGCTGGTGAATACATATGACCAGATGACCTTTTATACTGATATTAAATCATGTGCCAATAACCCTGAAACGACGAGCTAGGTACCTGCACAGATGCCGACAAGAAAGACACTTACCATCTGTGTTGTCTCCACTGACGAGCGATCTCTGTATACCTTCACCACAAAATACAGATCATCAGTACCATGGTCGACTATATAATAATGAGCATAGACTACGTTGTCAACCGTCATTGGATACATAATTGATACTAGTGTTAACTGTAGTGTCTCGGATCACATGCCACTCTTTGTCTCCAGCGCCCACGGTCATGTAAGTAATTTGAAATCATGATTTGAACGATTGCAAATGACATGTGAAAATCTCAGCCCTATAGCATCCACGACTCAGCTCTAGAGAATACGACATGCTTGACACTGTGACACAAAGATATTTCTGTAAAAAAGTACACGGTTTTCCGAAGCAAACAGCCAATCAAGTTGAACTAGCCTGCCAAGATCTACCCAGTGTAAAAAGCCACATTGACAAGCAAGCTCTTCTTATGTTTGGAAAACTCTGCATATCTCACTGTGGTGTATTTCAAAAATACATGCATATATCGACTTGGACAACATCAATGCGAATACTTGGACGACCCAGACTTGTGAAGAAATATGACATGCGCGGTCTGTTAAAGAATTACATAGATCATTCTAACATACCAACAAAACCTGCAATTCATTCATCCCAGAGAGAATAAACAAATAGAGACTAAAACATTACTGAATCAAATATGTGCCAGAGAGGATATGAAACGATATGCCTTGATAAGACAAAACGGAATACATATCATATGGAAATTAGCTGTTCAGGTTCCTATTAGGATGAAAGATTTAGTAATAGTAGCAAAACTAAGTGCTAGCAAAATGAAATCTGCTAAATGTGAGTGTGGAAGGGTAGCTAAATGCATTGTTAAACACATCCTTTTGTTTTGCCCTTTAACGATGTCTAACAGAAGTGAACTGTCTGATCGATTATGTGATGTCATCGATGTACATGCTTTTGTCGATCGATGGTCTTATTATGACGATGTCATTTATGCTTGGAGGCCTACCCAGATCTTTAAAATATTCAATTTGCAACTTGGAGTAAGTATATGTTGCTTGTACCATATTATTTCAAAACATTGTATTATCTTCCTTAAGGGGCATTTTAGAAGCTGGATTGATGAAGAAGAACGAATAATTTCTTATGGATAGTCAACTTCTTTATTGCATGAATGCGACGTTTCGGTGTAGATACTAACACCGTTATCAAGCAAGTGATACGTATGATTCGATGAAGGCAAATATATACATAAATGAGATGATGTTTTTACAATTAAATGGTTTGATGTACATATTGTTTTGATAAGGAGTGTTTACAGTGGAAAGTAGTTTATACAAGGAACAAGGTTGATGTACATGATATGATAGTTTGAATAAACAGATATAAAGTAATGGATTACTGCTGATTGATGTTTATGAGATGATGATAAGCTGGCGGTATAAAGTATCCTTGATCTCTATTTAAAGAGGGATTAAGCCGTTTGATATTAATCGCTTCAGGTGTTTTTCTAATATTGTAATCTGGATGGTTGGCTTATTATCTACTACAACCCTATTTCATTACATAGATGCTCTAATTGATTGATAATGTGCACTGCATATAATCAATGCAAATGTACAATCTGTAATCTTCAATCGTGGAAATATAGACAATCTATCTATCTATGAAACTGTGTGGTGTTGCACTAACTATTATTTGATATGAATGTTGTCAAACTTTTATGATGATCATGTGAAAACTAATGAGGTTCAGAGGCAACAGTGTTATCAAAACATTTCACTCTTATACTTGATCGTGAGTTCTTAGATCAACTTGAATCCAAAGAAGGAGTTGATTATTTCAGACATCAGAGGTTTACCCTGACGAGACAGACCAGTCTTCTTCTCTTGTTAACAATATCGTCACATCTTATCATTTACGCAACAATGTTTATATAAGTTGTATTTTTACTGTGGTTTAAACATATTTTTCTTCAGGAAAGAATCTGGTTCGGCCAACAAGCAAAACTCTGCTTATGTTAAGCCTCACCAGCAGATACATCAAATAAATAAATACACAAGAACTAGACACAAAATATGACATTATAAAGCACAATCAAAATAAAGTATTTGTACAACATGTGCTTATTTATATATATGTTCTTTGCAGCTTGACTTCATTTATAATAACACTATTAGCGGTACTTATCAAAGCGTTTTGTCTTAATGGTGTATTGATGAAGGGACTTTACTATTCGCAAATTGACATCATTAGTTGTTTGAGGTGTTCCGTATAACACATTTTGGAGGCTATAGCCATTTGCATAGAAAAATGAATTATTTCTGGCAATTTACCATATACAGCTCACATGTAAACAGGTAATGTACAACATCTTCATTGTGATACCCACAAGCGCATTGAGGAGTGTTTGAAATATGTCTATTTACTTTATCTGCGTTTAGATCACTGCACCCAAGCTTAAGTCTACTATGTATAATCTGACAGAAACGACTTCCATAATTCAGATCAAGATAATTGCTATTTGCTTCATCATTTTTCAGCAGAGATTTAAATTCACTTATGGTGTTTGCTTGCAGGAATTTATCAGGTAATGAATTCCACATCTTTATCGTGTCAAGCAGGAAAAATTGTTAATATAATTTAGTTGCACAGTTCGTTGTCTGTAACTTTGACTGGTTTCTTAGATTGTAGTGACTGTTTTCGGAGACAGTATTAGGAATTAGATTGCAGAGGTAGTCTGGTGCGAGACCGTTTATCATCTTGTAGAAATTTATCAATTTGATATCCTGTCTTTGATCTTTCAGTGGTTTAGAATTTGTTTCGATGTATAGCTTGTGATGTCTAGTACCACGAACAGCACCGCATATTGTACGGAGTGCATCTAAATGTAATCGCTCTAGAGTGACAGATTGATCGATCGTACAGTTATCCCAGATATGACAGCAATAGTCAAATATCGGCAAAATAAAGGATTTGTACATGATTTCAAGGGTTTTTCTTGAGAGACCTCGGAGGCAATTTATCATTGGACTAGCTTTCTTAACAATATCCTCAATATGAATTTTCCATGTGCAATTTTTCTGTAGTGTTATGCCAAGATGTTTATGACTTCTTGTATTGGGATTTGATTCATATTCAAAGTAGGAATTTTATCAGTTTTTTGTTTTCGTGAAAATTTATTGTCTCAGTTTTATCAGAGTTGAATTTAACTTGCCACTTAACTGCCCAGATAGCTATGCGCGCCAAGTCGTCGTTTAGACACGATGCAGCAATATCGCGATCATCGACAATTACGTAAATGGAAGTGTCGTCAGCAAATAAGCGTATGTGACTATCAATGCCATCAACGATATCGTTTATGTATATGAGGAAAAGTAACGGACCTAATACGGAACCTTGTGGAACGCCAGCAAGTACAGGTTTATAATTGGAACTGTATCCATTTATGATGACTTTCTGTACTCGATTTTCTAAATAACTTTCAAACCAGCTCAAAAGAGAGTCAGAGATGCCATAGTTTTTAAGTTTAGAAATGATGCCTTTGTGCCAAACCTTGTCAAATGCCTTACTTATGTCACAAAATACAGCCCTAACCTCTTTACCTTCATCAAGCCCTTTCGCAATAAAATCATATTAGAATGTTAATTGGTTAGCGGTTGAGTCACCTGGCATAAAGCCAGACTGTAAGTTGGTTAAGATATCATTGTCTCGAAAGTAGTTGAAAACATGTTTAAAGACACATTTTTTCGAAAACTTTAGACAAACAACTCGTAAGTGCGACTGGTCTGTAATTAGAACATTCATTAACACTATTCTTTTTATGAATGGGTATAACTGAAGCTTCTTTCCAGATGGCCGGAAACGTGAAATGTTGAAGAGACATATTAAATGATTTTGTTAACAAGGGAGCTAA
Source organism: Phorcus lineatus (assembly GCA_921293015.1). Classification (NCBI taxonomy): domain Eukaryota; kingdom Metazoa; phylum Mollusca; class Gastropoda; order Trochida; family Trochidae; genus Phorcus; species Phorcus lineatus. The sequence continues at coordinate 21,949,228 of OV121088.1, read as the reverse complement.
ACTTTTCGCTGCGACTTTAAGAAATCTATTTCCTATTCCATCTGGCCCTGTTGCTTTTGATGGATCAAGGGAGAGAAGAATGTCTTGTACTTCCCCATGTGTAACAATAATAAAGTTTAGCGATGATGCACATTGCTCAGAGAGGGATTCAGGTACTTGTGAATCTGGATTATTCACTTTTGACTGACTAACAAAGAAATCATTAAGGACATGTGAAATATCTTCTGGGTCATCATAGACAGTATTGTTAGAAACAATTGGTGGAAAGAAGTTGCATTCGGATTTCCTTTGAATATATTGTTTTATCAAACGCCACCATGTTTTTGTACCAACAGACGAATTAACCCTATCATCTATTTTTGAATCATATTTTCTTTTAGAGTCACGTAAAAGGTTGACGACTTTATTTCTGGCTGATCGGAAATTTGCCCAGTCGGAAGGACGGTTGAGCTTTTTTGCAATTTTATGACAACGATTTCGCTTACGCATTGCAGAGCGGATTTTGCCGTTCATCCATACGGGATCATCAGGTTTTATTTTCACTGTAAGCAATGCATCTATGCCCATGGCAATTATTGCACTAACGATGATAAATAACCACTTATTCTCCCTTTTTTGTTCGTTCCGGCGGTAGTAACGTTCACAATATTATTTTTTTAATATGCTCATTGAAATACCCATTTATGTTTTAGTACTGGACATTATATTCTACTTCCTTTAATACCATTGATGTCAAAGATTGTGCAAATCGATCCGACCAGTAAAACCTCAGCATACTGTTCGACTGCGATATCTTCCCGTGCTCACACCATGACCCCCGCTTGACCGTCTCCCAGTCCAGTTTGTGATGTATGGAGGTGGTGTGTGCAGTCGGTCATGTACGCATGTTACGAAATCAATCATCATCGATACACATCTTCATTGTCAACATTGTCTCTGGACGCTCAACACTGTCATAAGCAAAGTCTTGCCCTGGAAAAATTTATTTTCAATAAGTAATCATACCAATAAATGGCTTATCATTAAAACAAAATTTCAAATAGCAATTACCGATGTTTCAACAAGTGTTTCTACAGTATTTCATTCCACGTAGCCAAAATAATTTGTAGACAAGAATTCAGCTTTCTTAGCATTTCAATTTTGAAAAATAAGATAAAATTGGCTTTGAGGGCATCGCTTTGCTGGCATTATTCTCGACAACGCAATCACCAAATCTTCATTCAAATGTAGTCTGTACAAAATATTCCAACTTTGAAATCTCTTTAGTTTTAAGCAAGAAAATAGGTGTTTAAGACTGGGCTCGATGATCCTGATACAACAACAATGTGGGCCTGAAAGTCATCAAATATGTACTCACAGAAACGAAATAGCTCATGTGTCTATAAAAAGTAGGAAGTTTTGAGTTAATAATTTTATTTCATAATTCATATTCCTTAAAGGCACTAGTGCACGCATTTTCGCACTACAATTGGCTAATATAGGGTATATCAGGACATTCTTACCCACTAGACTGTTCATGTCTAAGTCGTAATGCTACAACGAACGAGTAAAAGAAATGTTTTATTGCGAATGATTTGTATGATTTGCTGCACTTAAAAATGGAATAAATTTCACTCACTGTGGTTTTCTTTGGATGCAATAAAAATCGTATAGTTTGTAAGTGTCTGTTTCTTATATACAGTATGCGCATTGTTGTTGTATCTACCACAACGGCTACCGTTTCGGCTTTTCAGGCTGAATTTGAATATTGCCAATATCGTTGTTCATCTGTATTTAATGCAACGTTGCAAAGTCTTTAATAATTATTGTTATAGTCTGAATACGTATTGAATTCCAAATAACGTATATGGTAGATTATCAGAATGGAAATCGGTTGTAATATCGAAAAATATGCATCTTCTAAACATGCATAACAGAAGAACAGAAATTATTCCTGCTAGGATATGGTCCTTGTTGTCCTTAATCGCAACCATGGTGTCTTCAAATCTAGAATGTAAAATCCAATAAGAGCAGGAGCTGTAAGGTCTTTGCAAACGAGGCAAAAATAGGTCTCCAGTTTGTCTCCTTGATTTGAATTTAACAACACTATTTATCTGGATAGTTGAGGTGATAAACCATACAGGTCACTTGAATGCTAAGGTTGCTCACTGTATGAAGTAACGCTCTCAACCTGAGCATTGCAAGTGCTAAGATGTTGTCACTTTCTTTAACTCTCAATAATGGTTTTCCAACGAGAGATAAGACTACTCTCTGACTCTGCCCAGAGCTTGTGGAGCAAAGACCACCCTTTCTTAGCAGTTGTCAACACATAGGTATTCTCCGGCTCCAGATAATTGGCGTGAGCCCCGAGAGTAAGGGACTGAGCTAGTCTCCCTGCTATACAGGGCACCAGCACCTCCCACTCTGTGCTGGTCAAACTCCGGACAGTCAAGTAGCCGGATAAAATGTAGCCAGGCGTGTCCAGCTGGTCAACCTGGTCCGAGTCGATCATCAGGTATGCGAGGTTGATGGCCAAGTCGAATACTGGGAAGGTGTACTCAGCGTCTGTGTAGTCCAAGATGCCACTGATGTTGTACCCGTCTCCCTCTGGCTTCTTCTGTACCAAGATGTTCTGCTCGTTCATGTCACCATGGATATGACCTAATTTCAATTAATGATTAAATAATTATTTGAATAATTGAAATGTTAAGTCATTTTTGTTGCCATTCCAAGAAATAAATCATTATAATTTGGAGAATGCATGTTTCAGACACCATCTTCTTTGAGAAATAAATGGCTATATTCAATCATTTTTTTCATTGGACCGTATTTCCATATTCCGATAACACGTTTTGGCCTTCCAGTTATTGCTTATATGGAAAATAGTATTTTCATTTACCAGATTATATCTAAATTCATGATAAAATACCCTTAGGTAGCTGATCAAAGCGGGAGACGACCCTCTTGTTGAATGTGCTGATGATATCCTCCACAAGAGTCTTGTTGGTCTCGTCCAGACAAAATGTGTACTTGGTCAATTTTGGGACATTGGTCAGCGTCCACAGTCTAAAGGTCGGGTCCACGCTCTTGTAGTATTTGTTCTCTAACTTCTGGAAGAAGGGAAAAGTCACTGGTTATCAAAAAAATTTGGATCAAACGCCGATCATCAAAAACTGTAGTGATTACATGGTGTCAATATCTTTTTTATTTTCCATGTAATTATTCCAACTATCATTAACTTGAGATCATTTCCCAAATATATATAAAATAGAATATGTGAATAAAGATTGAGCTATGGTCCTGCAGCTCATCAGGTTAAAACTATTATGGGGAAAACGAACATAGGGGAAATGTGCCATATGAAGTTATCGTAGTTTTATTAGCTTTATATCTCCAATAAAGCATTTGCAAAGACATCTGAACCAGGAGACACCAGCCTTCAATAGGATTTTCAGATATCAGCTTTCATAAGGTTTCGTTGTTTTGAGAACAAGGCCCAAAGAGTTCTAAGGATGTGGCCTCTGTGGCCTTAATTGGGGACACACAACTTCCAAATCTGAATTCACATTCGTGAACAGGATTTAGCTATTTCCTTAAGGAAAACGAAGGTGAAAATAGGTATTTAGATCGTGTCCCGATTTTGGTGCCACAAAGTAAAATCAAGATTTTAGATTTTAACTCTATAGAGCCGGTAGTTCTGATAGATAAGAAAAAACACTAAAGTTTATAGTTAGACAGCTAAACGCAAGACACCACTCCATAAACCCATTTGGCATTTCAAGCCTGTTGAGTTAACAAAGGAAAATAACAAGTGAAATTCACATATAAAGCAAATGGTTAAGGAAATTGACTAAAATAGACAAAAAAATAACCTCAAGAGCGTTGGAAACATTTGCGACGAGTTTCCCGTCCTGACGCAAGAGATCCGGGGTGTAGGGCACGTCCTGTATGATCTGTCCCGGGAGGAAGGTCCGCAACTCACACATGTACTCACCAGGGGAACCTGACAAATCAAGGTTTTTCACAAGAAAAAATAACACAGTAATTCCATGTGAAATGATAAAAACATATCTTAACACGTAACTAAGGCAATAACAATAAAGAGGGAAATATAAGTTTACACGAATTTATTTACTACTATTTCATATTACCTTTGTTATCCTTCTCAGGATAGATCGTCTCCAGTGAAAAGAAAGACTCCTTCAGGTTAGGTAGAGGCACTTGTAAAGGAATGTTGTTGGATGCTAAACAAGACATTAGGGCATGCTGGGCATCTGGAAAAATTCACTGAGGTTATGTATGTCAACATTATGAATGATAGTTATTATAATATATGCATGCCATCAGAAACATTCATTCAGTTAAGCCCAGTTAACATATTGACTTGTAGGTATCTTACAGTGATAGCACCTGACACAATCCAAGTTATTTTGAATGTGAGAACAGGGTGAATGCGGACATCCTAGCCTACTGGTTTGATAATCTGAAAACTCGTGGGCATGCTGACTATGTGATACACTGGAGCAAAACGTGATCGCAGGTTTAACATTTGAAAAGACAGAGGCCATCTTTGGTATTTAAAACAAAACGATCCAACAGGCAAAAGTTTTCAACTGAAGCAGAACTGCAAGGCTTTTTAAAAAGGTATGGTGAAATACCAAATTATTTTTACTACAATCAAATTGAAATACGTCTAGGATCTGAGAATATTTTACGTACCGAAGAATGGAAGGTTTTTGGAATCCTTGCTGTTCATGACTTTGAACACAAATCCAAGATCACTGATGGCTTTAATGCCTGGATTACTGTGTTCTGGATGCACCTTGATGTGGTAGTTCCTATCGTCGTAGCTGTTGAGTTCCTTTATAGAGGTCACTTGGAGACCATACACCCTGAGAGTTATCTCCTCTATCTGGCCTTCACCTACAACTGGACGGATTACCTCCCCTGGCTGTTGGAGGAAACATTGTTGGTTCTCGTTCACGTCAACGAGAGGTCCTTCCATCGTTTATCAGTTCCCTACAGGAATAAGGTTTGAATATCAATCTATCCTTTAAATACATATTTAGGTAGTCGTCCTGAAAATAAAAGACCCATTAGGATCCAAAGCGAAGCCGGGCGATAACTTGACAGTTTGGTACAGAATATATGTGATTGTAAAATTGCATGAACTTATAAGGAGAATACCGCCATATAACTGACGAATACTTTTTTTTATTGAAGCGTGATTAGCAACAAGCTGTTACTGTTGCCTGTTTATATTAGTAATATATCATCCCATAAGCGTCCATGAAATTACCAAAAAATATAAAAACCTGATGTATCTGTACCTTGTTTTTTCGACTTTCGTTTCAGTTGTCACAATCACTGTTTTCGAGAGTGACAATCCTTGAACGCATTTTTCTCGGATGAAATAAACTAAATTACTAACATAAATGGGATTCGTTCTAAAATTTCGAAGATTTATCACGCAATTTACCTCAGAATATTTGTAAAAGTAAAAGGACCCGGATGGAAACCGCCGAGTACTGACCTTGTTCCCTCGAATAAAAGTCTTAGCTAATATTCGATCTCTTAATATCATTCAACTGAACATTACAAATATGAAATAGCTGTTATCATTGAACCATTTTTACGGGTTTGTTTTAGAAGACACCTACATCTTGCAAAGGACACTAACAGTTTCAAGTTAAATTTAAGCTATCATGTAACAACGTATGTATACATACCAGTGTCGTACTGAACGCACCTTCAAATACGGATTGTAAAGCATGGAGGCATGGTGAACTTTGTGGTTTCAATGAATCTGACACCTAAATATGGGTGACCTTTCAACGTTCGTTTTAGACCTGAATTATAAGCCAGACGGATGCGAGGTGCCCGTGTCATTAGCCCATAAATCAATAAGTGACTTGTGAACGGATTCAAGGGCAAATAGCACCTGAACACAATAAAATAGCATGGTAGTTGTCTAGTTGATACTGTACTTAAGATAAGAGATATAGTTGATATAGACGTTATAATAGCAAATATGAATGTCAAACTGCATGACATTAGTATTACAATTTAAGTCACTTCTAAATAAATAATTGATAAAACGTTTATAACTTTAGGTTTCGTTTTAATGTATAGACGGCGTTGTCAAGTAGTCGTTGACGTTAACATTGAATGTGTCCGGATAATGTCGGATGGAAATCCACATGATTTTGGCGAAACGACGTTAAAATCCTACGAGAATGTAGGAAACGTACTGCTGTTGTTTGAAATTCAATATGAACTCTAGTAAGCTTGCGATGTCTTAATAAAAAATTCCAAACTTTACACGAAAGAATTGTGCACATGCATCATGACTGTAATGAAAAAGATCTCGGTGACTTTAAAGTCAAGATAAACTGAAGACACCAAAACTATAGTTTTTAATTGTAATAACGGATAGATTCATATAGCGCTCTGTCCTATGACGTTAGCAAGGTCCCAAGACGCCCCTTGCTATATTCATGTTTTAACCCGTATAGTCACGCAAAATTTATCATCCCATTTTTTGAAATATACGAATGCAATCATGACACACTTTTGAGATACTGTATATATTCGGTTCAGAACTCAATGTCCAGGAAATACGGTATCAGAAAGACACTGTGGTATTCTCTCGCATCTTTTGTTTTTATGATTTTGGTATGAAGATGTCTCATTCATTGACATCTCCATGTAGAAAATTGCTTCGTCACAGTTTTTCGTTTGACAGATTTTAAACAACACTAACCTTTTACTCAAGTACGTCCGTAGCCTAGGAGTTGGACCATGCTCTGAACATGTCAACATATGTACTCAAGATCTATATGTCATGAACTTTCTCTCTGAAGGCTGGGGGTCTTCAGTTGTGCATTATTTTTGCAATATTTCACTTCATGCACTGAGGAATACGAACGCGAGCATTTAATACGAAAAGCTCACAATGCAGACATTTGTACTAAGAAATCGTATGAGGCGTGGTGACCTATATTGTCTATTTATAGCTCAAGGGAGGTTAACCATGACATTGTTTGATCGTCTCTCGTCGCTGGATCAGAGTTCGCTCAACACCCAAGTAGGTTAGGCAAGCATTCTGTTTATGAATATCATAATATTCACTATACAATTTCGTCCATTTTTTAGATTTTCAATTGATTGGAACATTTGCTTATATGTACGTAAGGCATATTTTTATTAAATGCTTTACCTTATATAGAATTTAAAGTCGTGTTTACATAACGTTTCATTTGATGATATTTAAGAGAGTTCCGTATTGAATTTTGTTGTATAGGAGATGCATCTTGATATGTTTTATGACCGAAATACTGTGGAAATTAAACAGCTGTCACATATTATTATAATTTACACACATAAATCTCTATATTATATATCGGAATTACATGAAACTGATGAATCAGTGTTTATTTCAGTTGTAAATTTATTGATTTAATGTTCAGTATTGTAGCAACATCACGCAAGTATGATAAATCATAAAATTATCATTTCTTAATCATATAATTCAATGCCATACTTTTTTCAAATATTTTCTTTTTGTCTCGAGTTAATCGAACGGATGATAAATTGCAAAACATATTTTCAATTAAGCATATTTGCCAAAGGGGAGAAATAAAGCTTAATGATTAAAGGTGTGTATATTACGTGGCATGTATTTAGACAACAGTTAAACTGTGGCAAATGAATGTGACATAAAGTAAAAGGATCTGAGAAACATATGAGTTATTGGATTTGTTAATGGCTACTGACAATCGTTACGTTTAGTAAAGCAATGATAAATGTGTATATACAACGCATACCCCAAATAAAGAATAATCAATTTAGTCTAATAATTACAATATACGCAACGGTATTGTACGATACGATTCTAATGATGAAGCAGAAAACGCTTCTGTTAAGAAACTTCAATGGATGACAATCATTGCCCTTGCTTTTCTTCCCCGACATTAACTGAGAGTAGATGGCGTTGTCTGTCCTTCAGACTGAAGACCTCTAGGTAGAAGAACGCCCCGTTATAGGTGACCATCAGCAGGACAACTGCGGTCAGTATGCAGTTGCAGAGCAACGAATGGAACATGAGTATTGACAGCACGATGAAGGAGGTCGAGATAGAGATGTCGGCAAGGATGTACATCAACAACATATTCCGGAAAAATAAATTCCACTCTCTTTCGATGGGTGTAATAATCTGTTAAAAGTAAAATAAATCTAGTTAAAACTAGCTGTAACGTTTATTGTCCGTAATTTCCGGCGGACTTCAGGGCGTGCAATATAAAACCTACTGGTAAGATGGTTTAGTTTAATTGGTGAATGTAAACACGTTTGGACGTTATGTGAATGATATATATACTATATGGAGGTATTGATTGAGGTAGGCCAAGGAGGAATGAAGTTATAATCAATCAGTTGTGCATAAATGAAAATATAATGATGAAACATCATATAAATGAAATGACGAAGAGGCCTATATTTCTCACTTGTTGTACATATGCGCATATATAGGGTATATATGAAATAATGATGTGGTTGATATAATTATACATGGACATCGACGCAGAAGCGAGTGTCACTGTGGTAACCATGCAATAAACGATTTGGTCTCTGAATGCCGGCAGACTGGATTTTGGTAGGCAAAGCAAATGAATGATGTTTTAATGAATGTTAATTGGAAAGCATGATAGAGTGATTGAGACTGGTTGGATATCCATCAGTATACTTACTTCTCTCCAAGCATGTGTAGGATGAGCAGTGGAATCCCGCGCTGTTTCTTGGAGAGGATAGAAAACAGTGTCAAATGTTCTTTGCCCGGCTTCAAGACTCGTTCCACGCCAGAGTGCACTATCTACAAATATATCAGGAAACATCAGCATATACATGCTCAATATGTCATACATGTCTAAGTATACATTCTTTTTAATTTCAACTGCATTACTAGAACACTATATTAGTATCAAATATACACGAAGAGCTTAATTAAGCACCTTCCTGTGTTGAATACTAAAATGCGGTGCTCTTGGAATGTTATGATAAAAAATGAATCTGACACTACAGAGGCAACAATTGCTTATTTATTGACTATTTTAAAAAAAATAAAATCACTTATAGGCAAAATTATCGAAAGAATGAGGAAAAATGTGACGGTACTGAATTTTCACCTAATATAACTAAATTGCCTTTTGGCAGAAACTACACAGTAAACTTTAGATTTCATTAATTGTAAACATTTTCGCTACCCAGTTGACATTCATGGATCAAAACATCTTTTATTATGCATGATACGAGGGTAGATACACCTTTTTTAATAATTGAGAAAAGGTCTAATCTCTCCTATCTGTTAATGATTTTGCACTTTTTTTAGTTTAGTTTGGTTTAAAAATAAACTTTTTCAAAAAAAAAAGCCATTACTGTTAATATTTGCCGGGTTTCTTCTTTTGTGCAATATTTTTTAATTCCATAAATTCATAATTTTGTGATTTTCAAGGTTCATCTTGCTTTAATAGATGTGTTTAGGGTGGTTAATATCACTCAACTAGAATTTGACTCATCAACATTATCTCTTTGACAACCCTTCACAAGTAGTACAAATGAATAGTTTTATGGTAATGTAGATATTGATATCCCCAAGAACGTCCTTCTTCCCTATCATATAGCTCATATGATAGTGACCTGCCCTGATCTCTGTTCTTATCTACGTCCTTCCCGGGCCGGAAATGGAGAAGCCTGAGTGAATGCAATCAAAGTATTCAGCAAAACTGTTGCAAAATTGATGATTCGAAATGCCTCATTTATTCATGTATACGTTGTGCAAATTAGAAATATGTTCCAAATTCTGTATGTGACTTCTTCGTGAAATTCTCTGTAAATTAGTTATAAACACTTGCAGGCCAGGCGAGGCAGAGTGCGAGTACATTACATTCACTGATAACTAATCATTAATTAATTCCACCGTTTGACCGCTCGGTTCTCTACTGCCCAGTGGCTCCCGTCTGACATGGTGCATGCATGTCTTTGTTGAACGTGCACAGTCGAGAACTATCGTGTGCGACTCGCGCTGACCAAGGCTCAATTCTCATCATCATGTTGTTTCCAGAATCCAACCCCCGAGTGGTTCTCAGCTTTGTGACACAGCAGGGTTCTGCTCACCCTGGTCTTTATGCTTATTTGTGTATGAAACAATGTAACAGTCGTCTTTTCATCGGCCATCGTCGACAAAGTTTCTTGCGGTCAAAGATACAGATCCGACTCACCAACTGTCCAGTTCTATCGTCATGTAGTTTTTTTGTTAAACACGCGAGTCGGGCTCGGCATGGTTACACGACTGAGTTTGTGGTTACCCTGGCGTGTACGCTAACTGGTGTTTGTACCACCGACTCGGCTTAATTCTGTACCACAATCCATATCTATAAAGAATATGGTCGACCAACACAGTTACTTCAAGACGTAATTTGAAAGATCGTTTGTTCTGCAATTTTTCCCTTTAGGAGAATCTATCGATAGCCCGAAAATCCAAGAAATGTTCCTAACAGGAGCGAGGTTAGCGTAGGTATTTTATGACGTGCACTTCCTCTGTAATAAGATAATGAAGAAATTTGATAAGTACTGAATGACATTGAAGGTGTCAGTATTTAAGAGTTCAATCTGATGGTTTGGGAGGGTTAGAAGTCCTATTCTCTCTCCCTCCCTCCCTCCTGTCAGTGAGGTGGCTGATAGATCTCAAGAATTGTGCCTGATCTCGTGCACTGAATATTTCCAAGTAGAAAGATGCTCCGTTATAAGCAGCACACATATGATAAAAGTAATAAACATAAGATGCATCGTGAACGAATTGTACATCACAGCGGAGCCAACGAAGAAGAGAATGTTGATGACTATATACCAAAACCTGTACATTGAATACTGGTGCCTGCAAAAAAGAAATTATTTTCAATTCTAAAAAACAAATCAATTAAGGACGAAGTTCAATTAAGGCGAGCGAGAGAATAGCATCACAATCCCTGTAAGAAAATCATGTCGAATACTTGAATAAAAACGACAAGGCAATCGACAGGATATACAAATCGCGTGGTATGGGTACGTGTTTCAACTCTCTTCATTCGGTTTCTGATGCCCCTTCAACGGACAATAATGTAAATCTTAAAAGCTTCAACCTTTCGGAGAGCAAAATCTATCTATCACTTTATCTCCAAGACCAATCTTGTTATTTTGAGCAAGAGCCAAAGCAAATATGTAACATGAATAGAAATTAAATCGATTCTATTTGAAGTAAATATTTTCAAAATAGGTTGGGTGATTGAAATCCAGAGACTGAACGCCATCATTAATTGATAGTTTATAGGGTGAGATACTCTGAATGTGATTGATCCTATGAAACAAGGTTCTTACTTTGGTCCAAACAAATTGCAGCCCACATGCCAGTAAGTGCCGGGGGTCGATGTCAAGTACTCGGTGAAGGGCAGGTACGTCAAATTTGGCTTAAACAGGCAGTAATAACATTCCCATAGCACCTGTGATAACAAACCAAATTCACAAAATAACACTAAGAGTTATTAAAATGATCCAATCTTTGCCAAACACAAGGCCCTTTTTCACATTTGTATTGAAATTTGTGGTACTTTTACATTTTCCATAACTACTTAAAATTTTCCCTTATCAACTAAGCAAATCTACTTTGTTACAGTTGCTTATCATAAAATTTCAAGATACATAATGTACAACTTACACACTTTAAAATGGGATGGCGTTTGATATTTTCTTTTTATCACCTAAACAGTTGTATTGGTGTTTGTTATCATTGCGGATTGTTTAAACACATTGTCACTTACTGAATAGTTTCGGTCTTAATGTAAATATGTTGAAGCATTAGAAAGGGTAGATGAGCGGTTTTATGACTTACTGTCTGAACTACTGAAAGTACCATAGGAGTTACGAAGTGCCAAGTAAAAGAGATATCCATGAATTCAGGCATGAACTCCTCATGCCATAACCTTGATGTTTCCTCACGATACCAGCGTATCCTGTCAGATTATACCAATCAAATAAAGTTCATTTGAACATACGTAGAAGAGACCCTCCTGTTCAAACTGTGGCAGAGTTGGATGCAGCACTCCATCAGGAGTGGCAGCAGATTCCTTATCATACAGAGACTAATACGTACCATGTCGAGGAGGGTCAATCAAGTCATCAATGCACATAGGGTCATAAACTTTAGTTAAAATTCTGTTGGCGCTTAACTTTTTGTTCTGAGTATAGGTAAATATCCTATTATGTGTGATGGCCTTAACGTTGTGTGTGTGTGTTTGTTTGTAACTAATGAATAAACCGTTATTATATAGATAAAGAGCCACTGCTACAAGACTTACAGGAAGAACAGCAGATAGGGGGTGATATGGATGTAGACGCTCTTCATTTTGAAAAAGCTGTGTAGAACCCATGAGTTCTGTAAGAGAACCACAGCCCAAATCATCGGTCCATTTGTCAGGGCAAACACGAGAATGAACAATTCCTGGCTTTGGGGAAGCTTCCTGTCAAAACCAGACATGTAGCAGTTGGAACTGAAGCTCATCGTAATTTTAAATGATAATTAGCTAAGGTTAATGGCCAGGAGGAAATATTGTTCTAAAGCTCTATGGTTTTACAATTCACGAAGTACATATCGTACATTTCTATTTAGATATGAATTCAAACATGAACTCAACAGGAACGGTAGAGTCTGATAATTAGTAATTTAGAACAATGTAAAATAAATTCCTACCAGAGAAATAGAACAAACAGAGCATTTCCAATGTGGCACATCTCCAGCATAACAATGGTTCCGTTTGAACAACTGCAAAGACAAATAATCTACTGTATCATTGTTAATATCATACTGGAAAATTAGATGAATACTCATAGATATATGATCAGATTCACCCCTTCAAAACACTTAGTTAAATACTCATTGACAATTGAATAACACTTGTATGTGCCGAGTAACAATTGCAGAATTGTTATTAATATTCATTATCAACTCAAAACATATATTTAACTTGCTTTGAATAAGTTTCAAATGATACTGAATAAAATACTGGTTTTCGATCAGAATTGCTTACTTAACGTTTTTATTGTCACTTCCTAAGTATCATAAAATGATGAATTATTTTTCAACAGCAGCAATCAGTACTCTCCATCATAACACTATTCATAAAGTTTAACATATAACTCAAACATCTCTAGGCGTTTCTCTTTATAATCACTCAACAGTACTTAAAACATATACATTTTGTTATCACATGTCAATTATTTTCAATCTGGTATACGCAATACCGTTGGTTAAACTAATAAAGCTTGAAAGTAATTGGTTGTAGACTAAAGTGGAGCAGAAGTGTACAGAACATGTGTTTAAATCTGAAGATGCTACTTATATTTATAAGTTATAAAACAACTGAATATGTATTTGCTAATCTAAACGTGACGTACTGGTTAGCATCAAGTGCTTTGTGTCAACTTTCAAAATTAAAGCTACATCAAAATAAATAGGGACGACATTTTTAAAGAACACCATAGAAGACTTATGAACAAACACTGTTGTTGTCCAGGGTAGGGTTGTAGGGTACATACTTATTGAAACTTTACACCTGATGCCTGTTGAAAAGATTCAAGAATATGGATCCAAACCTTTCTTGATCATTATAGGATTGATAAAACATGGAGGCATGAAAACTAAAGCCTAAAATCATGTATACCTACATTTAGAAAGGACTGCAATTTTAACGTGTGTACCGCAAAGGCCACAGGGTCGCGGAGGAAGTTGTCAGTGAACGCCATGGTTGATGACAAAATACGCATTTAACAAAAATCGCAAAGCAAAATTGTCTATGTGCAATATTATGTGTGTTAAAATTGATGATCTCTATATCATAAATAAAATGACATTTATCTAAAATTGAATTCCCCTATCGGAATGCATTTTTACATTAACAAAATGATTATTGTTTAAAATTGATTACGTCGAATTTGTGTAAAGCAAAATAATTAACTTTGTTCGTATCGAAATAAAATGAAATGATATGTTCTCGAAATGTTCGGAAATACAGGCCATTGAGTTGATTAAGTTATAGAACATGTTACTGCCTCGCAATTTTACATGAACATAAAAGTGTAATATTAAAAAATGCACCCATTAATGTTTAACATAAAAAATGAATGTTAAAGCCATAATGTAAATCTACGACCTCCAAAGAGTCCTAAGTCACTGAATTTAATGGATATTTTTAGTTTTCAAATTTAAGTGAAGGTTTTGCTCATAGTGAATTCTTTGACAAGAAATTTACTTCCCTTTCAATTGATCGAATTTGTTGGTTCAATTGATATGAGCTGTTGGTTTCTAGCCAGGTGATATCATCATTAGACCATGTATCAAGCTGAATTTAAAATAATTTGTCATGAACTATTAATTCTCATAATGTCTGAATTAAAAGTTATGTAATGAGCCCGGGGTAAGTTTGCTCTTCTGTGCGAATTCGTAAAGCACCTGAAAATATGAAGAAATTTTTTTTGAATTTCTAGTTAGTTTTTGCTGTCATGCACAGGAAATTGTTGAAACAAGTATTCATATCCTCTTGGTCTGTCATGGGGTTAAACAACGATCACCTTCGTCAAAGCTTGTTTCTTTTCACATGATTTAACAAAGATCACCTCCATAAAACATTTGTTCCTGTCATATAATCAAATACCGATAACTTTAATCCTGCGTTCGTTTCTATTTCTTTCATGAGGTAGAACAATGCTTACTTTCATCAATCGTCTATTGATTCCATAGGGTTGAAAATGTTTACCTTAATCAACTTCAGCAGGCCTTCCTGAGCGTGGGTTATCGGCCAAGGAGATTCGACCCCGCTTAGACTCAGTTGACCAGCAACAGTAGAATATTAAGGGGCTTCCTTCCCATAACCATTGCTCATAGGTTTATGTATTTTGGTCACATTCACTCCTTCTTTCGTGAGAAACTTGATAACCACGCGATGCACAGTTTTAGAACTTTCCATAGTGTACAGGAGAGTACCTGTGTTCAACAGGCTGTATTCTAAAGGAAATGATCTGTAAACTGTCTTCAGGGTTTTTTTAATACTCACGAAGGAGTTTCGACATATATTCTAATGATGTTTTATACAACTTCTTTATTCTGAAGGAGTTTCGACATATATTCTAAAGATGTTTTATACAACTTCTTTATTCTGAAGGAGTTTCGACATATATTCTAAAGATGTTTTATACAACTTCTTTATTCTGAAGGAGTTTCGACATATATATTCTAAAGATGTTTTATACAACAAATTAGATTCTGAATATGAAAGAATAAGCTGCAATCTAAATGAATCACCTACAGTCACTGAATCGTCGTTTCCCTCATATGTCTATGAACAGGACAGACGGTTCATGAGGGTGTCTGATATTCTTAATTTCGTTTTAAGTTAATCGTTAACATAGGTTCCCCCTTTTCATACTCTATACGCATCTTTACAAGTAAAAAGTCACTTCAGATATCGTTATATGTTATGATCATTCGAAAATGTTCATGTTTCCTGTTTGACTTGTTCTATTGATTTCAGTGACATTTGAAAATGAACGGAAATGAGATTATTATCAGCTCAATTTGCATTCCAGTACTGAATACTCCATTAAATATCTATTCGGAGTCAAACTGTCTACAAATAAGGACATGTATTTTCTATGCGTGTTAGCAACATGCCTTGGTAAGTTTATTTATTCATTTGCCTCCTTAAAATTTTGTTAGGTAAAAGCCTTTAAACAACTTTTATCCTGACCTTTTGACATAACAATCACAGTTACGAATATCAGGTTTTATGAATATGTATTGTTAGAAAGTATATATTTACATGCACACAACAATAGAAATGTGATTCCTTTATATTGTGATGTCGTTAGTTTATCAATATGATAATGGTGTTGAACTACATTTACTTGTTAGGTGTTTGTTCATATTTCCACTCCTCAAGTAGTAACCCGAATAGGCCGTAGTCCGTGATATCTTAATATTGCTAGATAGTGGACAAATGTAACGTTGTTATATTTGCGAGCACACTATTTGCAATAGTACATATCCTTGTACATTTTGTGTTAGTCTTTGAAGTGCATTTAGAACTGTAAAACAGATGAAAAGGATAAAGACCATAGTCCACATTAATACGATAATATATTCCAACCCCAGGACAAATGCAGGACAATAAGAACATTCATGTCACTATTAGGTGCGTAATCAGATAACATAAGAGCAGTTAAATGATATAATGAGCATGGCAACTTTCCTATATATAATGCTAATAAACGGTTTCTCGTACAAGCAAAAAACGCATGTCAAAATGTTTCTTTCAAGCATCTCAAAGCAACCCTATGTTTTTTCTTCCAGCGTTTGCGAATGGTTGGTTTTTGCAAAACCTGAAAACTCGAAGAGACGGAGCACCCCAAAACTTGGAATCTTGTGCAGCTGAAATTCAAGAGCTGTGTTCTCCAGTCTATCTGCCAGGGAATCGAAATGATCTGTTCGACAACAATGGAAACCTACTTTTGAATTGCAGGCCAGTAACAAGTTGGTTATTATAACATTTCCAAGTTTGGAAATATGATCTTGCAAATACTATAAGGGTGTAATTGATCATGTTTATGGTTTTGGTTAGAATGTCGACCTTCCTGAGGTAATCACAATTCTAAGCTCAGAGGTAACAACTGTTCTTCTCAGTCCCATATCTAGAGTCTAGAATTGAAATGGTTTCAATCTCATCAATATATAACTTAACTAAACATTATTCTGCGTAAGGCAAATTAGCACAATTAAGATCTTATATGGTTGGGCTTGTTGAAGATGTCATTGAATATATAAAATTTTTATCAACCGTTTCAAATTTAATCTTCAGCCTGTCAGATTCAGATTCATTTATTAGGCTCATATCGCCACCAACGGTGGTACAAGAGCAAAAAATGATATACAAATTTAAATACTAATTAATCAAGACAGCAGAGACAGACAAATATTCACATAATGCAATAATATAAACAAAATCTATAGAAATAGATATGTCTGTTACAAGATATAATCATATACACATTACAATAGCATTTCATACAATATCTATAACTTGTTAAATTTGTTTTATATATTTATAGAGCATGTATTGTGCAGTTGTATTTCTATCGATTAAATTACTCCTCATTCACACTAAAAGAATTAGCAATTCTTGAAAATAATGTTGATAAATTTAGCAAGCTTTTTCAGCACCTTTGTGTTATTATTAGTAAGTAGCCTTTTAAATTTAAATAGGTTCGGAAATGTAAAATAGAAGTTGTCAATAAGATTAGAGCGATCATGGTTCAGGGCTGTACACTTTAGCAAGTAATGGAACTCATCACCAACTGCAGGGGAATTACATAACTTACATGTTCTTTCTTGTATTTCACATAGAGAAATGCTTACAAATATAGTTTTTTTTAGTTAATTCGGCAAAAAGGAGATCATGTATATTCTCAAGTAAAAAAGGGTAACTGACATCTCGTCCGGTGAAAATTCGCAACATTAACTGCCGTCCAATAAGAGGTGAAACATATAAAATCACTCCGACTTTGATGACAACCAATTATATTTTTTTTGCAAGAATAACTTTAAATCTATTGCAATTAAAGAAAACCCCTATTTTCAGACAATAATTCACCTGAAAACCTTTTGATCTTCAAATATCGTATCCATGTGATTGTAATAAAGATTATATTTTGTAGTGAAGGATCCCTCGCCAAAGAGAAGAAATGCATGGAAAGACTGGATAACTGTCCCAGTTATCAGGATCCAATGATCGGATTCATTATAGTCATGAAGGCCCAAATTTGTGGCAAATCTGATGGTAAGATAATGTTCCTGAGACTGAATTATCCTAAACAAAATAGTTTTTATGTGCAGGAAAAATGTCTTTTTGCCAATATCAGTGCCTTTGTTTAATTGTCTAAAGAAGTAGAGAAACACCCTTTTATTTGCTATGATTAACAGTTGTACACTCGAACACCATGTTGAAGAATCTTCTCTTGAAAACTGCCTCTGCAGTCTCCATAGACAATAGCACTAGATGTTGAGGAGGTAATTAAGCAGATGTGGTCAGAAAGTGTTTGGTTTATCAATGTTGTAACCATTCCTTTCTTATGTCATTTTAAATTTTACTCTTAGTTCTTAATTGGAACCGGAACTAGATTTTATCTGATTTCTAATGAAATGGTATTCAAACGATTTTTCAGTTTTTAAATCTGGACGTGAGTGTTGGAATGAACTTGATTCGGTGGACACGTCAAGTTGTCGTACTTGGTGAGTATGTTTTGTATTGACTTCTGCAAATAATGAAGGCTCTTCTTCCTTCGTATTTCGTAAGATTCTAATTAAATGCAGACTTTTTTTATCAATGGGATATCTTCATTCGTTTGCATCTTACATTTATTATGTATGCCTCTGAACTTGTCATAATGTTCTCCCGGAAGATAGTTGATGGATGGATGGTGACATATTTCAGTGGTGAATGGACGTGTTATCGTGATGTTGTTACAAGCAGCACGTGTACGGAGGAACACTTCAAGTTTCTGGCCGATCTGAACCGTGCTTTAGTCATGCATATCAATGGTCGATGTTAGGAAGAAAGGTAAGTGGTTCAGGCTTTATATGATTCCCGTATAAATCTATGTCCTTATCATTTGTGCTCTAATGACTCACATAATTCACCCCTAACTCTGAATAGTACGAAATGTGGGTTTTTTTCAAATTTTAGTTTAACCATAACCATCTCACGAGGGAATTAAACTTGACTTGAAAGGGGAACTAGTTATTTCTCCTATTTATTTCCAACTTGTATTTCATTCAATTTTTTGCGTTTTTTAAACAACATTTTACTCAGATTAACAATTAAGGCACATTTACCTATATCACAGACCCGGATTTGATAATATTTCTACGTAAATGTTCGAACTTTCATATCCTATTTCAACTCACAATGCGTTGTGAGCATGTACTTTTCATGACAACATGCTGATGTCATAGTAAAACCGTCCTACGCAAAAGGTGATGAGAAGTATTAAATATAAGTTATAGAAGCATTTTACTGGTGAAGTGAGCTTTATTTTGGTTTAGTACTGTATCCTACATATCACAATCAATTCTAATCAAGCAGTCTACTTATCGATGCGGTTTAGCAGCGGCACAGAGTCTTAGAAAATTAACTTACTGGATTCAAAACCTTTTGGGTTTTTTATGAGGCGTGCACAAGTTACATGTTCAGTTTGTGTATTTTTGCAGATATATTTACAATTGAAATAAATAACTATTTATCGAGTGAAAAGATTAAATAGGCGCCTTATATTTAGTTATGTGTTTTTAGAAAATTATTGTAAATGCCATGTTTTTGAGTTTTTAATGAAATGTAAAACATCAAAGGGTTGGCTTGTATTTCGTTTTTTTTTAAATGTTTAACGTTATTTTATGAATGAATAGAAGTAAAGGCAACATCAAATTTAGATGACATCGTTCGATACATATA
The DNA here is from genome assembly GCA_921293015.1 of Phorcus lineatus. NCBI lineage: Eukaryota > Metazoa > Mollusca > Gastropoda > Trochida > Trochidae > Phorcus > Phorcus lineatus. The sequence continues at coordinate 21,929,663 of OV121088.1, read as the reverse complement.
TGACATAACACATTGTTACGAACCGCCTTTACGAAGTGACAAGTGGGTAAGTGGGTTATCTCTGAATGAAATACGTCAAACCTTTAAGACATTTGCTCTGTACGCATGATAACATGACTTTTAATCTCATTTCATGTCTGCATTCTTTAAATAGTTTTCACCCTTGACTAATATTTTTATAAATTTATTAACTTCATAGAAAGTCACCATTCGACTTGAAAGAACCCCAGAAGAATGCCAGTACGTCGACGAACATCCTGGAAGATTTGATTATCATCTCCTTGAACATCACATGTACTACCTCGCTGAACAATTGCAGCTGCAACATGTACCCATATGGATTCTTTCGTAATAAAACGATGATAGAATCATCACTCGATCATCTAGTCCCCCTCAATTATAAATAGAGAGGGAAAATAAAGAGGCACCTTTAGTACATTTATTTCTTTATTAAATCAAACAGTTTTGCAAACACAATATTTTCGACTTAGTTTCAAAGCCTATAATGCACACGGAGAACATTTTAATGTAAACACTGCGGTGTCAAAGAAACAATTGTAAAATATGTAAAATCGGTGAGACCTGGGGAAGGAAAGTTTTACATCTATGGAGGCCATTTTGTTGTGTTAGTGCTTCACTCCATACAAGAGCAAATCAGGATTCCCCTTATGAGTGAAGACATTTCATATTTCGTAACAAGAGGTTTAGGTTTCACACTATAGGAGGGGTTCATGATAAGTAAATTTGTAACGGCTACCAAGATAGTTAATCAAGTCACGTGCTATTTCAAAACCAATTTTACATATTTGCGAATACAATTCACGAACCCCTCCTAACGTGTGAAACCTAAAGCCCAATTATCTTACTGCAGCTGGTGGAGGCATGTTCCGTAAATACTCATCCGAGGTTTTGTTTTGGGCCTGAGTAAATGTTTTCCACAGGTCGTATTGATTACAATTCTAGGAGCAGAAAAACGGTGTAAGAGTAAAATGTAGATTGTAAGTCTTCAGTGTAAGATTCAGGAGAAAGTTTATATCATAACCCGTGCCTGTTTTTATCGAACTTTTTAACTGTCACCAGTTCTAGTAATATTTAAGGATTGCTTTGCACCTATATGCTGATTATTGTTACATAGAGTGGTTGCCCCCAGTATGTGTACATTGGTACTTCACACACGCCTTCAGTTTGTTTTATCTCATCTATGTAATGTAAATTGCATACATTTGATGTTTTGTAAAAAGATGTTACAAGGAAAATCTGTGAAATCAGTAAAACGTGTATTCATTATATATGTCCACATATTTTGTTCAGTACATGTGTTTAATTGATTGTACTTGACTTAAGTAATTGCGTGTACTTCCTATAATTTATAGTAATTACGTGTATTTTCAGAGTTCACAGATTCTCTGTAATAGACCTACATTCATTTATTCTTAATTTCATACGGTGCCTCCTTTCACAAGGCAGCCTTTAAAATCGTTAAATGAATGAGGTGGTGAAAGACACATTTGATAACGTTGTGACAGATATTATCATTAAAAGTTTTGGCTAGACCACGAGTGTCTAATGTAATTCGTTGGAGGTGTTGATTTAAACCACGTCGAGAGTGCTTAGAGGTTAAATCAACGCCAGGAGCGACTTAACAACAGACAGTTTAGGTATAACTTATTTGGACTATGGCATAACCATAATACCTTAAACGTTAAGAATTATCTACGTTTTAACGCAAAGATGATATTGCTTTTGTGTAACTTATTAGAATCTGTTCACCAGGGACCGTGTCGCGCACGAAAGACATCAAAACAAACCAAAGAGCTCGTGAAATTCGCGGTAGGCCGCATTCTTACAATATACACGTGCAGCTTTACTTCTGACATGCGTATGCAGTTCTATCTGACACCATGTTAAACTTTAACCGTTGTTGTGATTGTTTGTGAGGTAAATATTCTAATGATAAATGATTATAATGTTTCCAGAAACTTTCAAATGCATAATCTATCTTGTTTAAACTCCGTATAAGTTTAAGATGTACCATATTATAGCTATTAAAGGATACCTGGACGGTATTTGAATAATCTTTGCATTTTTCATTCATTCATTCATATAACATTCCTTTACTTCTAAATTCTGATGCAAAAGTAAACCATCCTCGAGCTCCATTCTTATTGTAAAACAACAAAGCATGGCCTCAGCGAAGAGTGTCTCATTGCCGTACCTGAAGAATTACACGGACTGATCTTTGACGCACACATTCTATCCCATAAATAGAAAGCTTATTTATTCAAACAGAAGACAGTAAACCATTGCCACAGCAAACAGGGACTCGTTAGCGTACTTTATGCTGAGGAAGGAGTCGGACTGTTTGTTCCAGAGGCACCTACTGCCGAACTGCATGCCTGCCTGCTCTTTGATGTTGCCTATGCTGGCCACGGCAACCATCTTGTATCGTCCACAAGCGAAAGGTTTAATCTTTTCCATGATGCTGCCTGCTAGAGTCTGGGAGAGTCTTATACAGGTGCTGGGGTCGTACTGGACATCCTGGAGACAGGTCACCATGACCTCCTCCACACTCCGCTCGATGTTCTTCAGACGGGCACTCTTGGAGGACTTGACCGATCTTGGTGCTGCTCCTGGTCGAGATCCGGACTTGTTCCTCATCTTCACCGGGGATGAGGGGGGAGGAGGGGGCTGGGTCACCTTGAAGTGCCCGTTCTGGCTCATCATCGAGTGGCCAGGTAAGACGGGGGAGGTGTCACCTCCGATAGGGGGTATTCTACGTCCAACCACACCTTCCATGTCAACTTGATTATAGCTTATTTTGATATACAATATTTCTGATAAGTGGCCCAAACGTGTTAAAATTGTTATGTACCAAGTCTTCCCCACGTTTATAACCTTAATATACCGTTAAGTCGGCAGTTCATATTCACAGTTTATAATCCAGGTAATTAGTTATTTTTCTTATTGTATGGCTTAATCAAATTGTTTGATATTTCATAGATCTGTTTCTGAAAGGTAACCATGGAACTCCACAACCTTCACCTCAGTAGCAATCTGTCTGCAAAAGAAGCAATGATTATTATAACAATTGTAAAAATATTTAATAGCCGCTTCAGTTTCATTAAAGTATAAACAGATGTTCAGAATATATCGGTTGCAATGAATTTGGCATTCTTTCAAAGAAAACAAAACAGAAATAAAGAAAAAATAAGAACCCGGGCTACATTTGATGCAAACATGAAGCGTTTAAAGTAAAGCTTAAGTAACTAAATTAACCATCCACTTGGTATTTTGATGATGTTCTCGAATGTTTTGGTGGCCATCTTGGATTATTATTATCAAGAGTCAACAAATTGTTTTAAAATAGGACAAAAAGAATCCTTGCCCTTGAAAACATATCTTAACACCCATAATTAAGAATCTACTAGGGTTATATACATAATCCATATCATCGATAGATTTTTTATCACTATTTTGACCTCCAGGGCTTCCATCTTGGATTTTTTTTGTCAAGAGAATCACAAAATAGTTTTATAATAGGATAATAAGATTCCTTGTCCTTGACAACATATATATTGACTCCAAAATCACGATTCTACTACGTTTGTAATCAAATTATTATCATTGATAGATTTTTGCTCAATATTTTGGCCACCATGGCGGCCATCTTGGATTCTGAAAAACCCACAAGGGTGGCGAGTGGCCATCCAGGCTTAGTTTCAAGTATATACTAGGCACTATTGAAAAATGCAAAAAAAAACATTGTTAATAGACAAAACAAGCTTTTTTAAAATGTGGGGTCTTGCCACTGGACTTAGTATTGTTTTTACTAAGGAATTAGGCTCTGATTGTGTTGAAGCTGATTGATAGCAACAACGTCGATGAGAAGTTGACCTAACATCATATTTCATCACACATAAAACTCTAACCGGTTGTTGTAATAGCCTTCCTATGTCAACAACTGATACGTTCCATTCATTCGTTTGTTAGTTTTTGAAATATTTTCCAATCAATACATCAATTTCCTTTCCTTGTGTTTGATGAATCACTACACTGTACACGATTCGACATTAAGCCATTTTTATTAAATTTGTAACTTTAAAAAGTTAATTAAAAAGTTTTGAAGATTAATGTGGCCCGTTGCCATTTACCTTAGTTAAATCATATACAGAATGTACCAATTAAACAGATTTCAATTTTTCAGTTTAAATTGTTTTTAAAACCAAAATACTGGAAGTTTTAATTATAAATATAACGCAGTCAGTGAAATATTATTTGAAATACATGTTCTTTACTAAACTGCTTGATGATAAGAATTATATTATATAATTTCCTTTTGGGCACATTGTCGTCTTTCATATAAGATTACCTCTGACGCTGAAAAAAAAATCGGGTCGCTTCGTCTTTCCGTTAGGGTTAAACGTGATAAAGCGTTGATGTTTTTAAAAGAATATGCACAAATTAGCTGTTACAATGCAATACGTCCTGTACGTCTACTATATGAATATAGAAGGTGTTCTTTTATCATGATCGATCTAGAAAGAAAGGACTTACCCATGACCAAATATGTCCCGGTGCCTTCAACATACTGCCATCCATGTATCTCGCAACGGGAAGTCTCATTGCTGGCGAAGCTTCACTGGTGAAGCAACGTTCATCCTAAACTATGGACTCCTCTCTTAAGACACAACTGCAACACAATCACAGAAATCAAGTAGTTTTATCACACCTCGCCGATCCGTCAACACCTGCTAGAACGCAGGGACAGGTATTGTTCAAACCGCTTCGTGTGTTAGCCTCAACAATAAACAGAGGTAAACACTTGTAGCTTGAACAAACACCGCCTGTGTACACCAGATATACCCGCTTACATGACTGTTACAAGTCATTTAACATATTCCGTCTCAGATTGTAACAGATTTGTATAGTATTACTGCATTCCGACCCATTAGCATTACGTATTCGTTAATATAATCCTTCTCAGATCTTGAGTGATTCATAAGTTAATATTCACGGACTGTGCACGGAAATACTTCGGATTTTGATAACTCTATTAAATTCGCATTAATTCTATTATTACTCCAATGTTGTGCAGGAGTATTGTATAAAGAAAGACACGTGAGACTTAAGGATTAGAGGCAGCTCATTGTTGTTCAGAGCAATCATGAGCAGGCTTTACATGTACGTATTGTAGGTGTTCAGTGTACCGAGACTTCCACAAGTGCTGAACCGGTACCTGAACGTAATATGGAGGTTTGAGGGCTATGGTTTGGTGTTCGACATGGACTTAGCTATATTCGAAATGCTTTCATCTAACCGCAAAAGAGAGTATGAGGACCCCACTCGTTCCATCGTGGTCAGGATAATCTCCGCCCAGCGATGGAGTGGTACCTACCTGTGAGGATGACCTCCCCTCAACCAGCGTTCATCCAACCGGATAGGCTACAACTCTACTGCAGGATGGAGATAGGTCATCCGCACAGGTAACTTACCCCTGAGAAGTTTCATCAGGAAAATTTGTACTCAAATTACACGCCTTTGAGTTTTGTTATTAAACAATAACGCAATGAAACGGCTTGGTAATCCGCCGTAAGAACACGCTCAGAATCCCAAAATACTGAGGCCATTACTTTTCCTGCTGACTGAATAGTCTATGCCTTTTTGAGGTTAGGTCATGAGTTTCCAATACTACAATACTGTCCCTCTGTGTCCGGCTGAAACAAGTGGAAGTGATGGCCCAACGTATCATCAATCATTGTTATTCGTTTTAGGAAACTGTCTCATTCAAGGCCAGATTTTTTTCTTTAATGCTTTCCGTGTTACAAAGTATGATACCCATTAGGCCGAAACGTTTGTCATTTCCGTATTTTCCAGACTTGCTTATACTAACTACTCCAGCTTTCAGTGGTTCGGTAACTCGTAGGTCATTCATTATGAGATCATGGATATTTGCACCATGTTTTGGTGATGACTACGTTTTTGTTCGTCTTCAATGCCGAGTCGGCAACGCTTGAGGGCAGCTGACCAACTCTTAATTTTGATGGAAGAGCATCGTACCCAGCATCATGAATGGTAATCGGTGTTTGACCATTTCAGGCATATTACATCACAGCTCTCAACTAGATTTAGTACACACTTGATTAAAAAGACTTGTCACAACATAAAGCTTTCTAGCGAACTTGTTGAAAGGTAAAAGGTGAAAGAGTCCGGAGAACATAATATAATACTGTCAGTTCAAATCGTGATGCCATCCACAGTGACGTGTATCGCCTAAAAATAGCGTTACAAAGCCCTTTCCTCCTCCTCTATCTTCAATATTCACACCGTAGGAACGTGTACGCCTGGAATTTGTTACACAACGGAAGTGAACAAATTACTCTGCGAGAGGCGAGTTTGTTTTTGCGCACTAGGTGTAGGGTTTTGCTCGATAAGTCTTTAGAGAACAAATATTTCTGGCTGTAAAATGGTAGACTTTAGTTAACACAAAAGTGGTTTTAGAAATGGGAAGCTGGTCAGCATTTGGACAAAAGAGACGCATTTAAGTGAGGTTTCATGCCGAAAAAAGATATTTGCACATAAAAACGGTCAGCATATTGCTTTAAATAATAAAATAAGTATTTGCTAATCATATTTACTTCGTTAAACACTGAAACATTGATTCTAAGTTCAAAATTAAGTCAAAATCCAAGCAATAGTTGCTGAGATATTTACATTAAAAAAACTGCTGGTATGATATCGTGGTAAACGCGTTACTAAAGAGGCATTTCTGAAGTGGTGAACGAATTAAACTTTCTTGAGTGAACGAGTTACAGAGCCAATTTTTGTATGGTTCTTTGTTGAAAACACCTATAAAATGTCCAAATCTGTTCTGTATGATTCAGAAAAGTCTTCCAAATGGAGCCGTATGCATGTGATTATTGCGAGGAATCATTCAACAGCTTCTGCGGCTTCATTCAACACATGCAAAATGAACATTCTTCTCGACGCATAATAATTCGCAAACTGAAACTCTGTGAAGTCATTGGAACAATGAAATACGTTAGAAGAGATTATAAATATGTACCATCAGAGGTTAAATCAACAGGCAGAGAAGTTATTGTTTCTGATGTTCCTGACAAATTACAACTGATGCAATGCAATGATTGTGAACCCCCTCCCCGACACAGGAAAAACTAGAAGATGAATCAATTGAAAATATCGATAGTCAACTTTTCCAGATGACTGAGATGTTGCCAACTGTTCTTGACGAACTACAACAGGAAGGCCTATCTGATGTCAAAACGTTGGAGGCAGTCAGCAGAAGTATTCTGTGTGCTGAAATTAAACCAGGAATTCTTACAGATTCGTTGGATATCATAGTAAAGTCATGTGGCGGTAATCAACCGATGAAAATGTTTTGATGGTAAAAAGATTAATAGCTGTATCACAGAGAAGGAAGGAGATACTGATCTTTTTGACTGTAAATCATCCCAACTCTCTCTGAGACAAATCAAACACGTAATAATGAATCTTTTTTTTTTTATAGAATATGATTGAAAAGACACAATCTAACCTGGACAAATCACTTGACGATTCACAAATGGGCATTTAATTTAAGACTATTACTGATGTATTCATTGATATGAAATATTTGAGTCTGAATACTGCTGACTACAAACTGGTATTTTGACTTCTGCCGATCTGGTTTTCCAAGTAGCTTGAATTTATCTAAACAGCCATTCTTTTTCAGTAACATTTCTCGCATGTCTTTGATTCGTCTACTCAAAAGATGTATTGTCTGGTGCAGGTATGTTATTGATGTTGATTACCGCCATATGACTTTGCGATGATATCCAACGAATCTGTAAGAATTCCTGGTTTAATTTCAGCAGACAGAATACTTCTGCTGGCAGCCTCCAGGAAAATTATGTTTGCATAAATGAGGACGAAAATTTACAAACATACACAGCACTGTGAAAGCATAAAAATAAACCCGAAATGGTTAAAAAAACGTTCATATTGACGGTTGTGTAAGTCGTTCACTAGCTGCAACACTAAGTGACTGGAATTCGTTCACCACCCCGTTAGTAATTCGTTCACTCTGTTTTAACACCACGTCCAGTTCAAGGCTTCTAATTTTGTTATTTGACAATAATATGTCCTTATTTTTGACATGTTTGTAGATTAATGGATGACTTACAATATGACACAAAAATATTTGAGTATTTCAACAAATTTTCTCGAAAATAAGATCACAATAAACACATCTTAGTTCAAAATGCGAAATATGCCTCCTTTATTATCATGTAGCAGCCGTCCGAGGGCACATAATGACATTATTTTTCGTCTACAGCTTCACCGGTGCCTACCATTTTACAACCAGAAATATTTGTTCTCTAGAGCACCTGAAAATCGACTTATCGAGCAAACTCCTACAACGTATGCAGAAAAACAAACTCACCTCTCGCAGAGCAATTTGTTCACTTCCGGGTGTGTAACAAATTCCAGGCGTACACGTTCCTACGGTGTGATATTAGTAGGTTAGGGTTAGGCTTGCATGTCTTTCTACAGCTATTTCGAAGCGTTGAATGGAAATCCTATCTATGATCGCTTCTTATCAATCAATTCTTGCGGGTTGAACATAAGACAGAATTTGTGCACTTTCGGGTATGTAAGGTTTTTAAACTTTTTATGATAGAAAACTGGATCGAAAGAAAGCACAATTGTTTTGGAAATATTTCCTCATTTGTAGGTGGGTTGAATAAAACGTCCTTGCTGTTACCAGTTAATAGAACTTTTACGATACGACATTTTATAATTTGGAAAATTTTTCTGCCTTTATATATGCGTTGGCTTCTGTTCGATTTAGATCGAAAAACATCATTTGTCATAATATAGGCGTTTGAAGAAGAATATATGAGATGTTTTCAGTTAATATCAGTATATGAAAAGTAAAGACAATTTTATGGATAAACAACTTCTTTATTCTGTGGAAGCGACGTTTCGACATAGATTCTAAATGTCGTTGTCAAACAAGTAATGACTTTAGGGAGTGGATAGAGTATATATACATGAGTTGTTTATACAACGAGTAGGATTGATGTACAATGGTTGGATAGAAGAATGAGGATGTAAATTAGTAATAATGGAAGCCAGGTAGATGTTTGTACAGTGGATTAAGTTGATGTAATACATTTATGGCCATTTGGAATTAGGGGACGTATAAGAGGCCTATCAATTTCAAATCTCACAAAATCACGGAATACCTAATATCAGTCATAGGAAATGTACGTGTGTCTAGAAAAAGTGTTTCAAGGCTCAAAATCTGGCTTACGAACATATGCCAGTTCAGGTAAAGTAAGTATATTACTATTGATAATATTATCTCCCTTGTCATCGTTCTTTATTGTTTCATTCATGGTTTCATTTCCCCTAATGGTATAAAACTCTAAGATTTTTTTAACACCAATACGTTTTTATCACTTAGTTGTCAATTGAAAATCGTAACGATGTACTAAGTTATCAAAGGACTAGTGAAAGAATGCGTGATTTATATCTTGATTCGTTTGAAGTAACTCTACTGCGCCTCATTTTCGCCATGGGTAAATACTCTTCATTCATCACTTCCGGTTCATTTGTAAAATAACCCGCGACATTGCCAAACTTCGAATATAACAACACTGGTAAGGAAAACTGATAAAGATCCATGATATCAGTCCTGAAATTCCATTTTAAAATCCTTTTCTTTATCTTTGATTGCTTTTTAAAGTGTTTTGTTGTTATTATTCAATTTATTGTCTTCACATTACTTGTTTTCTCAAAAAACGTAGTCCAGCATATAACTAGACGTCTACGCACATACCAAGGTGTGCTTCAACGTCTAGCCGGCGAGTGAATTTTCTTTGACGCACTCTAGTCACGACCGAGAGGCGAAACGGGTTTAGATCAAAATGAGAATGAAATCTTGATCTTTCAATTACTTTATGTGTTTGGGTTGCTAAAACTAATATTCACCTTTGATTTGGGACACTGACCTTCACTTTATTAGTCTCAGGTTATTACTTACGAGTTTTGAAACCTAGCTACCCCCTTATTTACTTTTAGTTAGCGGCCATTTTAATATGCTAATTAACTGTTTTTTAAAAAGCGGATTCCGATTAAAACGGACCGTGATTAACCTAACGTTTACTACTTGATGGGGGAATCACACTTTCAGCAGTTGTAGACAATGACATTCGTGTTTCATAAAAAAAAACCTTATAAAAACATCTGCAGATATACTTCATAGATGATATTATCAATACATCTATTTGGAAATAGTTTCAAATTATTTGAAATAAATACATTTATAGACGACAATATTTTATGATTTCTGACCTCGTGGAATGAAATTTATGAATCACTCTCTTGAATATTATCTGAACATATGTATCTGCGATACGTTTATTCCCCTTTCCTATTTCTTGCGTGACGTAAATTATTCGTAAAGAGACTAAAGAGAGCATACAAACCTAATTTTTACTGTCACGTGCATACGGCCGATCCTCTTGCCAACAACTAATGAAAAAGAAAGCGTCTGTGATCTGAAGTGACCGACGACGTCGGCGAAAAATGTGCGCTAGCATAGCAATCAACAAAGAAATAAAATTATTCCGCTTTCAAAATTGCGAAGAACCCGTTTCCAGGAGATTTAATCATATAGTCTGGAGCTTAAATAGTTATTGGATTCCTACGGTTTTCATACACGTCGTCTCCATGTTTGTTTCCCAACGCTTTGGAACGTTATCTACTTTTGCATGGTCAGGTGGCAGGTTTTCATGATCAAGTTCGTTCTCTGAGGTTGTTATACAGTCAATGAAGGATGGATGTGAAGGTTGATCCAATATATTAAATTTATCTCAACATGTTTGATCGGTCATTGTCATTTGAAACTACTTCGAACCATTGTTCAGTATTTAAGATCCTCATTTCAGAGGCCGCCGTAAGAGTTTTGAATAAATCTTTATCGGGTTGTACATGAAACAAAAATTCCTTTTGACGATCGACGAAATAAGAGTATGTTTAATATCTTCACCTGTCTCGAAAACAAAGTCCATGTAGTCAAAGATAGTCATAAACGGAACTCGAAGGCCCGTAATTATTACAGCTACTTTTGAGTGGGTTGAAATTATCATGTGTATTTGCGATAAGTTTAAAAAAGAATTATACTTTTTTTGGACATAATAGAATAGAAATTAAGTGGTGCATGACCATACAATAGCAAATTTATTCAATAAATACATAAATCATCAGGTACATAAATATCATCACTGACTCTCCATATACGGTCCGTTGAGAAGACAGTTTATATATTATATCTTCCACAGATTTAATTTTGAGTTGATAAAATAATCCTTTTTTTCAACTCGAAATGTAAGGTTGTTAAAATACTACTGACAAAGAAAACAACCGGATTCATGTGATCGTATTCACATTTTTATCTCCCAAATGGAAATGAAACGATGCAAGTAAATCTCATATACGATACTCTAAATTTTACTTACCAATGTAAGTGCTCTTTAATTGTTTAATTTTACAATAGTAAAATTTCCACCTCACCTGCGTCAATATTATCAAAAGTAACTAAAGAAAGATACGCTAATTACGTACAAATGTTTTGTTGTATTATCACAGATGAACATATCGATGGCCATCATGAATAGAAATATTGTTTTACAGAAATTATTTCTATTTCGTCTGATTTAACATTATTAAAATTCGATAATTTGTTCTATGATACTAAGGAAGCATGAATGTCAACATCCTCGCAAAAATGACGATATTTAAAAGCTCGTTACTTTCCCCAAAGCATTTGGCCAGAATTCGTTTTAATGCCATTCCGCATTTTTGAGCAACCGCTGTAAATAGGGCGAAAAGAGGGGGTCGTTCGCTTTCAAAGCTTGTAAGTAATAAAGTAAGATGATTTTAATGTAAGTAAGTGTCCCAAATTGAAGATAAATGTTCGTTTTAGCCACCCATCAACGTGTTTCGAACTCAAAATAAATTTTCATTCTCGTTTTAGACTGTAACCCTCAATAATCGTTCCGCCGAAAATCCGGGCGGAACGTGCGTCAAAGAAAATGCGTTCGACTGATAAACTCGATGTAGGCCCTGGCCGGAATACGAGTTTATCTAGATGAACTAAAAAAACGTAATGTCCTCGGTTTTCGCTCATCATTAAATCACTGAAAACAAACCATGTCTAGAATAAATATTAATTTTTTCTAATGTAGATTTCCCTCCTCACAATAAACATAACAATTCAAAGATAATGATTTTGTTTTTGTTCAGAATAAGCAATGGGTGAAACTCCAAATGAATTCAAGTTAAAGAACGCTCCAGAGGATGGTATATCGGCAGTCAAGTTTGGTCCAAACACTAGTCAGTTTCTGCTGGTTTCATCATGGGACCACACAGTGCGTCTCTATGATGTTGTAGCGGACAACCTCAGAATACAGTACTCGCACAAATCCCCTGTGCTTGACTGTTGTTTTCAGGTACCGACATCCAGTCAAAAATCTTCTTCACGACCTTGACAAATTTCACGATATGTTGTATATTACAATTAAAAATGGTATTAAATATTATCACAATCATGAATGATATGTTGATGTTACCTTGGCTAGTCATTATCGTCAATTTGATAAAAAGACCTGCCACAATATTATCTACCACAAACTCTTGAAGTTGAAGAATTTAAATATATGCCTGTTATTAAGAATAGTCTTTCTTGAATAATTGCTGGATTCAATGTAACATACCGTGACCATTAAGGATTATAGATATGGCCACAGTTTAACCATAATTATTAACAGAGACCACATCAGCCAGGCCTTATTTATCTACACGTTATACTTCAGAGATAATGCAAAATGAATTAACTTGAGAGCTACAAGGCCAATGGCTTAATTGTTTGTGATGTGCGTTGACAGTTATACTGAAAAATATCTTTCATCTGTCTCTACAACATGTTTTCACATGTAAAAAAACAAACAATGATTATGGATTTATTTTCAGGATGCAGTTCATGCCTACAGCGGGGGTGTTGACACATCACTGAAAATGTTTGATTTTAACACCACAACAGGTATGTTATTTTGATAAAGGAAACAAAATTGCCATAGATGATATGCTGTTGATATCATTATATGAAACATTGTGAAGGTCATGTCTCTTAAATTGCTGCAGATCTAACTACATGTTCGTGTTGTCAATAGCTCAGTCTGTGATGTCGATATTGTGCTGTAGTGAGTTCCTGACACCGATGATTCCTCCACCATTACTGTGTGTTGTAGAGACCACGGTGGGTAACCACGATGCACCTATCAGGTGTGTGGAGTACTGTCCGGATGTGAATGTCGTTATCACCGGCAGCTGGGACTCAACTGTCAAACTTTGGGACCCACGCACACCATGTTGTGCGGGATCATTCTCCCAACCAGACAAGGTAGGTAACTCTGTGTGTCACATGTTTCATGTGAGATTGATTTGTTACACTCTAGCTCTGAAAATATATGCTTCTCTAGATAACGCTTTCAATGAATAAATCTTTCAATTCTTCTCTAAGCTAAACACAAAGTATCATAGCACCTGAGTGTCGGTTCTGTCTAGTTTCCTAACAGACTTTGATGTTGGTAGATGGTGTTACGGTCTTAAATATTATTAAGGTATATGCTGTTATGGACATAATACAACATACAGAGGTTACTCAAGTCATTTTCTTGTATAACCTTTCACCTAATATCAGCATTTCCTCCTACCTGTAGAAGAGAATTCTGCAATCACAGTTAGTAAGCCATTTTATTCAAAATTTTTTCTGTTCTGTTGAGAAAACCATAATTTCTTCACCTATGTGAAGCGGATAAGGATCAGTAAATGATCAACATAAGTAAATTGTTTCTTAAGGTTACCTAACAACCGACAACCTCCATGACCATCAGTGAGATTCAACTTTATCATTTATTGTTCATACAAGAAATCATGTCGTCTTTCAAATGAAAGAGAATTGTCAAATAGATTTCATCATAAATCAAGTTAAGCCTAAAAACGTCTCTCTACAGGTGTACACAATGTCAGTGTGTGGAGACCGGCTGGTTGTGGGCACTGCGGGGCGGAAGATCCTGGTATGGGACCTGCGCAACATGGGCTATGTGCAGCAGCGGCGCGAGTCCAGTCTCAAGTACCAGACACGCTGCATTCGCACCTTCCCAAACAAACAGGGATATGTCCTGAGCTCAATAGAGGGTAAGACAGAGCATACATTGATCACAATGAAACAAAAGCTGTTTTGAAAAAAAAAGCTCCCTCCTTTCAGATGTAACTGTTATCACCATTTTGAAAGTATTTTGACATGAAATTTGCAGAAATTTTCTGTTGCTTTTAATGATGAAACTAGGAGTAGATTATGACAACAGCAAGAAATAGATAGGTTGCAGCTGTAGTTGACTATGTTATGCAGTACAGAACCAAGATTCAAGTAATCTGATATCACATATTACCTCATCATTAACATATTACGGCTTATGAATCGACTTTTTGGCACCAAAGAGGCCGACTTATAAGCATGGTCTGTGATTTTGATATAACCTTTCTGAATCCATGGGAGGATCTGCTTGCTAAGTGAGAGGAACTGATGATGTTTACATGAGAAGCCAGATGCACAAACATCGATGTTAAGTCAATACCAAATGAAAAATAATTCAATTGTCGTATTTTGAATTTATATTTCATTGTGAGTATAGGATCATTTACATTAATTGTTTGTGTTATGTTGCTTTCTATTATGAGGTATGTTTTGCTATGATAAGATCAAAAACATGGAAAAATCTACTTTCTCTTTGTCATGGGTCATGCGTAACAAACCAAAACCTTGTATAAAGAAAAGCTAAATGTAATATTTTCTTGTGTTTTTCTTAATCTTTACTTATAATTGCCTAAGTAAATAATGAAAATTGTTTCGTGCAAGTATCGGGTAGTAAAATTTTGGTCATTTTTTGTCTTTTTTTTGTCCCAAGCACACCATCAGAAATCTATGCTTATTTATGCCGGTTTTGGGCAAACACCTAATCAAAGCAGGCCCTGAAATGGATAATGAATTTTTAAGATCTTCTATCTAAATATTATATATTAAAAAATACAAGATATCAAACTGAAAATATCCACAATTTATGGAAAGATAACTTAATTATCCAAAAATACGAAATCAATGATATTAAAAATGATGTACTGAGCTCCAGATAAGCTGCATATTTTAGTTAAATACCGAAGAAGAAATGTCTGAATACGCAAGAAAAAAATATTGTACATGTGTAATGACAATCACTAAAAATATACATTACCCTACTGAAAAAAGTGCATATTTACCCGATACAAAGTTATCATGCGTAGAGTATTAATATATAATAAAATAATATAATATTTTAGTCGATCAAAATGACATCCCTACACAATGATTCAATTCAAACCATTCCAGGCACCTAGTTCATGGAAGAAAATGAAATTATGAAATTACAAATGAATGATATTTGATTGATAAGTATCTTATTTATAATAGCTTTAGAGAACTTTTAAATTTGTTCTAATATGCCTTGTATATTAAAAGACGATGTTTTTGGTAATTAACTTTATAATTACACACAACCTTTATAAATTCTTGCCCCTTCTACAGGTGGTTATTGTTATGTTATATTAAAGAAATCAAACACCTGTATTACAAGTCAACTGTCAGCATTTTGATGAAAATTACTTTTACACAATATACACTTTAATATATCACAACGTTAACATGTGGCTTCTGATTTCATATTTGATAATGGTAGTTAGTGTATATAGCTTGTCTGACAATTATAATTGGTTAATAACATACGACATGTAAGCTTTTAAAATTGAAAAGAATACCCGAATTTCAGAAAAGTGGTGGGTAAAAAAAATATGAATACCCACTTGGAAATTTAAATACCCAATTAGTTTTCAAACTACGGGTATCATACCCACATAGGCAAAAGCTTATCTGGAGCTCTGATGTATATGCCCAATATAGATGGATAAAGTGATGATGGATCACCAAACAAAAGATAGATACCTTGGAACAGCTGATATACTTTTGAAGAAAGGTTAAAGCCCTAATCTCTGGGTGACTGGAATGTGTGTTGCCTACAGGGAGAGTAGCAGTGGAGTACCTGGACCCCAGTCCCGAGATCCAGAAGAAGAAGTACGCCTTCAAGTGTCATCGCATCAAGGAGGGAGGAGAGGAACTCATTTTCCCTGTTAATGCCATTGCCTTCCACAGCGTCTACAACACATTCGCTACAGGAGGGTCCGACGGTTATGTCAACATCTGGGATGGGTTCAACAAAAAGAGGCTCTGCCAGTTCCACAGGTACGTACCTTCAAGTTGTTTTTCTGAGTATAGCTTGGTGTGTTTGCTCCAGGTGAAGATAGGTAGTCTGATAGGAGGGATTATGGAAATCTGTTGATTGACAGAACCTAGTGCCTAATGTCACCCAGGTCAAAAACTTTATGCAATATTTCAACAATGTCTTACAGATTCTCTTATGTTTGTGTATAGTTTGAATAATAATCTCTTTATCTGCTTAAAAGCTGAAGGCATCATTTATTTTCAGATGTTTATTTTTGTACTTGACTTACTTTAAGTTTAACCTGGCCAAAGGTTTGTAAATTGCCATGCATATTTTGCATGATTTGAAGCCAATGAAGACAGTGTCAGAATTTTGCACAGAAAATAAGCCTTCATCGGTTAAATATTTAATGGTACTTCTGTACCTTATCAACTGCCAGGTTTGATTTAGTATACTGACACTTTACTTTTGATGAAACAAATTGAATGGTATATAATACAACTGTGCCTATTATTGCATAGTGTACTAGCATATTACCTGACCCATACTAGAGAACCATTGAACTATCATATGGGTAATAATGAAAATTATGAACACTTGGTTTTGGCATCTGTGCATGTTTGTTTCTTGCAGATACCCAACTAGTATTGCATCACTGTCATTCAGCCATGATGGTTCTGTACTAGCGATAGCATCGTCTTACATGTATGAACAGGACCAGCAAGAAAATCTTCAAGATGATGAGATCTACATCAGAAATGTCAGCGACCAGGAGACAAAGCCAAAGTCATAACACTTCTACTCTTTGTAAACAAAAGTTTGTCAAAACCATATGTGTGATTAAGACCGAGTTCACTTACTTTGAACAGCAAATGGTTACTGTGAGGTCAGCTGAAATAGGATAATGGGACTATGATATGACAACAGGCCAACTATCCTATGCTTCCCCTTTCAAAGTACACTCATTGATGGGATTGTGCAACAGAAATGCTTTTTAATATGGCTGTTCAATTATCCATTTACTCATATGTATCAGTTTATTGGTCAAATGAACTTACCCTTGAGTGTCATTTTATGATTTAAAGTTGACTAAAGTGTAACTGTTTCTTTTAAGCTGAGATAAGTAGTTAAAATAATACATGACATCAGGTTCAGTCTGATTAAAATCGACCGTGTTATGAGGAATAAAACTTTTTAATCATTAACTCTAGCGGGATTCGAACATACTAATCAGGGGTTCTCCTCTCCACAACGGTCTGAACGCACCCTCCTTGCTCGCACGTTCTGACGCAATCTCAACTAGCCAATCACAATGACACCGGGAAAAGGTTTCGATATCAGTACCTAGGGGCAAGTAACTCCTGTTACCATTAGTTAACCTGTCGTTATTTCAAACAGGGTGATGCGATTGGTCCGCTAATGACTAGGTTTAACTGGTGTAAGAACATGCGAACAAGGAGGTTGCTTTCAGAGAGGAAAGCATTTGGTAGACGTACTAATTCCGCTATAGTCAATATTTAATAACCTTTATTCCTCAGAACACGGTCGATTTTAATTAGACTGACATCAGGTTTTTCCTTACGCTCAAATGGTCATAACGACGGTTCTTCTCTAAACATTTTATAAATTATGTGTTTATTCGTTTGAGGGAAAATTTGTGAAAAGATTTGATTTTGTTAAATGCAGTCCTCAATATCCCAAAGATACTTAGTAGGGAGTTTGATTATAATATTAAGATTATTAAACGTATATGTAACCATTAGAGGAAAAGAGGTCCGTTTTGTTGACATAAACTATGATAATCAAATGAGGTTGAAAGTGCATTTATTTTCAAGAAAGGTAGATTATCTATTTAATATAAGATTAAGGAATCACATCTTTGCCGAAATCTGATTTGTTTTATTATGTCTAATCTGTGCCAGAGAGCACTGGTCAGTGACCACGGTTACAAGACACATGGACGTGGCCTGAGATCATTGACTTGTACAAGTATTTTGCCCACATACATTATATATTTATTTTGATTTTCAATTTATTTGTCATTGGCCACTAGGTCTTAATGTTCTGCTGTTTTATTAAATTGCCTTGGGAATTTTTTATCAAGAATGATGATGGGAAAAGTTAAACTTCATTTGAGTAAAAAAACATCCTTTTTTTTAGCTAACCATGTGTGGCATTGAACTTCCAAATGAGCAATGTCATGTGATGAATTTATTCAACAATACCAGTACATAAAATCAATGCTTAGAATGTACTTTGATTTTTGTCATCAAGCAAATAAGCTAAGGTAGTTAATTTGAGTAGGTTAACTCCAGATGAACAGTATCAGAACAATGGGTTCTGTTCTGGCTAACTAAGTCTCTGCATACTGATATGGTTTTCATTACATGAACGTATTGTTATTAAACACTTGCTTGGAGATTTTTAGTTTGTTGTAAATAACAATTTTATGCAATTTTTAAGTTCAAATACCTAAGTAATCGATTTTTTTAAAAAGAGCAAGAACTTTGGACATGGAGAGATCAGAGTCTTGTTTGAGTGTCTGATGGAGATGGTTATATCAACATAGAATTGTATCGCCTTTGATTAAATTATGGTTTCCCCATGTGTCTTGAATATCATCCTTTGTACCATTCTCTCCCGGAATCATCTTTCTTGTGTACAAGAATTGTATCACTATTCAGTTTGAAATACATCATCAGCATAGTTCATTTTTAATTACAATGTTACCATAAAAATAAATGATATTTACAACTAAACATTCTTCTGTATTTTCTTGAAGACAAAAAAAAAGACAAACAAGTTAATGCTAGCTTCTTTGTTTTATTAGTAATTAATTCATAGTTCAATTAACTGAAACATGATCCAGAATTACTTATTTTGGAATTATTGCTGTGGTTCTGATTTATAACATTTAGGAAAAGGCTGTGAGAACCAATTTCTCTTCTTGTTCATACTAGGATAATGAAATTTAAACATCGTAGTCTCCATCCAGTAAATATGATATTCTCAAACTATGAGACAATATGAAAGAAGTATCGAGGGTGTATCAAGACCAAATTTAATCTGTATAGTTTGTCACAAAGATTTTTGGAAATTTACAATTTACCTTCTTATGCTGACTTATCTATAGAAAGTCATCTAAAGGATTCAAGGAAATGCCTATAGTGGCCAAAACCAAAACTTTATCCCCTTTCAGGTGTTGGAAAGTTAACACACAGAATGTTATTTGAAGCTCTCCAGACCAAGATCAATCTTTTTTAAAGTTCTATAAGTCTCCACATTCAAAATTTCAAGATTAAAGTTTTCATTTTTATGAGAGCTAGAATCAAACCAACTGCCCTTTGAACAGTACTCAGAGATTCTACCATTTGAACAGTACTCAGAGATTCTACCATTTGAACAGTACTCAGAGATTCTACCATTTGAACAGTACTCAGAGATTCTACCATTTGAACAGTACTCAGAGATTCTACCATTTGAACAGTACTCAGAGATTCTACCATTTGACCACAGGGGGCTGCTGTTCATGGTAGTATGTTACCATAAGAAACCCTCAGGTGGGGCTTTGGTAGACATCAAAAAAATGGTTTCAAGCTTGGTTTTACTTATCATTTCAAAGCCACTGAAGTTTAATTAATGTCTTTCAAGACCACCCCCTCAGCTTTTCTTCCTGACATATGTCTCACCTCCTTGTGTGTTTTTTTTTAATACATCCTTTTGCTCTCCTTTTATGTCAAGCACACAAACCAAATGGCTTCTATCAAGTCTGGTTGGTTACTGTGATAAAGTAGGGCCAGCAAAGGCAGGTTATAAAATCGTCAAACATGCCTTAGTCTCCATCAATACCCTGGATCTAATCAGAATGTTCATGCTGCATTATAGAGTATGTCACTTGTATCAAATGATAAAATCAAAAATCATGAAAATACATAACATTTATTTGACAAGATTAAAATGACAAGATGGATGCAGTGTTATAAACTTCAACAGAAGCGGCCACACAGCGATATGATGCTTGCATGTTCATGCTGTCATTACACAACAGAAGTCTTTCATCAGAGAAGCGGATACCTGATAATGTGAATAAAATAATAATGTACAATTGTGGAAATGTGAACAAAAGAAAAATTCTAACTATTCCTTGGCTCATCTCAACAGGTATTCATGCTGGGCTTTGATTGACTAAATAGAAATCCTGAAGCTGCTGGGTGTATGTAAGAATCAGCTTCTGCTGCGGGACCTGCTGAACGATTGGGACCTGAAACAGTCACCAGTCCAATACTAATTTCAATGTTCAGGCAAGTGCAAAGTGTCTGTATTTCTAACCTTAGATGCCAAACATACCAATCAAAAGCATAGGTGAAAAGAGATACTATATGACAGGGGGGGTCAATTTATTGTTTATGCCTTCTCTTACACTTGAAGGTAGGTAAGCAAAGCAATGCCTGTTTTAACGACTAAAGCATTTCTCATAAAACATCCAAATCTTAATGTTTGTAGGATGTTGCTCTATACATTGTATGATAAAAAGGTTATCATGTGAGTATGTTTTGGGATGGTAAATATCCTTCATTTGGAACAAAAATTGTATTTTTCAAGTCTTGGCGACCAAAGTACATAGTGTTTATTCCTAATGAGGGATATTAACTATCATAAAACATACTCGCATGATAACCTCTTTATCATACAATGTCATTCATTTTGCTGAAAAAAGCCTGACAATATTACTGAAGCAGCTCAAGTTTTCTTCAAATGCGTGCTTTGATAAATATGCAGTTGAACTGCAAATTGTTTTTAACATGATTGTATTGGATTGTTGCATTTTCAATTCTGAAAAGTTGATTTTAAAAAATTCCATATTTTGAATAACAATGAATAGCTGGGCCTCCTTTCACAAAGCAACCTTTACTAAGGTTAACCTTAACTCCCATTCTTTAACATTATACTACGGAACATCAATCTGCCTTGGGTTCCCGTGAGTAAAATAGGAATTCACAAAAAGAAGAAAATATTTATTTTCTGTATTTTCAACCAGACAGCTGTTTGTCCTTTTTCATTAATGTTTTGATGAAGCTAGCAGGCATTCGAAACAATAAAGTGTGTGACAAAGTAATTTTCAGAAAAAATTCCAGCACTTTGCCTCTGTAATTTTCATCGGTACCCGCATATGACCCCGAAGCATATTGAAAATATCCGTTGGCTTTTTCATGCTGAAACACTATCCATTGTATGAAAAAACTGATTCTCATGTTTCAAGGCTATTATTTTCTCAAATGAAACTCCATATTTCTGTTTAAGAATTCAGATATTTACTGAACCAAACATATTATCAACACTGCCACCCGTGAAGCTATTACCTACCCTTTGTTCTAGTTATAAAGTTTTTTCATTTGACCTCATCTGGCCTGAATTATATTATAAAGAGAATAAGACAACAGATGTTGACACTGACCTCCTGGGAGAAAAGCTTCTTCGTCTGTCATAGGATCGACTGCGAGATCGGCTGTATGACCTCCTGAAAAGTTGAAGACATACATCCTAAAATTACAATGACCTTCATGTCTATATTTTGCAAATACCATAATTATCTCATTGACCTAGTAGAGGGTTAATAGTTTCACAACTGACAATAAATTTCACATTAATTGGGGGAATATACTCAACAAATAGTCATTGATTTTATCTTATTTTCTTTGACTTTTTATTGCTTGTCTGAAAACTAAGTTGTAATTATATAAGACAATCAGACAAAATGGCTTCGAATTAGAGAAGAAATGTAAATTTTGTGACCAAGACCTTTACCGAAGGACAACACTCACTTTCGTCTAGGGCTACGGCTTCGCGATCTTCTGCAAAAAAATGAAATCAAACAAAGTTTACTTTTATGAATTCAAGATAAAACATGTACCATGCAGTTCATGTGGAATGAACAATACCAAGTTTCATTTTCATATCAATTTTGACAATACCATAGAATGATCAATCAATTAATATAAGTTTTTCTCCTTAGAAAAATCACCAAGGTAACAATACTGAAACAAAGTAAAACTTTGTGGAGATTACTTATAAAAGGGGACCATTTAATAACAACTTGAAGAACTTATTTTAAAAAGTTAAGGTGCGATGATTTGGGGTTTATCGCGGCTGCTAGTACTATTGCCGGGAAAAGCCCACAACACTATTGTGGTCATGTTTTGCTTGGAAACCTGCAAGCATTGGCTGTAAGTAGCTGACCATTGGTGGTACCGCACAGAAACACAATGCAATTGCACCCAAAGAGTCATTAAAAGTTTTAAAGAACAACATAATATCTTGGTATTAAGTATACAGTCATAAAAGTGTTGCGCCCCCGTACTTTTTGCATGGTACTGTTTTGTTGAAAGAGTTTAAATGAAACAGAATGAATATTTGAACTAGGAGACTGTAAATACCAAGAAACAGTTCACTGGCTGTAACATGAACGTACATGAGGAATGCCAGGACCTTCTTGCATGCTAGAAACTTGTGCTGAACATTTTCATGAAAATTCAAGAGAAACGAGAATGCAATAATTATGGTGAAATCTCAAAATTTCTTAAGAGAGATTAAAAGTCACCAACGATAGTTTTCATTTGGAGGTGCAACACTCTTTTGGCAATGTATATCATGGCAGAGGGAAATCCCACATCACTTTTGTGCTTTCAAAACTATGAGCATCACTTGGGCCGAGTCAAATGGGTACATGGGTAATAGTACTGCACTAAATATCAGTGCAGTTGTCTACAGTCCTGCTCCATGACTATGTATAAATATTTCTTTAAATAACTCAGACACCAAATTTGAGTCCAAGTTTTCTTTTGCAAAGATTTTTTTGGTTGAAAATTTTACAGACTACCGGTAATAACATCACACTGGACAACCTATCCATTTTGCTGTCTGGTCCTTCGGAGGATTATAAGGTTAAATTCACAAGAATAGTAGACACCTTGGACTGCGGCTCCTGGACCTGTACCTGCGTCCTCTGTCGTAGTCATCATATCCTCCTCGGTAAGGGGACCTACGAGGACGGTCCTTTGACCTCATCTGGTTTGGAGCTGGGAACATACCACATCAAGAAAGTTTTATGAGGTGAAATTCCAGGGAATTTTTATGCTGCTGGTTTAAATAGAATAAAACCAGTGAAAGAATCACTTTATGGGAATCACAACTGTGTCATGGAAAAATCTTGAATTAAACAGTGATACTATTTTATTTCTTTTTGGAAAATAAAGTTTTGTCAGCTTCATTGCACTTTTTGGAACCAAATACACATCTAATAATAAACAAAAAGAGTGCTCCTTCAGCAATGCATTGTTCAGACATTAGCAGCATAAATAACACACAAAAAGTCATCTCACATTAACTTAATTTATCACTCCTACTCATGCTCCTTACATCTCTCAGACTTACTTTTTCTATCACCTCTAGCAAATTCGATCTCCAACTCTCGTCCATAGAAGCGTGTTCTGTCCAGATGATAAAGAGCATCATCTGCATCCCTTGGATCTTCAAATGTCAGCTGGTTAAGGACTAGGATAGGAGTGAGTGAGTTATTGTTTAAAGCCGCTTGGGCAATATTTCAGCCATTAGCAGGGTGACTAGGATAGGAACTTTTGGAAAATGATAACACAACAATTCCCTTAATTCTTAAATCAATACACTTTGTGAACCATTAGATTTATTTCATTCTTAAATAATTTCAAAACATAATTTCCCATCACCTAACAAAACATTTTTTTTAAATTTCTATACACTGAGTAAAAATTCATGCAAGAAATATTTCAAGCTTAATAGGATATGAATTAGTACAGTTCAAGGCTGACTTGAATTTGGATCAAAACTTGTGTTCACTGTTTGTCTTGCCCTTGAGTCGACTTGCTTGAAAGTAACAGGTCTTGGGTTGACTTGAAAGATCTTAATTTTTAGTCGACTTGAACTGACCTAAAGCTTGAGTGGACTTGCTTGAAAGACCTACAGCTTGGCTTGACTTGAAATTACCAAAAGGCTTGACTTGAGCTTGTGCCAGTCTACATCTTGTGAGGAGAATGGTTTGACAATATCAAACGGTGGTCACCATGACTAGTAGCCACAGACTGAAGCACAAAGTCTTGTCTGAGCAAACCAATGCCAGTAGCTTATCTGTGCTTCTGGCTAACGGCTTCATCAGACTTGAAGCACAAGCTGGCCTTGTGTAGGCCAATGTACTTGCTCCTTACTTTTTCTTGCACTTTAACTTGACTTTGTTTTCTGATAAAAAGAAGTGAAACATTGTTATGATTTGCATACATGAATTCTAAAAACACTGCATCAGTACACCCAATTGATTATGAAAGGTTTAATTTTGATACTTAGGTATCCCTTTAAAACAACTACTTTGTATTTTATATCACATTCATTAAGTCTTGACAAACTTATGAACTTCAGATTGTGTCAGGCTATTACACAAGTATGAAATTTACAAAAGATGAATTGGTTTACATGTTCATCTGTTGAACCAATTCATCAGGGCATTTTGGTTTTGGTTGGGTACACTGTCTTTAAAGGGGTTATTCTTTATATACTATCACATTGTATATTTTAACTTTTATATCTACTTTTTAGTAATTATCAATGCTATCAATATTATTAACAGCAGTTATATTTCATTTCTTTAATTTTTAATAAATTCAATACAAAATTCTCCAAAAAGAGAAGTTTTGTGTTTGTTTAATTCTTGATGCATTTTTAGCCACACAAAACCAAACCTTCAATGTCCTGTTTTGACCTTTACAGAACTAAACAACATGCATAAGAGCTTCTGTACCTGTGCACTTCAGATTGAATTATTTACTTTTTAACTCTTAACTCATGAATTCATGAGATCCATGTTCATTCTTTATCATTCAATTCAAATATATTCCAAATCTGATCTTGATTTAGTGTTATAGTTCATATTTCTTTGAACTGTCCATAAGTAAAATTTTAAAGTCTCAACAAATTAACAGAAATTTGACATGTCTTGGACTGATATGGTGAAAAGCTCATCAAAAACATGAAGAGATATATGCCATTCAACTGAATATCCCCCTCCCACTTGCAGGAAGGGGGACAGCAAATCATGAGCAGTGGAAGTGTGCCCATTTTAAGGATATTGTATGTAAGCAAATCCTCTAGGTCTTCTGGAGTAATAATCCAAAGGCACATACACATCACTTATGGGCCCATATTTTCCAAATAAACTCCTCAACTCTTCGGATCTAAAAATTGAAGTTTAAGGGAAATAAATTCAGGAAGTTTTATGGTGTCAAGCTGAAATAGTGTAAAAATAGCCTGAATTCTGTGATATGTTATCTTTAGTTTATAACACAACAACTGAAATGTATCCTGAACATCAGTGAATCATAAATCGGGAGGGAGGAAGGCCATCCACAACAGAAAAACTAAGAATTTTTTGTATCAGAAAATGTTTAATTAGTTACATTTCTGGTGCATTTTGACACCCTCCATCTGCTGAAAGTTGCTGAAAAGCACAAGACAAAATGTAGTAGTTTTTCTCTTGTTGATGGCCTATCCCCTTCATTTTATTCACTAGTGTTTTCATTATTCTCCCTTCATGTCATCTGTAAATGGACCCTGATTACAAGCATTTCATTGTTCAGGAACAATTTGAGCTTTCGTGTCCCATCATTGAAATAAGGAGCAATGCAAAGTTCATGATGTTCAAATCTATGATGAAGAAATCATGCCAGAGCGTCTTATTACCAAGGTAACGGTACAAGGCAATATAATCATATGGGGAGTAAACTAATATTCAAAGATAATGTTATTTACCAAGTAAAGATCCATTAGCATACTAAGAACCTTAAAAGGAAAGTCCTATTGCCAATACTATTGGGGCATTTTTTGTAAAAATGAACATTTGACAGTACATTCCTGATTGTGCACTTACGTTAGAAATGCATGCTTGATCATATCTAAATATACCTTTGAACCAGTTTACAAATTTTAAGATGATATTTTCTTTTTTTTCAAATATGAAATAAAATAGTGCACATTCATTCAAATAAAAAAATGATTTTAAAAGAAGTCATTTATTGGTGCAATAAGTGTGAAAAATTTTGCTACAGTATTACAAGAAATTAATCTTAGAATTAATCATTAATGGATTATGAATTTATCATAAATTTCAGGTAAAAACAAAGAATAACCAAACCTGTCTGTATAAATAGTTTTTATCATTGATTGCTATTCTTGATGGTGGTATCGCATAATGTCAACCAGAATTACATTTCATGTGGAATCTGAGTTCTTTCAATGTATATGAATGTGAATTTTCCTCTTTTATCATTGTTTGTTTGGAAACATTTTAACCTTTTCCTTCAAATGTTGGTATGGTCTGTTGTCTTTCATGTCAGAGTTAACCATGCCCTTTCACACTAATGGTATCTGCATATCAATGTAATGTAACTAAAAAAAACAACTATGCTAACTGTTCAGTTTCCACTTCTTTCTGCAAAATTCTTGACAAGTTAAAGGTCTAATGGGTAACAGTAGCGAGTTGTCGTCACTTGCCAAGATAGAGGGTGCGGCCACCGTATTGGTCCTTCGTGAACTTCTGGGTTACATCAACTCCCTTGGCCGCGATATATAAATTCTAAACGGTTTAAAAAACAAGAGTAATTGAGATGTAACAGTTTTGCACAATAACGAGGGTAATGTTGTAAATCGGAGCTAGATTTTAGAATGCAATTTAATGCGCTCGCAGGAAGGATTTACTTGTAAAGTGCTACAGTAGGACCTACATGAAGACGAGAATCCTTGAGTAACGTATTTACTCCACACGAAAAAGTATTGAATAAACTATCCTGTGTCCCGTTCGAAATAAAAAATTTAGCCGAAGGTACTATATTTCATGGCAATAAATAATATTACTCCATAATGACTCAACGGTACAGTGATGTGCCCGAAATACCGGTAAATTATGTTCGTGCTTTTGTTATTCCCCATATAATCGCATGTTATTTGGTGAAGCATGAATATTTGTATGAGATCAATTCTATTTATAGGTTTGAAACCTATAGTTTAAAGTAAAACGTTTGGATGAAGTATTTAGATGACTAATTAAGTGAAACCATCACTTTAATCTACTGCGAGTACGTTTACTTTTTTTGTAAGGGAGGTATATACTATGAGCCGCCATGTTATATTTATACAGCATTTAATGTCATCTGATGAGTAAATTAATACTTAACTATTCTAATAATAACCACAGAAAAATTTAACAGAAATTATTTTGAATCTATGAAGATTCCTCATGAATGTGCAAAGTGTACATCATTCAAAAAGATTTTACTCTCATGAAATTAATTCATGCTACGTCTTAAATACATGCAAGCCACTAGGAATAATGTCAAATATGATATTGTATAATTATGGCACACCACTGCACATATATTATTTTGGTGTAAACCGGGAATTTGATAAGTAGAATCTTATTTAGCTCATTCGCCCCATTTCAGCAATTCTTTTTACAACAACGTTTTGTTTTGTAGCAGTTGAAATTAAAATTTGAAACTAATTATGTGTAAATAATTATGGTATTTTGTAAGTGTTTTGCAAGCTAATATCGAACCCATAAATACTTTCAATTTAGCATCAACAGATACTGCCAGAACATTGTAGGAAATTATTTTTTTCTCACAAGAGAAGGCCAAGCAACAATCCATTTTATAGTGCGATCAAGATAGTGAATTTTAATGAGGCAGATTAAATTCCAATGGAAAGTTTTGAGCTTAAGTAGAGTTTTGTTACAGCACGAAAATATACATCGTTGAATGAGTTTTTTTAACAATAGAGTCACATCACACTATTGAAATAATGTTCTTAATAACTTGTTTACACTTGAAACTGCAGCATTTAATCATACAAAGAAGTATACCTGGATCACCCCTCAAAGCCTGAGATATCCACATGCCATTACCTCACTGCGCTACTGTGTATCATTTGACCCAAGAAGAGGGCACCTAGGGAACATGCCGGGTTACACATCATATTTTAACATGTCAGCAAATGTGCATGTTCGGTTCGTGCAGTCCCTCTCAAACCCTACATGTCTATGACATGAGGATTTCAGTTACAACTCAACATGTTTGAAATTAGGAAAGAATAAAATTAAATGAAAAGTAGATATTACAATATCTTTTGTATTGGGATCTATATTGTTACACAAAGCATATCAATCTGTGCAAAAATATTGCATGTAATTATATTTCAAATGGTGAAATATGCCATTTATCGGGGAATCTACAATCCATATTTTCACTGAGAGAAATAACAATGCGATATTACTCAGCAAAACTACAATCATATTACGCCAAGAAACAATTGATTGACTTCATGAGAAGGCCGCGATAGCGAAGCGATCTTGCTACTCCACATCATAAACATAAGGATTATTTACGGCATTTGGAAAATAAAAAAATAGAACATTTGACATTTCTCATCATATTGCAAAAGATACTCCATTATACCGACTTTAGTCAACTATAATTTTACAAATGTACTTGAGATCAATTTCAGTTTATATATTCTTGATATGACACATGGGTAACATTATAATAATCTATCATCCAAAATAAGTTTCCTTTGAATTTCCATGATAAAAGTTCATTCCTAAATACTGAATGCACTACCTTAGATTGTAGTGTCGTGATATCATAGCATTGAGATATCCACATCGATATTTATGACATCAAAGAATTGTTATTTCATTACTTGATGTAAGATAATGACGATGTTATTTACTTGACGATGACAGGGAAATCTACTGTCAAAGTGATATATAAAAAAATTTCCTCTCCTGTCATTTGCTCTTACTTGAAATACACACTTCTTCTTCACCCAGAAGCCATGGTTTTATGACGCAGGTTACCCGGTCGTCAGTGAACGGAATTTTTTTTAACTTTGGAGACTATTGAATTATTGTTTTTGGAATGGTATTTTATCTGACTTTGAATCTGTATGTATGCTGGCTGTATACTGTATATTTCCTTGCAAAAAGGTGGGAAAACGAGTGGGGTGATTTGTGTTTAACACAATTTTATTTACATGTATCTTAGGCCTAGTTGTCAGTAAAGAATTTTTACGTAATAATAATAATATGTCCATTTATATAGCGCTTAACTCCACTATGAAGTGCTCATAGCGCATACAAGAGTCATGGATCATTATTACCCTGGTCCTACGTAGGACGTATAGGGAATATTTTTTCTTTATCACAAATCCGAGTGGAAAACATCTTGTTGGCATTTTTGGAAGCTTTAAAGAGGATTTTGATTAAAGCATGTTAGTGTAAAACTATGTTCCTCTAAAGGCATAATCATTATTGGTTAATTAACATCCAAATTGAAGATTTAAGCACAAAATAAAACATTGGATCCGATAATAAGGGACAACCTTGATGATTTTCGAATTGTAGGTGTTGATAACTTCAATCTTATGCAACTAATCATTCATAAGCTTTAAACTTGTTCCAATGGTTTTAACTAAATGATTTTAACATCAAGATTTTCAACAAAATTAGGTTCAAAGTTGCCGGTTTGTTAAGTTACGCTTTGCCTAACGAAAATGTGGAATTAAAAAAGGACCAATACAGTCGCAGCGCCTCTCGTAACTCCCCACTTTCGGCCATTGTTTGTGTAAATCATGATTAGTTGAAGCTTATGTTTTGTACCATTTCATTCACATGTTAAGATATATATATATATATACAACAGACCACCAAAGTACTTAATTTATTATCAACATGGTTACCATTTATGGCAAGTTTGATCTCTCTTGTGCTATTCTTACGATTGCAAAGACATCGCAGGAGACAACCATAAAACAACTTTTGAATGCACAGCACTAATGACAATTTAACATTTAACATGGTACCGATTTGGATAAATTATTAATGAAATGAAATATTTTTAGGACGACTCCCAGACTTTTATCGATCAACTGAATTGCTGTGCATTGTTAAAAACTGTTGGTCCCTATCCCAAAATATTTCTTCAAAGAAAACTAGAAAGATTATTAACGCTGTCGCTAGTGTGTGGTGCTCTAAATATATATATACACATATCATGATCATGTGATACACCATTTCTAAAATATATTCACGTAAAGTTACCCTGACCCACAATCCCATGTGTAACATCAAGCGCACATGGAAGCACATATCCACATTTGGGAGAGTATTGCATATCATTAGATGACGTCATCAAGATCAAGTGTTCTCCGGCAGTAGGAGATGCTCATTAGAACTCTGAACTACCTAATATATGCTTTATCATACTCATAATATATTATGATAATGTTTATTGAACTTATGTACATAATCATATGCTTCTATGGAGGTAAAAATGTGTTCATTCCTTTCAGTTTTCATCTTGTACATGGTCTAAGATTCTTGATTTATGTACAAGGCCTACTTGTAACATGTGTTACTTGTGTCTTATGTTCCCAAGCTGTAATTAATCCAAATTAATTTCTTCCAAGGTAGTATAGTGTGACAATCATTATCATCGTCTTATGGTAGAGTAAGTCAGGGCACCAGATAAGATGCGTATCTGCGTAAAATATGCACGGTTAATTCATACATACGCATTAAAAATGAAATCAATGAGTGACAGATACGCACAACTTTCCCAGAATACGAGTCAGATATTTGTTTTCAGGAGTAAAAAAACCCTTTTATTTCTACATGTCTGATCGAATGTATCGAATAATAGCCAACTTGATGCCAACGTGTATTAAAACAAAGATTATCGAGTTTATATTTGATAAATCACTCGTTTATTAACAGCTTAAATGTATGGAAAATATTATCAACGACTATCATCGAAAATATGCTAACTTGGAATGAGGATTTGAAAACGATTAACCTTGAAATACTCCTAGTTTATTTCATGTGGAAATTTTACTCCTCAATTTTTATTTTGAGGAGTGAAATACCCCTGAGTCCAAATAATTATCTGGAGCCCTGGTAAGTCGATCAGTATTAATATCAGCAGTTTTTTATTTTAAGAGTTTCTTGTAACAACATAGTGTAAGATCATTGTCATGTCCGCCCAGTTCAAAACACTAACTGCAAGGGATTGTACATATCAGTAGAGCTGTTGGCTGTTAGTCTAGTTAGGAGGGACTGTAAATGTCAGTTGTTTTCGTGTTAATGTTTTATTTCATTTTATAATGCTCATTGCTGTCTTTCTTTGAAAAAAGACACATTAACAAACCTGGTGACATCAGGAACATTTCTCACGTATAGTGATGTATTTGGTGGTCTTGTATAGCGAGACATTTTTGCAGGCTCCGCTTTTGACGCACCAGATTTTTCTCAATCTGTCCTTCTTGTGTGTTGTTCCTCACTCTCGTTTGTGCGCATGCGCAATGACGGAAAGGAACGGGAAGTACGAGGTTTCTGTAGTCCTAGAGGTGATTGATCGACTTCATCTGCTTCATCCTTTCATTTTTTTCGTTACTATGACGGGTATCAAGAAGACGAAAACAAATAATGTTACCTTAATCTTAATATGGATTCAACTTTTAGGTGGTTCTAATTTTTCTTTCAAGAAATTAAATTATTTGATTTGTTGAACAAATTAAACCGCTCATAAAATCCCCCTTTATCTAGCCTAACATCGTTTGTACATGTTACGCTGTTGGTATCCTTATGTATGAATTCTTATATATATAATGCAATGTAAAAAAAGTTTAAATTCAATAGTGATTACTATATTTTAAAATTACGTTTTAGTCTTTCACAAAATGTCCCCTGGATTGCCTGTTATTATGTAGGCCTAGGCCTAATTTTAATTTGTATAAATTATATTCAACTTTTCTAAAAAAGCCACATTAGAAATAGATCCATTTAAAAAGTCTCCTTTTCCAAGAAATGCTCTCTTGCTTCACTTCAAATGGGATGTGTAGAAGCAGCTTCATTAAAGGGCCACAGAGTATGTTGTTGGAGTCAAATACGTCAAACTTGATAAATGGTGTTATCTTATCGAGAAGTAGTGGTTGTTTCAGAAAATCCTCATGCTTATCGGTTCAGTATAGTGACAATAAACGGGTTAATGTCGTAATTTGTGATAAAAAAACGGACAATGGTGCGCGCCAATGATTCAAACGCTATTTCGTATACATAATGGTTGATGGTGTTCAGTAGGTCATTTAACTAATATATGAGTCATTCTCAAAAAAGGGGTAAATGCTTGTCCTGAGGGCATATCTTTTTTTAAAAAAATTTGGGGTCAATTTTCTTTATATCATAGTATACACTGGGATAGATTCTACATTTGCTGTGTGAATAAAAAAAAATACTTAGTTAATTTCGGTACTTACAAGCTATTTTACCACCCAAAAACACCCATTTATGACTGTCCCAGGTCGACCCCCTCAGCAAAGTCACCCCCTCCAGAGCCAGAAAACGCGTCATTTAAAAACAAAATATATGCAATTGAAGTATGAATAGCTTAAATAAGCATTGACATTCTTATAATTGCCATTATGATAACATATATTTATTAAATATGTCATTTTATACCTGTCCCTCAGAAAAGTGTCCTTCATGTAACAACCACATAAAATACCAAAATACTATCTGACCACTAAAAAAAATCTTATCTACTTCCTGTCCTGCTCATTGAGAGCATCCTGTTTATGCTGGTGCCATGTGATGCTAGTTGCTTGTGAATCTCAGTGTTCTTAAAAATCCTGATTCAAGGTAAGAAATTGTTGAGTATCTTTTAGTACCATCCTTTATGTAACGGCCATTTATCAACCTTATTGTTTGTTTTCATAAATGAGCATTTTTTGTGAAGTGACTTCTGTGATTATGATGACCAACATATGACCTTTTTTGATACTGATGCCATCATTAATGCATTAGATTTTTTTGGGGGTGAATGCCGTCCTTCATGTAACAGTCCTTTGTGTAACAGGACTATTTGTTACACGAAGGACAGATTTTGTTACATGAATGACTTTTGATACTCAAAACAACTATTTTATGATATCTGTAATAAAAAAGGGTAAAATATTAGCATCTTTGAATGGATTCATCAATAAAAAAATCAGTGAGATTGTTGCCTGTCCGGTTAAAAGTGTGATCATTACTATTTTCAATTTTTGATATCAGCAGTTACATAAAGGACCATAACTGTTACATGAAGGATAAATAGCATGTAAAATTTAAAAAAGGAAATGGCTGAAAATTTTATTTTAATGTTCATACACAAATATGTATACATGTTTATATGTATATGATTTCCTTACATACTAACATCACATTTTGTGAGACAAATATGATAATTTCATAAATTAACTTATTCTAATATTTAACTATTTAATCACTGATGTGTAGATATATATGTACGTCATAACATTTATGATACAATTATGAGGAATTAAGTCCTACTCCTTGTTTTAACAATGCCTAAGTAACTATACTTGTCATTTAACACTGTTTCAGCAACAGAATAGGCATGTCAAATGCTGAAAGACAGCGCAAGTTTCGTTTGAATAGGAACAAAGATCCTGAAAAGAGGCAGAAGTTTCTTGAATCAGGAAGAAAAAAGTATCAAAAGGATAAAAATGAAGGGAAAAGGAAAAATATTGATAGTATGACAAAACGTGAACAAAGACAGCAAAGACGAAGATGGAGAAAAAACAAACAGTCATTAAGAAATAGAAAGGAGAAAGCTACAGCTGCAGTTTCAGCATGTCCAACACCACCCATGTCTCCAGACCCAAGGGAAGAAGTTCCTGGACCATCATATCAACAGCACACTAGCGACAAAAAAAGACGGAGGGAAAAGGCAAAATGCTATAGAGAGAATCAATTTTTGAGGAAGCAATTGGAGGCTGAAAAGATGAAATCAGAACTTTATAAAAAATGGTGGCAAAGGAAGCTTGAAAGAGTCGACAAAAATAAAGACCAAGACAGTATTCTTGACACTCCACGAACAAAAGCAAAACGCATGATTTCAACTAACTCCAAGAAAACCATCAGGAAAACTCTTGTGTTTCACAATGCCTTGATTGCACAGATACGCAAATCATACAGAACAAGTGCAAAGAGAAAGGAGAAGCAAAACATAGCCAAAACCCTCTCAGGTAACATTTTAAGAAAATATGGATTCAAATGTGTTGCTTTTCGGGCCTGTGGAATTCGACTAAGGGGACAAAAAATGACTTTCACATCCCTTTCAAAAAGAATGTTGCTACAAGTGCAGTCATTTTTTGAACGAGACGATGTCTCCCGCATACAACCTGGACTCAAACAAACCCTCACTTCAAAAAAGGTTAAGAAACAAAAACGAATCTTATGTGATTCTCTCATCAATCTCCATGCCAAATTTCTCTCAGAAAATTCGCCAAAACTAAGCTATGCTGTATTTTGCAGACTACGACCCTTCTGGGTTGTGTTTCCAAACAACAGTGATAGGAGTACGTGTTTGTGCAAGCTTTGCGAGAACACACAGTTCATGGCAAAAGGCCTTGTGAAAGCCAAGGCATTGGACACAGAAAATTTGGACGATGTGATTAACACAACTGTGTGTTATTCGCAATCAAAAGATTGTATGTATAGGACATGCAAAAAGTGTTCAGACAAGCGAATCACCTTCCTTACTGATCACGTAGACTCTGTGAAATGGATTCAATGGAGAACCAAAACAGAAAAAAGAATGATCAAAGTAAACAAGACAATGCAAGAAAAAGATGTCACCTTCACTGTAAAAGATACAGAGGAAGGAAGAGTTGCCAAATTGAAAGACGATTTCGAAAGTCAAATCGACAGGTTCAAAAAACACAGTTACAACCTCAGAAATCAGTTTAGATACTGTAGGGACAGGAAGATGTCTCTGGAAGACAACGAAGTTTTACTTCATGTTGATTTCTCTGAAAACTATGTATGCAAATTAGGACAAGAAATTCATAGCATGCACTTTGGAGCTTCAAAGAAACAACTGTCGTTGCATACTGGTGTCACATACATGAAGAAGTCCTGTAAACCCCAAACCTTTTGCACAGTATCTGAGAATTTGCATCATGGACCAGGAGGAGTATGGGGTCACTTGAAACCCGTTCTTCAGAAGATCAGAGATAAACATCCAGAAATTGACAAACTTGAAATTATCAGTGATGGCCCCACTGCTCAATATAAGCAGAAAGGCAATTTTTACCTACTTTCAACAGATCCATTTAAAATGGGATATACATCAGTGGTTTGGAACTTTCTGGAGGCCGGGCACGGCAAAGGTGTTCCAGACGCAGTCGGCGGATCTGTGAAACGTTGCGCGGATATGCAAGTGAAATTTGGCAAAGACATTTCATGTGCACAGGACTTTTTTAACATATTAAACAACAGTGAAACTGATGTCTTCCTGATACCTGACCTTATCATCACACAAGAAATGGAAAAAGTCAACAAGACACCACTGTCATCCATCCCTGGAACTATGAAGATTCACCAGGTCTTCTCAACATCCCATGGCACTATATCATATCGTGACATAAGCTGCACATGCCCATCTGATGATGTATGTAATGGCCATGAACTGTGCAATGCAAATTTGCTTCAGAATGCAGAGCCACGAGATGTGAAAATTAAAGCAGAAGGTATAAAGAAAAAAAATGTGAAGACCAAAGTCCTACCAAAACTACATGAAACTGAAGAAACGTCTCAAGTATCTGACAAACAGGATCAGTTTTCTAAATACTTGAATGAGCTGAAACAGTGTAAGACCATCCAGAAACTGAAGAAAGTGTGTGAATGTCTATCAAAACAGATGGAGCCATTGGCATCACCGCTGCCTGACATAAGTATAACCACCCACATTCTAGAAGTTGATACAAGTTCCATTGACAACATACCATCTGATGTAGACCATGATGAGTCCTTATACCCATGCAGTGTTTTGGCGAATGGGAACTGCCTGCCATCGTGTGGCAGTGTCTACGCCTATGGATCAATGCACTGTGCATCAGAATTGAGAGTGCGCATTTTAATCGAACTTGTCATGAATGAAGACTATTATTTGTGCAACGAAAATCTGCAAAGGGGCCTAAAACAGAATGTAAAACACAGTCTGCCAAAGTTGTACGCACAGTACTCTGATATGTTTCTTCCTGGGATGCATCTTACTGATAAGCTCACCAAGGATATCTTTCGTCTAGAAACTCTGAAAGTTCGTCTTGATAAAACATTCATGGGGATATGGCAGATTCATTCACTAGCAACTGTCCTGGACACCCCAATCTTCTCAGTTTACCCACAGTTTGGAAATCCAAACGTGAGGAGAGACCTGCATCGTTTGATTATGCCAAGACAAGGACAGCACACCCCTTTCTCATCAAAGCCAGTTCATATATTGTGGACCAGCACAAGAACCGACATGAATCTTAGACACTGGGTACCCAACCATTTTGTCCCAATCGTGCCCGTCAGTTTGGAAGTGGTGCCTGATAGGGCAGAGGTGGAGAAATTGAATGACACAAGCGAGACAAAAGTTGATGAGGATACCACTGCCATAAAAGATCACGAAGAAACAAAAATGGAAGTCATTGAACAGATTGAAAAGTGTCAAGAGGCCAAAGTTGACAAGAAAGAAACAGATGAGACAGAAAGAGACATGGCAACATCAAAACAGAATGACAAGGCTGAACAAGTCAATGCTAAGATGACAGAAGGTGATGATGCAGCTATGCAACCAATAAAAGCATCTGAGGAGACAGTGATGGAATCCGATATAGAGTCAGAAATCAGGAGCATTGTCATGAAAGAAGAAAATGGGCGTGACAATACAAGAAATGGGGATAAGTGCTGTCAGATATCTGAGACAGGTAGTGAAAACCTGTTCGAAGTAGGAAAAATGGATGTCCCTGAACCAGATAAGCTGATTAGCAAGTATGTGATTGTGATATATGATGGTATCCCATACCCAGGTGTTGTACTTGATTCTGGTATTGATGATGTTCTGGTGGAATGTATGCATAAAACTAGTAAGGTGTATGCCAACTGCTTCTATTGGCCGAAAAAACTACTAGACAGATGCTGGTATGATCACAGCAATGTGCTTGCTGTAATCCCAAAGCCAACACAAATTCCCAATTCATCACATTTTGAGGTTGACAGTGATACATGGTTATATGCAGTGAAGTTTGTGAACGAGAAGCTGTGAACGAGAAGCTGTGAAGGATTTTTGAAATGAAAAAATGAAATAGAAACTGAAAAGTATTCAACATTACTCAGAGTCTCGAACTTGACTTGAATGTATTTTCTTGGAATTCCTAAATTCTGTACTTAAAGACTTTATCACTTTTTGGTTTTATGTCCGTTATAAAGTTGATAATATCCTCAATTAAGGTCTTTTATTTTTCATAAATACATTACTGTAGTTTCATCAGGACAGGCTAGAGCAGAAGGGTTGGCTAAATTTCAGCAATGTTATCATGTTTTAAAGTTTGTTATTGTTCACACATTGTATTTTGATAACCAAATCATATCAAAATTGGAATGCACTCAATGTAACACAGATGTTCTTTAAGTAACACCCACATAGAATTTGCCAATAGTATTTTACTGTATTTTCTTTGGCATAGGCCTGAACAGAAAGATATTTTAAGTATTTCTAATGTTATCTTGTTCTAAAGTTTGTTATTGTTCATATTTTGATAACATTTAAATTTTGAAGTTTGGAATGTCCTTCATGTAACACCTAAATGTCCTTTGTGTAACATCTATTTAGAACTAGCAAAGAAAACTTTAGTGTATTTCATGTTTTCCCAAGGACAGCAATGAGAAAATAGATTTTCCAAATAATTTTGATGTTATCTTGTTCTAAAGTTTGTTAATGTTCACATTTTGATTAAATTGTCATTTTGAGGTTTGGAATATCCTTCGTGCAACACCTAAACGTCCTTTATGTAACATCTGCAAAGGATTTTGCATGAAAATGAAACTGTATTTTCATGTCTTCATCAGGACAGACCTGAGAAAATTGGTCTTCTAAATAAGGTTAATGCCATATTGTTCTAAAGTTTGTTAATGTTCACATTTTGATTAAATTGTCATTTTGAAGTTTGGAATATCCTTCGTGTAACACCTAAACGTCCTTTATGTAACATCTGCAAAGGATTTTGCATGAAAATGAAACTGTATTTTCATGTCTTCATCAGGACAGACCTGAGAAAATTGGTCTTCTAAATAATGTTAATGCCATATTGTTCTAAAGTTTGTTAATGTTCACATTTTGATTAAATTGTCATTTTGAAGTTTGGAATATCCTTCGTGTAACACCTAAACGTCCTTTATGTAACATCTGCATAGGATTTCGCATGAGTATGTTACCATATTTTCATATCTTCATCAGGACGGACCTGAACAAATAAGTTTACTAAATATTTCTGATGTCATATTGTTTTTAAAGATTTTTATTGTTCACATATTGCTACAATTGACATTTTGGCGTTCAAATGTCTTCCGTGTAACACCTTGATGTCCTTTATGTAACATCTCATCAGAATTTTGCAAAGAATAAAGCATAATATCCACATATCCTTACCAGAACAAAATTATTTGAATGCCTTTTCTTTGACTATTGACTATCATAAGATGCAATTTTTTACTTTTTCGGACTGTTATACCAAATCTTTATTTTCGGCTCTCAAGTCCTTTATGTAACATTTCCTGTCCCTAATGTAACAGATATGTTCTTCGTGTAACACATATATTATTCATGAAAAAATATCTTAGAAATATATATTTTTATCTGCCAAACTTCTATTCCCTTGCTTATGTAAGATGTTTAGAGTTATAGTCTTTATATTGTCACAATAATGTTTTAGTATCGAAAAATAACTATCTTCAATGCTGTTCTGAGCGTAAAATTTGATAATGCTACAATTAATGTGTCTATTTAAACATCTCTTTCAGCTAACTTATCAATGTAGCCTATTTAACTACTAGAAAACAACTTAATCAAAATAATGTTAACTCAAAAGAAGTTAAATTCTACAAGATGTGTTCTTTTTTTAATGATAATGTATTGTTACACGAAGGACATAAAGTAGCGGGCAAATTAATTAATTGATTATATATCTTTAAATAATGATTAGTTATAGGTTGCAGTTTTTTGTTTTTATGTTTTCCAGTTATTGTTGTTTTGATAATAAAAGTCAAATTATAACTTAATACACTCTGTTTTTGTGATTTTTTCAACATCTGATTCCTGCGTATTTTGAGAATGACTCATATACGATAATTGGACACAATATTTTGAATGCTTAACATTTATATGGCCTTTTTCCAACTATCAGTGAAAACTATAAAATATCATAATTTTGGCATTTTAGAGATAAAGATTCATGTTTATGGAAGTGATTTAACTTAATTCAGGTCATAAGGTATTTCGGCTCTTACTAAAGCAAAATTAAATATCATGAAAAATACTCAGTGTCACTTTAAGCAAATAAAATTTCTTCTTGATCAAATATCAAACAAATTTTGCTAATTTCTTTTCATCATAAGTATCTCAAGAATGCCTAGTGACATTAATATGTTTTTCATATTGAAAGTTTGGGGATGGTATTTTGCTACTCTCTCCGAGACTGACACTTCAGAACACTTTTATATTCCCTGCTAGCCTAGGACCCATTTTTGCCGCTGCTTAATGTTAGACTACTAGAAAGAGATATTTAATGGATAAGCAGAAGACCTTTAAAAGTAAAAGTGACAAAGAGTATGTTTCATAAATGTTTATTGGCTGAAATAAGATCAAGCCAAAATACCCAATTCAAAGTTAAGTTTTTTGTTTCCTAGATAGCAAAGGTATGTTAAATTCACAGAAGATGTGGTCTGGAAATTATAACAAACTTCAATTCTTATGTGGATTAACATTAAGTCCCTGAAGAAACGATTTTGAAGTGTTGTCCAAGTTGCAAAAATCTGTTATCACAGATGTTCATCTAGATGGGTGGACTACCAGCTGCAGTGACAAAGCTTCTTTATTCCTTATATCTATAAATAATTCTATAGCCCTTGCATCCTCTGTGTTGAAGAGGTTATTATTTCATACTCTTCACTTATCATCGATAGGATTTATCATAAGGAAAACTGACGTTCAAATTATCCACCCAACCCTTATGAAAACAAACCAATGAAAAGGCCTGAAATAGGATGATGGAATAAAATGTGAAGACAGCAGTGTTCAAAACCACCTCATTCAGCACAAGATTTTGAAATTTCAAAGGCAATTTTTCCCCTTGGCTGAAAAGAAACTAAATATTTGCAACTGATGTTTAGAACAAGAAAAAGTCATGACAAAGTCTGCATATCATTGAAAACATATAGTTTTATTCAATGATAGATGAGAGTTACCCACAACAAAATAATGACTACGTACACTAGGACATGAAGGGACCACACTGGTTACTCAAACAAGATCATTTACATCGTTCCTGGGGAACTGTATGACTGACTGCATGGCTATTTATAATGACTTATGGATTCCCGACACAGAAGATTATTGTTAAAATGTCACAAATCAGTTTACTTATTGCCAATATAAATAATTCTAGTTGCTAAAGGGTGCTAAAAATAAATTAGTTAGAAATGAACTTGCATTTATTAACATAAATTATCCCATTTAAATTTTGTTGTAAAATAACACATCTTACATACATAATATAGCATACTAAAGCTAAATTTTGTATTCCAAATTTGAACTAATTATCTTTATTTCATGAAATAATTCAGAAGGTGAATGAGATATAAAGTATTTGTAAACAATGAATAATAAACAAGGTAATCATTTAGTTGCAGAAACAGATATTGAAAACAAATCTTAGAAACCTTAAAATTTAAGTCAGATCTAACAGAGCAACATAAATGAAATAGTGACACATGAAAACTTATCAACAAAACTGTCAAAAGTTTTAAAGGATTTTGTATAGAGAAGTTTGATTGACAAATTTGAAGAATACAGTTGACATTTAATTTTTATTGACAATAAAAGAAAGTTAAAATGAATAAATTACATTTCTTTTTTCTATGCTTTGTGTATTTCACAATTTCCACCATAATGCAGGTTTCATTTCATGAAAATATTCAAACAAAATGTACAATACACAAGTCTATTGAAACAATAATATTCAGATAAAACAAGAAAATTGCTGTCACTTTCACCTCTTTCTCTTTCAAAGAAGTTACCTAATCATATCATCCAAATTCAACTGCTTCAGTTTGCTTACAATTTTGGTTTCAAAAACTAGATTTGGTACATTTGCTTTCATATCTATTACATATCATAAATAAATCCAATTTTATCCAATAGATAATCGAATCAAAACAAGTCTTTCTATTCTGAAAGTTTAGATGAAAACAAGACTGTTATGTCTTGTATAAGTATCGAAGGAGTAATGTTCTTATCTAATGTACCCAAAGCACACAGCGAACTGTGTATTCACCATTAAATAACTGTGCTATTTTATAGTGATGATAGAATATCAAATATATATGGGTAATGTACAGATGATGAAGTACTAGGCAGATATGAGTAACTTCTTTGATGAGAAAAGGGCTTCACACATTCAACCACTAATTGGGCTTTGTCTTAAACAATATCTAAACATGTCATCTTCAAATGCTTCCTTCAAGAATGTTTACTTTCAACACAACAAATTGCTTTACAATTAGTTATTTTGAGTAATTAATGAAAGGTTTCCTGTTTTGCATATTGACAATGTGCTTTTCACATCTTGATAAAATAAAGGATTATCCCGTTATCTTCTTTAGAGTCTTAGCAGATTCCATTTGTCTTATCATGCAGTTTTTATTTTATTAACCCATCCTCTAAAGGAGGAAAAGTCATTTAAAATCTTCTATAGTTCTTTTTAATCATTATGGAAGCTCAGAATTACTAATAATAAATAACTAAACTACATTGAATTGTGTTCAATACAACTGATAAAATAATTATTACAGAGAGAAAACTGAAAACATGTAAATGTATACTTGACACATTATACTCATATTACTCCTAGTTTCCCCTGAAATGACAGATTATACTCATATAACTCCTAGTTTCCCCTGAAATGACAGATTCAAACACCTCAATGTCTGCTTCAGTAAACATGAGAATTTCCCAATATTTTCAAATTCGATAGTACAAACAACATACATGTGTTTTAATCATATTGTTTGGTTTATAAGGTTATTGCACTGAAAAAAATATTTACTCTAACAATATTTGATCATTTCGAGATATTAAAGTCTAAAAACTTGAGCTTGTTCATAATATACAGCACTGGTCAAAGTGTGAATTGAAAAATCATCTTCTTCGTGAAGTATTCATAAAGGTTTAGAGTGTAGGATTTTTGAAAATAATTGAAATATTTTAATCATTTCAATGACCATGCATGTTAAAACTTTGTTAAATGCACATGAAAGTTTGAAAACTTAAGCCTCTTGACTCAAAGGTATAAAAGTGATGATGATTTTCCCAATGCAAACAGAGACCACCAATGTTGAGTGAAACGTGAGGAACTGCTGCACCAGAAATATATTCAGAGTCTGGAGTAGAACCTTGAGCCTTAAATGCCAGTAGTTACTTCACAGAGATATTCTCTGCATGTTCATTCTTTCCTCCACTCACTCTCTCACTCTCTCATTCTTGTTTGATCTCAGTCTCCGAGACAGGGGTGCTTGCGGTGGGCTGGGGTGTCTTCTTGTCGCCCCACGACCCCGATTGGAGTGCTGGGGAGTGCTGGAACTTGTCAGGGTCATCGTCCCCTGCATTGGGCTCGTACTGCGTGTTCTCCAGACGAGTGATGAGGCGCTCATCCTCGTCTCCAAACTCTCCCCCCATCAGGGTGGGCTCACCGACCACCATCACATCCTGTGGACAGAGACATGGAATAGTCACAACCAATAAGTTGATATGTGTAGTGAGAGCAATACCACAATCTAAATTAATAAAAGCACTAACACTCCAAATTGAACAGCTTGAAACATGACTTCCCTAACCACAGATATAGCCCCTATATCCAAGCAAACCTGTAGAGAGACTTATCTCCCTCCTTAGAATCCTGTGTATACACAGTTGTGAGATAATTTAAAGGGAGACTTGCAAGGCAGATCTTTATCTGCATTCCAATACACAGTGCCCCTGGTGCCTTACACCAGACAAAACTTCATGTCCCTCAACATACCCCTGGAACCGAGGATCCAATGTTGAAGGATTGAGGACCCGGTGAACGTTTCTTCCCAGTACCAGAACCGTCTCGATTATTCATTCCGGCACTGTTGCCTGCAGATGCTTTTCTCTTCCGTCGCTTGTTTGGGGGTCGTGTTGTCTCTGGAAGGTGCAACCAGAAGAAATAAGACACATTCTTATACAAGCATCATACAGAGCAATGTTGTGAATGGTTGAGGATTATCAGTATGAATGATGTTTCAATGAGAATGAAGACTTTATATTCTGCCTCTGTCAATAAAAGAAATTAAGTTTATGATTCACATTTTAAAAGAATGATTCTCTTTTGTAGTAAGGCTTTAAAGCCATTAGTTTAATGCTACAAGTTATAAATATATGTAAAATTTCATTGATTCAATAAATTGATATTTATTTTATAAAGATTCAACTAAAACTGACATGCATTGAAGGCAAGAACTAGGTATTATTTCAACTATTTTGGAACGGCTCTCTTGAACATGCTGAAAATGCGTTTCGTCAAAAATAATTTTAATAACATTGGTATTTCTAATTGGAATAAATTACAATTTAAATGTTATGGTCAAAAACATCAAAGCTAGTATGTTAGGTGTCAATATAAAGCAATTTAAAACATTAATATCCATTTCTTTTACAGGCAGAAATGACTGACACGAGTCTACCCAGCTGGTCA
This sequence comes from Phorcus lineatus, assembly GCA_921293015.1. Taxonomy (NCBI): domain Eukaryota; kingdom Metazoa; phylum Mollusca; class Gastropoda; order Trochida; family Trochidae; genus Phorcus; species Phorcus lineatus. The sequence goes on along the minus strand of OV121088.1, from coordinate 21,885,336 downwards.
TGGAAAAAAGAAAATATTAATGTATTATTTATGTATGTAACCAATATTAATAAACTTGTCAATAACTCTTCCCTGGTGTAGAGCATTCAGCTGAAAACATTCACAGGCGTTAGAATGTAGAAAGCAGAGAATAAAGATCACAGAAAGCCGAACTTGATTCAAACCTGGTAATAACACTTTTTTTTTCAATAAATCTTCTTTTCTTAAAATGAAATTAAACAGGATCAATAAAATTAAAATTTAAAAGAATCAAACTTTATTTTTCTTTGTTTGATGTGAGTAATCCCCTTAACCCAAGCTCATGAAGATGTTAGCATATGTTCCTAAATGTTGTGTATTTTCACAATAAAGAATTTATCCAAAACATCTTGCTTTTTTAATCTCCCTCAATTAGATTATGTCATATCTCTTAAACAAGATGCAACACCTTGATCTAAGGTTCAGCTCATATTTGTGAATGTTAGCATCTAAACAAGAGTTATAGCCCTTTACTGTGTCCAGGTTTGATTCAAGTGTGGCCAGATTGTTAAACCGTAGGAAGACCCCTCACCACAAATGCAGAAGACTAACATGAAGACAACTACTGGGCAGGGAGAGAACAAACCATGGTTGGAACTGATGAAGCCTGCTACTGCTCCACTACTCTACAGTCAGTGGCTGGCCTTTAGCATGCCTTTAGTAGCATATAGTTAGAGGGTTAATAAAGTATTTTTGCCTTTTAAGAGTGTTTTAAATGACACAGACAGACAAGCATATCCTTCAATGTATGATGCTTCTCTGATTTACATTGATCAGGTCATTCTTGTCAAATTTGATAACATTACAAATATCTATTACCAAGTTAAGGGTAATAAGGGAATAAATTTCAAATATCAAACGTTTTTCAAAACTTCTGTCCTGCAATACTTTAACCAAGAAAGCCCCTTCTGGATGTCAATATTGAACCAACCAATGGTTTGTCAACACTGGGCTGGTTTGTGATTGAACATTAACTCTTGTCTGTGAAGACTCATGGGATTAGTCTGTGAGTACGAAGGAAGAAGAGTATTTACTTTCCCAGTACTGGGGCATAAATTGCCCACTTGCAGCATGTTTGGCCATATTTTGATCAGAGGGCGATGTTCGCCGGTTCGGGTGATCAGCAGGCAGAGGGACTGAGAAGAGACAAGAGGGAGAGGGTATACAGAACATGGAGGTCCGCACCCCATGGAGGTCTGAGGGCAGCCCCTTCATGGGCATCTCTCCACTGCATTGGGAAGGTCTCATGTGTTCTTCATGGTTCTGTTTGTTGTCATGCAAGTAAGGTGTCAATGTGGTTCTTGTTTGCATGCTTCATGTGGTGTCAATGTGGTTCTTGTTTGCATGCTTCATGTGGTGTCAATGTGGTTCTTGTTTGCTTGCTTCTTGTGGTGGTAATGTGGTTCTTGTTTGTATGCTTCTTGTGATGGTAATGTGGTTCTTGTTTGTATGCTTCTTGTGATGGTAATGTGGTTCTTGTTTGCTTGCTTGTTGTGGTAGTAATGTGGTTCTTCTTTGCATGCTTGTTGTGGTAGTAATGTGGTTCTTGTTTGTATGCTTCTTGTGGTGTCAATGTGGTTCTTGTTTGTATGCTTCTTGTGATGGTAATGTGGTTCTTGTTTGCATGCTTGTTGTGGTAGCAATGTGGTTCTTCTTTGCATGTCTCTTGTGGTAGTAATGTGGTTCTTGTTTACATGCTTCTTGTGGTGGTTATGTGGTTCTTGTTTGCTTGCTCCGTGTGGTGGTTATGTGGTTCTTCTTTGCATGCTTCTTGTGATGGTAATGTGGTTCTTGTTTGCATGTCTCTTGTAGTAGTAATGTGGTTCTTGTTTGCATGCTTCTTGTGGTGGTAATGTGGTTCTTGTTTGCATGCTTCTTGTGGTGGTAATGTGGTTCTTGTTTGCATGCTTCTTGTGGTGGTTATGTTGTTCTTGTTTGCATGCTTCTTGTGGTGGTATGTGGTTCTTGTTTACTTGCTCAGTATGGTGGTAATGTGGTTCTTGTTTGCATGCTTCTTGTGGTGGTTATGTGGTTCTTGTTTGCATGCTTCTTGTGGTGGTATGTGGTTCTTGTTTACTTGCTCAGTATGGTGGTAATGTGGTTCTTGTTTGCATGCTTGTTGTGGTGGTTATGTGGTTCTTGTTTGCTTGCTTCTTGTGGTGGTATGTGGTTCATGTGGTATTGTTTACGTTATATTCATTTGTATGTTGTGTTATCTTGTGGGTGTTTATGTGGTGTTCTTGTTTATGCACTGAGTCAAGTGATCATGTGGTTGATTTCTTGTGTTCAGGTTCATGTGGTTGGGTTGTTGTGAACTTGTGACTTTGTGAATGTCATGATGTGACACCTTTGCATATGGTTTAACACTTGTGCTTATGATTTGTTTCAGAATCATGAGAATTCAGTCATTGTGATTCGGCTAAATACAACCCGCAGTGGTATCATCAGGAAGGGTTCAACAAGATTGTCAAGGTGCATCAATCACCCTTGCATGAACAACTCCTATAGAATGCAGGTGAGACACAGTGGTATACATAGTAGACGTGGCAGTATAAAAGAGTGATACTTAACGGGTGCACAAATGAATCCCCATAAGCTTGTTGAGGTAGTTCTGTATCTTGGACTGAATGTGTGATAGCCAGGATGCAAACCTCTGGTAAAATTACCCTGGTATGTATCAGCTGACCTTGTCCTTATGTAGCAGTAGCAAAATGAAGAGAGTTTTTGGTAGGACTTAGAATGCATTTGACTGTTGGGATTTTGTTCAGGCAAGAGTTTACCAATGCAGTGGAGATGAAACTGAACTAGAGGCTAAGAAATGTTCACAAACAAAAATCAGTTTCTATTGGGACGACATGAAATAAACAGCAGTTGAACACATAGGAAGCAGAGTAAATAAATACAAATGAAAGACACCAATTTTTTTTGACATCTATCAATCACGCACAAAACCATTCCATCACCATGGTAACTAGGTCTCGCCAACTCAAAGAATAATATGGACATTCATTTCCTTATAAGGTCATGCATATTTAACTTTGGTTAGGAATACAATTAATACATTGCCATCTTCACCAATTTGAATTAAAGTTAAATGTGCGAATGATGCATGTGAATAACAAAGTAAACCACTATGATGTGATAGAATAGTGTCATGCCATAAAAATGCCATCAAAACTTGTATTCCTCGAGGCATGAAAAGATCTACATAAGGTTTAAAAAAAAATTCATGAGATTGATAAAAGAAAACAAAATGATGCACTACAAGATTAGCAAAGGAAAATATGTGACACACCTATAAGTGCGGAAAACAAATGTTGACAACCTGATTTACCTTTTCCAGGAGGTGCGACCATGCGCTGCCACTTCTGAAAGAGGGTGGTCTTGAGGCAGTCGCGCGGGTTGAGTCCGTATGCCTTGTGACGAGACATCAGCTCCTGCATGGGTTCTAGGATGACACACAGCTGTGGGCAGAAAGAAGAGGCCAACATCAGGGACAGAAACTTATCAGGCTGTATGCTATATCATTATTAGGAGGGTCAACGAAACACCAAATCTACAAGTCTAAACTGACAAAAGAGTCTGTACATATTTCATATTTCTTGGAGATGAAGGGAAAATGAGTGTAAGATCATAGCCCCAGTGTTCCTACAATTCATAATACCCCTTTTGGGTAAGGGATCTATCAACAACAATTCTGCTTTCTAGGTCCTTTTGTTCTCGGTGGCACACACACCAAATCAACCATAAGTTATCCCAATTGGCTTAGGACACTGATCAAATAAGCTTCTAGACATCTCAAAGTTCCTGCCACTGCTTAGAGATAGCGAGAGATGACAGAGATGAGAGAGTACAGACACAAGTCAGAAGAATAGGCGAGTCTGTGACAAGAAGAAGACAAGTAGATGAGCTCACCCTGAGGAAGTTGAGTGTGTAGTTGGTAAGGCCCTGTCGTGTGATGTTCTTGGACAGCTGTTCAACCATTGTTGGGTCTTGCTATAAACAAAAAAACAGAATGTCAATGAAAGGTGTATCACTAAATCCAGGAAAACACTCATTTCAACAAAAAATCACTTTATGTTAACTCACACAAGTTGATCTGCTTATCATATCAGCATGAACAATACTTTTCAAAGTATTATGAAACATTAAGAAGCATTGATCACAATGACCTGTACCTGCATAGCAATGACACTCCTCGGGATAAGCTCTCGGTGCTGCCTGATTGCAAAGTGCCACGATCGGATCCGCATCAGGTCGTCAAAGGTAAACTCCAGAATGAGTCGACCCTCCGTGATCACCTGCAGCACAGCAAATATCATTATTAGACATATATAGAGCTTGGAGACACTCAGAATAACCATTTATTATATATGCGGTTTATCGGTGAAAATAAAAGCTGTATTTTCACTGAGTGAAATAAAAATGGCATTCTACTCAGTGAAATAATACAACAATAATATGACTTCGTCTTTGACGTCAAGAAACAATTGACAGACGTCATACAACAGACGCGCTAGGGAAGCGATTTAGCTACTCCATTCATGTAGTTAATGTCATTTACGAGATTTTGGGAAACATAATAAATAGAACATTGGACATTTCTCATTGAATACCATGTATATCTCCTCTAATGAAGTAGAAAATCATATGTTTAACCTCGTGGCTGCGCCACTTGTGAAAATATAAATTTCTTCTTCACTCAATGAGATATACATGGTATTCGATGAGAAATGTCAAATATCCTCTAGATATATTTCAAATTATATATTTCAACAAATGTTATCAGGACTTGTTTATGTTCTGCACTGCAAGACCTCAGTACTGTATCTAAATCTGTAATCTACTTTTAGATTAACTTTTGTACTGTATTGTATCATTTGTGATAAAAAGAAAGATTGGACAATCAAGATTTATTCAAAAATGGTATATGTACTTGGTCGTGCCACATGAAGTGGATTTAAGCATCTATCACCAGCTTACATTAGTGAACATGGGTTTGCCGTGCTGGGTGACCATCATGGCCTGGTCACAATCCAGTGTGATGGTCGTGTTGTGGAAGGACTCCTTGGGATGCTTGAGCACATAGTAGAGGTCTGTCACTCCCCCCTCAAATATACTCCGGAAGTAACGCGGGATGAGTGTTCGCCCAATTGCTGCAATACAAGGAAGGAACTGGTAAGCTAACAGCTACAACCTTTCTTATCTATAAGGTTGTATACCCCAAATGTGATGAATAAACAAAACCTTATGAAGTGCAAAAGTCAAATTTAAATTATTTCTTAAGCAAAATTGAATCTTTGAGTGAGGGTAAATTTGGGGAGGCTTGTTTTTTGTAATGTTCTTGAGATTGTCAACTGTTATCTCACTGTATCGCTTGGGTCCATCCTCCAGACAAAAGGTCAAGGTCAAGGTGGCATCATCCTCAAAGAACTCTGTCGCAAATGCATCCCACCAGAGGTTGTCACTCTCCTGTAACATAATAGGACCTTCATGAAATATCATTTTTAATGGACAATTTCATGGTATTTGATTTTTTTAATACTTTTTCACGTCAAGTCTCATACCCCCACCATGAGTCAGGAGACACCAACAACACTGACCATACCAGTAATTAACCAACTCACTCATCTTGCCCTTACAAAATTTAAGGCCTAACAAGCTGTTGTTACTTTCAGTACTCTTCTGATAGATCCAAATGCTGAATGTATCAGAGGTCCTTCAGATGGTGAATAAACAAAACAATGTATACATTCTTGAACATTTTTGGGTCAAGTCCTCTTGCAGGATCACACCCTCAGAGTAGGGCAACACTGCCAGCACCAATTGTAGCAGCAGCTAACCAACTAGCCCATCCCTCCTAGACAAACACTAGCAATCGCACAGGACACAGTATGTGCCCTCTTCCCTCCAAGATCCCTCAACAAGTTATTAACTTGCAAAAAATAAAGCCCTCTTCTCATAGCTTACTCTGAGTGACAAACCTCAGCAGTTTCATTGAAAATATATTCTGAATCTTGCTTGTTCTTTCATTATTCCGTTATACATGTTCCCAAGTGTCGTCTCATTCCACATGGTGGCAAAGAAAAACTATAACTCTTATCAATGTTGAATACATTTAAATAGCAGAATTAGTTATTTTATTTGGATCTAAAATATTAAGACATTTTACATATTCCATTGAATTAATGGTAACTTATTCAACAAGAGCCCCCTATTTCAACTTACTCAATGGCAAGGCTTCTAAATATGCTGAAAACTATCACTTGTTGGACCTCCATTTATGTCGAGGCGAGATTGCTGCTGGTATGGTCAGCTCAATATTGCTCAATATTGGCAAATATTAATTAATTTAACAGTTTCTAAGAAACATCTTGAAAAGATATTTATACTAACCATATGATACAGGCATCAGAACCTGCATGGAATTAAAGCATTATCAAAAGCAAAACCACTAAAAGTTTTCTTCTTCCAGTTGTAATTTCCAGGTTTCACAGAATAGCATAGCCACCTCAGTGTTGCATGCTTTCCTCCAGGACATTTAACCCAATCACCTCATCGTACCATATATCATAAAGGGGGTCAGAACCAACAAGACAAAACTTCCAACAACCAGTTCATATAACACAGCAGAAACATATCAGATATACACTTGACCTTTATATAAACACATAAAAGAAGATTTCACCCAGAAATGTCTCAAAGCTCTAGACTTCCAATGAAGCTTTCTCTCATATTCAAACATCCTTGTAGGAATTGGGATATTGGTAATAACCTCCGCCTGTCCAAGAATTTATCAATACATTTCCACAGCAAAGATTCTATTTTAGGTTCAGACAAATTACTGGCTCATTTACTGCACTCATTCGTAGGAACAGACAAACGTGGGTGAAAATTGTCTGATATACATCCATATGTCTTCTGTCATGGAAAAAAAACTTTGGCCAAATATGCAGTGGCTGAAGAGAAGGAATGGGAGGGGAGAGAGAATTGTAAGGCTTTCAATAATTCATTGCATGTGACATATGAATAGATTTTCAAACGTAAACGTATGGTAACAAATGGTATTGTTAAATAGTCAGGAACTTCATACTTCTTTTTTTTCTCAAGAGAATAGTCTCAGTATAGAAGTGAATAACGTCTGTTTTTAAGTGAGGAAAATTTTTTTTTAAATCAGCCTTTTGTCCTTGATCTTACTCTTCAAAGATAACCATTGCATGGTTGCAGAAATATGATTATTTGTTATCAGATTCATTAAATGACATAATTTAACGGCAATTCAGGTGGTTTTCCTCAACAAATTAGAAAAAAATTTTCATTGAATTATTGTCAAAACTTAACTGAAGAATATTTAGTGTGAAAATACAACCACATTACAAAATATCAATGCCATGTTCCCTCGATACACTTTTAAATGAAACAACATCTTAACAAAATGTTACCTTTCAAGCATATACTAGACAAAAGAATTTAACCCAGTCAAAACAAACAATCTCAATCAAAAAGCTGATTTTGCAAATTTAAAATATTTAGTTTTTTATATTTCTAATGACAATCAATATTGACAAATGCAAAGTGCTTATATGAAAGCTGAGAACTTGTCCAGTGGATGAAGTTGACCACATCAAATAAGGAGAAGGTCTGCAGGTCCGAGGACGAATAGAATGAAATTCCAGTTATTCATTCTAGGTCAAAACATAGAGGCTCACAAGTCTCGCTGCTCTGAAGCAAGGAGGGGTCGTCTCAAAAGCAGCAATTAATTTACCTGGTATTCTAACTCTTGAAAACCTCATAGGAATGATATGTCAAATTTAAGAAACACTGAACATTGTTGTTCACTTGAGAAAAGATGATCACTTTTAATCATTTTCCTTATAAATTATGGTTGAATGAAGATAATTTCATAATTTACTTTTTGAAGAAAAGGAAAGATTATAGATCACAGGTGATTCTGAAAACATAAATCTGTGAGAAAGAAACGGTTGGTATGGGGCCTCTCTATAATGTCTAGGGACTTATTGAGACGTTCCCTAGCCTGTGTAAGGATGTCTAATGGCTCTAAAACTAATCAAGTCATTGGTTACCAAGTGACCGTGGTCCCGCAAATTTTCCACCAGACAATCCCGCTTCTAACACAGGAAGATGTATTTCACTGTAAAACTGGCAAAATTTGCCCCGCTAAAAATCAATAGTGTGGCAGTGTCATTGTGCTGCCTGTCTGTAGCCACTGGAATTGATGACAGATTGCACTGCTTTAAACAATGACCAGAGAAATCATAGCTTTCTTATGAACTTATCTTCAAGTCCTTTTCTGCTACAGTGGTAAAGTTTGTTTTCAAATTTTGTATCAAAATTCACGTTTTTAATAATGAATTTCCTACAGATGGATAGGAAAAGAAAGTTTGATGAACTGATGAATGGACAGATGCATCTTTAGAAAGAAAAGATTGAAGAACAGACGAATGGATGGCAAGGAAGAAAAGACTGATAAACAGATTGGTGGTTGGATAAAATGAAAGAACTGATATGATGAACAGATGGATGGATTGATGGATGGCTAGAAACAAAAGATTGATGAACAGATTGATGGATTGAAAGAAAAGATTGATGAAAAGATTGGTGGACAGAAAGAAAAGATTGATGAACAGATTGGATAGAAAGAAAAGATTGATGAACAGATTGATGGATTGAAAGAAATGATTACTGAACAGATGGATGGATAGAAAGAAAGGATTGATGAACAGATGGATAGACTTAAAGAAACAATTGATGAACAGTTGGATGGAAAGAATGAATCAATTGTTGAACAGATGGATGGATAGAAAGAAACAATTGATGAACAAATGGATGGATAGAAAGAATCAATTGTTGAACAGATGGATGGACAGAAAGAAACAATTGACAAACAGATGGATGGACAGAAAGAAATAATTGATGACAGATAGGTGGATAGAAATAAAGCATTAGATGGATGAATTGAGAGAAAGAAAGGATTTGTGAAAAGATGGATGGATAGAAAGACACAATTGATGAACCGATGGATCGATAGTAAGAAACAATTGATGAGGTGAGAGATTTTGGGGATGAATGTCACTTTCGAGAGTATTTCAATATCATGGTTCCTAGTATTATTACTGGGAGATAGCCGGCAACACTATTGTAGCTATGCATTGCCGTAAAACCTGGGAGCATTTGCTGGAACTAGCAAACCATGGGTGGTACTACTGAAGTTAAGTGTAGCACTGCACACATTTGGAACAGTTCTCTAATGCAGACAAAGTTGCAGAGCCCTAAATGATTAATACAGATGGATAAAAGAAAGATACAGGATATATGATACCATGTATTCACAGTACCATTATTGTTCATTATCTGCTTTGACAGCCTTCGTAATATTTCTTTCTCATTATCAAAGATATCATTCTTTTCTACTGATGAATTACATGAACTTTACAACACTGAGTTCAGTTTTGTGTCTCTGTGTACTGTAGTGTGAAATCCTTCAAATAAGGATACTTACTGTGCTGGGGTTTTTTTTTCAAGAAATGCTTCTGTGTGAGTGAATGGATATTTCTTAATGATTTGTTTTTTTGGTATTCGATTGTGAACTGGTTTTCATCTGAATATAAAGAAATTGAATCCTTATATATCCTTATGATGACTGGAACCAGATAATTTAGGAAAATAATTGATGATTAGAGATATTTCTTATTTTTGTACAAAAACTTTATATTACACTATGTACCATTGAAATGTATTTGTTATTACAGTCGTTTAATTTTATCAATTTCTGTTTTCTTCATATTGCCATACAATTTTCTAAGGCTAAAAAACTGACTTATAAAACTTAAATGGATATATAAAGAAGAGATATTAATCCATGAAAATATCTGACTCAAATATTTTGTAAATCTTAAACTATTGATTGAAAATTTAACACCACCATAGACATCAATAAGCTTGTCATGCTTCAGTGCACTCTAAAACTCAAACTTGATCAAGCCTAGGGGAGGCCAAGTTAGTACACTACCAAACAAACATATCCCTGCATCTTGAATTCAGAGCATGACGGAACAGGAAAACCCCAATTTGTCGCTGATAATTTCTGAAACCCACAACCATGATATGACCCGACTCCTCTCCAAGCGGGTCACCAAGCTTCGATCAGCCACTCACCAATCAGATTTCACCCAACAGCCTGTCCAGAGCCCGTTTGTTTGAACTTATTATGTTGAAGAAGCCAAAAAATCAATACTGATACTGTCCTCTTGATAAATATGCTGATAGCGGCAACCAGAGAAACAATTGAACCACCAATATTGACTATTGACAACCAACAAAATATACGTGAATTGAGGATGGCCATTTTGGAGAATGGGGGTAGGGGGTAGAGGTGTGGGGGAGAAAGTAGTTCAAGACCAGAGACCAGTGAGGCATAAAGTTCTCTCAGTATGTGATTAAACATGCAAGCATGTGTTGATAAGAGTCAGAGAAGATACCCAGGAGGGAGGCAAGGCAGAAAAACCGACACGGGAAGGGGGTAGTGGGGTGGGGGTTTGAGAGAAGAAAGGGTTAAGAGGTGGGGCATTAGGGGGAAGGGGTGATGGGGAGTGGAAAGAGAAGAGGAGATTAAGAATAGAAAAATGATCAGGTAACCTTTCTTGCATAATAAATTTAGTGTTTCTGATATAAACATCAGAAGTCCTATCAACTTCTGAGAACGTTATTTAATCACTCAAACTACACACCACTCTGCTGTTCACTCATTCTCAGCTAAAGGGCAAATTTCCAAATGTAATTGTCAAAAAATAAACTTTGCAGATATGTCAGGAAATGTTAAATTTTAAAAACTACATCATCTGTAGTTACCAAATCTATCCTTGGGGGACCCAAATCGTACTTGATAATTGATCACTTGTGTCATCAATGCAAAGGGTATAAATCAACCAAGTCAGATACGTTACGTGCCACGGACCTGTTTCATTGCAAAATAAACATATATTTTTAGTTACTATTAATTTTGAATTGGTCTGTTGTCAGAAGAAGAGTTTGATCTATGGATAGGATGTAAATTTTGTACGAAAATATCTAATCATTGAGACCTGTGCGCCATTACAAAGCTATATTTCAAAACACATTTGTAAAACGTTTTAAAACAATAACTACAAAAACCACATTATTGCTGCAAATCCTTTTATTGAAAAATCAACAATGTTATCTTGATGCCAAAGGCATTATCTATGAACACCCAATATATTTCTGGGTTTCTAAGAAACACAAACCTAAAACAATGAAACTCTTTATTGGTCAAAACGTAACGTAATTGATGTCAACTATTGATAACCAAAGTTGTTAGTTGGTTAGTCTCCTATGTCAACTTCAAGAACTCTTCGAACATGCAATGTTCCATCATACATGGAAGCCAGACAACTTCAACAACTGGTATGCACGGCACAGGAAATGGCGAAAGAGCAGGTCCAGGAGCTTTTCCAGCATCATTTTCAGGAGCTTGTCCGGCGGCAGGTTCAGGAACTTGTCCAAGGGCAGGTTCAGGAGCTTGTCCATTTTCTGGAAGAAAGTCAGGCAAATGCCTTAATTTCAGCTGAAAGTACTTGTAGTTCAAGTTAAAAAATTGAAAGAAGAAACTAAAACAATTAAATACGCCATACAAAAGTTTCATCAATTACGTGACATAATTCATCAATTACGTGACATAATTCATCAAATACGTGACGTAATCATCAAATACGTTATGTGATCATTCAAGTTTAACAATGTTTCTGTCAAAATAATTTACCTCTTAGCATGTAATTTGAAGCAACTCAAAATAAAATAAATATTTGAAAATAAGATAACTGCGTTAGAATTCTTTTCAGCTAACTTCATAGCTTTCTCAATTACGTTACGTATTCATCAAATACGTTATGCTTATAAATCGTCTAGTGTGGTCAAAATTGGTGACCCAATATACTCCATTTTGTCATTAAGAAATCAATGAATATCATACATATAATTTGACATAATACAGATAGAAATTAAGATGAGAAAGAATCTGTCAGATGACACTTCCTACTTACCAATTTTGAGTGTTTTTTTCCGAGCATCAAAGTCAGTGCAATGGTCCCCTTGGATGAATTTCGGAAGTAGATGATCAAATTGATAGGTAGAGTCTAATTTCTAACCCGCCGCAATCGGACTACGCCAGATGCTGTTAATCGCCAATGCATTACTGAATGTTATTAAAATAGTGTAACGTATTTGACGATAACGTATCTGACAATGATTTTACAATTTTCATTCTGATGTCAAGCATTATTCATTTCTAAGTTTAAGACTGGTCTTCCTAGATGAGTAACATGTTTTTCTATGCTGGAAGAGGCCAGAATGGAATGAACTTTGCTCAACCTGTGTTCCTCAACCATTAATGTGCGTAACGTATCTGACGAAAATCAGCGTGCCCACTGGCATTTCTGTTGGAACTTATCGTATCACATTTTTTCTGGTCTCCAGTTAACAATGTTTGGACAAGTTATTGATTCCTCATATGTAACACAATTGTTAAGGTTATTTTCTTTGCACCATTGGTTTGATTCTGTAGATTCTTAAGTATATGAAAATCCATAACGTATCTGATGTGAAATTTGGGGACAAGTGAACTTTGAATATCAAAATTTTTTTACTGGGCTATTGTCTTACGAACTGCCGAATTTTATGACACATGGTTGTTATGTACCATAAAACACTGAAATATTTCGACTATCATTCCAAATTAGAGTACTATCCTTGTATCAAACAACACACCATGCAGAGGGACATGTCTTTTCGTGATTTTTCGTGACTCATTAATCGTTTTTTAGTGAAACAAACTATATAAACTTACCTATAAATGATATTTATTTCCTTTACCCCATCAAGGGGCATAACATAAGCAAGGATTAACATATCAAAATAGAATATTAACGATGTTATAATAATGGGACAGTGATTCAGGTGGATTTGCCTTTTATCTGAGAATGAGTGTGTTGACAGCTTAAAGTCATTTCTTACACTGCTATCATGATGATGATAATGGATTATGATTATCATAGTAACAAGGAATTCTGGCGAAGATCATGAGATGAATGGTAGGGTCTTTTTCATACATTGGTATTGAGCATTGCATCCATGAATTTAAGATTCAAGTTTTGTTAGTGTTACCAACAAGTAGGGGGGTAATGATATCATTTAATGTCGGTTATTCATTTTAATGTCAATATGCTTTCAACAACAATAAGACCTGCTTGATGTGTATAAGAGTCATTGAAAACGTCTAAACACTGTCTAAATATCATGTCTATCTTATCTTGTGAGGAAGAAAAGTTAAATATTTCACTCAGGACAGAACCACTCGTGAAAATAAAAACTTTTTAACTCGCACAGTGAGATAAACATGGTATATCAAGATTGGGATATCCTCTATGTATCAGGAGGAATGGTCTCGTAACAAGGTTGTCCATAGAGAAGTTTATAGGGAGAGAAAGTTGGCGGTCTGTATCTGTGTAGAGCAGGAATACCTTCTTATGATTAAATATGCAAACACATGTAGATCTGTGATGAGCCTAGCTGATAGTGCAGCTAGCAGGGTAAGCCTGTTTGTTGAGTTCAAGCCACGCACATTACTGAAGGGTTAACCCTGCACCAGCCAAAGGGCGCCTCATCGATCCAAGATCTAGAAATTAGCCCATAACATGATTCTCACAAAGGAAAGCTGCCCTTAATTCAAATTACCTGTTAACCCTACCAGGTCAAGCTCTGATAACCCTTACAAGGATAAAGTATGGGTTACCCAGTGGAAACCCCTTGAGCTGTAGTGGGTTTTTAGTAGGTATTGGTTCCTTGCTAACCCTTACCAGTGAAGAGGATGAGGAACATGGATCATCAGATATTAACAAACCATCCACCAATATAATTGATAAAACTTTTGTTGATGAGAACAATGAATGAAAGGCATCACAATCAATGTTTTTTTCTACAAGTTTTTAACAGACAACTTTCATCAACTTTTCTTGTTCTTGAGCTTTGACAAAAAACTTTATAATACATTTTTCACATTGCAAAAATAATTAATCACCTCAAACATATTCTAAATTCCAAAAAAATAATGGCAAAGACAACTTTGCAGTCAGAAATATCAAGGTTATTGAAACCTACCCAACTGAATTCAACATTTTCAACATTTTTTTTTTAAAGCACTCTGAAATCCATGCAATGTTCATTATTTTAACATTATTTGGGACACTATAGAAAGGTAAGCTAGAGATCTAGTAGGTGGAGGGTTAAGGGAAAGTTGCCAGATCACTGCTGTGACTAGTCCGGGCTGTATGCTTTAGTTCATTTACATAAGCATGTACACCCCTCACTATAACAACACCAACAGAAGACATCAATCACCATGGAATTCAGTCATATGGAAACTTTAAACTAATCAACTAATAAACTATAAATCATAGGGCAGAATTTTTTCCACAAACAGAAATCCTTGATATTATCAGAGATCTGAAATCAGTGCCACAGCTGTGTTTTCTTTTGCATATTCATAATCTCTATATAGTCTCATACCGCTCTTCTAAAAGCAGATTTGTCAAATTTGCAATGTTTATAATTCCAAAATAGAAAAAAATACCATTGTAAACTGACAAGAGAAAAATTCAATAATATAAGCCTGGTAATTACAAACTTATTAAAACAGCAGCAAATTGCAGAGCATTGACTATGGACTGATCCTCGTTATAACAACCTCATTTGTAAACTTGCAAACCGAGAACAGAAATTCATTGAAAGCAAGTGAACAGATGTGGCATTTGAACCACCTTTAACTTCACCTGGGTACTCACTTTACTGTAACAACAATTCTAATAATCAACAAGAAAATGTCCAATATCTACAACTGACATGCATGTAATGAAATAATGGGGAGTATAATAGCCTTATACCGAGGTGTGGAGAAATATTGTATGGAGGTCAGTGCAGGGATTTATTTATGTTTTCCCCAGCTTATAGGTCGAAGGTCAGAGACGACAAAGAAGCAAGAACACAAACATAGCCGTAGCCCTAATAATATCTTGGCTTGCAAGAAATATTCTCATAAAATTTTAATTGGAAAACTGATTTACATCACAGAAAAACTGGTTAACTATCTCATTCATATTAATTACATGTTTGAGATATCGTCCACTTTCATGTTTCAATATTTTTACATGAATAAATCAAAAGCAAAGACAAACCTGATGCCAATAACATGTCCTGTAGAGTATAAATCACTAATTTCTTTTCCCCTTTGATTCTGGAGTGCAGTCCTAAAAGTCATCCTTTGAATGAATGACAAAACATTTCTGAGTGGTTTATTTTGATTATATGCATATGTATGTAAGATAATTTCCTGACAGTCTCTTACAGTAGGTGTTGATCTAGAACATTTCAAATTACTATTTCACCTATTTTAACACTGAATTTTTCATGAAATAACTGAACTATAACAATTCAATACTTGATATTTATTTCAAAGTTCTCAAGCTGATAGTATCAAAGGTCGCTGAGTTTTACAACCCTGTGGTTCTCTTCAATAATAGATCACTTATGGCCTAAAAGCACAATGCATAGATTGCAATCTCAGGTATTCAATTCTCATGTACATTTAGGCTAACTCCAATCGAAGCTTCTACATAATGTGAGAAAATGACTCCAGATTTCATACTCTCCAGCATTAAACATTCTGCTGTTGAGGATCATGTTCATACATGAAATGATCTGTTGTTGTGGTACTCTCCTCACTGATTTTCTTCAGCTATCTAGGAATTAGTTTCATAGTTGAAATCATCATAATGAGGACTCAAACTGTTCTAAATGGTTAATAAGGGTACCCTGTCCAATATATCTTAAGAACATAGATAGTCATTCCGATAATAAATTCATAAAATAATTAGAACTGCACTGTTGTCCATGTTGGCGTCTCAAACATAATTCCTCTGATATAACAGTACATATATATCTACCTGATACACATCCATTTTGATCTATTCTAGGTCAATACAACCCATCCCGACTACTAATATGGGTACCCGGGTCATTATCAATACCACCCCTCACCGCAACTGATATTGGTACCAACCATCCATGCATCTAAAATGGCTACCTGGATCCACATCAATACCACCCATCCAAACTACTGATAGTTGTACCTGGATCCACCTCAATACCACCCATCCCAACTAATGATAGGTGTACCTGGGTTCACCTCAATACCACCCATCCCAACTACTGATAGTGGTACCTGGGTTCACCTCAATACCACCCATCCCAACTACTGATAGTGGTACCTGGGTTCACCTCAATACCACCCATCCAAACTACTGATAGTGGTACCTGGGTTCACCTCAATACCACCCATCCCAACTACTGATAGTTGTACCTGGGTTCACCTCAATACCACCCATCCCAACTACTGAAAGTTGTACCTGGGTTCACCTCAATACCACCCATCCAAACTACTGATAGTTGTACCTGGGTTCACCTCAATACCACCCATCCCAACTACTGATAGTTGTACCTGGGTTCACCTCAATACCACCCATCCCAACTACTGATAGTGGTACCTGGGTTCACCTCAATACCACCCATCCCAACTACTGATAGTGGTACCTGGGTTCACCTCAATACCACCCATCCCAACTACTGATAGTTGTACCTGGGTTCACCTCAATACCACCCATCCCAACTACTGATAGTTGTACCTGGGTTCACCTCAATACCACCCATCCCAACTACTGATAGTTGTACCTGGGTTCACCTCAATACCACCCATCCCAACTGCTGATAGTTGTACCTGGGTTCATTTCAATACCACCCATCCCAACTATTGATACTGGTACCTGGGTTCACCTCAATACCACCCATCCCAACTTCTGATATTGATAACCAGGTCCAATTCGCTCCCACCCAACCCGGCTACTGATATCAAGTCCAACTCATTAGCTCCTATCCAAACTACTGATATAGGTACCTGGGTCCAACTCATTATCCTATCTCAACTACTGATATTGGTACTAGGGTCCAACTCATTAGCTCCTATCCAAACTACTGATATTGGTACTAGGGTCCAACTCATTAGCTCCTATCCCAACTACTGATATTGGTACCTGGGTCCAACTCATTAGCTCCAATCCCAGATACTGATATTGGTACCTGGGTCCAACTCATTAGCTCCAATCCCAGATACTGATATTGGTACCTGGGTGAACCTTGCTAGCCCCAATCCCAGATACTGATATTGGTACCTGGGTGCAACTCATTAGCTCCCTACCAAGCTACTGATAGTGGTACCTGGGTCCAACTCATTAGCTCCAATCCCAGATACTGATAGTGGTACCTGGGTCCAACTCTGTAACTGCTCATCCTGTCAACTGAGAAGAGTATCAATTGTCTTAAACAAATCCACCGATCATTTCAATTTGGATTAGTACCTTGGCCAAAATCATAGCTCACAATTCCTGGCAATAATGATAGGGACCCAGGTCCTACTAAATACCATCAAATTGTAAATCACAATGTTTTTTCTGAAAGAATTAAGTGTAAATTTTGATCGCCTTAAAAATATTGTTGATAGAATTTCAGTAACAGCTAACATTAATAAAAGTTTTGCCACCATTTAAGGAATACCCATCTTATCAATTGTCAGACCAAGATTATTACCTTAATGATGTGCTGTACTTGAACCATTTAGAAGGTTTGGTACAAACTGAGTTTGACACACAGTGTTAGCTTGTCAGCAGATAATAGTCCATCTTATAAACCTCTACTGATGTCAATTTTTTGTTCTATTGGGTCCTTCTTTTACCAGGTAAACCTCTGTAGTCAGGGATTTCTTCGGGACGTTCTTACTAATTCAAACACAGAGGACCACAATAATGATGACATTTGCAAGTCAGTAGCAACCCTGTGTTCTTTACGAGAGGGAAATGCATGCAGGGCACGGGGAGCAGGTGTACAGCATGTGCAGAGCAAGGGCGTGCTCTCCTCACAAAACATTTGAACTCTCAGCATTAAATGTCATTAAAGTTGTGTAAATCAAAATCATGTCTCTACTTTGTCTTTAATTGGTTCATAAGTTAGATAAATACCTCCTCCTTGGGTTTTTTTTCAGAAAGCCTGGCCTCAAGAAATTTGTTGTGCCTTCGGTCCTCACCTATTTCACTCTGCCGCGGGCTATCTTTCAAGCATTACCACTGTTTTGTAAGATCAGATTAACAGGGTCACCATTTGGGGGCGACAGAATACAAAAATCTACGAATTCCCATCAGCTAAGGAATCTGTACATAACGCTGTAACATTAACATGTCTAATGGCAATGTTAAGTTGAGATGTGGACATTTTTGCTCTTAATGTAATGAAGAATGATTTTGGATGATAAATATAATCTCACCCTCATGTCTTCTAACATCAAATAGATCATGGATAAAAATCTTAAATATTTTGGATATCCAAGCCTTGGATATTTGTAATTTTTATCAACGTGTGTTGTTTTATCTAATATCAGAAGACACTTGGACGAGATTCTCTATTTCTGCAAGTAAAGAGTTAACACTGTGAGCAACCAAAGAGCTTGCATCAGGAAGCTGCTCTTATATGAGTTAATTCCTGGCCAGCGTTAGCGTATAATCTTCTTAACAGAGATTCCTGTTAGCTGGTAAGACAAGGGTTAAACCGCTTACTACCTCCTTGTGAGTTTTTATATGGAGAATTAGCCATGATTTCTCGTAAGTATCTTAAATGTTATGATGTCGCTTACAGAACAAATTTATATCCAAACCTTTATGCTAAAAATCCTTGGATATTTCATTTTAGAAAAGAGATTTCTTATTTGAACTGAATCAGACAAAATAAAAATCAACATTTAGTCAGACTTAAAGCTTAAAAGAAAACCATGAAAACAGACAACTATGTTAACAAGCCTCGCTGGTGGGGGTGAAAGGGTCCTAATTTACAATAATGAAGTAATTAATAGTTCCTATCTTGTTCCATATAATACCATTCTCTCCCCACAGAGGTAGCTCCGTCATAAATTTCCTATACAACCTCTATCTTAATACGAAGGTTTCACTGGCACGAAATGTAGAACGCTGATTGGATGCAATCAAAGTTAGTTGTGCAATAAGTGACGCCGTTTAAAAAGTTATCATTCAAATTGCGGAAGTTATTTCCAGAAGCTTAACAAAAGCTGAACTTTATTCGAATATGCACCTTGCACTTTGAGTCGTATTTACAGAACACATACGCCTCATTTTGTGACTGCATCATTGCATAGGCTTCTGTGACAACAAATATGTTATTCATGCATTCAGTGTTTTCATTGGCTGAAATATTGCCAGGTAGTTTACGTTGCAATAAAGCGCCGGTAGGGGAAACTGCCTGAAGCCCGAGAAAGCTTCGTATTGAGACAGAGGTTGTTTAGGAATTTACGACGAAGCAACCTCTGTTGGGAGAGAATGTTAAATACTGACATTATGAATTATGGAGGTCCGTAACACTTCTGTTTAGCATATGACAGTTTGGAATAAGAATCGACTATTTTCATTTTGAAAAGGCAAACCTAAGTTGTTGAGAGCGTCCGGAGTGAACATAAAGTCAACTTTCCAAGGCAATCCAACCAAATTTACCATAAACCCCTACAAAACACAAACACTATAGTCAGCTGGGCAAGTGTAGTATATGAGAAATAATTTGAGCGGGTGAAATACGAGAGCTTGGGTTTCTCTCCAACAATAGTAATGCACTACTGCTAGGGGTAACACATAAGATTAACAATCACAAATATTCCAATATCATTCCAAATTACCTTACCAAACAATAGGAACTTAGACTCTCTATCCTAGATAATAACCAACATGATTTGTTTTTAAACTCACTCACTGATACTAATATCCATTCTTACTGTACAAACAAATCTTCTAAACAAAACTGCAAAATTATTCATAAAGAATTCATTTGTTCTATCTTACAAATTAAAATGATATTAAATGTCATATAAAGTTAACAAGCACTTAATAACTGTTTGAATAAAAATATTGAATTTCTACAATCAGATTAAATTCTGTAATTGTTTTATTTGAACACATTATCTCTAGATTTGGAAACCATCGTGAGGGATCAACATACAGGAAGCACAATTGGTTGTCAAAGAGAATAAGCAAGGAACTGATGATGGCTCAAGAGGGGCTATTCAATGATCCATTGCTCCATACAAGCAATAGAAACTATGAACATAATCCTCTTTTTACTTGTGCAAGTTTTTTAAATTGTTGATGGCTTGAATTGCTTATGCTATCTAGATTATGTGCAAGGTCTCTGTTCTTAACTATTGTTGCAAACAGTTTTGAATACGTAATTTAAAGGTATCACCACTTAAAATGATACACCCAACTGGTATGAGACAAGTCAGTAGGAATAGTTTGTGTGCAGCAGGTGAGGGTTAATGGACACCCAACTGGTATG
This sequence comes from Phorcus lineatus, assembly GCA_921293015.1. Lineage (NCBI taxonomy): Eukaryota > Metazoa > Mollusca > Gastropoda > Trochida > Trochidae > Phorcus > Phorcus lineatus. The sequence continues at coordinate 21,864,792 of OV121088.1, read as the reverse complement.
AGACAAGTCAGTAGGAATAGTTTGTGTGCAGCAGGTGAGGGTCAATGGACCAAGATAACTCAGCACTGCAGCTCTGCAACACTTAACACAACAACTTGTCTCTATCAAGTGATGCAGGGGACTGATCTACATGGCACCTTACAACACAAAGAGTTAATCAAAATCTATAGCCAGAGTTTCATTACTTCTCCATTCAATATTCCACAAACTAAAGCAAATTTTCTACAGCTAGCCTTGTTTTAACGGAGTTTGAATGTAGGTATCATCAGCTGACACTGACATGCTTGTCAGACTTGTGGTGGGGCTGTGGGTGGGTATTTATTTACATAATTGAGGTAGGGGAGTCAAACACCACACAGTATGTCTCACCGAGCACTTCATTCAATATCTTCCTTGTGAATCATACAGCACAACACAACATATTATATGCAGTAATCATTAATGATCAGTGTAATCAATATCAAGAAAGTAAATTGAAATCTTCTCTGTTTTACTGTCAGCTGTTCATAAAGAAGACAAACATAGAAATACATAAAATATCAAATAACATACCTCTGTACGTTGCTGTAGCCGCTTGTTGAGTTCATAGATTCGGTAGTCCGGTTGGCCCATATAGGGTGTCGGACGTCTGTAATAGGTGGAAAAAGGAGAGGAATAGAATGGGTCTGAATTCATGTTCATCATGAGCAATTCTTAGTCCTAATTTTACAACCATTGACTATTTGCAATCCCATGAATTTCAACTGTGTCTCTCACAGCACATGTGCAGGAGTGTTTACGTTGATCACCAGACATGGGACAAACCACCAGGTCATACTCTGAGCACATCTACACAAACATGTTTGTAAGGCAAAGCACATGCAGCTACAGTCCGTTGACGCATTTTGGCAAAGTCACAATATTATAAGATGCAACTCTGGCCTCACATGCTGGGCTCGCCTAACCCTAGTCAGTCGTATAGCGTACACCTTCCATGTGCTATCTCGCGGTCACGTGCTATTTATAGCCAGAGCAGTACTGGTAATTCAAACAGTGGATCTAGGTTGGCGAGGCTCAGAGCTTGCATACTGTTGCCAGCCTGTGTCTCACTACACGGGTCAGCTTAATCACCACTCTAATTCCCAAACCAGCCTTCAACCAACTAATTTGATTTCCCCCAACCAAATGACAATTTTTGCTATCTTGGCTTACACATAATATTACGGTCACAAGAATGATAGGGTGAGACTGGAAGCTAATTACACTCAAGAATTTGTAGAATGTTCAAAGGTAAAAATCAATTCCCTCAAATTTGTTTATTTTTATCGCTAAAGGTGAATACCAAGAACTCCTTGCCGTAAAGTAGCAGTGAAGGTGAACCTGATAGGTCAAAGTTCAACAGATGATTAGATGTGAATACTTATTGATTTGAGTCGGGATACAAGATCTGAGATAAATATAAACAAAAATAGATCATGTTAGGGAAGAGTTTGGTCTGGAGCATAGTTAATATGTATTGATAAGAATATTCATTCCAAAAAAATACACAAATCAATAATTTCAACTCAAGTATCAAATATTTATGGCCATGCAACACTATTCTATCATAGATTTTTTATTCTGTTTCATGCTTTATTTGACTGTTGCCCGTAAATTCTTGTTAATTATGTGTTATAATGATTAGCAAAAAAAAGGAGTTTTATATTCATGAAGACACGTCAGTTTTGGACTGCTAACTGCTAGAGTGGTTTGATAACAGGTTGCACTCTTTGTTTTAAATTTCTAATTTGAAATTTCTGCACTGATTTCTCTTAGTTGCATTATTTTCTCATATTTTGAGATAGCTTAAAGTTTAAGATTTCAAGAGCATATTAAATGATGATTTCTATGAATTCATTTGACATTTAATCCTGTTATACATTTGCACTGGAGTGACATTTCTTTTCAATTGGGTTTATAAGAAAACTATTTAAAGCTTGAAATATACAGTTTCAAATTCTATGATATCAAATCTTTTAAGAAAATTATTGCCTTTTCTAACTACATATATCTGACTGGTAAACAACTATGACATGAACCTTTATTTATATAAAGTAGTAATACCTTGCTAATTACCTCGCAGTTAATTGACTTTAAATTTTAACAAATAACATCAAAGGAAATTAAGTTGGAAACAAATGAATATGAACTAAATTCATCCAAAAGTATTATAATAGAAAGGAGGTGACATGAGTGTGAAAGATATTGAACAATACTTATGAACTTGTATTCTTTCACAAACTCTTAATATATTTAGTTGAAAACTACCTTAGCAGATCACTGTAATACATTTATCTTTCAGAAGATTATTGTTTAAGATCCTCAGTTTCATTGTGCATAGCATTAAACTTTAGTATTGTAACTTATGGTGCAATGGAAACAGCCAAAAATGAATGTAGGAAGATGTTGAAAACCCTAAAAAGGCACCAATAGACGTGTTAAGGGTTTCATATATTAAGTTTCAACAAGCTAGGCCTCATGGTTTTTTACTCCAGGTTTTGAAAGAACAGTTAGCAGACACTGAGGTCATTTCTATATCCACTGAAAACTGTTTGGCAGGGAATCATAACCTTTTCTTCAAAACCTACAACCTGTTTGCCTTAACTGGTCAGATGACTATTGCAAGTTAACAAATATTTTCTTTTGAAACATTTTGTTTTTTAAGGAAAAACATTATGGATAACAACGTCTCTTTCTCGAGAGTGGCAGTTGGTTACAGTTTCTTGTATCGTGACTAGGAATACAAGCATTTGATATTCTCACTACAAAGAAGTTGTCATCTATGATATTTTTCTTTATTTGTGTCAAACTTCTGAAATGCCACTCAAAGAAATCTTTTTTTTTAAATTGCATTTTGAAATTACTGAATTTAATAACTATAAATTCATTTGCAAAGTATTCGTTCTTTGAACATAACTTCATTTAATAAAATGAAATAATAATTGTTGCACAGTGTGAATGGAAATTTTTAAACATTAATCATGTACACTATAAAAGTGACAACTCAGTGGAACAATATTTTGAAGGTGAATTGAAAGTGTTTTCATTTTTTTCTGTAAATGTATCCTCATCTTTCCCATGGTTTCTTTTTTTAAACTCACATTGATCAGATATTTGAAAATATATTTACACACACGCAACTTTGTTTTATTCAGACATGCATCTGTCATACCAACTCTTAGTGTCTATGGTATGCTTATCTCTAGATTTTCATCATATCAGTCTGCAAACTTGCTTTATTTTAGATCAGTGATTATATACCTACAACCTACAAAAAGTTATCAAATGTTTAATCACAATTATCAAAATACTTTTTTACTAGAATGAGTTTATATTACATAAAAAATCAGAAATAGATTTGTTTTTCAAATAAATATTCAAGTATGTACATGTGTACCAAAGCAAAGAGTTAATAAGTCAGTCAACATTCAGAGCTATGAAGCAAACACAGAATATCAAATCAGCTACAACCTCAATAAAACTTGTAGAAGTCATTCTTTTTTTGACTTGCAATTATTTCTTTTATTTTAAATGAAACAGAATAACTTAATCATGACCCATTAAGGAAATTGACATAATTCTAAATGGCAGAATTAAATTTTTTGCAAACTCGGTTCTACATAAATTCAATGTACAAGAAAAATCTACCACAAAAAAGGTTTTTCTGATTTGGATGACCCAGTTGAACCGTTGCATTAATACACACAGGGTTACCTCCCTTCATCTACCACACTTCAATTGTATCCTGAGCTTCCAGCGTTACAGAAATTCTTTTGTCAAAGGCATAAATTTTACTTAACATGAAATAAACAGTCAAGTTATTCCTACATCTATGGAACAGCTGAAAAACATACTCCTTCATACTAGACTGAAGGGAAGGATATCAGTACTCTTTTCATCCAACTTCATTTGATTTATATGAAATTATACAGCAATAAAGACAAATTTATGAAAATAGATATATCTATTTTGATTAATATCTATTTGCTGATTATCAGTTTGCAAAGTCACTAAGCTACGAAGTACACAACTCAATCCATTACACAACTTCTTCAACAAAGATGACCACTGTAAATATTATAAAGGGACTTCATGCTATTGACAATATTTCTTCAGCCAATAGAGCCAGATTTTCTAATGGTATACAATAAGGACCGACACCTCGAGATGACATGTTTGCGTCGATACGTGGATAAAGATATGTCACATACCGGTAGTCATTCTCTAGTTGTTCAGCAAATACATTGTTAAATTCATCACGCTTCCCAACCTGAGATATAACTGGTATGCAAAGGTATGGTTCTAATAACCTGCAGAAAGGGATGCTAAACTCTCAATTGACACTGCCATGTCCATATCTGGGGGAGTGAGACAATGAATCATACTAAAAAAATGATTTTCTTTACATAATAGATTCCTAGCATTGTTTGATCCTGACTGATGTCAAAAGAAGGTTTCATACAGACACCCTGCCATGCCAATTATTGAAGGTGGTCAAGAACAGGTTCAGTCCTATAACGCACCATCTTACAAAGGTGTTATTTTGAAAAATATTAGTTGTTTGTGCCAATGGTTTTGAAGATTTCAGGATGGAAAGTACAAACTTTGATTCCCTGAGTATTAGGTAAATTCCAACACAGTTTCAGATTTCAAGAATGAACTAGTTTTAGAGAAGAAGTTGAAAACTGAAAGTTGAAAGACCAGAATGTCTGATGACCAAAAATGTTGGTGAATATGAAAGCATAACAAATTCAAATACCAAGCTAAAATGTTTTTTAGATCACAAAAATGCCAGAAACTATTGTACACTTCTCCTTCAATCAGTTGCAAAAAATTATGATGGACCTACTTAACTGAACACAAACCACATTCCTGGCACTTTATCTTCTTGATGAAATGCACACATCAATGTGACAAATTTGGTGATATCAATTTACAAGGCTTGTAAGAGCTTAATCTAAACTCTTAAATGTAAAACCTTTTCTCATTATACAATTTGCCTTCTTATTATTGAATGTTCTTCCAGTAAACACAAAAGGAACATAATTAGGAACTAAATCAAACTTTAATTGTCATATACAATTTTATTAGTAAGTTGTGCAACATTTCTTAAGCAAATATACAGCCTCAGTAGAAATTTTTGAAGGATGGTTTGAACAAATTGCTCAATTTTCTTTCGGTCGAAATATGTCAAACAAGTCTGTTTTTGATACATTTTAACTTAACTGTTTCTATCAATCAATCGTAAATACTCTTTGCTTTAGTTTTTGTCACAATAAAGAAATCAGATATTCTACTTCTAAATTTTATAAATTGGAAATGCCTGGATTTTTTTAGAATAGAATATAATTAAAAAAACGATTTAGTTACTATAGATTTAAATTTTGAAATTTATTGAATTAAGTACACAAATTTTTTTAAGAGAATCTTGCTATTTACCTCTGAAAAGAATACCATAGAAAAGTCATTAACAAAATCAATATTTTATGTCTTACCTTAGTTTGAAAAAATCCAATACTTAAAATTTCATATAAATATATATTTTTATAAGAATAATATATTCCTTGTTCTTTACATGATAAAAATATTTTTACTTCTTAGAATCAAGATAATTGTCAAAAAATTCTAATGAAAAAAAAGTTACTTTTAAATCTATATAGTCTCAAGAATAAATGAACAAAGGTTTTAGTTTGCTTTTGATATGTTTAAGTTGTGAAACATTACATCTATTTTCTAAACTAAAATTAATGAAAATATTATTACAAATCTATTGAATCTATGACAAAATATCTCATAGAAATGGACATGATTTCACTCATAAAACAAAATTCTTAAAGACTTTGATAGAAAGTTTACCAATTGGACCAAACTACCATTGTATGAAATGCTGAGAAAATCAGAGATCAGCAATGGATAACATAAAGCGGATGACAAGTCATGTCGAGAACAAAAAGACAGTGCTTATTCACTGCACTGGTATTGATTGCGAAATTTACAAGCTATCAACAACAGTCATCACTGCCAGTCACACATGCTTACCTGGCGCTTGACAAGTAAATGACGACTATTCACTGGGAAGCAAATAAAAGATTGTCAGGTAGCAAGCAGAGTTTTTATCAGCTGGGTGAACACGTCATTTTGGACAAGTGCAGATAAATGATTCCAACTGAATAGCATAAGTTTATATATCTGTCTCTCACTGTATGAAGGCATGGCATTGTCACTTGACTAAGTCATGTGATCGTTGTCATGGTTATTGTACGGCCTTTGTGCTTGTCGATAGCGACCGCCATCCATGGGCGAATCCATAAATCTGGGGTATTCACAGATGGTCTCATCTGTAACACTAATTATATGAACATAACACTGCTTAAAGAATATTCCCATTCAAATCAGGTTAAACCCTCAAATCAATCTTTAGTTCATTATGTTCACATGAGGTAAAATGCTAAGCTTAATTTTTAACTGTCATCAGATAAAGTGTCTATCTGGTCTCAGTTAACCCTTTGGTTATGCCTCGTAAGATAGGCTAACCTACTTTTTGGTTAACCCCAACCCAAGTGTCAACTCAGTTCAGAATCCCTTGTCATTGACAACAAGCAAAATCTCAAGGGATGTAAATTAAAGCCTTGTGCATAATTCAGTGCAAAGCCTCAAGATTGTTCTAATTTATCATCAAATTGATGGAAAATCATAGAAAAGTGTGTTATGCTTTGTCTGACAGATTAAAACAGTAATGACAGGGGTGAAAGAAAAAATTGGTCATGTGATGAAATAGCTCCATGGGATAGGAGCTAATATGATACTTTTTTAACAGAAATGAGCTTTTGCGATATTCTCAACTCTGGCATTGATGGTGGTGCAAGTTATCAAGTTCTATTGTCTAAGAAAGACATGTGGTTGATGAACATTTGATAATGAGCTAAATCAAGCCAGGGACGTGAAACCAGAGGAGCATCGTTATTAATCTCTCTGTTGTTTCCAACAATCTTGGTCAGTTAACTATGTAAACACATGGCAGCAAGTCAAATATGTGCGGTTTGTCAAATATTTGATCATAAAAGGGAGTAAGATACATTTGTGAAAAGATTGAAATTAAAAACAGACTTATCGACTATGACCATAATTCTTTTATCATTCATCAAAATTTCAAAGTTTAAAAAAAATATAAGTATTTAATTAAACAGCTCCAAAATTTCTCTAGATGTGCTGTTGACAAGTACAAGTTCAAATCTCCCAATGTAGTCTGCTACATATTTGAAACCTGACATTAGAAATCACACTAACAAGACCTGGCATATAACCATGGACAACGACAAATAGATATAAATGCATGATGTCATCATAACTGTAACTATAACTATCGATATTCACATACATTCGTATAAGCGATTAATCAAAATTGCTTTATTGGTTTTTTTTGCTTTATATAATCAAAAGCCTTATGTAAATATTGGAACATATGCTACCAATAGTCTTAAAATTTTATCGAAAGGGGATAAACTCCCTCTACCAAGAGGTGCCCCTCAACTAAGTTTTAAACTTTTTACTGAAACATATCTTAGGTCTTGCTATTTCTTCCATAGGTCATTGAGCTAATTAAAAGTATATCTCTTGCATGTATGCAAATGTTTTTCTCATTTTATTTAATGACAAGCAAACTAATGAACACATATCAATTTTTAAAATAATAAGAAGGTAAATTTGTTCTTGTTTTCTTCGTTTCAAGACATTTGTCCTCATTCCATCGAATTCCATGGTCAGCCATATTAAAGGAGCACAGAGTATGTTGTTGGGGTCAAATATGTCAAACAGTACAGTAGATGGTAAACATAATATGATTGAAGGGGAAAGGACCAATGCTGATGTTAAATCCTTCCCGCCCCCCACCTCCCAAAAGTTTCATTTATATTCTGTTATTGTTGTTGTTGGAAATTGTTTTTGTGGAATAACCGAGTAACATGCAAATCTATACGGTATGAAAGGATTATAGGAAGTTACTTTTTCAAAAATATCACAATTCTTTTCATTACAGAGATAGAAATGTATTTTTTGACAGATGGTTTGGTCAGAAAATATGGTATTTCGGCTGCCATATACAAAAATTATGAAACATGCTCTGTGTCACTTTAACAATCTCTTCCTCTTTCAATTTCAAGAAAGTCTATGTAATATCATTTGATATCATTTTGAACTCCTTCATCAACTTTGTATCCTGATATAGTGAGTTCAGGGCTGCCCCCTTTAGGGAAATGGTGACAAAGCAGGTTTTTGTAGAAACAGCTTGTGGCCATACTTTTACTTACTTGGGAGACAATTCCTATAGACTTACATGTTATATAGCTGTTGCGATACAATTGTTAAACATTAGAGGGGCAGAGTATGTTGGTGGAATCAAATATGCCAAACTTAGATGGTGTTATATCATCTACATGTAGTGGTTGTTACTGAAAATTAACAACTCATTGCTTTTAACTTAGCATTCTGACAATAAACAGGAAAAAAGACGAGATTTACCCTAAAAAACGGACACTGACGTGCATCAATGACTCAAACATGACTTTGGAATACTTATTGATAAGTGAAAATGAAAAATATAGGATGGTAGTGCTGGGTAGATAATTTAACTAATATACATGTAAATGGTATGCAAAATGTCAACTTCTTTACATTTATATGGTCATTATAAATTTACAATTGAAAACAAGAAAATGTCATAATTTTGGCATTTAAGAGTTAAAGATGAAACTTTGGATAGGCGATTTGAACTAAACTCACGTCAAATGATATTTCGGCTCTATGTATCAACAGACAAAATTAATGAAAGATACTCTGTGTCACTTTAAGTAAAAGTACCTTTGCTGTCATATATTGAAGACGGGTAAAAAATAATCTTAACTACTGACACAAATTTTTCTGCCTATTATTAAGAAAATTGCACAAATATAATAAATATATATATATATCTCCAATATGTATCATATGAATAAGAAAACTAATCAACAACGAAATGTTATTGTGTACACAGAGCTGAGATGATTTCCTTCCTGTTTGCAAATTCTAAAGAAAGGGGCTCAGTCTAATTAGAATCGACTGTGTTCCGCGGAATTAAAGTTTTAAAAAATTGACTATACCGAGATTCAAACTCTGTCTAGGCTATCCTCTCCACAACGATCTGACCACAGCCTACTCTAGCACACGTTCTTACGAACATTCAGCTAACCAATCACAATGCGTGCGGCAAAAGCATTCGGTATCAGTAGCCAGGGGCAAGTAACTCCCATTTACCATTCGTTACCCTTGATCACCGCTATCCTTATTTTAAATGCGATGATGTGATTGGTTTGCTAATGACTAGGTGTTGTCTGCGCTAAACTCGTGTCAGCACGTGCGACAAGATTCAGATCACTTAGCTTTTATCAAAAAAATTATTCTGATAACAGCTATCTAACATGTAAGTCTATGGGAATATTATCACAAGTACGTAATATGGTAGCCACCTCCCATTTTTCACTCAACGTTGATTACTGGTATGGTCTTCATATTTTGTAAGAGTTCCTTTCAAATCTTTAAAGAATTGATTTAAATATCAAACACTCAAGAAGTTAAGAATATAGTCGCTTTTGCAAAACTTACTCAATATGCAATGTTTTTAAATTAAATAAATGACTTAATAGAATAATAATCATATCCCTTGTTAAGACTTGTTATGGATCAGGATAACAGTGTTACCTCCCCTCCAACATACAAAAACTAATAATAAAATTATTTCACTGTTGATCACACATGCTCCCCCCCCCCCCCCCCAATATAAAATTATTAACAACCAAACAACATTAGCTGTAAAAGGTAAACAAAAGGTCATAAAAAAAAGAAAATTTCCAGTTGAGGTCTTGACACCATCCAGACCAAAATTACCCAAAATAAATCATGAAAATCTAACAATATTGAGACCTCAGCCTACTGTAGCGCACATTCTAACATACACTCAACTAACCAATCACAATGCGTGTGGCAAAAGCATTCGGTATCAGTAGCTAGGGGCAAGTAACTCCCATTTACCATTCGTTAACCTTGATTGCCCCTATCCTTATTTTAAACGCGATGATGTGATTGGTTTGCTAATGACTAGGTTTTGTCTGCGCTAAACTGGTGTCAGCACATGCGAGCAGTCAGGCTGCGGTCAGACCGTTGTGGAGAGGGTGCCTAGAGTTGAATCTCGGTAGAGTCAATGTTTTGAAACTTTTCCTCGGAACACATTAGTCATAATGAAGTCTCATAGTGTATCATTTCTCACACCAGTCTCAACATTTCATCAGCTTACCTAACTGGGTTGTTTCATCCTCATAGCTTTGTATATCAGATTTCATCATCATTCTTTGAAATCCTCTTTACCCTCAATAATGAGAACTTAATTTTGATTTTTAAGTTCATTCAATATTTATTAATACTTGTGACAGAAACAATCACTGTAGAAAGAGGAATCCACAATGTATTATATAAGGTTTTAAATTTCATGGTAATTGTTGAACTAATCTTACAAATTCCCATCAATACAACTGAATAGTGTATATAATTCTATTAACAGAATAAATTCGATTTATGCTTTTATTTTTCCAGTGTATAGATGATGAACAAATCATTCAGTTAAAGGCAGGCTCAGTATCAAGCAACCAGAGTATCAATATTATGACAACGGAGAGGTGCTCAAGAGTTACATCCCTTTGCATGGTATCTACCATTGTAATCAATAAAATTATATCGGAATTGATATGAATGTCAAATATAAGGACGTTTCTAAGGAATTCTAAACATACGATTCAGAACTAAACTATTTAATTGGTACAAATACAGTCTTTTTAGGTAAAATATTATTTAATTATTCATTATTTTTCTTTTATGAAAAAATTCAATTTGAAGAATGCAAGGTAGCGCTATCTGACTACAATACAAAAAATCTTTGAAGAGAACAGAGAAGTGCCATACAAAAAACAGCTTCTTTATTTAGAAATTCAAAAATACATTGTGATTTCCATATCTGAGTCAGACTGAGATAGAGATTATTAACCATGTTTGTTTCAGTGGCATTGATATCATGATATATATATGGCGACAAACAATCTTTTTATCAAATGGTTTGAAAGGCAAAATCTGATATTAAGAATACCCTAATCTCCTTCAAGCCAAAAGCCTCATATCGCTAGCTATCTAACAAGCCAATGAGACGGCTCGCATCAAGCAGCAGCAGCACAACCCACATGTAAAAGTCTGTCAAGTTCAAGATAGTAGTTTCAAACTCCTTGAATAACAACATTTCATTAGCCAAAAAAATAACAGGTGAACTTAGCCACGAATATCAAGCCGTGCTAGCCATGCAAGGCATTTAGCCAGAAAGGGATCAGGGTATTTGGAAGGATTTAGCAGGATGTATTTAGAGTTGTGATCTACGTTTATTCAGAGTTACTTCATTTACAAAACACTAAGGTGTACGTCATTTCATATGTCTATGTCTAAACCATGTTGAGATATCATGTCAAATCTGTGATAAAATTATCTGTAAAAGCCTAAGCAAGTTAAGAGGTCTTTATTTTTCTTGTGATGAAGCCCATTTAGAAACTTCTTTTTATGTTTTACATTTCTTTCTTACATTTTGGCAGATTTTCCATTTCAGAGAGTAAAAGTTAAGACTCAATTTGAAAATTAGGCATCTTGTAATTACCAAGATAGCAAGAGCAATGGAGCAATAACTTCTGAAACAGTAAATAGGCAGAAACAAAACAAGGATCTCAGTTTGCACAAGTTTGGTCTAGCAGAGGAATGATTAAGATGTAAGGTAAGTTTTGAAGACTGACCCCATCCCGTGGTCCCGGTCCATAGGACTGGGCATCGGCTGGGAGGGCATCCTGGGAGGGGGGAGTCCTGGTAGACCGTCCAGAGTGATGCCGCCGCCTACCCCTCCGCTCTTGTCGTGCATCAAAATGTGCCTGCAACAGAAAGCATCCAGGATAAAACAAGCAGTGACAGTTATATCCAACAACAAATAGCAAAAGTGTAAAAAATAAAGCCATGGGCTCAGTAGTTCTTCAGGCTTTGTATTGATGATGTTCAAGACTAAAACTAACACCAGTAGTTCTCAAGGTGAAATACATCACCAAACTTGTCAGGTGTCAATGCATTAGACAAGATGGTTCAACATAAAATTAGAAGAAAACAAAAAAAACAGTATCATACTCCTTAAATCATGATACAAAATAGAAGACAGATTCTTAGCAAAAATAGCAGTTAGGCATTAATTCTAGCTCTAAATGCATTTTTAATATCATTTCTCCGCAACATTCTACCTCTATCTTTGGACTCCCTATTTGTTGCCACCAATCTCTTAAAAATAAAATCCTAACCTGTGTGAATACACAAAGAAATTGCAAGGATAACATTTTCATATGCCTATCCCTGGCAACTGTCAAAGCTTTAAAAAATGGTTAGTTTTTTTTTATTTTCAACCCTGCCACACCCTTGAATTTGGGGGTCCTACAAAGATTACAATCTCAAAATTATAGATCTATAACATCATTGGTCTCTGAAAAAATGGACAACAGAAGATTTCAGGCTTGGTACTCGGCCACGTCCATACTTTAAGGGTGGTCAAGATGATATCTACAAACTTCATGTTCATGGAAGAAATAATGTTATTCTGAAAATTTAAGCATCCTTCGCCAACAAGTTTTGGTTTGATGAATCACGATAACTATGCAATCCAATTTATTGGGGGTAGGAAAACAATTTAACACCTCTTAGTTTCCATCCTACAAAAACGATATTTTCAAAATTTGCGACCCCTCCATTTTTTGTTTCTTTAAAATTGACGAAAGAAGATTTGAGGCCAGACACCCTGCCCCGCACAAATATGAAGGGGGATCAAAACCAAACTTAATACAATTTGAGTCTTCATGTCTGAAAAATGTTAAATTAAAATTTCATCCTTCTGAGCAATGTTTTCTGGAGAATTTTCAGGAGATTTTTTAACACTTTATGAAAAATATCTGCCATGCCCATATTTGAGGGGGATTCAGTCTCATATGTACAAATTCAGATCACTTAAGTCCAAGATGTATTTTACAAAATTTCAGCTTTAGGGTTGCAGCGGTTTCTGAGCAAAAATTACAAATTATTCAAATTTACACAGACAGCAGACAGACAAAGGATGCCAGGCCACGCAATAGCTCATCTGGCCTTTCAGGTCTGATGATCTACAAACACTGGGTGGCTGCAGGGTAGAGAATAGAAATAGTTGAATATATGGAACGCTAGCAATGGTAACTCAGGTCGCAGCTGCAAGATAGAGAATAGAAATAATTGAATATATATAACACTACCAAAAGTAACGCAAGAGATGGCTGCAAGGTAGAGAATAGAAACAGTTGGATATATTGAACACTACCAATTGTAATTCAATAGGCGGCTGCAAGATAGAGAATAGAAATAGTTAAATATGTGGAACTCTAGCAATAGTAACCAAAGAGGCGGCTGCAAGATAAAGAATAGAAATAGTTAAATATATGGAACACTAGCAATGGTAACTCAAGAGGTGGCTGCAAGGTAGAGAATAGAAACAGTTGAATATATTAAAAACTACCAATAATAATTCAATATGCGGCTGCAAGATAGAGAATAGAAATAGTTAAATATATGGAACTCTAGCAATAGTAACCAAAGAGGCGGCTACAAGATAGAGAATAGAAATACAGGGCTACAGATAACTTTTTAGGTGTGAGTGTACATACACCTTGAATATAAAGTGGAGGTGTACTGAAACATTTGGGGGTGTACTTACTACTTTAGTACTTGCAAAGTGTGAGCACGTTTGTATGTTGTTTATAAAGGTGTAAAATGTAAAGTGTTGTAATCAACCAATGAAATCGCCAATGTATTACCGACGGAAACTAGCGAAGCTGGACATAAATTTAGAAGCACATATAACAAGGTATCAACAATCGATAATTGTTTGTCAAATGAATCTGAACATGAAATTAATATATTCATGAATCAGAACATCCTTGTTGAATTTAGAAATACGATACGCATAGAAATGAATGTCCAAGCGTAAACAGGCATGAATGTGCGTACATGATACGCATGGAATTTATTTTAGGGCCGTACTTAGTAATTTTATAGGCGTACATTACGCTTGTACGACCCTTATCTGTAGCCCTGGAAGTGGAAATAGCTGAACATGTGCAGAATAGAGCAATAGAACTAGTAGAAAATGGGAAATAGTAACTCAAGATATGTCTGCAGAATAGAGCAATAGAACTAGTAGAAAATGGGAAATAGTAACTCAAGATATGTCTGCAGAATAGAGCAATAGAACTAGTAGAAAATGGGAAATAGTAACTCAAGATATGTCTGCAGAATAGAGCAATAGAACTTCCAGCTTTGGGGGACAGCAGTTCTGGAGAAGAAACTAAAAATTGATCGACACCAAATAACACCCATGCCATAAACACACCTGTCTCCTTTTCCCTATCAATTGTTTGGAGTATATAACAGTAACTCAAGATGTGCCTGCTGGGAAAATAACATTAGTAATAGTGACTAGAGATTTGTCAACTGTATAGGACATGAGGAATAGAGGAACATATGGTATAGTTACAAGAGATTTGTGTACACTATAGAACATAATTAATAGTAGAACATAATGATAAGTTTCTTGAGAAGTGTCTACTATATGGAATGAATGGAATAGCACTGTAGAAAATAAGGAATAGCTACTAGACATTTCTCTACTGTAACTGTATAGAATGTATGGAATAGTGGAACATAAGTTATAGATAGTTACTAGCCTTTGTCTCAAGTATAGAATGTATGGACTAGGGAAACATAAGTTGTAGATAGTTACAAGCCTTTGTCTAAAGTATAGAATGTATGGACTAGTGGAACATAAGTTGTAGATAGTTACTAGCCTTTGTCTAAAGTATAGAATGTATGGACTAGTGAAACATAAGTTATAGATAGTTACTAGCCTTTGTCTAAAGTATAGAATGTATGGACTAGTGGAACATAAGTTATATATAGTTACTAGCCTTTGTCTAAAGTATAGAATGTACGGACTAGTGGAACATAAGTTATATATAGTTACTAGCCTTTGTCTCAAGTATAGAATGTATGGACTAGGGAAACATAAGTTGTAGATAGTTACAAGCCTTTGTTTAAAGTATAGAATGTATGGACTAGTGGAACATAAGTTGTAGATAGTTACTAGCCTTTGTCTAAAGTATAGAATGTATGGACTAGGGAAACATAAGTTGTAGATAGTTACAAGCCTTTGTCTAAAGTATAGAATGTATGGACTAGTGAAACATAAGTTATAGACAGTAACATTACAAGCCTTTGTCTACAGTATAGAATATATAGAAAAGTGGAACATAGAAACAGTTACTAGTGATTTGTAGAGTATAGTACATATGGAATAGTAGATCATCATGAATAATAAATCAAGATTGCCTGCAGTATAGAATGTATGGAATGGATGGAAAACACTCAACAACTCAGCATTCATGCCACTTGAACTTTTCAAACGTTTTAAACAGCAGTGAACAAACATGTTATGAAATTTAGAAACAACATAAAACAGACCTGTAATTGGATTCCTGCTGATTCAGCAGTTTAAAGTAAGGTGGAAATATCATTGGGACATAGACCTATCATTCTACTGCAAACTCTGTCATGCAAGCCATATGATGACCACAGAGATTTACTTAACATAACCAGTGCATTTCATGGCTATTTTTATATCAAATAGTTTTTCTTAATTAAGAACTTGTTCCTCATTGATTTATCTTAAAAATACTTTATTAAACAATAACAATAACAACAATAACCCTATAAATATGTTTTAAGCCAAAATGTCAGTTAATTATTACTTAATACACTATACTATATATTCTCAAGCATCCTTAAGACAAGATAAATTGACAATGCTTCAGATCTTGAATTTTAGATTGACACTCTGTTAGAGTCACATATGACAAACTTACAGAGATGACTGTTGATGAAAAATATCATTTTAAAAACCAATTGGCCAAGTAAAGTGATAACATAAGGTGTATGAAGTTTGGTTTCTGATCCAAAACTAGAAAAACTTAATCTTGTAAACTTGTCAGAACAGACCAAAAACCAGTCATATTAGTTGATAGGTTATATTAGGTACAATACGTTTTCACATAAATTCACTCCACTCATATAAAAGGCTGGTTTTCTGCAATGAAAATTAGTAAATAACTTTTGGCGTTTAGGTTTGTATCAAATTTTCTATCCTACACTTGCTATACTTGCTATAATCATTTCATAACTTAGGAGGAGGATTTAGAGGATTAAGAGGGGGGGATTAAGAGGGGAGGGGGGTGATTTCACATCAGTATTGGTTGTTTCACCTTCAATCATATTATTTTTTACCATCTACTCTACTGCAATAGGCATCCCTGTATCATTTTGAAAACGAAATCCCGATATAAAGATGAAATAGCCCAGAGATGTAGATTACAAATCTTTGTTCCTCCCCAATATACTTGAGAGCCCAGGCGCCCCTCCCTACATCCCGACCCCCCAAGTGTACACAAAGACCGACCCTCGCCATCTCGCGGGTCAATCCCTTCTCTTCCGGTTTATCGCCAAGCAACTGTAAATTCACTCATTTCATCCTTATTTAGAAATATTAATAACAAAACCATTCCGGGATCAGGAGAAAAGCGAGCTTCAGTACGACGGATGGTCGGAATACGAGTTTTGAATTTAGGAAATTTAAGAAAACGACAAAAATGGAGATGATCGAGCACCACCACGGAGCTGCAATTTCTTTGATTGAACCTCGGGTTTGGGTTTGATGCTAGGTACATCCTTTGCGGAATCGGAGGCCGCTCCATTTCTTTATCAAAGATTGTTGGTTCGGGTGGATTAGGTTTGCTACCTCACACGACGCTACTCCAACTGAAATCCAAGCTTTTATACTCACTGAAATACAGGCAAAATCCCTCCTTCCAAAATTCAGGCGCAGTCGATCGCGATTTGAGGGGAGATGGCCATTGAGCTAAAAATAGCACATGAAAGAACGCTTTGCATTCTGGGTCGTCAACTCGGGTGTACATTGCCAGTCTATTATAATAGAACATTTTACAAAGGGTCGTAAAATTTCTCAGGCAAGGGGTTTAGTGACATTTCTGACCTACATAAAAACTCATCGCCACAGTTACCGTGTTTCATTTAAAACAAAATTCAAATCCAGCCTATCCACAGGAAATATATTAAATTGGGGCAAATCGATTTCTTGAGATTTATATTTTGGATACCACTAAAAATCAAAAACCAGAATTCTATAGAGAGGGATATAAAACACCTTTTCAAACGTTTAGTTCACACTTAAATAAATCATAAGAAAAGATATTCATTTTTTTTCTCAAAATGGTTAATACAATTTTCCCAAAAAGGTCACATATTATATGGACATATATATGTTATAAATTGTTCAACATTGTAGTCTATTTTTACAACAAGGTAAAAAAAATCCTTAAATAATCTTAAATAAAACATAAAGTAACCACTAGTCAACACATTTTTTCACTTATACGCATCCAATCTTCAACAATGTTGTCATTTGTTTCCGAAAAGTGATAAAATCGTTTTTAAAGTTGTGTGATAAATTAGCTTATTCCACACAAAATCTGCAGACCACACTCTTGCAGCCATGAATTGTTCCAATCGCCTATCGAAAGTTGCATCTTTATCTCTAAAATGCCCATTATTTTTTTTACATTTTCTAGTTTTCGATTGTAAATAAAAAACGGCCATATATGTTAAGAAATTCAGCGTCCTATTTGCATGTATATTAGTTAAAACCTACTCAACAATACCAATCTATATTCCTCGTTAAGTCTGCTATAAATAAGTTTCCAAAATTACGTTTGCGTCATTGGCGCGCGCCATTGTCCTGTTTTCGATCACAAATCTCGACTTTCACCCTGTTGATTGTCACTTTGGTAACTGATAAGCATTGAGATGTTAATTTTCAGAAAAAAAACACTACTTGTCAATGAAATAACACCATTTAGGAAGTTTGACATATTTGACCCCAAAAACATACTCGTTGCACGAAGGCAAATTTCTCACGATTACGAGTAACAAAGAAAAGTTGAAGAACGGTGTAATAATAATAAGTGCAGAATGTTACCTAAACAACGATTTTGTTTTTAAGTATCAGTCTGAAGGACATCTGCCATGTACAAAATGATGGATTATGATACTATATTTTGGCTACTCAAAATACATATAACGTATAACACAAAATTGTGCTTAACATAACATATCACTAAGCTTGATCAGATACATATCTATTACATATGGTTATATATTAGGGCTTATTTGACTGAGTTCAAAACTCAGACACAAATGTCTAAATAGATTATTGAGTTACTCTGCTGATAAAGGGGAATTTATAGATAATTAACTTGTGGCACAAAATGTGTCCATATGTGATGTTATATATATATAATAATATTTACATACTAACATAAAATGACACTCATCCCCAATTCCTTTATTACAAATTAGACATGTATGTTCTACTGAAATCACTTTCAAGTCACCACCCTATAATTTTCTTTTAATTTCTGTATACCCGAGCTTATCCTTACAAATTATTTCTCTCAGGTACAAGCAAGATTTCGTCTTTATGGTCTATGTCTCGAACTTTCCTGATTTGTGCTAATCCATAACTGTATACGTCAACTGCAACTCTTTTAGATATCTGAAAAAATAACGATTCATTACCGACACCTAAAAACAAGAAAAACTATCCAAATACATAAGAAAACAATAAATAAAGATACGGCATAGTTATCATATCAGCAATCATCATGATATAATAACATGTCATAATCCGTTAGGTATTCTTTGCTAGGAGGTATTTGTAAGTGTCAAGTGTAAGCCAGTAGTAATTCAATAGGGTGACATTGTGTATTCATAATCTTTGGGTGGGTATTTTGAGGACCATCTTCCCCCGCATGGCCTTATAAATTGTACCAGTCCCTATCACTGGCTGATCTTAACCTTGCTGCCAACCAGTCAAAATTCATGTTTTGAGTGCAGCGCCCTCTTCGGCGAAAATTTGCAATTCTCATATGATTTTTCATTGGACTATCGCGATCCGTCGCATCAGCCCTTGCGACAAACACAGAAAAGTACGGGAAATGCGGCAAGGCCTATCTTAGCAAGTCATTGGGGCTGGCGTAAGAATAGGCCATGCGGGGGAAGATGTTTGAGGATTAACATTCTAAAACTTCTTATATACAAACTACTTTATGTACCTGTTCGATTTTATGAAATGATAAATACCCATCACTTCGGTACAATACACAGAGGTTATATACCACTTAACTGGTAACAAAACATGAGCCAGTATAGGCTGCTGTCAGACCGTATGGAAGGGAAACCCCTGAGTCCCAGAGAACGGATGCCACAACCTTTACAGCAGCGGAACATGTTTTGATTCTTTCTCTTTGTTGTGGGTAAGGTAACGTGTTTCCACTGCGTGCTTTGCCTTTTTTTGTCTCTGGAGCAAAGTGATGAACCAAGCCGTGCGTTCAGTAAAACATAGTTCGCGGCGGCCATTCTGCACTTTATATTGAGTGTTTGCAACAGTTTGCGAACATCACGGCAAATAAGAGTGTTCTAAGAACACGATATCCCCCGCCAGACATTTTACCTTAAAAAAAGCATTTCAAATGAATATGTAGTGTATGCAGTATTATCATTGACAGAAGAATAATTTAATATGTGACCTTGACCATGACTTGTGACCTTGAAGGAGAACATTGAACCAGAGGTTATAGATTCACTAGTTATCAATAGGTATAGGAGTTCACAATACTCTTTGTTCGCATTCTAAGTGTAGGGCCGTTGCTCTCGAAAAAATTCATTTAATTCCAATTAACTACTCTAAATTTCGATATACGCATCAGTGACCTATACATACGAGGGTTATCCCAAAAGTTTCCGGCCTGAAAATGAAAACACGCCTGAAACTCAACCAACTGTCCGTGCATGAAGAACCTTCATTGGCGTGTAAATGGCATGACAATCACGAGATGCATACTCTTCAATTGCATATAATAGCCTGTCATTCAAATGTATCCTCACATCTTTTACCGAAATGGAGAAAAGTGACTGTTATCAAATATCTGAATTTAAAAAAATAAACTTCAAATGAAATTATACATTGTAAGTGTTTAGTAAGGCACATAACTAATATTCGTGATACCGGGATCTTACGGTATTTGTCAAGATGATACCGACAAACCATGAGACATTTTCACTTCTGGTCTTCAGATAACATCATGGGGGCTCAACGTACCGATTCTATCTTCATATGTAAATGCTCATGTATCAGTTGTTCAACTGCTGTTTTGTTTATGGGATGAGCAACAGCTAAGTATCTAATGGTCACACGACTGTGTTGCAATATTGTATCAAGAACAGCGTTACAAGTTTTCTTCTGTGGTTACATCAGGTAGATGACCAAGGTGTGGCCCGTCTTCGGAGCTGACTCAACCCCACTTAATTCAGCACACCACTGTTCAATGCACCTGTATTATGTAGCAGTCAGCTAATGTTTGTGAAATACGTTCGTTAATTTCCTTTGGACTGTAAGTTTTTAAACTCATGAAATCGATCGCAGCTCTTCCACATTCAGTTTTTTCCCCTAGTAGACTATTTGGGAAGACAATTTAATAACAGGCTATAAATTATGAGCATCTGCAGTGCCATTGCTTCAAAACAGAGGTAGCTCCGTCATAAATTCCTATACAACCTCTGTCTTAATACGAAGCTTTCTTGGTCTAGAAATGTAGAACACTGATCAAAGTTGGTTGTGCAATCAGCGACGCCGTTTAAAAAGTTCTCATTAAAATCGCCTAAGTTATTTCCGTAAGCTTTCAAAAACCTAAACTTTATTCAACTATGCACCTTGCACTTTGAGTCGTCTTTACAGAACACAAACGTCTCATTTTGCGACTGTATCATTGCATAGGCCTGTGTGACAACAGATATGTTATTGATGCATTCGTTGTTTTCATTGGCTGAAATATTGCCAGGTAGTTTAAGTTGTAATAAACTTTCGTTTAAAGCCCGAGAAACCTTCGTATCAAGACAATTTTATGACAATTTGTGACGGAGCTACCTCTGTTGGGAGAGAATGCTGCAGTGCATGCATCTCGTAACTTTCGTGCCATTAACACATCATTCAATCTTCTTCATGAATGTACAATTATGGCTGCGTTTTGGGTACTTAGTAATATTCAGACCAGAAACCTTTGGAAAACACCTTGTGCTATGAAAATACGAAAAAAATATAACAGTTTACCTTTTGCATATTGCGTATATTTTTTTTATTATATCAGTTTTAGTATCATATAGAAATACCAATTTCCTTTCCGTAACCATTTTTATGACTACTATACTTTACATAACTAAGTGTCAAAAAGGATTATTTATTTCATCAAAGCCATTTTAAAGACAAGGATGGGTAATACAAATAATGAGTGTTTTGAAGCTCACCAGTCCTGAAAGGCTCGTTGAACTTATGGCATGATGTCCGGCGCCCTTACGTCCATCCGTTAACCTTTCACGATTTCAACTTTTCCCTCCGAAATATGAAATCAAAGAGGGACGCCTTGACTTATGAGGGTGTTGATTCATAAATCTATAAATTTGCGGATGCCAAGGGCCTACAGGATGCTGCAACCTTGTGTACAGACTCCTTAGCTGATGGGGATTCTAATTCATAGATTTGGCGACACTGTGACCCATTATAAGGGCCACAGGGGCCACATCCAAATAACCTATTTTTATCTTCTTCTCCACAATCAAAATACGTAAACATGTGTACTCTTTATAACTGGCGGGTATAATGAGTTTTAAATTTAGTGACCCTGTGACCCAAAGGCCACATGAAGAGGTCACACCCTGTGATCTTGTGGTATGTCATATGGTGACCGTGGGTACATTTATGAAAAAAATGTAGATAGCCTGATGACTTACAGATCCAATGGCTCTATTTTTTTCCTAAGGTAATTTTTGACCTAGATTGCTTTTTCTCAAACTCATATATAATAGGAAACCATTCTAGGTCGAATATTTGTTTGTATTTCATCTCAACAGTGGTGGAAATTAGGGTGAAAACTTCGGTTGCTTATTTACGATGCCGTAAAAGGGCGAAATATCATTTATTTGAAATTAATTATCTACTCTTGAAATATCTAGATACCAATTTGATTTTCTAAAAATTATTTAAAAATATCAGGACACCGAGTAGAAATTGCAAAGTCTATATATGTGAATATATCAATATAATTTTGTTTCTTTGTTCAACTCAGACCGAAAGTTGGGTCTCGATTGGGACAGAATCGGGTAACTTTGTTTATAGGTTTTCCAAACTACGATGCAAGTACGTTTATAGAGAGTTCTCAGTGCATCGCGTTTATCAGTCAGTATATATCCGTTCTCAACTAGACCTATCTCGTCTTTACTACGCACAATACCGTTCATCCCATTTGTACCCCGAACGATTCTTATACTTTTCACTTCGTTCTCATTCCGTTCTTAGTGCATAGTATACTTGTACAGCACGATTTCTACAAATATACAGCACGGTGATATTTCCGTTCTCGTTTGAAATATGAAAAGGTGTCACTCGTCAAAGGAATAATGTGAACAAAAACGATTGGCCATAGAAATCCATTTCTTTACCAGAGAATCTCTTGTTCTCTTCCCAATTGAGCAGGTATCCTATGTTGCATTACTTGTTCTCAATCTGATTCATTATGAATAGAATATGGTTGAACCAATTTATATTGTTCCTCTGCTTCCATCCAAATGCTGAAGGAAACCAACAGTCAACATAACATATTGACCGCTGCAAAGTTATCCATGTTTCACATGACTAACTGTGTATGCTGAATGATGAGCATCTATTCATGCTCAAACGTACTAAGAACGAATTTAACGTAATGAGTATCTAGTTAAGTTAATTTTTAGGACCCTGTAGGAACGTAGTACCAACCCCTTCAAACAATGAATTTTATTTGGAACATATCCACATGAAATAACAGCTGAAAAGGGCGTACCGAGGTCGACTTAGATCTGTTTGTAGACGTGAAAAGGGTTATCGGGGTATCATGTGATATATATTACGATGCTTAAATCTTTGTTTCGTGTGTATACCATTTAAACCTGTATGGGTAATGTGCTTATAAGTCATGTATAGGGACATTTTTTTTCTAAGCTCTCATTCCAATCACATCTTAATATGTCATACTGCATCTTTTTCATATTTCATCTTCCTTGCTCATATCAAGGACAGGGTTCTGTAGGCTACAGCCAGAAATGGTCATCAACGACTATCAGAAAAACGATGAACCCCTTCATAGTTCATCAACTTCAATCTAAATCTAAGTTTTTACTGAAACAATCTTCTATTGAATTTTCTTCCTCCATGATTTGTGATTTTGAAGGTTAACATTAGTGTAACTTTTGGTAAAAAGGTAGTTCACTTGACTGAACAGACTTTTCCACTTAAAACAACCAATATTGACTTCCATTTTCAGTATACACGAGAATACCAGAATTTCTATAAATGCAATTATCCATAAGGAGTTGAATGTATATGAATAAATTTTTCCTTGATCAACTAAGGTATATGATCCTACCATTAAACACAATTTCTTCTTCTCAAACACAGTCTTTGTTTTTTATCAACTTTTACAGATAAACATACTAGGAGTGCCTAACTTTTGTCCAGGTGTATCGATGATTTAAAAATGTGGAAATTTCAAAGTCTGCATCAAACATGAAATTGTTTATCTATTGAGAAGTATTTTAAGAACAAGTTTGGAACAAAAACACATCAGATCCATTGTTTTGAAATCAAACATTATTTGAGAGTATTTATAACAGAATTCATATATATATATATATATATGTATGTATGTATGTATGTATGTATGTATGTATGTATGTATGTATGTATGTATTTGAATTTTCTCAACAACAGATATCAAAATATGAAAACATTTTTTCATACATTACAGCTATTTTATATTCAAATACCGGTATATATAAACAAGATGAACACTACCATATATTATCAACACACATTCAATTCCTTATTTGACTATCAGTTTTCACATGTACAAGGTACATAAACTACATGTGAAGCACCATCAAAACTCTTTTACTTCTGAGTTTTCAATCACTGTGCACTATTATCGCAATAGAAATATATTGTGATACAGATTATACAATACAATTACTGCCATATTAGTTTTCATATTGCAATATAGAGCACCAACTAATTTCAAGTCAAATTCATTCAGGTTTGTTCCAATTTGCTTGACGCGCAAAATGTTTTTTGGCATTATTACAAATGATAGTGGACAGTTTTTGTATATATGTGCCATCAAAATTTACTTACAAATTTTTAAAAATAGAAATGGTCTTTTTTCTGAAAGATCTGATGCCTGAGTAAATGGACAAATAGAATTTGTGAAAAGTGAGACCCAAATGGAGCAAGGCATGCAGACCATTTTCAGAACTACCAAGTGTAGTGTTACGGGTACTTCCTTTTTTTTGGTTAATATATATCAGTACTTACTGACTTTAAATCAATATTCAGTCAGACAGGAGTAACAGCTATATGTTTTTAAAATTAATCAAATGACTAAATCTCCATCAATAGAAGTTCCTATGAGATATCTAAAGTAGCCTTCTTCTTGTGAACATTCTCAATGTGGTCCTCTAGGTGGCGCTTACGAACACAGACATGTCTACAGATGACACAGACGAATCTGGGGGCAGTCTTCTCATGCTTGAGTCTCTGGTGCTCCATCATCCCCCCCTTGCTGAGAAACACCTTGTCACAGAAGCTGCACTTGAACATGCTGGTGCGCCCATGTTCCTTCTGCATGTGTGAGCGCAGGTCCATGTGGGAGACGAGGAAGTGACCGCACTCTTTGCAAGAGGGGTGCACCTTCATGTGCAGCACAAAGTCAGCCTCAGACCAAGCAACATTTCGACACAACAAGCATGTGATTTTCTTCCCATCTGGGGTATCTACGACATGAGGTGTGGGTCGGATGTTGTTGAATATTGTCAGTGTATTAATAGACAGCCCATGACTGAAGGCTGATGTTGATGGATAAGAGTTCATTTGCAGATCATAATCTGAGGTATTGAAATCTATACTTGGCATTGTCTCTGAAAACTCTTCATCAAGTATTGTATTCGGTCCTTCACCTGAAATAGAAAATGTAAGGATTGCTACTAAGTGAAACACTGTTCTCTCTTGCTGAATATTCAACATTGTCCATAAGCTTTTATCATTTAGTTGTCAACTTGTCAAACTTGTTGATCTGCTTCATCAAAATAATTTAATTTCTGAATAGTTTCCAAAGTTAAATGAACCATTTCAGCAATTACTCCATACTTCTATTGCAATTGTCTCCATAATTTCTTAAAAGAGTTGCATTGAGATATGTTCAACCAATTGCAAGTAAATGTGCCAAAACAAAGTGGGACAAGTTGAAAGAGGGAGAGATTGACAGATATCTCACTCTTCCAATTTATGATGGTCAATAATAATAGTAAACTCATACTTAATGAAAGTTGTTAAAAGACAAAAACATCTCACCTCCCAAACAATAGTAATGACTTACCAGACATGAGTGAATCAGGGAGTCGGAGTGATTCTCCTTTTTTCTCTTCCCGTGGAGGTTCCCCTAAATCTCTTAAATCCTCCGATGGTCTTGGTTCTGTCTTGACGATGATGATGTCCCCATCGTCAGCTGATTCTGTGTCAGCTGCATCAGACAACGTTCGTTCAGCAGTGTTGTCTGACAACTCACCGGAGCAATGATTAATTCTTGACACGATCAACCTCGATTCTTCATCAAAGCGTTTGGTTCTGTTCTCATTCATCGAGAAAGATCTTTGTGCTCCTATCACGCTCTCATTTCTAAATTGACTCTTCCGAAGGGTGTTGTGTTTTTGTTGAGACATAGTACCGGATGATCTTAATGAGGATGGGGAAATAACACTTTGTCCAAATTTTGGTCTTTGATGTCCAGGAACTCTGTGTGAAAATGACAATTCATGAGATGATTGTAATCTTTGGTCATGATTGAGGTTGGTGATATCCTGGTGAGAGTTGTTTCTTTGTATCATACTACTTGGGCTGGATTTGAAGACCTTTGTACAATAGCTTTCACTAATAGATCGACCATTTGATTGAATGATTTCACTGAGGACAAACCTCTCTTTTTTTATGTTGTCTATTTCCAAACACACATAACCACTGACTTCAACAGATTGTTCAAAGTCTAGATAGCAATGGCACAGATTTTGAAGATTTTCAACAAAATTTGTGAAAAACTGCACAGAGTACTGTTTATCCATCTTGAAAACTGAAACAATAAAACAAAGTATTGATTAACAATAACTTCACTCATTAGGATTTCATCTGACTAAGGATGGAATGAGGTGAGGTGAGGTGATTTGGGCGATCATGTTTTCAAGAGTATTTCACTTATATCACATAGGAATGTATGAAAACAAAGAGAAATCACTCATTTATTTACAGATTAGACATGTGGAAAATATAATCAACGACTAACATCGAAAAAAATGCTGACTTGGAATGAGGATCTGAAAAGGATAAATCTTGAAATACTCCTAGTTTTTTTCCTTAAGTAATTTTACTCCTCAATTTTTATTTTAGGAGTGAAATACCCGAGTCCAAATAATTATCTGGAGCTCTGACTTTCCAAAGTACTGTTACATACATGTGTTCAAAGACTGCAAAAATAAATTGATTAAAATGTCAAAATTTCCAAATATTAATCAATTTTTTTTCACTTTAAATCCAGTAGCACTGCTGAAATTACCTGTCCTGTTTACATGCATTATTATTAAGCATTAAATGGTAATTTAAATTATAAGCACCAAACTCAACTAAATATAACAAGCTCTAATATTTCTTCGAAAGATTTCTTATTTTGACTTTTCATTTACTCTAATTAGAAGCTTAATTAATTAATCAATTAAGGAAATTATTCTAATATCAACATTGCTTGCAACAGTACCTGTATCAGATACTTCAAGTACAGAACGAAATTACGTCCCTTGCTTGAATGCCACCACAACAGTGATTTTACGTGTTACCTGTGGGCCTCATGTATGTAGCACGAGGTTCACTTTACGATTTAGAAATCAATTTGACGGGGATATCCTGCATTGGGAGGCATAAAATTCATAATTTATTGCATGCGAATGGAGGGTGAAGCGACACTGTAATAATAATGATATATTGCCTACTGTGTAAACAAAACTCTTTTGATATGTGAGGTCAATAAACGAGTAGATGCTATTTTCAACACGACTAGTCAAGGGTCAGCGGTCACATCAAAAGACATCTGTTGTCAAGAACAAGTTGTGATGAAAAATAATAGTAACATCTATTCAAAATCTGCTAGGATTCTTAATATAATGTAATGTGTTTGATATACATGGTTAAAAATTCCTTCACCTTTAATGTCGAAAAAAAGAAAACAGATGAAAGGAATTTTGTCTAAACTTTATTTCTATTCATAATCTCATCGAGTCATACGGAAGGTGTTTTCAAATCATCATCATCATGATCTGACTCTTATTCTCATTTATTATGCACATAAATCAAATATTTAAGTTTGGCATACATTAGAAGCTACAGTGCGATGGGTCATCGTTAGTTTTGGTTAACCAGTGCAAACCGAAACAATTAAATTAGCCTGAGGCCTCAATCGTTGCATCGCGGTACTCTATGGTTATCAAACAATTATTACGTTTTTGTATCAAAATTAAGTGGATTAGTGTGAAATGATGATTTGGGTCGTCCTTCAAGTAATAAAACAAATGTTTGTGGTAATATAAGAAAGGTTTCAGCACCTTATTATTGTTTTCGGTTTCAATGAAAAGGGTTTTTGCATTATTGGTACCGTTTAGACTTAAAAAAGACAATAACAATTTCATGTTTTAAAGCATATCGCATGGAAATAAACGGGAAATGCATCCTTACTGTTAAGATATTTAAAATAACATTGCTACCTGAGTAATAAATAAAAAGGTCATGCAGAATGTTTTTTTGTATTTTGTGAACCCATTGTTTGAATGTCTGGAATAGGGCGATCGCCTCAAACATGAATGGCAGTGGACCTTTCATAGTTTTTCTAAAGTCATTTTAGCAACATCACAACATTAGATGTAAAAATAGGAAGACAGCTGTTTTTACTCAAATTGTGTAAATGTCTTGTCCTAGCCAGTTGATTCAAAATATATCAATAGATATATGGCCATCTGCATGTACACTTTCGTTGTCTCTTGCTAGATCTGATGTATATAAAGAATAAAAGAAAACAGAAAAATAAGGTTTGTTTCCATTTAACGTAGGCTGTATGCAACAATTGTTCAAATCCAATTCCTCAGGATAACTGACCAAGTATGTTAGTTGAACACCAAAGATAAGGTAAGAATGATCATTGTCATTATAAAAACACATCACAACTTTATTAAATGCATTCATAAACATCCTGAAGAACCATCCTATCAAACTTTCGAAATGCTGTGACCTTTTCCTTTTAGAACAGCGAAATTAAAACAGAATTTTATGATAAACCTGTTTCGCATTTTTGATTAGGTCTTATATAGTTTTGTCGCTGTTTTAAACGTATCTCATATAAAGGATTTATGGAAACGAAATTAAAGGGGACAATTTCCTGTAATATTTCACAATCAGTTACAAGCAAGGTACTGAGTCTAACATGTGGTTGCTGAAGGTCTTGCAATTTGACAAAGAATAACGCGTGTTCACGGCACCACGGCACTCTTTCCGGCTTTAAATCAATTAATTAAAATACGAATTGTTCAAATACACCTGCTATATATCCGCATATTTCCAAATATCAGCAGATATATTCATGCACTCATTTTCGTTTATATGTCTCTGTAATTTAAACCCAATTATTTATGACGAGTTAATAATATTTTACAACTGTGTGGAAAAAGCGGGGACTGCAAAAAAAACAAAAATCAAAATGTTAATGATATAAGTTATCTAATAATATTACTCTCAAATCATGACCATTATTAAAACACAACTATTTTACCTTGACGCCACCTTAATCAATCATAACGCTGAAGCAGATAATATTTTACTATGTGAATGACAAAAACACCCAACAATATATGTATTGTGCTAATATTTCCACTATTCAGTTGATATTTTTTAATATTCGCGTTAAATGTATCAAGCTTGAGGCAATGTTCTGCGTACTGTTAGATGTTATATCAATTTCTGAGGTACCGCCCGGTTCCACTTCCTTCGAGATTTACTTCCGGGTCTTAGAGAGGTCACTCCGACTCTGATGCTAATGAACCTGAGAATGACTGTCAACGTTGAAAAACTTGGTTTCTGTTTTAATTAACAAGCTATTAATTGGATAAATTCGAA
Source organism: Phorcus lineatus (assembly GCA_921293015.1). Taxonomy (NCBI): domain Eukaryota; kingdom Metazoa; phylum Mollusca; class Gastropoda; order Trochida; family Trochidae; genus Phorcus; species Phorcus lineatus. The sequence goes on along the minus strand of OV121088.1, from coordinate 21,835,190 downwards.
AACTCCATTTAGTATCATCATTAGATACAATTAGAGAATTTGATTTCTTCTTTCTTCTTCGTGGGTGATGGGGGTTCCAACCGTTGTCTGCATGCTTGATTTGTGGCAATTTATGGCGCTTCATTTACTTTAAGTCATCTAATTTTACAGATTATGGTAAATTAGATTTCTCAGGAACTATATGTGTTTTGTAAACAATTTCGATGATATATTTTAGATTAATATATTTTTTTAATTAAAACAATTCTTCAAATATATTTTTATTACCATCACGCAATCTTTTGGATTATAAAACCCTTGTAATCTAAAAATATTTATAACTTGTTTACAAATATTTGTTGTTTTTGTAAGAGAAAAGCAAAAACTATAATTCACATAATGTAGCTAATTCATCAAGATTAAGATTTTATTTAAAGATGTTAGTCATTTCATTTGTATCAATTGGTTTTCAATGATTTTTTTTACATTTTGCTCTAATGCTTAATTTTTCAGATAAAATATAAGATCTAGGAATGGAGAAACAGTATTCAGTGAAGTTTTTCTCTTCATTTATCGAGAGTCTCCAAAACATCTGCCAAGAACATTTAACCTTTGACCAGGTTGTAGAGGTGAGCGGGTATGTGAGTGTGGAGATTGACAACTCGCAGAAGGAGCGGTATGTGCTGAGTGAGTTTCTGCAGGCTTGTGGCAATATCCTAAGCGAAAGCTACTGTACCAAAGTATATAAGAACTTGCCAGTGAATGTAAGAGATAGAAATAAGTCGGGAGGCATTGCAGCAGATGAAGACAAAGAGAACAGTAAAGTCTGTGAACAAGAAAACAATGATGGGAAGGGCAGTAAATCCTCAGGAGCAACATTTGTTTCCTTGTTTGACAATTCTCAAAACCCAAAGCATAAAAATTCAAACAAATCAACAGAACAAAGAGTTTCATTGTTGTCAGAAGAGCCAGAGCTGAAGAAAGCTAAACATACTGCGAGGAAGTCTATGGCAAGCTCTTCAAACAAACTCCCTAAGTCAAGTTGTAGTGTTGAAATTGAATCAAGAAGTTCATCATTTTTGGCTTCTTCAGCTAAATGGATGTCCACATGTTCTGAGAAGTCGCCGCCCAGAACAGAGTCATTCCAAGACTTTGTATCAGGGGTTGTTGACTCTCTTGGATCACCCAAACCAGACTCCAGCAGTTCTGACGATGAGATAGTGACACAAGTACACTTTGCTACAAATCCTGTTTTGAGCACATCCTTGAGACAAGATCCATCTTCTAAGCCACAATCGCTGTCAACAAACCCTTCTTCATCAAGGCTTCCCATCTCCCTCCCTAGTCTCTTTAAATTTAAATCCAAGAAACCCAGATCTTTAAAGAAGTCATCTTCCTTTAAGGCATCAATAAACAAATTAAAAACAAGTCCTGGAAGTTTGCTATCAAGTGAAGCAAGGCCCAGTTGCTCAAAACCAAAGGACTTGATCCCTATTGACATGAATGTGTCTAGTTTGCGCCACCTGGTGTCCAAGTCATACGAGGACTCAGCGACCCTAGAGCAGCGGCCAGTGGGTGGGACTGAGGATATTTTGCCTGGCCAGGCATACATTGAGCTTGCTGAGGACGGGAGGGACAAGGAGGACAAGGATGGGGAGGACGGGGGCGTAGCTATCATCTCCCTCGAAGATCTGCCTGGGGAAGCAGAGCCACCTGATCTCCCCACTCAAACCAAAATGCAGAGTCCTGGTGAGTTGTGGGTGCTTACACACTTGATTTGTCTTCTTTTGAAGTTAATTCAAGTGTGTTTTCCTAATATTTGTCTACCTCTTTTTGCATTATTCATTATTTCCCTGCTAAAATGGTTTTAACATGCATTGCCATGTTGTTATGCCAATTAAAACATCTGTTTGCCTGTCTGAAGTCTTCATTCTGAAATTCTTGTTTTTCCAATTTTCTGTTTGCATGATAATATTGAAAAACAATAGTATATTTTTATGTTGGGCTTATTTCCAACTCGACACTTGTTATGTCTCATAAGGTAGAATGTATGATGATCACTCATCCTTTGCACATAAAAAGCTGTTTATATGCCTAAAACATGTCTGTAATCTACCATAGTGTCAAGCTCTTGTACACTTTGTAGAAATCAACATCTTTGAAAGTCTGTGTTGTTACCTCCAGGAGCTGATGTTCCGTGCACTGTGTCCTCCTCCTTGATGCTGGATGCAGGCAGCATCTCCACCCTGACTTCCGTTGAGGATGCTGACTCCTGCCAGTTTGCCATCTCAGAGGACGAGGTTGATGACCCTTGCAACTTTGACAGTCCCATCATCATTGAGCTTGACTCCGATGAGGAGGAAGACCTCGAATGTGAAAGTGAACCATATGCTGTAAAGGAACTCCGGACACTTGACACTTTCAAAGATTATGTCAAATTTGCTGTGAAGCGTTTCCAAGCTTTTACCAAAGAGAAAGGCATAAGTGAACCAATTTTTCGTATCCCTACCACAAAACTTGACCCACTTTTGGCTGAGTTCTATGTCACTGTACGTAACAAACGAGGAGAAGACTTTGGTACCAGTACTTTAAAAAGCATCCCGTCATATTTAGAGCTATATCTGCGAGAAAATGGATACCCAGTTTCAATTACAAGGGACACAGAGTTTTCTAACTGTAGATCAATATTACAGACTAAAATAAGGCAGATTCAAGAAGTACAGCACATTCTAACGAGACGTGATGTGGACAGGATGTTCAGAGCAGACCAGATATTGAGTGACAGCAATGTGAGGACTCTCACCAACTCCATGTGGCTCATGAATACACTGCTCTTCAAGGTCAGGAAGGACGATCATTGTTTGCTGAAGTGGGGTGACGTGACGCTGAAGCTTGATGAATACCAGAATCAGTATCTGGAGCTGAGTAGGTCTGCACAGACCACCCCGTGTAACAAGGTTTACCCCAACAATGCAGACCCAGACCGTTGTTTTGTCAAGATGTATAAATTGTTTGAGAGGAGAAGACCAGAAAACTCATTAAGTCCTATGGCACCATTTTATCTTGCAGTAGATGAACACAGTGATGTTTTGAAAAATGAGAAAATGGAATCAAGGGATATTAATGCTATTCTGAGAAACATGTTGGTTAAGTCAGGGATTCCACCTGACAAGCAAATTGTTGATTTTGATATACTTTAAAAGATCAAATCAGGATAATAGATTTCTGCGCTTGTGAAGTCTTGTACCAGGTTTGTTTTGTTTATGCCAACATTTACTTTCTGACTTTCAATGGTTACTTGGATCAGAGAATGTCTTTAGACATAAAGGTTGACTGACAATGTATGACAATTAAGTTAACTTGAATATTTTGTTTCATGAATAGGATAATATGTTATACTTAAAGTGGCACAGAGTATGTTTTCTTGGTCAAATATGTCAAACTTCATAAGCAGTGGTATTTTATTGGGAAGTTATGTTCTTTTCTTACTGCAAGTTAATGCTTATGAAGAAGAACAGCTTTATTCAGTATATATGGCCATAAGACCAAGGGTACAATTGAATTTAGTATAAAGACAATAAACAGGTTAAAGTCAAAATTTGTGATGAAAAAACGGACATCGGCGCGCGCGCCAATGACTCAAATATAATTTCGGAAACTTATTTACAGAAGAACGCAGGTTAGTAGTGCTTAGCTTTTTAACATTTATGTGGCCGTTTTTTTATTACTAGTTTTTAGAGATAAAGATGTAACTTTAGAAAGGCAATTTGATCTTAACTCAAGACATATGTTATTTTGGCTCTTATTTAAGCCACATACAAAATTAATAAAACATACTCTGTGTCACTTAAAATATTTGACATTATATTAAATCATATGTTGAGAACACTGATAGATATCAGTCCAAATGGTTGTGAATGGGTCACATGGCTGATAAATGAACTGTTATCCAGCTAAAAGAATTTTTTTTAACTTTGTTGTCTGATATATGTGTAAAACCAGAATTTGACTAAACACTAATTTGTGTTACAATTTGTCATGATTAACAATTTTGAAAATATTTTTGAAACATTTTGCGCCTTTTGACAAAAAATGAGGAATCTGTTGAAAAAATGTTTCAAATCCTGTCTTCCTCATAACTTCTAAACTAGTCATCAGATTTTCATCATATTAGGTATGGAGATACATAATTACATGAAAGTGTGTCATGATCAATAATTCTGAAATTACTCCTGTAAAATGTTGCAATTTTGGGCAAAAAATTGTAGGACTGTTAAAAAAATGTTTCAAGTACTGTCTGGCTGCTAACTTCTTCACTAATCATCTAATTTTGATCAAATGTGGTAGTGAAATACATAATTACATGAAAATAAGTCATGATTAAAAATTTTTACAATAGTTTTTTTTTAATTTTGCAATTTTTGTTAAAGGTGGTGTCTGTTTCAAAGTTTATTCTAAGTCCTATTTGGTTCACAAGTTCTCATTGGTTTTTAACTAATCAACTGATTGTGGAAGTATGACATGCTGAATAGTAAATACTGATCATAAATTGTTCTCCTTTTTGGTTCATTAAAGGTCAAGTTCATCACAAAGATTGAGAAATAAATAAAGGTTGATTTGAAAAATAAAAATTTAAGATATGAATTTTTGGGTCCTGAAATATAACATCATAATATGACTGAAATGATCAAATCTTCTCCGTCTATACTATTTTGTCTATTGGTATTTGAATGTTTATTAAGATTACTCACATAATTGAACAGTTTCCTTTTTTTTATTCTTTACAATATCGCAAATGACATATTATTCAGCAAAATGATGTTAAGGAATCATTACAGTCATAGAAAAATCTTAAATGATAAAAAATATACTATATAATATAAATATAATTGTGTCAGTTGCGGGTGATATAGCTCAACCATGTCAGCTGCTTGTTTGATTTGGTGATGTATTTGATTCGAAGTCATTATGAATTCATTGATATTATATTTGTAGGACTCAGATCTGTGGCGGGTCTCTAATATATGGCAGATTTCCTAATCTTTGGCGCGTTTGATTGTTAGATTGTTTAATGACGTCATGCTAAATGACGTCATTGTGCAATGATGTCATGATAGCTAACTGTTCCCGTCGTAAGTAATTCCAAGTTCCATAGCGGTAACAATGAGAACATGTCAGTCTTGACCAAATCATCGCTGCTATCATCTAACTAAAACTAATCCAGTTGTCAAAGTTTTAGGATACAAATAATAAAAGTCCATATCCAAATTACGCAAACACACTAAACAATACCTCAAGTAAGACAGTTGCGGCTTCATGCCAAATCAATCATGTTTATTTTGTATGATCTTTTTAGCCCTCGGATTCCCATGACTGTGTCTTCTTTAGCCCTAAGATATTGGACGACTAACTTTTGTACATGTCAACGATTTTTAGGGTTAGTTTGTCTCGTGTAAGGTTTGGTAAATCATTGCAGTTGATAAGTACTAATGCCTGTTATCTAAAAAAATTTTCTATAATTTTAATGGAATTTAAAAAAACATGTCATTTAGAAAGTAATATATTTCGGACCACATTTTATGAATAAATTCAGAGGTCGCGGTGGTCGAGTAGCTGTTGCCGATTCTTGCCTTACTCTGAGTGCATGAGCTCTCTGCTCAAAAAAGACAAGAATGTAAACTTGAAGTGATCCCAAAAGTAACAATGTTAAACCTTATGATTTAATTACAGTAGGTAGGGTAGGTATGTCATTTGCCAGGCATTTGAAAATCTGCCATAGATTTGGAAATCCACCACAGATTTGAGGCCTGCCATAGAATTGAGTCTATATATTACATATTGATTATAACATTTGATATGTGTCTTAGGTTACAGTTATTAAACCAGCAACATAATGGTTCTTTTCATTTGTTCTTTTGATGGGAAACAGGTTTATATGATATTGTTATTCTGGTTAAATTTATGTTGTCATGATTCATAAGAACTCAAAGCTTTTTTGTTATAAGATAGATTTCTCCATATTTGATATTGAATGTTACTTTTGATGAGAAATATATATTGGATATATACATACAATTACTTTATTGAGATATTATTGATTATAATGGTGATGTAACTGTTGATACTCAGTATAAGTTATTGTCCATAACCCATGCACACAGTTTGTCAGTGTAGTGCCAAACAAAATGTTATATACCTATGTTGTTGTCAAATCTATGATGTTGATTGTAGGTATTGCAGTAGGTATTGATAACTTGCAGTGAAATCAACTGCTGGACTAAGCAAGAATTGGTTCTTCAAACTCTCTCTACAGTGGCTACTCAAGTCATTTCCAACATTACCACTCTTACAAATGCTCCATTATTTGTGGTTCCACTTAATAACTTGATTGACTGACTTCTGTCTTGTAAGAAATTTGAGCGTATTTGACAGATGAAAGAGTTACTCTGACTGAACAACTAACTTTGATTTCGACCATTTTGGATTCTGTATTTCTAGCACACTGTTCCACTGTTCCAAGAAATGAGGTTCTTATTTATATATTCTGATTTTATACAAGTTGTTGTTAGTTTGACTTATTCAGTATGTAAATTTATTTATAAAAAAACACTACAAATCTTTGAATGATGATAAACATGATCATTATCATGTGTGAATTCTTTAACTAAGATGCTGAAGTACATTCATACTGAATAATACGGGTATAGTACATACAAGTCGTATTGTTCATTTTATCGTCAAAAAGGAGAAAAAGAAAAGTATGTTAGTTAGAATTGGTTTGATGAACAGAAATATGTGGATAGGAACCTGTTTAGTAAAGAAATATTTTGAAAAGAACTTGTTTAATGAACAGAAATATAAAATTAGTAAATGGAAAACCAAATAGTTAAAAACCATGAATTTTAATTTTGTATGACAACCGATATTACTTCAGGATATCAAGTGGTTTATCTTTGGTGTGATGAACAGCCCTAAATGAGATCTTAAAGTGACACAGAGTATGTTTCATAAATTTATGTTTGGCTGATATAAGAGCCAAACTACAATCTGTCTTGCGTGCAAATCAAATATTGTCCCTAAACTTGCTTCTTTATCTCTAATTGCCAAAATTAGGATATTTTCTCTTTTTCAATGAGAATAGAAAAAACGCCATGTAGATAATAAGTCAAAATTTTGCATCTGATTTGCATGAATATTTGTTAATTGATTTACTGAACACTATCAACATACTTTTTTCCTTGTATCTGCAATAAATATGTTTCCAGAATTACGTTTGAGTCATTGGTGCTCGCTATTGTCCGCTTTTTTATTATAAATTACATCTAGACACTGTTTATTGTCTCCATACTGAACAGATCGGCAATGAGATGTTGTTTTTCAGAAACAACCACTACTTCTCGATTTATTAAGCTTGAAATATTTGACTCCAAGAACATACTCTGTGGCCTTTAAGTTACAGAGTTAACTATCACATTCAATTGATTTTTACATTTTGTGTGAACCGTTCAATATATAGTAAGTCTAATAACCATGTCTGGGTATATTTGAAAAGAATATTTTACTTAATTGGGCAAAAGTCCATCCATTTCCTGTCACAATATATATTTTTCTGAACCATTACCAATAGCCTGTTTGGTTTATATACTCATACACAGCTAAATTTTCGGGGGGAAATATGAAATTGTGAATAAATCTTATCTTCCACTAGCAAAATTTGTTGGAATGGCAGTGATAAGAATCTATCATATAACATTTTCAGTGAAAATTCGTATTTGGAAACAATAACAAAGTAAATGCTCTCCAAATACTGCTTTAGTATTGAATTTGGTTCCAACATGTTTGGCAATTCCCCTCCATTGATGTGTCAAGAATATGCTTCGTAAATATGAAAACTTTCCAGAGAGAAGATAGTGATTTATTCCACTTTTAACATAGGTACCCTAATTTTCCGGCCTTTTAAGGAGCGATGAAAAAAGACTATCGGCTTTCTTTGATTTACGATATTAGATAAATCTACAATTTGTGATCATGTATAAATGTTGTTTGTTTAGTAGTTGTAATCCAGAGTATACAGAAGGAGACATATGTATCACTGTACCTCTCGATATTATGTTGCATCATTTTGATAAAATTATTTTCAAAGAATAGAACAATAGTGATGTGTTCACCAAATATATATTTGTGAAAGTCTTCCTTGGTCTCCCACAGCCTATTGTTCTGATAGTCAGACATGACCTCTGGGATGAAAAAAATGGAATGGCTTAGTATAAGATGATTGAATACAATGTCATCGACATCATCCTTTTCATCTAAAAACCAAGGTGGTGAACTAGGATTTTGAATTGATTTCAATGAGATTGTTGCTTCTGAGGCATATTTCTACAAAACAAAACCAGTAGTAAGATGCCATAATCTCTAACATTGGAGGACACAGATCTTGGGTGGGTAATTTGAGAATGATTTTTTCTAATGAAAATTCCCAGGGGTCCAAGGTGTTAAGAGTATCAGAAGATTTGGCCCTTGGAGATGGAGGATAGTCAAGTGTGATACCACTAGTTACTGAAATTTTGTGCCAAATGATTGAAATTTTATAAAATTGTTTATTTAATTTCAAATGATTTATAATTTCATGACTTCAAATGGGGTAAATTATTCGCTTTTTCTTACAACCTGGTTTTAGTTTACAATTGATTTTAAGGAACAATTGAATCTAGTTCTTCCAAAAGATGATTTGTTTACTTATTCAGTTGCAATAATAAACTTTATAAATATTAGTTAGATGAATAATCTACATCAATGATTTGTTGAGTTGTATTTTATTTTCTTCAGACTTTAGAAGTGAGAGAATATCACGGTGGCCAGTAATCATGTATGGAGAAAATCAAGAAAATTTTTGTTTTATCCTAAGAGTCTGACACCTTTGGTCATACACTGAGCTGTTGAACTAAAGCACCTCTCTCACCACTGTTGTTTTGTTCCTAAAAGAGCAATCTAGTTAAAACTAGATGTAATGTTTACGTCCCCTAAGTCCTACAGGACATTACATCTAGTTTTAACTAGATTGCTAAAAGAGTTTCATTGAAGTGTACATTTGATACTTCTGTCATTTAGCTCTTGTTCCTGTTGGTTGATAGTAACATGGCTTGACTGACTTAAAGGACATCAAAATGTCACAATGCTATGACATATTAATGTTACAATGCTATGACATCATAATCTCACAATACAATTAAAATGGCACAATGTTTTAACCTCAAATGTCACAATGCTGTGCCATCATTATATCACAATACTGAGACATCATAATTTAACTATTCATGTAAGGCTCCAGAGTAAGATGAGCTCATTTGGCATTCATATACATCCCAAAAGAACCTACAAAACAGGGCTTCTGGCATGGGTCTACATCTGTTGTACTTGGTCTGTCATACATCGGCCATCCCTTTAAACTGCTTTAGTAGGTGTTCTGCTAAAGAAAAGTTTTCACTCGTCTGTATTATACCTCATTGTAGGAAGCCAACAAATTTGGAGACATTGAATCCAATTGTTCATGAGGACAACAACTTGAAAGCAGTCAGTGCTGTAATGGACTTAATGTAAGGTCAAGGTCACTAAAACATACTGGTGTATGGGTAACCTTGTAATGTAGTTTAGAATTGAAATTCAATGAATTTGAGTCCAACGTTTCCTGAGAGAGTGATTTTTAAGTGCAATGGTTCATAATATTTATCAGGATCCAGACAAATGGATGCACGTTCAGACGATGCTGTATACAATGTCAATTATGGTTTGCGGCATGAGAATAATGTTGATGCAGCAGACAAACTGGCTTTTCAAAGTGTCTAGTTAGTAAATCAATGGCAGCAGCAGGATCTACCACATGAGGCATGGTCAAGTATCTTTGTGTATTCAGGAAACATCCCAGTTGACTTGGGAATCCCTGTCCCACCCGGTTAGCTCACTCATTCACGAATCTAGCTCAATATACAACCAATTAGACTGATCAACTGTGAATGTAGCCAGCAGGCCTGACTTTTGTTGTAAACTATGTGACACTGAAATAAACTATTTGTCTCTCTCTCCCTTACTAGCAACACTCTTATTTGTACTATCAACATAACATGTACCTCCACTAGCAGGCCTGCTGACTTGACCTGTGCTTCCTGGCTTTAGTCCCTAAACAATATTTCCCGATTCGAGTTTTATGAGGTGAGACAATATATCATAGAAGTATTGCCAAGGAACCTGCGAGACGATTACAAACCAATACCATGCTTGCGATACAATATTTATCCCGATGTTCTTCAGTATTAGAAAGCAGAATAGACTTGATAATAGATAATGTAATTTCTTACATACCAGGCTGTCTTTATATAACATGACTGGAAATCACATAATCAGAGAAACTGTGAATTTGCAGATAAAATATTGAAATATTATATTTTTCTGTTTATCTAATAATTGTTAATCTCTTTAATAGATTTAAAATTTAATTTTGTCAGCTTAATTATTTGTTTGAAGTTAAAGTGTTACCAACCTTTGTTATCTCATTTGGCTGCGTGCAACACTAACAAACAATACCTGTAAGTGCCATCTTTATATTCATATGATCAGCAACAGGAGGTATGATAATAATAATAATGATAAACTGGGCATTAATATAGGGCAAAACATATCCAGGCTACTGTTCATGTGCGCTCAGCCGTATGTTCTGCTGAAGGGAATGGTCTTCAGACTAGATCTGAAGATCTTCAAGTTTTCTGATGTCTTCAGGAAGTTGGTTACAATGAACAGCACCAGCAGAAAGTTCTGTGCCCGTATGTTGCTGTACAGGTAGGCGGGACTGTCAGGACATTTTGAATTGCAGACCTCGGCATTTTCTCTGGCTTGTGGACGCTCACTAACTCCTTGAAATAGACTGGTGATCAGTAGTCCTTGGACAGATTTGAAAAGAAACATCAGGAGCTTGTATATAATTCTCTGTCGTACAGGAAACCAGTGCAAACTCTTCAATACAGGTGTTATTTATGCAGATGATGGGCCTGGATTCCAAAAATCAAACTGTTGCATTAGTCCAATCGGGAGTTGACAAACGCATGGATTAGACACTTGACTGTCGGTGTATCGAGGTATCTACTAATCTGCTGTATTTGCCTGAGATGAAAGTAAGCCGTTTTACAGATGTTGCCAACGTGTTGGTTCCTTGCCTGGTTAGATGGCACACCAACACTTCCTCTGATCTGAATCTTAGGTACAATAGTTTTGGCATTTAGTTGTTTTGATGTAATGTCGAGGATTTCAGTCTGCTGGTCAGTTTATTCTGCATTTGATGTCAGCATTGCGGTGAAACCTGCGAGCATCGGCTGGAACTAGCGAAATATGGGCGGTACTGCACTGAAATTTAGTGTAGCATTGCACCCATGCCTTACTGCATGCAGAACAGTTCTCTACTGCCGACAGAGTTGCAGAGCCCCTAGCGGGATTCGAATCACGGACCTCTTGATCCGAAGCCCAATGCGCTAACCACTGCATTATCCTGACCTTGGCACCAAGTGACTTAAATCCTAAGTACAGTTGAGTATCTTCTGCATAAAGATGGTATTTGAGGTTGTGTTATCTCGCCATATCCCCCACTACAGGTATTGTATGCACAGGTAGGTCTCTTGCAATATCTAAAGGTGAATTTGCAGGAATGTTTTAACCGTACTTATAATTTCTATGTCCTTTTTTTGCTATCTCAATAACAAATACCGAATCAGCCTTGAGTTATTTACTTTCATTCACACAATGAGAACAGGAGCACATGGAAGGAAGTTGGGCTTGGATGGATGTTGCATCTTGGTCCCAGAAGATGTTCAAGGGGCGTAGACCTTTCTCTACTTATTTTATAATAATAGCTTCGGTTGTTTTGCCAACAAATTTACAACAAAACAGATGGGGGTGTCCAATTATTTTTTAATATATCATATATATTAGGTAATCACAGGAGATACTTTTTCTATTTCACACAATGTAAACCATGTACACATGATTCACAAACTACATGATAAACATTGTGACTAGGTAAAATATATGGATAAATTGTAAAAAAAAGATATAAAGTCGATAAATAGGAATTTCAGGGTAATTCATCTGTGATAAATATTATGATATTTGGATGTGCGGTGCTGCAACAGTGAATACAAATAGTGGATGAAACAAGCTTAAGTATCCAGCCCGAAAGTGTAAAGTTACGGGAATTATAGTGGCCATTATTCAAACACTGAAAGAGCCAGACAGGATAGGAACACAACAACACTTGAACAAAGTTGAACTCCACACCATATTGCCAAAGGTAGAAAACAAGGGGCATACTTCTTTAACTCACAGTACAAATCACGTAACACAATATAACATTGTTAACAAGCAACAAACTTACAAGAACATATCTGATGTGACAATGGAGGCTATTTGGGACTAACCATCTTTGTACACAAGACAAAAACAGTGCTTTTTGAGCGACAACCACATTTCAATTTCTTAATGTGGTCAGATGTCAGTTTATTTACTATGCTGACCTACCATACAATTTGAAATGTTCCTGTATAAATCAGTTTAATAAACATAACAGAGAATGTTTCTTTGCTTGATTTAACCTTTACTGTGTTACATGTACATTTAAGAATATGAAATTGAATATAATACTCTAAGCCTGCCTTTAATGTACCTTTAGAATGAGTTAATTATGTGAACCTTCAGTCAACAGATGACTTGCGAGTTTGTGAATAGACTCTGATTGGGACAATCACATTCTACAACAGTTCAGTGTATGAAGACAGGCAGGAGGAGATCAAGGAAGGAACCGGCAGGAAGTGTCTCCACTTGCACTCTTGTGCCAGTTGAACCTACTATGTCACTTGCTTACTTTTGGAGGAACTTTATTACTGAAAAATGGCCTTTATGTGGGAATGAACACACCGAACCATAACACATAACACTCCTCTCTGAAATTGATAGTTCCATGTGAATACATTTTAAAACAAAATTTGAGAGGACAATCTTATTTGTGTTATTTCTGAAGGTAAAAACAATTTCAATTAAATCAATACAAAAACAATTTCAATGTCAACCACAGATTATGTATTTATGACTTTGAGAAAATTCAAATATCATAAAATCAAAATTCAATCAGATCTGAAACAATATGTTTATGATATTTTATGAAGTCTAAAGCTAACCAACAGAGCATCAATTATAATATAGCATACTTCAACTTTGGCTTCCAGTTTGATATTTATTTAATACATTGAAGAAAGGAGAACTATTTCTACCAACAGAAGACCTACTTCACTCAAATGCACTTCAATCAGTAATTGAAGCTGCTCACCTCAGATATTGTTGTACCATGATTTCATCATTTTTCTGACTTGTACCACAGTATGTATTACAACATTCAAAACCCATTCAGGCTTCTTTGAAACTGACATAAAATCATCAATGCTTTTATGGTATTCTACGACATACTGAAAGCCAGATCCAACCATGATTGTTGAATGTACGCATAATATTATATGGTTCATACAAAAACCCATGGTACATACTAGTAAAGATAATACTGAATTACAACAAACTTCCAGAATAATGGAAATATGTTTACAATTATAACTTGATATTTGCATACATTTGAAACACAAATTTAACATGAGCACTGGCAACAAGATTGAAATGAACAGAGCTTACATTCTCCAGAACACGTTCGTCAATCATGGCAGCATTTGCAGTGAAGATTGTGAAACATTTGAACGATGAACCACTAACATAGAAACATGCTACCTTCATAGTCCATTCCTCTAATACTAAATAGAATGAAGAAAATGCTGTTGACTATAAGATGATAAAGTGACACTCAAATCTCTAATCTATTGAATTATGCAAATCAACAATGAGAAATAGCTGGTAATATTAATTAGTTAGAATAGTTTTTTTACCCGAGTTCTCAAGTTTGAGCAAAATAGCGATCGGATGTACAAAACATTTCATAAGAAACAAATGACTTTTAAGAGCCAATCCTTATGTAAGTTTCATAACTTTCAATGCGTTTCAAAATATGTTATCTGCTGATATGAATTGAAAATATCTCATTTTCATATCTAAATGCCAAATATATAGAAAATGATAGTTTTCAATGAAAATTTGAGAACAGCCTTTATAAATGCTCCGAAGGCCAAATCAGACATCCTGTTTAGATGAAAACTAGTTTTGTCTTTTTGTCTGCTTTGGTTAAGTTTCCATCTCACAACAACAACTTTCCATCAACTACATCTGACTGATTGACACACACCAGCGGCTATGTATTTTAAATCCAAATCAAAACAACGAATCATGGTATAAGCTTTATGGGGAACACAAATTTTTATAGAAGTAAAAAAAATGGAATAGTTTACAGCCATTCGACAGATACCAGCCCATGCAATAAACTCATGTTGGCCAGTAGGCCTGATGGGATGGGTTTAAAAGGAACAGCTTGATTATCCATACACATAGTCTGAAAATATAAGACAAAAGTGATAGAGATCACATTCAATTTTGAACATTACTTGTACTGACAAAATCAACAGTCTGAACTTTTATTTGATACCCCTACTACTTTGCAGATGGGGCTATAATAACCTGGAAAAAAATAGAGCTGCTGGCACTGTTGCTCATCAGGCTATTAATAGTTCATTTTATAAATAGTCACAGGTCACCATATGAGCTGCCACAGGATCACCACATCCATTAATTAAATTCTTTGTCAGCTTGAGACTCTACACAAGATTTTAGGTATTTAGGCCTACATTTCTGGAGCAATAGAAGAAGAAGAAAAAATGTGCTTGTGGTCCCTGTGGTCCTTATTAGAGGTCACAGGGTCACCAAATCTACCAATTAAAATCCCCAAAAGCTAAGGAGTCTGTACACAAGGTTTAAGCTTTCTAGGTATCTTGCTTCAGGAGAAGAAGATGATAAAAGGTTTTAAGGGTTTGGTCTCTCTGGGCCTTATTAGACTTCACAGGGTCTATAAATTATATATTTAAATCTATATATTTCAAATTATCTAAGGAGTCTGTTCACAAGGTTTAAGCTTTCTAGGCCTCTTGTTTTTCGAGAAGATGAAAATAAGTTAATAGGGTGTGGCCACTGTGACCCTTAGTAGGGGTAACGGTCACCAAATATTAAAATCAGAATCCCTATTATCTAAGGCGTCTGCAAACAAAGTTTTAACTTTCTACACATTTTGCTTCTTGAGAAAAAGATGAAAATAGGTTTTTACAGCATGGTTGCTGTGGCCTTTTTTAGGGGCCACAGGGTCACCAAATCTATAACTTAGAATACTCATCAGCTAAGGAGTCTGAATTTTCAGCTTTCTAGACCTCTTGCTTCCGGAGAAGATGAAAGTAAGTTTTTAGGGCGTGGTCCCTGTGGCCCATATTAGGGGCCACAGGGTCACCAAATATTCAAATAAGACTCCAAATTGTCTCCACACAAAATTTTAGCTTTCTACTCATTTTGCTTCTAGAGATGAAGATGAAGATATGATTTTAGAGTGTGGCCCCTGTGGCCCTCATTTGTCAAACAGTCGGTACACACAATTTCAGATATCCTGAGTCAATGGTTCTGGAGAAGAAGATGAAATATTTAAAGTTTACGGATGAACAACCAGACGAGATGCTATGCCATAAGCTCAACGGGCCGTTCAGGCCAGATGAGCTAAAGATATATACTAATCCAATCATACATCCAATAAGAAAACACTGCCAAGATACTACTGTATAGTAACATAGACAATGACAATGATAAATCTTTCTGAATACTTGATGTGGTTAAAGGTTATTATTTCTACTTTAAATACAAACATACAAATTATGCGGAACAAAACTTGCAGAACCAGTGTATGAGCTGAGTCCCCTTCAGTAGCCCGTCACCTGGTAACCTGTGCTCCAGAGGAATCATTTTTAGCTTCTTCTCTCATTTTAAAATGTAACTTACGAATATTTTATACAGTAGCTAAACATTATTATCATATTATGTTATTTGAATAACTTAAACATACAATCAAGAGGTAAAAATTACCATTACATTTCAAATGAATACAGAAACTTTATCATAAAATAACAAGCTTAAAAGTTTTCAAAATACATCATAAACAAATGTTTCTGGTCTAAATAAAACAAGAACATGGACATTGCTCAACAATGATAATTTGGTCATTAGGTTATTATAACTGTGTGTATATTTTCATAAACATTGAAAATATTAACTTATTTTTTCACATTGAAAAAACTCTCAAGCAGTAGATGTAAAAGCGGGGGTTCTGGATCAACGGGAAGTTTTTAATGTATGTATTTCATACCTTTTCTCCATTTTTAATGTATTTCATACATTAAAAACTTCCCGTTGATCCAGAACCCCCCTTTTACATCTACTCCATCTTCCTACGCAAAGCTTAACTATTGCCAGTCTCGAACTGTCCAAGTTAACCCTTGCTGCCGACATACGACTTTCCTGTGCTAGCTCTCTAACTCACTGCAAAGGAATTAGATAGTCCAATCAGAAAGCTCCTAGCAAAAGCTAAATCCGGGCACTCGAACAAACATGGATGCGCCCAAGTCGCAGTCCGTCGACTGAAAGATTTGTAAAGAGAAAGTGCCGCCTCCAAAGCGATGAACAATATATTCAAGTTCATTTATGGTTATAGTCAATTTGCGTTATTATTTTACTACAACCCTATAGCGGACAGCGGCCTGTCAAAGAATTTATTCTTAAATTGCTTCGGTAAACTAATCAAAATCAATAAACTTGACCCTGATTTGAAGCACCGACTCGATGCACTACGCCCGGCAAGACTTTATTTCCTGTCATCGTACAATTGTTTTCATCTTTTGTGCTTGCAAAAACTTTATTGAATACCCGTTGAACTGAAACATTGATTAAATTTTACATAAATGAACCGATAAAATTTGAACATCTCGCGATTTCATAACACTCGAAATGTAGTAGCCTGTGACCTTGTTGTATCGCGGTAGTAAACGTTACTCTCATAAAACTCAATCTCATTGAAATAATATCTAAATTGCTACTCTCCGTTACGCATGTACATGCGAAACGGAGAGTAGCAATTTAGATATTATTTCAATGAGATTGCATAAAACTTTACTTCTTGCAGTCAAAAACCAGGTATGTTGACGTGTACCATTTAAATATCATGTCGTCAATAAACAAAATTTAAAAAAATAAAACAATTGTTATATTTACTTCCATTTTCACTGATTTGATTGGGTCATATTCATTTTTGAAAATATTACTTTGGTTACTACGTATGTGCCTTGATATAAAAATTATTCTCTCTCCATGAAATGTTTCCCGTTTGGCTTGTACGTGTGTTTGTGAACAGTTGGATAATAAAAAAATGAGACTTGTGCACATGACAAAGAAATTTTTTCAGCTACTGTACTTATTTGATGAAAAAATACAATTATATAATGGTAACGACCACGATAAATGGGCCTACATACTTCCATTTGAAAAAATATAAGGGGCGCAGTCATATGTTATTTATTTACCAAAACCGGTCCTAATAACAACAAAAACATCTTTTCCGTCCATCAATACATTTATAAACTGAATCTTCTTGTTTGAAAGGTTTGCAATGCAAACTTCTTAGTAATCTGATCGATCAGGTCACTTTCTATGGGCGCAGCCATTTTGATTATCACGCAAATGATACGGCGTCACCGATTGGTTAGGGTAAGGGAGGTAACTGGAGATTACTAAAAATCGCCAGAGGGGGCGCTGGTATCAGCACAGGAAAGTCGTATGTCGGCAGCAAGGGTTAACTTGGACAGTTCGAGACTGGCAATAGTTAAGCTTTGCGTAGGAAGATGCATCTACTCAAGCTTTATACAAAACAAAGATGTAGCATACAAAAGTCGAATAAATAAATAAAATTCTGTTTATATACATATATTTTTAACTTTATAATTAAAATATGGGTATGCAATACAGTTACTACAAAATTGAAATAGAAGAACATAGTAAATAATAAAACATCTGAGGAAAAAAATCAACCCTGTATATATAACATCACAAACAGGATTAAAAACACAAAACACATTTAGAAATAACATTTATAGCACATTTATGCTTCAAACAGTAGCAGACCACACTAATGGAGTAACCATTGTGTCAAAACAATTCAAGGGGGGGGGACACAAATCAGCACTGTACAATGGTTCATTACACTCCAAACAGGCACCAACCCTACTGACAAACAGAAAGCCGTGAATAGGAATATAGAGCCATCTCTAACAACTTTCTCTCACTGTTTAAACAATAAACCCTTCCTGTGGGCATCCCAGACAAAACGATCTCTTATCAGTAGCCGATCCGAGAATTTCACTTGCAAGTCAGAAAGGTTTGGCACTGGTGAATTCAACAGCAGGAGTTTCCTGGTGCCACATCGTTCCTGTGTTGCTAAACCAAAGGCTTCAGTGAAACACTAGGCTATTGCAAGGATATACATTTCAGAACAGAGCTCACAGTCAGATACCTATCATGATACATAAACTTCAACTCGGCAAGCCTACAAAAAGGCTTCAATAGAAAATGTTTGTCTGTAATGTTAGCTATCTCTCTTTGAGAATAAGAATTGATCACAATATGGAAAACAATTAAAATGCTGCCAGAAAACCACTAAATATACCCAACCTCCAACTTTGTACCTGAACCCTGTATATAGTTTTGTATCTATTAGTCAGATGCAACCATAAATATTACATGCACAGTAATATTTCTTGGTACCATTGGAAGCCTCAGCTGAATGTGGAAAAAGTCCAGGATTTTCCATGAGATAGCAACAGTGAACCAGAAGATAGAAGGTTCACATCCAACCTGTAAAGATGGTGGCTGCTAGCTGGAGTGCAGCGCTTGCTTGAGATTAACAAGACTTCACCTTTTTATTTGAATTATAACATTTTGTTGATTGTAACAATTTGATTTGCATAAAATACTACTATGTGAAAGAATGAATGTCATGACGTTCAAGAGCTTACCACTAATCACCAATACAATTAGTTTACAAAACTGAGACTGAAACAACCACTGGATTTGAAATGACTGTCCTGAATCAAATGATTGAATGATAAGTCTGTAACATGATGAAGGGGAGGCTTGAAATCAGTTCAGCACCACAGGAGCAAGTTCTTTGGGACAAGTTGAAATTTCAATGGACTTTTTGGTTTGTATTCAACATTATCTTAACAAGAAAATGTAGTAACAAAGCAAATTAGGTCTTAGCTGTAGAAAGATAGGATGACTTCAGTTTCTACTATGGATGATTTTTTAACACAAACATGCTGCCTCATAATATTCATGACATCTTAGTTAATTGACCGATGTCATTTTGTCATTTGTGGTTTACGTCACTATAGAATGGAACATGAAAGAACAATATAAACAAGGAAGCCAATATGTAGTTCACTTGTAGAATTGACCAAGGCCTGAGGCTTGTGAAAATGCTACCAAGCCTATAATATTCAATAAGTTAGTCTGTCAGTCAAAGTCTACTGAAATTATGGCATAATAATTTTTGAAAAATGACACTTCAATAAATTAAAACAAAATGTCATTTCACTGAACTTAACTTGCGCTACTGACATTCTAGATTTTAAAGTTAATTTTCATCATGAACTTTGAATGGTAATACTATGTTTGTTTTAACTGTTATACGTATCTAAGGAGATTGGAAGGAGAATATACAAATCATATCTAAAGCTTATTGAAAGTGACTTTGATAAAACCATTTCAAGTTTTTAACCATAAAAATAGTGTCAAATATTTGTTCAAAACACCTTCATGTTATCAATCAGCAGGAAATGTGAGCCAGGGTTGTTGTAGTTGCTGCTGCCTGCAAATTCTGCAGATGGACTGAGAGAGACGGTCATCAGTTTGTTAAGGAGCCAGCTGTTCTCTCTCACTGGCACTCAACCAGCCTTGATACACTCAATGTTTCAAAAACACAGCACTAAGGAAGTCTTTTCCACTTAGTAACATAATGTTGCCTTTGGCAATTCATTTCAGGATTTATTTCAGGGGGTTGTATAACAGCATCCATGGTCAATTACTTGGTATCTAAAGCAGTAGTTCTGACCACTTACAAGAGATCAATATCTAAAGAAAGCATTCAGAATAGTCATGAATCCACAGGTTCTACTTTTGACTTGAAGAGTGCTAAAGGACTGGGTGGTAGTGTTTCCTGAATGAGCAGGCCCTTCTGAAATCCTGCTGGCGTCTTCTTGTCTGGAGGTAGTCCTGCGGCAAAGAGCATATTCCTCCAGACTGCGGTCATCCTGCTCATTGAAACCTTCTCCTTGATGAACCAACTGCCCACTCTCTCATACTGGTTGTTCACTGTGAGGTAGAATGGGTCGTCTGGTTGAAGGGCGATAGTTGGTCGATGGCTTAAGTATTGCTTGAAGTAATGTACACAGCATCGAGAAGGGTTTTGTGGAAGTGCGTAGACACGGTGACAGTTTGACAACTGTGTGGACGATCCAGACCCAGAGTACTCTAGGAACTGTCGACCCTCTTTGTCTGTATTTAGAATGATATCACCCCATCGAAGGGAGAAGTGTTCGCTGCCTTTGATACCAAAGCATATAACATTCATGAACCACAGGGTGTTGAGAAGAACGTCTGGGTTACTGGCACCAAGCTGTCCTTTTTCGAAAAGGATATCAATATCCATTGATGTTAATGCTTTTTTATGTGATGGAGTGGATTTCTGCTTCAATCTGAGTTCATCACAGCGTTTCCGCAAAGCCTGTCGGGAGTTCTTGAAAATGATAGCCCGGGATCCTGATTGGATGTAGTTTTCAAACAAGTGAGATTCTAGATAGTACTGAATGCTCCTCAGAGAGCTCACAGTGAAATCCTCCCCGTTGCCCTTCTTGGAGGTTGCATAGAACATACTGAGCATAGAGTCCATTTGCTCAGAAGAAATGCTGTCTAGTGGTGGCACAGCTCCTGCGTGGCTTTGATGAAACTCACAAAAAAGTCTTAGCGCGTACCTCTGACAGTTCAATTGAGCATTCCTCTTTCTCTGAACATCTGTTGCTTGAGCAGAAGACATCATGTAGTCAGACAGGACACTTTGATCGATCCCTGTGAGACCAAGGCTGGGGTTGACATCTGCAATGGAGCTGTTTGCGGCATCCCCATCCATCTCATCTATCTCAAGATCAATGACATCTGCTGGGTCCATCCCTGCAGCTCCATCAACTAGTCTCTGATGTGATTCTGGGTCTACCATGTGCACTGTCTGCTTGTTCCCATCCTGGTCATAGCCCTGGGGCAGCATCTGCATAAAGACCTCCTGTTGACTGCGATTGGTGGGTAGGGCACGAGGGCGGGGAGTGTCTGTTGGGGACCATGGCTGGGACTGGAGATGAGACAGCAAGGAGGAAGACTGGACAGGCTGGGATGTGGAGGAGATGGAAGAGGCTGAGTTTGTGGTGGATGAGGATAGACGTGGGAATCTGTCGGCATTGCTGTGAGCTGGTTGTGCTATTGGCATCCTGGAGGCTGCAGTGGAAAATCATCGATAACCAATGTTCAATATAGAAAATATATCAAAGGTAGTATCAACTTGAAAACACTAGGGAAAAGTGAATGATTGCAACTTTAATATTCATACCTGACAACTTCAGTTGCCATTAGGTGATATTGACTATGAGAGGGACATAACGGAACTACTTCCATTCTTATTTTAGAACAATTCAGATTTGCTTATCCCCTTCTTAGGAGAATAGGAAGATCAGCAAAAATAGCAAGGCAGGTGTGCTAGATAGTAAGGCTTCACTTGATTGAAAGGTTGCACAATTATTTATAGACTTTTGTTTCCTGTGTAAACAAAGGTCATTTTGTGTTCCTCCCTTGCGGTCATTCATACAATAAAATTAGCAAGCTCATTTCCTATTACACCGACATGGCAAAACTGAAACAGGCAAAGTTATTCAAATGAAGGAAAAAGTTTTTTTTCATTTCTTTTACTTCACCAGGCCAGCATGATGCAAAGAATATGCCTTAGTAATGTTTCACATACACTTTGCTTCAAAGTCACATGCTTTTTGTACCATAAATGTTCTTGTAAATAGCTAATTCATGCCTAAATGTTGTGTATTATCAATCATTAAAAAAAGTCATTAGGAATAAGTATGATCAGTATGATTGTAAAGTTATAATTCACCACCAAAATATAATAAGCCTTGTGTAATCAATAAAACTGCAAGGGTAGGCAAGTCTGTCACTCCCCTAGGCTAAGCATACATTAGGTAAAGACACTTGAAAAGTGTTAAGTTGTCAAGGAACTGACTGACTCACCAGCAAAAGCCTCCACAACATGTCCAAGATTTGAGAGGTTTGCATGGATGCCGACAGGGACCGCACCAGGGTAGGACTCAGCTGGGCTGCTGGGGACTGACTGAGCTTTACCTTGAGCACAGGCTGAGTGGCGCGAACCCTCCACCTTGATGGACTCCAGGTCCAGGACTTCCATAGGGGTTGCGTGGCTGCTGCTGGCGGTCCCCATCCGGCTTGATATGTGAGCAAAGCTTGGCAGACTCTCCCTACGCTGGACTTGGTGGCGACTACGGTTCTGCTCAACTGTTGTTCTTGGAGGAGCTTCACCTGTCAGTCTTTGGATGATGTCACGTGAAAGTCGTGCTGCATTTTCCTTGTCATGTTCAAATGACAAGCGTTTGGATCTTTGAGCTGTTGTTCGCATTGGTTCCATTGAGTCAGAATTGTAAGATGAGGAACCACTGTAGTCAAGATCTCTTCCTTCTTGATAGTTGTCATTTGATTTATTGCTGGAAATGCTGCCTCTCCGTTCCTGAGATACTTTTGGGCGAGATCGATCCACACCTGCAGTTGATGACTGAGACCAAGCCTCCATTCCATCTGGTTTTCCTGTGTTTTGAGGAGTGTTAAGTAAGGGGAGGGTGCGGAATACCTTGGTACAATAGCTTTCACTAACTACACTGCCACAGTTCTGTATAAGCTCACTCAACACATAGCGTTCTTTTTTGGAATTGTCAACTTCCACACAGAGATAGCCACTGACTTCAACATTCCTGTCAAATTTGACATAAGCTTGGCAGAGTTTTTGAAGATTGGCTACAAATGTTGTAAAAAACTGAACTGAGTACTGTTTCTCCATAGCTTGGTTGGTTGACATCTTGAAACTTTCTCTTTATTCTCTTTGAATCCGTAATCTAGTTGTCCATTTTCACAGCTAAAACCCTATTAAAACAAAAAATCACTGAAAATGTAATGCCTTTGAGATTTGAGAGGAGAATTGCATTTTATCATCCAAAACTATGTTCCACAGGTGATATCGCTTGTGGTAGATCAAACGATATCTCCTAGGAGATATTGTTTTGACAGTAGATTTTGAACAATGCCCTATTACAGTCAAGTTCATGACATCACAATTGTTTTACATCATCAAGTAATGACATCACAATGCTATGACGTCATAAACATGATGACGTCACAATGCTATGACAACACTCCACTGAGAGTCTTAGAGTAGTGCAGATTTCAGAAATACACATTTTTCACGAACTCGAAATGAACAATGATTTTGGAGGATAAATAGAATCTCACCCTTGTGTCTTCTGATATCAAAGATATCAACACGAGTTCATGGGCCCCGCTAACAGAGTCCCCTATGTATAGACTATTGACAGGGTAATTCACCCGCCATCTTCGAACTCTAGCGTGTAAAATGCTCTTTAAACGCAAATAAAAACTAAAAGTATATCACGAAATTATCGGACATATATCCTTTGATACTCCGCCGCTAATCTTACCTTAATTTTTTTTTAATAATGCCTATTTCTGACTTAATTTTCGCGAAGCGAGCCTGGTTACATTTACCCCACCCGGAAGTTGTCAATGGCGGTCGACCAGTTATTGTTTATGACGAGTTATTGTAAAATTAATGTCTTTAAAAAAATATTACCACTGAGTTAAGTTGACTTCTGACATTGTTGTTATCTCTCACGTGTTAAAAATGTCATGCGAAAATTTTTTAATTTCCCTCGCTTAATCAAGTGTTTATGGCATTCTACTAATCAACCAATGAGGTTCAAGAAGCGTGTTGGCTGCGGCCATGTCGGCAGCCATTGTAAACTTCCGGGTAAGGTAAATGTGACCTGACCGCTTCGCGAAAGAAAGATTAAAAGCAGGAATAAAACGATAACTATGAAGGAAAGGTTAGCGGCGGAGTATCTCTGGGAATGTGTTCTATTACTACATAATGCAATTTGAGTCGACAATAGCGTAAAATTAGATTTTTTAGATCGAAGATGGCGGGTGAATTACCCTGTCAATAGTCTATACATAGGGGACTCTGTTAGCGGGGCCCATGAACAAGCCAGACTCGGCAAACCAATCTGTCAAATTCAGGTTTTCCTCATTATGTCGTCGTAACGTTATATCATGCATTATCTTTATAATTATGCTTCAAATGATATCTTAACATCTACACAGAGGCAAAGCAGAATGACTTTTAATGAATGTGCATTCATAAATGTATTTCATTACCCTTTTTTCGGCACCAGTCAGCCACAAGCGGAAGTCGATTATCATCAAGGGAGATTACTTTAGCTAGATGTTATTTTCCATATAACAATTATTGTTACACATTTGTTGACAGACATTCAGTTGATCATTCAAAAGAGTGAGCTTAGTAGACTCGATTTTGAGGACATGCAGTCCGGGGGCATTCATTTCTGAATGAGCTATTTTTAAAAATTTATTTCCTTTAGGTACATGTAGGCCATCGGCCCATGGTATATATATTGGACCATGCAGATTTGCGATAATTTGTCGCATAGAGAATAAACATGGAAATACGTTTCATCAATTCTTTGTTATGACTAAACAGCAAGAAGTTAAATTTATGTCTTGAAAGGTTGAAAAAGTACGTATGAGGTATAAACTGGTATAAGATTTCTGTAAGCGTTACAAACCAGTAAAAAATTATATTCATTTTCAATATTACCACTCTTATACATATTGTGCAATAACATTTAACTCTATCCACATGTCCTAACACACGGACTTTCCTACAAATTGTAAATATACATGTATGATATGGGGTTAATATAATTGTCTTCTAAACTCTAAGAGAGTACTCTTCAATGCAATGACTTTCTTTATTTTCTTTTACTTTGATACAAAAATTCAGTTATAACTTACCAAATAACTGTCATTTTTACTTCAGGTTAAAGTTATTAGTACAAAGGTAGCTTAAGATTTTATTTCGGAAGGTTTTGGCACAGTGTTCTTGTGAGAATGAAAAAGTTTCTGATTTTGCATAAAAAATGGCTTCAGTATACATGTAGACGACATGCAGCAAAGAGAGGTGCAAATTTACCGAAAGTTCGACTGCAGTGTAGTAAATTATTTTATCTATGAAAATGGCCAATTTCCACTTAATTTTTCAAATATGACTTGAAGAAATCCAAAACAGTTAAAATGATCGCCAGGTTTGTTAGACGCTCAAACCTTGAGCTGATCATGGTGAGTTTTCAAAGATTTTACGAAGCTTCATTTGCAAACACCTTACTTTAAATGATCTAAAAGTAATGTGCCTGCTGATGTATTTTAACTTTGAAGACGTTGTACGTTGGAGACTGTTTATTATTCATTTGATGCAAGGAGACGAATGAAACTAAAAGTAATCCACATTCAAAAGTATATATATTAGACTAAACGTTTAAATTGGCTATTCTAAGGATTACGAGGACTTATGCATTCACTTAAATTTTCTATCGATGCAATTAAATACTAAACATCCTTTACAATTTACCTGCAATCAACAATGAACACGTTAAGACAGCCGCTGTCGGCTTGGACATATAAAATCTATGGTTAACTGTGCACAAAACGGATAAATGATTGACACGTGGAAACGGCTGAACTACTATTGTGTGCAACTAATGAATTTACCTAAACTCTAAACTGACAACAAATCATGAAATATGTTGTAAATTAACCGATTTAATAACACAGTATTAGCATTGTTATTAGATTGACCATAGCGGCTGTCGTTTCCGCTTTTCTGGTTATAAGCAAAATTTTAATATTTCCGATATCGTAGTTCATGCGTATTTAATGTAACGTAACATTAAATACTTTCGGCCTTTAAAAATCCACTTTACTACCCGAATACGTAAATATTTGTTAAATAACCTACGAGGTAGATTACTTGAGTGAGGAAAGTGAGTAATATCGAGAGATATGCAGTATCTGTGCATTCGTTGTGTTTACGAAATATTTGCGTGCACTAGTGCGTTTAATGTATTATTAAAAAGACAAACAGAAATGAACACCTATGACCTGATCACATGACTTTGATTGATTGACGTGGAAACACGCTTTACTCATGTGGCGGGTATAAGGGATTTATCATCCCTCGGTGACGGTGTAAATGGATATTTGTTTAGGGTCAAGTTGACCAATCAGAGATCGGCATTCTTACATGAGATAGGATAAAGTATGTTGTTAGGGTGAGTTTTGTCAAACTTCATAAATGGTGTTATTTCATCGACAAGTAGTTTTGTTTTCATCGACAAGTAGTGGTTGTTTCTGAAAATTAACATCTCAATGCTAATCAGTTAGAAAAGTGACAACATACAGGGAAAAATTCGAGATTTATGATCGAAAACCATACAATGGAGCAATTCAATGACTTAAACGTAATTTTGGAAACTTATTTAGAGCAGAGTAAACGAGGAACATAGGTCGGTATTGGTGAGTAGATCATTTAACAAATATACATGCAAATGAGAGGCCGAATTTCGACTTCTTAACAATATGGCCGTTTTTAATTTACAACCGAAATCTCATAAATTTATGTCATTATTTTGGCATTTGATAGATACAGATGCAACTTTCGATAGGCGATTTGGACTTAACTCCGGACAAATTATATTTTGGCTAAGCCACATACAAAATTCATGATTTGAAGCCTGTGTCACCTTGATATTTATCTAATGGTAATGTCAACAGTTTGAATGATATTTTACGAAACTTCATTATCATTAAACATTATAGGGTAATATAAAAATAATATAAAAATGCTTGATAATAAATGGTTCAATGATACACGTGTTCATTAGGTCGGTATCGATTTCTACATTTCCGTTGATCTCCCCGGTGAAGATCTAGAGTGACACGGTAATCTGATGTCTAGTTCTTCTCTGCACACGCTGACCAATGGTGATTTGTATTTACATAAATATGAATACTGCATATCGATGTCTTTGAGACAAACAAATATTTTGATATTGATGGTTAACTCAAAACTATTCAAAATATTTAATGAGTGTTCCTGTATGAGCGATTTTTTATAGACGAGTGTAGGGATACTCTCTCTCCCCCCCCGCCCCCCCCCCCCCCCCCCCCCCCCCCCCCCCCCCCCCCCCCCCCCCCAATAACTCTAGGTATCTTGGCAATATGTCCACGTTAGTAACCGTTCAATCTGAAGCAAGTTCTTGCCCAAAGTCATATCAGAAAGTATCAAATTGTAACGAGGAGAAAACTCCAAATATGATGGAATTTGATTAGTAATGGATAGTTGATGACGATAGTCATCTAAACATATACCAGCAACTAATTTGATACTTGAATCATGATATATGACGCTCTATATCAACTCTCCAGTATTAAGTTTAATTTTGGTCTTCTTATTAAATTAATTCTTAGTGCCTTCAAAGATGGTTGCTGCCGACTCACACATATTATAACGAACCGGAGACTCATAGCGAGTGATTTCTGAACTATCACTCTTGGTGTTGTGGTAAGAAACTGTATATTCAGTTCTATCACATACATATGTAGAAACCTTTGATGCTCCAGCCATGTGGTCTGTGATAGTAATCTGATAATCCGGCTCGGTAATGAAGATAATCTTTCATCTGGAGGGTGGATTTAATGAAGCAGCAGTTGATAACAGACTGAAGTGAAGTCAAGAGCTGGAATATCGATCAAATCCTTCTGTTGTAGGTTAAAGTCACACGATAAACATACTGAGCATGGCAGAATATATACTGTAGAACATGAACAAAGAATTCCCTACAGAAACCACTGGATCCTCAATACTAGCAATTTTGGGTACTTACCTGTACTTTATAATTGATAAAACTACTATTTAAGACACAAGAAGTGATTCCTTTTTCGATTTTAGAAAGGAATTAACAGTTATGCATAAATGTATTACATAAAATCTGAACGTCATCTTAAGTATCGATCAAATCCAAATCCAAATCAAATATCAAATCACGATTTAGAAGTTGGGTGCTGGTTGCAATAGCAAATCTAGCAAGTAACAACACATTTATGAAAAACTATATCATAAGAGAAAATGGTCATGAGACTGCAACAAAACAGTGGCCTTGTCAGCTTAGCTTGAGCTGGTGCTTTGTTTACTCCATAAACATCGTCAGATTGGCACTAGCATTTCTACATTGTAGATAACTGAAGTTCTTTGCTTGATCTTGCATTGTCTCCAGAAACACATCCTTCGATCCGGTGTATGAAAATGCTAGGTTGAGTTTGAAACTGATTTTTCCTTGTTTATGTCAGCGTTCACATGGTTTGTGAGTATGTATCTTTCAGCTTTCTTAATTTTATGACATGTATATTATGAAATCATATTTTGTAAATCATTATTAGATATCACTATTGGCGACATACCATTTTAAGGGACTACCTGACCGAATCAAAACAATCGCCATCAGTAATCCATCCCGTTTGCTTGCTATTTCAACATCTTCATTTAGGTCCAGATTTATTTCTCAGATTGCATTCGATGTTTCATTCTCTGGCTTAGTTTTCTCATCTAGGTTTAACGTTTCTCATTTCAACGTGAGAAAAGATAGGTTAGCTGTGTACAAACCCTTCTTCGAAGTTTCAAATTAGTACAGAAGGCCTCTGGCAGTCAAGAAATAGTCCTCTAAAAATATAGCCATTCCAAATATTGTAAGCATGGTCATAAAAGTCTTAGTCTTCACATGAAAAGTCTTGAAGTAAGATATCTGTAATTGGAATCTTGGAGAGACACAAACAGTACTCCCGATCTTTCACACATCCTCTCCTATTCTAGAAACTAATCAGACACTCAGATCGGTTGTAATTGGATTATCGATCTGTTTGACTTACATCGGTTAAAGACGAGTGATGTGATGGTTCAGATGACGAGTGATGTGATGGTTTAGATGACGAGTGATGTGATGGTTCAGATGACGAGTGATGTGATGGTTAAGATGACGAGTGATGTAATGGTTCAGATGACGAGTGATGTGATGGTTCAGATGACGAGTGATGTGATGGTTTAGATGACGAGTGATGTGATGGTTCAGATGACGAGTGATGTGATGGTTCAGATGACGAGTGATGTGATGGTTTAGATGACGAGTGATGTAATGGTTCAGATGACGAGTGATGTGATGGTTCAGATGACGAGTGATGTGATGGTTCAGATGACGAGTGATGTGATGGTTCATATGACGAGTGATGTGATGACACTTGTTGAGACTCTTCACTTCACTGAGGTGCACATAGGGAATCAGTAGTTACATACTTATAAACTACAGCAAAAAGATGTCTATGAAGTTGGTAAATGAATTTGATTAATTAAGTAAACAATGACAGTGAATTCGACATACAAACCTTCATTGTAATCTGGGATGAAAATTGTAAAGGGTATAAAAGCAAACTTTCAATAACTCTCTAAAAGTGCTCACTGCAGAAGTGTCGGAATACTTGAGGTTCAAATAGGTTGGATGAGACATGGCAATCCTTTTATGTTATGTCCTTTTGAGCGGGGCAATGCTCTCAGTGTCTCGAATGCGTGGCGGACATTTTACTTTTATGACTTTGAACTTTTTGCTTGAAATAATGTCGATTATTGAATTACTGAATCAATGGTGATGGTAAAGTATAGTGGAAATATTGTGTACGCCCTGATTATGGCACCTGAAGCATCGTCTCTTCTAGAAGTTCGTGTATCAAATGAAATTTTGTTAAAAAGGGTCAAAATTTGGTCTTCAGCACCCAGGATTGCTTTAGTTCACTTTTCATAATTGTGTAATGCTTTTCTATATTATGTGTTACGGTAATCATATAATATCTCGTTTTTGAAAACGGCTTAGCATATCAAAATATATCATGTAATGGTGATTCTCGTTCGATATCAATAGTGCATGATGATGGTTGCTATAACGACTTGAGGCAATAATTTCATTCCCATTTAATTACAACCCTAATGTCCGATTCACTTTGATTACAAAGCAAACGGTCAAACGTGCAATTCTGTGATTATCAATCGCCTTGCAATGTGATGAATATTCGCTCTTGGAAGAGATTATGCCATAACTATTGTACTGGCTCAATGATTGTATTCAATAATATGCACGTGATAATACGGAAAGGGTTGGCAAACAATTAATCACAATAAAGTTGTGAGCAAACACAATAAAATCAGCCTGATTACGCAATATAAAGCAGCATAATAACTGCTGAGGTGGATAAACATGAGTTGACCGTGTAAGGTTACTATTATCGCGTCATTCACGTTGTTTCTCCTAAGCTGTTGAAACCAACAAACGGTTTTCACAAAAGGACATGTCACTGATCTGAGTCCTTAGCATTACATTATATCAATCTGATGAGTTCTTAATAAATGTTTAACTCTGTATCACTTTCAACAATGCCACATATATGAGGCTTCGCAAAACGTCTCAACATAGAGTTCTAGAGCTCGTTGTTACTTACCATACTTCGGTTTAAATACATCTTTTAAAAAACCCTTGTTATTCTTTTACATCAGGACATTTGAATCCTACCATACCCCGATATGTATCTAATTTAAACCAGCCAATGAAATGGCTTTCTCTCGAGCAATATCGACACTACCCGGATGAGAGATCGACAAACGACATTTCATTGGCTAAATACAATTCATGCTCTCTATAGCCATGGGTAACCAGTTGTCAGGGAAACAACGCCCATACCGTAGTGGGTATCAGGGGTTATAGGCGCTCAGAGAATATACTTATGCTTATCTTTACACTTTCATTTTTGCCCTAGAACTCCCCGGTACATGTTATGCACCTTCTTGGCCTGAACTACCAACTTCTGAGTGTTCCTAATCTAAGTAGGCCGAGAGGCTCTGCCTTCAACCCCAGTGGATAGCTAGTATGCGGCTCGCTGTGCGAGAGAAAGCATTCGGGCGACAGAAGTGTCGGTCTACAATCAAAGGTAAAGAAATGAAGACGATATTTCAGACTAGTAATTGAACTGGCCTAGTAACCTTTGAGAAAGACCAGGGAGCGCGTATTACTTACAAAACACAAATCAGTTGCAGATGTAAGACAACATTGGATAGAGTAGATTGTATCTCCTTTTTAACTATTGGGATCTTGATGGAATTACGAATCATTGCCTTCATGTAACATAGGTTAACGTGGGAAGAAATAAGTAGCCTCTTTGAAGAGAAAATCTCTTCATCGCGTATCTCTAACACTTTTGTAAGAAGAAATTATGCCAATTGTTTGTGGCAGTTAAGGCTGTTTGTAAATTTTTATAACGCCCGAAAGATTAAATATACCCTTGATTAAAATTTCTTCTAAAGTTATGACCAAGAAGGCCAATTGAAAAGTTTTTGACATGTTTATTTCTAATATGAATTTGCATTTTAGAGAATTCGTTTTCTTTAGTTTGTTCGCAGTGATGGACAAACCTGCTATAAGAGAATGTAAGCTGTGTTCACTTTGTCTTATTTATCAAAAATGTAAGTAAAATGTATAATTTTACAGGCAGATGCATGTTGTGGTATATGTATATGTAGTTATGATTCATGCTTCTCTGTAACGAACGTGTTAATTATCTTAATGACCAGTGCTTGTTCGTCCTAATTGGACTGTTAGGCGTAATCAATGTGTTCTGAGACATTGTCAGGAATATACCATGGATAATAATCAATACCTGCAATGGCGACACTTACAGAAGGTCACCCCTGTAGCCCGTATTCATATACAAGAAATAAAATGTCTTGATACATGTTAGTGCCCACTTGGATAACTTTGCAAAAGACAAAGACATTGATTAAAACATATTTCGACCTCTTGCTAGATTTTGACGTCATACCATTGTTATGTCAGTTTCATTGTGCACATGAGCAAGAGCATTATAAGGTGACTTAAGCCTAACTCACACTACGCACGACTGCACTACGGTAACATTACGATTCTATCGTACTTGTATCGTATTGTCGTTTTTACGATCTATTATGTTAAAACGGTTTCTGTGCTTGAGGTTTACGATGTTGGTACAATCATTGCACGAAAGATCACGATTCTAACACGGTCAGAACACAATCAATAATCTTGACACGACGCTTTCACGATGCAATCACGAATGGTTTAAGAATGATGCACGATTTTAAATAATTTGTGCAAAGGCAAAATAGGATAACCATTGCTTTTAATGATCAATGTAAAATTGTTATTCATCATTCATTGTTATTGCATTGCAGCTATGAACTACAATGTCATTACGATAAAGACATAAGGGCATATATTAATAATTCTAACATTATTATCGGATATACGGAGTTTTTCTCTCCTCTTCTGGCTTTATGCAAATAACTACTGATGGTGTTTCACAGGTATTCCTTCTGATTCAAAGCAGTTGAATTTCCAGACCACGTAATGAAGTCTCATCTTGACATCGAGAAACTTGCCAAGTCGATCGATAATTGAGGACACTATAATTCGCTTCCTACCAAATTATGAAACATTCTCATTTCTACATGTTGATCAGCACAATCCGTTGATCCATATGAATTTTGAGCGCCAAAATTACCATTTGCGAATTCTAGGTCGTTAATTGTTATCATTCCAGAAAAACGTGAGTCTGTGGTAAATACTTTATATTTGGCCTGAGAGAGCAATGTCGTGTGAGTCCAGCGCAATATAAGTATCCACTTTGTACTCATTATTGCCTCCTTTGTTCAGAATGATTCAGTTTAATTTCTTATTGATAACAAGAAAATCTGCGATTCATTCCAACAGAAAACAAACAAAAGCAAACATTGTATTCCATTTACCAGTGATCTCACTATTTTTGTGTCTAATGTGTTCAGGTGTTGATTTTGATTTACTTATTTGAATTTTCGAACGATCGCGTATGAAAATTATACATGAATTTGAAAGTCCTATGCACATACTCTTCAGAATAGCATGACGATCTTAAGAGCTCGTTTCTTATAGGCGATTTTTGCAGTATACAGTTTTTAGGTCTCACATACTTTAGATGGGCTACCACATTATATTGCTTGTGATGAATTCTTGTTGCATTTTCTCATACTTTGAATCAAAATCTTGCAGCAGTAATTCGTAGCCTTTTTTCTCCCCTTTCATTTCAAGGTATACTTTCATGTTGAAAATTCATTGTTAGTTTTCACAAATATTGCCCATTTAAGCATCTTTAAACTTGGCATTCTGAACAAAATATGATTTAAAATATCTAATAAACTCAAAAGTACACACATGTATTATATCGAATATGCACTGTGAGTCTTCTTTAAACAGCAAGGCATCTTTCCATAGGCTTATGTGACGATAGATATTCTATCCATGCATGCAGCGTTTCCACTGGCTGTAATATTGCATTGGAGTCAATATTTTGCCGTAAGGGGAACCTGCTGTAAGCCCGTTAAAAGCTTGTATTAGAACATTGGTTGTGAAGGAATTAATCACGGAGATACAACTGGACAAAACAGTCGGTAGAGAATTGTAGCAGCAACGTGGCGATTCGCTGGTCTCCCTGGCTTACCATCAATACCTTACCATCGTTTGTGCTGACATGTTGACTGAACGTAAGGCACGCGAAGAACACGTAATGAAAACGTTTTGATGGGAAACGCTCTCATTGGTGAACGTTCAATCCAATATCCAATATCCAAAACACCTGATCAAAGGTTAAACTATCGTCGTATTTTAATGAAATTCGAAAGTTTTAATTAATATAAAGTAATTGTAATTATTGAAAATCATGTGTACACATCAAAATATGATTTATCATGATATATGTAAATGGAATCTATGAAGTCCACATCACACAGTTGTATCCTCTGATATTGCCGCCTTCTCTGGAAGGTTTATTGAGCTCTCTGACCCTATCAATTCAGGGGTGATATGTGGTGATCAATGATAAGGAATACGAGACAATTCCAAAGGTTATATATTGACTGAAATAGGATTTATGGAGAAGATAGCAGACAAAGAAAAACTATAAAACTACGAACTCGTAGAAACAAGACGGAACGTCCAGTGAGGAACTTCCGACTGGACCATGGTTATAATCATGCAATGGTATTTGTTAAAGTGACAGAGAGAATGTCTCATGATTTTTCAGGTGGCTTTGATTAAAAGCTAGTATGACCTGATTTAAGTTAAAATCACCTTCCTAAACTTGCATCATTATTTCTAATTGACAAGATATGATATTTTCTTGTTTTCAATGATAATCGGAAAATGGCCCTATAAAAGTTACAAAGTCGAAATTCAGTGTCCAATAAACATAAATAAGAAGATAAATGACCTTATTATGTTTGTCTTTGTGTCTGCTGTAAATAAGTTTCCAAAATGACGTTTGAGTCATTGGTTCGCGCCACTGTCCGGTTTTCGATCAGAAATAATTGTCACTATACTGAACTTATAAGCATTAGGATTCTGATTTTCTGAAACAAACACTACTTCTCGATGAAATAACACCATTTATGAAGTTCGAAATATTTGACTCCTACAACATACTCTGTGCCTCTTTAAGCTTAAACAATGCATCATTAGAGACGGGTATTTGAGTGATCTGAAAATGAACTACCGTTTATTGGGTATGTCTTGCACCAACCAATGTAGGGCGCATTCAATAACCGTAGTGCAATTCCTGGCATAGTATCTGGAACAGTTAGCAACCCGGCAATATGAGGTGGCGAAACCAGGCATCATGATCACTACATTGATAGGACCATTTTGCTCGGCCACATCACTTCGAATGCATAATTGATGTAGACGTTCTTTGCTGGCATATACAACTTTTTTTGGACACTTGTACTTAGTTTCGAGGAACTTTTTTGATATTTTTAGTTTCGACTCGGAAGCAAAAACGAAACGTATAACCATTTTATTACAAAGGGTCATAAGAAAATGTCAGCTGATAGTTTTCTTTTTCACTTGAGCATAAACAGAGAAAGAAGATACAACAATACTCCCAGATGTTCACAGAATAATTAGCGAACTTTCTCAAATGTTAGACGTTTTTCCAGATTGTCTGTATGATTTCGAACTGGAATAATTTCTGGTCAGTGTGTCAGACACTGCATAACATACATTTCTGAGTCTTTATCGACTCGAACTAGATTTAATATAGTACAGCATATAACATCTTCTAGTTTGGATGTTTAATCAAGCAAGAAGATGAAGACGATGCATGATTGTGCTCTGGTACCTCACACAAGTTGATTTGAACTTAAAGATGCATGATCATAGTGAAGAACGTGTAAAAGTATTTCATTTTTATTCTATCTTATTTAGAATACATCTGCTACCAATAATAAAGCTCCAGATAAGCTTTTTCCCATTTGGGTAGAAGGCCCGAATTTTGAATATTCAGTGGGTATGTTAAATTGCAAGAGCGAATTCATACTTTTTGATACATATCATATTTTTAATTATGTGTATTGATTTTACAAGCAAAATATATTTCACAAATAAATCCAGTATAAAGCTTACTTTGTCTTTATACCAGATCAATGGGTTAATAGTTTATAAAGTCGATATACAAATATATCATAAGTCAAAATAAAAAATTAGATGTAAAATATTTGCGTGCAAATCATATTCATATATACAATATCTATATACAAATTATAGTTGTTCATTGCAATTGAAGTTTATATGTGCTTCTTATCTGTTTCAATCATCATTAATTAATTTAACTTTTCGTAAAGAAATTAATTGTAATTCATGTTGGTGCACATAAATCAAGAGGCCAGAAAGTCAGATAACAAAACTGTTTTCAAACTCCTATTACAACCATAACTGAATATTTACGTTTACACAAGTTTTATCATAATACATAAAGATGAGAAACTTTCGATGTTTAAATCTCCTCGTGTATCTGATAAAATCTGAGTGATATGATACGCATAATGTTTTTCAAGTTTTTGGTTATTACATGTTGTTATTTTCATATAGCGTCTATTTAACTTTTAAGTGATGTTTTGATACGAAGGCATTTACAATTCAAAGAACAAAAATAAGAGTGATGTAACGGATTGTGAGTTCGTTTTCAGCTACGGCAAGTTATAGGGTGGTATACTTTGTCGTTGATAACAAATTGTGATTGTGATTAGAAATGCAAACCTGATTAAGCATAATTTACCTTAAACGGTATGACTGGCCTTTGAGCCCCGATGGGACTTTCAATAAATCGCTGTGGGGAAACGTTACACCTCAAAACTACAATGTATTCCTCACATGTGGTGTGCTAAGTTCAAAACAAATCATAGTCCCAATATAAGTAACACTGTCTTCAATATTTTGTCATCCCTTTAGCCTGAAACCGAGCCTTAAAGGCAGGGTCAAATTGTTTCTTTTATTATTCGGAGATAGAAAACGACCAAATCCTAAAGTGCCTGTTATCGTTTAGACACTTAGAAACTATCGACACTTAAAAACTTTGATTGAAAAAGCAGGAGATAAAGTATTAGCGGAAGAAATGGCCCGGATATTTTATACCCTCTGCTGTATCTGAATAATCTGAAATGTCAGGAAAAGAAGAACAAATTGTCAATGGCAACGTAAAGCCTCAATTCTCTTGTCCTTTAATCAATGTGCTCTAAGAATTGAGACCGTAGTCGCAGTCATGAAGAGAACACTGGGCCATTGCTGCTGATTCCATATCAGATGTGTTCTTGTCCAGTCTAGACCTTCAGCTCGACGATGAGGACGAAGAGGAGGACGTATTATCAGCCGTAACGCAGTTGCTGGTGTTAGAAAAGCTGACTTTTGAATGGTTGTTTCAGCAGCATGGCACTGACACTTGTTACACTATTTCGGTCTTGTTGTTATCCTAAGGACTGGCACAGCACTAAGCTTCCAATGTGTTTCGACATTTCTGGGACTGTTACCATGAACTTACCCTTATCATGTTTTGTTGTTATCGATCATCGCTGCGTAATGTCGAACAACTTGTTAGGTTTTGATTCTGTCAGAAGTTTCCTTTACAAAAAACACGTTAAAAGCTGCATGCCTCAAGTTGGGACTTTCGTGTTTGAATCAAGCATGGAACATGTCAGTTTCCAACATTCTTTACTGCATTGGTTTTTTGCCAATGATTTGTATTGTCAGATCGCAACAACTACTGAAGCAGTCACTTTACTTCAAACATCTCCTTTCCGAATCTAAATGTATGATCTCGTCTTTTGAAAGGTAATTGGATGTCAGATGTTTCGTTCCAAAATCTGTGTTTCAACTGTCAACAATTACAACATTTTAAGATCAAATGCCTTCTTTGGCAGAACTCATTACATTCTGTAATGGAAATTGTTACAACCTTCTCAATATCAGTCGGTGACGATATCAGCACCGAACAAAACATATATATATATATATACATATATATAGATATATATAGATACATACATACATTGATCTTTATGGGTTTTTTTCCTTTTGAAGATTCATACATTAGTTGTCATAACAGGCCGATTTATTAAAACAATCCCGATACAACTAATTTTGTTGAAGATGTCAAGGTATATCTACATAGGGCATTTTGGTTTTAAGATTGAGAGAATGAGGACGAGATTGATGAAAAAACTAACTGAACAGACAACTGTAAAGCCCTTAATGACAGGGGCTACTGGACTCATTTCCATTGCTAGAAATACAGCATCCTGGTTGGTTGCTAATTAAAGTAAGTAATCAAATCAGTGAAGTTGTTTCAAACTGAAGCTAGGCCTGTTTCCGTCATAGCGATACGCATCGGTCTTTTACGAGTCAGAAATCGCAGAAGTAAGGCGATATTTGATTGGATAGAATAAGGATGGTGAGTGTGTCATGAATTTTCAGCATGAAGGACCGATAAATTTGACTCTCTTGTAACATAGGTTACGTGGGAAGAATTGACTTGTGTAATCCTTGAGTAACCTATGCATGGAAGAATGCTGTCTTATTCATCAGCGTTTCGATCCATAGGTGTCACGACAAACTATCTCAACTGATCAGTTTTAAAGGGACAGTAGCATGATTTTGAAAGATTTACTTGTTCAGATTTCCGCCAATGCACATTATCTTCTGAGGATAAAAACATTTCTTAACAAAACCCGATCATCCGTAGTCGTAGAAGAAATAATTAAATATAAAGTAAAAACAACTGACGGTCATTATTGTTTGAACACCTTTGAATCATTCGAGGTAGGCAAATAGATCCCCAAAGCTTTACCGATGTTACGTTCGTTTTAAAACTGCTTCCTTTGATTTAAAACATTGTCTTGTAATTGGAAACGTTTATTTTCATTTTCGAGAGATCACTATACTTATCTAAAAAAACTTTGAAAATATTTCCTCCTAACATGACTGATTCAATTAGGGTAACATAATGCATGTCTTTTCACAAGAGAAGCATTGTAATCAATATGTTGTCAAATTGTCTCATCCGTCAAATGAACTGTATTGACAGGTAATGGTTTCAATGATAAGGTTAACTACTTTACAATTATAAATTGATCGACAACCCTTACCGCGTTGCAACACGATGGTAGTGTATGTAAAGACTGAATCCGTTTCTCAGCAATTGGTCCACCTTTTCATTAAAAAAATAGATAGAATCGACTAGTCACGAGGGGTTAAAACGTACTGAAAGGTACATTTCCGAATGCCTGTGATCATACTGTTTCTACGATAGTGTAAGGTTTCTATTAGTTTGTGTGTGGATTGTGTTCAAATAGTTAAATGAAACACTTTCCTTAATAATTAGTGTTGCTTAACTTGTACCAGAAAGTAATTCAAAAGCTAGTTAACAATTACAATAAGCAAGACCGGTAGTTTGTAGTTTTATAAAACGGATTGTTGAACGCTTAACCATACATTTTTCATGTTGTTTATCTCACGTGGTGCTTTTTTATTTTCACTGAATGTAATGAAATGAGATGACAAGGCTGTTTGACCTCAATCAAGGCTTGCATAAAACACAATGTATTGACATTGTTGTGTCATAAACAGCTTATTGATCCAGGACCTAACACGTTATCCTACTGTTTATCAACTACCTGTTTGATTAACCTGTTTTTATACACCACTATAAAGCCCATATACTTTTACTCAGTGATTTATATGATAATGGATTACTAACAACGGCGTACAAAAACCAGGTTAATATGCGTCCATCGAGGTATACTAAATGCAGTTTGTTAAATCAATCAAAGAACATCACCAGTGGATATGTTGCGAATCCAACGCAATAACATGAAATAAACCTAGTGTTTGACCAACCACATCAAGTATTTTCTTTAATCTATCTCTACGATAATATGTAATCAAAATACCTTGTATTCAACTTGTTATAAAGTTATAATAGTTTTTTTATATGATAATGGAATAATAACAACGGCGTTTGAAAACCAGGTCAACATGAGTTCGTGTAGGTATAGAGTAGGGAAAATGGAATTCTACCTTCATCCATCATAGAACATCATCGATAGATAAGTTCAAATCCCACGTCATAACATGTAATCAACCGCGTATTTGACAAACCCCTTTAGGTATTTTATCTAAGTGATCTCTGCAAGGATATAAGTGTCCATGATATACAATGCTTATGACACGATTGCCTAAATATTAGTATTTCTCGAGCGAGAGCGAGGGATATATTGATATTTATTCACGAGTTTCGTAAACATAGTAGGTCATGGGCACGAACATGGTATTCTGTTTATTACCGAAGTCGCGTAATCAAAGAAAATGATCAAAATCAACCTCCAAGCACAGACGGATTCCCGCCGTTGTCACATTTGGAACGCAACGTCATATGCGAACTGTGGCGTAAAGCATTGTTAATGACGTGCCGCCACAATGAAAAAGTGATACCTTGCTCTAGGGCATAGTATGAAAAATATGAACCCAAATATGATATGATATGAAATCAATTTATTCCCCTCGTTTATTTTGGTTGAGCAACTTACCAGTGAACTACCCCTCTGAACACCTACCCCACTCTATGTGTATCTACATCACAGTCTCAATCAGTGGCATATGAACCTTCACATCACTCGCCTTTCAGCTAAATGGATTCAGAGAGATCGATGGTCCAATGACAGTCATCTAAATGTCTGATTAGACACTGACTGGGGGGAAGATACAATTGTGTGAAAGATCAGGGCTATGTCCAGAACCTCAATAGATTCATTTTATAGAAATCTTTGTTATCGCGGTTTTATGTGTAGTCAAATGATTTTCCTCGAAGTGGGAACCTTTTGAAGACGATGAGAGTTTCTTTCAAACAGCTACATGACGAGTCCCCTCCCCCCTACGCTATCTAGTACAGATATGTTATCTGACATATTTTATCATTACTTCCAAGTAAAATAACAAACACATTGGTCTCGTCTCGGCAATGTTAAGATAACAATTACATGATATTTGTTGACTT
Source organism: Phorcus lineatus (assembly GCA_921293015.1). Lineage (NCBI taxonomy): Eukaryota > Metazoa > Mollusca > Gastropoda > Trochida > Trochidae > Phorcus > Phorcus lineatus. Next base: position 21,794,408 of record OV121088.1, on the reverse strand, counting down.
ATGTATTCTACTTAATTCTCTATAATTACAATATATACATTGTACGTGCCCTTGAAAGCAATCATAGATAATGTTACTCTCATGATTCCAAATGATTTATACTTATAATCACGTATAAAATATAATGATTCAAAATGAAAGATTATGAAAGGAGCTATTGGATGATTAATTTAATTCATATATCCACCTATAAGTTTACGTGTTTCAGATGTTTCTAGTAACTTTTCATTAAAATCATAAATCTCATTTTGGATGTAACCATCTAAAAAAGATTGATAAATTAAAGTCAGTTTCCAAAATGTCGTCTTTTACACCATCATGCACGTGCGGAAGACAACAGAGACAGAAAATGACTCCTTTATTGTCTTTAAGGAAACACATTATCAATAGTATTGTTAGACGTGCTGGACCCAACATGAATCGAGTAACATTTTCTGGAGAACCGTGTTGCACCTACAATGAATCGAGTAACATTGCTTGCAGTACCGTGCTGCTGGAACCACAATGAATCAAGTAACATTGTCTTGACTACCGTGCTGTACCCACCATGAATCGAGTAACATTGTCTGCAGTACATTGCTGGACCCACCATGAATCGAGTAACACTGTCTGCAGTACATTGCTGGACCCACCATGAATCGAGTAACACTGTCTGCAGTACATTGCTGGACCCACCATGAATCGAGTAACATTGTCTGCAGTACGTTGCTGTACCCACCATGAATCAAGTAACATTGTCTGCAATACATTGCAGAACCCACCATGAATCGAGTAACATTGTCTGCAATACATTGCAGAACCCACCATGAATCGAGTAACACTGTGTGCAATACCGTGCTCAGAAACGTGATTTGATGAATCAATGTTGCGTCAGGCTCTCTAACGTCTCAGGTTCTTCATTAACACAATCGTATATTTATAAGCAACTTTTCAATAAGAGAGCACGATCACTTTCAATGGATAAGAATGAGTCAAATAGAGATTCCATTCAAGATTTATATATAAATTTTGTGAAACCGGACTGAGTTTAGTATTTTATTTATTACTCGCTTAATTATATCAAAGAAAAGGCACGAAATATTAAACCGCTGACGTTACCATTGCTGCCGCGCCACTATCATTGTGTAGTCATGCTTCACGATTGTGACGACCAATGACGTCAGTCTACACGCTATTGGAGATTTATTACACGGCGCTACCTTCAAGGGGCGAGTTGTAATGAGATAAAGGTTAAATAAAGCATGAAAGATGGATTTCTTATTTTTTTGTTTTTTTCAAAGAGTCAGTTCAAAGATATCTTAATTATGTCATGTTGTCTAGTAACGAGCAAGGATCAATATTGCCTCCAGAATCTTCATGAGGTTGTAATAAAGCTTATTTGTTTGATCGTTTTTCAAAATCCATCAATATAAAGCATAAATTGCTTTCTATAATGTTATAAACTCTTTAAAGAAAGAAACTTGACATTCATGCGAAATTGATTTTTTCGAAACGGGTCAATTTTTTTCATGATACATACCTGTAATTTAAAGTAAGGCTTGCTCAAAAGTGTAAATTTACCAAAAACAATGGCCCAAAAAGTTTACGTTGTGTTCAAGGACGAAAACGAGCGATTCGTCCAAATGCATTTTCTGCCAAAGCACGTGCAGCATGGGATCATAAAGGTTTACATGCAGACACGTCTGCTATAGGGGTATAAAAAGCCATATCAGCCCCTGTTCATTCAGACTACACAACATCGGTACAGCGACCTGAAGAATGCCAAGACTGAACAGAGCGCAACGCAACAACGCTATTGGCAGACTGCAAGCAGGAGCGACGCAGCGAGATGTTGCAACACACTTTGGCGTGTCCAGACAGACCATCTCTTCATTGTGGACCCATTTCAACACCCGAAACAGCGTTAATGACAGGCCAAGGTCAGGCAGACCAAGGGTGACTACTCGGGCCCAAGATCGGTACATCCGACTGCTCCACCTTCGGGAACGCACCAGGACAGCAACGTCAACAACAACGCAAATACCAGGCATGCGTCTAATTTCCGACCAAACGGTACGCAACAGGCTGAGAGAGGCTGGACTTTTTCCACGACGACCGGTTCGACGTCCCGTTTTAACGCAACGTCATCTGGCGGAACGTCTCCAGTGGTGTAAACAGAGGATGAGATGGGCACGTGCAAGGTGGAGAACCGTTCTCTTCACTGATGAGTCCCGTTTTCTGCTTCGACGAAGTGATGGACGAGCACGTTTATAGACTTTTTACAGCATAACAATGTCCAGACATTGCTATAGCCAGCCTGGTCACCAGATTTGTCACCAATTGCAGGGGCGTAGGAGCGAATTTGAAAGTGGGGGGGGGGGGGGGGGGGGGGGGGAGGGGACTTGAATTGAAATTTTGTAACCAAAAAAAAAAAAAAAAAAAGGAAACTTGCTGGCTGCTTATCCCATCTTATCATCTATTAGGACTTAATACTGAACTCAGTTTAATTCCTTGTTTGATTGGATGTTTTAGTTCTACCCTCAGAGTAGTTTTAGAACTACCCTCAAAGTAGTGCATAGTAACTGTTTTGTAACAATACTAGACCAGTTATTGGGAAATATGTAGTAGAAAGGGGAAAATAGTCATTTTGAAAAAAAAAACATTTCGAAAAAAAGCCCCCCCTGTTCCTACGCCCCTGAATTGAGCATCTCTGGGACGAACTGGATCGACGCGTGCGCAGTAGGAATCCACCACCCCATACACTTCCAGGACTTCTTGCAGCACTTCAGCACGAATGGCAGAACATTCCACAGGCTGTGATTGACAACTTGATTGCATCCACGGGTCGTCGGTGCCAAGCAATAATCAATGCCAATGGTGGCCATACCCGATACTTACATTTGTGCACCCCTGTGGTGTTGAAACCTGTGCATTTCAAGGTCATGCTTATTCTGAATAAAATCTTCAAACAGCGTTTTAGTTTTCATTTCAATGTTTAACTTGCATCTGTGGTCTTTATATTGAACTTTGAAAGTCAGTGTCAAGTTTCTTTTTTTGAAGAGTTTATATGAGTTGATAGTCATGTTGGAAGTTTCAAATTCCAAGTAAAATCATGTATTTTCGTTTCAGGTCATTAAAATAACCAGCTATCAAATATTATTGTTCCTTAAACCTTGTATTTCATTATTCTTTGAAGGATACAAATGATAACCGCGGACTTTCATAGATCTGCATCCTCTACTATCGCTGTGTCTGTTCAGACCTAAGGTCAGTCGTATTTGGATTTTCACTCCTTAGCATTGACCTTACCCAGAAGAGAATGGACGTGAAGTGATTGTTCAGTACTATTGATCTTGCCTTACAAGATTCAAGTTGATGTACAAGACTGTGTAGCAAAATAATGAACAGTTTTGCCAACATAGATTTGACCGTGCAAAATCGATTGGACTAAGCCAAAAGAAAGAAGTAGAATGATAAATGAAGTTAATCAAATACTTATCATGATGCGATATGAGAAAATTACGAAATGCCATTCCCTCATCAAACAATGTTGCAGGCCATGCAACCAAATGTCATTGATTTTCTGAAGACAAAAAGTTAGCATTAAAAAGTCAGAAAGCAATGTTTTCATCTAACAATATAGAAATTCGTTTATCTTAAAAAGCACGAAGTTGACATGTGATAGCAGAGCAGGAAGTCACGTGAAAGCAATTGATTAGTTATAGACAAAGATTACATAATTGCATGTTTTCATGTAACCCTTCAAATGGTCACGTGGTTACTTCTTTTACACTTTATGTTATGTATTATAGTGATAGCATTTAACATGATACTTTGTAACTGAAAAATCTTGCTGTTGTTTACATATGAAAATTAACATATTAGTTGTAGAAAAAAGCGATTTCGTTTACAAAAGAAATTGTACGTAATGGGTCAAGTCTCTTTCGACTATGATTTACTTTAATCTGGTCTAAGTAGTCACTAACAGTATCCTTAACGGAAAGGGTTTAACTCCTGTCAGCTAAATTTCACCTGTTCAACATGTGAATGTAGACAGATAAGTAAAGGGAGGGAAGGGAAAGAGAAAGACGAAGAGAAATATGGTTAGCCTTTTAAGTAATATTTTCATGAATACATTAAAACAATATACGAGGGATGTCTACCATATTCTCCAAATATAACATATTTGTTTTGAGTTGCCGACATCAACGATCTTAATGGCGTCAATAAATCAACTTTTTCTATATATCAAAACTGTTAGAAAGGTATATTTTATGATCCATGAAGTAAATATGGATGCACATTGCCAATATTCTACACTTAATATGCTTATTTGATAACAAAGCCGATTATATTGCGTTGAGATCAAATAAAAGGTTCCTCAACTAAATCATATTTACATCAAATATTACACTCAAATACCACATGAAATGATTCATTAACTTATTTATTGACAGCATTTTCCGTATCCTTGTTGCTAGTATCTGTAATTCATATCAAACATGTTTATGGTTGATGGTTGACAATGATCTAACTTCCGAGATGTCTGCCTTTCAAGTCAACATGATCAGAAAACACAGTACAGAAAATGACCTTGATATTGTCAACATATACATAATCTTAAGTCTTTGTTAAATATGCTGGACGCACCAAAATCTGCAATGCCGTGTTCCGAAACGTGAGTTGAAGAATCAATGTTTCTTTGAGCATGGTAAAAGCTTTTGTTGACATTATGATGACAGATGATGACAGGACGTCATTTTCTTGTTCCAGACATGCTCTCAATATACTTATGATTTATTGATTGGTTTCCTTTTGAAAGGACATTTATCATTGTATACAAAACCAATAAGTCATTAATTAGAAGTCAAGGGCGTTTCATGAAAATCTCATTTCAGGTGCACATTTCTTTCGAAGTCTTTTTATCATGAAAAAGTTTGGTGTTATCATTTCTGAATAATACAAAGGACAAAACATATTTTTTACAAAGTTTCTAGTTAATCGGGAGACGTACAGAGGATATTCCGGAAACTCTTTGCGAATGTAAAACAAATAGTACTTTCAGGTAAACACAAGCTTAATCAAAGTTTTCCTTTCCACCTTTTTTGTTAAGCAAAATGTGAAATAATGAACCAAAATTCTCAAATTCAGAGTCAAAATGATAACCTCAGTGTTTTAAACTGGTGAGAACTTAAATTACCGCTTTATGCAGAAAAAAAGGCAAATGGCTATTTGTGCAGATCCGGTGACGTAGAAATAAAAGCTGTAGTTATGTCACCTTTCTGAAAACATTAACATATAAAACCATCCATATATCACAAGAGACGTTAGTAACCTCTAAAACTGACAACAAATGAAAAGTCAAAATATATTATAAAATACATTTATAAGCTCGCTTGGTTCACAAGGCTTTGAATGTAGCTTTGACATCGTTTATTTTCCATTGTAAAGACACAAACTGACATTCAATTCTTAACTAATAACATATTAACGTTCAAATTATACAATAAATACAATAGAATCGTGACATCGATAAAGTTGATATATCACTCGAGTCTTATGTGTGATATCAACTTTACCAATGTCACTCGATAAAGTAAACCTGGTATTTGACAAAGTATATTCTATTCATTTCAAGAGTTTCATGCACATTTTATCAAGTATGACGGTTGATTAAATACTTGATTAACCAAAGCCTACTGATTTGCTGTAAGGATGCGCTGTATTGTTAGATAAGTCTGGAATGACACATTATTCCTGACAATGGAGGTCCCAGTCTCACAGTGATAAGGTGTATGCCCTATGAGTGGTGCGCGCAGTAAACATTTCAAACACATTCAGAGGCCACGTCTAACACCAGATAAGATTTTGTTAATACCAGTTTGTAGCTATTCATGCATTTGATACTTGGATAATCTGGAATAATGAATTAGAGTAGATTATCGTGCATGAACTTGCCCTTTTACTGTATAGAACATGGTTATCATATTACCATTTATATTTCAAAGCTTAACGAAAATTACTTACACAATAAAGATTGAGGCAGGATATTTCTATACACTTTATTGACGAAAACACGACGTTCTGAGAACTAAATATGATTTGACAGGGAATACCAAACCATTATTTGAACAAACTGAAGTATGTTCTGATGTTCCATCAGTTTTCTTAAAGTGCGAACATCTATGCTGTAAAGACAAGAAGAGAAGGCTACAAGAAAAAAGCTGACCTGCCTTAGGAGACTTAATCGATATTGTGACAACTAGCAGGATTTAAGAAACAAGAGGAAATCATGATACTTGAATTGCGTCGACAAGTTTTTATGACAGAATTTGAGAGTTGGGACAAAATCCATACATTGCTCAAGGCTATTATATGAATACCAAGGAATTAATAACAGGCTTTCCTAATTTGAATGTGACATGTTCGACCTTGTAGCGTTAATTAGCTTAATTCATTTTAGTGAAAGTGCAACCTATTACGTAAACAATCATGATTTTAGTGTTTAAAATACGGACATTCAATTACAACTGCCCTGCTATCTTTGAATGGGCAAGGCTTGTGTGTTATACACTACCTTATGTAAGATGTGTCCATACACAATGGACATTCATGTATCAGATGTTGACTCTTTTATCCATCAAAATATAACGTTTCTCTAACTTAACAATGTTTTTAGTTTGATTACTATCTATGTGATCCTTGTTTACCCTAATCGTTTTATGTAAAGTATAAACGAAAGAGAACTTGTTTTTGAGAGGTCGGTTGCTTAAGAGTGTTGACTCTTTGATGTCCAGTTAAATGTATGATCACGACCATGATCGATCCGTCACAGAAATGTGACCACTCGGGGGTCTTAACGTGGTCAGTGGATGCTTCACTGAGACTTGGAATCTCCTGGATTGATTTTCCGGTCAATTTTGTAATTGGTTATCTCTAGAATAATCTATTAGCGTGCTTCTGTCTTATTCGCTCCGGGCTCTCAGTGTGAAGAATCCGCTCTTGTTTTACATGTGAACTAATTTATATTTAGTGATTTATATATTCTCATTCACCGGTACAATTTCTTTATGTGGGCGCTAGACATGGGTAATGACCTGACTAATCTGACCATGATGATGTAAGAATGAAGCCACATGGGTTTCAATGATATTTTACTTAATTACTTGAAGTTATGAATTTTTAATTCATGAACGTTGTTGACAAAAAAAAAAATCAATAAATATCAATGGTATCATGTTACATCATGCAATCTGTAAAGATTAAGAAACTGAGTAGCATTTATAAATGTGTTTACCACGTCGTTCAAGGCTCATTCAAAATTGTATATTATAGCTTATCACCTAGGAAAGTGATTGAAGGAGCAGTTCTGGTATTTAATTGATACATCCTTATTTTCTACAGAGTTGATAGTAACATGGCACTGTGCTGCGGAAAAATGCGTCCTTAGTGTTCAATAGCCAATTGGCTTGACTGATGTAGCAGACAGGGAAATATGCCTACCTTGTCGTCTGTTCAATATGAATTATTTGGGAATGATGATTGTTTATTACTTCCCTGTACATGCGATGGCTTAAGTTTGTCAGAAAACGGTCTCTTTCGCTTCAAATGTTCAATAACACACATTAAGAGGCCATTTAACTATGGTCACAACATTGACAAATTGCCAGGAATACAAAGTATAGAGTGTAAAGTAAGTAATTGTTACATTGAAATACACACACCGTAAGGATCTGAAATTATTAAATGAAAACTAACCTAGAGTATGTAACAAAAACAGCGGTTCATAACAGAATACCCATGCGGCGCAGCTGCAAAATACGAGCCATGCTATTTACCATTAACAAGTTTTTGTACCATCGTTAATCCAAACATTTTATTTTGTACCTGAGTTTTGAAACTCAAATTTGAAAGGTGAGAAATGGTCTACACTTTATTCCATATTTGGAGTTTCTTCATTGGAAGATGATTTACAGTTTTCCTTGAAGCCTCATAATGGCGGGTCTGTGAGAAATCTGACAGTAAGTGTGATATGAGCAGCGGTTCCCTAGATAGACAATATCCATTTAGGAACATTGGCAGGTCGACAAACAGATCTGAATAACGTACATAGTTTTAGCTAATGAATAATTTTGTGTATTGTACGCCCACTTTCTGAAATCTAACACAAGAACAAAAAGTGTTAGTACGTAACCTCAAGATTTGGAAGATAGTAGCGGGAACCAAGCTAGAAGTGAGGTGAAGGCTTTCCGAATAGAGTTCTTACTTTAACTGCCTTACTACTAATTTTGGGAGATTGAAACTTTCTCGATAATTATTTTCATGAAGGCAGTTTAAATGCTCCGATTATGGTCAACCTTCTCCACTTGGTACTAAATCCTTTCATCAGTTTAATATACCCCAAACTATTGCAATCAGTTCAAAAGAACCATCTTAATCACGACCTGAAAGTAAACTACGATATAAATATATGGCATTTGTTAATTTGTATCTACAATGATTCCACTTTATCAACTGGCAATCAGTAATGTATTTTGTAGATATTTATTAAGCTACAACCTTGTTTACTATGATGCTCAATACGTGTTCCCTGCATCTAAAGATGAAATATAGCGAATTATGGTGAAACTATTTTTTAGCGTTTTATTTGACATAACAGAAACAACACAATGAAAAGAACATGTGTCTTTTAAAAAACAACTGAAAACATCATAATGATATTGAACGTCTTACAGCGCTCTACCCTCCATCTGCAACTAACCTAACTGCTGCTCCAGCTAAGAGGCCTCGTAAGCTATCCTTTAAAATTCATCACACTTATATGCTAGCTTTTATTTCACGCTGATCTGTGAATCTATTTACATGTGTTTCTTATCATCTTATTACCGTAAGGGGAAGTCGCCATAAGTGTTCAGAATCTAGCCTTGCTTAACTTTGAATTGTACTTCGTTTTATTACCCACGTGGGACTTCGTAAAGGGGTTTCATAACAATCTGTTATGATATGTGTCATAACACCTTCGAGTGATTTGATTGGCTGATACATGAGTTTTGAAGTTACCGGTACTACTTTCATCAGCTATTTCAATCATGATTTCCGTTCATAAGTTTTCGTTCCTAAGAATACGAAAAACGAGAATTTTCAAAATATAGAATCGAATAAAATTTATTTTTCATTGTGGTTACATGCAGAGCTTTTATTTCTTTTAATAACTGAAATGTATGTAAATAAATCGAAAAACGATACAATCTAAATAAGTAACAAAATTCGTCTGCTGGGTCTATCGGTACTCATGTAAACAAAGATGGTCAAGCGTCGCCGTGTATTGTTTACAGTGACTTGTCATCTGTTGAAGAATAGTTGTAATTGACTGAAAGCAAAACTATTTCGCTTGGGACATAAACTTGATATGTAAGGGGAAGCTCGTTTGATATCCTATAATTATCGATCTAATTCTTGGTATATTTTTCAAATTGTAACTTAATCAACGGATTTGGTTCCGCAAGGGATATCCTTAATTATTTTATTTTAAAAATTCTGAGTTTCGTCATCTAAACTTATCTTTTCTTGTTTTAAAAAAAATAATGTTTGAGAGACAATTCAACAAATTTTCAAACCTTCTGAATATTTACCAAAAAATTCAAATATTTGTTTGACATATCGGGAAATATAAATTTATGTATTCATGATGATGTCAAGCAACAAAAGAGTTAATCTCTTTGCACAGAGCTAACACGTCTATTTATATCATATTATGATAATGGAACCTTGGCAAGAAGAACATCATCCCCAGAAATGGAATCTCTATTATACTCTTAGTTTTGAAGGGTTACTGCCCTTAATGACGCCATTTTGTGACATTAAAATTCTCGGTACAGCTTTGCTGTTATTTAGGGACTTTATTATAAAGTTTCTTTGTACATCACACTTTAGGATTAATTGAAACCAGGGACACAAAGGTAACTTTTCAATTAATGTTCAGTGGCATATACCTGATATGTTGACAATGCACGAATGTAATCTCAATAAAATGAGATCTAATTTTCTGTACACTACATTAAAGACACGAGATGTAGAATAATAAAATACCTGATTTCAGTGAGATTAGACGCAATCGACCTTAAACATTGAATCTGTCTATATAAGTTTTGTATTAATCTATATAATCTTGTCAAGTGTTATATTTTAAGCTTAAACCAAAATACCTTAAACGAATTCACAAAATATTAAATTCCTATTGTGTAAAATATTGTATTCTGTCTTGTAAAGCTAATGCTACAGTAACGTTGGACATGATAAAGAAATATTCGGTGAGTTGTTGTAGTCACATATGACGTACGTTACCTGTGGTGTTGTTTTGGTGTTGTTCAGGAAGTATTAACTGATCCTTAAAATTATCATTGATGGAATAAAATACATATTATACTTAACAATTAACTTGCAATGAAAAATGAAGACGTTCTGGCGACCGAAGTCTCAAAGGCATGTAAAAAATCATGTGTTGTTTGTGCCCAATTCAATTATCTTTTATTGTTGGAAACGTTAAACTAGAAATATGTTCAGCTTTTGAAAACACCTTAATGTCGAAAAACGAAGAATGAAGTATTCAGTATTAAACTGTAGATGTAACTTCACCCATTTCTTATTTACGTTATAACCATTGTTTTACTAACCATTATAAATGCCGTAAAGTTTTCATGGTGTATGCAAAAATTGGAAACTTATCGCCAATATCGTACTTCATGCTCATTTATTGCAATGCTACCTTAAATTATTCTGGTCATTTAGAATTAACTTTGAAGAAACGATTTATCACCTTGAAAACGTATAATTCTCAAGTTTGGTTGCAGTCCCTTAAGGCAACTGCAACCAAATTCTTTTAAAGGATTTTAAAACCCCACTTAGAAACTATTGTGATTAGATACGTGAAGTTTCAATCACACAACACATGTTACGACATCCCCCAGCTAAAAAACCTCATGGTAAGCTTGCCATGTCACGCTTTCCGAGCGAAAGCCGAAAACACCCGAACATTAATGAGCGCATGTGCTAGTGACGTAATAGTAGCCCAACGAACCCGGAATTGTGCACTTGCGACATGTAAATGTACGGAGAGTTTTTCGGCGTGAGTTTATAAAACCGAATTTTGATGTAATTGTCATTAGAAATAAACATATAATGTTACATATTCTGTCACAAACTAATTATAAACTTATTCGACAAAAAACTTTATTCTATTCCATACATTATTTCCCAATTTTATAATCATTATTCCACTACCCGACTAGGTGCGATACTACATATTGAAAACAACAACCCATAGCAAATTCATAGCTTTACAGAAATATTTTTGAAAATGTTTTAAAAATAAGTTTGGGCGCCATAGTTTCTGCGCTTGTTTCGAATCTAGGCCTAGATCTATGTGACGAAACGTCCCACTCTCTAACTAACATTCATTACCAGAATTCAAACTGAGATATTTCATCAACAATCTTTATGAAGAAAGAAAAATATGCAGGAAGTTTGATGTCAGGTACAATATCATTTGATAACAACTAAAAATAATTACGAATCCTATACAACTTATCATTCATTCTAAAAAAATGGCGACATAAAGAAAATGCTCTAGAACGAGTTTGATTACAACATTTGAATTTGATTGGGCCTTCTCTTGCTTCAACCATTGCTCTCTACAAAAATCCATTACAGCTCAATGGTTTAGTTACTGTCGTATTTTATGAAGAGAGGTTAGATACAAATTCTTCTTCGAATGTTCATTACTATGAGTACCATTTTGAAGTCATCACAATTTCCTCTGAAGAAATATAATTATTCCATATACGGAAATTGTTTGTCTACACATGTCAACGTCATTTATCCAAATATGTAAGTGGAATCTCTGAGGTACAACAGAGCAATGATTTCGTGGGATCTGAAAGGGTAATTGATGTGTCTGACCCACTTGACTAAAAGGGGTGTACCGCAATAAAAAATACGAGACCATCTCAAAATGTATAAATCGGCTGGAATAGGATTTGGGAAGAACAGAACAGCAAAACGAAAACTACGAACTCGTTAGAACGACGTCCAGTGAACTGTCAACTGGACCAAGGTTAGGATCAAGGAATAACTTATGTTAACCTAATACATAATTTTCATGAGGGTATTTGAGTGTTCTGTCAGCGACAACTGATCTATGATGAGGTCGAGGTAAGGTAAGGTGAGGTGATTTGGGGTTCAACACTGCTTTCAAGAGTATTTTACTTATATGACAGCTGCAACTTTTATTGCAGGGAGAAAGTCCGCAACACTATTGTGGATATGCATTGCGGTAAAGCCTGCAAGCATCGGGTAGAACTAGTGAATCATTCGTGGTACTGCGCTGAATTTCAGTGTAGCATTGCACCCAAACCTTACTGCGTGTAGAACTGTTCACTGCTGCAGACAAAGTTACCGAGCCCCTGTTGGGATTCGAACCACAGACCTCTTGATCGAGGTCGAAGAGGACGACGTATTAACAGTCCTAAGGCGGTTGCTGATATTGGAAAAGCTGACATGTGTATGGTTGTTTCAGCAGAATGACACTGACATTTGTGACCCTGTTTGGAGGGGGGAGGGCTTGGAGAAAACATATCTGTCTTCGTCCCTTGATGTTTTGTGGTCTTCCTGTGAGAGGTTGGTCTTGTTGCAATCGTAGAGACTGACACAGCGCTAATCTTCTTCTGTTTCGACATTTCTGGGACTGTTGAACTTACCCTTCTTAAGCTTTGTTGTTATCCATCATCGCTGTGTAATGTGGAACAACTTGTAAGGTTTTAAGTTTTCTAAAGTTTCTGTTATACAAATAAACGTTAAAAGCTGCATTCCTGAAGTTGTGACGTTCGTGTTTGAATCAAGCATTATACTGGATCGCAACAAATATTAAGCAGTCACTTTACTTTCAAAAAGATCTCCTTTCTGAATTTATGCCCTCGTCTTTTGAAAGGTAATTGGATGTCAGATGTTTCGTTGCAAAATCTCTGCTTCAGCTGTCAACAATTCCAACATTTTAAAATCAAATGTCTTCTTTGGCAGAACTCATTACATTCTGCAACCTTCTCAATATCTGTCTGTGATGATATCATAACAAAATAAAACACCAACAGACAGTGGGACTGCAGATAAAACAGAACGAAAACCGATGAGAATCACATTGATGGATACATCGATACATTGCTCTTTATGTTGGTCTTTCTTTTGATTTTAAACATAGGGCGATGAAGTAAAACAATCAGAAACAATAATAGATGTTAAGGTATTTTTAATTGAGCATTTGAAAGAATGAAGACTATATTTAGGCAAAAACAAACAGATTGTAAATGGAAACCATATTGTTCAACTATCAGATCAACAATTGAGGTAGGATCAGCTGCATGAATGTTGGCCTGACATTATGATTTTAATTAAGCCAGCATAATGCATGTCGTTTCATAATAAAAAAAAGTCCGTGTCATAGTAACTGCTCTACCCTTTCTTCCAAAATGGATGGTAGGGAATATTCATGAGGGTGTTTGCATGATTGAAAAGGTACAATGTCAATTGCTTTGATTGTATGTGGCCTATGGTAGTGGGATGTTTCAGTTAGTCTGTGTGTGGATTGTGGTTAAATGGTACAGGGAGAGATATTTCAGTCATTAGTGATGATTAATTATATCAGAAAGCAACTCAAAGCTAGTTGATAATTTCAATTGCATTTTTGTGTGTGTATGTTTGTATGCCCTGTATATGTATGATGGGCCGGTGGCCGCTATACCTGAATAAAAGCATTCTGATTCTTATCAGAAAAAAGAGCGATAGTGTAACGAGAAGGAATGTTGAAAGCTTAAACCGAGACCTCCGAGATGACATGGCTGTTTGGCGTACATAAAACACAATGAATTGACATATGCTGTGTCATAAACAGCTAATTTTTCCGGGATCAAACAAATTATCCTACTGTTCATAGACTCACTGTTTGAGTAACCTAATTGCAAACCGTGCAAAAAGCCCATGTACTAAGTGATTTTTAAGATAATGGAATACTAACAACGGCCTATGAAAACCAGGTTAGAATATGTCCATCAAGGTTTACTTCATGGAGTTTAAGAAAACCATCATAGAACATCAACATTGGATATATTGCGAATCCAACGCAATAACATGAAATAAACCTAGTATTTGACAAACCACATCAAGTATTTTCTCTAATCTACCTCTACGATAATATGTAATCAAAATACCTTGTATTAAACTAGTTATAAACGTTTATATGAATACTAGAAAATAGTTCCGGCCAATGTTATAAAACCTTAATCATTCCCACTGGCAGACAGTGATAAACGTTGTTGTTTTTATGAAATTACGTATAATAAACGGATATGGTGTGCTCAGTTGTCTGAAAGATATCCACTAAACTCCTTTAGTAAATTTATCGTTTATTCTGCCTGGCTCTTTATAAGTCTCATACCTTTATACAAATAATTTTGATTGTCTCAAATGCCATGTCGTAGTGTGATGTTTCAGTTAGTCTGTGTGTGGATAAACAATTCTTATTCTCTCTTTCCATGTTGATTTTATTAAATAATTATACGACATAAATCACGGAGTATGCATCACTCACATTAGTCTCTCGCCTGACATTTGCATCATTTTCAGGCCTGATGAGCTGCTTCCTACACTCTATGGCAAACATAGAAATGAAAATAATTGTGAACGGGCATGGAGAGATTCTTTAAATAGATTAACTATTTGCACGACAAAAATAATATATTTCTGTTATATACTTTGCAAAAGTGAGACTTTAATCCATTTAATCTTGCTCCCCAAAAGAAATCCACTTCCCCCTCTGCGTCCCTGTAAATGTTGAAGTGCAAAGCTCAATAAGTGGCATCTGAACCATCACATTACTCGCCTTTCAATTAAACGGGTCAGAAAGATCGATAATCAAATTACGGTGATCCGACCGACTGATTAAACACTAAAATATGGGTGGATACAACTGTGTGAAAGATCAGGGTTTTCAATTTGTGTGCAAAAGGTTTCAAAAGAATTCATCAAAGGGCGAACGATATTCCCCAAGAAGATGATGATACTTACTGTTATATATCTTCATCCAAAACGTTTGTTCACCTGGAGTTTTAGTGCAAATATGTAATTTGGCACTTCTAAAATAAAATATACAAACTCATTGATCTTTTCTTAACATGATGCCTCAATATGATATGATAATTGTTGACGTTCTTTTTTCAGCTTTATTATACAAAATGTCACAATATACACATTATACTTCCTAAGTCACCCTAAACACACATTTATAAATAATTCTTATGATTCTAATAGACATAATCACGTATGAAATATTTGAGTCCAAAACAAAAGATTATGAAAGGAGTTCTCAGTTCATTTACATGGTCACTTGTAATTGTACATATTTAGAATGTCTCAAGTTACTACTTATCAACGTCGTAAATCTTATTATGGATGTAATTACCCAAATCAAAGTTTGATAAACTAAAGTCTCATTTACAAAATGAGTACCTTTTACGTCATCAAGCACTGGTAGAAGACAGGACATGACTTCATTATTGTCTTTAAGGAAACAACATTATTGTTAGACGTGCTGGACCCACCATGAATCGAGTAACATTGTCTACCGTTCTCAGACGCGTGATTTGATGAATCAATGTTGCTTCAGGCTCTCTAATGTCTCAGGTTCTTCATTAACACAATCATATATTTATAGGCAACTTTTCTATTAGAAAACATGATCACTTTCAATCAATAAGGTCAACTTCGTATATATCTTTTAATTCACATTTGCAGTGTTGACTCTGATGTTAAAAAACCAGCAATGGAATAATGTACTAGCTAGTTTCTCTTAAGCAAACGTCCAAAATGTTTCTTGTTTAAAGATAAAATCTAACAGTTTAAGGAAGATTGCTACATGGACAGGCAAGAAAAGTTTAACTCAACAATGTCCGGACAATCGGGTTTCAACTTTTTATCTGAAACACTTTCTAAACAAAACAAGTCAAAACATGGATATTATACTTCAGTTGCTTGAACAGCTTTATCAACATAATTCAATAAGGAAAAACAAAAGCTGTCGCCAATAGGTGTAATTCATTGACGTCTGATCATGAAACAGTACAACAAAAATTACCAAAAATTTCTAAAAAAAATCTCAAATAGAGAATATTAAACGCCGTCGCGTTTCATAACATTTATAAAACAAGGGAGTTGTTTGATATTTAACGAGCGAAAGCGAGTCAAACAGAGATACCATTCAGGAATGCTTCCAACATACTCACGATTTCCTTTTGAAAGGACATTATTGTTAGACATTTATCATTGTATGCAAAAACAAGTCAAGGGCGTTTCATGAATATCTCATTACAGGTGCGTATTTCTTTTGAGATCATTTGTCATGAAAAAATTTGATGAAATCATTACCGACAAATTACTAAGGATAAAAACAGATTTTACGAAATTTTTATTGATCGTGAGCCGGAATCTCTTTGCAACTATAAAACAAATAGTACTTTCAGGTTAATATAAGCTTAATCAATCTTTTCCTTTCTACCTTTTCCGAACACACAAACGTTTTATAAGAAATAAGCCATGGGAACGAGAATGTTAACCAGAAAAAAAATGAACCAAAATCCTCAAATTCAGATCAAAATGATAACTATAGTATTTTGAACTGGTAGGAAATTTAAGTTACCCCTTTGTGCAGATCCGGTTACAGAGACGTAGGAATAAAAGCTTTAGCTATGTCACCTTTCTGACAAAATTAACATATAAAACCATCCATTTATTTAAGGGACTTGAGTAACCTCTAAAACTATCAAAAAAATGAAAAGTCAAAATATATTATAAAACGTATATATCAGCTCGCTTGGTTCACAAGGGTTTAAATGTAGCTTTGACATCGTTTATTTTCCATGGCAGATACACTGACATTCGACTCTTAACTAATAACATATTAACTTTCCATTTATACAATGAATAGAATAGAATCGTGACATCGATAAAGTTGATATATCACTCGAGTCTTATGTGTGATGTCAACTTTACCAATGTCACTCGATAAAGTAAACCTGGTATTTGACAAAGTATCTTCTATTCATTTCAAGAGTCTCATGCACATTTTTTCAAGTATGTCGGTTGATTAAATATTTGATTAACCAAAGTCTACTGATTTTCTGTAAGGATGCGCTGTATTGTTAGACATATCATTCTTGACAATGGAGGTCCCAGTCTCAGAGTGATAAGGTGTTTGCCCTATGAGTGGTGCGCGCAGTAAACATTTCAAACACATTCAGAGGCCGAGTCTAACAACAGGGAATGTTACAACAACGAGAGATGTGTGAATTTTGTTAATACCAAATTGTAGCTATTCATGCATGCTATTCTTATCTGGAATAATGAATTAGAGTAGATTATCGTGCATGAACTCGTTAAGGTATAGAACATGGTTATCTTATTACCATTTATAATTCAAAGCTTAACGAAAATTACTTACACAACAAAGATGGAGGCAGGATATTTCTACACATTTTATTGACAAAAACACCACGTGAGAACTAAATCTTATGTGACGGTGAATATCAAATCCTCATGTGACCAAACTGAAGTATGTAATGACTTTCCATCAGCAAAGTGCGACCAACTATGCTATGAAGACAAGAAAGAGAAGGCTACAAGAAAGACCTGCCATAGGAGACTAAATCGGTATTGTGACAACTCTCATGATTTTTAGAAACAAATGTCTGAAATGTCTGAAATGCGTTGACGAATATTTATGACGGAATTTGAGAGTTGTGACAAAATGAATACATTGCTCAAGGCTATTAAATGAATACCAATGAATTAATAACAAGCTTTTTTAATTTGAAAGTGACATTTTCAACATTAAGTTGTAGCATTAATTAGCTTAACTCTATTCATTGAAAGCGCACCCTATAACGTAAACAATCCTGATTTAAGTGTTTAAAATACGGATATTCAATTACAACTGCCCTGATATCTTTGAATGGACAAATCTTCTGTGCTATACACTACCGTATGTAAGGTGCTTTAATACACAATGGACATTCTTATATCAGATGTTGAGTCTCACTTTTATCCACCAATCTATGTCATCCTTGTTTATCCTAATCAATTTATGTATTAATAGTATAAACGATTTGGCAAAGAGAAGTTATTCGTGAGAAGTCTGTTGCTTAAGAGTGTTGACTCTTTGATGTCCAGTTAAATGTATGATCACGACCATGATCGATCCGGCACAGAAATGTGACCACTCGGGGGTCTGAACGTGGTCAGTGGATGCTTCACTGAGACTTGGAATCTCCTGGATTGATTTTCCGGTCAATTTTGTAATTGGTTATCTCTAGAATAATCTATTAGCGTGCTTCTGTCTTATTCGCTCCGGGCTCTCAGTGTGAAGAATTCGCTCTTGTTTTACATGTGAACTAAATTATATTTAGAGATTTATATATTCTCATACCGGTACAATTTCTTTATGTGGGCGCTAGACATAAACGTGTTGTCTATTTACCAGACATTCAAGTTAGAGTACGTCAAGAATAGCAGTGTAATATGTTTTTTGTCATTTGTTATATTTGTATCCTGCCCAAACATAGTTCCTCATCGGACATATGTTAGGATTTTGTCATACTGGAAAATGCTGTACATGTTGCATTCTAGTTTTAGTTAAATGGGATATCATAGTAATGCTCTTTACAGAGTTGAATGCATAAAGATTTGGTGGTATGATCCTTTCAATAACATGACATTCACTATGCTGCGGAAAAGTGCGTCCCTAGTGTTCAATAGCTAATTCATGTGACTGATGTAGCAGACAGGGAAAGATGTCTACCTTGTTTACTGTTCAATATGAATTATTTGGGAACGCTGAGTGTTTATTACTTCCCTGTACATGCGATGGCTTACGTTTTTCAGAAAACGGTCTCTTTCGCTTCAAATGTGCAATGTCACACAATAAGAAGCCATCTAACTATGGTTACAAAATTTACAGATTATTAGGAGTACAACGTATCAAGTAAGTAATGAATCTATGGAAATGCTCCGACTTGAAAATCATTAAATGAAAATTAACCGTCATTGTGAGGATGTATTCAAAACAGCAGTTGATAACAGAATAGCCATTACAAATAAAGGGGCGCAGTTGCACAATTCAAGCCAAACCAAGCCATTTACCATTAACAAGTTTTTGTACAAATGTACCATTGTAAAACCTAACCATTTTATTTTGTAGCTGAGTTTCGAAACATAAATTTAATAGGTGAGAAATGGTCCTCACTTTACTCCATTCTTGGAGTTTCTTCATTAGAAGATGATCACAGTTTTCCGTGAAGCCTCATAATGGCAGGTCTGAGAGAAATCTAAAAGTAGATGTGATATGAGCAGCGGTTCCATTGAAATAGACATTATCAATTTAGGAATGTTGGGAGGACCACAAACAGATCTGAATAACATACATAGTTTGTGCTAATGAATAATTTTGTGTATTGTAAGCCTCCTTTCTGAAATCTAACACAAGAACAAACCGTGTATGTATATAACCTAAAAATTTGTTTTGTTTTACAATCAGTTCCAAAGAACCATCTTAATCACGACCTGAAAAGTAAACAACGATATAAATATATTAAATTTGTTAACTTGCATGTACAATGATTCCACTTTACCATATGGCATTCAGTAATGTATTTTGTATATATTTATTAAGCTACAACCTTTTATAGTATGATGCTCAGTACGTGTTCCCTTCATCTAAAGATGGAAAATAGCGAAATATGGTCGCGCTATTTTTAGCGTTTTATTTGACGTAACACAAAAAACACAAGGAAACTGCAATGTTGAACAATATCCTCCTCCCAGTTTCTAAGAAGATGTGTCTTTCAAAAAACAACTGAAAACATCGTAATGATATGGAACGTCTTACAGCGCTCTACCCTCCATCTGCAACTAACCTAACTGCTGCTCATGCATTAGCCTCGTAAGCTATCCTTTAAAATTTATCAAACTTACATACTGGTTTTTATTTCACGCTGATCTGTGAAACTATTTACATGTATTTTTTATCATCTTATTACCGTAAGGAGAAGTCGCCATAAGTGTACAGAACCTAGCCTCCGTAACTTTGAATTGTACTTAGTTTTATCGATCTAATTCTTAGTAAATATTTTCAAATTTTAACTTAATCAACTGAATGGTTCCGCAAAGGGTATCCTTAATTTTTTTTTTAAATTCTGAGTTTTCTAATGTAAACTTATATATTCTTGCTTGAGAGACAATTTAAGAAATTGGCAAGCCTTCTGAATTTTTACCAACAAATTGAAATATTTGTTTGACATATAAGGAAATATAAATTTATGTATTCAAAATGATGTCAAGCAACAAAACAGTTAATCGCTTTGCACAGAACTAACACGTCTATTTATATCATGGTATAATAATGGAACCTTCGCACGAAGAAGATCATCAACAGAAATGGAATCTCTATTATTCTCTTGGTTATTGCCCTCAATGACGCCATTTTGTGACATTAAAATTCTTGGTTCAGCTTTGCTGTTATTTAGGGACTCTATTATCAAGGTTCTATGTACATCTCACTTTAGGATTAATTGCAACCAGGGCCACAAAGGTAACCTTTCAATTAATGTTCAGTGGCATATACCTGATATATTGACAATGCACGAAATGTAATCTCAATAAAATGAGATCTAATTTTCTCTAAACTGCGTTAAACGGCACGAGATGTAGAATGACTAAATACCTGATTTCAATGAGATTACACACTCGATCATAAACCAAAGTACCTAAAACGCATTCAGCAAAGTTTAAATTTTAATTGTGTAAAATATTGTATTGTGTCTTGTAAAGCTAATGCTACAGTAACGTTGGACATGATAAAATATATGTTCGGTGAGTTGTTTTGTCCAGAAGTCTTAACTGATCCTTAAACTTATCATTGATAGAATAAAATACAAATTACTCTTAACACTAAACCTGCAATGAACGTTCTGGCGACAGAAGTCACACAGGCATGTAAAACATCACATCTTGATTGTGCACAATTCAGTTATATGGATTGTTGAAAACGTTAAACTCGGAATATGTTTAGCTTTTGAATACACCTTAATGTCTAATGAGAAGAATTTCCCATCACCAATTTCTTATTCATGTTATAAGAATTGTTGTTCTATTAACCATTATAAATGCCATTTCAATTTTTCATGGTGTATGCAAACATTGGAAAATGATTGCCAATATCGTACTTCATGCTCATGTATTGCAATGTTGCATAAAATAATTCTGGTCTTTTAGAATCAACCTTGAAGAAACTGTAATCACTTAACAACTTCAATCTTTTTCATTTTTTAAATTTTTTATTTATTCATATTGTGAGGAAAATACTACTTGTAGACATGAAGGTTGAAGTTTTCATTACAAAGTTTTGCTCCTTACAAGAATGAGTTGAAATTGAGATATCATGTTGAGCAATTTATTTTTAAAAGTTGTAAGACAAAATTTTTACCAAATGGCTCATGTACTTATTCAAAGGTGTTTTAAAGTAAACATCGGCAACTTTCTGAAAACTACCGAGTTCGGGTTTCGATCATGTCTTGTCTCGCTTTGCTGTCGTTTCTGACCTAATAGATAGACATTTTCGACCAACCTTGTTTAATCTACCCTTTTCTACCGTATAGCATGTCTTGGTAAGTATTTATGACATTCTTTGACCAAATTATTCCCTAAATTGCATTTGTGTTAACAACGTAGCCCCCAGACGAATTGGAATTGTTGTCAAATCTCAACACAATTTTCATTGGCTGTAACAGTTGCCTCTGATTGCAAAGTAATTTTGATAGAAAATAAATATCAGTGAGTTAGTTCAATGACTAGTTTCTATCTAAAAACGGATCAAAATCAATCATGAATAAGTATACAGGAACGTTAAAGTTTTATTGAAAATGTTTGATACTGAGATAGGAGAGTCAAAAAGGGGTTTGGCTTGTTCTATTGCGTGCTACAGTTATTTAGCGTTGATAAATTAATGGTTATTAAGGTTTTATATGTCGATATCTTTCATCGATTAAATTTCTACATTTCATACATTTTTAATCTTGAATTACAGATTGTTAAAAGTTAAAAACCATTACAGGACCCTTAGTGTATTTGATCAGATAAAAGGTATTATAGTCTGATGTATCAAATTGTGAACACTTCTTAACAAAAGGTGTGCCTATCACAAACATACAAAGTCGCCTTTCTCTGCAAGCAGTATTTTGTTTTCTACTCAGTTGAAAATGCGGTAACGTTTGTTTTGGTACTCAGTTTATGTAAATTGTGATGGTGCTGTAATCATTTATCTGATAGTCTTACTGAGACTCTGATGTATAGCAAGCAATCGTTTTGAGGACTTAATAAATGATGAGGCAATTAATGAATGTCTTTACTGGTCAAGTGCTGGAGAACTGATAATATCCCATTGGTACAGGTCCAGACTGCTCTAGAAGATGACAATAGAGGCGAGTAAATGCGATATACGATTTAAAGATATGCCTTAGCACTCAGTGATAAAACATCTGTTTTATACTTACCTTTTACTTTTCTGTATATAATCAGGGATTTCTACCTCGCCATTTGATTGAATTGTTCGTATCAATTTTGTTTCTTGAGGACAATGAAACTTTCGTTTGACATAGAGACATTAAATTGTCATTATGCAAAAAAATATTCATATTTACGAAAATGGATTTTTGCGGAAGAATTTCGTGACTATAAAGAAATTGAAACTAAGGAGAACTATTGCGATCAAATGTAGAAAAATCATAAAGCAACATCTTTCAGGAATTCACGTTTCTGAGCACGGTACCGCGGAATACATAACACATTAATGGTGCGTCAAGCTTGTATAAAAATACTTTTGGTATCGCATATCCTAACCAAAACAATCACTATCTGTTTTCATTATTTTCCCCATATGATGACTTCGCAAGAAAGCATGTAGGACATTACAGAAGAGTTGCATCTAATTATCAACTCATATTTGAAACAATCTGGTTACGTTTTCCATCACTGCATTCAATGTATATTTTATCCTTTTATCTAAATGAATGAAGTGGAAATCATTCATTACCAGAATTCAAACTGAGATAATTAATCAACAATCTTTATCAAGGAAGAACAATATGTAAGAAATTTGATGTCAGGTACAATATCATTTGATAACTAACGACAAATAATTACGAATCCTATACAACTAATCATTCATTCTAAAAAATGGCAAAATGAAGAAAAATGCTCTAGAGCGAGTTTGATTACATTTGAATTTGATTGGGCCTTCTCTTTCTTCAACCATTGCTCTCTACAAAAATCCATAACAGCTCAATGGTTGAGTTACTGTCGTATTTTATGGAGAGAGGTTAGATACAAATTCGTCTTCGAATGTTCATTACTATGAGTACCATTTTGAAGTCATCACAATTTCCTCCGTAGAAACATAATTATTCCATTGTATAATTATTGTCTACACATGTTAATGTAATCCAAATATGTAAGTGGACATTGAGGGACACAAGAGCATTGTATAAGTGGGTTCCGAAAGGGTTATTGATGTGTCCACTTGACTAAAACGGGTGCACCGTACTAAGAAATACGAGACCATCTCAAAATGTAAATATCAGCTGGAATACGATTTGTGAAGATGAAGAACAGAGCAGCAAAACGAAAACTACGAACTCGTTGGAACAAGATGTCTAGTGAACTGTCAACTGGACTAAGGTTAGGATCAAGAAATAACTTATCTTAAACTAACGCATAATTTCCTGAGGGTATTTGAGTTTCCTAAACAAAATTTATTGATAATTTATTGTGTATGTATATGAAACAATATAATGTCATTGCCTGCTTTAACCTACAGTGATTCAATTATCGTTTTGCAATTCTTTGCATAGTATTTCGAATACTTGGCAATCTGACTAAATGAAGTGATGCATCACATGATAGAGCCATCAAGAGGCAACTTCACTTCAAATACATAATAATTGTAGATGCGTTATGATTGACACTTGTACTTGGTTTCATGGATCTATGTTCACAATTTTTAGTTCCAGTCTGGAAACAAAAACGAACAGTTTAACCTTGTCATTATAAAGGTACATAAGACATTGTCAACGAGCTTTCTCTTTAACTTGAGCACGAACAAAGCAATAAGATAAAACAATATGTTCAAAGAGCTAGATGCGAGTTCTATCGAATTTTTATACATCTTTCCAGATTATCTGTATGATTTCAAACTTGATCTTCATTTGGTGACAATGCGAGACATTGTATCACTGCAACATACATCCCTGAGTCTTTATCTACTTGAACTCGAATTGGTCCAGTACAGTATATAGCATTTTCACATTATGATGTTTTATCAAAGCAAAAAGAACAAGACGACGCAAGATTCTGCTCTTGTATATCATAAAAGTCAAATATAATTATAAATGGTATAGGGAGGTGTGGTTGTGCAAGCTTAAGCCTCTAGACAATCAAAGTACTGTTACCAAATCAGTTCCTTTCAGGCAATGTGATGCCATGGTTACCTTAGTAAGGCAACCTCATTACCCTTGTCCTTATATCAACCGGGCTCAATGCATTGAATCCAAAATCGAAAGTGAAGAGAACACTGGACAGCTTCTACTGATCTATGATGAGGTCGAGGTGAAGTGAGGTGAGGTGAGGTGATGTGATTTGGGGTTCAACACTGCTTTCAAGAGTATTTTACTTACATCACAGCTGCAACTGTTATTGCAGGGAGAAAGTCCGCAACACCATTGCGGCTATGCATTGCGGTAAAGCCTGCAAGCATCGGGTGGAACTAGTGAACAATTCGTGATACTGCGCTGAATTTCAGTGTAGCATTGCACCAAAACCTTACTGTGCGTAGAACTGTTCACTGTTGCAGACAAAGTTGTCGAACCACAGACCTCTAGATCGAGGTCGAAGACGACGATGTATTAACAGCCCTAAGGCGGTTGCTGATGCTGGGAAAGCTGACATTTGTATGGTTCTTTCAGCAGCATGGCACTGACATTTGTGACCCTGTTTGGAGGGGGGGAGGGCTTGGAGAACACATATCTGTCTTCGTCCCTTGATGTTTTGTGGTCTTCCTGTGAGCGGTTGGTCTTATTGCAACCCTAGGGACTGACACAGCGCTAATCTTCTTCTGTTTCGACATTTCTGGGACTGTTGAATTTACCCTTCTTATGCTTTGTTGTTATCCATCATCGCTGTGTAATGTGGAACAACTTGTAAGGTTTTAAGTATTCTAAAGTTTTTGTTACACAAATAGACGTTAAAAGCTGCATTCCTCAAGTTGTGACTTTCGTGTTTGAATCAAGCATTGTACTAGATCGCAACAAATATTGAAGCAGTTACTTTACTTGATGGATACATTGCTCTTTATGTTGGTCTTTTTTTTATTTTAAACATATTTATCATAATAGGGCGACGTAGTACAACAATCAAGACACAGATTATTTTTTAGATGTTAATGTATATTTAAATTGAGCATTTGATCGTATAATTTGAAAGAATGAAGACAAGATTTAGGAAAAAACAAACAGACTGTAAATGGAAAGCGTATTGTTCAACTATCAGATCTTAGCTTCATGTTGAAGGACGGATCAACAATTGACGTAGGATCAGCCGCATTAATGTCGGCCTGTCATTATGATTTTAATTAAGACAGCATAATGCATGTCGTTTCACACAGTTATAATTTGATCGACAACTCTCACTACATGTATGTCACATCCAGATGGTAGTGAATGTAAAGAATGAATCCGTTTCATGGTAACTGCTCTACTCTTTCATTCAAAATGGATGGTAGTAAATGTAAAGAAATGAATCCGTTTCATGGTAACTGCTCTACTCTTTCATTCAAAATGGATGGTAGTGAATGTAAAGAATGAATCCGTGTCATGGTAACTGCTCTACTGTTTCATTCAAAATGGATGGTAGTGAATGTAAAGAACGAATCTGTTTCATGGTAACTGCTCTACTCTTTCATTCAAAATGGATGGTAGTGAATGTAAAGAACGAATCCGTTTCATAGTAACTGCTCTACTCTTTCATTCAAAATGGATGGTAGTGAATTTAAAGAATGAATCCGTGTCATGGTAACTGCTCTACTCTTTCATTCAAAATGGATGGTAGTGAATGTAAAGAATGAATCCGTGTCATGGTAACCGCTCTACTCTTTCATTCAAAATGGATGGTAGTGAATGTAAAGAATGAATCCGTTTCATGGTAACTGCTCTACTCTTTCATTCAAAATGGATGTTACTGAATGTAAATAATGAATCCGTTTCATGGTAACTGCTCTACTCTTTCATTCAAAATGGATGGTAGTGAATGTAAAGAATGAATCTGTTTCATGGTAACTGCTCTACTCTTTCATTCAAAATGGATGGTAGTGAATGTAAAGAATGAATCTGTTTCATGGTAACTGCTCTACTCTTTCATTAAAAATGGATGGTAGTGAATGTAAAGAATGAATCCGTTTCATAGTAACTGCTCTACTCTTTCTTCCAAAATGGATGGTAGTGAATGTAAAGAATGAATCCGTTTCATGGTAACTGCTCTACTCTTTCTACCAAAATGGATGGTAGTGAACATACATGAAGGTGTTTACATGATTTAAATGGTACAATGTTAATTGCTTTGATTGTATGTGACCTATGGTAGTGTGATGTTTCAGTTAGTCTGTGTGTGGATTGTGATTAAATGGTAAAGGAAGAGATATTTTAGTCATTGCCGATGATTAATTACATCAGAAAGCTACTCAAAGCTAGAGTAATAATCATTTTTATTTGTGTTTAAATGTTTATGCCTTGTATATGTATGATGGGCCGGTGGCCCCTATACCTGAATAAAAGCATTCCGATTCTTATTAGCAAAAAGAGCGATAGTGTTACGAGAAGAAATGTTGAAAGCTTAAGCCAAGACCTCTTTCATGTCAGATGCCTCAGCTGGTGAATAAAGTGCTGTTTTATCTTCACTGAGATGACAAGGCTGTTTGGCGTACATAAAACACAATGAATTGACATATGCTGTGCCATGAACAGCTTATTGATCCGGGATCAAACAAATTATCCTACTGTTCATTGACTCATTGTTTGAGTAACCTACTTGCATGCCGTGCAAAAAAGCCCATGTACTAAGTGATTTATAAGATAATCGAATACTAACAACGGCGTGTGAAAACCAGGTTAGAATGCGTCCATCAAGGTTTACTTAATGGAGTTTATGAAATCCATCAAAGAACATCATCAATGGATATATTGCGAATCCAACGCAATAACATGAAATAAACCTAGTATTAATGACAAACCACATTATGTATTTTCTCTAATCTATCTCTACGATAATATGTAATCAAAATACTAGTTATAAATGTTTATCTGAATAGTAGAAAGTAATTGCGGCTAATATGATAAAAGCTTAATCATTCACATTGGCAGACAGTGATAAACTGTGTTGTTGTGATGAAATAACATGTAATTAACGGATATGGTGTGCTATGCTGTCTGAAAGGATTAAACTCGTATAACTACGAGTGTCTGCTTTCTCCTTTAGAAAATTTATCGTTTATTCTGCCTTGCTCTTTATAAGTCTCATACCTTTATACAAAAATTTTGATTCTCTCTTTCCATGTTGATTTTATTAAATAATTATACGACATAAATGATTGAGGAAGAAATTTCTCAGCCAGGCTAATAGTGCATCACTCACATTAGTCTCTCGCCTTACAATTGCATCATTTTCAGGCTTGATCAGCTGCTTCCTACACTGTATGGCGAACATAAAATGAAAATTATTGTGAACGCGACAGGAGAGATTCGTTTAAGAGATTAACTACTTGCACGACAAAAATAATATATTCATGTTATTTGCTTTGCAAAAGTGAGAATTCGACTTTAATCCATTTCATATTGCTCTCCAAAAGAAATCGAGAAATAATCAGAAATGAGTAACTTTTATGTCATCAAGCACTGGTAGACGTGCTGGGGCCATCATGAATCGAGTAACATTGTCTGCAGTACCGTGCTCAGAAACGTGATTTGATGAATCAATGTTGCTTCAGGCTCTCTAACGTCTCAGGTTCTTCATTAACACAATCGTATATTTATAGGCAACTTTTCAATAAGAAACCATGATCACTTTCAATCGATAAGGTCAACTTCGTATATATCTCTAGATATTTTAAAACTCATTTCACATTCACATTGTTGACTCTTAGTTCAATTTATGTTAAATAAACGTCAATCTAATGCTATACGCGCTTCTTTTCAAGAGACATCCAACAGTTTCCTCGTTTAAAGGTTATTTGTGACATCATAAGAAATAAATTGCTATAGAGAATAGCAAGAAATGATCTATATCCAAAGGGTTGCTGTAGAAACACAACTTAAACGAATGATATTGTAGGATCAGGAAGACCTTCAGTTTAATTAATGCAAGGAGTTATATGCTACTGTTATTATCTCAGCACCATCCCCCTGTAATAGACCGATCCATTAAGCCCCGCCCCCTAACGACCGCCCCTAGCAACCGCAAACCTCGGACAAACATGCGGAAGTGTCCGACACATGTGTTTTTGAGTACGAGTATTCTGCCGACGACTACGGCTAATTAGAGTTTTGTCATGTCTCAGAAACGGTTGAATTATTGAAAATATAGTCTATTGATAATGTAACTGCAGAAATTGGAACAAAATAACTGTTTAAAAATATTTGATCACGCGAAAACAGGTCCTCTGTCGCGTCAATGGGCCCTGATTTATATTTAATTGTGAAATCGAGCAACAATAAATTTGCTGATGATGGTTTCAGGTGTTTTTCATTTCTGAGAACTGCTGGTAAAAAACCCTGAAAAAATCGTAAAATTCTGTGGTTCATATGCATTATGTGTGCGTGCACTGCCTATTTATAGCAACACGTACGGACTGGATCACATGATTTTCATCTCGCAGACTGATCTTTTCTAAAATTGTATTCGCCTTTAACACAGTCGTTTTTTAAAAATTAATCTAGCATCAGTGAAAATAACAAGCTTCTTTTATGAATCTGAGTTGAAACCCGTGGAAAGTTTATGACACATCGTAACATATGTCAGTTATCTCCCCATATAGTGTTCTATCATGTAATATTTTGACTGTTTTAATCATTTTAAAACTGTATTTTGGCTAAATCATTCCTCCAGTGACTGGACATGACCTGTATTTAGAGTAGATATAATTGTTTTTACTCATGAAACTTGTGATAACTATCAATATTTAACTATATAGCAATTCATAGGGAGAATGTGATATGTGCTTTTTTTATAATAATATCATTTGATGAAGAAACAATTATTAAAGTCATAGTCTCATTTTTGTAAGGCAACTAAACTTAACTAATTATTCTTCACGAACAAAATCTGATCACTAACACAGATATTTCCTGTAGCGTTTGCAAAGATTTTCATTTTTATGCCCGTTTTACAGTTTTGGATGAAGCAGCTTATTGGCGTATGCCGTTTCAGACCGATGAGGTACCGAATCAAGTGCAATCCCATCGCGAGTGCGAAACACCGGAAATCTAGTATTTGCAGCGCCGACTCTTATGCCAGACACATTCTTCATTGAGTTTACCACCTTTTTGTTATTTCTGTATTTGAAAAAGCGTAAGCTAATAGCTATTTTCATTGGATATTCAGCTGGGAAATTTTATGTGTTCTTCGTCACGGCCTTAGCGAAATGAGGTGGTAAGGACTAACGCTCGCAAAGAGATAAAATTAGGGTAGGGTAGGGTAGTTTGAATTTCATTATTGAGGGCTCGAATGTCTGTAGAGTTCTGAAAATTGTTGCAAACTTCAGGGGAAAGATTTCTGTGAGTTGTGAACTATTTGTCCGGCATGCATTACAATTTGCCTTGCAAAAATGAGACTATGACTTTAATTCAATTCAGTAAACATTTCTGCAAAAAGAAAATATTAGAAATAATTTACATTCAATAAATGAATCATGCCTAAAATATGAACTCTTATAAGTACCTTTATATAATTATTAGTACATTATAGATGTTGTCACAATATATGTATTTATGAATGTATTTATAGGACTGTATTATTCTGCTCAGATACAATCAGATTAATATGCAAACTATTTTGCTGAAGTATTTAAAAGATTTTATCTTATGAATGAGAAAACAATGATTTCACTTGTATCATTATTCAATCATAAAAATAATTAGGTATATTTTCCATGCTGCTTTATTTCCCCATGTCATACTGTTTTTACATCTGTACTTATTAATGATGGGCAGATTTATCAAAACCCTTTGCCTCCTTGACTCTGAAAAAAGGAACACAAGCTTATGAGTGTGTTTTATTCATGCATCAAATGACTTTTCTTTTCATCTAACAATCAATAAGGGTGTAAACCTGAAAATATTCTAACTGATGGTTTGCAAAATTACATCAATGAAAGAGTGTATGGTTTGATGATAGTGATAATTAACAGCCTTTCAAAATAAATTAAAAACTGGCAATGTTTATTTTGATTGTTCACATAAAAAGAAATTGATTAAACTTATTAGATAGACATTTTGACAAAGTCAATGTTATCAAATCAGATAAAATAAATAGTCTGACCAATTATCATTATTATAGATCTAGCAATACAAACTGTAAGAATTGGTTAGAATGTTCCACTTGCTGGTTGTTTTTTAATATTTTATACAGACATGACGATTGTGTGTCTATATAGGGTCATATTCATTAAATTATTTCACCTTTGTCGAAAACTTATTTGACAATTATATATTCATGAAGAGAATGTCATCAATTATATGTCTATATTTTCAAGAATTTTTGAAGGTTAGAATTAATTGTCCTATTAATGAGATGATCTTTTCACAGACTATAGGCCTGTGTATAATCCATGAATATAGTATTTCATCAATGTTTTCATGAGATTATTTTTTTATCTAATCTGACATTCTATTTATAGGTATCACATCTAATGGAAACTTGGAAAAATATAATTAAATTAGTTTTTAATCTATGAAATTCCAATTCATACATCTATCCAGCTTTCAAATTGTTTAATGTTTGATTAGAATAATTATTGTTATCTGTTTCACCCCCAACCTGTAGGGGAACAAATGCCTTCTATCGATCGATTTCAACTTAGCCTTTAGAAATATATTATTTGAAAAAGAATATTTGATTCTATTTATTCACCTCGCATGAGGCAAACTTACCTTTAAATTAATTCAACTTATTTTACTGTACTGGAAAATTTAGCTTGAAATAACCCCCAAAACACACTTTTATTTATGTAAACAAACCGAGCATGGTGCACTCACCTCTCATTATTTTATTGATACATCTCCGATATGAGTCGGATATGCTGTCTCCGATGTATTTTTCTGAAATAAAGGACCCTTTGTGCAATGTTACTAACACTGCCATCGACTATATTGACTTGATATTACTGCAATTTCTTCGTAAAATATCTGGACGAAAATCCTGTGTCATAAAGACAGCCCGCCATGTTGCCTGTTGATGTCCGAGGAAGCGATCGCGGGAAGGTAGATTGGTCGAAAACCTGTAGGGGCGGGGCTTAATGGATCGGTCTATATCCGGTCAATTTTCCAGATTTTGCTGCGCGATTCCTAGAGATCATGTACTGGATCTCTAAGGGATCAGCCTAAAATAAAAGATTAAGGATTGATATGCCAATTTTTATCTTTCAAAGATACCGAATTTCTTAATTATTCCATTTTCTCTTATTCCCTTCAAAAATTAATATTACACTCCGAATGCCCATAAAGTCAGTAAGAAAGGTTAATTGTTTGAATGTCAAAATCATTGCAATCTAGAGGATGAAATATGGTAGATTTATATAGTGTGAAATTCGAAGTAAAACCATGTTATTTGATAAACTGAATAGAAAATATGTCTTCTACGTTTCAAAGAGCTAGATCCCCTCCTAATACTGCGTCTCCTCATATCCCAGGTCAATCGTAATTTGATTTTCACTCTTAAACTTGACCTTTCCCATAAGTGACTGAAAGTGATGTTATGTTTAAGATGGTATTGCTTCAGTCTTAAGAGGGTCAATGAAGTGCAGAGAGGATGTACAGCTGCATACCGAAAGTTTGTTCACTTACCACTGAATCGTAGTGCAAATATCATGTAATTTGGGGTTCGTTTCACCGTCAATAGAATAACTTCAGCAAAACTGACAATGGTTAACCCACTGTCCATGTGTGAAATAGCCATTCTTGAACTTCTGTTTGGGATCGTCTGATCTCTTGTGCAAAAATTCGAATTTTGGCATATTGATAATGACAAAGGGGGTTACATTTTCGAAATTTCGATTTCGTTAAATGTCAAATAAATTGTTCCATATAGACTCTCTGAGATTAGAACAAACATAATCACATTAACTTTGTGCTAAGGAACAAACGTGACGTATTTATTAAGATTATGATAACTTGTAAAGGATTTTAAGGAGAAAAATAAAAATTAGTGTTTTCGGAATTTTGACCCCTGGTCATTTCAATGACCTGCCAAAACTGTTACGGGTAATTGTGGGGTACGATAAACATTTGCCTTAAAGAAGAATGGATCTGCATATGCATATTGAAAATTCAATATTGTACGTTTGTTTTTCGCAATGCTACGATACCTCAAAGGCATCTCAAATTACATGAGTTTTGCACTAGTAATAACAGTTATGTGAACAAACTTTTGGCATGCAGTTGTAAAGGCCTCGTTGAAAAATTCTTACAGAATTAACCAAAATAGAATAGACTTAGCCAAAATCGATTGAACAGAGCCAAAAGAGAATAATGAATTAGACACATAGATAAAGTTAATCAAATACATGGTTTGAGTCGATATGAAACAATTACAATCGTTTATTCCCTCGTCAAATTTGGGTTTTAAAACAGGTCAGGTTCATAATAAGATTCATTTTCTGAAGATGTTAAGTGTAAAATCGCATTAGAAAGTTTTTAGACACAAAACGAGGTATGATCGAACAAGTTCTAACAACTTGAATGTCCCTTGTCTCTAAATGTTCAAAAAGCCACATTCGCAGAATCTTGCATAATATCATAGGCGAGGTAAATTCCACACTTATACCTAAAAATAATTTTGAAATGATTGCAGCAACACCTATATTTCTAACCAATGTTGTTGAGTAAAGAAAACGTTAAATAAACAATTACCACTATGCCGCATCAACTAAGAATCGTAATTTATTTTTTATAAAGCATGCGGTTTACAAATGCAAGGGATGACAAACAACGCTAAGCAAACAGAGAGTTAAGGCAATGCTATCAATTAGACAAAACTTATGTTACTACATGATATCTGTAACCCTCCAAATAGTCGTGTTGGTAACATATTTCACCCTTTATGTAGTAAGATGTTACCCTTTTTTCTGACCAACGAAAGGAAATGTACATATTTGGAGATCAAGTTGACTTTCCTTGATCTACGTTTCCCCCCAAATATCTGGCATTCAAATTCTTATTCTATCATAACTGTGCGAAATGCTTGATCCTGATTGGCTACAACGAAAAATCAGAAGGTGTATATGTAGATAGATCTCAAATTTTGTGCATTGCGAACATTTTCATAAAATGCGTCATCTAAAGTGTGAAAGTGCTGAACCCAAACAATCCAAAACCCGACTTTAAACATTTAATGTTTGCAATATTTACTAGTCAGCGCGACATTGTATTTGGCATGGCATGCAGAAATTGTAAGCTTGGAATAGTTCAACCAGACAGTATATCTTACCAAAACATTCAAAAATCAGGATTCTCTTACATGTTTCATCTTGCTTTATTTAGAATATCAATGCAAAAATACTGACATTATATTTAAAATGTTTCACCAGAATTATTAATTCAAATCTTCACGCTACGCATTGGACCTTTTTTTTATTATTTTATTAAGAAGTATCAAAATGCCGTCAAATGCCGCCGATTTCCACTGACAGTTTGCTTAATTTTTGAAAATTAGATAAAACGATTTCATCGAATACATAAAATGGCTTATGTCATTATGTTTATTGATAGTAAAGTATTATATCTGGACAAAGTACTAATAGTATAGAACATCAAAGGTTCAATTATATTCAAAAACAAAACATGAAACTAATGGAATGTCAAATATTTGTTCATGCATTACTATAATTTAGAAAGGATTTGACTTAACTTGACTGAAGTTAAAACCTGATTCTTTGATTAAAACCAATTGTCGTATCAATCGGAAGCACTTATATTTATTTCGGGAGATCATTATATTTATCTAAAAATGCTGCTGTCCCTTAAAGAGATGCATAAGACAGCAGGAAATGTGCTTAAGGTTAACATCTGCATCTTATAAAAAAACGGGGTTCCAGTGTATATACATTCTTTTTTATAAGTTAGCGTAGATTGTTGGGGGACATATTTGCTGTTCATGTTTTTAGAAATTGTACAAATCATTATATTTTCAGAAAAAAATTATGTGTTGTTATCTTTAAGTTTGAGTAAAATGAGAAGCAACACTTCTAAGAATTTCGTCTTCAATGGCATTTTACATGATTTCCCATAATGGATAAAGTCTTTATTTAACTATCATTTTGTTAGACAGATGTGGTCTCAATTGCCTAAATGAACTCCTTACTTTGATGTGAAATATGAAATGTAATTTTTTTTCGGTTGGAGTAAACAAAGAATTCTGTCTGAAGCAAATCGTGAGGTCATATCTAATGTCTATACCTGACAATCTTGATTACAGATAGCAATGCACGTTTTTGACAAACGCCACAATTAACCTCTGCATTACAAACTAATCATCCCAACGACAACAAGCAATGAACAGAAGAGGAAATAGACTTTCTTCCGTGAGGTATCCATATAACTCAATTCCATGAACGAGCATGTATAATATTTTCCAGATTCATATACTTTAGAACATGTTATCAAAGCAATACTATTTGGGGGATGTCGCCAATATCACAATGATCAGACTTGCGTCAATAATTACATTTTCCAATACATTAAACATGTTGGAATCGTGAATTCTATAAAAACATGAAGTAAAATGAAGTGAAAATATATTTTTGGGCCAATATGCTAAAAATGAATTAATCCATAATTGATAACAGCTAATTATAGCTTACTTGGTATAACATAAATTTGCATTGAGATAAACGTTTCTTTAAATAAGTCAAATGTTCTTTTGCTAGACAGTTTATTAAAATATTCTATTAAAAAACGAGTAAGGTTATGGATGGACTGTATATTTTATTGGATAGCTTAGATAGTAACATGATTAAAATTAACAGTCAGAACACGTTACAAATGAAAAAAAAGAATCAGAAACAGTCTGGACTTCGAATTTATTTCGAAATGAAAATCATGACATGGTAGCGAATTGATTTCCTACTGATGATGATATCAGAAGAAACATGATCAGAATTACAATTCTCTAAATGGCCTTGAAAGGAAGGTGTGGCTACTTAGCATCATCTTTCTCCAGGATATTCAACTTCAATGCTTCATTCCTCTCTAAAAAAAGGGTAAAACCTGGAAGATGATATTAACTTGAAATAAAACAATCGATTCTTTGAGTCTATGTCTGCCTTTCAAGTCAGCATGAAAAGAAAAGTACAGAATGTATCTACAAAAAACATGTTTATTAGTCTTCATGATCGACCCACCAATGTCTAGAATATCGTGCTCCAAAACGAGAGTTGAAGAATCAATGTTGCTTCGCACATGGAAAAAGCATTTGACATAACGATGACAAATAATAGTATGATATGCTAACCTGTTCTAGGCATATTCCCAACATGCTTATGGATTACAAACTCGCTTCCTTCAACATGAAAAAGAAAAATTTCTGCACGGAACTGATAAGACATGTATCAGTGTAAATTAAAAAAAATTCACAGCACGTCATAGATGGAAAACCAAGGGCGTTTCTATAGTTACACCCTGGCCAGAGGGTTATTTGAAGTATTTCATTTCGTGTATTTGTTTTCTACCTTGCGATTCATGAGTTTTGATTTCATTAATCCCTCCCTCCTCCTGAATGTTATTTTTATCCGACTTCAGTTACGTGCAAAACGTGGCAATATCCCACATTAACTGGGTCAGTCGATGAATATATACTCCTCACAAAATATAAAGCAAAATGCAAATTCTATGAAAACGTGCATTTTTATCAAATTTACATGTTTTAGGATGGTTGTGTTTATGTAATGTGAACAAATATCTTTTAAAACGTCATGTATCCAAGCTATTTCTCAACCTGCATTATTCTAATTGAAATTCTCTTCCCAGAATTATAAACATAATTTGCTGACAAATATCTTTGTTGCTTATTTTTTAGCGAGGATTATAAGTAAATAAAGCAAAACAAAGGCGAAGAAATTTCACATTTTAATACTCACATTCGAACAGTTATTCAATACGATTTGGACATTTCTGTCTGAATACTTGGATTCAACAAGGACTGAATCATTAGAGTACTGTCAGTTTCTGGAGAACATTTCGCCATGACATGTCTTGGGCGTTTATCAACATTGTCAACTCCCAGGAGAATCTCCGACACTTTCCTCTTTTGTTCATCAGAAGTTCCTTTGTAGGCTTGAACTGCATTGCTTCTGTGTCCAGTCTGTTCCATAATGATTTGCTCGTCCACTCCAACATGAGAGTCGTGATGCTGTTGAGGCTCGCAAAAATGGTTGGTATAGTAACCTTCTATTCCTTCTGCTTTCATCATACTTTTCACCTGTTCTTCCAATTTATATTTACCGACAGGCTGGTGCGAGAACCAAATATTGTTCTTAACATTCAACAATAGTTTGAAATACACTATGTTGGAATCTCTGTTTGAAGGCAATTTTGACTGATACAATTAGGATACAGAAACCGGACACTTGTTTTGGTAGTTTTTGTTTTCGTTTGCTCGAGCATTGTGAGGATTTGTGTTCCGGTTCTTCAGACCTCCAGTGTAGGTCTTATTCAAAGACTGGGTATATTCTAAATACCTGCAACCAGAACTGTCAACCTTCAAATCAAAGTTGTTAAAGGTCAAAGACCTGTGCTCCTGCCAGCCACGTAAACCAAAGTTTAGTCCGATCATCCAAAAGAACGTGTTGTACAAACTTTGGGTGGGAATCAACACCAAGAAACCCCTTTTCCCACTTAACTTTCTCAGTTTCTGGAGTTATAATCTGCACCCGTTTCCTTGAAACTTATATTCCTTTTCCACATTTGTCTTGCATAATTGTATCAAGTGTTGTTTCAAGATCCCTGAATAGAGTCTCCTGAAAGAAATCAAGTTGTCTGCTTTCATATCGAAGGTATCTCTGAATCCCACATCAGTAGAGAGGATACTTTCTCCTTTGTATTCCTTGCCATGCATATTTCTCAAGGCGACAAAAAGTGGTATTTATTTCTTCATCTGATAGATCCAAGTGAGTTTTGGTCGAAGATATATCTGTTTGTGTCTGTTGCTTGCGTCGGTGGTGAATTCGTTCCTCCATTTGGTGAAGACATTCACAGACCATCTATTCTTTTTCAGGGTATTTTCTGGCATGTTGGGCTTCTTTCTTGTCGCCAACAGTTCCGTGCTTACATCTTTGAAAACGTTTTCAGGTACCCTGAAAATATAAAACACTGTCAAGTTGTCAATAAAGCTTAAAGCATTTCATTATAAAACCGGGGAAAACTTGATCATAACAGCTTCTTCTGGAGATTGTGTGATGACAAAAGCGACTAATGTAGGCTGGAAGCAATATGATGAAAAACCAATATGTCGTTGACAGTTTACAAGCTATTGACATTAAAATAAATATAAGGATCTTTGGGATTTAATGCCGAAGTAGGACGACAAAAGTAGTATACCCGAATGGAATAAGAAAGCTTAGAACGGAACGGTTAACCGAAATACAGACTAAATACAAAAGCAATCCTAGTTCATTTAGGTGGCTTGGCAATAGCCAATGTCCAAAGGGTTTTGACTGTAATAACAAATGCTGAATCTAGAGATACAATCATTTTCATTTGTAGTGGGAATTCATTTAAATAGGTAGGGTAGGTTTCCTAAAACAATTTTCTTAAGGATTACTCACTATTTTGGCATCATCCGTAGTTGATGGCTTGACAAATCGACTAGTGGCAAGTTGGCAAGGGCCGGCACCATCAAGCATATCAGTAAGGTCAACTGCCGTGTCTACAGCTGCCAACTGGGAATCTGAAAAGAACATAGAGCATCAATTTTGACTGCGATAAAATTAGAATATTCAACTGGTATATTATTAATGTACTCATTTAAAAAAGGATTTGTACTTTTTCAATAAGACAATGAATGAAATAATGTCACAATTGTTCAACATTTACTATAGATACCTGGAAATGATTGAATCAATCCAGGTAAATTTAATTAATTAAGTAGACAAAAGAAACGTCAAAGACAAAGCCAATCCCTCAGAATCATGTTCATATGTCACTGGAATAAAAACAATTATCATCACGACATGAAATATAACATTGATAATCATACATCGCGTACGAACTGAAAACCAATTTTTTAAATGGAAATTACTCAAATTCCAATAACATATTGATATATGTATATATATATATATAAATGATTTAATTGAACGATTTAATTGAATTGATAGAAATCTTAAATTATTCCAAGGGAATAAAGCTGTATCTAAAATTACATTCAAGATATCGGTTTTCCAGCCATACAGTAAAACAGTCGTCAATGAACCGACTGAATTATGTGTCATCTTAAAGTAGCTATCAAAGGTGAATCCTTACTCGTTTCTCCTGTCAAATCCGCCCTATAAAGAACCTGACTGATCATATCGTTTGTATCGGAATTCATGGCTCCTAGTGTCGCCATCAGCCAACGATCAACTAAGTACTTTGCCTCCAACCACGTGCTTATATGAATCCCTGTGCACGTGCTTGATGCCGATGGCATGGCTATCTTGGGCTGCATTCGATCGCATCGTTCTTCGTGTTTCCAACCACGAAGAAAACGGGAACGCATTTCTCAAGAAACGTGTTCTTTAGGACATGTCTCATTTTAAAAGTGAAT
Source organism: Phorcus lineatus (assembly GCA_921293015.1). Taxonomy (NCBI): domain Eukaryota; kingdom Metazoa; phylum Mollusca; class Gastropoda; order Trochida; family Trochidae; genus Phorcus; species Phorcus lineatus. Next base: position 21,755,219 of record OV121088.1, on the reverse strand, counting down.
TTGATTATTTCTCGATCAAATGAAACCATCGATAATGTTAGCCATATGCGAATTCATCATCTCACGGAGCGACACTTAAAGCCTGTGTGTAAAAAATTTACTACGCCTCGACTCGACCTTTACGCTGTTTTTAGATTTTCATGGAAAACCAGTAATTGTCATATATATGTCTTTTGGACATGAAAAGTTAAGATGTTTTGATTTTTTATCACCACATATGACATCTAGGTTCGTATCAAAGGTAAATAATATGTTATGAAAATCACGGAGTGGCTCTTTAACAATACAAAATAGCAATATCTAATTGTTACTCATTATTTCAGGCAAGCATGACAAGCATGAACAACTACAATCTGGTATTTACGAATTTCACACCAACACACACGCACGTACACGCACGCACACACACACACTCACACACACCGTAATGTCTAAACTTAAATAAAAATACATTCCCAGAGTAGGCCTCTGAATGTGTTTGAAATGTCGACTGCGAGCGCTACTCAAAGGTCACAAACTTTGTCATTGTGAGACCAAGCCAATCATTGTCATAAATAGTGTAACATTTAAGTCTTATCTACCAGTACAACGCACCATTACCAAAGGTCATTATCCTACCTCATGTAAGAATGCCGATCTCTGATTGGTCCAACTGACCCTAAACGAATATCCATATTCAGTGTCACCGTGGGATGATAAATCCCTTCTACCCGGCTATATGAGTAAAGCGAGCTTCCACATCAATCAATCAAAGTCATGTGATCAGGTCATAGGGGTTGTTCATTTCTGTTTGTCTTTTTAATAATACATTAAGACATTCGGTAAGATAAATTCGTTATAACATTCCGTCAAGGGTGACATAGGGATATATTATATATATATTCCCTATGTCACCCTTCCGTCATAAAACCTTTCGTGGGAATAATATATCCCTATGTCACCCTTGACGGAATGTTACAACTTATACTATACTTACGGTAAACCAATATTTAATAAACCATAATACGATGTGATAATACTATTGTAATAAATAGAGGGTACTTACTGATGTCTGTCAAATACCAGCTTTATTTTATAGTGTCTTTGAACACAACAGAAATATCAACTTTATAACCTTTTATATATGTGGACGATTTAAGACGTTTTCTTTATCAGAAAAATGGTGCTCAATTTAGTTTTTAAACTTTATTTCTACTTCTCCGGCACCTGCCTTTTCACATATAACCATTTGCATTTTTCTGCACAAAGCGGTATTTCAACTTACTCAAGAGGATGAAATATCGCTGCTGTTATCTTCACTCAGTGTTTGAGAATTTTGGGTAATAGTTTTCCCCTCGAAATCACGTTTCGCTTATTTCTTTATTAATTTGTTAAAAAGGGTTTGCAGTGTGTTTTCCAGACCCACCGTTATCTTGGAAGTGGTTATTTCCAAAGATTAGAATATTGACAAAATATGCTTCGTTCCTTACCAAACTCATCCATGAAAATATCTCGAAAAATGTGTACCTAAAAGGTGATTAAGTTAGGCATATATGACTCCAACAACTCACGGAGTGGCTCTTTAAGATAATGCATGCATGTTATCATTTCCCCTGCGTAGTTTAACGAAACACATGTTGAAACAAGGATAGAGGCAAGATATTACTTGACGTGTCCAACCATTCAGAGACATAAATACATGGTGTGACTGTGACTAAGAAACTCTCAATTGAACAAACTGAAAGATGAAATGATTTTCATTTATTATTATAGAGCAACCGAAGACGAATAATGAAAAACCCTAGCCTGCATAAGAAACAATATCGATGATATTACAACGAGCAAGAGCTCAAGAGACAAGGTATGCTATTGGAATGAAATGACAGAAATGCGTCGACAGGGTTTTATCAAGCATTTTAGGGTTTGAGCAAAATCCATACAGTGCCCAAGGTTATTTCTTGAATACCATGGAATCAATAACATGCTTTTATTACGGAATGTGATGGGTTTTTTTTTACATTAATTATTATAATTTCAGTGTTCCAACCAAGGAAAGCGAATTATGACTGGCCTGATATATTTGAATAGATAAGTCATAAACATTTCCTTATGTATACAGTGACCTTCTCCAAATAAATAACATAAATGCCTTTATCTTGACTATGTTTAATATCCTTTAAATGTATGGTCACGGCGATCCAAAGGTGTGATCGATCTGAAGGAGAAATGTGACCACTCGGGGGTCTGAATGTGGTCAGTGGATGCTTCACCGAGACTTGGAATCTCGAGGATTGATTTCCCGGTCCATTTTGTACTTGGTAATCTCTAGTCTCTAGTCCATTGCAATGCTTGTTTCAACGACGCTCTCGATGTTGATATTTATCTCCTGTTTTACGTCTTTTACGTTTTTAGATAATTCATGTTTAATTTTTAATTTCTAACACACCAGTAGGAGTTCTCAATGTAAGCACATAGTATTTGTCTCTGTTGTCAAGATTATGTGAAACAAAATACGTATATGTCTGTGTTGTCAAGATTATGTCAAGAAAATCAGTGTAATATGTTCACGATTATTAGTTTTAGGTCTATACTGTCAAGAATACCACCTGATCAGACATATTCGAGAACTTTGGCATTGTTGTACGTTCAAGTTTCAGTAAAATGTTACTATGGTCTCTTTACAAGATTATAGGAAGGATAGAACTCAATTAGTTCACTATAGTGAGTGAGTGAGAGCAATCATTAAACACATCCTCCAAAAGACAGTTGTTGTTCAGGGAGAAAGGGAGCCAAAAGCTAAGGGAAAAGACTCATGTATGGTCTGGCTTCTACCCGTGGTCCTGTCCAGCTAATAGCTAATTGTTCAATTCATTAAAGTTTCTGAGTAGAAAAAGATCAAGTGTATCAGTTGTAGGGCATTGAATTCCTGCAATTTGTTGAGGTGTAGAACTTGTGTAGCATCTATAACTTAGTTGAGACAGATTATCATGTCGTTCAATGCTCATACTCACACATCATAGCTGATCACCCAGGGTGGTGATAGGAACAGCGGTTAGATTATGCATTGAAGATATAAAGTAACTTTAAAAAAGGTCAAAATTATATTGTAACATGGCTTGGGTGAATTATTGATTCTGATTGGCTGATTTTAAAGATTTCCCTACGTCGAATGGCAATGAATAATCGCAAATAAGCTATGACGATTCATTTAGAAATGATACATCATTTGACTGAATATTTTAATATTCTGATTATCTTAAAATCCGAGCCTTACTAAAATTTGATGGGTGTCATTTTGTATCATAATTGCGTCAACTTGTAGACATAGCAAAAATACGATTAAATTTTTAGTTTATCAAGATATTAAACTCGCTAATTAATTATTATATTCTGACGCCTTGTTTCTCATTCCGTTCCCATACCATGACATCATCAAGGCCAGCTGTTTTGACGTCACAATGATCGCATTACTGTCACGATGATGTTTGATCATGAGGTTATTGAAGTTTGCAAACGAGTTACCCTTATTTTTGTCTCGGTTCAAATATCATAGTAAATATTGTTGTCTGTGCATAATAAAAAAAACTAAAATTAATGAAAAGGTTCGAACTTTTGAATACATCTTAATGTATTAACTGGAAACGAAGGATTAAGTTTTTGATATTGAAATAACCTCACCCATTTCTTATTCACTTTATATGCATTGTTTTTTTCAAAACAATAGTAGATGCTGTTTCGACTTTTCATGGTATATGCAAAATTTTCAAGAATTTTGCCGATATCGATATCGCATTAAATACTTCTGGTCTTTTAGAATCAACTTTAATGAAAACTGTGATCACATCATTACCTCAATCTTTTTTATGGAATATTATTTTTGATTTATTCATATTGTGAGGAAAATACTACTTGTACTCAGATATCTTCAGTTGCGCCGGTCTCAAATCGGAGATACTACAAGCTAAGATACTCAGAGAGTTAATGATTCAGGTTCTGTTTATTGAGAAACCTACTCTTAAGTCTCAGAGTCTTAAACTTTGTTCCAACAAGAACTTTTCATGACAGCAACCGATTGTACCGAAACTAGCCCAATATATCTTATGGTATAAAGTGAGCAAATTCGTAATGCAACAATATGTGAAACTGATCCAATTCCTGATTCGCCTTGCATGTTTCTTTATACCAATATGTATTGGGTGTACTTTTTTTTTATAATCATAGATATTTATATAGAAAATATCTTGGAGGGAACATTGTTTGGAAAACAAAAAAGGTTCAGGATATTTATTTTATGTTGAAAAGTCAGTCTTTCGAATACTTTATTATGTACATGTTTAAACATGATTATTGAAAAGTACGCCAAAATAGCAAACTATTTGTAATAATACAGAGATTATAAACTGATGAATTTTGTTTAAGGATTTTAACGAAAAATTGGGTGTGAAGTTTTGTATTACCTGAGCGAGGGTTAAACAGAAAATTTAACGAGTTTCGAACACGACAAACTTCCGACTGATCCATAAAAATACCCAGAAAAAGGCTTGCCTCCCTTGCGGTGGCCCGCGACAATGACTTCCCAGACGACAATGTGTGGAAACTGGCACGGACACAATGGTTGCTATGCAAAAATTGTATGTTGACATGTGCACACACGAAATGTCATTACTTATGTGTACCATATGGGTACTAACTCTATCTACTTATTGTACGGAATAATGGCAGTTATTTAACCGGGCATCAAATGATAAAACACGCAATTCAGCACTTCAGTTACAGTATCATGTATAACTATTTATTTGTAAGGCTTTATTTATTCAGGAGCGTAGAGGACAACCCATTACTCTGATGAATCACGTTGCGTTTATTCAATAACATCCAGATTGTTATATAGAGATTGATGCGAAATAATCAATCACAATAGAGCAGTACACATTCATAATGTAGACGGTATCCATTTAAACGCGGAACAAGGCTTAATAGTGACCAAACCAATTTTATTACTTTGAATTCTGCGATAAATATATCATGTTACGAGTGGTGTTAATGTTTTAATGTAAACATTACCCTTTGTGTTCAAGAAATGTGTGGCAGTCACTCACTAATTATTACACTTTACGAGTATACTTGTGTTTTCAAGGTAACACTCAATTCTCAATATATTTCTTAATGTATAACCTCACGATTATGGTGATTCTTTTAAAGTAATTATTTCATCTTTTGAATCTATAGCATAAATCTTTACGGATTTATGATGTGAATAAATTAATACATGGAGGATATCCTGTGTGTATGATTTAAGGTTGAAGATTAGGTATAAATTATTGTATTTTGCGAGAATTCGCACACAAAGTGTTTATCGACAATGTTTATCTCAGGTAGATGGATTGATGGATTTAAGGGTGCCAAGCAAATGAATAAAAAAGGAAAATTTTAAATATGAAATGACTAAAATCAAATCATACGGGCTTGTGTTTTTGAAAGCACTAAACATTGAAATTTGGACGTCGCATAAAACATTTTCTCCATGGATAGATTCCAGTGAGAAAACGTTTGATTTTTAGATTAAAGCCTCTTTCGTGTTAATCATTATGCTAACGTTTAATGAAAATGAGGAACAGTTTCTGGACAATTAAAATTAAAATCAAAAGAAGGAACACAAGAAGGAGATACTCACCTGTGTGCTCTTAAATCATAACGGCAAAGTCTTACGAATCAAAATGTCATCTCTCCGAAACTAAACCCTTTGTCGTTTTATATATATATATTTTTTACAGTGTTTCATGTTAGAAGGCAAATTAACACATCTCCCACTAAAACCGTGAACTGTCTCGCTTTTTAAGGAGATTTCGTCCTCAACCACCTGCGTCCATTCCCTCAATATTAAATTACTCTTGATTGATATAGAACGCCTGTCAAGGCTATTGTAAGTGCATTGTAAGTGCAAGTCTAATTGCTCATCCTTAAGTAAGTTAATGTAACCAATAATTCACCTTCACAATTTGTATCCATTGTATTTTGTTAAAAGTTTAAGGACCTCTGTAATTTGCAAAAGAAAATATAAGTTGTTTTTGGATTGTCGAGGACAATATCCATTAAATGATAAAAGAAACACAAAACAATTGAATAAATGGGTCTTTACATGTATGTAGTGTTACAGTGGGTTTTTGAATGAGTGTGATTGAATATATATCGCATAGCTGTCTTTCAGTTGGTTACTTATTTCATCTACTCTCCCTTAAGAATAAACTAAACTATCTGGTGACATAAATCACTTGTTAATGATCAATGCCCAGGCAGAACATGGTCAAGTGGCAAGCACATGAGCCAGGAATGCGGAGTTGTTTACTGCTAAAATCCGGAAATTGATGATATGACCATAATGATATCCGTTCTATTTTTGTGCACTTTGGTGTTGCAAAGTATTGTTAAAATAATCAAATTGATTTTTCACTCTGGAAATCTTCAAGTGATAAAGGTCATTCTAAAAGTTCAATAATGTTCAAACTGAACAAAAATACTAAAATGTTGTTCAGATCAATGTTCCTTTACTAATGACATGGTTCAGAGTTTAAATGTACAACTTAACAATTGCTCTATACTGTAACACATGTAGACATGCTGTAAGCCATTAACAGATTTCACTAATGTAAATATCTTAGTTCAATAACACATGAACTAATGGAAACAGAACGTAGAGAAAGCGATCATTTTGAAATGGACATTTGAGATTTTGGAAGAAGCCTTACTGCACGAAAATCCAATTAACATCATTGTTCCGGAAAATATGATGATGATATTCATTAAAAGAATTTCCTGACCAGTCAACATTATGATTTTAATTGTTCATAAAAAACAGGAGCCTTATAAAGAAACAATGAAAGCGCATTGCTGCCAGCAGTGAGAAAAATTTACAAAAGTTCTAATTAGATGATAGTTTCATCTAATTAGATGATAGTTTCATCGTAATTAGATGATAGTTTCAAATAATTAGATGATAGTTTCAAATAATTAGATGATATTTTTATCTAATTAGATATTACTTTCATCTAATTAGACATTAGTTTCTTCATTGTATTCAAAATCTTATGAGATGATAGTTTCATCTAATTACATGAAAATATCATCTAATTAGATGTTGAATAGAATGATGAAACTAATGTCTAATTAGATGAAACTATGATCTTATTAGATGAAACTATCATCTAATAAGATGAAATATCATAAAATTAAATGAAACAATCATCTAATTAGTTGAAACTATCATCTAATTAGATAAAAGTATCATCTAATTAGAACTTCAGTAATTTTTTTCTCACTGCTGGCAGCAATGAGCTTCCATAAGAAACACTATTCACCATGTATGATATTTTTGGCGCGAGAAATAAACAATGTTCAAAGTTTAAAATGATAGATATTTTCTTGCATCATGCATGAATTGAAATCGTTCCTTATTTTGTAGTTGAGATGCCTATTAATTCGCATCCAACTGAGAGAAGAGAGTTCGAAGAAGTTATTGACACAAAATAAGATAAACAAAAACACAAAAAGGTTATGATGAAATATCTAGATTTGGAGAACTGCAAACGTTACAAGGATACTAACCTGAAGCAGAAACAATCTTCTGATTTCTGATTTCTGATTTTAAAAATCTAATGTTAAAAATCTCCTACCATGGAACTTCACACTTTACAAACTGAAATTTTGAATAACTAGATAATGTTATTGTGGCAGTAAACATCTATGCTGAAACCTTGACTTGTATGTCTTTGCATTGTATTTGATAATTTTGAAATATATTGAAGAAAATTGGGGAACATTAAAAACCTCACAACAGAATAACATAACGTATACCAAGGCTAGAGGAATCGCCATTGATGCCGCATTTCCATTGGCAAGGTGATTTAACAGGCTGGGTGGAAGGATATTGGGCGAGACCTCTTCTAAGTTGAAAACTCCGTCTGACTCCTAGTATACTCATTTGGGTTGAACGAGCTACACTTGGTCCTTTTAATCAATGGATAAGACAAGGCCAACAGAGAAATAACACTGTAAATAGTTTCAAAGTAAGATGATGTTCCTGATGTTCGACAAAGTGTTTATCAAGTATCAAAGTAGCAGGAAGTTCCTGATGTTCGACAAAGTGTTTATCAAGTATCAAAGTAGCGGTGTGTGGGAGTTGACTCAAGATCTCTGTATTGCTTTGGGCTGTGTTCTAGGAATGATCAAGTATCCATCTAATTTCCAGGTTTTCACTGTCACTGCGAACTGCATTATAGAAACGGACAGTAACCATCATGCTAGATTTATTCGACTTGCTTTTCACATTTTCTACAATGAACTTATACGAGGTTATGTATTCTTAGCAATCAGTGATACGTTTGAGAGAAAAATTGATCTCGCGATATAAAATGTATAGCAGTGAGAAAATTTTGTGTTTTAAACAATGTGCTAAACGTTAAGGCTTTGCACACAACGATATTTAATAACTGACATCGACAGATAAAGACACAAGGTAATAAATTAAGAGTGTCAAATAATCTTTATTTTGAATCAGATGACATTGAAGACAGTCTTACAAACTGGTGTTGATCGTGTTCAATTACACACACACACACACACACACACAAACACACACTTATAAATAAATATATATATATATATATAAACGCCACCTTGCGGTTACAGGGGTCGGGCGCGTATGTGATGTGTTCACGAGAATAGTTAACAAAAATAGCAACAAAACCTTAAGTTTGGCTTCGGAATTTCAGCTTAAATACATGCCCAAGTGTATATCTCTACTATATGGGATGTGATATCGAGACATTTCGAGCTATAATTGGGTGCTTTTTGTGGACTTTAAGTCTGTTAGAGCTAGACGAGCCACCATTGGGGTACACGGACTGCACGTGCCTGCGGGACTCAGACTCTGTCTTCACCTGGCTCTGGTCTGTTCACTGCTCCTCGTACTCTTCAACGATGTCGAGTCGAACCCGGAATATTTACAAATGACACTATAGGAAGGTGTTAAGACATGTCATTTAGTTACACTGGGTGTCAAATGATACAACATGTAATTCAGCACTTCAGGTAAAGAGTCGTTCTCATAGCTATTCGCTTTATTTATTCAGGAGCATAGAGGATAACCCATTACTCTGATGAATCACGTTGCGTTTATTCAATAACATCCAGATTGTTATATAGAGATTGATGGGAAGTAATCAATCACAATAAAGCAGTGTGCATACACAATCAGGGAAGAATTCATTCACTCTTGCAACAGAGTTTGAACTGATCTAATGAATTTTGTAACACTAATTTCTGCAAAACATTACTCTTTGACCACATCATGTAAACATCATCCTACATGTATATTTTCAAGAAAACGATTCTTGTTAAATCTTTATGTAAATCTACCTTGGTTTTATTATCATTTTGACAGAACATACTTACACCTATTTTATTATTACATATCTATTACATTTTTTATCTTCTGTACATGTATTAACATTATGTCTTTATCTAAATTAATTCAGGACGCTTGTCACCAGTTATGAACTGTAGGTGTTCTTCACAATTGTCTATAGAAACATTAAGAGCCTAATCAATATTGCCTTATTTCATTATATCAGAAATTTGAAAAGGTTGAGCTTTTGATGATGCAAGCTTTTATAGGTTTAAAGCAATCCAGTGAGTGGCATGTTAGACATCTATATGATAATGGTCACTGGAATTACATGCATCATTCAGGATTACACTTATCTAGTTATGCAAATTTAAATCTATAACAACTCGGACGTACTTTCAATTTCTCTTTAAAAACATATTTAATGCTTTGATACCAATGTAATAGAGTTCAACATGGGTGTACATCCTGCATATGGAATTAACATTGTATTTTGAGGAATTTGATATATATAGCGTATATTCACAAAACCTCCCACGTATAGGCAGGTAGGTAGGTGCATTTAAGGTTGCCTGTTGGACTAGAAAATACTTAACGGAAGCAAAAGAATGATAAATTGAAAGGGAAGTGAAAACGTGAAACGATTAAAATGCTACTTAAAATCTATCTATCTAATTGATTAATATAGAGCACGTATGAAATCTAATGTTAGTTTATTCCTTAGAATTTTTGTGTGTACTCTTTTAACTCAACCGTGCCGAATTAATGTCACCAATAATTCACGTTCTCAATATAAACCAATTGTATTTTCTTACATCTTTCCTAACATTAACTCCCTTAATATTCAATACTTATACAACTTCAAATAATACTATAAAGCTGTCAAATTACATCTCAAAACAATAAACGTGTCAATTGTCATACAGTATGAAATAAATGCTTTGAAAAAGCTACCCGTGATTGCAGAGTTCGAAATGTTAAATCGTATTTCGTCATGGTAACTTTTTAAGAGAGACCCAGCACTTGACCTCTGTAACTTGCGTGGAAAATGTCCATTAGCTTGATTTTGACGAGAAAATTATCCATTGTGGGGAAAAAGGAATGCAAAACAATTGATTGAACGCGTACTTTACATGTTTGTAGTTTTATAGCTCCTTATATATATAGATTATTATACGACCAAGTGTGTTATAAGATATATACGAAACGAGTGTCAAATGTTGTATTACCCGAGCGAGAGCGAGGGTACCACAACATTTTGACACGAGTTTCGTAAATATCATCTTACACACTGGCGAGTATAATAATGTCTTTATTATCCATTTAAGTTTTGTTAGAGTTTCCCCGAAAACGATGAATTTAGCTTACGAAACGCATGAAGTAGAAACTAGGTCATTGCATACTTATACTTTACGGCGAGGTCAGTGACAAGAAATAGTGCAAAGTTAAGTCTCTAGCCTCCGTCCATAGAGAGAAACATACTGGGAAAATAACGCAAGTTTACGACCATTAACTACTAGTTTACGTTTAGTAAGTAATATACTGACACTGCTTCCACAAATAGCGAAACTGTTATATCGATGTGGAAAGATAAAAGTTAGCATAGTAGTGACGCGGCCATTTTTAACGTCCAGCAAGATCTATAGAATGAGTTATTCAGCTGAAGATAAATGACAGACAGAGTTGAAATTCAACTTTACATGTTTGATAACTTTGAACATGAATATGGCATCAACGACGAAACGTTAGTGTTTACGAAGGTATTTATTCGTCATCTGACGAGAGGTCGATGGGACGTTAGATTCTCCGATATTTTACTGAGTGCATGTAGGCGACATGCACCAGTCACACCGGCACCCGACCCGATAGTGATGTTGAGTAAAAGTCTCAAACGATAACGAGGAATTTGTTCGATTTTACCTGCTTCCTTACGAATCAAAACATAACAAAACATAAGAGAACATAAACTACCTTATAAGGTGACATAAAGTGCCTGTTCATGATCAGTCCGCTTGCACGACAATGTTAAGAGGCCAGCACATGATCAGGGACTGTTGAGAGTTTTACTACTGCAATTAGGGAGTTGATGGTATGACAATAATGCTATTGGTTATATTTTCGTTCACCTAGGTGAGGCAAAATCTACCAATGATAAAGGTAATTAATTTGATATATACTGGTAATTAGATATGTTTAATATCGCATGGCTTATGAGCTCAATGTCTATTGACGTATGAATACGTTATGTATGTTATCATTCATGTACAACAAAAAAAGATAAATTTATTTTTTATGCACTCAATACTACATGATTCTTTGCATTATTGTTAATATTGTTCTTCACATTGATGTTTCTTGACTCATGATATGCTGCAAAATTAATGTTCATCTAAAACGTTAAACGTAGTCCTTAACACACGTACACTTGCCATTAACCATGCACGGATTTCACCAAGGTGAATAACTGAAACGATATAACACAAGAAATATATCAAAGCTAACTTTAGGAAATAAATAATTGTGAAATGGACATTTAAGATAATGGATGTTGTTCATTGATTATTTCAGGAACTTCGACTGATTATACTTATTAAAATATGTTCCGTATCAGTCAACATAATAATTTTTTAAAACAAGTGCTCATCAAATATTAGTACTTTTTAATGAGGCACTATTCACAGTATATGATATATAATTCACATTAAAAGTAACTTCTTCTTTCAGTATGAGAAATAGCCATGTTCAAAGTTTTATACAATATACCTCCAGTATATACTAAAATATTTTCGCATGTTAGGATTTTCAAGAATGGTAAATTATTCTCCATCCTGTAGTTCAAATGACCAATGTAAAATTTAGTAAGTTGTAAGAAGTAATTGAGACAATTTAACATAGACAGGCATGTATAGCAGTTATGACGAAATATAAATGTATGATGAAATTCGAAAAAAAATACGAAAGCTAACCTGAAGCACAAAAAAAAAATCCTACCGTCATTATGTTATTCAGCCTGAAAATCAATAAGAAATTAGGTGAGATGAGGTGACTTGGGGTTTAACGCATCTTTCAAGAGTATCTCACTTACATCACGGCTGCGAGTATTGTTGCATGGAGAATGTTATTGTGGCTATTCAATGTGGTAAAACGTGCGAGCATCGGCTGGAACTAGCGAGCCATTGGTGGTACTGCGCTGATTTTCAGTGTAGCAATGCATCCAAACCTTACTGCGTGTAGAACTTTTCTCTGCTGCATACAAAGTTGCTGAGCTCCTGGCGGAATTCGAACCCCAGACCTCAAGATCCGAGGCTCATCGCAGAAAAAATGAACACTAAAACAAAGTGATTGTAATCACACCTACCATATGCTACAGTCGGAAAAATGTAATGTTTGAATTCGCCCACCATTCGATTTATCATTTTTAAATCTTGAATTCTCAAAATAAAAATACGTATGGTTGAAACAGTAAACAAAGTTTAAGCCTTCGCTTTTGTGTTTTGTCATTGTATTTGATAATATTCAACAATTTTGGAGACAATTAAGAGACAGTTAGAGTTTCTTAGCCTTGGTACCGTTGCAAACTCTTTGATTAGTTTCAAAATCTCGTATCCCATTTGTGATAATGAACACAATGCTCCTGATGTTCGACCAAGTGTTTATGAAGCATAAAAGCAGCATGTGGGAGTTGACTCAAGATCTCTGTATTCCTCTGGGCCGTGTTCTGAGAATGATCAACAAGTATCATGACGCAGTCTTGTTTCAATTTATGTAAACTTATCTGAATGGAGGTCAGCTTGATGAAATTGATTTACCATTTTTCTCACGGTCATTTTAAACAATACATTACAGAAACGGTACTGTAACGATCATGCTAGATTTATTCGAATGTTTCCTCATATTGTTTCCAATGAAATTGCACAAGGAATTCTTAGCAGTAAGCATTACAAAGCAGTTTAAAACTGTACTAGTGAACTATTGCAGTAAGAAAACATCGTGTTCGATAAAATGTGGATACGCGTTAGGGTTTTGAACACAACCTCACATAAACTGATTAGGAGTCAAGGTGAAGGTTGCGAGTGTCAAATAGTTATAGCCCGGAATATTGATCACAGTAGAACAAGTAACTCATGTTACAAGTCTTATTAGCTTATATAATGAATCAGATGACAATGAAGATAGAATTACAAGCTGGCGTTGAACGTGCTTCACTGTATACATCGAAAAACTAGCTATATAGAATCTGGTTTCAAATTTTAACTTTACCTATAGATTCGGAGTCAATTGGTTGGGCGGGGGAGTTAAGTCCCTCGGCTGTCGCTTCCGTGTCAAACGATTTGGCATCGGCAACATTTGTTTCAGAAAACACCATTTATATGAATGCTACTCAAAATAATTTGCAAGCATGTTAACTAAACGATTCTAACCGAAAATTAGCACTGTCCCTTGGATTCTTTTGAGTAGTATTATATCAACCTCTATGTCATTCTATGAGCTTTTGAGTAGTATTATTTCAACCTCTATGTCATTCTATAAGCTTTTAAGTAGTATTATCTCAACCTCTATGTCATTCTATAAGCTTTTGAGTAGGATAATCTCAACCTCTATGTCATTCTATAAGCTTTTGAGTAGTACTATATCAACCTCTATGTCATTTTATAAGCTTCTGAGTAGTATTATCTCAACCTCTATGTCATTCTATGAGCTTTTGAGTAATATTATCTCAACCTCTATGTCATTCTATAAGCTTTTGAGTAGTATTATCTCAACTTCTACGTCATTTTATAAGCTTTTGAGTAGTATTATCTCAACCTCTATGTCATTCTATGAGCTTTTAAGTAGTATTATCTCAACCTCTATGTCATTTTATAAGCTTTTGAGTAGTATTATCTTAACCTCTATGTCATTCTATGAGCTTTTGAGTAGAATTATATCAACCTCTATGTCATTCTATACGCTTTTGAGTAGTATTATCTCAACCTCTATGTCATTCTATACGCTTTTGAGTAGTATTATCTCAACCTCTATGTCATTCTATACGCTTTTGAGTAGTATTATCTCAACCTCTATGTCATTCTATACGCTTTTGAGTAGTATTATCTCAACCTCTATGTCATTTTATAAGCTTTTGAGTAGTATTATCTCAACCTCTATGTCATTCTATGAGCTTTTAAGTAGTATTATCTCAACCTCTATGTCATTCTATAAGCTTTTGAGTAGTATTATCTCAACCTCTATGTCATTCTATACGCTTTTGAGTAGTATTATCTCAACCTCTATGTCATTCTATAAGCTTTTAAGTAGTATTATCTCAACCTCTATGTCATTCTATGAGCTTTTGAGTAGAATTATATCAACCTCTATGTCATTCTATAAGCTTTTGAGTAGTATTATCTCAACCTCTATGTCATTCTATACGCTTTTGAGTAGTACTATCTCAACCCCTATGTCATTCTATACGATATCGAGTAGTATTATCTCAACCTCTATGTCATTCTATATGCTTTTGAGTAGTATTATCTCAACCTCTATGTCATTCTATAAGCTTTTGAGTAGTATTATCTCAACCTCTATGTCATTCTATACGCTTTTGAGTAGTATTATCTCAACCTCTATGTCATTCTATAAGCTTTTGAGTAGTATTATCTCAACCTCTATGTCATTCTATGAGCTTTTGAGTAGAATTATATCAACCTCTATGTCATTCTATAAGCTTTTGAGTAGTATAATCTCAACCTCTATGTCATTCTATACGCTTTTGAGTAGTACTATCTCAACCCCTATGTCATTCTATACGATATCGAGTAGTATTATCTCAACCTCTATGTCATTCTATATGCTTTTGAGTAGTATTATCTCAACCTCTATGTCATTCTATACGCTTTTGAGTAGTATTATCTCAACCTCTATGTCATTCTATAAGCTTTTGAGTAGTATTATCTCAACCTCTATGTCATTCTATAAGCTTTTGAGTAGTATTATCTCAACCTCTATGTCATTCTGTAAGCTTTTGAGTAGTATTATCTAAACCTCACTGTCATTCTATAAGCTGTTTGTTATACCTGCAAGCTTACGCCGATTCAAGAAGTCATTGTGTTGCCAGTATCAAGTTATGTTAACTCTTAAATCATAATTGTGATACATAAAGGGATATGATTCTCACCTTGAGTAGTGTTAAGCTTCCCTTGTGTGTGGCGTTACAATTAGAGAATCTCTAAAGGAGGTGCTGCACACTTTGTTTCAGTCTTCGTCGATGCCCTTCCTTCTTCTTATTCTGTCTGCCTTTCTGTCTATGACTATCTCTATCTTTATATCTCTCTGTATGCGTCTCTCTTCCCCTATTTATTAGACTATGTGAAAAGTGAATAACTATGGTATTGT
This sequence comes from Phorcus lineatus, assembly GCA_921293015.1. Taxonomy (NCBI): domain Eukaryota; kingdom Metazoa; phylum Mollusca; class Gastropoda; order Trochida; family Trochidae; genus Phorcus; species Phorcus lineatus. Next base: position 21,739,462 of record OV121088.1, on the reverse strand, counting down.
ACATTTATAGACTTCTGTAGAGGTCGAAATCGTTTTTTATTGACCAGCTGAGTAAAACAATTTTGCCCGAGCTTGCGAGGTCTATTTTGTTTTACTCAGGTCAATGAAAAACAATATTGACCTCTATAGAAGTCTATAATTGTTTTATTATATGTTTAAAAGAAATTGTTTTGACAAGGTAGCGTCTAGATCCTCCGCGCTATAGCTCTCAAATTCAACATCTTTCCCCTCCTGATGTAGGTAATCTCTAATGACCCTCACAACTGTAGCATTTGCTTTCTTCGTGTTTTTGGCATAACTATTGTCCAAACTTTCTTTTTGTTCTTCAACATTAACGTCGGGAAAGCGATTCATCTTTACGGTAAGAGACGCGGACATCAAAGGTGACGTAACGTTGCTGAGTAATTGTTGACGTGACCTCACATAGGCATTACGTCAACAATGAGTCAATATCAAAGTTGATTGACTTTTGCGATTGTTCTCAAGTCAATATCGTTTTCTATGGACTCTCATGTGACCGTCTTTGGACCAATCAAAATTGATACAAATGCTTGATGATATAATAAAAGTTATTATGATAGAAAGAAATAACATTATCTATGGGCACAATATGATTTATGTGTTAAAGCTATGATCACAAATCGAATGTAATGTTTTATAGCTTGTTTGGAAGACTGATTTATTAGTTTACAAGTGTATCATAAAGCTGGAGAACAATATAATGACATAATGACAACATTGAGAATTAGGATTTCAAACAGACACGTGCTGATCTTGTTACAATCATGTTCTTTTTGTAAATAGAATAACGGACTTAAGTCTTCTATTGTATATTCTGTCTAGTCCCATACTGCCTTCAGGACCTGTATATGTCGTCGTCGTTTCTAGTCCCTGTTAATGCATATCCCTGTGCCTGTATATCAAAGCGCATCTCCACACAAAGGGGAGACAACGATGTTTGTGAGGTGAGGTGAGGTGAGTTGGTGTTTAACGCCGCTTTCAAGATTATTTCACTTATATCGCGGCTGCTAGTATTAGTGCAGGGAGAAAGCCCGCGACACCATTGTGGCTATGCATTGCGGTGAAACCTGCGAGCATCGGCTGGAACTAGCGAACCATGGGTGGGTACTGCGCTGAACAACGATGTTTGTAAAAGATCAATTCATACTCTACCCTATTAAATTTACCCACAGCTGCAGATTCCTGACAGTCGTTGGCTTCTGATGATAAAAATAATCAAGTCAAAGGAGTGAGTTTTATCTCATTTTAATCGAAGAGAGTTACTTAGAACTTTAGGACTTTAAAGAGTAAGATCACAATATCATTAAAATGGCATCTTTCTTATGAAAAAAGGTACCTTACGGAAAGGAAATTAATGTAAACATTTGCAAGAAAATCTTTATTATCCATACACGAACGTTTCCGCATATAGGCATTCGAACACCCTTTCTACCACTACTGATATTCAATTAAGTTATATATGTATTACAATCTGAAACATAAGTTTTGCATGAACTAAAATATTTGGGGAAAAATATTAACAAATAAGAAATATAAAGAAATTGTGCTTCGATGCTTTTCAGTGGTCATTGTAAAAAACGAAATATGTAATATTTAGAAATTCCTCTTAATGTGTGTATAAGTATATGAGTGTCAATATATATGTGGAGCATAATAGAAGGAGGGTTCACCCTGTATCTTTCTGAAATTAACCCAAACCTACACCTCCCCCATGGATCCGTCACTGCTTAGGCTTCACTTCATTTTCTCCTCCAACAAACACGTGGCATATAGCGAAGACGGGGCGTCAAATGTTCCAAATAATATTGTTTCGCGTTAAATGTCTTTCCTATATTCCTCATAATCATATCATTAAAGCACAGATATATACTCCATATCAATCAAACATTCTCCTTTTTTCAATACTTGATTTGCAATATGATGTGTTTTAAATGATAAGAGGAAATTTGTTTTAAAATTATACCTAACCACAATTAATGGAAGCATGGACATAAAACGATCACGATTACTAGCAATCTTTTTTTCTTATGATATGGAAGTATATATTCAGCAGGGAAATCATTATATGTCACCTATCAGATCCATATGTGAATATTCACGGTAATCCATTCATTATAAGATATCGGCACCTTGTTATTGTGACATGTTTTGACAGCTGGATTGGTTACTAAATCGAAATCAATATTGCCAGGGCGGAAGGAAAATATTAACCACTGACTGTGATTTAAAGGCCTGTCAGCCTCACGGGAGTACCTTCAATGAGTTATTGGAAAACATGATACTGACAAGGGCTACATGTATGTTTAGATGTCAATCAAATGTTTTTTTCTGGTTTTGTTTATGGTACACTTTTCTGTGATTGAAGAAAATAAATATCTATGGAATGATATTTCAATTGTTAACGAATTGAAATTACCAAAACATTAATTGTGAGGTATATGTAAATACAGAAGGTCTAAATAAGGAAAAACTTTTGTCATTTGAATAAACACAAGATGTCGTCTTCTACTACAACGGACATACTTAGTGACTTTGGTGTTATTTTTTTAAAAACAAGCAACGAACATGTTTTGAAAATGTTTTTTAAATGTTCTCCGCTTTAGTTAGACATGCTATCATTCACAATTTTCCACGTTTGGTATGGCGTAAGCTTTCATATACCAGCAATACTAGCAGACTCGAGGCATTGTGCACAGATAAAGATATCTCGAGGCAGTGCGTACAGATACAGATATCTCGAGGCAGTAGGTACAGATACAGGTATATCGAGGCATTGTGTACAGATACAGATATCTCGAGGCAGTAAGTACAGATACAGATATCTCGATGCAATAGGTACAGATACAGATATCTCGAGGCACTGCGTACAGGTACAGATAGCTCAAGGCAGAAGGTACAGATACAGATATCTCGAGGCAGTAGGTACAGATACAGATATCTCGAGGCAGTAGGTACAGATACAGATATCTCGATGCAGTAGGTACAGATACAGATATCTCGAGGCAGTAGGTACAGATACAGATATCTCGAGGCAGTAGGTACAGATACAGATATCTCGAGGCAGTGGATACAGATATCTCGAGGCGGTAGGTATAGATACAGATATCTCGAGGCAGTAGTTATGATTAGTGATGATGATGTACACACGCCTTTATCACTTTAACAATCTGCAATGTTCATCTGAAATAACAGCTCACTGCAGTCATTGTGTTTAGTTGCCTCCGACTATGATTTTATTCATAACAAGTCTTATCTCCTTTTGTTTGACCTGGAGTTTTTCAGATAATGTGACGATTGAAATGAATTGAAACACTTTGAAGTGTCATGCTTTATGATTTACGGTACTGTATATCGCTACTGCGATGGTATGACCTTTTCCTCTTAATTGAATATGTAAGTTTTCCTTTAATGGTTCATTTTGATTTATCAATTTCTATAAATATTTATGAATGTGACTTATCAAAACGAAGAAATCTAAGAATTTACATTTAAATTGCTCCCCCTTGAATAATAAAGAGTTTGAAAGACTAATCATGAAGGATCTACTTAATGTGGTTGCAATGCATTTAAGCATGGTATAACATGTTGGATCCATGTCTAGAAGAACATAATATTGATTTCAGGAGAATTTGAATTCTTTCAAATAATGTTTAATTAATCATCAAAGCATAAAGTGATAAATTCCAATATGCGATTGTACTAATAAAACGATAGCGACATCACTTCAGTCAATAATCGTTAGTATGAAAATCCATTTGTATTAATGAGAACTTTTAGTGAGAATATGTTCTGACAGACCATGTGCTGTTTCAGTACACTAAACGACTGCCTACTGGAAACAAAGCAACTGCGTTTTATGTACTTTACAAGTATGATGCTTCTTGCACTTCAGTGGTTTGAAGTTTGGTATTTCTTGTAGTCATTGGATATAAAGGAACTGCTTTCCATACACCCATACATCGTACACTGTGAATACAATGGAATGAATCTTCAAGTTGGTGTTGAAGCCAACATAAATGTAAAATGAATTTTCCCCAAAATTAGAACATTTGAAACAAATGCACCGGAGGCGGCTGATCTATATACATGTATATGATCGGTGAATTATGTATGTTAAACGGCTATTTCACAATCATGCAAATCATTTAAGAGTGGCATTTAGTTTGTGAACAATTGTGAACATTGCGATGGATTTGGGATCACGCTTTCTGCAATATTACAAACTCTCGCCCTTTTCGGATTGAGATTTGAACAGACAGCCTCAGAGACGGGACTCGACCATGTCACCTTTGGGATCTGCATGAATTTGCCCCGCATTACTGAATGACTTGCTCCAACAATACCAGCCATCCAGAAGCCATCGTTCTCATTAGGTGAGATGTAAAGTGATGTTACGGATCAAGTTTACAGGAAATGTTGGTACATCCTTCTTCTACAGAAACCCATCTGAATGGAACGCCCTCCCTCCAGAGAGGCGCCTCAATCAAACCTATTCATCCTACGGAATAAGGTCTCTCCCGTTCCGCACATGTATTGAAAGAACTTTCAGTACTTTCTGTGAGCTTTTAGCAAGCTATTTAGACAGGAAAAGCGCAATATATATACCATATCAGTTATATACAATAAGATAATCTCACCCATGTGTCATCTATTCTTTTTTCCTCTCCCTGTAAACAGCGCCACTGAGCAACCTACTGGATGGAAGTTAGGCGCTATATAAATATATTATTATTATTATTATTATTATTATTATTATTATTATTATTATTATTATCTGATATCAACTATGTCAATACGAGCTGGTAAAATTTGCAAATACCAAAACAATGCCTAGAACACATTTTTACGTCTATAAACGACTGGTAAGACATAAGACAATCTTGTGAGATTATATTCATCATTTGATATAATTTACATGATGATTCCTTGAAAAATTCTAACCTCTAAACACTTCACTGCTGTGAGAACCCAAAATGCGTTGATGTAATAGAATAGTGACGTTTTTATATTCATGACGTTAGAGCATGGTTGTGTCATCATTTGATAATTGAAACAATTTTGATGACACGCTCGATCTCCTCAAAGCGATATCTCTTTTACAGAACACAGGTCTGGATGAAGAAACGTTATAAGAGTCATTATAGCGTTGTATCAATACCGTTAGCCTTCATATGTTACGCATATGTCTCTAAATATTAACTTTTATCAAAGAAAACACTTATAAATTAGATGAAACATGTCGTCAATTTGAGTCCATATTTCAATACTTCCAGTTATGAATTTTGAAGAACGCTATTCAACAAGGAAAACAGTTTCAAGGCTGTTGGTGTGAAATGTTTTACTTGTCGAGTCACAGTCATTTTTGTATATGTTCGGAAACCATACACCCTCATATAAACTTTTGAATGCATCAAGTTTTCGATAAATAAAGTCATATATCTGATCATATGAATTCAGCTTCCAAACAGAATGAGATTCAATAATACATATAATTATCACATTAACAAAAAGGTAGTATAAACTGAAAATATGAGATAATTTCTTTTAGGGCCATGGTTTTGTACCATTGATAAGTAAAATAGTATTATATATAGTTTGTCTATCTTAACTTCACTGATATTACCTGCTATTTGGGTGAACACTTTAAAATGCAAAACAGTTTAGAATGTGATTTGTCATGAAAACATGCTGTTAGATATATATTGAAATATCAAATGTGCTTAGAGCGATGGAAAACATTTACAGATATCAGTATTATCTCCAATATTCGGAAATTATATAAAAAACACATAAAATGTTAAAAAGTAAATGATATTTGTGAAATACCAAAATGAGGTACCCTGAATTCATGTTTCATTGGTGATGTTATCGTCCAACTTATTAGATTTTAGTATAAAGCAAAGCTTGCTGACAGATCGGTTTTGCTTAAAGAACATGGATGTAACCTTACAAGTTACAGGAAAAAATTGCTGTTTGAAGGCTAGTTACATTACCAGTAATAAGATTACTATCATAACATTTGATATGAACAGACTGCTTGTGTAACATCTCGATCAATGGATGTCACCACTGAGAGGGACATTTGCACTAAGTAGTGTTCAGCACCTCGACATAGGTTCATGTGAAGCATCGGCGCCGAACTATATATATCTCACTGGCGGTAAGAATCACTTAATTGAGATATACTAATTTCTATTCAAACTATTGTATTTGTATATGATTTTCCGCTGTTCACTGACTGTTCACAAATTTTTTGTGCAATGCTTTCATGACATTTGATGGTAAAGCATATGAGGAGTGAAGTGTGTGTATCTGGAAACAATCAAATGTATTTGTTTACCCAAAGGAACAGAAATAGATAGCACTATTCCCATAAACATATCGATAAAATTACTAATGCACTAACATATAAAAAGTTTATTTCATATTGTCTTATTCTAAATCTATTTATTATAATTCTCACTCCACTCACAAAGAGTCTGTACACACAATTTCAAATTCTTAGTTCCGCTGGAAAAGTCGATTTAGTTACTAGACGGACAGGCATTGGACGCTGTGCCTTAAGCCCACCGGGACTTTCGGGTCTGATGAGATAGAATGGCATTGATAAATAGATCCATTTATCTAATGTATCTAACTGCCTCGACAAGCCGCGATCTAAAATTTACCTGTTCTGTTGTGTTTTTAAACGACCTGCTTATGGTGCTTTGACATCCACACGTCTTCAGATCATTCGCACGCACATGCCACTTTATCTCATGTTTACTAGCTGCCTCAATGAACCTTTTTCATGTGTAGCAAACGTGCTCAATACTACTCTTGAAACTGTATTTTCAAATAATTCGTTCATGCACACAAATGCAAACACATACCCGGCTCAGTATAAGGGTGCTAAGCACGTACATTAGTTATTTTGATTGAAATAGCTAAACACAAATGTTATACTGATAATCAGAGTTTGTACATATTGCAATATGTCCATTTCAATCATTTCAAATGTAATGTTTTCAAAGTTTACCACCAGTCCTTTATAATAAACAAGAGCGTCAAAATATTGTAAAAACATCTATGAAATATTTATCAAATGACTGTCGTTTTCAGAGATCGATTGTTTTGATTTTGAAAATGTATGTTGATAACATTTAATAATAATAATAAAAGTGGATATTTGTAATGCGCCTGTATCCGTGCATTGAATGCTCGCTCAAGGCGCTACAAAGGAAGAAATTGTAACACTTGATACAATATACATGTATACACAGGAGTTTACACAGAGTTGCAGTTTGATGGAGATAATATCTATGAAAATGCTAAGGAGAAATAATGAGTTTTTAGTAGTGACTTGAATGAGTTCAGGGATGAGGCACATTTGACGTCGGTTAGCAGTGAATTCCAAAGATATGGTGCAGTGTAGGCAAAGGTGATATGGCCATAGGAGACAAGTCTGACTTTAGGGAGTGTAAGAAAGTGCTGCTGCTGTGACCTTAGACATCGTGTAGGGGTGTACTGAGTAAGAAGTTCAGACAGATACTCTGGAGCAGTTAAGACATTTATAAACTAGACATAAGCTTAAGATTTTGAAATTCACACGGTACTTAACAGGTAACCAATGAAGGAAAATGAGAGATGAAGTGATGTGATCTCGTTTAGATTTCAGACACACAATTCTGGCGGCAGTGTTTTCTGTAATTGCAAAGCGTTTAATCCAGCAAGAAGACTATTGCAATAATCAAGTCTTGACAGCACTAGAGATCTTACTAAGGTATGGGCACAGTCTAAAGTGATGTAGCGGCGGATGGAGCTGATGGCAGACTTTTTACACAGACGGTTTATGTGAGCGTCAAGTGAAAGAGAAGAATCTAAAAACACACCCAAGTCCTTGACAACAGAGCATGGTTTGATCACAGAGGTTACAATCTTGACGTCAGGTACTGCTACTCCCTGCAGCTGTCGTTGGCCGCCGGCTGTCAGTATCGCCAATGTCGATAGTATTTTCTTTTGATGAGGATGCCCAAAGATTGGAAAGATCATTATAAAAATTGTTGTATTGAAAGACGATATCTTCACTGTTAGTTCTCAAAGGATGTGTAGGCATCATGAGATTTAACAAACTGCACACACAGATTGTCTTTGTGTACCATACCAACACCTCCGCCCCTACCTGTCCGGGCTACATGCTTACATGTAAATGAATAGCCATCTGGAGTTATATCAGAGATAAATGCCTCACACCGCTTTCATGTAGCCAAGTCTCAGTCAGAAAAGTATATCCAGATTTTCATCAAGGATTAAGTCCACAATGTCATTTATATCTTCAATAATGTGTTCACATAAACTATGCTTAAGGAATAGCGAAAACGTATTTCACATTCAAATCTACATGTTATCTTATTCAAATTAGCTAGAAAATAAAAAGCACCTGATGTAAACATTGAAATACTATATGATGCTTATTGAAATAGTGTGAGTTTCAGAGTTTGCCATATTCAATACCTGTCAAATTATTGATGTGACTCAAGAACGATTTTATTATTTGGCACTAATTTTATATTTTAAAGGAATGTTTTAGGAGCATTATTTTCCTGACAATAGATATCCCAACGTTTTTAATGCTTTTAAGGCTTGTCGGATTATTGGTTTGAATATAAATTCTTAAAAAACGTCCATAACACAGTGTTAAAAACAAGTTCCATATATAAATATTTTGATTGGATCATAATATCCTAAAAGTGATGCTTAATACTTGAGTGCATAGATTATCTTGGAGCGAAAGTGAAAATGCCAGTAAACTGGTAAAAAAACTACTATTTGAGATATTCATTCCAAATGTTGACACTAAGTTTATCATAAGTCAAGTTAAATACGTCCTAAGATTAACAATCAGTTTGAAATAATTGGTAAATTCTCGAAAGCTTAATCGAACTACGGCTACTTGCAACTACTACCTCTGTTATGAATTACACGGACAACTGGCGTGTCATTTTCATTTCTGCTAATGTGGTAATGATTTTTCATTAAGAATATATTATACCATTTTAGACCATTTCATATATTCCTCTAAATAAATATTTAGAATAGATCGGGGTGTTTATAACATCCAGCCACTCACGCAACCACTAACTTGTACCTTATCCTTCTCACACAGATTTCCACAAATGACTTTCTTCATAAGGTTAGCAAAACTCTACTTCATTCTATGATCTATATACTTCATTCAAAACATAAATTTGTTAAAAAGAATAATTTATTCTACTGATAGGTCTAAAAGCCGAGGATAATTTTTGTTTTACAAAATTTAAAGACTCGGATTTACTTTAAAAACATCCACATACAATCGTCATTGAATTCGTCATTATCATTCAAAATCATTATTTTGTACCAAGTCATGTCACAGACGATGATATTTATCTACATGTATATAACTTATCACACATGTCTTATAATCTTATTTAACCTGTATTAAGGTTCTGATTCTGTTTTAAGGTTAGATTCGGAAGAAAACATTTACCAGTGCCCTCTGTCAAAGACACACTTTGTTTTTATAAGGGTATACATTCCTAATATACCTTACCTATTATGTATAAACCCCTGGTACACGTTAGAAATAAAATTATGATTAGTGGTGGTGTCTATCTATCCCTCTCTCTCAGAGAAAAGATGATGCTATATAAATGTATCTCACCATAAATAAATTAACACAAGACCGCTTCACAGTTAGAGAAACTCGATGGAAATCCAACGTCTTACGATCTAAGCCACTAAGCTGGGTTTTTTGGACATCTTCCGGACATCTTCCTTCCATCCTCCCTCCATCCCTCTGGTCTTGATTGTGAATTATGATTGGAAATCAAGGATTTATGACGGAAAAAAAATCAATATCCGTCACGATAAATGACGAATGAGGAACAAAATGTTTCATATCGTTATGAGATCTTACCACCTTGTTATAGGGACATATTTTGACAGCTGTTTGTAAGTAAGTCAAAAGCTATATTGCGAGGGTTGAAAGGAAATAATAACCTCCGACTAATAACTGCAGCGCTGTCAGTTTCAGAGGAGTTCACTTTGGGAGCAATTGAGATCAACTAACTGCCAAAGGCTACGTGTAATTTTAGATCATATCTAACAAAATAAACCCGAAGTTTTTCAGTTGTTTATCTTTCCTTACAGCTTGATAATCTAATAATAAGTTTACTACGATCACAGATGCATTGAACAGAGAAGTGAAAAACGATACGATTTTGGAGTATACAGGCTTATATTATCCATATGGGAAGATGGACACAAGGCAATATTTTTCCTGTAAGTCACACGGTAGTTACACATTTTCCTGGCGTTTGATTGGTTGTTGTTAACCAATGAAAATGAACGTTGTGCCGGGACTATTTCATTCATTTTTCATATTTTTCTCGACTGGTAATTTGTTAACCAGTATTCAGCATTTTAGCAAAGTTTATTTAGTTCACGTAGTTGTCATTCGTTATTTCTCAGATGTGCCGCCGCAAAAAAAGTAATATAAGTCTGCCTCAATGCGGAAAAGTATAGAAATGAGCGATTATTGATGAATTACTTTGTCATCAAGTTAAGCTTACAGTCGCGAAGCTGCGCCCGGTTTCGTTCTATTGTAATGACGTCATTGACACGGGAGGCTATGACGTCACAGTGCCATCAGTTACGTCACAAGAGTATTAATTAGAGCTGTCTTGCGGTATTACTGTAGGGCATCGCTGACCTCTTCAAATTAATACAAAACTGAAAAATGTAACCATTTTGAATGACGGTTGTGAAAAGAATGAATAAACTTTCATTAACAGCTACATTTTACTTTTATTTTGAAACTTTTACGCATATGACAATTTAGCCAAGCGTAGGTAAGCGGCAAGCAAAGCCACAACACGCGTATGAATTTGGAGACTCGCTACCCTAATCCTTTATAGAGAAACGTAAATTTCTATTGTTTTCGAGTTTAAATCTTAAAAATACATATGGGTAATATAAACAATAACCAACTCGTGACGGGAAATGACAGATTATCTTTCCCTCGTTATATTAATTGTGTAATTGTCTCGCCAAGGCTCGAGAATTACGAAATTAATATAACTCGGGAAAGATATTCTGTCATTTACCGTCACTCGTTAGTTATTGTCTATTTCTTTTACTGGTGAGTCAACAGAAACAAAACGTAAATGAATTTGTTTTCTGTTTTCAATGGCCTAACTGTCATTTCTACTGGTTTTCGATTTTTGACAGCTTCTTTAGCTATGATACACTAAAGAATACTGTCTGAATTAAATATCAACCTGCTCTTGTACATGTAAGATAAAGTAAACCTTGTTACAATGGGGTCCAAAAACGGGTATGGTTTAATACAAGGGACGTCTCAAATGCTTATTTGAAACATTTACAATATTTCATGAAGATTTATAAAACAGTGCTATATCTTGTCTAGTGCAGAGATCACCGAAATAACGATTTTGGACATAAAAAACAAAGTCAAATTATTCTAAATTTTCAATATAAAATGTATATAAATTGTATAAAAACTCAATCAATAAACTCCTAATCTCTCCGAGGCAAAATTGAAAGCTGTATCGTTTTCTGCAGCACGTTTTACCCGCTGCAAGTATACACCTGTAGACAGAGAGAATAATAATTGAACATATGTTAATTAAGTAACGGTTGTAGACTATAGAGAGTCATTAGAAGACATGCATCTGATCCCCTGTGACCCATAATATCTCGATTGTAGTTTTTTTTACAGTTCTTGTGTCAACTTACTTTATGCAATTTGATTCCTTTTATTTTCTTCATAAGATTTACTTTATGTCAACAGGAAAATGCAATCACACTATTTACATCTTGAAGTTAAATCAAAACCGTAAGGCCAAGCGCAATGAAACATGCATATGGTATGTATGAGACAATCATCACCTTGTTGTTATGCTTCTTTGGGTTTCTATTGAAAATAGTCTCAAAATTGAGTCGAAGAGTCAGAATTAAACAAATTTTATATCTTCCATTTGAACTGATAGTACAAGAGACGAACGTGTTGAAAATCACTATATGAACTTACTTGATTGAGGGATATGTCTGACAGTCCTTTTGTTCAGTATACCCCGATACGGACTAGGAGGGAGGTTACAGTTTTGAGCTTCATCCGTACGTGGCTACATGCGTCCGTCTATCCGAGCAAGCAATTATTTTTCAGGACTTACTAACGTTTACTTTGTGCGAGAAGAGACATATAGCCAGGACGGTTTCTCAATGAATTTCCAAGCTTCTCTCTCGGCGGTTTTCTGGTCACACATGGTGAGCGGGTTTCACTTGGTACGCTAATGAAGTAGCGCAAGGACTTATATTAGTTTAACTAACGTAGCAATATAAACTACCGCAACAATTTATGGAAAGTTTCATGAATGAAAATCTAGAGCTATCGAGCAAATGGACACATGACTGGTTAATTTCCTGCAATCCAGAGAAAACTGAAGCTGTGTTATTTACACGAGATTGCAAACATGACATTAAATTATATTTTGACGGTATTGCATTGATATTAAATAAATTTTATAGATATATAAAGATTATTACACGACCAAGTGTGTCATATGATATATACGAAACGAGTGTCAAATGTTGTATTACCCGAGTGAGAGCGAGGGTAATACAACATTTTGACACGAGTTTCGTATATATCATATGACACACTTGCGAGTGTAATACTTTCTTTATTATCCATTTAAGTTTTGTTAGAATTCCCCCGAAAACGTTGAATTTAGCATACGAAACGCATGAAGTAGAAACTAGGTCATTGCGCACTGATATGTTTCAACCAATCAGATACGCTAAAAGTGATATGTGCACATGTGCTCGTATCGAAAATATTAACTCGCTTATCATAAACCATATGGATTATAATTGGGTTTAACATTCTCGTCAAATGGAAGTTGGCACCATCATATAGAGCATATCATAAAAAAAACTCTAAAAGGATCGGAGTGATTAGGAAACTAAATATTCTATTTAAAAGAAGTACAATATCTAAAATATATGCTTTATTTATAAGGCCATATTTCGAATACGCATGTGAATATGGGAAGGATGTTTGATTGAACAAGTTACTAAATTCAACTTCAACTAGAAGCAACTCGGATAGTAACCCAGCTAACAAAATTACGTTGTGAGGACGTTGTCACAACGTTACGTTTACGTCTCTGGGACGTCAACATAAAACGTCCTCGAAACGTCCCTCGTGTGGAGTCGAAATAACGTCCCAACAACGTAATTTTGGACTTTCACACGACCTAAAAATAACGTTCTCACAACGTTCAAGTAAAACGTTTACATGACGTTAGTATAATAACGTCCCTAGCACGTCCCCTGTGTGGATTCGAAAAAACGTCCCCACAACGTATTCTTAATTCAGGTTAGCACACGATTTCCATATTCATCTATTTTGTTAGGCTGCGCGTACCATTTTTGTTTTAATAGAGGGTGATCACTAATAAAAACGAATGTCGGATAGTGAAATGAACACATTCCCTTAATCACACTCAGAATGTTTCTAATTATTGAAAATGGAGTCAACACTGCGAATTAAAGGCGTCGAGATGACCGAGTTTCTATTATAACAAATATGGTAATGAAATATTCGGGTTAGCCATACCATTACTAGATCTGGTCCGTCATTTCAAAGGTAATTAAAAAAGTAAAAATCAGACAGGGACAAACTATACAAAATTGTTTATTCAGTCTAAGAATGTATAAGGGAAAACGCGTTTCTTCATTGTTCTCGCATCAATGTACATGTTTCTTCACAGCACTGTTCAGGAGCGGAGAAACGTTCTGTAAAATAAAAATAAAAATAATGATAAACAGAAAACAAACTGTTCCATATGATAAATCAAACACTGTATTTTGATTTCTTTTTATGTATGGAGCCTATCTTTTAATATTCAAATATATCGTGTATTATTTCAAGTATTTCAATTCGTTTGAGCTCTGCTTAAATATAGTATATATAAATATTTAAGCGTTCATCATACATGATATTTATCATTAGTGGGTACCTGAGAGTAGGATGAGTTCCCCTGTTTTGGATGGAGCCAGCTTGAACACTAAGATTCATGCGGGCTATCTTACTCTTTCCCGCCTCTCCGGTCCTCCGCCTCGTCTACCTCGAGCAGCCCACTGTGTAAAGAGAATTGAATATTTCATGATATTGACACTACAATTTGATCGTTATTCGTACATTTACAATAAACTGATGTGGTACACTTATAGGCACAATAGTGTGCATACTTCCTAATATTGTATAATATACAAACACTGCGTGCGTATCTTTAGCTTACACATGCCGACCTAGGGAATAGGGGGGTTGTCGTTGGAAAACTTTCAGGCCCGTATTATGAAAGCCGGTTTTTCTTAGACCAGGTTTAAGGCTAGTCTTGGTTTACGGAAACCCGAACCCCGGGTCCAGAAAAAACGGTATTACAGAAAGCAGGTCTAGCAAAACCCTTGGTTTAAACCCAGACTAACAGTCTAACTATTTTTTCGTTTGTTTGATGTTTCAAACTTTATAATAAACCAAGTTTGCACATGCTCATTGTTGTACTTCCTCTTTGACTCAGCAGTTTTTAACCCTCTTGATGCCGTTGACGCTGTGTACTCGCTCAGTGCCGCCAACATTTTGCGCAAACACAAAGGTCCGTATTACGGAAGCGGGTTTAGACCAGGTTTAACGGGAGTCCCGGTCTAAGTGTTGGTTTAAACCTGAACTGGTATGATGAAAGGTGGCTTAGTGTTAGACCAGGTCTAAACCCAAGAAGTTAGACCGAGACGTTAATATTTCATATTATGAAAGAAGGTTTAACTTATCTCACGTTTTCCGTCCGTCCCCAGGAATTCCCGATCACGGTTACGAACTTTGCCGAAATCCCGGGTTTAAACCAGCTCTGACGATGGATTTTAAAATCAAGTTGGTATTATCGAAGCAGTTTTTGCACTAAACCAGGTCTAAATCTGCCAAAATGTACTTTTAAAAAATTGGGCAGGGCTTCCGCGGACCGGGCAGTCTGCCTGGTATAAGGGGACTTACTCCCAAAAAATTTGCTAATTGAAAGTTATACAACTCCCAAACGGACATATACTGACTGGTCTGCGCTTGTGAAATTGCAAAGAGTAGCACCATCTCTTTGTTTTAAACACTTCAAATGTACTTTTAAAAAATTGGGCAGGGCTTCCGCGGACCAGGCAGCCGGCCTGGTATAGGGGGAGGAAATCCCAGCAAATTTGCTAATCTAAAGTTATACAACTACCAAACTCATATATTTGTTTGTGATCGTGAAATATCATGACTAATGTTCTTTATTTACACACTTCAAAGGCACTTAAAAATGGACAGGACTTCTATAAGTAAGGCTGTCTGCATGGTGATGGGGGACTCCCAGCAAATTTGCTAATTTTCACAAATATTATTAACAACAAACAGATTTGCTAAAAATATATTATAATAATAAAATTTTACATGTTAAAACTACAGTTTAAATATTCCCAATTCCAATAGCCAACAAATGTATATTTCATGAAACACAAAATCAACTTCACAGGCGCACTGATCAATACAGTATGCTACACAATAATTCCTCATACCTAGCTTATGGATCAATATGTTAATCTTTACAAGTTCAATTAGGGATCGGACCTATATATTTTCCCCCTTATTTCTTAGAATTTTATAATGAAATAAATCGAAAACACTTTGGTTATACTTAAGAGGGCTATATAATACAATTTAACATACAGTAACTTATGCTTGTCATTGAAAACAAGAAATATATATAATTTGATAATATTGACGACTTGTCTTCAACTCACCTTGCAGACAGGTCATCAATAACTACCCTCAGTGGACTTCTTCCGTAAAGCAAGAAAGGACCTCAGGGCTGAAAGACTCCACATCCGAAATTTCTCTAAAGTCATCCCATCTAAATCCGCCATGATCGTGAAATCGTGAAAACTCTTCGAAAACGACCGCCAAAAGCAGTATGGCTTCGCAAACCGGAAGCGTCTTACTCGCATTGTGCGCACGCAATGGTGCCGCCATTACAATTTTCTCAAACCGTGTTTCCGTGTATGGTACTGTCGGTTAAATTAATGTGAAATAACTTAAGATGTGTATACTATTGAAAACTTAGCTAATCTGTTATATAATACTATAGGACAGACAGCAGTATTTGCTTCTAATTTTGTATCACATTCTCCTATGTGCGTGGAAATCTAGACTAGGCCTATGTATCGTAACGATGATCATAATTCAGAAGTGCGTACAATATGTATGTATGTGTGTATTAATTCTAATGATAGAAAGTATGCATAAAAGTTGTAAAACAACTTACCTTATAGCTTCAGGAAGGATCGGAGAGACGCCAGTACCCGATAACACGCAATGTGTACATGGATTCCCCACGGCGACGTCAAACATGGCGGCGAAGAACTCGTTTGTGACGTAATCGTACGACGTCATGTTTTATATGACGTCATGAGTATGTGTGGAGGCGGGTATTAAAATTTTCGAAGAAAAGAAAAACAATTTCAGAAATATTTTAGATAAAAATATTTGATGTCAAATATGGCATGGGAGATTTTATATTGGGTTTTTTTAAATTCAAACTTTCACGCATATTTTCGAAATTCTTAAAGTATCCTTCAATAAAAAAAATCAATTGAAAGTCTTTTCCCAAAAATTACTGGTAGTATTTATTATTTAAAGAGATTCCAAGAGTGCCTACAATAATCTTAATATTTTGGGGTGAAATGTACATCAAATTACGAATCAGCTGAGACAAATCTAATTTCAAAATTAAATTTCGCTGCATTTCCTTGATAATTTGAGTAAGGAAATTCATATGGCTTAATATAGATAAAAATTCAAGATCAAGACTGATTATAAAACACAACATTGACAATTTTGATGAAAAAGAAAATATATAGAAATAACGTTCTTACAACGTTAAAAGGACGTTGTACACCTACGTATGTGAAGACGTTGTGAGGACGTCAAAGAGACGTAATATTGAACGTTGTGAAAAGCTAGTTAAGTGACGTTACAAGAACCTTTTAATAATTTAATAATTTTAATAGTAATTCCAATTATTAAAAACACCACAATACTTTCATTACCGTTTCATAGGTTTTGACTATCAAAATTCTTTATACAAGTAAGAACATAGCAAAAGATAAAGGTAATATAATGTAAAAAATGAAATGTCCAAGTTATACGTTCTTTCAACGTTATGAGGACGTTATCTTAAAGAATCTATAACTACGTTGCTAGGACGTTCTACTTACGTAATGTATAACGTCGTAAAAAGGGAGTGGAATAACGTTAGACAATAACGTACCAATAACGTCCTCCCTACGTAATTATATGACGTAACCTAACCAGGACGTAAAAATATCGTTATGAGAACGTCGCGTGTTAGCTGGGAACTGGTCTTCCAAGATATGCCTCTTCAAGTTCTTTGTATTATGAAACAGGGTGGGATGTACTTTCTTAGGATAGGGAAACGTAAATGGACATTGAACAGCTTCAGCCAACCATGTATACGACTTACGTATTCAACAGTGTCGCTTATTCCATCATCAATCAAATTATGGAATAACATTCCTCTCTTATTTGCTTCATTTATATCAAATATTCTTATGAATAACAATATTGCACCAATATATATTTACTCATATGGAATTCTTAATGTTTGCACACTCGATTAAGATACATGACGAGCTCAACTATGATTTATTTAGAAGAAATGTCAGAAATGATGCGTGTTGTCAATGTGGTTATGGTTGTGAAAATGTTTGTCACTACTTCCTTGAATTCCCCTTGCATATTACACAAAGACAAACAAAGTTTACATCTTTAGAAATATAGTTAGAAACAGGGTTATAATTGATATCAATCTTCTTTTACATGGCAATGCAGGTTAACCATCTTATTTGACTGATGTGACTCTTTCATATGATGTACGTGTAATCGAGGGAAAGTAGGTTAAAGGTCAAGGTCATGTTATCAGATGAAAATATGGCACACCGCTGTTTTCTTCTAAATCTTCACTGTCAACAATAGCTTCTGGCGGATTAATCGAAAGATTAGTATACATAGATATCCATTTTTAATTTCATCTATCTCGACGTATGTGAAACTTTACTCAACAAAAAAAATATTTTAAACATCTAGAACGTACCATATGAGGCATCAGTGCATGCATCAAGTTTAACTGAAGGATGTATTTTGAAAATAAATCGAAATTTTGTGTTTGATTAGCTGATTTGTTTGATATTTGTCTTAACCAATTGCATAAAAGGGTATTTATAACTTGAAAATCTAAGAAAAAATAAAATGTCTCGATAACTTTTGTTGTGTGAATACAAACGACGTTTTGTCAATTAAGTCAATGTGATACAACGCCTTTGTAGGAGACTTCTGTCTGATGTATCTCATCCAAAGTAATCCGATGTGGATTCGGATTATTCTGGCCGCTATGTTCAGTTATTGATTTTCAGTGAGCGTCTCCAGAAGTACTGGAGAATACTGTACAGCAAAAAAACGTGCTGCTGAACATGAAACTGTTTTGAGTTATGGATATTCAACAATGACATGTGTTAACAATTCTTGACCTTTCAGAAGGGGTGGGGGGGGGGGGGGGGGGGGGGGGGGGGGGGGGTTCGAGGTGAAAGTAGTTTTAATTGAACTTTTAATAGGTAGAGATAAGCCAAGACCAGAACATTAAGCAACCAATCAATAAATTGCCAAGGCCTATTTATAAATCTATCACAAAAGAAGCATTGATGTGAGGCGTTTTCTTTCAGATGTGATGAAAATGAAAAACTGTTCTTGTCGGAGCAAGATTGCAGTACAACAAGGCGATGGGATTGAGTAACTCAACTAGTTATCTGACAAAAATATACAATGGCCCCACAGAATCGAATTTAGACAAAAATAATTTGTAAACTTTGCAACCAGCTGGAAAATACTTATTGGAAATTGAATTATATCTATTCCGATTTCAAAGATAAATTATCAATAAGGAAATTAAAAGTACCCTAACCCATTAAAAATTTTTTTTTTCCCAATGAAATCAACTTAAGCATGCACACGTCTACTGTTTGACACGTAAGTATCCCTATAAATGGTATTGTGATGGTTGTGCGTTTGTCGTCTTTGTCACAACAACAAAGGAAAAGAACGATCATATTGACTTTCTTTTAAAGTATATTTTAAATTCATCTTTGACAGCGACAAACAAGGCGTTTCTCAAAAGGAAATATTTAAAGGGCGAAATGGGTCATCATTTGAAGAAAGTGCAAAATGCTTGTTCTATAGCGTTATTATTTTTCTTATTTGTAAGATGGCGTCTATCGGTTATGGGGTCATTTGTATTACTAATATTCATTCTAAACAATTCCTAGAAGGGAATTGATTTTTCAAAAGGTAACTTCAGTATGTTAGTCTATAGACTTGTCAGTAAGTCTCTACTGATTAGTGTAGAATACAAATGACTAGAGACACTATGCAGTGTATGTTCTGTTCTTTGTACTGTTGTATTCGGCATCTTGATGTATTGATGAGTCCCTTGGGAAACTTCTCCTGACTGACGCTCTTAAGTACAGTCTGCCTTTTATTTAGTGCGTAAACATGTCTTTTGTTAAGGGTATAGTCTACCCAGAAACAAATGTTTCAAGAATTTTCTCATTTTTGGTACACAAGTACTTTTCAATGTGCTGAATTCAAAAATGAAATAAAATGTAGGGGTCACCGGACGATTTAAAGAGTTATGTGCCATTGAAACATTGACCCCAATAGAAAAACCTGAAAAATGGATATATCACTTGTCTAGGTAATAAATTAATAATTTAATTTTGTTTTTCAATTTTTTGGGGTCTTTTTATAACAAACTAATGATGAACTTGATTTCAATTCATACAAGTATGAATAAATACCAAAATGATGATTTTTAGGAGGATTTAAATTTCAATATTATGATTTTTTATATATCATTTTTTCGTATAAAGCTGAATTAAACCTCTTTATGGGTTCAACGATTTTGTGAAAATTTCGGAAATGAAAATTTGGAATATGTCACTCTTACTTATCCAAAAATATATAGGGGTCACCGAATGATTTTTTTCGCTGTGACGTTTTGAAAATTGATATCGGCGTCATAATTGACCCGATTGTAGCCTGGCGCTAGACTGAATGAGTGACAGTTCGGGAAAAACGAACGGTGTGTATCTGCAAAATGATGTGATCTATTTACTTATACTACACTCATGAAATACTTTATTATTATGAGTAAAATACTTTTGACGGATATTCTTGAAACACAAGTTCAAAGTTGTTGGGTTTTTTCATTACTGCTGACCATCATGCAGCCTTGTCTCCTCCTACGGTCCGGTTAGAAATTTCATCATTATTCAGATTTCGGGCCACGGTCCGTACATTACGATTTAAGAAGCCTGATATGGAAGTTAGGGGGAATCATAACAAAATCCCATTTATTTGAATGAAATCCTTCCAAAGTTTTATGGAGATTGATCACAAATTTGAATTTGGATAAGGCCGGTATCGAGCTACGAACGTCACTGTCTGCGCTCACTTCAAGGTACAGGAAAGTTGCTTCGCTGGCGAACCGTTGAAGTGCAGTAAAATCACAAATAAACTTTTCAAATAAGTCTGTAAATATGAGTTATTGTCGACCTTATTTTGTTGAAAACCATCCAGAAAATTCTTAAGTGAAACGTGTGTGCGTAGCAGAATATAAAATTTTGCAATCCAAACAGACGTCTATGTTGTGTCATATTTAAAAAAAGGTAATAAGGTTATGAATAACTTGTGAATTATTAACTAGGTTGTTTTTTATTTGCTGAATTCAAAAGATAAAACACAGTAGTAAAATATCATTTGAGAAATTGGTATTTTCGGTTTTTTCTCAAATCTCTTCCAAAAATAAAAGAATGTTTAGAGTAAACTAGATGAATTCAACCAAATTTATCAAAACTTTGTTAACAAATTGTGTAAACAAATTACCTCAATGCTGACAGGAAATGCTTTGGCTTGTGATCATATTTATTCCCAAGAATGACATATAGCAAAATTCAGATATGTTTTCTTTGGTTTTTCATGTACAATAAATCAACTGATATCTAACTGTATTTTGGGGCTATTTAGGTGGTTCTAATATTGAGAAAAATATAAATTGCAGCTTTTCACCTGTGTACATTATCAACATCACCCTGCCATCAGTGATAACAATATTGATATTTAGGTATTGGAATATTCACAAATCAATGTCAGTAAAAAAGATTAATAAATATTACCAAAGATAATCATTCAAGTTATCATGAAAAACATATTCAGTGCTCCTTTTCATCTTATGTCTGAAATTTGGAATAGGAAGTTCAAGTATCTTTTTAGCACCAAAAGTCAAAAACAAAAATTGTAGGAACAGAAATTTATATCTGCTTCCTTTTTGTAATCAGCTGCTCTTCTGTTTATTGGTGGCCATTCATTCAAGTGAATAATATTCAGACTTTCATCTTCACTG
This sequence comes from Phorcus lineatus, assembly GCA_921293015.1. Classification (NCBI taxonomy): domain Eukaryota; kingdom Metazoa; phylum Mollusca; class Gastropoda; order Trochida; family Trochidae; genus Phorcus; species Phorcus lineatus. The sequence goes on along the minus strand of OV121088.1, from coordinate 21,717,839 downwards.
TTGTCAAAAGCCTGAAATGTAAACAAAACAATACAATAATCTGTGAGATGAGGTGATTGAAAGTTAGGGTTTTCACAATGCCTTAAAAAATATTTCACATGTGTATCTGCATATTTAATTAAAGCCTAGTTAATCCTTACAACTTAGTTTTGCAAAATATGACATAACAAATCTACATATTACTATAACTTTATTTATTCAAGGCTTACTACAATAGTAATGTTTTTCAGTTTAGCCGTGAATGGAATTTTTTGAGTTTGGATTTATTTGGGGATAACCTGATGTTCATTAATTCATAAACAGACACTTTTGTAACATACCAACCTTATATCCCTTGCAGTTCAAATTCTTAGAGTGTTAGAATCTCATGATTGTTTGGCATCTTTCACTCAAGTTTGTAGCTGGTTATTGTTAATACCACAGATAGCCTGAAAATTAAAGTCAGTACAATTTATTAACTTATTTGGATCTTGTACCATATGAAATAAAAAATACTCACATCATCAAAAACATAACTCCTTCAAATATAGATATATATATCTGTAACAGTTAAGTTTATAGTTAAATACAGATTAACCTATAACTCAGACATCAAAGGCTGCATCATGGCAATTTATAATGAAAATCTATTACTTGAAACATGTAGAATATATAGATCTATTTGTGATTCTCAATCAATCAGGGTCTATAATACAATCCACACGGGTCTCAAATATATTCTAAGGGCAGTACTAATCGAATTAGAACCCTGGGGTTATTTTCGGGGAAATATGGTAATACATACTCATTTTTTTGTCGTAGGTATAACCTTATTATGTGACAAAAGGCATTGTTAAAATTCAAAAACTGATATGTGTAAAAAAATATAGGCCTACACATTGAAAAATAACAAGATTAGATACATTAGAAAATTCAACCTACCTCATAAGTTAGTGAGCCTCAAGCTGTAAAAATCGACGAGTCTGCTATGAGGTCAACAGGCGCAAGTTTTCACCGCTCTCTTTTCGAGCCAGGCAGGAATTTCATCGTTCAAATCAGCATAGAAATCTATCGCTAAAACTTGACTCTGAAGCTTTCAGTTTATTTGCATCTTTGGGTAATTTATGACATATTATTGTTTTCTCTGAGGACTCGCCATGGTCTCGACCGATAACATGACTTAAAAATTCTATATGCGATCATCGCAAAACTGTGTCATGAGTGCAGCGACTTGTCAAGTGATTGATGTTTACAAAACAATGACGTAAGTCGTTCGGTTGTCGCAAAACATTTTCAAGTGCGTAAATATACTTGCTTCAGGTGTTTTTAAAACAGTATTAGAGCAAAAACTACAAGAAAAAGAATAATATGGAACACATTGTTTATTTGGAGTTGATTATTAACGATGACGATAATTTCTCGTCATTATGGATGACGTCTTTTTGGACATGCGCAGACGTAATAACTTGTGCCTAGACTATACCCTTAAATGCGCAACCATTAAATATAGAAAACAGATCTTGGATAAGAAACTTTAAGCATATAGTATGTGGTGGTTAATCTACCAGTTATGTAATGTCATTGTATCGAGAATATAGGAGAGCCGTTATCTTAAAAGTACCATTACAATGCAATAGTAACATAGGCCTCATTCATTCTGTTTCCTTTGCCGTACGGAAATACATCATAAACACTTTCTCTGACCTTAATTTTAGAATAAGGATATATGTAAACACTTCATTATTAAAGTTTCATCACGCATTGTTAGTGTGATTTTTCCATGTACTTTACGTTTACGGTTTGTGATGAGGGTGAAAGTGAAGGTTAGGTTCACTATTATGGGTTGTCATAATATAGCTTTACATTTTATTTATTTTTTTACTGAAGACCAGACATTGTTCTGTTATCAAAAGTACGCTATACACTGCATAAGCGAGCCTTTTGTTGATACAAGATATGCACCGTACTGTCAAAGCAAGAGAAATCAATATGTCACCACAGAAGTATTATCACCCGTGAGATCAAGATATTTGCGACATGTCTGACAGCGAGACCTGAAACTAGGTCGAACACCCAACAGCAGGATGCAATTAATATCTGATGATCAAGATAAATGGTTGAAAGCTAGAAGGAACATAATATGTCAAGATTGAGATCAAAGTCCTCCTATACCATATATATGTTCCCCTAGGTGTGGCCGTAAAAGCCGATGCTTTTTATCCATCAAGACGGGCATCATCTTAACCTCATGAACAAATTGATCGTTCTGTTATTTTCATCGTGCACAGGTTAACGATGATCCACTAACGTAAGCATCACTCAGAGATTTGACACTGTATAGGTTGTAATGCGTTAGAAGGTATACGAATTAGAAATATATAGCTTTGTCTTTTCCAGTCAGTGTTCAAATGTATAGCAAGTTTCAACAAATCAGGAAATAATCCAATTTCAAAACTCAAAATGTACATGTGATGCTATTGATGTCTTGAAATTTTTTCTTAATTCTCATGATCACAGTCGCTATTCATAGAGAATCTCACCCAGGTGTCTTCTGATATCAAATATATCAACACGAGTTGATGAAAGTTACAAATATCCGAGGCTTGCCGAGGATATTTTTACTTTTATCAACGAGTGTTGATATATTTGATATCAGAAGACACGAGGGTGAGATTCTATTTATCATCCAAAATCTTTTCCCCTTACATTTGAATGACAAATGAACATTACTGAACACCGTCCTGCCCTAAGACTCCAAGTGCGGTGATGTCATAACATTGTGACGTCATAGTGTTTATGGCGTCATAGCATTGTGATGTCATTATTTGATCATGTAAACCAACTATGATGTCATATACTTGACGTCAGAGGGGCATTGTTCAAAATCTACTGCCAGAAAGATATCTCTTAGGAGATATTGCTTGATCTTCCACAAGCGATATCTCCTGTGGAACAGAGTTTTGGATGATAAATCATAATATTACTAAGTACTAAGTAACCCGTTTTCGTGGCCGATTTCAAGTCAACACAAAGATACAACTTCTTACTTCAAATAAGATTGTTAAATCTTCTAATGCCACAGCCAACAATAGATAGAAAATTCTCTCTTGCATATTATTTTCCTTCACCATGTATACTCATCACGTGCCAATTGCAAAGTAAAATTCTAAATCTAAAAAAATCATTCTGCCCATTTAATCCATGGCACGTTAAGGAACACACACACAGGTTACCGGCATCAGACTATTTCATGCATGAACGAATCTTGTACATATTGACAAACCTAATCATTTGATGGCTTGATAGTAGTTATATGCACAAAAATGATCATTTTAGGGTTAACCCCCAATAAAAACAGTTAAACCAAAACGTATCTTGGCACTTAATCGTTTTACAAGCTGAGCGATTCCGTTGATAGAAATACAAAAACCCTCGAAATTAGTTGTGAAATCAGACCGGTTGTTTCACCTTGACATTCAGTCCACTAACCGTTGAGAAGACTGGGGTCCCGTTCCATTCATAAAACAAGTATTCAGTTAGAGGACAAAATGGCAAAGGTTATCTCTCCTTATATACCGTCTTAGTAGACTAGCATATAACATCGAGGAAAGGCGATTTTTCTAGCATCAAGTTCACATATATCCAATCTCATTTACATGAGATCGAAACTTGTCCCTCGCTGCGAAGTACATGAAAGAGGATCAAGTTTCAAACTGATTTTAATGAGACTGACATAAATCGTACAATTAGCTTAACGATATACACATATCTACAAGTATGATATATAAGATATACTGTTATATATAATATATTTCCCGTTATTAACCCAAGCAAATCTGGTTTATGGGAAGGTTTTCATATATCATTCTCATCAGATTCGCTTCCATATAGCGATGTTCTTCTCTCCAAAATGATTATGAATAATATTTATTGATAAATCACGTTATGTTTAAATAATGAAATTTCAATTTCAGCATATGCATGTCTAAATAACAACAAAAAGTAAAATAAAGTTTTGCAAAAAGAAACAAGAATGCCAACTTCTATACTTTGTGCCAAATATAAATCGTTTTAATACCTTTTCCTGTGCAACAAGCATACATTAAAATATCCTATGCAAAATTATAGAGTAAAAGAAATTTTCCTTTATTATCAAACTTTACAGGTGCCGACTAAAAAACTGAGTATTTTTATTGACTGAAAAGGATAACAATTTCTTAATTCTATTTCCATTTAACGTTTCTTAGTTAAGTCAGTTTGGAATAATACCATGGCAATGGGACATTGCAAAAACGGCATTGATATCAAATGGTATAACGAACAACATCTGAATTAATTATAGCATGCTTGTTGTTCAACATTATCAATAGCATGGATAGTTAGCGTACGCGAAGCTCATTAGCCGATTTGAAAGGGTTTATCCATTGATCTATGATTTATGCAATCTAGAATTGTTATTTCGAAGACTCTGTCGACAGTGCCTGACCATTAGGTCTAGATGAAGTTGGAAAAAGATGCAGCGAGAGGATGAAGGTATACTATATGTAGCGGCTTTCTCGTGACGTTAGACTGTTCAAACGTTAAGTAGATGGATGGAAAGAACATAAGATAGCGCAATAGTTTAAGAATGTAAGTTGTTATAAATAAAAAAATTATGAAAAATAACTTTAAGTAGCTGTAGATAACTTATCTCACAAAACAAATTGAAAACAATGTTATGATCTAAGTATAAGTGTTAAGCCTAGATTTTAGGATTATATAAATATTCATAAATATCTATCTCCAAGGTCGGGTGCAACGGTTTTTATCGGATGATGTTAACTCTCTAACCTTCCAAGGCTTTTATTTGAGGGCAGTAATATAAGTAAGGAAACTATAAAAAACGAGAGTATCTCTGAATACTTCAAACTACCAAAACGGTGTTCCTCTTTACTATTAGAAATCAGCTATTGTTTCTTAGCAGTACATTATGCACTGATTAAATGCTTGTGGAATAGGGTGGGGGACATGAGAGTGTAAGAGGAATTTATTTAGAACCAACATGAACTTGAATCATAGTAATTGATACTTGATACAACGGTTGACCGTTAGATGTTGGATAAAACATATCGTAGGCACAAAACATACGGACCTACGGTTAGTAATTATGAAACGATTCTGCAAATGAAAAACAAGTCATTTATGACATCACTTCAATTTTTCATTGGTAGATAAGAACTTTTATTTCAAAACATAGATCTTAATATGTCTATATAACAAGCATACATCGCAAGCTGCGCACAGAATCTGGTTCGGTACTATTGAGGTGTTTGTTTTAAATATTGTAAATGAACAGACAAGTACATGACTACATTTATACTATGAGTCACTACATCATATAATGTTTATAATGGGAATATCCAAATATTGGTATATACGGGAGAGACAGGGATAAATTTATCGTGAACATAATATGATATGGACCTAACCTAAGGCTGAACATTAAAAGACATACTCCAAATTCCTCTCTCAGGCATGGCGTGGTCACTGCATGTAGATCGCAATGCCGCGGACCCCAGTGAGACAAATTAATATTTGGCCAGGAAACGCTTGTAAATATGGCAGTTGATATCCATGCTCTCATAAGTTGAAATTCTATTTACAAAGGAATGATAATCTACTGCTATCAGTTTCAAGAACCATTTGAACTAGCGGTTGGTAGTATATAAATCAGGTAGCCGTTGGCAACTGCTCATTTAAAACTGTGAAAATTGTGATTCATTTTCTTGAACAGTTTCGTGTGTCATTTAGTTGGAGTTTTATCTGTAACCGCAGATGGTCTTGTATCGTCATAAACATTGATTTTCTTTGTATAGTTGGAAAGTTATTATTGTGTTATTCTGTATATCCATGAAGAATTTAAAATGGATAGGCCGTGATTTTGAAAGATGTCTTAATAGAACTTTAACTTTAACGTTATTGTACAAAGAATTATAATTAAGATGTTTGGTACCTAAGTGTATCTTAGGGTGTTTGTGAAAGGAGTCAAGCTTTTTGTATAATAATAAACTATTTTCCGAGTCTTGTAGAAGACGGAACTTTTTCGATAGTATTATTTCTGTCTTGCAATTGCACCTGTGGTGACGTCAAATTCAGTCCCATACGACAGAACACAAAGACGCATGTAAAGAAACCATCGCCATTAATTATGCAAACGATAAGTTGTGCACACGTGATGCCACTGGTTATCTTTCGTCATTGACTCTTAAAAGGAAATATGCAAAAACGATATGCAATTTGTAAAAGCTAAAGGGCCTCAATGTCATAGATACCTTACTTTAAATGATAGAATGATGCAGTCGGTAAGTGCATTCTTAACAAGGTGACTTATCAAGGCGTATACCAACTGATTGTGTTGCTATAAACGATCACAGTCCTCTTTTCGCTCTTTAGTTCTAGATGATTGATACTTGCACGTGCCATGTAGCGGATGTCCTTGTCTTTTTGCTAATACCCGTCTCAAGTCATGTGATTCTTGTGTCGTGCCCCTCGCTGTCTCTCGATCCATGAGCAGCATGTTTTAGAAGAGTTTCTCGCTCGCGAAAGGACAAGATGTGGAGAAGAGACTATAACACAGCATGCGCTCCTGGCATAATCTTCTCTTCTAATAAAACGTATTGACCTCAAGGTGCGGTAGCCTTTCTGGACTATTGCTTAATGGTTTCAAGAAATTTTCAGAACACGTTAAAGCTTGTTAGGAAAATAATGGTGTTTTGTCTTAAGTTTAGTATTTTGAATGCAATGTAAGAAGAAGAAAGGAAAAAACATCAAATGTTTGAAAGAAGATTTTGCATCAATTTGAAAAAAAACAAAGAAATTATAAGTTTAGTTCTGACCGACCGATGCAGTTTTCTGGAAATAAATCCACGAGGATATTGATGAATTTTTCTATGATATAATTTTTTTTACATTTACTACGTTATGTTTTCATTTACTAGCTTTTTCAATTTTCTGTGAATAAATGTCAAGCGTTACTTTTGAATTGCCGCATTTATAGAAAAGAAACGGGGATATCTTTGAATACCATTTTGATAAGTAGATAAGTTATTATCTATCGTCGTATCGATTTTCAGAGGAATCTTTTTCTGAAGGTGTATAGAACATGCTCAGCTGAGAACTCATTTCTCTGAAATATTAATCAAGTGTCAATTTCAAAATGAATACAAGAGAAACTGTTTCAGGAGGCCATCTTTAAACGAAACGACAACGTCATTTTTTCAAAGCCCCATAATTCTAGTGTACACAGACACACACCTTAAAATACATCATTTTAATCCCTGGGGTTTCCAAATGTAATCTATAGCTCACGTTTAAGTTGAGATTGAATACGTTATCATTACGATGTTATAATACCATGTGAATAACTTTATCAAACGATTCCTAATTATTTCAAGACTACATTATATATCGATTATAGATTAACAAAAACTCAATGATCAGCGAGACTTTTGTCACATGACATGAGATGCCAATTTCACGATTTCATCCTGGTCATGTTTATATATTTCTGTAGTTGATCGCAGTTTCCACGTCAACAAGTAATTAACGGATTATGCCCAGAGCTACCAGGCGACCCGTGCACTGTAAATCCTCTGCAGGAACGTTTCGTCTCTGCTTTTACCACCTCATCGGAGAGCCATCTCCTGTAGGCCTACTCACAAGAATCGTGACCTCAACAGCAGATCTGGTGAAGAAGGAATCTCCTAGACTGGAGTGGGTAGCACTAATGCGCGCTACTGGTCTACTAATATCTACATAGTTACTATACATGAGGGTGGGCACGTTGAACATTCTTACACATGGTGGCCCTCATGTGATTTAAAGGGGTTGAGACAGAGTGTATACGAGGATGTTTCAAACAAGCAAACACTGTAATAGTAAACAACATTTTCTGTGAGATAGGCTTTGGATTTTGATGTTTTTAATGAGGTTTCAAACAGCGAATAAATAAATGCAGTAAAACTCACTTTTGATATCACGGAATTACACCTTTTTAAAGGTTTATTACTGCACCAGGGATGTGACAACAAAGTTTGCAATTCCCTTAAAAATCCTTATTTAAACAATAAGTTTTGTGTATAATACCTTATTTGCTCCGTATTGAACTCGTTAATATATTTGTGTCAAATTTATCGCAGGTCAAATCATGTTTCCCATGTTTTATCTGCAAACGAAAGCTGCAATGTTTAGTTCAACAGTGGAGGTTGCTGTGTTTCACCAAGTACAAAAACGCATTTAATATTGAATATCGATGAAAGGGTGTTTCGCTTGTTATTTTAATTCCATTTTAGAATTTATGTTTCAATATTCATTTCAAACGTGTTAGAACCGTATCAAACTATACGTTAATGTGATAACGCATGTAAAAGGCCAGGGTATGGGCAGAGAGGGGAGGGCAGAGAGGATGGGAGAGGGGGGAGAGGGGGGAGGGGAGAGAGAGGAGGGGAGAGGGGAGGGCAGAGAGGGGGGGAGGGGAGGGGAAAGAGAGGATGGGAGAGGGGGGAGGGGAGAGAGAGAGGAGGGGAGAGGGGAGGGGGAGAAGGAGGGGAAAGAGAGGAATGGAGAGGGGGAGAGGGGAGGGGAGAGAGAGGAAGGGGGGAGGGGAGAGAGAGGAGGGGAGAGGGGAGGGGAAAGAGAGGATGGGAGAGGGGGAGGGGAGAGAGGAGAGGGGAGAGGGGGGAAGGTATGAGGCCGAGAGTTAAGGAGGAAGTGGTTAATATCGGGAAGCAATAGTCCAAGGATTTGTAAAGGCTAATACAAATCCTTGACTATACCAAGGACACATTTAATGACATATGGACCATAATTGTACAAACAGATAATCATTGACCCAATACACACCGACTAAGTATAAACAGTGGTCAGAGGTTTACATTTGAATTTTATTCTGAAACATACTGTACATTAGATAATACATAAATAACTATTCATAAATATATCATGTGCATATGACAGTTTGGACAACTTTCCTGAAATGTTTTCTCTTTAAAAAAAGAGGCCAATGCACAAAATATACCAAACGGATAACGATTCTCATCTTGAAACCCTTAGATCCTTTTGACTCAATCCCCCTTTGAATAAGAGTTAATACTGTCAGAAACCACTTGTGTAAAATAAAAATGAAAATACAAATAACACGACATTAATATCTACATCATGGAATGTAATTGAGGTTACAAAACCAACGAAACAAATATCTGATTTAAACTTGTATAAATATTAGAATACACTTAAGCTTATGGGAAAAGTATAAGGATAAAATAACAAATGCTTATCGATTTTCTTGTTACTATGGAAACAAGGATATCTAACATACTTTCAACAGATGTAACTGAACCGATTACTTATATTATGACAATGGATATTTACGTTGAGGAGATTTATGGGAAATCTGGGTAATGGCGTTACGCGGGGCAAATGAATCGGCAAGGAAATCATAACAATGATTGTATTATCTTCGGGAGTGGTCGATATTGCTTATGAAGTATCACAGCCATTTCGTAGAATGTTAAGAGGAAAAGCAGACAATCATTAACACATTTCATAACAATTGATAAACTTTTTAAAAACTATATAAAATGTTGATATAATAAATATAGCATCAACAGCACTTGTGATAGGTCCTACACTCAAGAGAACATATCTTTACTTAGTCCAATCGAGCGGCATATGGTACAGTATCATGGTGATAAAGAATGTGAAACGCCTTTAATTATGAAAGAAACACTCACCGTTTTAAACAGATTTTGACTGTTACATTCCTCAATGATTATCAGGTCACATGTCCATATGCCAAAATAAACATGTTCTCATATATATCAAGTCATTTCTCGTTAATTAAGAATATATTGAAGGTTCAATAACATTTGTGAACACTTTGCCGCTTTGGGTTTGACCACCAGTACAATGTTATGGACACGCTAACTGCTAACATGCTTCAAGGGGTTTCCCATCGAGAGAGGGGGACATTTTCTGTGAAAATCTGCAATCCTTTGAAGAATACCTCTCGGGAACATCTTGCCCTTGGTTCTGGAATCCAGACGTGCTGTTATTTTCGGGTGTTTTCCTGGCCTCGGGCTTTGTTACTGAATGGCACCCGTCCGGAGGCTTGCGTTCTGAAATGTCACACAGAGGGGCGGGTTCTGACTCCTCGAGGGTGAGCTTGTGCTGCAGGGATGTTCCCAGGGTGCACACACTGTTCAGTGAACTCCGTCTGTTGGACACTGAGCGCCTCGACATGTGTGAACCCGACCGGCCGGCACCCACACCCTCCACTCCGTCCTCGGACACTTTGCTTAGTTTATGATGCACGAACGACACTGGGCTTTTGTTGGTAGGTAAAAACGAAAACTTGTTGGTCGGGCTGCTGTTACGAGAGGTAGGTGGGGGAGTTGGTGGCCGACCCTTTCGTCTCCGATTAAAGAACTCCTCAGGACACGTGTTCGCCCTCCTTCTAGGCGGGGAGGCGAACACTGTGAACATCCCCTCTTCCGTGTTGGACTTGTCCTCGGGATCAGAACAGTCCTCTATCATGATTTCAGGCAATTTTATTCCAGCCTTTAATTTGCCATCTGAAGTAGGATCTGTGTACGCCCTGGGACGAATGCCCTCTTCATCCACTGTCAGCAAATTTGGATCGGTCGTTGACGAAGTTGGGTGTGGTTTTCGAAGCATGTCTATATTATCAGTATTATCGTCAAAACTCAACTTCTTCCGAGTGCGATGAATTTCACTTCTTGACTTGCTGCTTTTGAGAATAGTTGTAAGAAGTGAAGAACCTTTAGAGATAGTTGTTTCTCCTGGTCGAGGCAGTTGGTGAAAGTGAGCGTCACATGGACTTACAGCATCGTTATATACCCTAAGCTCTTCCTCCTCTTGCTCGTCCTCTCGCGCTCTGTTTACATCCGCCTCGGCTATTGATTGGTCGCCTTGTTTAGCGCGTGATATCGACGACGACGCATGGGTTGATTTCCCGCTGACAGTTTTGCTCCTGCTTTGCCGATCGCCACACTTCAACAGGTCACCGGGCGGAGGAATACAATTCTCAATTATTGATTCACCGCCACTCATGCGCAGTCGTTCATATCCGGCCAGGCGTTGCTTGTACTTCTGCATAGAGTAGGCCTGACTCTGGAGAGCTGATTGTTTCTGACGAGACAAGTTTTTCTCTAACATGTTTAGCAGAATCTGTTCTTTCTGGTTTACGTTTCGGTATTTTCGAGAAACAAGAGTATTTTGGCATGACTCCAAGGGGATTTGTTTAAATCTGGTGTTCTCAGGCACACTTCCATGCCGGGATCCATCAGCGCCTGTGCTACATATATTCTCGTATACCGTGTTGTTAAGTACCACACGGCTGCTATTACTGTTAGCGTGAGTGATTATCCGACCCTTTTCCATGTCCTTATTTAATCTGCAAGAAAAAGCACAAACTGTTTACAACACGTATCATTAATATCAATTTGCAAGTATCGGAATAAAACACACATACACGCTAAATAGGTTCAAAGTTTCTTAAATTGTAACGGAAAGAAATATTTTGCACAAAGCACGTACATGGTTACTAAATACTTTATGTGATTATTTGAAAAATGGTTTACGGTCAATTAACTTGAATACAAACTTGGAAAAAAGAATTGCAACACCGGTTAATTCAATGATATGCATTAATGATATGATAAGCAATTACAAATTATATCCTTTAAAAGTCACTATTGTAAAACGGTTGAATTTTTTATAATCGCAAATCGCAAAGTATAACAACAATAATCTCTTAGAACAGTTAGATGTCAACAGTTACCGACTTGAACCCCATTAATTACGACCCAAATACGAGAAAGAAAGTATGTGTTTAAGCCCCACCCCCAGTCCCAGACTCTGAAGCTGTCTATGAGGCAGTATTATCCATTCTGATTCGGTTATGCTTTTGTCAGAAGACCTCTACACTTAGCTGGAACGCATTTATGTTTTTGTATCTGTTACATAATGGAGATAGAAATCAATATTTATTTTTGTGTCGCAATTCTTAGTTTCAACAATATAAACAATTTCTTTTAGAACACTTCACTATTTTTAGTTTGTTAAAATTTCATTTAATTTTCATGTCAACTTAAGTCAGAGTTTTCAAAGTGTTTCTCCGAGGAAAGAAAACACAAGGGAGAAGTCATAATGTTGTTTAAAGTTTTCTTTGAGAGGCATTTAGAAGTTGGTGAGATGAATAGAGAACAAGTTACATGGATTTACAACTTCTTTTTTGTAGGATTGCGACGTTTCGGTGTAGATACTAACACCGTTATCAAGCAAGTGCTTGATAGTATGTTAGTATCTACACCGAAACGTCGTAATCCTGCAATAAAGAAGTTGTAAATCCATGTAACTTGTTCTGTACTGTTTGAAGTTGTACGTAAGACCTCAAACAGATTTTACCACAGGTGATGTATCGTGCTCTGCCATGACTTTAGTTGACGACAAAGCATGTATGTGTAAAAGGATGAATTGTTGCAGAAGTATGCATGATTCATTCACGTTTAAACCTTATGCTAGTTGCTTACGTTATTGTAGTTTCAAATCACACAGGCAATGATGTGTATTTCTTTCCCTTAAAAAATAACCAAAATAGATCAACTTCATATGGATGCATGTGATATCCATAAGTGAAATAATCGCAAAACTCTTAGTTCACATTATTGAAGGCATATTTTGAAAACTATTATATGTATGACAACTAAGTCCAACATACGTGGGTGTCTTGTAGCCAAAACACGATCAATGAAACAAATGGGAGATATCTCAGCCTGACCTAATTAATAATGGTGTATGCTGAATGATTCTACATAGCAAACCCGCACTAAAAGCTGAAGGATGGACAAATATTTTTAAGACTTGGGCACAGATGATGACGGCAGATATTGATGGGACCGTCTTCACTTAGAGGAGGATGTTTGCTAAGGTATAATGTTCCAGGATTTCCATTCCACCACTTCAAGACGTGTGAAGTTGGAGACAGTTTAAATAACAGGGACTCACAATGTTTGCTGGGTTAATGACGTCACACCGTAAAGGCGAAGGATCCTGTAACCCAAGAATTCCAAACACTTGAAGCCAGGGAAGTGGTAATTACAGGATCGACACCGTTTACTTAAACGCAATTCTCACGAGAATAACATTCCCTTTATCTATTGATGGGTCATACTGACTATCTCAAAGAACGTCAATACTTGGAGATGAATGTTAAAACTGTATTGCCTCATTTCATCATGCCCGGATATTTTTGGTGATTCAATATTATATGCAACGGAACATGTTGTTTTGATTTGGTATATAATGATGATTTTGTAATTAATTGAGTTCCTTATTCCTAATCAAACGAAAATGTTTTGAACATTCTCTGAAAGTTGAATGCACGGTTGCATAGTCCCATACATCCTTCACCCTGCTTTCGTGTTTTCGGACTCTTTGAAAAATTCAATTTCATGCACAAGAAAAATAAAATCTTGACATTTGTAATGTAACATTTATCATGCTTCAACATCTTACCATGTACAGTCAGATAATCCGAACCTCGATGATCCGAACACTTCCGTTTTTCATCAAAAACATTCGGATAGTGAAACGTTCGGACTACTGAAACGAACCAAATCTACAGACAGACGACAACGTATTACGAATATCTAATGAGTTTTATTTCATATACACATAACAACTGGGAAACATATATTGATAAACAATCATTGCACAAAAGCATTTCTGGACATTCACTCAGGTTTGAAGAATTTGCCACGTATTTTAACACATAATGCTATGAAACAAAATAAGGGCACTTTATCAAGAAGAGTTAAAATGCTGATTGGTATGTTACTATTACGTTTACATTTCAGACATATGAATACAGACAACCTGCAGGTTTGCACTTCACATTAGTTCTATGATTATTGAGAAAAACCAAAAACCGCATGAATGGAACTGTAATCGATCGATGTAGCTCGTCATTTAGGGAGAAGGAGTTTGATTACCTGCTGCGCCATACCTAAAAGCGCTTAAATAGAAGATTTTAGAGAAAAAACACATTTTTTTGCTCTTTATTGCAATGTTTGTTTGAAAAAATAGAATATTATAAGTTTCATGAGGCATCTGACCCTTTTCTGCAGATTGAGAACGTGACGTGAACATTAAATGCCTGTATTTGGTCTCACCGACGTTGTAAGCGGGTGTTTTTCTTAAATGAATAATCTGTCATGACCTATAAAGTATAAAGGTTATTCTCCCCCCCCCCCCCCCCCCCCTTGAGCTAGCAAATCCCTAATTTCAGCCCCCCCCTCCCCCCCCCCCCCCTCTGAAATACAGTGTATAGCGGACAATAAAGAATCATCATCATCATCATCATCATTCTTTTTTATGTTACAGTCCTTGGTTTGCATACTTTATGAACACTCTTGTTGATATTCATGAAACTTAAATATCGAAGAACTAGTTTACGTGACCACTGTGATGCATGGTTTCCAGAAATATAAATTATACAAAGGAAAACTAACTGCAATTCTAACCGGGATAATTCTAGGGTTGTTTTTTTTATAGCTGAGATGGATTTGTACATTGTAACTGATAATATCATAAACGTTTCCAATATTTATGTATGTTTAAGCAGTTGAAATGTGATCTTTTCTGTACTATATTTCCGGGTATGACGACTACTACAGGTATTAAAGTTTTCCTCAATTTCGAAATAACCTCTTTGCTAAACATTATCTATATTTTGATAATATGACTGAAATCCTTTTCGCCGATTCAAATAATGCCAAGATCGATGATTTACTTTGAATCACTTAGATGAACAAATTAAAGTATACCTGAGCGCGGTAAGTAAGGAGATGATTAAGAATAGTTATTTATGGTCAACCCATGTTTTCATTGTCTAGTTTACACGAAAGGTTCGAGGGGAAGCAGTATGAAAGAGTCACCGATTGAATGCAATGACGTAATGTTTTTTTCTCATAAACAGTGCCAGATAGTGCCGTTCTGACTTTCCACAAATACAGAGGATGTTGTATTACAGAAACCTCGGTGATCTGAATAAGACATATTCGGTCTCTCGCTAAGATAATGGTCTTAACTATTACAACAAAAAAATGTAAGTATTTCAACCCACGAACAAAATGAACCAATCAAAAAGAAGGACTGCATCTTTTCTTGTAAGAATTCAATTCCTTATACCCAAAAGTAAATATGCAGCCGTAAACAAAGACAGCAAAACATAATTATTTTCGTAAAGATAAATGACATGCAGAGAAAATACTAAATCTCAAACTTTCTAGACAGTAAAATGACTGGAGAGGCAGTTGAACAATTGATATAAACATTATTTTCCGGGGGGCTCCTTGAGTGCTCAGGGTATTTACGATTTACAGCATGAGGTTGTTTTAGTGTGGTTGAGTGTGCCAAGAAATGGCATTGAATCATCTTTTTCTGTTCCATCGTGCAAGAGTATTGCTTACAGGATCTTTGCTGATATGAACTACTGATATGTTTACAAAAAATACATTTGTATTCATGTGGAATATTCACATATTTGTCAGAAAACAATCACACTGGTTATTAGCTTTCAGTTCTTCTTGTTCGGGCGTTCGGCTTCGGATCAGGAGGTCCGTGGTTCGAATCCCGCTAGGGGCTCGGCAACTTTGTCTGCAGTAGAGAACTGTTCTACACACAGTCAGGTTTGGGTGCAATGCTACACTGAAATTCAGCGCAGTGCCACCCATGGTTCGCTAGTTCCAGCCGATGCTCGCAGGTTTCACCGCAATGCATAGCCACAATGTTGTTGCGGGCTTTCTCCCTGCACTAATACTAGCAGCCGCGATATAAGTGAAATAATCTTGAAAGCGGCTTTAAACACCAACTCACCTCACCTCACCACCTCACCTCTTCTTGCTCGGTATTTCATTATGTCCTTACCCGTGCCAAACTTAGCCGGTTGTGTATTTGGTAATGGTCATAACTAAGCCTTATAAATAAGATCGTTTTCCAGTTAGCTGGAGATACAGAGAAGATACATGTAGGCTTCATTACAGCGTTTTTGAAAATAAATGAGCTATCGTTAAAAGAAATTTTGATTTCGTCAGATTGTATGTGCAGATTGTATATTATCAAGAGTTTCGAGAGTTGGGGGTTATTATAGAGTTAGGATTATTAAAATTATTGCCAACGTGCACATGCAGTTGAAAAAAAATACGATCAAAATTTTTAGTCTGATTTATTTTTGATTTAAATTTTCCGTCAGTTAATTTAAAAAAACACAGCCATGGCGCTTAGACATTGTTGGATATACAAAAAGTAATCATTAGCACTGAATATTGTGACGAACTGATCAGCAATATCTTTGAAGTGGGCCATAACTTTCGAAGGAAAGTAAAATTGGTGTCATATGCAGTGCCTTTTGTGTACCGACGACTCAATACGTTATCCGTAGAGCACTGCCTTGCGAGTTCGACCTTTGAGCTGACTGGCGTTTGATGTTGTTGCAATGGTTTTGCCTTAGGGATTATTACATTTACGGGATCTCACCATCAATAGAATACAGTCTCTAATTAGTCGATGTTTAAATATCGTGTAGATCAATAACTGCCTTATAGTCGTATGACAGATGTATGAAAAACTTGCACGAGTTCCCTGTTCACTTCCATGACACATGTACATCGCGGATCATTTACTACCATCTAAACAGGACTTCTTAAAGCCTCCTACGTCGACTGAACTTGCTGGAAATGGGTTTACAATCCCATCGTGATATTCTGTTTACATAAGGAACAAATGGTTCATGCAGCAAGTACATTGTAAGAATTTTGAAACCATTTTGAACGTGTACATATGTAAAACGTTTAAAGGCTCTACGAACAAGGCACATTTTGATGTGAGGTTATTGTGGTGGTTGCGGGTGCATAGATTTTATTCTTGTGTTTTATCGTTTTACTTGAATATAACAAAAAACAACTTGTTTTTATACAAGGAACTTCGAATCAATGACGTCACATCAGTATTGTTGACATACATCACAGAAGTATTTTCATTATCTGAAGCCAATAAACGCGAGGACATAATAGTTATGTTTACGTGTTTTCAACTTTTCACTTTCTGAAAGCTTTTTTCCTTCTTTACCGATAGAGTTTGTTAAAAAACGTGAAATGAGTCTTTATTTATAGCGATAGATCAAAATAAACACTTACGATGGAATCTTTCTAAGTATTTTCCTAGTATTCATGTCCAGTATTCCACACTTACGAGCGTGCACCATCGAACTATCAAACCACTCAATAATCACTGTTCGCAGTTTCATCAAGCAAAAGAGACACACTAAATGTTGCTTTCTACTTGCGTATATTGACCTTTGGATGTTGTGAAGGAAACATAATCATTTGGCTAATATTTCCTACATATGATGTTTGCAAGAGGACGTGTTATTACAAATATATGTGAAACATTGTTCAGAGTTTATTCACTGTACAAAATTTCTTTTAATAACGATTAAATATCATAACTGTTGTTATAAGTTTCTTAACAGATAATCTAATGTCATAGTCACGATATATTAATTAGTAGTGCGGTTGTCATGTGAAGAGCATGAACGAGTGTATAGAATCATTTTCGTCAAGAAGTACATCGGTAACATGAAGGTGAGTAACGTTTTCTACAGATTATAACATGCAGCGCATTACAATCATGATAATAACAAAATCTGCTCAATAATAATTACTGTTCTCAAGATGATATGGTTCATGGGGACAAGGAAATTCAATGCTTTTCCAATTACAGGGTAAGAGTGAACGTATGAAATAAACACTAATCGGAAGTAGGTTTAACACATTAACTACTAACAATTTGATAATATTTATATTCTAAGAGGTTAATGTCACTGGTTTAAGAAGTGAGTTTATTGGCCTCTACATTGATAATACTTATATTCAAAAGAGGTTTATATCATTTGTAAAAGAGTTTAATTCAGAATGTCGTGTACTGACATTTTCTTGAATAACAAGCGATTCATTTTAGAAAATGATATGCTCCAACTCATAGATGTAAAACCGATAATCATCGCCCTGTCCATGTTAATCCCGCATTACCACGATTAGAAACAATCCCTATTCAAACGTGTGCGCATAAAAGACAAGTGTTGATGATTCGTTTGATACCTGTACACGTTTATTCATAGCAGTTTTAAATGTTACAAATAAACGAGATAAACCAGCACATGAGTGAACTAATTGCGATGCAACTTTCGACCTGAACAATTCATGCATTATCTTGTTGTATCTGGCAGCCGCCATATAAGTGAAAAAATCTTGAAAGCGGCGTTAAACCACAAATCCACTCACCTCATCTGATTTGATAAAAGTATTATCTAATTAGATAATACTATCATGTTATTACCAGGTTGAGCACACTGGTGCCATTGTGTTCGAATCCCGGTGGAGGCACCAAAGAGTTGTAATCTGGGCTATGTCATCAACATTGCACTCAGTCCACCCAGCAGTAAAATTGGGTACCTTAACAAGGGAAGGTATGGACCTTCACGGGTACCCTCAGGGTAATAATACAATTTGTGATCTTTGAGCATGCTGTCTTGCATATATGCGCGGTTTAGAAAGAAAGCTTTGATTTATATTATCATCTAACTCTTGATGTTGAATAGAAATATTTTTATGTATAAAAACATTGTAGTCTTAGATAAAACTAATCTCTAATTATATCAAACTATCATGTAATTAGATGAAAATATCATACTATTAGTTGAAACTTAACATCTAAATAGAAGTTATGTATATTTTTATTCACTTCTGGCAGTAATGCGTTTACATAGTTTTCTTTTAGCAGAGCCAATTTTAAGTACGTTCTTTTACTAATCGTTTCAAATTATTTTATTTAGATTTAAACTTGACGTGGTGATGTTTCCGAAAGAAAAAGACTCAAGCAGTTATTAGTTTGACAAACAAACAGGATGACAATTAGGACCCGCACCATTTGACATGAAATGCGCGATGTTTATATATTGGGTTTAAGTTATGTTTGATGTGTAGTTCACTCCAGCAGTACAGATTACAACTTCTTTTCAAAACTTCTCAATTGCTAAACACTTCATGTCTTAATAAACAATACATAACGACGATTAATAATCATGTGGCGTACGTGATCGCTGATCGCTTTGTGGTTGCAAAGTATTACTGATATCCAATAAACTAGGGGGGATTTATTAATATTTTATCAACTAATATTTCATTTCTCTTATTTCGTTTTATCAATTGCGCTGTGTCCTGCTTAAGCAAGCAATTTTATTAATGGACATAAAAAAAACCTGTTGTCTATATTATGATTTGGTTAGGTTCTGGGAGAATATCCATTAATCTTTAGCCTTTTACGTAATCTGAAAGTATGTACAATATTTATGTACAAACGGTTATTTACTCTTAACAATGTATATGATAAGCTAGAACTATTATCCAAATGTCTGTACGAAGGAAGTAACTGGTGCCAATTCAGCTTCACTTTAGCTTAGGAACATACCATGACCTACAAATAGAACTACAGTAACCTCCACTCTAGTGATCTCATAAAGTCTGTTTTATATCTCTTGAAGGGCTTATGTTGCTGATTCTTGTCAGACATGCACAAAGTACATTACCCTAATTATTTGTATGAGTGAAAATTTGTTGTTGAATACGTAATGACGGGAGAAATGAATTGTGCCTCAGCTTCGTTTAAGCAAAGTTTGAATAAATCGCTGTAGTATATATATTGATATGATAGTAAAAATTAAATTAATACATATATTAAAGAAATGGTAACAAGAACGCGAAAATATCAAGCATGAAGGAGAGATATGTAAATCCAAAACCACAAATTCCACAATCATCTTATCATTAATAAAAGGTTAGAAACTTATCAGTGATTTTATCTGATCTCCTTAGCTCCTACAAGGTAACTCCGCAGACCCGCTAATCTTTCCCTCGGGTATTAAAATCACGACCAAAACCTTTCTTTTGTATTTTATCTATAGCATAATTATGTAAAGAGGTTTCACAAATTACCTGTACAAACATGCAACAATAATAAATCTATGATAAAAGATTATTTACAGTGTTACAAATGGTCGACACCATGGAAGTGAACCCTGTGCATCTCAGACGCAGTAAGCAGATGACTTCACTTCCCCAGTGTAATGTACTTTATTAACCCCATTCAGAAGCAATTCGTCAAATGAACCTGGCTTCTCGTCTGTCGCTCTGATAAATTGACAATAGACAATTTGAATACCATCTATTGAAACTGAAACCTTTTTTCAAGCTCATGTTGTTTGAAAATGTAATCAGATGTTAGCAAAAAAAACATTCGTTGTTAACCGTGGAATGGACATCCTCAAAGTGAAAATATGTTCAATTTATTTAACCATCTCTAAACCTACCATACGTATTGGATATCGGAAATATATCAACAATCGATTTTGTGTCCTATTGTAATGTGTGTCCCGATATGAATAAATAGATTCTTTCTGACAAACTAAAAACGCGCCTTATAGTATTTTATTTACTAGAAGCAAGCAAGGTTACCTCATAATCACATATTTTCATGTTGTTAACTTGATTGTCGAGGCAAATGAATGCACATGTATGAGACATGCAATGAGAGGAGGCTCCTGCATGTCATTCGCACCTGAAGTGCCGCTAATTTTCATTTCGGAGATTTTATGATCGTTCTTTGATGATATCGAAACTTTCTGCTTGTGATAAAAAGAATAAGACCCCTATATGTACATCGGTTACACAGAACATAGACAGCTCTTTAAAACAACACACATAAAACCGAATATATGTCAAATGTTCTGGAAGATTAAAACGTTTTACCCAATTTGAGACAATAAAAATACGCCTGTGACTTCTCCATTTTTTAAGATATATTCGCACGAATTAATAACACCCTTTGTATAACGCCTTTGACTCTGTGTGGAAAGTGGCGTTTAAACCCAAAATCACCTCACTTTCATCTTCTACCGATGTATCTTAACAGAACGGTCTATGCGCAAAAGAAGGAATCATGCGATAACAAGAGATATCGGTGTTTCATATAGATAATTTTTAATCAGATGCTTGAACTTTAATTTTGATAATGGAAGACAAAAGATTTTGTAAAAAAGGGGCGAAGGAGAAAGAAAGATTTTTTTCAAATATATATAAACCAAACCATATTGCAATGTTCAATGTTTACAATTCTTGGGAGATGTTAAACGTTTGCTCGTGTCTACACTTTGACGTATTGGCTGATTGTCGTTTATATAAGGGTTAGTTGAATACAACATATTAAGGACAAACACGTCAATACTTAGTTAATGATTGACGCAGTAAGTTAACGATGTCATAAAAGTGCTTTGTTGAAGGTCCGGACATGTAGTATTATGAACACAAAAGTGAGAGGGAAGAAATGTTCGGTAATTTCATTAATTTTTCACTGAATAACATACACGCATATTATCACTCGATTCACATCTGGAAAGTAAACTTGAATAAAAAACGAAATGCAATTCACAACATTAAGATGAAAAATCGTTAAACGAATAAAAACTAGTGAGACTATAACAATACATCTGTATTGTACATTGAACCAGTTTGATCCTGATTATCGAAATAAATGTAAAGATGTGATAGTGAAAAATCATATGCAAGGAAAATAGTATAATTACATTACCTTTTCATAAAACATTAAATAGATAATGTTAACTTTACAAAAATGCATACTCTTATCCAGAGTTTTGGCAAACAACTAAAACGAAAAGGATTTAACGAAGAGAAATGTTGAAAAATAAGATGACCCATCTACAATCTGCTTTATTTCTCAGTTATTCAAATCGAACATTTCAACATTACACTGGATGACAATACTTTATCTCTGGTCAGTGGGTCTTGTTCAATAGAACTAAGTAAATTGCTCCCCGGACATTACGTATCAGCACTCGACAGCAGCGTTGCACTCAGTCTCTGAGCATCATATGTGAATGCAGTTGTACAATATAGACTGTTCTTTGTACGTCGATAACTATTTCGGTAAAATATCTTCTGATTTAACAAATCATATTTTTCCAAACTAAAGGAGAAACGTAGCTCATGTCTTCAAAAGTTATTTCGTAAGCAGAACTGTATACGTATGGAATGTTATACCTGACACATCAAACAGTCAAGATTGCAGATTTACATATGCATCATAGTGACGAGTCATGAGGTGCAGATGTGGAGTAATCTCGCTCTTCCTCAGTTTACTTTTGTATCATTTCTAAAATTTGAAAATCATTTATGAAATGAAATAAAAATGTTGTAAATTATGTCAAATTAAAGATCTTCTTCAATATGTCAGGAAAGCATTTTCTGACTGATAATTATAAAAAACAATTGATATTTTAATAGACTATTTTCTTTTAACCATATTACCTTAGAATCTTCGAGTCGTTGCTTTACTTTCGAATAAAACTTAAAATAATGAGGGCTAATAATTCACGCTAGTTTTTTATTGATGCCATGCTTCTGGAGAGACAAATGTGAACAGCAAGAACAACCTAATGCTAGCACATCAAGCCATGATTTATTTCACAAAACACAAAACAAAAAGTTCTATACAGACTGCATACTACACATGTATCGTATTACAAAGCTCAGTGTTGGGAGAATTTATCATCGGAAAGCATACTCTGTAATCAATTAAGACGCCGTTCTTTAATGTATTTTACCGATACAATTGTGCAAATACTTCTAGCTAAAGAATACTTCTTTGATTGTCTAGGATGGCTTGATCTAAAATCCAAACATTGGGGTGTATCAGCACTATTGTGAAATATATCTCTGTTATGATGCCGTGATCAGAATTTGACTTAAACATCAGGAAATTCAGTTCACATTTTCTTTTCTCCATAGTAGATAAAAGAGAAGAATTAAGAGAGTTCAGAATTTTGTGAATTTCTTACAGATTTTCTTCCTGATACATTTAAACAAAAACATAATCTACATCTCTTCCACATGTTTTCTATGTGTTCCTTTGTTTCCTTGTTGCCTAAGTTTCTTTCCCAATTCTTCATAGCCTTTAGCCTAGATAGCCTTTCTAGATATCCCCAAACTAAGGTTGCGTAGGTTGGAGAAACTTTTGTGCCCATCAAAATAGGACATACGGTTCAAAATCAAATTTAATTCATCTATATAAAAGCTTTGCGGTGCTTTAGGTCGAGTGTTCTATTTCTTCACTTATAAAAAATAACATTTTAAAATATTTCATATGAAAATATATTCTAATTCGATATTTCAGGCAATATATTTACTGTGTAAGTTATTGAAAGGTATATTATTATGTACTATTAGGATAAATTGACAAATAGTAAAACTGCAAACAAGCACAAAAAAGTACCCAAAAAATATACAGTGTTATACAGTATACACATATACAGTGTTTCACTTCCCTATTTTTGTCTTAATCCACTTGGGTATATTTTGAAATTATCATGGACAGATTACGTTGTAGGACATTAAAAAAAGTGGAGTTAGAGTAGGGTGTGACCCCCATTACTGTAAGTGTAAACATAGACACGCCTTGTCATGGAAGAGGTACAGTAAGACGTCGGATGGCGTCATTCGGGACACTTTGCCACACTTCGTGCAGTGCCTGTGACAGTTGTTGTATGGTGACTGGTAGCTGTGGGCGACGTTTAAGTCGTGTTCCCAAATGGTCCCTTAGATGCTCGATAGGTGATAAATCAGGGGAGAGTGATGCCAAGGTAAAACCTTGATGTTTTGTCGGTAAATGAAGTCCATGCATGGTGATCCTGACGGTATGTGGTCTTGAGTTGTCCTGTTAACAATCATCCCTTGCTGCTGTATCCGAATGAATGGGACCACCACAGGCTGTAAAACTTGATCCCTGTTTCTCTGAGCTGTAAGGGTCTGACGAATTGCCACCAAATCTGTCTTTTGGTCCCCGAAGATCCCACTCTAGACATGACACTGTCACCGCCAACTTCATGTTGAAGCCTGTCTCTCGCCTATTTATACGTCTGTATACTCGCATTCTGCCGTTTGCTCGGAACAGCTTGAATCGACTTTGGTCGCTGTAGGTCACTCTTGCCCAATCACGACGTTCTTCCTCGGAAAGTGCGAAATTGGTAAAGATTTATGTGTGTGTGAGTGAAATCTATGTTTGTTCCGCAACGTTTTCTACATCGAAGGAGGTCACAAGCGATTTGGACAATTTTTAAAAGTATCGATTACTTTTAAATGCCATAGTAGATTTTTCAACGATAGCCTTAACGACAAATTCTGACACCTGACGTGTATAATTTGCTCTGATTTTCAAAACTTCTTTTCTCATCCTGTGGTAACGTGGACAGTTTAGAATTTGTTTGGAACAGTTACAGAATATATCAAGTTACTTTTAATTCTTTCAATTTAGTTTCTTTTTTATAAGAATTTTATTATCCCACATAGGGAGGCTGATTATTTAAGAAATCGAAAGTGACGAAAACATGAAACTCATTCAATTGCACTAAAAGGATGTTTTTAAAAAAATATGTTTTTACATTTTCAGAATAAAGTCATTAGCGATGTTTCATGGAAAATGCAGTGCAAAGTTGGCGAGACAACAAATTAATGCCCTGTTTTGATGCCCAAAGTTGTTTCACCTACAGAGATAATGTCATGTTATCAAACAAGTTACCATGTTACTTTAGTTTAACCAAGGTTAATCATTTTGTCAAATTACAACCTATTTTACATTAGTAAGATCTGAAGATGTAAAATAACGTTTATATAAAAATCAACAAGGGTCAAAACAATTAAAAAAACATAAACATTCTTTAGAGTGAAGTCACACAGGTTATAGAAAATCTGTGGTAAAGACGTACTTACTCGATCTACTACATCTTCTTAAAATCTTTCCACGACCAACATTTCAAATTTTGACTGAACTTAAACAACCCCTCATTCATCAGACGCAGTTATCTGATTACTATGGTTTCCATATGCGACTTAACACATTGTTTACACATGCAGAATAAAGCAGACATTTAACCGAGTAATATCTTTTATTATATCTGGTTATAAAATGACGATCTGATTAACGAGTGAAATCTATTACTGGAATGTGTTGGTATATCTACTTTAAATAATGCTTGTTGAATCACAGGGTGTGTAAACTATAAACAGAGGTTTCCAAAATTTTAAAGCTTGTGCACTGGATCCTTGAACTTAACCATCCTTGAACAGATCTTTAAGACACCACACAACCTCTCGGTGGCAATTGATTTATGTCTAAAGAAGAATTAAAGAAGTTGTTATGCATAAGAAAACTATCATTTTGTTTGAATGAAAATAAAAATAAGCTTCCAAAAATGATACACTGTGTCTCTATTAGAATTGACACGCGTATATACGCATACAGATATTCTATCTATAACATGCTTAAGGCAGCGCAATTAGTTTCACACATATCAGTGCTTTCAGTGCATTTGCTTCAGCAGTCCATACTGGATGAAACAACTCAGACTTCATCTGAGGCATGAAGCATCTTTAAAGAAAGATGTGTGGGTATGTGTGTGTAAACATTATATCGATTGCTTAGCAACTGACGTGCTTGCCTAATAATTACCCTGTTGCCGACAACACACGTCTGGTTTGTGGACCGCTGTATCCACATAAAACCTGCTTACATTGCTTTAAAGAAAAACGATCGTGTTGTAATTTATCCACAGATCGAAACTAAAGAATTATCATTGGTTAGATAACAAGAAACCTAAAAAGCATTGTAGAAATAGCGAGGTTATCTCTGGAATGTCCATACTTGAACAGGTTAATCTGTGTCTTTAACACCTAATACTGTTTATAGAGGATTCATACACACGCAACAACAGCCAACAACACAGCTAGGAGAAACCTTAACGTTTCATCTTTGTAACTGCCTAGCTATTCTTTTTGATAAATAAAATTAAAGAAATGGATGAATAATATCAAACAGATCAAATACAAAACATACTGTCTTCACTTTGTGAATTACCTTCTTAGTTTAGTACTTTCTTGATAAAGAGGTGCGAGTTTAGAATTTTCAATAATTGAATATTTTTTGGATTGAATGGCAAAGATGACATTGTAAGCGGGCATCGCCCAAATATATTGTTTTTAAAAGAAAATAATATCTGAGATAGTTATGTATTTATGCTTATCTGGGAATTTAACTGGAAATATGTTTAATTCAAATTGTGGGCCACATAAAAATTATGATCGCTCTAAACATCACACGATATAAAGCATAAACTCTGCAATAACTCTAGGAGGAAGGAAGAACAGGAAAACAGACATTTCATTTGAGTAAGTAAAGCAATCAAGGTCTCAGTGATGCACATTGCCCACATGTAAACAAAACGTTCCCAACACGGGATTGACGTTATAACTACATTGCGATGGGTATTATTTTGTTTTTAGAAATGTGTGAAACTGAGATCACTTGTTATACATTTGTAGAGCTTAATGTAAATACGGAGATGTGAAGTGTTACTCAAGTTCAAGAAGGTTCCTCCAAGTGATGGGTTTCTTGACTACATAGCAAAGCAGCTACAGAACGGGATTGCTGTAGAATGTACATCATGCTACCTTTGAGTCCAATTCACTCATAGCACACACAGACATGTTATCCAAATAGCTGACATCCAATGTGCTATGATAAAACAAATTCAATTAGTGTAACGTGACACGAGTACAACCTTATTACTAAAAATGATATTATTATTTTGACACGTCGCATATGTGCTATGAATTAAGGCAAATGTACTGTCAAGTTGAGGATAGCCATGTGAAAGCGATTTCTTCTACAAGTACCAAGTTAATCCAGTTGATCAGTTCACACGTCATTTCCTCCAGTCAAACATTAAGTTACAACGTGACACTTTGTGGACCAGAGAAACAGACTCCTGATTTGTTGTTATCGAGCTAAGTTATGCAATCAGTAACGCTGTTGAAGCCAACGAGAAAACTTGAGTTCCTTCTCCTGTGCGTTTCCCACAGGACAGTAATCATTCGCATAAATTCAACGACAGTTGGCTTCAAAGAAATAAGAACGATATACATTTTGCTAAAATACCACGGGGTTTTGGCACACCACAGCTAAACTTCATAAAAAAGTCACTAACATTCAAACGCTTTATATTGGAAACTTAACCATATTTGATTCATGTTTCAGAAGATAAAATGATAGCCTCTTGACCTCTAGCGCTATGTTAAATACAACCATTCAAATGTCAGTGAGGGAAAAACGATAAGGATGGGTCGATTACAAACATTTCATGTATATCAAACATAAAAACTTTGAATTTTAAATGATGGATTTTTCCTTGAACATGTAAGTTTTTTTTAATATTTAGCGCTCGTTATCAGCGTGATGAGCCAGGGTTCTTCGGATCCCAATGTTAATGGTACAAAAAGTCTCCGAAGAGTACAAGTGAAATAATAAAAAGAACAAAATAAATAGTGGCATAAGTCATTTTACCATAAAACGGTCTTTACCTATAATAGATGGAAGTCCTTTTAAAGTTTATTTTTATATGAATAGAATAAAATGGGTTTTTAATAGGAAAATAAAAAATTCAAAAACATTTTGTACCAAGGGGGAAAAGGTATAACTAAAAATGACACAAATTTAATCAGTTCAGTTGAGTTGGTTAACACGTTCATATTCTTTAAACAATAGCATAGAGCAAAATTATTCAATGTAGACATTAGGTTTATATATTTAGAAAAAATATGTTTCATTATATTTTTTTTTAAAAATAGAAAACAACAACAAAATGTAGACCAAGAATCACACGGTAAAGTTGAGATAAACGACCCCACCAACAGGTTAAAAGCGTTTAACGGCCCAACACATGCATTTATAAATGTTATATAAATTTTATTGCGTGCATTCTGTTGATCGAAATATCAGTTTATAACTATTTCTTCACTAAAATAGAAACACGTTTTATAAACATATGTTTATATCACATTACTCACCAGCGTGTACACATGTGTTTAAATCCCTGAAGTTCGTGACAGCCTGTACCTGATACGTTCCCACTACATTCTACAGGGTTCTATTTCGCAGGATTATTTCATGTCACCTGTGATTGTTGACTTTATCGACAAAAGTAACATGTAAATATGCGCAAGAACTTGCAACATGGAAAAGGCCTCCTTTAATGTGTTATTTGTATTTTAAAGCACGAGTGCACACAAAGTATTTCTTATATACAACGAGTGCACAGATCATGCATATCTCTCGATATTCCTAACGACCCTCACTCAGGTAATCTATCTCGTAAGTTATTTAACAAACATGTACGTATTCAGGTTATAAAGTTCATTTTATAATACCTGAAGTATTAAATGCATGCACTACGATATCGGAAATATTCAAATTCAATATTACAGAAGTGAAGAACGGCAGCCGCTATCTTAATCCAATAGCAATGCTTACACTACATTTCTAAAATTGGCAAGATTACAAGATTGCTTTAATAAACAATTTCATCCTCTATTTTCAGTTTTCTGCTCACATTAAATATTACTGCCTCTGCCGTTTTCAACTGTCCATATTTTTGGCCATTTTGCACACAGCTGACTATAGTTTGTAGTATCTTAAGCCGACTGCGTATAATATGTAATATAAAGTAATACATATTTCATTGCATCGGTAGAAAGCTAAAATTACTTCCTACACCCACATGCCTTGCTATAGCCAACTTGAACCTAAAACACCTGCTAAAATGCCTTTAAGCAGTGTATACAATTTACTAGTATAGTTGAATGTTCGTTGGAAAAACAATTCTCGCAAAATATCTGACGACAATTTATGATGTATTTTATCGTTTTATTGTATTATTATTGCTTTATGTGCGAGTAACTTTTCATTCTTAAAAGTCATGTCAAATCGTGTTAAAAAAGGGAGAGTCACGGGGACATTGATCCACTTTTATTACACAAACAAGTAGGATTAATGAAAAGAATAATGAAAATTTATATCCCGAGCAATGCTTAATTTCTGAAGTTCATAAATTACATCAGATGGGTGTATAGGTGTACCGACACGAAATTATGTGCTGAGCGATGACATTTGATATTGGAAGACACGAGGCTGATATTCTTTTAAAATATATCTTTTAGTACGTTCCTGTGTAATAAACCGTACATCTCTGAACAGTGAACACTGCACAACCTTTAGACTCAATGCGAAGTCATCATATGCATGTTGAGGCGTCATACATTATGATTACATGTTATTCACGATGACACAGTGCATTGCTCTACATATACTGTAAAGACAGTGTATCCGAGGGGATAACGTTTGATCTCACACAAGGCATACTTCAAGAACGCACTTTTGGAAGATAAAATTACAGAAACTTAATACGGTATTGAATTACAGGATATTCATGTTATGTTTAGAACCTAGAGTACCAAAGATTTTGTAATACACAAAAAAACCCGTCATATTGAATTCTATCCTTATATTTACGGTCTACGCTGAAGTCATGAAGAGAGAAAACTTACAATCCAATACTCTTCCTCAATAATATAATTTAAAAAATGAAATAAACACTGTTTACCAATCAACATAACAATGCATTATTTGAATCTGAATCACGTAATCTGGCATCATTGTACTTGATGCCATAAGGCCATCTCCAGATAATGACCGTCGTTACACAAAACGCACTACTCTAAATTAGACAGTTACTTAGCCGTTCCCTTAGTACCAATTATCGACATTGACATAAACAAATCTGCAGCTGTTTTATATTCTGCACTCGACAGTACCGATTGCCCTCTCAACATAGCAGTTAACATTTATATCATTTGCATTTCTCTGGCATCTTACTGTAAAATGTTCATCACATAAAACCTCAACCGATATTTGCTCAAACTGTTTTTGGTGTTTATCATTAATAATGATTATCAGGATTCAAACATTGTCTTGTGCGTGCCTGATCTTATAGATACGTGAATATAAGTCATCGGCTGGAATTTTGACATTTCTTTGTGTGTTATAGACTATTTCAACTTATATTAAGTTTTAGGTTGATAATAATCTATGCATGATGTCAAAATATTACATAAACTAACACTGCGAATAATGACTCTGCCCTAAACATCATTAGATACATTACTATGGATGTTTGCGACTAACAGATTATTGGTTTAAAGTGCCGGCAGTAATGTAAATGCAACAGCGGTCATGATATAGTTTGATATGTATCCCTAAAATCGAATCTACCAGACATCAGTCTGACTTTTATATCTTGGAAGCATTATATTTTACTTTCAATTGTTTGTATACTTGAAAACAAAATGGCTTTCAGTCCTTCAGGTACTATCATTATATGTTGTTGAAGCTTATGTGAAGCGGAAAAGAACGGTAATTACTATAAATGGGAGCAATGTATTGTTAAATATGATTTTAACTTTTCAGAAAATAATCAGCAATATAACAGTCTGAGAATAAAAAGACTTCAACAAGGTGAAAAAAGTAGAAACTAAAAACATGTTTTGAACAAATGTATCCAATCTAAACATTGCTCTCCAATTTCACATCTATGACGTCACAGAACAAGTAAGTCTTCCAGTTCTCGTGTTTAGGTCTCTGCATGCTGTTGGGTACTAGAATAAGTAGGAAGAGATAAGCATCCTAAAGAGTTGAAAAACGACAGTATTGAAGTGATTCGCTCAGGTATAAAACCATATATATATTCCATTCATAGTAAAGTTGTTTCTGTGTTCATGTAGATATACATGTGTACATATGATATCTTCAAATATTTATTACAGGTATGATTTATAAAATATATAAGGCAATTAGAAGACAATGGGTTATTTGCAAATCACACGCTAGTGAAATAACTGTAGATAGGAAACGGTAGAAAAGACTATTTAACATCAGCAAAAAGATGATTTTCTATCAGTACAGAGCACGATATAGAAAATATACAACAAAATGCATAGCAAATCTTGAGTTTTCCCGAATCATGTTTTCCATATTAGGGCATAAAGATCTTGGGCATGAATGCCAATATCAATCGCGATTGTGCGCAACTACCAATAGACTCAGCGTTTTGACAATAGCAAATACATACCTCACAGAGAGGTACATTTATAAAACAATTTTCAAAATATGCGAAATAATGCAACAGCTTACAGTTAAGTGTCGGAGTTTAAAGTTTTCCGTATACAATCAAGTGGGTGCCATTTAAAGAAAACCAATTGACTATTTTTAATTTGAAAATGTCAAACAAACTGTATAGGTCAAAACATATGCTGTGTTATCTGCAAAAGTTTTTAGTTTGTCAGCAATATTTTGAAATGTCATGATCTTTCAAAATGAAGTGTTTATAGTAAATATTTAAGAACTGAATTATTTTAGCAGAGCATAAAGACAAAAGATTTCTCTCTACAATTAGAAAGTTATATTGCTATTATGTATATACCTTAGATTGATACATTGTTTTGATGTTTTCATCCCCAGCAACTGTAGAACAGTAAGTTCGGTGATAATAAGTAATTAGACACATTCAGTTTTGTCACAAAGCTGCTTAACTAAAACGAAAACTAAATGTACATAGATTATATAAATATCAAGAAAAAAATTAACAGCCTTTGTTTTCTTTGTATATCAATATCCAAGAAACGACATTGAGCATTGAGGTAAGATGATCTGTTTTAGACGTGTGTACTAGACTCTTCATTGAGATCCTAATAGTCGGTTCCTCTCTTTACAGGAATAATAAGCGTAACAGGATCAACGGGACTTCATTATTCCACACCAAGGCATTCATTTGTCATCGTAACTGTGCAGTATCTGTCAGCACTTAGTGTTCTAATAGCATGGAACGACCTGGTCTGAACAACACCATCAACACAATCTCACTTTACATACTTGTACCAAATAAATCGTCATAAAAATCTTTTCCCGTAGCTTTTTAACTATAGATTGTCCGGAGAGAGAGGAGAACGCCGACCCTTCTAAAAATAAATAACTTTTGTATAATTCTTATAACCTAATACACAACATATGCTATATGAGAAAATATATTTAAGACCTGTTTATATTGTGAAAAAGCAGCTATAGTCACTTTTTTAAAGTTATGATTCAGTGAAACATATTCGTATATAGTCATTCGTTGAATTTATTTTAAAAAACCATGAGACGAACAGTTTAATTTCATAAAAACTATATTGGTCTTTACATGTTGTGGTGATGTCAATGACTTTATGACTTTATAGTTTAAATGTATAAGCAATAATAGTGTGTTCATCTTATGTTCATTTCCTTCCATGTTTTCAACTCAGGAGCAGTGCCGTATTCGAGCTAATTACACAAGTACGATATACACGATATATAGAAAAGGTACCAATAAGCAAAAAATAAGTCAAACATAGCAAATACAGCAATGTTCACGAATCATTATAGTAATTCATAAAGTAACACGTGCTGACCCAAAGAAGTAAGACAAAAATAACTTTTATAAATAATATTAGTTATGAGATGGTGAAATGATAAAATAAACAACATTAAAATATCTCAAACGTGATAAAAAACTGATAAATACAAACATTTTTCAGCAAAAAACATACAATAATAAGTTGATAGATTTTGAAACATTAAGAGTGCAAATTTAGTCGGTGATGAAAAAATTCTTCAGAAGGCACATCTTAACCATCCATAAACGTCGTCTTCGAAATGTGAAATATGTTGACAAGATGTGTTGGATATAAACCTGCATGCTTTTTGTATGTTTTGACGGACAGAAAGAGGGAACTCTTGCTACTTTGTCAGTGAGGGTGTAAAACATTGTGCGAAGTATTTCATTAGTGTACCTGAACACGTGCCAAAATTTTAAACTCAGCTAAAAAATAATTGTCAGTAATAAAAATGCCAGTATACATAATTTCTTAATCTTTTATCAAATAATTCGAAGATGATGATATCAGCAATTACTTAAATTGTACACATGTCACGAGTATAGGTTTTCGGAAAGGTTTCTGAGAACACTTTATCACTGTCTCGTATCAGAGACCAACATTCTTCCTTTCTAGATACATAAACTAGCATATTTCAGCGTTATGGCGACAATAATGCTTCTGATAACCTTAAAAACAATGTCACACATCTAATATTTTGAAATTTGCATGCAAGAGAAGTATTTTTAGCTTAAAAAGGAAAATTATAGTGTGTGTCATGTTTTGCAAAGTCAACCATGCTCAAGGTTTGTTTTGAACATTTCTCATTCATTCGACAATCATTTTAAATGTACAAAAGGTCTGATTTATATTTCATCTGACTTGTCGTTAATCTTATCTAACTCGTCGTTAATCAGCACATAAAACAAACTAAGCCGTCTCTACTCTTCACTTGATAAAAGTATGAGCACTAGAGAGAGGAAATGTGCAACAAATAACCGAAATCAAAGTATCTTTCGCATCTATTATGATCAAAATGACACAATAAATACTTGCTGAAAATCTTTTTGGAAACTAATGATACATGTATCTTGAAACCATCTGTCAAAGATGCCTCACCATATACATTCCTTTAACAAATATATCACTCCAGTGTTGAAATGTAGTAATCATACCTCTGAAATGGATATAATCCCTATTGAACATCAAATCTTTACTGAGCACTGGGTCTTGCATAAGTCCTTGATGTTACCGTTCTTTTCACATGTATGTATATGTTACAATGGTTGTATTTATGTTTCACACAAGTCATTGTCATAGAAAATTAAAAACCATAGTGATACACGAATATAGAAATAAACAAATACAATGTTAGCTTGAGAAAGACATTTTCATAAGACACTGTATGCATACTTAAAAGAGGATGTAATCCGTGATGTAATTCTTCACAAAAAAGCGAGGGACATTTTTTATTAAAGCTTTAATCCCAAAACTGCAACCACAGACAATCATGCATGGATGTGTTTAATCAAATCATTTAATTCAAACTTGTGCAAGGTACATGCACGGTCCATGTCTAATTTATTGATAGCGGGAATGCAAAAAATGATTGTTATGAAATCTGTTAGATATGTTTACTCAAATGAATCAAATCGGTAGTAAACAGTCATGATAATCAGAATCAACTTTCATTTTTTTCATGAAGAAATTGAATATCACATTGGATTAATTGAAAGCAACAACCTCAGAGCAGTACGGTACGTAATCAGTACCTACATCTGCAGGTGGAAAACATATATGTGTATTGTCCCTATTTCCAAATGAGGCGCCTGGAAATATTAGTCTAATCGTAATCAATGAAGATAAAGGGACACATGTTTGTTTGGTTAATGTATTTCGGTATCATCACATAATTTCAAACAAACTTTATAGAATAGACTTTACTATGCCTTACCTGCCTACTGCTATTGGTAGGATTTGTTTTAGGCTGTTTATAAAACCCAGTGTTAATTTAACCTAATTAACCTATTCATTTGATACAATTGAAAATAATTTGACATTTAAATGATAAACTCTGAACTGGAACTGGCGAGAATTGAAATGCATAATCATTCTCAAATTTATTCCAGCTCGGTTTTAAAAAAAGTAAACGTCAATCTAAGTAAAGCTAAATCACGAACTGATAATACAATTGATAATACAAGGCTGCAAGTTTATGTGACCCTATATACTTTCATCTAATAAATCGAAGCAGACATTGCCTTCGGCATGAGGTATCTGCAGCAAAAAAGGTTTCTCTAGTGTAAACGCTGTTTGTTGATGCTCTTAATGTGTCTTTCTCCTTTGACGATACACGGTATTTATCTTTATTAATGTATATATTTTAGACCTCTTGAATATTTTTGGAGATAATGATGTCTAATACTATTTGGAGGAAAATGAATAAGATAAATAAAGTGCTCAAGATGATCAAAGTTTACATTTTATATATGCCAGTTAAAAGCGTAGATGTCCTTGGCACTTATTTTAAGAAACGTATTTCCTAAAAACATCAATTTTCTCATCATTGACACATTTATATTTTTAGCTGCCCTAGACAATGCGATTTCTACTCATGCAACGTAGGTTAAAAAAACCCACCTTTTACGCATCTTTATATATCCAATATATAAAACATTGAAAAACACATACGGTCTCTCTCATTATCATATAACTTTGCAAGAAAGATTTATGAAAAAATAAGTTACATCTTCACACCAACTCTTTACGTGTTAAAATGTATCAAACATCAAACTTTGACTTTCAAACACAAATCCACTTTAATCTTACGTATTTGGGGACATACCGTTTACAGTAATTTCTTAACTGTATTTCTTCAGTCATTTTTTGTTTAATTAATGACTAAAGTTCTTACATGAATGAACGTTTGTTTAGATTCTTTTTAGTAAACGCTAAAATGAAAACTTTCCTTGCTTAAGAAAGAATACTACAACTAACAGTGAACAGGTTTGCTCAATAAACAATTTTAACAGAAATTCACAATGTCTAAAAATCAAAATGTGCTCGTTACTAAAACGGGCCACTGTTGGTTTAAAGGAATAAAATGTTATACTTTAGGAACCAAATATTGATTTTCATTTGCCAGCATTACTATGACGAAGCCTTGATGTGTCGGATGATGGATGGCAATGTGACTATGATCGATGCTTGCTGGTAGGGCGAAAATAACATTGCCTCGTTTGTTTCACATCAAATTAGCATGTATGTTTAAAAGAACTATGATTCAAATTCTACACATAACAATCTAAGGTTTTAACACAATGCAATGGTTGGATACATTCAGAAAGAAGTCATTGTTGAAGCATATGATAATGCTAGGCAACTTGAGTTGAAAAGGACAGCGACAAAGTCATATCCCATGTCATTCATCATGTATTGATCAAGTTGGGAGAAAGTTGAAAAGAACCAGATACATAGATAAGAACATAACCTTTCTTCGTTATCGCTTTTGTAATCAGCAAAATCATCTGTATATTGTTAAATACATGTAAATCTCCGCAATTCAAGATAGTATCAAATGGTTGATTCAGACAATCATTATCCCTCCACATGCGTATTCTTTGACGTCACTAGCCTTTGGACATATATATGGTAACTATATATCAGGCACAAGAGGTTAATTAGTTGAGATCTAATATGCGATGCTGACTACGTAGGAATCTTCTTTTTGTATATGATAACCAAAAACAGGATTTCAACAATTATAAACACTTCACTCATTGAGCAACGGATAGAAGAAAAACACGATTTTCCAAATACAACTGATTAATTAAACCTTAGGCCAACAACTAAGTTTCATTATCATTACAGATTAGGCATATGTTTAAAACCCGTGTTATTCTTTTTTAGTTTTGAAGCTTCACAAGTCCCCCTTTAAAAACATGTTCAAGAAAGAAGAAAATAAATCTCAACTTGAAAACTACTAAATCTGCAAAATAAACAAACGCACTGTGTCCCAAAATTAAATGGCATGAAACATGGCAATTAAAACAGATCAAATAATGAACGTTTCAGCGAGTAGTGTGGTTGTAAAAAAGTTTTTTAGGTTAACCTTCCATCAAAAACTCTAATGAGGATTAAATTAGGTTATAGTTTGAAACTATATATTATTTTCCATTTGAAGCCCAAATCAGATTTACTGATGACTGGGTACAGACTGATAATGACGGAAGTCTGTCAAAAACAACCTCAGCAGATGGTTTCTAAAAGCTTTAGAAATTAAAGCTACATATGTTCTCTAGAAGAAAATGCTGATGACTATTCTGATGAATGGTCAGTTGTGATATTTGAATTGTGATTTAATGAATATGCCGTATATTAACAATGTATTAGGCATACAATATTTCAGGGCTTTTTCCACAACTTCAACTATGTGCAAGTGGTTCACTATGATGTCACCCGACTTTCAACCCTTCCTAGTCACCTTTACTTTAAGTGTAGTTATGCACTGAAGTCATATGGTTTACATGGACGTTAGTGAGTGAATTGGCATTTAACTTGTTTCAACAATACTTCAGTTATTCATCATGTGGGTGGAAAAGATCCAAAGGAGAGTGGACAGATATTGCGACAATGCAATCAACAGGATTAAGGATAGAAAGGCATAGTGAGAGATAGACAGCGAACAGTTTTAGAAAGACTCAAATTTGGTTTGGTTCTATATGTCAACCTGTCCAGGTTATAAGCTAAGTGAACCAGATAAAAATGAGTATGATTTAAATAGCAAAAGGTACCACTTCAGCATAGGTCTAACCATTTAAAAGTTACGTAAAATATTACTGAATATAGATTTCAGAAGAGTGCATATGTGGTTTAGTTCAAATTGTTTTCGTGGAAAATAATATAAGAATAACCAAAGTAGCAAAAGGCAACACTACACCACTAGGTCTAATCACATACCAAGTCTCAGAAACTAATACTGCATAGATTTTTATATAGAGGTACCTACCATGTGTCCATGGAAACCAGAAAAAAATCAGATTAACCGAATCAGTAAAGAACATCACCAAACACTGAGTCTAACCACGTACCAAGTATTGTAAAAATATATTGCAGGTTTTAAAAAAATGCAGGCCTGGAAATGAAAGCATTTCCGAATCCGAATAACGGACGGAGGCAAAAATATTGTGTTCCCCCCAATGCTTTTTCAGGAGACACAAGTTACAAAAAAGCAGTCGTTAGGATCTCTTCGTGCATGATATTGCGCACGAGGAAACACTTCTTAAATTTTCTTTTTAAGTGCTTGTGGTATTTCAATTTAACCCACAAAAGTTTAAAAAATATGAATTAACACAGGACTAACAGATATTACAAGCAGTTCATTTTGAAGACATACGGCTCAGCCCTAACGGCGTTTTGGCGCCAAATATCTACAAAAAGTGATAGAGACGTCTCTCTTCTGTAACAACGCATGTTACAGTATTGAAGAACTTCACATTGGAGAGCATGCTTTGTACAAATGACAAGTTTTGTTTCCGAAACTGTATATTATCAATGTAGATCGACTACTCACTGCGTACTTTGGGCTGACTAAAATCAGTTTGATGAATATTTGAAGCCAGTGATGTAGCGAGTAGATTAGGTACAACTGTCCGAAATTGTAAAACAAATCTGCAGATAGAGATGGAAATGAAATAAAAACTCATGTTTAGACAGTTTGCCTTGCTGATAATACTCTCTTCACATGGTTATAAAATGTACAGTCTTACCAAATATTTGAACCCTTACTTCTCTGAACCTCGGTCGGTTTGCGCTAAACGACGATATTAGTTATTTTTTTTCTACCATAAGGGACACAGAGACAGTTGATGCTTACTCAGTCGTAAACTCAATACCTTTTACTATCGTTGAAGTGAGAAAGAAAGGACTCCTATGAATATTTATTACTGCCAAAGAGCTGTTTTATGACGTAATTTTACATCTCTTAACACTAAAAATGTCGCTAGAGTACGATGTATGGATAGTTAACGTGACCATCAAGTCGTAGAAACAGTAAACCACTGGTGTCAACATCAAGTAGATGTACGTTATTTCTCATTTGTTGCTTTTTATTATCAAATCGAGGTTAAAGTCATTATTTCACTATAGTTTTACGAAGAGCCCGTGAATTATTATGACTTATTGTTATAAAGGAAAAACATCGCTTCTTATCAGCAATAAACATCTTTTGTTAGCCTTTAAATATTGAGGCATTCTGAATCCAAAACTCAATATTATTTCAAAAGCTATGAGCTTGAACAAACAAGATGAAATATAATCTCTATTAAATATTAAATTCTACGACTACAGATGATCGGGTTCACTAAAGTCTGACCCTCTGGAACTAATAAATTTGATATAAACTAATGTTGATTGAGGGTAATTTGAAAAATTACATTTGAAAAACGTAGTGGTGCCCCTTTAAGGCTAAAACTCCCACCAACCTGTATAGCCGTTTCAAACAGATAACTTTAGCTCACGAAAGCATTCTTAATAGATCTCAAAATGACAAATAATTCATTTAACTTTAAATGAAAAACGTCTGACAGAATGGTTGCTTTTCGAGTTTTAATTTAATTCGTATTTCCTATATGTCGTGTATAATTTCACTAAGAAAACCATTGTCAGTTTTTGTTTTGAAATGTATTCCCTCAATTTGTGACCATGTCTATGGTTATTTCGATACATAGATTTGCAGAAGAACGTGCATTGCAAATTAATAGAAGAAACGTTTATCTAATATACCTGTTTAACAGTTACACCAACTTTTGGTACACATTCACCCTTTTGGTATGTTTTTCGGTTAAGTCCACTGTACATGTGCATACTACGAGATGAGAGTTTTTTTAGGAAAGATAACTTTTGACTAAGTTCAGCTTACACACAGAGTGTCAAAAAGAGGGAGCCGTTGCTGGTATTCATATGGTTTCTGTTGATAGTATAACATACATTTGCTGGGAATTTTGAAATTCGCTAGCAATACATCGTTTTAATTACTTATTGATTTCAAGTTCATTTGTCATTTGACTTAATTTGACAGAACAATCAAACGAGAGACAGGTCAGCTTTCAGCCAAACAAAGGCTTTTCAGGCTGCTGTTAAAAATGTTCATATTTTAAACGAACATATAGTGAAAACAAAACAAGGGTGCTTGGCGTTCTTCAAACTAATTATTTTATCGTTATATAAACCTAGAATTGTATCTGGTCGATGCAACTATCAGAGTATTCCTTTTTGTTAATGTGACTAACATACTGTTTCTATTTTATAAACAATTCTTTAATAATATGAATATTTGTTTACTCAAATGAATATCAAATTCATGTCTTAGTTTATAAAAGAAGTTAAATAGTAAAAACTGTCGGAAAATGAGAAGATTTTCATACTACTATACATTACCAATTGTAAAGACATTCCTGTTCTATAAGTCATATATCATACCAACTATTGCTTCTATTAAATTTATCAACATTAATTTTTTGGACAGATAGGCAAGTGACTGTAACATATATGTTCTTCTTTTAAAGATTATTTACAGGTAACACACTGAAATCATGTATGGAGACAAATGTCCAATCAGGCATTGAGAGATTTTAACGTTTTAAGAGCTGTCGTTCTTATCAAAGAAAATTAAACCTTTTTGATTGTTCAAACTGACTTCTTTCAATAGTTGAAATATAACACCATACAACCTTATTTAAGGTTAGAAGATGAAAACTATTCTGTTTACTTATTGCTTTATATTCTTCAATAAAAAAGCTATTCAAGACTGACTATCATAGCTATTTTTTGCTATGATTATCGCTATATATTAGTACTTTCCTTCTCAAAAAAGACAGATTGTCAGCCGTATTTGTGGGCTATGGAATTAGGAACGATGCACCCAAACGGCCATAATTTCATATGCATGAGGTAAGATGATCTGTTTTAAACGTGTGTACCAGACACTGCAATGAGAATCTTGTAGTCTTAAGGAATAATAAGCGAAACAGGATCAACGGGACTTCATTATTCCACACCAAGCCATTCATTTGTCTTCGTAACTGTGCAGTAACAGTCAGTACTTAGTGTTCTAATGGCAAAGAAAGACCTGTTCTGAAGAACACCATCATTTAACACAATCACACTTTACATACTTATACCTCTCATAAACATCTTGTTTTTTCTGCAGCTTTTCTCTTTGTCACAAATATGCTTTATAAACCTTTTAGAGAATAACCATGTCCCTATACAAGTAACGACACAACTTTCAAATATAACTATATTGAATCCAGCAATGGGAGGTAACCTTAATAGTGTATGTTCTATAAAATCTTAATTTAAATTTAAAGTTCATTTTAGGTTAACTTTGTACCTGGAGACATTAAAACGTAGTACAGTAACAATATCAACTCGGGCAAAATAATACAACTTCCTTCATAGTTTGTTGTTATTATGTTATTATCATATTTTTTGATATTCTTTGATTATCAATCAAACAGATATGGAACTAGTTTATATATTTTCAATCAAACACATATGGAACTTGTTTATTGATTGTCAATCAAACAGATATGGAACTAGTTTATAGATTGTCATTCAAACAGATATGGAACCAGTTTATTGATTGTCAATCAAACATATATGGAACTAGTTTATAGATTGTCAACCAAACAGATATGGAACTAGTTTATAGATTGTCAATCAAACAGATATGGAACTAGTTTATAGATTGCCATTCAAACAGATATGGAACTAGTTTATTGATTGTCAATCAAACATATATGGAACTAGTTTATAGATTGAGACTTGATTATTAAAGAAGGATGCTTGAACGATTGTAAACGTTTCACTCATTGAAAACAAAAAGGTGAAGAACATTTTCAAATATACTATCTTATATACATCTCGTTAAGTTACCAATTTAATTTCAGCGTTGTTTAAAGCTATAAGCTTTCTTCTAAACATCACAGACTCAGTACATGCTATCATAACCTTCTTAGGTCCAAGTAGTCCCATTTTAGAAATGTTTCAAGAGTGAAAGAAATCCATCTTATTTAAGAACGTGCATATTTATATGACAAACAAACACTGTCTCAAAGCAAGGCAAGCATATACTCTTAAAAAACCTGCAGTTCAAACTCAGGTATTGTAGTCGGCAACTTTAGATACGTAGCGTATAAAAAGAAAGTAAGTCTCAAACGCCATTATCTTGAAGAGACACCCCTCCATTTCACTGCATACTATTTTTCTTTCAGAAAATACGAATCACGATGATGTTCACAATTATTCATCTCCTTATACCAATCATATTGCACTTGAAAGATTTTTAATGATAGTCAAGATACAAACTTAATATGTACATATGTATCTAAATGTGTAGAATACGACATCAAACGTTTGAGGAATGACGATGATTTTCATTTAAAAGATCAAATTCAGCAGCAGTAATCCCTTCTCGGAAGAATGACACAAGGAATGACGTTTGGTCCATTTCACTAAATTTTT
Source organism: Phorcus lineatus (assembly GCA_921293015.1). Classification (NCBI taxonomy): domain Eukaryota; kingdom Metazoa; phylum Mollusca; class Gastropoda; order Trochida; family Trochidae; genus Phorcus; species Phorcus lineatus. The sequence continues at coordinate 21,675,807 of OV121088.1, read as the reverse complement.
CTCTTTTAATTTGAAGAAACGATGTAATTTATTCGCAGCGAGCCATATTAGAACTGTCATTTCCGTTATTCATTTGTCATCCTTGAATCGGATGAGAATGATTAAATGATGCCTTTTGAAAATGTACATCTAACTGTTCATATACATAAATGATACGTGGATCTGAAAAATAGATCGTGAGATTTCCCATGAGTGTTAATTCCCGAACATAAACAAACTCGTAACTGTTAAAAAAGGGTACAAAGCTGATGTTACGGTTTGAACTTAATAACATCAACAAATTTATCATAACCTCTTTGATAAGCTTTTTATTATAGTAGAAGACGATGGCTCAGGGATAAAACCAATTAGTTTTAGAAATATCACTGAAAACTGTATAATGTTTCCTTGTATAGTTTGTTTATTCATTAATCATGGTTTCCATTTACAGCACCAATCGACTTTACAGATGACTGGGTGCAGATTCATAACATTGACGTAGGTCTCTCAGAAACAACCACACCCATTATAACAAGCTGATGGGTCCCAACAGCGAATCTATCCATTAAAGATACATGCTCTCTAGAAGAGAATTATTGTGCTGATTAGCCATGTCTGATAATTACAAGGTGGAATATTTATCAACCGGATATCAACACCATAAAAATTATACAACGCTATTGTTTATATTTTGCGAAAATAAAAGATTCATGATTTCTATGCTCATACTTCATATTAATTGCCCGACTGTTCTATTCAAATGTAATGCAAAAATGTCAGTCATTAGCTGTAGATACTGGTAAGTAAAGTATTAAACCACTCTACATGTACACATATATAGTAAAGCAGCCTATAAAATGGATGGTTACTAATATAAAGTATAGTATAACTTCTTGTGAGTTGATACAACGTTTGAACTGTTAAAATATATATTTGCAAAAAATCAGGGAACAATTTGCCAAACAAGTTGTGTTTTAATATATATATTCAAGTTACTCACGTCAACTCTTGATTTGAATTTGTTTTATCTTTTGTAGGAATATATCATTTACAATTGCATGATTTTAAAACTTAACGTTCTGTTGGAAACACACACAAACTAAGCCCAAAGACATTATACACGATGGTATTATATGTTTTCCAACCATACGGAAAACATAAACAATTGATGAAAACACAGTTATAAATGTAATATCATTTATTATCGTTGAAGTGAGAAACAAAGGACTGCTATGAATATTTATTACTGCCAAAGAGCTGTTTTATGACGTAACTTAACAACTCTTAACACTAAAAATGTCACTAAACTACGATGTATGGATAGTTAACGTGACCATCAAGTCGTAGAAACAGTAAAAACTGGAATCGACTCACAGAACTTTTCTCCTCAGATACTGTTTTTTATCATATCGAATCGGTTAAAGGCATAACTTCACTTTTGCATTACAACAATAAGCATTCTTGATGATTAAATAATGATATTCTCAGTTGCATTAACACAAAGTGTTCCTCAACCGTAGATAACAGTAACCACTAATGCGAACATCAACCTTTATAACTTTTTCAAACAAGTTAGTTTAACTAATGTTAATATTCTAAATAAATACTAACAAACGATGAAGTTCAAACTAATGTCAGTTTTTGGCTAGAAATTGGTTTCCTCTATTTGTGACCATGTAAATGGTTATTTCTATGTATATTTTGCAGAATAGTGAATTTTGTAAATTAAAAGAGGAAGCCTTTAACAAATGAATCTGTTTAGAAATTATACAAATTCTACCGTGCCTTTTTGAATGTAGGTTAATGTCCGCTGTACATTTCCGTTAGTTCCGCTGAAATCTAGTCAAAATAGCTTCCATTGGACAAGTTCTCAAGTTACATCTTGGGGATTACTGATTACGGTGATATTCAGCTGAGCTGTTTGACCAACATTGACAGACCAATCAAATGAGGGACTAGATGACAACTTTCAACCAGACAAAGACCTGTTTTTAAAGCGTTAAGAGCTACTGTCAACACTTTCGTTAGTCTTACTTTGAACATTAGTTTTTACGAAAAGAATTTGGTTGCACAACAAATAAATGTTTTTGATGGACAATATATTAGTAGCGAGGGATTGCAATTGTTTTATTTTCTGTGAATTTTACTTGAAAACATCGAAATAATCAAACAAGGTCAGCATGGATAGCAAACATATCAATTCTCATCCATATGATATATATGTATACGGGTTTAGCTTAACCAAGAGTTTGATTGTTTATTATTACATAATTTGAGTGAATTGTTGATTCTGTTTGGCTGATTAGAAAGAATTCACTACGTTGAAATGGCAATGAATACCCTCAATTTAGCGTAGAAGAATCACCGTGACCATGATTCATCAAGTTGACTACATACGGACCAACTGAAGATTTTAATGTTCTGATTTACTTCAGAGCCTTAATAAAATTTGGCAAATGTCATTGCTTTTTTGTAAAATGTGTTCACATTTAGACATCACAAAAAATTCTCAATATGATTTAGTTTTTATCTCATCAAGATATTCACACTCGCTAACTTCGTCCAGTTAATACACCTTCTTTCATGTGACCGCTTTCTTTCGAAGCCGTTCCATGGGATTTCTTTTTGACATCTTAATGATCGCGTCACTCTCACAATGGTTTTTAGCGAGTTAACGATTTTTGATCATGGTATTATCGATGTTTTCCATAGTTACACTTATTTTTATCTCGGTCTAAAATGAAGAAAGTGAATATTGTATAAGATTCCATCTTAAAGAGCCACTCCGTGGGAGTCATATATGCCAAACTAAATCAATGGTGTCATTTGATCGCGAAGTATCGACTGTTACCATAAAGACACATTTTAAAGCTTATTGTATTTTTACAGTGACAATATGAAGGCAGAATGAAGCAATCATGATTAGAAAACCGGACAGTGGCGCGCGTCAAATAGTAAAACCTAACTTTGGAGACTTATCTAAAACAGCCAGGAGAGCAGTTAGAAGCTGAAAGTGTTTGTTAGGTTACATAACTTGTATCCGTGGATATTGGACGTGATATCTACACCTCAGTGCATTTATAAGGCTGGTTTTAGATTTTCATGGAAAACTAGTATTTATCCTACATATTTCTTTTGGACATGAAAAGTTAAGATGTTTTAGTTTATGTCACCACATATGACATTAAGGTTCGTATCAAAGGTAAATAATGTGAAAATTAGTAGTGGCTCTTTAATAAATGCTACTGTTCGGTATTGCCTGAACGCTGTTTCGAAAGTCTGTCAAGCATGGAATTCCTTTTTCTTTTGACCTTCCTGTAACCCTTACAAAAATATAACTGTCACTAAGTCCTTTCCACTCTGAAGTTGATACGCAAAACAAGAGTGCGCTCTTACATTGCTAATAACTGACAGTAATGTTACAATATCGATAATTAGTTGCGTTTGTAAAATTTACGGGATTCATTGGTATTCAACATCCGCAAATTTTAGCGTTTAACACCTCCATCTCAACTAAATTTGCAGGTTTGAATACAAAATAAATCCTGGAAATTTTACAAAAGCAACTTTCTATCTTCTAAATGGATTTTGATATCCTATCGTTTATAAATTTTAAATCTACTAAAAAACTATATTATAACTCTGGTTTAAGTTCCTGATTGGAAGGCACGAAAAGTTTAAATTAGAAACTCCGCTGATGTCATTCTCTGCATTAGTTTGAATAAGTAACAAACGACAATCCAGTGGTATGCCCAGGATGAGATAATAAATAATAAATTTTGGCTTTTTACTACACACATCGATGAGATCATTTTCATCTGTTTTGGGGTAATAAGCCTAAATGGAACTATTACTACACACTCATACACGCATTTGCCACCCTGTGAAGCACGGGGTAGTATTTGTGGATGTGTCGGGTTGGATTGGTTGGTTTTGTTTGTGTGGGGATTAGTAACACGAGGAATTGTTAAATACTATTTTCCCTAATCAAATAATCTTTATAACGAAAGGTGCTGGACGACTTTCAAGTCATGAGACTTGTGGAATGTATATATGTCTTTTAAAGATTGCATTGTCCAAAATTGTTTTGGTGGGTCATAGGGGTGTTTCATCAATCGTTTGAAAAGATGACTTACATGTATTTCTGATGCATGAAATCTCATTTTTTGGAATCGTGTTTGGCAACTTTTTTCATTGTCAGAACTTGTATTCAAATCAAAATGCTAAATTATATATACAACATCTGGCTTTATTTTTAATGACAGTTAAACGTATTTGGGGAAGGACCGCGATATAGTTGAAAAACGGACGAGGATTCAAAGCACTAATGAATCAATGGTAGGTAAATATTCATGAAATATCAAGAAATATTCTTACCTGCTCTTTATCCCAAAAGATAGATTATCACCTACTACAGCTGGAACAAACTTGTCTCCAGTAGCCTTAGTTGGTAGATCAACAAGATTTTGCTTGTGAACGATATCTCTGAAATAATAAATGTGCCTAAAGGTAACAAAAGATTTTGAGTTCACAGTTCAGTCCGATAACATTCCTATTGATTATTCAAAGCACTCTGTTCAGCAAACTACTTTGACTATGTCAAGCTGCCTTGATGTCAGTCACTGATTAGGTGTACCGAGACATGTAAGGAGACCTAGTCAACACTATCAGTGTTGCCATGAAAAGTGTGATGATATGGGAGTTTGCTTTAGCTTTGATGTAGTTCTAAAGAATCAGTGATGTCAATGCATTATGTATTAACATTTAATATTAATATTTACGTAGGTAAAAAACTTTAAGATCTTTAGGTTAAACTTTAGGTTTATAAGTTACATGTTGTGTACTAGAAATCAGGTTTTTAATAATTCTTGAATTCAAAATTTTTATTTTAGATTTGTGGTTACACACTTTTATCACAGTCGTTATCCTATTGATTTTGAAATTTAGAAGTGTAAAAAATACTTATGGAAACAAGTTGTGTTAGTAAAAGTAATCTGATGATATGAAATAATCATAATCTAGCCGTTTACATAAGAAAATTGCATTCAGATAAAGTTTCGCTTCTTTTGGATATTCGCATTTATAAAATTTTGATGTTAAGTGTAAAGTGAAAGTGAATATTGGTACTTGTAATGTCAATAATTACATTTTCACACGTCAAACTTTAGTGTCCTCCTTTTTGTCAAAAGTCACTAGTAACCGAACAATGAAACATCAAGATTGAAATTTTCGGAAAAAACAAATTCAATAAAAAAAAGGCCAAATAACAAAATAAGGTCAGCGTGAACTGTAATGACCCCTCAAAAGAAAGAGGAAGCATTTGTTTAAGGGGTTCAGCCTCAGTAGCTGCCTTGATTTCGTCATCATCGTTAAATCTTGTAGCACGCAAGTAAGATTTCAACTTGCGAAAACAGAGAAGAGTGGCATGGGGCTAACCTGGACTGCAGGGTGATGGTTAAGTTGTTGAAGTGCAACCTGTGCAATACGACTCTTGTGCACTGGAGCGTAGCCATGAAGAATCATAACTCTCTCACACTCTCCATACTCTCCAGATTCACCGCCCACCTTTATTCTACGATCGGACATGAGTACTCCCTGGATCCGTGCAACCATAATCTGTAATGGCTTCGATAGGCCCTCCTGTCCGTGGTTATCGTCCAAGGAGCTGCGACCCCACTTTACCTCAGTTGGTTTGCCACAGTAAAATACTGAGGGGCTTCTTTCCCTTACAAATTGGTCATACGTTAATGCATTTCGGTCGCATTAACCCCTTCTTTCGTGAAAAACTTGATAACCTCAAGTTTTAGCACCTTCCATGATTACAGGAGGGTACCAGTGTCCAACAGGCTGTATCAAGTAAATGATCGGTAAGGGTTGTTTATGTCTGTAAACTGTGACAATGATGTCTTCAGGGATGTATCAATACTCAATTCTATCAAAATATTGACATCCCCTTGTATTCCCAAAATCTACATTTTTCAATACCAAAGTGATTAATTCAGTCAAATTACCATCCAGGAACATCACTTTTATGTTTTGAATATAGGGGGGTGCTTATTTCCCCAATATGTATACAAACACCAAACCTTCGTCCCCTTTACACAGGCATTTACATGTATATACAGGAAAATTGTATTACAGCAACGCTAAATACTAAAGTATTTATACTGCACAACGAAACTATCAATGTTAATTGATACAGCAGTAATTGAAATGAAGCTATCATACTCTTGTTCTGGACAATGTCATTCACTGAGCCATTTGTCTTTAGATATCTCAACTTACTGGTTGTCTGGTTATCTAAAAGTATAGTTACATAAAAATACATATGTTTTTGTCTTTACCAGAATAAGATTTCTCTTCAACTTGAAAGTCAGTGAATACAAATAGCTGGCATTTATTCATTTTGTCCAATTTCGTCTCTTCTTGGAGATGGATATCCTCATCACGTCCGTAAAAAATCAATTTTCTTATTACTGAAAAATTCAATAACGTAAAACCCCAATGCCCAGATTTTCTAATCGCAGCTAGTGTTGGTATATGGTACTTACGACTACCTTAGCACTAAGAGAGCTTCGAAATACATGTCCATATGTATAGCCACATAGGCATATGTTGAATCGATAAATTGATGTTGATATATGGCTCCGTCATTTCCCGACAGGATAAATCCTTTTCTCGAGTTTGAACTATGTAGTGGTTGTAGATACGAATCCCACATTGATAACTTCAAATGTCGGAGCATATGAAGGATACAAGATGTATTATTATATTTATCAGAGGAGGCTCGCTTAAATATCATTAGTTTATCTTACAGAGGCTGCACTATCAATAACATGAAAACAACACATCTCATGCAGTCAAACTTGATCATATTATTATTGGATTGTCATGTTTACTTTCTACCTCTCTTGGCCTGACAAGCCATGCAGAAGTAATAAATTACGATTATTTTCTCCTTTATTTGCATTGCTTGGGTTTATTGGGATTTTTACACAGCATTGTTGTCTTTTTAATGTACTTTATGCAACCACAATTCAACCTCAGTTAAGATAAATTGAAAAGTCCTTTCATCGACAAGGATGTTCCGATGTTTGCTTTGTATCAAATCATTTGCCAGAAGATTAACTGTACCTGAAGAAGTTTGGATGATATACATGTAGGGCTTATTCATTGCAACCTTCCACATATTGAACACCGAACATGGTAGTGTTTCTACAGGGCCAGGCGCATTGATTAACACCTTCCTATGAACGGGAGACTTTCTCATCATGGAACAAAACATGTAATCTGGATTTCTGGAGAGCTCTCGTTTTTATCAGACAATGATATGTTTTTCGCATTGGTAACCTAGTTTCTCAAGGATGCGAAACATCAATAGCAAATGTCAAGTGTTGTACAACTTGTAACTATCGGAGTTGACATCTTTGTTGTGTAATAATAGTTGTAAGAAAGGGGAATTTACACTTACTGTACCACACATTATATTTGACAATGTCTGGTAGTTTGTAGTTTGCACATAGTAACATTTATAGCTGTTTAAACTCTTTGCTGAATTATTTCCTCATCTTTACCGTAGTAGGGGAGAGACGACTTTTAAACAGCAGTATTTGATGGAATTAATGCAATAGTATTTGGGAAAGTTGTGCCGTCTTTCCCAATATACCTGTATTTTACAAATGTACAGCACTATAGCGTGTGTGCACGTAGCATGTAAAGTTACAATCAAATACTCACTTATCACTTTTATATCACTTTTCTTAGAGGTCAGTTTGAGGCAAAAGCAGAGAGCGTACCCGATATTGTCCACGATAGTTGTAAGTGACTTACATCTCACTTGGCCCAGGAAGAATAAATAGAAACTTAAACGTTTTTGAAATATGATTATATTATCTATATTATTTTTTGCACCCTTTCACAAAGCTATAGATGAAGTGTGTAGAAGTATACGGTATTTAGTCTGGGTGAACATGTCTTCCTGCGTGCCACGATGCGCGATGCACGTAGTAGTTCGTGCAGTCCGTGCAGGCGTTGGACATCTTGGTACCATGCGACAAAGTTTCACAGGTTTTTCATTTGGTTTTAGATTTTGAAGGACAAGGACGGCTTTTCTGTGTTAACAGTTGAACTTCGAAAGTTGTTTCAAAATAAGGTGAGTTTTGCATGGATTTTAAATATTGATGTAAACATTCGTGTATATTACTTAGTTAAGTTAGCACAATAATTATATAAAATCAATCGAAGTTTTTTCGGATTAACTGTATTTCTTTTATGATGTCATGGAAGTTGTGAAACAATGTTAATCAAAAGATGTGTTTCTTTGTTGCTTCAAATCCCCATATTTACAGTTCTCATTCTTTAGGGCGACACACTATTAAGAAGTCGTCAGTTGAACTGCCTAACCTCATAGCTTTTTGTCTTATTAACATTCAGTCAAGCAGTGACGTCAAAGCATTCCATTCCTTCATTGTCTAATTTAGTGAAAGGAAGTGACGTTGGACTATTATTTTTGCCTTTCCGATTTTGACCATAGAGATAAGTTGGTTTTGAAAATATGAAGCTCAATTACGACATCTGAATGAAAGTAGTGCGTAAGTAGCGAACCATATATAACCGCACAGTAAAGTGCAGTGAGAGCAGTTATGAATGGCGTATCCTTACAACCTGTATTTTACAATTCTAGTAATCATTGTCCAACAAGATTAGATATTCCACCAGTCCCTCATTTACTGATGTTTATATACTTAAATTACCTTTTAACAAAATCTGATGAAACTATTGAGTAATGAAAAATACTTGAAGGCAGAATTCAAGAATAAATCTTAAACTACAAAGAGTTCAACACTTTATATTATACTTTCCATTGAAAACATTCCCAAATTTCATAAATTGGTAAATACTAATTCTATTCTAATATCAGTAATATATTAATAACTGTTTTTGAGTTCTGCTTTTGAGAAGTTGATGAAAAACTCTGGGTAAGCAACAGTGTCATCAACAAAGCTTGGAATCGTTTCCAAACTTAAGGTTTTGTTGCCGACATGCTAGAGAACGAAAGATCAACAACGCCACGTGAAGACCGTGGATACATACCAAACCCCCGTTGATGTTGTTTGTATCCATGATTCTGTTATGCAGTAGGTTTGATTTTATCATGTTTTTGTAGGGATATTCTTCATCCAAACACAACAAGCTGCAGGTGCACTTTGCTCTTCACGATTTCCGAAATTTGCAGTATGGGTTTTTGATCAATTTCGGTATCAAAAACGTTGATACAAGCCGTTTAAGCCATTGTAGTCTAGAATGCCGGGTGCTAGAATATCATAATCTGCCAATTGCAGATTATTGGTCTTCTCGGAGCGGGTCTTTCTTTCAAGGAAATTGCAAGAACTGGACCTCATTATTTTACCATAAGTCGTTTTGATAAAAAACATGCACGAACCAATGACGTGAAGAATCGCACACCCTCAGGCAGACCACGTATCACCTCCGTGAGAGAGGATAGATCATTGCTAAGGCTCGTAAGAAGGTATCCTTTCGCTTCCAGTACAACTCTAAAACGCCATTGGCTTCCACAACGTCTATTCAGTCACCAAACTGTCAGAAATCGACTCAAGGCCACTGGATTGAAGTCCAGAAGAGTAACCATATATATATGCCAATCATGCCACACGTTGCAAGTTTGTATGTTTCATCTTTAGATATAACAAAGAATATTCCTCTTTACATTCATTTGTACGGCCTTGTATTTTGTGAATACTCCTTTCAATCTCTCCATGGGTGTCACGATAGTCTTTGCAACCATGGTCCGGCAAGTTAACTACCCTCACGATCACACCATGCAAAGATAAGTCATCTAGCAACAATTTTCTCTAGTTTTTGTCATCTACTTAATGTGGTGCCATATTGAATTATAACTCTACAAGTCAGCTACAGAAAGCTCTCAAACATGTTCCTGACCTTAAAAAACAGACACGAAACACATCTCAAGAAACAACCAGTTGACTATCTTTGTCACTTTTAGACATCAACGTTAAGTAAAGAAGTTCTAAAAAATCTTCAATTTATCAACAATAGCTACCTAATTTACACAGAGTACCTCGTTTACAGATATCCTTATTAACACTTGTTTAGTGACTGTGAAGTCATCTTAGAACTTGCACGTGACATCATTCGCACATTCACTTCTATTAAAAGAGCAGTCATTAAATTCATGAGTGATTGACTCGTTCTAAGTGAGTGACATCGGCTTCTTCCAGCTTAAGAATGAAACTTCTTCCCACCCATGATAGATTTTGTGGGAAAGGGAGGGAGAACAACAAAAAAAGCATGTTTTTAGGCATGCTTAAATTATCATGTAAACCTTTTTTCCAAGATTGATCTCGTTAAATGTACAATGTGCATGCATTAAAAACCGTTCTAAAACTATTCAAGTGATACTTTAGCATATTAAATCAAAATAAATTAAAGTAAAATAATTCACGAAGAAATGTTGTTGCAAAGTGTAGAATAAGGTTTATAGGGATACATACCATTTGGTCTGACGGGAATACCATAAATTCCAGTCTCACATGCTTCTTTTAATAAATTAATGGTGCCTATATTTTCTCAAAGGAAGTGCATTGACAAAAAACCTTTTAAACCAACCAAATGGGATAAAGGTATGGCATAGTGTAAAGAAGTAGTAGAAAAACAACTGCAACATTTTTAGCGAAAGATTTGAAAGAAGAATCAACATTTCGTTGAAAATCTGCAATGTGAAATGTGAATGTTAATGTCTTCATGTATTTCCGAAGCTTTATTTAATGTTCTTCTCCTAGTTGTACCTATGTGCTTTTAGCTGAAAATGACGTGTTCGGCGACATAATATTTTGTCAGGTTCGTACACAGAAGAAAATCAAAATGACATTAATATTTATTCAACATATGTTGTTATTTTATCATAACGTAAAGTAACTCTAATGCAATGGAATTAAATAAAAATAGTTCTAACTCGGCTCTTCTTTCGAAATATTTAGAATGCTTCTTTACCAATCTTGTAGTAAAACTGATGCAAATTGTGTTAAGTTATAAATTGAAAACAATGGAAATTTGTTGTACAGGTGAACTTAATATGCTAAGGTGTTGAGATAACCATGTATACAGTGAAAATAACACTTTAATTCTTCGTCTAATTCAACTGTATTGCTGTGGCAGTTAATGAGTGTTGTGTCTCACTGTCTTTAAAGTCGGTTACTCTAAAAGAATCTATGTATGTTTTTATATATAGTATCTTATTTTGAAGGTACGTGACAATTTAATTAATATTTTCTCTCTCTTTCTCAATCTTAGCAAATTTTGACGTAAGAAGATTCACACACCAGTCCTGTTATTGTCTGTCCAATCGTGTTACATATAAAAGTTCTTCCAACATGTTAGGAGTTTGGAGAAAGGCGTTGATCTGTAATATAACTTCTGATAAAGTAACATATGTGAAGTCACATTGTTATGTGTAGAAATGGCTGCTAATTGATGAAATATTACCATTGTTGTGCAATTGTCGGTATTCTTTGGTATTGATGTAAATCACTGCGTTGATAGTATTCTACACACCTAAATGAACACATCCTATGGGAGTTTTTTTCATACCTGCAACTTTCTCAAAATACATTTTAATGAAACATCTATCTTGCTTATGCTGCCATAAGCATGAAACTTAAATAAACAGAATTGTTACCTAGTGAAAAGTGCTTTAATGTGTTCACATAGATGTAATTTTGGCATAAGCACTTAAGGTTATCTCTCATATGACATATGACGAACGGACGGACGGACGGACGAACGGAAAAAATGCAAAGAAGATGAAAACCCCAAAAGGCACATCTCCGCATGATGCCCGTTGCACATACCAAGTTTCGTCGAGCTAGGTCTCACCGTTTTGGAGTTGTGGTCCGGAAACGAAATCCTATGTTACGTTTCCATGGAAACGGGTAAAAATAAAAATGCAAAGAAGTTGAAAACCCCAAAAGGCACATCTATGCATGATGCCCGTTGCACATACCAAGTTTCGTCGAGATAGGTCTCACTGTTTTGGAGTTGTGCTCCTGAAACATTATCGGGACGGACGGACGAACGGACGGACGGACGGAGACCATTTCAATATTCCCCACCAACTACGTTGGGCGGGGGATAATTAAGAAGTTCAGGCACTTCTCAGATCAACCGGGAGGCTATTCCACATAGTTGACTATACAATATATATGACTATAGATGCCTTTGAAAAGCATCCGTCTCCATAAGCGATAGTTCTTGTCTTTGGTACCACCAGGTTTTCCGCCTGAGACCTGAGGAATCCCACTGGCCTGTATGGCACTACTAGGTCTTGTAGGTAGGATGGAGCAGTGCCATGTAGGCTCTTGTAAGTGTACATCAGCAGCTTGTACTGGCATCTCTTCGTGACTGGCAGCCAGTGGAGACTCTCACTCAACAGTGCTATATAACCGGACGGCGATGTTCCTCAGCTGATAAAAACCAGACTTGCACATAGCATTCACCTGCTTCTCCATCGTGAGGTGACTGTCCAGGTATACCCCAAGGTTCTTTACAGAGTCAGCCGGCGAGCTTACAATGGTATTAGTGTGGATTTGATGTTTACTTTTATCGTACCTCGCATGCTTCGAACTAAAAACAATGCATTCTGTTTTTTTCTTGGTTGAGTTTTAGCATATTTGAATTTGACCATTTGGTAATACCTGTCAGGCATGCCTCAAGTCTCATAGACGTACAAGCCCAGTTCTGGGACGGACTGATGATCTTAAAAATCTGTTTGTCGTCTGCATAGACAATATATATGGTAGATCATGTCGTCTGCATATATCACCCATGGGTCTAGAGTAAAAGCAGTACAGGACAGTCCCAAGAACAGAACCTCATGGTACTCCAAAGCTAATCATATCGCAATCAGACACTGTTGATCCTACAACGCACACTGACTTCTGTCGTTGATGTAGGAGGAGAACCATGAGAGTGCACCACCAGTCACACCGTAGCTGTACTCGAGTCGCCGTAGTAGAATGTCGTGGTCGATGAGGTCAAACGCAGCTGACTGGTCCAACATCATCAATGCTACTGAGTGCTTGTTGTCCAACTTATGAAGGATATCGTTGTTAACTTTGAGGAGAGCATTTTCAGTGGAGTGACCTGATCGTGTACTTGAAGATGCTGCTGGACTATAGATGATACAACTCTCTTCAGAATCTTAGACAAGAACGTCAGATTCGATACCGGTCTATAGTGTTTCATTTTCTCTTGGTCAAGATCGGATTTCTCCAGATTTGGTCTCACATAAGCCTGCTTAAAAGATGAGGGAACATTGCATTTCTCCATTAATTTATTGATAATGGCAGTGATTAGTGGCAGAACATTCTTAAGGCATTGTTTTAGTAGGTAAGTTGGTAACAGGTCGAGTTCACATGATTTTGATGGAGCCTTCATTATGATCTTTTGGACTTCCTCCTGTGTTGCTGGTTCAAAACTATGTAAAACGTACCCATCAAATTTGGAATCCTCACTTAGGGGAGCTGAAGTATTTTCTGGTCTCTCTGCAAGAATATTCCTTCTAAGTGTGGTGACCTTTTTCGAGAAGAAATATTTGAAAGAATTGGGCAAGTCCTTATCTGAAGTGCTGCTCGTGACGATATCTTCACCTGTTTGTCCTATCACAATTTTCGTTAGTCTAAACAGCTGTTTGTGATCTGAACCACATTCCGCTATTTTTTCACAGAAATAGTCTTGTTTTGTTTTGACAAGTAATTTATGGCATGATTTGCTTTGGTCTTTAAATAATTGATAATGGATGGCTTTGACTTTCTCCAGCGTCGTTCAGCTTTCCTTTTCAAATTCTTTGCGATGCGTAGTGTTTCATTATACCACGGGGAGTTTGGTCTGAATCACTTTAGTTTGAAGAGAAGCATGCTTATCGATTATGGTTTGAAAACCATTTTCATACGCCGTCAGAAGGTCGTTCAGTGTACCATGTGTACGCTGTAGAGGCTCGGAGACTTCCACATCATTGATGAAGTCTGGAATTTGTATACTTCTATACTATACTTCTGTCGTTTGGGTAGGGGCTTGCTACAATTCACAAGAGAGTGTATTGCAAAGTGGTCCCCAGCTGGGTTTCCTTGTCTATCACAGAAACCCGGATCCACAACGTTGGGAGATCCATGAAGAATGTTACTTCCTTCCCAGGAGATCAGTGCATCGACTGTATGACCGTCATTATGAGTAGCATCACTTATATGTTGTATTAGACCATGGGAGTCAAGAATTCCATTGAAATGTTTAGTTTCTGGATCAGATAGTTTTTCGAGATGAAAGTTCACAACCCCCCTGATAACAAATTCCTGAGGCGCAACTGTTACTTTGTCAAGATATAATGACCATTCTTTGAAAAATTCGCTACTCTGAAAGCCATTTTGTTTTGAAGGAGGAGGTTGATATACAACACATAATAGGAATTCTGCTTCAGATGTTTTTATTGAACACTCCATGTGTTCAAACTGAGTAAGTTGCAGATTTGAACAAAGTTTTGTCTGTTTTAGTAGAAGATCCTTTTTGTTAATGATTGCCACACCACCACCGCGTTTGTCTATTCGAGGAATGTGTTTGATACTGTGTCACGTTGGAACGAGGTCTGTGTTGACATGCCCATCAACAATGGAACCCAGCCATGTCTCCGTGATTGCCAGTATGTCAACACTATTTATAGTTATCCAGTCTCCAATTGATATGGCCTTGTTTTTCATTGACCTACAATTGACTGCAAACATTTTTAGTGGAGTTTCCATTTTTGAATATACTCTATTTGCCAGAGGTATCTTCTTAACATTATCCATCATTATTTTGTTTCCTTTGGACATTACATTTAGGTCTTGGTGTAATTAAGATGTCAATTTTGAAAAGCACTGACTTTCTAACTGTGTGAGGGTCATGCTTGATAACTGCAATTAGGTTGTATGCTTGTACTCCTTTCTGTTTCGGTTCACTTCTGTTTCCGTAGTTCCCAGTGTTAACTTGAATATTTCTTTGAATCTTTTTACCAGCCCTACAGCCTCTCTTTGTTTTGTTAGTTGTGAAAATATTCAGTGGATAGTCCATTTCACTCAGTGACCTGGCTATGTCTTTACTGCCAGCTGATTGGAGAGTCAAAAGCTCCTCTCTGCTGTACACAATATAGGCTTGATTGGGTCCGACTGTCTTCCCCAGGGCTGGACATACAGCTTGGGTTGTGAATGGTAACTGGCTGGTGAATTGTATGATACTTGTCAAAGTTGCTATCAGAAATCCTCTCAAAACGTACATTTCTTGAACCCAAAAGAAAATCAAAGCAAACTTAGAGATTGTTTCCCATTTCAATCTCAAAGTAATTTAAAATACGCAGATTGAGCATAATAGATGTTAATCTATGAAATTAATACATGAAAGTTTAATCCAGCAAATCGATAATAATAATAAAAGATGGTGTGTATTTATGGTTTATTAAAAATGTTTTATGTCAAGGGACTTGCTGTAAAAGCTACTTGATTGCTTATAATGTTCATGGTTGTTTTTCTCTAAAATTGTGAGCGCAGTCGATTAACTATATAGACTGTAATAATGAAAGACTTTCGAATTATGTTTATTATTTTCACAAGCACGGAGATGATGATGTCAAATATCTTTTAAGATCCTATTTGTAAAAATTATATTAATTCATAACATAAAAATTATAGTTTAAGAATTAAAGCACTACACAGTAATCAAATCAAAAGTTTCACTTCAAGATATGTATCAAATCATTTCATCCGTCCCCAATTTGTAAAATAAACTAAAAACTAGATAGATGAAATCACTGCACGTCTTAACTTACAAGTACAAACATCTTGCATTTCTTGTTGTATCTGTATCACTGAAATTTGTTATATTAGTTATACATTTCAACGTTACGAGCTATTGTAAAATGTGAATAAAATATGCACCTGAGATTCAAATTTCAATAGAGTTGGCAATACATTATTCACTGCAATAGGCAATCCTTTTAGCAAATGTTACAACTATCTGTCAACAAAATGAATGTTTTAAGTTGATTATACCACCATTCCTTTACAAATGAAACACATTTAATAGTTATCGTGTTCAAATAAGTGAATAAATGTGAGAAAATAAAATGTTTTCATTTTATGTAGTAGACGAAGTGGCCAAAAGGTCTATATTTTATGTGTATACATGGCATGGTGTTGAAGAAGACAAAAGGTTTCCCATCAACTGTGTAGACATGCAAACAGTGTGTGATCGCTGCGTGTCTAATCACTGGATCCAGTATTTGGTACTCACAAACATTCAGATGATGTTAGATTCGATTGTTTAGATCCACGAGCAGTTTGCTCGAATTTCCTTTACACAACCAGGCAGATCATGTTAGATATTGCGATTAGTCTGACCTTTCCCTGTCCTTCGACTTTGATGATATGAAGGCTTTCTTGAACATAATAGTCATCACTGGAAAAGAAATCACTACTGGAGAAATATATACACCGAAAGTTTCATAAGATGTATACAAAATATTTGTTCATGTTCGTTTGAATACGAGGGTAATTAAAAAGGTTAGTAGAATAAGCATGGTGTAACAATCCACTACTTCCAACCTACAAAGCAATGTTTTCTGTTACCAGTGACAAAATATGGCAATATCCATGGCGTTGTTTTCGAGATGTCACGTCCCGAAGTGCACAGGGGTGAAGAAACTGGAACAACGAATGATGCTGAAAAGCGTGCACTCATCAAGTATTCGTGCAGGAAAGGAATGTCTGCACAGGAAATAAATGAAGACATGGTCGATACATAGATATTTAAACTTGGCCGACTGAACGTTGAAGATGATGCCAGCTCTGGTCGGCCAGGACGCTCCACCAGTGAAGTTCAAGTTGATGCTGTACACGAAAGAGTGCTTTTAAAGACAGACGTGTGACAATTCAGTGATAGCTTAGACATTAGTTTTAGGTTGGAGATGTTCTTTTATTGAGTAAGCTCTCTGCAAGATGGGTGCCAAGAATGTTAACTTGTGACCAGATACAGAAACGCCTGCACATTTCAAGGGAACGTTTGGCTCTATTCAGGGGAGACAGGGATAATTTACTGAAACGACTAGTGATCTAGGAGGAGACGTGGGTAGATCACTTTGACCCTGAAACCAAAACACAACGCAAAAAGTGGAAGAATACCAATTCCCCACCCCAAAATTTTTCAGGGAAATTTTCTCTGCTGGAACGGGGATGGCTTTTGGTCTTTCGGTGTAGCCAAGGTATCATCATAATAGATTACAACAACAGGGCATATAATGCGAATGAATTGAGGCACTGAAGGGCAGGCCAAACGACAAGGGAAGCTCAATGCAGGAGTGTTGCTCCATCAGGACAATGGTCAGTCCACACGGCACATGTTGCTGCCATTGCGGCGACTGAATGTTGCTTAATTGCTGCCGTGGAGAGATTTCAAGATGCGAAGTTCTACAAGAATGGACATCGCTGGTCAAAATGTACTCATGTCAGTGAAGACTATGTTGAAAAATAAAGTGCTTTATAAAATAGGTGATGTTTTGATCTTGTTTTCTGTGTCATTCTACGAACATTTTAATTTACACTCATACTATGTCTAATCCCACATGCACTAATATATGTTTCTTTGATATACATGTCATATTCATCAGTGATTTTACAAGTTGCCTCACTTAAAATTCATAGCGATTTAAATGTAGAAGTACCTAGAATCTAGTACGTCTGACTGTAAAAAAAGCGAAATCAGATGTTTCTTGAAAGTTTTAGGTAGTCATTCTACCATTTACTTAAATGAGAGGAAACATTGTCTGGAGTAGTTATTGGTCCATAAAGTTGGAAATATAGTTTAGTTACAGATAACCTGAATTGATTATAAATATTCATTTAGGCGAGACAATAACAGATCACAATTATAAACAAATGCATTTCTGGTTATAACATTATGCAATATTGATTGAATCTTGTATCTGTAAGAGTGAAAATCAATCAACGCCACACAGCTGTTCAATCACTTATTTCCCCTGTGGCTACTCAAAAGTAATGATTTCCTCTCCAGAACGGTTTTCATGGTGGCGTTTATGTTATTATTACTTCTTTTTAATCTTGTGCAGTGATTATTTTGCTAGCAAGTTTCTGCATATTATAATGAACCATAGATGGGCTAGTTTAAACAATTTTATGATAGATTTAAACCATAAGCGCTTCCTCCTTATTTCCCCACACACGGTAATAATGGATAAAATAAAATTAAAGCTAATGTGAAAGCATCTTTTTCAAACTGGGAAGACTGTTCCCCATTGTGTTTTGAGGAATGTAGGTTTAAAAAATTGCCTCTTACAGGCTAAGAAACCAGTCGGTTGTTTCATTTGTACACGTGTATGGTCTAACGACGTTCCCTATAAGCAGCATATTTTGACACTAAAGAAGGAAATTAGCCATTCAATTAAATAATATCCTAAGACTAGATGCAGTTGTCATCAGATTTGAACCATACGTCCAAACTACAAATTGTGCGGACGCATAAAACACAACAGTGCAAGTGAGTTACTTGTCACTGTAGTTATTGTGATTGAAGTGGCAGTATGAAATGAATGTTCATGACATCATGCCAGATGGTATGTCCGTTTGTAAGTGCAAAAAGAATTCATGTCATGTTAAAATTATCAAATTTGCATGGAATACTTCTAATGTGTACTTATGCTTCTTTGAGCTAGCTTTAATAAGTGGTTGTTATTTCTGATGCCGCCTGAAAGAGTCATGGAATCTTTTTGCTCACTAATAATTCGTAATGTCAGTGTGTTAGAGCTGGACTAATTAGGGCCTGTCATCATTAAATACGCATATAAATAAAGGAAGAAAAAGACAACGGGATTTGTTCCTGATCAAGGGTTTAATTCATAAAAAAACATAGCTAATATTTAGCCGAGGAACAGGTTTGGACATTAAGAGTAGAGCCAGTGAGACAGTGAGAGCCTCATTGCCAGTTCCTTTCACAATGTGTATTATTTAGTCTTCCGTATCATCATGTCGTTCATTAGACACTTTGGTTCGATGTTTGGTGATGATGGTTGACTTGTCCCCTCATATCAATAGCAGGATCAAAGCAAACGTCAATATTTGTCACTAATGCTGATAATTAACTATCAATGAGGAAGTTCGTCATTTCCCAGATACTGTTCACTAAATTTCCTTAGCAAACTTGCAATGATATCAGTATTGAAACAATGGTAATCTGAGTGTCATCAGCATAAGAATGGAATGGAATGCAGTGTCTCCTGAAAATGTCACCCAACTCGAAAGTTGAGTCTTATCTGCTCAATTTGAATTATTCTTTCTTTAAACTGGCGAACATCAATGTCTGATGTTGGAGCGAAAGTTTCAAACGGAACACCAGTGAGAGATCCGCTGAAACTGGCGATGTTTTTAGTGATTAGTGTTTTTGTGATCGTGTTAGCAGAGCGAATGATAAAAGTATTATAGTTGTACTATCTAGCAATGAAGAAAATGATAAACAAAATAATTTAAAGTTATTATATGGTCTAGATATGTTACCGTGAACGTGTAGAAGAAAAGGTTGCATTTACACAAAATATGCATGTTTCTTATCATACAGAAATCAGTTAGTGACATATTACGATATTTGATTCGAAAAAAAAGATAAGTG
This sequence comes from Phorcus lineatus, assembly GCA_921293015.1. Lineage (NCBI taxonomy): Eukaryota > Metazoa > Mollusca > Gastropoda > Trochida > Trochidae > Phorcus > Phorcus lineatus. Next base: position 21,656,091 of record OV121088.1, on the reverse strand, counting down.
ATGAGTGATTGCAATTTTTGACCATTATTGATAAAGAATCACTAAATGTGGCCAATCTTTTACCTGGTCACGTTGTTAGAAAAGACTTGAGTAGCCTCTTCGGGAAGAGAATGCTTTTCACAGAGGGATGAAGTGATGGTAAAGGTTAATGAATATGGGTCAAAGCCACGCAAAGATAAGGTTGTCTCCGATCAAAGTAGGTTATCAAATATCCTTTGGCGGACGTTACTAAAGGGTTTTCGATAAGGTATCAAACTGGTAAATCAGTGGGAACTAACGCTTTGACGGTTCTGTTACTATATAGCATACATTTAGAAATGTTTGATAATCAAAGATGTGTGTTCTATCCTTCAGAATGTCCGTTAATTATATTCGGTAATTCAGTTTACAATCACCATTCTCAATCAACATTATATGTGTCCCTCTACAGAAATAAATAAAACCATTTATAGAGTTTGACATATTTGACTCCAACAACATAATATGCGTCCCTCTTCAGAAATAAATAAAACCATTTATAGAGTTTGACATATTTGACTCCAACAACATGATATGCGTCCCTCTACAGAAATAAATAAAACCATTTATAGAGTTTGACATATTTGACTCCAACAACATAATATGTGTCCCTCTACAGAAATAAATAAAACCAATTATAGAGTTTGACATATTTGACTCCAACAACATAATATGCGTCCCTCTACAGAAACAAATAAAACCATTTATAGAGTTTGACATATTTGACTCCAACAACATAATATGCGTCCCTCTACAGAAATAAATAAAACCATTTATTGAGTTTGACATATTTGACTCCAACAACATAATATGTGTCTCTCTACAGAAATAAATAAAAAATTGTTGTTGTTCGAGACGTCTCTTTTATATTTACGTACATTAAATGTGCCAATTTTCTATTCATTTAAAGTTTCAAATAACGGTCAAGGACCCAATTACGATAGTTATGTCCCGTTGCTTGTAATCTGAAACTAAATTAACGCCATTCGTGAATTTAATTATCTTCAATTAAGTCAATTATTACAAGTATGCTTATATTAAGTGTGCTGGGGTCAACGTTTTGACTGCTCCAATCAAAGGCCAGGTTCAGGCGTGAGTATACATACGAAATAATCTAAAAGGTTGCTGACTTTACAGTGTGTCCTTAACTCCCTTTATCTTTACACTCACCATCAAACCACTAATATGTGTATTGCTGGTTTTTCCCTGTCTGTTGTTGTACTGCCTAGCGACTGTATTGAATATATGAAAAAGAAATGTGATTTGATAATGAGAGATAAATGTACGATTAGGCACTAATGTTTGTAGATGTCAGACCATGCTCTATCAGTTGGCGATGAACTACACTATTAGTTTTAATGTTAATACTCCTTACTGTATAGAAAACTTGTAATTTTAAAAGTTTAATTATTAAATATCCTTTTAAACTATATTGCAATAATCTTTTATTGGTCATCTTGATATATCTAGATATATTATCTTTGTATGAATTCTGATGTACCACAGTTGGTAGATGTTGCTAGTCTACATAATTAGTGGTGCCTGCATTTGTTCACATATGCCATCAGCACAGAATGCATGCATAGTTATATGAGATATCAAATTGTGCCAAACAGATAAGTTTGTAATAATCGAATAGTGTATGAACAAGATAATTAAAGACAACATGACAGTTGACGTTTATTTTTCGTCCATTCCTAAAAGTTGATATCTTATAAATGAATTTATAGTAACATACCTAAATGTGTGAATTTTGCAAGCTAACAAAATCAAGGGGCAAGGTCAGACTCACTCACTCTATGTGTTCACATAGGTTGCAGGAAAATCCTTTAATCACTATTTCCAAATATCCTAAATTTCATGAAAGTCGTTCTCGTCGCGGTGTTATTCTATATCATTGCGACAAGGGGAAGTTTAAATCAATTTATGGTTTGAATAAACATAAAAATGACCGTATTGTGTTTCATATATTTGCTATTGCGAACAAATAGCCTTAATAGCCAATGACATTCAAATTGTCTTTTGATTTTCACTTTTAATGGCTAGGCTTGTCGTCAGTGACACTTAGAAATATTTAATTATCTAAAAGTTGGTTCACACAGTTTGTAGTTGGATGGGTTTAAGCAGGGGTTGTCATTTTTAGTAATAACCAATTCCATGATGTTTTATTTGATACATAGTCTCAGGAAGATAATATAAAATATTCATGGAACCCCATGAATAACTGAGGACATGTATGGCGATAATGATGACGAAGAAGAGGCAGATTGAAACTCTCTGTATGTCCAATGTCTGTTGGGTGCTCACTCACTTTGCTACCTTGTGTCTAGAGAATAGAGGTAAGAAACAACAATGACACAGACTACTTAATTTTCAGTGTCATCAGAATAATCCACAACCTCCACGATCTATTCGATTTGATTTGATTTTATCTGTTCCCTTCCTTGCCTCAAATGTATACTTTTGATGAGAGAGGAGTCCACTGCAAAGCCAAAGTGAGACCAGATGGAATTAAAATGTCCTCTATCAATTCCTTAAGTAGTGTAAAATTCTGAGTGGTATTCTGCCGAAGTTTGCAGACATATGAACTTGTAATATTGGTAAACAACAGTGTTTTGACTTGTTAATTTTCGACTGCGTGTATTAGTTATCCAAGTCATCCAAGAACCAGGATTTCCATTTAGGAATGTCCTAGGTATTGAACAAGTGAAACAAGAACATGGGCGGCAAGGACATTGCAAAGTACAAGCTGGGCCCCTAGAAGAAGAAATACTGGTGTTGGTCAGTTCAAAACTGTGCCAAGATTACCACAAATACTCCAACAAACTTTCTGATTTGTTCGATTGAGTTTAATTAAAGTAGCTGCATTACAGATTTGTATAGTCAATGATCTGTCTGCTTTCTTTTTCTCCAAATCATAAGCAGTACGAGAAGCTGCTAAACAGATTCAGCTTCGGTTTGTGATCCCCTTTAGCGATGTCTTGTCATGGCCTTGAGATGAGATAAATCATTGTTCCATTGTTTGATCAAGTGTTTTATCAAATTCATTATAAAATTCAGCCTTTTATATCCCTCCTGTTGTATACTGCTTCCAATAGGATGTGAGAGAATCACCACTTCTGGGTACACTTGGGTTATCCACTTTCGTCCGGTAGGTGCCATGGTTGAACAGGGCGTGTACCAACTGTTGGTAACAGATCTACTGGAAATGCAAATAAGAAACTACTACCCATTTAAAGACCCCTACCCTTGTGTGCATACCGTCCCACAAATGGTACGTTTTATGAGAGGCATACAAATTATGGAAAGAATTGCTTTTATTAAAAAATAGACTTAATTCCTTTCATTATGTCCCATAGACGTTATTCACACAAAACTTGAAACCCTATGCTAAAATGGGTTAATTGTTAAAGTGCAAAATAGGTCTTAAATATTCTTCTTTATCGTGGACACAATTAATGAATCAACTGTAGCCTCCAGAATAGAAACCAAACATCGAATACCTTGTTGGATTCCAAATCGTCGTGGCAACCTTTGAAGGTGTATAGACGTTTTATATAGAAAATTCGAATAAAAGATTTAATTATAATATGTTGCAATTCCGGATAGACAGTTTAGTAACTTAGTAATATCTAAACAGTACATCCACTTGATTTATTGATCTTTATCTGAAAGTGAAAGTGTGTTATCGTTCATCATGTCAAAGACAGATTTCTATGGAACTGAAGTCGGTCAACTTTAAGCAAAAAAATGCCAGTGCTTCTGAAAACAATTTTTAAAATATTTGGTATATATGTTTCCGTTCGTGCACTAGAAGGATATATCCTTCAAAAGGGCTTAACTTAGAGATTCCCGTCACAATGAAACTTAAATACACAATGTGTAATAACAATTAAAATGTTGTAATGTCTAATCGCAAAACGGTTATGACACAGATCAAACTTGAAAAACAACTTAAACGTTTCCATAAAATATGATTGATTATTGATGATATTTGTAAATTATGGCTGACAAAATGACAAAATTTGAAGATCTATCTTATCATTACACTCCTGATGTGTCATTTTAGCAATCTGTCAAAACTACAAAATGCAGAGACAACTTACATGAGAAACATGAAACAGATCTTCCTTTCAGCAAAATGGAAGCATTAATGGTTAGCCACATGTGTGAATAAACGAACGACTTTGTAAACCATTGATAGCTTTTTTTATTATGCTTATAACAGCTTTATAAGAATTAATGAAATGGGGATTGTCATTAATCATTCCTTTCCACATAATAACAACAACCTTCGAGTTTGAATAGTATGTTGTTTTACAACCATCTCCTGTATACCAGTGCAGTACAGCTATTGAACAAAACTTTGTTACGTTCAATAAAATAGTTGTAAATGACCTTTTCTATGTTAGTGCTATAAAGCCTTAAAGTTAACCAATGCCTTGAATAATAATAACAGACGTGTTATTTATGCTGTCAAGTATAACAACGAAAACATTGATTGTAATCAGATTAATTTAAGCACGTTAAACCCTACATACTAACTCACTTTACAAGTTCGGGGTCGTGAAGAGAAAACCCTATTATCAGTACGATCTGTACGTACAGGTTGTTGATTTTTTGGTTACATCGCAAGTTCATGTAAGAATATGTTGATAGGTGTAACAAAGTCGTTTGGCAATTATATATACATATTATCTGATATACGTTTCAAATACGTGTAAACATTTTAATCACTCATGTTTCTGATGTCTTTCTGTAAGATTTCCAAATATAAAGCGTCTTGGTGTGTCAACAGATCCTGCAAGTATGCTGTTCTTTTGGCACGTATTCATACCTTGAATTTAATCTTTGCTGGAGTATTTCCTAGAAATGTTTTTCTCTCTCTGGGTTAATTCCCGTGTCAAAAAATTAGTATAACTGTTCAAATTCGGCCGATTTCCTCTTCTTTTAACTTGTCATTTTTAAGAACAACACAAATGTAATACAATCTTCCAAAGGTCATCTTTTAAACCTGAAAGATCAAGTATAATAAGTTTGGTCTTTGATGGTGTTTCTATTCAATGAAGGTTAAATTTCAAACTTTTAATCATTATACATGAGATTAAAGGTTTGTTTAGAACATTCACATTATTACACATTAAATAAAACTCACGGGCAGTTAAACGTAGCTTTGAAAATAAAATAAATAATAATTTACAGAAAAAAAATCCTTTTTTTTTCATTTCGTTACGCTTCCCGACTTTTACAATTTAAGCAAAAATATCGATTGTGTATGGATTAAGGGGCATTTTGAAAGTTTAAATGATCCATTTAAGGAACAATTATGATTGAATAGACTTAAAATGGTAGTATACAGGAAATAAGGAACTTTATAATTTTTATAATCTCAGCAACCTTTGACGGTGTCAGTTGTGATGAAGTTTAAGGATTAACTAAAACTAATTAAGAACTCTATAAGGAACAATAAAAGTCCTTGACTATTTTTTCTTGCTTGGTGATAAAAATATTTGACATTGCGTGGTAACACTACCTAAATGCCTAGTCATTGAAACCTTGCTTACAAAATGTTAATGTATCCAAATAATATTTTCAGCAGGTGTAAACGATTTCATAGAATAATATGAGATTGCAAAATACTCACTCTAGGGCCAGTTATATCCTATACGGTTGGTGGTATTTTCGAGGTAATCATCTCACTGGTGCATATACAAACATGAATAGGAATCATCAATCTCGATGGATTTAAACAGTGTAAAGGGAACACATCACCGAACTGTTTCACTCCTTGACTTTAACATGGCCGATACATTTATGCATGAAACCAAGGAAATATACAACGCACAGCCTGCTGGTGGAAAATCGATGTTATCAGCTTAATTGTTGCCTAATCTTGGGCAAATAGCTTAAAGGTTAATGCAAGCATACCGTAATAGCTCGCTGTAGTTTGCTAAGCATTATATAAACACTAGATATTTGATATCTCGACGATAAATTGAACTTAATAGACATTAATGAAACACTTTATTTTCGTCTATATATTATCTTTAACTACATTAACAAGTATTCGTTCCTTTAATATACACCTGGTAATTAATGTACACCTTAAAGAATAACACTAATCACTATTAATTGAAACTAGGCAAAATGGTGTTTTCAAAGCGTCCACTTTGAGCTTAATTTCACCAAACATCTAGCTATTCACCAGGACTGTCACTCCGATCATTACACGCTCACTCCACACGTCTATACATTCGCATTGGAAAACCATACGTGAAGCATCAATCCATCAATTAGAAACGATCACTAGACGCCTTTTACTTTGATTATTAACCTTTTCAGAAATAGAACTTTGTCCCTGTGATTCCAAGAAGTAGTGAGCATGAGTTTTTATGGTACAGATTTATGTTGCTCAGAACATGAAGCAGAAAAAACACAAGAACTAGCTGAAGCTTCGTACCAGCAACAAACAGACCAATATTTAAGAATTCCCTTTAAAATACTGTATTTTGTTTTCCAAATGGCTAGCTGCATGTGTGCAATATGTATTTTGTCCAAAAGTAAAAGATTTTAAGAGTTTAAAAAAACCGGGCATTTTGACAGTAAAGACGAAAAAGAAGAACATCGTCCGATAGGCAAATACTGTCATGTATTTAAACGATGGGACATGGTGTCTTCATTCTTAAAAAATAAATCCAGGGTTTCGATATTATCACTTTACCGATTCAACTTAAGGGGGAGGATTACTCACTCACAGGCTATCTTTCCAAAAAAAAACACTTTCAAGATTTGCACAAGCAAATTAGTCAGAAAAAAATATAATAACGATAGCTTTCCAGAAGTAGCATAATTGCTTTTGCTGTTTCCTCTGAGACACAGCTTAGACTCAATTGGTCTCCATGCTATTTTTGTGTCCAATCAGATCACCTTATTTGAAGGAGTTCTTCGAATACATCTGCTGTACAAACATGGTATTGTATATAAAATCCATCTAATGGTTACCTCCAAATGAGTTACTTTGTCCTTATGTCAAAGTGTTCATGGAGGAATATAGTAAGTAATGTCTTGTGTAATAGACAAGAGGTCATGTTTAAGAAAAGGATTTGAAATGTTAAAGGATAAAGGTTATCCTTCTGGAGAGTGCTATCTGTCTCTATACATGATGTTCTAGTATATACTTGATGCTGGGATTGCGTGAATCCACTGAATCATGTGTAAACTGAGAATTTCCAAAAATATCTAATCACAAGCTTTTCTAATCTTAAACCTCAACTGTTTTTCTTCTTTATAGTGCTTTTGAAAATCGCTTTCTCCTTAATCTATACATTGTTTTACAATTTTATAACCCTCTCTTTTGCAATTTTGAAAAAGAAAGGTTCAGAAAAAGCTCGAGAGCTGATAATTCACAAGAAACTGAATGAAAAGTTTAGATTATTTCCAGCTATTGTATACTTTCAAAGAAATTGTATGGATAGGTTTTTAATTCAGAGGGTGAATAATTCGATTTAACATCACTCTGTTTGCTTCATTTAGTGCATAAAAATACACATTTTGCCTAGAAACAATTAAGAGACACGAAATGATATAGTTCTGTAGTAAATCGCTGTGTTTAAAAATAAGAGGCATATACCGCGCAATTGACTTTAAATTTAATTTAGTGCTATTACAATTGAGGTATGCCTCTGATTCCAACACAATACGTGTATCTCCTTCATATATCAATAGATTATTTCTATGCATTGATTCCAATATGTTTTGATAAAACCGTTAAAAGGTAGTTGAGGGACAAAAACAGAATGATTCTCATAAGGATTTCGTGACATATGAATATATCTACTTCTTAACAAAAGTGGAGAAAGATTTTGATAATTTTAAAAAATATTTTAGAGACACAGTTATGTTTACACGGATATTATTTTAACATTTGGTACTGGAATACATCCTTTTATGCGTCCGTATTCACAATCCGAGATAGCTAAAAGGATGGCCATATGTCTTGGCTGTCTTTATGAAGAATTCATTCACTATTGATGCATGAGTCTTATAACAGAAAACACTGTTCCCAGGTCTGTCTGGCCGGGAGTGACTCGTTAATTCCTTCATTGAATTGTTTCAAGGGCTGATACATCACACTGCCTTTAAAGAGCCACTCTGTGATTTTCATAACATGTTATATACCTTTGATACGGACCTAAATGTCGTATGTGGTGATATAAAATCAAAACATCTTAACTTTTCATGTCTAAAAGACATGTATATATGACAAATACTGGTTTTCCATGAAAATCTAAAAACAGCCTTATTAATGCACTGAGGTGTAGATATCACGTCCAATATACATGGATACTAGTTAGCCCTCCTGGCTGTTTTAGATAAGTCTCCAAAAATTACGTTTGACTATTCCACGCGCGCCACAGTCCGGTTTTCGATCATAATTGCGACGTTCTACCTTCATATTGTCAAAAAACTATTTTAAAAAATAATTTTTGTTTGTAACAGTCGATACTTCGCGATCAAATGACACCATTGATATAGTTTGGCATATTGTTGTGTGGTGTGTTTAATAATAATAATAATAATAATAATAAAAGTAGTTTATTCATGTGTCTTGGGTTTCACAACCCGGGCCTATTTAGGCCGAAAAGACACGTACCGATGCACACGGTGTTAAAATTCATAAAATAAAACATGATATATACGATTAGAATTGCATTCATCTGTACGGTATGTACACACACACACGCACCCCCACACACACATACATACATACATACATACATACATACAAAACATTCAAATCTGCCCACCCCCATATATACATTAGTACCTACATTTCATACTTGCATTACATATATACATGCACACACCCAAACAGTACATTAATACCTAAATACACGCATAGAGTACACAGATACACACACCCATACATAGAACATGCGTACAGTACATACATACACACACCCACGTGTTAGTACACTAGTACGTTAGCATATGCGTACAGTACATACATACACTCCCCCCCCCCCCCCCCCCCATACGTTAGTACATTAGTAGTGTTTCCCATAGGCATTTTTAACAGGGTGCAGCGCCCTCCCCTTTTTAACATGCGCCCTGCCTTGTTCTACATGCGCCTTTTTCTTGCCCGAATTGCTTTTTTTCCAAATTGACCTGCCTTTATTCAAATCGCAAACGATTTTATCGGCCTTTTCCGGGGAAACTCGTTTTTTTCCCCGGTTTTTAAGTGACAGAGTTATCTCCCTTTGTCAAATGTTTATGTTTTTACAACCCTTTCGTGGCTTATTTAAAGAATGGTGAATACTGTTGTCGTCCATATCACTTGCGATTCACGATGCAAACTAAGGAGAGAACCAAGAGGAAGAGAGAACAAGCCATTCAAGCAGAGGCTAGGAAATGTCGACAGCTGTTGGTATTTTTTCGACACAACCAGGTACGATGCGTAATCTTCGCATTTTACATCAATCGATCTGCCTTTTTTTGTTATGCGTTGCCTTTGCGTTTTTAATTCTTATATTGAACACGTGTTAACATGAAACCTACAGCATTTGTTCGACTATATATTATCATACCCTAATACAGATCTGTATTATAGGATAGGCTAGACTGGCAGGTTTGGCCGGTTTGTAAACGAGGCGAGGCGAGGCGAGTTGGTGGTTAACGCCGCTTTCAAGATTATTTCACTTATATCGCGGCTGCTAGTATTATTGCAGGGAGAAAGCCCCCAACACCATTGTGGCTATGCATTGCGGTGAAACCTGCGAGCATCGGCTGGAACTAGCGAACCATGGGTGGTACTGCACTGAATTTCAGTGTAGCATTGCACCGAAACCTGACTGCGTGTAGAACAGTTCTCTACTGCAGACAAAGTTGCCGAGCCCCTGGCGGGATTCGAACCACGGACCTCCTGATCCGAAGCCGAACGCGCTAACCACTGCGCTATCCCGCTCCGTTTGTAAACGAAGGGATGCCATATGGAAATCTGATCATGTGTGTACATATTGGTGTAACTGAATCTTAACAAATAAATCTTTCAAATTGAAAGTGAATGTCTGGCCAGACAAATAATTGTAGCCAAACAGTAATGCATAATATTAAATTTATCTATTGAAAGATATACACACGAACTCGCAATTAATTTGTCACAATTCAAAAATAGATAAATACATAGTATAATAATATGTGACTAAATTAGTTAAGTCACCCTTTTTGCTACAACATGTACTTGTTAATTACAGTTAATAATTATGTATTTTGTTGATTAAATCTAAAGTAATTACTTACATTTGTAAAATTTAAAATGCTAGAAATGATTTATTTCATGAAAGCATTCCATACTCCAGAATAACTAGTTCATATTTCAAAATTTTTCACATAAGCAAATGATTTCTTTGAATCTAACTCTTTTTACTTTTGTGCGGCGAAAAAGTGCTTTTCTCATTAAAACAATTTCAGGCTAAGTGTGGAGAACTGAGAACTGAATTGGTGGGCTTTGAAACAAGATCACTGCACTCTCTGTACAAGGTGGGCTGCAAAAGGCAAGAATGGGTCCAAGGTTTGGACAGATGTTGGATGTCAAGCAATAAGACTGGACAAAATCAAGTTACATGAGAATTCACAGATGCACCAAGATGCCATTCGTCAGCAAAAGGATGATGCTCAATCCATTCATGACATTTTTACAAACTGCACTGATCGAGAGACAACTTCACTGATAGATGCACAGAAAGTACTGGGATCTTTTTTTTTATCAAAAACAACCTACCACATATGACGTTGTTTGGACCACTGATTGATCTGTGTGTTGAGCTGGGAGCTCCTAACCTTTCCAAACTTAAACAAGGGAACAGTACCACATATACTGAACACAGAACGATTCAAGAATTTTGGAATGTCATGCTGAAGTTGATGAAGAGAGAGTCATGCAGAAGATGAGGGAGAGAGCTTCATTCGGTCTTATGCTGGATGAGTGTACAGACACCTCTACGAGGAAACATCTGGCACTTGTAGGACCCTATGTTGAGGATGGGGACTCAAAGCTGGCTTTCCTGCAGGACTCAGAAATTCCAAATGGGACAACTGATACAATTGTTGGGAATGTGAAAAAAATTCTCAAAGAATAAAACTTGGATCAGGCAAGGATGACATGCTTTGCAAGTGACGGTCCAGCTGTGATGACAGGAAAAAAAGAATGGAGTAGTTACTCAGCTTTAAAGAGAAATACTTCATAATAACCAACGTCTTTCACTGCAATAGAGTCAGTTGATGAACTGCTGATGCGCATGTTCAAGTATTATCATTTTAGTACAGTGAGGTCAATGAGACTGGGAAATGCAGATCCTGACTAGAGAGATGGGGGGGGGGGGGGGGGGGGGGGGGGGCGATGACTCACTTGGGAATGAGAAAGGAACCGTCACAATAAAGAAATCTGTCCATACAAAGTGGCTGAGTCATGAGAAAGCAGTCTATACAGTGAGGAGAGCCTATCCAGCCATCCTGAGCGACCTGGAGAAAGCTAATGGACTTCGGAATGACAAGCGAGCTGGTGACAAAGTGTTACTGCAGAAGGCCTCTACAAACAGCTGATGTTCCACCAGAAACTCTTTGTTATTCTTTTGCTCTGTGATGTCTGCTCCCTGCTCTTAAGTTTTACAAAGATGTTTGAGAGGAGGGATTTGGACCTAAGCACAGTAGAACCCAAACTACGAAGCTCTTTAACAGCCCTCAGAAAGATGACGGACAAACCTGGCCCCTACCTCTCCCGTGTTGATGACCTTGCAGCTGAATACAAGCTGGAACTGCACACAAGGAGGCAGAAGGACACCAGTACATCCACGGACTCCATCCTGGACAAGCTAATAACAAACCTGGAAGATAGACTGGCAACCTCCCTATTCTCACAAGCCTGTCTGCACTTGACCTAAGGAAAGCAGGAGATTCATATTTGACAATTCATGGTGATGCATAATTTAATCATTATATTTCTTCTGTAATTTACAAAACTTAAATCTCTTATTGGTGCATTGATTTTTAAAGATATATCCTCATATATATTTGTAATAACAAAAAATATTCATTAGCTTTGAATATCGGTAAAAAAAGAAATGAACACTGTGTTAAAACAAACATGGTAAGAGAATTTACAAGAAAAATCACTTTGCAATCAATGTTATACAAACAATTGACATGCAATGCTTCAATTGTAGATCCCAGAGCTTGCAGAGCATTTCCACCTGGATGTGGACCAGAGCCAGCTGGTGTGGAGCCAGGTGAAGGAGCTGTTTGCTGAGGACCTGGATAGCAGCTCACCATCTTCAATGTTGAAGACCCTGACCAGTCTCAAGCCACAGCTAGGAGCCCTGTACCCTAACATCAACAAGCTGCTGAGCATTCACTGTACTTTGATCCTATCCACCTTTGAAGTGGAGAGAGTTTTCTCCAGAGTTAATCTGATAGTGACAGAGCACAGAAACAGGCTCAAGGTCCCCAACTGTAGCAAGCTGCTGATGGTCAGTATGAACACCAGCTCATCAAAAGATATTGATTTGAGGAAGTGTGTGAAAAAGTGTCTGTCAAGAAAAATCAGAAGAATGTAGATCTCTATCAAGTATTAGGACCTGAAACTGTTTCTGTTAAACAGACACTGACAATTCATTTGATATTGGTATCAATGATTGCTGACATAGACAAGCAACATGAAAATAAATTTAGATTATATTTGCACCTTAAATGAATCTTGTTATTTCTTACTAAAATGCCCTTTTGAATGAAAAGGTGCCCTTTTTGGTATGTATTTACCCTGCCCTTTTTCAACCTAGGGGAAACTCTAATTAGAACATTAGTACATACATGTATACATTACATACATATACGCACATACCCATACGTTAGTACATTAGTGCTGTAGTACATGCCTACATTACATACATACACATACATACCCATAAGTTAGTACATTAGTACCTTAGTATGTACATACGTGTATACACTACACACATATACAAACGCATCCACACGTTAGCACATCATTACATACATAAATACATTATAAGACACATACATATGTATGTACATACACATACATACATACATACATACATACATTACATACATACACACACTCACATGCATACATACATATGTACATACATAACCTACATACCTACATGCATACCCAAATATCCATACACACATACATACACACACATACTCATACATACATGCTTATACACACAAGCCAGTACATGATTACTCCATGCATCCATTGCTTAATGAAAAGTAGATTTACATTTGAAATATGTAAGTAAAATTGTTGTTTGCGACTGTTTTATGTAGAGTAAGTCGAGACCTTGTCAACAGTCTGATTCACTGTACCATGTACAAGTCGTTGTGTAGACCATTTACCTACAGGAGATGAAAGGTTTCCCATTAACTTTCCTGACCTGCAAACAGTTCGTGATCACGACGTGTCTTTTCTCTAAGAATCTGGTACTCACAAACATTCAAAGGGCATAAGATCCACTTATGTCTATCAGGGAGCAGTTTGATCTAATGTTTTCCCAGCCAGACAAATCGTGTTAATATTGTGACTAGTTTGGCCTTTCACCCAACCTTGCAACTCTGATGACATTCTTGATCAATATTGTCATTATCAACTAAATCACTCCTTTTATTAAACCATTTTAATCAGGTTTTGGGCGAACATATTTTACGAAGTAATCGGGGTTATACAGCGGTCATTGCGCACACATTTTGTTCCGCTCATATGTGAAGATGTGCCTTTGTATGTTACAGTCCCTGATTTGCATAATTTATGCAAATTGTTTTATTTGTGTGTGTGTGTGTGTGTGTGTATGTGTGTGTGTGTGTGTGTGTGTGTGTGTGTGTGTGTGTGCGTGCGTGTGTGGGTGTGCGTGCGTGTGTAAAACTGTGTTTTGAAATATTGTCTCTGATTCTATTAGCCAATACATATTTCTGAAACTACCCATGCTAGTTACACTGTACTTACACATGTCAACCATGATCCCCAGATGTGCCTGTATTGTGTTAAACATCTTCTTGTTTTGGTCCTATGGAAACATAACTGAAACCGTGATACTTCAAGCGGTGCTCACTTATGCTCTTGTTATCATAGGCATTAGTCCATGTCCAAACTGGTCAATTAATATCCATGAAATCAATATTCACTAAATCAATGTATCTTTCAAAGTTCACAAAGGAACTTAAAAATAAACACATCAGTAAAACTGTAAATCAAAGTAAACTTTCACCAAACATAAACCTTTCAAAATTTATATTTATCCAAATTCATAATTAATCTAACAGATCAACATTCCTCTAAAGCCAAATCTTTTCAAAGTCAATATGTCTTGAAAATCAAACTATCATTAAGTCAACATTTCACCAAAATCAAACTATCTCTCAAAGTCAATATTTCAACAAGATCTTAATTTCACAATGTCATGCAACATTTAACTAAATTATATCATTTTAAAATCAAAATTTCAGTCAATTTCAAGACAACAACGTCAACCAACATCAATGTATTGGGTCAAATTTAATATTTAACCTTGGTGTAGATATTTTCATGTCTGCAGTAACTATTATAGCAAATAAATCAGTATGTGCAGATGGTACAATTAAATCTTAAATTTCTTAAATTAAAATTGGAGATCAGAGACACCTAATTTATTGGTTAATATATAAAACCTAAAGAAACAAAAGCGGTTATCATACACATAAATAGATATTAATGTAAAGTCATGTATCTAACGCAGGTATTTGAACTGCAACTGGTTATAATTATACATATTAATTAATGTATAGTGAATGTAATATCTAATTACACTATATTCTCTGGATCCATCGCAGTCTTTACCCGATTATTGTATTACCTCCCTTTGCTGGCCCGGCAGTTTTCCATTAATCAGTCATGCGCCTTAAGCTTAATCCTCACTCAGGGAGGTCGGCACTTAGATGATAAATATTTCTGTGTCAATGATTTGAACAGGAGTCTGAATTACAGTCTAAATGTAAATAGATAATTATGCGCATGTTACAATTTAAAAATGTTGATGTATATGTACTTTGGGCCGAAGGCCTGTTACAGAATAAAATATGTCTGTCTGTCATATTTACACATAAACCATGAAAACTTAATCTTACATTTATATATATATATGTATTATGTATATATGTAACCTGTATGTATGTAGTTAATAGCTTAACTTGTTATTCATAAAAGAGGATAGAGAACAAGTTATCCCTCTTAGAATACCTTCTTATAGGCATGTACATGAATGATCTACACATTTCACAACATACACTCTGCATGACAGAGGATGAACAAGAAAGCGGATAGTATGTATGTAGCCTGTATGCATGAAGTTTGTATGTATCTATTATGTATGTATGACTTGCATGTAGTCTCCATATGTGACCTGTATGAATGTAGTATATATATTTATTTATTTAGTATGTAGCCTGTGTCTAGCCTGACGTATGTAGCTTGTATGTCTGTACTATGTATGTATGCGACCTGTATGTATGTAGCCTGTATGGTAGTATGTATAAAACTGTATGTATGAAGCCGATACGTACGTATATACTTGATATATAATAATATGTATGGAGGTATGTATGGAGGTATGGATGTATGTATGTATGTATGTATGTATGTATGTATGTATCTATGTATGTGTGTGAACATGTATGTATGTATGTATGTATGTATGGTTGGTTGGTTGGATGGATGGATGGATGGATGGATGGATAGATGGATGGATGAATGGATGTTTGTATGCTTATGCAAAGAACGTCAGTCCATAAATGCATAGTCAAGTATAAACGAACCGTGATTTTCTGGACGTGAATGCTAAGAAAAACGAAATGAAATATCTTGCCTTTTATTTCAAAGTTTATTCAATTTAGGAAACTGCAAGCTTCGATAGATTCCTTAATATCTTAGGAAAATCCACGAAATGGTGATTTTGTAATTCTCATGATCGTTGCATATGTTTTGTGCCTTTAACAAAGAGTACCAGGCTCATAGTTTGTATGAAATATTGTGCTGGCTTTTATTTTATCCCAACAATATGTCATTAGCATGTCGTCGAAGGAGGAATAATGTACCTGAATGCAAAAGAAATGTCTTTGTGCATGCGTTCTCAGTATGAACAATGCGATTTCTTTAACAGACGAATTCGATTGAAAAGAAGGACGAACTGTGTTATCAATATTGCAGTCGACTGTGAAGTCAGGTTTTCGTCCATGATCAGTAATCGTAAACAATACAGAGCTATAGGTTTCAGACTGAGGGCGGTTCCACCATACATCATGTAATGCTTCACAACGGAGGTATTGCTTCACACTCGCGTTGAAATGAGCTCCGTTAGTTTTCCTGAAACTTTTTGCATTTCATCAGCTTTAGTAAATCTTCACTGGTTTGTGAAAACACAATACCCCAAAGTAAATAACACGAATTACTATTCTCTGATAACGACTGTGTTTGATTGTTTTCACTTTCAAAATGTGACCATGGAATGACGTTTCAAAATCGGAAAGTCAACGCGCTGTGTCAACATTGATCGGTCTCTGGTATGTAACAACACCTTCTGGTGCCCATTTCATAACATTTGGTAAACTAAAAACACATTACATGAGTCTCAAAATGGCAGTTCCCTCTTCAGATTAAGACCCAGTTTTTGGTCTTCGGTTGCAAGCAATGGTGGAACTAGTGATACTGTGATCTGAAAGATGTTCTTACAAGATCATGATTGATGACATAAAAATATTCGTTTATGAAATGTGAAACATGATGTTGTACGTCCTATGTCAGGGGAGGTTCAGTTAAAAAAAGTGCCGAGCAAAACGTTACACTCAAAGGTTATTGTTTAAAACATAAGAAGTTCTTATTTTCAAAAGACGACACGTGACTGTTGCACTGTTATAAGACGAATTTCCAAATCGTATATATAAAGACAAGTGTAAAGATTATATAACTATTTTGGGTATCACATATTATTAACCGCCATCAATCGAATCTTACATATATTCATTGACAGTATAATTCATAGTTCTTTTTTCTTATGATGTTATCTGTACCGCTTCAATGAGTGTCTCCATCAAACAATAGGAAATTATATCAAAAATTGATTTCAAATTGCTTTTATATCAAATCTAATAAACAAATACAACCGTATACCGTGAAACTCTTTTGCAAAATGGAAAAGAACGGGAACGTAAATGATAGAAAGCAGACAACTAATAGGTTTCTGTTCAGAATGATTTTCTTAGGGGTTGTTAATACAAGTCTATGAAAAAAACTTAAAGTGAGATACATACGAAAAACTAAATTCTAAAAAATAAAAAGATAGTGGAATATAAAACATAAATTGAACTCATTTTAAATCAGAATGGATATCAAGAATATTACATGTGAAGAAAACAAACTCAATATATTATTTATATTGATAGTTGTATATGAAAAACACTCATTTCTTTGTTTTTGTGATCACAATACAAATTATGAAATGGATCGGAATGATAAGTCCAATTAAAATGTCAAATCTTTGCTTGATTACTTGTCATTCATTTCATGTACGCTTACACTAGCAATAGACCAGACCACAATATTAAATTAAATTGAGAACGCTAATTCTATCATGGGGAATAACATGTCAACATGCAGTTAATAACAAGCCCTTGGAATATTTTCAACATTAAAGGCTTGCAAAGTTCAATTTTTGGTATAACACCCCCGCTCATACGAATTAAAAATGATCCTCTTCTTTATAATGTGATAGCCGCACAATATGGTTTCCAATAACACAAATATGATTTATACATCACCTCCCTTGGGTCCTGCATTTGATTTCCTGTTACTGATATTGTCAATGAATTGCGGAGGTGTGAGTGCCTCGAAAATTGACAGATTTTCTAATATCTGAATGTAGTGATATTGATCAGAATTCCCCTGCAACTGTATGAGAATAACAACACACAAGTAGTTAGCAGTTACTCTGATGGAACCCTGCAAATTTTCAAAATGTCTCTGGTTGGGTCGAAAACAATTTTAATTGTACACTGCTTGAATCACGTTTGACCGCCATAATAACAACGTCTTAGTTATATTTGTATTTTGAAGTTTAAAGAACTCGATTTTCAGATAAGTTTTATATAAACAGTGTTTGGTCAAGTTACAATGAGCAACAAAAATATTTCACAGTTAAAACATTGGTTGCTCTATTTCCCTGCGTGACTAATAATTGAGTGTTTCATACAAACACATTGCACCAACTGTCTAAAGGGTAGACAATGATCATAACTTTATGACAAGTGAAGTTTAGGTGTTTTTACGTTTTGGAAGTTCACTGAACATGATGCTGAATGAAGGCAATATATGCTCTTCCTATACCTATGCAAGCTGTAACATGATAAATAGTCATGGACACGTAACATGTTTTGAGAAAATATTACCGGATGAATAACCTATCACCTCAATAGAACCACTGGGCTGGACGTGCGACACGCAATTGCGCCATACACGTGGGGGGATTCATTGTAAAATTTTAGGGTTGATGAAACCTGCCGCGTGCTGGTTTATTCTGTCCATGTTTACTTTCTTATAGGTTCTTCCATAAGATTTACTGTTCAGCGTATCTTGCTTTAGTATGTTACGTTTAATTTGTAATGAGACGTCCTCAACATGATGAACGTCTACGTGCTATTGACATGCTTCAAATGTCTTCTACACAGCGAGCAGCAGCCAACATGCTTAATGTGTCACAGTCTGTGATCAGCAGACAGTGGAACCGGCACCGATAAACACACAATGTTGATGACAGACCTTGTTCGGGTTGTCCTAGAGTCACTAAACAAACCCAGGATCGATACATTCGTACACAGGTTCTACGGAATAGAGCACAAACGGCCAAACAGCTTTCTGTAAACTTGTACCAAGTTACAGGAATTCGAGTTACACCTCAAACGATTATAAATCGGCTACATGCAGCCCATTTGCATGCGCGACGACCGCATGATGTGCTTCTATCAACTCGCCAGCACATAGCAAACAGGTGTCAATGGTGTAGGCAGCGTAGAAATTGGGGTAGTTTTCGATGGGCGAGTGTAAGTTTCTCAGATGAGTCCAGCTTTACTCTGGATTTCACTACTAGGCGTGTTTGTCTATGTAGGTGTGTAAATGAGCGTCAAGCTAACGTTTACGTGAGACAGCATGACAAATTCGCGCGTGAGTCTGTTATGGTGTGAGGAGGAAAGACTATGAGTGTCAGAACGGACTTCATCCTGGCCCCGATAGTTCCGCCCTTTCCTCAACGTGCAGGTGGACGTTTAATCTTTCAAAATGATAATGCCCGTGCCCACCACGCTCGAGTCGTGAATGACTACCTCCAGCATCATATTGTCAAAATGCCTTGGGAAGCCAAGAGTTTTGACCTTTCTCCTGTAGAGTATCTCTTGGACATGAACAGGAGACATGTTCATCGACGTCAACGTCAACCGGCAACACTCCTGCAAGAGGAGTGAGACAGATTGCCAAAAATACTGATTGGAAGGTTGACTAGGAGCTTGTCACGACGAATTGCTGAATGTCTGAGGATTGGTAGAGCAATTACTCATTATAAAGACAAAAATATAAAACGCCCATTTTCACGTGCACTTTCTTCTTGTGGAAACGGGGTAGTCAGAGAAGTCGCCCATATGAACTGTTTATGTTCATGTGTAGGCAATTGGTTTGTTATTAAAATACACGGGTTACTTTTAATAAAAACAGCAGCGCATTTCCGCAGTTTTATATTGTTTCTGGATATCCCCTACCTTGTTTTAAGAGTATACATTTGCAAATAGTATTAAACGTATATGATACCTTTACTACTGTGTATATGTTATGTATATGTTGCACGAGTTTCTTATGTAAATTCCTCAACAGGTTAAAGACAATGAATTAATGAGTCTGATAGAAACATGTCTAGGATCGGGAAGATTTGAGAATGAAGTAACCAGAATCAAATTCCGTTTCGGTTATTGATAGCGAAGCAGGAAAAGTAGCATGAAGCTAAACCAAACTGCATAAAACCATTTCAATCTGTGAATTTGTTTGAAATGAATTACAGTTATGAGTTATTGGTCTAGACTACTAATTTCATGCAACACTAACTCGAAATGAACTGAACTGAAATGTCCTATCAATGCAGACTACAGACGTCCATACAAAATATTTGAGAAGAAATTTCACCATATAGGACATTTGTCAAGCATTGGAGGTTTGAAACATTCACCATCAATCATAATCACGTAATGAAAGTTTATTTTGCTTTATTAATCAAACAACAATGCTTAAATAATCTAAACAGCTTTAAATAATTCCTTAACTGTACACACTGATTTACAAAGGAAATGCATTAAAATTTCCATTAGGAATATTTCTCCTTAATATTATGCTTCAAGGCGATTAAAACGTGAACCTATAAAGTTTTCTTTGATAAACTATCTTGAAGTTAAACTGTTCCTATCTCAAACAGCTTACGGTCAAAATAAATATCTTCAAACAACACTATTCGCCTGTCATTAACCATATGTAAATTCACGCTCATACTAGTTTGTTACTCGGGGATCACCAAAATTGAACGATTTTGTCAAAGAACGACGAAAATGATGGTATGCTGTCTCATTGTAGTCTCTTTCTGAGCAAGGTAGACCCATGCAATGTGAGTCTCATCAAGCCACAGTTGATTATAAATCCTAATAACATACAAGATTTTATGGATATTCAACTTCTTAAATAACAGATAAGCGACGTTTCGGTAGTGTATATGTTCCGTGCAATCTGGGAATGATCACAATCTGCAGATTGTTCGCTCACAATCTGCAGATTGTTCGAACAATCTAGGAATTTTTTTCATTCCTAGATTGTTTAAACAATCTGCAGATTGTGAGACCTGAACAATCTGGGAATGATTACAATCTGGGAATTTGCTTGTTTGTAGTATATCTTGCAATATAACATGAGAATTGTCTAGTTTTTTAGGTTTTTTTGTGTATGCATCCAAATGATGGAGAATAGTTGTCAAGTCATAGATTGTGACAGGTTCATAGCTCGCCTATATTTCAAACTAACGGAGTGTTGGGATCGATTCCTAGATTGTGAAGGGCTTAAAGACATTATATCAAAATGAGAGGGAATAGGGGTCAATTCTCAGATTGTGAAGAGCTCATATCTCTCCTATATGTCAAACTGGGGGAGTATATGGGTCGATTCCCAGATTGTGAAGGGTTCACAGCGCATCTATATGTCAAACTGAGGGAATATAGGGATCTATTCTCAGATCGTGAAGGGCTCACAGCTCACCTTTATTTAAACTGAGAGGGTATAGCAGTCGATTCTCAGATTGTGATGGGCTCATAGCTCGCCTATAAATCAAACTGAGGGAGTATATGGGTCGATTCCTAGATTGTGAAGGGCTCACAGCTCGCCTATATGTCAAACTGAAAGTGTATATTAATCTATTCTCAGATTGTAAAGGGCTCACAGCTCGCTTTTATGTCAAACAGAGGGACTATAGGGGTCGATTCCTAGATTGTGATGGGCTCACCCCTCGCCTTTAACTCAAACTGACGGAGTATAAGGGTCGATTCTCAGGTTGTGAAGGGCTTACAGCTACCCTTTATCTAAACTGTGAGGAAATAGAAGTCGATTCCCAGATTGTGAAGGGCTCAGATATCGTCATTATGTAAAACTGAGGGAGTGTAGGGGCCGATTCCTAGATTGTGAAGGGCTCACAGCGCGCCTATATGTCAAACTGAGGGAGTATAGGGATCTATTCTCAGATTGTGAAGGGCTCACAGCTCGCTTTTATGTCAAACTGAGGGAGTGTACTGGCCGATTCCTAGATTGTGAAGGGCTCACAGCTATATATCATATCGTTTTCAAGCATCTTGAAATCGTATCTTATTTGTGTACTGAATGCATTATCGTTGATCCAAACCAGTTATACCAGCAAACCATATCCTAAGTTAATGTGATCTATTATTCTGATGTATGTAAGATGTACATCATTTATCGGAAGTTGCCAATCAATCTTCAAATAGAATTAGCTATCAGTAAATATCCACCTCATCTTTATTCATTTTGTACCCGAGTTCATAAATTCGAAAGAAGCTAATTTGTGGTTGATATTAAGGGATAGACTAAAGAAATATGCACATTAGGATTCAAGTCACGATGATCTAATAAATATTCCTACTAGATTTATCATTAGGTATTCACTACAAGATGACGCTAGTAATCAGACCCTTCGTTTATGAACGTCTAACGAAACTGTTGAAAATCTAAAGACTTTTTGAAGGTCATTTAGAAGTCTTATCAACAAGAACCGCATGATGTTCTTTATAACAACGTCTTACTAGTGAAACAGAGTTTATGTATACTACTTCATCAGATGGGATGTGGACAATACCAAAATGAGATACACACACACACACATACACACACACACACATATATATATATATATATATATATATATATATACATACACACACACACACACACATATATATATATATATATAAAAAAACATGAAAACAATAGTGAGGGTTCATTAAATGAGATTGTTGTTTAATGAGAATTTGAAATGAACATCAATGGAGTATATACTTTAGAGGTAAAAAGAGGCCTCCAGCTTTATGGAAATATCGGGTACATCGTCATTGTTAATACATTGAAGGTTAGACAGCAGGACCATTTGTAGAGTTACAGGGTCACCAATACGGGAGTGAGGAGAAGGAAGGATGAATCGTGATAGGTTGAGACTCCCTTATTACCCTCCGACGGGAGTTGTCGAAGGTATGTGGGTGGAGGGATGGATTTGTGGATGGGGTATGTTCAGGATGAGTGTGTCCTAAGTACATGTTGATAGGGGGATGCCTTGATTGTGGTTCGTTGCTTGTTGTTCTCTTAATAGGCATATGTTAATGCCTTCTAGAAGTTTCCTGTCGTGCCAGTTATTGGTGAGCCCTTCATATGTTTGATTTCATTCACCCAGATTGGCCAGATCTTCCCCAAGTGGGTGACTCAACAAACGCATTAATCAATATACATCTTGCTGTAGGATTAATCATGCATAGACTTTTAAGTTGCGAGGATATTCTATATAATTGATCTTACATCTATGCGGAGTTCCCATTACCTCCCCACTTTTTCAAAGTTTTCATTCTGAGAAAGGGACAATTTGGGTATCATAAATTTTTGAATTTTTTTTCAAATGAATCTCCATTATAAGTTGCAATAAATAACGGGTTTGTCTATTAAATGCTTTAAAGAGAATCGTGTTGTACAAAACGCTCATTGTATGACAAAGATCTTTTGTTAACTATCAAAATAGATTTTTTAAAGATTGATACGCCATTTGAATAATATAAGAACGGCACGGAAGGCAAACAATTCAGTAGCAATAAAAACATGAGCTTAGCTGACTTAAAAACTAATCTATCCCTTATTGCTCGAGATCGTCCTTCTGTCGACTCTCCGGGTTCTTGCTTGAAAACAAACAAATCAATAACTGATTAACTTTAGGGGATACCTTTTCAAGCTTACAACGAACACACAGTGATTTCGAAGAACGTCAGATTCATGTGCCTGCTCTTTTCAATTGCCAAGCATGTAAGATCGATGGGGTTACCGTTGATTAAACACTAATCTATGCGTAAACTATACTACATATCTACTGAAGAACTTCTCAAGCTATCAAATGCAAGCATAATATTGCAAGCACAATTGTTCAAAAAATCATTCAAATGAAAACGAAGATAAAATAGGTGACTTTAAAACGAAACGATTTAGAGATGAACAATGCTAAAGAATGCCGGGACGGACAGGCTGGGCGCGATGTAGATACTGAATTGGTAACTGAAGATACAGTTATAATATTCCTTTTTCTCTTTCTCCAAAACCTTCATGCATTACACTATTGCTATGGTAAATACATATACAAGATGTATGCCAATAAGATATATACACTGAATTCATCTATTAGAATTGAAAGAAAATGATTTTTTCACTCCAATATTTTTAAAATCATGTTTCGATGATTACGTAATACTCACTTAAACTTTTTTTATTGTTCCTTGACATTGTAATTCCTACAATTCGTATTTCTTTGTATCATGTTTCACTTTTCAAGTAATGGACAAAACCTGAGATCGAGGATTTTAGTACAAATCGCGTTTTCATTGTTATATATGTTATGATCGGCCAATTGTTAATACAGCTAAGTGAAAACATATGAGTCTCTGTTAAGCTGATAACTAATTTTAAGTTAACGGCTATAATAATGAAATTATTATTGCAGAAGATAATAGAAAATTGGGTATAGATACCGAAATTGATACAGCGGTTACACAGTTAGTAAAGGATGAAAAACCAAAACATACCGGAAAGCCAAAAAAATCATATGCGAGGCCTGAGCCCCAGCATGTAGCTGAAAGTAAACAACTAGTCCTTCAACACCATGAGAATATAAAACAATATATTATATTTGAAGGGGTAGTTGTTGGTTTAATTATTATTTGATTATTTTTAGCTTTAATAATAATCATGAATAATTATTAAAGCAATGGCCACCATTATTGCCCAGAGATTTGTACTCTACCAAAATGCTGTTTTAGCTAAAAAGTTAAAAAGCCACGATGGTATACTTCCTATTATTCCTGGTAATGCAGCTGCACCTTTTCCTGCTAAGTTCACTAATGCTTTGGATATATATTGTAGCCATTCCTTTAGTTTATTGGGTTTCAAGTTTGGTGTAGGAGGAGCAGGTGGTCCTGATGGGCCTCCAGTTATAGATAGTCAGAGTTGATACTAGAAGTCCTGTCGCTGTTAAAATGCTGGCAATGGTTATTCCCTGTTCCCGAAACAAAATTCGAAGACGTTCACCGAGGGATGTATCTTCACCTAATATCCTATCAATAGTCTGGCGGATACGCTGAATATGTGATCGCAATACTTCTTTATTTGTTGAAGCAGCTTCCAAACGTACCGACCTTTCATCTTCCAAATCCTTTATTCTCTTAATAACCCGTTCCTTTTGTTCGGGATTATCAGCTTTGGCTAATTTATCTTTTTCATATTCTAAATGCGCATCTAATTTAGTTAGTTTGGATAAGTTATTTATTAGTTCACCTTTTTGGTTCTGCATTGCCTCTTCGAGTCCTCTCATTTCTCTTACTTAGTTCTAACCCCTCAGTATTTAATGGTAGGTCGTTAATAGTCTGTAAGGCTTTGTCTTTTGCATACTTAGCTTCATTAACGCTTTGGATTGGTTGTTTTAAGAAAGTTTGGTCTGATTCAATCAGCTGTGACTTTAAACTTTGAAGTTCTCTCTCAATCATTAATGGGAGTTTTGGTTTTGGTGTACTTGTATAATCTATAAACCCTTATTCATCACGAATAGCCCTTACCCCTAGTTTATTATGTAAAGTTTTAAGAGGAAGTGCCTTGCCCTTTTTGTCCCCTCTTTGATAAACTAAATTAAAATTTAGGTGACTTTTTAGTCTAGGTCTTCCTGTTGTTTTATCTGTAATAAATTTGAACCGATCAATTCGCCCCCATGATTGCTTCCTTCTCTTCCAAATTCTTCATAAAGAGGATATAAGCCTTAGTCAAGCACCCGACCCTTTTGTGTTTCCCCTCAAATTTCTTGTTGTAAATCAACTCCTTCATTATTTCCAGAAATTAATGAAGTAAATCAATAGTGTATGAATCATCCAAATCATCCATTTCAATCTCTTCATTTTGACCGCCCCCAACAGCTCCTTTATCAGCATCAGACTTTATAGGCTCGTCCATTTTATTAAAGAAGATTTTCTATTTAAATAGAAAAAAAAAATCGTCGCAATATGGTCAGAAACTCAATCCATTGTATCAGCTTAGGGCGAATATTGCTATCAAAGGAATCCGGTCTTCTGTAAGTGTTACAAATACGATCAACCAAAATGAACAACTGTTGGTTCGTTTTCCTAATCTTTGAAGTCAGGATGTTATCGTTCCAGGAACAGCTAGATTAGTCTTTGATATATTCTTAACATCAGATCGTACCAAAGATAGTACCAAAAAACAAAACATTGGGCGGGCTATAATTAAGAAAGCCACTGTTAAAATTAGTAGTAATGAAGTATTATCTATAGATGACAGTGATGTATATCAAACTTATATGGATCTTTGGCGATCTACACAGGAAAGAAATGATTTACATTATCAGCTTCATTATAACTGAAAATCGAAATGTAACCAGATTGCAGGTAGGATCTGCCCGTGGAAATGATTCAGTTGTGGAACATAAAGCCAAAGGGAGCTACCTAGGAAACAGATTTTATATTCCTCTTGATTTCCAATTGTTAGAGAGTCATATAATGGCCATTCTATCAAGCTGCTTTGGGAGATAGATTAGAATATGAACTAACATTTAGTGAATAAAAACATGTTATTATAGGGAATAATGAAATGAAATATGAAATTAAGAATATTCATTGGAATTGGAAGTTATAGAACCAGATTTCACAGTCCCTTTTCTCTATACTTTGATCGGATACTTCGCCATGGTATGATACGAGCTGATAAAAGTGATACAGTGTGGAATATTAATATAAATGTACCTGCGAAATCGATGAAAGGTTTTTCGATGCTGTTGACAACCCCTACCGCTTGGAATGACAGAATGACTGAACAATTTTATAATCATAAAATCAAAACTATACATATGACTATTGACTTTACAGTCAACATATACGTAAACATAATTTATGGGATGAAATTAAAAAAACTGTCTATATAAAACGGCATCCAATGACAAATATGGTGATGAAAGATTTATGTCTGACTGATTTTAGTATAGGAAAGTTTTTAACTAACAAGTACGCTTTGTGGCTTGATCTAAGAACAACTGATGATGACCAATTTCACGGCTCTTAAAAAGAATTGAAATTGGTAGTGAAGCAATGACAACTGCAATCACCAAATAAACAGAAACAGCTGGGCCAGTACATATTTACTTATACATGTATGTTATCATGGATGCCCAATTGAATATTGATAACAAGATGTTTGAATCTGTTATCTATCAATAATACTGTCATATAGTGGGTATAAACGGGAGTTCTGGACTAGCGGTGAGTAAAGCGTATTTCTTCATTAACGTCCGTTGGTCCAGATCCCCCATTTATACCAACTCTCAGGCATCTGTTACGGACATAAATGAAAAATGTCCCAATGCTATTTAGTTATCAAACGATTATTTCCCTTGTGGCTACGTTAGAGTAATTCTTATCTCTCCAAAACAGTTCTAATGATGTCGTCGTGGTATTTTATTTCCTGTGTAATCTTGTGCAATGACAATCTCAAGAACAAAGGGGTTTTCAAATGTACGGGTCGCTGTGAATGATTTGTTTGGTGCTAACAAAACATTCTATTGTAGAAAACACTCCATACACTCGTGTTGAATTATGGGTAACGTAACAGACTACACCGTATACATTTATTAACAACGAATATTGTATAACCTCTACATATTGTAACCTCTGAATAAGAAACAAATCTTAATATATGTTTCCAACTTTCTCAATATTGCATTTTTTTCGTGATTCTTAAAAACATAGTTTTTTTTGTGTCTATTCAATGCAATAAATAATTCGTTGTAAAGGTTTTAAACAGTTATCACGATGCACTGAAAAAACCCTAATTAGTATCAATTCATAGCAAACATGTGAACAGCTAGTAGGCATAATAGTAGGCATATAATCATTTAGAGGCATGTGTAGTTATGTTGTATGCATAGGTATCCTAAGATTCGTCAGATTGAGGGCTGTGACGTGCGAATCAATTGGTTTTTAAATTTTCAATCAAAACCGGTAACCATATGCATTAAAATTGCTAGTAACATGAAAAAGATCTTCGTGTACGTACCTCAAAGGTACATGCATATCAAATCTACCCATCTCGGTATCTGTGAATGTGCGTGATCGGGGCTGGCATAGGGTTCACTTGATTTTGTGTCCTGGACAGCAAAATTGCTACGAGGGACATTAAAATTGGCTCCCTCTGTTTTTCCGTTACATCTTACCAACCTTAGACTTTACCACACAGCCTTATAACCTTTTAATATAAAAAAAGTATGCACTTATATGTCCTGATCATAAACAACTGATGAGTTTGTTAGAATACCTTTACTGTGAAATTCTAAAATGAACACCTGGTTTTGACCAATCTGTTAAGGAGATATCAGATACTGAAGTACATGAGGTAGTAACATGATTAACATAATTTGTTTCAGAAAACAAAATTGATTTGTTACCATGGAAACAGAAACTTTCAAAACACATAAAGGCACCATTTCAGTAGTAAGGTAATACAAATTTTCAGAAATTTATGATGCATGGAGTTTAAATTTTAAGATTTTAATAACGTGATACTGCCCCTTTTAGTATCTAAAACCAAAATTTTCTAAATTCAATATCCTTTTGGTAAACCAGTAACAAATATACAAATGGGTTATTATTGCCTTTTTTTCGATTTGCGTTAACGGTTCTTCTCACGTCCAATCAACATTCTTGAGTTATTTCGATAAATTCTCGATGACAAATATTTTCCAACACATTCTCGCTGGAAGCAATCGTTGTGGTTCCATTTGTGTCCTGTAATCGTTTTTCATCCTTCATGAAATAGTCTGTTAGTGGAAAGGCTGTAAGAGTCCCTTCTTATATGAAACAATTAGCAGAATGTGAGGGAAATGAAATGATACAAACATCGCTTTGAAGATTTGTATAGTACAGAAGTTATCATTTTTGATAGAAACAATTGGATTTGTACATGGAGTAAGAAGATGTAAATTCATTGTGATTCGTTCTAAATCTAGATATAGTCAGTCATGTAATAATTATTGCCTTTCAGGGGATATATTCTGGTGGACGACATCAATCAAACTTAGATTTTGTACGTAAATGTAACAATGTAACAACGGTCCGTTCGTTATTTCGAAATTTCCCTTATATTTAAAAAATATAATCCTATTATTATAACTTTTTGTATTCTTCAAGTATTATTCCGACGAGGTTTTGGTGCAATGCTTTACTGAATTTCAGTACAAGTTAATGCTCGCAGGTTTCACCGCAATGCATTAGTGTTGCGGGCTTTCTCCCTGCAAAAATACTAGCAGCCGTGATGTAAATGAAATACTTTTGAAATCGGCTTTAAATCCCAAATAAACCCACCTTACCTCAAGTATTATTCTGTTTAATTACGCGACAATAGAAATCGAAAAACTGACAATGTGGGCGCTGGTCTATAATCATAAACATTTCATCTTTGAACATGCCACTAGAAGTAGTATCAATAAGCAACTATCATTTTACGGAAACACAAATCCTTTGATGTCTTATCAGATTAAGCTTTGGTTATTACTAAAATACATAACCTTCTCCAAGGGTGTCTAGCATATGGAAGCCGGCCGTAAAACTGTAACATTTGAATATATCGTTCACCTGGTATGATTCTTAAACCTATACATTTCAACAAAATAATGTAAATATTGAATCGTAATCGATGACGCATGGATATCAATGAAAACCAAACTCTCCAGTTAATTCTCCCGGTTATTCACTAGTTTTTGAGTAATTCTATATTCTGCTTGAGACCAGAGTATATTATCACCAGTTAAATACATTTATTATCCACAATTCACTTGATCGTATACATGAATAAATATGCCAAATCATTACAACAAGTACATGTAGGCTGCGTATGAAGGTTCGAATTTATTACATTGGCAAACACGTGCAGAGTCGTGTCCCTTGACTTAGCGGGCGGATGAATCAGTGCGGAAGTGTCATGTCATCTTCCTGGGGTTTTGCAACGTACGTGGTTCTTTAAAAGCACGTCATGTCGAATATGTTACAACTGATATCTAATGATATTCAGATCGTTACATTACATCGAAATTGTGACATTTGTGCTTGAATTACATTATTTGAAAAAGGCACTACGGTAAATTTCACTACTGATTTTAGACATTCCTATTGAATTTATCTATCTGATTCAAGACTACTTTCAATTAAAATCAACCAAAAACCGTAAAATATAATTTTATAGACGAGCGCATTGTGGTCAGTGAAGATGGATGTACTGTGTTATCATGAGTTGGTTGAGTAATGATACGTCCAGAGTGACACCCTTAACTTGAAAGCTGTATAAACGTATTGAATTTTGGAAACCTGTTGGCGTGTATGTTGATAAAAAGGGTCCTGGTAAAGAAGATAAACTATGGGTGAAAGTGATTAACTGCTGGATAGTTTTATTCTGAGAGTATTCCTCGAATCATTGTTATCAGTATATGGACCCCTCGAGCATAAACATCATATGTTCTCACGTTAACAGCCAAACTTGATTAACTGATTCTGACAGGTTTTGATTCCAATGCTGCAGAAATTAAACATTACTTACCTAGAAATAATGCAATTGTTTTTAAGGAATATCATTTCGATTTCATCGAGTGGAGTGAACAAATTGATATCGTATTTCCTCTAAAACTATTATTAGTTTTATAATAAGGCTAAATAGTTGTCAATACATTATCATACTCAACCATGATGTGCTATAAGTTAAAACATTAAATGAAAATATATCGATATGAGAAATAGTTTTATTATATTCAGAAGGAAATCAATGACAGCCTGGTTTTCACTTTAAAACTCAAACACCTCCCCATGGCGACCACAAATACAAAAAATCAATGCATGATGAAATCGTCATTGCGGGTTGAAAATCCATCAGCTGTGGCGTTTTTGAAAGGAGAAAACAATCACATACTCGATCTTAATATGAATTTAAGCTGTGAAGTAGGTGGTAAACAAATTGGAATCTGGGAAAGGACAGCTTGAATAATATTTTAATAGGTCTGATGCACGGGGAAATACTCCAATCTTTTAGTACAAATAATGATGACATAATTGCCTTTTTGCAACAAAAGTTCCTTATAACATTTTCATACATGTTGATATATCATCTTTAAACGACTCAGAGACATTGATTACACAATTTGTAAGAAATTTAAAAGTTTTAAATATTTTGAAGACTAGAGAAGGGTTCCAAAAGTCTACAATTTAGAAAAATAGATAAATCTTTGAAGTGACAATACTGTGGGACTCTTTCTTTTCAACAGAAAATGAATTTGTCAATGACAAACGAGTGTTTTGATGTCAAACATACTCATGAAATGGTTCCAGTTACGGTGTGTTGATGAATATCGTAAAGGAGACGATCAGTGAAAACAGGGGTTTATAGTTAAGGGCACTGAATCGCACGATACTTGAATAAGAGAGCATGAAATTGGTATCTCTGTATTTTAATTCTCGTGTGCGTGCAATGTAGACAAATTATCTTAAGTAGGTGCATAATGAATGTTATATTTGTCGAAAATATATTTTCTGTCGGCCTGAAATCTTTTTTTTTATATAATATGTACATTCAATAGTTGATCTTGATTTGATGCTCATATGAGACTTTATATGGCCGACAGTCATCGGTTGTTTCTCGCCGAGGGACGCTATACGTCCTTTGAAACACATGCGAAGAACAAGATTGTACAATTGTATAAATCTTCGTCATAATTCATCTCAAATCAAATATACCGCACGAGTGAAATTGAGTTTCACAGACGATTCAAGCATTGTGATCATTGCAGATAGATTATTTTTGTTAAAAAATACTAGATTATTGATTGTTTCTTTGATTTGAAAACCGAGTACATGTATTACATTCATAGTTGCCATTTGATAGTATGGCCCTGCTGGATTGTGCTTCAACTGACACTGTATACATACCCACATGATGATTACATTAGAACAGCGTGCTTCATTTCGAAACATCTGCAATTTACAGTCTGTTTGTTTGATACGATTGCAGAAAGGTTACATTATACAAGTAATTGGCTGAACTAAACCTGTGACTGCTTGTGTGGGTACTCTGTTGAACGATATGTATAATCTGAGGCTATCATCTGACTGACTTGGCTATGAATAGATCAGATAATAGTCGACGAAATGAAATAAATACACAATGATACGATTTAACGTTGTGTTGTGGTAAGCTATTACACTGAATTGATATTTTGTCATAGCACTTGGCATAAGGTAAATGCTTGTCGTGAGCTATAAGCTTAGATGCCTATTTTCATTTCTATGCAATGTAGATCTGGTAAATGTCTAATGCAGTTTAGGTTGATAGATATATGAAATCATAGAACTGACTGACTGAATATAATTGTTATTTCGAGGCTGCAGACTATTACGATGATTATTGTTGGGTTTCTTATTCAAACAGTAAATATTGACTTAAAATAAATTGGAACTAACGGACGAGTGGTTAGGGTGTACGGATGAAAATGTGAAAAAAATCAGAAAGGCATCGTATGAGTAAGAGGATGTCAACATCTTACCCACAAATGTGTATCGGCTTCATAAAGTGCATTTCTTTGCACAAAAATAAATCAGTTAATTAATCCGTATGTCGTATCTGACACTCTTAGTTTTGAGGATAATTAATCCGAAAGCAATTAATTGCAATATCAAAGACAGCTGACAAATTTACTTATTGTACTGGAAACCGACTCAAATAATATATGTTGACTTTCTCCTCGCGTGCAAGCTAAAGATAGTGATCTTTTCTGTAAATGTTTGTATCAGCTACTCTGCAATGGTTTTTGCGATAATGATATTTGAATTTATGCCGATAAAAATATCATTTTTTAACACTTAAAACTTTATTTCTTTTCCATCAAGATTTGCATAAAATATGTTTTACTTGAGTAGGCACTTATGAAGATGTATAGCAAGGTTCGACTGTTGATTATGTAAAGGCTGTTCTAAATGTAAAAATGACACATTTGTACACCTATACGTGCTGAAGTCACCATTAACGTTTTGATACTATGGTGTAAATGTAAATTGGTGTAACAATTACGATTTTAATCAATGGCAATGTTTAATAGCCTGTCACTAAAATACCATAATAGATGTGTGCCTGTAAGTCTTTACCTTTATACATTTTATATATCCTTGAATTTTAGCTTTATACCATGTTGTCATCTTTAGTGGAATAAGAGCAAAAGTTCAAGAAAATACCCCAAAGTCTTAAAGTTTCAGTTCGTTTCGTACAAAATCAGTTTTCAACTTAACTATAAACTTTTATATGATGGAAATCCGCAGGGAAATGTTTAGTACTAATGGGGAGCATTTATCTTTAAGTGTCTGTGACATAAATGTATTCGATAGAGAATAACGTACCATTTAATGAATACGAATATGTAGTCCAGACCAAACAAGATACTACTACACAGGTTAAATGTTACATATATGCGCCCACAGCAATGTCGCTAAACGTGATCCAAAAACGGCTTCATTATTTGAAATATCAAATTCCGAACTCCCATGCTAAACGAAAAGAAAATAAGATGGATTCAAATGAATTGGATAGGCACTTTCGTTTTGACATTAAATGTGCATGTAACTTTAATCAATTTAAGAACTTTTCTACACAAAGCTCTATATGAAGCACTCCTTAGTCATCAAAAGCAAAAGGGTTACGATAAGAAATAAGACTCTTCATTAAAACAATGAGTGATGTTAGATAGAACAATCTAGCAGTTTAGAAACGAAACCATCACTCTACTAACGTTTTAATGTCCTTGTTTAGTTCATCCTAGGGTAAAAATCCAAGTTAACGTATGGGAAATGACAATGACATTTAACTTGTTGCTGTTATATGATTAGGGATATCTTTCAAGAGAAATGGTGACACTTTAGTAACTGACGTTTTAACAAAAAGCACCCGTTAAAGCAGTATTAACCTTCAAAACCTACAAATTCATGAATCTCTTAACTTCAATTACATTGCCGATGAACAATTCTGGTTACTATAAACGGTAACGACTTATCTAAAGCAAAAAGAAGTGTTTGATATCTGAACTGAACTCAAAGAATATCAAACATTCACAGAGTTCTTGATTGTAGACCTTTTCTCAATTATTGTTGAAAAAAGGACTGGGAATTCACGCATTAAAGAGGTGTAATGTGTGTTTAAATGTCAACTCTTTAACAGCAAAGTATTTAGTTTACAATAAATGTATTGTAAAGGTTATTGTATAGTTTCTCCCCCTGGACAATATCTATTTTGAGTGAAAATTCAGTACCATCACATTTCCCTCTAAATTTTAATAATTTTGCATATAGTGGAGTTTTATTTCAATACATTAGTAATTGTTGTATCTGGAGTGGTCAGTTCTTTAAATTTATTATAACATTCCCAGAGCACCGCATTTCGGTTTATAA
The DNA here is from genome assembly GCA_921293015.1 of Phorcus lineatus. NCBI lineage: Eukaryota > Metazoa > Mollusca > Gastropoda > Trochida > Trochidae > Phorcus > Phorcus lineatus. Next base: position 21,621,666 of record OV121088.1, on the reverse strand, counting down.
CATCTATTTTCTGGATAAGAACTTCTTTTTAAATATGTTGAATCCATCAGGTGAAATGCAGGATTACAAATTGTAATATATATGTCTTAATACATTGTAAATTCAACACATTAACGAAAGTGAGCAAGTTAATTCAAAGATAGTAGAGCTGACAAACTTGTTATTCAAAGAGACTAGAGCTGACAAACTTGTTATTCAAAGAGACTAGAGCTGACAAACTTGTTATTCAAAGAGGAATTGAAATACAAACACAAGGAGGAATAGTTTTTCATTTACAATGCATTGTTTCACTTCATGTTCATTGTTGGTAAATGTTCCTTTGAATTGCTTAATAAGAACAGCGCAGCTATCCGGATGGGTGGGTATCCCGATGCATGTGCTGGATTATCTTTGAGGTTGACCTATACTGACACACGTGTAAAGAGAGTGCAAGCTATATTAATTTTGAATGGTACTGGAGAAAATGATTAACACAACTTAGATTGGAATCTTTGGAAGACAAAAAAAATCAACAAATTAATCTTTCATTCGTAAATCTCCACGACAGGCTTTGTGTTACCCTGGCGTGTTTGCTCAGTTGATATATACTTGTTTGAGTTCGTAACATTCACAACAGTAAAAAAGGCGTCAGAAATTCCCGATAGCGTGAGGTTGCTGTAGCTCCTGATGTATCGGGTACCTTGATCTGCAGCTTTGAGTGTTGTAACTCGTGGACGATGGAGGATAAAGAAAACGAAATTGAGACTACGATTCCGCCTACATCGAACACGAGACAGGCACTATACAACCGATCAATGAAGTAGGTTCAATCTCACAAATAGTCGCCAGATGATTTTGATCGACGTCGGGCGTCTGTTATCATATTCGAAACGACTGTCTGATAAATCCAACCAGCCTAATGTTTACCGATCAATGAATCAACTCCCGTCAAAGAATATCAAAACTCTTATGTTTTTCTCGTAGTCTTCAAGACTATTCAATCAACGTTCGTAACGTGTGTATTATTCCAAAGGAGCTCGATCAGACAAATCCATTTGCCATAAACAATTCTTATAATGTAGATGCAATAACTTCTTGGATCAGTCAATAATACATGCGTGTCAGTCAGTAATTGCGTTTTGTAATAACTATTGTATGTATTATGTATATAAGTTATGTATGTGCTTGAGCTGATGAGATAAGTCTTATGGTTTTCATTCATCAATTTAAATAGTTGATGTCGGTTAGTTTTATGTATTCACTCTTTTTCTTACTTCAAGGTTGATGAATCTCCCTATCGCAAATACGACTCAAGGTCAAGGATTTTACTGATAATTTGTTCACTGGTTTAGAAACCCTTTGAGAACTTAAAGAGAAGCTGAAATGTTTCCTCCAGGAGTATATTTCTGGATCAATATCTCTGACAAGTACTACATATCCCGATACCAATAACGTCTCCCTTTAAGAGACGCTTGTCATTCATTATGATGCCGTATCTTACTGTCTTTATCAAAATTATTCAGCCACTTCATTAAGTAAACGGACTGAATTTCATCATTTGGGTGAGTAGACGTTCAGACTTATCATTTATCATGTGCACAAACAATTTCGATGTCTTGCATTTCATTAACTCACGTCCAGCGTCGTGCTTATTTCTCACAGTGAATGGAAACTAATTGTTCTATTTTTATTTTGACATTACATGCGATTCAATTCGATCATGCTATTCTCATACTAATCAAATCCAATCCCACACTATAAGTTACTGCGGCCTTGACGGGTCTAGGCTCAGCCAATATAGGACTCCCATTACTGGATACATTCACATAACATTCCTAAGTACTTATGTTACTCGATCATTTTCAAACTTAATTTTGACTATCACACTATAACGTAAATGCGTATTATGTAAGTAAGTATTGTAACTGATGATGCAGCATAGCTCTTTTCTTGTGAACAAAGTGCACGTGTTGATGATCATGTCACGCATCAATATCTAAAATTCAACAATTATAGTACATCAATTGCTTTTTAAAAACAAAGTTGCTTTAATTTTACACTTAAAAAACGGGAAGTGTTGACATAATGGACTTTAAGTAATTGATATCGAAAATATTATCATCCTCTCCTACGTTGATGCCCAGTACTTCCCGTCTCTCATACAGGTCTTTGTTTCTCATGCACGCTGCCTTGAATAATGTCTTATGTCAGATGTATCATGTCCAGAAACAGGCGTAGTAACTTACGTTGTGGTGCTTTGCCTGTCTGAAGCCCATTTTCTTTTTAACTGTAATTTCTAATATGATCTTATACATAAGTGTACCCTGATTAATTCTTTGTTATAACAATTGATATTTTAAGTGTTACACATCACGTACCACGTAAAAAGAATATGTCTGTTTTTCTGCTAATACGTCGAGATGATCTCTAGACAGACTCGCTCGAACCAGCAGCATTGCACACAGATATATGCATGCGTTGTTGATGTCTTATTTAGTCTATGGTTTTAAGATGGTTTTATTCCATAAATCTTGCTACATTGCATTTCACGATATCTATCATAGTAAGTATTCATTATGTATTCCCCGGGTATCCGATATATATCATTCATTGTGTAAGTTAATTTCTGCAATTGGAACCTCAAAAACGTTTTCTTGATGTAATTAACTGTAGCACAACAACAATGAAAAATGCGGGCAATGGATTGTGGTTTCGGAAGATACTTGAATGGTAAAAAAAACAGTCGACTTTACAGTCGTAAGTCGACTGTTACGAAGAAGCAGATACTAACACGTTTATGCGGTGATTGATTATATAGTGAGGGTTTGCAATACGACAAAGTAAGTAAGGACTTATCGCCTACATTGAAATAGTAAATACAAGTAATTACAGCTGAAATGTAAAGCAACTTTCGCATAATAATTTGAAGTAGTGGTTGAAAATGAAAGTATGTAGTGTTTGAAATTAAAGAAACAAGCAGTTAGGACAGAGAAGAAGGCTTGCGAGTCATTGACTGAAACTTTAGACGATCATACAAACAGTGAAGTACCATCTCCTCTAATAGAGCAGGCTCTCAACTAACAAACTACCGGTGGCGGCGAGGGTGGCGACGAGGGTGACGTATACGACATCTCAAAGAATCTCCACCAAAATCAGATTTACAAGAAAGTAATCCTTTTTACAACATATTTCCAATTACATTTTATACGGTAAAGCTAATATAAATATGTGCCCTAACGTGCAATAATTTTATGATAACATTCATTCTAATTTGTTAGTGATACATGCATTGCAATATCATTGGTATTTATTATAAGTGTAAACGTGTCGATAGATTGTAAATAATGATGTAAATGCAATGATTATCGACGCAGAAGATATAGAAAATGACACTCAAGATGCAGATCAACATATCGTAGATATTATTGATGAGGTTATTTATTAAGGTGTTGTAGATACAAATTATCGGACTGATAATTATATCCAAATGAATTAGATTAGATGAATTGAAGACCGTTGAAGTATTAAATGTAATCTTAATAGAAGATCAGGTTGGAATGGAATTGCTATTTCAAAAATACAAAGTTTGCATTAGATATATCGACAAGGTCAGGGACAATGTTGTTTGATATCGATCAAGACCTTGATTACTGAATATAACTTTATCCATATTACCATATATACACAAATGACACTTTTAACTAGAATATTCAAATAAACTAATGCCCAAAAGAAAGTATACAGAATGTTTGACAAAGCTTGAAAAAAAAGAAATGCATGAATAGAATAACATTTGTTGGTTAAAATATTGGATTCCTTAGTGTTTATAACTTATTCTATTCCATACCGAGTGTAAAGTGCCGTTTGGCTGATACAAAACGACATGCGCTATCATAAGTTACGGTTTCACACACACCAACAAGTTTGGATTGTTATTATTAGTTCTAATAGGGAATTTGACAACGTGAGATGACGGTGGACGATGGGCGTGATCTGACGACGGAAAAACAAACAAGAGGTTGCATGACTTCATCCCTGTGTATTTTGTGGCCATTCTGATCTCTAAACGTCTCCTTTCAATAAACGCCATAGGTCTATCTCCGCCCTATAATGCTACCATATCCCAAAGTAAGGATTTTAGTGCTTATCGTTAACGTGCATCTATCAGCCCGTGTTCGGTCGTCATTTTTGTACAGACAAAACCTACAGTCATCCGTGAATGTCAAGCTTTGCCACTAACCCCTCTGGCTACGTCAGTAGACGTCGCTGTCATAGTCGTATACACTTCGCGGTAGGAACATTATGCTCGAATCCCATACTGTCTCAGTTGCCGGTACACTGTGTCGGCTTAGAAGGTATCATGGTGTCATCGTTGCTGTTGACGTCACCGTCACAAAACGTTTCACGGGATTAATTGATTGGAAGTGATCGACCACCCCTGTCTGCTGTATGACTTGTATTTCTAAGGCGTTGCAACACTCTTATGAAAGTCGCTCGTTTGTAGCCGAAGCTTTTGGCAGCGACGGTGTTGTTAGCTCCATCTGTGCCATTTTGACGGCTCTCTTTCTCTCAAATGGATTCAAACATTGTAAATTTGTTGTGTTTTTTTACTACTGTGCCGCTAAGGTGTCGTGTTAATTGTTTCATAAACGTCAAAATGAAAGAGTATTTCGTGCTACATCAGAATTTTAGGGAATTGTAGATGTTTACGTTACGTGATATATTACGATGATAACTTGTTTTTCCATTTGTATGAAGAATAGTATACAGCTTGTGTTATCGAATCTAAAATTTTTCAATGAATATGGAATTATTTGTTTGAAAAACACATGTTTATATTTCATGTGTCTATGTTTGTATTTTCCCTGACGCTTTAAATTTGTTAATCGTTTTCGATGTTTTAGATTACTACTCCTTGTATAAAATGTTAACTCTCCATTACATTAGGAGGCAGTAAAAATTTGTGATGAAAGTCAAACGTTACTTTGCAACTTTACATTATGCAAATAGAATAATAACAGTCATGCAAACACTACTTGTGATTCTGGGTTCTGGCACGTACAGCTGTATACCAATTGGGGATGCTTTTGAGCTATCGTAGCGTTACGAAAAGAAACTGATAATGTTGAATTTTCAAAACAGAAGTGAATATTCACTGTTCTTTCACACAATTTTATATTATATACCATACATGTACTAAACCATAGCAGTTTTGGCAAGTGACCAATGGGTAAAAATTTCGAAAACACTCATTTTTATTTTTCTCTACAAAACCCTTTCTAAGTCATCAACAGCTTTACAAATAAGTCATGTTTGTTCCTGTACTTTAAGTCATGTGATTAAGGTGATTTTTTTTCTCAGAGAGTCGATAAGGAATATGACCCCTTCTGTCCATTTCATCACGCCAAAATTCAAGTTCTTGAACGAGAGACAAGATAATCCTTCACATACGTCAGAGATTGACTACTTTACATATGAAAAATGGGTGATTTTTTGTCAGTTTTGCTGAAGTTATTTTATTGACGTCGACACCTAACCCAAATTACATGATATGTGCACTATACTGTAAAAAATTCCCGTATACTTTACTGAAAAACAAAGTGAATGTAAAATTTGTAAATGTACGGTGAAATGTACGCGGTATTACTGTACCCGACTGTTGTTTGCAGTAAAGAAACGGTAACCGGAAACGGTGCCGGATGCATGACGGGATATACATCCGGGCGATTTCAAACCTTCCTGCCATGCAAAGTTCGACTATGTTTGCTGAGGATTGGTAAGAACAAAATCTAATCTGATCAGCATTTCCGCAGTTTGGTTACTTCGTTATATTGACTTTTGTCAAGGACTTCAACTGACGTTTTATTATGCATTTGTTAGAATAATTTCTTTTAGTATTTCAATTTTGTGTTCTCTCAGATGCACCAGAGAAAAGGTTTGTCATGAACCAATGCCAACATTGTAACTTTTGTACAAATGATTTGCCAAAATTTTTATTTCATTACCTTTGTCACAAGTATACATTTCTTTATTTAAATCAAATGCTGTTGAGTCTTCATTTATTTCGTTCTTTGGATTTGTGAGGCTAAAAAATAACTTGTTTAATGGAGTCGTTTTGGCAATTTCTCTATATTAGTAAGATGTAAATTAACATGAGAGTATAATCATAGAAAATGTTCAATGCTATTTAAGATCCCTTTCAGCAGCTGATAAGGTAATACTTTTGAAGGATTTTTGTTCTTACAGGATTTTGAATTTTAACTTTAAAAAAATATTTATAGAATTGCCCTCCTGTATATTGTAAAGCAATGCAATTGAACCACTCTATAAAAGAAATACATCTTTAGTAGCCTGGCAAAGACAATGTCAGGAATGTTTGAACAAGAACAAGACATATACACATAAAAATCAGTGAAGATTTTGAGTTAACATGACCAAATTAAATGTCACCGAATTAAATGTCACGACAGTCTGTATATATAACCATATACACAATACGGAAAACAACCTGTAGGTTATTTACATATTTCACCGTAACGCTTAACGGTGTTTTGACATTCACTAGACTCAATAACCGTTTAGGCAGTTGTAAAAATTGCCGTTACATTAGACTGGAAAACGTCGTTGTCAAGAAACAGTTGTACCGTTGCAAGTTGACCTACGGTAAATTGTTGGCAACATGTATTTTTCAGGAAAAGGAACGGGAGATTTTTTACAGTGTACGATACAGTGGTAAGTAAACAGACTTTTGGTATGCAGCTGTACATCATTTTTATTATTATGTAGATTGTTTGATTTTCATTGTCTTTTGGGGATTTTAGGACGAATATGTGAGATGACTTAAATAATCATAATTGGTATTTTGACATAAAATTTTAAGTGAGAGCCAAAGAATAAATTATGAAAATCACGGAAAGTGTCTTTAATTTCAATCTGTTCTGAAGTGTTCTTGTACCAATAAATTGATAAATGAGTCTCAACGTTCTAACAAGTCCACAGAAAGTTTAAAGATTGTTGTTGAAGGACTTGTAAAAAATGTCATACAACTGACCTGTGTTGTCACTATGAAAACTGCCAAACTCGGTCTCATTTGAGAATAACATCAGTTGTATTATGGAAATGTGCCAGAACAGTAGCTTTCACTATTGATTCTGTGTGGGATTCTGCCACTAGAGATTTGACATATAGAGTAGCCGATGATCCTTATTAATTGTAGGAAATTGAATGAGGGACTCACGGGGAGCGTAACAGTGAGCATAGGTAAATCATTCATTGCCACAGATAACATTTTGTCTGTCCAATTTTGGCTGATCGCATCAGGCGTTCTATTTTCCGTTTCGAAATTCGTTAGTTTTTATATATAATTTCTATACAAGAAGGTAAACGCGTAACCAACACTTGAATTAACACCTTATTGTGGCGTGGTGGTTAGGTAGCTTCTATAAGAGAGTAATATACTGTGGACAGCATTGCTCGCCTACCATTCATTGTTTGTCTTTTAGGAGTTCTGTCTTTTGTAGACGTATATTCTGTCATAGAGTACCGAATCCATTGATTATTCAATTGGTAAGTAGTATTTCAGAGTTCATTGTTTGACGCAGTAGAACTTGATAATCGCGCATGAATTCCGGCACCACTGAATTATCTTAAATAACAAGAAAGATTGAGTGCAATTAGCAATGGTAATTCAGGTCAAAGTTTCATAATGTGGGCGTTTGAGACTAACAAGTGTCCTGTTGATGTCTTGGGCGTAATCAATGTTGGCAGGAATAATGGAGCTAAGGTTTACACTTGAAATATGTAAACAGCATCAAGGTTGTGAGCGGTCCTAAAAGGTAGTGGGCCATTGATGTTAACATCAGTTTGGTATCCAACACTGCGGTCGGAAGAGAAGTTTGTATTAATTACAGTAACAATAAAAGTCAATAAATATGTACGTTTAAAGACAAGCTAACTGACGTTAGTGCAAAGCATGTCAGTGGCGAAAACTCTGCACTAATTACATAGCTTTGTGAAATGCGATTGTAAATTGTAACATCATTTGTATATTCTAAATGTTAAGAATTAGGAACTGAATCTACTTGCATATATCTGGATGTAGATATATTTTTTTCCGACAGGTATTTAATATGACTTACATACAATGATGGACTTGTACTCATTAGTGAACTTTCAGGGTCACTTTGAACCTCAGTATATATTTTGTAGATCAGACACCGATTTTACAAGATATGATTTATATTAGAAAAGGAGACGGTACAAAAGAAATGACTTTTGAGCACTTTTGCTTGTTGAGGATGCCGAAAACAGATTTATGATAAGTGGTCCCTAGTGATGTTGTAAGGGCCACAGAGTCACCAAATCTAGGGTCGATTCTTCCCAAAGAGCCCATACGCGACTTAAGCATTCAAATGGTATTGTTCATGGAGAAGAAAACGAATATAGGTTTGTAAGGGGCGCTCAAGATCAGCTTATCTTCAGTTATACCCCCATTCCACCGAGCATACGACCTCACTGCGACCGATTTTTGCCCCCCGGTCGTGCACACTCTCATTCACTCCCAATGACATCGCACTGATGTCGTGGGAAGGTCCCCATTATCGCTAAAAGTATCTCTCTCACTCGCCATGGATCGCACATTGTCGCAGAGGGGTTTGTGATTTCGATTGTCTGTTTTCAAAAATCGCACAGCTTTTGCGATCGATGCGACTAATGTGCTACTCGCCAATTTCGTCGCAATGGGGTCGTATTAGTCTCAATGGGGTCTTGGTAATGTCGCATGTCAGTCGCTTGTACTCTCAACTCGATCGTGTAAACTCGCATAGCGATCGCGCTACATTTATTTTGCAAGAGGCTCTGTGGTTGCTGCCTTCACCATCAATGTTATGGCCTACTCTCTCCAAAATTTTGTCAAACAGCTCGACTGGCATTCTCATGTAGTTCTGAAACAAATGTGGATCTTCCTTCTTCAATTTTTGGACAAGATGGTAGTACTGACGGTGTTCTTGTTTCTCCAAAGGGGTGAGCCACTTTCGTACCCACATTGCATGGCGTCGACGCCTTCTTTTCTTTCTTTTTTGATGATGTCTTTTGACAGCTAAAGTACAGTCGCCGATCTTCTGCAGTTCTTGTTGTGTTTCGTAAAGCAAACCAGCAGTTAGGACCATTTCATTTTCCACATGCTCCAGGAGAATGCCAGTCGGACTCAGAAAGGCATGAATGCAGCTGCTCGCAATCATTTTTATACTTCTGACCCGACAGGTCTTGCAAAAAGTTGTAATGAGGTCGCATTTTCTCAATGCGGTCGTGTGAAATGTCGCCATGGTCGTACTCGAGTCGTACATGACTCGCAAATGTCGTAATGTGGTCTTACATGATCGCACCAAGCATCGCAATGGACGCCAGTCGATCGTAACTCGATCGCATGCTGATCGCAGAAACTGTGGCTGTGGTCTCAGCTTGGTCCTACTCGCTCGCATGAATAATCGCCAACACGGATGTGTGATTGTCTGGGGACCTACTTGCGATTTATAAGACCTGTCATAACAAACGCAACTCTGTCTCAATGTGCTCGCTACTAGAAGGATATGTGGTTATTGTCCTTTTCGCTATGGGATAACCAAGCGCCTTTTCTTTAAAGTACAAATGCTGTGACCTTTTGTCGTGTTATTTTCTTTAAGCAACCCTTTCTAATAATTCAATGACAAATAGATATTGACAGGTTTTTGAACGGAACATAGAAGTTACATACATATAAAGAGAGTGCTTGGATAAGAAATAATTGCATGTAATTACACCTTATTACCTGTAATTACCCGTAACAAGACTCAAGACGCTGAGCCCTGATGATCCTGCATCTGATGAATCTCGTTTACAGACTTTCAACTTAAAGATGTTGCTATGGAAAAGGATAAAACATGCCGTAGCTCTTTGGGTTTTTTAAATATGAAAACGTAATAAATTGGTATAAATCAAATTGGAGACATAAACGAAAATTCAATGAGAACGGACAAAAGGTTTGTCGAGTTCAAACAAATTTCTATTATCAAAAGGCATCACGACACAAGTTATTTTATGTACAATAATTACACTGAATTCCTGAAGTTTCTAACCTACATGTATACCTATCTCTCCTGTGATCTAAGTCCGACAATATTTAACAAAATTATGAAAATGTTACAAAACCGTTGTTGTCATAAAAATCAGAACTTTCTCATGCAAAAATGTTATAAATTAGAAATTAATCAAGAGCAAATCATTTTATACCCAACTGAATAATACAAAAATTGCATTTCATAAGATGTTAACGGGGCAAGGACAATACTAAGAACCAAGTCCAAAAACCGCTTCTTACGATGACAAAAAAAAAATTTGTCGTTTCTATATAACTAAACACAACAGCTTGAATAATATAATTTCAAATTCAAACAATGAACACAACATAACGCGAATGAAAACACAATCATCAGATTTTTGTCCTGGAAACGGCACACATTTATTGATTTATATTCACATTTAAAGATACTACGTCAGCGCTTGATCCAAGCATTTGCAAAACGTCACGAGTAAAAACCTATGGATACATGCATTTTAGATTGTGACCAAATGTAACAGTGGCATATTGTCAGGACGAGTGGGTTGTTGGTACGGCCGGCGGTGCTGGCGGTGAGAATCCCACAAGGGACTCAACCCGAAAAAAGAAGAATTTACAGAATTTGTACTATTGAAGATAGTTTGATTTGAAACATTACCAAGTTAACTACATATACGTTTTGAAGATATATGTATGCTCCGGGAATCAATGATGGCAGATGTATAGGTGAACAATATGTGTATGAACGTCGCTGATGCGGGTTCTGCTATCTAGATATGGTACGTTTTTAACTTTCTCCTTATTTAAGATTCGAAAGATTCTTCTCGATCATTCCGAATCCGAATTTCCATTTCCATGAAAGGAAGTGCCAAATCTGCCAAGGGGCAAAAGGAACAAGAAGTAGATCAGACATGGATTGGACGTCCTTTCTGAAGAGATGCATTCTCGATTAAAGGTTTCGACAAGAGGATTTTATAGGCCTCTTAGGGGATCCATTACCTGTACCGCAAATAGACGGCTTTCATTCTAAAGACCAATAGCGTCTGGTAGCGCCCAGCAAACTTGAATGTGCTTAACCATATAATTGGTTCTGGTCATCATATACCTCGCCACATCTCATGGTTTCTTGTCTATGTATTGATTTAAAAAAGAGTGTAGACAAATGCATTTAGCAAGGGTGAACATTGTACCTCAAACTATAACAAATCTGCTCTGTCACATTCTAGCATCCCAAATGATTGTTGTTTCCAAACTTGAAAACTTTTTTTCCAACTACATTATTTTTCATTGGCTGATGCAGTAGATATCCCTATTTTTATAAATAAAAACAAGCTCAAAAGCTCGTTGCTTTTGATTATAATATTGAAGAATTTTAGATTGGCCATTAGATGTGTGTTTGTGTATGTGGGTGTGTGTGTGTGTGTGTGTGTGTGTGTGTGTTGAGTTGTCAGACGTCCTGTCACCCGGCTTATCAGTATTTTAGTAGGTTTAGAGAGTAACGTCACTTATTCTCTACAAGGCGTGTGCCATTATCCGATAGTGTGTACGGTCTCTATAATGTCCATGATGTACGTCCACAATTTCCTGCAGGATCAAATAAGATGCCAGTTACCTGTCACATGAGTCTGTTATGGTTTATCGGCAAAATTTAGGAAAATGCCTCATTCTTTCGAGTAGCATTATACTTTTGCAGGCTTCGTGAATATTTAAGAAATACTCTCGACTCTCCATTATCATAACAAATCAAATGCTCGATATCGCCATTTTAAAACCTGTCAATCAATGTAATGCCAGAGTGATCATGATTATTTTTTAGTGTTGGCTGAATGAGAGTCCACAAATTTGTGAGGGTACTGACCGGTAAATGATACATATTGTCCTCAGTCCAGACTCTTAATTTCTATTTCTCTGATGTTCACACCAAATGCAAATATCACAGATGTCACTGTCATTGTTTAAACACTTAAACCAAAAAATGCAACAACAAATAACTCTCAATATGAGTTAAGTAAACAACTAAATTTAAAATTTCTTTAGTTTAGTGCTTCACCGTTTCATTTGATTTCGGTTTGCTTATGGGCTTTATGATGTTGTTAATGTTGTTGATGAGTTTTAATATTGATTCCATAGAATCGGGTAATAATAGTTTCGATTAATGATACTGGTTACTGATTGTCATGCTACGTAAGTAAAAAATCTCGAATTTATTGTTATTCACCACCAGTTAAGATCGTTGTTTATAACTGACAATGGTAGAAATGCAATTAGTGAACTACAACTCATATTGCATATCAATAATACATATAGAAAGGCGTTCAAAGTAAATCGAGAGTGATAAACAATAATTCTAAGTGATAGTTTGTGTTCTGTGTAATAAAATTTGAGGTGAAACTCTCTATTTCATGTTCAGATTAGATAAAATTATGAAATCCAAATTAAAGATTAATTGGTTCCGATGGCTTCATTCCCATTCAAATACTGAAGAGGCGATAATGGGTCAGATATCAGACAATAATTTTCAGTCAAACGCACTTCTTTTACTCAAGCTTAGACTGTAAATTTTGTTACAGAAGATCTACGTCAGTATCTTAACGGTTTTGTAAGCACAAATAGCTGACATATATTTATTTTCCATTATAAAACTAAAGGCAAGGATAATTATTACAACATTGACATTTTGTAATGAACGAAAAGTCAAAGATTTCATAATATACATGAAAGTTGACTTATATCAGAAGTATGTTGAATATACATTGTATGTACATTTTCAATATACACGACTAATCAATCATGTAAAGACAACCCATAATTGTTCAGTTTTAAAAAACAGATCTTGAAATCTAATAAGGAGACAGTGTTTAATTTTCTAACCTCATTATTTTTTAACCTTTTACATGCTGTCTTAACAATCATTTAGATCATTTTCGAACAAACCTGCAGAAGTTTCGGATTCTTTGAAGAGGATCCTCCTTGGGGTACTTAATTAGCATAATTATCTGTTTAATTTGCATTATGACAGGTTGTAACTATATTTGAATAAAGATTTAAACTAGAAAAAAACCGTTATCCCATGTCCAGGTAGCCATCGGCTAGCCCATGTCACCCTATCGGCTGCAATGCAACACAAGGGCAGGTAATTTTAACTCCTCACTTATCAATCTAGGATATCCAGACAGAATAAGGGGAGGTGGGTTGCCCTACCTGAAGGAGGATCCTCTTCTGCAGGTTTGTTCGATTCTTTTTCAGAGGGGATCCTCCTTTGGGTACTTAATGGTAGAGGAATTCTGTCTACTAAACAAATACCCCCAAAAAAGTGTAACCTACCTGATCACGTGATCTCTGTGCGTAGCACTCGGCGATGAGAGATTAGGGTATACTACATACCTACTCCCGGCTAACCAGCCAATATTAAAACTTTTGCCCCAAATCACGCCCCCCCCCCCCCTTTTTTTTTGGCAAAAAAGGTCTCTAGGGGAACGATATAAAAAGATAAGGGGTAATAATCTCATGAACCACCCCTCCCGAAAAGCAGCCGCCGGCACCTTACAGGGAGGTCAAGGTCTGTGTGTAACTGTTAGTAGTAATTGATGAACAAGTATGTCGTAAAACCTCGGAAAGCTCATTCAACCGGAGGGGATACGATTCTGCCCACTGGAAAGAAATGTCTTACTAAACCGAGCCCGCTCGCTAGAGTGCTTGTCGAGTTGGTAATGTTTTATGAACGTACTCGGGCGGCTCCAAATAGTCGCAAAGCAGATCTCTTCAATAGGCAGAGCCACAGCGAAAGGCATGGATGTGGCTATTGCTCTAACTGAGTGAGCCTTCAGCTGATCTGGGTGTTTGAGACCTTTGTGTAAATAGCTCATACAGATAGCCGAAACTATGCACCTGGATATTATCTGTTTTGTTGCCGGTAAGCCTGGCTTAACACCGCTAAAACGGCAAAATCAACTGCTTATTTTTGCGAATTTCTCCCATTCTTTTGATGTAAGCCGCCGAAAGCATAAGTGCCGGTAGCTCTATTGGGGCTGTGACGTGAAATGCATGATCTATTTTTGGCCTGTAAGAGACTGGCAGCCTGGTGCTGACTCTGTCTTTATGAAAAAGAGTCAGCTCGGGATCAAAAGACATAACGTAAATGTCCAGGTCAATAACTGCAGGGACGGCGTTTTTAAGTTCTGAAAACTAGGTCCTGAAAGCCCAAGAGGGGCTAATCCGACGCAACGGCGGGTGGATTCTGTCCACACCTGACAAGAAGCCCTGTACCAAGGGATGCGAACCCAGAAGGGTGCCATCCACTTGAATGTGAAGATGGCCGCTATTGCCGTCAAATAACCCAAAAATGTCGACGCCGCTAGACCATCATCCACGTGCAACTCCAGGAATTCAAGCACTGCAACGAGATCTGCATGAAAGGGATCGCCAATCCCTCTATCGCCACACCAGCGCTCATAACGTTCGTCGAATCCCTCCTCAAAGCCAGTCTTGTGTTTGCAATTCTTGCTCTTCTGGAGGCGATTCCAGACAGTGGCTAAGCCACCGACTGAATCCTCGAATTCGGGTGGGGCGCCTCTTCCTGAGACAGGAGGTCCGGTCGGAATTGAAGCCGAACTGGAGGCAGTGTCAGGACCCAGGACCAACCCCCGGAATGAGTGCGGTTCTGCATGAACTGCAAGGTTCTCAACTGAACCTTTACAATCCTATTCGGGGAAAGGGAGACAAGGCCTTTGTCCAACTGAAATCTCGATCCCAGAAGCACAAGGTCCTGGGAGGGTGTCAGATCTGATTTTTTTAGGTTGATGATCCACCCCAGACAAACTAAAAGGTTCAAGATGTTGTGGGTGGACTCCTGATTCAGCAACTGGGACCGAGCCCTAACCAGCCAGTCGTCCAGGTACGGGTGACAGCACCTGCCCTGCGACCTGGCAACCTGTCCTGGAATCAGCATCAGCTTGGTGAACACCCTTGAAGTGCCAAAGTGGAACACACGAAACTGGTAACCCATCCCGTCCAAAGGAAAGCGCAGAAACTTCCTGAACTCGGGACATGAAGGTAAGCATCTTTAAGATCTATTGACGACAGCCAATCTCTGATCTCGACGGATGCTAGGACCTCCGCCTTCTCCGGAGACTTCAGAACAGAGAACAGGTGTATACCTTATCCCTGCGAAGGCTGCAGGAGCGCTCTTCCCCTGTGGCAAATGGCCGTTCTTGAGTGTGGTCAGGACCCAGGTATTTGCCGTCACCTAGACCTAATCCTCTAGGAAAAGGGACAAGCAGCAGCCAACAGAAATCTCGGGCTTCAAGCATCTCACCCCAGAGTCTACCAACGTGTATAACGGGACTTCTGACGGCGTTCGAGGTACAACCGGCGTTAGGAACCCTGATTGGGCTTGCTGCGGCTCCGAAAAGTTTGTCACTGCTGCTGTTGCTGTTGCTTCCGACTCTTACCCCTGCCTGGCCCTTTTATCTGGTTGCCTCGACCTAACCCAAACGGTGTGGAGTACAGCCCCTCCCCCGGCGCGGGAGAATAGAGGTCAGTCAGAGGAGAAGGCCGCTTGCGCTTGGACTGGGGCTCTTCCAAGATAAGAAGTGAGTTGATTAAGATTAAAAGGTGCAGGTGGGGTGGGTTGGGACAGTGGTTTCATTTGCACCACGGGAGCGGTAGTAACCACTCTGGTGGGTGAGGGCGTAGCCTTAACTCTCTTACCCCTTTTCTGACGCTTAACCTTGAAGGGGGATCCTGCCAGGTATAGTCCCGTGTAAAAGGTGTAATCTGTCTGTCTGCTCTTCCTCCTCTTTGGGGTGAAGGCAACGCAGACGGGACAGCCAGCCTCGTCGTGTCCAGCCTCAGCCAGACACCACAGACAGCTATCATGCGCATATGCATGGGGCATGACTGCTATGCAGCCCTTACATTAAGTGAACGGCTGCAAGGAATCATTAAAACAAGGTCACATTAAATAAAGGTATGGGAGAGGTATACATTGAAAGCGCAAATACAAAATGACACAATGTATTAACAACAACGCAGAGGCAAATATAAAAAAACAACCGATAATATACTACTACTTGAAAGAAATCATGTAAACACCAAAGCTTGCCACATGCTGAATCAAATAATCACCACAGAAAAAAAAAGAAAAATCTTTCAGTGATGAAAATGTCAACACATTACGAAATCTTGACATGTGAAATGCGAAGAAGCAACTCCAACACAGCAAAATAAAAATTGAAGGAAACTTCCAAGACGAAAAGTGTAAACAAGTCACCCCTTCCGAAAAATGTAGCTTATTCCGTTTCCATCTACTTCAGAATGCAAAATATCAATGAGAGAAAAAAACGACACGTCTTCCCGCATCGAATGACAGAATGATAAGTGAGGAGTTAGTTATTTGCCCTTGGGTTCTTATGCAAACGCTAGGTCGACAGGGGCTTGCCGATGGGTGCCTGGACATACGATAACGTTTTAATTTTTGTGAGTGTAAATCTTTATTAAAAAATAGTTACAACCTGTCATAATACAAATTAAACCGATAATTATGCTAATTAAGTACCCCAAGTAGGATCCCTTCTGAAAAAGATTTAAACATTTGAACCATCCTATGAAAAATAGTTACAACAATGTTCAAATCATTAACATAACTGGAACATTTATTTTTGATCGAATGTTTTAATGCATTGAGACGTATGAATCAAAACAAATCAACGGAAAAAGTCGTCCAACCATGACAAAGTCGTTGGTAACCTTATTGCAGTACGTGGGTGAAACATATGTAATACTCCATATTCCCCAAAGTAATTGAGATTTACATTATGATATTAAATTACCTTTAAATAGCAGATACAACCCAAACAATCTGATCGTTACTTTAACATGTAAGTAATGAGTAATAACTGCTCTTCGTCATTAAGAAGAACATTCTTGTCATAAAAATGTCAGTGCTATTTAAAGATTAATGCGAAATACTATACATTTTGGAAACATTGATTATTAAGGAATTTGCTCATGGCATGGTGTATCGGGTTTTCATATATCGTTGCATTTGTGAAAAAGCAAGTATAATATTATTCTTTTCGACGATAATATGTTACATTTGTATGCAAATGTGTACGCATTACGAGCTGTATGTATGTTGATACACGATCAGGATGTAACCCTTCAGTATAATTGAATCAAGGTCATGTAGAGTGATGGCGTTGAGGATAAAACCTATCACGAAATATGCAATGTTTCCGACACACTGTCAACCCATGACGCGTAAGTGGAGTCACGATCAATGGTTCAACATGTATGTCTCGGTATTCATGAGCAAGAGGTAAACAACATTCTCTCAGCACTTGTCTAAATATGGCTGTAGCTACCTTTTTGGTTTGATTCAGTCATAGAAAAGATTATAATGATTCATCTTAAAATTTGCCTTTTCACCTAATTCACTCAAGAAATATAAGCTGGCTGAATTCTATGACACAGGTTTATACCAGAGTTATATATGTATAAGGTCCTATGTAAGGGTTCTCATGGAAGCCGAATAAGGCAAAGAAAGGAAGCATCGCTTAGTAACGACCGCTTCAGAAACGACTGAAGGTTGAAAACTGTGTTAAGTTTCGTCAACATGAACACGTGGGATTATATCAATTGTCCTCAATTCTGTCAGATTGTCAGGGTTGTCTATCGTTTTTCTACTGTTATTTTTTGGTATTAATAACAATAAACATTAAAGAAATAAAATGATTATAGATCCACTCTAATGAATTATACTGGTATATATGAAGTTGACGAAATATTTGTGATCAATTGGTATTTTCTGATATTTTATACGACATTGTGTTTTCATGATTCATATCTTTCTAACAGGATGATGATTAGATGATGATTTTGAATAATGTTTAGAAATTGCAAAATAAAAACGTCGAGTCATGATTTTACAGTATTAAAGTATTCTACATTTTGCATTATTGTAATGGACGTAATTCAATCTTTGAGAATATCACAGATGGATATGTTTTTATATAGACTATGCAATTATGCCAGTTTTCGTATCATAAGAGCTGGTTTATGCCGCCGTGATACAACATGTATATTTTGAAATGTGGAAATCTACCTGAGCACTAACAACTAAGTCTCATCAAGCAGAAACCCAGTTTATTGATTTTGAAAATGTTCAATATGTCTCTGGATAATTGTGGTGTAAACGGTGAAAATTTAGTGATGACTGTTCTCTTATATTTCTTGCCTGGATTTAATGTTTTATCCATTTAAGTTTATCGATAGTTTCAAGACTATATATAATGACTGAAAGGAAACATGTCTCAATTTTACTCAATCCATAAAAAAACTGCTTCCTCAGAAATGAAAAGAGAAAATATTTATATAATCCAGCGTATCTAAACCGTGGCAATACTGACTGTCCTGACTCGCACCAAGGTACCCATGTTACACATGCTAACATGTAATCTGAGACCACACGTAAGAACTTCTTTCCATGCAAACTAGTACTCCTGGTCACGTCGTTCACCATTTTACAGTAAAGAAGACAGATATGATTGTCATTTTAATTTTGTTATCCTCACCTTTGATATCAAATATAAGTAAATCTAGGGTTTGAAACGTTTGTTAGATGATCAACGCATGCTAAATTATATCCATAGGTTAGTAGTCAACACTGGATATCATAATATATTCTTCGTATGAAAGCCCATAAACAACTGTAATTCAAATTGTTAATTCAATGTACATACATTCTCGTTAACCGATTATTTCAAGTAATAAATCTTTATTTTCATTCCATTATTTATTCAAACAGGCAGAAATATACATATGCTAATATGTATTCATTTATCAAAGACACGTGTAGACACAACCAAATTTGAAATTACATCACGATTACCCTACAAAAATTTACAAAATTCACTCGAAAACTGCAATTTTATAAGAATATAACGCTCTTTATTACAACATAAGGTATACATATTTAGTTCATCAGGCCTGATGGGTCCGATGGGCTTATTGCATGACATGCTATGGCGTCCATCCATCCATCCATCCATCCATAAACCTTTCACGTTTTACTTCTTTTCTAGAACCAATGACTGCAAGAATTTGCAATTTTGCGTACTTCTTGACTAGTGTGGATTGTAATTCATAGATCTATTAGGTGTGACAGGTGCCACGCCCTAAAACTTATTTTCATATTACCTTATGAAGAGGTAGCTCTAGAAAGCTGACATATTGTGTGCAGACTACTTGACTATTGCTTATTATGATTCATAGAGGCAGTGACCATGTGTCTGGTTAAAATGGCCACAGGGGCTTCGCCCTTAAAGCAATCTCATTGAAATCAGCCTGAAACTAATCGCTCGTACCTCGCTGCGTTTCTTGATCTGACCACGGCTCCATAAGAGCCGCGTCAGATGGCCTTGACCGCCAGGCTGTGCCAGCCAATAAGAATCGAGGCTGGAAAGACTTCGGCAACTGTTGAATTGACATTCAAAACATCACATGTAACCTTTGTATCTCGGGAATCGAGATTTTCTGAATGGACCCGAGAAAAGCCGAGCTGGGATTAACGTAAAATGATCGTGGGTGTGTTGACTATCAAGATGAATACGCTCATGTTTGGTCGGAAATTTAGCTATGTCTGCGACCCGAGGAAGATAGTGATTAAGATGTATTATCGTGACAATATTTGCGTTTGATTTGACATTTTCTTCGTCGAAAAGACGTTTTCAAAAAATTTAAAAGTTATAGTGAAGAAATTTACCAAAACAAAACTACGACACATTATTGATCAAAATTAGGTCGACAATCATTTTGTCAAAGGGTTTCGAGGAATTCACTTCAATTTTTAAATTTCAAATTAAGTATTTTCTGTATGGAGGCAGGTAAATAAATCAACTGTGGAAACAGAAACATTTGCATTTGCATTTGCATTTGATAAATGACATACGGCTATATATTTAGAACTCAGAAGTGTGCAATGGTTGACGATTCACCGGACCCCCGACCCTCTACCCCCGGGGATTATCGACAGTAAAATGGATGATGGTGCCCCCTCTCGCTCCTTCGCTTTCACTCAAAATTCCTTGATCCGACACTGGTGTGTATCTCAAAAGTGACAATTATGATTTCAGTTAGAAAGCTGATCATACAATTCAAAATGATAGATCTCAGTTGCAACAACAATGATGTTCATTTCTTATGCTATCTATTCAAAACTTTTGCAAAACATTTTTCAGAGCGTCCCTTATTTTCAACTTCCCGCAATCTTTGTTGATCAAACACAACCGATATGTACGCGGACCCGTGATTGGTCAGAATAATTGGAGGTGAAAGGTCACGGTCAAGGCCATCTGACACGGCTTTTATGGAGCCGTGGTCAGATCAAGAAACGCAGCGAGGTACGAGCGATTAGTTTCGGGCTGATTTAAATGAGATTGCCCTTAAAGATATTTTTTCTTCTCCAAAAGCAAAAGGTCGAGAGGCTGAGTTGTTGAGTGTAACTGCGTTGGCAAAGGGGCCCTGTGGCGCCTATCAAGGGTCACAGCGGCCAAACCCTAAACATATTATTTTAGTCTTCTCAAAGGGCGAAAGGCCTAGAGACCTGAATTATTGTGTGCAAATTTCCGGGTAAATGGGGATTATAACTTTTAGATGCGATGTCCACTTGGCCCATTATCAGGGGCAAACTTACTTACTTTGGAGATAAGTGGGGCTGATTTCGCACTTGGACCGTAGAAGAGATTTTCAGAAGAGAGTTTTGAAGCCGTAAAAGGTTTGAATTCAGACATTTTCACCAGAATCAAAGGGCCACGCCCTATTAACCTATTTGGGTTTTTTGTCCAGAAGGCATAGGCCGATAACGCTGAAATGTTGTGTAAAGACTGTTTGGCTTTTGTGAATAATAAATTATAGATTCTGTGCCTTTGTGGCTTCTCATTAAGCTCAAAAGGGTCACAACTAAAAGACTATTTTTTATTTTTTATAAACCTTCATGATCCCATGCTGCACGTGCTTTGGCAGAAAATGCATTTGGACGAATCGCTCGTTTTCGTCCCTGAACACAACGTTAAATTTTTGGGCCATTATTTTTGGTAAATTTACACTTTTGAGCAAGCCTTTCTTTAAATTACAGGTATGCATCATGAAAAAAATTGACCAGTTTCGAAAAAATCAATTTTGCACGAATGTCAAGTTTCTTTTTTTGAAGAGTTTATATATGTACAATTTACTTGTTGATGTGATAAAGACTCAACTGCAAAATCGGACCGTTACTATAAAACATACATAGAGATAACATTACTACATGACGGATGACCGAAACTGAATATTTAGTTATTACTGTAGGTATCACCTATCACTTATTTGCAAGTATCAGCTTTAATGAAATCTTTATGATTAATTTACCCACGTAAATCTCGCGTTACTAATAAATAAGGAGATGACATTTGAAATACTCCCTAAAAGTTGTAACATTTTACTATGTGTCATTGGAAACATGAAACCACACCAAATTTGCTATAAATAAAATTTGTTCATTGAATTGAAAAAAAGTGATAAGATTAGCAGTCAACATTGGACAACTGTCCAAAATTATCGAGATCGCATTTAGAACTAGCTCACGTTCACTCTATTTGGCTGACCATTTATTTCCATTTTAAAGGGAAAAAACATGAAAGATGTGTGGTGTTACTTGTTAGCATTCAACGTTGAAGCGTATCATTTAGCCTATTGTAGTGAGTGATACTCCAAGTTCCTTTAGGGTTTTTAATTGTTTTGAAGATACAAAATATATCATTCATGTTTAAGATGTTAAGCTTGAACCTATTAACTTTGAGGACCTTAAACAACTCACCTATAATTAGACGGTTTGCATTTAGTGATATATCCTTCAACTCACCAATCTACGGTTAAATTACTTTGAAGTATGACAACAACCGTCAGCTATAAACACTTGACACAAAATGAAAGCCTTAAAAAAGAGAGATTAGTTAAATGTTCAGATTATCCAATATATAATTGGAAATCTTTATGTAAATAATGTTGTATGAAACTGGTAAAATTTAGTAACTCAAGAATCTGAAAACCACAAATGGCACATCAACATAAGGCGATTCTTTAATATATCAATTTTAGTTAACCTAAGATGCGTTTCTGTGGAAACTGTCTCAATAATAATTCAAAACACGTTTAAAAAAACTCGAAAGCGCAACTAAATCTATGATGATTGTTTCTTATATCAAGTTATATTCACCTAGATCTCACGGATTATGTGCTGGGCTCCGGAAACTAATTTCTAAGTTGCGTTTCCATGAAAACCGACAACATTTATAATCCTAGGAGGTTAAAAGCCCAAATGACACGACTACATGAGATGTAAGCTCAGGTTAAGTTTGGTAAACTGGTTTTCGAGTTCTGCTCCAGAAACGAGGTGATCACAGACAGACGGACGGATCGACTTTCTTGGACAAGTAATGAAACAGATATTGTGCACGATTTGCTCACTGTAGATGTTACGGTCTATTTTTCTTTTCTCTGCTCTTTTTATAACTTAGTTATTGTCAAAAAGTCGCGTGACTTGTGTGCCTTTTAGAGTTTTAAAAAACCTTCCCAATCTTCATGTAGCTTATTTAAGAGACGTATGTGAAGGTACTATTTTCCAAATTGGATATATGTTCATGATTATCAGAAGTGGTAACGTCTAAAATTGTCATTTTTCTTGTAGCAACTTTTTCGGGAACAGGCTCATTTCTCACAGTTTGACAAATAACCGTTCTTCCGACACATCATTGAAGTTTTGAAGGATGTCGTAACTTGTCACCACTTGTCACCTATCTTTTCTATGCACTGCTTTATGGCACTGTTTGCTGGTGACTGAAATGGAAATGATTTTGTGAATTTCTGAAATTCAAATGAAATATTGAGTTGAAATTTTCGATCGATCGCGTGGTTAAAATATTATCCAGTTTTGTGTAACTTTGTATACCGTCACCTTGAAAATTAGCTATAGGTTCACAAGTTAACCAATTTGTAATTCCCCATTCCTAATAATAAGTACAAATACAACTTGTTTACAAGAGGAAATATGGACAGGTAGAAAGGTTTCCTGTCATGACGTAATTCCATTTAAAGAGTTAGAAATTTACTAACTTTAAATTAGTGATGACAAGAAATACCCTCTTGAAAACATCAAAAGAAGTCAAGAGAAAATAATGACTGGTCCGTGAAAGTAGATGATAAAGTTTATCTCCCTTGATTTCTTAGAGAAAGGTTTTGATGACTATGGGACTATTATATAATTATGTTACTTTTGATATACATGCATTGTGTCCATTTATAAAATGTATTGTATATTATTAATATAACAATTAAATAAGTTTTATATTCAGTTAAAGCAGTTATCACCTTTTCGACCATTTTTCTGTTGTGTCGTCTGCTAGCGGCCTTGTTTACGAAAGGAGACACCGATTTATAAAACAATTTTATAATGTTCTTGCTTTAAATCAAGAGCACAAATTATTAAAATGATATCTATGAATTTTACAGTTTATATAAGAGATGCTATTTTCACTTGATGCACATACGCAAAAATGAAAGGTAACTTCATGTCTCCGTACATAAAAATAAGTCCCACCCATCATTGGTAAATTGAGCCAAATTTGGTGTTTTTATCTCAAAATGAATAATTCTTCCGACATGCAGTCTACCTTGAATCAAATATTATTGTACTAAAATCAATGTAAAAAAAAACTCGGGTAGTTCGTCGCATTATGAGTAAAAGGCTGTAAGTTAGATATACATTTCAAGACACTGACCTGAGCCTATTTTAAATTCAGGGTGCAAGTTATACCAAGTTATACCAAGTTATACTAAGTTATTTTTTTAGATAATCTTATTGATAAATAGAAGGAAATGCTACATTCTGCTATATCTTAACAAAGCCCGAAAGTGATCAGAGCTTTATACACACATACCACGTGGAGGTTTATCGGGCCAAAAATGCCCGGGGTTAGAATATTTTGTGAACGACCTGTCAAAGGTTTGGTTATCAGATAACTGTGCTTCCATGGGTTGGTGATCTTTGAATCCCCTAGGGTGGTTATCATACAACCACCCAGGTTGGTTATCGGACCAACTCTCGGTGCGGTGCAATACCAGAGACAAGGCTCGACTACGCCTCGTCTTGTGTCCAGTATCGCACCTCGAGCAGAACTTTCCCCTAAACATATGACTTTGGCAACCCTCTGCCTCTACCTCTACCTCACTGTTGATGTAAGCATCGTTAACAAAAACCTCAACTATTTCAAATAATTTATTAATTGCATAACGTACACACGACGGTAAATGATTTGAAAGCGACGTGACCTTTCTGTATATAGTTGAAAGCGTTGATATAAAAGCAACAGCATGCAACATTTTCTCCTACATGTTTCGATTTACTCTTCAGGGAGGATGACTCCATTGTGTTTGACGTCACAATACTGGAAATGTACAAAGAGCTTGTGTAACGTTTACACTCTACCTATTTATAGGATCATCTGTTGACAGTTGATAAAAGGGAAAGATTGTAAATTTCATTGTCTTTCTTTTTGCGCACGAGTCTATGTGTTCACTGAGGGGTATACAGTGGGTGTTTGGGTCCTTAATTTGTTGTTTGTGTACCCTCACCCTTCCCCTCAAATACTATGTTTGGCCAATATACTTTTCCTGGCATCCCTGACATGTGATTGTAGGGACACCATGATAATTTTCTAAATCGAAAACCCGAAGTTCATTTCCTCTTATTTTTGCGGCGGATACAATTACATACCCCAAAAATACAATGGCAAACCAAAACAGTAATACAAGTTGTAAAGATTTGCAATAATCTCCACTCAAAGTCTTGTATTAAAATCGGCGACAGCAATGGCCGATTTGTTATTCTCAGAGAGTAAACCGGATATCTAAAAATAGATGGTTCATCTAAAGTTTGAACCTTGAGTCGAAACAACCTAATGCGGACACGATGGATTATTTAGCAGATATATTTTATGGCACTTCTCATGTCCCTTAAAAAACTCAAACAGCAAAATAAGATGTTGGCCATGCATTTTCATTTCTTTCATGTATAAACCTTACGAAGACGAATATATCTGTAGGAAACATGGTAATTGCGTGGCCAAATGCTCATATACACACGAGGCAACCATTCAGGTGATAAATAGTCTTTATTATTTCAAACGTTGAAGAAATAACTCGTTTGTAGATGTTGAAATTCTTTACATCCATTTTTGTATTTTAGCTATCGAAAACTGGACAATTAGTCGTGACTGGCGCGTTCAAAACGAGTCTAACACAGACTTTACTTACATATAGCCGACAAATACTAGTTGGAGACAAATACAATATTGTAAAGGGCGAACGTGATTTCAATGAAGAAAAATCATCGTAAAGCTTCCTTTAGGGAAAAAGGATTATTTCATGTTTGTTGACATTCAACTAATGTATGGGAATGGTAAGTTTCCAATATTTCTCGTGCCTATTCCGTGGTACAATGCATAAGGGGCAGGAAATATAATTGTACATTTGATCAATACGCGATCGAGAGGACACTTTCATTTTTTTTCCGAATCATTTTAAAACTATTGTAGGCTAAACTATCGCTGTGATTCGACACATCCCATTTACAGGTATTTATTGTCAATACAGATTATTTTCAATAAAGAAATTTTGTACTTGATCTATTACAAAATTTAAAATAACCGAACCGTGTGACTACAACTATTGTATCGTGACCGTTATATATTGAAAAAAGAAAGATCAATAAATCAGATTTCTGCATTGATATGAAGAAATCAGAGAACGAAACCTTTGATAGAGGTTTTGCATATTTTATTCCAGGAATTGCAAATATTTGTGGAAAGGCACATAAAAGTATTGAAGCTGATCCACGTACCGAATTTCCAATACAAATGAAGATTATGTATGGTTGTTGCAAAATAAATCGGATTTTTTAAATTTCTAAATGTATGTTCCATTAAAAATCAAATTATTCTTTAAAGCAATGTGTTGTTTAAGGTGATATTACAGATTATATTAAATTTGATCCCTAGTAAATGTTTGTAAATGCATTTGCTGTAGTGAGTTGCAGACGTGTGTCGGGACAGAATTCGAAGAAGTGTCGTAAAATCGTACCCTGGGCCGTTTTATCTAATTGTACAACTAGTGTTATTTTGGTATATGCCGTATCTACTGACAGTGAGTCAAAACCTTACGAAGTTATTGTGACATGGAAAACGCTTGATCACTACGTTTCAATTGTTACACTAATGATTTTCAAAAGTAAGATGAGTATGTCACTATGACTTCGTAAGATATAGTTAGATGAAAACAATTTACATGCTAATAAGTTGTACTCTCTTATCCTCCCTTGACATGCGCACCAATCAAATCACTGCAAGTCCGGAACTCCGTAAAAAAACAAAGAAGAAAAAGTAAACATAACTATAATTCTGTATGAGATCCAGTCAGATGAAATGCAAACAGCATATTACAAATATTCGAATATAAATAACAATTTTGCCGCGCTGTTTTTGGCGATCGCAAGCATGTTTATTTCGCACGTGCTTTTCATGCTCAACGTGCTTACGTCATTTGCACACGGGCTTAGTTCGCTCTCAGAATCCTAAAAACGGCTTACTGGTGAGTCGCCTCTGGTGTACCTAGTGATTGAATAAGTAACATGTCGGGCACTACAGTTCATGAACTCCGCATGTTTTTTGTTTAGAGAGTTGAGAAACATGTGTTTTTTTATCAACGCTTTTAACTATGAAGACTGTACATTGAACTTTCATCTTATACATACATACATACATACATACATACATACATTGATGTCTCTGCCCCTGCTGACCTCATGTTTAGGTTTCAAACTTTAGTCGGAATGTGGTTCACCATATTTATCAGCTATTTATTACTTATGTATGCTCATATACAAACATGTAGGTGAAATATTGATAATTAATTGAAACAATACTCACAGATACAGAGACCAGTTTCCTTCACCTCTTGTGTCGTCAAGTGCGACCAGTATCAATCTGGCTGAAGTCATTTTGACAGTCTCAATGAGGTGATTGTTGCAAGCTATTGTTCATTGCACGGGCTTGCACGTGCTTTTCGTGTTGGAAACAGTATGCTTTTCAAGTATAAACAGATACGATCTGCAAACTCACTGTCAATTTCAAGTCCTGAATGTTGAACCCACAGAGCATTTCGAACAAAACATTGCCCATGGATAACTTAAAATTGAAATTGCTTTTTTGAGTTATTTATGTACACAAAAAAATGCATTCTCTCTAAACAGAGGTAGCTCCGTCATAAATTCCTATAAAGCCTCTGTCTGTTATCGATTATTATTATTTTTTTTATTATTATCATTTTTATTAATATTATTATTATCTGTCTGTTGTCGAAAGGGACACAGAGTATGTTATTGGAGTCAAATAGGTAAAGCTTTATGAAAGGTGTTATTTTATCGAGAAGTAGTGATTGTTTCTAAAAGGAGTATCCTAATGCTTATCAGTTCAGTATAGTCACAAAAATCAGGTTAAAGTCGTGATTTGAGTCCGAAAACCGGACATTGGCTTGCGCCAATGAATCAAACATACTTTTAGAATCTTATTTACAGCAGCCACAACGACAAACATGGGTTGGTAGTGTTTAGCATGTAATTAATACATGTAAGATACATGTAAATAGGACGCAGAATTTCGCCATTTTAACAGTAAAATGGCCGTTTCCGACTGTCATTGAGAACATGAAACTCAAAACATTTTGGCATTTTAGAGAAATGAATGTAACTATGAACTTAACTCAGTGCATATGATATTTTGGTTCATGAAATTATTTTTAAAACATACTCTGTGGCACTTTAAATTGTCGGTGTATGCTGTTTGTCGTGCTGACCTATTAAATGTGTTCTAGAAACTACCATAACCTTGGTAGTTTCTAGAACACACAGCGTTATGGTTCACACACAACCCTAGCTACTAATTTAAAAGCTTTTAGAGAGAGGGTAATCTGATTTATCTCTAATGGACAGATGGACCTAATATCTTACATTCCTTCATGTCGTTTAACATGTGAGATGGTGGCCCCGTTGTCGCAAAAGAGGTTTCCGTCTACTTGTACTCAAAACAAACAAATTCATGTTGATGTAGCAATCAGTAGTTAAATAACTAAGTTAATCAAGTAATAACCTATCTACGATTATTTCTATGCATACAACTCTGACATATCGTAAAAATAAAAAATCTCAACAAAGCTTGTTACATTCTGAAAGAAAGCTTATCAGAAAACCGACACTTTCAGCAACATTGATGAGGAAACAAAGCACAAAGTTAAATAGAGTAGTGTGCATCCCATTAAAATATAAAAACAAAAGTCTGTAAAGGTTTGAATCTCTAACTGTTTTTACACTAAGCAGTGCTCATCTTTGGGTCTATGCATACATGAATTATATTGCACACACAGCATTGAGACATTTGATTTGCATGCTACCGTAATTGTCTCAGAAAAAACTGATATTTCATATTTCATTATATATGCCTATCCTCTTATAGGCATTGGAAAGATTAAAACTCACAAGAAATAAATTCTATGACTAAGAAATAGCATTGTGTATCAACAATCAATTGTTATTGAATTTCAGTCTTTCTATACAAATAAACACTTAAGAAGACAACGTATTATGACAACATATCCTTAGAATCGTTTTAGGTTCGAACCGTTTTATATAGGACAATTCCATTGTTGTTGCAAAAGAAAAAAATATGAAAAAAACATAAGATATTTGACACGAGCAATGCACTTAGACTTACCCCTGCGCGAACGCGAGGGTAATATTCAAATGACTGACAAAATCAGCATACTCGGAGGCAGCTTGGGGTATCTGCAGAATGTTTACCAAATAATAAGACACTAGCGGTACATGAGTTTAACAAGAATGAAAACGCGTTAGATTGGTATTTACACCTGAACAAAGGTATTCCAAAAGCTGCTTTTTCAATGACTTTCATAATTTCGTATGTGATTTATGGGGATCATACCAATATGCCAATGTTTTTCTAAGGTTTCAACAGGTTTGAAAATAGGAATAGTATAAACGACACTCCCGTACAACACTTGCAAACTTAGTGCAAACTTAGTGAAAATATCATGTAGAATGGTGTAATTTGGATTTTTTCACTCATATTTTTGACAAAACTTATGATTGTTTGATAAGATAAAAACCCCATCATGTTCCTATTTATACATTCCTGATTATCATATTCATTCACACCAGAACACATTTGGCACTGATTTGTGAACACTGGGGTCGAAAATGCAAACATATGTTTTTCTTTAAAACGTTCATCTAAATTTTATTAAGGTTAAGCATAATGCAATATTTCCGGAAATGTGTCGATTAATATATTTTTGCTGATATATGAAAACGTTCACTTTTACCCCATGTTTCTTTTGGGTATGCCAGAAGTGTCCTGGATTACGACATATATGTACCGTATGTACGTAGTGAAGATGTGAACCCATAACATATTGATCAAAAAGTATCATCTGTAAATTGTTCTGTAAAAATTATTTCGTTAAACAATTCATTCTTAAGAAGTATTTTTAGATAACAGATTCTCTCAAATACAGAGACCTATTGGAACTTTGAATTCTGATTAATACACGATCAGTACCACTTTATTAAAAAACATGTTATCAATACAATTTTGCATTTAAGAACTTAATTTTTCATGATAACTCATGTATTCAAACTGATATTTTTGGTGTGTTTAGTTTCCAAGATAGGATTAATTTATTTTCAAGAAGGTATTCTTTGCAAGCATTGATATCTTCTATTTAAATCCAAGATAATGGTTCATGAAAAAAGACAGCATTATTCCTTCCTTTAAATCTTTCATCCATGGATTTAACTTTTCAGAGGGATGTCAAATAATTGTCTGACCTACTTCCTGTACCTTTTAGCTCTTGGCACTTCTATCCATGCAAAATGGACGTTAAACATGATCTATTAAGACTGCTCGTATCGGGGTAGAATAATAAGCTGGTAAAGGACATTGTAATTCACTCTTTTAAAAAACAAAAGCTACAGCCTCTTTCAAAGAATTTATAGATTTAAATAATGAGCAAGTATACCATACAATACCAATGATAAGAAAGTATAAAAAGAGTTGGCAAACCCTACAGCAACCTTTTCTGTCGTGTTCAAGTGTCCTTTAATCAACCAGGGGGCGTCAAATTCAGTAATGTGGTTACTAAAGGCAGCAAAATTGGCTGAGCATCATTAGGAGCAACATATTAATTTCTCAGAAGATAAACACTAACGGTTCTAGGCACATTGTCTCCCATCTCGCCCTTAATGAAATCGTCATGCATCACTAAACCAAACTTACCTCAATTTCCTCAGGTAATAGTTCTAAAATCTGCAACACCACAACAGGCGATTGCACAATTGCATGCAGTTAAAAAAACGGGCCCTTCCCGACCTTTTTGGTCAAATATCCACTCAATGAAAACTCTTCTGACAGTTTTATCGAATATTTCTCATAAGGTATGCGTTGCAGTTTACAAAATCTATGTTAAGACTTAACACAAATGAGTGTTCCGGATGTAGAGGTCCTGTGTCAAGATTAGAGTTTTTATCGGCCACGTCTTTGGGAAATTTGGGCGGCACCTGACCCCAGGGACCGATACTAAAGACAAGATTTGGTGCCCTTTAAAATGTTCTAATGCCGGGCAAAAACAGACTGCGATTATACAATTTCAATGCCTTTATAAGGAAATTTATTTTAAAATTGTATTTTATCATATTTGAATCGAACCTCGACCACTTTGCCCAACCAACCGGCCTCGCATTGGCTGATGGTGTTTTCTGCTGAATTTCAGTTACTCGAGGTGAGACTTAAAACTTTAGAAATCACGAATCTACTGCTCAACACCTGTTGTTTCTTTTGAAAACGTTGCGTGGATTTTGAATGCAGAAGAAACTAAGTAAATCTATTCAAATTCATGCTTTATTGTCTATATTAGGAAAAGCACATTTACGATCTTAATGGCATTTTGGCAAAAGGCAAAACATGGTTGGAGAGAACGATCATTACAGTTTTCTACTTTGAGGCTAATTAATTATTGTTTATAAAACACCACTTGAAAATTTTATCATGTGCCTTTTTATTTGGAGCAGTATATATCTCTACACAGCAAATCATTAATCACTAGGATTTTTGTACCCACTCAATCCAATATACTCCTTAATGTGTTTTGTATAAAGGCCATAAAATTGTAAATTTCCCAAGGGGTCATACGGCACTAAGGACGGCTCTAACTTCAATTTCCTCTCTGCTTTACACCTCCCCAAGTAGTTAAGGTGAAGTGGACATTTGGGAATTCGTGTAACTGATGGAGACCTTAACTGGCAATGAAAATCACATTACTCTTGGTATATCACATTAAGCTGACGACGAAATAACTCAGCGTCAAAAATTAATCTTATAATCATAAAAGCCTTGGCATTTTTGTTTAAGAAATATTGTTTGTATGCACTATTGCCAACAATGGTTGTCAGTCCCTGTATACTTCACAGAATCCCATAGTATGCAAATGAATTGTAGTCACTTTCTCTTGATAATCTCAATATTGCATGGAGAATCACATAATCCCGTTTGAAATAATGAT
This sequence comes from Phorcus lineatus, assembly GCA_921293015.1. NCBI lineage: Eukaryota > Metazoa > Mollusca > Gastropoda > Trochida > Trochidae > Phorcus > Phorcus lineatus. The sequence goes on along the minus strand of OV121088.1, from coordinate 21,589,874 downwards.
AGCGGCGATAAAGGTTAACGAATGGTAAACGAGAGTTATACTCGCCCCTAGATGCTGCCCGTGTTTTGCAGGTGTCATTGTGATTTGCTAGTTGGAATTGCTTCAGAACGTGCCAGGAAAGGGGGTGGGGGAGGAGCCCCTTACAGAGTATGTTCGAATCCCGCTAGACTTATTATATAAAAACTTTTGTTCCTTTGTTCCTCGGAACACGGTCGATCTTAATCACACTGTTCCGTTGTCTTCTTATTCATACACTCGACTGACGACGCCAAGTCTTACCCAAATTGTAGTACGTCATCAGATAATTAAAATCATTCATACAGGGTCAACAATGCACGTTATTGCTCCTGCTAACTGCCATGTCAGCAGGACTTTTAAAAATAATTAAAGAATTGTGGAAAACTGTACTTCGAAAAACTACAGTCCTTCAAGACATCTGTTATTTGATTAACAAGACGACACTATGGGGCGAGAAAGATGAAAGATTGGAAAGGTTGCTATTTATCCTGGTTCCCTGGGTATGTTACGTTTCGTCAATTACGCTACACTGACCCAGGTAAGTACTATTTAATGGCGGCGCCCAGTGAATAAAGAAAGATGGCGACCATTTTATGGATTAACGTTAGAGGGTCCGTGAAAGAATGTTTGTGAATTTTTCTCAGCATTTTCATTGGTGCAGTATGATACTTTAGGTCTCATTTATGTTGGTTCTTCAGTCAAAAGGTGTCAAGAAAAAACTATTTAAAGCTATGTTACAGTTCGAAATCTCGCATGTCGTCACAAATGTGCACATTGATAATGACCACTTGTCAAATACTGTATGGAACAAATCCACGCACTGGTAGTTAGCAAACATGGCATATGGGAAAGACGCATATCTTGAAGGATACGACCACGATATTTTTGTAGCTGTTGAAAATTACAACAGTTAGAAATGTCATCTCAGGTCCCTTAGCAATACCAGATTACTCGAACATTGATACACGGCTTGAATGTCTGAGCTGAACACAATAGAAGAATGCGTGTACGACGGTTGGGAAGTGAGTTTAATGAAGACTGCTTACAAAAGAACGTGGCCCATGGCGGGGCGGTCACTGTATTGGTTAAATTTCACTTTATTGTATTAAGTGGAAACGCCAATGGTTGATTACAGTGGCCTGCTTACGAATTTGAATAACATAAAACATGCTTTGGACCATATCGACGGGCCATTCAACGTATAGTGATATGCTGACCTATTTGAACAACAAATTACCAGTTGCTCAATATGAACAGGGGCGGGATAGCGCAGTGGTAAGCGCGTTCGGCTTCGGATCAGAAGATCCGTTGTTCGAATCCCGCCAGGGGCTCGGTAACTTTGTCTGCAGTAGAGAACTGTTCTACACGCAGTCAGGTTTGGGTGCAATGCTACACTGAAATTCAGCGCAGTACCACCCATGGTTCGCTAGTTCCAGCCGATGCTCGCAGGTTTCACCGCAATGCATAGCCACAATGGTGTTGGGGGCTTTCTCCCTGCAATAATACTAGCAGCCGCGATATAAGTGAAATGATCTTGAAAGCGGCGTTAAACACCAATTCACCTCACCTCACCTCAATATGAACAAGTCAATTGTCATCTCTGTCCATGCAAATAATCAGTTGTCAGTATTTTATTATATAAGTTTCCTAATTTGGTTTTCACAAGAATTCATAAATGTGTAATATGGCTGCCTTTAAAAAGTGGTTTAAATTTAAACGTTTGATATGTTTTTGGTTTTGTAAAAGCGAGGTAATTTTTAAAAAGCAGGACCAACCCTCATTGTTTACTGTATAAAAACTTGTACCGATACTCCTGAACAGAACAGACAGCAGCACATAGCACAGTCTGCACATGTAGACCAGTGACCGATGTCTTTAGAATTTGTAAATGTATGTGAGCTCTCAACAGCGCGTGCCTCAGGGTGAACGTGAAATATCAATCTGGACTCTCGCTCACCGCTTGCCGGTTTGCAAAAGTATTGTGTACGATCGTTATTTCATAGGACAAATCATATGGCTCACTACATGACACTGAATGCACTTCATATATGCTCTCCAACATCGCGAAGGCTGTGCTAACGGGTGATTTAATGGTGTACGGAGTAAATTAAGGTAATGTCCGGTCATGGGAACATAATCTTTTAAGTGATTGCCTGAGATCTTAAAAGGGTGATGAACCCGGGGTATGTCAATAAAATAAGCGATTGTTATCTTATTTTAATGAGATTGGGACACTCACAAAGCTCGGATTCCTAGGTTGCGTTCGATTTAACAAGAGTCACGTCGACGCATAAAACGCCTGATATTCATAGATATTTTACAAAACACTTGTTTTCATACAAAAGTTTGATCTTCTATTCGTTGTTCATTGTTTTCGGAATTTAAGAACACCTGCATATATCTTAGTTTCCTTGTAAATTTGACTCATAAATGCACAATGTCTTTGAAGGTTGTCAGGAACTGCTTTCGTGTTTCTTATTTTGTCAGAGGTTAACCTCAGAGCGCTGATAAAGCCTTTTTGATGCTGCTGTCTGTCCTGTGAGGACAAGGTCATCTCATTACTCAGCCCAACCATTCATTGGCGCACACAAGGACCATAACCCTTGTACAACCCACCTGTACTTTTCATGTGGCACCACAGGCACGTGTGTCGCTTATAAATAGCTTTCAAAAGACGTATATGCCTATAGACAAAAAATGAGAACAACACACAACAAGTACTATTTTATACGATAGTTAACCGACATTCTTTCAGAAGTCATCGGCTGTGTGGACGACTTGTCAGCAATAGAAATGGCTTGACATAACCGCAGCAAAAGCAAGGGAGCGAACAGTGCCATGTTTGTAAACAACAGTTTGGTATTATCAGACGCGTCCACCTCGGCACAAGCAATAGGAGCTGTTCATTGGAAATTAGCCATAGAATACATCTAATCTTGACCAGGCAGACATAGAGAGACTTACGTAAGAGTTTTAAATAAAGGCTGAATCGGTAAAAGTAAAAAAGTTTCATCAAGCGATTCCAAACACTTCTCCTTGCGCTGGGAATAATTAATGTACTAATGCCTTTCATTGCCGAGCCACAATCAGGTACGCATTGGCGAATACGATGTTTTCATTTATATTTATATTTTTCTTTAAATTACCATCACATTCATATTGTAGTTGCAAAACAATGTATTGGTTATTATTCAGCTTATATAATAAATTTCTTATTTTACATTCATACATAGGACTGTTTTTTAAGAATTCCCAAAATGTTATTTGTACAACTACTTTGTGCTCATATTCCATCACCACGAAGACAATGAGACAAACTTATTTGATTACTGATTAAAGCGCCATACTTCGCACTTATCCTACCTTAAAATCACACTTAAGCTTTTGCACGAGCATTTTGCATTGTGCATTATAAAACAATAGCCTGTCCCGAGCCCACTCTTCTCTCTCTTTTCATGTTGTTAGGCTTCTGTCTTTGTAGATGTAAGGTTAGATATAGTTTTAGAGTTTACACCTCAGATTTCCGTCAGGAGGTGCTTAATCTTTGCCTTTTGCATTTGTGGTTCTTATGTTGGAACTGTTTGGATCTTTGGATTGGGAACTTGTCTCTAAAGGTTAGTTATTTTGTTTATTTTGGTTATTCGTGAATGTGTATTTCTAGCATTGAAGGGATATCAGGTTTAGTTGTTTGACATTCCTGGATCACGGAACTCTCTGTTCGGACGACGCTGTAACCACAGTCGGCAAAGATCCATGAGAAGGGATGTGTCTCAGGCATCTGGATCGCAAGCCCAGCCTGCATCGGGAGCAGGTGAAGATAGAGACTGTCCGCTGGTGAAACTTCGCCCAGTGGTTGAGGAACGCCCGCAGTTTGGAACACCAGGTGACACCACAGCCAGGTACTGTGCAACTCATTCCCCCCACCTGGCCACGGTACTCTCAGGTGTTGCTCCATTCTCTCCCAACAGAGGTAGCTCCGTCATAAATTCCTATACAAACTCTGTCTTTATATGAAGGTTTCTCGGGCTTCCGGCAGTTTCCCGTAGCGGGACAAACTTGCAACTTAAATTACCTGGCTATATTTCAGCCAATGAAAACAATGAATGCATGAATAACATATTTGCTGTCACACAGGCCTGTGCAATGAAACAGTCCATAATGAGGCGTTTGTGTTCTGTAAAAACGACTCAAAGTGCAAGGTGCCCATTCGAATACAGTGAAGCTTTTGGAAAGCTTCCGGAAAAATAACTTAGCCGATTTGAATGATAATTTTTGAAACGGCGTCACTGATTGCACAACTAACTTTGATTGCATACAATCAGCGTTCTACATTTCGTGCACAAGAAACCTTCGAATTAAGACAGAGGTTGTATAGATATATGACGGAGCTACCTCTGTTGGGAGAGAATGGTGTTGCTCCTGGAAATCACGAAATTCTCCATTATCCTGAAAGAAGATGTGACTCAAATAATAATCAATTAGAACTTGTACAGTTCTTAAAATTTAGGCTAACAGGAAAAACTAGTACAGTTCTTCAATTAAAGGACTTCCCTAGTAACTAAAACAACAAAATAACAACCAAACACAAGCATTTACAGAAGAAGAAGAAGAAGAAGAAGAAGAAGAAATGTATTTTATTTATGTGTCACATGTTGTTTTACATCATATTGCATAATATAAGAAATGTTTAAAAAAAACAACATCCGGCCGAACGGCCTACGAGACACAAGTTGACATTGTGTTACAATAAAAGATTAAAATATGGTATATAAAAAGTACAATAAATGGGGTAAAATATTATGGTGGTATGAAATCTCTTCGTCGTTGAAACATTAAATTAATTAGTGCAGAGAGAGGAGTAACAAACTGGCTATTAACTAAATAACACAGCTGTTCAACTGGTGAACGATTACAAAAAGAGGGATCTGCATCACTTATTGTTTTCCAAAAATCATATCTTAAATCAGAATAAAACTTACAATTAATCAAAAAATGAGTTTCGTCTTCGATGGTGTTTAAGTCACAGTATTTACAAATTCTATCAGATAGAGGGGTAACTGGTTTTGAAAATCTGCCAACCTCAATATGCAAAGGTAAAACACCACAACGAAATTTACTGTAAACACTACGAATTTTCCTGTTTTTAATAGAAAGTACATAGCTTTCTGTATTGAGATCAGTTTTGAATAATCGATATGTACGAAGCTTTTTACCATTTAAAAGACCCTTGTCGTTCCAAATATCTTTCAACCAATCATAATAATCCAAAGAAATTAACCACTGTTTAGAAATGTTAAAGTCAATGTTAGAAATATTTCATATATCCGGGATAGGGAAATTTAATGAAGACAGAAGAGAAAATACATTAATATTCCAGGATTTTCTAAATCTAAATGACCACTTAAATATTCTACTTATAAGTCTATTGGGATCAATACTAATACCTTGAATTCTGCGCTAAAATCGAATAATTTCTATTCTCTGTTTAGTTAAGATTGATGTCCAGCCCATATCGCCTCTTACTGCTAAATTAGGGGTCTTGGAACCTACACCTAAAAAAAATCTACAAGCTCTATTTTGGACTGCATCAATACAACTAAACTGACGATAGCCCCAAATAGCAGACCCATAAGATAATATAGGTTGTACTAAATTATCATACAATGTATTAAAAACAGAATAGTCTAGGCCACCAAGAGCCTTAAACTTACAAATGATAACACCCAGACTAGCAGATTTAGCAATTTCTTTAACAGTAAAATTCAAATCTAAATGTTCATGAAACCAAATTCCAAGGTATTTATATACACTACTATAATCTATCACATCATTGCCAACAGCAAAAACATAATTAGACCTGATTGTACGAGGCGTACGAAAATGGACAACTTTTGTTTTCTTAGCATTTATCATCAAACGCCACCGTGAACACCAGCTGGACACATAGTTTAACATTTGCTGTAAAGATGTTTCATCAGGAGCAACCAGAGAGTCAATCTGATTTCTGCCTCCGCTACCCTTCCCAATAGGAAATCAAGCTACGGGGAGTACAACTGCCTAGGCCGAATAGCCCACCCATACCTACTTTGGGGGACGTTGTACGAGGATTCCTCTTTCCTAAATCCCTCATGCTACTTGTCCCTCATCTAGCGCATCCCTTGAGACGGTAAAGCCATATAATCAATCCCCTCAGTTAAATAACCATCATCAACGTCCTGAGAGAAGCTAATTATCTTTACCAACTCTACCACTACCACTGGCAACATGACATAACCAATTTTGAGGTTTTAGTTCCTCCTTCATTGAGGACCTGAGGAGTTTTAACGATGAAAATGCTTTGTACATCAAAATTCTCGAATGTGTGAAACAAGTACGGTATGAAATTAGTGCATAAAACATCACATACGCCCGTTAAGAAGAAACACCATGCCCTTCTTAACACTTGTGGCACGAAAACAAAGCATCTCTAGGCTGGAAATACTCATGATGAAAGAACCAATGGCTGCGCTAAAAGAACGAGTTTCAAATACATGCTACAGACAAACGTTAAACCAAAAGTCATCTTCTCTAAGAAACGTAAGCATTTACGGATCCACCAAAAGAGAAGTTGATTCCTCTCCATGACCTCATCAACAGTGTATATGTTTTGAAAGTAAGCAGACGTGTAACATAGTCATGTTATGGCTACAAATCCCATTTACCAAAGCAGCTTAAGTGATAATCAACAAGCTGATAAGTTGTCAGAGTGATAAGTGATTTCAACACCTACTGTTGTTAGCTACTGAATATGTTCATGTATAAATAACCACGATTGCCATAGTAGAGGAGAACCACCCCAGTACAGCTAGAGTCAAGACGATCTACGACCACGGGCCTGGAGAAGAAGAAACCTCCCATATTGTTATCATCATTATCCCAGATTGTTATCATCATTAAAGCCGGTCTTCCGACCAGAAAACTCCTACGTGCTTTTGTTGAATCTACGAAGTGTGCTGATTGTGCTACAGACGTGTTCTTGCACGTGGAATCCGCATCTAGCAACTGTTCGAGGGTAATATGTTGACGCTTTAAAATCAACGCCGTAAACTGGCTTGGGTTAATTTGTTTCGTTAGTTGAAGCAAAGTAATTGGTAACGAAATCGCCACTTGTTCCAAGGCATGTTCCAAATGCACAGGGTTGTTGTGTCTACAAGCGATGTACCTAAAGGAAAGCAAGGTGTTGATAAAGCCTCTTTTCTTCAACCCAGGACATCGCACCAAACAGTGTCAGTCACTTCCGTTGACCGTGACTTTTTGCAACGTATACAGAATCACTTGATCTGGTTTGTTGTTAGTTACTTATTACAACATCGTATGAAAGCACGCATCAATGTCGGACAATATCTGGTAACGTAGCCTATAAAAGTTTCAGCAAGCCCTATCTCGATGTTAACTCATCAATTAAAATAAAGTTGAACAAGAACTTTGATTATCACTATTCAAAATAAAAAAATTGTTTTGATTTAATGTTTTAAAAATTCTTCGGGGACGTTTCTTTTATACGTGAGTTTATGACAGTTTAATAAATTTGTTTTCGATTCTGACGTGACTCATTTGGAAAGTTAACCGGTTATTGCAAACTGCTGTGTTTTTTGTAAGTATGTTCATGTCACAGTGTTATGTATTGAACACGTATTGTATTCTTGTGTCTTATCCGATGCTGAGATTGTCTAAAATCAAAGATTAAGTGCAATTCTTTTTTCTTTTTCTAGAGTAGAGCTTCAGGACTGTTTAGTGACGACAGTCTGAAATAAACTCATCAGCAAAGAAATGTATCAACTTTTGAACTGTAATTACATAAAATATTTAGAGAATAACCAACGAGGTACGAGTGATTACGGGAAATATCCACGAGTTGAAATAATGTTCACAGTTGCGAGCCTTGGCGAGCGACTGAACATTATTTCTACGAGTGGATATTTCCCGTAATCACTCGTACCGAGTTGGTTATTCTATATATTACCCATATGCAAATAAAATAACCAATTACGACTGAAAATCCTTGTCATTAAGAGACGGCAATACTACGGTAGTGACATTGATCAGCTGATCCGTATTCATACGCGTGTAAAAACCAAACATCTCAGGAAGTAAATTAGTCAACAGCGCTACGCAATGTACTTCTGTTTAAAAAGGCCATATGAAACTGACGACAGTTTGGTCCCCAAGTAATACATAACATGATTTTCATATTTGAGACACATTAAGATCATAACAAAAATACTCTTAGAAGCTATCGCACGAATATGCTAATGTGAATGTGTGTCGTCGTCACTACCTACTTACTAACGAGCGAGTGGCTGAACGCACAGTGTTGAAACGAAAATTGGAAAAACCTGTCAATTTTTTCACGTTTCAACAGATAAAAGTGGCAATATCTTGAAGAGAAATATATAATGAAAGCATCGAAACGCGTTTGTATGTCAATATTGTCAACTAATCTGAAGTTTGAACAACATTCTTCTCTTGGAAGTTGCTTTCAATCACGTCTTGTTGCCAGTATCAAGAACGATAACTCGTATCGGATTACTTAACGTGTAGTCGATGAACCTTTGTTAAACTAATTAAATACACAATTACAACAACGAAACGTTTGCCCAAAAATTTGTACGAAGGGTTTCTCGATTTGTATGAGTTCTTTATACAGCTGCATACTGCGTGGGAGAGGACGCCATTGTGCAAAGGTTTGTTTGGTGCGAGCGTGTTCGAACTGGATCGAGTTCGTCAGACCTGCACGTTTTTGCACCGACAATAGTGTATGGTTTGAACAATCGTTGGCTCCATGTGATTTTTTGTTGTTGTGAAATGATGATGATTAATTCTAAGTTATCATTAACGTATCGTTAATCTTTACATTATGTTTTGATGTTTTCATGAATATTTTTTACGGCAGCCATGTTAGTTTAGAAACGCGACGCCTATTTTCAAGTATTTTGCTTGGGAAAAATTATAATTCTTGTAAATTACAGTCATAGCGAAACACTTTGATGAAGTGTCAAATTATGTAATAAGAATTTTAGCTTGTAATAAAAGTATAAGAATGTTCACCTATCAACGCTTTTCTTTGGAAGGCGATGCATGTGTTCGGCACGTTCTATTTATCAATGAAACGTGAAAATAGCCCCGTCAACCAATCGTATTTCATTCTCAGGGTAACCGACCAATCAACGCCGAGAATCACTCAAGAGCACATGTGCGGATATCAAAAAAATATCTTCCTGTGTCTCCTCGCCCATATGGGTAATATTTGTATGAATGATGTCAGTAAACATGACATTCAAAGTGCCATAACCCTGGATTTGTGTTTGAGAATCACGTGACCTGGTCATTGGTTCAAAGTCACATGACTCGGATGTCAAACAACTGCTCGTAAACGATGATGCCTGTCATATTTTTCAACATAGGTGTGATAATCCTGATTCATTCCGTATTTCACTTTTTTTATTTTTGTCGTTATTTATATATAATAATTGTTAGTGAAATTTAGCCTCAGACATCTTATTATCTTTAAAGAACTTCGAAGATAAGTTGTACCTACATCTAAGACATTGTTTATAAATTCAGATCGTTTAAGACAACTGAATACAAGCAGGTTTCCCATGTAAAAAAGTTTTAAAACATTTAATCAATTAAATGTTGTTGATATCTTTATTGCCCCATTATGTTTCAAACATTTAAACCCAAACGTCCTTTCTAAACATTTTAAACAGTGATCATACACATTTTCTTATAGGTTCGGATTGAAACTATACCTTAACAAGAAAATATCGTTGAGAATTACTTTATATAGTTGGTACAGTTGATGATGATAATCCGTGTAGCTAACTATACGTGATCAAGAAAATATTTTATGAGTGCTTCAAATTGGATGGTGTGGTAAAGCCTGTAAACGCTAGTTAAATGAAGGATATGTGAAGCAATGTATTCTAAAATTTGGAACTTTTAATATTAGTTTCTTTTAGGAATTGTTTTGTTAAACTTTAACGCAATGGTACACCAATGTGCTTTCTCGTTATATTTAAAGTTAACCTGTTAGTTAGGGTTGCAAATTATCATTTCAGAATGGGGTTAACTTACTCCCTTGTCTAACAGTTTTTAACATCTGGTAATGTTTGACTTAGAACGACTTTACTGAGGGATGGTTTCATAAGATGAAGAATGTGATCTCCTTAGCCAACAAGAACATCTTTTTAATATTGGGTAACACCAAAAACATTGCAGCAGTGAACAAGACAAAGGGTAATCAGGTGTTACTCTGCCAAAAGGGACGCACCTCCTTTTGTCCGTCAGTAATAAGAAAGCCTGGACGAAATTCTTTCTACATTGGTGAATACATTTAAGGAAGAGTTTTCGCAGTGCTGTTGTGAAACTTCTCTTAAAAACGAAAAATCTTGATAAATTGACTTCAAGAAGTTTCACTTAGTAGTTCTCATTTCTTATTGATTGAGAAAGCTATCAATATTGGCCTTGAATCTCACCTATCAAATAACAATCTTGTTGACAAATTCCAGTTGCAAACAGCCTATCGACAGCTCCACAGCACTGAAACTGAACTTCTCTAACGGTTAGAATCTAGCTCAATCTTCATTATCTCAATTAAAAAACCTTCCATTGCTAGGGGCGAAAATAGAAAAAACCCAGTTCAGTTATAAGCACATATTAAGGTTATTAACGTTAACCAATAACTCTATACACATTAGAAAGTTTGAAACAATCCTGTTTATGACTGACAATTGTTCTATAATTCAAAGATTGCTCTACATAAGATGATGCTAATCAACATTTTGGTATATCTCTCAGTAAGTGTCTAAATATTTTCCCACACATACGCGTAAGAGCTTTGAAATCTTTCCTTAACACTGGACTCCATTTAAAAGTATTCCTCGACACCCCCTCCGTAAAAGTATTCACCGACACTGGACTTTACTGAAAGTTACTCAGACACTGGACTGCCCTAAAAGTATTCCCAGACACTGGATTTTATAGAAAGTTACTCAGACACTGGACTCCCTTAAATGTATTCAGAGACACTGGACTTTATTGAAAGTTACCCAGACACTGGACTCCCTTAAAAGTATTCCCAGACACTGGACTTCATTGAAAGTTACTCAGACACTGGACTGCCTTAAACGTATTCCCAGACACTGGACTTTATTGAAAATATTTCCAGACGCTGAATTCCCTTAAATGTATTCAAAAACACCGGACACCCTTAAAAGTATTCCCTGAAACTGGACTGCCTTAAAAGTATTCCCATATATACATACATTTTTCTGGTAATACGGACAAGTTATATAATGATCAAGAAAAACTCTGAAGTACTAGTAAATACACCTTCGTTATTTTCAGGTGCCACAACGAAGTTGTTGTCGTCTGTCCGTCTCTGCTTTCTTTTTCTTTTTTTAAGGTTTAGCTAATTGAAACTTAATATCTAGAACAAACATAACATAATAGCAGTCGATATGCCACGCCAGTTCTTCGTAATCGCCGCTCTCAGGTGCTCCAACAAGTCAGCATAGTAGGCTCCTGTTATTGTAGTATGTGTAGTAGTGTGGTATTATAGAGCTCACGACTGGATTCAACTCTCTGAGGTCGATCTTTTTATTTCTGGTTTCGTGGCATCCATCTTGCAGACACCTTGAACATGTGCAAGTGCGTATGAATTTTGGTGCAAACACTTCCATGAGAAATGCCACACTCTGAAGATATCTCGTCCATCTTTATTCTTCGATCGGACATAATTAAGCCCTGGACCCGTGCAATCATCATCTGTAATGGCTTCAACAGGTCTACCAGACCGTGGGTCATCGTCCAAGGAGCTGCGATCCCGCTTAAACTCATTTTGCAACGGCAGAATATTGAGGGGCTTTTTTCCTATGCACATTGGTAATACGTTTATGTTTTTCGATCGTATTCACCCCTTCTTTCAAGAGAAACTTTATATGCGCAAGATGCTCAGTTTTAGAACTTTCAATGATTACAGGAGGGTACCTGTGTTCAACAAGCTGTAAATTTTAAGTAAATGATCGGGAAGCGTTGCTTATGTCTATAAACTATCGTCAGTTGGCATATCTCAATAATGACATCAACGATAATGTCTTCAGGGGTGTATCAATACTCATTCCTATGAACTTATTGACTTCCCCTCGTTAATATGACTTGCTTCTGTTAGCTTGTTGTTTTCAACAATTTTCTATACAAAAGTACCAGAAAGTTTCAAAGTATTTAAAACTGTTTCATGGAAATGATAAAATCAGAGAGTTATATATTAAGTTAAATCAAGATTGTATTAAACACAACGTTAAACTACTTCTGCATCTTGCACAGGAGAGATAGAAGAGAAATATGTATACTTCATTTATGAAAGTTTCAATGTGATAATACGTTAAACATCAGCCTTTCAGGTGATTTCTGGTACAATTTGAATGAGAATATTCACATTTTGCTGCATAGGAAATGTCAGGAAAATACCGTTTATCTTGTGTGTTGCGTTGTACACCTAAGAGGTAGAGTGAAGCAAATAAGAAACATTTTACGGATACTTCGATTCATCATACCCACTCACTTGCATGTTTCAACCGTTGGCGTAGATTGTTTTATTTGATGGGCGAACGTTGTACCTCACCCTTTTGCTCTGTAATTTCATACTTATTATGGTCAACATTACGAAAATGAAAGATATTCACGAATAATCATACAAAGTATATGATTTATTAACCATAAACTTTATATCAGTCATCGACATTTTCATTTAGTTGTGAGCGAACTGCATGCAGCATTTAGACGGAAATTTTAAGGTTCAACTTGAAACTAAATTTTAAGGTTCAACTTGAAACTAAAAGACTGCGTTAACGTGCGGTTGAGGAAACCTTAATTCACTATATGCCACGAAGAAGCGCTCTGAAAATCAACACTCTTCCCACATCATTTGAAATTTATGGCTTGTCCCCTATCAGCACTACACATAATATGCTTGGAATCGCTATGAATAAAACATTTCAAAGAATAATAAGACAACCAAGCACATTTTTAACAATTCAGTAATTCCTTGGCTCTCTAATATCAGTAATACATTAACCTATTGACCTGCTATCATTGTTGTAAATCTGCAATAAGTACGAGAGTAACGTCAAACCCTTTCTTAGTCTTTGACCATAAAACATTGTTGTACACAAGTACAGGGTAATCCAAAAACAAGACCCACTAAAAAATAACCGCGTTTAGCATCAGGGTACTGATATCTAGACGTTTTATAAACCAGCTGACAGCAAAGCGTTGGCCAAGAACGTTGTCAGCTTGACAGTAGTTGACGAAGGTTGACAGTGCTCTCACTCTGTAGGATGCCCGGTCTAACACAGACATAGGCAAGACAAAGACACTGTGGATTGGATTAAAGGCAAATAGAAAAGAGCTAATTTGCTGGTAATATGGCTTATAATGTCATAAAAATAATTTTGAGATTGGGAGAATTGTCTTTAATTTAGATTTGAATAAACTGTGGGTGATCCATACAAGGAAAAGGTTGCAAATCATGTCGGGCATTTTGGTAAAATGGAAAAAAGGAACTGACAATCACCGGGAACGTAACTGTTATAAATGTTTGGTGGTTTCAAATTTAAAGATACATTTTGATTTTCCTTCCGAATCATCCTAAAAGCTTAATCGATGATACTGAAAATCTCTATTATATGTTTATTTGGGATGATAGACCTGCCAAGATTGAGAGAATTCATATGATAAATAATGCTAAGGAAGAAGATTATGGAATAATTGGCATCAAATATTCTATTGATGCATTGACAATAGATACTATTAAATATATTTTGAATATGACAATAATAGTAATCAATGTAACATTCCAATTAACCATCTTGCAAGTATGGTGCTTATGTCGACCATTTCTTTACTGTTGACAACCCTTGTTGGAAAGGCTCTTTTATATCAAGGAAGAAATAAAGAGGTCTATCTAAAACAGATGAGATTGATATGATCGCTGAAATTCTTGCTGAACCTATCTGGTTTAATCATCATGATCAATTCTCTAACTCAAAGCTGTTAATGATTTGTTGGTTCAACAATTAGAATTACAACAATAAAATACCTGTATGACTCAAATGGATTATCTAAAAAAAGTATGTTATTTTAATGACTGGTGAGATTCCTAGTCAGAGGGACTTTCCTGGATAACAATAGAGCATGCAGGGATACTATTGGTGATAGTATTCATGGAAATCATTCATTAACCTGGTGGTTAATGATGCAGTATATATTCTCCTCTCACTAAAGGTTGTAGAATGTTTTATGATAAATTGATGAACAATGATATTTTACCTAAAGCTTGCAACAGTGGGATTACATGGTTATTGTAACTATAATTGTACCAATTACATGAAATGTACCAGAGATGCTCAACATTTTCAGTTCAGGTTTATGAATGACGTTGTATACACCGAATTGAACAAAGGGAATATATGTCAATTTGTGCAACAGAACTGTAGACATTATGCATGTTTTTATTTCTTGTAATTGTGTACAGAGGTTTTGGAATGAAGTGAAAGTTAGCCTATTGTTAGAAACACTATAGATATTGACGTAGTTCTTTCTGGTTTCACAACTCTGTTACGACTTGACTAATATCATTCTTGCTGGTAAACGATTTGTTTTCTTCCACAGTTTACAATGAAAAGGAGTGTGATTATGCTTCCATTGCATGGATCCTTGCTTGGGGTCAGGATCCCAGTGATGAATCCAGGTTTCATCCTCTGTAACCGGACGGCCCTGAAAGTTGAGATCAGCATTATAGATGTCCAAGAGATCACGACTTGGATTTCAACTCTCTGGTGTGCATTTACGTCTTGTGGCACCCATCTTGCAGACACCTTAAACATGTACAAGTGATCATGATGGTTCAAACACTTCTATGAGAAATGCCACAATCTGAAGATGTCTCGTCTACCTTTATTCTACGATCGGACATGAGTACGCCCCGGACCCGTGCAACCCCGGACCCGTGCAACCAATAATCTGCAATGGCTTCAACAGGCCTACCTGACCGTGGGTCATCATCCAAGGAGCTGCGAGGGCGCTTTAACTCGGCTGACCAGAATATATAGAATATGGAGGGGCTTCTTTCCCATACACATTGGTGATACTTTGAGGTTTTCGGTCGCATTCACCCCTTCTTACGTGATAAACTTTATAACCACATGATGCTCAACTTTCCATGATTACAGGAGGGTACCTGTACAGGCTGTAAATCTTAAGTAAATGATTAGGAGGACTTCCCCTCGTATGTCAAAAAGATCGTGAGTTACTCCCCTATCTTGCTAAGATTCCAAAGCATTGTATTTCAAAAAGTGTGTATTTCTTAGAAACAAGAAAGTAAGAAATACTAGAAGTTACTTTTATTGGCTTGTTGATGGGTGATCTCGTTAAACGTTAGTCGTATCTATCACTTGTCTATAAAAGGTTCCTTTGTGTAGATTATGTTTCTTTTGCAGTCAATGTCTGAGATTGAAGGAAATTGTGGAATATTTTCAGAAGTTTTGTAACGCAGAAGATACGTAAAATAAGCATGATGCATTTTGAATTCCCGAGAGAACCGCAATTTTAACATGAAATATTCCTACATGTTTATGTTCTATGGGCATTCGCCAGTTTTGCATTCACATTCTGATAACTGAAAAGCAAACGTGCGTGTTTGAGGCTTAAACACATACGTTTCGGTTGAATGGTTAGCAAATGTCCAATTTGGGTGTTAGTGAATCACTATTGCCTTCTGTGAAAACTTGATTTTCTATACTTTCTTCGAATTCTCTGAGACGTATGCAAACGTTCTCTCCATTTGTTTAATATCATTGGAACAGTTGTCAAAACAAATTGACTTCAATTCTGTCTGTGCCTAATTTTTAAAAACATGTTTTAATAACATTCTTTTAGATAAACAATAACGACTCTGTTTTGCGTTGATTCCCTAAAACAGACATAGAATTAATAACAAACACATGCTATCTGTGTAAAATATGTTTAAAGATCAATATCAAGTATCAAAATTGTTGCTTCTTTGGTGGGACTTTATCCATTTAATGATTTATTTCATATCTGAGGAATTATTATGTACTTTCTGCAAACTCGTCAGATGGTTTCTTGGCTTTGTGAATCACGTTCTTGACTAATCAAACCGAGTTCTAATTCGTTTCCTTTCATGAAAGATGATTAGAGAGTGCTAGAAAATGTCAATATTAATTGTGCGCAGTGCACCTTATGAATTCGTTGAACCAGTTCTAGGAAGACGTCCCTCGGCATGGTCATACACGTGTTTGACTTCTGAGCTAATATATTACAATTTTTCCCCACCGGTGTCATTGCAATACAAAGACAGCAGATAAAATACATCATTCACTGTCATAGTGATACATAGAATCATGTCTGGCGTTTTTATAACAAATATGAATTAATGATCTTTAGAGAGCAATTCAAATCTTAATATTTTTGTAAAATCCGCCCAAAGTCATGTTGAATAAAAGAGTCTGGTGAAGAGGTTTCAAGTTGAAAAGATAGAGGTAATAATGCATAATAACATTTAATGAAAGATGAAGGAGGAATTATTATTCAAATGAGATTTATTTCAATTAAATCTATTTAATCAAAGACCAAAAATCCCTTTATGTCGGTCATATCTACAATTAACCGTGTCCTGTACTAGTTTATTAATAGTCTTGATTACATAAGGCAACATCAGGAATCAAGAGAACCTTTCAGACTAGACATTCAGCGGGACGCAACAGATGATAAAAGACATTTAAACATACGTCGATCAATGTTAACTTAGTTTTAGTTCGAAATACTTTGCCAATACGATAATATGTTACAGACTGACACTATATCGAGAAAGAAAAAAAGTGTTTTTATATGAAACCTCTCAACCGGATAAAAATGTTTCGGCTATGATCTTTAATGTTGTTTTGTGCTTTCAAATTCAAAGTCATCATGAAGCAACATATTAGTTTTACAGAAGTCCAGTTTGATGCATTCTACCCTAAGTGAAAAATGTTATCAATATGTGCCCTCAAGACAACACGCATGGTATGATCGACAAATGACAGTAATCTGATGACGTCACCCGAAGGCAGTTTCATACCTTTTGAAAACCTGTATCATCGCTTGTTATACTTTAATGAAACGTTCAATAGCTGTTCAAATTGTGATACGCCCAATGAGCTTAACAGTCACGGTGTATGTCGTTCATTCATTCGCAAAAGAAACTTTTCGAAAACTAGAAGTGACTCCTAGGAACAATTAAAACCGTTAGAAGTTTGATATAAAGTAAGTCTAGTAAATAAACCACTCTGCTAAACACAACTGTATAATTAGAACGTCTTATGACATATTCGTATGTTCGTTTTCGTTGTTATGCTAAACTCGCATCTTGTTGAGCTTTACAATCACTTAAACAATGAAGGTTATTTTTGCCCCATCACACTCGTTATTTTTCAAACTTTCGTGTTCAGTATTGGGCCATAGAGCAGTTGTGTGCTCTGATTCCACCTGCTTATACTCACTAGTAAACATGTGCATTATGCAATACCGATCTGTAACATTTAACGTCATCGACGTATGTTGAAAATATCGTTAACGGTGGTCTAATGTATGCGGATATTTGTCTCCATACAGTCAAAATATAATTGTTGTTTTAGTGTTTGATGGGCATTAAGAAGTGGCATAGAACAGCAATATGTTTCTGGATTAAAACTTTTTTATTAGAGAGCTTAAAAGTAAGAATATTATACAATTTGAAATACAAGCATGAGGATTAATGTTCTAGACTGAATTGTAATTTGTTGGGATTCCCGACATCTACCTCCGATTGGAGTGAGAGGATGAATTGTAATTGGTTGGGATTCCCGACATCTACCTCCGATTGGAGTGAGAGGATGAATTGTAATTGGTTGGGATTCCCGACATCTATCTCCGATTGGAGTGAGAGGATGAATTGTAATTGGTTGGGATTCCCGACATCTATCTCCGATTGGAGTGAGAGGATGAATTGTAATTTGTTGGGATTCCCGACATCTACCTCCGATTGGAGTGAGAGGATGAATTGTAATTGGTTGGGATTCCCGACATCTACCTCCGATTGGAGTGAGAGGATGAATTGTAATTGGTTGGGATTCCCGACATCTATCTCCGATTGGAGTGAGAGGATGAATTGTAATTGGTTGGGATTCCCGACATCTATCTCCGATTGGAGTGAGAGGATGAATTGTAATTGGTTGGGATTCCCGACATCTATCTCCGATTGGAGTCAGAGGATGAATTGTAATTGGTTGGGATTCCCGACATCTACCTCCGATTGGAGTGAGAGGATGAATTGTAATTGGTTGGGATTCCCGACATCTATCTCCGATTGGAGTGAGAGGATGAATTGTAATTGGTTGCGATTTCCAAGATCTACCCCCGATGGTAGTGAGAGGATGGGCTGTAAATGATTGAGATTTCTAGATTTGACTCCGATGGTTACGAGAGGATGGATGGTAATTGGTTATGGTTCCCAACATCTACCTCCGGTGGTAGTGAGAGGATGGAAGGTAATTGATTGAGATTTCCGATTCTGAAAAGATAGGATGGATGGTAATTAGTTGAGATTCCCAACATCTACCTCAGATTGGAATGAGAGGATGGAAGGTAAACGATTGAGATTTCTAGATCTGCCTCTAATTGGTTGAGGTATCCGACATCTTTCTCTCATTGGAGTGATAGGATGGAGGGCAATTGGTTGAGATTGCCGTCATCTACCTGTGATTGGAGTGAGAAGATAGAGGGCAATTGGTTAAGATTACCGTCATCAATTACACAAATCAATTAGAAATCTGGTATGTATGGCGATTTTTCTAAAGATGGTATCCGTGGACAACTTTTCATTTCAAGTTGCAGAGGGTATTCACGTTTTGTGTTGTGACTTTTGTGGTTCAGAAGTATTTTCCGTTCACCATAATCGATAATGAAACGTTTCTTTACCTTTGTGTCAAGCGAACATTAGCACGGTCATGTGATTCTCACCTTGTTGGGTATTTTTCCGCCTTGGTTGCGATGTTAATTAGTGTTAACACATATATAAATCATTTTCATTGATAGGCTGATACAGAAAACCTTCCCTCGAGTGTTTAGAGCACCTATACGTTGAGTTAAAGAAGATGCACTTAACAAAGCTTGATATGTTACTTATTGCAGTAAGGAAGTAAATGTTGTTCCATATTATAAATATTTAGGACTGATTGTTGTCCTCAAGATTTTCATGGTCGGCAGCCTGTAAGCAACTTGCTTTACAAGCATCTAAGGCGTTGATTCCTGTATATAATATCTTTAAAGAAAATAAGGTCGTATTTTTTTAGTGGTTTCAAATATACATAGTGAACAAAGTTAAGCACCCCCCTATTTTCCAAATTGCAAAATGCATCTGTTGAGAAAAATACGACAATATGACTAATTGGATCCCCTTGACATAGAAACTAACGTTTTCGTGACTTAGTATCTTTAAGATCATCATACATGATGACATTTTGAGGAACTTAAGTTAAAAAACGTAAAGGTACTGATTTTTCACCCAAAATAACTATCGTCCGTTTGTAAAAAGTATGCGATGGATTCTGATGTTAGTTGTCATGAACAACAATTTTGTTAACAGGTACACTTTTACACTTTTAAAAATCATGTATCCTTCACAATAAGAACATAATTTGGTTTTGAAATTTGATAGAATTTTCCATAATTTTTAGAAAATGGCTATAACAAGACGATTTTGGAATAAAGGTGGTTTCCTTTAACTTTGATTCAGTGACCCTATACTTCTTTTTGCTTAATAGCCGTTGTTACGGTTAAAACTGCCCCCTTTTATGAACTGGTCATTTTCCAAAAAATGAGATTTTGGAGGTCCATACAGCTGTAATTAGTGACTTTTGCTTAAGATATCTATAATGAAGTTTGATCAGTGGAATAGGAGTAATGGAATAATACACATTAAAACAAAAAATATTGACTTTCTGAACATATTCACCTTTTGATCTCAAAATTATCAATTTGTATAACTACAATTATTTAAAATATCCGAAATGATATCTTAATGAAATTACGTTCTTAAATTGCAAAATTATGAATCTATCATATGATACAGTTATTTTTACTGCAATGTGGTCCTCTTTATTCTCAGACAAAACTTACTGGTGAAAAACTTGGGGGTGCTTAACTTTTTTCCTTATGTATAATTATATTTGATAGAATAATTGCACCAATTCTCCTACATGTATATGGCTCTGAGATATGGGGTGTTAAATATTATTATTCAATTGAAAAAGTCCATGTATTTCAAACATTTTCTAGGTGTTGGTAAATATGCCTCTAACAAGGCTATTTTAGGAGAAACTGGTCGTACGAGCCTATTTGTCACATGACAGGTACGAGCGATAAAATATTGGCTAAAGCTGCTGCGTATGAATTCAAATAGATTACCTCTTCATTCTTATTATATGCTAAAAAGATTAGATGATGATGGTAAAGACTCGTGGGTGTCTGATGTAAGAAATATACTGTTTATGTCTGGCTTTTCCCTTGCCTGGATTTCTCAAGATGTTGATATATTCACAAACTTGGCATAATCAAGTAACATCTTCAAAATTTATGTGTCATTATTCAAATATAAAATTCTTACTTGCTCCTGAAAAATATGTATCTGAACTTCAAGATATAAATTTGAGGAGATTCTTTTGTAAATTACGAATATCATTACACGACTTGAATGTAAATGTTCTTAGAAAGAAAAAAATGGGCAAGATAAAAAACAAAGTTTATGCCATAAAATAATGAAAGCTATTTGAAAATGAATTTCCTGTACTTCTTATTTGTAAACATTACCAAACTCTGAGAGATAGATACCTACCTATGGTTGCAACTGTGTTTAAAGATGAGCAATTAATGATTCATATGCTGAATTCAAGAAATATTAATACAATATTATCTATTTCAATGTTCCTAAAAAGATTTTTGAACTACGATGGAAATAATTCCATTAATGTTTTTTTCACGTGACTCGAATATTTCAATGTAATCCACTACTGTAGTATAGGTCTGTCTGTCTGAATGCATACCAAATTCAAGCAATTCTAGATAAGTAGAATGGCTTACAGCGCGCCTTGCTATAGGATTCTCGTTGTACGATTTTCTGAATTGTTGTACAAGGACAGAAAATACACAACATTTAAGATTAGGTTGCTTCTTATCTTCTTTTTGTAAAATGTGGTATGAAATACAAATAATGACATTGCCCATCCTTGCTGAATAAAACATAGAGAGGCAGACACATAATGAAAAATAATGAGGCGGTTGGTATTTTGTTATCTTATTTTACTGCCGTCATGTCATTTTAAATCAAAAGGATAATTTCGCTTTTTAACTAATAAATTGCTTACAAGAGCGAGAGGCGTGCATCTTAAAAAGGTCAGGGTATGCGTGATGTTGAACAGGGAATGTTATTACTCTTGCTTTGGCATAACACATGTAATTTCTTCTTCTAGCATGCAATATGATCATCAATGATGTCAATGGGTGAACATTGAAGGACATTTTACAGTCAGAAGAAGGCGAGCTGCGACGTCGATGGAAATATACTGAGGAACAAAAGGTACAAAATAGTGCAATTGTGTAAGGGAAAGCATTTTCCTTATCAACCTCGAAGGAAATTGAAAATAATTTACTATTTAAAAGAATATGAAATAGAGATAATGATACCCCCTGCCCGTTATCGACAGAGTTAAGGACTGACACATGCTATATTTTATTATTTTTTGCATATCACTGAATGACAGTCCGATACAAATATCTAGTGTCATACATTATGCAATTGGAGTCAAGGACTACAGAGCCTAGTTATCTCAAGCATATGGGTTGGCAACCCTGCGCCCTCTTTTATGAATAAACAAGACAACCTTTAGAACTTCTGTCACTGATTTTTAATTTATGTAAAGATGTTACATATTTCAAAACATTTCTTAATTTAACATATATTGTTATTTATTTTTCTATCACCTGTCTGTCAGTCTGTAATGCTCATTTTACCATAAATTAGTGAACCATTCTCTACCTAGCCCAGCACCTCATGGTCGTGTGCAGGTTTGTGTGTGTCCGTGATCGTAAGAGCTACGTCAGTTGGATCATTAATCTTACCAGCAAATGCAAGTGCAACCAAGCTGAAAATGTCAAAGGGTAAAGTCCTGACAAAACATGGTACTTTTTAATATTCTGCTGGCTCTCATTCACTTTATCTTTCTTTCCGTCTTCCTTCTCGTCCTATACCTTCAGTGATCTATTTGAATCGTTGCAACCTTCAATTGTTTCAACAGCTGAAACACTACTGAGAGAGAGAAACTTTAACTCTACTAACATGGAAACAGAAAGTTACACCTGTGCAATAACCCTTTTCCTTCTGTACAACTTTTTTTCCAGAGAACCCCTACCGCACGTTCACGGTAAGTTCTAATTTTAAAACTGTGACAATTGAAATATGTAAAATGTGAGTTTTATCAGGGTAGTTTCAAAGCCTAGAAAATCTAGTAGAGAAAATATCTATCTATGTCTGTATAAACATCTATTCAAATCACATTGTAATTTCAACAAAGGCTTACTCATTTGTAGTTTTACAAGTCTACATTAGCTTTGATAAGCACTCAAATTTGTCTGCTTTCTGTAATAAAGATAAACCATAGAAAAACAATCGAAACGTCACCCTTGTTACAAATCACAAAATTAAAACAACAGCCATGCGTTAATTTGTAAAACAACTTTCTCCTTTAACAGTCACAATGTCTGAAATTTACATAAATAGTTGGTATATACATATATACATATATAAAAGGATATATAACATGTTCGATTTAATAACTCGTATCTGAATCGTTTCTTCAATTCATAAGACAGACTTTAAGACTGATGTTTTGAATGGGGTTGATTATGATTATTCACTGATGGAAGAAATCAAGTCATTATTGCTCACCATCATTATTCAAACAATGAGGATCCGGAAAACTGGACATATCGAATCATGTATCAAATTTAACAAAATTCTCATTGAGAGCCGTAAAGCACACAAAATCCACAAAGAGCCGCATTTTTTAAAAACTATATTTTTCCTGAAACATGTTTGATAAAAGCATATGACATTAATGTTATGTAATTAATTCTCACTTTCGTTGAATACATAGATGTTAACCGGGTGTTGAGCTGTAACCTGAAGTTCATTTGCAAAGTTCACAGATAATCTAGGGGAACCATTGCATTTAGTTATAGTACAGCCGAATAGACTAGCGAGTATCTCCAATACCTATGACGGGACTCATTCACTCTGTAAAAATTCAACTACCAGTACAGATAAAACAGTAGTCAGTAGCACTAACTAATCTCCTCAAGTTTACTTGAAGTCAAATAAAGACTTCAAACAGTCATAAACACATGATTTGAACATTTACATATCATAATCCTCTTAGGATTACTTAATTCGTCTAAACAACTGAGATTTAAAAACTGTACAGAGGCAGATTGTTTCAGAGGTGCAGTCATATACACCTGTCATATACACCTCATGCATTAGTAAATTTATTAAAGGTGTTGATTTTACGGGACTTTCAGTCTATTTTGCCGAACGTGTTTGGGTTCTCTAAAGAGTAAAGTTGATTGGACATTTTTATAGGACTAAAATCTCTCTCTTTTGCAATTATTATTTTGAAATGAATTTTATCATTTCAACATTAAGACCGTAGGCATGTCTTACTCTTTTGCCAAAATAATGAAATTCGTCGGTAAGGTTTTTTAATAATATCCCATTGAAATTTGCGCTTTTTGAAAATCACCAAATTTATAGTACTCAACGTATTGAGAATAATAGACTGCAATACCCTAACAATACCCTATAGGTGCAAATATGAACTATCAAATGCGTGTATCTTCAGTGGAGTATATTGCAAAAGGTGCATGAGGTCGGAAATTGTAAACAAATAGTGTTTAAAGTCAGAATGGGGCTGAAACAAAGAGACCTAGGAAACTTAGTGCATTATGAAAGAAAATTAATGATCTCCAAAATTATCGAAACTCTAATCGACCTTTAATTGTTGGTCCAAATGTGCCCAAAGGCTTATAGT
The DNA here is from genome assembly GCA_921293015.1 of Phorcus lineatus. Lineage (NCBI taxonomy): Eukaryota > Metazoa > Mollusca > Gastropoda > Trochida > Trochidae > Phorcus > Phorcus lineatus. The sequence continues at coordinate 21,565,635 of OV121088.1, read as the reverse complement.
AACGTCTTCATAGTAAGTGCTGTCAGTTATTTACGTTTGATTGAATGATCTCCAGCGGTTTCGGATGATTCTTATCCACAAAATCGTCAGAATGATAAAATCCCCACACAATAACAATAAGTACGGCTGAATCCAGCCCAAAAGTCGTATCATTATTCAATGTTCTCCTTAGATATATGAGATTTGGACCATAACTTTCATGCACAAACACTTCAAAAGAGAAGTCGAAACCCTCTAATGGAAACCCCTGATATGAAACATGAAACGTTTTTCTCGAAGATTAGTTATACTGAATGCAGTTGTCATATAACGTAAGTAAATTTTATATCCATTAAATGATTTTCTTTTATGGATTAATTTTGCTTTCAACTTCAAAGTTATTTGAAATATTAGAATAATTGCTTTACCTTTGAAGTGAGCTAAAATTATCTTTGTCCCGTTTTTTTCAACACGAAGGGATGGAGATAGTTGTTTTGTCCTGTCTAAATCTATAATGTAATCTGTAATGGCGCTGTGATACAATTTAACAGTAACTGAAATGAAAGTATCTCCTCTTTCAAGAGGCAAATATAGATAACACTGAAAATCATCATTTGAATTAAGTTCAAGGCGATCTAAATATTTTACTTAAGTTGAGTTAATATACAAACAGATTTTACACGCCCTTTGTTTCTAATCGATAGGTCTTTAGGCGAGTTTAGTTTTCTTCCCTCAAACACATAGAAAAGGTATTTTTCAATCTCCTCATCAAACTTATAATGATCACTTAGTAGTAAAGTAGGTCCTTGCTAAACGATGTTCCTAGATTATTCCAATAAAAAATCAAGAAAAATGTATATCTTGAACCACATGCAATTGACCTTTTCAATCGTATTTATATTGTAAATTTATAGCATAGATACACGGTAATATGTTGTAATTCTTCTCGGCTGTAAAAGATTGTCCTTGAGAAAAGTAACATATTAACTTCACTGCATCTGATCGTTAGCCAGTTTGTTGTGTTGTGTAAGGCTCTGATCACCCCTTTCCTGTAACTTACTCGTCTTCATATTGCATACTGTAATACTTGCATCAATCCATCAATGAAAATGAAAATGTATTCTAATCAATATACAAACTAGAATAACCTTGTTTCAAACAATATAAACTTATAACTTAGCTTTTCTTTCCAAATCATGTAACAATATGTTCTACAAAAATGAATACCAAATTCTGTTTTAATCAATTTAAAAAGGTGAACGGGAATTTGGTTTAACTAATGTTTTAAAATAACAATCCTTTCTAACCAGGGAAACAACGTTGTTCTGTTGTTATAAAAGGGCATTGCCAAACCTTTTTTTAAGTGTAAGATTTACGCTATTAATCTATTGACAGTCAATACATCATGAAACAACAGGTAGTCTACTCTAATGCGAGGTTACGAGTTGTGGAAACACTTTTAGGGTTTGTAGGAAATTGAAATTGACACTGTATATACAAGACCTACTAAGGAAGCTGTTTAACATAAATAAATTTCTTTCACCTTATAATATATTGCAGAGTAATATTTATATTCCAACATAAATCTAGTTTAAAACTGCTGCACGTATGATGTGATAATAATTTGCATTTATAATAAGGACGTAACATGAGAGGCTCTCGGTCACAATGGTACCAGTTTCGCGAGGAGCTGGGCTTCTGCACACTATCGGCATTTATTCTTAGTAAAAACTCTATCAATAACAAAAGTATTGCAGTATTGCCACTAATGGCTGGAAAAGATAAGTGTAAAAAGAACGTGCACTAAGTGCAGAGAAATTGCTTATGTGAAGAACATCTGTCAGTACTGTGTATACCAACCCAAAAGTATTGCACAGTGTCTCAGCTATGTGTTGAATGGTCACACATCTGTCTGTAAGCACCATATCGTGAACAGCATCAAATTTAACATAACTGTGGAGGTTCTTGGCCGACCAGACCTGGCATCATATTCAATTCTCTGCCGGTTTGAATTCAGCGACCAACTTGACTACTATGGAGAATGCAAGGGAGTCATCACTCAATTCATCGACCATGTCTTCATGGATTTCCTGAGCAGACATTTCTTTCCTGAACAAATATTTAATGACTGCACGCTTTTCAACATCATTCGTTTCTCAGTTTCTTCACACCTATGTACTTTTCTGTCTGAAAATAAATGACAAGCATTGGTTGAATATAATCACAAAAAAAAAGTAAAAGTATGTTTAATCATCTTTAACATATTTATAGTTTCATGTTGTTTTTAAAAATGTTGACATTTCAAACTGCTGTCTAAGCATCCAACAGATTCGACAGATCTTATTATACTAGTGATTAATCATAAAAATGTCTATTACAGGCGTTTTCTTCTTAAATTCTGAAAGTTTCTCATCATTCCCAAGGTATATACCAATAGCACAAAGACTTTTTCTAACGTGTAGTTTGAAATTACACCTAACGCTCCAGGGAAGAAACGTAATTATTGAAGCTAGATGTGTGCAATCATCGTTATTAAATGTGAACTCTACACAAAACTCCCTCGATGTGTACGTTATATTCCTCGCAGAGCTTTACTAGTTTTTTGGAAAATACGTGTACGGTATGACATAATCACTCATCCAAAAGATGAAGCTACATGTACTTGTTTTAATTGAATTATCACAAAGCAATGGCATTATCAAAACATGATATCACAATGCAAAATGCTGACAGTTCCTTTGCGCTATACATTTGATGACTTTCTATAACAAGTTCACCTATGAAGAAATCATAATGCAATTTTGTGTTTATGACCAATGAAGCAATGACTAATATTACTAATCAAGAAATTCTCAATCTTATGTATTTTATACATGGATATACGTTGTATAGAAATTCACTGAACTACTTTAATACTAAAATGATAAGCATAATCTTAATACAACCACCAAAAAAGTATTATTGACTACTAAAAATGATTAAATTCATATAGAAACTGACAAAGACTGACTTATCTCTCCTGCTTTGTAACTGTCTATGAATCAGATACTGTTGAACGACGTATTACACAATGATAGAACAATCACTATCACTAACAGAGCGCCATATTGTTGAACGTAGCCTATCGAGAATATAGTGATCCTTGCACATTTTCATGTCATCGATGACATATAATCTTGACACTAGAGATGAGTGGCATTTCAAGAATCTGACAAAGTCTTCTACAATCATAAAGCGGGGCAAATTCCCCATATGAAACAATTAATTACACTCAATAATTATTCAACGAATCCCTGAAATCCTCTAACAGTGACATTCGAACATAAACATGTTTAATCTTTAATCTATTTCTTAACTGGATAAATACATATTATATATATACATATATATTACATATATAAAAACTATTAAAAACTTTCAGAATGTAGGCAATATCTGTGGGGCATTCTGATTTAGTTTGAAACTTGAATGCTTATCATCGTAAATGGTAATGTAGAACTCTTTTTTTTCTTTTTATTCAGTTCAAAAATCATTGTCATCATGTCCTTTACATACATTCAACTAAACCTTACTTTGTATCATTTCTACATGGCATATTATTACTTGTCATTCATAATGTACACATAGACTGGTATTACAGATCTTTATCATTCTTATTATTTATGGTCTATGATAATATAAAGATACTGATGCCACCTAAGAAAATCTTTAACCAATGGTCTCCATTTTTTTCCAAATATAAAGTATTTGTTTTTTTTGTTGCAATATATTTTTCGACTTTAATTATCTCTTTTAGAGATTTGTAAAAATTTTGAAATGTAGGAATTTCCCTTCTTATGCTCATGGTATGTATGTATTTCTTAGCCAATAGGGTAATATGGTTAAAAGGGTAATTGGAGTCTTGTGAGCCAAAAAAGACTATAAACTTAGTTAAGACAAAATCGGGTATTTTGTCTTTTAAGAACATTTCTAATCGAGACCAAAAAGTTTTGATTTGCTTACAATAATACATTTTCTTTCTCTTCCATACAAAACGAACATATATCATAACATAATTTTTAACATAACATTGAAACGTGAGTTTCTTTCACTCTTCTTGTATCACTGTTTATCTCTATCTCTATCTCAGTCTCTTTTCGTTCTTGTTACAACATTTATCTTTCATATGATGAAATCATACAATTTGTTTGTACCATTCTCTTGTAATAAATAAATAAAAAAACAAAAAAAAAAACAACCCCGAACATATATCGTCGTCAACAATTTTCATGTACAACAACTCACGCTTAGTGTAAATCTTCTTATGAATGAATCTGTATTGGAAATCAATCAGTTTAGCATCTTTTGTACATTTTCTAAATCTAGTAAATACATCTTTCCAGTTAATACCTTCAGGAAATTGGGTTTGCCATTTAACACAGACCTTTGGTAGATTGTCTTTCTTTATCAAGATGTCATAAAAGTATCTGCAACCATGAGGTTTTAGCATATTTCTTAATGCTTCTGAAATATTAATATTTTCTTTGATAAAATGTTCCTCAGAAATGACTTTTCTCCATTTGATAGGAATATTTAATAACATTTTATTGTAATGTAGTATAGTGCCCTTCAAATCATATAATTTTTTAATTGTTCAAAAAAAATATACCTTTAGAATCACATATATCTCTAATATTACAGACTCCTTTAAAAAACCAAGACTTGATAATAAAATCTGGATGAATAAACTGATGATTTAGCCAAAGCAGTTCCGTCAAAATATCCCCTATTTTATTTCCATCACATTTATACAGCCTGTTATAAGTGTTCCAGGATTCCAGTACATTTCGCCAAAAAGGGTTTTCTAAAGTAACAAATGTGTCAATATTAGCTCCAAGCTTGAATATTTAATCTACTGGAAAGTTTTGTTGTTGTTTATCATTTCTAATGTGTCTCTGTATATATGACAATTTTAAGGAAGTGACAAATGAATCTATATGTATCATTCGTAACCCTCCCTCATCATAGTTTCGCATAATATTTTCCCGTTTAATTTTATCTTTTTTTACCGTTCCATAAAAATTCAAAAAATAATTTATTAAGATCTTTGATGAAAGACTTTGGCGGATTAGGTAAAGCTGTAAATATATGTACTAGTGTTGACATTGCCAAAGATTTGATTACTACTATTTTGCCAATTAACATTAAATTGCGTTTTCGCCAATTCCCTAATATTTTTTTAATATTGTCTACCTTTTTTGCGCGTGTGTATCACCCATAAGTCTTCCAGCATTGCATTAAGTGTGAATCCAAAAACTTCAAAGTTCCCCTTTTCCCAGTACAATTGAAAATTTTTACATAGTTTAAGGCCACTTCCTGCCATAGAGCCCAGCCATACAACCTTTGTTTTTTGCTTGTTCATTTTCAGTCCAGACATGTTATAAAAAGTTTCTAGAGTATTCATTGCTGCCCGTAAACTATTTTCAGATCCATCTAAAAACATTTCTGTATCGTCAGCATATCGTCCTATTTTGTGTTCAGTGTCATGTAAAACAATACCCTTGATTTCCTTATTTTGCCTTATCATTATCCCTAATATTTGTATGTAGAACTCTTGTTTACCTTCTGCATTTTAACTAGCTGCTATAACGTAAGCTATTTCAGACAATTTGCTGGCAAAGGTAAAACTCAATAAAAGTGCACATTTCTAAAATGCATTTCACAAAAAATTAAAGTGAACATTAGAAGTTTCCTTGTATGTTGGTATTGTAATTATGAAAATCCACAAAGGTATCCAGGTTACAACTAAACTTCTCAAGACGGTATAAATATCTCGAATATGTTTAAGGACATTACTCACTTCCTTTATACCAGCCTATAACGTACATAAAAACCATAATCATACGGTCGTTAAATTCACAAATGTTGTATACAGATAACATATGTTTTCACCCTGATTAAACAACATAAGATATAAGATAGTGACATGAAACCAGAAACTCTTTTTCAAATTATAGAAATATGTAAACATTTTAAATCTTGGAAATGCTTGTGTATGTTAAATACATCTTTCCAGTTAATACCTTCAGGAAATTGGGTTTGCCATTTAACACAGACCTTTGGTAGATTGTCTTTCTTTATCAAGATGTCATAAAAGTATCTGCAACCATGAGGTTTTAGCATAAAACTCTTTTTCAAATTATAGAAATATGTAAACATTTTAAATCTTGGAAATGCTTGTGTATGTTACTTGATATCTTTACACTATTTTCCTCTTATTTCAGTATGTGCATATATGTTGCTACCTGTCTCGTGTAAGCGACATTACCATTTTGCCTCGTTGCAGCTAAAGATATACTTGGGAACATAAGAAGTTACATGTTGCTTTTGCCCGAAGTTTGTGTTAAATGTTCGATTTCCTATTGTATAAATCTTATATTTCAACATGTTTACCTAATACAGGAGATAACAAGCTTATGAAAAGCAGTACATGTTTAATCACTGGTTGCTAGCCTAATTTTAGAATTAATAAATGCATAATATAAGATGAATGATGAAATCTATCAAAATTCAATAGAAAATCCAAAGAAACTCTGATGCCAATCCGTCGATCTGGTAACACTACTCTGACAGGAGCAATTCCAAGCTTCGGGGAGCGACGTACAGCTTCATTGTTTTGAAGAAAACTTATCTTGGGTTTTAAAGGCTATAAAATGGAGGGACGCGCTTCACTACGATGTCACCTCTAAACCGTAGTAAACAGTGCATGACAAACACTTAAAGATGGCAAGCTACAGGACAAATCAATGAGGTAAAGTCAATCAATCAAAATGCCCTGAACTTCCAAGAGTGTGATTCCAAGAGTCTGGAACCTCAATCGGCAGACTAATGACGTCAAGTTGAGATCTGGTCACGGGAATAAGCCGAACACAACCTGTACATAAGATAACTAGTTTAGGATGATAACTCAACGTCATAGATCATCATCCTAATCTAAGATTAGATTTCGTCAGCTATAGTCCACCGGCCACTAGTGGTCCCCATGCTTATACGTATAACATACTTAATCTACTATCATTGAAATACACCAACTCAGCCTTGGAAAACATCTATTTTCTCTTCTCTACAGTTAATGTATATGATTTCATTTTACATTATTTGCACTGAGAATAGAATTATGAGTACTTGTAACCCTTTTGTGTCCTTATCTGTACTTATAACACAAATTAAGTGTCCAAAAGCAAACCAAGGGACCTACCGTTAATCTACTATCATTGAAATACACCAACTCAGCCTTGGAAAAAAACTATTTTCTCTTCTCTACTAATGTATATCATTTATTTTACATTATTTGCACTAAGAGTAGAATTATGAGTACTTGCAACTCTTTTGTGTACTTGTGTACTTATAACAATCCAGGTTAAGTGTCCAAATGCAAACTAAGGGAATGTTGATAAAGTTTGCTGTCTGCAACTGAATGACTATTGCTGTGAAGATGAGTCAAACAATGTAACATGGACACTATCATGATACCATCAAAAGCCTAGAGTATCATACAATGCATTTCAATTAGCAGTAGGCTCTATGGAATACATCTCTGTTCCAATGCCTGTTGTTCTTGTTGCTAATGAGAGTCATAGTTCGACTCTTGTGGATGGGAAGCTAGAGCCAGTGCGCTCTTCCTAGAGAGTAGGTCGACATCAAGGCCCGCAACGTGACAGCTTTGAGGATGATAATGATGGTTGTTGTGGTGTGTGGTGTATGGTGATGTTATTGATGATGATGCTCTCTCTTAAAACTATGATTTTGATAAATTGCTGATGTCCAAAAATCAGCTGAATCAAACAGTCATATGGAGATTGGGGGTGCATGACGTTCTGTTCCAGGAGCTGTGATCCGGAAATGCGATGTCTGTCAGACGGGTGTTCTGATAGCTTCTAGCAATAGGGTTCTGTAACAATGCCTTCAAACCTCATACAAGACAACTAGACAACCTTATATACTTTCCCAATTATACCAAGTAAAACAAACATCTTACAAACCATTGCTAAAATAGGAATGGGATTTTTTAAAAGTTATTTGGCAAACACGTTGGATGTGGATTCTTATTGTTTTTGGAAGTCTTTAGATTTATTGCTACTTTGACAAGATGCGAATTTAAAATTCAACGACATTTCTTCTAGCGGACGAGAGATACACCTTTGTCCCCAGTGCCCTGTGTACTTTCTCTTGTGCAATATACTTTACTTCCTCAAAAACCCAGATTTCCGAAGCACTAAACCAAAAAATAATGCCATTTCGTAAATAAAGCACAGATATACACATATATTCAACATTGCTACATGTCAATTTGTAAAGTTAATAAACTCAAATTTGTTATGTAAATTGCTATGCTGACTCTGTGTGGGCGGGAGTTGCCCTTGTCAGTTACAAGGTATAAGGCCGGTTATTAACAAAGACTGCATAAACTCAATTTGTAAGGTGATGTTCATTACCGCCTACGTCTCCTAATGCAATGTGAATTCGAGTTGACATAATCAGAGAGAAAACCATTTCCGTTATCAGTATTTAATATATTTGTTTAGTTAAAACAGTGGCGTCGATGAGCCTTTTTATCTTAATCTCGTTTTAAGTAACCATAAGGTTAAAGTTATTGTTTCTTAAGATGGTTAAATTAGGTGAGTGAGTGATTGGGGTTTAACGTGTTTTGAACAATATTTCAGTTATTAAACACGTGGATGACAAGCATCCAAAAGAGAGTGGACAGACAAGGGAGAAAGGGATCGACAGGATGAGGGAAAAGACGGAAAGAAAGGCATAGTGAGAGATAGACAACAGGTTAAATTAATCTTCGAAACCAGTTTGTTAGGTTGTGAAAACACGTTAACTCCAAACTCACTCGCCTTTCACAGAAACGAAACTTTATATGCATCGAATCACGTTTTTCCGATTTGTAACATAACTACCCCGAGAAATAATCAACGTGTCTATAAATGCTTAAGTCTCTACGCTTTTATTTGTTTATCATACACCTTCAATGATATGAGACGTGCACAGTTTGTCCCCACAAGAGGAAAGGTTACCTACATTCAAATCAATTTATATTCTTAAAACATTTATGAAAATTGCCAGATTCAAACCCAATCGCATGATAACACATCGCCCATATACAACAATGATTGTTTCATATTGAATTGTAGTATCAAACGCATGCTTTTCCCAAATATTGTCAAATTATGGTTTTCACCTTTTTTATGCAAAGCAAAATAGCCCCATGCCCGACGGGTATAAGACCAATGCGAATTGGATGTCAGACACCCACTTTGAGTTACACCTTTTTTTTTATAACCCATCTAGTTGCCCGACATCGTGGCTTGTTTCGATGGTAAATTCAATTCTAAAAGATCAATTCACCCAAACATGGAGATCAGAAATAACTACCAGCTATAAAGGTTTTTACTACAAATTATTTAAGGAAAACCCTGCTTTAGAGGAATATCTCTATCTCGATTAATCGATATACATGCCATTATTACAATTCAGAACCAGCAACCACAAACTACCAATTGAAACAGGCAGATGGCAAGCAATTCCTAAAACAGAACGTACGTGCAATCTGTGTAACTCGCCCGATGAGTTTCACTACCTACGGAGGTGTGAGGCTCTTCACCACCATCGGGTACAGCTCATTGACAATTACTATTTCATTTGGCCAGACCTTTTCAAATTCAAACAACTAATATCCAATAAGGATACCAAAAAATTGAAAAAACTATCGAAATTTATAAAGATCCTCGTAACTAAATCCTGATTTACATTGCATGTACAATAACTGTGACCATGACTGTTTTATTCAATGCTTACACCCATCTTCAGTCTCTTGTTACTCGTTAAATGAAAATTTCACCTGTTCATCTTGGAAACTATGTATATTTCTTTGTTATATATTTCTATGGTCATGTACCACCGTCGGTGGCGTTTTTGAGAATAAATGAATTTGAATTTGAATAAAAAAACACTTGAAGAATGACAAGATTGACTTTACTACAACGAGTAATCGGGATGATTGAAATGGGAGCCACCCACACCCATGGTGTAAGAACGCTTGGCTGTCACCGTACAACTGTCACAAGACCAATGCAACGTTATCGTTATTCGGGACAGACATCAGAGAGACCAATATCAGGCCGACCGTGAGTTACAACCCACCCATATGCGCACGTTACACCTCAAAAACCGCTTCCTGACAGTGACGTCATCGGCGTCGAATGCCCTGGGTCACCGGGTAAGCAGACGCACAGTGGCCAGACGTCAGGGCATTCAGGGCATACAGATCTGTTGACAGACAAAAATCGCCAACGAAGACCGAGATGGGCGAGGACAGTTTTACGTTGGCAGCGACGTCAATGACAGAGGGTGCTTTTCTCTGACGAAAGTCGGTTCTGTCTCTTCAAAGCAGTTGGAAGAGTATGTGTTTACCGCCGTCGGGGAGAGAAAACCGCTGAATGTTGAGTTCAGGAAGTGGTGCCCTACGGAGGAGGAAGTGTCATGGTTTGGAGAGGCATACTTGGTGAGGAGAAGACGCCGCTTGTTATCATGAATTGAAATCTAACGGATCAGCGTTACGTCGATGACATTCTCCATCCCGTCGTCTGTCCCTTTCTTCGACAACAGGCACAAGGTGTGATCTTTCAACAAGACAATGCCCGAGTTCACACAGCTCGAGTTACTCAGAACTTTCTTGCAACAACATCGAATGTTTTGCCGTGGCCAGCATGCTCGTCTGATATGTCACCGATCGATCATCTTTGGGACGCTTTGGATCGTCGTATTCGTCAACGACGACCATCTTCAGATAACCGCCAGCAACTTGCTCAAGCTCTCCAACAAAAATGGCAGCCTATAACACGTAATGATGTTAGACGTTTGATTTTTTCTCCATGGGACGGAAGGTTAATGCATGTATTGTGGCAAGGGGAGGCCATACACGTTATTAATGGGAACTGTTTACAACACTATGCCAGGGGATCAAGGGAACTTCAGTAGTCATTTAAACGTCAAAAGCTGTCAATGAATGTGTTGAAAACCACCTGTGAATGTTTATACTCAGTCAGTCAATCAACCGCCAGATCATTCTCATTTTAAAATGGATGTTGAATTACTATACTATAGCATGCGATTTAAAGCCGAATTTATTGTTTTTCATTAAAAATATTAAAGTTTCTGTATATAAATAATCATAACACCATAAGCCACTATGAAATTATCTTTCACAAATAAACTTTTATCTTTTCAACGATCATATTTTTTAATACCAAATCGTCATTATATACATTTGTCATCAAGACTGGTAAAGTGTATTGCCTGAGAAAGACCCATCTTACTTCCAAAAGATCTGGTGACTCTCAATCAAAACCCTATTTATATGCACTTACTAATTTAAACTAGTTGTATAAGTCACGCCTGGAAAGGGTTTTCATTGTCGGATGTTTATGAAGATTGCAGTCGTGGTGTCACTTCTATCTCCGAAATTTAGGCGTTGTTATTAAATGATTTGCTTTCAATCTCAGTCAAACCTCTTTCTTGATGAATGTTCATAACATCAGTTATTTCTTACTTTCATCCACCACTGGACTCAATACCTTATCGTGGTGTGGTGGTTTGCGTGCTTCAGAAACCCCGAGAGCTATGCCAGCCGGAGCTTACATGCTCCTGATAGGGGCACCCAAACTGGACAGGTCGACAGGTAGAAGCCAGACCAAATTTGAGTCGTTCTAAAACCTGTTGTCTATCTCTCACTATGCCTTTCTTTCCGTCTTTCTCTCATCATGTCGATCCCTTTCTCCCTGATCTGTCCACTCTCTTTTGGATGCTAGTCATCCACGTGTTTAATAACTGAAAAATTGTTCAAAACACATTTAACTCCAACTCCCTCACTCACTCTTACTTTCATCAAAGTCATTTCAACGTTACACCAAGAAAAGCCGCTGTCACTCTTGTATACACAATTTTAATTAACTTATACACTTTTATTTAGATTAGTGTGGTTGTGTTTAAATACATCCTTTCTACTGAGATGGCTTGTGAATTTCGTACATTCAGCTCTATTTGCTCTTGCTTTTGTCAGCAAACTGATAAAAAAATGCTCTGCAATAAAGAAATATGTCGCTGATGTCCTTTAAGGCACTCTTCATTGTTTGATGCATTAACTAACCCATATTTCAAGTTTCTCAAACTTTTGCACTAGTAAAGCATGAACACTTTGGCCTCATAGTCTCGGCACATGCTCAACTTCGCTTTTCCACCTTGACAACTTAGTCTGTGCCCATTACTCACCTGAACTTAATTGAGGAAGGAGCTGCGTCCTCTGACGATATTGCATGGTGATTTGGTATTAAAAGCAGTGTGGTTAATCGTTAATGTCAAAAAACTAATTACTTTTCGTGAAATCATCATATTGCACATTCATTTTCAGAACAGTTGTTTTTAAATAATGTGGAAGAATTAATGGGAATATTACATTTACTGCAAAGTAGAGATTGAAAAGGTTATAAGTCTTGTATTCCAAGTATTGAGAGACTATTCTTTAACATTTATAACGATAAATAATTATTCACATATGTTCATGAGTATATTAAATTCCGTAACAAATTTACAACATGTACATGTAGACCATCATCCTGAAAATTTCTATCATTGTTTCACTGAAAATCCTAACGCGAAAAGAACACTTATTTTGCGCTTAGCAATGCCGATATTGGATATGACAATTTGAATCTCCAAGTTAAACATAAATGGACATCTTAAATGATTTTACTCCTATTTATTGTATTCTGTGACTTCGAACTGTTTAAGGGACACATTGTCACTGATTATTCCCTATGAAAACCTTGTTATATATCGGACGGAAAATACTTTCCAGAGATAGCTATACCCAGTTGTCAAACAAACAAAAACGGCAATTTCAGATTTTGATTACTTATTTAAATTTTTTGCTTAGTTAAAACAAATATTTGAAAGTATACACAAAAACGACTGAATCAAAGTCTGTACCTATGTTAATGAGTTCCTAATTATTTGATAAGTAAAATTGACATACTTAAAAGTATTTACCATGATGACTAGAAATAGAAGCATGTTATTCCGGAATGGCACGATCTAGATAAACTGTTTGTGATGCTATGTGAACGTGGGGGCACAGATTACATGAACCTCTACCCTACTTTACTAAATGAAAAGTAAATATTGAAAATCGCCAAATTACTGTGCCGAAGCACATATTTACTCACCAGAATAGATTGAATATTGACAGAAGAAGCACTACATACAGGGTACACGAACAGGTTCTTAACATGTTTTGCTACTTATGACGATACAACTATTAAAAAATTACAATTCTTTCAAAAATGAACAAAAGGTCGTGTCAGAGTTATTGATGTAGAAGAGCATGACCCTTTACCACAGTGATAAACTCTACCCGACAATCTATTCACCTAGCTCCATTTTTCTATCTTTTTAATGTCATATGAAAAGAATACATAAACGTCATACATAATTGAACATATTGATGAATTCCTCTTTTAAGATATTTCCAAATTATCCTTGTATACAGTCTTGTACCGCTCAGTGAAAAGGATGCACTGTCTCGATAGAAAACAGATTTCCCCGTCTACTTTCAATCTCGTCTGTAACAATTATATATAGTGACTACAAAATGGCAACATTGATTTAAAGTCGGTCGAATGATGTAGCTGAACTTGTATCCATATAATTGGAACACACTGTGCCACTTGTTTTCAATTAAAAATGCATTTGAAATTAGATTTAACATTTTGCGATTATGGAAAGGCAAAGATTAATTGCCCACTAAAATATATTTATATAAATTAGAAAACCCTGTTTACTTCAAATTTTAAAAAAATGCAGATAAATACAGGTCTTATCTGATGAATCAGCAGTGAGGTAACTAATATTTAATGTCCAATCAGTCCTTCGTCTCTTTCTGAGTTTGGCGAAGAACATGCAATCATCAAGACTCAAACAAAACATTTTTGTTTAAAAAAATGTCAAAGACTGGGGTTTACAAAAATATTTGTCTTTCCAATTCAGTAAAAGCATTTAAACGTGAAGTGCAGTACAAAGTCACGCCTAGAGTTGGTGAGACTTACCGGAATGATGTGACTGGACATTTGGAGGCTGATTAAACACAGCGATCTGAGAGTTCATTAGGAAGAGGGTGAAATCGTGTTAACAGCATCGAATCCCACCGGAAAGAACACGTGTAAGTTTGTGTGACGGATTTCTAATTAAATGTTCTACCATAACCTCAGTGACTGAGATGGGGAGAATCTCTAAACAGACAGGTAAGAATCATCGACGTGATGATATTCGTCCCAGAAACCATATTCACGCTACAAGATCGTCAGCTAACATCGATCACGCTCTATACAGATATGAAAAACTGTCATTTTTAGTGACGGAAAACACTTTCTACTGCGACAATCCATTAAACAGTATAGACTTCATTATTAGCTACAAACTTTTCCAGAGTGTCAGACTTGCTATCCGGAATCATTCTCTCAATGTGAAGACAATATCAGGATGTGGTTGACCATATTTGGGTCATATGCGTTGCTAATTTTCTCCTACATTTAGTGCGAAATAAGTCTCTGTTGTCTAGAATGTCTTATGTGATTGTTGTAGAAATTTGTAAAAATGTGTATGCAGTTGCTTCGAGAGGTACTTATGAGGCTGCTATGGCGAAAACATTCATATGGATCGTTAAATTAATTCTAATAAAAATCAAACCTGTTCATTGGATTTAAAATTTAGCCTTAACGGGGATTGGAACTCGTTCGGGGAACATACACATGTGGTTTTTAATGATGAGTCCATCCGTAAGCTCGTAACTGTGTCATACGACGCCATGTTGATTGTATACTTGAATGTTTAACATCATAAATCAATAAAATATGTTGGCTTTGCAACTTTCATAGCTGGTTTGAGGCGAGTAAGATATGTACAGCGTATGACGACAGAGTACAGACGACTCTGGAGCTACGCGAGATAAACTGTCGGATATCTCTTGACCTCAGTCTCTGAAATCTTTAACCCTCGTTGTTAATTTTGTCATGTCATTTTAGTCAATGCAAATATATAAAATAATACTCCATTAAGTATGATAGAATGAATACGGCTACGGTATCATTTGTAATAAATACATTTTCCCTCAAGTACTGTTTTAGGATATTAACTTATATAGATACTAGAATCTTACTTGTTTTGAAAATACGAAATAATCTTAAAAGAATAGATCAAATGGCTTTAAAACTCATTAGGATTTAAATATAGGTTATTTAAGGTTGAACATTTCTTTTTTTAAATTCATTGATCAAATAATCTGATTATAAGAGAGTTCAGATCTATAGGGCGTTTGTAACTGGTGAAGAATAGAAAAACAGATGTTTCGGCTGTGGCCGATGTGCTCGGCGTCACCAAATCAAAGCTAACGGGGCACAATGTACATGTATGTTATTGGAGTCAAATTTGTCAAACGTTACTAATGATGTTAATTTATTCTTAAGCATTGGTTGAATCTGAAAATCCAAACTTTAGAGCTTATCAGTTCAGGATAGAGACAATAAACAGGTTAAAGTTGTACTTTGTGATCGAAAACCGAACAGTGACGCGCGCCAACGACTCAAACGTAATTTTGAAATTTTCTACAGCAGACACACAGACAAATATTCGTTCGTAGTGTTTAGCAGGTCATTCAACTGATAAAGTTGAGGCAGGCTTTCGACTGGGCAACATTTATGTGGCTGTTTAGGTGCTCTCATTGAAAAAAAGGATAATACCCTAATTTTGGCAATTTTTAAATAAAGATGCAACTTTAGGGAGGGTATTTTAAATTGATTCAGGGTGGCTGGTATTTAGGCTCTTATTTAACCCATAAAAACTTCACGAAACATACTCTGTGTCACTTTAACATTCATTAGGCCAAACGTTTGTCCACAATTTTAGATATTTTGGGCTCTAGGTTTTGGAAAAGAACACACATCATCTTTGAATCATCAATTGCTTGATAACGGTGTTAGTATCTGCACCGAAACGTCGCACTCATTGCAATAAAGAAATTGACTTTCAAATAAAACCTAGTTTTCCCCAAAGATCATACATGTGTGGTCAATATGTCTTCATCATTACATTTTTTTCAATATACACATATAGTGAGCCCTTTTTCCAAACACATCACACACAAGATTCAAATCTCTTGACTGGTGGTTCTTCAGCAAATGCAAAATGTGAAACGTTTACTGACGGATGGACGGAAGTCGTGCGCCTTATGATGTCACAAGCACATACGATCATTAACACTTGGTGAGCTAGAAAAAAGTGTGTACTGTAATATGGATAATGTATTTTTTTCAAGTGACAATATGGCACTTTAAAAAGCCAACCTTCAAGAATCCCAGAAAGTTAACTTAAATTTGTTTGGTAGTAAAGGCACAACCGAAAATCACTGTTTTTATGTCTTCTTTTCTGTTGTGTGGTTAAGGCGCAATTTGAGTTACAAAATCGAAGCTTAAAAACAGTAGTAAATATAAGTCTTCATGAATATCGTCTATTGGATTTAATACCAGTTTCCTTAATATGAGATGTTTATCTCCTTATTTTCATTTTACAATGATAAACTCTGCCTTATTAAAATGGCATTATAACATGGTTCTTGACACGTGGAAAAATTTGCTATAGATGATGTATACAAAATTTCAAAAGGAACAACTTTTTGTTAGATAACGTAATTTTTTTATCTTTAGTTTATTTAGGATATTTTGTAATTAAGCACTTTAAAACTCTTCAAGTAATCCTTAAAAATTTGATTACAAACGTGATACACAATACAACTTGGAAATAAGTTTAATGTTAACAATTCCTTTCCACTTACATTTCCACATCAAAGGAATCTTCGATACACATTTTCACATCAAAGGAATCTTTCATACACATTTTCACATCAAAAGAATCTTCCATACACATTTTCACATCAAAGGAATCTTCCATACACATTTCCACATCAAAGGAATCTTCGATACACATTTTCACATCAAAGGAATCTTCCATACACATTTCCACATCAAAGGAATCTTCAATACACATTTTCAAATCAAAGGAATCTTCCATACACATTTCCACATCAAAGGAATCTTCCATACACATTTCCACATCAAAGGAATCTTCCATACACATTTTCACATCAAAGGAATCTTCGATACACATTTTCACATCAAAGCATGTCGATTACAATCAAATTTTGTAGCAGAACTACAAATATTTTCGAGTTGACGTTATTTATCCAGTTTATCTTGCATTATTTTATTTGTAATTTTCTTGTATTTATCGGTATCATTATATTTATGATATACAAAGAATAATAATTGGTTACTAAAATGTTCAAATCTAATAATATTTGAAGTATAACTATTACTAGGAATACGGAAAACACATTTTATAAAATGAAATTATGTACATGTACAAGTGTTATATCACCTTTTATGGTGTCCAGTTTGTATCAAGTCAATCAAGCTAAATTGAATTAGATTGTTTCGCTGTGGGTTTGACTTACCTTCTATGTTTTTAAACGTCAGAAAGCCAATTACCATATTAGTGTTTAGGTATTGCTAGGCCGACGTTAAAATTGTATTATCAATTTTGGTTTCCAGTGTAATTGCTCGGGCAGAGACGATCCGATTAGCAGCTATGTGGTCTTTTACCTGACAGTAACTGATGAACGTACAACGAAAGAATGATAGAATGAGCGAAAGAATAGATGATAGAGTAGAGTCGTTGATTAGTCGCTTAGCTTTGAGTTGAAGGCTTATTAAACAAAGATTTCAGAAGAGTTGTCGGTATCCGATTATTCAAAGAGTTAATTAAATTAGTGAATTAAATATAAACACATGTGTATTTTTGTCCAAAGAAGTCTTCTGACTGTCCCCTCAGCCACGCCTCAGTAGCTGCTATGAGTTTATAATCATCGACAAATCTTGTACCAGGCAGGTGTGATTTAAAAAAGAACAAGTCGCTTGAGGCAAGATCTTGACTGTAGGGGGATTGTTTAGTTGTCCAAAGCCACATTGTTGAAGTGCAGCCTGTGCACATTGTTTATGTCCTTAACTTTCGTCAGATGGATTATCTTAATAATGAGAATAATGATGATGTCTTCAGGGGTGGATCAATACTCATGTCTACGAACTTATTGACTTACCCTCGTATATGGTATTCTGTCATGCTTCCGACCCTTTTATAAAATTATCAAGTTCGCGTGATTCCTTTGCTTTCTTGGGTTTTTTCCTTTACTGGTCACTGAAAGCTTTTCCTATGAAATGAACATATGATTGGTGCTGTTGTAGTCATAAAGTGCTGCTTGATCCGATTTTACTAATTATATCCGCGACGCTCTGAAGCAAATATCTACAACACCTGCATCCTTGCATGTGGTGGTATATACATGTATTTAACCTCATGGAAGCAACTATAGGTTTTTGATAACTATATGTCCCATGTAAAGTACAGTATCACAGATGTTAATACCTATTAATAAAGAATTTAGAAAACCAAACAAATGAAATAATAATTAATATTATCATTTCAAGAATTGTTGTAAACATGACTGATTACTAAAATAACTTACCTAATCGAATATTACCTGTGAAGCTCAACTAATACATGACTGGTAAATGTGTATTCTATATCGACCGACAAAGGGACAACTTGTTTTCTTAAGGATGTTCGTACAGAGCTGTCAATTCTCTTTCAGAGCATGACGTCTCCCCGTTATGACCCAAGCTGCTTCCTCCGCGCTCACCCTCTTCCACTGTTGAATCATTGGACATCACTATCAAGATAAGCAAGCCTTTGAGGAACAAGAGGAAGGCATACGAGGGGCAATTGGAATTATAGCCAAAAGTGATAAAATGTATGTTTAAATGTTTCAAGTGAAACTGGATCTATCAAAGGAATTCGTAGAGCATTATCTATTTGTAAAACTATCATTTCAAGATAAGCAGGTTTTGCCAATAACTTGAAATGAAAATCTTCTTTGATCTTCTTCAAAACTTGTTGAGTTGCTGTAAAGCTGCTTTTATTGCAGTGATGATCTGATATTTTTTTTTAAGTTTAAAAATGATATAATCGCAAAATTTTCAAGGAACAAATTATTTTGCAAATGTTTTCTTAAATGATTAAAACCTTAGTGTGTTCTTGCACATTTTCCTATCACCAAGCTGCATCAGACTTGTTTTGTCAACTGATTATGAAAGAGCTTTTAAAGGGGAAATGTTTGTAATTGATACGCACAAGACATCAAATTAGATCTACGTTATACAAATTAAAGAGTTCTTTCACGGTTACTATCTACTTCTCATAAACTAGGTCATTATGCATATCATTATTATTGCTGTCGTGTTTAATTTTTACAGAGGTACCCTAACATTGTACGCGTCTTCAATTTCGTATATTGATCTGTAGGAGGTAGTTTTTCATAATCAATGTTTCGATTAACGTTGCGGAATTCAAATGATTAAGTGATTTATTATTTCTTAAGTAATTCGACGATTTGCTATTACTAGTTGATGTAACAGATTGACCTTCCAGCACCAGAAACTGCTTTATACTCAGTTTTCTCCATTGGGCAATTCACATGGGGGTAGGTCTCGTACAAACAGTGTTGTGTCTCAACAGTTGCAGTCAGCTACGCGATTCAAGATCAATCAAGAGGCAAGACATCAATGTACATCAAAAAGGTGTTTTTATCCTCCATTCTGAAATTATATAATCTCAACGTTATAGTTTACTGAAGTTTTGTGATTTTCTTATACTGAATATGTGGGTAAATTAAATGAGTTGATAAACACACATGTTCAAATTTAGAATGCTGCTAATGTGATGGTTTGATTGCGTTACATATCACATGTTTTGTACAGGCGGCCATAGTGCAAAACATTACTGGGTCAGACAAAGAAACAGATCAATTGTCCATAACTGGCATATTCGATGAGCCTTGGCGCTTTTATTTAAACTATTAAGAACACAATTATCTTTCATCTATGCTTCTGTTTGTAACTATCGATCAAACTTTTAAGAATGATTTGTGTGAATCAATTTGGTAAGGGTTGGTTGGAAGTGATAATCAATAATCAGTTCATATTAGTTTTAAGAGTTAACAGTTAATTAATGTCTATGCAATACCCAGACCCCTTGAAACATGTCCTAATTTTGTATGGAACTGAATGAAGTCGATACACTGTAGAAAAGAATTTCTATGATTGCATTAACGTCATGACCTAAAGTTTACCTGAATTTGAATACATCTTATTTCTCTCAGAAAGTTTACTTTACGAAATTATGTTTGTGCCATTAGCCCCCCAAGAGCGCAATTTATCAAAAAGAAAGCTATCCTTATAATGTTGGGCACAAGTAGGGAAGCGTTTTAAACTCTTTTCGCCTGACACGGACTCTTTACCAACAGAGCTGCATCGCATAAATAGAGCTAGACATTATTAGAACATACATGACGTAGACATTTTTATTCACATTTTCCCCAAGCAAATTGAATCAAAACGTTTCGTATGAGACTTTCCACATGCTAATCTGAACAAATATAGTTGCTTAAAATCCTGTAAGAGGTTTTAAAGAACACGCATTCATGCAAATATTCGTTTATCGCAATTCGCTTTTCTCCCGGCAGACACATGCAAAGTTATTGACAAAAATATCAAAATTATCAAAACAAACGTAAAAGCGGATTTTGGAGAAAATTGCACAAGACTTGGGAATCATGTCCTTGCCAGTGAGGTGGGTCAACTCTATAATTCATAAGGATTAGGATGAATACTGAAACGTTTGAGACGTCACTAATTTTCAGTGATATATCGCTTTTTATGTGTTGGCAATCGATTTGAGCATTTTGTATTCGTTTGTAATACAATTTAGGATAAAAAGATTGTTAGATGTTGGAAAATGAAACTCGAAATGATTTATTTTTATATCTTAACTTTGAGTTGATTTAGCCTGGTTATCTCAAACTAGTTTTGTTCAGGGTTGGTAGATCAATCAGGCACAAAACTTTTCCTTTATGTTTAGTTTTCATTTACCGAAGAAATTATTTTCAATTTATTGCAAAAATCATTCACATCAAATCTAGATATGAATCCTATGTTAAATATTTCCTCATTCCCTCGCGACAATAATGTAATATGAAAATAATAATGTGTGGCTATTTCAAGTCTGTAGTAAACAGAGGCTATTATTCTTCTAGTCTTGTATTTAGAGACGAAAATTCAATGTATCCATCGGTTATTTATAAAGTTATTAAAGTGACGTCCACAGCCTACTTCATGTCTCTTGTCATTTCCCAGATCAAGTGTTGATCATGACTCGGTGTATTGACAACGTCCTAGACGTACAAGTGGGAGGAATCAACCATTTTTCAAAGTCTACCTTCATTGAAAAAGTAAAATTGATGAAACAAAAATCAAACAAGTAATCGGTAACACTTAATATGTATTCCAGCAACTAAGTATTCTTTACACGCTATTGCAGCAAAGTATAAATGGCAGTAATCACTCTATTTCCTAGATGTGGTTATTGCCTACACAATCATGTCTACATCTCTCTTTCATGTTTCACACACGTTGGCGATGGTTTGAAGTTGTAAACGGGTTTCCCAAAGTTGGATTACTTGTACCCAATCCTTTCTTTTGAATAAATATGCTAAAATCAAACCTGAGTTAAGATCAAATCTCCTATCTAAAGTTGCATCTTCATTCTTTAACTGCCAAAATTATGACCATAACATAAGAAGTCGAAATTCATGTATATTAGTTGAATAACCTTACTTAAAAGTAACCTATATTTCATGTTGTGTCTGTTATAAATATGTTTTCAAAATAACGTTTTAGTCATTGACGTGAGCGCCATTGTCAATTTCAATCATAAATCTCGACTATCACTATGCTAACTTATAAGCAATTGTCGATGAAATAACACCATTAATGAAGTTTGTCATATTTGACTCTGACAACATACTCTGTGTCCCTTTGAGATAAGTATATTTATTTCATATAAGGTCTTCAGTTCATATGTCAGTATTTGAGAAGTTTATTTCAAACATGAGGTTCATCCAGAAATAATGATATTTACAAATGTATTGCGTTTTTTCACATGTGAAACCATTCCATATACTGCATAATAAAGTTTCTTTACTGATATAATGAAAGATTATATTGAATTTAATTGAAACATGCTAAACAAGTCAGTATTAGAATTTTACCAATGTTTAAACCAAACGGATGATAGTGATGTTGATAATACAATAAAATGAGATAAAGCTGAATTTTGCATATGGCTTTGTAACTTGTTGCGCATCTTAAAAAAAATTGCAAAGGTGTTGTCACGTTACCGACACGTCGGAGAAAGTTTCCCAAGTCAAGAACATCACAAAACATGGTCTGTCCCGCATGTAGGCTGATATCGCTATCCCTTGCAGACAACGCTATATCCAAGTGACGTTAAGAATGACATGTTCTTTTGGTCGGTGTGTTGGTATGTTTATAGCAGTGACGAGTCTGGATGTCTTAATATAAGAATAGTACCAAAAAAATTAGTGATATAGACATGAAGTCCTCAAAACCTACTTCAAATGCTACAATTATTATGTCCCTATGCACCTGGGTAGACATATATGAACAATTTTCTACCGTAGATAAAACCCCAATCTTATTGAAATGAAATCTACATGCTCCACTACATTACGCCTGAAGATCTCACCAGGCTCCGTTACGTGAGCCGTCAGGTTTGCCTCTGACATAATTCAAATCAGCCAATCAGCGAGGTCGCCACGTAATCTATGGTGCTGGCGAGTTGCATTTCGCTTGTACGCCTTTCAGATCTTGGAAACCACAAACTTCCGAATATTTTCCGAATGTCGAACAGGCTAACTACCCGAATTAATGTATTTTATGTACATTCAAGTTACCCTAACTTGGTTTGTTAGACAAACAAGTCAAATCGAAGCTATGGAGTTATCTTTCGCAAAGCAAAATCTGCATTCCTCAACGTTATCCTTTAGTAGAACGTATCAATCCAGATGCTTAGTCTGGAATTAGTTACGTTGAATAAACGTTTCGTCTTTTATTTTGTAGTAATCGTTGAATGATTTTAAATTTCGTGAAACAAATTAATCATAAACATGCTGAGAAACAAAAACAACCAAAACATGTACAAATACCAATACTAAGTTTCTTGATAATTATATATTAGTCATATGCGACGTTTATGTGCTAATGAGATTGACCCTTGTTTCGTCAAAGACTGAAATGTTATAACTAAATCTGCAGGGATAAATGGTATTAATAGCCATATGCAAATGACTTCAACTTGTTCTCTGTAAAATCGAAAATTTATAAGAGTTTTAACTTCTCCTTCTGTAGTTCTTTGCAATCTCTTTAAAGGCCTCCAAGAGACGCGCATTGTGATTGCTTGAAGTTATCTGCGGCTAGCCATTGAGATTTAGAGGTCAAACGGAAGCAAAGGTTCACCTGACGGCTTGAGTAAGGGAGCCTAGTGAGATCTATAATCTGCGTAACGTAGTGCAGCAATATTAGATTTGATTTTAATTTTATTTTAATTTTAATGGCACTAATAACATCGAAGACAGTGAATAACGAATCAGCTATTTCATTTCATGTTCTGATCATGTTCGATGTAGATTTAACACAGTAAGTTGAGATAATGGCTCCTCATCCTTAAATCATAAACTGCGGATGCTTACATTGTGAAACATCCCTATATGATCAACATGATGCTGTTGATACATAATTAGAAATATATTGCAGATGGGGAGTAGGGGTTGTCGTTAGAAGGAGGAAGGAGTGCATTTGGTATTCCCATGGTAACATTACAATGTTAGATTACATTGTGTACAAAAATGCCTCCTTTATCAATCCAATTTTAATCGGCTGGTTTACAAGCAACATTAATGTGTAATTCGTTATAACCACGTTATTTATTGTGATGATATTTGATGATTGATTGAAGTCAATGTCCGCCTTACCGACCATGAATAACGTTGGCTTATCCTGTTTTCATTTTCAAATCGTTTGGTTAAGTGGTCGTTGTAGCCTTCTCGGTTTTTCCACCTAACCTGACGATCATGTTTTATCATCTAACTGTAAATACATAATACATGTAAGTTCACGACTGAACAAATGCTGCGTATGGTAATTAACATATAAACCAGAACGAATGTACTTAAAATACTTAAAATATTGAAAATATAAGGAAAATATTAAATGCATTCTTTGGTCTCGCAATCTATCATAGTTATTTCAAAATCTTTTATTTGATTGTTATGGTTTTAAGATTGCAAATTGTCTGTTATGATTTACAAAAAAGCAACTGTGCCGAGACACGCGAGTGTGATAAGCAATATGGAAATACACTTATGTAACAAAAATGACAGGTTTATTGTGTAAACATTAGATCTCAACAGGCGTCGTTCAGAACACATTACGATGAGTTGATGTTCATCTTTGCAAAACTTCCGTCTTTCTGTAATTGGTATGCATATTAGAGAAAAAACTTGTAATAAGCATACTGAGTTAAAACGAAATGACTACACAGTTAAAGGTTTGACATATTTATTGATATTTATATGATTAGATGGTATCATTATTTAGCATGCTGCTTCCGATATTCAACAATATTCTCACAATACTGATTTCAATGACAGTATTGTCGTACACGAAAAAAGTATTTCTATTGCATATAGACATTTATTTAAACAGATTTTAAAATCTGACAGAAACGATTTTATTAACGTGTTTTTACGTCTGAGGGAATCCCTTTTCATGGAACCTTTTTCTTTACCAAAGGAGCGAGCACACTTTTTGTGGTAGGACGAAATTAAGTTTGAACTTCAAAGCATTTCAGATGTTGAAAAATGGTGACAAGTCACTGAACAAATTAATTTGGATCGACTAGAAAGAAAGAATACCATCAACAGCGCTGTCGGAACGGTTATGAGAGGTGACTTGCGTCCGCTTAAATGAAATAATTTTGTGGTATATAATAAGGTATTGAAGCATAGGAAATATTCCCCACTGGGAAATCATCAAATTGGAAGAATACATGTACACTATGTAAACTTGACAGTGTTAGAGCAACATGAGATAGCTATTTCAGCGATCTGTTAATTTGTGCCACCAATAATTCAAGGTATAGGTTGCATCTATATGCTTTCTTTCGAGAGAAAACAGTTATTAAAACAGTCTTTCGTTCATCGTTTTCCCGTCTATTTTAAAGAATGCTTTAAAATCTATTGTATTGACTCAAAATATAAAAACAGCTGATACTTTCTTCGAACATTGATTCAAAATCAGATTTTCAATGGTAATGGACACAATTTTAAACTGGCTGGATGAATCTGAATCTTTAACGTGCCATCACACAATTTAAATGTGACGCACAACTTCACCTGCTGATTCTTGATAAATCTATATGCTGCAGTTTTCTGAATAAACTTTCTCTCTGCTTTTCTTATTTAGCCGTGCACAATGAACTTCAGAACAGTTGACAGTTTGCAGAACACAAATGATAACATTCACACACAGGGTGAAAATACCCTGAATCCGTTAGCCGGATCCCCTGCCGGATCCTCCGGATCCTCTCAACAATGGTATACTGGGATCCGTCGCCGGATCCCTCACCGGATCCGGGATCCGGGCGGACACCGCCGGATCCCTTGCCGGATCCCCAGTAGATCAGAATACAGGGATCCGGCGCCGGATCCCTTACCGGATCCGGGATCCGGACGGACACCACCGGATCCTCTTCCGGATTCTTTGTAGATAAGAATACTGGGATCCGGAGACGGACACCCTACCGGATCCTCTCCTTGTAGCGAAAGTAGGAATGTAGTTTAGAAAAATGAAGTTTTTTTAAAGTTAGGTAAGCTTTTGTCACAACAATACACCAAACATCTTTGACAGCTTTTACATATTCTTTACATGATATTGTCATATAAAGGCCGTTTGCATTTATAAAGAAAAAATAAGTGTTGATATGTCTTTGTGAAAGATTGTTAGCCAAAGCTGACAAAGTCAAGTTTAAATGATAATGTTTTGATGATTCGATTCAAATTGAAACACAATCTTCAGAAAAACACTATTTATTCGGAATCAGAATTTAAGGGGTTATTTCTTATCAAATTTTTTTTTCAAAATACTTTCTGAAATAACCATGGTAACGTATACTATTTAGCACCAATTGTCACGCTTGAATGCACACTCATCACACCTGTTGGTCAGTACACATATCAACTTGCAAAATTAGGGTCTTACATAAGTGTTAATATTGTAAATGAATTCGCTTAGATAATATATCATAGATCACTTATAGTTATGATAAACTTTAGTACACAAATTAAATAAAAAAATAATTCTATTCAATGATTTCAAACATTTATTTACAAACGCACACACACTTAAATATATAACAAAAATCGTATAAACATATATATCTATAAATCTGTATGCACCTGAGGGTAGTGTTTGTAGCTATTTCATGTGTGATTTTATTTAAACATATTTATACAAAACCAAGTATACACCTGAACAAAGGTAATTGCAAAATTGTCAGATTTCAGAAATTTATGAAACCCATTCTGTGAGTGAAATTATAACCGTATCTTACAGCGTATCAGGCGAGTTTTTTTATACCAGAAATTGAGGGGTCAAGGAGGGGGGTCACCTTATATACGAGGTCTATGTTTACGGTCCGTAATCATGTCGACCTGCCTAGCTATATACGTTATTGAAGGGGGGGGGGGTGGGGGGGCTTATACACATAGGTCTATGTTTCAGGCCTAAACATTCTGAGGTTAGGTGACGATCCTCCAGCGGTGTCGGCCCGGGACGCCTAAAACTTCTATTTCGGATGTACCGCGAAGAATAATTTTCAGTGCGGGAGAAAGTACCGTTTAGCCTAATCCTAAACCTTGCTTATCAAAACAGCGGGGGTAATTAAGGCATTCAATTGAGTTGATACATTTTATTAAGAAAACATGTTTTGCAAAAATAACAATTTTGAGAACTGTTTTTTCAATTGAGAAGAAATAACTTATCAAGAAAAAATGTTTTGCAAAAATAATAATTTTGGGAACTTTTTTTTCAATTGAGAAGAGATAATTTATAAAGAAAGTGAGAATTTGAGAACACGTATTTTGTATATTGAGAAGATGTATTTTATAAAGAAAACAGTAACGCATCTATATTTACGTTTATATATATACACATTGTGATGGCAAACGCACAGGTCAGAGTTCGCTTCGTTGAGTCCGTTCGTGGAGGAAGATCACTGTATTATGCTATGAAAAAGTTTCGTGACTAGTGGAGACAGATTGCAGTCAGCGACGTTGAACCACAACCATCCTGAACCTGATTTTAACTTCAAAGTTGATGAATTCAAGGCCAAGTTGATCCACCGTGCCAAGACGGAGATAGCAAACCTGAGAAAACATCCCAACGTAGTCCCCAACAGCCTCCTTCGACTCATACCTAGCTTCTCTGCTGTCAAGACAGGCATGTATCGACAACGTCATAAGACCATCGCTGCACTTCCTACCAACCGCAAAGACATCACCCTGGAAGGAGAGGGGACACAGACAGGCAGTGGTCAGCAGTTCCTACACACAGTTGGAGGCGGTGAACCAGTCCTTATCCTCACAACCAACCAGAACATGGGTTTCTTTTGCGACGCTGACGTGTACGGCGATGGAACTTTCTCTTCTGCCCCGAAAATCTCCGATGAGATTTACACCTTTGAACAACAGTGGCAACATGAGAAGTGTTTAAGTAAACCACTGTGTACATAATCTTGTCCTACTTGTTATTTGTTAGAGTTGTTAATTGTGTGCATTCAGCCGTTACATAGGTGACCATGTACCGCGACGCCTACGCTCATCGAAGCATGTCGGGTAGCCTTTTTAGGCTTCGCGGGCCATAACCCCTCCAGCCGAGAGAGACGCCTTGATGTCAATTCATCGGCAAAAAAACGTAATGACATTACTTTTATAAACATTACATATTAATTATGGAAATAAATTGTTTTCACACGTGGTCACCTTATACATTGTAATATACGGTAATCTTCAAATAGGGTACTGGCTGTGGATGCATGAACCAAAAGTTGCCTAGTGATGAAATATGTTCAGTTTGATTGTTTAAGAGATGATTATAATTATGGTTCTTAAAAATTGTTATGAAAAAAGTTCTTGCAACTAGATTTGACAACATATTCTAGATTCAGGAAAGCTCCTTTAATAATTTGTCCTTTGATTTCTGGATGACAGGTTTTTTAAAAGGTAGTTTGCATCATATCTACAACATCATTTTGAAATTGGTAGGTCTTCAAGATTTATAATATATCTTGTCATTGAACGGCATTATTATTTCAAAGAAAGAACTTATTATAAACAGTATATTTCACGTGTATGGGTTACAATTACTGCTATTACAATATTTCATGATGAATGGAAATGTTACATTCATTTGGATAGTAATGAATTAACCCCCCCCCCCCCCCCCCCCCCCCCCCCTCCTGCTACGGTTCGTTGAGCTCGTCTACCTGTCTCTTGTCTGATTGCCTGTAATTGTATGCAGGTGTTTTATGACCCCAAAATGCTTATAGGCGGGGAACTAACAAAAGGCGTATAATTACGCGGGACTACTTGAAGTCATCGGATTAAATTGAAGGCACATACACACGTAAAATACTTACTGGTATAGACATTCCTTATATACATGACACTGTGTATTGACTAACCACCGGAGGTATCTAACCCTTTGGTGGGGTACGAATACACATCCGCAAACATCCAACATAATGATTTGGGCGAAGAATTAGACTTACCTTACACTGTAAAACATAACATTAATTTAAGAACTTTATTATTTGAAAATCTTTCTATATTGTAACTAAAATAAGTTAAACACATATTATATATATCATTTATATTCATTCCTGCAATTCATACTCGTGATCGTTGAACAAATTTACTATCGATTTCATGAAACAATCTATAAGTGAAGTACTTTGCTAAAATTTTATTATTAGTCTGATTGCTTTATTAAATAGAAAAACGAATTAGTTTAATTTGTTGTTCCCTTCAATTGAAATACCGATTTCATGCGGCTGTACTGTAGCAAAATTATTCATGCTCATTGATGTTACAACATCCAGTACTTTTTAGATGATTGCAACAATGAGAACGTGACCTGATGGACTACTTTGAAATGGGTGATCGGAAAAAAAGTAAGAGGAATTTATAAAGCCAGTTAACGAATCGATGGTTTGAATGTCGAGAGTTAATGAATTCCACAGTTTTATTGTATCTGGTAAAAAAGACTTGACATATGTCGCCGTTCTGCATTGTACTGTTCGCACAGATGAATGATCTCTGAGATTGTAATCATTTCTACTAGGTATTCTAGGAAGGAGGTTGCAGAGATATAATTGAGGCGCTAATTATTCTTCATTTTGTATAAACGTGTTAGTTTAGAAATATATTCACGTTCAGATAGTGGTTTTTGATTAGTTTTTTCATATAATAGGTTATGGCTTGTACCGCAAACTGCTCCTCACATTGATCTTAAAGCGTCTAGATTAAATTTTTCCAGTAAACTGCAGTGTTCCTTGGTAAGATGAAGGACTTATAAATAATTTACAAACTTTTCCGTGGAAACGATATTTAAGGCTTCTTATCAGAGGGCTAACTTTCTTGATCATAGAATTTATATGGATATCCCATGACAAGTCTTTTGTCGAAATAGTGAAGCAGATGAGAAGGAAACAGTTAGTACCAATGTAATTATGTTGTTATAGGTAACAGATGTACCTTTTATGTGTGTTTAAACATATGTTATATATTTCAATGAAATGGATTGGCAAATAAGCTGGAAGCTTATATTAATGCCGCTCCAATACAAAATTATATTTTGAATTTATTTCAATGAGATGATATTTATTTATTTACATAAATGTTATTCTTTTGATATCTTGTTACAATGGTTTGATCTTGATGTACATCATGATGAAATGAAGACATGTTTAACAATGTACATATGTGTTTGTTATTGTTTACTATTCATATATTATTCAATACTAAGAATAACTTTCATTAATCGTAAGTTATGATGCGCCGTCTTGTCGGTTAATGCATACCCACTTACCGCATAATTACTTGCACTTTCACCTGTTGCAGCAATAAGACACAAATGAGTCTAGGTGAATGTGTATACGCTGACAGGTGTATTGGTCAAGTGTGTGCGTTCAAGCGTTACAGTGTAGAATATTGAACCGTGCTTCGATAAAATTAAAGTAGCCTGTTGAGAAAATTTCTTTCTTATTGTAATTAAATTAATATATCATTTGGATGTTGCGATGAAATCTTATCGTTAATGAAACTTCAAAGAAAAAGTTTTTAAAGTGGTATCGCTGGGTAATATTGACTTTCTAAAAATCTAAATTCTAATGTCTACTGAAAAGAAAAGTTAAGACTCAATAGTTTTAGTTTAGAGAAGTTGTTTTCAAGCAATAAGTTTCTGTTAATCCTGACTTTGTCCACTCAGGGTAACACACTTACACAAACAAATATTTTAAAAGCTATAGGTTAAAACAAACACTTAATAGTCATTTATATAATAATGTTACTAGTTGACAATATCATTTCAGGAATATGATAGTAGAAGGTATCAAAGATACTAGTATGATACTTTTTTTAGGAAAATCTTCATACGTGCAAATTCTTGAAGGTTCTAAGAATATTGATCATGAGATGATAAAACTTTTTTACATTCTTGCCTACTCTTACCACCTGGAGAGGATCCGGTAGGGTATCCGTCTCCGGATCCCAGTATTCTTATCTACTAAGAATCCGGAAGAGGATCCGGTGGTGTCCGTCCGGATCCCGGATCCGGTGAGGGATCCGGCACCGGATCCCTGTATTCTGATCTACTGGGGATCCGGCAAGGGATCCGGCGGTGTCCGCCCGGATCCCGGATCCGGTGAGGGATCCGGCGACGGATCCCAGTATACCATTGTTGAGAGGATCCGGAGGATCCGGCAGGGGATCCGGCTAACGGATTCAGGGTATTTTCACCCTGTGACATATCGCGGAGTTGTCAAACAAATTACCTTTTAGCAATGTTATTTTTATCTATTGATGATAACACGATTTGACCAAGATGTGGATAATTGAAAGCCTGGCAACGGCAACTATGCACTTATATTGAAGCTTAAAATTACTACAGTTGGAGGTTTATGCCCTTTAATCCATTGTGGCATGTTAAGTTTACACTCGCGGTGAGAGAAAACATAATTGTTATAAGTCTCTTTTGCCCTATAGCCGCTATTGTGCTAGACTGAAATCGAGGCTCTGAGGTGATATGTCGGCCGGTGGGGGTGATTAGTGTTCTGTTCCTCATGCTCTTGTCACCGTTCCGCGCTTTTTGTCTCCATTCCAAACGATCTGTTGCCCGCTTTCGTTGCTTTTGTGTCCTGTCGGGAGAGTATGAATTCAGATTTTGAGGGTTTGAATTTCTATTTTGTTGATTTGTGTTCTGTTTTAGTGTATTTGTAATCAGTTTTGTAGATTTGTTTGCCGTTTGTATGGTAGGGGTGTACGAGCTAAATATTTATCTTATCAGGTAAGATGTATAATATCGCCATATTAATCACTACAGTGTACATGGATAAAAACAAGATACATTCTAAATTCAAACTGCGCAGTAGTTGACAAGAAAGCGTAATGATATGATATACATAAATGTCAACGCAGTTAGTTGGAACTGAAACAAGACAATGAAATAATCATTGAGTAATTGTTCAGCAATATATCTTTGAAGTCACAGACTAACATTATTGGTTTATGCCTGCATCACACTAATCACAACAAACACAACTTGGTTATCTCACTGCAATAATTGATAAAACCTATGTGTCTAGACATCTAGAGTTGTTAACAAATTTATAGTACGCTGATGCGGGAAATTGAAAGACTTCTTAAATCAGTATTAGGTTTGTAGTTGTTAAGACTCATATCATCTATGGGTTATTTGATATAAATGTGCAGTGACATTGTAGCACACTTAATAAACGTAATGTGAAAGAAGAATAAAATTGATAATCGACAGCAGGAATAATTTCTTCTCAAATGAACTATACATGTTTTACACTTAGCCTGCAAAATGAACATACATATAAATATACATCATACAAAGAATATATTAAGTAGTTGGGTATATAGAGTTTAAGAGTATTAAATTTCCTACCTTATTGGTATTAAAAAGGGTTTTCATTTTGTACATAGTTAGTTTTGTATATTGATATTTGTGGATATACTTTTCTCTTTTTAATTCTAATTACTGACATGAAAATAAAAAACGAAACACCATTGTAATTTCAGTTTCGAAGCTTACACTTCCTAAGATTTATAGGGAGTTGTCGCCATAGACCAACATTCATTACACGGGAACTGGTGTTCACTAGCTACATGGAAATTGATTAAGCAACACAAAAAAATGTGCATAAACTGTTCATAACTTTGATTTCAAATTGACATTATTGGAAACGAACTGAAGTTTGATTGTTTTTATTTCAAGCCCAAAAATGTCCTTAATATGTAAAAATCGGAATTCTGGATTTTGGAGATTCAGTTGCTGATCACAATATCAATTGGTAGGTGTTGCTAAACTGAATTACTTATCTGTATATTGTATCGCAAAATCTAAGCAACTATTTTACCTGAAACCATTTCCTCTCGTGTATCATCCCAATCTTCCCGACATGAATCAAAGAACCATTAATACACGTAAAACTGTCAGATTTGAATGTACGCTTTGTTGGGTGAAAACTAAAATACTCTAACTGAATCTATAAATAGTAATTCTGATAGAACAGAACATATGTTTAATGCATATCGGGCCAGGAGGCCTTGCATACAATTACAGAATTTCAGTGTGTGTTAAACAATACCATATAAGTAGGTGGCTAAGCGGAGCAACATATTACTGTTGGTTGTTGATATCAAGGAAATACATGGATGTTTAAGATAATAAATCGGTAAATGATATTCACGAATTTGGGCATAATATGGACATGAGAACAAACCATGATTTTCTTCTCCTTCTCCGCAATTTGGACTTAAGAAATCAGCAGGGTTAGGATTGGAGACATGTTTCAATTAAGTACCTTTAGAATTATATGAGCAGCATCTAATCTTCGTTTATGCCCGTCTTATTTCTACAGATTTAACACAAGTCAAATATATTCAGTATCTAGCTGAGTTTTAAAGGTACAATAGATAGACAAAATGAAGAATAGCCTACATCTTGATTCCAACATTGTTTTTATACATGTCCAATACATATTGCTTTAATTCTAACATTAACAATTTACTATCTTCAACGTCTTGACTAATCATACAAACCCAAAGCCATAAAAAAGTAAAAACATCCTAACTGCTGTAGCCAAATATTTTCAAACCTATGTCATCATGTCGTTTCATAAGAAAAAAACAATGCTTGACATACATCTCCTTATTACAATTCATGCTGACTAGGTATTACCTGTAACTTACAACACTAAGCTGTTGATTGATAAACAATGGATGGCGTCCACATTTGCCTAAAGCTACCAAATTTCAACCATTGCTTAGAATGAACTTCTATTTAGTGTGGATAACTTCTATAGGTTTTTTTTCTATAGTTCCCCATATTTCAGAAGCATACATCAAATTTTGACTGAATTCTTTGTCTGAAATATCAAAACTTGTCTCAATTTCCAAATGTTTATATCTATAAATCATTCTTTTAACAGGGACCAAGGTATGAAAAAATAATACCTAAATACTTATAAAAAACGACCTCTAAAGGTTTTCGTTCATATGACCACTTTTCAAATTCTGACAGTTGCCCTCCCTGCTTAAAAAAATTATTTTGGTTTTATGCAAATTTACTGTTAAAGCCCATTTTTACAATACTCAATATCTATTTTTCTCTGTTGGTTAATAAATCAAAGCATAATAACGTCATCGGCAAATACATTTGTTCAGTATGAGTTTCAACAAAACACGCTTGTGTCCGTTTGGACAAAAGTAGTAGCCAATTCTTCAATTTAGAAAAAAAGAATAGGAGACAACATACATGTACATCCCTGTCAAACGCGTCGGACAGATGGAAACATTTCTGTTCACATGTGCCATGGCGAAAATCAAACACACGCTTTTACATTAGAATAAATATATTCAAACAATTTAGATAATTAACAATGAATTCCCTTCCTTAGTAATTGAAAGAGAAAAGCTTAGTTCTATCAACATCGTCAAGTGCTTTTCTGAAAAAATAAAATACATTTTACCTTTTCCCCTCTTATATATCTAAATGCTAATGTATTTGATATAAACATGTCATGGACATTGGAATAGCAATCTCTAAAACCCGCTTGCGCTTCGGGCACAATTAAAAGTAATTCAAACCAAATTTCAATCTTGGATTAACAAAAGAGGGGGGAAAAAACTTTGCCCAACACCTCGAGTAGTGTAATACCTCCGTAATTAGCCAGATCTTCTTTACTTCGAATTTTTAACAAAATTACTCCCTCCTTCCAAGAGTCGGGAAATCGCCCCGTTTTAAGAATATTATAAAACAACACTACCAAATGGAGAGATATAATGTCAACAGTGGCTTTTATTGCTTCAGTAGGAATTCCATCTGGTCCAGCTGATTTACCATTTTCAAGTTTTTGGTAAATCTTTTTATTTCATCTTCAGTTATTGGATCACTCCAAATAACGTCATACTCAGCACAATCCTCACACACTAATGCATTTTGGTCGGAAAAGTAATCTTCAACATGTTTGTCAAAAGAGCTTCCAAACTGAACTAAGGGTTTAAGAGAGCTTTGAAATAAGTGTACCAATTTTCAACAGTAATGTTATAGTCAGTTGCTTTTTTGACACACCAAAATATTCTCAACAACCTCCAAAACACTTTACAGTCTTTGCTTTTAGCAGCCTCATTACAGTATTGACCACTCAACAATCGTTCTCTTTCTTCTTTCGTTTACACCGATTGAAAATACTGCTTATTTTTAATGTAGTTCCTACAGTCGACAGCAGAATCAGACAGTTTTCAAATGTTCCAAAATTTATATTTATCCCACCTCAGCTCGCGACATTTGTCACTAAAACACTTTTGTTGTGCTGTGTGACTGCCAAAGGATTTCTGAATATCAGTATAAATTAAAGTCTAAATCATTGAAAGAAGAAAATGTTGTAAATGTAGAACATACTTGTCAACATCATCAGAAAGAAGAAAATGTTGTAAATGTAAAATATTTTTTTCCAACATCATCAGAATTGTCTTCAAAGAAGTTCATGCAAAATTTTAGTTTATCCGCCAAGGACAACGTAAAGTAACACTGACGCAAACCCGGTAACGGTCGGAGTCCGAGTTGCACGTGCCTCTTGCAGAATGTCAATTTCATTTGGCCCATATAGCACAATTTGGTCGGCATGTGTGATCAGTATTTCAATTGTAATTGAATATATCAGTGGATATTTAGGATGATAAATCTATTCTGTTTTTATGTTGGGTTGTATGTCGTGCAGTATGTTTTCCCCTAAATTAACATTTCATATCTCGCAAGCTCGGTTTGAAATTTAATTTAGGGGTGTAAAAAACATAATTGGTTTATCTCCATTCTAACATTTCCAGTTCCATTATCAAAGAGCACACTTCAATACAAAATATTAAAACATACACGGAAAGGATTTTACATACAACTCATCTCTGTGTCACTGAAGAAAATATCAACATGACGACAGATTTTTTTATATCGTCAGAGTTATTATTTCTTTCTTGTAAATACATATAGATCGACCTGTCGTCCCTAAAAGACCTACAAGGACTGACCCAATCAAGGGACGTTACTCCAGAAGCAGTTAAGTTGCTCACTACAAGCGAAGTGTTTGAAACTTTGAAAAAGCCGGACAAGTAATTAAGCTATATTTTTTGTCATGGCTGAAAACCCAGTCACTTGTGAATTAAAGGCGGGAGGGAAATGAAAGCATTATGCAAAATTGAAGAATAATATCATTTCGTTCATTCGACAAACCACGGCACGAAGCGAGCTCGGTTGGAAATATTCTAGGGATTAAAACAGACATTACATACAAACCACAAATAAAACTCAGAATGGATGTATCTCTTAGGTTTCATCAAAATTATAGGTTTCAAGAACGATGGTAAAATTGTCGATATTGAAATCCATGTTGCCGTTGTCTGCAAGTCTATGTATACAATAAGAACACAGAGTGCAGTTTTTAACTGTTCGCGGAGGAATGTGAATGGGTCGTTAATATTTAGAGCTATTTATTGGCGAACAAATTACAAAATTGATATGAGGAACCAATCAGAAAGCAGTATTTTCAATCTAGTTGACACAGTCACAGTCATCTTTTACACTACTACCCTGTGCACCTACAAACGTGAATTCATCAAGTCCGTCTCCATCCGATCTGCCGTTACAATTTTGTACACAAATCCAGGAGTTGTTTCTATAATAATAATCGTCGATCTCTAGGTAACAGTGATATATTACAATGATTTCAAGTATTGCTATTTCAGAGATAAGATTTCAGAAATTAAAACTCTTAGACAATCTGTAGATTGCTGCTTTTAATTAGTATATTCTCTGAGTTACTCTCCACATATACTTCATTGCAACAACAGCTGTATATGATGCAACGTAAATGATAAAAAGAAATCGGGCATGTCCTGTGATGTGCCCCAGCGTTAAGATCAATTTGTAACATTTTGTATGACCGAGACTGTAATGGTTTTACTACAAATCTAACTACATCTGAAATTTGTTATTGGTACATATTGGCATCGTTAACAAGGAAAGAAGGCTAAGTGTGAAATCTTTTTAACAAAGGGAATCGGAAATGCTTTGATAATTAAAAAAACGTTCTCGAAAATATTTAAAGAGGATGGATGTTGCATAACCATTTTATCATGATACGTGTAGTGAAGCTGACAGATATGTTCCGTTATTTCAGAGAAAGCTTGGAAAATATCGACTTTAAAAATTGTGTCAACTTAAGGCAGTTTGTATTCTTGATTGTTTCACTACAGAGCCATACCCATGTACTTCATGGAGTGAGGGATTACGTTTTCATTTACTTATGGTTCTTGAGAGTTTTGCTAATCCTTCGCTAGAGCTGTATGAACTAACTAAGATGTGTTTCATAACTGTGTTTTCTGCTGCTTTGGTTTCGC
This sequence comes from Phorcus lineatus, assembly GCA_921293015.1. Taxonomy (NCBI): domain Eukaryota; kingdom Metazoa; phylum Mollusca; class Gastropoda; order Trochida; family Trochidae; genus Phorcus; species Phorcus lineatus. The sequence goes on along the minus strand of OV121088.1, from coordinate 21,528,278 downwards.
TCGTTATCAGAGTGGCCGATACGTTTTCAAAAACAGCGTTCGGAGCAGAAGGATAAATAAAACATTTAGCAATAGGGTCATTCTATATCACTTTGATCATGGATCATGACGTTCCGTGACAGGCAAGTCTCCTTGAAAGTTTGAAGGATGAGGTGAGGTAAAATGACTCTGTCATTGGGGATTGGGTTTGAGAAAATATTGTGCTCACAAGTGGGGATATATTTTTTTGGATTGAGGGCATCATTTGCTAAATTTGATGTTGAGGATCTTATAATATACTGTTACCCATACTTGTTGGTAGGGCATTAATTGTAATTATTATTACGATAGTAAAAAAAACGTGTTTTTCGTTGTTTGATAAAATGCTGAGTCCTTGAACCTTGTTCTGAACGATCGGGATAAAGGTTGTTTCGAACCAATTAGAGGTAGAACAAGAGGCAATAAATATATTGGTGTCCAAAACGTTTCCATTCTTTGTGAGTTGAGCAAAAGATACGCCCTTCAAACTCGAACTTACGCAGTTCATGACCTTCATTTCACACCTAAGCCGATACCACTCATCTTTCATGTTGAACTTGAGGATGGCACTTGCATTGTTGTCATATTGCTAAAGTGGCATGCTAGTTTGACGCGTGGTGTTATTACCATGCGATATTTTAATGATGTGATAAAGTATACATGTATGAAAGTATAGGTTTGCGATGGCCAAACTTTACGGGTCACCTCAATACAAAAAAGTATGCTTATAAACGTGTTGTGGCTCATCTCTTCTTAGTTAGTGTGGAAAACTTTTACAAACTAGTAATTGCAAGGTCTAAAATATACAGAGGGAGTAAAAAAGACTTCAACACTTGGGACAGGGGTTACAATTCCATCCACGTCTAACACATACACTAATCTGTTAAGTTAGCAACAGACCTACAATTTGAAAACCAGAAACAAGATGTTGGACCCCTCTGTCACGTCAATGGTGAAACCAGCAAAGATGTTTAACATGAATTCCATCGCAAACATCTTGGAAAATATTCAGGCAGACTTAGGTCCGGCTGGAAGATAGATTTTAAACAGCAGTTACTTAGCTAACGTCATTTTGCTAGAATCGTTACTGATAAATCAATAATGCCAAGTTTACAGGGTGAAATAATTCAACGGTGACCAGATGAGTATAGGACCAGATGAGTAGAAGACCAGATGAGTATAGGACCAGATGAGTAGAAGACCAGATGAGTAGAAGACCAGATGAGTGGAGGACCAGATGAGTAGAAGACCAGATGAGTGGAGGACCAGAGGAGTAGAGAACCAGATGAGTAGAAGACCAGATGAGTAGAGGACCAGATGAGTAGAAGACCAGATGAGTATAGGACCAGATGAGTAGAGGACCAGATGAGTAGAAGACCAGATGAGTAGAGGACCAGATGAGTAGAGGACCAGATGAGTAGAGGAAGTCAGAAGTTAAAATGCTTCAGTAGTTATGCTTGAAGTAAGATTAAGGTATCAATAACTACTATTATATTAACAATTGTATATTCAAGTAAAAATCTTTGAAATGTTTGGTATTTTGAATCCAGTTGTTTATTTTATTTGATAACATATTAAGGTGATGGTATTGTTTACTCCAGAAGACTATAGTAAAGTTACTAGACAACCACAAATGCTTTATTTCAAAGTTTGAAATCATTGCCTTTTTTCGTGCAATTGTATATCAATTTATTGTTTTTGGTCGATTGTGGCAAAGCTGATATATATATATTATTGATTGAAGATATATTGATTGGTTATGAGATATATAAGATGCAACCAACTTAGATATGAGAGAGGGAGAGAGTATGTACTTTAGCTGCTAAATTTGTGTAGACATCAATAGCAGTTTTCCTTATGATATTAAAGTGCAGTCTTAAGAATTTCATGAAGGAAAAACACTTTAACAACTCTGACAATTCAAAAACAAAATGCCACAAACACTATTATGATTGAAATTGCTGATTCAAATTGCTGGTTCTACAGCAGTAAATTGAAAATATATCCATTTAAATCCTTCTAAATGCAACGTAACCGCAAGAGTACTTTTTAAACAAACAGAAACTAATGAAGCACGATTGCATGTTAAGGATCATGATCTAAATGATACAAAATCAAAATGGCAGTCTTTGTTTAAAATAGAATTAAGGTTTCAATTACAATGTTAAAATCAAGTCTTTAAAGGGTATTTGTAGAGAACTGTAAACGAAAGTTCCGGGATAACATGCGCCTCTTAACCAAAACTTTGGAAAGTTTGTTAATGTATCAATGTTTCTTTTTTAAAATCAGCTCCCTCCCCCCCCCCCCTCCCTTCCATAAAGGGCTAAACATAAGTCCTAAATTATCACATATCTTTTACTTTATTGTAAAAGAAATCATAAATCTCGTACATGATCGATATTAGAACAATTGATTATGTGTATGTCGTTATCATATATTCTAAATTTTAATAAACACATTATCATTTCACAAGGCTGGTATGATTTATATTCTACTTAAGTCATAGCACATGTATGGAAGGCTTCAATAAAAGTGAAAGTGTGTTGTTTATAGTGATCTGTAGGAACATAAGTGAATCGTTGAACTTTTAATTAGTTTTACATCAATTGTGTATTTCTTAAAAATGTTTATCCTATAAACAAAACAAATGTACGATTGTCGTTTTGTTCCCATACTAGCACTTCACCAATAAAAAACCCTTTTTGAAACCAATATCATCACTTAATAACCCCGTTAACTCCCTCAGTATTTGGATGCAAGCACAATTTGATTGAAGGCATTTGAACGTTATCAACTGACTCTGGTAATGTACTACCATAGCATTCACAACTAATAAACACTACTGTTAGTGTTCAACATGTTAACACCTTTCATGAGGTGACATGTCAGAATATTTATCTTATAACTCCCTATATTTAAACACTCTTTCTTGGCTTGCAAAATTATTGTTTCACAAGCACACGAAGTAAATATAGCAAAACAGTAGATTAAAGATATGTATTATGCAGACATTTTTGCAATACATTTTCCTAAAAAATGCAAGATCCTAAGCAGTTTTTTAATGAGACACATACTGTACATCGCTAACATTTAACTAACCACTTGTGCACACATGCATAGGTTAATGTAAGATTACTTAAAGATATTTCAATTAACACAATGCATGTTTTACCAAAATATAAGTTTATATCGTGGCTGTCATGTGTGCCTTCATGCCCCTTCTTTACTTAAATCAATCATTTTGTTCCTCCGCATCTCCATTCCCACTCCACGTTCCTGATCTTTGTCCTTAGTACATGTACTTCTGCTTAAATATATATATTTGCGAGCATCATAAATATAACCTAATACACATACAAACCGATTCTTTTTCTATTTCATTACAAGGCGGCAACAATTTATCCTTTAGATCTCGTAGAATAAATAGCTTCATATCCCAACTGAATATGCTGAAAAGCCTTTGCATTAATTACAATTGTCTATGGCAGATATAATTCATATACCGCTGGCAATATGAATATATTCATCGATCAATATGTTTTCTCCCCAATGAATGATTATTATTCACACATGTGAAACCTAGATCAGGCCGTCTTTTCCTGATATTGTGTGGAATGACTAATTAATTGGAATTGATACCTGTTATGGGTGATCTATTGTCAGCGGTTGTCGAGTAGTAGAGAGAACATTTTCTCTGAGGTTGATATAAGAATTGTAAGAAATAAAACATGGCAAACACAATTAACAAACATTTCAAGTACAGTACGAACTATCTATTGCACAACCTTGTTGACCAAGGATTTTTATGAGTATATAGTGTGTTGGTTAAAAATGTTTCTAGTGACTAAGTCGCTATTGTTTTAACTATTTGCATTAGTCTATATTGTTATCTTAAACCCTTTATTTACTATTAATTAGATTTTCATAATCATATTCAATTGTTTTATTTCATTGTCTTATTGGCATAGTTGGACTTTTCCAAATTCACATGTAACAATATCAGAAAAAAAAATGAAAGCAGTATACGATGAAATATTTAACAAAGTTTACACAAACATTTATCTTAGTTCAGTGGAATGATAATTACCAAAGATATATAAATACTTTCATAAGCTTATTTATAAAGATCTTTTTGTACAAAGCAAAGGTTATGGTAATTTTTTTTTATTAATGTCGAAATTTTTTATGACAAAAATGTATTTTACAGATACCATACTCTACTTTAAACGTTTTCACTGCATTGTGAATGCAAATATAATGTAAAACAAGGTGCTCTTGTTACAACTGTACGTTTACATGAATAACAACAATCATTAGTAATATAAAAAAACAAATGAAACATATTTCAATCGGTAGATTAGCTGATGGAAATAGAGAATAAACCATTCTTGGAATTCATCAGTGATTACATGATATACTCATTCATATTTATGTGATGTACGTAGGGAAATAATCAATACATTGACAAAAAGGTAAAGGTTATTAGAAACGTGTTCCGTTTATTAGGAGCCTTTATAATTCGCGAAAATAATCCAATTATGGAAGATTTAACTCAGCTTAACTGATGCGGCCAATATCAGACATGCAAGTCGAGTATGCGATGAGAGCATTCATTTACCCACCAACGTTATTATCTCTAACGTGTATTTTGTGATTTGAATACCGACTTTAGTAGGATGATGAGATATTTTGGGCAGGAGAGGCGTTATCCGTTCATAAGAGTTCAATACATGATATTGCGAGTAATATCACGTGCATTGCTAATAATGAAGCGCTTTCCCTCTTTTGATCAATTTAACATTTAAGAAAAGATTGTTAGTAAACTACTGTGATACAGAGACATGCCATTTAAACATTGAGATCTAATATGATATATAGTAGAGTAACAACATATATACAACTTATATCAAGTGATGTTAAAGACACTGTCGCACGTTTTGTAAATGTTTTTGTCGTTGTTGAAATTGCCTCAATAGCACATCAAGTTATGAATTTTCTTCAAACAGTAAACAATGCATTAGTCATCCGGTTATTCGTAGTCGTCCAATAAGGTGCGATGTGTGAAGCGAAAACTTCATACGGTCGGTAATGTGGAAACATCTGCAAATCATTCGAGTTAATGATATGGTTTTCTCTAGCTTAACCGAACCGAACCACTTTCGTTTTATAACCGCCTTTATTGATAGTCTAACAATTTCCTTTTTCGTGAGATTCCTTAACTTTGGTAAGAAAACGTTTTATTGATCGGTGTATATAATGCTAAAAGAGTATGCTCATCCTCCAGAAACTTTCTCACTTACTTAGTCAAACGTTTTCAAATCGATAATGATCGATATGTTTAAAGTTATTAGTAGAAATCTAGTTCGACAAAAAGTGTTACATGTAATCAGCCAGTAGTCAACCAAATACATTTCCCCTTTTAAAAATTAAATGAAAACAGCGAAATATCAAAACATTTACCACCAAAGCAGTTGTCAATGGACTGAAAAGGAAATAAACGTTTCAAATTGTGAATCATGTACTATCTTTGTATTGCACACAAGATCCAACACACTCTAAACGCAATTGACATACGACTGATAAGTTGCATTCTGACCTCCTATTGAGTGTTCAGACTGGAAATGAATGCATTCATGAGTCAGACGTTTAGTGGTCGGTATCTGTCCACTGTCAAGTCAGTTTGCCCTGATTCCTTCCGCCGAGTGTCTTCTAGTACGTTTGCATAAGAAAACGCAATGAGTTATGGCTTTTACCTTCCGTGACGTTACTTACATATAAGGCTATGGTGAGAGACTTGCGCCGGCAGATATTGGTCTTCCTATGTAGATACACTTATATTTTTTATGTTAGGTTTTGCCAAAACTGTCTCTAATGTGAACAAACACTGTCAATAGATACACAGATCAAATACGAATCTTCTGGCACAGATTTCTCTTTCGACGTTTCCTAGAGATTATTTTTGTCGATTTGGCTGATTCAGTTACTTTATAATTTTGGTCATGACTGCATTTGATATTTCCACGTTTAAACTTTCGTGTCATGTGTCATTCCATTCCACGACAACTAGCACAATCTCTTTATTTCTAATTTCCCGATTTCCCCGAAATATGTGTGATTATTTTTTAATAACAAGATATATAATAGCAGAAAGCTACGATTTCAACTATATGCGACTGTACTGAACACATTCATTTTATTCATTTTTTAGTTTTTCGTAACTGCATTTCAAAAATTTACTTCTGTCATTGAAAATATTACAGTTATCAAGTATTCATCTTAAGAAATTTTCAACATAAGAATTTACCGAGAAAAACACTATTTGGAGAACGAAAGGAAAGAACATTAATCCAATAATCTTGGCCTTTGAATGTCCTTTAAGTGTTCGTCTGGTTATATCCCAAAACCCCTACAGCCTATTACCCCTACACCCCAGTTCCCCTACAGCTTGTTAAAACAACACAGACAGTTACCTATCTGGATTAAAAGACTCACCCTAACAGGTGATTAAGAGTAGAAGTGGTAGTTTGGAGTGGACATTTTGATTGAAAACATGGAATATGATAGAACATATGAACATATGAAAATAAAGGAATTAATTTAAATTTGAAATAATTTGATTTAAACATAAAATATGAAATATGTTTCAATTTAATAAACTCAACTATCAATTGTCTCTGTGTTCAGTCTGTGTTTTGGTTTTCGTCCTAATCTAAGCACAGTTGATGCTATATTTGCCCTCCATACATTGATTAGTCGAACTCTAAATAGTAATAAGCGATTGTATTGTGCATTTGTTGATTTTAAACATGCTTTTGATTCAATTGATAGGTGTAAAATTGGCCAAATTGGGTGTCAGAGGGAAGTTATTATTGGTTATTCGTTCTTTATATCTTCATTTAAGATCTTGTGTGAGGATTGGTGGTTTTGATAGTCAGTGTTTTAGAAATAATCTTGGTCTAATGCAGGGGGAGGTCTTGTCGAGCGTTGGGAACTCGAGGTAAATATTGTTAAAACTAAGATAATGGTTTTCAGAAAAGGTGGTAACGTTAAATCGACAGAGCACTGGCTTTATAATGGTACGGTTATTGATGTTGTCGATACTTTTACATATTTAGGAATAGTTTTTAACTATAATAACTTATTCTCGAAGGCTACATTGCAGTTGTCCGATCCGGGTAGGAAGGCGCTCTTTTCCATATATAATAATACTAGGTCATTGTCATTGAATCCCGAATCTCTTTTATTTGTTTTTTATTGTTATGTCAGCAGTATTATTTTATGCATCCGAGATTTGGGTACATAATAAAGGATTAAACATTGAAAGATTACACTTGGATTATTGTAAAAGGCTCTTAGGTGTTAAGAAATCAACATGTAACTCAATGGTTTATGCGTAATTAGGTCGTTATCCGTTGCTATTTAAAAGACAATATAACATGGTTAAATATTGGTGTAAGCTTCTTGTGTCTGATAACAGTATTTTAAGAGGTTGTTATGAACATCTTAATACTCTTATTTTATTGATACAGACAATATCATGGATGACTACACCAACTTCTAAATGTCTTTGAAGAAATTGTTATTTTATTGTCACCATGTTCAACATCCACAACCTGTACCAATAACGTTTTCGTTACGTACTAATTATCTCTACAGATATATGTAATAAAGAATCAGTCTGGGTGAGTCCATTGTGTCGCAAGAGGTAACAAGCTAGAGATTAGCATTGCAGTGGACCATAAACTTGTTTTGATAAGCTGTAGGGGTAATGGGCTGTAGGGGTTATGGGGGACTACCGTTCGTCTACTCTACATTTACAGCTGAATGATTTCCTACTAATTGTCATTAAATTTGGAAAATGTAAAATTGTTGTTGAGCATTTCCTAGACCGTTATTTGCCACTGTATGCAATCACAAATGAAAAGATCCACGTTGACTTCGAACATCTATTTACATGTGATTGTCGATACTTAAATACCAAAATACGTCTATTTCAAACGATAGTTGATGATGGTAATTAAGAGCAAAATAAATAACATGCAGTAGACAGCAAACACTGCTTTTGGAGAATAGGAAAGTTAACCACGGTATTATTTTGATTATTTTACTGGGAAAATATGAAATTAATTAGTGTTAATAATTTGATGGATAACTATCGACATGTCATTCTACAGAAAATTATAAATTTCAACTACACTTAATGTCGTGCTATTTCCTTTGATATGTATTCAAACGCACAGAATGACACACACATTCAAATTGCATTTCTAAGTGTCGTGAAATGAAAGGACACTGTTAAAGAACATGGAGATCTGATTTCATGTTGGGAGAAATATTGTAGTGCCAAGATAACATTAACTTGGTCAGAGTGAATGCCGAAAATAGATTGCATTAATGTAATTGCTTTGTTGCTTTCAAAAAAATACAATGCTCAACTATGATGAAGTGGAATAGAAATGACAAAATCATAGCAGAGACTCTAGATGGATTAAAACATAATGACAATGGGAAAACATGAGTATTTTTATTGAAAATAGAAGTCACAAACATATATATCAAAATTAGTTCAAACCATTATATCCGATATCGATCTGCACACATACATGGATTGTAACATTTAACATAACGCATGCTTCATAATATATAAAATATTAATACAATGTTAAAGAAAATAGACCTATCGTTGCGTAAAAGGTTTTTTTCCAATACGACGCTCACACCCATTTCAGAATTGACCTGAAACTCCAGTAAAAGGCTCTTACATAATACAACGCTAGAAGAGACCGTGTGCATTCCCGCGTCCTAGTTTACCTAGAGCCGAGAAGTTCCGACGCTTTTCTTCTTCTTAACACACCAAGGGACATATCATCAGGAAATCTGTACTGAAACTACAAGGACTTCCTCAAAGTACGCCAATGAAATTGCCAAGTCAGTTAGAACTGAGAACCTCTACATAAAACTTGCTCGTGTACAACAGCCATTAAGAGGAATGGTTTCCTTAGAAATTTCAATTTCAAGTTCAGAGCGTAGCTTGAAAAGGACTGTTTAAACTCATTCTTTTTTTTAATAACTTTATTCATTTGTGTTCATGTACATACAAATTCAAACATGCATATCAACATAGAAACAAGAAATTTCTACATAGTAATCTTATTCTTACCTGACAACTGTTTCAATGGGATAGTGTATAGTAACCCGACTCGAGGGCTGATAACTCCAGGGAAAAGATCTGAATGAAAATTCTATTTGGTGGTAAGTAACGAGCATCAATAAAAGAACGCCATGCCCTGGCTGACCGAGGACTGCATACCCAGAAATGAAAAATAAAAATAAATTTGCTAATTTGATCTCATAATCGTAAGTGAATTATCACATTTGTGTTGTTTGGAACAGTTAAGGTTATTGCATATTTGCAATTACTGTATAGGTCAATCAAAAGAATTAGTCAATCGTATATTATCAAAGTAAAATGTAATATATCTCCAAAGCATCATAGTAAATTATCCTGGATTCTCTTCTCATAACATAATTAGTTGACTGTGATAATTTACTAAGCAAATGCGTCCAGACTAATAAGCGATCCTGCTATAGAGTAATGGAACAAAGATTTGATCTGTATCAGCTTGTCAGCGATGTCGTACACAATACGCATTGTCTTACGATGATTCAATAAAAGGTGATACACAATATGAAGATCGGTAACGAATGAACCTCATATAATGAAAAAATATACAGTAATGACAAGAAAAAATATTTTAGTTATTGATTGGTCATTAATTAACCTGTATCCGTTTGTTGCTTCTAATGACTTTTCACTACTATTTCAGTTCGCTTTTTGAAGAAAAAGATGGTTGTATTCCTTGACGTTTTCATTAGATTGAATTATAAGTTTCGATGATCATTCAATATTTCAAAAGTTCTATCTGGTATGTAAAACAGAAACACGTTGTTAAAATCACCTAGCTAACCTACTTTCATGAATTATTACTATCTTGCTTTATTGCATTTGTTGGAATAAGTTTTGTTTGATTTACCTCACATGCATTTTTTGGAAATTACGGTATCTAAGAGAATGCAACGGGAAAGCGTTTTTTTCTGATTGTCACCCTGTTATGAAACCATATCTTTTTTTATTGATATATAATACACTGTATCGGATAAGAAAAATAATTTTAGATCGCACTAATATCTGTAAGGCACTGATGGCACACATCTACTTTTACTGGAAAGAATGTCAGATGTGTTTTAAATTTGTATCATGGAGTATATTTATAACCATTTACTATATCAGACAACTTAATCTCTTCACCAGAATTTATTAGGTGGTAAAATGGACTCACGCTGTTGTTGTAGTGTAACGTGATTGAGGAATTTATTGGTTGGTCAAATGCTTGGTTAGGAGCCAACGTTCACAATCTTACTGATAGTTGAACAATGACTAGGTTGGATTATTTATCGAATCTTAGACTCCTACGTAAGGCAACCATTATTGAAAAACAATCACTGTGTCTGTTTGCATGTTTGACTTGTCTTGTTTCATCGATCATCACCACTTCTCTAGAACCATTAGTTTGTTACCGCACCATCTAGGTGGGTGTAGATAGAATCAATAATTCTCTAACTTTATCACAGTGTTTCTTTTGAAATTACCAATTTTATTTGTTTAGTTTGAATAGTGAGCAAGGTTATATATGCTTTAACTTCATTTTATATTTTACCTTGTAAAAACTAGCTTTAATTTTATACGTCTTGATGTGTACTTTTAAATCTAAAGAATTAATCCATGTCGTGTCACGCAAGCGAGAAAGTCAGCACAATGAAATTACGGTGCGATGCGATGGTTTCGCCGTTCTTGTGTGTACCTCGTTTACATATCCGATTGTAACCGATGTTTTATTCAAACGTTAATTTTCGAAAGATGTCAGACAGTCAAAACCTCATTTTAAGGGTAAATAACAACGTTTGGGTAAGCAACAACACATGACAGTGACCAATAAGTCAAAAGCCTCCTTGATTGGCTGATAATTTCTTCCTGCTCTGAATTTATTGATCAATCAAAGTTCGTCAAGGGTCAGTTGAACATGACCTCATGACGTGTAGGTATTATACCGTTTGTTCATCATTAAAGGTAGCTTTAATTAGATTGTGTTATTTGCTGTGTCGAGTTTCGTTAAACAATCATTACAATTTCGAGGGTTTATTTGTTGTTCTGTTAAAAGAAACTCTGGTATGAGACATGTTTTATCTTTGAGACCAAAGTTAAGTTAACTGAATGACAGACTGAAAACCAAACTTTGATAACTAAAATCGTAACGTTTCTTTGAAAAGGGAAATGCTTAAATTAAATAGTAAAATCACCTTGACCTAAAGCTCCAAATGCTTTGAAAGATTATCACCAACTTATTGCAAACATTATGCAATTTTCATCAACTTGTTCATGTTGATTGTCTTCGTCTTCGTGCTCTTTCACTTTTTAAAATCAGATAATATTTTCAAAAATAGAAATGGTTTATTTCATAAAATATTTTTATCTCAATTTCTTTGAATGAGTTTTTAATACCATGCTTATATAAAAGATCAAATTAATACAACTGTATTACTTTTTTCTATCTATTTAATATCAAACAGGTTAATCTGCATGTTTTTTCTTGAAATATCGACACTATCGTGCTATTTCAAATGACACCACTGCTATTTCAGGTTGACATAAAGGCAGAATTATTAAACTCTTTTTGAAAAGATTGATTTAAAGAGTATAGTGCCCTACGTTATCCTCTCCTGAAAGACTTTAAATGCAAAGAGAATTTCTCATCAGCTTTAAAGCATCACAATCTGCCTTCGTGTTGTCACATTTTCTTGCTAACAGTTGGTGTGGAATTTGACGATTTGCATGATATCTATTATAAGTTTGTTATGCATTTTGTGTTCTTCGTATCTCGTAAGCCATATGGCAAGATGCCATGTTTTACCAGTATTGTTTATGGGGAACCAGTGTTTTCGTAGACAAAACGTGTTCGTAGACGGGGTGATTTCGTAGACAGATTAAACGGTGGATTCGTAGACCCATTGTAAAATTCGAATTATATCATTATATCAAACTTCATTATTGAATATTGTAGTAATTGTACTTATACAATAGCATTATAATCATTATTTTGTTTGCAGAAATACTGGTGTATTAGCCGACGTCAATGGCTGTTACGAAGATCGATTTTCTTGTTATGTTTTTGTTCACTTAACATCATAGTTTGTATTTTTGGGGTGTACCTCCTTTTTAATGTGTTTCATGCCATTCTTAAATGACTTATATTGTTTACTAATGGCAGTCAGTTTCATATTTGTAGATTGAAGCTTAATCACATAAACATGCATGCAGTTTTTCAACAAATTTATTTACAATAACAATAGTCCAGCACTATTTAGCACTATGAATGTTTGAAGTCACAGTTGAATTCGAGACTTTCAGTGTCATGGTTCAGGGATCATGCAGTCGATTTAGTGGAAGAGTACATCTATTGCATTGAAAAATCATCTCTACTAATCCTTTCGTTATCTGTCTGTAATTAAAGTTCCTATATCTATGACGTGTTACAGATTCGGTGCTGCCATTCGTCACTTTTAAGTGTCTCACTGGATAGCATGTTGCCGAGGTCGAACTTCTTTCGTACATTCAACTTTGGGAGCCATAGTTAATGCAGTACGACATTGATTTTCAATCTTGCATCTTCGATACCATGTGTGTTTGTATAAAAAGTAATAACCTACTCATCTCAGTACAGGATGTATTAGTGTACAGTGTGATGTTTTGATGGTAAATCTTAAATACTATCATACGCACCTCATTTGTTTATTTATTCACAAAGAAATATAACAAAACATAGCATAACAAATGACAACAATAATGGGCTTCCTTTATTGGAACATCGTATTTCAACAGTCGTATATATGCACCTCAATGCATCGATCTGTTCATTTGGTTACAGATTTTGTTAAATCTAAGATACAAGATATTAAGTGGCAATATTATATGTCAATCATGTAACACACGAATAAAACAATTCTCTTCTTTTCTTTTCTTCTATAATAGCCTGTATAATACCAGGAATCTTTGGTTTAAATAATTTTCTCCATTGCATTTAAAATAAATTAAAAAAATATATATGATACAATATGATATGATATAACATCATCAAAACAAAATAATCACTCTAGCGTTATGCAAACTTCGACCTTGAAACAAAAGGACAAGGCTAATTGCCGTCTTCATCAGTCAGAGCAGATGCAACACTGGCGTGAAATAACAGGGTAAACGGATATGGACTTAAAAGAGATGAAACAAAAACCAAGTACACATGTATGGTACTTTCGATAATCCTTAGGAGATCACTATTTAAGTGACTAAATAAATAAATAATAATAAGGATACTAGATAGGGATAGCAGAGCTTATCAAAATAATGAGATGTACATTCTTCAAAGGAAGTGATCACATTATCAAAATGGTACAGAGAAAAAAAGGTATATATATTAACCTCACCAATCCATCATAGATCGTCCCAAAGTCCGCCAGTTCCCTCCACGTGTCGCCTCCCGGCCTAGGGCCAGAATCATTTCCAAGTACCCCTATCCCGCCTGATATAATGGGAGTGCAGACGACGAATCGAAGACGCCAGTCTAGTGAGTTTTTAGCTTAGAACACACCAAGTTGTGTTTCTTGGCTGAACTAGAATGGCCCTATCTCCCTAACTATCGCATTTACCATCACACACAATAGCTTATTGTAGAGAGGACAGAATATAAACAAAATAGGTATTGACATATGAATGCTACACGATAAAAGGCTAGTAAATAGAGCATGAAAAATACATTAGAACACATAAAAATAGCCATAGGGTCATTCCAGCTCAATTCGACCAAAGCCTCCCAGTTTATGTCACCTTTGTTTCATTTTCACACCAACCAGAGTACGTTTATAGGTCATTACAAAAACAAAATATTCTTTACAAATTCGCATTGGTTTTGCTGTAAGGGTTGTTTAATTGTGACACGTAACGCAATTCTATGAAATACAACACTTCGCTATGAAATAAGTTTTTGCCGCTCATTGTTATTTTTTGTTTATAGGTTGTTGATATAATTCCAAAGCGGCATACGTTTACATTTTGCAGATATTTAAGAAATACCCTGAGTTACGCAAATTTCAAATTCGGTAAAATTGTAAGCGATTTCAGGATATGGTCCATTTTCTATAAGCTGTATCAACAAGATTTGATAGCTTGAGTGATAATAATTTGTTGGAAGGATGAAAGTATTCATCGGACAGTCCAGACCTTCAAGCATACATACTTTCAACTATCCGTATTTAGTTTAAATGAATTTAAACATACCTACCCTTGGCAAAAAACGGAAATTCTACCATATTCAAAAGTCTCTATACAAAAAGGCGCACCTCGCACAGTAATGAAACTTGGACAGCTTATTATTTATTATATAAACTCTAACATATAAAAAAATCACGAGGGTAAAATTTCTAGTTTTCAAGAAATAAACATTTTTATATATTGCCTTTTAAAGCCTAAGTAGAGATTTTAAAGATGTTTCATATCGAACAGTTTGTCAAACTCCTGCTCCTGTTACACATTCAGTGTGTGTCTGTCAGATACATCAAAATGTTAATCTGATGCTCGCTGCATTGCCTGGGTTGAAATTGAATGTTCAGGAGCTTTTACAGAGGGTTGCATGCAACGTCAAAGCACAAGAATGCATGTTATATCGCTGTGATAACTGGAATTGATGCACTGAAAATCGTTTTCGAGTCACATCTCCAGGATGAAGGTCTAGATACAGAGGATGAAATTTGATATAAAGTTTGGTTACATCAAATCTAACAATTCTTATCACAACATGCTCAAGTCCTCAAGACTTTGTTGATGTCCTCTTGCACAAACTTGACGATTTGACAGTTCACCCCTTCACTGCAAAATCTCAGTCAGCCTTCTTGGCAAGATTCAAAGATCAGTTGGATGATGAGACTGCAATGATTCTTCTTGATTTTGCGGAGAACTATTCTTTTGTAGTACAAGACGCAGTCTAGGGTTTCAACTGGGAAAATTCCCAAGCCACTGTTCACCCAGTAGTGGTTTACTACAGACAGTATAACGAACTGAAGCATTTGAGCATAGCAGTGATCAGTGACCATCTGAAGCATGATTGTGTGACGGTTCATGTGTGTCTCAAACATGTCTTGTGACACTCGAGAACTTGTCTTCCGAGGGGTTAGAAAGGTCATTTACTTCAGTGATGGTGCAGCAAGTCAATATAAAAACTACAAAAACTTTGTCAATCTCTGTTCTTAAGAAGAGGACGTTGGACTAAAATCAGAGTGGCATTTCTTTGCGAGAAGTCACCATTCATTCATTCCAAAAAGTGCAACAAAACTGGCCATAAAACGTGTGTCACAAAGCAATATATCAACAACAGTAACGTTAAGAAAGAGGAAACAGGGGAAAATGAAGATAACACCAGGATTACGTGATCGATCATGATTGGACAATTGGAAACGTAATGACTGTAGATGATGACAATCAAGACATGATCATTGATGTTTTGATTCCAAGTAGAATCGAGCCCCAAAAGTTCAAGACGAAAGGCAAAGGTGACACTGCCTTTTGATCATATTATCTGCAAAGTTGATGTTGACATCAGACTGATATACTACAAGCTTTCTCTGGAGAGCTACAGGTCAATTTGCCAAAAATTTAAAGAGTTTGCTCTCGAGCATTTCGGTAGCAAATAACTTGATATA
Organism: Phorcus lineatus; assembly: GCA_921293015.1. Taxonomy (NCBI): domain Eukaryota; kingdom Metazoa; phylum Mollusca; class Gastropoda; order Trochida; family Trochidae; genus Phorcus; species Phorcus lineatus. Next base: position 21,512,456 of record OV121088.1, on the reverse strand, counting down.
AAATATCTAAAAGGTAAGTTGATCCCCAAGGAATTTTAAATAAAGTGAATAATCATGTTTTCACTGATCAACAACCTCCTGAATATCTCAAACATAGAGATGTAAATCAATGTGAAGCGTCGGTAAAACCATCTGAGTGTTGCTGTAGTAAATCACTTGCAGAAGGTGAACGGAAAATTTTACCCTCGCCAAATTTTGATATTTTGTAGCGTATACAATGGGCTACATGTGTGCAAAAAATGAAGCCTTTTTCTACAGCCAGCTTAAAACATAGGGCATTTTTGACACTTTTCCGAACAGAGGGTAGATCTAAGAACCAAAATACATTGTCAAGAATTACTAAATTCCATCTCTTGATGCCCCAAGGAGACGAATCAAAGCATGTTTGGTGCACTTCATTCCTTCGACTTCCAAAAAAAGTGAAAAGTAAACGGTCAAAAAACGTAAAAAAGTAAATTTTGCAGATGAAATTAAGCTTTCTTTGTCAAGCTATTATATCAAATAAATATAAAAATATTAAAAGGAATATTATATTTATGAATAACTCATTCCAAGTTCTATCTAATATAAAAATTGTAAGCCTCTAAGTCTAGAGCTGTCCACGTAAGAGACATTTAAAGCTGTTAAGGGTTTTTCTCAAAAACGTAACATTTTAAAAACCCCTGTGTCCTAACACCCTATGCTAAACGCAAACTATTTTGAGTATGAACAAAAAAATTTTATTTCCCTTATCTGAAGATACAGTAGCATCTATTTTAAGATTAAGATTTTGGTCGATTTGAAATGGAATGATCACATAGTCAGCAAACAAAGATATGAATAATGAAAACTGATACATGAATGGAAAGTGCATAATATGTACTTTCGATATATACAAATATAATTGATAACATTTTACAAACGTACATTTGATTAGATGCAAACAGGAGGCACGCTCGTGATAATAACTGAAGGAAAACAATTGTAATTTAAGAATTAACTGAAAAGTCCTGAATTTAATTTTCCGAAAAAATTATTTTGAAAAATGCATAAAATCTCTTTTGAAATATTTCATTCAAAAGTAGTTTTAATGACTTGCCTTGCAGAATTGTGTAGAATGAATACAAATACTACATTTAGTAGGGGGCGCGTCATGGTTAGGGACGGCATCTGTCAAGACCAGAAGACCGAGCTAGTCATTTTAATGCATATTGATTAGAATGACAGGAGGTTTAGTTTCTTTAGTGAGGACGCGTCATTTGATTGGACTCTAATGAAAGTGTTTAATATTTCATGTTTCATGGGCTTACGACTTCTCTCCTATCAATAAGTTTTTTCAATAAGTATAACCGGCACTACTGGCTATCTCATACCTCATCCCTAGTTCTCTCTAAGGATTACCCTTCAACAGCTTATGTTTAATATTCTTGATGCTGTCAGCTCCAACATGACTACAAGAGGTCCGTCCTTTTAGTGTGGTGGCGCGTCATAGTGTGGGCGGAATCTGTTGAGACCAGGGGACTGAAGACTGAACTACTAATTGTGTGGACTGATGTGCATTACAGAGACTCAGTTCTAAATCAAGTAATACTACAAGAGATTATTTTCTTAAACCGATACATTGTTAATGTTCACCAGATATGAACCCAATAGGACACATGTGAGTCCATCTGGACAGACATGTGAGGACCCGCTAGCAGGCCCCTGTGACAAGAAACGAGATGGAACGTACCCTGAGGAAAGTGTGGCAAACAATTGGACCTTACGTCATCGATGTATCGGAGCCTGCATTGAGACATGTGGCGGCCATACCCGTTCCTGAGGCTCGAACTGTAACCTTTGCGAACTTTGACTGTCATGCGTGACTGTTCTAATATCTCGGGACAGTGAGAATTTCGACCTAAACATCTTTTGAATAGCGACCAGAAATCATATGTTTTCAGTAATTGTATCATAATTTGCTTCAAGAATACTGATAACTTTTGAAAGAAACATAAAGTTTATCTGTAGGACTAGTTTTCTTTATCGTTCTTCAAACTCGACCTCTACTTTCCTCTGCCGTTTAGTTTATGTTAGTTATTTCCATTGGGTATTATCTTTCAGTATTTCTATCAGTATAGGAGATAAGAGTTTTAGTAATTCAAAAATATTGATCGATTCAAAGATTATTCATTATCTTGCTAACTCTTGCTAACTCCAAAGAGCAATGGGAGAAAAATACATTGAAATACGGTGGTTGTTTTTTCTATTTGAAGGAAAAGTGATTTCAATTACTGATCATCTCCTCAGCGTTATGATACAGATGTGTAAATCAATTCAATGATGCGTGGAGAAACACCACGGAAAGAGATCAAGATCCTAAACCAGGTTATGTTCAAGACAAACAAGGTATTCTTTAAACACTGTGCTTGCTTAACGTGCTGTGATTAGACTTTGCAATTTCCCTTTGGTGAATTATCGATAATTCCAAGTTTCTAAAGTACATTCAACTCATCCAGTGACTAGGTATTTGAAAGTGGACACCCAAAAAGCCACATTGCTGATATTTTACAACAAAATTATAATTGAATAAGATCTCTGTAATTTGCTTAATTTCTCACGGAAAAGTGAATTTTCTAATTCTAAACGGATATTTTAAATCTGCTTGAACCTGACGAAGAACATGATACATGTATGTCGATGTTGACTGTTTATGTTTTAACCAGGAATGTTAAGTTACAGAAGGAGCGCGAGTTCCCTGTTTTATGTTTCAACCAGTGTTTTTTTCTTGAAACATAGATACGTAGTATTGCTGTTTTAGTTCATGTGAGTTGCCCGTTCTTCTGTTTTGGTGGGTTGAGGATAGAGCAAAACAATATATTCACCTTTTCTGCTTATTCAAAAAAGTATTGCATGAAACAATACAAACGTTTCACCAAATACATACGGAGAAGTAACATGAGTAAACTTGTATCCAATCTAAAGCGGAATTTCTCGGCTATACAGTGTTTATTTGTCTGTCTTTCTGTTCGATCGTCTTTAACATAAGCCTCTATCAGTAGATGTTACTTGTGCTTATGTGGTAGGCTCTTTAACCTTGACGCGAACATCCCTTGTGTCAAGACAGTTTAGATGAGGTCATACATTTGAAAAACTTACCGAAATCTAATGATCTTGACATATCGGTCATAGATGGCATAGAATCTAAGCATTTCTTGTGTGAATTTGTTTTGGATGAGGTCATAACGTTTTACGTTATTAGTTTAAAATTTCCGCAGGACAATTTTTCAAAACGTTTTGATATCTGTCAATACTTTTGGGTCAGTGATAGGTGGCTAATACTTGACAATTTCATCCCTTTTGATAAAGCCTTTTCCGATGAGATCATTTTACCCTATGACAACCATATTGGCATCGTGGGAACATTATCACGAGAACTTAACCTCGATTTACAGTTGGGATTAGTCAATGGTTTTCAAATAAGGCAATTTCTACGTACCTAAGACCTTGACTTTGACGATGCAACAATTTTCGGAAACTAAAATCACATGATATTTTTATTCGTCAGTCATTGGCCTTTGTTATTTTTCTAAATTTTCCCCCTTACAAGGTTTTGGTTTACAGTTTGATTAACGGTATAAAGGATATATGAAGAAAAGAATTTGGTCAGGGTTGCTGTTCAGCTGTCTGCGATCGGGCTTAAATATTAGATATATGAAGGGAATTTTAATGCTGTCGATGCCTGTTGAATAACTTTTATCAATTCTCATATGACTGGAACCAGTGAATATTATGGTAAGTATTCATATGAATTATCTTATTACACTCATATCAGTAATCAATATATAATGTAGAAAATGTGGATTTACATAATCTAAAAACCAATTTTGTAACGTGAATAATCATTTGAAAACTAAATCCTTCATTATCATTTTATAGACACAAAGTAAAAAAATTGAAATATTCTTTAACTACTTTATATTCATAAAGTGCTATATGAGTGAAAAGTGGAATTTATCCTTCTATTTTTGCTGATAACTATCGTCTGCTATTAATGTTGGCAAGAAATCAAAAAAATTATTGCATTTGTATAAACTATATTTCATCATGGCTTAAGTAAGATTTATTCTAATCTAAATTGAAAAACCCACATATCAATAACCTTCCAATTCTGTTTGATTAATATCATTATTGATTAATAATTGAATAAAAAGAATACTTATCATCCAGTCTTTGAAGCTAAGATTGCAATGCCTTTTCTTAATCCTGTGTAGAATGAATAATGGATACAGATTGATAACTGTTTGATTATTTGATCTTACTCTTCTTCTAGTGCATGAACTACATAATCTCAAATCTCATTCTGCGTTCTTTATTTTCAAAATAGAATTTCTTCCCGAACTGTAAAAGCAAGCATGCAAGTACGCGGATTCGGGTTAGCTGTGTTTAGTACATGTGTTTAAATAGTCATTAATACTCGGGATTCTGAAGTTTGATAAGTAAAAAACTTCAGTCACAGTAACTTTTGCCCATAGATATATTCATTCATGTTTTTTACTGATACCGATTTACACTGAACTCTGCCTTTAGCCATGAATCGAAGAAAAAGGTGATGTAATTAAAGCCAATGTAATGATTTTTTTAATTTGGTGAAAAGATAAAAATGTATCTGCTTACAGCGTATATTCCTAAGTATTCAGATATATCGTTGCTTTACTAGGCATGCCTAACGTTTTAAATCCTTAAAATGCCCAGAGAATCTGTTTCAATTCTCCATCATTAACCTAGTCTACTTCTGCAGGAAATTGCCCTAAAATGCATCCTTGTCTGCCGGAATTGGCCTGCGACTTCAAAGGTTTTCATAAAAAGTGATAATCTTTTGTAGTGGCCGTAAAATGTCAAAGGAGAATGATTCATTCATCGACGCAATATCTTCTTTAATGCTTCCTTATCTGAAACCATGAACCGGTATACTTATCTTTCTTACCTCATTAATACATCTTATTCATCTATCTTGATATTTTGTATCATAATATAACTGTGGCTCTTAACTGTAGAATTATTTCAAAAAGATTATTAAACGCCGAAGCGTTGGTTTATGAATACGAACAAAGACCCAGTGACTCAAGCCAGCATCTGAACCTTTACGTGTCTTTCCAGTGTGCCAATGTGCCAGTTAAAGAATGTCTGAATATATTTGAGACTACATATAACACTAGAGAATTATTAGTATGCGTACTCCAAACTAGCATGTGTTTATTAACGATAAGCATGTAACAGACACTACTACTTGCCTTCTAGATGGCAAACGGGATATCCTTGTTGGCGTACAGTATGCTCTCCTGCTGTTTGTAATATGAAGTTTTGTAAACCAAAATGAAACATTGCTCTTCTACATCAAATAAGTCTTTTCTTCAACACGCAACAGTGATGACAAATTAGACACATGTTTGTGGCATATTGTCAGTTTCATCAACAGTGATGACAGATTAGACACATGTTTGTGGTATATTGTCGGTTTCATCAACAGCTTAGCTATAGGAAAGGTTGATTTGTGAAAGGTGGCCCAGTAACCTAGATGGTTCGATTTGATTTGATTTAATAATATTCATTCAAGAGAATGGAACCCCCCTCCCGCCTGGATCTGCAACAAAACAGTACACAAACCCATTCTCTTAGCACTGGTTACAATTGATTGTAATATCTGATATGAATATCTGTTATTTCTAAATTGATAGATTATGTATGATAATTACAAAAGTAAGTATAATACTATGTTCCTTTCTAGACTTCAACTTATTGGCGCATTATTGATGTACAGACACATATAGCAGATAGATAGATAGATTTTTAGATAATGCCTCCTCTAAGACATGTTAGTACAGGTATATATTTGTGGTATGTATTACTTGTTGATTAAACAAATGAGCATTTAATCTAGTGACGTTTCGATAGCAATTCAGTCTCTATTGAAGTCATCTTGAGGTGGTATCGTATTGTATCAGATTTCGTTAAGTAGTACCGAATTTATTACATTCACACAATTCCTGCAAACTGTCAGAGTAGCATGGAATTAAGAAATCGCAAGAAAATAGCTTGAAACAGAGAGTCAACTATCAAAGAGGATTTACATTTTAATATTGAAAGTTATGAGGAAAATCGAATCGAGTAAATTTGGATGAAAGGTGAATCTGTTCAGATGAGAAAAAGTCAATACCTCTAAGTGGAGATTTCTTCTATAAAAAGAAATCCTCCAATAAGAAGATCAATTACCTCTGAAATTCAATAAACTGTCCAGATAAAGCCCGGACGTTTTACAAGACCATTGCTTATGATCTAAATGAACGTTAGATAAAAAGCAACTATTTTTCTGATAAAATTACAGTACATTTCACATTAGTCTCAAATCAATAATTTTTTATTACGTCTGTAAACTGTATCATGTCATATTCGAATCAATTTGTACATTCCGTCTACCTCAATCGCTCTCTCTTTCCCTGTGTCTTTGTCTCCCTGTCTCCATTTTAGGACACTGAAGTATTAAGCAAAATTTTATTCTGCTATTAAAGGATAAAATGGCAACAATAAAAATTGCAATGAATGGGTATTCTTACAAATGTGTTTGCATTATGTGTATAAAAATACACTTTTGTTATCCAAATGATTAATTTGTCTTTTGTGGCGATGTAAATAAATTACACTGTACAAAATTGAACTGGATGGCAATTATATTATGATTTTAGATTATTTTAGAAATAAAAGAAAGCAGGTTTATCAAAATGTTTTCACCAAGGTTAAATTCTAGAACTTAATGTTTTGCTGTACATGTATATCCTATTGTAACCTATATTGTGACGTAATAATGTAATGACGTCATTTTGTACACGATTACGTTGCTTGGCAACGCATTATCCGTTGTATGTATGGCCTGAAGAGGCTCGTTGAGCTGAAAGCGCTAGCCATTAAAATGGATTGTTTTTACTTCTAACTTCATATTTTTCTATATCTAATACCTGGGAGCTGAACATCAATCTCAAGATTGTGAACTTTTTTCATATATATATACATATATATATATATATATATATATATATATATGAAATATTATTGAAATGCTATTTGTTAACCTTGTAATACAAATGTGTTTATGACAAAAACTTTTGACCTTTGTTTCACCAGCGGATATACTCATATATCTATATGCTGAAGCAATAAGTTGTTAGTTGCTTTTACAGTAACTCGCACTGATTTGACCTATAAATTTCCATATATGTTACAGTACTATCATATTCCATGTCTGATATTCTTAGAAATTATGCTACAAGTTCAGCCTAACTTCACTTATATGGAAACTCACAGCTTTTTTTTTGCCTTTAAATGTTGCTATCACGATAGGTTATATATCAATTGATATATCAACTCTACTTCATAACGTCCAAGACAAACATGAGCACAGCTCTCATAACCTCGCCTATGGTTTGACCACATTTACACAATATTAGCTATTTGAAAAACATGCGTAGTCAATCATATTAATGATTGAAGATCACATTCAAAGGATGAAGGTGATGTAACATATTTGGACAATTAAATGTAAACATATGTCACTCCTGTTGTTTTGCTGTTTTTGGTCGAGAAGTTGTAAACACTAAAAGACACATCTACACCCCAATGGTACATGTAACATTCAAAACGAATTTGACGTTCCAAGTCAAAGATTTTCAGTAATGCTCCGGTAAAGAAACTTACATTTGGCCGATTTAAGTTCAACTGATATTTTTTTTTATAAGAACCCTTGAGCTTTAACTCTGAAAGGCCCATCGGCACCCTATAGATAACATTCATACAAAATTTGAAGTTTCCAAGACCTAATTTTTGGAAAATGCTGTGGAAAAGAAACAAAGTCGTAAAGATTGGCCGTTTTTTTATCAAAAGTTCTAAAATCATTGGAACCCTTAAGTTTTAACCCCTAAAAGTCACATCAGCAGTCTAAACATAATAATATAAAAAAATTGAAGTTTCCAAGTCATATAGTGTAGGGCAAATGGTCCGGAAAAGAAGCAAAGTCGTTAAATTTGGCCGTTTGTGGACGTGTAATTTATTGACACCGTGGAGTTTTAACCCCTTAAAGTCATCAGCAAATTTAAAGTTTCCAAGTCAAATTGGTTTTGGGAAATGCTTCCGAAAAGAAAAAAAAAAGCACTTCATTACTTAAAGTTACATAAACATCTTGCACCAGATGGTATTGTACCAGAAATATTCAAACTCGATTCTCAATTATTGACTACGTACGTAGTTTTATTAGTAGTTATTTACCTGTATCTTTAAATCTGGTATGTTCTGACTAATAACCAGATTTCCCTTACTCAAACATTATAGCACTATGTTATATCACAAAGGTATTTCGCTTTTAATTTACTAGGTTTTTATTTTTACTTCAGTATTGGATAGTCCAATGAAACATTTTATTGATTTTATTGAATATGTCTCAACAGATCGTAATATTCATATATATAATTCCATTGAGTAAACATTTAGCTGAGTGTGGAAATGGGCAATTTTCAGTTTTCCCAATGCATAAATTAATTTTTGATCACAATGGGCTTTTAGAAACGAAAGAAAGCAGATTTCATGTTTTCACCAAGGTTAAATTCATGTACATGTATATCCTATTGTAACCTATATTGTGACGTAAGAATGTAATGACCTCATGTTGTACACAATGACGTTGCTTGGCAACGCATTATCCGTTGTATGTATGGCCTGAAGAGGCGCCTTGAGCTGAAAGCGCTAGCCATTGAAATGGATTGTTTTTACTTCTAACTTCATTGTAGATGCAAGAAAACACAAGTCCAAAACTCGCATCCACAGGGATTTATTCGTTGAGTGGGAAAAACAATGTTACACATTGATACGTTGGGTTCTTTAACCAATGGCAATTATATTGTGCGTTGATATACTAGTAAGCGTTGGTAACGTTGACGTTAAGTTGACAAGTGGATGAGTGGATGAGTGGATGAGGTTTGGAAAACTAGAATGAATAGAAAATAGCTTATAACAGTTTGATATATGAGATACAAAAAGCGTTGAGCAAATATATGACAAAGCATTTAACATTTTAGACCATTTAGAACACTTCTTGAACATTTTGTAGCAATATTGAATAAAGTTACATTCAGCAAGTAGCAAAGAGAAATAACATGAAAATATCAAGCATTCATGTATAGAATATGGTATCAATGCAATATACAATATGAAAAACTTACATTTGTGTTCCTGTGTAACTACATGGGGTTATCAGAGAGGCAAGACACCTCTTTCCAACATGGAGGACTGCTACACACTGAACATTAAGGTAGCAGTGAAAAACATGTGCTTTTTAGGGTCATGTGACAGGAAGAGGGTATTATGGTATAGATATTATTATTTCTAAATCTGCAAAAGTTTCTGGTGGAAAGTGGGGTTTGAACTCACACTGGCTGGGTTGCCAACATCCAGGGGAGATAATAAGTCATAAGCGGATGAAGTGTTTGTTGCACTGTGCTATGGAGGCAGTGATACATATGAGATTATTATTATGTCATCAAATAATTATGCACATGAAATTATTAAGATTGTAGAAGTAGTATATACAGAAAATGTAATTATGTGAATTCTGCATTTACACACTCGGCCTCTTAAACTTACCAAGGGTAGTTTAACCAAATACACACAAAAGGAATAATTCAACACATATACAATTGTTACCTCACATACCCACCTATGCCGAGCCCGATGGAAGGAGCAGAACCAGTTTGTGAATAGGTCGTCGTAACTCTCCACCCCTTGCTCTCAACAAAACACTTCTGACCATTCCATGTGTATCAACTTCAGTCTGGATAACGCGACCCATGGACCATGCACTCCTGGGTAAAGTATCATCCTTAATAAGAACAATATCATTCAGCTGAAAGTTTCTTTTGGGAGAATTCCACTTTTGTCTTTGTTGAAGTGACTGAAGGTATTCTTTCTTCCATCTGGACCAAAAGATGTTGGCAAGATACTGGATACGCTTCCAACGTTGCCGTGAATACAGATGGTTCTGCTGGAATGTGCCAGGTGGTGGGATGAAAACATCAGGCTTCATCATAAGGAGGTGATTTGGAGTGAGTGGCTCAAGGTCATTAGGATCTCCAGAGACTGTCGTCAAAGGTCTTGAATTCAGGATAGCCTCAATTTCACACAATAGTGTCCTGTACAGCTCGTCATCTAGATATGATCCAAACTCATGAAGCATGGGATTGAGGATGTTGCGAACAGATCTGATCAGTCTCTCCCAAACGCCACCCATATGGCTTGCTGATGGAGGATTAAAGTTGAAATTGATCTCTGTGTGAAGCATTTCTGAATGTATCTTTGCTCTGTCCAAATGATCAAAGGACTCCTTGAGCTCTCTAGCTCCACCTACAAAGTTGGTTCCATTGTCGCAGAAGATTTCTTTAACTGGTCCCCTCCTGGCAATGAAGCGACGAAGAGAGTTAACGAAGGAACTTGTATCCAGGGAGTTTGCTGTTTCAATATGGACGGCCCGGCTACTGAGACATGTGAAGAGCACGCCATAGCGTTTAACATACTTTCTACCCTCCTTCACAACATGTGGTCCAAAGAAGTCGATCCCGGTGTAACTGAAAGGATAGGCTGGATTCACTCTACATGCTGGAAGGTCGGACATCATCTGTGTACTGGTTGGAGTCTTGAATCTTCTGCAAAATACACATTTGTTAAGCACACTTCTAATAGCAGAATTTGCTTTGGTAATCCAAAACTTGGCTCTCAAAGATGACAAAACATGGTTCCTTCCTACATGACCAAGCCTTTCATGGATGTCCTTGATTATCAACAAAGAAACATGATTCTTCTGAGGCAAAATGATGGGATACTTTGTGTCTTCAGGTATGTTAGCTCTACTCAGACGTCCACCAACACACAGCATGCCATTTCTAACTACTGGGTTTAACTTGTGCAATGGACTACTTCTAGTTACCTGTTTGCTCTGTACTCGGCCTCGTTCATCTGCTTCTTTCATCAAGAAGTTGATCTCAGCCTGGTACTCTTGTTGCTGGACAAACTTTAGGATATTTCCTCTAGCACTGGACAACTCTTGGACAGTAAACGGTGAAGACGTTAGATTACTGACCTTTACGTTCTGTGCCTTGTACTTGAGAAAAGTAAAGAATCGTCTGTAAATTGCCACAGCTCGTTGAAGCTTGTACCAGGATGAGTAGTGTTGGATCAGCCTGTATACTGTGTCCTCTTCACTTAATGCTGAAGCGCCTGAAACAGTTTTTGTCAAATTCATAGCAAAGGATTCTGAGTTTTCAACATTTCCAAAAGATGGTTGCTTAGGCCATTCTTCCTCAGAGGTTCGAAGAAACTGTGGACCTTCAAACCAGGTTGAAGATTTCAAAAGCTTCACACAGGAAATTCCTCTTGATGCAATATCAGCAGGATTACTTTTAGAGTCAATATATTTCCATTGCTGAGGATCCGTGAAATCTCGTATGAGCTTTACTCTGTTAGCAACAAATACAGGATACCTGTTCTGTTCGTTGGTGATGAAGTGAAGTACCGTGGTTGAATCTGTGTAGTATGTAGTACTATCAAGTTCCATGTCCATTTCCTTCAGAAGAAAAGCACCAATCTTCACTGCAGTGGTTGCCGCTGTCAGCTCCAGTCGTGGAATAGTGGTGATCTTGAGGGGTGCAAGTCGTGCCTTGCCCATCACCAGAGTTGTATGAATGTTGTCTTCACTACAGAGTCGAATGTAGGCAGCGCATCCATAACCTGTAACACTTGCATCGGAAAATATGTGAAGCTGACGAGAGACAACATTACCAAAGGCTTTTGGTTTAAAACATCGTCTTACCTCAAGGTCTCTTAGTAACTCTAGCTCACACAACCATCTCTTCCATGCGTCACAACAATCCTTCCCAACCTTGTCATCCCAGTCAAGACACTTATCCTTGCACAGATCTTGCAATATTTTCTTGGCTGGCAATACAACTGGAGATACAAGGCCTAAAGGATCATAAAGAGATGACATTGTAGACAAAATTCCTCTACGTGTAGCAGGCTTTTCTGGTAAATCAACAGAAAACTTGAATGAGTCAGACTGAATGTTCCATTGCATACCAAGAACTCGTTCCATGGGAATATCGTCACAACTAAGATCAATGGCTTGGACTTCTTTAGAACAATGTTCTGAAGGGAGAGATGACAAGACATGCTTACTGTTGCTTGTAAACTTTGTAAGGTTGAATCCACCTTCAGCGCATGCAGAACGCAACTGGGAGATAAGTGAGACAGCGGTTTCTTCATCCTGAACAGACTTGAGGCAGTCGTCCACGTAGAAGCTTCTATCTATAGTGTTGACAACATCAGGGTCAAACTTATTCTCGGCCTTGCGAGCAGACGCTTTCAGAGCATAGTTGGCAATGCTTGGGGAGGATACAGTCCCGAAGGTGTGTACTGTCATTCTGTATTCCTTCAAGTCACCATCAATCTCACCATTCGGCCACCAAAGGAATCGCAGATAGTCTTGTTGTTCTCTTTGCACCTTCACTTGGTGAAACATTGCCTCGACGTCTCCCATAAATGCAATGTCTTCTTTACGGAACCTTGTGAGCACGCCAATCAGTGAATTGGTCAGGTCTGGACCTTGTAAAAGAACATCATTCAAAGATACACCTTTAAACCTTGCGCTACAATCAAAGACTACACGGATTTTGTTAGGCTTTCGAGGATGATAAACACCGTGATGGGGCAAGTACCAGACATGACCAGGCTGGCCACAAAGCTCATTCTCAGAAACCTCGACAGCATATCCCTTTGACAAAATTGAATCCATAAAGGCAACATAATCTTTGCAATATACCTCGTTTTTTGACATCTTCTTCCTTTGCCAAAGTACTCGCTTTAAGGCTTGCTGTCTGTTACATGGCATCACATCAGAACTGCGAAATGGAAGAGGAATCTGAAAATGTCCATCAACAAATTTCACATTTTTGTCAGTTTCAAAAATAAAGCGTTGATCTTCAACAGAATATCCTCTTTCTCCAGGTTCTTTACCTATGTCTTGCTCATTGAAATCAAGCTCAAACAACCTTAGCACATTCTCAGGAGTAATACACTCGGTTACCTTTACAGTTTCCCGAAGAACAATCCTGTTGCAGACAATTGAGTTGTCTTGAAGATTATGGGTAAGCTGAAGTGGCCCGTTTACTGCCCAGCCAAGTTTGTAGCAAACTGCAAAAGTTCCTGCTTCCTCTGATGGGATAACGACAAGTGGCTGTAGTGCTTCCGGGCAGTTGCATCCTATCAGCAGTCCTATCTCCAAGTCAGGTTGATATGCTGGGAGTTTCTCTGCAAGATGACTAAGATGAGGCACACATTTAAGAACATCAGGTTTAGCAATGTGATCATGTTCCACAGGCATTACATCACGAGAAAATGTGCGAGGCAAACAAACAAAGTGGTCATTGTCAATGTCACTAACTATGAGATCTGACACAACTGATGTATCAGTGAAATCCGTTCCATTCATAGTTTGTAACTTCAAGGCAGTAGGTACATGATCAGCTTCCAGTTGATCCCTGAGAGCATCAGTTATGAAACAGCCAGTACTGCCATTGTCCAAAAGTGCATACGTTGTAACTACCCTCTCACTTCCTTGCTGTTTAACGTTTACAGGAATGATCGGTTGAAGGATAGTTTCGTTGATATTTGAACAAATGGAGTTACAACTGGTACTAGAGTTTACCTGCTTCAATGGTGTTTTGGTAGTCGATGCCTCAGTTGGGTCAGACCTTCGTGTAAACATGAAGTTATCATCATGAAGCGCAGTCGGATGTCGTTTACCACAAGTCCTGCATTTTCTCTTCTTCATGCATCCCTTGACAGTGTGATTCAATCCATAACAGCCAAAGCATCTGCTGTTCTCCATCAAATAGGAACGTCGATCTGCCAAAGACTTGCTGCAAAACACTTTACAATCGTCGATATCATGAGGTTGCTTACAAAAGTAACAAAGAAAGTGTGTCCTACCATTCGGAGCACTGCTGTCAACTTGAGTGGCAAAGTTGTGGGACTTTGTGGTATATGACTTGTTGCGTGAAGTATCATAAGCTTTATGGGGACGATCGTTGATCAAAGAAAGTGCCTGCTTACCAAAAGTTGGCTCGTTTGCTGATCTCGCTGCAAAGTCTATGAAGTCCACTAGATGTCTGAATCCAACATACTGTAGCCCGTCCATTCTGGTTCGAGTGACATGATCTCTCCATCTTGTCTGTAGATGCTGTGGAAGCTTCTGTACAATTGACTGCATATGAGGAGCATGGTTGAGCACAGACATATGGGAAATACTATTCATCACGTGATAACACTTGATCAGAAGATAGGAAAACTGCTTAAGACCAGAATAATCATCTTGCTTCAAAATAGGCCATGATAACACCTTGTTGAGGTATGCTGATGACACTTTATATGGATCTCCATATTCTCTGAATAACAATTCCCTTGCAGACTGATAACCAACAGTCGTATCCATATAGAGACAACCAGAGATTAGATCCTGTGGCTCACCTTTTAGATGTTGGTTCAGGTAGTACAACTTGTCTGCTTCAGAGCTTGCGTGTGGGATGATCCGGGCATCAAAAGCCATGATGAAGGAAGCAAATGCTGTAGGATCACCTTGAAACTTCTGAACTGCAGGTTTGGGGAGAAACATTGCGTTGACCATCTTTTTCTGAGTCTCAACAAAAAGGGTACTTGAATTAATATCCTGATCTAAAGAGGTATGCTTGGTATACTCCTGTGTCATATTGGGACGAGATATTTGAGGAGTTGGCTTAAAGTCTTTAGCATCAGGATTCAGAACTATCCTAATTGGTTCTTGACATGAGGAATGCCTATGAGTGAATGTATCATTCTTATTTGCATCAATAATGGTTGAAGACATTGGAACTTTTGGATTTGTCTCACTTGGAAAAGTATTAGATGATTTACCTTCTTTACCGTCAGTGTCATTTGAAGTGTTAAGCTTAGGTTTTGACTCACGGGACTGTAGATCATCGATAGTTGTGTAGTCTTGACCTTCAGCTTCAGCGAATACTTTCTCACGGGCAACAGTTTTGGCGATAGCGATGTCCAGCTTCATTTCCTCAATGTCCCTCTTGGTCTGCTGCATAATCTTCTCCATCTCCAACCGCTTGTGCAATAGGGACCTCTCAGCAAGTAGACCTGCAAGCTTAGCCTTTTCACAAGTATGAGAAGATACAGAAGTACTTGAACTTTTATGTGATGACGAAGCATTAGATTTTCTACTCTTACGTGATCCAGTGGCAGATACAGACTCGTTCTGAACCTCTGCTTCCAAGTCCCGTTCTGTGGATTGGATCCAGCGCTGAGTGGAGTCCTTGAACGAATGCATGGAGGTCAGCCTGATGTCCACGATCTGTTGCACACCTTGTCGTTCAACTGGTTCTAACTCACTGCAATAGAGCTCAGCACAGGTGAGGTACCTGTAATACAGTTGGTAAAATGTATCATAAGCAGTCTTAACTAAATGCAAGTTATCAACATTGTCCATTAACTCATTAAGCTTATTTCTACATTTAGTCACAGCAGCAAGAGAAGCAGTTGCCTTATTTCTAAGCAAATATAAATGTTCAATTTGAGCCTTTTCTGTAAGAACACGCTGACGAGAAGAACGTCGAACATCGGATACGTCAGGTATACCACCAACAGCACCCTGGACACCGTCGAAGTCATCAACACCACATGAAACGTTCCTGGTGTCAAAATGAATGTAACCAGTTTTGTTGCGCGAATACATAGTTCACGTTGCACAACAAAATAAAAACAAAACAATACCTTGCACGTTGCTTGTAGAAATGACGTCACATAGCAAGGTCAGTAGAGTGTATAGCAGTCCGGCCTCACATGGTGAACACTATCATCGTTACTGGAAATTTTTCCAAACAAATGTAGATGCAAGAAAACACAAGTCCAAAACTCGCATCCACAGGGATTTATTCGTTGAGTGGGAAAAACAATGTTACACATTGATACGTTGGGTTCTTTAACCAATGGCAATTATATTGTGCGTTGATATACTAGTAAGCGTTGGTAACGTTGACGTTAAGTTGACAAGTGGATGAGTGGATGAGTGGATGAGGTTTGGAAAACTAGAATGAATAGAAAATAGCTTATAACAGTTTGATATATGAGATACAAAAAGCGTTGAGCAAATATATGACAAAGCATTTAACATTTTAGACCATTTAGAACACTTCTTGAACATTTTGTAGCAATATTGAATAAAGTTACATTCAGCAAGTAGCAAAGAGAAATAACATGAAAATATCAAGCATTCATGTATAGAATATGGTATCAATGCAATATACAATATGAAAAACTTACATTTGTGTTCCTGTGTAACTACATGGGGTTATCAGAGAGGCAAGACACCTCTTTCCAACATGGAGGACTGCTACACACTGAACATTAAGGTAGCAGTGAAAAACATGTGCTTTTTAGGGTCATGTGACAGGAAGAGGGTATTATGGTATAGATATTATTATTTCTAAATCTGCAAAAGTTTCTGGTGGAAAGTGGGGTTTGAACTCACACTGGCTGGGTTGCCAACATCCAGGGGAGATAATAAGTCATAAGCGGATGAAGTGTTTGTTGCACTGTGCTATGGAGGCAGTGATACATATGAGATTATTATTATGTCATCAAATAATTATGCACATGAAATTATTAAGATTGTAGAAGTAGTATATACAGAAAATGTAATTATGTGAATTCTGCATTTACATTCATATTTATAGGATATCAAACGAGCTTCCCCTTTCATATCAAGTTTATGTCCCAAGTGAAATAATTTTGCTTTGTCACGAGCCTTGGCGAGTGACAAAACAAAATTATTTCACGAGGGACATAAACTTGATATGAAAGGGGAACGAGTTTTGTATCCTATTTATTATCCACGTTTTTTACAATGAAAACATCGTCAAATTAAAGTAAAATTTAGCTTCCCTAAAGAGAAACTCATAACGCGGATTAATACTTTACACTGGTGATTGGAATGTCGGCCCCTTCACTTCGGAAAACGTACGCTGCTTTGGTGTAATGTAGTTCATTACATTTGATAAAGAAACACATTTAAAAAAAACTACAACTGAAAGCAAAACTCATTTAATTCTTTTCATTTATAGACTTGGTTTCAGCTACAAATCTGTTATTCATGTTAAACACGCGAAAACTGTCAACATTTTGAACTGATAAACGTGACCTAAATCTCGGCTCAACGTCAGTCGGCCGTCACTCCAGGCGAGTCGTAACGTAGGTAAAGTCTGTTCGGGAACAACGGATTAACAAGATACGTTTTCAATGGCACACGGAACATTTGGCCTCAAAAGGGAATAACATTGAAATTTATGTCTCAAAAAAAGTCAACTGGTAAAGAAACTTTTCATTCAATTGCAACTAGTCTTCATCAGAGGACAAGTCACTGTAGCCTACATAAACAATACGGCGACGCTTGGCGAAACAGGCAAAACAGTAAGTCTATATCTAGGTACTTGCTTTTCCCCCTGAGAAGTCTTGACAACATATAATCTGAAAGTGTTCAAAGGCCGAATCACATACACAACTCGTTCAATAACTTTTTCACAGATTTTGACCAAATCATTGATTTTTTACGGGTGACGCCATCTTTGTTTACATGAGTCCCGATAGACCTTCTAGCATACGAATTTTGTTACTTATTTAGATTGTATCGTTTTTCTATTCATTTACGGACATTTCAGTAATTAAAGGAAACAAAAGCTTTGCATGTAGCCACAATGAATATGAAGTTTTATTCGATTATATTATCAAAATTCTCGTTTTTCGTGTGCTAAGGAACGAAAACTTATTAATGGAAATCATGAATGAAATAGCTGATGAAAGTAGTACCAGTAACGTCAAAACTCATGTATCAGCCAATCAAAACACTCGAAGGTGTTATGACACATATGTTTCTACGTAACTTTGACAAACACCATGGGTAGTGATCGTGATTTTGAGAGCAG
Organism: Phorcus lineatus; assembly: GCA_921293015.1. Taxonomy (NCBI): domain Eukaryota; kingdom Metazoa; phylum Mollusca; class Gastropoda; order Trochida; family Trochidae; genus Phorcus; species Phorcus lineatus. The sequence goes on along the minus strand of OV121088.1, from coordinate 21,494,382 downwards.
ATTTATTGGTTCATCAAACAAGGTATTCCAGCAATTATCTAACATGACGTGATTTCATTTCTCCCAGTGTAATATCTATTTTGAATTCGACTTGCAATGCTCCTACTATCCTACACTCAGAATTGATCGAACTCTCGTGAGAAAGTTCTGACAAGGTTATTAACTTAGCAGGAAAGCATTATCTCGAAACAACTTCCAGATGACAGAAGTGTTTTGATAAAGCTGAATAAATACAAGTAGCTCTTAAAATCGATTATAAAACAGAACTAGACCCTGAAATAACCTCCTGCCCGCCATTTGGCTGATTGTAAATTTTCTGAATACCGTACATCAGTCTACTCTCCAAAACCTTAATATCTCAGATGTTATACATTAACGTTCTCTAAACAGCATCTAGAATAACAGGTAGCGAAAAGGTAATCATGAAACATCAGTAATTCATTGACTTGCAATTGACCTAGCAACAATATTTTGCTATAGGTTATCATCTACATAAACTAAAACTTGTGAACTCACCATTCACGCAAAAGGAACAACATTCGTAATTTTATTTCCTTTTTCTCTTAATAACGATCGAGCATTCAAAGTTTTTACTTAATCCAAGGCGATTGGCGATTTTGAACACCCCTTTTTCTTTTCGAAAATTAATCGATAAACAGACTTGTAAATTCGTGTAATGGATGTTAAAGATAAATAAGTTTCACAAGCTCCTTGGGCCGAATCTTTAGTTGATAAAAACATGAACTGATGACAATATTAAAACGTTTTAGGTTTTTGGTGTCCATGTTGAAAAGAAACGTTTGATTGGACTATTGACTTCCGACTGATCCAAAGGTCATGGGGTCATGGGGTCATGTAAATTATTAATTACTGCAAACTAAAACTCAGACCTTTTCACCTAGGTCGTTATAAAAGCTTTTTATATGTGAAGTTGATACAAGAACAGTGTTGCTTTGATTTTAAGGATACAACGATGATCTTCTAAGTTGAATTTCAAATATATTTTTCAAAACATTGACTCAAAAACTAATTTTAATCCTCATGTTTCTCTCTTTGAGTTGATTGGTGGATTCTTACATTACCTCTTGAACAGAACAAAACATAAGAACGTAGACAGTTGATTCTAATTTATTTCTAAGCATATGAGAGAAAACATCAACCTGGTGAAACCCATTATTCAAAAACGTGCAAATACAATTTCAATGAATGGCAACATACATTCATTTCACATCCTTATTGATTAAATAGTCTTCATCCATTTGAGGTTTATTTATACTTTTTAAACTGTTAGGCAACGAAAAATAATAACGATGTGGTTATTCCTTGGCCAATTCAAGCACTTCCGATGATTTTTTATACACATGAGTTTTGAGGTTTAATTGAAACCGGTTTTAAATGAGTTGTTTTTTATTCAACAATAATCTTATATTCAAGCAAATATCAAAGCAAATAACTCTACATGACGGGGAAACCCGCCACGGTGGGCTGGTAAAGTATTGGTTTTTCTGTAAAAGGGAAGCTGGGAATAAAACTAAATGCGCATATGATTGTCCTCTACAGTATGAGTGTGAGGGAATCTCCGTGAAAGTAATTAGTGCCTGCATTTGCAGTGGGACCATCAAGCTGAGTTTGAATTATGGAATATTAATATGACCAAGTATAACGTTTTGGCTTCAAACACTTTACCCGAATATCATATCAGTTACTGTTTATGTGATGACAGTCAATATTCACATCGTCTCTGTGATAATCGAATTGTCATTAAGCAGTGATCATTGCTTAACCTGAAATGCTGAATAATCGTGTTTTTTAAACGTGCGATTAACGTAAAAATAGCTCCATCGTTTTGGTAATACTAGATTTAGAATATATTTGTGTAATTAATAAGATGTTGAAACTGTGTTTTAGAAACTGTGATTACTGGTTATTAAATGCTTTGTTGAAACCTGAAAGAAAAGATTCATCTAAACAATACCATATATTTAACCATTCTGGTCGTGGTACACTTATATCGTTCGTGTTACACCAAATTCAAAGTTCTAATACTAATTTCAGAAATGAAGAGGGCAAAAGTTGAAGAAAACCTGTTAATAGTGGTCAGTTTATTTATCACTATCCTTTTAGAAAGAAAGCAATGTATCTGTGACATGCACGTGCTTCATCATTCCTCAGGAGCGACCAGACAGTCAAGTCTGTATCATTTGTCTATAGGCCACAGTCCTGTAAACAAAATCAATATAAATACATTTATGAAAAATCATATATATATATATATATATTATATTGAATATAACATACTTCACATAGTCGTTTGAAGAATCATTTTAATCCGATACTTCAAACGACTATGTGAAGTATGTTATATCTAATCTATATGTGACCTTGCGTTTGAACCAATTCAACTTTTCATATATATATATATATATATATATATATATATATATATTCAAAGACAAAAAATGACACATAGCCATCATTTAAAATGACACATATCCAAATGATGGCTATGTGTCATTTTTTGTCTTTGAATATATAATACTGTATACTTGTGAACTCTTTTTCAAATATTGTGTATATATATATATATATATATATATATATATTATAGATGTAAAAGTTAAATGTTCATGGTTTATGTATCAAATATTCTTTAAAAATAACAAACTGAAGATTGGTCTTCATATAAGTTCATTACCAACCGTTTTCACAACATGGTGATCATCAGGGTAACTTATACATTGTGTTGCTAATATTTATGATAGCCACAGCTATCGTAGTATAATTGCATGTTATATACTTAATAAGGAATTCTTTCTTCATTCATGTGAATGATTTTTAACCACTATCTTAAGTTTTGCACATTGCATTGATGATTAGCGGATATCTTCCGCACTCGCCGTAAACAATAGCAGTAGAAGTTTTTAGACTAACATTTAGATTTTTTTACACGCAGTCAAGTGAATCCTCTCAAGTTGGTCAAATTTATGCATTCCCCATATCTCAGCTCCATAGAGTATTATTGGTCTTATCTGGAACAAATATTTTGAAAAATATGCTAGGATTTATAACTCCAATTTTACTGAGATTGGTTATTACTTCCATTAAAGCCCGTTTTTCCCTTAGTGCAAGGTCATTGACACAGTTTCTCATTTTAAAAGTGGGAGAAAATATTACACCCAGATATTTGTAAGTTTTAACTATCTGTATCAGTTCATCATTCAAAAACCTTTTTCGGCTCTAGCTAGGCGATCTAAAACGATAATATTTGTCGTGTCCAAGTTAATCTTTAGACCTGAACTTTGGGGAAAAGTATACAAAATATTTAGTTGGGTTTGTAACCCATGAACTGTACCAGACATAAGAACATCATCTGCAAACATTAGAAATAAAAGTTCTATTATATCGGGAAATAACTGTACACCATATCTGCCATGAGTCGCTAAGTCGTCTGATAAGTCATATACGAATAATGAAAATGTTAGAGGACTACTCTAGACACACCCTTGCTTTAAACCCATAGGATAATCAAAATATTCAGTAAAACTATTATCTTTTCTAACACATGCTCTCATCGATATATAAATAGTCATAATAGCACTAAACGTGAATGCGCTACACAAGTCTTTAAAATGATTGTTTAAGTTAGATTTATCTACTGGACAACGTTCACTGTGAGAGTCATTCAAGTTTCCCAATTCCTTCCAAAAGACAGAACTATATATTATGGAGACATGTTTTAAGCTTCTCTTTTCTTCGATTGGAATTTAAATTAAGCTTTTCTACATTCATTTCTACATTCATTTTTATATTTATTTCTTAATCGACTGACTTCGTGGTCCTGAAACGTAACAGTGCGCGTCTGGCCTTCCGTTTAGCATATTGACAGTTTCTGGTATAAAAACTCTGCTTAAAGAGCCACTCCGTGAGTTGTTGGACTCATATATGCCAAACTTAATCAATGGTGTCATTTGACATATCGACTGTTACCCAAAAGACACATGTTAAAGCTTATTGTTTTTTTTTACAGTGACAATATGAAGGTAGAAACGTCGCAATTATGATCGAAACCCGGACAGTGGCGCGCGTCAAATAGTCAAACGTAATTTCGGAGACTTATTAAAAAAGCCAGGAGGGCAGTTAGGAGTTGATAGTCTTTGTTAGGTTATATAACTAGTATCCATGTATATTGGACGTGATATCTACACCTCTGTTCATTTCTAAGGCTGTTTTTAGATTTTCATGGAAAACCAGTATTTGACATATATGTATTTTGGACGTGAAAAGTTAAGATATTTTAATTTTATATCACCACATATGACATTTAGGTTCGTATCAAAGGTAAATAATATGTTATGAAAATCACGGAGTGGCTCTTTAATCGTTCTGCTTGGTGGTTTCTTAAATACTTCGGCTGCATTCAAAATATATTTGACAAATAAATCAAGAGCATGATTAATATCGATATTTGCCGAGCCAGCTAACATATCAAGTAGTTGTTGCTTGTTACGTAGAGAATCTAAAAATGTATCTTTGTGAATCTCATTCTATATATAGCGATAACCTTGTTCTTCATTACTAGGATAGTCTACATTTATACATGCTCGCTCGAAAGATTTAAGGGTTAATGATAAACTACAAGGCATATGCTTTTTTCTATTCAACTCGTGGGAGGTATTTACCGTATGAATGAATATTTACAGATGCAATAAAGTAATCAATGGCACTACAACCTGCTAGAGATATATATGTATATCTACCCTCTCTGTCCCCTGGGCATTAACCGTTACATATGTACAAGTGGTGAGTAAAACATAGATCTAGCAGCTTTCTTCCGAAAGTGTTTACATTTGAGTCATAAGACTATCTCTGATCTACAGGAGTACTTTCCTTTTCTAGGAACGCTGCTCTGTCGACCCCCGGGCTGTCTTCTGTTTCGGGGGATTGTTACAACAACCGACTCGTGCGTGAAAGTCACCACGTATAAGATGGTCTCGAAGCCGCGTTGTGGGTCATCCATTGGTCAACTTCGTCTATAGCCGTCACTCTATCTGTGGACCGATAGAACGAAGAGCCAGAGGGAGGCACATACATCCCTATTAAAACTACATCTTTACCCCTTCCAGTAATGCATTCATCTGTTCTGATAACAACAAAACTGTTGGCAGTATTTAGAAAAGGATTATTAATAAGCATATAAACACAGCCTCATAGTCTACCATCAGCAGCTAGTCTATGAGCATTAGCAACATAAACATAATAAGCAGAAAGTTGTGGCATATCAAATACTGTATCTAAAAATTCTATAATGCATATTATGTCATATTTTTGCAAGAATATCATAAACTCGTTGTCATTCAGTTTTGACATCAGACCATCAACATTCCATATAAGAAAAGAAAGGTCTATCGTATGTGATAGATCATAAGCAGCTGAGGGGTCTGTATTCCATGGTTGGGCCCGGCCTCCTTCCTATTCGTCCTCCATCTCTTCGGTCGAAAGAGAGTCACGTGACCTCAACGATCTCCTGGGGATGGCGTCTCTAATATTGTACTGGCGGTGTCCCTGGGAGTGTTGGGTGAAGCGGGGTGTCGACGTTTATTGGTGACTTGTGACAGGCCGCCTTGCATTGGATGTGTCAGGACGGGCTGGTTTAGTGAATAATTGGCCGTTCTAATGATAGCCAAACATACCCTTACTTCTAAAATCAAGTCTCTCTCTGCATTTTTGTAAGGTCATTAGCAACACCAATGTCAGCTGTTTTAAACTGCGCTCGGTGTATTGTGTCTCAATTTTGGCGTCAGTTGATGCAAATTTCGCAATAATGGGGCGTGGTCTTGTTTGATTGTTGCTTTTAGCGCCAATACGGTGCGCACGTATAATGTCACTACTTTGCCACTCCCTACATGCGTGTTCAACAGAACGACAACACGTTGTTGTTTCTAACGTTGAACATTTATCTGATAGGTTGCTAAATGAGCCCTTGATTGTCATCAGTTCTGTTTGAACGAAAAGAAATGAATTCTTTAATTTCAGCTACAAGATCATTTTCAATATGGTAATATCTTTCACGCTAACTGCTGAGCCTGGGTTTGATTCAATTTTCTTCTTTTAACGGTCAACATTTTTTCAAGATGGCTAAAACATTCCTTTCAGAATACTTTTACGAAAGGCAGAGTAGCAACATATAGATTGTAACTATTATGCTTCCAGTGTTGTATAAAGTGACAGAAAATACAGGGTTGTATAAAGTGACAGAAAATACAGGCGACTGTTAAATGACAAAACAATATTTGTTTTGTTTTGTAATTCTTGGTAATATGTGTCAAATGATGAGGCAATCTGCCGGACTAATGATTTACGCAATGCAAGCAGGCTTCGTTCTCTATTGGATTACATAATCGTATTTGTTTTTACTATGATACATTTGGAGACTTGGATCTAAGAGGCTCTGGAACACTCCACCTACAGACCCAACGACGGACAAACTGTAGTGTATCATAGCCCTGTTAAGTATACATATTGATCGCTGTGTTGAAAATAAATGTTTCTTTTCTTCATTTTCATTGACTCAATTGACGAGTGCATGGTACATCGAACCATTAGCTCTCATCAAAACGTTTGATCCATGGACATGAGCATTGTTCATTGGTTTAACACTTTAAAGGGAACATTCTATCATGATTGGTGTGCTGTATTGGTATAAAAATTAAAGATTGTTTCTGGGAAAAACTGATAAATTACATGTGTGCAAAAGATACATTTAGTGCTATGTATGTTTCGATTTCTTCTTATGTATATTTATACAAATCTAATGGAACTGAGAGTTAATTCTGCATAAAAAACTATTAGAGTTTAAATCAACGACTATTCCTAGGATCACGAGGATTTACCAAGATATAAAATTTTATAAGAGCATCATCTCGTTCAAGACAGAAAACCTGTAATTAGTAGTTCTCAGGATCTCTTACTGTTATCATGAGAAAATTTGAAACAATGCAAAACTTGTTCTTTTTTTCATGTGATACGATTCGTATAATTTGTCACCAAATCTTGTATTTAACAATTTAAGCTAAGGAAATATTAGACATCAAATTTTTATATCGGCCTCTTACCTTAAATCTTATATATGGAAGTGTTTATAAACAATATTTTAGAGACAAAGCCAAGAGAGTTTTTAGATGAACAATGATGTGGTTGTTTTTAGCTAGGTTACAGAAAGTCGAGGCGAAGCAACTAGATGTATGGCGTCACCAGAGGGTGCTCTACATACATCAATCAATGACGTCATGTCAGGTTGATGTGGTTTATATCAAGTTATCTGTTACACAAGCCATACTCATGCTTAGGTTGGTATGGTAAAAATGTCAGATCGATGAAACTGTAGATGACTTTTCTATTTTTAAGTGTCTATTATTATGTTATTACAAATGACATCACTGTTATTTCAGGTTCTATAAATGTATGAATATTATCAGATCGTCTTGAAATAATATGTCTAAAGGGCATCATGACCTACACGATCCTCTCCTGAAAAGACTTCAAATGCATGAAAAGTTTATAATTAACTTCAAAGCATGTCACATTTGCAAATGCTAAAAGCTGAATCTTTGCTTGTTTACAAACACCTTTAAGGCGAAATCAACGTTTAAACACTTCAATTGCTTAGATCACACCAGAAATCTCAACATTTGGTTGAAATAATGTTTCCCTGTGGCTATTTAGCACAACAATGTTAGAAAAATATCATTTTCGTTATTGAAAAATCATTCAAATAGATAATGAAACTTCAGAGAACATATCAAAATCATATTGGAATCAGAAGAATCTGTTCTGTTAAAAAATCATGGATACAGTTCCAGGTACGCCATAACAATGCTACTGGCTGCGATAGTCTTCTTACCTATAAGATGCTCAATATATCATGCTCAATATATCCTTGCTTAAGTAATATCTAGTCTAATTTTGATAACAAAAAAACGATCTGAATGACATTCCTATTTTGTTGATGAATATCTTTATTGATCAATCCCTTGTATCTCAAAAGAATGCTTATCATCCACTCCTTGAAATTAACATAACAATGTCTTTTCTTAGTCATTTGTGGAATGAATAATGCATACAAATTGATAACTGTCTGATTACTTAATCCTAACCTTCTTCTGATAAGATTTTGCTTGTTTCTTGAAGTGGCAGAATGCCATCCTATCTGAAACTTGTCATTGTGTTCGAGAAGCTCTTGACAAGACCATTGGAAATTGTTTGTGTCCGAGTCTTTGTATCTGAATATCAGTGGAAACTGTTTTCTTGATAAATCTCTCAAGGACACATTAAAATCAAAATGTCGTGTTTTTTAATGCATCTGTTGAATGTGTGTATGACGTAGCTTACACTTTTTAGCAATAAAACAGTTAAAATATCAAGATCCGTTCTTCAAAATGTTACGATACGAAGTTGAAAACACAAATTTATAAAGTGAAAGAATCAATGTAAGGTTCTTGTTTGTGAAAGTCAGTACTTTATTAAGACATTCGTACAACAAGTGTTAGGAATTTTATAAACAGACATAAATGTATATTATATGTACAAAAATTCGATATTATGAATAAACAAAAAAGGCATAATAAATCATGTATAAAGATAATAACGATATATATAATGACGTCCACAAATATTGCTTTGAAAATATGTCTGGCTCTAAGAGTTATTAAGAGTAAAATGGTAAATTGATACTTAACATCCATCCAAGGAAAGCAGGCTACAAATCAACAGAGCTGTAATCCCATCTTCAAGTGACGTGGTGAACGGACGGCGTGATGTTCCCATCTGGAAGTCAACTTTCTGTAAAGCAGGCATCGCTGTATGTTCGGATGCCATTTATGGAAGATAGATTTTGTTATCGTCGAGGACATATAACAATTGAATTGACCCCATTCACAGCCTATTTTCTCTATCCTTCGAATGAATCCAGTAGTCCTGTTCCAACTTCTCAAAAAGAAACAACTCCTAAGAAAAGCTAACTAAATCTTCGACGTGTTTATCTACTGGACCAACTTGGGCATTACTCCAAACAGGGTCTACCACTTTCATTGACCAGGAATGTCAGAACTTTCAGGCAATGGATACCAAATCACATGATCAGGTTGCTCGTTCACTCGAATTTTTCACATAATATCTATTGTTTTCATATACACGAATATAACATATCATACCCGATATTCTAAGATTCCCAGCGGTTAGAACAAGTACTTTATCAGACAATAAAAGTATAGTTTTTTCATGCCGGTGCTAGAATGTCAGAGGCTGTCAAGTTGCACAGAATTGGTCTCCTCGGAGCGGGTCCTTCTTTCAAGGAAATTGCAAGAAGAACTGTACGTAATTGCTCTACCATAAGTCCTTTAGTCAGAGAACATGCACGAACCAATGATGTGAAGAATCGCAAAACCAAACAAGACAGGATAGATCATGGCTAAGGCTCAAATGAGTATCCTTTCGCTTCCAGTACAACCTTAAAACACCAATGCCACCACTGGACTCAATACCTTATCGTGGTGTGGTGGTTTGCGTGCTTCAGAGACCCGAAGAGCTATGCCAGCTGGAGCTTTCATGCTCCTGGTAGGGACACCCAAGCTGGACAGGTCGACGAGTAGAAGCCAGACTAAATTTGAGTCCTTCTAAAACCTGTTGTCTATCTCTCACTATGCCTTTCTTTCCGTCTTTTCCCTTAACCTTTCGATCCCTTTCTCCCTTATCTGTCCACTCTCTTTTGGATGCTTGTCATCCACGTGTTTAATAACTGAAATATTGTTCAAAGCACGTTAAACCCCAACTCACTCACTCACTCACTAAAACACCAATGGCTTCCACACCGTCCGTTCAGTCACCAAACTGTGAGAGATCAACTCAAGGCCGCTGGATTGATGTCTAGAGGAGTATTCAAGCGTCCGAAACTAAATAACAACCACAAGCAGTTGCGACATGGTGTAGAGAAAGACTTGGGTAGAATATAAGATCATGGAAGAAAGTTCACGGGTCAGACGAAAGCATGTTCCTTCTGCACTATGTGGAAGGCAGGATCAGGGTTTGAACAGCGTATGCACCACAAAACATCATACCAACACAGTTGCAGAACACGAGATTGTCAAAGAAAATCTAATCGCAGAGTTCGCTTGCTACAGGAGACGTGTTCTGACATGTTTGAATGCGAATGGCGGCCATACTAGATATTAAAAAAGATTAGAAAACAATAAAATCATGAATTTTACACTATTTTGTTGTTTTTGAGTGATGATCAAAATCTGGACAATGTTGTAAGCCTTAATCTTAAGCCGAAATATCAGCCGATATTATCAGATACTTTTGTTGCAATATGATCCGATATTGTTAGGCTACACAACGCAGCAAAAAGTTCCATCGTAACATTAATAGTTATTGCATAATTGACAAAGAAAGAGGGGTAACGTTTCTTTTGTTATTGCATAATTGATAAAAAAGATAGACGGGTAACTATTTTCTGGCGTTTAGTGTATTGGTACGGCATTTTTTAAGAAGTTTTTTCCTTTTTGGGGCAAGTCCAAAGTCCTTTTTGAAATCGTAGGAATGATCATAACAGTCCTCTGTGAAATGATCGGAGCAGATGACAGACCTGTCATTAGGACTCCACTTCGCTCTTTTCTGACTAACAAACTTTGTCCAATTCGCGAATTGGACAGGATCCTTCGGAAACCGATGCAGCAGAATATCTCCTGATTTCTTATTAGTACAGTTGGCAGCAACACAGGAAGAAGGCATGTCTCTTTCGCAATGAAAACGTAGACGAATGCGACCCATATCTGCATTTGGTACATATATTTGTTTACAAACAAACGCCGAGTGAGTCTGACTATAACGGAGAGCTCATAGGCGCGCAGGGACTTTTTTCAATTGGGCTTTTGAGTTGGCTAATTTCTACGCACTTTGAACCGTTATATCTTTTTAATAAAAGGATTCATCGAAACGCTGTTTGGTGTTTAATTTACATGAATGTAATGTCTTTGTGAAATTGGGGATTGAAGTCGGATAAAACACTGGGATATTTTATCTTTAACTATGATCAATGTATGCTGTCTTTAGACATTTGCTCTCAAAGTACAGGCTTATTTCATTTTTTTCTTGCATTAGCCAAATGCTTAAACGCTCGATTTCAAAGCGAATGTATAACTACTTTTTGAATCAAGATCTAATGATGGAATGACCATAAGTAAAACTTGCAAAATGGTTTCAGCATTGTGTAAGCTAGATAGGTAGTCACACTTTACCGACTACTTAAATTTGCCCTAGAAGTATGTGCAATTGTTCAACGTTTAATGAAAAACAAGTAATAAGAAGCCAGAAAAGTAACTAAGTTTTGTAACTGTAACTAAGTTAATCTCATCTTAATATTTCAAGATTGATTGGGTTCCATCAAAACGAAGGCCATGTTCCTAAGAACTATTTCAGTTTTGAATTGACAAACTCTTGAATAAATCTTTTAACTTTTGATCTGTTACTTCAGTGAGAATAAATTTATTTATCAAATAACGGTCTAATTTTGTACGGTTGACCCATTTGTCGACATGTCAGCAAAAATATGTCGTCGAAATTACAATTGCTAATAATAAGTGCTTCTACACATTTGAAACATTGATTGAAAGATAAGATAGAATTAAGTTAAGTCAATTTAATGAATATGGATTGGTTTGATTGTTTACTGCTATCAAGGACCAGCAGCCATCCTCGTGAAATCAGATGCAATTAGTGTAAAGTAATACTATTATTGATTACCAACAGTCAAAGGGTATTAGCGAACTCCTTAAGCTTCCATTATACAGTGCTATCTTATAATGAGGTCATATATCTAATTCAATTTAAGCGAAATGATTTCTCGTGGTAGCAAATTAAAAAAAATATGTGTCTCACTTCATCAGTAGCAGACCATTAGGGCAAGGCTTGAGGTTGTCAAATCTAATTAGATCTGTTTAAAGTGAATCAATTTACTTTTCGATATGATTTATCCATGTATTGGCTTTGATATGAAATTTCCCGATTGAAGTTCTGATTTCCCAATCAAATAACTCCTAAACACTTTTAAACAAGTTTGGGTCTAGTTGGTGCCTATCAGCTCGAGTGTGGACTAGCGGGGACTATTGACCCACAGGGAACTATTGCGATAGCAATAGCCTATTGTGCCTAACCATTGCGATATCTATAGTTTATTGCGACCTGCTATTGCGATAGTCTATCAATAAATGAAAAGACACATTTGAAGAATGATTAAATGGACCCCAAGCATAAAGAAAAAAGAAGGATAATTCTTTTATTTACCTGTTGAATCATCGAGCTATCAGGATCTGTCCAGGAATTTCCAAATCTAAAAGCTGCAGTTGTTACTTGTTAGCGAATGTCACTTACAGATTCATAAACACATCTTAATTGACTTAAGTTTTGCAAATATCGACAGCTATCCGCACCATCGATCGATACTTTTTTTAACCTTCTATCTCCAGAGTACTATTGGCACAGCAACTATCTATAACTATCTATTGTTACATCCCGACTGTGGAAAAGAAATTAAATAGTTTACGACCAAACTATTCTGTGGGGTTCCCTGCTTGTCCTTGTGTCTTGACAACGAACAGTTGCTGCAGTTGCCAGTGTTTGTCTGATCTGATGGATGTAACCAGTATGCCTGTCATCAGCCATTGTCTTGCACTTATGAATGTTTAACAGACATGATAACAGACAAATGTAATCAATAAATGCCATAAACAGACTCTTGGTGAACAACAAATGAACAGATGTTGTATGAGATCAACAAATTAACAGATGTTATATATACAATGTTTGATTTTTACAATGAACCGCATATATATATATACTAAGACAGTTACTTGAATACAAGAAAATATGATAAGACTAAATAAGAAATTCATTTGACATATAGATTTCTTTTCAAATACAATGCCAGTCCCTTTAACACATCTATGCTTACTGACGTCATAAGTTTTTCTCGGTTAGGGTAATGGCGGAATTACTCTGGAATAAATCTATCTCTGCTAATGGTGTAGTATGGACAATTTAAAATAAAGTGGAATTTATCTTCAATAGCCATATAGTTATATTTTGTACATATTAAAGCAGATGGCTCAACCGTTTCCTTATTTTTTTATTGTGCTGCTTTTGAATCTTTAAATTATGAGACAGTGTACGAAACTTCGTGAGGACAGCATTTAAGTCTTTGTCTATATAGCCTGATAATAGATAAAATGCTGGTGTTAGACGTGAATTATAAGAACTATAGTGGTAAAGATACGTTGAACTATTGGCATGCTGACACCAACTCTGCATTTCAAGGGTGCGAATGGTCAGTTAAATATAAGTATAAACAGTGAAGTATGAATAAAAGTCTCAAAAGCCTTAACGACATAGACCTTTAAATCGATTCAAAAAATCTACAATCAATCTTAACAAAGGCCATGGACAGTGGTCAGTTTTATTGCTCCACCAAACTGTCTTCCAGCAATTGTCTCTAACCTTTAGTGATTTCGTTTTCCCATATAAAATATGTATCATTTCGAGTTTGACTAGGATGGCTCCTACTATCATACTGTCAGAATTTATGGAAATCTTTTGAGGTGAGGTTAAGTATTGACAAGGTTGTTAACTTAGCAGGAAACCATCATCTCAAAACAATTTCCAGATAAAACGATCTGAAAGAATCAAACTACACAACATCACTGGCTATTATCCATAACCTCAATATATCTGACAATATACATCGTTCTATAAACATCACCAATAACAAATAACGAGTATGCGCTTTTCAGTTATTTCCGAAATATGAACATGGCAGGAAACAAGCAGATATGAAATTATGACACTAAAATCTAACTTACATTACGGGTTAATCAAGAGAGAAACTTTCCACCTGTTTTACCAAATGTTCTTGTCCACACACTTTAAACACACTAAAACTTTAGGATTCAATATTTATATTTACGCCGGAAGAGGAACACATATGTTTTTATGCCAAATCTCCCTTTAATAACGAACAACATTCCAATTTTTTTCATTTCACTTCAAGTCAAAGAAAATGGCATACAATGTAAACATGATTGATTAGGTAGAAGCCTCTGTCTGCATGTTAAACTCTATCTACCGTCCAGATAGTGACTCTTGAATTACCTTTTTCATGTCATTAAATATTAACCATTACATATACATATACATCGAAATTGAAGAGCGGAGACTTCAACCTGACAGAGGCATAGCTTAATTACAACCGAGTGTAATGACAAGGACTGATGCTTGCCCACAGGCCACTTCTTCCCTCGGCTCTAATGTAACGTCTCTATTGACGATTTTGAAACACCCTTCTTCCTAAATTGATTTTACAATCAGTGAAGAGGCTAATCTTTCACCTCGTTTTAATTCTTGCAAGCCCGCGTCATGAATGATTTGTTCATTTGATATTAACAAGGACATAAAATTGTAAATCATTGTTTTATTTATTTACGAATTCATCAGCTGTCTTCATTAGCTCAATCTTTGGTAAACGTTAATATTCAATCTAACGCAATATTATAGCCTTTTAGATTTAAGATAAAAATTTCAACGATAACGTTTTATTTGGACATAACCCAACTGTTTTAGTGTTAGAAATGGCATTTTCAACTCCAAACTATACTAAACAAGAAATCAGACATAGTTCCACAAGGTTAATGTTTGGAAAGTTTGATAAGAAAGAATATGGCTTTGATTTTGACGGTACACTGATGATTGGATGTCCAAATTTTTTATTACTAGTTGAACTGAACACAACAGGGAAACGAAGACATTTGATTCTAATTTCAGTAGTTATTTCATCCGAAGAGTGAGACATTTTAAAGATCAGGTCAGAGTGGTGAAACCCATGAATAGAAAACATCCTCGTTAAATTTTCTATTAACATTAACACTATGAACATTAATCCCTTTCAGATCTTTCTCAACTGGTATTATTCATCCCATCGTTTTTGCTTATTTTGGAATAAATTATACAAATCCCAGTTTAAATTTCAAAATAGCCGAGAGCGCTGGTCATTTCTTTTTTTTTTTCAAATTTGCAGGATCAACCTTCATTCTATCTGACTGATTGTCACGATGTGTCATCCACAACATTACGGCATCAAGTGCAAAATTTTTATTTTAAAAACTTCGTTTCGAACAACACCTTCAATTGTAACGTTAAATCAGAAGTTAAGAGATATTTCAGGAATGAAGAACACAAAAAGCTAATGAAAATATTCATGTCTTGAACCAAATAGCAATGTTTGTTCATTTATTGGAAGGAAATATCGACCTCGAATGCTCATTTTCAGAGAGCTCTTGAAAGCATGTGCTCATGGCAATCAAGTTGGTAGTCACGTTAACTGTAAAAGAAAAGGGTCAATTAAATGGCTGTGATGCTTTAAAAAGTACTGAAACCATGAATTGCCTGCTGCACACGTGATTAGGCATGTAACAAGATAGGTGTAATTGATTTTAAGAGGCAAACATTTTTTTAAATCGATAATGATTATAGTTTTCTTAATTTTATGACAAAGAATTCTGAAACTTGGTGACATCTTATTTCTGTCAAAATGTTCAGATATAGATGTCGTTATGTACTTGTTATCTCGCTTTGAAAATTTTAACTACTTCCAATTCAAATGCCGATCCTTGTTGGCTCAGACAGAACTTTTTTCGCGACTAAAATGGCTTATAATAACAATACGAGTTATGATATTGCTACACTCAACATCGCCTTATATTGCGCTATACTACACATCGAAATGGAAAATCTTAATTAGAGTTCATGAATCTAAGTATTGCCAGTTCAGTGTTGCAGAGATCTGGTTTAAGATCCATTTGAGTGAGAATTGGGCCTTATTTAATTTGAGCGGGAGAGAGTTGCAATTAGTCGCAATTGTTCCATGGGAGAAACACAGACAAACTGTGGAACTTGAAATACCAGGTCTAGGACAATGAAGACAAGGACCAACTGAGGGACTCGACAGACGAGGTATAGGGTAATGAAGACACGTTATGTTTGCAAACGTAAAAAAAAATATGTATGCATGATACAGAACGTTTATTCAGATTCAATAGATAAGAATGAAAGTCGGTGATAATTCAGTTGCATTTCAATTTCTAAATGACCTTGTTCTTAATTTCTAATTTAATTGTAATTTAAGAAGGCAGGGCTAGTATCAACTGGGAACTAGCTCAGCTGCTAAAAAGCAAACTTTAAGTCTTCATTTTGAAGCTCAAGATTAATGCAAATTTCTTCAGTGTGCAGAACGTGTTTTGAGTCTGAAAATGTTTGTCAAAATTCAATAATCTGGCGAAATGAAACTATTGCATAAAACAAATAAATTGCTTTCTTTAAATTGAAGAGCATCTTTATACTGTCAGGCGGTCTCTGCTTATTGTGTTTAGCATGTGCACGTCGGAAGAAATGACATTTTCGATGTTTCTACTCGAGGAAAGGCTTGGTCTTAAACGTTATATTTATTTGAATAGAATTACACTTACATACTTACCTGACATGAATATGATACTCATCAAGAAACAAATAAGTAAATAATGTTTGGAAATAAAATGATTTATTACGAAGAATTAACTCACTTAAGAGAAAATCGTTATTACTTCTACAAATCTACATAAAAAAGTCTTATTGAGATGTACACTAGTTGTTTTATGGATGACGCCGGTAATGTTAAACAAGCCCGGATCCATCTCTTACATTTCCCATAGTGAAAATATACATAACATAACATTGCCGTTTGGGGATACTAGTTAGCGTTCTTCAAGCTTAGGAATGGTAATTACAACATTCTTTCATTAGCTATAGGCTCTTTTGTGAGAGGCATCATTTGGTTTTGGTACGGCAAATGTCTGTTTTTAAGTTTTAAAGATTTGAATCTTTCTACATAGAGTATCTCCTTCTCTATACCCTTGCATGATGACTTAAAGCTTTAAACGATATTTTGATTCGTTATTTCATGACTTTAAAAGACCGTAGGTAGATATCAATGCGAATGAATTATGTGAAATGAAAGATTTCCAAACGTGATGTTTGTATACTGCAAAAATGGCATCTGGAAATAAAACATGTTTCGAAATGTGTTTACATGCTAAACTCATGAGTTTGTATGTGTTGTAAATCATAACATGTTTCAAATTTAAACACATTGGATCGTTTAATCGTTACTTGCCCTTGAACTGAACACGTGCTTTTCGATCCTATAACAAAACACTCTGTTTTCCTGAACATGAGCCTTCAAAGTCGATACGAAATTTCTTCAGTAAAAGATGTTGCTTTATTCTACATAAGATAACTTCACACATTCGAATCAACATATTTAAAAATAAGAACCTGTTGAATGTGACATGTTTTAAACTCCGGACAACCAGTATAGTAAATTTGACGTCAACATACATGCAACATTAAACATATTAAAGATGTATAATTTTTCTGTTTGTGTATATAACAAATATATGATATGAAAATGCGCTTTAATTGTGCATATTCATCAGAACATGCAATTGTGCACTTTTGATTTCATGATGTGAAATAACAATTGATGTCCTTAACCTACAGAAACCAACCTTTAGAGACAGGAATGGTTACTACGAGCTTAAAGATGTTGAAATGTTATTCGAATCAATTGTTGATTAACAGAACCTAAATAGCTTGGTTAACGGTAATAACATTAAAATCTTTTTAATTCTCCTTTTCAGATTGTTATACAATGTCATCATACATGTACAGTACTTACTAATTTAGTGAATGTGTATGTATAATATGAGTAAATACTTTCCTCTTGTATTGTTATTAGTGTTATATGTAATAGAAGTGCCAAACTTGATAATCAAAACGTGTATATCTTATTCAATATTTAATCATTCCTCGCTTGTTTTTTAGGTACAAACATCTAATTCATTGAAATGAAGCTCCAAGACTGCTAATGATGACCCACGGAGGAAGCTGTTGTGGCGGTGACGTGCAGATGACAATTGGTAACTGGTGGAAAAAATTTGACCTGTCCCTAAGGTTTACCTACAGTGTATTGGATCTCAATTTTCTCAAACATTTGAAGATGCATAGACCCTTACAGGCTTTCGTTTTGAAATATAAACATACATATTTTTTCATAAGTGCAACAAGCATTACTATGTTTTCAGAGCGTCAGTAGACTTTGACATTTTAGTTTAATGTGCTGTGTTGAAAATATATCTAGAAAGACATGCTACATGTTGTCGATACGCATGTATTTTGAATGATACACGTTTATTTCGAACATTTTGCTAACAGGTCACACGTATATATTATCATTTTCTATGCAGCCGTATGCGTTCAGTCATTTAACACTTAAGCGATGGCAGTGCTAAATGAATTAACGGATATCAATTTATTTTAAGACATGATTAACACTTATAATTTTGTAGTGTGCCTGTAGTTCCCAATCAGTGTTATTCTAAAAATTTTAGCATTTTATAGAATGTTTTGTTTCTGAAAAAACCCCAATATTATTATTATTATTATTGAGTAGGTTCGTGCATCAGCCATTGTTCGCTCTGGCACGTATCCTCTTTTCCCTCTCTCTGAATAGGTCCACAATAGTTTTCCATGAGTTGTTTTGATTTGTCAGAAGTTCAGACAGGGTAGCACTAGTGTCAAATGTCCTTGCATCTTGAAGTTCTTGACAATCAAAGATGATATGGCGGATGGTTTCCTCCCCTGAGTCACACAGTAGACAGACAGCACTGTTGAATAGATTGAATTTGTGCAGAAAGCTTTGGCAAGGATAGTGATTTAACTTTATTCGGCTGAGGAGGACTAGATCCATGCGATTCACATTTGTGTAACGAACACTGCTTGGTTTAGACTGTATTTGATGGTATTGTAACCCAATATGTTTTATCTTTTAATTTCCTTATTTTTTAAAGATGTGCTTTATTGAAAACTACTTTTTTTAAAACTATAAATATATTGATATTTATATATCACTATGAATTAAGTTCCAATATTGAATTTACTGAAATGTATACAAAAGGAGGTTTACTATCAGTATAGCATGTGGTGGCCTGATTTATTCCTATTCACGTGAACTCTTTGTAAATGTTTTTATTTCATACTGGAGAACTGTGTAAGATGTAAAGCAAATTTCCTTTTGTGATATTGAAGCTATTATTTTATCCTATTGATTAACGTAAAAAGTGATAAGCTATAAAATCATTTTCTTAAGTAACCAGAATATGTTTCAATCAACTGACTTACAACAATCTTAGTTCACAGACAAAACAAAAAGTGAGATCATAACCGTTTACCCCAATTGGAACGAAAAAATCAAACTCTGAACATGCTTCTTACACGTAATATCCTAGTGTTGATGGTATACAGTGGCGCTGGCCAATAGTTTATTGGAGTGTTTAAACAACAAAGAGTTTTAAAGAATTGATTCTTGATGACTTCCCACTTATGCATCACAGAGAATGCAAACGTCAGGAAAAGAAAACATTTCTCTCTTTCAATTCTGAATAACCTGTAAATGATAGGAAGCAATCAGCACTCAAGGACAGGGTGACCCTAGGGAGTTTCACCTTTAGCTGAAACCTATTGTAATTAACATTGTTTGATGGTTACTCTTTTTTAGGATGTTGATTCTTATTCATGTACTTTATATTCAAACCAAAATAAAATTAAATGAAATTAATCGAGTTGGGTCGTGAATTTATATCCTCTACCAGTACCATTGCTAGTAACGTCATATATGTATAGTTGTAAGCCATTGTCTCCTGACGACATTCAAAAACGATACTTTAATGAGGAATTAAGACGAATGGGCCGTTGTCTTTTCCACTGTACAGTAAGAATATCCGTCAATAATTGGTTATAATATTACTTAATACACTAGGTTTGTTAGAAAGGATCTGACAAGAAAGTAAAGCACAATATCAATACGCGATTGATAAGACTTCAATCACCTTACCCGTCTTTGAATGTTAATGTTGACTTAATTGTTCCTTAAAATACTTTGTTTTCAAATAAAATATGAATTTGCTTGTTCTTTGAGATTATTTGCGCCTTTCATAACCGTAACTTCACATGAATTGTAGATTCGATTGAAAATCAAGAGGTCAGCGGCGCCCGCATAGAGAAGCCCTAGCCGAAAACACCTGTGACGTTGCCGTCGGTATAATGACGTCATAGCCGCTCGTCTGTATGTAGGCATTGTGTTGGAACGAAATCTGTTGCGTGCATCGGGACAATGGAATCGAAATTGGTCTCACCTTGGAAATCGTAATAGTCTTTGAGAATTCAAGCATTCAAAACGTCACTTGCGACATTCCTGAACGTGATGAAGTCATTGGGAATGGGATAATTAGTTAATAGCCGAGAGCAAAGTTTCATTACTGCAGTTTAGCTCCCACTACATCGATAACTTTATGATGATGCTGTAGGAATTAAAGGTTAAAACCTAATTAAGCACATATGAAATAGAAACAAGTTGATCTATTGTTCTTGTCCTGAAACTACGTGATTAACAATAGGTTTCAGATAACAAAAACAACAATGTTGTTACCAAATTTACATTCAGAAATTAAAACATATGTTATCAACCAAACTAAGTAAGTAATCTGTTCTTCAGATTTCATCCCATTTTTAACAAATGTTGACATGTTTCTATGATATCAATTTGGCAATAATAAGAGTTCCTAAAAAGTCAATACTAAAGCTAACAACAATTTACCTTTGGTGACTTTGTCACGTGATCCAAGTTGTTAAGTCATAGTCATTGTCATGGTAATTAATAAATGTATTATCCCATTTTTTCCCCAGATTTTAAGCTCATTAGTGGATCCATCACTTTGACTATCGAGCAATTTAATACATACATATGACCCGATTACCCGTAGTACAGAACTTAAGTAAGGACGGTGTTCCGATAAAGCGAAAACTGAAAAACACCATCTATTATTCAGAATTACAAAAACGACTCTCGTGGTTTTAACGAACCTTGTACACTCCATATTGAAGTGCATTTTCAGAAGACAAAGGGGATGATTTAGTGTTGGAGAGATTAATTTTGAAATGCATTCAGTGACTTATTTGAGCATAAAACGTGCTTCTAACTTATAAATAAACGAGTGTGAAGTATCACCTCAAATGAACAAAAAGATTCATCTAAAGCTATTCAAGGTAACTTTGTTAAATACTCTTGTTCTTTACGTGTACGCAAGTTAGATAAATAAAAACCACTGCGGTTATATTTGCCAATATATTTGTTACTTTTGCTAACAGCTTCATATGCCTTCTGACACATCATTATCCAAGCTGCAAGTACTTCTGATACAATTACATTCACGGTAAACTGGCAGACTCTCAATTACAGTCCTGTCAACAACTGTCTCTATGTATCTTAATCTGGATACATCACCAGTCTCACTCCCTCATTAATCAAACTTTGCACCGGATAACTCCTAATCTTAGCGAAAGCAAAGGTATGTCAAACCAAACTGTTCTTATTACAACAAAGAGTAAATTCCTTTTGACGAACATTATAGGAAGCCATTGGTTTAGATATGAATTTATATACCTTTGTCGCCTTTCCTGAAATGAAATACAGAAAAGGTATTAGTGTAAAAAGTCATAATTTACAGTTTATTGGTAATAAAAAGTTAGAAATTAAACACGATAAAGGTCCTTATGTATTCTATATCTCTTTTCTTACAACCGATAACAAGGCTAAATAGGTAATACATAAACCACATAAAACCCCTACACAAAATATATATGAATATATGTTGATAATCCACATAAGTAGTATTACATAGTCAGCCTATTTGTTAGCAGCCTGCATGACGTTGCTTTGAAATTTTGCATTCATTTTAATATCTTATTCAACCCATTGTTAGACTTCTTGTGTCAATAAAATCATCAAGAATTGAAATTTTGCTATACTGATATTGAAATGTAGATGATGAAAACAAAGCAGAGAATATTTTACAATTGTAGACGGCTGATGAGGTCGATACCTGTTTTTATAGAACGAAGAAATGGATATTGATATCTGACTCTTGGTCAATATTGTTTTCATCGGGTCAATAAAGACAGGTATTGACGAATTTACCGGTCCATAATTGCTTTATTATGATTCGAACAAAAGTGAAAAAAATTTTAAAAAATTACAGCCATGAACAGTAATATGTTTCGTACGTCATGATAACAATAGCATGGCGTCATTAGGTAACGGTATGATGCCACCATGTCTATTTATGTTAACTAAAGTCAATATGACTTTGGTCGAACTCGGGATGAGGTCCATATGCTTTTCTGTCGACTCTTAGGTGACCGCCTCTCTACCAGTCGGTAGGCCGGACAATAAGATTCCTTACTTAATACTGATATAGCCTCAAATGTGTTGTGATAAATGGTATTCATTGATATTCCCTTATACCTTATCTTTTTTTTGTTAAGCAATCGGGCCATCTCGTCTGAACAATGATAAATGGCAGAGAAAAGTCTTGACAGGACCGTAATTGTGTTTATTTGATTTTGATTTATGATAGTATTTCTAGAAGGAACACCACTCTTAATATGAACTCACATTTATTGAGTTGGATACCTACATGTGCATACTATACATATCGAAATAAATCAAGAAACCCTTTTTTGACGCAGCAACTTTAATTCCTATAATATTGCAAGTATTACATATGTCCATATTTTGTTGATATTTTAGTGGAAAGCAAATATCTGGAAAGAAATCTAGACAAAAATACAACAAAATGATATTCTACTTATTTTTATTAAAATTTAATTTAGTTTTGAAATAATAAGGTTATTTATTAAACCTTCCAGAAAAATAAATTGATTTAATGTTTTTTTCTGATATACGTTCTTATTTTATATCAGACTATTATCAGTAAATATGGTACAAGTAATTAAGATGTTTGCTAGTCTAAAAAGCAATGTATAGAAACTAACTAACTAACATAAACAAAATTAAAGTTTTTTTCACCGAAGCCTTTTGTGTGTTGTATAAGTACATTACCAAGCAAATAGATGTAAGTCTTGTAGTTCTTCAACTATTGTACCACGACCATTGTAATGTTCTTTGCCAAACTTGCTGTAAAATAATCGTTATTTCTGGACACAAAAAGCTGTCGATGAAATGGTTTAGTTGATTCCCTTCGAAAAGGATCAACCAAAGCCAATTTTCACAGGAGCCTACATAAATAGCTGTCGGGAACGCCAGTCAAAATTCAAACTCGTTCCTTAACCATCTTTTATGGAATTCGATTTCCTGTCTGCAAAAGGTCCTGACGAATCTATACTTTACACAACTGTGTTTAGTGTCAGGAAGTAATCAGAAGTCGGAGCCATTATTCTCTAAGAAGACATTTACCCCTCATTGATAAATCAGTATTTCATCGGGTAAAAAGTGTAGACTATAGATTACAGACCTGACAATTAATGACATACTTTGAAGGTGACGGCATCGAGTCATGTTACTTTGCAAAATGCTGATGTGTGTACTAACTGTGTAGGTAAGGATTTAATTATAACATTCTCAAATTTGAATTAGTATGTTAGGGATGATCTTACTATCATTTCTTGTTTGAGTCATGTCTATCATCCGTATAATAACACACCATACAAAACTATTGCCAAAGAAGGACAATAATAATCCCGACATATCTTCCGCATAAGTCAAAGCGTCATACGTGTAGCTCTCCTTATTTCCATGACTAATCGAGCACACTAAAAGGGAACTGTTTAGGCATATGGCCCAGTGACGCCCTCTATAATAACGATAACATATGGTCATAAACAGTTTGTGTTCTTTGGAGTTTGGAGTTCCAAACGGTGTAATAAAATATAAGTGCTTTAATTATAATGACATTAGGGCTATCACTCAGTTTGCCATATGAAGCATGGTTAAGTTACGTCAGGCAGTGCAGATGATATTTGGAAAAATGTATCTGGCGAGTACATGACAGTTTTGCTAAGACATGAAAAGAATATTTTCACATTAACTTCCCCTTTGTAAAAGCTTAGTTTAAGCGTCACAGTTTATTCAGCTGGTAAATACGTGTTTGTTTTAAATTTCCTAATCGCATTATGCAAAATAATCTCTAAATATCTCTAATAAAATGAAAATCGACAAAATCAGGTCAAAGGATATGATACGTAGTGATGTAGTCCCACAAGTAGACACATAAAAGTGACTTGTATATAGAAATTATGAATATGAAATATAATTCAAACAATTAGGTAGTTCTGAATATTCTAAACCGGAGAAATAGTTTATGAAACAATGCTAATGTTACAATAAGAGGGTGTTTACAAATTAGGCCGCTTTAAGCCAATTTCTTCAAGTTTCAAATGGTGATGTTAATTATAAATGAAAATAACACCAAAAAAATTATCATGTTTCCGGCAATTAACAGGTCAATAACAGAAGTTCAGAATTGCGTTTGAAGATTTTTGGTTTTATAACTCTCATGTTACACTGAACAACACTAAATGCTAAAATTCAGTTAACTTTGTTACAGAAAATCCGAAATAAAACAAAGTAGCTGAAATAATAAGTTTTAAAGTTGATAGTCATATATGATGATAAATGTGACCTTTTTGCTACTTCAATCATTAAATTTATCGAAAAGAAACGGTAAAATCAATGTGTCCTTGATTTATTGTCTATCATACCTACTTGTTACAGACGAAGCGATAGGGTTCAGACACCCAAATCTATCACAATTAAAAATAATCCTACACAGCCACAGCAAACTGAATACCTTAATTTTGTATACATATCTAAACAGAATATGTTACAGTATTCAAAGGTTGCAGTTTTGATTCATATAATCTTTTAAATGACATCTTTAAGTGAATTTGAAATTGAATCTGTAAGTTATTAATAAGGTTGTTAAGTAAGGCTCATTCAGTCATCGGTATTTGGTGTAAAAGTGAACCCTTTTACAGATGTGTTTTACCCTCTTTCTAACAATGTACATATAGTACAAGTTACACAACATTTAAGTATGTTTTTGCGAAAATGTAACTATGTATTTGGATGCAATCTATTGAGACATCCCAGCAGGCACAAGACGTCTTTTAGACGTCTAAATTAGGTCTAAATTGGCTTAGACGTCTAATAGACGTCTATTATTCAACGTCTTCATTTAGACGTCTAAGCGTAGACGTTGAATAGACGTCTAAAAGACGTCTTAAGATAGACCTGCACTTTCATACAATTTTATTATAATGCGCTAATATTTCAGTTTGAAAGATGTTTCCTTTGCTTATTGAATATAAACAAACCTTTCCAAAATTAGGTATTAAACATTAAAAGATTTCTGTCACTTTACATGAATATTACAATATATTTTGTAGGTAAAGAAAATATTTGCATCAAATAATATATAACACTCAAATGTAATTAATATTTATCAAAAGTACAAATTTATAAGAAGAAAAATTATGAAATGTTCTGGGTGAAGAGATTCGAACTTCAATCCAGATCGAAATTGTAGTCAATGCAGTGCTCTTCCATGCAGAGTTGCGACCCTTACATCAGCTTTAAATAGGCGCCATTTTCAATCCTTTGTTCTCAAAAGAGATGGGATTTCTCGATATCAACGCATCTGAAGTGGTGTTCCTTACGGATTTTTTCGTCTACAGTTTAGGTAAGACTATGTTTACTGTATATAGGACACGCTAATTAGTTTTACCTTGTCAGTAATCAAGATTCTCATTCGTCGGTATCTTTCCTTTGTTTTCAATGGTCGTGCATCTGATGGTACAGCCTCTTCCATTAATAACTTTCAGCTCGTAATTTTGTGATGCTACTTCAAAATATGTGTGTAGTGTGTTAGTATACATATTTGAAGGAAAATATAGCTTTCTATATTTTTTTAATGAAACCAAAAAATTCATGACCAAATTCTTTCCCTAGGTTTTTTGTTACCCGAACCTTCATAGTGGAATATTAATGATTAATACACCCTTATTAAATGCATTGAACCTGATTCAGTGTGGAACATTCTAATTTTCAGATAACTGTTATTTTAATTCACTGCAATAGAAACCTTTTTATAATATATAGTTGACTTATGACGTAGATTCAACTATAATTAGTTTCTTGTTAGTAATATGGTTTCATTTTGTGTCTGTGTATACATTTATATTGAATTTTTCAGGACACGTAGCTTACCAAATATTTAACAGTGTTAACATATATTTTGATTTGAATCTGAATATATAGGTACAAATGTTGACCATGATCATGAGTTGAGATAACAATTAAGGTTTAAATTTATTTTCAGATACTTTGACAAACCTGTTACAAGGACGCAATCAAGGATACAATTCTCAAGAACGGCGGAATTCTTTTAAGATGCTCTTTGAGGGTGCAGGAAGAAAATGGCCTTGAATCAGGACATTCATACTTTAAGAATTAATCTTCAGCTTTGGACAGTGATATGAAGATTTGACAAATCTGATTCTAAGTAAAGTTAATTTTTCAAAACATATAAAAGCAAATATTTTTGTATTATTACAATATATACGTTGATTGCATTAAATAGATTTTTATATTGAATAAATATTTCATCTTATTTGAGCTTTTTTCTTGCTTATTTTCAAGGCACAATTGCTCATCACTTAGTCTGAAAATTTTGAATCTATTCATGAGAAAATGTAAACCTAAACATGAAATTAAGTTACCATATCAAATTCTAAAATGGTATCCATTATTAGTGATTATATTGTTTTAAATGTGAAATAATTGGGCTTAATTGTATCCATTTTCATCTAAAATATGCAATTGTGCCTTACAAAATACAAGTTTTTGTTTGAAGCTCTGAAACCTGATGAAGTTGCCACTCCACTGCATAACATTATTATACTGGGGTATAACACAACCACTAAAACACATGTGTTAAACATTTTTCAGACTTCTGTTAAATATTTTGGGAGGTATTTACACTTCTAACAGAGGTTTAATGTATGTCTAACAAACGTCTAAAAGACGTCTATTAAACGTCTAAAAGACGTCTAATAAACGTCTAAAAGACGTCTAATAAACGTCTAAAAGACGTCTTATATACGTCTAATAGACGTCTAAAAGACGTCTTTCTAGTCCCACAGATTAGACTATATTTAGACGTCTAGGCTAGACGTCTAATAGACGTCTATGTGCCTGCTGGGATTGTTCTTCTGACACGTTTATGGGCGTGTTAATATGTCCAAAAATTGCTATGATCAACATGTATCCGGAATAAGGATGCAGAGCTCATATTATCATGTTATGTGTATGCACACAGTTCTTAATGTGGCTAGATATTCTTTGGTGAGGTCATGACTGAAGTACAAGACCGACTTAATTTGCAAAAGCATTCATTGATATGACTAAAGCAACTATATGCATTTAACAACACTATCAAAACTTTACAAGCTGTGCAGACAGGGTTAGTTATTGCAACATATTATATTGCAAATACCTGTTGCTGAGAATGCTGATTCAGGTACCCACCAACATGTGTCGCCTCTATAACATCAATTGGTTACCGATGAACATATTCGATTTTCTGTCCCAGGATATTCATGATTAATCAACATTTTACACAACACTGTTTGCATTCCCGCTGTTATCGGTAATCAGTTTACTATTCTTATTATGTGATATTTGTCCTTGACTCAAGTCATCGACGAATAAAGATTTTGAAGGAATTAGTCTAGACGAGTAATGATTCTTCAATCCTGATATAAATCATACTTGGAAGGTTAAGATTTAGTGTAATGTTCCTACATGAATAGCCGATTGCGGAGAACATTACATGTCGATAGTTATTAAATAATCCCTTCAACAATTTCAAGATTCAGCTTACAAGCAAAATTTAAATGGGAGTAATCTGTTTATATTATTTTGGTAGGTTGATTCATATGTTTCCAGACATGAAGTCGCGTTTCAGTACAATACAGCGGAGGACTCAGTCGAAGACAATTTAATACATGATATTAGACTATGGAAGTATCAATTGGTGGGTTGATTAACTCTTCTGACATCAAGTTTATTGAAAGCAGTAGGTCTATCACATCCCCAGCTTTTCTATGGTATTGTTAATGAAAACGCAATGAAAACTGTACCTGTCGGCAGTTCTACTGGGAAGCTTCCTGTGTCTGAACTGTGATTGCTGATGACCAAATCAATCAACAAGAAGGTTTCCCATGTATTATATAAGACTATTATGGCACACAGAATAAAAACTGATTATTTGACGGGCATTTAAAAGTGATGTACATAGGAAGAAAATATTTTCCGGATAACAACTTACTGTTGTGGCAATCATGACGTTTAGGAGTATATGCTTTCTCCTTCATCAGCGTCAGATGAAGCTGTCGTCTTATTGCATGTAATATACAAGGCCTTGAATATAGTTAACACAGAATAAAGACTGGTACCACAACAATCTTCAAATACCTTCATATTTTAAATTAGGACTCCCGCACTCACTGTGTGTCATGATCCCATAACCACAAAATTATTCTTAAATCTGTACATTGTGCCTATAACATAGCATAAATATTCTGCTTTGGCTTCATAAGTGCCCAAACTGAGAATGATAAATCACTGCGCAGTATTGGTGTCCGACACACACATGAAAAACTATGATCGAATGAAAGCTTGCAAGCAATCAAATAAAAATGGAATAACACAATATCATTTCCATAGAGATTCAACCTGCCAAAGGCAATGGTAATCTCGATAACGAAATGCCTGAGCAAATCTTTTCACTTTCATCTTTTCAATGAATATCAAGACCATTATTTACACATTGATAAGGCAGTATTTCATCAGGAGGTCGGACAGCCCGCACAGAGGATTCAATTCAAGGAATATAACTTGTGAACCACGTTAGAATTTATTTAAGTATCAAAAACTTCCTCATTACTGTTGATAAAAAGCATATTGAATGAAGTGATAACGAAACATGAGTATACATTCAGTATTTGAAATAAACATAAATATTTCTCTTTACAGATAGGTCTCAAGATAAAACAAAATTACAACTTAAAAGAAGACGATTGAGAGTGACAAATAATCGATCTCTCGGATTAGGAATAAAAAAAACGGGTTCAATGTTCTTCCCATTTCGTTAAAATCCAACGTTTACCTTATATACTTATTGGTATTATTTACAAATGTTATCAAATAAAATAACATGCATGTATTATCAAGTTTACCATAACATATCATACAACCTTTGATTAATCAGATTCTAGTTCCTTGGAAACAACACTATTTATATTAGAGTTGTGTTTTTTTAGTTTTAGCTCCAATATATCAGTTTCGTTACTTTATCTTTAAAATCAAACATGAAATTTTTTAAATTGATCAGAATGAATGAAATATGATAAGGTTATTTGTCCCTCTATCAAAGCGAAATTGAGCATGCTAAAAGGACCAGAATGGGTCCTGCTGTCACAGGATTCCAATTATCAACAAACCATTCTAAATGATAGCATGTGGAATATGAATTGACTCCCTATTCATAATATCCCCAACACAGTTAAACTGTGAGCTTTCTGACTGACACTTGTTGGGTTCCCTCATACATAAGTTTGATAACCCTTTATACAGAATCATTCAAATTTGAAAACACTAAAATAAAATAAAATTGGGAAATATCTTTAACTGGCTGTAAAAAAATTATGTTAAAAAAATATATTAAGTTTTGGATGTGTAAAGTCGACATCACTGATGCTTTTTAACAAATACCACTGTGTAAACCTTTTTGTGGAATTAATGGGACAATAGCTATTATGTCTACCCTAAATTAGCGTTTAGATGTTTATCCAGTCTTTTTATAGACGTCGTTTTTGTGCACTCTTTCACAGCTCTTTTGTTTGATTCTGGATAAAAAAATTCCATAAAGACTTTTAGCTGCATCTGTTTGATGATTTCCTGTAGTTTAAGCAAATGAAACCATGGCTACGATGTTGTGGATTTTCAATGTCTTCAACATTCTACTAGCATCCCGCAAGACAGTGACGGAGATTGACTACTAGAGTATAATTCTAAATTATCAGAAAGACACCCTGAAGATAAGTTGGTTCGGTTTATTAGGAGTATTAATCCAATCTTTTGGACAAAGGAAAAAATGTAAAAAGAAAGAGTTGTTGTCTTTGTTGGACCATATGAACTATGCATGCAGAGTTATCTTACCTTGTCGTTCTTTCATCTCTTATCTTATGAACTTGTCTACTATCAATACTCTATCATAATGTGACGATATCAGTTGCTTGCAGATCTGATGTAAGTATTTGGCAAAAGTTCTAAGCTCAATGCATACACCTGAAATACAAAACTTTACAGACGCAGACTCAACTGTTGGCCATGCCAGATTCTATTAAAATACATGGTTTTCTAAAAGATAGTTGTTATATATGCCATATGCCATCTAAACCCTCTTTTGCTTCGTTGGAAATTTTGTTGTAGATAATGTACTTTGAGGCAAGAAGGGAAAAAGGAAACGTGTGACGTTTTTATGTGACAATCCAACCACTGTGATATTATACACAAGGGTCGTTGCAAATGACTCCTCATCATGTCCTCAGTACGAGCACTAACATGACATGCAGATAACGGTAATTTCGTCATTAGAGCGATACATGCTAAAGAACAAGACAAAGACATTCCTGATGTTCTCTCACGGTTTCAGATGGATCGCTTCCGACAGATGGTTCCACGGGCCGCCCTGAGACAAACCAAGTACCTCAACAGCTACGACATAATGTGGACTTGAAAAGTCATCGCCTGTGGAAAGCAGGAGTCTGCTGAAACACTACAGCTACCCACGGCACTGGACTCCTTTTACCTTCAGTTTCTGTTGATGTACACTACTTTGGCAGGCCTCATGGATTACCTCCAGTCAGTAGTTACTTGAAATATTTCATTGCCTATACCTTTGGTGTACTTAGATTCAAACATACTACTGTTAAAAATCAGATTCACATCATTGGAGGTGGTGTGAGAACCCTATGTGATTATATCAACTCTGGATAGTTAAATCGCTTACAGGTATTTGTTACGGACCTGAACGCCACCGACAGCAAACCACGCGACATCTCACGTGCAATTGTGAGAAAGATAAAGGCAGGAGTGCCCGGTGTGTTCAGTAATTTAGTGACGGAATGCACATGTGTGTGTGTTCAGGCTTCTTCGGGTTTTCTCCGCTGTGGTGAAATCACATGTAGTGCTGGCTTCAATCCGGCTATTCATGTGTGTATTCAAGATGTCTCAATTGACTTGTGTAGGAATAGGTGTTTGGTAAAACTAAAAGCCTCTTCCGAGTAATGATGTTGTGTAAATAAGTGAGAGGTCGTACTATCTTAGGGAGAAAGACTGAAGATCATTTGTTAGTTGATGCCGCAAATACTGCCATCAAAAGGAAGATATTTCTAAGTATTTTTTTTAAAAACATTACATTTACTCCAGCTCTATAATAAGGATATTCCTATTGAATAGCAGCTGCCACTACTGCGGCTAAAGTCAGTGAGTGTAAGTGAGTGAGTTGGGGTTTAACGTGCTTTGAAATTTTTTTCAGTTATTAAACACGTGGATGACAAGCATCCAAAAGAGAGTTGACAGATAAGGGAGAAAGGGATCGAAAGGCTATATAAGGGAAAAGACGGAAAGAAAGGCATAGTGAGAGATAGACAACAGGTTTTAGAAGGACTCGAATTTAGTCTGGTTTCTACCCGTCGACCTCTCCAGCTTGGGTGTCCCTACCAGGAGCATGAAAGCTCCAGCTGGCATAGCTCTTGGGGTCTCTGAAGCACGCAAACCACCACACCACGTTAAAGTATTGAGTCCAGTGGTGGGGTTAAAGTCAGAATAGAGGACTATCTTATTAAGACACTGGAACGCTGGTGGTCGGATTGCTTTACGGTCAGCTGAGCAACCAAACAATCTCTATGAAACGCTTGTTAGTTCCCACCAGTTCCATGCATGTAGCTGTGATGATGTCTTCCTTCGTTGCTCGATGCTAACCTTTCAACATATATATCTTTATGTTATCTTTATGTTTTTATCCCCCATGAAACCTCCGTCTGTCCGTGCAAATTCTTTTCAGGACCAACTAAAAAAGCATTAGGCCTAGCTCATGTAGTTGGAAGAATCATCATGTGAAATGGTGCCTTTTCGGGATTTCACTGTCTTCCTAAATTTTCTTTTAGCAGTTGACGTTGAAACGCAAATTAGATTTTCGTTTCCGGACAATAACTTTAAAAAAATTTGAATAGCCCAAAGAAACTTGATATATCTAATAATCATAGTGTAAAGTGGTGCTTTTTTCTTCCTTCATTCATTTTTTGGCCGGATCCGTGAAAACGCAGCTTAGAATTTTGTTTCAGGACCAGATTTAAAACATCTTTAGGCTTGCAACATGGAATAATAATTGTGTATAGTGGTGCCTTTTGGTTTCCTACATTTATTTTCGAGCATTTCCAAGAAAACCATCTTAAAATTTTGTTTAGATCAGTGTTCATAAACTATAGCTAAGGCCTACCTCATTGAAACTTGCAATTGGCTTGGGGAAAAGTCATAATTCAATTCCAATTTTAATTCATATACATGTAAATTCCTCTGGGGCTCTCGGTAACATACATTTGTACTTCGTTTTGGGCCTTCAGTTATTACCCAGTAAATTAGCTTTCTTTTTATACCCTAAGTTTGTCACGGCCACTTAAAATATCTTATTCCTTTACACCCGAGTCAGCCACTAAAAATATCTTTTCACTGATATTGCTAAAAAAAACGTGTGTATTTACTCAATTCTTGGTTTGTTGTCACACTAAATCCACCATTTCTATGAACAATGAACTGCTAAATCTAACAAGGAACTTACCAGTTTTACACGTTGGAAATCTATAGCTAATGAGAGGAGGGTCGAAATTGTCGTTTTAATTTATTTTGAAACTTTCTATCCATTAAATTCTTCAAATCATAAAACGTGTTACTTTAGTACCAGATAATATAAACTCCAGCCTACTTTGTGCAAACAAAAATGTAAAAAGTAGAAAGAGTCGCCTATTCTCTGTTTTAGTTTTCATGTAAAAGTGCACAGTCGATTGTTAAATAAGGGAGAGGTGTTAATCGAGTCTCACCTACGAGTTGTTCAATCGGTGATCAGCCCAGTGAGTTTAGCAATCATTGTAAGAGAATATCGATTTTTTGTAAATTCCAACGTCAACGCTTATGACATTAGCCATATTTCGAAATGTAGGGCACTAGCACGTTTTTTTATGTATTTAAATTTTTATTAATAAACATATGGTTTATGTCGAATATATTATCTTCAGACGGGAAATCGTCTTATTACTCAAACTGTTAATCCGTAGTCGTAGAAATAATTATCAAGTATGAAGCAAAACCCACAAGCAGCCATTTTTGTGTAATCAAGTTTTAATCATTTGAGATAGGAAACTGGATTCGCATAGCTTTAATGAATTGGCACTTACTGATATGGTTTAGTTTACCGTAAAAAACGTGTTACTGACATTTAATGGCTGCCAATTGGGCAGTCAAAGATCTACAGATTTCAAATGTCTTAACTCCTTTTTAGGATGTTTGCATACTAACACGTCGACCTAAGGTGCATATTTCAGACTTCACGCAGCAAAGAAATACCTGTTTTGTTTTGTTCCGGGCCTGTTAAACATTGCTACACCCTCTGTATATAATTGCAAAGATTTATCGATTTAATTAGATAAACAGTAGCGATGTTCCATTTAATTTCAATTTTCAGAGTTTCCTCACGACTTTGCCAGGCAAAAGGTGTTTTTATCAAAGAGAGAATGGCCAATAATGAATTCAAACTCCTGTGTCACGTGACTTTGCATCAGCAGCAAGACCACGGTTTAAAAAACAATTTGATTCATTTCTACAAAAATGCAAGAAAATTGATCTATTATATGTTTTTAAAGAAGGTTTAGGTTTCTTTAATATCACTTCGGTTTTGTCTGACAATATCCGTATAGTTTAGCTGATTTTATTAAAGAGTTTCTATAGAGAGTATTACATCTTTTAAATCTAGGTTAAGTTATGTTATGATTAGTTTAAGAAATAACGCCGTTTATTTCTTTCAAATGGCTTTGAATCGTATTATCATATTTTGGTGGTAAGCAAGAATTAATATACGACTGGTACCTCAGGGAAAGTATGTTATTTGTTTTTAAGAAAGAATTTAACATCCGAAAGTATTGTCTGAATAACAAATCTGCTTCATTTCACTCTGCCAGAGTTGATGTGCCACTGCTATCATAACTTGTCTCCGGGACCTCTTCTGTTACAAATGAAAGCAATTCTGACTCCATAAATAGCCCAGCGGAATGTCTGAATGACGACTGTTTAATGGCAAATACACAGTGTCATCTGGAAAGGGTTTTCTTACTAGAAAGAAGTAGTTAATTATTTGTCTGTCATCTTAAAGTTGACGTGTTAAGAGATCAGAGAAAACGTCCTGATTCAACCTATACAGGTCAGTAATATTAAATAGAGACATTTCAGGTATGGTCTACAATTACATCTGACAACTTCAGGATACGCAGTGACATTTCTTGTCTGAGAGAAGCATTTATTACTCCGTCTTCAAAACAGAAATTGCTTCTAGTAATCAGACTTCATTCTTATTTATTGAGTGGGTGTCGTAAGTACATGTAGTTCGAAAAGGTATGTGCACATGTGATTCGATGTTTTGAAGGATCTTAACGTGGAAAAGTTTTATAGCTGTGAGAAAAATCTTTTTGATATCAAACTAGTTTCCTATGACAATACGGTTTCTCCAGCAAGTGGGAACCTAATTGCCACGATAATGTCAGTATATTTAACGATAATGTCATGATGATGTTTAGGTCAATGGTAAAATCATACATGTTAAAGTATAATAATGACAAGTTTATTACTAAATTATCATCTTCGTATGGAGAAAGGTCCGTCAGTAATCAGAATTCAGGATTCAGATGTGAAATATATGTTACAAAAAGACCGTGTCTTGGAATTGTAACCCGACGTCAGAAAAACATTACAAAATTATTTTCTTGTAAGGAAGGTTAAAATTTAGCCTTTCTTTTTCATATATCATTTACATTAACATCACTATGACAAACAGTTAATCAACATTAACTGGTCTGTCCCTTGGGTTAGTAGTCCTGCTTCATGACTGTGTATAAAAAAGGAGCCTTTAATACAGTCTAGGTTCACATTCAGCAAGTCTAGATTGACTGAATAAATAAATCAAATATTATGGATGAAGGAACAGTAAATTATCCAAAATTTATATATACATGTATATATATATATATATATATATATATATATATATATATATATATATATATATATATATATATATATATATATATATATATTAATAATAATAGGAGTAGTAGTTCTATGGATAAACTCACAAAGAAAAAAAATATATATATATATTTTCTTTGTGAGTTTATCCATAGAACTAATATATATATATATATATATATATTCTTTGTGAGTTTATCCATAGAACTACTACTCCTATTATTATTAAAATAAATGGTCTTTCTATATGCATACTTGATTTAAAAACAACCTTTGATTGGTGAACAACAGACACTGTGTCTTTGATTGGAACACTCGTTGCACTGTTTCGTAGAATGAATGAACTAGAAGTTTGTGTCATAGATCACAATTAAAAAATGGGTTTCGAATTTTGCATTTTTGCACTCAGTTGGTGAAAATGCAGTTGGATATTCTTCAGGGCCGGATATTTTGAGGCTTTGCATCGTTTCCTGAAGACCAATTCCGACTAAGAACACCCAGAGGCCGAGGGGCACAAAGCCGCATCAATGCGTCGTCACAACGTTAACGGAGTCTTGGAGACAACGCATCCTAGAGAAAGTGTGACGGTAAAGGTCTATATTCACCACACGAAGATCTGATTAAATGTTGTTTCCGTTGAATTTGACAACCAAGCAGTTTGAAAACGCTAGTTCATACATACAAGAAATAAGAGTGCCTATGCACTACCTGGTTAATACTTCAAAATCAAAACCAAGGATATACACTCGACTGACGTGAACGTTAACGTAACATTAATTCTAAGAAATCCACAACGGGCCATCGCAGTACAAAAGAGTGGAGTAGAATTTCGCAAAGAGACTACACAGATTTATCCCTTCATTGCCGAAATGAATCTAAGAAAGAATCGTCGGTAGCCATCTAGACTCTGACGTCCTTACTGGACTTATAGAAACAAAAACACAATAAGGATGTTGCAGTGTTATCGAGCTCATTGTAAATAGATATACCAAGGGTCACCTTATAACCACTGTTATTCAAGCAAATATTCGTTTTTAATGTTAAGCAATTATTTTTAAACAACTTTACGGATTATTTTGCACAAGTGTATATAATGTTGAATGATAAAATACATATCTTTGTACATTTCAACATGGTTTAACTCACGTTTCCAATCACCTTCGCCTGCAAATCCCAGTCTGTAGGCACTTGGCTAAACATGAGGACATGTTAATAGAATGTTATACATTGTGTTATGTGTATCCCACTAACATGGCTTATTGTCGGTGCTAAACGTTCGTCCATCTGTAAATATGCAATGAAAGTTTGTCTTTATTCAACTGAAAATTATGTGGCATTTTGTGTTGGAAAATGTTTAGGTATATTTACATGTACAAGACATCGACACACTTCAGT
This sequence comes from Phorcus lineatus, assembly GCA_921293015.1. NCBI lineage: Eukaryota > Metazoa > Mollusca > Gastropoda > Trochida > Trochidae > Phorcus > Phorcus lineatus. Next base: position 21,457,577 of record OV121088.1, on the reverse strand, counting down.
TATTTGGGGTATAGAGTAGCAATATTCCATTCAATTTTGAACGTTAAGTTTAGCTGATATCTCCGGTCCGGACTTTGTTTAAGCCTTGATAATCAAGGAAGCTCATTATCTAAATAAATACTTTTTTCCTGAAATATGGATCGTGATATTTAAGATGCTATCTAGAAAATGTACCTGGTTGACTGCAACGCCAACCAAAGCATTAAAGCAAGTGTGGACAGCAACTCAATCGTCATGTGCAGCATGTTAGGTTTAGCTCATTAAGTCACTCATGCTTTCAATGGAGAGTTGAGATCTGTATAGAAACAGTATAGCCCTTTAAATGTAAAAACTTAATTACACTGCGCGCCACAATTTTCTCCATAATAGGGGGTGTTGTGCTATTTGGTCAACAGACGTAAAACTGGCTGTCGCGAAAAAGACTATTGTTGACCCAGGAAATAGACAAGGATCACTTATGCTACAGTGACCATTAGGTCCTTATTCACCAGTATATTCTTTGTGATAAGTGAAACCTTTTAATATCCCCTCGTTGTATACTATTTTAAACTGTCAATTATACACATGTTGACATGTACAGTTAATGATCCCCGACTCTGCTATTCAGATTTCAGATTTGACTAAAAAACCTCAAGTATAAAACTTAACATTTTGAAACTGAGATTTTGCATATGTACTCGAGGCGTTATTACTTTAAGCAGCATGAATAGTATTTCAACGTTTAGTATTGAACGAGTTGACAGTTAATGGTCCCCACTCCCCTACTTTACCGTCTCATTTTGGAATTTCTTTCCGATGCCGTTCAAAACTCATCTAATATAAACACTAACATTTCTAAACTAAGCTTTTATGTTCCTACTCTAAAATTTGTTATACTAAGCAATGTGAATATGATACTAAACGTTCAATAATACACATGATGAAAGTTAATGATCCCCTACTCTCCCATATGGCCTTCTCACAATGGAATAAGGAAAGAACTTCTAAACTGGGACGGCTACATGGATCATTAACTGTCAACATGTGTAATACTTAACGTTTAATAAACGCTTATAGTAACAGTAAGAAATCATATCTTAGTTACAAAATGATTTTTGGAAACTGAAAGAAATTCCAAGTTGGGACGCCATTACGAAGAAGTTGGGGATTATCAACAGTCAATATGAATATCATATCTTTGCGTCATAATGTTAGATTTTACGTCTCTTCACTATTGAATTGTTAGTTTGTATATTTTAAAACTATTGAGGCAAGGTTAACTCCGATCTGTTCACTAATGCTAAATATTAAAAACCTAGGACACTCAACTTACAACATAATAAACGATGTAACTTTTCAAATATTTTTATATCTTATTCAGTCAACTTAGCTACTAGATAAAATGATAAGATAACAATCTACTTATACAACATGAACATATCTGGCATCACTATCTGCTTTAGCAAATAGGTTCCCATTCATCGCAGATTGCTGGTTGACATGAATGACACAATGTCAAGCTCAGGTCCACCAACTTGCAACGCTGTCAGATTAACTTCTCCATCCCACGTTGTGGGATACATTGACTGCCATACATGTACAAGGATTTTGCCCGGATTATTTGTTTGTCTGTAACAGGTAAGTCATTTTTCAGCTATATATATGCACTCAATATTGTTTAGAAAGTGTTAATAAATATTATTGTTAGCAAACAAAATGCCGATTAGTATTCTCACTCAGTTTATAATCACTCAGTTTATATCGATTCAATTTTTATGGTTGTATAACACTTTGAAAAATGCAGAAAACAAGATGTTTCAATATTGTATTTTTCTGGCAATATGCGGTTAAACTTAGTTCAATTAATCCTCGAATGTACGTTCAAATAAGTTTTGTTTACAATGCATTCTATATTTAATGGTTCGTAGACGATGAGAGATAAATACGACCCACTAGGTCAAGTAACTGATTATAAAGTTTCATTTTCTATGCAGGTACGCAATGTATATATCGATAACATTTAAAAGCACATCTCGTTAACAAAAGTCATATATGAATAAGAAAATTATTCGAATGATTTGATAACCCCCGCCAAATCTTAAGATGGGACGACCCAACTTAGGATTCCAAGTTGGGACGCGTCCCATCTTAAGATGGGGCGGATCCGAAATTGGGATGATACACCTACATTTTCTTGCCTTTCTTTCGGATCTTTGTTGAATTAAAAAAGTGCGTCTAGCAATAGTGTGCCCCCAACAAACCTGTCTCAAGCTATTGAATCTGTAAGTTGTACAATGTAACCCTTTTTTAAAACCTTTTCTATACATGTGCTAGATTTTATATCAGGGTGCCAGAAAGGCAATAAATTTCGGATATGATATTTAACTTGTTAAGACAGGATTTTGTAAAGGCGGTGAGATTTGCGTCGAAGAAGATATTATTACACAAAATGCAAGACATAATTGCAGTTAGACAGAAGGTTTATAAAACTTATTGATTGAGGATGCGAAAGCGACTTGTATAAATCTTACATCGGAGTTTCCCAAGGGTATGAAGTATTTTAATTGCTTTAACTTGAAATGTCACGATTAGTCTGAGAACTAAATGGATTTCAAAAGTAATCTTGTTAACTTTACTTTAAATTCCAAAGGTAACGACCGCTAAACACCAAATGGCCCAATTTATATTCATTGGAAAATATAATCACAGAGTGAATTCTGTTACAACATGTTGTTTCCGAGGAATTACTTTCTTATATGGAGAGTAGGCGTCCATAAACAAGTCAGCAACCATGCATGATGTGTTCAGCTTGGTACAAAAGGATGATTTGAAGCATCCTTTTTTCGATTAACACTTCTTTTGCTTCGATTATCAATTACACCTTTTGTTGTTTTAGGTTATTTTTTTATCAAAGATCGCAAGAGTATTCATACAAAGAAATTGCAAGTCTCATAATTGTACCTTAACGAAAATGTCTTAGGTACTAAGTAGAGTAGAAATGATAGAATTTACGATTCAGATATTTTCAATAAACTGTTTTATTAGAAACGTAACAATTGATTGTCAACAAGAGTTTAAGCAGTCCCGTATCACATTCTCTTCTTAGTTTAGTTTAAGTCTTTTTTCTGTATAGGTCAATGACCAATTACAAAATATAGATAAGTATAATTTTTGGCACACACAAAAGTATGTCTAATGATGCAATGATGAAAAGGTGTTATTAATCCAGTGATATAACAGAACCTGGGGTTTCCATCCCTATTAACACATCAATCCACAGAGTATATCGGGATAACCATCCATGACTTTATGTTAACATCACACGACATCTAAGCTATTTCTTTCTTGATGTGATAAATGGGTTTCGACAAATTCAACATGGTATCATTGCATTTACTTTGTAGAATTCTAGTAAACGTATACATACTAGGATCATTGAAAATATGTCTCTCTAGGTATCTGTCTCTTAAAGTATTATATTTTGGACAAACCATGAACACATGGTATTCATTCTCAATATCCTGAATAGACACTGGACATTTCCTGTCCTCAAAATTTAACTTAGGGTTTGCCAATCGACCTCTTTCAATCATTAAAGTATGAGAGCCAAGGCGAAATTTTGTAAGTTCAATTCAATACTTTAATAAATCTTTTTTAATTAGATACTTTTCAAATTCAATAACATTTTAAATGTATAAATATAAACGAGCTTTATTTATTCTGCGATGTCTGAAAACTTATATCATGGACTCTTTGGTTAAATTTACTGAGAAAAAGCAGTGTTATTATTCACAACTTGAGACAACCAACAATATGCAAATCCATACTGTGATAACAGATCTCGTAACAGAGTAGCCGTGTTTTATATTCGACCTTGTGCAAAGAAAGATCAAACATTACAAATCTTTCTTTCATCAAAATTCAAAATTCTTTGCAAATATTTTACAATACGTTCTAGTCTAGTCTTATACAGTGCAAATGTTCCATGCTCCCAATAAACAAAATTAGACGGTGTAGAAGTTGTTACTTTCAATAAATATTTCAAATATTTGAAATGAACTTTTTGTAATGCAGGTGCTTCCATAAAACCCAAATATCAATCATATGTTTTAAACATATCATACTGATGACGTAGCATTGCTAAGTGTATACAGAGTAATTGAAGCTTTATCTGCTTGTTCCGACACCGTCATTTGTGCATGAGAAAAGATCGAGATGAAGAAATATTTAAAGCTGCCAACAACCGTTAACTCTCTTTCATTATAAATCTACTTGTCTGTTCTAGCAATATGTCCACCTTCCTTAAACACTACCACTTTGGTTTTAGATATATTGACTTCTAGTCCCCATTTCCTGCAGAAGATATGTAATATATCTAATCCCTCTTGCAAACCGTCAACTGTTTTATTAAATATAAACATATCATTAGCAAATAAAAGTAGTTCTAAATAGTAGTCGATAAAGGTACTCACATCCCGTTTGTCATTAATTAAGAGAGAAAGTAAAACTAGAGACAAACTCTCGCCTTGACGTAATCCCAGATATGAGCCAAAAAGTCTGTATACTTAGACCCAGTTCTCAGACATGATTTAACCTCATTATATATAATACGAAATAATGTAAGACATTTCAAACTTATACCCTCAAATTACTTGAACCACAGTCTATCTATCAAGGCGAAAGCTTTCTTATAATCTATAGAATTACAATATAGCTTTTCACCTCTACACAATGATATGTTAATAAAAGCCTAAAAGAGTTGGAGCATTCATCACCATCGGAAAAGGCCACGTTTCACGAAAGGCATAAATTTTTGGAATGCTGACCTTCACATGTTTGATCTCTAACGCTGTCCCCGTTTCAACACACCTGACATACATGTAGTTGCTATTAAAACCGGTTTATTGATCTACATCAATGAATATTTATATCTATATGTTTTGCAATACGCTTTAAATATTTAGAATGCAATCAACATCATTTAATGCATATATGCCTTGCAATAACATCTTCCAGCTATTCGATTTTAAATGTAATTAAGTGCAGTGTTATATCCTTCTCGTTGCCACGTCCAGCATGCGCAAACGAACAATGTAAAGGACCACAAACTGACATTCATTTTACATGATTTTGCACCCTCTATGCAATTGCACAGGTGTGTAATAGGATATTCAGTCATAGTATCTGAACGAGGTGCACTCTGACAAGAGATATTCCCATGTTAATATCAAACCATATGTTTAATCATCATCACCTGTGATGATACTTACTTGCTGCGCTGCTTGAGTTGTTGCCTTGGGTTCACCATCATTGCCAAATTTTACTGATGAATCCACGTTTCATCCCCTGTAATCAGACGGGCATGAATTTATTTGGAGCAGCAATGTCCAAAAGCTCACGACTGGATTCAACTCTCTGCTGTCGATCTTGTGCTTAAGTTTCGTCTAGAAACCTTGAACATCTGCAATTGCTCATGAATTGTGGTGCAAACATATCTATGAGAAATTACACACTCTGGATTTATATCGTCCAGATATATTCTACTATCGGACATGATAAAACCCTTGACCCATGCAACCGTATCATCTGTAATGGCTTCAATAGGCCTTCCTGACCGTGGGTATCGTCCAAGGAGCTGCGACCCCGCTTCCACTCAGCTGACAATTTTGCAGCAGTAGATTATTGAGGGGCTTCTTTCCCATACGTTTATATATTTCGATCGCATTCGCCCCTTCTTTCGTGAGAAACTTGATAACCGCACTATGCTCAGTTTAAGAAACTTTCCATGGTTACAAAAGGGTACCTGTTTTCAGCAGGCTGTAAATCGCAGGTAAATGATCGGGAAGGACTGTTTATTTATCTCGAAAATGACACCAATAGTGATGTCTTCAGGGGTGTATCAATACTCACTTCTATGAACTTATTTACATCCCCTCATACAAATATAGACAATATTGTGATGTTTTTCATACGAATGTGCTTTTCCTTTTGTTCAGTTCACTTCAACAGCCAAAAGGACATGCTGTAGGGCCAAAAGCAATATCCCCCTTCTATATCGTCGCGGGAGATAATGATTATCCTGTAAATACAATCCAATAACTTCGTATTTTAGTAGATTGTAATAGTATATGTATTGATTAAACGTTGATGGTAACTAAACTAAAAAAAACATTATTGAAATTTTCATTACGATATTGCCAAATATATGATTTTTTAATAACAGGAACTGAGGAATTATTTTAGGTGCCACAGAGTATATTGATACAAATTCATGAACATTGCCAAAACATCTATCTCGTTGAAAGATCTATACATGTTTCGGCCCAAATTAAGCCGAGAAATCGAACTTATTAGTTTAGGCGTTTCCCAGCCTAGTAGATCGAGCTGTTTTATTTTCATGCACAAAGCATTGTTGTCATAGTCAACTCGCATGCTAAAAACAAAGATAGCAACAGGGGAACGGAAAAGAAGAGCGGGTTAGGGTCAAAGTGGAAACGAAGACAATGCCTATCAAAATGGCGAATTGTTTTTATTGAAAGTCTAAATTGCCTGACTAAACGGCGAAGATTCCCTAGACGCACATTACTTATATTGCTTTGACATAGGCAAGTGACTAACTATGATGAGCGCCCTTCTGCCTTGTCTTCCAAATTCAAAGTAACGCGTATAACCTTTCCAGTTTCAAGAGGGTCAGTTCAGGAAATTATCAAAGTTCCATACTAACACCAAATTAATTCTAATTTCTCAGTCTTTGATAGAACAAGGATTTTTTTAAATATGCATTTTAAAAATATGATATAATTATTGCATATTGAATTGTACTTCGAATGTGTTAAGATATTAAATCAACAACAGAACTATTCTTCGTTCATTTAAGCTCACCTTTTTGTGTCCATATGATAATGTTTATTTTCTTTCAAGAATTTGAAGTGTACATGATGAATTAAAATAAATGCTTTATTCTATTCTCATGACTATATCCAAAGATGACGTAGTACGCAGGAAAGGAAAACTCCGCGTAATTACATCAGTAATAAATATCGCGCGCTACTCATACGAGAAGGAGTCTTTGTTATATACTTACATCGCTTATCACGCTATCCATACTATTTCTCACATATCCTTTTGTAGTTTAGACATGTATCTACCTACTGATATAATTTTTATGTATTTTAAGCAAAATGTTGTATTAGAAACATACTCTGTGGATCTTTAACAGCTATTCTACATAAACTAGTAGAAAACAATGCTTTCCATTTGCCTGCACCACGTCCGTCATATGGAGATACAAAAGAGAAAGCACACCTCAGACTAATGCAGAATGTATGTTCCATCACCAAACCAAATTGACTACATGTCCTCTTGTATTGAAGAGTCGAAGCAGTTCTGTAACCAAGCATATAGCTCACAATATCCTTGTAATGGCTGGATGCTGTCACGTTAATGACAATACATTCTACGTCTGTCAGTGCATGAATGTTTTGTAACTAGGATATGCGGCCAATGTCTTACTTCTTAATTTCGGTGTATTAAGTTATCAGAGACTGACCCATGATTTTGAAAGAAGACATGTACATGTCAGATGTTATTTCAACAGCTGACAACTGCTGGATCTTATTGAAAGTGGTGTATCTGACTATTGTATCTCTAATTCAGAAAGTCGAGGATCCTTTACTCAGCCTGTCCGGGCTCATGGATTTCAGCAGATTCTAAAGAATAATAAGGGAGGGATTTTTTAAACGCAGAAACTAATGATATTGCTCAACATCAAGTCTATATTCAAATTTATGGAAGATATCACACTAAACATTCGTGTGAGTGTGTGTACAATGTTGAAGGTGTTAATCTGGCATTGTTTATATTCAGATATTTGATATCCGTTTGCAAAAGAACATCTTGATGCAAATTCAATTTAAGTTGAATATATTCTTATCATAACATGCTATTTGCTGAGTATGTCCTTACCGTATCACTCTCAATCACAAAAGGCGGTTTCAGTTGGCATACACATATGAATGGAGTTTATAATTATTTCGGTAAGAAGGCCTTTGGCCCATGTACAATGAATACAAATGAAATATCATATTCAGAAAATATGTTGAAAGAATCATATAATGATAACCACAGATATATACACATATACAGCTAACATACGGCAGAAGTCCTTTTCGTTAGAGCATGTTTAACAAAGCGATATTTTCATAAGCACATTTTTATCTTTACACGTTAACAGCTTGTGATATTTGGGTAAATCTGATTGACATTTATTGACATATGGCAGGTATGAGTTCCTTAATGTTCATATGCATCACAGACAAATATAATATGTAATTCATCTTCAAAATAATTTCGGCTGCACATTTTACAGATTTTAGCTATTTCACTAGTTTCTTTAAATCCTATATTACACCGGAGAGGTACTCCTTTACATGTACATTTGATACATAGTAGTGTATATATATACCCCAAACCATTTTTAAACGAGTCGGGTCAATGAGGAATAGGTCTGTCTGTTGTCAGCCTCTGGAACTGTCACCCTTCCTTTAGACTTTATCGAGAGATTAATTCATATTATATAACACAAAGATTTACCAATCTTACAGTAAAACAGAAAAGGCATTGTTCCATGTACACAAATCAACAGAATGAATCGAGTTCAAGTACATGTATATCGATGTCACTTTACATTATCCTTCAGAATAAAGAAAAACCAAAACTAATAAATTTGTACCTCTTGAAAAACTGTCCGCTAGTCCAATGATAATTCATACTGTTTGGAAAGAACTCATGACTCATGGAGAAGTACAAAAATACCAGTCTCTTAATGCTTTCCTTTATTCATTTTCTTGTTAAGACTAATTCAATAAATATCCTGTTAAGCATCTATTCAAATGTGTACCTAGATTCAATTGCTATTCATTTGCCATTCAATTGCCTTCATTCAAAGAACATGTCCTCTCAAATTTCGCCGGAAATCATAAGCTCTATTAGGCACTCAACTATAAAAGCTAGAAATAGAATTTTCGAAACTGTTGTATGCGTCTTTCTTCTGTATTTTAGTATCCCTGGTGCCGAGTCTCATCGTCCTTAGAAATATGCTCGTCAAAAGGATTAAGGGAACAATGAGTTATGTTAGCACTGTTAGCACTCTTTCTTCTAAATCTTTCTTGATTTGAATTTGTCTCTTAGGGAACCATACGCGTAATTGAACGGAAAATGAAATTTACAATCTCTCAAATCACTTCATAAGAGACAGATAACAGATTTTTAAAAAATGATACTGGACTTGTCAAATATTATTTTTTTCATCAACTTACGTTCATGGAATTTTGATGCTTTTAAATAATCCCATTTGTAACTTGCATAACCTAAAATGTGTGAATGGATCTTTTCTAGATAAATCATCTAATTTACATGTGCGGTTGACTAATTTCAGCTTTTTTAAAATGTTTTTCTTTTTAGATAACACCACTGATGACGTTCAACATAATCATGTCAATGGACTTCAAGTAAATTATCAAGCAAGATTTCCTTCCTATTAGTAAAGCAAGTTGATTACTCATAGCAAGTGAAGTCCTTCTGACAATGGAACGGGGCTTTTTCTAATTTGCCTGCACTGGTTTAACCAATCTAGTTAGAACTAGCTGTAATATAATACACCCCGAAGTCCGTACTACATCTAGAGAATTACAGGCCTATTCCGTGTCGCGCAGGTGCGATCATCAACCATCAATCGGGAACTGGCCCAGCGCTTCGAATTACGGGTGTTTGATAACACCCAACTCTGATTGTTTTACCTGCAATCTTTCTTAGTTGACAATTAATGAACAACACCAATATGAATGTTGGGGAAGGTACTTAACTTCGCTCCATATGCTTTCCTGGAACACTAAGTGTTAAAACATACCCTCAGTCAATACAAGATATGAATACAGAGCTGCTTTTTGTCACAGGAGAATCATTAAAATGGGTACCTGTGAAATGAATGTACGAACCTAAATTTCGATCCGCATTGAAAGTTCAATTTCTTCAGGGTAATGATTTAGGTAGCGCTTTGAATAGGTTTAAGTACCTACAAAAAGGTTCATATAAATATCCACACTATTACTATTATCTGTCAATCGCTGTTGCCTGGAAAAACCATTATATTCACACTCGATCATACATTTATAACAATAATTCACGTGTTTGCCAATTAAAACATATCATTTTCTGTCAGATATATTCTTGATTAATCAAAATTTGATAACTTATGACTGTTTTCCAAATGTCATCATCAATCAGTTACTACTTTCATTATGTGCTGTTTGCCCTTGATTCAATTCATCATTCAACTAAGATTCCCAAGGGTATTGGTTTACAAGATATATTTTATTCCCAAAAAAACGTATTTGGAAGGGCACGATTCAGTGTCATTCGACTCCATTACCGAACAGTTAAACATTGCGTAGGTAGTATTTGATTTGAATATTATCCTTCTGTCAACTTTCCATATCAAAGGCACTATTGTAAACGTTTCAATTTCAATTTGGATATGTTGAAGCACAGTAACCTACTTTTGGTGCCTAATGATACCTTTTATTCGTTTCGACTCCCCCGTGATTGATGTTTAAATTATTGTAATGATTTTATGATTGCAATTCGTGCATAATTTTGTGCCCAAAACTTTTTTTACATCCTATTTTTGTTAAGAGGAATGGCAATATTGAAGTTATATTTTCTTACGCGAAGGGAATGTGCATTGTAAAGGAAAACGTCGTGTTTTCATGACATCTCATTTAGCTTTGATACGTGTTATAATAACTCTGATGATCATCATGTAAATTCAAAACATCTTATCTCAAATGATTATAGTTTTCAATAAAAACACGAACAATACTCATACGTGTCACACATTCTATTTACATTACTACTAGTTCTATAACCTTCTCTATCTCCTGTACATTTATATTTACTGAAGTGATAATGTTTAATATTATTCAATGCATAATAGTTGGTCTTCTTGACACTTGTCACGCACATTATGTATACGGACGCAAGGAAACCAGGACAATGAACTTTCCACTCTCCAGTTCTAAGGTAACGTCAGTATTTGTTGACAAAGTAATCTCAACACCAAGATGCATGAGGGAATGTCTTCACAATCTTGTTGAACCAACTCTTAAAACAAATAACTACATAATATTGAAGCTAGTTTTTATTTTCACTTTCTATCTTTAAATGATGAAATAATTTGTTACTCAATCATTAGGTTAGATTTAAGAATGAGCAATAAGTAAGTCAAGGAAACGCTGACCATGCAGCTATGCTCGTTACTTGAAATGTATACTGTTATCTAATAAATGAATGTGGAAGCATTCACTTCTGATAAACATGTAACGGAAATATAAAACAGCAGAAAAGCAGGTTAATAGCTTTGAGACCCATTAGTCATGTAAATTCATATGTTACGCTGTTTAATCAGTTTGTATACTAAAGGAATATTCGCATTCAAGTATAATCTCTCACGAGGAGATTGCCATGATTTTGCAAAGTACATAGAGTGACTGTTGTGCTTTAACAATTATTAAACCAATGTTAAGGATTGGAAAACACTTCCAGCTACTGTGTTTCATACAGTAAATTTCTTTGAATGAACTTCAAATGAAATTGCTAAAAACTTGAAAACTATTTTTTTAAGAGAGATCTTCTGAATTTGCTATTCCCTGCATTGAATAAAATGGTTTCACCAAACACAATGACGTAAGGAATACAAATCGATATTCAAGAGGAATCTTTAGTTTAGGGGACGTGTTTCTCCGTGAAAAAGTACAAAGCAAACATAAAACATGATGGAAGGCGAGCTGGTGTCAAAAGAATCTATACATTATCTCGCCACTTTCATTAGTTTCGTGGTGATTGTCTCCTTACAATAAATTGCATCATATGTAAATCATTCTGTATAAAAAGCACCATTGCACACATTAGATGTTTCTAAATTAGAAACGTTTAAAGAAAACCTAGTTTTAAAAAACTAAGAAGACTTTTTGAGGTGCTCAGATCGTATCAAAGCCATGCATACAGAAACGGTTCAAATCCATTCATTCATCTTGGTTTTATAATTATTTTTCTGACACCAAACATAAATTGGTTTGAGCCTGTTCAATGACACTTGCAGGAATCTCTCTCACAAGTCGCCGAAAAAGACTTCCTCTTGGTAGACATGTTTGAAGTCACCAGTAGATTACCGCCGTATAGTTTTGCATCAGCTTCGCAATACCCGTTCTAAATCCTTATCATTGGTACCTCAGCTGTTATAACGGCACCCAAGATCGACTCAGAGGCAATGGAATAGAGTTGAGTTAAGGTATGATTTCTGATTTTCCTTATGGCAGGATTAGGGTGCTGAGGATACTTTGTACCGTCATGTATGACGTTATGTAAAGGAAGTGATTCGATTCTAAGACACTGAAAATTCTCATGGCTTAGAATGCGTCTTGTCATTCTGTTTCATGGTTAAACTTATACACTCTCGCTCTTCTCATATAGCTTGGGATAAAACTCCACTAAAAGTAACGTGCTGTGACCTATTATACAGTCAATGAAACAGCTTTATCTCGATGGTTACGATAAAAATTCAGCCAACTACAGAGAGCCTCCTATACCACATTGTGCTTTCGCTTAAGCCCAGCATGCTGACGTCCTTACATGCTGCGGAATAACGTAACCTAGTGCTCAATTAGTCTTACAACGATATCCCCCTGACTTCATAGATCAAACTTGACAAACAAAAATTCGAGAACGCGAACATCGATGTTTTTTTATATCCCTCCAGAATCCAATCGAACACATCGTGACTGTGTTTGGCGGATATCCCCGCCAAGTCGTGGATACCCCACAAAATGTACAGGAACTAGGTGTCATAATGTTCAGTTATCACGTCCAATTCCCGCGTTTCGATACACCAGATAGGCGAACGAGGAGACGTTGTATTGTGCTTGTCAATGCACTTGAGGGGCGTTATTGACATTGCTATGGAAACTGTATGACTACGCCACTCATGATACTATTTCATTTTCTACCTCACGAGATGAGATAAACATAAACATTTATTTTGATATGTTTTGATATGTTTAATATTTTATTTGAATCTACGAGCATATCACCTGAGAAAGCCCGTCTTCTAAGCAACAACATGACTTCTTGAGAGTACCATTACGTGAGAACATTGATTGATGACTTCAGACCATTGTTGTTAAAATTGACTAAAGACTGACAGAGGAGCTGGAAAGGGACCCTGTACTGGACTGGCAGCCAGTTGACGTCTATGAGAACAGAAGAGATGTGGTAATGTTTTTGTGTGAGAGTTGTTATTCGAGCAGCAGTGTACTGGACACGCTGAGGTTGATTTGTGAAGCAGGCTGGAGACTCTGTCAGAAGACTATTGTAGTAATCGATCCAGAACACCACTCTGACTATATGTCGTAGATGGAAGTTACATGTGTAATACGATTTTTGATGACAACGGTATGGAGACTGAAGAACAAAAGAAAGTTCACACCCCAGGAATTTGGTCATAAATGAAAAGAGGACAAACTTTCGAGTATGTATAATGTTTCAGATTAATAGTGAACCATGTTCAAACATTGCAGGGACATGTTTTTTGTTCTACCCATCACTTCTCTGTTTGTGTCCACTGGGGGTATAGTTTAATTTTACAGGGAAAGATTAGGCGACATAAATAGTGGAGTGAGTATCGGGTGTGACCCCATTACAGTCACTGCAAGCATAGACACATTGAAAAGGTAAGACGTCGGATGACTATACATTCGGGTACGTTGCCACTCTTCGTGTAGTGCCTGTTTCAGGTGTTTTATGGTGACTGGTTGCTGTGGGCGACGTCTAAATCGTTTTCCAAAATAGTTCCATAGATTCTCGACCGGTGATAAGTCAGGGGAGCGTGATGGCCAAGGCAAAAGCTTTATGTAGTCCATGGTGATCCTGGCGGTATGGTGTCTTGCGTTGTCCTGTTGAAAACTCATCCCTTGCTGCAGCAGCTGTATGAATGGGACCACCACAGGCCATAACTCTTGATCCCTGTATCTCTAGGCAATAATGGTCTGATGAATTGTCACCAAATCTGTCTTCTGGTCGCCGCAGATCCCGCCCCAGACCATTACGCTGCCACCGCCATAGGGTACAAATTCTTGGACACATGCTAAAGTCGATATACCCGAATACCGGTAGCTCGAAGAAGTCTCGTGACAGTGTTCCTGTTGATATGATGCCCAAACGCCGTCGATTCCGTTGACGTCATGGTGACGAATCTGTTGCGCAGATATCAGTCTTCTGCGGGTGTTGTCACCCTCGGTCTTCCGCTTCTAGGACGGTCAGATGTCTGGCCTGTCTGGTTAAGGCAGTTTATGACTGTTTGTCTGTTGCAACCAAACGTCCTGGCAATCTGGCTGTTCGAAACCCCCACTTGCAACATTCTGATAACTCTTTCTCGCTCTGCTGCTGTTGTGTTTGTTTCCGCTTTTTACGTTTTTTCCTTTTCCGCCAAGCAATTAGATTCTGTGAAAAATCGAGAAAACAGAATTCATATCTTTTCCACATGTTTATATATATGTAAGGTCAATTTTGAAAAATGAGAATCGACTGAAACAATTACACCACGTTCCAACTATCTAACTGCCCGACTCACAAGATACAGAAAGACAGATTGTTTTGAGATGTCTAACACAATGTACCTATGTGTGTATGTATGTATAATGATTTAGATAGAATGTCATGGTTGTGGAATGGCGTTCGATCTTAAAATATTAATCAAGGTCGATAAAAAATATCTACGGTAGAGTCTGCAGTCTACAACTGAGATATTTTAAAATTTAAAGAATCAATGCCTTTTATTTTGCATAAATGCGTGTACACACGTTAAAATTGTCTCTACCTGTCTTAATGAATGGAATTGAAAATACATTTTATTATGTCTCAGGCTGTTACGCTTCTACTAATGAAATATTTCGCAACTGTAAATCGTCTATGATATGACTTGGAATGGGAAAATAAGCTCATTTCAATGAAATATATTTTGATGGCAAAGAAATCATTGACAAAATAGCAAAAAGCGTCAGTTAGAGAAATAATAATTCGTACCCTTGCTAACCACTACATTACCGTGTTTCACACCGTGTATCCTTTTGATAATATCACGACATTTCTTTTTCATTGATTCTCCTCCATGGAAACTTAACTAATTCCATTTATCTATATATTTGAACGTGCTGTCACATTGTCTACTTTGATAGCTCTCACTTGCCGTGTAATGTAAGTGTAATTCTTTATCAGAGCCGATTTGTAAACAATGACATAACTGTAAACAATGTATTCGCAATTTAATCTATTTTGTCATAATTTGATGCAAATTGTCACAACTGGAGACAATCATTTTAAAACTATTCAAACTAAATTAATACGAGTATCCGCTATTTAGTCTGATAGTCCAACAGTTTCTCAAATAAGTCATACCTCGTTTCTCCATTTCGCAATATCTTTAAGTTATAATGTTCCTATTTGTACTTGATAATTAGCAAAAAAGTATAAATCATGTTGAAATCTGCTAAAGCCGTACGAAATCCAAGTCTTGTAAGTGCATTTGACGTAGTCATGTTTTACTGTAAGAGTTAATTCCTACTATATAATACTCCGAATTCCTTACATATTAATGTTTGATATTGAAGAAAATTGCTTTAATTTTTAAGAAAATGAGTGCAATTTGTGAAATAAGAGATCAGTGTTTCGCCAGACTGCTTTTGAAAGGATGAGCGGGAATAGGTCTTCTTTAAATAACTCATTTCACTCATAACATGTTCTGCGGTTTTTGAGTCCCGCATACCCTTTCAAACCTGCGTCTAACTCATGAAGATCACAATCCTGTCTGAAAAATGTTCGTTGATACAGTGAATATATCGATTCAATGTAATGGATATTTGTTCAAACATTTGAATGCAGCTTTTAACATAACGAGAGCAAGCGAGAAGCAATTCTACGAGAGGAATCATGTGTTCCAGTTCTCATTGATAAGCGAGAGCTCTTCAGGCGACATTGACGGGAATCGTAGTTAAAGATGTGTAAGAAAATTAGTAAATTTAATCGATGCAATGATAAACTCACCATGCATATGATGAAATACTGACCATGAATATCTAGGATGGTTATCCTTCATGCAACGAGAATGAGAATCCTTGGGCGGTTGAAGTGGTTCAACGATCTACGTCTTTTACGAGGAATACTTTTTGTTGAAAATACAACCGCTTTGAAAATATTCCTTTCATCCAAAGTAACATGATTAAAATGCTCGCTAAAAAATCCTAAATCCTAAATACTTGAAAAACATTTACAAACATGTTACAGCGTTCGCCATAATTTTCAACGAGTGTTCTGAATCAATAAAATATTCATACCAAAAACGTCATTGAATAGGCATGTCATTGAAAAAGCATGTATTACCATTTGTTTCCCTGGTGCATATTTGCCATTTGTAAAATCGGCACTTTGGGTCACTCTATGGTGAATCCTTAGTAATACCTCGGTTTGCTTTTCGATATCTGTTTATGGAACGATTTAAATAAACATTCTTGTAATAGCTGTTTGTGGAACGATTTAAATAAACATTCTTGTAATGCGATATATAAAAATACCTACCTTAAATTCCATGTTATAAAACAGAGCTCAAATTTTCGAAATCCTCAACTGCTAAAGATAGTTTTTGCAGCATACCATTTTATTGGCCCATGTCTTGTCTTGTTGCTATATAAGATGATGAAATGAAGGTTAATGGTAGAACTTTTCTCGTCATTGTTTCTTGTAGTAATCTACATTTCTACTAAATGCCAACAAACGAGAATCTTTACGTTGCCTTACAATCATTGAACAAGGGTTTGTTTTAAATACACCACGAGTAGTTGGTCCCGAAACAATACAAGTTAGTCATCACTTAACCTATCATTTGCAAGTATGTTTTTTGAGAGTTTTAAAGGATCTTGTATACATTTTGTCACGGCATCTTTAGATGTAATATTATATATTTGTATATTAAAAATATACATAATATATTTATATATAAGACAATCTCTTAAGTGTTGAGGATAAGTTGGAATCTGGAAATTGTAAAAACTGTCTAAATGAATGCTTTCAAAATGTTAAACATAAATCTAAGACATGATAATATCTGATAAAACATGTGTTGTTCGTCAATTGAAAACTATCAAATTGACATTATTTTTTAAGTTAAATCACTGATATTCGATTTCTGTAGCAGAAATGTAATAAACTTTCACATTTAAACCATTTGACATGGTCACGTAAACGCAGAAATGATGTAGATAAGCACGAAAGTGAAAAGCAATATAGGAGAATACCAAATAACAACCAGACAAGTGATAAGGGAGCGAATCAATGATTTGATTTTAATGAGACTGAGGCAAAGACTTATAGCCTGCATTTTAACTTTATCAGATCCAGCGAATTACTCTTCAACGAAGCATTTTATATCGAAGTGCCGAAAACACACTCGTATAAAATCACTCCACATCCTATCATATGCGTGTATGCTTTCATGAAACGTATACCTCAAACGTTGTCCTGGTTAATAGTTGTCATTCTGTCGTGAATAAAGACGTCCGCTACAATCTCTTGCAATTTCAACGAGAGCCGACAGACAAATAATTACCATTGCTACACTTGTTACATAGCAATTAAGTATCATCAGACAAATTTGTCATTAATCTGACAGTAGTCAGACATTTCATTGACTCGTAAGCCATACTTTGGTCAAAGAAGTATTTCCAGCCCCAAGACAGGTGAGCAGTGATGTGTTTTATGTCAGGTCAGAAGAAATGCCGGCAGAATTTAATCTAAATAAATGTCATTTTTAACATACTACCAACTTTCAGCTACCAAAGAACACTTGAAAAATCTTTCTTACTTCTTTGATAGCACAATGGGTGTTTAGTTTATGTTTTGATCATATTTACCACAGGATACTTTATTTTAAGTCCTATAAGTCATTTATTAGTAATTTATAACTCATTTTCACCCAATTATTTTTTTTGATTATGTTATGCCTGACAACATAAAATTAACGTTTTATACAAATGGGTGTATAAATAACAGTCATTAACTGTAAGATAAATTTGACCATGAGATTGGTCAATGGCTTATTTATATACGACTCCAAAATTACCTTTTGAAAATTAAGTCATTTCTTTATTCGGAGCTTTAAAAGTGTGGACCAATAAACTTAAGGTTGAGTGACAGGGAGATGTATATGTCTGTACTGATTTCTCGGTTCAGAGAATCTCAGACATGCAAACCCTAACACTGACTATATCAAAGGTTACAGAAGTCTTAAAAAGAACAATCTATTTCCTTTCAATGTGAAATCACTTATTATAAACATCAATAAGGATGGTATAGGGAGAAGTCATCACGATGGCCGCCCTTATTTCACTTTTTGTGAAAAGTGAATAATTATATTTACAAATGTTGAATTGCGATTTCTATGCAAAGAATCTGTATGAGAACAAACATAATATGTATTAAGTAGCCGATTCAAATGAGGTAAAATTCGTGCCTGTAAGTTTTATGTCTTGATGTTTATATTATGAACTTGATCCCATACCACTGCAACCAAATCGGACATTGAGATTGCATGTCAAAACAGTTATGACGACAACAAGTTATAATATATATTTATGTAAAGAATAGACTCCAGAGACCCTGCAGTGGTTACACGAAGGGTTGTTTCTGAGGCCGTTAGGTCGAACAGTCCTTTGTGTAAATATTGCTGGGTTTGAGGAGTCTTTTCTACTGAAGGTCAGGTAAGTTTTAATTGTCTAAAAGTTTTATGTAACCTGTGTGATCAAGTTTAACACCGAAGAGAGTAACCTTTTTAAACTATGAAGTGAATGTTGATCATTCTGACATTAGTGTACTGGAACCACCCATGGTACGCTAGTTCCAGCTGATGAGCACAGGTCTATCTACAATGCATATAATAATAGCAGCCGTAATATAAGTGCAATACTTTTGAAAGCGGCGCTATACTTAAAAAAGTAAAATATTTTCTCTAGTCAGTTTAGTACAGTATTCATATGGAGGTATAAAACCATAATTTTCGGACAATGACGCGCGTGAATAAGCCAAACGTAATTTTGGAGACTTATCTAAAGTAAGCTTGAGGCGAAACGTCATTGAGTTGATAAGTGTTTGAAAGATAATGCAATTGTCAATTTCGAATTTGGCACATATACATAAATAAGAATGTTGTTCGATGTTCATTGAAATCAAATAATTGTCATGTAAGCTCTTGGCATTGTTAAATGAGTATGCTAGGTGTCATTGACGTATTTAAATAGTTGCACTTGTGACATCCGCCCCTTGATGTTTTCATTGAATATATTATTTGGTTTTTCGAAATGTGTCCAAATTTTTTTAATGAACATCACGGAGTGTATTTTCATGTTTTTAAACGATATCCCGTATAATTATGCCCGTCTTCTTTTTATATTTTTCTTGTAGTAATTACAACTGAACTGGGAGAAATGATGTCACCAGTGAAACCAAGGTAAATCACAGTTAAGATGTAAAATGTTGACATGTATGAAATATTTCCTAGGTAGAAGATACATTACATAAGTTGCATGTGTATTTGATTCCGTGTCAATTCAATCAACCCCTTGTCCGGTGTCTGTTGGGCGCGTATATCATTGAGTTGCTTTGAATTCGAGATGTCCCATTAACGGTAATAAACATAATTTCATAATAACAAAGAATTTATAGTTTTAATAATAATTGTCACAAAATGCAAACATATACAAAAACTTCTTGACAAAAAATCCTTCTTATGTGTGTTGATAAAACTTTCTTCGTTTACGTTTAAGTAAGATATTCTGTAATGTTTCGTTTATATCTGCAGTATGTAAAATGTATGTCATAATTTGTCTGGGTGAAGCTCGATCGAGTGAATGAGTTATTGTTTAACGCCGCTTTGGCAATATTTCAGCCATTAGCGGCTTGAGAAGCTCGATACTTGTTTTAATTGCAATAATAATGTCGAAGACGAGCTGCATGTACATGTGTGGCAGACAGTTGTATATAATTATTTTATAATAAACTTGTTGTTCATGCAAAGTCTTTCTGTTTTTATTGATACGATTTTAGTTTTGGGTTAATAGTTTCTAGTTGTTCTGCAAGTAGTTTCAGTTGTGTAAGGTGTATTCATGCATTGGAACAGTCTATTGGTTTATAGAAGGGAGGTTGGGTTAATCCATTTTATAATGTATATTTCTATCAATTAACTTCAATCTGTTCTCTTATTGGCTGATTCAAATCAGTGCACTGTCGTCCATGTTTCACATCACCACAGCACTGAGCACACCTAGACAGACAGACGGTTAAGAAACAAAGATAAGAATAATCTAAGGTTAGTAATCAATATTATTAGTATCATAAATGTAGTATATGATTTAGTGTAAAGTATATTCAGTTGTAGCTATAATATATTCATGAACTTTGTAAAACTTCTCTTTATATAACTTTTAATGGTAATGGTGATTGCTGCCATTTATTATAAATCTAATATAATAATCTTAATATTTAACTTCTTCAATACTATTTTATTCCAAAGGTTGCTTTTATTTATTTCTTCTCTTTTTGTGAATGTCCTAGAGTGAATGAGATTTGAGGTGAGTGGAAGAATATTTTTAGGTTATGTGTGTTAAATAATCATTCATCTCAGTAATATCCCCATGTCAAGATATAATGAAGAGTCATATTTACGTTCTTCAATGTATTATATCTTTCATACTTTGCATTTAGGACGTGATGTGCACGTTGAGCAACATCCACGTGGTTAAGGACTGATCACCCCGGGACCACATTCAGGGTATTCTTATTTGTATGTTATAATGTTTCATGTGTTTTACATAATGTTTCTATTATGCATATCATGCATAATGTGATGTATGTTTCGTCACTGTTAACTATCCAATTGTCATAATTAATTCATAAAGAATATATTGTTAATTATTTCACTGTGTTGTTATAGTGAGTGTTGGCGCATATATATTATCTCCCTTTGCAATGTGTGCTGTCGCACCCATATGTCAGTCATCACCAATTAATGACTGATTGTAATGTATATTGTATTTATATATGATTTGTAAGTAGCATTACATAACATGTTCTGCAATGCTTGTTAGGAGTGTGATGTATGTTTTAAGCATGTTTATGTTGTATTTTGATGTATTTTATATTGTATTGCATTGTGTGTTGCAGGGTGTAAATCTATCAGTCTTGTGCTTCTATCGCACTGAGAATAAACACTCACAACCCGTAGCCAGCGTTGGTCATCTTTCACCCCACGATAACGGTTACACATGTACTGTTTCATTGTGATGTGTATAAGGACATTAGAGAAAACCTTTTTAAATTTTCATCTACCCATGTTGTTGATTTTGATATTTTAACGGATTGGGATAAACTTTTTATTTGTCAAGATGATGGCATGTTTTACTATTTTGCCAAAACCTGCTTGTTAATACTACAGAGAAGGAAACGTCTTTCATTTTCTTAAACTTACCAATTTTACTCATAACTCTTATTGAGTGGTTCTGTACCCTTTTACCCATGTTTCTTGATTATATGTTTTTGATTTGATTGAAGTACAGAAGTGAGACGTAAATAAACAATTGTCTTGTTTGTCTGTCTGTCTGTCTGTCTGTCTGTGATTCATTGCTTTAGTGGAGAGGCTACTCGGACCGCAGAACACGCTTTCTGGGTGGACGACAAACGTTAATTACTCAATTCAACATTTAAAAAGCATGTAGTCTTTGGAAACAAATGTTTGGTTTACATTTGTCTCGACCAGAAGTCCTCTCGCTGTCGATATAACCCTTCAACTGATAGTTTCTCATTTGCACGTCCATCATGCTTTGCAGCGAATGTGTAATTTGCTCGGGCATCACGAGGTACATGAGGTGCTGATTGGTGTGATACTTTTGACGGCTTCGACAAACTATTGACGTTCGTTTGACTTTCTCAGAAATACTAACGACTCTTTCTGAAATATTGAGGAGTTGTATCATATCACATTCTCTCCCAACAGGTAGCTCCGTCATATATTCCCATACAACCTCTGTTTTAATTCGAAGGTTTCTTGTGCACGATTAGGGGCGGGATAGCGCATTGGTTAGCGCGTTCGGCTTCGGATCAAGAGGTCCGTGGTTCGAATCCCGCCAGGGGCTCAGCAAATTTGTCTGCAGTAGAGAACTGTTCTACACGCAGTCAGGTTTGGGTGCAATGCCACACTGAATTTCAGCGCAGTACCTCCCATGGTTCGCTAGTTCCAACCGATGTTTCACCGCAATGCATAGCCACAATGGTGTTGTGGGCTTTCTTCCTGCAATAATACTAGCAGCCACGATATAAGTGAAATTATCTTGAAAGCGGGGTTAAACACCAACTTACCTAGAACGCTGATTGGATGCAATCAAAGTTAGTTGTGCAATCAGTGACGCCGTTTCAAAAATTATCATTCAAATCGCCTAAGCTTTCCAAAAGCTTAACTTTATTCGAATAGGCACCTATCACTTACTCTGAGTCGTCTTTACAGAACACAAACGCCTCATTTTGCGACTGTTTCATTGCACAGGCCTGTGTGACAGCAAATATGTTATTCATGCATTCGTTGTTTTCATTGGCTGAAGTATAGCCAGGTGGTTTAAGTTGCAAGTTTGTCCCGCTAAGGGAAACTGCCGGAAGCCCGAGAAACTTTCGTATTAAGACAGAGGTTGTATAAGAATATATGAAAGAGCTACCTCTGCTGGGAGAGAATGATCATATCATTACTTCTTCCGGATAAAGTTTCTATTTATTTCGTCGCTAGGAAGTACTTACTGCGTACATGTACGTTAGTCATTTCAAGAAAGGTGTGAGATGAAATGAGATGATACGTACATGTATGAAGCCGTAGGCAGACAAATGTAGACAAATATGTGAGGAAAAAATATATGCTTCACGTATCTATACATGTATGTATTTCATAATAAGTTTGTAAAATGTATGTATCAAATATATTTTAAATGATTCAATCTGTATGATATTATATATGCATTGTTATGTTTAGTAAATGTGTGTAGTATATGGCCTTTAATTTCAGTAAAGACGTGTATTTCCTAGATATTTTATAAAGAACATGCGTATTTACTGATTGAAACAGTGCAGATGTTTACTGAATTCACATATATTTACTGCTTTTCTGAAAACACGACAATGAATGAATAAATTAGCATTATCGATGCTAAAAGTGACTGTTGAATGTATTTAATTCAATGCACCAACGTGACACAGATTATGTTTCAAAAACTTTTATTTGGCTTAAATATGAACAAAAATACCATCTGTTTTGTGTTCATTTCAAATATTGTCAATTCTAAACTTGCTCACGACGCAAATGGCTGAAATATTGCCAAGCGGTCGTAAACAAAAACTCACTCACTAAACTTGCTTCTTTATCTCTAAATGCCCAAATTAAAATATTTTGTTGTTTCCATTTATAATAGAAAAACCGCCACACAGATGTTAATAAGTCAAGCTTTTGCACCTAATTTACATGAATATTTGTTAATTTATACACTATACACGATCAACATATATTTTTCTTCGTAAATAAGTTTCAAGTTTTAAGTTTGAGTCATTGGCGCGCCATTGTCAGGATTTCGATCGCAAATTACAACTTAAACCTGTTTATTGTCTCCATACTGAACTGCTCAACAATAAGATGGTGATTTTCAAATGATAGTATTTTTCAAATTGATAGCTATTCGTTCGATGATGATGATATCTCTCCTCACGAATTTGACAATATTGACCAAATGATTCTTGAACAACAAATAACAGAAGATGAGATAAAGACTGCTATTAATAGCTGGTCCTGACAATGTTATAATAGAGATGATGAAATGCTCTCAGTCACAATTAATACCTTTCCTACTAAAGTGCTTTAATAGGGTATTTGAAAGTGGTTCCTTTCCAGAGAGCTGGTCTCGTTCAATTATTGTTCCAATACATAAAAAAGGCCTTAAAGACAATCCAGATAATTATCGAGGAATATCCCTAATGAGTGTTATTGGTAAAATATTTACATCTATACTAAACACTAGACTCTCGAACTGGTCAAATCTAAGAAATTTAATCCCTGAATGTCAAGCAGGATTTCGAAAAGAGTATTCAACTACTGACCATATATTCACACTTTATGCAATAATACAAAAGTGTTTATCTCGTAGTAAACATAAACTTTACGTAGCATTTGTTGATTTTAAAAAAGCGTTTGATTCTGTAGATCGTTGTAAATTATGGCAATGTTTAAGAAGAGCAGGTTTACAAGGGAAAATGTATTCTATTTTAAGATCAATGTACTCAAATATCAAATCATGTGTTCGTTGTGATGACGATGTGACCGATTATTTTGACTGTCCAATTGGAGTTCGGCAAGGGTGTATTTTAAGCCCAATATTGTTTTCCTTCTTTATAAGCGAACTTTATTATGATATAACTCAGTTAGGCAAACATGGTGTACAAATGTTTCCATCTATGATTGAAATTTTTATTCTTCTTTTTGCCGATGATGTTATTCTTGTTTCAGATACTGTTATCGGTCTACAAAACCAGCTAAATGTTCTGGAAAGATATACAAATGAATGGAAATTATCTGTTAACTTTGAAAAAACGAACATAGTTATTTTTAGAAGGGGTGGTCCTGTCGCCTCTAAAGAAAAATGGTTTTTGAATGGTAAACAGGTATTGATTGTTAATAAGTATAAATATCTTGGCCTTATATTTCCCTACACTATGAACTTTAAACAAAGCGTTTTAGACCTTAAGTTACGTGCCAAAAAGGCCCTTATCAACATTATGTCAGTTTCCCACAACTTTGGGATTTTATATCCGAGAATATATTTTAAATTGTTTGATTCACAAATCCAACCTATTATGCTCTATGGATCTGAAATTTGGGGGTTCCAACGTCATGAATGTATTGAGAAACTACACCTTCTAGCATGCAAACGATTTTTAAATGTAGCACAGGCAACACCGAATTGCATGGTTTATGGTGAATGTGGTAGATATCCAGTATACATAAATTCACAAATAAGATGTTTAAAATTCTGGTTAAGGATCCTTGGAATGCACGAGCAAAGACTACCAAAGCTAGCTTATAACATGCTTGTTCACTTAGATGATATGGGTAAGATAACATGGGTGACCCATATAAAAAATCTTTTATTTTCTCATGGGTTTGGATTTGTGTGGCTAAATCAAACAGTTGGTAATATTAACCTATTCCTTAAACAATTTCGAGAACAATCTGTTAGCATGTTTTATCAAGAGTGGCATTCCAATCTAGACAACAGCACAAGATATCAATTGTACAGATCCCACAAGCGTTTAATCCAACCAGAATTATATCTTACTATATTGACATCAAGAAATATCAGACGCACATATGTATATTTCCGATTGGGCCTGTTAGACTTAGCTGTAAATACAGGCAGGAGATCTTCGATAGAAAGAAAATTAAGAATATGTCCATTATGTAAATCTGCTGTTGAAGATGAAGTCCACTTTGCTTTCGTTTGTCCACACTATGATGATTTAAGAAAAATGTATATTTCACACCGTTATCTTTCAAAGTACCCTTCAACTGCCTTTATTTCTATTATGTCTTCCAGAAACGAAAAAGTAATACGTAATCTAGCCCTTTTCGTAAATCATGCTGTTATATTAAGAGACAAATTAATAACTGAATTGTGAATTCTGCTATTTAATGTTAATAATTATGTTAGTACCCACTGTAAAATTGTATCACTTGTATATGGGCCGGAGGCCTTAAGTACAATAAACTTCTTTGACTTTGACTTTGACAGAGACATCCACTACTTCTAGATAAAATACATTATTTATAAAGTTTGACATATTTTACTCCAACAACATATTCTCTGTCCCTTTAAGGAATCTATTTTGTGAAATGTGAAATTTACTCAGTATCAAGATCAACATTTGTGGATATGTGCACACAGCATCATTTTTGCAGGCAATTATGTATTTTGTAATCATTGACGTCATGAAACAACACTTCATGACATCAGCAGACTTGATGTTTGAAGCGTCTGGATGTTATCAGTTCCATGACGAACCGTCTGACGTGTTTATTAGCTTTGGTGTTTGGGTTAAAGAGTAATTATTTCCTTGACAGCCTTGGTTAGATTTGTAACGATATCTTAGGGGATGTGTTAACGATCGACTGGCAGCTAATAACCAAGGGAGAAGCTTACTTTTATATTCAAATAAAACTAGCAATCTGCAATATACGGTGCCAAATTGAAAACCCTTTGTATCATAGCGCGGCATTTACAAACCGGAAATTGCCTCCGAAAGTAAGATAAAGTTGTTTATTTTGTGAACGTTGGAGGCACATATTTTAAGCTTGAAACGTAACTCTAAGACTTCACCTCTTTTATCTAATAATGTTTCAAGTGTGTGCCCACACAAGGTAAGTAGAACAATGTCTTAGTAACCTTCTGAATGGTCTGAAAATGTTTGTCTTTATTGGATAGATCATAACTAAATCCAAAGGCTTACTTTCAGATTCTGATACATACATTTTAAAGTAGTCTTTCAACATATGCAAGCAGCCAGATTCGTCTCACCCGATAAAACAAGTTGTGTATACGTTAGTTTTATCACGCCATGATGTTACTTTAACCGTTCACTCCAATAGGTCATAAATTGTTTCCACACTTCCATTAGTTTCTATCTAATGTTCAACCTCCAATGATAGTGTGTTTAGTCGTTCTTAACATACCACGCAATCAAAACCGATTTCGTAACTTTCCTATTGAATGAAACACCTTTCCATGTCAACATCGTGTAATCTATAAGAAGACAAAAGAATAGTCCAAATGTTGTTCAGTACAAATTAGGACACGTACGGGGAGTCCTAAGTTGACCGTCTAAATTTCGACGCTTTAGTTTAAGAAAAAGTGTCATCAAATTACATTGGGAGTTTGGGTCGACCCGCAGGTTTCTATGTTCGTCGCCAGCCCCCAGTGCACAGTGTAGACCGAAAAACTAGTGTTTCAAGTATCTGTCACGGACGGTCTTCACCAAGTAACATTCTTTGCCACAATATTTCTTCTTGTTCCAAATTAAAATGACACCTGCTTGCCGCTTTTCGATCCCGATCCTCTGTTTTGCCAAAACTTTCACTGGACCGTCTAAAACATCGCTTACACCTTTCATTTTATTTCAATACCCCTTCTTCGTATGTAGCACTGTAGGGCTGCCTCGCGCTTTCATAAAAAAATCTTATCAAAGTTTGGTTTAATCTTTCTTCATCAAGGGAAAGTTCGAGGATATTCGTATTCAATGAAATAATATCGAGGCATGTTTGCGCAACCTTTCTACCTCAAATACACCATTTGCCCCTTTACTTTTCGGCTTTGTGTTTTCTGAATATGCGGAGTTACAGATATTGTCTATTTCAGTGCTTGTCATTAGTTTCGAAAATCGATTCGATTTGGGGGGTTGGCAATGAGGATTTGGAGATTGATTACTGGAAAGATTTGCCTCTATTTGTTGTGAAGCTGCCACTAATTCTGAATCGCTATCGGAAAAATTAAAAGCAGATTTTTCAATCTTGAAATTGTTTGTAATTTCATCATCAGCCTGAACTAATTGTTAAAAATTAGAAGTAATCTCCAACTCAAAATAACCTTGAAAACTGTTTTGGGTAATGAAGAGATCATTATCGTTGTCGCTAGCTATATTTACTTGTCTGTAGCTGTCAAGTGTGAATCTGTTAAATATTGACGCACGTGAAGTTTAGGTTTATAAGGCAGAGCAACCCTCCAATAGTTCCGTTTAAGCGTAAAGCGAGTGGGTTTTAGCCCAAACATTCATTGGAACTCCAATAGCTGGAAGTGACTTAGTTTTAAGTTAGATATCGTCTTCAAAGTCTCCATTAGATTGCCACGCGGGCTCGGCACTTCAACAAAATATCACAGTATAAAAATACAGTTCGGTATAATATTCTTTGTAAGTTAAACATAATTTTATATATACAGCACAAACAGTTTCCGTAAAGGATAGCTCACGACAAAAGCAATGGCTTTGATGTGCTTATATGAAGGGAAAACACGAAGGTTCCTGAAAATTGCGACTCGCCGGCAGATACTGTACGTCCTCGGCTTCGCTTCAGACTCGGTATCTTCTCTTGAAAATAAAAGATTTGGAATTCTCCTCGGTTCAATATTAGATAAATTCCAAATGTTTGATGTTTTTTTTCTGGATTTGATACAACATAAGCATAACCATAATAACTTAAAGAAAACACAACAAACATTGAAGCACTGAATTTAAGCACATTTTGGCATGTTCATCTGATTTAGCCACGAGCGTGTTTCACTCTCTGGAGCAGCACTTACGGTTTTCTGGATCTGTCCTTAGTCATCGGTTCAAAACCTGAAATAAAACAATAAAAATAGGGTACAATTGTATCAGAACGAGTAACATTGGAAATTCGAAAAAGCAAGTTTTGCATTTTGAATTCAAATGTGTACAGATTGAAAGTGATTTGAAAAAACTTTTTTAACGAGTGCTTTTTCCGATATCCATTTCTTTAAAAGTGAGTGAGTTATTGTGTAACGCCTATAAAAGGACAACAACCGATTATCTTAATCGTAATGAGTGGTTTTGCAGTGAAGTGAGGTGATTCTGGTTTATAGCCGAGTTTAAGAGTGTTTCACTTACATCACGGCTGCTAGTATTATTGTAGAGAGAGTGCCCGGAACACTATTGTTGTTATGTTTTGCGGTGAAACATACGAGCACCGGTTTGGAACTTGCATACCATGGGTGGTATTGCGCTGACATTTAGTGTAGCATGTATTTTAGCCATTAGAAGGCAAAATACTATATATGTCTTGTATACAACAACAGATCGCAAAATGTCTTCTTAAAATGACGGTTTTCTTCTTTAAATTATTTTGGACTGTATTACGAGCCAAAATACTACGTTGTATATGTAGTTATAAATTATATTGCATTTTATTCAAAAACTAGAATTAGGACATTTACATGTTTTATTGACAATCGAGCGCATGCATTAATTAATGTTTAGAACACATTTCCAACAAAATTATCAATCCTTAAGTTTCCTTTCGACTGCCTTAGAAACGTTTCCACAATTACGTTTTAATCACGTCGCTACATTGTTTTTTATGGAAAATAATGTTTTAAATCGTTTTAATGTCAGTAAGCTGGACCAATTAGAAACAAATATAGTACCTTTTTGTTTTAGCAACAGTAAATACTTTTTGATGAAATAACACCATTGACAATTTTGATAGATTTGAACCCGACATCAAACTGTTTATCGCTTCAAAATATGATCACAACTTCACAATGATTTTAATGCATACCATTACAAGTCTGCGGTTGTTGCTAGTTGTTGCCAAAACTTTAAACACCTTTTAAAATCTTTTCCGCCGTACGTTCAACAAGTGCATTGTAGGACGTCGATCTCTCTAGAGTCTATCCTACTCTCTTTGTTTCATCTCCTGTTTTGCGTCGACCCTTCTACTCTGTATTCAAAATAGTATGTTGAATGACGATAAGCCACGTTAACAAGTGGCGACAATTGTGTGCGCTGCGGCCAGTCGTAGTCACGTGATAATTAATTGGCACGTTCAGGTGCACTGTTCGATGCGTCGCAAATGATAACCTACCGAGGGGAATTATTATATTAGAAAAATTGAAATCACACTTGTGTTGATATAACTTTAACATACAAAACACGTAACACGTGTGACAAATAAGTATGCTTACGTGGTGTAAGCCTTTTAATCTCCTTAACTACGGTGACTGATAACGCGGAGGATAAAGGTGTTCAGAAGCGATCTTTTAATACTCCACGACCTATAAGCACACTTTGGTTATTAACGGGCTTATGATTAAAGCCCTTTTGTTCAGTCGCTGTGGTAGAGTGCTAGAAAATAATTTAGAGGTATTTGAACTCATCCCAATGATACGTTAATACACGTCTTACTGCGATCGTACTCCTGATATGAAGCAGTGTGATCGAGACACGTAGTCGGTCTCTTACAAATGTAGATTTATACTAATTCAGGCTTGCAAGAGAGACAAAAGACATCACAATAATTTACCAGTCCCCCGAATGGATGAGAATAAACTGCCATGACTAACACTAAGTCTGTGAGAAATGTCTGATCTTCATTTTATTATTTAAATGTAAAATCTAGGTCTTGCAGCAAGTTCCCCTGAAGGCAAAGTATTACACTTTAAAATATCTTCAAAATCTTAGCCAATGAAAACACCGTATGCATAGATAGCGTATATATTTGTTGCCACCGAGGCCTATGTATTGATACAGTCGCTAAGTAAGCGAATGTGTTCTGTAAAGAAGATTCAACGTGTAAAACGCACATTTAAAACAATTCAAGCTTTCCAATAGCATGCGGAATTAAATGAGGCTTGTCGAATGATAAGTTTCGAAAAAACGTCCCTGATTTCTTAACTCTCTTTGTTAGGTTTCTACATTTCAAGACTGAAAAACGCCTGTATTTGGAAAGAGATCAGTAAGAAAGACAATAGAGAAAAGAAATTACTTACTCCTTTTAAATCTTCACATTATATTCATGGGGAAAACAAAAATAATGAAATTTGATATAATTTAGAGAAATGTTTTGCTTCAGACTAGTTTGACTTTTTTTGGCCATTTCAAGGAGTTGCGATTCAATTACTACGGTGTTTGAATCATGTATATTTTATTAAAGTCGTTGCAAGTATTAATTTCACTGTTCAATTTGCTATTATCTATAATTGTATGTACATTTCATATGTTATTTACTTTTGCAATAAATGAACAACTACCTTATAGTAAAATCCAAAACGTGCTCTTTATTTAGCAATTAATTACACGTCAAAACGAATTTTGTAAACATTTATTTAATTAATCTTGCCACTGTTTCGCCTCCAAGAGACATAATAATGTGCACAAACCCTCCAATAGTTTTGAAGTAATTTCCAACTAATTGCGTATGTAAACGTTGCCCACGTTTCATGGAACTAGTAAGAACAACAACAATGAGACACTTAAAAACTAACTAATAGTAAACTTGCGATCAGTTTGATGTGTTTTAACACAAAGTTATGTAAAGTTCGACCATGAGAATCAAACTCCAGCCGCTAGTAGGGACTGTGTTCGCTAGTTAGACACGAAGATTAGTCCTCGTTTAGACGGCCTTGCGCCAAACAAACGGAGACTTTTCGGGTCAGTCATACATAAACTAACATGAAGTTTTAAAATACATGTGTCATTTAGTTAGCATATTGATGTTTTCTCCTTTTCTTATCTCTTCATTCTTTGTTCTTTTTCATCATCTGTCATTTTTCTGTATAAATATGTGCATTATAAGGAGAGGGTGTTTTAAGTCCGACAACTTGTTCCCAAACCTTTGTGAAACAAGTGAATAAACTATGTTTGAACTAAAACCATACATGTGTCTTTCCTGCTATTTATATACCGGATATATCAATACTTGATTCTTTAAGTGACAGCGAATACTTCTTTTTTGCCAACTTACATGATTAGAAGTGGCACAGTCGAAAGTATAGATATGTTATTGTCGGTACATTATTTTCATAAGCGACGGAATCCATGATATTAAACCTACTCTGGTGTGACACATAGCTCAACCACGAGTAGCCACTTCAACCGCTCCATTGTTAAATATACATTCATCATTAATAGTATATAGCTATCGGTCAATTACATGACACGCGTACGATATTTGAATCCGATGCAAGCTTTTTAAATAACCTGATCGATTTTGTATTTATATTAGATACTTTGAATTGTGTTTACTAACATTTTTTCCAGTCAATTTCTACCACGCAGCCTTTTGCCCTATGTCATTTGGGAGCTCTACTAAGTTAGCACTTGGTGAACGGCACTTTACACGTTATTTCAGGCAACGTATAAAGTTCTTTATCTTAAGACAGGTCTGTTGATGACATAACGGTAAATTAAAGTATTTATCATTATTAAGTATTTATCGTTATTTAACGTTTTAGATAAGAAATTGAAAGAGAAAGATTACACCAAGAACTTTAAAATGAAAATACATTTTATTAACGGCATGTCTTTTGAAACTAAAATCTAATCATGTACCATGTCATTAACGCCATTTAAATGTGATTCATATACTATTTTATTCATTTAGATCTTCTAAAACTACAATGACTTATATCATGTAACATGTCCATTAACAGCAATACAATAGATATGTTTCCTGAAATGGTATTTTGCAGACAAAGTTTAGAATATTGGTTGCTATTGATGGCCACATATTTCGCTGTCATTTCACACATATATGACGTAGTATGTAAGTAAAGAGTTACTATTTTTATAGAGTATCAAAAAGGTCCTAAATCCAACTGTTAGACCACTGCTGATGCTCGCAAGACTGATCTATTCTGTGTTGTGACATGTCGTCCCCGTCATGATAAGGACCACGTTTAATAAGGAAGTTTTTGTTTCCTGGAGAGAAGAACGTGACTTCTAAATAGCGTCTGTTGCTGCACTTACTACAAGCTAAAGTTCCCCCTGTGTGAAGGAATAAGTGTGTTTAACTCAAAGGTCAGGCGGTGCTGTTTGGTAATGGTGTCCACATTTGACATTGGCAAATTGTTGAAATGTACTAGTGTGCTCTTAGGTTTGTACCTCATACATATTTTACGTTTGGACTAACACATGACAATAGCAGATGAAAAGATTCAATTTTACGTCAATGTCAACATGAAGAGCATGATTATTTTGACAATTATTTCATTCATTTTTCAAGTCATTTATTGCGTGTAAAATGTCACCCTAAAAATAAGTTTATGCAATCAAAACAGTTTTTAATCTCATCGTTTGCTCATTTTGAATAGGATTCCTAAAAAATCGCGTGAAGATGTATCTTCTCAGTTTCTTCTAGGTGACCGCACAGATGTGATATGTTATATGGATTTCCATTTTCAGCTTCACGATACACCTGTATTACTGACATTTTATGAAGGTCATCAGATACAATAATTTCATCTAATGGGATACTGAGATTTCAATAACTTTTTACTTACGTTATAGGTTTCATAAATGAAGATTACCGTTAACGTAAGACTTAAAAGTAGAATCATACAGGGTTGAAATATTGTCCTCCTCCAAATTGATCTAAATATGCTTGTCACATTTCGACCGAATAATAACAAAAGATATGTGTTCAATAAATAAATTTATATAACGAAAACATGAAACCAAAGGAATACACAATACACAGTGTACAGAAACTAAACAAGTTTGTAATTTCAAACTTAGTGTAAATATCGCAGCACAGTAGATTACCAAAAACCTACTTTAACCACAATCTCATTACCCTTATAGTTTCAAGTAACCTGATAATTGATAATAAAATCAAACACAA
Organism: Phorcus lineatus; assembly: GCA_921293015.1. Lineage (NCBI taxonomy): Eukaryota > Metazoa > Mollusca > Gastropoda > Trochida > Trochidae > Phorcus > Phorcus lineatus. The sequence goes on along the minus strand of OV121088.1, from coordinate 21,424,012 downwards.
TTAAGTTATGGTTTGCACTCCTTGAAATTCTGTGTTTAAAAAACACAATGTACTTACAAACTATCTCCTGACTGTGAACAATCTTAAAAGTAAATATTGTATCTATACTCCGATATCCTATTGCTGGGATTCAGGCAGTTGTGACGATAATGCTTTACTGCTACATATGACTCTATTATTAATCCCTTATCACCAGGCATACTTGTAAAATTTAATAAGTTAAATACACGCATAAAGAACAGACCTCTTCCACAGTGTAAAAAATACGGAGGAATATGGAAATTCTAAATGTCTACAATGGTTTCCCAAACGGTATAAGACAGTTTTCTTGTTAAAACAGATACGGATAAGTTACAGTGGAGTGTACTATCACTTAAACAAGTCATTATCCTAAAATGGTATGTAGGAGTTTGGCCACTGTTCAGAACATTTGTTAAACACCCGATGCACCTGAACAGCATTACACATATCAAACGCACAACAAGATAGTAGGCGTTTCCTACATCAAACCCAGCACTGGTACAATAATATATTAAAATTAATGTAATACACTGCATTACAATAATCTTGACATTCAATCATACACACATGTCAAACCAAAACATTACAAGTGAGGCAAGTCTCGCTCTACACAAAACCACTTTTACAGTTCAACATGTTAGTAAACTTCCCTTAAATGTTTATAAAATCATTTAGTAACCTAATTACAGTTATGTTTCTGCAAAATATATTTTGTTGAATAGTACTTACGACACATCGGTCTGCAACACCAAATGTTTACAATCACATAACTTCCGATTGTGTTTTGGAGCACAGTTCCCTCACACTAGTTCCCGACTTGTGTGTCGGTGATGTTCCCAGATTGAATTTTATCTTGACAGTAGTTGTGACTTCCTTTTGATAACTCCCGCCTTAACGCATAATTTCTATTCAGCTCGTACACTTTCATCTCCATTTTTGTATCACTTTGCATTATTTTAACAATTCATTCTTAAATACCTCATTCCATTTAGTTTGGCTATTACAGTGTTTGAAGAAAACCTTACATAAATGAGACACACTTAAATATGTCCTTAAGAATACAATACGGAAGAAAGATTCGTCAATGTTATGGTCTTTCGTTGAGGACACCAGAAGATGTCAAGATTAGTTTGATTCGTTTACCTTACGTATGTTTGGTCCCTCTCCTGCAAGAGGTTTGAATGAAACAGATGCCCACCTAAATAATCAGGAGACATTTGTAAAAGAAGTCTTGACTTGTTATTATACATTTGTTTGGTTGATGCAGTGCAAAGATTACAGGAATAACTTCTAATCGTGATAATTATCTGAACTGTACTTATTTTATCTCAGACTTTTTTTCTGATCATAATTAGCAACTAGTTGAAGACACTTCTAAGATATTTGCACATACCCGAATTAATACTCTGGGGTCATTTGAAAGTGAGTATCTTGTGGACTAATGAACGCGAATATACATAAAGAAAACTGCAGTCGTGTTTGCTATCTTTTTGTCTAAAAGCCTGTGAATTCTCGCCTTTTAACCTTTGAAATATTTTTGTGCTGAACGTAAAACAATACACTCTTTGAAAAAATGGGTTTATATTTTATATTTATTTCATTACTACATATATAATCAGATCTATTTTACTAATGTACCTTCTTTTACTTTCCCAATTCCACTTCCAGGAACAAATTAGGCGTTTACTCGTATCATAGAAAAGAAGATACCAAATTTTAAAACATTGATGTGAAATGTTAGGAAAATTGACGAAGATGATAATAAGTTCTACTGAATGTAGGATATACTCGTAGTTTACTCAATGGACTACTTCATCGGGGTCATAAAAGTCAGGACACCAATTTACATCTGAGTGACAAGCGAATTGATCTGTCTGTGCTGCATTTATCGGTTCAAATAACGTTTGGTATACGATCGACCTCGTTTATTCACTGTATTAAAAATACAGAAGTCTTTCCAAGAAGATATATAGTTCCTTAAATTGTAACATGAACTATCTTGACATCGATCATTTAGCAAATCCAAAATCTAACATGTTCTTGAATAACATTATGCGCAAAAAAAACCGTGATTTACTGTGAATATTCAAACCCTGGGGAGACGCATCTCAGCACCAACTGACGACAAAGAATAGCAATAGACAAACAAAACTTACAGGCCTACCATACAAACGGCAAACAAATCTTCAAAACTGACCACACATACTCTAAAACTGACCACAAATCGTCTGAAAAGGAAGAAATACGTTCCAAAACTGACACCATACCCTCTGAATTGGACACAATAGCTTCTGCAACTGAAAACAAATCGTTTGGAATGGAAAGAAAACTTCCGCATCGGCTGCTTTTTCGGCTGCAAAAGCAGGCGAGAACTGTCACCGAGCGTCCGGAGCGGAGTACATATCACCCCGAACGGACAACAAACCATCTCGCAGCCTCGCTCTAAGTGTAGCAAAATGGCGGCCCGCCGGGACAAACAAGCTTTTCTGAATAAAGTTTCATGCCACTACGAGTTATGTCTTTAACATACCTAAGCTTTAAATACATGTGCATAGCTGTCAGTGTCAGGCTTGCGATTCTGCACAATTTGGTCCCCAATGTGATAAGAGTCGGTTCGCTGTGTTGACTAGGGTTGACTGATATGGTGAATCTTCGTAGTATGCACCCAAGAAAGAACTATTTCCATTGAAATATCCTACAGCTGCTGAAAATTGTTTCACTGTGTAATAATTGCAATGTAAAATCATACTTTTTGGGAGAAGAAAAAACTAGTCACCATTTCGTAGCAAACTCATGATCATTCACAGTTTAAACTTGAAGATAATTTTGTGAAAGCATCTTTTTTACACTACATATGAAAGGGAGAGATATTAGTTATTCCAGGTTCAATTTTGCGTTTCCCCAAAAGACGCAAATCAGACGATTTGTGGTCAGTTTTAGTGTATATGTGGTCAGTTTTGAAGATTTGTTTGCCGTTTGTATGGTAGGCCTGACTAATGTCCTTCATATATTGATGGTATCTTTGTTGAATATAACACAATAACTTGAAAAGTTCTTAATGTATGACATTCATGCAAATTGAATAATTATTTGATTACCGTTTAGATCCAACATTCATTTTCGGCCACATTGTTTCTGTATAAAGTATTGTGAATGCTTACTTCTATCTATTTTTAATTAGCTATGACATGATTCTATCATTTTATTTAGTATGCAAAACAGAAATTACTTGTCAACTACGTCTACAGCTGTAAAAGTTTAAAATCATTTTGGTATGCTTTAGGTACGATCAGAACTGGCGTTTTTGCCTGATTTGAGTGTGATGGTTCGAATCCTGCGAGGGAACCGACCCAGAAATATGTATTTTTGCAGTGAGTGTGACCCTAAATATAACAATGTTCATGTAACATTGGTTGACAATCTCAATTGCATAAATTTCTAATTCGAAATGGAAAGTTTATAGAGTTGATATATGTTTCATAATACAATGTTTTTTTAGAAGAAATCGTTCTTCAATTTTGTCATTTCTGGACTTTCCCAAACTAACCAATAACTTGCATTTGTCATTTGGCACTGATTAATTAATTCAGAAGACTCGTGCAAAATAAGGTGGGAATGTTTATCTGCAATAGGACAGACGGTATAGGTCGAACATATGTATGTAAAGGTATGTACTTTGATCTGAGATCTAATCTTTTTGTTTTGACGTCATTATGAGCATTACCATAAGCAAATTACAAACGCCAGTATGTTTTTGTATGATTTAACCTTGGAGTGTTTAGAGAAATTCCTCAACATTTGGAAAGTGGAGCCTGATAAGTGTATAAAAAGGCAGTTTCAAACCGGCAACTTGCTTTTACTTTATACGTTTTACCATGGGCATTGTTTTGTGTGGGTAAGCATTGTCAGCTATGCTATTATGCCATGTAAGATAAACTGAGAATAACGCTTGAATCAAGATTCCTAACGTTGAGAAGAGTTCAAACAAAAAGTTTATACTCTCTGTTATTAGGGCGATTTGGCATATATCATTTATCACATCTTGTTTAACATAGTTTGTATATAATATAAGATAAGTAATCTATTTCTAGTAGGTAACTTTACAAAAGATGTGATGCAAATATCAACGATGTTTTGCAAGTTCACAAAAACATGCCAAGCATCATACTGAGATAATAGTAAATTCGCTCGATTTATCTAATGATTATCTATTGTCTGATTTTCATGATAGTTATACCATTTTCAGACTCCTTTTTACACTGATAGTTACCTTCATTTATATGTGTTTAATCCTGTAGCCAGTTATAGAGGAAAAACGAAAGTTTCATCTCAGCCTTAACTCATTGAAATACAAATATCTAGATCCCTGACAAATGCGTATTTAAATTTACTACCTTTGTTGATAGAAATAGAGGTCTTCCCTGGTCGTTAGCCTCTCTCATTATACGTAATTGATGTCAGTAGCGTTCCGTGGATAATTGAATTTCTTTTGGGAAAAGCACTCAGCTGGATAACCCCACTAACATTTATGCTTCTGAAAGTACACTTTATGCATCGGCATTTACATACGACCATAAACCGAGCTCTCCTTAATCCGATGCACTTCCGGTTTCTGGTTTCATTGTCATTTCACTTTTTTCTAAAACACTTCATTCCTAATTCCTTTAAATTATCAACCATCATTGACAATAATTATGTGTATTTTGGGAATTCTTAAGTAAAATTTAAGAATTTTTTTAATAAGAACTTGACTTGACATACATTTTAAACATTTTTATTACAAAACAAACTTTTACCTACAGTCGGTGTATCAATTTCAATAATTCCGAACAGCGTTTATATTCGACATATTCAGTAAAAGTAAAGGATACTTGTAAGATCATAATTTGTTACAAACTGCCCAAGGGAAGTGTTTCGAGTGGCATATAATAAATGTGCAGATTTTATATTTTATCATACACTATGGTTGGTGGTATAATTTCAGAGAATAAAATTGTGATATGTTGTCAAATACATTCGTCAGTGTCAAGCACAAATCTGGTGTAACTATCTTTAAATAAAGTGTTTGAGCTAAGGTGATGAGAATTGAACTTTGTGATAACTTAACAGTGAGATGCTGTGACATGGAACACAACTAAATCACGTCGGAAGGTGACCGTTGAAAACTTTCATTGAAATTAAGAGGATCAGTTAATGTGATTTCGCAACAAGAGATTTAGTATCACTTTCGGAGTCTCAGAGAACCTAGTTTTACAGATGATAGACATACATGTATGTTACAAAAATATTACGACACATTAGCTTGACAATTCAGATTAATGACTCATGATAACTATCTCCCAAAATACTATTTTAGAAATAAAGCAATACATTTGACGAGTACGTGAAAAAATATATACTTATGAATTAAACATGACAAAACAATTCTGAATAAAATACGGGAAGCACTTTAGCAATGACCTTTCTTTGGGGGGAAAAACCCATAAATTTCCAGAGTCTTTCACTAGTTCAAACAGCCCTGTATGATATAAACAAGTTACAGATACTCTCCAAGATTCTATCAGGAAGATGTAATCATGTACAAATCAGTACAATTTACCCTCGCAATTTTAACTTATGTTATTGACCATATCAACTTTTGCATATCAATATAAGAATAATGTTTTTGGTAAGAGGAACAATTTTCGAAAAGATATATCCCGAGATATTCCTAATCCTATTGAGTTTCAAACAGTTCTAAAGTTTTAAACTTAAAAGAAATGCGTAGTTTAATTTTGATCTTATTTGGTTAAGCTTTCTTTAATTCAATTAAGCAACTTTAACAGTTTCTAAGATGCCTATCTGTTAGAACGATCAAAGAAAAAGTACTATATCAGACAATAAAGGAACAGTTTTTTCATTACGTAGCAATTGAATGACGTTATCTGCTCCTCCCCGTTGCCCCCACGTGACCACGCGTCATTGGTAACCTTTTATCTCGGTTCAGTCGATCAACATGGCGTATCCCAGTCAATATATAATGTAAAGGCGAGTGTCTATACTATTTCTGTTAAAGGAGAATGCATTACCCTTTACTGTTTCATTAACACAGAACAACCACTGTGCTAGGGTTCTACGTTAAGTTGTTGTCTTAATTGTGATTTGCTGTGGACCAAATTGTTTTTTTAATGCTGTTCTAAGGAAGAGGGAATGATAATTTAATTATGACGTTGAGGGGCTATGAATTTGTATAACAATGGAAAAGGTGATTTATTTTTGGATGATCTTCTATATTTGTAAATTAAAGACTTTGGCGAATATATTTGCCAGCTTATATTATCACTACTAATTGTGACTCATTTACTGGTTTGCCAGGAAGCATTTAGTATTCAAAATTCACACATGTATAAAAAAACAACTTCAATAGAAACGTCTGACATCAAATATATCGTGAACATTAATCTAATCTCATGCAGTTAATAAAAAATAGCATGAATTACGTTAGAAACTTTGTATATATCAGTTACAATGCATAAGGAACAAAAACAAACCTCACTTGATTAGCCTGTAGCAACGGTTCATTTGATCAAGATATGATGGAACGTTACACTGATGAAATGTCTGACCCCGGCGCACCGATTAATTTTACACTACATTTACTTATGTTATCAATGTTACATTTTCGTTCATATTATTTCTTATTTATATTCTGATATATATTGCAGAGATAGAATCAATGAGCTGAAAATGTCTTTGATTACAAAGACTAACTAAGTGTCCTTTTGATATAGACAATAACGCTTAAATGAGCAGTCTTATTCAGGAGTGATGGTTTCATGTTTCGTTAAAGATTGCGTGACGCCTTCAGTTCGCACAAACTAAAACGAAATATCAAGTTACACATGTGCCTAATTGCCTAAACCTATTCAGGTATAATGTTTGATATTACTTTTGTCTTAAAGGTAAACATATAGAAGAAAGTAGTTCAATTAAAAGTATTTCTTAAATTCTTCCAACGAGGGGAAATCAATAAGTTCATAGAAGTGAGTATTGATACAATGAGGACATCATCGTTGATGTCATTATTGCGATAGGCAATCTGACGCCAGTTTATAGACATAAAAATCCTTTCTTGAACATTTACATGATCATCAGCCTTTTGAATACAGGAACTCTCCTGTAATCATGGAGAGTTCTAAATCCGAGCATCGTACGGTTGTCAAGTTTCTCACGAAAGAAGGGGTGAATGCGACCGAAATACTTAAACGTATGACCAGTGTGTATGGGAAAGAGTTGTCTCCTGTTGCAAAATGCTCAGCTGAGTTTAAGTGGGGTCGCAGCTCCTCAGACGTTGACCCACGGTCAGGAAGGCCTGTTGAAGCTATTACAGATGATATGGTTGCACGGGTCCAGGGCTAAATCATGTCCGATCGTAGAGTAAAGGTGGACGAGATATCAGAGTGCTACATTTCCTATGGAAGTGTTTGTACCATAATTCATGAGCACTGGTACATGTTCACGTGTCTGCAAGATGGGTGCCACGAAACGTACATGCGCAAGATCGACACCAGGAAGTTGAATCCAGTCGTGAACTCTTGGACATCTACAATGCTGATCCCCATAACTTTCATGCCCGTCTGGTTACATTTTATTTTAACCATACATGTTATCACTTGTTGTGGATCACTCACAGATATTTGTATATGTTGCCTGCTATGAATACAAAACGCTAATAGGTATGGTCACATTCAGCAAAGGTATTGTGACAGGTAATGGATAACTTTATGTTATTTGGATGACGTTGTCCCTGGTTTTTGGCTATCATTATTAACCTAACCTAACATATACGAAAATTAAATTCTGCATTCTACGCCCTCAAACAACACGACATGCGGTGCGTGTGGGAGTCACGTTTCAATGATTTTTCAAACCGTTCGCCATTCTAATTCCAGCGTTTTCTTTAAACGGTATATAAAAGGGTTGAATGATAGCCTATTTAGAGTATATATTGCCTCGTTTTAATGCCCATTTTCTTCCGATAGATAGTGTACATAGACTGTGTTCTGTCATGAAAAATAATAATTACATTTGACAGAATGGAATCACCGGCCTTCAGACACCTCGGTGTATGGTTCAGCAAATAGGAGGACCTTTTGCGGTAAATATTTGTTCTCATCTCTACTAATCGATCATTGCTGTTAAACTAAAACATTTCCTCTATGACATTTGACTGATTTACAAGACTTTGATTGTAACATTGGTTGTTTTTAACATGATAAACTGGGAACCGATTTAAATATTTGTTGGTTTGATCTGAAACAAACAGTTTAATTAAATTCTTATTGAGCGAAAATAAAGGATTTTTATCACGAAAGTCATTGAAAACGCTTGGGTTGTAATACTTCTTTTCAGGTGTATATTTGTAAATTTGTCGAATGTGACAGCTAGTTACGAGATTGCAGGCAGGTAACTGAAAGAACTTCTTATTCATCTTATTGTACTCTGAAAGACAAGACCGCCATCAATCATCGCAAAGGAGCTATCACCTTAGACGATATCGAGACTATATGTACTTGCTTATACTTGTTATATGTCACATGTTTACACATATTTCCATCTAAATTGCAGTTATTCTTTTAAGTTCCTTACACACATCTACAACATATCAACCAAGCACATAGTCAATGTCAAATTTCCGACAAGGCGGAGAAACGGTTCTTTATTCAAACTATGTTGACCTGGCCGCAAGTGTTAGTTGAGGGAGTTGAAAGTTCCAATAGAAATGAGTTTGACGTGCGAGTAGTTTTTGAGGTGCATTGAAGATTTGATAATCGCTGTGTGACAAGGTACGTGTCATTAACTGGAAGCTCAGGAAACGACGTTTGATCGTCATGTCAGTACTGGGCACTTTAATCTACACTCAGAAATAAAGGTTTATTGTTAAACATGTCACACCTAGCTCACTGATAAGTGATAAGATCATATCTCATACGGAGACAATTTGAAATTAACAACTGTGTGTTTGAAATGATTGTGGTCGTTACAATGAACATGTGTGATCTCTTTGTTTCCAAGTAGTAAATCGACCTGACACTTTATGAAGCTATTTCTGGGTACAAAACATAACTGAACTCAAATGCACATCCATTCTATAAATCTGCATTCTGTATTGATGGAAAACAAAATGTGCATGATATATAAATAATAATAATAATAATAGCATGCTTATATTGCGCTGTTTTCCATTTCGACAATGCTCAAAGCGCACGAAACACATATGTACGAAAGCAGGAGGATATAGAGAAAGATCAGTCGTCAAATGCTAGTTTGAAGAAGTGTGTCTTTAAAGAGGATTTAAAAGCAGAGAGTTCTGTACAGTCCCGCAGATGTTGAGGTAGCTGGTTCCAGGCTGTGGTTGCTGCATACTTGAATGATCTTTGTCCGTATGTCGTGGTGTTTACGGAGGAGACGACGAGAAGACGTTTGTCATGGGAGCGGAGACAACGGGGTGGACTGAACTGAACTGAACTGAACTTTATTTACACTCAGGCCGCAAGCAGCGGCATATGAGGATATACATTACACATATATGCAAAAAATACAATTCGAAAGACATATATACATATGAAGGCTTGAAACAAATGTAATGCAACTATATACAAAAAACAAAGATATACATGATGAATATGATGGTATTGAAGGTAATAAATCCTAGCGGCATTTTTTAAAAACATTTAGGATAACGTTACAGAACAAGGCTAGTTTTCGTAATGTACCTATCCTTTTACTATTAAATAATGTCTTCATTTTATAATGATTTGGTCTTTTATAGAAATAAGGTATAAGATATTTTACTCTGGCATTTGTGAAATAAGAGCATATAAATAAATAATGGAATTCATCGCCAATGTCATTACCAATACAGAGTTTACAAATTCTTTTATGTTTAGGAATATTATTCCACCGACCTGTTTCAATCGGTAGGTAATGGTTTGCTGTTATAAAATTTAGCAGTGCTCTTGAGTTCTTATGATCTAAAGAATCCAAATATCTACTTAGCCTTAAATCTAAATCTGATAAACAGCTATATACGACACCCTTTGAAGAATTATCGACAATAGACAACCACACTTGCTTATATGCATCTTCCAATTTACATTTTACTATATTTTTCAGCTTACTAAGGTTTTCAAAGTGTTGGGAATTCCAAATATAAGTAAGACCGACTTCGTTAAAAATATGTTCAATATTCAAAATCCATTTATGTTTACATTTTCCAAGAAGTTTGTCGTTGAATAGTAATTTAAAGATGATAACAGATAATTTCGAAGATTTTCCTGACAAAAGTCGACCCCAAAACAAGATAATTCTTAATTTAATACTGATTGCAAGTGGGTATCTACCAAATTCCCCATACAACATAAAGTTCGGAGTACTTTTCCTAAGAGACGCTAGTTGTTTAAGAAAGCTTATATGTACTTTTTCCAAAAAATGTATATTTTCAAATCCCCATACTTCACAGCCGTACAAAAGAATAGGCAACACCATAGAATCAAATAAACGCAACTGCAAATCGTATGTTAAAAACAGTTTACGGCCTTTGCTAAGAACAAAATACATTGCTTTGGTAGCTTTTTCAATAGCTTTTTCTTTCGTAAGTGTAAACTTTCTGTTTTTTTGAAACTCTATGCCTAAATAAATGTAAGAATGGACATTTTCAAGAATATCATTTCCAATTTTAAAGTTGATTGCATAATCTTTCTTTGATCCGCCAAAAATCAAAACCTTAGTTTTATCAATGTTGGTATTAAGTTTCCATGTAGAACAATAGTCATTAAAACAATCAAGCATTTTTTGGAGATCCATAGAATTTGAAGAAAAAAGAACTGCGTCATCGGCATATAACAGAATAAACATTTTGATGATATCTTCCAATCTATCACAAAAATCATCAGGTTTAAGCTCTACGCCCTTACAAAAATCTTCATCAAAACACATTTCAACATCATTCATAAAAATAGCAAATAAAGTGGGTGATAAATTCTCTCCTTGGCGTACTCCTGATCTACAGGGGAAGAAGCCAGTATAACCATCTTTACATAAAATGCATGATTTTATATTTCTATACATATTTTGTATAACACGGAAACATTTACCTGATACATTATTTGCCAGCAGTTTTTGCCAAAGTCCCACACGCCAAATATTATCAAAGGCTTTTTGAAAATCAACAAAAGCGCAGAATAATTTCTTTTTTCTGCATTTCAGTAGTTCTGAAAGGTTAAACAATGTGAATATGTGGTCGACTGTGGAATAACCTTTTCTAAAACCTGCCTGTGCCTCTGACAAAATTTCGTTTTCTTCTAGATATAAATTCAGTCGATTACTTAGCAAAGAGGTAAAAAGTTTGCCAAAGCAGCTTAATAAAGTAATAGGGCGGTAGTTTTCAGGTTCTCGTGGATTTCCTTTTCTTTTATAGATTGGCTTAATAATGCCTGTTAACCAACTTTCAGGGAATATACCATGGTCAAATACTATGTTATAAAGCTTAACATAGATATCAATAAAGGAATCTACAGTTGATATGATATACTCGTTAATAATACCATCGAGCCCAGGAGTTTTGTTAGTTTTGAGTTTTTTCACCGCACTATATATCTCCTCTCTTGTGATACAGGAGTTCAACACTGTGCTTTCTCCTACATCAATGTTTTGGAAGTTTTCAGGACTATACTCTTCTGCGTCAGAGCAATCATTTAAAGTTTTGAAATAATCAAATAAGGATTCAGTTTCGGGTAAGATTTCAGTTTCACGGTTATCATTTCCTCTTAATATTTTCCAAAATGATTTAATATCAGACTTTTCCAAATTTACCAATTTCTCCCTTACTTTAATGGAGTGTGATTTGGCGTATTTAGAAATACAATTTTTATACTTTTTACTGGCATTTATTAAGCGTTGGCGGTTTTGGATTGTATTGCATCTGTTGAAGAGTTTTCGGGCGTTGAGATAAGTCCCCCTCAATAATTTACATTGCTTTCCAAACCAAGGGCGATTTTGGTTTTTAACACAACGCCTTTGTTTATTTTTAACTCTAACATGGCCAAAGACTTTCCCAGCAGTGGAAACAAGCACAGTGCTTATCTTATCATTAACTTTTGTAATAACATCAGATGGGTCAGTAAAGTCAGACTCTAAATCAACAACAATAGATTCTAATACACAGCTATCAATGGCGTTTACATAATCGCTTTTACGTGTTTTGTTCCATTTTCTTATACGAGAGCTTGTCTCGTTTACACTGGCTTGGACTTCGTCAGTAACAATTGGTCCAGGAGAGAATGACAACGTAATAGAAGAGTGGATATCAGAAAGCATGGGGTCAAAGTCATGTACAATAAAATCTGTGATTGAGGTGATTACATCAGAGCTTGCGATAGCATAATCTACTAGGCTTACACCTTTACATGTTACTTTACCAACATTTCTATCTTCACCAAGTCTACCATTTACAATATATAGATTATTATTTTTACACATATCAATAAGTTTATAACCATGGGAGTTGATTCTATTTACATCTTCATTACATCTATCGACATTTACTGAATGTAATTTTAACTTATGTACATCATTCATATGTTCACACAATTCAGTTGGTAGCACTTCATCGTTCACAACATGGTTATCAATAATGATATAATCCTTCAGTAATCCAGTGCGTGCATTCATATCACCAATCAAAAGTACACATGATTTTGTTAGTATTTCAGTATTAATTTGTGGGAAAGTGTCATCATTGAAATACTTTGATCCCTCGGGTGGAATATACGTGACACCAATGTTTACTTTATCATTTTCTATTTTCTCAAACGGTATATTTAGAGTGTCACAAGTTGTTTGGAACCACATGATGAATTCTGACTGTTCATTTAAAAGTAGAAAACGATGAGCAATATTGTCTCTGATTGCTACAGCTATTCCACCTGACTTCACATTACTCCTTCTCTGTCTATCGCGTCTGAATATACGGAATCCAGGTATTTCCACAGTATCACATTGGTCGAGTTTAGTTTCTACGAAACAAAGCATGTCGTAGTCTTTAATAGACTCGAAAAATTCGGGTATTTGCAATTTTGATTTTAGCCCGCAAATATTCACATAAAATATCCTGAACTTACTGCATATTTCTTGTGGTGCAAGGCTAGTGTCCGGCATATCACTGCACTTTAAACTGTCACCGTCTCCCTATGCATTCTCACTGTTACCCTCGTGAAACCTGGCTACTTTCGTGGGTCGTGTTTCGTCCTGGTGTACAGCTCCTGCGTACGACATCCTCGGGTTGCTGGGATAAGCTGCCTGGTACCCATCCTCGAAAGGGTTGTCACCTGGGTAGCATCTCCTGCCGTTGATGAAAAGCTTGTCGACTGCCAGGTTAGCTTTAAGTCCTCGCCTCTTAGCTTCCTTGAACATAGGCATAAGAGTCTTTCGCGTCTGTACTATTTCAAACGGAAACTGCTCACTCACTCCGTAATTTGTATTCTTCAGTTTGTTAGAGCTCGTAAGCACATGCCATCTTTCATCTGGGACTGCAAATTTAGCGACGATAGTGCGAGGTCTTGATGATCTGCGAGGTCCGGTTCTATGTACCCGTAAGAGGGTAACTTCATCTTGGATCTGCAGGTCCTTCCTTATGAATTCTTGAATGATCGTTTTAGGTTCTTCACCTGGCATTTCCGGGATTCCGTGAAATAGCAGATTGTCTCTCATTGATCGTGCTTTTAGATCCACCACGGCCTCCTCCATTTCTCTCTGTCTTTGCTGTACTGCGTCGATTTCGTAGAAAGAATCCTCAATATCTTTAGCAAGTCTATCTCGATCTTCTATCGTCTTTTCCTGAAATTCTCTATAACGTTGATTAAGTTTCTGTGTTTCCTTTCTTACTTCTTCGGTACTGGTTATTGAAGTTTTCATACAGTTCTCCAGTTTGTCTACCCGTCCGATAGTTTCTTTGATGTTAGTCTCTAGGGACGCAAGTCGGTTATCTATACCGGTCAACTTAGTGTCGATGCTCTCGACACATTGCATCCGTTGTTGGATCGAGTTAACCATACCAGTCAGGTGTTTCATTTGGTCGAATAGGTGTGTAATCCAACTAGTGTTCACATCAGTACTGACCTGGTAAGTTCTCGAATCTCCCGCCTGTCCACCAGTGTCCGATCCAAAGTTCATGTTCCGGGTGTAATTTGGTGAAAACTGTGTAGCCATTCTTTAACACTATGCAGGCTAATATCTGTATAGAGTGATAGAAGTGTAAATTTAATTACACATAGAAATCACCTTCACAAATTCGTATTGAATAAGAGCTCCGTCTAAACACGTCCGTTCGCTTTCACACCCAAGCTATGTGAGGCGTTAGGCAGTCGGCAAGGTACGAGGGAGCAGTTCCAGTGAGGCAGCGAAAAGTGATGCATAGAAGTTTAAATTTAATCCTATAATAAATGGGTAAGCAGTGAAGAAAGCGAAGCAGTGGGAGAACATGGTCATGTTTACGGGATTGAGTCACAATACTTACTGCAGCATTCTGAACTCGCTGTAGTCTCAGTAACTGTGATTTAGTGGCACCAGCAAGAAGGGAGTTACAATAGTCAATTCTACTTATAACAAGAGCTAGAACAAGAGTGGTGGTTGAGGCAATTGTGAGGTATCGTCGTATGTGTCCAATAGTGCGAAGCTGAGCAAAGCAGGTCTGTACAAGCCGTGACACGTGATCATCACGTGACACACAGGAGTCAAGTATCACACCAAGGTCTGTTACATTATCCGCTATAGGAATGTCTGTTTGGTCGAACTGAAATTCTGTGATACTGCACTGTGTCCTCCTTTTCTGTGGCCCGAGGAGAATGCACTCCGTCTTGTCGCTGTTCAGTTTGAGTTTGTTTTGGAACATCCATGTCTTGATGTCCTCACAGCATGTGCCCAATTGACTCAAACCTGATAGTGCCATCTGTGGACTAGACTCAAGTAACTTGTAAACTTGCGAGTCATCCGCATAATGGTGTCTATCTACATCATGTTTGTCCACAATACTTCCAAGGTTTTTCATATATAGGGTGAATAGCACCGGTCCTAATACGGATCCTTGTGGAACACCACATGTGAGCTTTGCTGGGTGAGATTTTGTCAATGACTACACGTTGACTTCTGTCAGTCAAATAAGATGTGATCCATCCTAAAGCCTTGCCACCAATATGAAAGTCCACCTGGAGGCGTTCCAGGAGTGTGTGATGATCGATGGTGTATGATATATCTGATATATTTGCACATATATGGGTTTATCATTGTGCTGGAATATTTTGAATTCATATAAGATAAGAACTTTTTACAAACAGGTTATCATTGAATGCCTAGCTTGATCTTTATCACAGAATTTCAGAGATGTTCTCTTTCAAACTTTCTTTTAAGACATCTTCTTGCACTCCTAAGAAATGTTCAATCCTCCTCTGGTGACGATAGACTGCAATAGCTCTTCACACGCGTGGTGAATAAAGCAAATACTAATGGTACATGGCATGGAATGTTAGCTAAAGCGGCTACACCAGCAATTAACTACATTCAATATGTTACACCTGATTACCACCTTCCTTCCCTTATTAAAATGTTTGTCCTCCTTTTGAAAGTAACCAATGGCTGTTCGTAATTCTTTCGGGAGTTTTTTTTTACAGCAAGTTAATCTTGTGAACGCGGCTGATTAATAATAGTCTAGCGAATTTAAGTGGTCTTTGACCTATTCATTCATTACCTACAGACATCTAGATCTATTACATCTAAAGTCAAAGGCACAAAGACTTACAAAGGCATGCATATTCTGATGTCATTATAGGTTGACTGAAGTTGCTTACTACATCAGAAACCGTAGGGACCGTAATTAATTATTCTTTAAGTGTTATCTCAGAGAGGCCGTGTCGCCTAGTTAACACCCTTATGGTCCTACTGCACTGTGAAGTCACCAACTCTTTAGGCTGAGATCATTACACATATCATCGAAAACCAATGGCTATCCTGACAGAGAATTGTTAGACGCTATATAAACAATATTTTAAGCAAAGATAACATATAAATGGAAATAGACATTGGCGAAAGAATTTAGTAAATTCCTTCATAAACCTTAAATAGTGATATTAAGTCAGATGTTCGTTCATTAACACATCTAAACAATACGTTTGTGACCAAACCACGGCACAAAGATTCATATTTGATCAATAGATTAACAAACATAAACTCTGAGCCATTATCAAGATCGTCTTTATCTAAAATGACTCAAGGAAAAGAACGCTTACTTTCTCCGGATGTTCTTTTGAAACGTTGTTTAAGGAATTTGCTCAACAAGTAATTCATCTCACAAGATATCTTATGGTGTGGCATAATCTTTACTCTAAGAAACACATGATCAAATGTTATTTTTCATTCATTATTTATATTATTTACTGACGAAGCTTCGTTGGACTTTGTTAAGTTAGCCATATTCATCGGAACATGGTTGACTTTTTCTGAGACTATTTTTGGTTGTGGAATGCAAATAGATAATGATAAGAATATTCAGCAAAGACTTGTCATGTAGAGTCAAGACTTTCCACATTAGTAGTAAACGTGAATGGTTTTATTTCCGCGCTCAAATGTTCTGTCTTAGGTCATATGAGGACATATGCACTCTCTTTAACTTTCTTTCGATGTAATAAAATACATTTTCCTTCATAATTGACATGCAAGCAGTAAATACAAAGTTAAAACGACCGAATAAGTAATTTAGTGTTATCAAAAAACGTTAGAGTCGGTTGTGCACCAGATGGGATATAATGATTGATTTAAAGTGACACAGAGTATGTCTCATGATTTATTTATGTCTGTTAAAAATGAGTCCAAATACCATATGACCTGAGTTAAGTTCAAATCGATTCCCTAAACTTTCATTTTTATGTCTAAAATTTCAAAATTATGAGATTTTCTTGTTTTCAATGATAAATGAAAAACAGCGATATAAATGTAAGGAAGTCGAAGTTTACATGCATATTACTTAAAAGACCTACTTAATACTGCCAATCAATATTTGTCTCTGTGTCTGCTGTAAATTAGTTTCCAAATTTACGTTTGAGTCATTGGCGCGCGCCATTGTCCGGTTTTCGAAATAACGACAGTATTCTGTTAATCGTCACTATACTGAACTAATAAGCACTAAGATTTTAAAAATTTCCATATATGGAGTTTGACATATTTGACTTCAACAACATACTCTGTGTTAAACATTTTGTAAACGTGGTTTGTGTGGTGTTTTTCGAGGATTTCCTGACTAAACATGTACAATGGTTCTTTTATGATTAAATTTCACATGGGGAGTAAGAATTATATTATAATTATGAACGTCTCAAGCATCATCAAATTCGTTTAGTTGCAAGAACAGCAACGTCTAACCACTCACGAAATTAAACGTAAACGTATCAGTAAATTAATTTTAAAATGATAGCTTTTAGGGAAAACATCACAGACCTCACACGGAATGTAACATCATGGATCAATCTCATTAAAATCAGTTTGAAACTAGTCCCTCGTACCTCGCTGCGTTTCTTGATCTAACCACGGCTCCATAAGAGAGCCGTGTCAGACGACATTGACCGACAAACTTTGTCAGCAAATAAGCATCGAGGCTGGAAAGACATCGGCAACTTTGAACTGACGTACAAAACATCACATTTAACCTTTGTAGTTGATGTCGGAATACGAGCTTTTTCTGAATAGACCCGAGAAAAGCCGAGCTGGCATGAACGCAAAATGATCGTGTGTTTTATTTACTATCATAACAAACACGCTCATGTTTGATCTGCGACCCGAGGAAGATATTGAGGATGATTTAGTTACGTGACCATATTTGCGTTTGATTTGGCTTTTTCTTCGTCCAAAAACATTTTTCAGAAATTTGGGAAGCAATAACAAGAAATTTACCAAAACAAAACTTTATTAGATTAATTGAATAGGCCTACAAAGCATTTATCTCAAAGTTAGATCCACAGTCATTTTGTCAAAACATCTTTAGGAATTCATTAAAAAATTTATTTTTATTTCAAGGTTAGAATTTCTCTGAATTGGGGCATATAAATTCAATAATAACTGTAGCAGAAACAGAAACATTTGCAAAAGGATAAATGACATACAGTTACATATTTAGAACTCAGAAAGTATGCAGACCACCTTTTTTTCTACCAGGTAATTGTCTATGCACATATCAGATATACATATAAAAATATTGGCGGAAATCGTCATTTTTAAACAAAACGATTTTGATAGTCTCCTTAGAAACCATAAACTAAAGCTCAAAACACGGCTCCACAAAACTGTTTGCATCGCCCAAGCGCAGTAGGGTACGACTTTTTGGAGTTGATTATGTCCTTGCACGTGCACTATGCATTTTCCATGAACAGTATGGGTTTTAAAAAAACCTTCCATGATCGTGCTGCTCTCAGTTGAATTTTCAACATGGTCAGACGTCAGCTGAGTGAACTTGACAGAGGAAGAGCCATTGCGTGGCTTCAACAGGGTTTTACACAATTGAATGTGGCACAGAGAATCGGTTGTAGCCAGAGTGTGATTGGGAGACTATGGCAACGATTCTAGGCAACCAATGCAATTCAGAATCGCCCACGGTCTGGTAGGCCAAGATCCACGTCGCTACGTCCGGCATGTCATTCAAATGGCCTTATAGTCCATGAGCCAGTAGGGGTGGTCGGTACCAAATGAGGGGAATAATTCTCATAGTGATTTTTGGCAAGGAATACATACCTAGAGTTAGAAAATATGTGATAGCATTACATCGGTGGTAGCTTTTTGTGTGTTACCAACCCTTTTATATGCCTACTCCGAAATAATCGTTTGTGAAAAATAGCCAGTGCAAGATAAGACATCCCTATTCAACTGAACCGCAATTTTTTATCAGTCAACCTCATTTCGAATAATATTTGTATTTCATTAATTTTGGTATAGTAAATAAAAGTTATGGAGCAAATATTATTACACACATGTGTAGCTAGTGTATTAAGAAATCCAAAAATGTAAACTTCTTTTGTGTATGTTGTATATTAAGGTAAATATAACAAATAATGTTACTTCACCTCAACTGGAAAAAACACCAATTTTGACGGAGTTTTGGAGTTTGGTAATGTCAAGATATTTCACCTTGTGTTATTGGAGGATACTGAATGAAAATGAATTATAGTAGCATGAATATGAACAATATTAATGTTTTCACCTGTAAATGCTACAAATATGCAGAATTCACGGATTAGAATACTCTGTAATGCATGTAGTTGATGAACGTATTAAGCAACTGTATTATACAAAATAAAACAATAAGAGAGAGGTTCATATTCAATCATGTGTAATCTGATGAATAAGTCAAAGGAGAAAGTGAAACACAATCTTCTTTTTCGCCATGAAATTACAAGCTTGAAAAACAAATGTGGTGTTCCACAAGGCCATAACCTTGGCCAAATGTGTGCCTCTGAAAAAAACATATTTCTTACAAACCAGAGATGTGTCTGTTATAGTTTTTAGATAGGTTCGAGATATGTCCTAGATATTTCTGGTCAAATATACTGATTGAAAGTGATATAAAATGTTCAAGATGAATTCAAAACTCAAATTCATAATCCAGTTCTTCAATATCTTCATCTGCACTTTCCTCATCGTCTAACTCAGAGATGGATGCCCGGTTTTCACAGTCTGGCAGTGTGCACATATCAGTGCATTTCAGTCTGTTCGACAAGCACACACATTTTGGCAGTGAACACTTTCTTGTCAATTGCAGGCCAATAAATCAAGAACTGCCTCCGGCGCTGGCTGACCATTCATCCAGTGCACAACCAACTGTTCAACTTCCCCATCCTTCTCAACTGTCCATCCTCGGCCAACAGGACTTGGTACCTTTGGGTTTTGTTCAAGACATCTTCTCCATATTGCAGCCTGGTAGTTGGCTCTTTGTGCGTGTTTCGCTAAACTGTCCCTGCATGGTGGAAGCTGGTGGCTCTCTATCTCACCTTTCTTAGCACAGAATAGGTTGCACCTGAGATCATTGACTTTTGTGGATGATGCCTTTGGTGCATAGAGGAGGCACGTAAATGCCTCTAGTTTGTCCATCAATTCTTGGGAGAGGTCCCATATAAGACCCAAATCTAGGAATGTGCCCTGGGTTTCCTTGTTGCTGGTTAAAAGTTTCAAGGCCCTAGCTTTTCCTTTGCCTGCAAACAAACTGACAGTGTCACACCCTGTATATGCATGCAACCCAATAAGAGCCCTACACACATCTATTCCAACAGTGGCAGCAACCTTCCTGATATCAACGAGCCTCATCCGGGTTCTTGTTCCACATTTCTGGAACAATGGGACTCCAATCTTGTCATGAAATGCCAAGGACATTATGAAGACATCTGTGTCCTCTGAGCATATCACTACAGACTCATATCCCTCTCTTGCCGCATGGGCTGCATGAAGAAGAAGGCGTCCATCTGCTTCCTCTTGTTTGCACCGAAGAGCTGGCACCTCACCGCTGTCCTGGGATGTGATTCTGTAACACATGTCATCCATAGTTGCATGTAGAACCTTCCCTTGAAGCTTTTCCCTGTATTCTGGTTTCCTCCATTCATTGACTAAGAATGTTATGAGACTGGTCTTGTTATTAACTCTGCTCAGGAAACTTCTCCACTGCCTTACAATATGTGCGCCTGTGATGCTTTGAAGCTGATGGCCATCCTCTCCACCTCGTAGTGATCTCTCACTGTTCTTTATAGAGTTCTCCCTGTATGTGTCAAACACAACATCTATTCTTTCACTCTCAACTCCTTCCCTCAGTGCCATTGACAAAACTGTTGTAGCAACATCTCCAAAGGTAACTTGATCACCTTTTACTCTTTGGACTAAATTCATCCCATCGACCACTGAAGCAGAGTTACTTGGGATTTGATCTGCTACTGTAACATTTTTCTGCAAAGTTGAGGCTAAGGTGGCTTTGTTTGTCTTTCGCAGCAATCCATCTGGTGTGGACAGGGCCCAAGGCAATGGTCCAAGGGGATGAGAGAGGATATCCTCCATCTGGAGATTGCGTCCTTGTGCCATCACGATGATTCGACCAAACAACGATCTGTCTGCCTTCAAGATCGTCACTCTTCCATTGGATTTCACTTCCTTCTTTTTAAACATATTGCTGAATGTCTTCAGCTTGTTGGTTTTCAATGGGTCATGGAATTTCTTGGCCGGTGGGTCTCTCTCTAGTCTCTCAGCCTTAAAGGCCGGAGTAAAAGTGAGCAAAATCCCCATGGGTTTCCTAAACGCAGCTGATTGGCTGCTCCCATGAGAACCAGATTTTATCTGCTGGAGACTGGCAGGCTTGTAACGGCTAAACTGCCCAGGGCTGTGAAAGGTCAAAGGTTAAGATTGGAATTTACTACTAGTGTTCACATGTGGTCTTGTAGTAAAGTCTCTTCATCTAAGCTTGTTCAAAATATTGTGCGTTATGAGAATCATTTGTTTGCCAATGATATTTGATTTATTCATGAGTACCCAGAACAACAGCATTGTTCGGAGTTATGTTGGTCTCAGTCTTCAGGTGGGCTTTCACCTGTTTAAGTTTTTGAAGTATATCTTCCTTGACCTCTTGATTTCCTGGTACTTCGATTGTGAAACGTGCAGATCGCTTAGTTTGATCCATTTTGAATGAAATCAGCGAAGACAGTGAATAGATACTAGTAGAGATGTGATATATTTCTCCAAAAGCATAAATGAATAGATTGATATCTGGTTTTGAATGGATTATACCCTAAAAAGGAAGGGTTCATTGTGACATCAGGTACAATGATATTTTTAATGAAAACCTATTATTCCAATATCATATTTATTTAATTATGACACATTATAAATAGGAAATGTAGGAATTATAATGGGCATGATTATATTTAGTTATGATAGTGGAGATAAAATGGAATATGACACATGAATCATTTCCTTGTTTCTATTCCCTAAGAGAAATGGTATGTTCCTCCTACGCCTGTCATGATAGTTTACAATCCCCACATATGTGCAGAAGGGAGAGGAGAGAGAAGGGTAGGGGACCCCGGGGAGGGAGGGGGTAAGAAACCCTCGCTTGGCAGGATCAGAGAGTGAAATTCTATATCATGAATGAATCCCTCCTGTCCACTGGGAGAGGTCTTATAGGCACGTTGCTATGGAAACAGACCTCCCTCCGGTCACCTGACTGCTACAGTGGTAAATTCAAATTTTGAAAACAATTAGTAAAAACTTTTTCATAGACATAAGATTTCTGGACTTTTTACATAATTCATCTTCTCAATATGTCTTCACCATCCTCTTCTGTATGCCATGGCTAAATATCATCACACAGTGGTAAGTAGTTATTGATATATTTTAAGAAATGTATGTGGATGTTGGTGCTGCATACTAAGAACTACCACTTGGACAAGCATATCTGGCCACACCCACTTTGTGCTTAGAGATTTACCCCGGCCTTTAAAGGTTGCATAGGTTTGCTCGCCGATCTCATGTGCTTTCAACATGTCAGAAGCAATGTCTCTGGACGCTGCCTTTGCAGTGGAGATGCTAATGAGGTCCTGCTTCTCTGTAAAAGGGTCGATCCAATCTTTGATAAGGCTAACGACTGCAGAAACAGCCTCTTCATCTTTTTGGATTATTGGTCACTGAAGCTCTGTATGACAATCATTTGATATGGTACCTTGCACCATGTTCCTTAACTGTCCTAGAAACGCACTGCGGTACTCGGCTGTTATGTAGTACCGCTTGATAGCTCCAGCTTTCAGGCTGAACCGAGCTGTGCCTCCTGGAGTCTGAGTATCTTTGTTAACTGTAACCTCAGTGGTCTGGTCCACAGGAATCCTCCCACAGGGATTGTTCCTAGACATCTTCACCGAGAAAAGGCCTTTTTGAAGGCTTCATATGCATTAGGATTCTTCTCTGGAAGATTTGTCATCTGAGCAAGGTATGGGGACAGGTACCTGGCATAGTTCAGCTTATCATATGCAAAGCACCATGGGATCATGCTTCGTATAGCATGGAGGTGCAAGTCCCAGTTCCCCTCACGAGAAGCCCGAAGAAGGCCAAGTATTACGTCCTCTACCATGTCTATGTAGGACATCCAAAAGGCAGAGAGTTCACCATTGTTGTGACGGAGATGTCCCAGGAAGTCTCTCCACAGGAGAACAAGCTCAGCTAGGAGTGGACATTGCAGCAGATTGTTTAAGCTCTGTTGGTTCAAATCATCAACAATGCTGTCCACTTGATCCAAACATGTCTTAATCACGGCCCTCCTCTCTTGAATATTATCCTCCACCCATTGTATGGTGAAGATGCTTCGGCATTTACAGTGATAGAAGATTTTAGGGACTTCACCATCTTCAAGCTGATTGCCAGTGTCTAAAACAGGAGCATGGTTTCTCACTTTGGCTGCTTCAAATAAAGTTAACCATGAGTCATAGCTTTGAGGGCTGACTAAATGTTCATCATCTTCTTCAGATGCTATCATGTGTATTATACACTGATTTTTACTTTTGTACAGAGGAATTTCCATCCTCAAGAAAAGGGGTTAGTTAGACCACTTCTAATGCAGCACTGTTACCATTACCGCCACAAAACCTGAAACAGAAAACGAAATCAGATTAACAAACTGACAAAGACATAATGAACACAAAAATGATAACACTTATATGATTTGTACATTTATTGATAATCATTACATAATTATGATATTTTATGTTATTATATAAATTCATGAACCTTCAAATCATTTAATCCTATTTCAACCCTTAGCCTCCAGTTACAAATAAGACCTAATTTTAGTGCTCTAGGGTTGAAAGAGTTTTTGTCAATAATGACTTTTAAATTTTTAATAACACTGTTGATAATGTTGACATGTCAACTGTATTTGAATTTTACAGGTTATATGGTTCAAAAGCATTAGCATGTTTTCAAGGTGTGACATTTTTAATCATCAAAATTTGTTATAGGACTTGCTACCTGTACCCAAAATTTTAGCCCTGTAGAGACAATATTTTTTTTAGAAAAAGTTGAAAATGCATAAATATTATGGATGGACAGACAAACAGACGGATGGAGAGACATCTTGTCATGCCATAAGATCATTGAACCTGCTCAAACATCCTCATATTGTAATAAATGAAAACTGGTTATAGCTTCTTGAGTACTTGTTAAAATATAGAATGAAATAATGACTGGTCCCTGAGAGCAGATGACGTTTGATTATCTCCCTTGAATTCCTAAGGGAAAGGTGATAGTGTTTAAAGTCAAATTTAGCCAAATTTATCAAAGTATTTCGTTTGTTATTGATACATAGGTGATGTATGTTATGTATTGTTACTTTTCAAGAAGGATTCATGTGTTTTTTTATTAAATTGAAGTAGATACATACCTTTTTGTCCTGAGCCCATTTCTCTGTTACAAGTGTCGTCTGCAAGCGGCCATTTTGAAGGGAGCAGTCATTGTTTTATTTTTCGGTGTAATATTTTTTTTTCAAAAAGGTTTATTTTTCCTTTAGATGTTTTTTAAACAGAAAAGGATATAATATAAATAAAAAAATTTATTTTCAATTTTAAAAGTATTTAAAGTTTTATGATAGCGTTGCTATTTTCTTTTGATGCGCATGCGCAAAAACTGAAAACAATTGAATGCCTCCCTTTATTAAAATGCTTCCAACATATCAGTGGTAAACTAAACCAATTTTCAAGAAGATATAGCCTATAATAAGGGAGAACCATTAGTTTGAAATGTGATGTTGTCCTCTGTTTTACGTCCGTTTACAAAAAGTCTATTTTGAGATGTGCTTACAAAACGGCCAATAAAAATGAAAAAGCTACCACCGATGCAATGCTATCACATATTTTCTAACTCTAGGGATGTATACCTTGTAAAAAATTATAATGAGAATTATTCCCCTCATATGGTACCGATGGCCAAA
Source organism: Phorcus lineatus (assembly GCA_921293015.1). Lineage (NCBI taxonomy): Eukaryota > Metazoa > Mollusca > Gastropoda > Trochida > Trochidae > Phorcus > Phorcus lineatus. Next base: position 21,398,967 of record OV121088.1, on the reverse strand, counting down.
ATTACTGGGTCTGGCTCATGGACTATTACGTCAGCGCGTTGTTACAACGAGATGTATGAGAGATGAATTGCGAAATGCAAGTGATGTTCAGGTATCGGACCAGACCATAAAAGATCGTCTGCGAGCCCACAACATTCGATCTCGACGACAAGCGGTTCGACCACCTCTTCTTCAACGTCATAGGGTAGCACGTCGTGACTGGTCCATACGTCATAGGGACTGGAGACGGCGACAATGGGAGCGGGTACTCTTCACTGATGAGTCTCGATTTGCATTACAGTTCAATATATATAATGAATTTGTAAAGCGCCTGTCTTACAACAAAGCTGCCCAGCGGCGCTATATCATGAGCTCTTCTGTCAGTGGAAATTGGTCGTGGAATTCTTTAATGTCCGAAAGCTTCATGAAATAAGCATGTTTTCAACAAAGAGCGAAAAGTGATCTTGTTCTTAGCAAATCTGATGGCTGAGGGAAGATCGTTCCACAAGGTTGGAGCAGCAACAGCAAATGATCTTTCTGCTGTTTTAGTGTTTGTGTGTGGAACAACAAGCTGCCTCTGATGAGCTGATCGAGACTTCTGTTTGGGATGTGAAATGATACAAGATCTTTCAGATACTGTGGATATGTCGGTTCATAAAGGGCCTGGTATGGGATGGTTAGTAACTTGACTCTCTGCTTTATTGGCAGCCAGTGTAAAGCCCTGAGAACTGGAGTTATATGTTCTCTGGTTTTGGTCCTGGTAACAACCCGGGCTGCTCTATTCTGAATGCTCTAGAGATGATCGAGAGCGGCTTCACCAGAGAGAAGACCATTGCCATAGTCCATTCTCGAGGTAACGTAGGCATGTACAAGGAGCTTGGCAGTATGTGTGTCCAGGTACTGCCGAATCTTGCCAATATTCCTAAGGTGAATAGAGGCAGATCTTGCTGTAGAAAGTGCTTGAGACTCTGAAGATAGCGTTCTTTCGAATATCACACCCAGATTACCCACCTTTTCAGACGAATGGATTACTTCACACCCAATGTCTAGATTTACATTCACTGTCTTCTGCAGTTGTTGCCGAGTGCCAAAGATGACAAATTCAGTTTTTTCTGGATTTAGTTTCAGGAAGTTGCCAGACATCCAAGATTGGATGTCCTCAACGCAGCTCTCCATTACATACTTAGACGTTTCAATTAAAGCAGGTTTGACTCCGATATAAAGTTGATTGTCGTCAGCGTAGCCATGGAAGCTCAAGTCATGCTTAAGAATGACATTTCCGAGTGGTAGGATGTACAGGGAGAATAAAACAGGACCCAGAACGGAGCCCTGGGGGACTCCACATTTCAAAGTTTCTGTGATTGAAAGTTCCCCATCTATCTGTACTCTCATTGTCCGATTTGACAAGTAAGACTGAAACCAGGATAAAGCTATACCCGTGATTCCGAGTGTTGACTTAAGTCTTTCAAATTGCTTCTCTTCTTCGTATTAGCACATTATGTATTCAATCTCATACTTGTGAATGCGGCATTGTTGCCTATGATATTGTAAAGCATATAATGCTCCATTGTTCCCTTATGCAACATAGTAGAAATGTTTTGATTGAGTCACTAGTTGACATGCTAGATGTTAATACTTTTGTTAATTTATGGAACGATGAAGACCAATTTGTCTCATTTATGCTTGGTGGTCGTTCAAATATCTATGTTCAGCAGCTTGACCAGGAGACGTGGTTTAAATGCATCAAACTTATAGCGAAAAGTGTCAAAAGCTGGCTTTCTCCCTTAAAATACCTGTGCTAATCTAAACATTGTGCAACTTGTATATAAATGTATATGATTATGTCTTCCTACAATTGTATCTTCGACTTCGGAGGAAATAAAGAATATCTATCTATCTATCTCTTCAGTGAGATCATTTTCTGCAAGGTGTGCATTGATCCTTTTGAGAAGTACTTTCTCCATTACTTTAGAAATGAAAGCTAAATTAGAAACCGGCCGATAATTTTTTAAATTATCCTTGTCCATTGATGGTTTCTTTAAGAGTGGTGTGATGATAGCCTGTTTCAAACTTTCTGGAACTAGTCCGACTTCAAGGGAATGTTGCAAAACTGATGTGATCAAGGGGAGTGTGACATCTAGACATCCTTTGATGATCCATGTTGGCACTGGGTCTAAAGATGATGACTTACAAGGAGCATATTTGATGATTTCTGCAGTTATAGGTCATGGCATCTTCAGTTTAACTAGTTACTATGCCGTTTCTGATGGCAGGCTTCGCGTCTATAGGCGGCAAGGAGAAAGATATGCTGATGGTAACGTCAGACAACGCGGTGGTACGGTAATGGTGTGGGCTGGACTCTTTTCATCGTCCAAGGAAATTTGACGGGTATCAGGTACAGAGACGAAATTTTACAGCCTTTTGCACACTAAGTCTTCGTCAAGTTGGAGCAGGTTCTGTTCTTCAAGATGACAATGCTAAACAGCATAGAGCACGAGTTGTTAATGATTTTCTCACCCAAAATGGTATTGAACGAATGGATTGGCCTGCATACTGTCCTGACTTTGCACCAATTGAGCATGCATGGGATTAGTTGGGTAGACGTGTGAGAGACAATCATAGGCAACCTGATAATCTTCAAAAATTGGTGCCATTCCTTCAGGTAGAGTGGCAGGCCATTTCCCAGATGTTTTTTCGACATCTGATCGACAGCATGCCTCGTCGTTGTGTCGACCGCTTACGAGCATGTGGTAATTTGACTCGTTATTAACAAAGTTATCGAATTTGAGATAGTTTTGTTGGACCTCATTTTGGTCAAAATGGCGAATTTTCATCAGATCCTCAGAATAGTTTGTATAAAAAGTGCATATGCTTTGAATACCAGACTCAACATTGAGACATATTGAACTCATTCTGACCAAAAGTGTGCCTAAAAGTTAATTAATAATAATTATTAAAAAATAATTGGTCGACCCTAACTTCTTTTGAGCAGTATACATCAACTTTTTCCGAAAGACTTTAAAAAGTTTCAAGTATATTTTCAGTAAAAATCATACAATCATACTGATCATACAACTCAATATGATACGACACGTTGCAACAACATTGATTTAATTTTTTTATGACATGGATTTTTTGGAGCCGTGGTCAGATCAAGAAACGGAGCGAGGTACGAGTGACAAGTTTCAATCGGTTTCAATGAGATTGATTATGGATTTACCCAACGGTTATGACATAAATTTTTTTTTACATCATTCTAGAAATTTAGATATAATGCTGAAATGTAATCATTTTGATCTAATGACGTAAGTAATAACCTAAGATGCTTCACACCGTCATAAAATATTCCAAGAAGATATGGGCAGGTGTTTGTCCAGTATATGTCAAAAAGTCCAACATATGTTTTCACCTTTAGATGTCACTGAATCACGTTATAAGGTCACCACTTACTGACATCATGTTAAGGGGGCAGTTGCACGTTTCTAAAATTTCATTTCCTCAAATGTCTTCCCAATGAATATATGTTTTAGCAATATGCATTATCTTCAGAGCTCCATACACCTCATCAATAAACCCGGTTATCCGTAGTCGTAGGAGAAAGTGTCGAGTATCACGCGCGTACTGCTGGTTAAGTATGAACACATTTTCATCATTTAAGGTATGGACATGGATTTGCGTAGCTTAACCCAATACGTTACGTTCGTTTGGAAACTGCTTCATTTGATTAAAATTATTGCCTTGCAATTGGTAACATTTATTTCTGTTTTCATGTGTTTAGAGAACTCTATTCGTAGAAGACATCATGTTACTTCAGCGAATTTGCATCCGCAAAGCTTCCTAATTACCCTGATAGCCATCACAACACTGCCACGTATCAAGACAACTGTTAACTCATGCTCGTGGCTTTCATGTACAATTTTCAAACAGTTAAATCTGATGTATCGAGACTAGAACTATTTATTTCCAAGGAAACCGTCAAGGTACTGCCAATATTGCTCAAGTTAAAATCTTGCTAGTTATCAAACACTACGAGGCCATTGTCGTTAGAGATTAAAGGCTTGTGTAGAAGCTAAGCTTATTTAGCAAGAGGAAAACTAGATATCTTGCATTTTCCTATTAGTGGAAATGTTCATAAAGCTTACAACAATTGCCCTGAGCTTGGTGTAAGAGGAGTCACGCTCAAATCTCAAAGCTGCCACAAATAATGTCTTTCTACCAAATACAGAGATAATGCGATGAATCGAGTCGTGTGCTATGCGAATTACCATTACATTTCATTCATAAAAACTTCTTTTTGTTGCAAATGTGAAAAAAAACCAATTCAGTTGCAGCAAACAAACCCCTGGTGGTAGATTGACAGCACAAACAAACGAGGAAGTAGGCGATACTGACATACCTTGATATCCGCTGAGATCAAAGACTTTTGTTATAAGTTGGATGGAAGTTGAATGTACAGGGACAATGTGCAGACGGAACATGCTAAAGCTATTTACCTCGGCTTATGTTGCCAAGTGAGGGTAGAAAAATTATACTAAACATAAATATGATTAATGTTGAGTAATGATTGCACCAGAGTCGTATGAGACACATGCATTACCTTAATATTTAATACATGAACTTGTGTTCACTTGGTGATAAAATCTTTCAATCATTATTTTTCACCCATTGATGGCAAGTGTGCATTGTTTTGCCTAAAACGTTGTAGTTAAAGACTTCAATGGGTATATTGATTTTTTAGTTAAAACAACCTAATTAACTACCTGAACTGTTTTGACGTGAACTGCACTGTATTAGACGACAATCACTATACATCCTTACCTAGTTTACTGACTTCATGTATATCAAAGGTTCAATCTGTCTTCAAGAGAAAAATTATTTCTTTAAACTATAGCATTAAAAGATTTGCCATTAACTCGTGTGGTAAAGGCATATATAGAAGCAATATATCCTGGTCAAATACCAACCCTTGCTGAACCATAATTTATTCTTCTTAACATAAAGCACTTTCCCTTTTTTAAGTTGAAAATATAAGGGATATACTGATAATGTGGGTTCAACGCATCAGTGATGTCTATCGATTTTCGGCATGGGTATTTGTGACTTTACTTTCGGTTACAAAATAGTAAAGATTCAAGATTACGGCCACTGGTTAGACACCTCTCCTGTACACGTCCGCCTTCTCTAGGCGACGTATGGGTAACTCAAAGGCGACACTTCATCATAGGCGTAGTAACTAGGGGAATCACGCCTCTGATACCAAATGTACTAATCTACTGTCAGGATTAGTCTATGTGCCAATGGATATCGGGCTTTAACACTACTAAAAAAATCCAGAAATAGTCATAGAGGCACATGGATGAGTGTTTCATTTGTTGGAGACCACAATAAAACATGGCATTATTTCCGACGATAACAAGATCTTATTAAAAAAATTCTAACGTCAGAATCAGTTTCTTGAAGGACGGTAACAGCTGTTCTCTCTCAAAGATACAACGAAAACTATAGGTTTGTATTGTTTAGTAGTTCATTTAACTAACTCATGAAAATGTCATAATTTTGTCGTTTAAGAGATAAAGATGCAAGTTTAGATACCCAGTTCATATAATATTTGGCTCTATTTAAGTCACGTACATAATTCATGAAACATACTCAGGGTCACTTTGATAACTAATTGAATGTTTTACTGCTGCAATTCTGTGTGTTACTGATGGCGTAATGATATGACCGATTGAAAATACTATGTCTCGTTTCATGTTGATGAAATTGCCAGATGGATGATTCTAAATACTTTTTGAACAATAAAAGCAATTATGGGCATATCGTAGTTTAATATAGTTAAGCACATCACTAAATAATTACCCTATACTGAAAGCCTATCAGGTGGTTCCGAACTTGCAGTTCTAGATAAATACCAGAAGTTATTGCTATTCAATTGCTGTCAATTTGACAGTTACGTTCCTTTTGCATAATGTGATAGTTCTTTACTGTCAGTTTTGTATAAACTGCTTTGGGAAAGAAAATGTAATCATTTCAGGCCCGGTGTCGGATAAAAATTGGATAATTAACAGTCAAGGCAAAGGTCATCAGGGAAAAGTAATACGTGTGTCATGGTATGCCTTGTATGTCCTGCTAGTTCTTTTGCGAAGTTGGTCTTATAACATTCTTTACAAAATACATTGAAACAAATACAAGTAACATAAGATATTTCGATTTTAGGGTTCCTGGTTTATTGCAACTTCAATTGATTGATATAAGGGTTCTCAAGCAGTATTGTATCTTAAATGATCTTATAGTATGATCAAGATAGCGGCAGCCGTTTTTCGCTCTTCTGGCTGTTTGCAAAATTTGAATATATCCGATATAGTATTTTTTGCGGATTTAACGCAACGTTGCATTAAATACTTCCAGTCTTTTACAATCCACTTTATATCCTAAATGTGAACATATTTGTTAAATAACTTTTGTAATTTCGAAACACATGTACATTATCTACGAGTAGAATGAAATTAACCATCTGTTTGACAATTGACAGTGGTTCTTATCATGTTGGATGATTCCGGTAACCCAAACCTAACTACATTTAGAACAGTTCTCTACTGCAGACAAAATTTCCCTGACGGGATTCGAACCCCGGACCTAATGATCCGAAGGTGAATGGGCCCGCCCTCATTTTGAAAAAAAGAAACAACGTGAATAGATTAGAATATATATTTTTGTTAAATTAATGTGAGTCGTTAAAAAAATAACTTTATCGCGGAATGAATGGAATCCTTACCTAGCTGAGATAAGTTTTATCACTGTCATTTATTATATATCAAATCGTTCAACGTTAGACAAAAAGATACTAACAGTTTCCGAATTCCCAGAACTCAACCGAAGAATAATTCCAAGCAATTCTCCTTGAGTGTTTTGACAAGGATGAAATGGTAATAAGCAATGGTAAAATTCATGATAAGGATAACCGGCATTATATTGCATATATTAAAAAAAAAACATCGCCATTCAAAGAAGTGTTAAAATGATCACAAATTCAAAAGAATTTATGATGTCTCTGAACTACGTATTCAAGAGTATTTTATAGTTACCAAAGTATACAAACGCAAAAAAGAAACTACACAAGTTTTTACCTACGAAAACAAATCCTGTGATAGTCAAGAAAGTGTATGTAATCTATTTGCTGAGTATTTTAGAGATCTTTCTTTACCATGTACAGATATTAAGTTTTAATTTTATTATATACCCATGTAAACTTAGGATAGTAATACAAGGGTGCAATACGGAAAACGTCTTCAAATTCCGTATTGCACTCGAGAATCCGTATTGCACGCCTGCCGGTTCTACTTTTTCTGAACCTTGGGACTTCCTGGATTTCCCGAAGCAGCTATTTATAGATATAGATTTAAGTCATTGGGATTCCCAGTTTGCGAGAGTTGCGCAAAATCTCTTATAAAACATGATTGTCATTTCAACTTGTTATCTCAAACAAATTCCATGAACCTTGAAAATCAGCAGCGAAAGCATAGAAGTGTTATTTTCGACAGTGACTCCGACTAACTGACGGCTCGAGCCAATGACGACAACGTATTTGAACATTTTGAAAATGACCTTGAACTTTGAAAGTTACCGATTTCTACACGATTGTTTATAAACAAAATAGCTTGATCATTGTTTGATTTATGCTTTATCATATGAAATCAATTCTGAATTTGATCAAAATATTGTGTTGGTTTTTTTATCTATTTGTTGTTATTGTAAGATATGAAAGTCGGACTTACTCTACTTGACATCATGCGGAGGAATGTGTCATTCTGGTCAACTGCGTTATTCGGTCATCGGCGTACTAATATCAATGTCAAGGTAACCTCAACGCGGAAGTATGTATGGCGTGAAAAAATGTGTATCGCTACGCAACCTTTTATTTGTTTTAATCACAAAATGATTTGTTTTATTGATTAAGATCGGGTAAATAATAAATATAGAACGTCATACTTGTGCATTTTGATGTTTAGTATTGAACTCGAAGATGTCATGTGAGCAGAGAAACAACTCGTTCTTCAAACTCGTTGTTTCTCTGCTACTATGACATCTTCTCGTTCAAAACAAAACATCAAAATGCACTGGTATGACGTTCTATAAATATATATTTTACTATGTAAATAATTTTGTTTCACAACTTGAAATAACTGATCATGATTCTGATGATACTTCTGCACTGCTTCAATGTCCATTTACATTTGCCACTGGAGTAACGCGCGTTCATTCCATAACTTTCCAAATTTGGCAAGGCGGTCTTGCCAAAAACTGAAAGGCGTCCTTTCCATACTAAGGAAAGGTCGCCTTTCCGTTGCCTATCTTTCCAAATCGATTAAGTCAATGAAGCGCGCATAAAATCGCACTTTATGTTTTTCTCAATTCTAAGCAGTATGGTTGAAAAGGGTTTTTTATTTCTTATTTGAAACATGAATTTGATTTCATGAAATTACGAGATCACGAAACTGTGTTAATCATGGACGTGGAACGGTGATTTTAAAATAAATAACTAGGAGAAAAGTGAAATGAAAAGCTGTTAAGAAGTCATTTTGAATTAAGTTAGTAGTTCAACATGTATTAAATCGAGTGGTTGAGTGGCATATATAAAGAAACAGTGTCATATTTAATTGGATAACATAGTTCACATATCTATAAAGGTCATCAAAGGGATTTACTTTATAGTTATTTAACGTATAACGTGATTGTTATAATAATTTTATGGATAGTTATATGGCACTTTTCCACGCACTGATACATGCTTAAAGTGCATTACTCTGAAGGTAACGAATTTGCAAAGCGCTAAATTAAGTTAGGTAAAAATGAAAAGCTGCCGCATATACTTCTTTCATAAATCAATAAAGCATGTGTTAGTTGATCAGTTAAACATGTGGAACGTACCTTTTCAGTGAATGTATCCACAATAACATAAATATCCAAGTCCTTTTTAGCTTAAGAACAGAACAAAACCCCATCACTGATCAGTGGCTAAACAGATAAACGACACAATCTCTACATCCAGCTATCACATTCAAACAATAATGGCGACCAGATGAGAAAAAGAAAGCCGATGCAAAATTAGTTTGATTATTTCTTATCTAACCTCTCAGATTTCATTGGATAACAGGATGCGGTAAAGCAGTGTATCCTGTTGTTTCAAGACACGAGAGACACCGTCCTGACAAAACAGACTGATACATGGTCACTTGTCTACAAGCCACCTGCATGTGTTTGTACAGCACGTTTGACACCTGCTCAATACCTGAAGCTGACAACTGGTCATAGTCTGATATGTTTTATTGGTCTGAGATGCTAAATGGTATTATCTGACGCTAACTCGTTGTTTTAGTAACATTTGTTAATTTTTCTTAAATCAGAACAACATAACAATAATAAAATCTAAATTTGCCCATGCGGATCTCAGAAAAATAAGTCACTCACTGTAAAAAATAATATTGAATGCTGGATGACATAGATGAAAGAGAATGACCACACAAAATCATTTTGCATAGAGGCACGAAAAAGGATGAACATACATCTTAATAAATAAATAATAATAACAAAAAGATCAGCACACACATCTCATATGATTTTCCCTGATACTAAAATATTTAGTGATATTCGGAATTTTACCATGAGTTTATAACAACATGCTGTTTTTTCTATATTTTGCTTGAGGCATCAAGTCAAAACATATTAATTAACATAGAAACCTATGTTTTAAGGTAGAGGAATTTGGATGAGGTACCACTTTTCATAAAATAAACAATTTAACTTAGAATAAAGCCACTTTAAGTAAAAGGCATCAAGTTATTTTCATATATAAACAGTTGATATGATAAACTTTTGTCATATGCTCTATATAGCCATTAATATAAGAAAACAATTTTAAAATAAGAACCCTGCAGAAGCAGGGAGCTTGGATCTAGATGGATCTTGATGTTGTTTTAGATAGGATTATTGTTAACTAAATGCTTGTTAAGGACCCTTCTTTATTTAATGTAAAGTGGGTATGCAGTGTAATCTGTTATTTCTGTTTTGATAATAAAGCTTTTAGAAGAATCCCGAAGTAGCACTGAGCTTGGGTCTAGATAAATAAGTCAATCTTGATGTTGTTTTAAATAGGATTACTGTTAACTAAATGCTTGTGAACGACCCTTTGTCACTATGTATTCTTAAATGGGGCGTGTACATTTTGACGCTCCAGAGGGAAGAGTGTAATGTGTTTATGAATTTGTTGGATAGAAAGTTTGAAGGGAACTAACCCAAATGCGCCAGACCATCTTCATTTTGAGGTAAGTGATTGACATAAATAATGTCTAAATCAAGGTTATTTTGTTGTTTAAAGTACATCTCTTGGTTAGACCAATGCATACCAAATATAGATCACTGATATTCTAACATAGATTATGAATAACGAGACATATATCTACGGCCACCTTCACTTGCAAATGAATCAGAATTTGTCAAATAATATATTGCTCTCTTCGACTTGAATGCAGCGACCTAAATGAATATAAAATGAACGTTTTATATATCCAACATCAGCCTGTTCTTGTGGCGTTAATTATGAAGCCTCTCTTCATTATTTTATATTATTTTGTGATTTTCGCCAAGACATGTTTTTCTATACTAAAGGATTTGATTTAAAGCAATATTATTGGTAATCAAACCTTGTCTTCAGTTGAAAAAAGTTAATTGCTAAATTCAGCCCACATGCTTTTAAATTTAACAGGCAGATATTTTCCAACATAATGTTCACATGACATACATGTAGTCATGTGGATGCCCAAAAGCATGAATTTTTCTAGTTGAATAAAGACATTCATTGAAACAACCAACCTTTTCAACATTCGAGAATACAGTGTAATATTATGATTTCATATTTTTTTAATTCTAAAAACAGTATATACATCATTATATTTTTATGAAACCATTGGTATACTTTATACTTTGGGGGACTTACTTACTTAGATTAAGAGTTTAACGAGCGCTTTGCAGCGAATGCTGATGTCACGCTCGGGCCGCAGCCTTTATAAAAAGGTCTAAAAAGGGGGGAAAATATTTTTTGAGAGCCTGGTCTAAAAAGGGGTGGGATTTTGAAATTTAGAAATTTGGAATAGTAGTAGAGCCTAGGTTAAGGGAGAGAAGGAGGGCGGGGTTGGGAGGGGGAGGAGAGGTGTGTTGTGTTGTGGGTTGTTGAGTATTTTTTGGGGGAGGATGTGCCCTATTAATTAATTAATTTATTATTTTGATCTCGTTAATCTTTGTTGTCAAACAACGTCACTTCTTTTGCTGACTCTCTCCCTGCCCCTCACACACGCCCAAAAAGTTTATTGTCATGTTAAGATCAGAGAGACATCCTCTATTGTCGGCTAGACTAGGTAACGAACGGTTTATTACCATGTAATAAAATTGTGCAACATCCTCTCTCTGAGTTGACAGAGAGACCTGTGTAGTTACTTAGCAAGGTAAGCCGTATTATCCATTTGTATGAGATTGTTTAATAACCATATTTTTATTGCGTACAAAATTTGGACTGGCGAACAAGTCATTTGGCCTATTTCAACGCCGTACCAATACAAAATTAAACAATACATGGATACAGAACATAACAACGAATTAGAGAAGTAAAAAACTTGTGAGAACTTGTGCTATAAATAACAAAGCATAGCGAAAATTTTCAAAATTGTTGCTCAACTGAAGCACGTGATTATAAACGTGAATTAAATTCAAAATAATCTTAGTAATTGAAGAAATCACGAAAATCGTTTACTTTATACTGTATAAAACGTGTTGAATTAAGGATGTTTCTATTCGTTAAGTAGCTCAAATTGTCACTACCGTATAGAACTCATATCCATGAATATAGAAATATATTTGCTCTTAAAATTTTAGACAAATTAAGAGAATATGTAACATACTTTGTCAATTTCCCCAAAAACATCTGGACGTGTCCGATATTTGTCTATAGATTTTTTTGTATTCACTACAATCGAGCTTGAGGCGCACTTGATTATTTGACAAAATCAAGAGCTTGAATGTGAAATGTATGCGACATTATCACATGGTATGAAACCGTTTGTTGAACGGCAAAGAGAACATTCACAGAAAGACATATGAAGCAAGATCTGGAGCATGGAGAGTTGATAAAAGAAATGTAAGACATCTTATAACATGATATGAAACCCGTTGTTGATTGTCTTAATCATCCATTTATTTCACTGTTAGCACACCATGGAAGCAAGTGCAAATTTTACTTATTAGACAGAGGTTAATACGCAAGGTGAAGTTTTTATTTACAATATTTACCACTTTTAATGGATATGTGCACATATTGTGTAGTATCAGTATGTATAAAGTATCGTCAGTTGATTATAAATATCCATTAATATGTTTTCATACATCTGTTTCTGTGACTTGATATTATTGATAATTTTACTTTACACCGCGTTTCTAACCTTAATACAGACATTTATATTATTTCCTTAATTTCAAAAGAATTGATACAACATAGGAATTGTCAGAAAACAATCTTATACCGTTTCATGAATGAGCAAACCTATCAACAGAAATGAATTGTTCATAAAACTATATTTTAAGCTATGTATGAGCCGATTGAGCTTTCTATAAAATCTTTTGTGGACATTTGAGGTTTGGTTCAAGTATGTGGTTACTGGGTTTGTTATATTAAAACGTGACCTCCGAAATAAGCCCTGTTAATGTAATAATGAAAAGCCTAATATTTTCATCATAAATTGTAAACTCGATCATTGGCTAAATCTATATTTTATATATGACAATCAAGTGAAACTCAATTCATAATCCGTTAGTCCAGGTCTCGGCAATGGCATAGCGGGAATACTATACCATAGACCGCCAAATAGCAATGAAAGCAATCCTGTCAGACGCTATTTCCAAGCTAGTGTCACTTCCAGACGCCCCACCCCTCACGCCCCCTCACCCTTTCTGGTCCAGCCTCTACACTAAACGCATCCAGTTAATTACCACTATGAGATCAAAGAGGCACTCTTGATTGTCGGCTAGACAAATTAACAAGATGTATATTGTTTATAATGAGCGATTCTTCTCACAGAAAGCCTAAGGTGCATTATTTGAAATAGGGGATATGTAAGATTCAATAAAATATTTTTGTGGATCTGTTTTATAAGATTTTTCTGTTTTGCTTGTTATTATCAAACAATAGCATTAGATTGTATGTTTCTAAATTCTATTTCTAAGATGTTCTTTATTATGTTAAGCTCATGAACAATGAATTAATATTAGATCAACGCTTTGTTGTTGATATCATAAGTTTTACCATAATTATACATGACATTGTAAGTTGCAATTTACATACACATATCTAAATGTTTCCGTACAAATGTTCGTTATATGATCCTGTATTTAGTTGTTTTATATAAAATTTAACGATTGACAGGGGATATTGTCATCTTCACAATGCTCTTATTACATCAACATATTATATTCTTTTTAAAAACTCATTCATACATTCTTGTATGCATAAAATTTTCTACCTGATCCAATTAAATTTTGAACCTATGAAGCTTGGAATTTAAAAAAACAAACAAATAAAAACACTTTTTTAGTTTTGATATTTATTTATGAAACTGGTTTTGTCAATTATGTACTTCATGCTGAGTTTAGACTGTGGCGACGCAATTGCACATCACAAGACACTGTTCAGATTCAATGCATACTGTCCATAGCTGGGTCCTAATGTTGTCATAATTAACAGGTGCCTATTATGTAATCTATTTCCTGTCAAATTTCATTGTCAGATTATTTGTCTTAAATAGCAGGCCCACACCTGTGCTTTGGACCCTTTGGTAAATGGCGGCTTATGTCAACATCCGTTCATACTGACATAACTCTTGGCATTACACGGCTAATTAGTACATCTTAACAACGACAAACGTTATAAACCAATGAACTTGTAGAATATACGTTCAACCAATGAGAAGAAAATGTTCGGCAATGCTATCGATGCTTACAGTCACTTGAAAAAAGTAGATCACTTGGAAAGGTACCCAAATTTAATAGGATTATTCAGGAAGTCGATCAAGTTGCAAACAATTCATGGATTACTTTTTCTGACGATTGAAACGGGTATGTACTTTGTCATTGATAATCTTTCAAACTTCACTTTCAAAAGGGTCACCATTTACCTTTGAAATCAAACAAATTATTGCGAACAAATGATAATCATTGCCAAAAATTGTTTATTAACATTTTCCATGATCAAATTCATACAATTTTCTATATATCTTTTAATTTTAAATGATGCAATTTTCAAACTCTATATCTCTTATTCATTTCATGTGTTTAAGTCAATCCTTAAATAGTAAAATGATTTATTTAATTTCTGCAATAAACTAATTTGCAGGATTTGATTCATCATTTAAAAACAAAGTCTTCTTTTGTTAAAAAATTGCGATGAAAAACATTTTAAATTTTTTTCAAAGGTAAATTAAATTTCATGTCTTTTAAGAATCAATCTTTCAAACAAAATAAAGATTTTCAAAATGTAAAAATAACTTAATCAAAAACTTCTAAAGGTATTCAATAACATGACGAATTTGACAAACAGAATAAAGGGACATAACTCTTGGTCAGACAGGTAAGGTGCTAATTAGTTTTAAAGGCTGTGGAAAGGTCACCTTGCCGTGCGTTCTTTCCAAAGAGGCTTTGGAAAGGGCGTTCTTTAAGCCTATGGAAAGGTGTGGAAGGGTGCCTCTTTCCTTTATGGAAAGGTGTGGAAGGGTGCCTCTTTCCTCTTGGAAAGGACGCCTTTAAGCTTTTGGAATGAACGCTCGTTACTCCAGTGTGCGAAGTTGCACTATTCGCCGACTTAAAGAGCCACTCCGTGATTTTCATAACATATTATTTACCTTTGATACGAACCTAAATGTCATATGTGGTGTTATAAAATCAAAACATCTTACTTTTTCATGTCCAAAAGACATATTTATGACAAATACTGGTTTTCCATGAAAATCTAAAAACAGCCTTATAAATGGACAGAGGTGTAGATGTCACGTCCAATATACATGGATACTAGTTATATAACCTAAAAAACACTATCAACTCCTAACTGCACTCCTGGCTGTTTTAGATAAGTCTCCAAAATTACGTTTGACTATTTGACGCGCGCCACTGTCCGGTTTTCGATCATAATTGCCACGTTCTACCTTCATATTGTCACTGTAAAAACCCAACAAGCTTTAAATTTTGTGTTTTTGGTAACAGTCGATACTTCGCGATCAAATGACGGTAAAGATAAAAGTCAACGTCATCCATCAAATTACCGGGGAATAACTTTAACGCTTGTTCTCAGCACATAATTTGAAAGAATTATCTTAGAAAGAATAGAAAATTGTTGTAGCAACAGTAAGTCATTCCCACACAATATCAGTTTGGATTTCGTAAAGGTGCTGGCTCTGAAACAGCTTTATTAACGTTGTTAGAAAGTATAGGTTAATACAGGCAAAGAAACTCACTAGAATACTGCGTTTTTCTGGATTATGAAAAAGCTTAAGATTAAATATGGCTCAATGGTCTATTGTATAAGCTATATAATTTTGGTATAAGTGGTAAACTCTGGCGTATACTTCGTAACAAGTATACATCAATGCAATCAAGTGTTAAAATAGGAGGATTTACATCCTCTCCTTTTCCTATAAAACAAAGTGTTAGTCAAGGTTTTGTCTTGTTAGCTTGCTTATTCTCATTGTATATCAATGACCTATTATATTCCCTTGAAACATTACTACAAGGCCTATGTTTACGTCTTACTAGCAGATGATACCACTATTGTAAGTGGAGCCATAGATGGTTTACAGTGTGCACTGAATGTGTGTTTTGACTACATGTACTCTTGTAAATGGGGTCTTAATTATAATGCCAAATAAAGTGTATTTCTGTTGTTTGGTAAAGCATAAAAACATTAATGTCCATCGCTCTGCAATGGTGATAAATTGATAGCTCAAAATGATCATAGTGTGTATACTTGTTTGTATGCAACATCAAAATTAGTACGTACTCAAAAAGCATGTGATAAACTTAGAATGTTAATTAATACAAATCGCTGCTGTCGTTGCCTACATTGCAAAACGGTGTCGCATATTCCTCAGTACATTATGCAAAAGTACTTTAGACTTTGTATTCAAGAAGATGTTAAACAACAGAATTAGTCAATTCCTACTTGACTGAAAATGAGAGAGAAGCTAGAAATACAAAATCACTAATCTACCATATGCTACTCTTAACATATAAATATGACTTGACAGATTATGATAATGCATACTTTACGTCTTCTAGTTTTCCATGTAAATTAAAGAGGAATTCCAATGTGACAATAACCATAAATGATGATGAAAATGTACTTGTATACAAATATTTAACTGCAAGAGAAAACCATCATGGATATATTTCAGTACGGTATCAAAATGTCTGGCAAATGTCTCTCCTATAACCTGATCTATTTCATTCCATCTCCAACTTGGTACAAATCAGCAATTAACGTATTCAATCAAAAGAATGTATATGTGGTACATTTGTTTATGATATGGCAAAACATGTTTTTATGTACTGCGAAAGGCACGCCTCGAAAGAGATCTGCTTATCGATTCAATAATTGATTTGTTAGCTCCGACCTCAATGTTATCGAGCACATCTGGGTCGTTTTCGTTAACAAGTCAATTCACCACGGACGTTGGAAGATATTCAGCGTGCTCTTGCTAAGCGACTTTCTCCTCGGGTAGTGTTTACTAACGTTCTGAGATCTATGAACCAAATGCCTTAAAATTAATATAAAAGATGTAATCCCAAAATATATATATGTCAAATTTCTTTTCTTTTTTTCAGTGTATGGCCCACACTCATATGGTTAATCCATTCTGGCATTACATGGCCGATATCTTTTCAAACAGTTTAAATTGTACATCTGTATTTAAACAGGCAGGTATATACCATACTTAAACTACTTGTTTTATGTTTTCAAATTCATATTAACCATATATCTTGGTTACAAAACGTTTCCCGCGTGCGTCTAAAGAATGAGACATCAATTATTTCAAAAACAACACCAACTAAGTATGAATTGGTCATTTCGGCATTGTCAAAGTGCTCACAATATCATAAGATTGTTCGTTAATATTTGATTTGCATGTAAAAACATGTTCACTTTTAATCAAGTACTTTTAGATGGAATTTAGAACTTAAGAACACATGATAATATCCGTTAATGGTATCCAATCAACGCAAAAGGATTCTTATCTTAATTTGATTGCACAAATTTATTGTCATTCACGTTGTCAGGATTATAGTAAAGTCGTTGCCTTATCTTTGCAAGGCACTTCGTGAAAACTGACCCAAAGCGCCGTTTGTCTTACGGAAATAGTTCAAAGCATCGAGGGGAGTGAAATGTATTTAAGAGATATCAAGTAAGATTTGATTTGATTTTTAAAAAATATTTCTAGAAAGAATTGGATTGGTAAAGAAGCTGCAATACCTAACCTGAATACCGCTTCAAAAGTAAGATTTTGTAAGGTGCATCATGTATTAGAGATAGTCCGATCATGCTCTAACCCTACAAAATGACCGAAGGGTTAACATAATACTGGCCAGTATATTGACTTTCCTCAATAGGTCCTGTCCCATGAAGTCAAGCGTCAATTGCATGTGTCCGCAACTGTTAATTCCAGTCACGCCGAGTTCAGTTCAGTGTGAGTTTTACCAAATGACGTGGTAAGGCAAGTCGTAGAATGCGGATGGTAATACTACTGTTTAACATTCGTTATTAGAAACTCAGGTACACCCAGGGTTTTAAAATCACTCACTGACGATGGAACATTTATCTAAGTGAAGAACAATGTGTGTGTCGTGCGTAAATATTTGCCTTGATGAGACTATATATAGGACTTATAGGTATATATGACATAAAAGTTTTGATGTGAATGTTAAGTATCTAAACACTGAGAGAGACATGATGTTATCAATTAAACAGTTCCTAAACAATTGAAAAGACTAGGACCTTAACTGCACAAAACTATTTCCATCCACGTCTTTGGTATAATGTAATAGAAACCTACATATAGGATGCAATAATGGTTGTGTAGTAAATAGATATTTTAGAGACTTGGTTTGATGTTATCTCGACACGCAAATGAATGGCATATTACATTAATCTCTGCAATGATTTTAGATTAAATGTGGGCTCCGGTTTCTTTTATGACGTGACAGGCGTGCATCAGTTTAGGCAGGGCTAACAAGTGGCACCGTGATCATCTTGAAGACGCCCCGGGACGTTCTATAGATAAAAGAGCTTCCACAGATAACCAAACTCGCCTGTTTGGTTAATCATGCAACAGAAGATTTCCTACAATACACTTAAAATGGTCATCTATCTTTATGAATCGTAATGTGTATATCTGCATTTTTAAAGGACGCACATGTTAAACGACTCTACTAAGTTTCAATGAAAAAAGGCAATTGTCAAAAATAATATCTGTCATTTGGGCATAAAAACGAAAATCATTTCGGCACGTAGAAGAGCAAAATTAGGTGCAATGATAAAACACGTACGTGTACATTGTACATGTAGTTTGCCTTTATTGTCTTAATGAGTCAATCCGTGATTTTTTAAGTCATATGTGCCAAACATTAGCAATGGTATTATTTCATCGAGAAGTTCAGGTTGTTATTGAAAAAAGAATATCTTATTAAAGCTAATGGGTTTAGTACAGTTATAACATGAAAATCTAAAATTGTGACTTCAGCCGATAATCGATAATGGTGCGCTTCGAATATGATATGTGTAATATTAGAACTTATCTAAAACACACAGAAGGATAGTTAGAGTTGATAGTGTTTGATAGGTTACTTAAGTAAATATTCGCGTCTGGTTTCGGTTTCTACATATATGTATGGCTTTTTTTTATTTTCATTGAAAATAAGTAATTATCATGGAATTGTCATTTTGGATGAATAAGTGAGAAGTTTCAATTTCTATGGCCATATATGGTTTTATGTTCATATCAAAAAGTCAAACGATATGCCATCAAAAACACAGATTGTTTCATTGAGCTTCCTTTAACTCTCTCTCTCTATATATATATACATATATCCTGAAGAGAGAAAGTGCTATTCCGAATATGAGAAGTGATTGAGTCAGATATAAATTAACAGCATGATTGACTGTAAAACATTGAAATTTAACCCCAGGGATCTTATTTGCAATGTTTTCAATTTTGTTAAATTAAGTTTTCATATGGACCGTTGATTATCATTGGAAGCATTTCAGTCGGTTTACTCAAGAGTCTATAAAATGATGACGTACACATATAATATTATCACAGAAACGTTCGGAGAAATATTTCAACCAAACGTGCATGACTGTCTGATCTTTCATAGTTTGACATTGCTAAGCTTACTGTAATGGTCTGGTCTGTGTTGTGACATGGTGCCCCGCCAAGAAAAGGACCACGATTAATGAGAATGTTCGTGATTCCAGGAGAAAAGAACGTGACTACTGAATAGCGCCTCTTGCTGCACTTACTACACGCTTCCTAAAGTTCTTGTGTGAAGGAGTAAGTGTGTTTAACTCAAAGGTGAGTTGGTTGTGAAGCCCTTATTGAGCACTCAACTATAGCCATGTATGTAGGAATGCAAATTGAAGACGTTATCCGTCTTGTTCATATCGTCGATTTAGTGTAACAAGGTACAATTTTAACACATACAACAGTATTGCTTTTCAGTCTTTCATATTCAAGATAGGAGGTCCGTGGTTCGAATCCCGCCAGGGGCTCGGCAACTTTGTCTGCAGTAGAGAACTGTTCTACACGCAGTCAGGTTTGGGTGCAATGTTGCACTGAAATTCAGCGCAGTACCACCCATGGTTCGCTAGTTCCAGCCGATGCTCGCAGGTTTCACCGCAATGAATAGCCACAATGGTGTTGCGGGCTTTCTCCCTGCAATAATACTATCAGCCGCGATATAAGTGAAATAATCTTGAAAGCGGCGTTAAACACCAACTCACCTCACCTCACCTCACCATATTCAAGATAAAAATATAAACTGATGTGCAAACAAAAACTACCCGAAAAATTAAAACTGAAAGTAAAAAGAAGTGTTGCTTGTTCTAAATGGTATAAATGATTTTGGACAAATCACTTTCTAAATGTGTTAAGTATCCGAATAATTTATTTTAATATAAAACTCGAATCAAACTGGTATTTCCATTATGGCAGAGAACATATACTAGTACCTACTTAACTCTGTACAAAACTAAACATCCCAAAAAAAGCGTACCTGGGAGCTAACGATTCTCATAGTGAAAGAATTATGGGCTCCGATAAAAGAACTACTGTAAGAATGGTCATTCTCTACAGACAAACTGACATGACCGTAAATAGACAAAAACAACGTCGATATATGATACAAGGGGATACGGATGCTTCATTTGAGATGTCGATTGCTCCTTATGACGTCATCAGGAAAATAAATTCTTCTGCACCGCGTCAGCATATTGTCATTAAGCAGACGTCTGCACCTACTGACTGTAAGAAGGCATGGCGTTGACACTTTAAACTGAACGTCGTAGACCGGTTTTTGCGAGGTGTGTTCGTTAGTTGTTGAAATTGGTAAAAAGTTAACTTCTTGCCATGAAAGCAGGTTCCAAATGAACAGAGCTGAGCATACTGTATTCATTAAATGAAGCTTTATAGAAGAGGTAGCATGCACAAACACAGAAAAACAAACCGCTGTTATAATTCAAGGACACAGAAAAACAACAACCTGTTGTACTGTCGTTTCTTCGACAAAAACACTGTTTCTGTTCCAACAAGACATTGCTACTCCTCACCCCTACTGTTATAACGTCTCAATATAAAAAAAAATCATTATCAACCAGGCTTATTGTTTTTGCATTTATTTGATATTTAGAGTGGCGAAGTGGGACGTTTCTTTTGCATGTGGATTTATTATTTTTGATTCATCAGTATTTGAAAAAAATCATAGATGTTGAGGAACAAAATTTTAAATTTCAATAGAATCGGTTTTCATTTGGCAAATGTTTGTAAACATTGTCGTGGCTAGTTTTTTCTTAAAACAGAATCGTTCAAAACTGTCAGTTTAAAGGCACTTATAGCTTGTTCACGGAAGTTGAATCCTTGGAAAGGTTACACAGTATCAAAAAAGTACCTTCATGTTCTGGGGGTTTTTTTCAGGTACAGTATCACCTGAAAACACCTACATACCGATAATAGAGTAACGCAAATCCTTTATGTCATGTATTAGATAATAGTTGCAGAATCATAGAAGTGTATGCTGTTTGAATCATCAAACTGGTGGTTGCTTTGAAAACCGGACGGTGTTTGATGCCAGTTGAAATTACCACACAGTTCAATCAAACACTGACAAGGTGCAGATGCATGATGTTATTGTCCATTCAGTGTCTCGTGTATCTTATATACACGAGTTGGGTCATCGTTCTTACATGTATAGGGCAATCACATACTGGTATATGTAACATACGTAAACAATGAATACAAGTCTGATGAAACACTGAGCTACATCAATATTGTGTACTGATTCGGAGTCATATAAGCGAAGGAAATCCAATGTTACTATATGCGTTTCGGTTTGAGCAAAAACGTACAACCTTTCAATGTAAAGATCTTCTTGGCTTAAATGAATATAAGTGATATATGTCTGTCAATAAAAACAAGCTTTGGAAAAAATACCGTGTTTGCAAAGATATAAAAGATGAACAAAACAAGTATTTTGGTCTTTTTATAACAAGATTATAATGTATAAAGATAATGTTCATCGTACATGTTACTTTGCTTCTTAATTAGCATTAATAAATATTTGAATTGCATTGGAAGCCTCTCAACAATGATTATTAAACAATGCCCTGTCTATGCCTGTTTTTTTTAAAGCCAAAAAGTAATGGCACTGCAAGTTGAAGTGAAATGAAACACTAGAAGCGAAATTATATCAATGTCCAATCTGAATACTTCCAAAGACCTTGGAAGAGTACTTATATGCGCCTTGGGAGTCAAATCACTTTGAAAAGGTATATCGATTTTGCAACATTGAAGCCACGTGATTATATTTTATGGTTAATGGAACATTCTTGGGGAATGCATAGTCACCGTATTTTAAAGCTGAGCTGAATAATTCGAATTTTAAGAAATTATGTAGTTAACAGATGAAAATTGATCTGTATGTCACGCTCTTCGCCTCCTTTTTCCCCACCTCACATAAGATCTATTAGTATAAAAGGTCATAAATATTGTATATATTGGAAGTACATTATTATGCACTTTCCCTTCATGTATTTTTCATGCCCTTTCTGCAAGAATTAAGTCATGTAGCATTTATATATCAATATTTATTTTGTTTATATTGACATGTTCTTTTAGAGGAGTTTACCCCTTTACAATGAGCTATTTTATGTTAATATAACTCCTATAGTTAGGGAGATAGGGCCATTTTAATGTAGTCAAGAAACACAATTTGCCATGTCCCCTTGGGTTAGCTTAGACGTCCGCACTCACGCTTTGTAAACGGTTTTAGGGTTACTTGTTAGTCAAATTAAGTCTGGCGTTAGGCCGGGAGGTGATACGTGGCATCAGCTGAGGGAACTATTTGTGACGATTGATGTTGGATTTGTAAGGGTTTATATTCCTTTGTTAAGTTTAGTTTAATTTTACAATCCCCATGTATTTTGCTTATCTATACCTGCCTATTATTCTTATTTATTTAGTCAATCAAGTAGTGATCGCCTTGGGTGATCTAAAGTACCGTGTACTTGTTGTTTATTCATCCTTATTTATCCCCTATCCTTCCACTCGCCCAGCATGTCCTCTGCCAGTGGTGATATGTTCTGATTGATGCACTCACGTTAAGACGGCACGTTAGCCTTGTCCTGTTGTTTTTAGGTCTGAGTTGGCATTACGCTAGTGTGCTTGTTTATATTTTATACAAGGGGAGAGTTGATTCAAATTTGCTGTTTATCTGTCAACGGGTAAAAAGTTGCCTTACCCTTACATCGTCTTGTTTAAGTATACAAATAAGCCATTATATTGCCTTGATTATCATATTGTTTTATAATTCTGCCGGATTAACGGGTATCGTCTGCACTTTAAGTTTACGAGTATATTGTTTTGAGTTCTCCAACTTATTTAAATTTCTGTGCGAATAACTACGTTTATATGACTATAAGCAGAAGTGTCGCTATTGGCTGACCCTGTTTGACTCATTTTAAGGATCTCATCACTTCTTGCAGTTGGTGTAACACCAGACGTCGTCAGTGAAAAGTATATTTCATAAGACAACAAAAAAACTTTCAATATAATCTCAGAAAAACAAAGATTGTTGACATTTTTTTACGATTGAGAACAAAAGAAATGAATTACTTTGGTAGTGTGAAAGTTGCAATCAAAGTGGGAACGCTTCTTCTCAGTGCAATGTTGCAACTATCAAGACTTATAACCACATTGTATTTTTAGCGAAAATCGTGAAGTATTTAGAGGGATTACAGCCATTATTCGTAATAATGTAGCTCTCAGATATAGGTTAGACGTATCGATCATTATATTGTGAACAACATTAAGCTATTAAAGCTTTTCTAAGCAATGTGACAGCTCGTACAAATGAAATGCAATGAAATACTAATAAAGATATTATCCAGATAACTCAAAAATCTTCGCGTTGCAACCTAAACGAATGGTTGTGATGTGAATAATCAATAGCTGATAGCTGAGAAAACTATAAAATACACTCCTGTAAAACAATAGATAAATACATACAACATTTGAAACTTATAACTTTTGAGCCATATGATCACTAACTATCACAAGAATGTCACCAACTGATGGAATGGCAGCAATATAAATGATGCTGAATCATAATCTTTGAATAAGGAACAAAATAACTTACAAGATAGCCGATGCAAATGATTAAATCTGAGAAGAGTTCAGAGCTTGTGTTTTTTATACAGTGCAAGGTAGTTTTGATTAATGCATTATGGAAATAAAATAAGAAATAATTACAATATTAACATTGTTACGCTAAGATTTATTTACTTTAAATGTTGGGTGTTTGGTCAAAAATTCTAAGCTACTTCATTAAGTCCACAAGCCTGCAAATCTATAAATAAAAATATGTACTCTACCTGATTACAGACTAAAAAGACTGCGTCCTTTATAACAGACATTTTAACCAGATGTTTATAAGAAAGAGTGTCCTGTAAAGCATAAAGATCGAAAATATAAGGTAATCTATAGGCAGACTATACCTGTACCTCAGGTACGACAATAAGCATGGTTTTAGTTTCAAAATAAGATAACGATTTAACATATTGTTTCGTCCCAAAACGTCCATAAAGCTAACTAGAAATTTGGATTAAAAATATGAAACCAAATACATTTCTTACAAATTCATTCCGGTACTGATGATTTTTTTGTCCTTAGTTGTAGAAAAATGTTTGTTTAAAAACCTTTTGGATAAACATCTTAATATTTTGGCTTTGTAAATTTCGATTAAAGACACTGAATGTATTCCTCTTTCTCCTATGCGAAAGTGACATCGAAAAAGATTATCTGCGCTGAAGTCATTAACTGGTCCATTGAAAGAAGACTGATGTTCTTGGAGCGGGGACATGAGATATTTCTATTACCATTGTCCTTCATAAGGAGATGTAGTGCTTTGACGCATGACACAATAAACTGAAATCTTTTTATGTTCTAAGGCAGAATTTGCAGGAGGCAAGCAAAAAAAATTTCCAGTGGGAAATGTGAAGCCAAGCCTTTTAAGTGTGGGGAAGAAAAAATAAATTTCGTATTGTCACAGAAACATTCCCTTGTAAGTGCTAAGAAAGGAGTGCATATCAAATTAAACAAATGGAAAATGGATTCAAACTTTGCAGCGCAATTAGTAATTATTTGTATGTGAATTATTTGAATGAAGTCTGGGGCTTTAAATCATTTGATGTTTTAGAAAAAGTCACATGTAATTGTATGGTTTATGGAGAATGTGGGAGATACCCATTATAGATCGAATCAAACATTAAAATCATTAGGTACTGGTTAAGACTGTTAACAATGCCGACATGCAGATTACCAAGAAAATGTTACGATATGATGTTACTATATGATAGCCACAGTAAACATAACTGGGTAACACACACTAAAAAATGTTTTTGTATGCTTCGGTAATGCTTGGCATACACAATTCGTAGAATCGCACTCCCGTTTTATTTGCCTAGTTAAACGAAGACTTAAAGATAGATTCATTCAAAACTGGTCAGCTAGCCTCTCACTATCTAACAAATGTTTCTACTACAAAATGGGGGGCGGGATAGCGCAGTGGTTAGCGCGTTCGGCTTCGGATCAGGGGGTCCGTGGTTCGGCTCGGCAACTTTGTCTGCAGTAGAGAACTGTTCTACACGCAGTCAGGTTTGGGTGCAATGCTACACTGAAATTCAGTGCAGTAACACCCATGGTACGCTAGTTCCAGTCGATGCTCGTAGGTTTCACCGCAATGCATAGCCACAATGGTGTTGCGGGCTTTCTCCCTGCAATAATACTAGCAGCCGCGATATAAGTGAAATAATCTTGAAAGCGGCGTTAAACACCAACTCAACTCAACTCAACTCAACTACTACAAAATGATTAAAGATCTGTCCAGAACATTACCTTTCGGTCTTAACGATAAGAAATTATAAAAATATTCACTAGCAAGATTGCGTTGCTCTTATTATGATTTATATATTGAAACTGGGAGATACCATGCAATCTTAAGAGAAAAAATCTGTCAAATGTGTGATTTAAATAAAGTCGAGGATGAATATCATTTTTTATGTGTTTGCCCAGAATACAATTCTTTAAGAATTATGTACATAAAGAAATATTTTTATAAGCACCCTGATATTAATGAGTTTATACCTCTTATGAATAACCAAAGTAAATCTCATTTATAAAATGTGTCCATTTATATACACGAAGCGTTTATGTTTAGAAAGAATGTGTTACTACTTGTAAATGTATAACTGTGTACTATGTACTACATGCCTGGGGCCTCTCAGTATTGAAATAAAACTATTCAAGAAAAGAATGAAGAATTTTAACTGCAGCGTCGTGATTTGAGTTTTTAATTTATGTGTTATGTTTTCATGTCATTAAAAAAATCAAGAATGAAATTATGTTTAAGACATCGCTTTTTACAAACATAAAACTTGATCGCAATAAACAAAATCATGAAAAATGCATTATCTGTATAAACTAGGACAATCCGATGTCAGTGAGATCAAGCAAAGTGCGAGTAGACAGTCTGGACATCTTTTCTCTCAATGTATGGTTATTCTGCCTTGTTTGATCCTTAGAAATGGCTGTAAATTCTGCGAGGAGTATCGCAATTTATTTACACAATTTTGTAGAATGGTCTGATAGATCACATTATTTCTTTGATTACTTGATAGACACGGATCAGAGGTAATCATGGGGGTGGGCATTTCGGTGTATTTACCATCCAAAACAACAAGGTCAATATAAACTTACTCTGACAGACTATTATTATTTACAATCATAATGGAATCGAATTTGGAAGTTGACTAGCGAGATTTATTTACATCAAAGACAAATCACTAGAGATAAGAATTATTGTGGTTTCGTGTTTGCCAACGTATCCATCCCTAAAATACCATCAATGAAGAAACTTAAAACATATAACAGGGGCATTTTTACAAACGAATTCAAAGGATACCAAGTTAGGAAAATAATGTAAAACTGTTGAAATGTTTCTGAAATATATTGTTTGAAAAATCAGGTCAATGATGATGATTTGGAAGAAGGTATTAGTTGAACGTGTCGGAGTATGCCTGAAATTATTTACTTGAACGAACCTCCTTGAGCTGTAAAGGACAGGAATATAACGAAATTAACAGAGACGGTTGAGAACAATATTGGTTTAGAAAAAATAATTTCTAGACAAGCAAAAGCATGTGTCAGCAAGTACAATGTACTATGCCCCATATTAATGATTGCTTATTGTGATGAAAATTAGTTAGATATCTTTTTAATTTTACTGATGATATTCAGGCAAACAAATCAGAGTGACAACAAACATATTCCACAAATTCCAATCCTAAGCTAATGGAGTTAAATGCCGACAGCAAAAAGTCATGGATGAACGCTGATGGCATAGGCTGAAATGGAAAATAGGATTGCATTGAAGAAATGCTATTACGTCATTGCTTTTTGTAAAGTTAAAATGTCCTGGAAGTTTTAAATGGTGAAACTGGTCTGAAAATAATGATAATGAATAGTCCCAATATATCTTGACATCATATCAGTGTCGATATAAGCTCATCTGATAAATAACGATTATCCTTTGACACTCCATTACATTTAAGTTTTCCGAATGTTCTGTTAGTATTCGTCAAGATTTCTGATTCTGACATATAACAGGAAGCTTGACGCTAACAACAACAAGGAGGCAACTGAGAACGCTTTCATACAGTGCCACTGAAAAAATAAATAAAACAAGCGGCTTGAAATAATTAAGAATGGACTTCAAAATGTATTAATTCACGGATGTATAAACTTAAAAACCGCTGTGCAAACTGTGAAAATCCGTAGCACTGCGGTTTTCAAGTTTATACCTCCATGAACTTAATTAATTTTGAAGTCAATTCTTATAAATAAATATGCGAATATTTGATGTTTAAACAGTTTTTGTTGATCAAAATAGACAACTCTCCAACAATATTTGAGCTGCACTACTTACGTGAATGAATATCAACGTTTTACAACGTAAAGGACAAAAAATGTCAATCAAAGTGTCCAAGTCAATAGTTTTTTTATTCGTTTAATTTGAAAAATATGTTTTGATATATTTCCTAGCAGTTATCATTTGAAAGAGCAGATTCACGCGTCCGTTTCTCAGATTAATCATCCTATGTGCAGTGTAGTACTTTCAAATCAGATTTAATCTAACAAAGCACCACAAGATAGTATGTGAAAAGTTTGAAAGTTTGCCTAAATATACAAGACAATTTCTGATTTGTTAAGAAATCATTTTAGTTGGTTTACACGTTAAGGTTACACGTTATAACTCATCTTTATATTTCTATCGAAGAATTCAAATCTACACTCGCACCTGATATGAATTACATGAATGTCCTGAGGTCTCTCGAAATTTTGCAGAGAGAAAAAATAATTTGAACAATGGGTATAAGCTGAAATGAAAATGTGGAAGATCCCTTGCAATGTTTGCAAAATAGATGAACGTTTGTGGTACCGTCAGGTAGTAAAATTACTACATTTCGACACCTAGGGACCAAGTACATGTAAGTCATAATTGAGCTGTCTGATTCACAGATACACCACACTTGATCAATTCATTAAACATTGTCGACCTTTAACGTGAAAACGACAGCCATTTCGGCAAAGAATCCTTCGTATTGCAACAAACTCTCATTATCAAGTTTGATCAAGTTTTTTTTTCTTCTCGAAAGTCATTTACCCTCTATTTATACTATGCGGGGTGTTCTAACGTCATAAGAGAGTGATGGAGTTACAGTATAAACCTGAGTAAGATGTTTTGATATTAAAGAATTGACAGCAAGGAGCTGGAAACTCTTATATAGCATATTTTATATAATTACAAAAATGACTAACTTTGATAGCTAATCCGATGGGAAATAATTTTCTAACGCTAGCAAATGTTTTGTAAATTTTAGAAAATCACATGAGAGAGTGTCAAGGGATTGCATGAGTCGGTTTTTGGGGTCCATTCTGTATTGAATAGGATGCAAAAAGTGCGGATATTTTGGGGTGTAAAGCACTTGGAAATCGTGCATGGAAAAGTAGTAATCTTGTAGGGCTTAATTTCCCCTTGGATAGTTTTTCATTGATGGCACTGATGTTTATTACAACCCCTCTACTATTCCTCGAGGGATATAGTTTTCAAAAACTGTTATGTGGCTTTGTTAAATAGGACTTTGTATTGCTGAAATATTATAATGAAATATAATATGCCGCGAGGAAAATTGGAATTTCAAATCGGGATACATTTTTGTACATACAGAATTAAAACCAAATATTTTCCTGCTCGCTGATTGGCTACAAATGAAAATATTCCTATTAGTGAATCGGTTGTTGTTCATGCTCCCTGCAGAAGGTAAGGAGAAGCATTGCGTACACGCTCTCCGATTCTGATGATTTAGAACACTTTATTTTTAATAAACTCTCACATGGCAGGTAAAGTCAATTACGAAGTCAAGACACAAAAGCGGAGTGACTATAGCGATAACGATCAGGGTAGTTTTTTCTGCCGTCAATTGTTTTCAATTGGAAGTACACGATATGTCTTCGATGATTTCGTGAGGAAGGTTTATGGCGTTGAAATGAACAAGATTTTTTTCGAGTTCACTTAAAAGTTTCTCGGTCAGTAGTGAACCAATTTCGATAATTTTGGGTTCTTTTGACAGGGAAGTTTTCTTGATTTATGCGGTATGTATTACGATTGTCAATTCCATGTTTTCCAGGCGTAGTTCTCTCTGAAACGAAAGAGTGTTTTCTTTCGTTTCATCCCCTTCATAAGATTTAGCCATTATCGTTGTCGTTGATTGAAGGTTTGACGTATTAATCCCAGCAATACAAACCCTGTTCAAAATACCGAAGTACCAAAATACCAATCGTCCCACTATAGTTGCATATTCAATGGGACAAATTTGAGATTTATTTTTTTCAAATGAGAATCAAACAACGAAATTTTACGTCCCGTTTGTAGGGTAACATTTGATACGACTTTTTTCTTAATTGGTAATGTAGTAATGACTGTTATAATTATTCAGAATTTTCATAATGTCAACATTGAAACAGGAAAGGATATTTGTACCAAAGATTTCATTCAATTACATCTCAACTATCAGGACGTGATGATGAAAGGGCTTAGTGATAAAATATAAACTGTGAAATGGAGAAGGGTTTTGAGTAGACATGTAATATGATGGTCATGTTTTTCTTACACTATGAAATAATTATCAGCCGCACACGTGTTAAAGAGTCAAAGGTTTAAATTTATTATGGAGTCTATACCACAAGTTCGGCATATTCGTAGACACTGTTTTTTAATACGATAAATAACCTTACATACAGGAAAACTTATTATCAAATTATATATGACACTTTAAATCAACAAACCATTACGTAAAGTGATATTGTAAATCCATTGCTCACCCAAACAAGGAACTATTAGATTCTTATGAAAAGTCCTCGCAAACAATAGAAAGCTTAAATGTTTATTTGTTAATCAGGCAATGTCATTGGTGATCAGTATTTGTGTACTTGCTTCCTCTTATCTATCTCTCGTGGTGCATATGTGCATTCCGTAATGACGACCATTAGTCATCTGTTTTTGACGTCACTTAGTGATTACCTTGGCGAGGGGCCAATGTTCTTAGATATCAACCTTGATGCAGCAATACAATTGTATTTAATACTTTTGGATCGCCATATATCCTGAGTCTGATTGTTTGATACTTGTTTTGGAAACTCAAGACATGTTTAAAAAATTAACTAAAACAGTTTTGATAAACAATTTATATTTTGCATTTGTTAATTTCAAAGAAATATTTAAGTTTATTCATTTTTCCAATGCACAAGTGTCATTTAAAAAGTTTTATGTTTTAACTGGTCTGTTGGGATGCCAAAGCTTATCTTCAGGCAATGGATCAAGATGTGGAAGCTGAAGGAAATATACCGAAATCATGGACAATATTCCAAGTCGAAAATTGCGAGAGGCAAGCAACCAAATTGCTCCATTGGGAAATTGAAAGTGAATCCTATTTCGGAATGAACCATGAGATAAACAAAAGTTCATTTCTCGCAAAAAAACAGTATAAGTGATGGGTGTTCTTATATGCTCTTTTGAGTAAAACATTTTCATGTCAATATCATAAAAATAATTTTTCATGTCATTTTTTGTCATAATGTTACTTATGTTATATGTATTCTCTTTATCAAATGGCAAATGGCCCCGGACTTCTTTGCTTTATCGATTTTGATTCTCATAAATAAGTACAGACTCTAGAAGATGTCGATCCAAAAGGACTACGATGAAATGTCGCAATATATTTTCAAGAAACGTTTGCAAGATGTTGAGATAATCAATTGTTTTTTTATCCATCGCCAAACTGACGTTCCCAGGGGATATAGAAATTACCTCAGTCCCTGCGTGCGGACTATTCTTTTCGAGACCAGGAGTAAAAAACATAATTCTTGGCTCGAGACTTGCTCTATTGAACAATCAAGAGGTAGGAGTTTTCAATTCTTTAACATATTCATTTTTGGCCGTTACTATGGCAACAATTTTGTTTCCGAGCCAAAACAGAACAGAAATCATAATGCCTAGCTCAACGACAGTAAGTAAGTTGAATAACCATCATGTGTTTTTGTACCTTTGTGGGATATCGACTTCTTAAGAACTTTTTTATCGCGAGAGGCAAGAGGAGATGGAAACACAGCGGCAGAAACTTTAAACCTTAACGCTGAGCACAATGAAACTAAGGATGTTAAGAACTTATTTAGTGAAGGATAAATTGTTTACAAATTATCTGCTTAGCAGTTTTAAAAGAAATCACCTCCGTTACTGTTCTTCAATAATGCACATTGCACAATTTTGACACTTGGCGGAGGAGAAAGCTGACTCTGTCTCCTTGTTTTTTAATTCAAGATCGTTTTTATAATGTCAATCGCATGGATACGTAAAGGTAGTCATTGGAGTGTTTTAGGTGGTATCCTACCTGAGGAATAGATTTTGTGCATCAAACCCTTGGTAAGCGTACAACATTAGATTTATTCATAATGCGGCATAGTAACTATCCAAAGCTACATTAGGATTATACTTCTTTTTAAAGAGAGTATCGAAATGCTATTAAACAAAGAAAGTGAAAAGACTTCAAATACATTGGCAATATCTATAGGTAAAAAATAGTATTTTCATAAAAGAATAAAACCAAGAACATTGTAGAAGAGTTATTTAAAAACGTTTAAGATTTCCTTATTAAAGCTTTACAAATACATTTCTTAAATTTCCTCAACGCAACTCTGAATGGTTCAGGGGGTTTTTATATAGGGATTTTTCGCAAAAACCAATCCTTAGTGTGTTTTCACCTAAAAGTTCAGACTGTTTCAAAAGATCATATTAAAGCTTATCGGTTCAGTATGATGACAATGATAACTTAAAAGTTAACATCGTGATTTTTTAAATCCGAAAAAATATACTACGACAGGCACGCGCCACTTACTGTCTTAAATTTCTGTAAAACAGTCTTGCAGTATTATTAATATCAAAACCCGTAATTTTACGATGTTTTTCAGGTTTATAAGGTTGTAGTTTGAGTTACATCAAAATCTATCAATTGAGACGTAATATTCAATCGGGAATGAACATGCAAAGAAACTGAGATCGATGTTTTGAAATGACATTAACACACAAGGGATTTTGGCACGAATATAATTCAAATCAAATCAATTCAAATTCGCTCCCAACAGCAGCAGCTCCGTCACTCCGAGTTTTTTTTTTGGCTTTCGGCAGGTTTCCCTAGCGGCAAAATTTCCCGTAAAAGTTCAGCAAATGAAAACGCCGCATGTATTGATAGCATATTAGTTGTCACCGAATCCTGTGCAATGATGCAGTCGATAAATAAGGAGACGTGTTCATGTGTAAAGTCTCAAAGTGTAAGTGCACATTTTAATAAAGTTTTGCTATTCCAAACTTATGGAATTTACTGAGGATTTCTGAATGATAACTTTTGAAAGGGCACAATATCTTACATGTATATCGCATTTTTTCAGATTTCTACATTTCAAGACCGAGAAACGCAGGTATTAGTACAGTGGTAAGTATATGAAATTTTGACGGAGCTACCGTGTGGGGAGAGAATGAATTCAAATAAGATTTCATGTCAAACACATTATGTTCCCTCTAAGTGAATCGCGATGAGTCAGATCACATCAAAAATGGTGCTATTGCAGACGTCTTGTTAGTATATACAGTTCGATTTTGGGTGAACCGCTTGTTTGATAATTTTTCGAGTCTCGTGAATTAGTATTATTGATGTTTGACACATTCCTTTCTAGAGTATCTACAGATATCAAACTTATAAAATGGTTGTTAAATCATTCTTTGCTTTGTCTACTTCTGCTCATAAGCACCTTCGTTTAGAAGAAACACCGTATCATTGTACAGACAGCCTGTAAGCAACACAATTCAGCTTTGAAGAGTGTTGGAAAATGCACACCCTCTCACATCCTGTGGAGTAAAACCTCTTTCACAAGGCCATGCAATTGTTTAAAAGTCTCTTATTCAAACAAGTGTTTGATAGGTAACATATCCTTAATATATCCTTAAACTTAGAATCATAAATATTTAACCTTCAGGATATACAATCACAGATATAATATCATATTCATCTCATTATTGCCTGTATTTGAAATCAAGTTGGTTATAAACCAGCACAGTATAGTAATTCATGACGAAATAACCTGCCGGGTTCATAATTGTCCTGAAAGCGTAAGTACGAAATTGAAATTCCAACCGTAAGCATCAACATTATGGACGTGCAGAAGTATTGATATGGCAATAGGCCGCGGAAATTGTCTTTGTTGTTGATCGCAAAAGACACTTTCCTTCATTATAACAGAATAAATCATATTGTAATTCATTTCTGTTTCTTTAGGAGCAACAGCCCACATTGTGTTGTGCTGTAATAACAAATAGATTGAAAGGCAACAAAAACATAGATTGAATAAACACTTACTTTATTGAAATGTTCATAAATGAGGTAAGAAAATGATTTAATTCGAAAGAATCCTGCTCTTTTCGATGTGGAATACTTTTTTCTAAAACATTCCCTCACCGGTGTTATACTGTTGCCATGAATGTAAGTCAACAATACCCGTCTGTGTTTATAAAGAACGTGCATCCTCACACTTCTTGCTTTGGGGCAAACTTTAAGGTTCCACACCTATATAAATGTTGGTTATTTGTTAAAATGTTGAACATTCATAACAGTGTCTCCTCAACGTCGTAGACAACGCTTGACTTCAGAGCAATTTGGTAGATGCATTGGCGAAAGCTTTGATAACAGGGTATGTAATGGCATCAAACATAAATATGGTAAAATGGCAAATAAGCACACCGTCATGGCAGATGTCGCAAGAGGTCGATTTCACAACCACTTAGTCATATTTGAGGCATTTGAGGCTTCTACACAGCTACAATCCTATGAACTAACTCCCTTACGCCCTGTGAATGAACGTTCCCACTCAGACGATAAGAAATTGTCTTCATACAAACTGCTTTAACTGATAATGGAGATGTGTTTTGCACCCCAGTGACCATGCGGCATAGGCGGTAACGTTTGGATTGGGGCTTATAATAATAATAATAATAGACAATTTATAAGGCGCATGTATCCATGTCAAAAGACATGCTCAAAGCGCACAAAGAGAAGGCATAGGGAGTCACTGAGAATAGGCCAGTCTA
This sequence comes from Phorcus lineatus, assembly GCA_921293015.1. Lineage (NCBI taxonomy): Eukaryota > Metazoa > Mollusca > Gastropoda > Trochida > Trochidae > Phorcus > Phorcus lineatus. The sequence continues at coordinate 21,364,380 of OV121088.1, read as the reverse complement.
AAGAGATGAGTCTTAAGCTGGGATTTGAAAGAAGCAAGATTGTCACATTGTCGAAGATACTGTGGTGCGGAATTCCACGCTGTTGCAGCGGCATAAGAGAATGATCGCCGGCCGTGAAGAGATGTTCGGACCTTTGGCACCACCAGGAACTTCTTATCTTCAGACCGCAGTGAACGAGTAGGAAGGTATGGAGTGACAAGGTTACACAGGTATGCTGGTGCAGTGCCTGAGAGACATCGGTGAACAGTGCACAGGAGTTTGTACTGGATTCTCTGTTCAATCGGCAACCAGTGGAGAGATTCAAGGATAGGTTTTATGTGTTCATACTTCTTAGAGCGTGAGACAATTCGGGCTGCTGCAATTTGGACTCGCTGTAATCGGTTTAACTGTGTTTTTGTAGCACCTGTCAGCAAAGAGTTGCAATAGTCCAGTTTAGTCAAGACGAGAGAGAGTACAAGAGTTATTGCAGATTCCTCTGTAAGATATTGGCGGATATGGCCTATGTTTCTGAGTGACATAAAACATGTTTGAATGACCTTGGTCACGTGAGAGTCAAGTGAAAGATTAGAGTCAATAACCACCCCAAGATCTCTAACTTTGTCAGAGAAATAAATGATGGATTCATCAAAAGTGAACGAATCAAGTTCACAAAGAGTTCGTCGTTTCTCTTGGCCAACAAGCATGCATTCAGTCTTGGCAGAGTTTAACTTGAGCCTGTTAATATACATCCATGACTTTATGTTACTGCAACAGACGCCGAGATCATCTATGGCAAGTTTGGATGCTGCTGGGTTTGGAAGGAAGAACTTGTATACCTGAGAATCATCAGCGTATTGATGGCGGTTGAAGTGATTTTCTTCAATGATGGATCCAAGCTCTTTAATATAAAGATTAAAAAGAACTGGTCCAAGGACAGAGCCCTGCGGTACACCACACTCTAGTACAGCGCTATCAGATCGATTCCCATCAGTAATGACCATCTGAGTTCTGTTGGTTAAGTAAGACTTGAACCACTGCAAAGCAGTTCCTTCGATACCAAAGTCAGAGGCGAGACGATGTATAAGTACTTGATGATCAACTGTATCGAAAGCTGAACTAAGGTCTAGCATTGTCAGGACTCCAACATTGCCACAATCAACCCCTAATCTCAGGTCATTTAGGACTTTGATGAGAGCAGTCTCTGTACTGTGATTGCAGCGATAGGCAGACTGGTATTCATCATGCAGATTGTTTCGTTGAAGATGTTCAGAGAGCCGGTCACAAACAGCACGTTCAATGAGTTTGGACATAAATTAAGTTTGAAACAGGCCGATAGTTACTAAGTATGTCAGGATCAAGATTGGGCTCCTTTAGCAAAGGTTTAAGTATAGCAGCTTTGTAGGAAGATGGCATTTCTCCGGTTTTCAGGCTAGAATTTATTATTGCTGTAATGGTAGGAAGCAAAACATCTAGACTGTCCAATAACACAGAGGTTGGGGCTGGATCATTTGCACAAAACGTCGGCTTTGCCCTCTTGATTATTTTTAGTACCTCAGCACTGGTAAATTCCCTGAAAAAGGTGAGTTTTTCACAATAAGATGTTTGGTCGTTGTGATGGCTCAGGGACTCATAATCTGATGGCAGATTAGTGTTGACACACTGGGACAAGTAGGATTTTGATCCTCCAACATCCCTGCCCGTATCCTGGATATCTTGTCAATGAAAAAGGCCTGAAAAACACTAGGTAGGTCCTCAGGGTCACGGTTCGATGGAAGAGGTTGAGAAGTGTCCTTTCCTAGCATATGTGAGAGTGTCCGATGTAAGGACCGTGGGTCTGACATAGATTCTTGGATCTTGCTGTTGAGACAGGATCTCTTAGCGCGGTGAAGCTCAGCAGTTACCTGGTTCCTAGCTGAGCAATATATCTGTCTGTGGATTTCCAGGCCGGATTTCCTCCATGCCCTCTCTGCTCTGCGTCTTGTTCCCTTTGCTGCCAGGACGTCAGGTGTGACTGACCAAGACGAGATAGGACGTTGAGGTATGTGTTTGTTTCGAAGTGGAGCATGTTTGTCAATCAGTTTCTTAAGAACATCCTCGAACAAACTTACGAGGTCATTTGTATCAGTAGGAAGTTCATGTGAGAGCCTGGAATTTAACACATCAGAATGGAAAGCTTCTCTCGAAATACCTTTGATGTTTCTACACTGAACAAATGTCTTTGGGCAAGATGGTTTGTCTGTATCAAGATAGGCAGAAACTAGATAATGGTCAGATATTTGGAGATTTGTGATAAGCACATCAGTGACACATGACACACAATCTGGTACAACAATCCAGTCTAGGCAGTGATCACTTTTATGGGTAGGCTCATGCACAAGTTGATTGCATCGCATATCACTAATAAGTTCCTTGAGTTTTTTTAGTTGTGGGTTAAGGGTTGTGTCAATAAAGTTAACATTAAAGTCACCAAGAACAACTAATCTTGAGTGTGAGGTACATTTCTTCTCCAAAAACAGAGAGAACTCTTCAAAAAACATGGGGAAAGTAAGCTTGTTCTTTTGGAATGGTGGAGGACGGTAGATAGCCGCAAAGTTAGTTGTTGTCTTGCCAACTGACAGTATAAAGTCAATTAATTCAAAAGAAGATGGTAGTGATTTCTCCAAAAGCAACTTAATGTTGAAATGAGATCTATAGATAATAGCAACCCCTCCTCCACGAGATGGACGTGGCTTGTGTTTGCATTGATAACCTGGTGGTGTCATAGAGGATATAACTGACTCATCACCATGGGGGCGGAGCCAAGTCTCAGTCAAAACCAATATGTCAACGTTTCTGTCTGTTATGAGGTCTCCTAGCTCTAGGGCTTTGTTACAAGCAGAGCGAACATTCAGCAAACATATTTTCAATTTTGTAGAGACATTTGTTGGTAAAGACTGAGCAGGATTGTCATTTTCAACTGATGTTTGATTGACACTTGCTCCTGGTGAAAATACACTGAGTACTTTGATTGATCTACGTTTGTTTAGGCCTCCCCTTGTACCTCGCCTGAAAGGTCGACAATAAGGCTTGAGAGGGGTAGCAGCATAATCAGCTGAGATGAACAAGTCACTGCATGGATCCTTATTGACCCTTTGTCCCATATCCAACAGTTGGTCCCTGGTGTAGGTAATACCTCTGCAGCCTCTCATGTCACAGCTTGTCCAGTTAAGTAGAACACAATAGGGGCTTGCTTCAGTGTTGATTGATGAAAGTAACCCAAGGTTCAAGTTTTCACATTTTTGGTCAAATGTGCACAATAAAATACAGATTTTAAAGAAGTATTCCAATGACATTTTCTCATCAGCTGGTTTCAAATGACACCATAAATATCCATGCCAATTTTGGTGAACATATAATTAGAATAGACTAGGTAAATCCAGTAAAAACAAGAGAGCAGAAAAATTCATGTGTGTGCAGCCAGAGGGGGCGCTCCACTTTACTTACAATCACGTCACTCGAAGACACAACGATTGGACTCAATCCGCAACAGGTTGTGCGAAGAGAACGTTACCGATTCAAGTACATGTATGGCTACATCACCAAAAACGACCGTTATGTTGGCGGATCATGGTCTAGGGAGCAAAAAGTAGGAATGGCAGAATGGATTGCATGTCGTTGTTGGTGCCACGGTGACATGGGTTTGGTACAGGGATGTGATCATCAATGTGTTTAAAGACTATATACGAAGGTGCTACTGGCCCTGATTTTCTCTTGATAGATGACAACGCCTATCATGTTAAGTTAAAGAACCAGTCAGGATACAGGAGACAATCGCTCGCATGTACGATTTTAAAATATGAATAATTAGCTGCTTTTCATTAGAGGTTTTATGATGATTACATATTTAAGCAAAGTCATCTACATGTGCATATCAATTAAAATGCCAGTGCTTCAGATGCTTCGTCAGGTTTGGATTTCTATCAAGGCCTTTTTCAAACGATGTGTATATAACCATATAGTTTGATAGGAAAATCATTCAACAATATTTTGACATAAAAATAAGAACTTTTGCTCAACGACAAAGTACTTTATTCTAATTTTAAAGTATACAACCCTCTAAAACTTCCCGATGCTAAAAACGAATCCACAATCCGTTACGTCATTGTTATTTGTACACTTGGATTTCCCTTACTACCTTTGACACATTAATAAATCATTAAGCCCACAGTTTTGTCTGTGTTCAGATAGTTGTCCTCAGATAACAGATTGTTGGCAGTTTTTGAGCAATATGAAACTATTCAGAGGAACTGGGTTACAATACATGATAGAAAAAAAATAGTTGGTATCAGTCGAATAAAAAAATTAGGAAATTAACGAAAGAATCGGGTTTCCTCTTTTGACTATATTTCAATTTATTGGTTGTTCATTGTATGAAATACATTTCAGCACAGGGTTTTACCGATAAATATCATGTTGAATTCAAACTCTCATAGGCTGGCTGGATAGCTAGCCTTACGATTATTTTTAGTTTGAAAAAGATCAGGGTATTAGGAGGGAGCGAGAGCGGATTCATATACGCTGATTTAGCAGGATGTTCAAACTCTTGCATGTGTTTTTTATGAGAATACAGTGCAGCTGAGATCATTGTTTATAAGAAAGTAGAAAAGTCTACAAAAGAATCCGCCTTTAATCACCTTCTCTTTCCTCTTTACTTTTCTGAAGTCCCATTCTTCCTAGATTCATACAATAATGACATTGGGAAGTATCTCACACAGACATACGCTGTGTCGCGAGATCTCACCAAAGTCTCATCTGACTAGTGTCTATCATGTTGAGGCAATGCAGGAGGCATCATTATAAGTCCCTGGAGAAATTCTTGACCTTTAAGACTTCTTTTAAGAACAGAATTAGTTCCTCGCTCTTTTTCTGAAGATTACCTTTTATAAAAGATCGAATAGCTAACTTTGGAGGTCATTTGATGATTTTCAGAAGTAGAATACTGGTTGTCAAGGATGATAAGATTAGCATCATTATGATGAAAGTTGTAAGACCATTTATTCAACCAAATGACTGTAACATGATATTTTCATAGAGAATTTATTAATGTGTTTGATAACTTGTACCAAGGAACCTCAATTGATCAACTTGAATTAGAAACTGATTTCTGCTTACCATATATGTAAAAAAGTTGTGCCTTTATGATCCTTGAGTATATCATGTAATTTGCATTACTACAGCGTAAATACAGCTTTACATAGGAACTTAACAGGGGATACCGAATCAATCTTTGCCACGAAAAGAAGTCTTATATATTATGAAGGTAATCACAAGTAAAAGTAAGGATTAAAATAATTGTGATAGTCAAATAAGGGTACATTATTGTACTCCATATATGTTTATGTAATCGGGGTAGTAGTTTTTAATCTATCATCGCTAAGACAAGCCAGATTTTATAAACCACATAGAAAAAGGGAATGTCTGCATACAAAAGAAAGAAATAACTACACTACCGGTCTTTGCATTCCTGCACTTTTTGGCAAAAGCAAAAGTAGATTCGTATGGAAAATTCAGTCTTCAGACTGATCACAAAAAAAGCGTTTTGAGATTTTTTAAGGTATATATTATTTACAAAATGTCCATTTTCTTGTCATGCTTGTAATGTTAGCGCATCGCCGCGTTAACTATATACCAGTTCAGGTGGAGTAACCTCCCATGGCTCTGTCCATGAGTATTACGTCACGGGTTGTTGTGTACCCGCAATCACTCACGCAATGTCACCGACGAATCACTCATTAGATTAAAACGTATTCAAGTTTATCTGCTTGGTCGTCCCTGACAAACAAAGCTTAAACAACAAACGTGCGTGTGTGCTAAAACAAATGTGCATAAAATTCAATAATGGTTGATGTTAGTAGTAACTTCGGAGCCCGGGGAAAATACAGTGTGTCAAGCGAAGTCTTCAGCAGAAATTTGTCATTTGGAAGTGACAGAAAGGTGACATTATTATGAAATCATATTTTTAAACCAAAATCTGAATTACAGATTGAAATTTAAGACTTTTAACGCTTTTCTGACGTACAAGTGAACTTTTCATGCGTTTCATGTAAAAGAGATCAATCAAGGTCAAAACAAAAATAGCGACGCTTTTCCAAATACAACCTCCCGAGAAGTTTGATTTTAGAAATCCTGGGAAATGGGAGCAGTGGCACAGTAAGTTCGACGTTTTAGAACGTCCTCAAATTTATGCGAAGATAATGATGAATATATAATAAACATGCTGATTTATTCAATGGGACAAGAATCAGAAGACATTCTATTCTCATTCAATCTTTCTGAAAGGGACACAAAAGTTACAACAAGATAATGGAGAAACTTATCGTCAAGAGAAATGTAACCAACAGCCGAAAACAAGTTGAACCAGTTGATTTATTCATGACATCACATTATGTTCAGTATCAAGTTTTGAAGGAAGAGATGATAAGAGATAGACTGGTTGTCGGATCGGATGCAACTAGATCCAAACTTAACTCTTGAATCAGCTATAACACAAGTTCGTCAGTCAGAGTCAGTTCAAAAACAAGATGCATTAAAAAGGGGGTTTGCTACAGGGCATGTAGAAATGGTTAAACAGAAAAGAAAATCATACTAACATGCACCTCAGAAAAAAGGGCAGAAACAAAAGAGTTCTCAGTGCCACAGATGCGGTGAAATAAGTCATCCCAAGACACAATTTCCAGCTGTCCAAATGTCGAAATGCAAGGGCTCATGATATGGGACACGCAAATAGATATAGAATTTCTAGGATCTGTCGTCAGTGAGCCAGTCAACTTAAATCAACAATATCAAAGGATGTTCTGGAAAACCATAGTTTTGTGATATTCAAATATCAGGGTGCTATGTACGTTTCAAGATTGATTGTGGGGCAGATGTTACTTTATTACCACTGTCTGAATTCAAGAAAATTCATCACAAGTGCCTCTTCAAGTCCCTGACAGGAACTTTACTAGAGTTGGAGAGTAGAAGATGAAAGTTGAGTTATCAACCCTATATCAGGCAACAAGATGAGGATCTGTGTGGATTTAACCGAGAAAATCACCCTCTATTAACGAGACTTTGGGACAGTTGGCAGGTGCCAAGTTCTTTACATAACTAAGCGCCAACTCAGAGCTCTGCTCAACTCACAACTTTCATCACTTCATTGGGATGATACTGCTTCAACTGTCTACCCTTTGGCACCTGAATTATACCAGGATTGCCATGCCAAATGGAGGACATCCTCATATCAGGAAGGACTATAGAGGAGCAAAACAATAGACTGAGACTGGATAAAGTGGAGGTCGCAGGTGTGTGTTTGAACTTTGACAAAGGTTAATTTGCCCAAACCAGGATCAAGTTCTTAGGCTTCATCATCGACGAATCAGGTATCAGATCTGACCCAGAAAAAGACAAAGCAATTAGTGACATGCCAGTACCGTCTTCTCTCACAGAAGTATGTTTTTCTCTGAGATGGTCAACTTCCTTGGAAAATTCTTACCAAATCTAGCAGAAAAGTCCAAGCCTATGAAAGATCTTCTCAACAGGATCACCACTTAAGACCAGACCCGGCAGATGTGTAATGCCATCTAAAAAGCTCAACCGGTGACTTTTTTTAATTTGCATGTTCTTTCATGTTGAGCTGTGAAGTTTATGTATGTTATTTGCCGAGGAAACATGACTAAAGCCGTGACTCAATCAGGAAGTTATTCATCTTCCCTTAACTAGGCAGATATTTGCTTCATAAACGTAAAATATTCTTTCATTTTGGGTACATGTTAACAACTTTATACAATACCTGTGAGTTCATTAATTTAAGAAGCTTTGAAGACTGACAGCAATCTAATTCATATTGTGGGAACATTCGGCTGTTGTAAAGTCTTGTTATTTATATCCTTGCAAATAGTCTCAACAAAATCTTGAAAGGTTAACAATAAAAAAGATTCGGGAGGTGATCATACCATTTAAACTCCCAGCAAAAGAAAGGTTTTTACTTTTATTTTGTTGATGAAAACATTAAGAGGGCTGGTACGGGTTTGATTCTAAGCAGGAAATGATAGTATTACTGCATCGTTTCCTCTACAGCCACTAGAATTGTGCATTCACAAACACGTGCAAAACGTGTTTTTGAGGCATAATCTGTGATGCACGTGAAGCAATGTTGAAAAGAGCAGTCATTCAGTAACATAAGGAACAGCAAAAGTATGCTAAGACTAATGCAACCGCAACGTTACCAAGCGATCGGTATGTCCATTATGGGGGCTTCCCAACCTCAAATGGCAAGAACATTCAACTGCAGCCAAACCACCATCAGAAGGCTGTTAATACGCTACCAGCAGACTGATTCGGCTGGTATACGAGCCTACTGCCCCATCCGTGGATCAGCTTTGACCCGTTTACACCGCAGATTACGATGGACACGTACTGTACGCCGATGGCATCGTTGTGACTGGGAGAGGGTGCTGTTTACAGACGAGAGCAGGTTTTGCCTATTCAGGAACGATGGCAGGGTTCATTTTTATCGACGAAGGGGCGAACGTCTCGCGCCAAACTGCGTTAGAGAGGTTCACCCGTTTGGAGGGGATGGCATCATGGTGTTGGGAGGGTTTTGTGGCCAAATGACGACGCGGCTGGTTGTTCTGCGAGGGAAACTGACTGGCCAGTGATACATAAATGAGGTACTGAGACCTATCGTCGTTCCTTTCATCCAACAACAGCTAAGAAGATTGATATTGCAACACGACAACGCAAGTCCTCACACTGCCCGAATTGTTAGAGACTACCTGGAGAACTCCAACGTCACTATTTTGCCGTGGCCAACCAACTCACAAGATATGAACCCCATTGAACACCTTTTGGATCACCTTGACCGCCATTTGAGACAGCTAGTGCCACCTCCAAACAACCAGCAGGAACGTGAGCAAGCTCTGTTAAACATATGGAACAGGATCACTGCTGACTTCATCCAACGCCTCACGACTTCAGTGAGAAGGCGTGTACATGCGTGCATCAATGCCCAGTGTGCTCACATTCGCTACTGATGACCGACTCCGTGATTTCTGTGACTTCTGAGAGTTTCTGTGCACTTTTAACTCCACATATGTCTAATCTTAAATATTGAACCCTGTCTCTTTTCTTGTGTATTGGGGCAAATTGAATGCCAATATTTGGATGCTTTTCAAAGAGAATATTTGAAAATGATTTCTGTTTATAAACCAATCGTCAGAATTTTCATATCTGCGTTTGTTTTTATTTTATGGACTTAAAAAATGAGTGAAAACCTTTCTTTTGCATGGTAGGTTATTTAGAGGAACACTCGGTGTTCAAGATATTAACTATGTTTGGTTTTTAATGGAATCAAAAACATTACATCTTTAATTTCCCCATTTCTTCATTTCCCCCCGAAAATAAAATTCCTTCTCCAGCTTCAATGTACATGTTTATCGTTTCTTGTGTTCTTCTGATGTATGATTTATCAATATGTTCTTCCTTTGATCTGCGCCCTTATAATTCAGAATTTATTATCGGTGAATAAAACATTCAAACAATTGTTTAAAGTATACAAATAAGATGATTGAGAAAAAAATGTTTCACAGTTTTAAAGTTTGTCACTAAACTCAAAGTTGAGTGACTTTTTCTTCAGATTATTAAGTGTGTTTGCCTTTTTTTACATATACAATGATTGATCGAGCTCAGACAGACGTTGAGACAGGCGGGTGGACGGGTGGAGCTTCGTAGGTGGGGGTATGACTATATAAATTTGCGATAAAGCGACATGCAGCTCCATTGCACAATATCAGCCGATTCCAAAAGTACGACCGGCAGTATGAGGTCACTTTTGTTGAATAACTTTCACCTGGTTACACAGCACGTTTCAAATAACCAAATTTTCTCAGAAAGCTACTCAGAACACGTAAGTAATTGTAATTACAACTATAACATACTTAACAAGTTTGAGCCTATATTGTATTTGTATTTGTAAATTAAGTTAGAAAAATAAGCAATTCTTATGTTTCTCTGTGCAATGCAAGTTCATGTAATCATATGCATATGGATTTGTTGTATTAGGCCAATGGCCTCTCGCTTAATAAAATGTCACTATACATTGAAAAAAATGTTGTTCTGCTTTTATCACTTTTAAGATAAGGCGTTAGAAAACTTTTTATTTAAAAAACACACTTTAAAAAGACATACTAAAAAATGTTCGGAACGGACAGACAAATTCGTTTTAATCGTCTATCGCCAGTACTCTGCCAGTACTCTCCAATAGCCGTTTCGCCCAATTTTTTTTTTGCCAATTACAGATTACTGTTGGACTTTACAAGCCTGCTCTGTCTAATCAGGTGTTATTCCCCAGCACTGACACTCACGTTATTTCAAAATTTGTTTTTCAACTGACGGGTTGTGTCTTCATTATTCACTAAGAATGATGTCCTTTTATAGGGTAGGCCGTTAGGGCAGGTTCGATTGTTTCTATTTTAGCTGGACCTCCTTGTATGAACGAGGGGGCGATCAATCGGCTCTGTGAAGGGTCACTCCACAAAAACTCGTCAATGAGTCAGAGTTAAGAGTACAATAGACTTGATTAGAATCCGACCGTTGCCGAGAGTACTTACCTCTCTGATTTGTCTGGTAAACAGTGCACCTGATGAAGGCTCTCTTTGTAACAACGTGCCTCAACGTATGAGCATCTTTAAATTCCATTTGGAAAAAAATGTTAAAGATTTTAAGACAAAGAAGTAATTCATACTGTTGAATGAAACCAAAACGCAAAACCTGTCCATGGTTGTAATATCTTTTATCAATATTGGTTATTTCAAACAATGCACTGAACAATGTATATTAAATAATTGATAAGAAACAGAAACCATTTGAGATTTGACTTCGTATTCATAGAGGATATGATCTATAGAATTACCATAAAACACCCTGTATTGATTGTTTTCTTTTCACATTTCACATTCTTTAGGAAAAATGTATTTTCCTTACTTGTTTGTTGCTTGCCGCTTAGGATTCTTATCATTTTCACTTATGACATTGAAATCCGCTGCAATGTAACAACCAAAAAAAATGCAAAATGAAACTTCACAAGTTCACTTCTTCTTATATCATAAGAGCACGTAGTTGTCTTTCGGAAAAAACTGTCGCAATTCATTGTCTTCAACATTAGTACATTAATTCAAAAAACGGCAAACGTAGGAGTCCTAAACACCTAAGATTACTAGTGAATCTACAGAAGAACCCAATACATTTAACAATTGCCAATCTTCTAATCTAATCATTAGAAAGAGAACAAAATTAAATCTTTTGCATCTATTATGATATGGATGTGAGGCGATTTAGGGTTTAACGCCGCTTTCAAGAGTATTTCACTTATGTTACTGCTGCACATGCATTCCATGTTACGGCTACTAATATTGTTGCAAAAGAAAACCCGCAACACCACTGTGGCTATGCTTTGTGGTGAAACCTGCGAGCATTGGTTGGCACTAGCACTTCAGCGTAGCATTGCACCCAAACCTTATTGCATGTAGACCTGTAGTTTACTGAAGACAAAGATGCCGAGCCCCTGGCGGGATTCCAACCAGGGACCTATTGATCCTAAGCTGAAAGCGCTAACCACTGCGCTATCTCGCCCCCATTTAAAGTGGAAGGGACCGTGACACTGTCACTTTGAAAAGCTTAAGTTAAGGCAATTCACACGAGAAGTCACATGCACATCCTTTCAAGGAGAAAACCTGCTCAACATCATGAAGACATTTGAATGCTTCGAAATGAATGCGTCCACGGCACATTTCAAGTGCCATTGTAACACGAAATCTGCAATGGTCAGGTGTTATATGAACACTAATTATGTCGTCGATTACCCTCTTTCTTAGCGTTCCCGAGTGCCGACTCAAAGACAAGAATGAGTGACTTATCTCCCACACATGTTCCAGACGTCAGTGACCACATCCAAGACCATTTCATAGCTGCGACCTATTGTTTCTTCAGTACTGTATTTGACCACAAGACCCTGCAATAAGACCCATTAAGTAAAAGGTTAATCAAGTTGACCGTCAAAAAGAGCGACGAAACAAGGTGTGACAACTTCGAATACAGTAGAGGAATATTCTCAAACTAAACAATGTCATGTCGCGGCTATGACCAGCACATTCACCTTCAATGCTGTCTTGGGAGTGTCACCAACAACAGCGTCAGTTTTTAGAAAAAGAGTGCTTGTGACGTCTTCGTTAGGATAAGGTTTACTAAAAACGCATATAAAACTAATTGTTTAAATGGTATTTCATGTAAAAGTAAACAGAAAAAAATGAAAACGGGACTCGTGTATATAGGCCAACGTTGTTAGGCTCATCAGACTATTACTGCGCGGTTTATAGCTACTAGTGTCACTCACAGATTGATGATGTACACTTGCGATCCACTGTTGTATATACTATATAGATAACATAACTCACGAGTGTTGAATATCTCGTTTTCGCTCGTTAATACATCAAAAACATCAAATTATATCTCGTTGGAATATTTTCGATATTCAACACTCATGAGTTATGAAATCTCTATTTATCATTGTCTATCTGACCATGGACAATTCGAGACCTCTCTTAAACAAAAGGAGAAACTGATCCTTGCCAGCTTAACCTTATGGGAATTTTATGTTTGAAATGTACAATGCATAGGGAGCGTTTGGGAGAGAAAACGAAGTAGACGCTTGTAGGGAAGTTACAAGCATTTGACGATGTTAGGTTGAAACAAATCTTTCAGATGTTCGAAAGTTTATAAACGTTCCAGAATTCTCAAATCTCTCATTTTGAGTGACAGTTGCAGCTTATTTTCCTAAATGAATGACAAAAATGAGCTGTGCAATGTCTTCTGCATACATTTATTTACTTCTGTTGTCAAGCACCCTGAAGGGGATAGCTGTATTGAAAATGAAATGGAGCTTGTTGCTACAGTTGAAACATACATTCCAATTTTGCCTAAAGCAATTCCACTCTGATTATATGAATGGGGCGGGATTTTATTCCACTATCATGTAAGCTATTTGTGAGGTTAAGTATGGTCGAGGTCGAGTTTATGACGCACAAATGTTTTCAAACTTCGAGGAATTTGGATTATGCTATACAGGTGTTGTCACAGACAGAATAGACGAAAACCCATAAACTGGAAATGTCTTCCCTTATATTATTGCATCGTCCCCTGTGTAGGGAGCTTTGATAAAGAAACTATCCTAGATTTACTAAAGACTCTCCACGCATTGAGAACACAGGTGGCCGTGTCAAGTGGTGATGGAGACGTTTCTCTAAATGCATTGATGTAGATGTGGAGTGTGACAATTTACATAAGTTGGCTGCAAGGAGTAGATGATATTGGCGTAGTGAGTGTGGACAGTAAGAAACCTCATGTCTTGAGGAATCACTCACTGCACAGTTTGCAATTGAATGACAGTGGTCTTTATTGATGAACAAGTTGGACAGTTGCTCTAACTTCTACATTTTACAAGTTTTGATACAAAGTAGATGTAACACATTCTACGAGGTAACGAATGATGATCGTAGTTTCATTTTTTTGGAAACGCCTTCGAAAGGGTAGGAAAAAAGCAAAGCGAACCGTAACTTACTGGACTATTCTGTAATAATAATGTTTTTCCTATTTGTTGTGGATTCCATATTATATCTTATCAAGTTTAAGACGAAACGACAATTGAAACGCAGACCTAGCTATAGGTATCATAACCAGAAGCTTATTTTCTTCCAGCCTTTTACCAACGGATCCTAAGAATTTGGCTGAATCAAAATGCCTGTTCGATGCAAAAGCGATCAATGTTTCTGAAATTTCATATTTACACTGCAGGATGCCACTTTCCTCTATCGATTTTTGTCGTTGTTGCATTTTTTTTCATTCATACTTGAATCTAATTCGTGATAAATAATGTAGCCGTAATGGATAGTGATAAATGAGTTATTTGTTCCAGCAGTCCTGTCCTGTTTCACAAAAGGGTCTTCTAGTAGGAAAGTGCTTGTTCAGATAAGATCGATTCTCCTGACCCATTACTTGATTAGCGTTTCTCAAAATCTTAAATTTGTTAATTGCATTGGCTTTCAGTGAACTTTCACCCAATTCGTCACCTGATGCACTGCCTATCTATCCAGCTATATCACATTTGGACACAAGCACAAAAGTACAGCAGTAAAGTGAATGAGTTTCAAAATGTCTTTTGACAATAGTAAAGGAAAGAATTTATGAGCACTTATATTGAATAAGAGATTCTTGTCCCTGAAAACGTGTTCCATCACTTTATATATAATTATGTCGTTTGCTAAAATCTATATAGATTATCTCAAGATAGACCAGGCAGAAATATAAAGTCCGGTAGTCTGTTTGGGAAAGTACCTTATCAGACATTTTCAAAACGTGGATCCAGTCCTGTCAGATAATGCTACCGACCATTTGTATTTTATCATATAAGGCTGTATCGTTCATTACACATTTTTTTAATTCATGTGCACAGGGCACATCTGTTTTAAGACGTTTCTCACTTGATAAAGGATCTTACATTCCGGATAACGACTTTTAGATCCTATTCATAATAGAGATTCGTACTCTACTTGTCTGCTCTTGAGACCTTTATAAACAGTAACCAATGAATCAGTTTAGTGACCTCTGACTAAAGAACAGAACGAGGCAAAATGAAGCTATTAACTTCCCTCTTTAGCGCATGCTCTTGGCATTATGCAAACTATTGTTAAAATTCATTGTTTGATCAACTGAGAGTTTGAAGGGTGATTCCCTGTCTCACACTGAGACACGAGTTGAGAAACATTTTGGTGTCACCTTAGTAAAGACCCTTTATGTGTCTTTTTTATAAAGTGGTTTTTTTCGCCGTGGATGACACTATCATTTCTATTAAACTAGTGTAATATTGTTACACAGTTGTATGTGTATTCAGCATATGGAGCTCACACATAGGGGTAAGATAAAATCAAATTATTCCTACTCATTTACGCTGCCTGTTAGAGACAAACCTGCCCTTTTCTTCTTCTTCTTTTCCTCAAATGTATTTATATTCAAACATATTCTGTGTTTTCTCTCATGGAATGTATTCACTATTATAATCATAGAGAATCTCCGGTTTATGCAGCCTTCCTCGATAATTCAAAAGCTTTCAACAGAATTTGGCACGACGGGCTATTCTTCAAACTCTATGAACTTGGTATTAAAGGTAATGTTTGGAAACTATTACACCACTGTTACACTAATGCTCAATCATTTGTCTCATACCATGGGGAGAGGTCAGAAAACTACCTAGTCAAGCAAGGTGTAGGGCAAGGTAGAGTTATATCCGCATGTTTTTTTCTCGTTTTCATTAACGACTTAATTACATCTTTAAGACAAAGTAACTGTGGTATCAATGTTTTCGGTGTTGACGTCCCATCTGTCTTACTTGCTGATGATACTACACTCGTAAGTACATCCCCTAAAAGCCTACAGACATCACTTAATATTGTCTCTACATATGCCGCTACAAGTGGCGCTTAACATATAACGCCTCAAAAAGTACAATTATTGTTTTTAGTAAAAGAAAATGCTATGATGCTAACTTTCACTGTAGACTGCAACAACTTATGGAGGTGTTCTGTTTACAAGCAACCTCTCAACAAAAACTAGAAGTGAAAAATATTGTCAGAAAGCAAGACAGAATGTTAACTCACTAAGAACTGTTGGATTAAATGATAATGACCTACATCCATTCACATGTGTTAAGATTTGGCTCGGGATGATTCTTAAAACCAGTCTTTATGGCTGTGAAGTATTACCAGATATCAAAGCCCAACAAGCCGAAATATTTGAACAAACACAGAGGTATTTTGCTAGACTAGTACAAGGTCTTGATAAAAGATCATCATCAATATCTATAATTGCAAATTTTGGATTGTGGTCCCTCTTGGGCTATATCGACAAATGTAAACTTTTATTTCTTGGGCGACTCTGTAACATTGAGTGTAACAACTTTGCAAAGCATATATTTTGTGCTGCCATTACAAATTTAGACAAATCAAACAACGAATGTGATGATCTCCTATCAATATCTAAAAAGTATAATCTAAATGCATATGTTGACAAATATATTGTCCAAGGTATATTTCCTCCAAAACATGTTTGGAGAAGAATTGTTAACACTACTGTACATAAATTTGAAGAACAATTGTGGCGATCACAAACTTTATATCGCTCAAATATGTCATTTTATTCTTTAACTCATACTAAACTCTCTTATCATATACTGTGGCAATTAGCATATAAATACCCCAATTATAAATCATCCTTGCAACTTTGTGTCAAGATATCATCAAGAGGTAAAATATCAAGAGAATGTACTCTATGTAATAAACAAACATTTGACTATGATTTTCATATACTTCTCCACTGCGAAAAATTATTGCAACAACGAAATGAATTCTTTGCATACTTAATTGACCAGCTCGATGTTGAAATCTATGTAATGCTTGAAATGCAAGATGAACAAGATATGCTATCATTTCTCTTTGGGGCAGAAAATAGCTTTTATTATTGTATAGATCCTATAATATGGGAACGCATTTTGTTGCGCTTTTCACTATATGTACATGAAATAAAACCTCACCTTGTTTACAAATATGAAGAATGATACACTTCATGTTTGATGTGAAACAATACTGTATATAAATATGTAAATATTTTGTTATTTCTATGTTCTGCTGTATAATGATGTAATGTGATGTTCATATGTAATCTTCGGTTACCACTGGAGGAAATAAAGACTCTCTCTCTCTCTCTCTCTCTCTCTCTCTCTCTCTCTCTCTCTCTCTCTCTCTCTCTCTCTCTCTCTCTCTCTCTCTCTCTCTCTCTCTCTCTATATATATATATATATATATATATATATATATATATATAATTATGTCGTTTGCTAAAATCTATATAGATTACCTCAAGATAGATACTATCATTTCTATTAAACTAGTGTAATATTGTTACACAGTTGTATGTGTGTTAAGCATATGGAGCTCACACAGAGGGGTAAGATAAAATCAAATCATTCCTCCTCATTTACGCTGCCTGTTAGAGACAAACCTGCCCTTTTCTGAATCGTCTCCTCAAATGTATTTATATTCAAACATACTCATGTTTTTAGAAAGTACTCAAAGTTTCCACAATGAAACAAACATATATAGTTCTGTCATCAAGTAGAAGGTACCGAATCACATCATCTTAAATATTGTCCACTATATCACAAACAGTTTATTCCATAGTAAGTAAGAAACGTCCAAAAATGGCCAGTTTATAATTGAATAAACCTATGCAACCTATTGCGATTATAATGATGACCTGGACTTTGTTTAATTGTTTGATATAGTAGCATTTATTTAAATTCGATTTGGCTTTCGCAATCTGGCAATGAGAAGAGAGTTAATAAGGTATCAGAATGAAGTGTGATCAGTCATGGAGCTGTCTGAGGAGCGGTTACGTTAATGTCATTTACAGCGCTTAATAATACCTGATAATCCGTGAAACCACAGAAGAGATGCAATGTAATCGAAAGATAACACAGAGTAACTAGAGGCTGTTTGCATTTGTTGTGATGAATAACAAAAGCTCCTAACCTTTTAATGTAGGGAAATAGCTGTTTATTTGCAAGCTAGTAAAATACATTTACGTCTATCAAAATAAACAAGTGTCCAAAATAAACGATACTTCAAACTTGCAATGACATGAAATACAAACAAAAATGTTGCCTGGATTTTGTCTTCCAAGATATCTATTATTCCTTGTAAAGATTATCGACTTGGGTTTTCTGCGTTAACATCTCAACAACCACCATCTTCATGAAGAAACATATTAATAAAGGATCCTCTTTTTAATGAAATATCTTTTTGCTCGCCATCTCGCACCCCTTTGTTCAATCAATACAGTAGTGACGTCACATTTCTAGTCACGAGACATTAAATTCTCAACCAGTCACATCTGAACACTCTCTAGACTAATGTTAGGAGACAACTAATAGTCCCTTCAGAGATGGTGTTGCTATCCGATTTCATAAGAAGTACAAGAGCAACGCTTTTATTTCCCCCTTAATAGGTCTTTTTTCAAAGACAATCGGCTATATCATTTCGTTTGATTGTCTCCGAAAACTCTGGACAATGGCATAAATCAGATAATGAATCCTCTGCAGAAACATAAGATGCATGGTGTTGCTGCAGGATGAGGCCATCTGGGAATTAAGAAAACTACATCTAGAATTTAAGGAAACTGTTATTGGCTGGATTGCAGGAAATAGGAAGACGCAGTGTGTAAATCTAGATAAGCTTTAATTAAGAAAAAGCTTAAGTAAAATCTTATTTGGGATTGATAGCACTGCAAGAGAGAATGTACATATATTTTGACTTTTCAAGACGATTGCAAGGAAAGTGACAAGGAAAGTGACGGTAGATTTTGTTACAGACTTGGCGCACTATTTTGTATACACACTGCACAAAGTTTAGAATCAAGAATGTTCAAAAAAATATGCCAAGAATATAGAAAACTAGAGTTAAGGCACATCATCTGTCAGTCTTGTGTGATGTTATAACTGAACACTGGAAGCCACGTTTTGGTAATATGTAAATGAGCGCAGAAGTATTCGGATCAATCCACTAAAGTTGGCGGTTTCTTTTCCTAATGGAGCACATGATTTACCCGATGGTTGTAATCAGGAAAAATTCCTATATGGCCGAAGAGTCACAAGATATACCCACAGGCCCTCGGATCATTAAAAAAATAGAGCCATGGGCTCTGTAGCTCATCAGACTTTTGATAGAAATAGGTGTTGTGGTTTAGACCATGGGGTCATGGGCAGTGTAGGAAAGATAGCCTGTCCCAACGTCCGAGTTATTCACAATCAAATAAAAAAGGCCCATTGCCCATTTGGGGTCAAGGGGTCACCGAACCTACAATTCAGAATCCCCATTGTCCAAGGAGTCTACACACAACTATTAAGCTATCAAGACCTTTTGGAACTGGAGAAGAAGATGAAAGTAGGATTTTAAGGTTTTGACCCCTGTGACCCCATTTGGGGTCAAGTGGTCACAAAACCTACAATTTAGAATCCCCAGTGTCCAAGGACTCTTCACACAATTTTTCAGCTCTCTAGACCTTTTGGAACTAGGGAAAAAGATGAAATTAGGTTTTTTAGGTTTTGACCCCTGTGACCCCATTCGGCGTCATGGGGTCACCAAACCTACAATTTAGAATCCCTGTTGGCCAAGGAGTCTACACACACCTTTTCAGCTCTCTAGACCTTTTGGAACTAAGGAAAATGATGAAATTAGGTTTTTTAGGTTTTGATCCCTGTGACCCGATTTGGGGTCATGGGGTCACCAAACCTACAATTTAGAATCCCTGTTGGCCAAGGAGTCTACACACACCTTTTCAGCTCTCTAGACCTTTTGCAACTAGGGAAAAAGATGAAATTAGGTTTTTTAGGTTTTGACCCCTGTGACCCGATTTGGGGTCATGGGGTCACCAAACCTACAATTTAGAATCCCCGTTGGCCAAAGAGTCTACACACACCTTTTCAGCTCTCTAGACCTTTTGGAACTAGGGAAAAAGATTAAATAAGGTTTTATAGGTTTTGACCCCTGTGACCCCATTTGGGGTCACGTGGTCACCAAACCTACAATTTAGAATCCCCGTTGGCCAAGGAGTCCACACACACCTTTTCAGCTCTCTAGACCTTTTGGAACTGGAGAAGAAGATGAAAATAGGTTTTTCAGTTTTTGACCCCTGTGACCCCATTTGGGGTCATGGGGTCACCAAACCTACAATTTAGAATCTCCAGTGCCCAAGGAGTCTACACACAACTATTCAGCTCTCTGGACCTTTTGGAACTGGAGAAGAAGATGAAAGTAGGATTTTAAGGTTTTGACCCCTGTGACCCCATTTGGGGTCAAGTGGTCACAAAACCTACAATTTAGAATCCCCAGTGTCCAAGGAGTCTTCACACAATTTTTCAGCTCTCTAGACCTTTTGCAACTAAGGAAAAAGATGAAATTAGGTTTTTTAGGTTTTGACCCCTGTGACCCCAATTGCCGTCATGGGGTCACCACACCTACAATTTAGAATCCCTGTTGGCCAAGGAGTCTACATACACCTTTTCAGCTCTCTAGACCTTTTGGAACTAAGGAAAATGATGAAATTAGGTTTTTTAGGTTTTGACCCCTGTGACCCCATTTGGCGTCATGGGGTCACCAAACCTACAATTTAGAATCCTTGTTGGCCAAGGAGTCTACACACACCTTTTCAGCTCTCTAGACCTTTTGCAACTAGGGAAAAAGATGAAATTAGGTTTTTTAGGTTTTGACCCCTGTGACCCGATTTGGGGTCATGGGGTCACCAAACCTACAATTTAGAATCCCCGTTGGCCAAGGAGTCTACACACACCTTTCAGCTCTCTAGACCTTTTGGAACTGGAGGAGAAGATGAAAATAAGTTTTTCATGTTTTGACCCCTCTGATCTCATTTGGGGTCATGGGGTCCCAAAATCTACAATTTAGAATCTCCAGTGCCCAAGGAGTCTACACACAACTATTCAGCTCTCTGGACCTTTTGGAACTGGAGAAGAAGATTAAAATAGATTTTTAAGGTTTTAACCCTTGTGACCCCATTTGGGGTCATGGGGTCACGAAATCTACAATTTAGAATCCCCATTTGCCAAGGAGTATGCACAGCTCTCTAGAGTCATTGGTTCTGGAGAAGAAGTCGAAAAAGTGAAAAGTTTACGGATGGACGGACGGATGGACGGATGGACGGACGGACGGACGGACGGACGCCGGACGCCTTGCCATGCCATAAGCCCATCGGGTCTTTCAGACCTGATGAGCTAAAAATTAAAATGTTTTTTTTTTTAGAACACCCCCTGAATAGAATTGTACTTCTGTTAATAGTATATGGAAAGGCCAGACACTCCATTCGCCCCCACCCGTTTTCTTGACCGAATGCTAAAATAAATACGCACGCAATCAATATAAAGATTATGCAGACATGTTCTCAAATGATTTGCCTTTCTACTCCAATTCACTTAAACAAATGAATCTTTAGGGTTATTTAATGAGGACGGCCGATAGACGATTTCCACGCCCAACTTAATGCTGATGGGACAAATGGCCACCCGTCACCTTGGCCCTACGGGGTGTGTGGCCGCAGCGAGAGATCTCATTGGTTGCAAGACGGAGAATTAGAGTTATCTATTCCTAGCTTTGCTTTACAATCTCTGTAAAATAGTTATAGTTTTGAACTTTGTTTGTGAAGAAGAAAAATATAAAATGTTACATTTCAGACAAATCAAATATTTGTGTGATATAAGCATTCTTAAACCTGTGTTCTTACGTTCAATCTCAAAAGGGACTGAAGTAATTTTGAAATTATTGAAGTTATACATCGAAATCTCTGTGTCGGCGTTTGCATTGTTCTTTACTAGGAGTGGCACTGACCTATGACGTAATGAACTCTAATCTAATGGAATAATCATCATGTGAAATGGTGTCTTTTGCGGTTTTCAAATTTTTTCTACATTTATTTTTGAATGTTCGCATGGAAACAAAAATCAGACTTTATTCCGGTCCAGAATCAAGAAAATTGAAGGCCTGTCTCATAGGGATATGATGTATGAAACAATCCTCATGTTTAGTAGTGCCTTTTGGGGTTTTCATAGTCTTCTTACATTAACTTTTGGCCGTTTCCTTGTAAAAACATCTAAGAATTTTGTTTTGAACTTATATACCATAAGGCCTCGCTCATTAAAGATTGATATATTGAACAACTTTATTTATTTTACTTTTGGGAGTTCCCATTACCTAGAATTTTGTTCTGAACCAGAGCTCAAAAACCATATGCCTAGCTCAATAAGACTTGATATGTTATAGTTTTGCCTTTTGGGTTTTGTTCTCTTTCACAATATTAGTTTTTGCTGTTTCTATGGATACAAAAGTTACAATACCGTTTTCCAGAGGTCGAGTAGAATCTTAAAAACTTGCACTATGCACAAGCTCAATGATATTTAGGATCTAAAAATAATGATCTTTTGAAGGAAAATTCCTTACCGATGATATGCTGAGGACCGTTTTCATCTTAAGATACAAATCATTAGGTGTTATTATAGATTAAAGTTTCGTAAATTCTATTGTTCAATGTATTTCACACTTCAGCCAATTGACGGAGGAACTCTGTCTGCTTGCTGTCTTTTGATTGGTTGTACAGCGAACCACACTATACGTCACATGACGTTATAATGATGTTTCACTAAAAAACAAAAGAAAATGTCAATACTATTATCATAACGGATTAAAGGAGGATTTCTTTGAAAGGCATCTGCTGGGTGAAACGATGTTCTTAAGAATAGGAATGCTTTGCCAAAATAAAACGTATATATGACATGATTTGAATAGACATACTTCAATATAAACATTCTCTGATTTACAGTTTAACATGGCCTGAGTGTTTGTTTACAACAAATGCACGCATTACATGCTTTGTGAAAGTGTGTACATATCACGACTTAATGATACTGATAGAGTAGTAATACAAACGGTGCGTAATAAGGTATCTAACGCTACTAAATGACAGACTGTCGGCATGAGAGAAAAAGGCATGTCCTTTCCATAGATTGCAAGTCGGTTAACTTTTGTCATAGAGTCATAGATAGATAGATATTCTTTATTTCCTCCATCAGTTGAAGAATTATCTACCTCACTGGTGGCAGCAAACGACAGGAATCATCGTTATTTTGGATCTGGAAGCGTATGTTTGCGACCTGTCTTCAATCTCGTCGTCAACTAAACGACCGTGACTGCCTCATAATCATATATAATCCTCGTCTTTCTTGATATTTGCCCTCATGGCAATGAGTCATTTAGTCTACCTAATTCACGTAATCTAGTAAGTTGCTTACGGCCGCTTACGGGTCCGACGTCTTCCCAATACAGCATGACCAGGAGGTAGACATCAAGGTCATCCAAGGCACGATGAATGCAGAAACGCACGTACGTGACATTATTGAGAACACTCTTCTGCCTTTCACCCATGATAATCCGACCAAACCTACTTTAATTTGATGATTGCAGACAAGCACGACATCTGGTCGACTGGTCAAGTGTAAGTCGAAATTTTAACCCTATCGAGAACGTCCGGGATGCGACTGGTCGGCGTTTTTCTAAGAGAAATCAGATAGACAGGTTCATTCAGTATGAAAGGTCCAAAACAAAACAAATATCAGTGGCATTACCATTTGATGTCGCTATGAGAGGCTACTTAAAATTCCGTTTCACAAATTGTCATAAAAATAATGAACAAACATTCATATTATGTTCTGTGTAAAACTTTGTAATTTATCCTTTTGTATAACTCAATTTGAGTATTCTTATCGTCACACGCACATAAAACACTCCATTTCTGGAGTTGTTAAAAGGGAAAACATTTAATTATGACACCTTTTGTGCTCGCTACTTTTCTATAATGGAAAAGGAAAATTGCAAAACATCAAGTACGCAATAATACAAAAAACTGTATAAATGATGTTCATTTTATTACTATGTTAATGCAGTTAGAGTGAAGGCTCTTAAGACTTGATGTTAAGTTTTTAACACGAACCAATCAGCATTGAGAATCTCAATAAGATGCTCAGTGCTAGCTGATTGGATTTGATTCTCTTAAAGCAGGTGTACTGAACTTCAAATCTAATAAAATGTATTCAAGTATGAAACGGCATTAAAAGTGAAAGCATTGGATACGTTCTGATGTTAAACAGTCAATGTTAGATAGTAACAAAATGTGATGCCTGATTGTATTATCTCCCTCATTAAAATTTGGTAATCAAAATCAATATTTTCCCGCACGACATGTGCACGATTAAAACATTTAAGAATGACATTAAAATCCGATGCGCAAACTGTGTAAGGCCGCTTAGCGGAATGACGCCGAGTTTAAACCGCCATTCTTAATTTTATACCTCAATGATCTTAAATAAATTTGAAGACAACTCTTATGAATAAATATAAACAAACCAGGTGTTTGTAAAATGTTTTATTTATCTAATTAAACAAATTTGAAACAAATAGATCTGCACCTTATACGCGAATGAATTCAACGCTCAATAACATGAAAGAGACAAAATGTCAATCAAAACGTCAATGGATCCTAAGCCCCGCCTACAACTCGTTAGTCAGCCAGTTAAAACCCACAACGTAGGTGGCCATGAACTTATCAGACGTCCGTCACACGTGGCCTTGACATTGCTAGCTGGTATTGTTAGAATCCTGATCTAACGGAATCTGTCTAAAAGCACACAGTTCTAAAACATGTTGAGGAACCAGGCTGGAAACGGTTGATGAACTTACCGGGATCTTCATTGCCGATCTCCCTGCAACGGCTGCGAGGACTTTGCTGACATTGCCTTCTGTGTGGTGGAAGGCGATCGGTGGTTTTTTTATTTATCATGAGAAGGTTTACATTTAGAATATTTTGACAACAATAATTATTCTATATCGAATGTATGTTAATTATTAATTTACCGTACTTTCACGAAGCGACATTGCACCAGGCGCGGCTAGATATGATGTGACGTCACGAAATTAAGTTTATGCAGGTATGAACTGAAATTCAAATACAGTGTTCAGCTATTGTATTACTGCTACATGTAAAACTTTGTCCTAGTAAGGTTAGGGTATTGTATTGAGTGAAATACAACCTTCCATCCCCGATCTCTAATCTTTGAATAACAACGAAAAAATATGTAATGAAACTCGATCTAGTTATAAAAATCATCAAAAAGGGGAACTAATAATAAAATGTTACTGACTTTTTTACGATAACGTTAACAAAATCACTGATGTTGTGACTGCAGAATAAGGAGGATATATAAGGTCCATGCACCATTAAGACTTACTATTTTCATATTGCAGTATATCAGTGACCGATATAAAGTAAATGACATACATGCCGTTCAATTTATTGTCCATATATGCACAGCCGCCTGTCATGTAGGAATTTGTATGCTTCGTATTGATCAGTTGAGTTTCCTTTTCATAACAGTACTAGTTTAAAGACATGTCACGTAGCTCGTTTATAAAATTATGTAACACTTTCCAATGTATGTATATATATATATATATATATATATATATATATATATATATAATGACAACTTTATGTTCTACCCTGAGAACTTTAAATAATTCTACTTTGAAGATTATATGAAATGGCTTACAATATATATACACAAGCTATCACTTGATAATTGCCATCAGCATTGTAGCAGCAAGAACACAAGAATTGAAACATTTCACTTTAGCGTTGTACAGGAGTAATGACATTCATATATCATGTTTAACAGCATGACGTAAAACCTTTCATGCTTTACGGTGTGGCGAGGTTCAAAAACTAAAATGAAAAGATAAATAAAAAGAACCTCAGTGATGGATAAAAAAAACCCATATCAATATAGTTAGAGAGAAACCTTCTTTAGACTTTTCCTCATTTTTACTCTTATGCAAAAAGAAACATTTATGGTTTTCTGCCAGCATAATGGATAGATTATTATCCATTAACAAACATTTTGAAGTGATTCATTCCATTTAGGCCCATAATCATGAAAACAATAATGAAATAACCAAAATAACAAGTTTTCCTTCAAATTACACATTTCCTACAAAATACATAAATGCACTGACAAAGGCTAATATTTAGAGCACAAAACCAAAATAGAACAAGATATGGTAGGACATGGCCAAATATATTACTCACACATTGTGTACCCACATGGACCAGATGTCCTTCCAACATGGAGCGTGACTGAAGTATGCAAGGCAGCATGGCTTAAAAACTACCACCAGGGGTGATGACATGTAAATAAGGTCAGCTGACCTATTGTTTATCAACGTTAACATTGACCATGTGCTTTTGTTTTGATCACAACAAGGAGCACAATCATTGTTTTGAATACTGAATTTAGTTAGATAAATTATATGATTGGAAATCAATAGGACTGTAAGATGATGATAAATAAATTAAATATGCTTATTAGTGAACTTAATTAGCATCTTTGTGTAAAAATGAAAAAATCATCATTTTAGCCTTTACAAGCATGAAACAGAACTGTAGCGATAGACAAATTATGATTTTGTAGGAAAGTGACTTACTCTCAGAGTCTGCGTTTTATATATATGTATATATACATGTATATTTAAAAATATTAAGTTAGAAGTAAAAACAATCCATTTTAATAGCGAGCGCTTTCAGCTCAACGAGCCTCTTTAGGCCATACATTTAACGGATAATGCGTTGCCAAGCAATGTCATCGTGTACAACATGACGTCATTACATTCTTACGTCACAATAAAGGCTATATTAGGATATACATGTACAGTAAAACATTCTAAAAGTTCTACAGTGTAACCTTCGTGAAAACATTTTGATAAATCTGCTTTCTTTCGTTTCTAAAAGCTCATTGTTATCAAAATTTAATGTATACACTGGGAAAACTAAAAATTGCCCGTTTGAACTCTCAGCTAAATGTTTACTCAATGGAATTGTACGTTTTTTTGGATGATTAATCTGGGATCTGTGTAAATTCATTCGTAATTTTAACTTCATTTCAGTTTTTCCAATGTATTTTTCATTGCATCCAGAGCATGTGATGACATAAACAACATTATTACTGTTTCAATTACGATTTTGTTTTACAGAAAACACTTTACTTACATTCATATGAACAGAAGAGCCATAAGACAGCGCGATACAGTTGGTTCTAACTCACTTGAATCAAACTTGGATGAACTTATGAAGATTTCTTGGTTGTTTAAGACTGTTCACAATCTTTGTTTTACATAAAACGTCTTCCATTTCATTACTTTGATGTAAAATTGGTAAGTTATGGTCAATTATTGCAGCAGCGCTCTCATAGTTAGAGTTAAAGGTGGAAACTAACGGGACAATGTTTGTATCACACGTTTTGTTAGATTTAGCATCTCTGAGGCGACTCTGATCTAACGGCTTTCTCTACACTGTCGTGTACTAGAATTTCAGGGTAGTTTTGTATCAATAAAAATTCTTCGTGTTCTTTTAAACGCTTCCTCTTTTGAGCGTCATCTATTACAATAGCCCAAATTCTTCTAGCGAGACAGTACGGGATGTTACGCTTAGTATGAATTAGAAGACACGATTGAAAGTCCAGATACTGATGTGTATCTGTAGGCTTATAGTACAGATCAGTCTCTAAGCGACCGTCCACTTTAACAATCACGTCACGTCCTAAACATTCGAATTAGAGTCACTTGTTTCAAGAGTGATTTTCAAAAATGGACTTAAGGAGTTCAGGATACCATGCAACTTACACAGTTCCTTCTTTGTTTCCATAAATGGCATGAAACAGTCATCCAAGAATCTTTTCCAATGCTGTTCAGCATGCTCCTGCATATATTGTTCGAGAGATTGTCCAACTTTCTCATATAGGAAAGTCTCAAGGTATCCCAAAACCAGGGTTGTATATGTGGGAACAACTTTAGTTCTATTAGCAACGCCTTTAGTTTGTGTGTAGATCTAGAAAGCACTAAAATACATTATTGGATATGACAGGATCAAGAGCATCTTGAATAAATCTATCTTAAAACCTGTCGGTTAAGTCACATCTGCATTCGTATAACCAAAATTCTATCGCTTCTATAGACCCGATTGTTTATCATTGTTATTATACATGTTAACGATATCAAAACTAACAAAACTTGTTTCAACATGTTTCGGTAGTTGACTTAAGAAATCCAAACCATCACTCAAATAACTTTTTTTTCTCATTTTTTTCCATTAATAGAAAAAAGATGGTACAATCACTCAATCATTGTTGATAACTTTTCAGTATCACCAAAATAAAACAGAAGAAGAAAGGTAGATAGGATAGGAACTAGCCGAGAGTGAAAGGGTGAAAAGGTGCAGAAATAGAGGGTACTCACAGTACATTATCTATTTGGTACAAACACAACCATTTTCTTTGAAATAACTTTTAACATTACTATATACAGAGGCTTCAGGATGATATCTATGAAATTATTCAAGCGTTGTGTGGGACTCTTCGGGCCTCCGACTAAAGGTTATCACAATGACATTATGTTCTTCAATTTCCTTTTGGATAATTGTGCTTTTATGGATTTTAGGGAGTCCATAAAAATAGGCTGTTTTTGCTTTATAATCACAGAGATAATTTTGCTCCCAGTCCGTAAGCTCTGTGCGGTGTTGTTACAATAAAGTGGTTATTGTTCGTCTAAAGCGAGTCTCCTCTGTTTGACTTGAGAAGTTGTAATAACTTTGGTTTTCTAACATTTCTGTAATTTTCTCCTGGTAAAACTCTCTGTTCATTAAAACAACGGCTCCACCTTTGTCGGCTTCTTTAATTATTAAGTCAGAATCATTCTTCAATTGCTGTAAAGCTCTCTTTTCACCGTCAGATAAATTGTGTTTAATTTAATTCCTGACCCCATACAATCTTGCAGTGGCGAGACGTCTCGAAAACGTGCCAAACCCAGTACTGATAACATGGCCAGTAAAATTCCTCGCTATGACAGTGATCGTAGTCTTGACGACTTGCCTTCACTGGAAGGTGAGCAACGTGCACACGATAATGCAGGTGAAGGCGATGCTACTGAAGCGCTAGTAAAACCTAACCCTAGAACTAACTCAGATCTTCTAATGGATATGGAGCAAGAGTTTGAATCTGTGCAGTCTGGGTCAAATATTAATGAGAAAATCGCCGGACACATTAATAAACGTTGGGAAAATCGCAAGGCGCCAAAAATTCTCAGAGAGAAAATGGAGAAATACCTGAAGCCAGGTAACACTGAATTTATCCGAACTCCGAGAGTTAACCAACCAGTATGGAAAACATTGACATGTCAGGCAACAGGTCACTAGACTGTCGAACGTTCAAAAGAGCTATTGGAGCTAGCTTGGCATACTCTCTTGATGAACTCTACAAGAAGCAAAACCCTGATAACCAAAAGCTTATTTAGGGACTCTATGGACATGCTCGGAATAGTCCAATATGACTTGTCATTGAGAAGGCGTGAGGCGATGCGTCCTGCCTTAAACAATGACTTTAAGAGTCTGTATAATGCTGATCACAAAATCACTTCATTGCTATTCGGAGATGACTTGCGGAAAGAAATGAAGGAAGCCCAAGAAACTAACAGGAACGGGTGTCAAGTTGGTAAATACAAATCACACCAATTCAAGGGAGACAACTTTTCCCGTGCCAGTCGGCAACCAAGGGATTTTCCGAAGGGAGGAAAACAAGAATTTCGGAAAAGACATCAGTCCGGTCAGAGGTACAGTCCGAAGTCGAAGTCGGTGGACAGACGCCTAGAGTAAACAAGACACCTAACGCGAAGGTGAGTACACACTCTTGTTCAGACATTGATTTAAAGTTATCTGCCGAGACAAAACAGATCTTTTAATGCTGGGCAAAACTCTAAGTACGTTGATCAATGGAAACTGTTGACAAGTGATTGTGAAATACTAGACATTGTGACATGCATACATATTCAGTTTGATTTTCCTCCAATGAGAGATTTCATAACTATGGCCATTACATTTAACGAGTATGAGAAAAAGTTATTCTTAAAGAAACTGGTAGAGTTGATGGCGATTTTGTTTCAAACGTTTTTGTAAGAGCCAAAAACGATGGCAGCCATCGTATGATTCTAAATCTAAAGTCTTTGAATAAGCATGTAGAATACCCCCATTTCAAAATGGAGACTTTGCAAGGTGTGGTGAATCTAATCATATAGACATATTGAAAAAGATTAGGCTGTGTCAGTTCAAAAACAAAAGGGAAATTATGAAAGTTTCATGACTCTCTCAGAAGAATCTAGATCTGAACTGAAATGATGGATAGCAAATGTTAGCACAGCTTAAAATTACATCCAAAGACAGTACCCAGATCATGTACTGTACACAGATTGCAGCTCACTAGGTTGGTGTGGTATTCTGGAATCTGATAGGGCAGGAGATAATTGGTCACTCTCAAAACAGTCCAAGCATATCAATCGCCTTGAGTAAAAAGCAGTTTATCTCGCAGTGCAAGCCTTTAGGTCAAAGGTCAGTTGTAAGCATGTCAGAGTCATGTAAGATAATGTGACAACAGTTTTATGTCTAAACAAAATGGGTACATCACATTCAGATGAATGTAACACACTTATCAAACAAATTTGGGAATGGTGTATTGGCAATTACTGTAGCTCATATAGCAGGCAAAAATAATATTCATGCTGGCAAAGAATCGAGAATTAGTCGTAAATATACTGAATGGAAACTGAACTCCAGTCTGCTGAATTTAGCATTTGAAAAATTACAATTTTATCTAGACATTGATATGTGTACTTCAAGACAAAGTTAAGAAGAAATATACAAAAGAGCACAATTTTGAACTGTGGGAATATGTACTGTTTAAGCAAATGAAAAAGAACAAATGGCCCACAGCCTATGAGCCAATGTGTTACACAATCTATGCCATACACCTTTCAGCTATATCGGTTGTCTGATGGAAGGAAGATAACAAGAGACTAGTCATTTTAAATGTGTAAATAATAGTGTGCATGATAATCGGGAAGAGGTTGGAAAGCAAATCATGCTAGAAGATACAACTTGGAAGGAGAAGGTACAATTCTTCCAACCAAGTTGCATAAGTACATAGGGGAATATGAAGAGGGATACGGTAATAATGTACCACGTCAACAGGCTGTTGTTCATCCCGACTGGGAAGAAGATGAGACAACACGAGAGACTATATAGGTGATAACCGCAACCACACCACTGCCTGCAGTGAATACAACCGTTAGCGTACTAATTACTACCCCTGATAACAATTGGAATATTATAAGGATAGATACTAATTCGTTTTAGTGATACAGATTAAAATGATTTCATTTAAACGTTAAACGTTATTTCTTTTAAAAGGAAAGGGGAAATGGTATATCCATCAGATGCTGATAACTGGTTGTGAAGACACATGCGGTGTGTGTTTGTTTTGATTAGTACGCCAGGAGTAAAAAGAGAGAACGGTACTACTGTGTCATGTCTTTATTTCATATGAAGCTAACCCCAAATACATACTTGGTGTTGTTGAATGAAGCTCGTCATGAATTACTTCTCTTGTTTGGTATGTGCCATATGAGGCATCTATTATTGAACTTATCTATTTGTCATATAACATGATTGGTCTTACCACTCATCACAAAGTATGTGTCTATGTGGCGTTTAATTGCATAATACATTATATTATGTAATGATGTTTTAATGAGTGAGTTATATGTTTTATATTGTATACAATTGTGTTTTGCAGGGTGTCTTATATCCATGTTATGCTAGCTTAGCACGAGTCGAATAAACCCTCACAAGCCGTGACCCCTTGTTTGTTGTTCCTCATGGCCCGATAAGAACAGAGCTGCCTGGTATTAATTGATAAAAAGTTAAGATAGAAGTAAAAACAAACCATTTTCAGCTCAGATCAGCAGCCTGTGGATCCTGGACCAACATACACACAATGTTGATGATAGACCTCGTTCAGTTCGCCCTAGAGCAACTACACAAGCCCACGGTCGATACATTCGTACATAGGTCCTGCAACCAGCTTTCTGTAAACTTGTACCAAGTAACAGGAATTCGAGTAACACCCAATACGATAATAAATCGGCTACATGCAGCCCATTTGCATGCGCGACGACCGCGTGTTGTGCCTCCATAACTCGCCAGCACATGGCAAACAGGTGTCAATGGTGAAGGCAGCGTGGAAATTGAAGTAATCGTCGTGTAATGATCTCAGATGAGTCCAAATTTATTCTGGATTATACTGATAGGCGTCTTAGTGTTTTGAAGCGTGTAAATGAGCGTCAAGCTAACGTTAACGTCAGGCAGCGCGGGCCGTTATGATGTAGGGAAGAATCACAATGGCTGACAGAACGGACTTGCATGTTGTTCAGAAAAGGGTCACCCGTGTGTACGACCGTGACCACATCCTGGTACCGATAGTGATTATGCCGGTGCGCACCGCGTTCGTGTCTTAAATGACTTCCACCAGCCTCACCATTCTGTCCATATGCCTAAGCCAGTCATGCGTCCTAACCTTTCTCCTATAGAGCATATCTTGGACATGATCGGGAGACGTGTTCGTCGACGTCAACGTCAACATCAACCGATGATACGTCGACCATTTGAACCGTTACGGTCCTGTGTAGGCATTTGGCCTGTTTTTAACACAGTACACTGGTTACCTCTCATAAAAACAGCAGTGCATTTCCACAGTTTTGTGTCTGAATAATTTAAGAGTACATCATTACATCATCTTATCAATTACCAATGGTAGCGTTCTGTGATTTCTGAAATATGAATCCTTTCCCTAGCTCCGGTCCTCTTCTTAATCGATGTAATTGGACTGCATTAATAAGCTCACAAACTTATGAAATTGCTTTTGGTTCATTTGATTTACTTATATAGCTATAGATCGGATTACAAGGCGTTTCTGAATACTTAAACACAGTTTTGCGTCAGTGGGATGTTGTTAATCCTCTTGAGATATAGATCAGGTTGACAGCTGGTATTTTAGGTCCACCTTAGGCAACACTTACACGCGCGGTAAAATCTTTTTAATTGATTTTTACAATCTTAAGTGAATGGCCTGAGAAAGTTCGAGAAATTTTTTTAAAACGTATTTCAGGAGACTATAGGTCATTAAACACACCAATTAGATGTCAATATTTATTGTCTTTATAATGATAAAGATTAATTAGAAATGTTCCAAAATGTCGGGTAACTTTACGAAATGTAGTTCATGTTTGATGGCGTGATTTTATCTTGAATCAGGTTTTAAATTGCCACATTAGCTATTTTGAACTTCAGCGTTATTTGTTCAACGATAGGGAATGGTGGTTATGCAAGTAGAATTCACCATTAACAGGTTACATGTCACCCCTATGGAATTTTAGCTTTATCCGAAATAATAACTACCAACACTTTCATTAGCGCTGAAGACATGTTATTTTCTATGTACGTTTTTGCTACAGCGTGCTGATCTTATGTTTGATATAAAAAAAAACATATATACACACAACAAAATAAAAGTTTCGAGCCTGATGGAACATCTAATATCCTTGATCACAAAGGATGTTATCTCCAGATCTATTCACACTACCAACCTTAGATTTTGGCCTCAAATAACCCCCTCGGGGATTTATTTTATTTCTTTAAATGTTCTGTGTATATACATGTTTATGCCAAATGCATTTTTGTCATAGTGTCAATCCCCTCATTACTACACTCTATTATCCGGACTTGTAGAAGAAAGTATCAAGCAAAATCATTTTAGTGCGAACACCTTTTTTTCGTTTATGATACGGAAATGGGCTTTGCTTTGCCTGACGAAAAATGTTACCTTCGTTTTAAAAATGTTTCTTTTGGTTAAATTGATTGCCATGCATTTGATTCTACATTTTGTATGTGATTTCTCGTGGACAG
This sequence comes from Phorcus lineatus, assembly GCA_921293015.1. Taxonomy (NCBI): domain Eukaryota; kingdom Metazoa; phylum Mollusca; class Gastropoda; order Trochida; family Trochidae; genus Phorcus; species Phorcus lineatus. Next base: position 21,330,825 of record OV121088.1, on the reverse strand, counting down.
CTGTTAACCCTCGTTTTATATGTTGCTTATGTTTAACAGATCTTCTGCTGTTGCTCTTTTGCTTTTGCCATCGTTAGCACATATATATATATATTTTCCTAAAATTTCGAACCACTTATGGAATGGCAGATATGTTACCGAAGCGATCTTTAAAATAACTTTGTCATATATCATTCAAGGATTTTTCTGGAAAAATCGTCAGAGGTGACATAATGAGGAGAATGAGCATCCAATCATTCACACGGTAAAGCGCGTCTTTGTTGCTTTGAAACCGTGCTGCAAATGACTCACTAATATTAATAACAGTTTACTGTGAACAAACCCTGTTTAACATTCAAATTATATCATGACATTAAAACTTTATCTTATTTTTTTAAAGAATTTCCTGGTAACAAAAGTTTGTTCATGTTAACTTTAAAGTACGCTTCACTTTACAGTTTTCCCTCCGTTGGTAATCTGATGCCTGTCACGTTAACACGGCGATTGCGGGGTGTCACTACACATCAAGTTTCGGTGTTAAAGTATTATTTATCATTCATTATCGGTCAAAATCTCATTTGAATTGCCGGGAAGGTGTATGTAATTGAATATAAAATCAGGATTAAAAAAGCATCTATGTGCACTTTAATTTTGACAAAGTGGTAAAGTGTCGATGCTGGTCTTTGCTTTTAAAGAAACGTAGTCTCACTTCGTGCTCAATGAAACAACATTTCTATGCTTATGGTATTAATGCAGCGCTGAAAGTGAGCGTTATGTACTTCACACTAAATGCATGGGAAATACTTGAAGATGTACGAAACTAGAACGCTGAAATATCTGGCCTCACAATCGCCTGGTCTCCATGATAAACATCGATGTATCAGACAATGATTCGGGTGTCCTTCGTAAGTACCGAATTTGAATACACTAGCACCCTATGGATTATGTAGTTTATATCATATATCTTAGAAATGTCAAGATAAAGGGTGCAAATCACTTTAAAACGTGATTTAGGCACAATAGCACCATAGACTTATATAAAGCTTGTGTTGAAGGTGTGCAAAGGAAGTTGCTTACATTTGTCAAAATTGATGAATGCCCTATTGATCTAGATTCATGAATTATCATTGTATCATGTTGTACCATCAATCAAAAGAGATGCTTGTTAACGTCTTGCAAACATGATAATATTTTTAGCTAGAACCTAAATACATTTGAATTGACTGAATACACACATTATATATATCCATTTTCTTTAAAATATGTAATGAATTGTAAAGAGAATAATTTGACCTATAGATGACAAGCTTGTGTGCATGTCAGTGCCCTGAAATGATACCCTCTCTCTCAATTCCCTATGAGTGCCTTGTTACGGTTGCAATATAAGTAAAAATGCACGCCATAGCATTCAACAGTCTCAATGAGATTTTTGGCAAATGAAATAAAGACATACACCTACAGAATATTGTTGTTCGATAATAACTGAAATGAATATAATATATAATATACGGGTATTTCAACAGTTTTGTGCTGCGACATATATGTCAATTGTCAAAGACCTATGCATTATTAACAATCGAGCAAAGGAACAGTAGCACGTTTTTTCGAAGATTTACTTCCTCATATCTTCCAGAATAAACATTACTTTATGCCAAATGTATTATCATCCGAGAGTCAAAACATCTCATTACTCAACCCGCTAGTCGTAGATGAAATAATCAAGTATCAAGCAAAAATCATCGGCGGCCATATTTGTGTTAAAACCAATCATTTGTGGTAGGGAAATGGATTCGCATAGCTTAAGCGATCATGGTACGTTCGATATGAAAGTCCCTATTTTGGTTCAAATACACTGTCTTAAGTTTTCAAATATTCATTTTCGTTTTCTTGAGATATCTTTATCAATCTATAAAAACGTGCTACTGCCCCTTTGAAGTTGACTCAAATGCTCCATTGACACTAGCACGCATTTTGACTCCACCATGGTACGCAATAATGCGTACCATCCCTGAGTGTTTGCAACTATCAATCAAACTTGACGTCGTGCCACTGTCTGTGAATAGTTTGCGTAAATGTTCCACGCTGGTGCACATTCGTGCCACATAAACTGTGCCCGAAGTGTGACATTTCGTACCGCACGAGTCCGGCCAATCACGGGATATTTGCGTATGGGTTTACGGGTTTACGGGCCACGGTGTCCCGGTTACCGTATTGTCAAACATAAGAAGAGGGAGAAGAGCTTTATTCAGTATATATGGCCATATGACCAAGAGTACAATTTCACAAAACAACATGAGCACATGGACAAAGAATTTAAAAATTATTATACAGGCAAGTTTCGTTTCAGAAAGACAGTCATATTTTTAAGTATATTTTTTTTCTATATATAGTCATACTAGTGTACCCCACCTCACGCATTCGTGATGAGTTTGGGAATATTTTCTGAGACGCTTGTTCACGCTCAATGCCAAGCATAAAGGTCAGATGAACTCAAGATTCAAAGAAAAAGGTCACAGAAGATTCCATATGTCAAAACATCATGTTACACCAAAATACGACCATGCACACAACAAACTATACATGTATATTTGACATTAAAGATAATATATCTACATAGTGGGTACGATTAGCGGAAATACTTCATAACACAGTTAAGAATAAATATCAACAACTATTTAGGTTCAATTCCACCTGAAAATAGCAGAAAAAACGTGTTTTATAAACACTTCCGGAAAACAGATGCCAAACGTTTTATTAGCCAATCAGGTGCTAGGGGGGTTGTGACGACATAGACAGGACTCGTTAACGACTGGCTGGTCTGTGTCATTGTTTACATTATAGATTCCAGCGGTCGTGAACGTATATATTTTCACTGATTGTACTTATAAAAGAGCCCCTTAAGTCACCAAAGCTATTAATATCAATACATTGACATATTCTGTTTGACATTATCTAACTTGTTATTTGTTTGGGTTGTTAATCTCCGAGTTTAATCTGCGGCCATTGTGACTGTTTTTTGTTTGAACACCTAGACAGATCGACTATCCCTCTGTGTAGTTGATTGACCATTGGTGCATATTTCCGCATGGTACCAATAGTTACCTTGAAGGTGCTCACCAGAGCGTACCAGAGCGTACCTACGATTGCGTGCAAATGTCAATTGGGCATGAGTCTTAAAGGAGTAATTGACTAGCTTCTTAACGAGGAACATACCTCTCTAAACGTGCATCAATAATGTACACCATTATACATTCAACGCTTTAGCAATGCTAATGTAACTATGTACATGCATTGAATTGATTTAGCAAAATAGGTATTTTCACATTTGAGTAGAAAGGTTAACGTGGTGGCCAAAACTTTATAACTCTTCCTCACATTTTGATATGCTCATTGCTCATATTAAAATCCAATTAATGCATTAGTTTTGTAAACGCTTGATAAAAAGTTATTGGGGGTGTTAATGTCGCAAGAAAGGTACTGTCAAACTGAAAATTGGAAATTAAGCACTCAAGGGTTATAATTCAAAAATTACTTTCTGCATTATTCCGCCGAAAAGGTTCAATGCACGTTAATTATGTTTATCCAAATCACGTGTTAGGTGACAGACTGACAGAATTATATAATGTCTTCAGTGTCTTCAAGTTTTTCATGCGAACAATTTATATTACCTTTGACCTTGTGATCCTTATCTTGGTGAAGAACATGAAAATGTACTATTTCAAATATGGGTCAAACACTTAAAAAGGTTTTTTTTAAAGTGTTATTATGTCGAGAACTACTGGTCGTATCTGAAAATAACCGTTTTAATACCTCCTACCTCCTTCATTCATACTGTGTGACGTAACAATATCACAGAACAAATTTCACAACGGCTAGTTCGGTAATGACATCTGCGCGTTAGATTGGTTCGGTTAAAAAGCAAATGTACGTATGTCATCATTTCCACAACTGCTTTGATAACTAGATAATACTTTCGTCTCCCAAAAGAGAAACTATTACCTTCACCGAAAACTCTTGCTTTTAATAACTTTGAGTCCTGAAGTTTGATAGCTCAATTCGTTTTACAAACGGTAGCCACGTGATATGCTTATCAGGGTTATAACAATAATGTGGACCCGAATTAAGACCAACTTTGATTGCAAAAGCGTCACTGCTGTTTTATTTCAGGAATTTGTCAATTTTTATTCAACTACGTATTGTGTGCAACAAGCTCTAAATTGACCTAATGTTCACGACTATTAATCAAGATTTGTTAAAATAATTCAGAAAATCTTTGGAAATTAGAGTTAATTTTGTAAGTATAAGGATTGTTGCGCTACGCGATTTTATACAATTTGTTACTGTTATACATCAATAGAGGCACGAATATGTAAAAAAAATATCCCTAAATGGGACGTTGAATTTCAACATTTATATTGCGGTTTGTCAATTTTTATTGAAAACAAGTAAAGATCATCATTTCGGCATTAAAGTGATGAAAATGTAATTTTTTTCGACATGATTTGAACTATAAGATGGACACATGGTATATTGGTTATTACTTAGGCAACATAAACATTTTTAAACATACTCTGTGTCACTTTCAATTCAGACTAGTCAGTGACAGGCCTTGAATCTCGACACGTGCATCCAATCAAATGATCATAATTTAAAGGCGAAGAAAGTCCATATGAGAATTGGACAGTTTCTACGGATAAATACTATTAAGGCGCGTTGTTTTCTAAACATGTTCAATACATTACTTGTATTCAGTTATATAATATATATTATATATAGTTTAGGGTCCATTTCAACGGGCAAAATTTATAACCCTATAAATGAGTTTTCCCTCTCGCCATGTTCTACCAGAAACTGATATTTTGAAAAAGAGGATTGACAAATGTTTTTGTCAGCTTAAGTGCTTGACTTGACTTTAATGTGACTTTTTCCCCAAAGGTACACTTCTGAAGCAGGAAGAGTTTATCCATCTCTTGTAGAGACGCTCTGGTGGTGGAACTTGCTGCACGGTAATTCACAAATATGAGACAATGGGTCTCCTAGAGTTTTGCTTCGACCTTGAGTCAACAATAAGTCAAACATTTTTCAAATTCTATTAACATTCCTGCACTGGGTTTTGTTCTGTTTGAAGTAATCAGTGTTGTATGGTCGTCTTTAGGGACACTCGATGTTTGATATTTTAGAATTTATGAAATAGTGAGAAATGATAGGAATAGCAAAACGAAGATATCCCACGTCTACATGTCTTATCTATTTTTCTTCTACTTCGTTTTAACGAATGAATTGACAATAGATTACGATTATCATAAAATTAACGCCTGTCTAGATAAAAATCCGGGTCGTTGCTGAAATAAATAATCACTTGACCTTTTTTTATAGAACTACGGCATTCAATAAGAATTGTCAATATCAGACTTCAAGTCTTGAAAAGTGAGGGATTAATGGTACATTCTATCCATATTGGACAAATATGGTAGAAATTTAAAACTGTCAAAAAATCTGTTAATACAAATGTTTAAAAAACATAAGTAACAACTAACAATGTTATTAACAATATAATTTCAGTTGATATGTTACACTTAATAGATTTCATACGTTTAAATTACAATCAATAATGTTAATGTTGTTTTTTACTAACAATATAGTTGTACATATGTTAAATACACTACGGCATCCTGTACTTTTGGCTAATGTTCAAGATCTTCACCAGCAATACAGATAAAAGCATACCGAAATAAAGTAGTTTCAAAATCGTTCATCACCTTTTGAACAAGCGGTAAATACATGTCCTGTAATTCCTTTCATTTTAGTATTTATACATGAAAGAAGAAAGTTTCACAAATATCTTAGTTAATCAATTTGTATTCTAATTCTGAAGAGTCAAGTGCTGAGTTTATTACTTTGAACTTACGCTCACCAGAACCTGAAATCAATTTCAGCATCTTTCCTTCTAAACTGATCATCTGTGTAATAAGAATTTCACAAGTGATTTAAACATGAGTTCTTTTTATTCAACGGGAAAAGGACCAGGACCAAGTTATCTAACCTATTACACCCTCTCCTCAGTGTGTACAAAATTAGATTCCATATATACAAAGCAAAGATTACATAAAGTGAACAAGAGTAGAAAATGATATTACGAAAGAGAAAATAAAATTGTAAGCTAAAAAATAGCTTTGTTTCGCTGATATATGTTTGCACCCAAATGAATAAACTTTTGTGTTGACATAATGGTAGGTAATGCGCTGTAGTGAGGACATAGGTTTTGTGGAATGCTTGCCCACTCCTCACGCAAAGCATTTCCCAACTCGGTTAACGTCTGAGGTTGATGATGACGTCCACGTACACGTCTATCGAGTATATACCACATGTGCTCAATAGGTCTGAGGTCTGACATTGTCATGTTGAAGAAGCTCCCTCTGGCGGTGGATGATCGGCAACAGGTAAGGAATTTGGTTAATGTACCGATCTGCGTTGAAGTTCCCTTAAACCAGATATTGTGCTCCTAAGAACCTGGACATGTCTTTCTACTGAACTCTGTTTCCCCAGCTTCAAGGCTTCCAATGGCAATATTTCGCTCAGTATCATTCATTCGTGGCATTTTGAAGGGTTCAAATTGCGAGTCAAACGATTGATAAACTGATGAGCACGACTTGTGTCTTTTATAGTCATTTATCTAGTGAGAACTAGCACGAAATGCACGTGCACGTGCGCTAACGGTTTAAATTGTGTTTTGCGTGCGTTTCTTGCTAATGTTGTAATGCAATTGGTTGCGTTTTGGCATTATGTTTTAGTTCGCCTGTGATTACACAAAATTCTTTATTGTATATATATGTATCAATATTTATGTCAAAATGGGTCTTTAAAGTAAGTTTGTATATCTATTTTTGTTTATGAAAATCTGAAACCTATGTTGCGTTTCGTTTTTTGAAGACAAGTTGTCACGGTGTCACCATAAAGCAAACGACCTGCAGGTCGTGTCGAATATACTAATAATATGTTATCTTTGAAAAGGTAATGACAATTGCAAGAAATCTTTGAAAGATATCAACAATGTAGAATGCAAAAACAAGATTTTTATTAACTATAAAGACGTTGTTTGCCAGAAAACTGGCATTTAATTAAATGATTTGCCCTGTAAATAATGCTGTGTCCATTAAAGAGGCATATTGTTAACAGCATGTAAGTGGTGACAACTGTTTGTCCGCACTCCCCAAGTAATGCTTCTCATCTCACGTCACAGTACTAAGACTTATCTTGGGAGTCATCAAATGAAACTCATCTTTGAGCACAGTGAGAGCAATATGGAGAGGACACGTATATTACTTAGAACTCAGTGAATGTTCGCACAATGATACTATCCATTCTAACATTAGCACTTTCCTTTTCATTTGATTTTTTCTCAATCCTTATTCAAAGTTACATGGTAAGTAAGCCTCAAGCAATTATTGATATCTAATATTTCCTCTTGCTAAAGTTCATAAAGAATTTTGATGCGTAATGAGTGGTCTGTTTGATTACAATAAATTAAAACTGTATCACTTTTTTCATCTAATAGTCTAAAAAGATAATTATAACTAATAGAGAAAATTGACTAAAATGAAACGTTTTGTCAACCTAACAATTAAAGGTATATCAGCAAGACATTATCTCGATTATATTGCGAAAAAACAAACAAAGACACATAACTCCTTTTTGAAGAAGTAACATGCACATTCATATATATAACAGCGAGGGACAACGATTGTTGTTTTTGGATGTTTCCTTGAAATTGCAACAATAAAGTTATCACAACAAATTCTGGCATGGTTTATTATGGCAAAAGCATATAGGCTTCTCCTTGGAAGGAGATAAACAGTTTTAATATTTCCTTGATTTTGGAATTTCCCTTACACCATACGTACAGCTGCATGCCAAAAGTTTGTTCACATACCTGAATAAACTAGTGCAATTATCATGTAATTTTAGATGCCTTTGAGGTATCGTAGAGTTGCGAAAAAGAAACGTATAATATGGAATTTTCACTACACATATGCAGATCCATTCTTCTTTAAGGCAAAGGTTTATTGTACCCCACAATTTCCCGTAACTATTTTGGCAGGTCATTAAAGTGACCAGGGGTCGAAATTCCGAAAACACTTATTTTTATTTTTCTCTATAAAAGCCTTTTAAACTTATCAACTTCTTTAAAAATTAGTCACGTTGGTTTCTTAGCACAAAGTCAATGTGATTATCTTGGTTTTAATCTCAGAGAGTCGATATGGAACATTCTATTCGACATTTAACGAAATCGAATTTTCAAAAATGTGACGCCTTCTGTCTATATCAATATGCCAAAATTCGAATTTTTGCACGAGTGACCAGAAAATGCCAAATTGAGATCAAGAATGGCTATTTCAGACATTGACAGTGGGTGATCCATTGCCAGTCTTGCTGAAGTTATTCTATTGACGTTGAAACGAAACCCAAATTACATGATATTTGCACTACGATTCAGTGGTATGTGAACAAACTTTCGGTATGCAGCTGTAACTAAAGACAAGTACCATATATGTCTGTTTGCATGAGAAAGCAAAATGTATATGTTGAACAAATATGTTGAATATGAACAAGTGATCTCTCTTTTGTGAAAACTAACCTGTATTAACATTGAAACGGAAATAATTTCCAATCCCTTGAATTCTATGATCCTAATAATACACCAACGGCGTGATTAATCTCAATTCAGAACCCTATGCTTAACGCTAATTGTATGCATACAACTTTAACGAGTATAGCTATATCTGTAGTTTCCTTCAATTCATGTTTTTTATTAATTCAAACAGATTTTTAAGACACAGGGGAATAGTTAAAATATGTCCATTACGATGGTTTCAAGATTATTGTTCCTTACAGTTGGTCCGTGTTTGCAGCATATCAATTTATGTACTACCCTTCCATCACGATTATTAGGATATTGTCAAATAATACTCATATTTACAGGCAGCCGCTTAGAATAATTTTGTTTTGTTTCTTACTTTTCACCTGTAAAATTGAATAATGGAGGGATATTGTCAAATTTGAATTATTTTGATAATTTGAGAGTTGTGTCGTATATTATGTTATAATGATTCTAGTTATTTGCCAACAGTCCGGAACGTTGTAGGATGTCTTGTACATCTTTGGTATATTTTGTACTGAAGGAGGTCTGATATCTTATCAGTATTAGATATATAATATAATCTACTTGTATTTGAATAAAAAGATGATAAGTGAGTCTGTTTGCAATATAGTTTGATATGGTTTGCTTAAAGAACGAAGTCAAAAATAGAGTGTAATTCATGCCTTTTAAATCGAAAGAACTGTACATAATCGTACACTTGCCTTTTGTGGTAGTCACTTATTACCTGGTCTTCAGGTAAAGGGAAAGGGTATTAGCCGGAATGTTTATAAACATGTAGTAATGTAGTAATACGAAATGTATTGATTTTGAATAGTTTCTATACAACAAAGATACAGGTTGAAGAACCTTTTGGGGAAGACAAATTAAGCTGCAGCTAAATTTCGATAGTATGCCTTTAAAGTATACAGCACAATGAAATATCAATTGATTAGATATTGATAGTATATAGTAATTAGATAGTATTTCCTGAGTGGATCGATATATTAATGAATATTTCATTAATAGATTCCGCCATGATAACCATTAGAGGGTTTGTTAGGGTCAGACTTATTTGCACACCAACAAGTAGCATATTGTGTGTTTAAGTGTGTTTAAGGGTTTTCTGTCTACTTTCGACACTTCCTCTTCTATTCTAAGTTTCTGCAATCAATATTTAGTTCATTATTGGATGATACATAATAAATACCTTAGGACTACTAGGAACAGATGTTCATTTCGCTTAAAAACCACTTTGGAATCATTTCCATTCCTAATGGCACCAATCAATTTTCAATGGAATTTGCATGGAATTTGCAGCTGAATACATTTGCCTGTATACAACATAAATCCAAGAATCGTGAAAGAAGAAATGAGTGGAAGCGTTGATGTTGATCTCTTTTAACGCTCCCTCACGTGCCCATTACCTACATGATAAAAAGTGACATCACAACAATAATGACGTGCTTGTCATTTGCTATTCTTTATCAATACTCACTTTATAAATGGTCACAGGGTCACCACAGGGATGTCACAGGATCAGTGCATCTATTGGAATGCTCATAAGCTTAGGGGTACGGAGAAGAAGATGAGAAAAGGGTTTAGGGCGTGGTCCCTTATTATGAGTTATTGGGTCATCTAATCTATTAAGTAGAATTCAACAAGATTTCAACTTTTTAGTCCTCTTGCTTCTTGGAAAAAGATGAAAATAGGTTATAAAGGACATGGCCCCTGTGACCTTTTCTAGCGGGCACGTGGTTACCAAGTCTATTAATAAGAAGCCCCATTAGTCAAGAAGTCTGCATACAAGAATGCAGATTTCATACGTTAATGGTTCTGGAGAAAAATATAAAACAGTGAAAAGTTTGCAGATACCAGACGCCATGCTAAGGCCGGGCCTTGCCGGCCAGATGAGCTATCAAAATCAACAATGCAGCTTACAATCAGGGAAATTAGGAAAACCATCAATTCATCAAACCGAAATTTATTTGTTTATTAGTATATGTGAAAGGTGTTCAATTCCGAATTATGTTTGTATTATCATTTCCAATTCTATCCCTTAGCAGTATGTTGTATTTTTTCTAACATGAACATTCATTTAAGGTCAATACCTTTGATCAGATCTGTTGCTCGGTACTTACTGGAGCCTCTCATGCAGTGTCAAACATCATATCTAACAGGAACACAACATACACTTGATTTAGTTTTGATCAGATAAGGAACAATTGTTTATCTCGTTTCGTTAATCCGTTGTTTTCTTTAAGATAGACGGCTTCTGATGTACACGAGAACAATCGATCAGTGACAAGAGCAGATGACTTTCAATGTAGTTCCAATAGGCTGCACCGTACATTCACAGACTTTGCCTGTTATTGGTCAGTCTAAGATAACCATGAATTAAACATTATAATTTGTGCATTAAGATCAGATATATTCGTTAAGTTCAGTAATGAGGAATAATGATATTTGCAGTGTATAATCAGATATTACGTCAATTAAAGAAGTAGGGATGTTATGAAAACAGAGCTGAACAAGTTTGTTGGCCAACTAGCAATGGTGCTAAACAACAGTGGCTAATTTGTTTGACATCGATTAAAGCCGGCGCCAAATAATCTCATTAGTCACCTGACACATAAAGTATGAGTTCTTAACTCGGGATTTAACGATCTTATTTGGTTATGTATGTCTGGCGTCAGCAACTATTCAACTAAAAATTATTTCATCACCTTGAAAGGGGAACTGGAGAAAACGTCCAACCCCAAAACGGCCAATGCTAAATAAGAGAAAACGGCCTAGCTTAGCCTTATAAAGAACGGCCATTGCGAGAAGAGAAAACGGCCATTATATCTGAAGATAGCGGCCATTAACTTAGAAATTGAATCGGATATTGGATCCTTTCTGGATATTTTTCATCTCAAAATTCCATTTATTTCTCGGTCGATTGGTTATTTCTTCTTCAATGTAACCATAGACCAATGATGGATATTGTACTCAGCAAAAAATTATAAACATTAAATCGCTTAAAAAGAAATGAGTAATAAACTAGACAACATATGCTGTCATATCTTTAAAGAGTTTAGTGCGACCGGTTCAATCATAATATTAATTTATTTTCATTAATCTGTAAATTAAAACCTGTCCTATTAAAAATCAGCATAAACTAAAGTATCGTAATTACCTACATTAAATTACTTGATTTGATAAACATATATTATCTGCACTCGCCGATGTAAATGTAGCTCACTGAAAGTGCAAAACATGTTTGAGAGAGTAAATTTGTGGCGCTGCTGCATTTCAAGTAAGTACATATTACTCCTTATCCAAATTAATCTCTGATTAGGTCTCATTGCCCAAAGAGATCGTTAATGATAATCGGTTCCAGTTGGCTGCCACCTTTGTTTATGATGTAAGTGTTGAGTGGCAGACAGTTTGACTACTCAATTAGCACTTATGTGTAGATTTACATACATATTCATTTCACTTCTTCACTTCACTTTATTCTCAAAAGACCACCGTTGGTGGTATGAGAGTACAAAGATATAAAATGATATGTACAAACAGTCAAAATGGCGGTGGGTTAAGACAATGTTTGGAATACAGTCGTTCTTTAACAAAAGATGTTTAAATTAAATTGACACATTAACATAAAGACGTGAACGTGTAGTTTTCTGAAGGCCACATGCAAGTTTCAAGAATTTCTGTAAGTGTTAGTTTTTTTCACACATCCACAGTTGCTAAACAATAGATTGGCACTGCATTTTTTTCAATTTTATCTTAATGATGTAATAGACTTTTTGAAGTCATCTTCGATAACATAGTAAAGTATATCATTAGAAATGCCGATATCTTCTATTATTACTTAAATTTTGTAAAAAGATATTCAGTGGATAGTCCAATTTAAAATATTAAAAAAATCTATATTGTCTTTTTTATCCCTTGCCTATTAGTTTTTGTTCAAAGCAGGAATGTGTTACTAAATGCCTGTCCAATACATATGTAGTAAAGAGACGTTCAAATAATATCATAGATTGTTCATTTAGAATTTAATTTTATGAAATAGAAATATGTTTAAAACATATGTAACGATAGAACGAACCCTTTACAGATTGATCAAAAAGAATAACCCGTAAAGTATTCTTTTAAATTTGCTAGAAAAATATATGTTAGCCTTCATTTATTTCTTTTTTCAAGATGGCATATAAATCAGAAATGGATATGGATTATGAAACACAGGTTAAATAAATTAAAATAACCTGTGTCCTAGAAGAAATCTTTGGCCGTTGTCTCCAGAATCAATAGCCGTTTTCTCTAGTTTTCGATTGGCCGTTTTCGCCGATGACAAAACATTTAGCATCAATGCCCATTGCAGAATCTTGGAGTTGTATTCGAAATTCAGCAAAAAACTGCAAGGCAAAGTATCTTCAATTAGTAATTTAAGAAGGTGTTCAGTTGACCATTTCTTTTGATAACGATTCATTCACAACACAGCGGGATTGATACTCCATGAAGAAAGCCTTCAACTACACGATGGAAATTCAGTGAGGTGACATCTGCAACAACTTGAACTTACGAACAATTGATGGAACTGCACTAATATAAAGCTCAGCATTACAACCATACTCGAATGCAATAACTTCTTGTGCAAAGTAACCTGGTCTTTTTAAAACCTTGGTCATGTATCATGATTGTTACAAATGTTATTCAGAGCTTCTTATACCCATTGGTGTCTGGGACTGTTTGTTTAAAGATTGAAGATAAAATTCTTCCGAACGAAAGGCCATTAGTTAGCAGCACAAAATCACCTTATGATCCTCTTCATTCTCAGTAACATGATTCTGCTTCTTCTGCCCAAGAGCTGAACTCACAAACTCAAATTAAAACCACCAATTGTTTGCGTCAAGTAGATACAATCGTCCATTGTTTGTATAAGTTTTTTCTAACCTTTATTCAGTTTTTGACGCTGCCTGGCCAGTAGCACAGACTTTACTTATGTTTACATTTGTATAAGTCATGAAAAGAACAAATTGTCCTGCATTAGGTGCGGATAATGTACATTTCATATAAGCTGTGTTCTACATTTCTTAAAAACTTGACAAACGAGAACAAAACTAAATTCAATCTTCACTCCCTAGCTCATTACAGGGTTAACTTAGTACATTTGCATAAGCAGAGTGTTTGTCTAAACGCAACTTTTGAATTTTCTAATTATGCGACAGATATCTGAACAGTTTTAGATATTTTTCATGTATAAAACAGATCATTTGCAGAATATGTTTAAAGAAGAAAGATATGATTTAACCGTACTGCAATTAGATTTCTAAATCTATAAATTTGTTCACAGGTACATAAAGGAGATACATTTCCTCAATCTTGAAAATCCATGCACACGAATAACCTTTTTTTGATAACAACATTTTGACAAATAAAGCTTAGGTCACACTACCGAATTAGTTTTTCAATTGAAAATCAAGCATGCGAGACTTTAGACGCTGTTGAACATGACTGTCGAAATTAGAAAATATATTCATTACACTTATAATACCACTTTTTAGCATTTTAGTTCTCCTCCATTATGGAAGATTATTATAGTAGAGCTTTCCAAACTTACATCCAATCCTATCTATTACAAAAACTTCTAAAATATCAAAATTTCACTGCAAATCAGCAACAGAGTCTGCATTTAATACAACGTTGTCAGCAAAAAAGAGAAGAGACATCTTTCACAAAATTGTCAATTAAATCATCATTTTGTGAATCATTAGCAAGCTGGTTTATAAAACATATGAATGAAAGAGAATAAAATAGACAGCTGCATGCCAAAAGTTTGTTCACATGCCTGAATTTACTAGTACAAATATCATGTAATTTGAGATGCCTTTAAGGTATCGTAGCGTTGCGAAAAAGAAACGTATAATATTGAATTTTCAATATGCATATGCAGATCCATTCTTCTTTAAGGCAAATGTTTTTCGTACCCCACAATTTCCCGTAACAGTTTTGGCAGGTCATTGAAGTGACCAGTGGTCAAATTTCCGAAAACACTAATTATCATTTTTCTCCATAAAATCGTTAATAATTTATCAACTTTAAAAATTAGTCGCGTTTGTTTCTTAGCACAAAGTCAATGGCATTATGTTGGTTTTAATCTCAGAGAGTCGATATGGAACATTTTATTCGACATTTAACGAAATCGAAATTCGAAAATGTGACCCCTTCTGTCTACAACAACATTCGAATTTTTGCTCGAGGGACCTGACAATGCCATAATGAGTTCAAGAATGGCTATTTCACACATGGACAGTGGGGGATCTATTGTCAGTCTTGTTGAAGTTATTCTATTGACGTTGAAACGAAACCCTAATTACATGATAATTGCACTACGATTCAGTAGTAGGTGAACAAACTTTCGGTATGCAGCTGTACAGTCTTGTCGAACCCCACTTGATGTATAACACATATCATTGATTGAGAATTTTTAAACAGGTACGAACGTTTTTTTACATGATTTAAAAAATATGATAAAGTTTACCATGTATTCACTGTCCAAGTTGCTGTTAAAGCAGTTTATTTCTCTAAACAGTATTGAATTCCTTGCGGAAGTCAATAAATACAGTACAAAATTTGTTTTGGGGTTTTCTAATATATTTTTGTGTTTAAGATTGGAAAGGAGAAATATTATCCATGGTAGAATGGTATTGTTGAAAACTGGCTTGAGCTTCAGAGAAACTGTTATTTAACTCTATCCTGAATCTCAACCAAGGTTCTTTGATAGATTTATCAAGGGCATTTAATAATGATATGCCCTATAATTATTCGGATCCGATAGATTCCCTTTTCTGACAACATCATTCATACATACCAAGAATCAGGCTATTTTTCTCTTCCTAATATCGAGTGTAATAAAAAATTAGATATATATATAAATATGAGTTGAATTTTTTTTAAACTCTGATGGGACTCCGTCAATACCTTGGCCTTTGTGTAGCTGTAGGGAATCAAAAGTGTTAAAATGTCATTCTCAGTAATGTTTTCAGACATCATACTTGAACTGTTACAGTCTATACAATTCATATGCTCATAATCGTCAATAGATTGTTCTACGCTTTTATCAAGTTCAATTGCTCTTGTCTCAGGATTTAGCAGACCTTTAAAATACTAGCACCAAACTTCCGGTGTAATACTAGTTGATTTATGTACTTTTAAGGGATTGACCTGACTTCCAAAACCTTTATAGTCACTTAAATTCAAGTTTACTCTTTTGGTTACCACTGTATCATAGGAATTCCTCTGGTCTTTAGTACTTTTCAAGGTTTTATTAAATATTATTGGTTCTAAGAAGTTGCAATTTAAAAAACTTCTTTTTTTTCAATCTATTTGTGGTTTATTATATTTGTCCTGATCATCTTTTTCAACATTAGGATTTTCGTCAGACCAGAGATACTTCGTTACTATAGCTACTTGAGATGTATCGAGGTTTCTGTGATGTTATAAGGATGTTTATAGTTAATTATATATGATCTTTCGGGTGTTCAAGGTGGGCTTTGCTAATGGCTCAGTTGACTGACTGTTGCGAGCTTTCGAAAGTGTGAAGGGAAAACTACCGGTCCAATGTTTTAAGCTCATCTGGCCTTATAGGCTTATGGCATGACATGGTGTTTGTAAAATTTTCACTATTTCATCTTTCCTCAAGAACTATTGACAAAGGAAATCTGAAATCTACTAACGTTCACAGAGACCACGCTTTAAAAACCTATTTTCATCTTCTCCATAAGCAAGAGGGTTAGAAAGTTTAAACCCTGTGTACAGACTCCTCAGCTGGTTGGGATTCTACTTTTCAAATGTGACCTCTAATAAGGGCAAAAGAGGCCATACCCTAAAATGTTTGTTTTTCGAAAAGATAAGTCTTACAAAGCTAAGCTCTTGGGTACAGACTCCTTAGCTAAGTGAAATAATTATTCATTGATTTGGTGACCCTGTGACTCTTAGGGGGCAAATCTTTATTTTCATCTTCCTAGCCTAACGCTGTGACCCTAAAATAAGGGCGACAGAAGCCACAAGCTCAAATAAATTTCGAAAAGAAAAGTCCTAGAAAAAACTCTTGTGTACTTAGTCCTTAGCTAATGAGGATTATAATAAATGGATTTGGTGATCCCTTGGCAGCTCATATGGTGACCATGTGACCATTTAGAAAAACAATATTTATAACATGATGAGATATAGAGCTAAAGGCTCTATTTTATTCTTCATGGTGTATTGTTTTAATGGCTTATGCAACCATTACATTTCGACAATAATTTTCAAAGAGACTAGGTTTTTTGACTCAGTTACATCCCTTCACTTTTCTATACTTATAGGATCTGAATCATGGACTCCAGCTGTTTTGGACTATTTTTATCCACAATACATGTCCCTTCTGATCAACAGGTAATAGAAGTCTGTGGCTCACATTCTACAATATATTATACTCTTTATGATATTGAACAAACGTTTTAAGAATATGTATATGATTCATATATTTGAAATTCATTAGTGAGTGTTTGACTTTGACTTTCAGTACATTGAACACTTTTACATTATTTTTCTTTTACACTATAAGGCAAGAGGTATACAGTATTAATTTTTGACTTACCTTATATCATGGATTGGTTTTGTTTTTTTAAATTCCAGTTTTGATTTCTGTAGCCAATGTTTATTAAAGTATGATCAACAATGATATTTCAAAACCAGCTTACATATGAAGTGAAAGAAATTCATTTACAAAGAAGTATATTTTTTTGAAAGGGATAGGAAAAAATCTGTTGTAAGAACGAATATACACTAAACATGTTTTCTAAATTTGTCTTTGGCATAAATAATAAGATAATGGCAAATGCGAGAAATGTTTTGAAATACATAAATATAGAGGAATGCTTGTAACTTCGTGTGTTTCCATTATTAAGCCGTTGCTTGCCGGAAAACGGAACATACATCTCTGTAATGACATTAACGATTTGCCCTGTAAATAATGTTGTGTCCATTAAAAAGAAACGTTGTTAACAGCATGTAAGTGGTGACAACTCTATGTCTGCACTCCCTAAGTAATTTTTTCCGTACTATATGTCTTTCATTTACATTTTATTTTTTCTCCGTCCTCAATTCAAAATTACATGGTAAGTAAACCTTAGGTGATTGCTGAAATCTAATACGTCACCTAGATAAAGTTCATTAAGAATTTTGATGCATACAGAAAAAGTATTTTTGATAAGTCAAAAATCATTCAATACAGAATGTAATTAGTTTTGCATATATGAAATTTCGATTCTTCACAATAGTTTTTTTTATATTTCAAAACGTGTTCTCTTAGATTGATGGATAAAAATATACAACTATTTAAATGTTTGTTCAAACATACGAGGATATAAATGTCATTACCACTTAGCAGTAATCAAATTTAAAATGTTGTTGAATTCTGCACCACGTGCTGTAGTATTTCCTATTACCTTTTCCACTAGGCAACTCTCTAGATTGCCTGCATCTCAAAGCCACTGGCGTCTGCTTTATAGTTCACTAATGGAGAAAGTTCACTAAAAGGAAATGTAGTGTCAACCTAACAGTCAAAAGGTATATCGGCACGACATTATCCCGATTCGTTTACCAAAGAAACAGGAGAAGTAACAGTGTTTGAAGAAGTAACATGTATATATGCACACTCGTGTATAATCTATCATGTCAAAAGCAAATAGAGACAAAACGTTTAAATCATTCCCTAAGTTTGTAATTTCCATTATCTGTATTTAAAAGAAAAGGGGTTTCCTGTCTTTCCACCATATGTTAAGACAAAATTCCTCGTACTCCTATTTGCAGAACGTATTTGTTGTTCTAACAACTGATGTTTCATTTTGTGAAAATGAACCTGTATAACCAAAAAGAAAGAAAAATAGGGAGCAGGTTACATTGCAACGGAAAATATTTTCTGAAGCATTGCATTGTTTGATCCAAATACACCACGGCAAAGTTCCAATCGGGGTCAATGCTTATAGCTTGACGTGATAACATAAAAGATAACTTTACAGACTATAGCTTACACTTGTAGATTCTTCCAATGCATGTTTATCGGTATTCTTAACAGAATGTGTTTGACACATTGGAATAGTTATGAATGATGTAAATGGCTATCGATTGTTAGAATATGTCCATTACGATTGTCCAAAGATCCTTGTTTCTTACAATCATACCGTTGTTGCAGCATATCAATTTAGTTCTGTGCTATCCTTTCATCATGATAAATAGGATATTGTCAAACAGTAAGTCAATATGAACACTTATTATTATTAAAACCAAATGAGTTGAAACATTGATCTTTATCTTGTTTACCCCTTTCTCCCTTTATTGTATCTGGCAGTTCCTCAAATACTGGTGAACTGATATACCTACTATAACTCACCAAGTTATATCAAATTTTGGTTTGCACAAAGCATCTGTATATCAATGATGTGATGTGGTGATATTGTTTTGTTCATTTCAACTTAAAAGATATAATCCAAAATTGTAAATAGCTATAACCACCACTATATGATAGCTAGCAACATCACAACAGTAATGACTTATCTTTAAATTGCTATTCTTCCATTTGATATAAAACTACTTCGCAGTTTACAATCAGGAAAGTTTTGAAAACACGCAAAAAGAAAATGAAACGTCTAAGACCATATGTGCAATGTGTTCAATTTCCAAATTTTTGTGTATACTTTCAAATCAATCTCCTAGAAATACATTTTAAATCTTCAACATTCGTTATTCGTTTGAAGCATGTCTGGATACAGCAACAGTCCACCTATGGTCAGATCTGTTGCTTAGCACCTACTGGAGGTTGTCAAGCATGATCAAACATTAAATACAACAACTTCCACTTGATGAGTTCTGGTCAGATAAGGAACAATAGTTTATCTCGTTTCGTTAATCTGTTCTGTTTTCTTTAAGATAGACGGCTTCTGATGTACACGAGAACAATCGATCAGTGACAAGAGCAGATGACTTTCAATGTAGTTCCAATATGCTGCACCGTACATTCACAGACTTTGCCGATCCAGCCTGTCAATCAAATCTCGCGCATGCGTAATTTCAGCCAATCAGAGCGGCGATAGCACCACGCTAATTTGTCAACTTTACTTCCGGGGTCAAACAAACCGATAATGGCGATATGTTTCGGTGGTTGCACGTATCATTAACAATAACTTTCTATGATTCTACACACTTTTTAATCATCGATGTCACGGCATATGTGTTTCTCGAGATGTTAAGTAACAAAGATTACCGTTTTTAATCTTGAATTTGTGAAAAAAGGGCAACAATTAGTAAAAACCAATCGCGAGTCGGATGAGTGCTCGTGAGAAATTGTAAGAATTGTACACTTTTCAAAGTGCTCTAAGATAATTATAACAAGGTGACAGCTCTAAAAGGCTTTTCACAATGTCAGTTTATGACCTCAAGGTTTTAAATCAAGAACTCTTTTAAGTTGGTTAAGATTAATTTTTTGCGAATTTACCTGATAACATTTGGGTAAGTTTCCTGTTTTGTCATATTGTAAACAAACACTGTGTTGTGCAAAATATCGCATATATAAACTATGATTTGAAAATAAAAATAACAACCAACTCAGTCACGGGATACGATTCTATATGATACTTTATCAGATATTATGTTTCCAAGAATCATGCTCAAGGTGGTAATTAATTAATGTATGTGATAATCAAGCAAAATGTTTCCTGAGTTTTCATGAATACGAAACTAGATAAAAAAAACTAAAAAAATAATCTTTCCTGAAACAGACATGATGCATTTGAATCAACCGTATCATGAAGGATCTGTATGTTACAAGGGATATATTTACACAAATGATAATGTAATAAATGAATTTATAGATATTTATAACTTGAACTTTAAACTTGAAATAATTTATATAATATAATTTCACCAAAAAAAATCTTGTAGCAGCTAAAACATCCATTGACTGATAAATATTATTTTCCCAATCCAGTTACTATATTTGACATTTTGAAACCTGGAAAACATAAACAACCATCATTTCATGAAGATTGATTAATTTCAGTAGATTCATCAAAAAAGGAAAATTTAACACAACAGCCTATATGTTATGTGAAGTGTGATTTCTTGGTAGCCTCAGTCAACTTATTTACTATTTACTCAATTTTGTAATCTGTGAACAATTTTTATTAAAACTTCCAAATACATTTCAATGAAAGGCTGTACCTTTTAGAATTAAAAAATATGCTATTTTCATCTTTTCTCTTAGGCCTATAAAATAATTTAAATTGGATATCTAAAATATCATTTTCATATGTCCAAATCCAGATTAAAGTCATCACTGTCAAATACTTAAAATTGTATGTGTTTGTACAAAGTAATACTACTAATGAGGACCTATGTTTATCGGGTTTTTTTTCATAATTTCTTATATTCATTTACTGTTTATATTTTGATTATTACTTTTTGTTTTAGACTATTTCAAATATTTGGCACTCAACCTAATTACTTATAGTTTTTTCTGTTTGTGATTTCAACATAAACATTGAGGAATAAATAGACAAGTTTATACACAGCCTGTTGTATATATTTATGAACTTTGACTAACTGCAACCCCTTAAATTCTTCAAAACTTTGATTGATATTTTATCGATATTTTTCTTATAAATTAATGATATATTTGCATAATAAAATCCTTGGTCAACCTTTATAATCAAAGCATAGACAGTAAAACAATTAAATTTTTGACAATGCATTTTTGAATATTTTTGTCAAAGGAATGTTGACTAGCCCGGAGACCAATGAGTGTAACACTGACAGTGTCAAAAAGCCTGAGCGACCTTGACCTATATACAACTACGTAAAGAAAATATTCAATTAATTATCATACGAAACTTTTTCAATATAAAATGACTTACACTTGTTCAGTATAAGTGAGGTACAACAATTTATTGGTAATAGTATGTTTTGTAGGTTTACAATCATTTTGATTGTAGAATCATTCTTAGCACGGTGTTTGTTTACAAAGTGGTCGATCTTGATCAATCGCTCTGTGATTTCATAAAATTACTTCATAAATATTTAAAATTAAAGAAATTATGAATGTTATATGGTTTTTACAAATACACAGTTTGAAAATGAGCGTGTAGAACGACGTCGGTGAAAACGAAAGCCAGATGTTTTAGTTAGCGACATTGTTGAGTTACGCGGTCTGGCTCGCCTGAGCTTGAAACTTGTCCCCCCAAATATTTCAGCCAATCAAGTTTTAGGGGGCGGGGCCTAATGGCTCTCGACTGGATCGGTCTAAGATAATAATGAATTAAACATTTTCAATATTATTATCTCAATTTTTCAGATCTTATTGAAGTCACTTATTTATTTTCTATGGCCAAATAAAGTGGTACTGTGTACTCAATACATTATAATTTGTGCATTAAGATCAGATAAACTAGTTACCAATAAGTTCAGTAATGATGGACAATTATATTTGCAGAGCATAATTAGTAAATACGTCAATTGAAGAAGTAGGGTTGTTATGAAACCAGAGCTGAACAAGTTTGTTGGCCAACTATCAATGGTGCTAAGCAACAGTGGCTGATAATGGCTGATTTGTTTGACATGGAATAAAGCCGGCGCCAAATAATCTCATTAGTCACCTGACACATATAGTATGAGTTCTTAACTCGCGATTTAACCATCAAATTTGGCTATGTATGTCTGGTGTCAGCAACTTTGCAAATGAAAAAAAACTCCTTCACAATGAAACGGGCACTATATTCTGAGGACCTTTACTTAATAACCAATGGGCTATTATATATCTTTACATTTTTAAGAAATGCATATTAAAATTACCGTAAATAGTTAAAGTTTCAATCAAATTTGAGTTTGTGTACCATACAATACTGAAGCAAAATGATTATTGAATAAATTATAATCATCTACCGAGGTATGGAATTATTTTGTATGCAGTTCAAGGTTGTGGAGAAGGTCAAAACGATATGCGATACTTCATATGGGCAATTTTTGTTTTGTAACGTGCCTGTTTGATGTTTGCTACAATTTTCATAACAAATTTTCAACATTGATTGGATTTTGTTAATGCAATGAAATTGGATCAATTGTTTCAATCTTTGTTTCTTTATAGTTCAGACAACTCGGTCATTAACTTTAAAAACCTTACTACAAAAATGATACAAACAATGTACAAGGAGTGTTAAAACATACAGCTGCATACCGAATGTGCAAATATCATGTAATTTGAGTTCAGGAAAACTTACAAAGCATCACCCTCTGTCCATGTGTAAAATAGTAATGTTTTAACTCATTGAGGGATCGTTTAGTCTCTCGTGCAAAAATTCAAATTGTGGCATGTTGAAATAGATAGAAGGGATCATATTTTCGAAATTTCGATTTCGTTAAATTTCGAATAAAATGTTCCATATCGACTCTCTTAGAATAAAATTAGCACAATCACGTTTACTTAGTGCAAAAGAACAAACATGACTAATTCTTAAAGCAATTGGTTACTTATAAAGGAAGTTGTGGAATAAAAGAAACATTAGTGTTTTCAAAATTTTGACCACAGGTCACTTCAATGACCTGCCAAAACTGTTACGGTTTTTCAAAGGGTTTGATAAACATTTGCCTTAAAGAAGAATGGATCTGCATATCTGCATTGGAAATTCAACATTATAGGTTTCTTTTTCTCACTGCCACGACACTACAAGGAATCGTAAAATACATGATATTTGCACTGTTATAACAAGGTATGTGAGCAAACGTTTGGTATACAGCTGTATGAGGTGAGCTTTAAAATTTATTGATCATTAAACATCATAAGAATTTCTAGTCATACAAATAAATGAAATGAATCCCTGTTTTTGTAAAACATTAATTCATTCTGCAAAGAATTTTAAGAACTTAAATGTTTGAATATTGCAAACTTTAAAAGGATTCATAACGTTTTACTTTAATTTCAGCTTTGACAGCATTGAAGCATTTGCCACACAGTTAATGGCTGCCTTCTCGTACAATTTTGGAAGATTTTGTACACACTTTATTAATGAAATATCACATGATATAAAATGTTCCTAATGTCTCCACACAACCCAAAAGGAGAGCAGGTAGTTCGATACAAGTTAGTGAACATGATCAAGTGTAGACGTATGCATTTGTTGTTGGCTTCCTAATAGGGTGTATGAATAGGAAAATGAAGATAAGATATAATGTGAATTGTCAAGCACTAATGTGTTTTATGGAGGGGTGTTTTAGAGATATCATTGATTGTTTGTTTATAAGCGTTTGTGCAAGGATAATGTTTGTCAAACTGTAAGGTAGTGTACGATAGTGACTGTAGTATGAAAGGTGACAGGGCTGAATGTCCTAGAATCCCAAAGCTAGCTTATAATATGCTTTTACACCTAGATAACATTTGCTGTGTTACGTGGGAATCTCCCATGATTTTGGTTTTAGTTGGATTAACCAAACAATCGGAAATATTTATTTCTTTTTATGTAATTTTAGAAGCCAGGCTATTAATTTGTTTCATCGAGATTGCCGTTCCACCCTTTATGCTAGCTCACGGTATGATTGTTACAGGACCTTCAAAAGTTTACTGATAACAGAAAAATATTTCGTACTTAAAGACTAAACAAACATTTTCATCAGATTTAGACTTGGTTTGTCAGATTTAAGGTTAAATGAAGAAAGATTAATGTTAACCGAAAATAATAGAAGAATTTGTCCTTTATGTATATTAGCAGTCGAAAATGAAATATATTATATACTCGTTTGTCCATCATATTCCGTTCTCGGAAAAAGTACATTCCTGAAATGTATCTGTCTCTATTCGTCCATCAATGGAGCAAAGTTGTTGACGTGTACGTGTTTGCTGCTGTCGCAACCGGATTTTTCGGTCAATGTAATCCCACAGGTGTTCCATGGGATTCATATCCGATGATCTGGCAAGCCAAGGCAAAAAGTGAACGTTGTTAACGTTGAGGAACTGTAACGTCTGTCCTGCCATATGAGGTCGAGCGTTGTCGTGTTGGAAAAGCATGTTTGGATTCTGTTGCATGAATGAAATGACAACTGACTATAGGACCCTGTTAATATACCCCTGTACATTTCTGGCCCAAGCAACCCTGTTTTGTCGATGTCGGCATGTCAACTGCATTGCTTGCATCGGACGGTTTGGCCTTAGTCACCATTTTCGGACTAATTCGACGTCCAAGTGCTGTATTTAACACTGTTGCTGTTTGAAACCTGTTCCCAGGGTGAAGTTGACTAAGGTACCGTAACTGATACTGGTTTCAAGCTTCTATGTCAGTCTTGTGTTATTCCAGTCTGCTGTTAACGTCTACGCAGCCTTAGAAAGGTAAGACGATAAAGTCCGAATGCAGCAGCGACATCTCCGTCAGACGACCCAGTTTGCAGCATACCAATGGTCCTTTCCCATTTCAAGTGCATTTCATGCGAGGTTAAAGTCCAATGACTACGCTTTGTACCGTCTCGTTCCGTCACACAACGTCTCCTCAGAGATCTCAGAAATTAGTAACACTACCCAAGGAAGACGTCGCCAAACGCTGCCGCCACCAAATCAGTCAACTTCATTGACGCAGTGATCCCACTTCTGACACATTCTTTCTCTTTCTCATTTTTGTTTCAAATATTTTTCTTAACGTTTCTGCCACTCGTTTTTATTTGAATGCCTGTGCCATTTATGAAGTTATCTTTCTCAAAACATCTGAAAATCTTAAGTTTAATCCTTATTCGTCACTGAAGACAAGCAAATTCCATTGCCTTTGAGTAAAACTTATGTGTCTAAAACTGGTTACGGTGTTAAAGAGGTGTAAATATTTGTCCATTATCGGTTTCCGGCGCGAAGTACATCAGCCTGCAAGCGATTTCTGACAGTTTGTGTAGTTACCCTTTCACCAAACATCTTTCTACTCAAAGATGTGTAATCATTTTGCTTAATCTTCCTAGAGTAACGTCACACGTCGCCAACGGTTCCAGTTTAATGCACTCTCACTCTAAGATTAACAATTGTTTGTCGTGAACAATTAAAGTCCCTTGCACCAATGACCTCAGACTGACCAGCATGGAGCCTCCCCATAGCATGTTGACGTTTTTCATTTGAAAGACGCGCCAAAATTTGAATACATTTTTTCCAGTTCAAGTTCACTATTTTCACCATCGTTAGAAACAATTTAAGATGTATTCGATTGACCAGAAAAAAATGTTGAATTCATCAGTGTCATCTTTATATTTCTGCTCAGTAGTACTTTAACTTTTCTTCAGCAATGGAAAATGCTCCTTCCATAATGTTTCATCGATGAAAATTGCAATTGCATTTAGGAATGGGCGGTCAATTTATGACTCCTCAGTTGAGCGAAGAGCATTCAATCATTTCTGTGATCAAACCGTTAACTACTTTTCTGAAAATGCGATCAAGATATTTGAATAATATTAACTAGGCAGCCTAGTTTCCATTTAACTCTGTACAGCATAGGGTTTAATCAATGGTGTCTGATACTCGTCCTGAGCTATAAGTATTTTTAACTTTGTCATAGCAGACATACATGTACTTCGTTATCGGGTAGCTACTTGAGATGTGTAGAGTAATCGAACATCATTTCGTTCGTAATTCTTAGTAGGGGTAAAGGTGCCGAGACAGAAAGGTAGGGTTAAAGTAAATGCTTTCCACATAACCCTTAAATCAGATTTTGTATAAATTCAAATTCACATTATAGCTTCCCAGTCTTCTCTTTTGATGATAATTAAAACAAAGCTTAGGCTGATGTACATGTTATTCGGTAGCTGGCGACCCTTTTCCCGCTTTCAATAAACAATTTTAAGAACAGATGCGAAATGCAGCATGATAACATGCATTTTTTCAAACCATTATTTATGTAATCAATCGTTAAAAGTAGATAAACTCCAAGTAACTTGAATATCTAGTTAAAGCTAAAATGTCACTCTGAGTACAGGTGTTTTTCTTCACACAAGGTCCTATGAATAAACTCAATCCTGCTATCTTCAAGCTTATTTACATCCAAAGCGTGCAATAGATTACAGAAATTCATTTACTATCATTTAATTCTAACTTCTTAAGACATGTTTGATTAGGAAACGTGTACATATATTTTCAAGAAGTATGTGTTGCTTTTAAGAGGCAGTCAGATGTAATTTGGAAATTTCTTTGTATAAAAATGTTAATTCCATGGTTACAGGACCAGCATGGAAAGCTTAAGACTGGAAAACTTATTAATGAAGAATTATATTCATATTCACTGGGACCACAGCATTGAAAAAGTAAAGTGTACACATCTGAAGCCTTCCTGATATCGACTATCGGTAGTGCTGAACAATATCCGTAGGTAAAAGAATATATAGGCATTATACAGAATATCAGTAACCTAAGCAGTATACGCCACTGACGACATTGCAGTCCAACATAAGGTTTTATCATCATTTATGTCATCGGGTTGTATGTTCATGACTTAAAAAGTTACAATATTCTATTGCAAAGACCAACAATGATCAACAGATAATAGAAAAACTCCAACTTGTACCGCGACTGTAGCGCACTTAAGACAATTTTCAATTCGGCTTGATATTGATGATAAGGGAACAAAATATGTTAGCACAATTTGCAAATTCTCCGGGTTAAGTCAAGATGCTAGACACAGCAGCAGCTTGTGGATGCAGCTTCTTGATTGATTGCTGTTCCCTGGTATCAGTGACAAGTTGCTTATGCTTTAGCTTCAAACACAGACAGGAATTACGTTTCCATTTGCAGACACCTTGCAACACCCACAAATGAGTCGGGTATGTGTTTGATGCTTGTTAGGCTTTATCATGAAGGGGAAAACATTGCCATTCTCCGAAATGTAAAAATTCACAGGATTAGTACAGTCTGACTAATCTTAACTTCAGCGAGATAATCGTCTCCAAAACTGGTCAGTGTTGAATTTGTTGCTTAGCACCAAAATAGATGGTTTGAATGCAACGCCCTTGATATTTCTGAAAGGGCTATCACGTGCAGCTGAAAAAGGTTAGATAGCAGGCACACAAACATAAGAAAATGCAGCAAGACGTCAATCAGAAAGTGATTTGGACTTCGTCGAGTAATGCTTCGCGGAGAAAGTTGGCCTTGACCAAGTCTTAGTGAAACCACTGAATGTCATAAAATTGTTTTGATGAGTGTTTTTAAACTACCGCAAGAAGTAGTTATTTCTCTTCTCAAAGACAGATTTATGCTAGCTTTCTTAAACGCAAGGATTTAAGCATTTTTAAAGGCTTCCATGATTTATCAATTATGTATTGGCATGAGTTGTACCTGCTATAAAGCCTCTTGAAAGTAACAGGGAAATAAATAGGTTACAGTATTGTAATAAAATTGTACAATGATTGATCAAATTTCAAACACAAAATAGTCTGTTTTGTAACAATAGGTAAATAAAACATTAATTTATGTTTTTGATTTTTTTTAAAGTTTTTTTTTTAAACTCATCATCTAAACGTTATGAGAAATCGCTTACCAGCAAATGAAAACATGTTCTAAATCAAAAGCTGATTTTCTGAATGGCATTGCGAAAATAGCAAAGCGGAAGGATATTCTGTATGAATTCATCACCTTGATATTAAAGTATAAGTTATAGCCATATATGATAGAAAAAGAATACCTTAATCTTAACACTTTTTTCATTTAGAATTTGTAATACGGGATATAATTTTCAAATCTGATTCTAAAATGTCAGCAAACTTTACAAACGTCTACATGCATATATGTGTAACTTGAGCAATATGATTATTTTATTTAATGACTTTTCACCTATTTAATTATTAAGTTGAAGCATTTGTAATGAATTTTTCCAATAAATACAGTTTCAAGAAAACCTTTATTCCCAAAACGTTAGACCTATCTGCCAATAGAACCATCTAGATCTGAAAAGAAACTACCGTACAAGAAATATCGATGGATACATGTCTATGAATGGCCTACCATACAAGCGGCTAGCAAGTCTTCAAAAAGCATACTAATAGACAAAAAAACAAAATACATATCGCCAATAAAGGATATCGAACTTTCAAAAACTGAATTCTTACCCAACAGGAAAAAATGCTATGAAAAACAGACAACAAATCGTTTGCAATTGAAACAAAACACGCGAAACGGCGACAAGAGCATGTGGAACGGAATACATATGATTCCGAATGGTCGCCAAATCACTTCAGAGCCTTGCTTTCAGTCTAGCAAAATGGCGGCCAGGGGCTACGAACAGGCCTTTTTGCGGCGTTTTTTTTCTTGTTGGGAGGGTATTAATTCAAGTCAGAAAAGTTTGAATTCCTATTTTGGTGATTTGTGATCTGTTTTAGTGTATATGTTGACGTTTGTATGGAAAACCTTTGAATATTTCTAAATAATATTTTCTTGGTTTCATACATCGTTTAAAAAACATGACACTCTTTTCTAGTCAATAAAAAGTTTCATTAAAAAAGTATCGAGTGAGGTTAAGCCGAACTTAACTAAATGTTTTAAAGTTGTTCACACTTTTGATGTATGTTTTGGCGTTATACGTGAGTCATGAAATGTTTACCCTTTGAGAAAAAATAAACTACGCACAAAATAATCGATGAAAGGTATCATTTAACCATAAATTTCAAAAACTAAATAACACATGTTTGACAACATTAAGTAAGTAATGAATACAACTTCATACAGTGGTCGTACCAAATTGGACACAATAATCGCATTTTCATTTTTCAGTATTTTGTATGCAAACCACCGGCCCGAACCCCTCGTATCAGACGTGGGAATGGACTGTCTGGTATTCTCTGCCATTCTCCTTTAAGGGCTTAAGCTAGGTCTTCTGGAATCACAGCTTTTGCTTTTACTTGGCTCATAAATAGTCCCATAAGTAATCTTGGTGACCTTGCAGCCCATTGCCACACATTCACGTTGTCCGTGACAATACGGGCTGTATGGGGACGTGCATTATCAGGGTGAAACAACATTCTGTTGTTGTGTTGCTACAGTTGCTACAAAGTTCGTGTCAAGCCTGAAATGGCTCTTATCCGATAAGATAACCCTTGCCGCGGCACTGGAAACGTTGATGTCTACTTGACTAGTCAACATCGCTACAAAAGAGGCAGGTTTGGATTAAATTAATTGATAAAATATTATGTGGCGTATGCCAAAGAATAAAAACCCCATGTACATGTATTATTGTGAAGTCATGTGTAACTGTTGCAACAATGAACCTAGGTTTCCCCTTGCCATGGACAATATATCCCCTGTGTTATTTCCAAAAACTTTCCAAGTGTGTGTTATTTAACCCTCAGCCTCTGTCAGACATCTATTTAAGTGTACGTTGTTTCATGTCCGATGGATCTATCCTTTTAGCGTCTTCAGAAACAAATAGTAGTATAAATAGGGGTTCTCGACCAACGGAGACCAAATGTTATTTTTTTCATTATCCATAACACAAAAAACAACTTCGTAGTTTTTCTCTGTAATGATAAAGATACGCTCCACTCACTGCTGATTAAAAACTCCCCTTTATACCTACTGATTCTCTCAACTTAACTATCAAAAAGCACCATTAATAGGTAAAATATTAAAACCTCCCACTATCGTTATCAATTGAGAATTCATGATGACATATAAGTAAATATGAACTGGACCAGTGGTTTTTAGTTCTTTGCTGATTGCACTTGTCATTCCTTCACTACCATTCTCAATCCTTCTTCCAGAGCCATGAAGTTGGTCATCATCAGTTCTTCTTAGCTCAAACCACAAAGCATACTTGTCAGTTAAAAACTTACCTACACTCATAACGGTCTGACATAAATCTTTCATCACCATATTTGTTATTGGAAGACATTTCATACTGGGAAGTTTCTTACTTTCATCCCATAAATTATGCTTACGCATATTTTGACTATAAAGTTTATTTGGAACTCTTTCAATAGTCATTTGTACAGTTTTGGTTTGATTATAAAATGATATTGTCAAAAAGTCATTCAGTCAAACCCAGCGCATCAAAAACATCAAAACACCTTTCATTAATTCAGCAGGTACCTTTTTATTAATATTTCACACTGTATCATTGTTATCAACTGGTATCATACGATGAGGATGTAAACACTCTTAGTATATAGACAATGCACTATCATATGAATTGATTAAACGAGCCAAATCGGATGTGGTGCATTATGTCAACAACATCTTTCATTTTCTTGTTATTCATTTTTCGTAAATATTTAACTTAACTCCCTAACATTATTTTGAAAGAACCTCTTAAAACGGATTGTAATACACTCTTGTGTGTTTAAACAGGTACAAAATGTAATAGTCACTACCCTGTTGAGTAAAACTGTGTATTCCTGTTTACAAAGCTTCGGTTTATTAATGAAATTGAAAATCCACTTTATCACCAGTATTTTGTTTTTGCCTCTGACGAAAATTAGGTGACGTTTATTTTTTGCCACTGAATGTATGTTATTTAGTTTATTCAGCATAGACTTTTTGTCCTGCAGTAGAAATAAAGACTACGAGTTTAGCTTTAATGCAGGATGTTAACCAAGTTCTCACCAAAATTGCGTGGTACGTTTTACCCTCAATCAAACCAATTTCTCTTGCGTGTCATTTCTACAGTCTCTTTGATTAATCACGTTAGTTTAAGTGATTAGGTTTTGTACTGTTCTTGACAACGCATGGTCAACAAAGAACCATAATTTGATAATCTGTTTGACATCCAATATTAATCAGCGCAAACACTGAGAACCTTTCTGCCTAGTGATCAATACACGCCCTTATGTACTACCAGTGTCAAACCTTTTTGGTATCTATAGTACAGGATCTACATACATGTGTACATGAATATTGAGAAACATTATAAAACATCAAATTGCATTTCAGTAGTCTAAACTGTAACCTAAATTTCTCTCTTCCGCTCTGTTATTTGATCAGCTTCACATATCCTGCTGTGAGGTCGACAACTTCACATATAACTGACGTCAGGATAGTCAAAGATAAGATCAACGAGTAATAGCATGCATTGACAACACTGTGCTTGATTTATGTTACTATTGCAGCAACTACCACGTTCTAAGGAACCTTTATTGTACTTGAATCATGGTATAAATGCGTAATATCAAAAGTCATAGTGCAAAACGTGAGCTCCTGTTCACGTCAATCACGAGTACTTCAAAGTGGGATATAACACTGTGAAAAAGACATTGAATTATCGCTTCTGACTGGGAAATAACACTGTGATAGAGACACTATAGTATCAGTTTTGACTGAGATATGACACTGTGATAGAGACATTGTATATATGACACTGTGATAGAGACATTGTATTATCGCTTCTGAATTAGATATAACACTGTGATAGAGACACAATAGTGTCAGTTTTGACTGGGATGTAACACTGTGATAAAGACACTGTATTATCGCTGCTGACTGGGATAGAACACTGTGATAGTGACACTATAATATCAGTTTTGACTGGGATATAACACTGTGCTAGAGACACTGTATTGTCGCTTCTGACTGGGATATAACACTGCTATAGAGACACTATAGAATCAGTTTTGAATGCGATATGACACTGTGATAGAGACACTGTATAATCGCTTCTGACTGGGATATAACACTGCTATATAGACACTATAGTATCAGTTTTGACTGGGATATGACACTGTGATAGAGACACTGTAGTATTACTTCTGATATCCCCGTGGATTGAATAGCAGTCTTAACGATATAAAAATTTGAAAATCAGCGCTCTTTTGTTGAGTATATTGGTGTAGCAGCCACGCATAAGAACGCGGTCTTTATCAGAGAGTCGTGAAGCAGTTAAAGCACACTGAACGCCATCTGTATTCTTAACACGATGATGTGATTGGTCTGCTCATAACTATCTTTCGTCTGTACTAAAGTATGAACAGAATATTTGCCCACACGGACTTTCGACAGACAGAGAGGGAGGCACCGGAACGAGTCCCTCCCCCCGCCCCCCGCCCTTAATTTATCCCTTATATAGAGATAAATAGTTGACGAAGTGTGTAATAATGTTTACGAAACGAGTATGAAGTTTTGCGATACCCTCGCTGCGAGGGTCAGACACAAATATGCACTTAGTTTTTGTAAAGACATAACTCAATCAACAATCGTTGTTAGACATAAGTGATATGTTCACATGTGAATGTATGTGCACATGTGTCAGTGCTTCTGTTTTACCATTTACATATGGTCTTGCAAAGGCATTTTAAGCAAAAAAATCATTGTGCAGCTTAAAACTGTTTTAGTATTAACACAAAATAAATCTATAGGTTAAAAGGTGCAGTAAACTGAAAAATGATATTGCCTCTATATAATCATCATCATCAGAAACATCGAAATATTTAGATTTTTGTGTTCAAAAGATTTAACATATTGGAGTTTGAAAAAACAACATGTAACCTAAACACCAAAAGAAATATTACACCTCTTTTGAGTTGAATATCATAAAACGAAACATGGTTTGTTGTGTTTTAACATCCCGTAATTGTACTCTTTTGTGCTAATATAACAGACTTGAGAATATACTGATAATTATGTAATCGCCATATTTTCATGAGTGGGGTCAATTGTCCTATTTTCAATCATAGAAACATAGAGGGGGAAATTGTAAAGATAAAAAGGTAGGAAAGTGAGCCGAAATATTATTACTTATTTGATAATGCATGCAAATTTGTTTAAAATTAGTTTTGTTTTAATAAAAATCATTCTTTATTTTCTTGTAACAAAGACCAAATACGGATATTTGTAATGTTTCTCTTATAAACACAATTCCAAAATTCTAAGATAAAGGTTTTGGTATTAATATTTGACCGTCTTGGGAAGCTTTGACAAATGTAAACTGATGAAAAGAGTTTTTAATCTTACTAACTAATGAAAATGTTCCCCTATACGCAGCCATAGGAATTTAACCTCGCATGAAATGCACGTGAAAACATTGCAAACGGGTATGAAAGGCCTATGTATTCATTTTTTATACCATAATTCGATTACAATGACGAGATTAACAGCAGCAGAGCGAGAAAGAGCCACTAATATGCTGCAGACTGGGTCGACTAACAGAGATGTCGCTGCTGCATTCGGATATCATCGTCTTACCATTCTAAGGCTGCGAAGAGGCTTACAGCAGACTTGAACAACACACGTCCTACCTAGAAGCGAGAGACTACAAGATACAACCCCAAATGAAACCGGTACCTTCGTAAACATCACCTCAGAAACAGGTTTCAAACAGCAACAGTGTCGGCTAATACAGCACTTGGACGTCGCATTAATTTGAGACGGTGAGAAGAAGGCTCCGAAAATATGTAGTGTGGCCATATTGTCCACTGCAAGCAATGCAGTTGACATGCTGACATCGAAGGGTTGCTTGGGCCAGAAATGTAAGACGTAGGCAGATACAAAAGTGGCAGAGGGTGTTATTGTCCGATGAAAGTCGGTTCCAGCTGCACAGAGCGTACGGGACAGGAACGCCCGACCACACCTTGACGTCAACAACGTTCACGTTTTGCCTTGGTCTGACAGATCACCGGATTTGAATCCCATGGAGCACCCCTGTGATTGCACTGACCGAAGGTCCGGCTACGACAGCAGCAACCACATACACGTCAACAACTAATTGCTGCATTGTTGGACGAATGGAGACAGATACCATGCACCTGCTTTCATCAGATGACTGACGTTTTCTGTGAAGAGAAGAATTAAAGCATGTTTTAATGCCAACGGCGGGCATACCAGATAATAATCAAAAACAGTATGTCATTAAACTCATGAGTTTTCGATGCCTTCGTTGTTTTTATGAATTATAGAAAAATAGAACAATTGACCCTACCAATGAAAATATGGCAATTACATAATTGTCAGTAAATTTCCAAGATTTTGTAATGAAAGTAAGAGGCAAAACTTTTGATTTTCATCTTTTTTTTAAAAAAGATAAAATTCATAAAACAATTGATTTAGACAACTGACCAGGGATCGTAAAGACATGTCCCTGAACTGACTAATAAAGGACTGTGAACATTATATGAGAAAATATTTTCAAAATATAGATGCATCTAAACTTTCAGAACTTTCAAAGTACAAGATGGAATAAGAGAAGATAAAAGAGGAGGAATTAAAGGATATTCAGATAAGAAATAGAATTATATGGTATGAAGAAGAAGAAAAACCAACTAGATATTTTTCTAATTTAGAGAATAGAACTTTTGTCAGTAGATTCATAAACAAGATTATTACAGATAACAATGAGGAGTTGACAGATTCTACTTTTATCCTAAATCAGTTTAGACACTTTTACAAAACTCTCTATTCATTCAACAATAACCTTGAAGAAAATGTTAATTTACAGAACATATAAACACCAATATTGAATAATGATATGAAAGATGAACTTGAAAAACAAATTAATATTGATGAAATTACATTTGCAGTCACAAACATGAAAAACAACAAAAGCCCTGGTATTGATGGATTCCCTATTGATTTCTTTAATTTTTTCTGGAAGGACCTTAAAACATGGATTTGTAGGTTTGTTCAGGGTTTTTTTCGGTCAATAATGAACTTTCTTTGCAATGAAAAGAGGTATAATAACATGCATACCAAAAGCTAATAAATATAGAACTAAGTTGAAAATTGGAGAACAATCACCCTCTTAAATGGTCTCTACAAAATTGTTAGTCCTTGTATCACAAACCGTTTTTAAAAGACTTTAGACCTTCTTAGTCATGGAAATCAAACAGGCTTTATTCCAGGCAGAACTATTTGCGAAAACACAAGACTTTCATATGACATAATGTTTGAAACAAATTGATTTTGAAAAGGCCTTTGACGCAGTGTCAAAAGATTTCATAAATTTAGTTTTAAATTTGGTTTTGGTCCACAAATTATTCGATGGATAAATGTTCTTACATATGAAACAACTTTCTGTGTAACCCAAAATGGTCATTTGTCTGAATTCTTTGAAAACGAAAGAGGTTGTAGACAAGGCGATCCGATATCACCATATCTATTCCTCTTTATAGCTGAAATCTTGGGATGTATGATAAGGAATAATGAAAAAATTAAAGGTATTGTTTTTGATGACACTAAATACAAGTTAGACCAATATGCAGATGATACTGAACTTCTTCTTGATGGTACAGAGGATAGTCTTTGTGCAGCAATTGAAACTATCAATACTTTTTATAAAATGTCAGGTTTGAAAATAAATAGATAGATAAAACTAAAGCAATTTGGGATTGGCTCTATGGCAGGTATAACAGAAATATTATGTGAAACTTTGAAAATTGAATGGCATTATGGAGAGTTTGAGGTGCTAGGTATCAATTTACATACCCTATCAACAGATCTTGAATTTTGGTGCAAATATTGACAACAAGTTCAAAATTGAATATCCTTACTGGAGAGATTTCTTTAAAGCATGGAATAATTACTGTAAAAACTTACATATGAATTTGATTCAAATAACCTTGACCACATTCTTGCTGAACCTTTATGGCTCAATCATAATTATAAGAACCCATGCTTTTTCATTGGACATTGGGCGAATAGGGGTTTATTGAGAGTGAAGGATTTATGCGATGAACCCGGGTTTATATCTTTTGAAACATTACATTCTAATTACAAAATAAGAGGGATAATATTAGATTGTACCTATCCCATTCACATCTTACCAGATACTTGGAAAAAGAGTATTAACCGCTCCATTAGTATACCTTATAATGAATGCATAAGTATATACCAACGAATATTTCTAAAATTTCAAAAGGCTCTAGAATATTCTTTGACAGACTTTTTTCCAAAAGTGATAAACTTGAAATATGTATCAAATGGGGAAAAATATTCTCTGATTGTGAATGCAACTGGCACAATGTTTTAACCTATAAAGACATGGTTTGAAAGATGTTAAACTTCTCGATTTTCAATTCCGATTCTTGCACAGAGTCATTTATACTAAAAAAGAATTATTGAAAATGAATTTGATTGATAAAAAGTTTTGCAGCTCTGTGGTGATCATTCTGAGAGCACTTGCCATGTATATTGGAAATGTTGGGAAACAACAAAATTTTGGGGTGATTTTGAAATTTGGATCCATAATTTCTTTTCACACAAGGTAAATTTTACCAAATACCTGATTTTCATAGAAATGTCCTATTAAAGCAAATCATTACCTCTGCTAAAAAAAACCCATATATATGTAACATTAAAAGTTTAACTATACAAAGATACTAAGACAAATATTCTTGGTAGAAGAATTCATTTCAAAGACAAGCAATGATTCTGAGAACTTCATCAAAAAATGGTCTTCACTCATTCCACCTTTAGCAGCTAATATAATTGATGTTTGATACTTGCTTGATATACATGTATACTTTTGACTAATTTTTATACTCATGTATGCTGTTGACTGTATTTTGGGAACAAAGTATAATTTTAATATATATATATATATATATATATATATATATATATATTAATTAAAAGACTGTTATTTTAGCACAAAAGACTTATTGGATGTTAAAACACAACAAACGAAGTTTCTCTGAGTACATAACTGTTTATGATATTCCAATATAAAGAGGTGTTAAGTTTACATTTAAGGAAGTTCGGCAAATGACATCTGAAATTTCATTAATATCTGCGTATGATCTAATGACCACGACGGATTATCTCTATTAGCTTTATCATGCCATTGACAGTGTCAATTGTTTGATAAAATAGTATGTCAAAACCCAAAAGGTCACTAAAAGTTAGGAAATATTAGAAAGAACAGTTGAACGTGAGACTGAAATTTAATTGCCTGTATTTGGGGGGATTGTCAGTCTTTATTTTATTTCAACTCGTCAAATATAAATGATATCACATACATATAAACATTAATTTAATTAACCTCATCATGTTTGTTTACCTCGAGCTCATTATGTTTGTTTGTTTGCTAATTAGGCTAATTTAATATTCAGTCACCCACAGAGTCTATGCATTTCCCACTCACGATGTAAGTATGTTTACTCTGTGTGAAAGTTCAATTAAGTTCATAGATAAAGGCATTGATAAAAACAACATCACGCAACGTTTTCTCCAACGTTGTGTGCTGTTGTTTTTAATCAACGCTTTGAAATAAAGGGTAAGATTTGAAAGGAAATGATGCTAGCTACAACCTGAAGTTTGTATAGATTGCAGGAAAGTCGGATGTTATTATTTTTTGAGAATGTGACAAAAGTACTTATTACATGTCTATCATTACGTATCCATCTCAGTTTGCAACGTTAGTGTAGGTGATGTGCACTGCTGCAGCAGGTATGAAAGGAAAGTTGACGTTTGGAAATGGTGGTAGTAGTAACCCGTGGTGAGATGGGTAATGTAAGAGACTAAAAAAAAACGCTGTCAACAAGAGTGCTCTGAGAGCACAACAAACCCGCCAGATGTCTTTTGTATGTCCGCTTTACCTTCTAAAGCAGTATTTTAAATGATTGTGGAGTAAATTGTTATCATTAAAAAAATCATTTGATAAAACATTGTTCAAATTGTACCCATATGAGTTTTTCTTACTACAGAAAAGAATCATAATAAATACCAAATTGTGATTGGCATGATTGAGATTAAAAAATGTTCCTTGGGCTTCGCCGGCGGGGACTGAGACTGAATCAATTTAGAATTCATAACAAGAACGCGCCAAGAGTAAACATACTTTCTTTGAAACTATTGGTCATATATTTGGCGTTAAATATATAGTTTCCCAAATTTATCAAATCAGGATTATCTTATGTATGGAACTTATCAACGAAATCAAGCAAAGAGTCATGTAAATAAGGGAGTGTCTCTTTAAAAAAATCCCGGCCTTGATTGACATGATAAGTGCGGCTTCCACTTCAAGATATATTGATCACTTTGATTGGGTATCTTGACCCAGACTCCGTGAAATCAGTGTTTGTCAGTTCATTGATGTTTAGTTTCAGTTAGTAGAAATCAAGGTTTGAAAAAGTTTATCATTTCAAATGTCAGATTATACCCAGCCGATTCAATAAAATTATTTCCGCAAAACCACAAATACAATGTGAGATACAATTTCCCTTTGTTCTCGTAGTTGATTAGGGATTATATTCACTTTATAACAAGTTCACTTACCCCGATTGCAAAATATCTGAACATATGAAAATCATTCGTGAAAGTTGTATGTCATTCCCCGTCACCCACTAGTGTGTAACTCACGCATGCTCTAATGCTAACGTACAGTGCACGCAGGGGAAGGCATTAACGAGTTGAGCGGGATCACATCGAATGATTGTCAAATGATAATGTCCACGCCTTATAGCAGTCAACTACCTCAGCTATAAAAACAATAACATAAAGTACTAGGTTCACGAATATATACTCACTGATAAAGGGAACTTATATTATGGTTTTTCGAACTGAAAATATTAATAAAATTATCTTGATGAACATGATTGTTGATAGTAAAGATCGCATTCAAAACCTTAAAAGTTTGTTTAACTTGCGATTCATTTTTAGAGCTTTTAAAAAATGCATAAAGGTTAGATTAACATGACCTTGCTACATAATAGACCACATCAAAGCTAGCTCGAGGTGACGTACTTTAGGTACTACAGGTCAGTGTTGTGTTATGTTCAGCTAAACAAGGAGACCGTGGACGTCTGGAATCAGGGCTATTTGACTGCTTGACGAATACAGGCCACCACAATTTTACAAGTGGCTACTTCCATATGACAGTATCACCTAACATTCTATAAGGGTTTTAGTGACTGTGAAGCTGAGAAGACTTGACACTGATTGATCACCGACGTTACAAACTTACATGTTGGAATCAAGCCCCGCCCTTCCATACAAGATCAGGGCTATTTCACTGCTAAATTATCATAATATACTGACCACTAAACTTTGGCATATGGCTTATACATGTATCTTTTTTTATATATCGAATTTACATCATTCAAGCTTTATAGAGAGTGTAAAGCTTCAAATGGGTGTGTCTGACTGCAAAAGTCGTTTCAAAATAAGATATTGGAGTTTAACTACACCTTACCGCTTATGAAGAAGCGTTGAGTAAGTTTTAACATGCTTACTGAAACAGCAATCAGATGACGTGATAAGACTGTTTCGTTTGCTATGATAGTGATTTTTGTTGTGTTGGTATTCGACTTGACGATATCTAGCCCTTATGTGAAACAATGTACACTTTGAAAACTTTAGAGTGTAAAACGTATCAAAATGAGTGTGTAACAAATTTTTTGATCCACACCAACTTAATTTCTGTAATGCAAAACTGGTTATCAAAAAATTTCTTAGTGGATCAGTTTCAATTGTTGATGAGTTTGGATACTTTTAAATTAATTATGAGTGAACCAAACTTATCTGTTTCATGTATTTAATATCTTCTCTGCAACATTCGAGGTATCAGTCGAAAGATGTACTGCTCAAATTTTGTTATATTTCATTATATATTTATTATATATATAATAATAATAAAAAGTGCCGGTGACAATATACAACCCTGTCGCACACCACAAGAAGTGTTAAATACATCAGTCATTGATAATTTGTTGTATCTTACAGATGCTTTTACATTTTGATATACACTTTTCAGTAAATTATGTATCTTTCCATGGATACCCCTTTCTAATAACAAATACATCAATTTGTTCCTATGAACAGAATCGAAAGCTTTTTGAAAGTCAACAAATATACAATAAAATTTTCCCCTTTTCTTTCTTATAAACTCGTGTATTATGGAATGTGATATGAACGTTTGATCACTGGTACTATAACCTTCTCTAAAACCCGCCTGGGATTCAGATATGATGTCTTGTGTATCCATCCAAAACTTAATTCTGTCATTAATGATAGTCATGAATACTTTACTGATTACATCTAGTATTGCGATTCCTCTATAATTACCTGGGTCAGATTTAGACCCAGCTTTATGGAGAATATATATATATATATATATATATATATATATATATATATATATATATATATATATATATATATATATATGTAAAAGTTAAATGTTCATGGTTTATGTATCAAATATTCTTTAAAAATAACAAACTGAAGATTGGTCTTCATATAAGTTAATTACCAACCGGTTTCACAACATAGTGATCATCAGGGTAACTTATACATTGTGTTGCTAATAGTATAGCGTTAACAATGGCAAGGGACGTAATTCATGACGTCATATGCATACCACTAAAATATGTATAGTAAATGCGACGTCAACATGATTTAATATTAGTTACAATTCAAGTTCGGGGTATATCCATCAATAAAGAATCGTTCTTTAATTTTCCTCAGCTCTTCATTATCTGTGCGCATTTTGTAAATAGGACAGATTGTGAACTGGGGATTGCAATTCTTTGCGCATCCATCTATACTATTAGCAACACAATGTATAAGTTACCCTGATGATCACTATGTTGTGAAACCGGTTGGTAATGAACTTATATGAAGACCAATCTTCAGTTTGTTATTTTTAAAGAATATATATATATATATATATATATATATATATATATATATATATAATGTAAGAAGTGTCAATCGTGGAGAAGCATATATGAAAGTATTAAAAAATACAGAGAAGATGTAAATCAACTTTCAAAATCATGACTTATCTTTTTTCCAATATGCATATTTCTGAAGAAGCAGAAAATTAAAATATAAAATATATAGATATATTAAAATCGACATAGTTATCAAACAGTTGCTACACTTATGACACTTGATGATTGATTCCGGCAGTAGCCCTGCTGCAAATGGTTTCCGTACAGAACCTTGTAGTGCTTGAAGGCGCTTCACTTCGCAATCTGAAGAACTGATGTTAGCGTTTGCTTTGAATACTGCTTACGCCAAAAGACGATGAGTAATTCAAACAATACAACCAATTTCCAAACAATTTCGTTTTGAAAATTTTGAAGTTTAATCTAATTTGATTTTTTTTATAAAATATGACATGATATAAAATGTACGTGTGGTTGACAACATAAAAGTAAAACAAGAATTTTAATTAAAGAAATTATTATTAGAAATTAACGGGTTTTTTACATCCTTAGAATATATTAATAGGTTATTGATTCAATAATTCTAGCTTATATTACATTTTTGAGTACCATTTTTTGTATCCTCTTAAAATGTTGCCTGAAAAAAATGTCAAATGACTAAGAAGAGAGAAAATGGAAGGTGAATAGCCACGATAGGCAGTGCCAGTACCAACTGGGTCAGAATTTTTTGCATCATGTCCAGCAGCTTATTAAGTTACATCGCTTCCTCTCATCTCTTGATATACACACTGATTCATAACTGCCTGAAATCAATATAAACTTCTTCAAAGGTTGATAGATGTGAGGATATCTTCTAAAAGTGCACAACCTCAGACTGTTTCGGTATATGCAAAGTTTTGCTCATTCTTCGAACCTTTATAAATACAACACATTAAACATTTCATATTCCATAATCCACCTGACATATTGAATTAAACATTTTTTCCTAAAATAACAGAGCACCAATACAATCTATGGTAAATTACATTTGCGTTTGGATTGGATTTTGAACCATGACTGAATGCCAACACCAGTCCACCTTTGATCAGATCTTTAGCTCAGCACCTAGTGAGGGTTCTCAAGCAGGATCAGACATTTAAACAAACAAGAAGACAACTTTAAATGATGTTGTTCTGGTCAGATAAGGAACAATAGTTTATTTCGTTACAATAAGCTGTTCCGTTTTCTTTAGTAGAGACGACTTTTGATGAAGACGAGGCCGATCAATTAGTGACACGAACAGATTTCTTACCACGATATTTTGAACTGAACCAATATCGTGAAACTCAATCTAATTGGGAAAAAAGACTGAATCTTAAAAACCTGTGAATGATAAATGATAGAAAATTACTGTAATACCATATACAGTGTGATGTGCTCATGGCAGAATAACGCCTACTAGTAATAACGATGCCGTAGGGCGATTACGGATATAAGAAGGGTAGAAATGCGTCTAAAGGTCATAATTAAATCTTGATAATTTAAACATCTATGTTTACGGATAGCGTCGTCAAAGGTTGCATGATATAGTGCTCGGACACCTGTTCTTATAATTCAAATGGCACATTTCAATAGAGAATTGATCGTATGGTAAATCACTGTGCCTAATGTCAGCATATTTTATTGCATAAACGTATACGATACCAGGACTTATCTCGAATAATTTTTCAAAACTTTGCTTAACTCCAACTGCTCAATGTCATGAGAAGACTTCATAACAAAACCAATTTCGTTAAGTCGTTAATAACGAGAACTAGGGTTGATTTCTTGATTGACGTCATCCGTGCTTGGAGATTTGTTTTACTTCATTACAAATAATGTAATTAGTCCCGCTTGGCACATTCCTGTTCATTGATAAATAATGTGATATGAATTTCTTGCCACAAAACTCTGTTGCCTTATGTAAAATTAATTGATAAAAATAATTGACGTAAAGATCAGATGACTGAGGCATTAACATGTTAGGTGCATGTTGCATTACTGAATGTTTTCACTTCAGGTTTGTAGCTCATTGTTTACAAATAGATATCTTACTTATTCAAGAGTATCCATATTTAACTAATCAGCCAATAAAAATTGGGGTCTTATGTTTTTTCTTATGACAGTGTAATTTGAGGGTAAGTCATCACTGTATCTTAAACTCAGCAGCTGTGTTCTCTACATACGTTACTTTTTATGACTTTCATGGGATTAAAAGCCATTGTATTGTGCTTCATGAATTCATTACATACTTGTGACAAGATATGGAATAGAGAAATCAACCATTTGCATTCACTGCTTAAAGGTACTGTTGGCATGATGTTTTCGTGTTGCAAAAGCTGTTCCTGCATGGACGCTTCCAAACCCTGACCCTGCCATCCACAGAGTGCAGATAAATATATCCACTGTAGCATAACGGGGAAAATTGTTAGTTAAAATGACAAATGACAAATAGTTACTTATTTAGAACTCAGAAAGTGAATCCACAGGGGAGGAGGTTAAGGGGGTTTGAACCCCGCCAACTATTATCGACCTTAACCCTCACCCAACTTTTAATACCCCCCCCCCCCTCCTTTAAAACTCTTTGATCCGCCACTGGTGTGTTTTATTGATATTTAAGTTGA
Source organism: Phorcus lineatus (assembly GCA_921293015.1). Taxonomy (NCBI): domain Eukaryota; kingdom Metazoa; phylum Mollusca; class Gastropoda; order Trochida; family Trochidae; genus Phorcus; species Phorcus lineatus. The sequence continues at coordinate 21,286,953 of OV121088.1, read as the reverse complement.
ACTGGAACTCTAATATTGCAGCCTTGTGTAACAAATGTCATCAACGTCTTTATCTCATGCGTAAACTCAGATCTTTCAATGTAAACTCCTCTGTCATGTCAACATTTTGTAAAGCATTTATTCAAACTATTTTAACATTCTCATTCCACTGTTGGTACGGGTCTCTCTCTCTGTTCAATTGAAATCAAAAGTTAACAAAATTGTAAACATTGCGGGTAAGATCGCTGGTGTCAAGTTCGACTGTTTAACTGATATATATGAGCGGCAGATCGTAAATCAAGCTGTTAGAATTATATCTGACCCAACTCACTACCTACATTCGGAATATCACCTTCTCCCCTCAGGCCGCCACTACAAAGTTCCAGTATTGAAAACTAAGAGAGTCCGTACATCTTTCATTCCAAACACAATATCTCTTTTAAACAAATGTGAAAATAATTGATTCATGTACTGATATAAAAATCTCATGTGGTTGTATAAATGTTTTCAAGCTCTGTTGATGTAAAACAAATTCCTGGAAAGGCAATAAAGTATTATTATTATTATTATTAATATTATTAAACTATGGTATAATAGGTACAGGTTCACACATCACAGATAAAATAAAACAACATATAACAAGCTTAGCCATAATAATACTGTATATCAAAATATCAATATTCACCATATGAACCGACTTACCCAATTGAAATAAATTTGACGATCACCGAATCGTGTGAATTCATGATGAGTACTAAGTTGAGCGATATAGTAACCGTTTTCAGTAATTATTCCGAAATAAAAAAAAGTGACAAGTAGATTTCCAGTAAAAGAACGCTGATGATATAACTAAATGTGATATGATCTCCATTGCAACAACAATGGTGTTCAGTGTTCATGCTATCTATTCTAAACTCTGGCAAAACATTTTTCACAGTGTCCCTCACTTCCAACTTTCATCTTTGATGATCAGACAATAGCGATATGTACGCGGACCTGTGATTGGTTGAATTAACTGAAGGGAAAAGGTCACGGTCATGGCCGTCTGACACGGTTCTTAAGGAGCTGTGGTCAGATCTAGAAACGCACGAGGTACGAGGGACCAGTTTCGACCTTTTTTCAGTGAGATTGTATAGGATTCGATGTATCTCCGTGGTTTTACGCAAAATTAAAAACATTATTGAAACTAGTTACCGATACACATCAAGTATGAAACCAAATTAAGGATCAGCACTAAGTGATTGCAGATAACATAGTGTAGGATGTGACATATAAGTCATAAGACAGATTAGGTTTTTTGATAACCTCCAATATGGCACCTGTCAGTCTATACTATATTGATATAGTGGGTGGGGTTTTGTTATCTATATTTCATATGATTTTGAATATTGTTTATCTTTTGAATGTCCATTGAATAGATCCACCTGATAACGTAGCCAGTAAACTCGTTTAATCAACCCTTATCTCTCTGTGAACTAATCTAAATTAGTTGTACTATAAACTTTGATAAACAGTGTTAAATGTGAGATTAATTATATATATTGTTCTAGTATCTGATGTTAAGAATGAAAAATTTTATTGGGTCGTTATTTTTGCACTTAAGTTTACACTTCTTCCATATAAATTGTGTATCAAAAGAAATGTTACATCTCTTTAAAGTTTAATATCATAAAAAGTTGTGTCCTCTGAGGATTCTGGTTTGCTGTGTTTTAACATATATTCAGTCTTTTGTGCTGAAAATAAATAGTCTTGAAAATTTACTGATTATTATGTCATTGCCATATTTGCATGGTTGTGTCAATTGTCATATTTTTCGATCATTCATAAAACATAAAAGACATAGAAAAATCATGAATTTAATGACATACTGTCTTTGATTAATATCTGATATGCCCGCCGTTGGCTAATCAAACATTATTGAACTCTCCCCCTCACAGAAAACGACAACAGGTGATATCTATCTCCATCTGTCCTTCAATGCAGCAATAAGTTGTTGACTGTATGTGGTTCATGCTGTCGTAACCGGTTCCTTCGAATTCGGTTAATGTAATCCAAAAGGTGCTCAATAGGATTCATATCCGGCAATCTGGCAGGCAAAGGATAACTGTGAACGTTGTTGACGTTGGGGAACTGTGATCAGGTCTGTCTTGCCAGGTGGAGCGTTGTCTTGTATGAAAAGCGTGTTGGGATTCTGTTGCATGAATGGGATTACCACTGGCTGTAGGACCTTGCAGGACATCCATACGATGAGATTGCCGTCAATCAATACGAGGTTGGTGATTGCTTTGCTGCGTATTCCGCCCGAGTTCATGACCAGCCTCGACCGAAAGGGATAACCGCCTGAATGCAGCAACGTGCCGCCTTCTCACCCCGACGACTGTTCTCCTGTCCGCTCTGTGCAGCTAGACCAACTTTTATCGGAAAATATCAACCTCTGCCAGTTTTGCATCTGCTAACGTCTTACATTTCTGACGCTCTTTTGTAGATGTCGGCATGTCAACTGCATTGCTCGCATCGACTGGTATGGCCTCAGTCCTTTTTGTTTGCCTTTTGCTCACTGTCTGGGGAATTATTCGACGTCCATGTGCTGTATCAGCCGATACTGTAGCTGTTTGAAACCTATTCCTGAGGTGAAGTTGATTGAAAATAGGACAATTGATGCCACCCATGAAACTATATCAATTACATAATTATCAGTAATTATCATATCTCATATCATATCATATTATCATAGTCATACCATATCATATTATCCGTTATTCCTATCGAAATTGGAAACATGTTCGATATAACACTAGATAAGCCTTAAAGTAAAACGCTGTAGTGCAAATGTACAATGTTGAGTGTAATCAGTAATCACCAGTGAGATGTTTGTTTGCTGGACAACCAGAAACAAGACAACTTCTACGCAACGGGGCTTGATAAAGACTGATACGTTAAATGGCCAATTCCTTCACCGATCTAATAAACAGTATTATGTCTCAAGTTATTATTAACTCAGAACACAACAGTAAAACGTCAATGTTTCAGGAAACCTTCAATCTTCTCGTACATGCTGACCCTCAGTCATTAGTTGAATGTCCCTTGAGTGATAAACAATACACTGGTAAATCATTGGTCAAAGCTCCCTGTCTAGTTTCCTGTGTAAAAAAAGTATCTCTTGTGTATATTCCTTTTTGTATTAACCTCTTATAGAAGCATCCCAAACACAATTCAAACTACCAATGTCACTTCTTCAATCGTTCACGTTCATCCATCAATTTGGATATGAATTGTGATAGGTGTTGCGTTTGACACTTATTACCTGCACGATGTGGGAAGGTATTCCAATGTTATTATGTTAGGCAAGATTATAAGTGTTTTTACACCTTTAGGGAAAGTTATGCCAATAGTTTTTTTATATGTTTTTCTGGATAACCTACCCAAACCTCAGTTCGGACTCGGTATCTTCCTATGGAAATTAAACGTTTGCTTCGGGTCATGATTAGAAATTCCAAATGTAATATGGTTTCTGAATTTAATAAAAGAATAACCTCCAAATAACTACCTCAAAAGTATGCATTAGCATAAAAACGTAGAAAAGAAAACACAACAAACATTTAAAGCATGAATTGAAATGACAGTATATAGTACATGTCTAACATTTTGCAATTTAACCGATTTAGCCGCGATCATGTTCGACTCTGTAGACAGGGGCAGCACTGACGTTGTTCTGGACCTGTGTTCTTTATGAGTCATCAAATAGGCGCTCTACCTGGAATGTCACTAGTAAAATAGCGTTAAACTGCTTCAGTACTCTGGAAATTTCAAAATGCAAGGAATTGAAAAGTGTAAAGAAATAAAAAGGCTTTTGTGAATATTAAAATGATAAACTTTTAAATCGCATTAGAGCGGGTGTATCAATTAACATCTTTTTTATTATCCATTTCTATAAAATCTCAAAAACATCAATGTATGTGGATTGAGTGGATTGCCACCACTTTTGAGGTATTTTAGAGGGGAAAAGACTGTAGTTCATCTATATAATAACATTAACAAATCGCAAAAACGTCTTGTTAAAGTGACACTTTTTGAATTTATATTTGGCTTCGATACGAGCCAAAATACTATGTTGTATGTGAACAGATTTTTGTTCGAATAAATTATTATTAGTATTCATTCAAAAACTTCAATAATGATATTTTCATGTTTTAAAAGTTGATAAACGAGCAAAGTTTTCGCAGAGAACTACCTAGTAAATGTGATCATTTTAACATATACTCACATGCAAATTGGGTTCTTAGAGAATATAACCTTACGGAAAACATCGAGGTACACTTTGATCAATTGATAATTGAAGAAATTGTATGATGAACAATTACCAAAAGATATGAAACCAACATGAAGTTATTGACATGAATTTTGTAATATATTAATAGTATTTAAATAGGAAAAGTTCATAGTCAGACGTTTGTCTTCAAGTATAAGCTTTCCGAACATGGAACTCTTTATATAGATTAATGAACAACAAAAATTATTTATTATTTCTATTCTCTAAAAGTGCAACAGGTTTAAAAAGGCTTTTGATACATGATTTATTCATCGACAGTAAAACATTCAATCAAATCGAGGAAATATAATTTACCGAAATAGAAGACGGGAGAAGATAGTTATCTGTCCTTTGAATGACGTAATAAAATGGCGGCCGCCAATTGTTTTTGTCGTAAACTTATGAAACCAAACTAGGGTTGATTTGGATACCATTGTTAAAGTGTCATAAATATTCTTCTTCGTTAACATAGTTGCATACGTAACCTGTAGATTAAAACGAGTGTTTATTATCCGACTAAGAATTGCTTTTTCTTAATATAATAACATAACATATTTATATAAAAATTACCTTAGAACGCGTCTGCCCGAGAGTGTGTGCCTTGAAGCTTAAAGTTTTCAATATATTTTCATGAATATGCAGTGTAGACGTGCCTTTGTCTTTTAAAACTTACTTTTTCATAGGAAAGGCATCTTTGAAGTTTTGTTTCCGACTACGAGTCACGTAATCCTGACACGTAGCTTTATGAAAGATGGTTTCCCAGCAGACCTCAAGCACTTTAATGCTGAAACCTCGAACTTAGAACAGTGCTGGTTTAATTTGTTATCAACGGTTTGAAGAAATGTCAACAGAAACAGTGTGAATGATTTAGTATTAGTTAAAGCCTCGTAAACATGACACATTCGATGCTCTAGAACACATCTGTTCATACCTATCATACATCTGCTGTATGCATATGGAAATAAAAAAACATGTTCAGTTTATAAGTTCTATTCCACTTCAACAAACATGGTTTTGAACCATACTGAGCTATGTGAGGCAAGTAAAGGCCCGTGCTTTATTCATACAAAAATCAAAAGTTAACGTAAAATTCGATTTTTTCCTTTACTGCATGCTGCATACATACATTTCATACATAAATCATAAAAGGCATCCTGCTCAATTAGCGTATATGAATCCGCAGTGCTCATCCAAATACCCTGATCGCCAAAGGACTCGTATCTCTAACTAATTAATCGGTGCAAGGAGAGGTCGATAATGTGTGATAACGCTCGCTGATAATCGTCACACGAGATCAGTTCATCTGGGGAGATGGAACAGCGACGTCTACAGCAACGACGGCACTAGGACACCTTTAAAGTCTACACATGCATGTAAATTCCAGCACATTGACCTCATCGCAAGGTGTGTCTGACGTAAATTGACTTGGGCCAGGCGAGTTAGACGCTGCCAGAGGGGTGATTGGCTATGGCTTATGTACACGGCTGAGGGTAAGTTTTGTCTGACGGACAAACACGTGTTTACAGACGTATCGGTTAACCTTTAGCACCAGATTTCCTGCAGCAAGTCCGTTCCTTAGATATGGTAGTATTACAGGATGGGAAGTGATGTGGCGATCTGAAAACGAGACTTGACCCGAATGCGCTGAAATATAAGAATGAAGGTTGCGACCTTCCACATTGTACTTCAAATTATCAAGCAACAACGACGTAGCATTGTCTAATAATACGATAACGCAACGCTTTCACATAGGTAGACTGACAAACGAGGCGAGAGATAGGCTACAGCATGTGTCTAAGAAGTTGTACCCTATGGCGTTGGCAGCGTCATGATATGCGGCGACCAAAAGACAGATTTGGTGACAATTCGACAGACCCTAACAGCCCAGAGATACAAGTACCAAGTGTTACAGCCTGCGTTGGTCCCATTCATGCAGCACCAATTTCGTATTTGATTATATGAGGTTAACCCTTTGGACCATGTGTACTGACGGCAAACCTCCACCAAGAGTTATTCAGTTAACGACTTACAAGTGCATCCTGTATGGAGAGGCATCTCATTAGCTGATTGGATATTGTTGAACTATCGTATTGGTATTACTGCAGAATACTGATTAGCTGCTAAGGATACGTAGTGGTAAGTCACATCCACGTCGCTCTTCATAAGTTTCCATTACAGCACTTCTGCGGCATGACAAAATATCGTAATGAACCGCTCAGCCACGTCCTATTCATTAAACCTAATCGCGTCTGTTTGTGTGAAAAGGTGGCAAAGCCTGAGCGGAACGGAACGGAGCGTCAAAGACCCGACCAGATTATAGGGTAACTGACATAATAGTTAAGAAAGCCACCGAGTCTTTGCTGACGGCGAGCTACATATTTCGGCTTTGGTATTTCCACTTCAACTCATTTTCATTTAATCATCACCCTAATCGACCTTATGCCAATGCATTACCCCTCATTTTGATACCATGACCTTTATGATTTTGGATTTTTTTGCTAAACTCTGAAGGAGTCATGTAAATTACAGTTATCATAATATAACTATAAGTAAACTAACAGTTAAAAGAAACGATACCAAACTGCAAGATTGAATATTTTGTTAAGAAAGCGGTGAAATCTTTAAAACTCGAGTTGTTCTTTTTCAGTAGTCATATGAATCACGAAAAATTTTGTGTTTTGGCGATCCGTTCCCGGAAAACTATTAAAGCGTGAATTTGTTGGATCAAAAAAACGTGTTGCACGTGCATCATTTGGATATAAAAGATCTGTTGGATCACTCAACGACATACCACTACTTCAACTGCACCGAGAAACACGGGAAGATTATCGCCAGAAGAAAGAGAGAGTGCCGTCGGAACGGTGCAGATGGGTGCAATGCATGCACACGTAGCTACAACCCTGGGCTGCAGCCGTATTACCATCACCAGGCTGATGAGACGCTACAGGCAGAGAAGGGGAGGATAGTGGACTTGCCGAGGAGTGGAAGACCCCGCGTTACAACCGCTAACGAGGACAGCCATTTAAAAATTCTTCATCTGAGGAACCGGTTCCTGACAGTGACAGAATCAGCGGCGACTGGGCTTGGACATGCTGTCAGTCGAAGAACAGTGGCCAGACGTCTCAGACAGCATGGTATCGCGCCTACAGATCAAACCGAGGCGTGCACCTGACACGTCAACATCAACGTCAACGTCTCCTTTGGGCACGTAACGTTCGGCAATGGCAGGCCCGAAACTGGCGAAGGGTAATCTTTTCGGATGAAAGCAGGTTCCAATAGTACATGAACGATGGTAGAAGACAGGTGTATCAACGTCGTGGTGAACGTTGGCGACGTTGCTGTATTGAGACTGTGGAACCATTTGGCGGTGGCAGCTTAATGATGTGGGCGGAATTTCTGGACAAGGGAAGACTGATCTGGTTGTGGTTGATGGGAATCTCAACGCAGAGAGGTACATCAATCAGATTCTACGCCCAGTTCTCCTACCATTCCTGCAGCAACACAACAACAGAACGCTGTCAGGTCAGGAGCTGTCGTTCCAGGAAATTGCCAAAAGCTTGCCAAAGCCCTTAGGCAGGAATGGCAGAGAATACCAGACCGTGTTGTCTGACATTCTCAGCACGACGTCGAGTTCGGGCATGCATCGAGGCCCGTGGCGGCCATACAAGATACTGACTTTTCAATTCTGAGTTGCTGATCGAATTCAGGACAATTTCATGCTTGCTAGGAGGCTTTACTTATTTGCATGTTTACCGCAAACACGTCAAATGTTGGTTGTCTGATAGACTATTCATCTGTTTTCACAACAGAAATAAAATAAATAATGCATAATTTAGTTTTTGTTTTTTATTAGACAATAATGCCTGGTATCGTTTCTTTTGCCCGTTAATTTATAACTACAGGGCTCGGAAATCTTAGCCATAACTTATTTTTATAGAATAATACTAAATTCGCATATACGTCACATTTGATCAAAACGTCCCCTAAAGTATAACCTAACCAAAAGTCTGATATTGACATACATTTGGGTACAGAGTTGATATAGATACATGCACCAGGAAGCAATGTTGATGTTGTGTTCATACCCCATTCATAATGTGCAACACATCTGACATCATTGATAATGTATGTAGTCAGTGGGTGAAACCTGTATGCCACGAGCCTTTTGTTAAGATCCAGTGGTCAGAGCAGGCGAGCACTGTGCCTGCGGACCTATACTCAAAACTCAGACTAGGCTAGAGCAAGTAAACACCCGAGTGGTGAGTGCAAATCATGACGCTCGTGGCTATGTGTCTATAAAAGCCTAGGTATCGGCCGTACACGGCACTTGCGTCAAGACATCGTCAAGTCATCGGTCGGGTCATGCTTTTGGGAGATTTGCTTGAATGTGAACTTGTCTAAATAGTCTTTATTGAAATGTTGCAAAGGTTGTATTAATTAATAGATGGGTTTTGTAGATGGAGCTGTAAGGTTTTTTATTCCACCATCCGGAGCTGCAAATAAGTACAGTTGGCAAGTTTAAACCCACAGATCCTGAGTGGAGTAAGTATATTGTTCTGTATTTTGTAAAATATGAAATATTTGTATTACACTAATTTTCATCATTTGTGAAAAACTGTATAGACCATGTTTGTGGATATTAGTGTTAAATTATCTATGTGGTGTTGTTTTAGTGCATCCAAGTGACGTCTAAGTAAAGGTCATCGTGACCTTGGTAGGAGGAGATCGACCGAGGGATCAAGGGAGTGACCGGATCCGAGTAGTTACACCAATCTGCAGTTAAGTTACCTTACAGGGAAACGGAGTTGCCTGTCGGCAGAGAGAAGTGATGGTTGTCGTATTGTGATGTTTCACAAGGGTGTTTTGGCCGTACCGAGTTGCTAGCGGTACAGTGACGTTGGCCTGGGTGTGCACAGTGAGGGGGACAGTGTATCGCTATGACAGCGTCAGTATTCACCCCAGATAACGTTTTTGTTTCTTTGTTCAGGATGTGATGTGTGTAAATGCTTATCTTTGTGTAAGTTTGTGTTTAATTATTGGTATGTGATTCCCTAATAGAATTAGAGGTGCTAAAACATTCATATACCCTAACTGTTAAGCTCGCTTGACATTCACGGTTGTGACTGATAAGGATCTGATGGCTTCAGATGCGTTGATGCAATTCTTGTATTGAATTAAATGTGCTATACTTAAATATATTTTAATTGTAATGTTTTGCTTGATATTCACTGATGTGATTAATAATAATGAGGGTTGGAATTGGCATGTGATTTTTAAAAATTTGAGAATGTAAAGTGAACTGATTTCAGAAAGAATTAAGATCTTGTATTGCAGCTGTATACCAACTAATGCAAAACTAAATTCACCGAGGCACGTTGAAGTTTGCATGGCACGAATGCACCCCAGCTATCAAACATCACGTGATTTTATACTTTCAGGTTCTTGCAGCGCCTATGGCACCACATCCAAACCCCGCGTCGTTGTCCCTATTTTTTATCGTAAAGTTTTTATAACTCATTGATTTGTTATTGTAACAGACTTTAACAGTCATCTTTTCATTGTTTTCCTTGAGTACAAAAGTCGCTTGGTGACACTGTACAACACTCATAAATGCGGCTTTGCTGCAACTGGTCGGCAAATAAAAAGTGTTCAACTAAATCTTTAGGTACATTTTGTCATATGTTGACTTCACAGTTGGGTTTTGTTGTAAATCCTTAAGATTTACTAAAACCAAATGAGTTAAAAAAAAGAATAAATGAAGCATCTAGATGCATACATTTGTATTCTCAACAGTCAAAAACCCATTTCATTTGACATTTTTTTTAAGAATTCACGAAAAAGCATAATATAAATGATTATTTCGTACATTCGAATTTGAAAACGATAGGGGAAATTCTCATCTTGTCACAACTGTTTAACTATACAGGTTTTCCATAATGTTCGCCACCTTACTTAAATGATTAATTGAATATCGAGTACAACATTTCCTCAGTTAGTAAATCTGAAAAGTTCTCAGCTTTTAGTTAACCCTGAACTTTACAATTATCATTGTTTATTCATCGCATTCGACATCACTGTCATCACTTTCACTGCCAACATTTTCATTGTTTTCTAGTGACTGAAAGCGTTTTGTGCAGTCAATACAGTGGCACATATCTCTGCAAGGAATGTTAAAATTCTTACATCTCACAGCATGTCTTCTTGCATTTACAAAACACACTTTGCCGTATGCTTGCTGGTGCAATTTCCTTGTTCCACTTCACAAATTATTATGAACCAATTTTTTCCATCAATGTCTATCCGGGGCTGAGGCATATTTATGGTGCAAAATACGTTTTCTGTTAAGCATGGTTTATGATTTGCTCTCAGGGGATGCAACTGCCAACAGTCCTTATTTGGTGGCAAACTGGCTTCCCCTCAAAACCAAGCCTGGAGCAGTTGTATCTGACTTCATTGTCACTGAGCTCACAAACTTTTCCAATTCCAGTTGAAGATGTCCTGAAACATACAGTCTTGTTCAAGCTGCTGAAATGTTTCTGTGTAAAGTGGATTGATCATCATCGGTTTCAAGGCCATGTCTGTTGACGGAGGACATGTTCTTGCAGCACGGAGAACATGCAATCTTGTATCTGCTTTTCATTTGTCTTGGCATCTTTTGATCTTTTGATTGATTGTAACTCTTGTTTCTCCTGTCTCTGCTCTCGTTCTGATCTCAAGCTGCTTGATTGAACCCATAAAGTTTTTGTCCCCAATCTGACCTGCGTGCTTCGGCAACAAATTGATGAAGGACACAAACAACTGTTCAAAGGTATCCACAAACACCTGACGTTGTTGAATTAAAGGCATAGAATCAATTATTTAAACAGAGTTCACAACTGCTGTCGTGTACATCAGATTCCAATTCATGTAGAAGTCATATCTTGGTGTCTTGGGTAAGGAACCATCAGGTGTTGTCAAAGCAGCTGGTACAGAAGTGAGATGATGCATAAGGATCTCTCAAATCCAACTGTTTTTCTTAGGCTGTAATAAGCTTTCTGGAGAAAAGATGTCTGCCTTGTTAAAGGGATTAAATCACAACAGATAACTTGAATCCTTGTTTTTTTCATCAGAGACACTTTTAAACGAAGGGATGCTTACATTTTCAATTAATCCTTCAATCCATCTTCTAACAATGACAAACTTCTGAAGGCAAACTTTACCCTTAATGCATTAATAAGATCTGTTTTCTCATCCGCAGGTGCTACAGCTCCAGAACAAATGACAAACAACTCGGTGACATTGTTGGTAGTGAAAGGATTGCCTAGGTTAGAGGTTATATTGGTGGGATCTTAAAAAGCGTGTTCATCAACAACTTTACTTGATCGCGTAAGTTTACCTTTGATCCGAGAGGCATCAGATGTGGCACCAGACATCGAGTAACTGGTAGAGCTGTGGATCTGATGTGGCACCAGATATCGAGCAACAACTTATAATGTATATAACTACAGTCTCCATTTGCCATTCTCGCGTGGCTCTAATGAAGGGAAGCAACAGCAGAGAGGACCAAAATGCATATATCAATCTCTGTTTGCTCCTAATTTCAAGAATTGAATGACAGCATCATTCTCTATTACTCTGAGGAAGTTTATGTCAAAGTTACTCTCATCTCTTTGAATGAAGTCTATGACTGTCTTGAGCTGTTCTAGGTAGTCCTGTGATTTATGGCATTTTAAACTTCTGTTGTAATGATGAAATTTCATCAACAATTCCTGGCCATATTCCAATGTCTTTCAGCTCAACATGCTCAAATCGTTTGTCATTTGCAGATAAAAAAAAAGCCATACAAGTCTGGAATTCTCCAAGCCTGATAACAAGTTTTTCTTTCAGTTCAAGTCGACCCCGACATCTGATTTCTTGGGCGTTAGCATACATAGTCTGGTCCATGACAACTACCACAGATGGTAGATGAAGTTTGGCAACCAGGGATTTGTCCCACAATATACAATATACATATATAATTACCGTCTGAAACTATATTCCACAGGAGGCTCAATTGTGACAGAAAAATTATATCAAATTATAGAATATAAATAAAGAAAGGGGTCATTTTGTCATTGTATATACTCATAAAAATATCTGAGATAACCTTTATCATGTATAGGTCCAAGTGAAAACCACCCAAGAAAATTCCATAACATTACTGACAATTTTTTAGCTAAATAATAATAATAATAATAATGCGTGGTCAAAGAATTTCCTTCTGGATAGTGCGCCACGGTCTCTGTCAGTGACATCTTTGCCTGAAATGATCAATGATCACATGATGTAATTTCAATCCTATTAGTCACTGAACAGTAGGGCGAAGCATAATAACCGGTCTATTCGCACATACTTGTAAAAATACATTCAATATGATAATCCTTAGTCTGAAACTCTTTTTGTTGTGCGTTGTTCCTTTGCCTTCGAGTCAAAATAAGTTCCATGTTTATATATGTTTATAAATGTTTGTTGTTTTACCTTATCATTTTTCGCTTCAGACATTTAAACTTGATTTATGCAAATTAAACATTATTCAAACGGTATATACATGACGATAAATGTATCTACAGCTATTCCTCACTTAAGTTAAAAAAATGATCAGTAGGTGATTTTGATATTTGTCATTAACATTGTGTCTGTATAACAATTATTAGAACTAAACATTGTGCCGTTTGATTTGAATTTTAATGATATTGACAAACAAAGGTTTTAAAGATTGAGCACCAAGACTTACTGAAAAGCATATAACTTAAAGATGAGTGAATGACTGAGTGAGTGTGTTATTGTTCAGCATCGCTTGGGCAATATTTCAGCCATAAGCAACATGAGACGAGTATAAGGGAACATTGAAACCAACAACAATAGGGAAGAGGGGCAATCTTGTATATCGCACAACTTTGCTAGCAACTGTCAAACCAAAGGTAATGATTAAACAAATGAATATCAGTAAAACTGTAGAGATCATTTACTGTATACACTGTATTGGGTCTAACATACTTCTAAACCAGTTTTATGTAATACTATATACCTGTGAGGGTTCTTCATCAACATAGATTTGCCCCACAATAAGGTTGTGAAACTATCCTGGGTGTACAAGGTTGTCTTTGTGGAGACGCAGATCTACCAAGGCTATGTTATGTTCCAGACTGAATGAGTGTGAAACACAGTGACCTAAGCCATATAACAGAGACTGTTGCCTCGACGAGCCTAGCGAAAAAAAGTGTTGTATGATAAAGCATATAGATATGATCATTATTAAACATTATTATAAACAAATAAATACAGCAAATTTCATAGGTTTTCTTTTTTCAATTTGAAAGTTATCTATTTTTTTTACAAATAGCCTATATAGCCTGACTTTTGGTAATTCTTTTTTAAATTATAGACTTCAAATTGGAAACATGATTGCATCTTTTATTGTTACAAAAATCAATTACCTGTTAGGCGTCTGATATTCATGCCAAGAGCAACCTGTTCGGCATAAGTTTCCTTGCATTGGACGCAGAGGAGAGACTGTCCTATGACAGTATTTCGTCTGTGCATGAAGATCAAGAGAAATCTTGTCTGTGCTTAACTGACTTTAAACATCACAAGGCCATGATAAAAAGTATAACAGATAATTAAGAACTAAGTTCGTGCACTTCTCCAGGAAAAGGTTTCCAGAATATGTATGGCCAACAGCTTAATCTAGATGTGGAAGCAATGGCTGAAGTAGCAATGGAAGCTGCTCTATAAAGTTGTTCTGATAATGGGAAGTAGACTAGCTATCAGTGTCAGTATCACTTTTAGGAACGTTCAATATGGTTTTAATTATCTTCCTTGTCAGATCCAATGCACAACAGTTAGGGCTGGGTTGTATGTATTCAAGCATGGTAAACCCTTTCTAAAATCTTGATCATGATTCCTACTGAAAGTGCCTGTGGTTATATCTATATCTAAGTTTCCTTCACCGCAGATATGAAAAGTTTTGTCAAATGACTAATTTTCGTAACCTCTCCTTTCGAAATAATTTGATCTTCAATAATATCTTTGCTAAAAACTTCCAATGACTTTGAGTGATCTGACAGTAAAGTCGTGTTCTTTCCGGGTGTTTTAAAGCCTAACTAGAATTTCCATGAAAAAAACCCCAATACATTAAGTCCGTTTTTGAAATTTAATGGAAATGAAAATTGTAAACAGTTCGCGATTCAGTTCCTTCTGTTAGGTATGAATTTTCAGCGTTTGTCTTTGCCTTTTCACTCCCAACACTACATTCGACATGCATTCCTGTTGATCTGAAAATATACTCTTGTAGGTTCCTACGGCTTCACTGCGATTGCCTACGGGAATAAATATACCAATATCAAATAATAAGCGTATGCTTTTTAAATAACTATAGAAAACAACATAAACAACATGAACAACAACCCTCAAATAAATAGTTAAAGAAAATAAAGATTAAAGGTCAGACAGACAAATAAATTGCATATTGCTGTTGTATATTGTTGTATATGTAAAACAAAATTGGTTAAAGTTATGGTACAAAAATTATTTTTAAAATAGCATTGTGACCACGAGGTTAAGTACTGTTGTAAATGTAATGCCGTCATCTGCACAAGTAATTATGGAATAATTTGAATTGTATTAAGAGTATTTACCAGTTACTTCACATGCCAGTTGGTCATCCATATCAGCCTGGAACAATCTGATCGCCGCGGTCGCTCTTAAAGAATGATTAATTTACTTCCCCGGCATTCTCACACAGTCGTTTGATTGTTGACTGCAACGAGCTGTGACCAACATGTTGATTTTTGTACCACTTCCCGTTTTTTTTAAATGGCCATAGGAGCAAAATAGAAAAAGTCTTCTTTGCTGTCACGTGGGCTGTAATAAAAAAACTAATAAATGATAACGTGCAAGAAGGTTAAAGGTTCAATCTAACATTTGTAGCAAATCCTTCATCTCAAGAAATGTAACGAAGTTATAAAATACTTCCCAGAGAGATCTGGTTCCTTCACATTTTCATATTCCCTCACTTCTTTTGGAGTTAACTTACGGTCCTTTATACCACCTTGATTTTGGAAACATCTTCCTTGTACAGAAGGTATTTGCGCCCCTTTTTGTCCCGTGATCTGAAGACATTTAACGAGTCGCAAATCTCGGTGGTTCTCCTTCCAAATATTGCAAAATACAGACCTGTAAGCAGTTGATTACAAATGCATTAAGATAATGAAATTAAAATTATAAGATTATAAAACGTACTTTTTAACAACTTAGATACATTTTGTCCGTACCAACCTGTTAGATAGAGCGAGCGATCCATTAGTCCAAAGTACGTTCTCTTCCCCCAGTGAGATAGTCTCTGTTCGTTTCTTGCAGCTGGATCCCAAACCCTCCTGTGAAAGTTTACACAGGGGCGTGTATCGCTTAGAAATAGCTTTAGAAAGACATATATACCTATAGACCCTACCCTACTACTATATAAAAGGAAAGGGATGTAACGACCAAACCACCCCATGCTCGAACAAAGTCAGTTTTCGCATCCAAAATAATTTTTCTGGACAAATTGTTCACTACGATTCGAAAGCTAAATGATTTCCCTACAAAACGAGCTATGGATTGTCAAAATCGGGTAATTATTTCAAGGTTACATGCAACGACGCCCCGAAAATCATTACCGCCAGATTTTCAAGCCAAAATCCCCACTCACGAAAAACAGCAAAAACTCACCGTTTAACATCGTATATTGAGTCCAGCAATGTTGACAACACGAATGTAGAGCTCGATTCGATCGGCGACATCGAACTATATGTTCACAATATGAGAACAGCACCTAATTATTATTTCTACGAGTGTTAGCTGACATTCTATCAAAAATCATCTGCTATGCGGTCGCCTTGTCGGCCATAGCAGTGGCCTTGACATTCATTTGACCTCGTAGCCGCAGCAAATAAGCAAGTGCGCGAACTCCGAACTCTGATCGAACTCCTCACAGTCCTTTCAATATCATGTTTGTAAACAAAACAACGTGGTCGAAAAACGTTTAGGATTTTTAGACGTGTCCACTTTACCACAAGCAACTGGAGCTGGCTTTTTTTTTAAATTAGTCACATATAGTAATTTAAGAGAGCTTTTTGTAGGAGTTTTTATGTCTGAATCGGCAAAAGAAAAAACGATTCTCCAACTCCAAGCGCTTCAAATCACTTCTCTCCGCTGATGGCAGTGCTGGGAATATTTAATGGACCGATGCCTTCAATTTGCCAAGCCTCAATCAGGTAAGCATCGACGTATACGATGTTTTCACTGATAATTATATTTTTTCTTTAACTGCCATCAATCTGTCATTTTAACATCAATTTATTATTTTACTTTAGTTATTGTTTAAACATCTCTAAAATGTTATTTATAAATCTAATTACTTTGCCAATAGTACATAAAAAAACCAATAAGACACGCTTCATTGATTATTGATTTTAGATGAAAGTGCAATGTTTTTAACATATGACAATAATACCAACTTTATCGATTAGGTATGCATGCCTTTTGAAAATTTGAAGGTGCTATATCTGTATATGATTATAAAATATATATGTGAAACTAGAATAGGTAAATGATTAGTTCAATTAAGTTTGAAACCATTTTAACAAAAGTCTAAGTCATGATTTTTATTTTGGATTTCAGATGAAGGCTGCGATGGCACAGAATACTTATAAACAGTAAGTATATAATTGAGAATTTATGTCATTTTAATGATCTGGTTATCAATTTGATATAACACCATCAAATGTATTTACAAGCACTTCTATTTCTAAGCTGCTCAATATTTGATTTTTATTCAAGACTGTTAGAATACCTGAATTATTCCCATTTTGTAATAACATATTTATACATGTAGATAATCTAAAGATTGAGCCTTCCTTATTACACTTACAAACTGATGGTGACAGCTGGTTTATAGACTTCTGGCTTTTTTTAATAAATATCAAATATATGATCATGTATATATCTATTCATTTGGGTAGAAGTTTCTAAAGAGAGTAGCACAGAAAGTATGGTTTTAATTTGACAAGCACAAATACATGATGTAGCCTAGAATTATCCAAACAAAAATTTAATTTAAGAAATAAAGGGATGAAATGTACATTGTTTATAATATAGAAGTGTTTTTTCAAAAAGATTCTCTCTTTGCAGGCATGTGTCTCAATACAGGAGGAGAGAGTGGAGACACCTTTCCATCATTATTTGAAAGTTTCAGGTAAGCACAACAGCCACAATCTTAAGATTTGGATCTTTGCATGATATACTTTTTTAAAAACTTTGTTAATGTATTCAGCAGATAATGTAGAGTTTTAGATATATGCCACTGAGACATGATCCATTTGAAATATGTTTCTCAGGGTAATGTTTTAGATATATTACTTAATAGTTGTATTTACCATGAGTGAGAAAAGGGAAGATAATTGTCACAACAGGTTTAATGGGAGGAGAGGTAGTGGAAGGGCCTAACCACAGGGGAAAATAAGGAGATAAGGAGGGGGCTTTGTGGTTATTGGTTAGGTACCATGTCTCAAGCTGTTGTTAATGCTGTATGTAACTTTTTTGGTGAGAAGTGTCACTTTGTTTCTAGAGTTTGATTGAGCAATTCTGTAAAAGAGGCAAAAGAAATCCAACTTAAATTTAAAACCTATTTATTTCAGCTATCTTAAAAGCAACAGGTTGTAATTATAAATGTTTGTACAACACACCTTTACCAATGTAGATTATGATTAACCAAATATTAAGTTCCATGATTGTCTGAATAATTATAGCAACCACTTTGACTATACTTTGTTATTTAAAATGTTGGTTTGTAACATTAAATACAGTAAATATTGCAGGACTTGAGGAGCTATAATGACAATGGAACAATCTTTTTTTGCCTTATATTGAATTTGGTTCCAATTTATATTTTTCAGTTACAAGATTCGATATCAAGAGGGGACAGTTTAATCTGGAGAATATCCTTGTTGCATACATGGGAAAGAATCTCTAATACATGGACACTCTTGAAAATTTTCTGCTATTGTAATTCAATAAAATCTTCAAATAAAATAAATAAATTGACTATCAATGAATTTATTAGTGAGGATTCTTTAATATGTTTTTATATATATACACACATACAAGTGAGTCCCCAATTAAGAAAACAATACATTTACTTTCATCACTTATATCCAATTATATTGATGGTATTGAATCCAATTGATTCTTATTATATGATATGTGATCATTATAGGTGCCATTAGCCTTCAAAGAACTCAACCTGTGTTTTGAAGAGTGTAAAGTTAGATATTTCATGTGTTTAATACATGAATTTCTAGCCACCTATGGATAGCACCTCCCTTTTCAAAGTTTTAGTTTAATACCATTAACCATGAGTAATTGTTAACACTTTGCATAACTTAGATGATCAGTGGGTTGTACTTCATAAAAGCCTTTCATGATGTTTTGATGAATATTTAAAAGGTTGAGTTGGTAAATTTTAAAGGATGTTCAATACTTAATACAAATATTTTTATGACTATAATATACACATCAATAATAGGCAAGGAAAGTTTATTTTGGAATAATTTGTAATGAGGTGAAATATGGGCTACAAATCAAATCTGTCTGTTTCACGCAGGATATATAACAGATGATGTACAAAGAATGTGTTTTTAGATTTTCAATTATAATTTCTACATCAAACATTCTATGCCAATTGAATTAAACTGCAAGCAAATAAGTGATTCAATTTCACTTTTCACCTCATCTAGCCTGACATGGGATGGTGTCCCAATATAATTTTGTGTAACAATTCCTTGACTACTAAGGATTTAAATTTATAAATTTGGTGACCTAAGACAGGCCTCTGGGGCCACTCCTAAAACCTATTTTCATTTTTTCTCCTGAAGATGATAGTGAAGAAACTTGAATTTTTTTACATTCTAATGAGGATTCTAAACTATATATTATATATCTTGTTTGTATCCCACTAAAGTCACACGAGTCATGGCCTTATGAATATCTTCTTCTTTAATAATCTTAATAAAGCTTAGAAAGATGGAATATTTATATGCTCCATAAGCGAGTGGTATTATAATACTATGGCCTAGTGATAATAGATTTTAAAGCCTGGTGAGCTCCAGGGTCATGGCTCTATTCTTTAAAAACTGAGAAAAATATTACAGAACTGATGTGCCTCTGAGCCTGTGAACCTTGTAAAAAGGTTGAATGTGTATCACTGTTAAGGTTTGTGTTATTTTATCACGCTCAACTCAAATTAATTTCAGTGAGCAAGGCAAACAAATTCAGGAAATTTTGGGGAAAATGCCCTCATACGCAAATATTCTAAAAAATATAACTAAATCAGATTTATTGCATTCGAAACAGCAATTAAAGATACAAGTACTGTGCCAGTCTGGCACAGTCTGGAGATCTGTCACTTCAGACATGTTTTTTCTACCTTATACATGAAAAAATAAACTGATTACTTTAAGAATGAAATTTCTTCTCTTATTTATTGGACACACTGTTAATGTTTGTTCCTTTATTGGGGGGAGACTGGCCTTATTACAGTAAAAAGATACCTATCATTGCATTCTCTCTGCAGGACTATTTGCTCTCAACTTAATCAAATCACCTTTTCATGAGGCAAAAAAATCTACCTTTCAACTGAAGTTATAAGAAAAGTTATTTTTTTCAACATGATTATACATAACTGTTAATAAGTTTTAATGCAGCATATGGTAACTTTATATGTTTTGGTTGTTTTAATCTTTAAACTATGAAAATCAAAATTGCTTCCAATAAAGAAAACTAAGGTAACCTTCCAAGCGAGGCATTGCATTTATGCCCCTAACCACCAGAGTGATTACAAAATACAAGTCATTATCAATGATTGCTATCCACATCTTTCATGATTTTCATCTCACTCCTGAGCCAAGCCAATATTGATAAAAATATATAAATCTGTCTGTCTATCCCCTTTTTTGTCGAACACAGTTTTGATCATTTTAATTATATCACTATTGTTTGAAGAAATAAGATTAAATAACCAATCTAATGGTAAACTTATTTTATTAAGCAATGTATCTAAACTGCACATCAAATATACAATATGGAAGTAGTTTATCTAGAATTAGGAGTTGCTTTCAAATTTGCCTTTGAGATTCTAACCTCTTTATAAATTCTTTTAATTTTTTAATATTTTCTTTTCCAATTATAAAACATAACTGAGTTTAAAAAATATATGCTTTAATTAAGAAGGATAGCGAAATCCAGCAAGGTAATGTAGGTAACAGGTTAATATTTTATATGCCATCACTTTTTGGAGAAAAAGATCAAAATAATATTTTTAGGTAAACCGAGTAAAAGTTGTTTATATTCTTTAATAACACATGAAAAGTCATACTAATAAGTATATTGTTCTACATAAATTATTTAAAAAAAATTATTGTCAATTAAATCAAAGGTTATGTTGCGATTTTCTAACGATTCGTTTGAAATTTTGACATTTGCCAGTCGAATAATTACATATTTCAGATCCATAGTTATAAAGAACAAGTTTATTTAATATTTTGGGCTCATTAAAACACACACGACTGCAGAAGGGAATTTAATAGAAAATACTCAATGTTAATTTCTGCCAAATCCTATAATTTGTACATTTGCTGCGGCTACGAGGTCAAATGAATGTCAAGGCCACTGCTATGGCCGACAAGGCGACCGCATAGCAGATGATTTTTGATAGAATGTCAGCTAACACTCGTAGAAATAATAATTAGGTGCTGTTCTCATATTGTGAACATATAGTTCGATGTCGCCGATCGAATCGAGCTCTACATTCGTGTTGTCGACATTGCTGGGCTCAATAAACGATGTTAAACGGTGAGTTTTTGCTGTTTTTCGTGAGTGGGGATTTTGGCTTGAAAATCTGGCGGTAGCGATTTTCGGGGCGTCGTTGCATGTAACTTTTGAAATAATTACCCGATTTTGACAATCCATAGCTCGTTTTGTAGGGAAATCATTTAGCTTTCGAATCGTAGCGAACAATTTGTCCAGAAAAATTATTTTGGATGCGAAAACTGACCGAGCATGGGGTGGTTTGGTCGTTACATCCCTTTCCTTTTATATAGTAGTAGGGTAGGGTCTATAGGTATATATGTCTTTCTAAAGCTATTTCTAAGCGATACACGCCCCTGTGAAAGTTTACGCATTGCTGCATCCAGACACCGCCTTGCTTCTGCAAAATTTTAATCGTCAAACACGTTGTACTTGCAAGTAGATTACAGTTAAGGTTGATGGCAGTATACAACGAGTAGACACTAATAGCAGGGTATTTCTCGCCGCTTTCCTTTCTTTCTTCAAATACAAAAAATCGCAGGTCATGTTTGAGGATTTCTTTTGACATTTCACGTATTGACGTGAAGAGGCATGAGTATGGAATCTCAAGATTAATACTAGCCGAACGTTGTCTTCTTGCCACCTCTTGAATACAGAAAGTCCCCATTCATTATAACTTCGTGTGTTTTGAGGAAAGCGCTGTGCAATGGATTCTTTGATAACCGCTTCGGTAACCAAGTAAGCAAAGCGGAATTGAATTCATCTTTTTCAGTCACCAATTTCGACTGGGTAATGAATAGGTTCTCTCAGACCTACTCCATCCTGTTGAATGACGCGCTCTGCTGTCCGCAGTTTAATACGTGGTTGTAGCACACGACCTGCACGTGCAGATGTGTTGTGACCCAGATTTCTGGTTTTAGATTTTCTGCATAAAATACACTCATATGGGAGGAACTCATGTCAGAAAAAGAATGTATCTCGTGATTAAAATCTGATCTTAACGTTACCTTTAACTTATTAGAAAGAGCGTATCATATGTTTCATCCTCAGACTCACTTGTCACTTGAATAACCTTCAAACGTCCCTTTTACTTACGACCTTGTCCCTTCTTGACACATTTTCTGATAAAAGTTCTGATAACGACATCTGTGATATCCAACAGAGCCTGCTCTTTTCCAGTGAAATTATAATTATCAGCATTTGATCACTAACGGGCATTATCACACAATTTTCGCCAGCTAGTCTCTGTAAATGAAAGTAACGGCTCCTTTTTTCTACTTCTTAACAAGTACGAACACAGTCTGAGGCAGCCATGTTCCAGTGCTTGGCATAAGATGTGAACTACTTTTTAATTGGCTAAAATGTCAGCGTATCTCTGGTACCATGTAAACAATATACTCAATGCTTAAAATCATTTTTCTCATTAATTAACAGTTTTTAAGTAGAAAATTTCACATTTTAGGTTTAACTGATGTTTTTTATTCAACTTTGATCGAAATTGTTATTTAGCCTGCAGTTGCTTAACATATGATCATAACTAGGCCCGCTGTTACGTTCAATTGAAGTATTAAGTCTATGTTGAAATATTCAACACATCAGTAAATCCAATATATCTGCAATTTAATTATTTGTTCAATGCAAATGAAACATAACATTCTGTGTAAATAAAAAACATTAAGAAGGCGATGTACAATCAACGAATGATAATTCATGTAGAACGATCTAAACTGTCAGTACTTTGAGTGTATGCAATATGCACATGTATATAGGAATCAAGTGCACCGAAGAGAACTATCCATAAAGTTTCAACTTCTCCAGTGATGTTTCCTGGTATGCAGCAGGAGTCGGCTTAATCGTTAAATAGCATACTTCTTGGCTTCGAATACACAAGACAACCCTTGCATATACTTCTTGTGAAGCTTTCTATAACTTCAAATAACTAATGACACTCACGCCAATGCGCTGTTACCTCTCTGGTGCTTGATGGGTTATCACGAACAACTTTGAAGGTTTGCTATTGGCATGGACACATTGAAAAGCTGAAAGTAATTTACATTTATCCACATTCTTAACTTGATTCCGACAACCTGAGTTTGTTCAAATCAGATATTCAATATTAATTGGACGGCAATAGAACCTATGTTTTCAAAAACTATCCTCAAAACTTGTTCTTTCAAACTCGCTATAAACATTCTGAGAGAGAAAGTAATGCATGCTTGGTTTGATATATGCCACAGCTAGACTTCAACAACTCACTTCCGCTCCGATGTTATTCTCTATCTCTACCGTTGCCGCAAATCGGAAGTTGTTTAAGGACGTGTCTGAAGATTGATTATAAGCTTTATCAGCATTGTGTTTGATGAAAGACCATGCTTATGGCAAATTGACCGCGACTACCCCGCACATGAAATTAAACATTTGTGGTTTCTTTTTTGCCAACAAAGTTTATCCTAGCTTGCATGTCAGTACAAGCCTATTTAACCTTCCAGTGACAAGTTTTAATAAATCATTGAAATTTGTTTAGGACTGCTTCATTCGTTAGCTAAATAGCTAAAGTTGACGGACACTTCATAGGAAACTCCTTTTACTTTCATCTTGAAGAGATTATAAATTTGAAACTTTGAAATCTTTTTTTGGCGGTTAACAAACATTTTGTTGATTAATTTGTATAACTGCAAAACAATTGATAATTTGTGTGAGTCCCAGCTATGAGTCAAAGAAATGATAGATAGATATTCTTTATTTTTTATTTCCTCCAGTGAATGAAGATACATGGCCTCTTACCTGAAAGTCCAACGATAACTTAGATGTATCGGTCATATACTCCGTTGTCTATTCAATAATCTAAAACATCCACAAGACGAATTCTGACAATTCCCAAATAGTTGCAGTTAAATTTAATTATAATTTTCACACAAAGTGGTTGACTTAAAAAATTCCTATGATGAACCCAGAATGACTTCAAGTTCTTCTGATTCAATAGATACTTGCTTCTGTAATATCATAGTTGTAGTTGTATGCTTTTGATCTCATGAGGCCTGAAAGACTCGAGGGAAATTGGTCCATCCATCCATCTTCTAACTTTTCCCTTTTTGACTTCTTTACCAGAACCAGAGTTCAGAGGGTTAAAATTGTGTGTACGTTGACGATTAGGGATTGTATAATTGTAGATCTTGTGATATAGTGGCCCCTTAATAGGTGCATAACTAAGACCATCTTTAGAAACACCAAATTCAGATTATTCAACACTAATGTCTAGTCAGTCCTACTAAAAGACCTGAGACGTGAAGAGGACAGTGTTGTTAGCCCTTTGTTGGGTCATTCTCATAGTTCTCTTTCTTCTCAATGTGGAGTCAAACAAAGTATATATTTTTTGTTCATTGTATTACTGTTTTCTACTGCTAAATGTGTGTTTGTTGTTTTATACCATTGGAATTGCATTTGCATCTGTGTTACATAAGAAAAAGGGAATTTATGATTTTACGTTTACGTTTCGTCAGACGTTAACTTGTTTCTACCTTTGTTTGTAGAAGGATAGGTTGTTAATTGTGTAACACGGTTAATTGTGTAACAGGGCTCAGTATGGTTAATTACCAAATTTCTTTTTTAATGTTTAGGTAATATTCAGATGTATACTCTCTTTTGAGCAATAGTGTGTGTTACAGCTTGATAAGATATCGAGCCTTTATTTTCTTTATTTTCATGATTTTTTTATGTGTAAAATACATATGTTAATTTACATTCAATGTAAACATTAGTTAAATTCAAGGAATAACTTCAAATCCCTTCTGCCTTAGGACTATGATTCTAGTTCTAGTTCGCTGATTAGTGCTGTAGTTGCTATTAGTTGCCTCTCATTAGCTGATTGGATACTATTGATGCATCAAATTGATATCATCAATCAGGGTTTAAAAGTGAAAGTCGATCCTGATTATCTGCTGCTTGTTCATAAATATTCAATACCGCACTTATGGCACATGCATCAAATAAAATTGAGTCAAAATGTCTGGAGAGATTTCATAAAACATTTTACATTCTCGACGCTGACATCTCACACTATCATGATTACTCAAAAATAGTAAACATAATATTTCCCGAAGGAAAGTTTGAAACATATTCAATCCAGGCCTTATATTTTTTGGATGCTCTGTTACTCTTTAAATGTTTAAATGATATGACATTGTTTATTTGCTTGATGAAAATACACCTTTTGTTGAAAAATGAAAGAAAACGATAATGTATTAGATTAAAATGGTGAGGTTAAAAGCAAATATTGTCAAATATAGCTTGGAATCCAAAGATTTTATATTCCCCTGACACATACATAAAAACTATAACTAGCAGTATTATATGGCCTTTTTTATTATTTCAATCAATAAAACAAAAACATGCGTGCACACATTCCTGTACATGCAGAGAAAGTGCGTATTTCTGAACATACTGTTTCAAGAGTAGTATGGAGCAGTTTTGCTGTGCGCGAAAATGGTTTGTAATCAGCTATCAAAGGGTATTTTATTTTCATTTTCCCTACAAAAGCTACAGTGTCCTTTAAGTACTTTTGTTTCTCATTCAGCGAAAAGTTTCTCGCAACAAAATGCTATGAAATGTATTATAAATTTTTAACATAGACAGAAAGCCGGAAAGGAAGATACTTAGAGAAAATATTGCAATCTTCAGTGAGAATATAGATATAAAACTGTGACGTCGACAAAGCATTCTCCTACTTCTTTCATCCCAAAGTTCTCCTTTTACATATTTAGCCATTGAAAAAACTGAAAACATACCCGCTAATGAGGTATACATAATATCTTTGATGCTTAAGGAGTAATCATCTCCCACTTTCCAATCAATAAATCCAGCTTTCATGTAATATTGACGTTCCACATTGTGATTAGTAACTTAACAGTTCTCTAGTATCATTAAATTATACCTTATGTCAATGCATGATGACGACATTTCTTGTGATAATTGTGGATCTTTTTAGAACCCTATGCTCACTGATTGTTCCGTTCGTGGGAGGCTTTAGATTTTGGATGTTTTGATAATACAGAATCAAATCATATGCTTCAAAAATAACAATTCTAAAACGTCTTAAATTTGGAAATAAATTTGTGAAAGTATAATGGTCAAGAATCCAACTCACAGGCTCCCGACAGCTACTTTAACGCTTTTATCCATCGTGCTGCGGCGGGCTGACAGGTGTTAAAAGTGAGTTTGTCATATGAATCCTGCGACTTTCATTGGACCGGTAAAGCGAGGATCATGTTTAAAACATGGGTAGCATGACTTACCATGTGCAATGCATAGCGGCGCGAAAACAATGGCAATGTCCGGTGGATGGACGAATTATCTAATTACCACACAATCTATTCCCCATAGTGTTGCATGTATGAAATTTATGGTTGAATGTGTGAACTTTATCATTATATTAAACTTTTAGCTTCGCATGCAAGGTAGCTCAAAGCATATCCACGCTAACCTCTTTTTTTAAGTTCAAACTTTCTAGGCCAGAAATGGACATGCCTGGTTCGATGCAATCAATGATACTTGTGCAATCCCAAATTGATTAGACAGTCATATGATCTAAAACATAGGGTTAATATTATCAGTATGTTATACATTAAACGTGACAAGGACGAAACGTCGATTCGGTCTAAACACTATAAATGGCGAGTAAGAAAATAACATATATTCTTTGGACGGAATTTATTTTAGCCACATAAATTGACCAACAGTCAAAATATTTAAAACAGAGTTGCTTTACTTACATCCGTACTTTTACTCACAGTGACATTTATTGTCGAAATGAACGTCTATATATATATATGACAAGCATATATGCACTGAAAAATTTCAGAAATCAAAATCTTGTCGAAAAGGTTTAAGTGAGCTCAGTCTTTTTATACCACCAACCTTTGTGTTTATGTAACAAATGTATATTTGTATTCTCTTGCACCACCGTGGGTGGTTTTCGAGAAACCAACATTCAATGAATGAATGAACGTCTTTGGGCGAACGTCAACCCCTTGCCAAAACCCAAAGTGCTTAAACAATAGGTGACGGTATGAACAACTTTAATCTTCGAGGGTAACATATATAATAATTTCAGACCAAATATGTACAAAATGAATACCCTTCTTTATACCAATAAGCGAGGGACGTAATAACATAAGCACCTTTGACAAGGAGCTTCAAAACTATACGTGTATCTAAGATAGATACACGTATAGTTTTGCCTCTATATATGACAGGCGCAAATACCCGCTTGATAAACTCTATTACTTTACCTGCAGGTTGTAAATACAGAGAGGTTGGTAGGAATATGACTTGAATATTTCATCATATCTTGAAGCGTTAATGAATATACCGGACAAGAGCAGTAGCTCAATCAAAATTCAGATCTCCAGCCAACATATTGATAAAGATAAATTGCGATTGTGAACTGGAACTTGAAACAGTTGTGTTTCATCCAGAATTTCTGCCGTTGAAAGATGAAGTAGAGCTGTACCCTGACAAGGAGATAGCCTGCAGCTGGGGTGTGAGGGAACCGATCTTTGCTCTCTCGACACGCTGTTTATTTCTGAACCAGCAAGATTGGAGAGTATGAAAGAAGCGTGTACATTTAATTGAAGCTTTAATTGCTACACCTCCCGAGATAGTTTGTTTAACGGAGATAACGAGTGCCAGGCAAACCAGGTCCGCACATATAGCGCCGCTAATACTGTGCATATAGCATGCCACGAACTGTGCATATAGCGCGGCTAGGACTGTACATAAAGCGCGACTAGGACTGTGCATATAACGCGACTAGAACCGTGCATATAGCTTGACTAGGACTGTGCATATAGCATCACCAGGACTGTGCATGGAGCGCCACTAGGACTGTGCATATAGGGCCACTCAAACTGCAAAAAGCGCTCCTAGGACTGTGCATATAGCGCCACTCAAACTGTGCATGTAGCGCCACTAGGACTGTGCATATAGCGCCACTCAAACTGTGCAAATAGCGTTCCTAGGACTGTGCATATAGCGCCCCTAGGACTGTGCACATAGCGCCACTAGGACTGTGTACATAGCGCCAACACAGATTTGCATACAGGACCACTAGGACTCTGCATATAGCATCTTTAGGACTGTGCATATAGCGTCATTGGTATCGTCCCAAAATACAGAATTCCCAAAAGACAGAAAGCTTAAAACAAGACTTTTCATGGTTGACTAATCATGTGTAACATGGGCTCTACCCTTTGAAAATATTGGAACGGCCCAGATAAATAAAGACAGAATTCCCAAAAGACACCATTTAGATACAACAGTTGTTTGGGTTTTGTTGTTGTTTTTTTTTCTTTCATTCGATGGATTAAAATAACATATAAATAAACTTTATAACATGAAGCACCATTTTATTCACATGTTGTCTCTGATAACACGTAGATGGGTTGTTTTAAAAATTTGGTAGCATTTTCTGCCCAATCAAGATATTTTTAAATAACTTGTTTCGAAAGGGTTATTTTAGGAAGAAAACAATTATTCTTGTCATTTGGAAAGTTTTGATAAAATCGGCTTTAGGGTCAAAATCTGGACAGAGGTGACGGTCATAGAATATATGTTCACAAAATCTGTATAAATTAACATGATAAAAAAATATAATCAAATAATGCTTATAATTAGGGATAATTTATGTTATGTCGTCTAGAAATTGTAAAAGTGGATTGTGTTTCACTTGATAACTTTTAGGAATCATTCATTCAGATCTAGTCTTGCTTCATTACTGTGTATAATGAGAAGCCTTTTATACGGTTTATGTCCTAATTAAGCAAGTCTGGATTTGACTGCATACACAATTTAGGGGCCCGGAAAAAATATAGAATGGATGAAGGAACAGTAAATTATCAAAATATTTCCTAAAAAAATTTTTTTAGTCTAATTCAGATTGTGTAGATACTAGAACATAAGGCAGATGGGGTCAGTCCATTGATTAATGAGGGGTGGTCAGCACTGCTCAGTTAATTAATATTGTGATTGATTCTGTCTTTTGGGAATTCTGTCTTATGGCATTGAATCGCGTTATTAGGACCGCACCTATAGGGCTACCACCCTTTACTCTCAGCACAAACGTTATCAGACATTTCCTTTGTTTATTGATCATTTCTTCTATTATCCATTTCCCATACACCATTAATTTGCTCATGATGCATGCAATGATTCCATTAGTTGTCATATTTTACTACACGTGCAAATTAAATCCACGTGCATTACTTCACAAATCATAATTTGCCTTCAATTGGACGTGTTTGCATGAGGTCCTTAGTCACGTTCAATCACAGTTTCGTGAGCTAGGGGGGTTGACAAATAACCTATGTGCTTGTGCTGAAGGCAGTCCTACATGAACATTTAAAAGAGTTATAATCAAATAGGTTTAGTTTAATCTATATATGAAGTTAATGCATATTTGATGCATATCTATTCAAATCCATTCTAATCCATATTATCATCTTCGGGCATTGTAGTTAAATTTGTTAGTCTGTGTTCATACTTTATATTCTATCACATTATGTGATGAATGCCATTATATCCTGTAGAAAATATATTAGATCATCAACTTCCAGTTTTGTTAAAAAAAACTTGAACTACATCGGAATTATCAAGGCTAGGAACAGTAGCAAAATTAGGTATTTACATAAACCGTTTCTCGCGAATAGCGTCGATCAGTGGTCGTGGGTATCATCGTGATGCACGAGACTGTGCATACTGAACTGTCATGAAACCAGGTCACCTGCAGCAGTGACTCGGAATTTTCTCTCGTATCTCTCTCATCAAAATCTGTTGTTTAACTAATATATGGAAATGCACTCGTTCTTTCTTTCCATTTTTGTGTTTTAGACATGTAACTGTTTTTTTCCAAAGTGTGACGTGTAAGGTGGTTGAGACACTCAACCTGCTTCGAATGAATCCCATAAATACCAAAGGGTTAGGATATCGAAAATGCATCACTGTTTGCTTCTACTTTTTACTTACTTTAATCATCGTATGAAAATCTCTCTTTAGTAATGCTGCATGTTGGCGCTGATTTTCTAACTTCCGCAGCCTCTTCCATAGATAACCAATTGAAAACGATAATGAATTGTAGTAATACTAACTGTAATTCAATATTCAATATTCAATAATCAACAGATACAGTTTCAAAACGAAAGTAACATGATCGGTTACGTAAATTTATTATCTTTCCTTTAAATGTTTAAAACGCGTTCACACTAAAATGGTCGCCAGCTGTTTTCCATTGTTACGTTTTTCTACCATTACGGATACGGCATTAACATGAATTTATTTAGGAAAATTTAAGAAATAAGATTTTTCAAAAACAAGCCGTGCTATTGCACCTTTAAAAACACTATTCTTCCAGTTCATTCCAGGTTGCACAGCTTTTTTGACGATGCACATGCAAGTACATCTTCCCGTAGAAACAGTGCTCAAAACTGCTCATCTAATTCATTCATTGCTGAGTGTGTATCTTTCACGTTTCTAACGTATTGCAAATGTGCCTTATCTCAGCATCATTACCATTGAGAAGTATTTTAATGATGTACCATACACAAGACCAAGTTTGGAAGCAATACTTTAGTTACAAATATACATACTAACATATTTATTTCAAATGATTTAAGAGTACCTAAAATTTCTTATGTATGAGTGAAACACGTACGTGAATGTCATTAGGTTGTTACCTGATCCTGCACATTGGTGCTTTCCCTTGTTATGTCGATGAGCAGGAGACTTAATATGAGTGAACTTGAAGAGGTAACATGTTGAAAACTCTATTTGGAACCACAATAGTTAGACGTAATGAATAATGTGTATTCAACTCATGATCGACAATCACTTAAATCTTCGTTTCGTTGCATGATGAAGAACTCTTACTGGAGGAAGTCTCTCTACCATAAAAGGAGCAGTAGGTTTAGTGTAGTGTATTGTATATAAGTGTCGAGCAGTTTCATCAAAATCAGAGAGGTTATGAAGGAAATACATTATGTGCTCCCTCTTGTAAACTCTCATGCTATGAATCGTGACCTTGCGCTTCCATAGATCATATGCAATACCTTTTTTTCAAATTGAACATTTTCACGTGTATATAGATAGTTCAATATCCATTGTTATGCCACCTTGACATTTCCTCTGGATTCGAGATTTGATTTCTTGCAGGCATGTATATAGATTAATAGATGACAAAGAGGCATATGACCTTTACGAAACGAGTGTTAACAGCGTTATCTACCTGGTGTGATACTTTAGTACATGTTGTTTGACATACTTGTATGTGTTACATGTTGTTTGACATACTTGTATGTGTTATGTGCAAGTGTTCTTTACCTTAAAAACCATTCATGATATGTGTTGCCCAATAATAAACAAGGTGACTCTACTTTGCGATTGGGATTAATTGTTTCATTATCAAACAGGTTATTTTAAATGTAAAGTCATGAAATCACGAGCTATTTCTAGGTTAACCTAGAGTGCGTTATAATGAACAAATCGTTAAAAAATGAAGAATGACTTCTATAAAAACAACAACACCTGAAATTGACAAACATTGACATCAATTTCTTATGCGGCATATTTGAAAGTACGGAATTTAGTTGAAATTATTCTGTAGTATAGGCCGCATTCTTTTTGCTACTCTCTCTCTCATGAGATCTCAGGGTATTTTGACCTGCGGCATGACGTCAGCAAAAACGTGCATAAGCGTCATTGAAAAGCGAGCGGTGTAACCACAAGCTGGTGAACTTCAGCGGTGAGTTGCTTCGGATAATTGCTGTGATCGATTGCAAGCGACTGGTAGTTTGCGTCATAGAACTTCAAAGAACATGACAGGAAACTCACGATAGTCAAAACATTCCGAGGAAGATGGTTGAAGTAATTCTAGTGGTGAACAAAATCATGGGTCCGACTTTTCATATTAAGTTATAAAAGTAAACTATGTAGTATTGAAACCGATATGATTCACCACGTGGACAATTCATATCTAATTAACTGTTCTCCTCCATATGGCAAAGGCTGTGTAAGCTGCGATCTTCAAGCTTCTTATCTCATCTCTGAAAGGAAACTATTGAATAATGTCATTGCCTTCCTAGGTGTACTGCTTCAAAATGTCAGAAAGACTGTTTGTATCCATTTCAGTAATGTAATCTATCTAACGTATCTGTTTAATCTGATCATATTTACTGAATGGCTTCTCATTAAGGTCACCAGGGGATGCTTATGTAGTATGCACATGAATAGTGTCTTAATCAGATCGATAATATGTTTCTGACATTTTCGCTTTTTTTACATTAATAATCCAACAAGAACTTGAAGCGTGCCCTTTCATTTAACTTTGAGTGTTTAATTAAGGATTCAGCAGAAATGCTGAATCCTTATTGTTATTGGCGTGTTTATTATTATTATTATTCCACGATTTTTGTGAACAACATTCAGCCAAAACTACCGACTCGATTACAACCAAACTTTACGAGCTTATAGCCCTTACAACGAACTCGCGACACGAAACTTTTCAGCCAATTCAAACATTGCATTAAAGGCCCAGTCCCACTCAAAGTTTTGAAAATTAACATTGGAAATTTTTTCAAAATTGACTTAGAGACTTAAAACTCGTTTTAAAAGATGCGCAATAAAATTGCAAGCAAAAAAGTAAATCATGTCAAATTCGTAAGTCACGTGGTTTGGGCGCCATCTTGAATTTGCACACTTTTTAGGAATGTCCGACCCCATGCACTTTTGAGCGAACACTACACTGCCGCTACTTGCAGTAGAGAGATGATACTTACACGGTTACACGGCTAAATGATTGGTCTAAAACAAGTTTGTCTTGGAATTTGCAAATTCTTAATACTTTTACCACAGTAACCACTCAAAGCCAGTGAATTTTCAAAAATCGCCAACTTAAAGGGCAGATAACTGAAAAACCTACCCGTCGAATTTCATGCGTTTTGCATGAGAGGTACACATGATCGAGGTCATTAAGAATCAAGAATAAAATGGATCGCGAACAGTCATTTCAGTTCACAGGAGGGAGTTTGCATCATACTATATGTCAATTAAGTGCGTTAGCAAGGGTTAGATTGCAAACAATTGAAGGAAAACATCAATATTGAAGAACGGTCAAGACGTGTGACATGTCCAAATGCAGGTACATGCGCTCTTGCATGTGTGAAAGGGCAAAAGTTGACAGAAATACTCTACATTGCTTTTGTATCAAGATTCGTTACGTGCGTTAGCAAGGGTTAATTTGAAAAGTTGAAGGAAAACTCTCAAGATACGCGACTTGGGGCAAAGTTTGAGAGAAATACTCTTTGATGTCTTATAAACAAGCACGTAA
This sequence comes from Phorcus lineatus, assembly GCA_921293015.1. Taxonomy (NCBI): domain Eukaryota; kingdom Metazoa; phylum Mollusca; class Gastropoda; order Trochida; family Trochidae; genus Phorcus; species Phorcus lineatus. The sequence continues at coordinate 21,253,432 of OV121088.1, read as the reverse complement.
TTGACAGTCTACAGAGGGACGAAATCGCTCTTTGGAGCAAAAGTCCGTACGACTGCATGTATGGTCGACGTGTGCGAGAAGACCAAAAGCATACAAGTGCGTCAGTAACTGTCAAAATCCGATCAGACAGGCAGAGAAGCGAGCAAAAAAGCCTGCCTGACTGAGCTGAGCTAAAAAGCCTGCCTGACTGAGCTGAGCTGACTGACTGACATAGTCTTGATTATTTATATATATAAAGATCCTCAACCTATGTACCAGCATTCGGGAACTATATTCCAGTGTCGGCAAAGCACTTGATCTCGCCAAAGGAAAACACTAGCCCTTGTTCAACTTTCACACCTCTACTGCCTCCCCTCCAGATACCCCTTACATTTTGATGTTGTTGCTTTCTTGCCTCAACTGCCAGCAGGCCGTGTACATCGAGCAAACCTCACTTCCGCCCCTATGTCTCGCTACGTACTGAAAACGTATACAAAACGTCACTTTGCTTCAGAATACGGCTAAATCAACTGCAGTGCACTAAAATTGTCTTCAAAACGCATGAAACTTTCAGGGAAGACTGCTAAAATCCCTATATGTGCGTAATGAATGTTCTTTTAATGCGCTGAATCCGTTTGTCGTCGCTTTGCGACTATATTTTCATATTCGGTTTTGAGTTCGACTAAATGTTCATCGGAAACTGTCTGATAAGAAAAAGGGAAATTGATAGCATACATCACATCAATATGAAATAAACATATTCTCTCAGTTTAGGTTACAAAAATGTTTCGTTACTTTTTGAATAATTTCATTTATTCTGGTGCCAAAGAAGAAGCTTATTTGAGACAAAGTAGGTCTCATTGCCTTTTTGCAATTACGTGGTCAAAGCCAATATTATTGGGGTTTTTTGTGATTTTGTTTGTTATTTTTTTGGCAATCGTAGATCCCTAGGCCTAAAGACGTTTAGCCGGCAGCTACAAACGTTAAAGGCATTAGTGTACAGTTATTTCCTATGAATACAGAAATCGCATTTTCTCATACCATCTGTGATAGCATCAGTGTTTTTTTCAAAATATGTTATCAGTTCGATTCTACAAACTGAAAAGTCCATATGAATTAAGCCAACGCTGCACTAACTCTGCATACATTACTTTATATATTACAGTAGAAGTCGACTGCCTTATTTTTTATAATAACAGATTATTATTTGTCTTCATATTTTATAAAGTATATCCCTGATTGGTAATACCGCCTAATAAGGAAGGCGTAAAATTTTAAACGTGACCCGCTCCACGCCAAGGACGTGACAAACGATCTGTCGTGATAGGTCGATTTACTGTCGTCTTTACATCTGAGTGATACACCATCCCAAAAAGGGCCGATAGGCCTTACCGAAACAATACAATAAACACGATATTTAGGTACCTCAAAAAATGAACTTGTCGTTTTAGTTGATACAATGACTTTGTTTCGAGTGTGACAATCCCTGTACGTGTTTTTTCTTGGGCATATTTGTTAATATCAAACAAGATAATACCTTGGCACGATAATTAGTTTATGAAATTCATTATATGGTAAGATCATGTGATTATTATATGGCAATCGTTGCTTGATATGAATTGTAACGTATCTCGAATGAATAAACGAATGAACAAGAAACATTGGAAACAAGTTGAGTCGTTTAAAGGAGACTTGCGTGTGCAGTAAACGGTCGAATAAATTCTAGTTCTAGAATTGACCGAGGCTTTGTGAATAACTATTTTTTAAACGACCGCGCTGATTGCACGTCTAATTTCGGTTGCATCCGTTCAGGCGCCTACAGTTTAGCCCAAAATCTGCTCGAATTAAACCAGAGGTTAGTATATGAGGCTATGACATGAGCTACCTCTGCTGTAAGAGAATGCAACCGTGTATGCACACAACATTGAACATGTTTTCTTGAAACTTATAACCAAAAAAAGCAGGTTTGCTAAATAAAAGACGATTTACAATGTAAACTAGCATAATTGCGTTTGCATTCGTGTCAACACTTCATTATTAGAGTATCTCATATGTCTTCAAGTTATGCTCAATTTCATAAGCGGCACTACTTATACTATAATTGAAGAATTTAGTATTAGCTGTTTGCCTGAGTCACGAAGGGCGTGTGTGTCAATAAGGAAACGTGATAAAGTGAGGGTTTAGGAACAAGCGAATATACAACACACTGATTAGATGTCTGATAACATGTTAGATGCCGTGAAGAGTCAAGTAATACTTTCTAGGTCAATTGTAAGAATATTTGGCTACATATATAGTTATAAGACCTATTCGAATAATTTTGTCGTGTTTTTATGTTAGTTTTGTTGTGACAATAACAAATTTAAAGAACGTTTTTAAACAGCTTATTGAAACTGTCAGTCAAGATCAGAAAGGAAGGCACAGAAAGAAGGCACATGTTTAGCTGAATGGTAATGCAACATACTCCATACATGTACACTAACTGCCCAGCAGCACTCAGATCAAGTTTAAATGTTTGCTAAATTCTCGCATAAGAGGATAGGGTAATTAATAGATTTCGTTTAGTAATTCTACTTCTCCTACATCCTTCATCCTACCTCTCACATACATACAACAAAACAATTCTTAAATTGGAACACGGTGTGAGTACCATGCGACGCAGTTTATTATTTGAGGAAACCTGTAGCATTACATTCGGCACGATATACGTGCGCATTTATAATTCAGTCCTTCAAAGGTTTATTACCATGGGTATCCAACCAAAATGGGAAATTAACACATTGAATGATAAATACAACAACAGGAAATATATACATGATGCGATATAATGGCACATTATACATAATCATTTATAAACATGGTTTAATTATCATGGGTGACCAACCCAAACAATTTTATATCACAAATACAACTGGTTAAATTCTCATGGGTGACCAACTCCAACTATATCAATGCTCATATACATCTGGTTAAATTCTCATGGGTGACCAACTCCAGCTACATCAATGCTCATATACATCTGGTTAAATTCTCATTGGTGACCAACTCCAGCTACATCAATGCTCATATACATCTGGTTAAATTCTCATTGGTGACCAACTCCAGCTACATCAATGCTCATATACATATGGTTAAATTCTCATGGGTGACCAACCCCAGCCATATCAATGCTCATATACAACTGGTTAAATTCTCATGGGTGACCAACCCCAACTATATCAATGCTCATATACATCTGGTTAAATTCTCATGGGTGACCAACCCCAACTAAACCAAGCGCACATACATAATATGTTATGTATAAAACATACATATTGATATATTGCATGATGCCACATCAGAAGGCGTTAGGTTAAAGCGTTAGTCTCGCTGTCACAACTGAGAATGCTTTATTCAAACCAAGCGCCATTACACTTTCTGCAGCGTTACCTATCTCCCACAATACACTCTGTTGTATTTTCCGACGCTAGGAGATAGAAATTTATTCGTACCTCAAACGAAAAGAATTATATTGTTCTGCGTCTCTCCCTTGACCATCAGTTTGTAAATTTACACCAACCCTTTTTTACATTTGTTCCTTTACTTTCTCTCCTATTTTCCCGCGACTTAACGCATTATAAGTAGATTGCATTAAGTGGGCGTGTTCACTCCTGTTGTCGTTAAGGATCTCCCTCTATCTGAATAAAAGGCATCTGATGAACGTTTATCGACGAAATGATAGAACACTATATATTTCCTTGACCCTACCCCCCTTAACTTGGGCCTTTGAGGCCCGGCTCCACCTTTATAGTGTTGCCATTAGTTCACATTTGATACAATTTTGCCGAAAGTTCAGGTATTCCTCACATCTGTAGTGATTTGTTAATCTGTACAAAACATATTTTCCAAGTTCATGCAGTTTACCTAATTCATATCTTTAAAAAAAGAACATGAAAGCACCGGGCCGTTTAGGCCCACGTGACGGGTAAGACGATATGATATAAGTTATGGGGGTAGGGTTAGGAGTTTTTATACAGCGAGTGCAAAGAACATTCGGTTATAAACTTCAGAGGGTAGGGAGGGATGACCTAATTTTCTGTTAAAGCGAACGTCTAGAAGATCGTTCTACTTCTAACATTTCAATTGAGACGGATGGCCTGTTATTGTAAACAATTCTAGGTTTTGATAACGGACTTGACTTACTGACATATGAGACTATATTGTATTGGTACCTTTTAGATAAAGATATTTGAATTCTTACAAAAATTAAACTTGATGAATCACTGAGTCTGATTCATTAGCTATACTGTTAGTAGAGGTCACAGCATCTAATCACAATCTCCGCTTTACTTGTTTACCAATCAGTTCCAATATTTACCAAGGGTCGTTGACAAATCCTTAAGTTAATGAAATCTGCTCAGTGGAATCTACCATACTTGTTAACCTACAGAAACAGACTGACTTGGTATTTTAAATACACAATGGTATACATGTAATTTAATATCTAGAAACCATAAAAATAATGCGATGTTTAGAAATTGTCAATAGTGAAATCATTTTCTCAGGTCATTCGGTTTACTTCCTGGTTTAAACATATTTATTTCATGAAAAATTACATGAGCTGGATTCGCCAACAAGCTAAACAGAACTTATGTGAAAGCCGCTATGAAACATGAAGATGACAAGAACAATAACAGCGAACATGGTACAAATATGATTAAATTATGACAAACCAAAGTGTATTAGAAATGATGGTGAAATGCATTTGTGACATTTGCAGTCAATATCATAATATGAGCACTTAAGCAAAACGTTTGGATTCGGTTATGAATTTGTGAACTGATTTTAATATTTCAGATCCTGTTCCAATGCTCAGAGAAGGATATCCTTATAAAAGTATTTCTAGTGGAAAGCGGTTTGTGTGATAATATTTGTTTGATCTTATCGAGTCGAATTTGGAGCATACGAAGAAGTAATGAAGTGCCTCCTCATTGCGATAGCCACAAGAGCAGTCTGCTTTGTTAGATATATGTCTTTTAAATTTATCTGCATTAAGATCGCTACATCCCAACCGCAGACGACAGTGAATGATTTGACAATGCCTTGGGCCTACTTTTAGATAAAAATGGATATTCTTACGTTTGAAGACTAAAGCAGATTTGAATTCGTTTAGGTCTGAAAGTGATTTGGTATTTTGCGGTAGAGCATTCCATAGACTAACGATGTCCGGAAGGAATTAATGTTTTTATAAAACAGTACGGCATGGTATAGTTTGCAAGTGAGATGAATTCCATAATGGGTAACAGCTAGCCTGACACACGAAGTAAGCGGGCAATCCGTTATATACACTTTAAAGAAAATGACCAGTTTAGCAATTCTTCTTCTTTCAGATTTTCTCATGACTGGTTCCCCGGACAGCCCCGCAGATTGTGCGCAGAGGGATTTGGAGAAGTTGTCATATAAGTGGCTACAATAGTCGAATATTGGAAGAATAAATGACGTATACATACGATTTAGAGTGCTTCTAGTTAGTCTATATTTAAGACTTCTTAAACATTTTATCATTGGGCCTACCTTTTTGACGATGTCTTCAATATGATTATCCCATGTGCAGTTATTTTGAAGTGTTATACCTCAATGCTTATGACTTGTCGTTTCTTCGATTCCTATGTCATTGAAATATAAATTTGGATGCTGAGTTGGATTAGATTTTCTACTAAATAAGACGTTAGGATCGTCAATAATTACATAGATGGAGGTATCATCAGCAAATAATCTTATGTTGCTATCGATGCCGTCTACAATATCGTTTATATAGACCAAGAACAAGAGTGGTCCTAAAACAGAACCCTGTGGGACGCCCGCTGTTACCGGTTTTACATTCGAGCTATAGCCATGTATGACTTCACGCTGGTATCGATTTTCTAGATAACTTTTAAACCACTGTAATAGTAATCCATCTATTCCACAAGAATTTAACTTATTCAAGAGACCTTTATGCCATACTCGATCAAATGCTTTGCTGATATCACAAAATTCGGCGCGTATTTCCTTACCTCCGTCCATTGCCTGTGCAATGAAATTATAGAAATAAGTCAACTGAGTAACGCAAGCGTTACCCGGGGTAAACCCAGATTGTGAATTCGATAAGATGTTTTTATCTCTTAGGTAATTAAAAACATATTTGAAAAATGCATCATTCAAATATCTTTGCTACGCAACTTGTTAGGGCAACTGGTCTGTAGTTTGTACAATCATTTACGCTTCCTTTCTTATGTATTCGTACAACGCTTGACTCTTTCCATGCTGCCGGAAATGTCATTTGTTGAAGCGAAAGATTGAAAGGACTGTTAAATATGGAGAAATACTTCGCGCAATTAATCTGAGAATACTTTCTTCTACGTGTTTACATAAGGCATTCATATTTATATATTCATAAACTTTTACGTACACTGTATAAGCGGCGAAGCTTGATTAATGAAATAAAATGTCCATTTACTATCTAGAACATCATTTCATCGTCACTCCCCCTTTGTTGTTTTTTCGTAAGATTATCATCTATATACATGCCTTTAAATGGACAGTGGCACGTATTTACATAACTAAAGTGATCTAACGAAAACGAAAATAAATGTTTCTGACTGCAAGACAATGGTTTATAAGCAAAAGAAGCTGTTTTAAATCAAACGTATCATGATCGGTTAAGCCATGCGAATCAATGTCCCTACCTCAAATGACTAAACCATGTTCACACAACATAATTCAATTAAAAAGTTAAAATATGATCTTATGTTAACGGGATTGGTAAATGCTTAACCTAACAGTTTTGGGAATTCCACCGGTACCTTGTCGATTTTGTAATCTTAGATTAGGACCTTACTTTACTGAAATTGATATAAATCCTTTTCGTTTATTTAGAAAACTGGAAATACAAACTTGCGATTTACATGTATCCCTCACGCAAGAAATGTCCATTTGTCCAAGAATAGGATCTACCTGACAATAGAAAACCATTTTTTCACACGTTTTGAGACACAATGTGTCGTATTCGACAGTGTTTCAACGCCTTCATAACATCATTTTATCAGCCGTGCATGACTAGATGCACATTAGGACCGTATGAATAGTGTTTCTTTTGCCTACTCTTAGCATGAAGTTTTTCCAAGAGGCCCTTTAACAAAAAGGGAGCACTTATTATCCAATGTTTAAAAGATGCAGCTGTTGGATATGATGTGGTCTTATTTCTTCTATAGTGTTCAGTTTGTGCTCGGCTACAAATCAACTAACGTGCTCATCTGCTTTTGATTCAAACGTTGAGTTAGGAAGAGTTGCGAGAAAACAGGCGGGCGGACGTCACATGAGAAATACCTTGTAAACCCTGCTTACGTTGTTTGGAGACAAGGAGACAACTACAAAGAATCTTTGAAAGAAATCACTTGATGAAATGCAGAAAACTAAACAAGCCCCCGTCTTAAGTTTTCATCGACACAAGTTCAAGATGCAAAATTCAATTTGGCTTTGATGCGTACCAAGAACCATAAATGCACATGTTGATATAAATTTTATATTGGCTAACATGATAATCCTAAAGACATGATTGAAAATCTTTAGGATAAGCAGTCAAAATCACAAGTTTGAATTAAAAATTTTCCTAGTTCCTGGTATAAAATTCTAAATATAAGGAATTAGAATCTGTGCTTTCAGGTCCATTTCCACAATAATGTTTGAGCATTTGCATGTGCCAGAAGTGCTAATTTGTTAGGTTTTCGAACAGACTTTTAACCATCACTATAGAATCCATTCAACATGAAGTTAGCGATATCTAGCTCACTCACTACTTCAAAGTGAAATAAAACCATGAGTATGGTTTGGCATAGTGGACGTCAACCGAAATCGGAATGGTAATATTGCTTCATTATCAAAACGACACATGCAACATTGATACTAAAACTTTAATAGTTAAATGAAAACAGTATTATGGGGATCAAGTATAGTATTCTTGTTTTGTTTCTTCTCTTTTACAAATCAAACGTTATCATGGACAGTGCGAGAAAACTAACACGGTCAAGTATCATGAAGACCGAGATATCAGTACTCCGATGGCACTTCAAATCATTGAAACTGTTTGACTGAGAACCATTCTTTCTTTCTATCACTAAAGATTTGGCTTTAACGCTAATAACTGATAGATACTAGATAGGTAGAGCAGAGCTTATTAACATAAAGGGATGGAGTTTAAAGAAGTCATCACATAGATACAGAGAAACAACGGAATATTAACCTAACCAATCCAACATCAATCGTCTCAAAGAGTCCCAAGGTCCGCCCGTGTCCCTCAGCTGTTGCCACCTGTAACCTCCCGCTCACTCTGTGACTAACAAGGAACCCTAAACCCTTATAAAGTGTGAGTGCCGAAGTCGAAGAAGCCAGTCTAGTAAGTTTTGAGCTAGCCCGAGAGAACACGGCAAGCTGTTTTTCTTGGCTATACTAAATTGGCCACATCTCCATAACTATCGGAGTTGTGTTCACAGACAGTAGCTCATTGTAGAGAGGGCTCTAATACTCTAAATACATGTAAATATAAACAACATAGGTATCGACATATACATGCTGCAATATAAAAGGCTGGTAATTAGGGCACTTCAAATACTTTGGAACACATAAAAATAGCCATAGTCGGCAAACAAAGATAAGATCAAAGAAAATTGATACATGAGCATAAGTTACTTTCAATATACACAATAATTTATGATATTTTACTAAAGTACATTTGATGAGAGGTGGAGAAAAGGAGGCACGCTCGACCAGCGTGACAATAATGCAACTATACTGGACAAAAATAATTAGGGATATTTGAGAATTCTTAAATTATCAATAATGACATATCTTTACATTGTACACCTTATGAAATATTAACCATAAAATTCATAATATCCCTAACTTATTTTGTCCAGTATATCTTAGAAATAGAGATATGAAAAAATTGATTGATAGTGAAATTATTGAGCACTTTTGTCATTTACGTGTTACTCTTATTTACTAATATTACCAACGCACAATAAAAATAGTCTTTAGGTTCGTATACACACTCTAGACTTCATTACCATAATAAATGATACTTTGATAAGAAACATATATGGTTAACGATAGTTATTTCTTGTACTTCTCCTACTGTGCTCCTCAACTGACGAGGGAAGAACGAATAGCATAGAGGAGGAGGTTCACTGCCCCCTGCATTCTGTTTTACTAAGCAGTAATGACATATCCAACATTGGAATTGATCTGTGAATATACAGGCAGTAATAATCAGTGATATTGACGTGAGCGAGTTGTTCTCTGAGTGAGATGTGTACTGACGGGCTCCAGTCCTCCACAGCTCGCTCGCTGAACCCCGCACCCTGGTAATGTTCTCCTCCACACTCGGAAACTTTAAACATTCCGCAGCAACTGCTTTATAAACCAGTGTCTACCTCTGATGATTTATCCAGCACTATGTGTGTGGAGAGAAATCAACACAGTTTACTTTCTAAAGTTATTGACATTATTAAAAGAGAAGAATAAGTACATTCTACACTCGTATCTGGATTAAATTCTGCAACATTTTGGACAGGCGCATTAAGGTAGGCAAGTTCAATGAGTTCTTTGATAATGTTTCGTTAACCTTTAACCGTGGTTGTGTGTATATGTATAGGTGTTTTCCCGCATGATCGACTTTTGTAAAATTTTATAATACAATTTGTAAACATAGTAGTGGTCGTATAAGTATAAACATATGAATGTGATGGATGGGAATTCAAATGTTGACATTACCATTAAACGATGTATCTACACACGGAGTTTCTGAATATTTGTTCTCCTGGATAATATATAAGAAGTTAATCATCTCGAAATATATTACAACATCAATTTCTGTCAGTTATTCCTTTCATATCGTAACATTTGGCTTTCGAAATTGTGTCTCTGGAATTCAATGAAGTAAACATTTAACATATTTTGATTTTAAAGCGGAACCAATTACTATAGATGATCATTCATTCAGTGCCATACATATCGCCTAAGCGTACACATTGGATAGTTTTCATCGTCTCAACCTAGCTTCACCTGATGTATATCCCCACATGTACAGCTTGTCATAACTTGTCATGTATCTTCATAGCGAGGTGGCTCCCTCTGGCGAATCACAGGCTATTCCGTTGTGATATTCACACTGAGCTTTGTTTGAATCGTTATCGTTGAACTCTTTACTCAACAAATCTGTCTCAACATATATCTTTTTCATATCAACTTCCACGAGTACCCTTCAAAACAGTTTTCTGGATTGAGATTCACACACAGCTTTACACCAAAATATGGATAACGTATCATACACGGTATACTAATGGTTATAAGTCAAGGTTGTTACACAACAAGATGGTTGCAATACAAAAGGATTGCACTGCAAAAGGGTTACATTCAACTAGATTGTTAATTACTAGGTGGTTAAACCACTCGATTGTTACAGTTATAGACTAGATTATTACCATCTTAAACTGATGGTAGGTGGTTACAAAACTAGATGGTTATACTACTAGTTGGTTACACAACTAGCTGGTGACACTGGTAGATGGTTACATAACCATTTGTTTACACTATTAGATAGTTACACTGCTCAATGGTTACAAAACTAGATGGTAATACTACTAGTTGGTTACACAACTAGCTGGTGACACTAGTAGATGGTTACACAACCATATGGTTACGCTACTAGATAGTTACACTGTTCAATGGTTACATAACTAGATGGTTGCATTACTAGATGGTGACACTGCTAGATGGTTACACAACTATATGGTTACACTACTAGAGGGTTACACTGTTCAATGGCTTACACAATTAGATGGTTGCATTACTAGATGTTACACAACTACATGTTAGAATACGTGGTGGTTACACAACTAGATGGTTACACAATTGGTTACACTACCAGATGGTTTCACGACTAATTGGTTAAATTACTAATTGGTTAAAGTACTATATTTTGCAAGGATAACGATAGTATATGATGACATTTATATGATTAAACGTTGAAGACTGACCAACAAATAGTTAAAGATGTGTGAATGTTGTGTAAACTGTTTAAACTTTTCCAGATGATAATGATACAGCTCATAGCACTGAGCCAGGCCGAGCCTCATATCTCACCGTAGTTAGCATGTTCCAATGACCTACAGTCCAACACCTTAGACTGATACCGACTGTTTGGCAGCTAATATAATGTATGGGCCACTGACAACTGCTTGTGATGAAATCACACACTAGTTCTTTACTTTGTCTGGAGGAATGGTAAACGGAGATATTCATGCACAATGCAATACTTATAGCAATGTTTGTTTCCAGGGACTTTAAATCTTTCCTTCTGGTAACCTTTTAACAAATGTAATGTCAAGGATTAGTTGATGTATACAACGCATCGTTACATTCTTGTTACGGAACAGTCAGTCTCTCTCACACTCGATAACTTTGCACTAGTGGTAAGATAGTCGAGGAGAAGGAAACAGGCTCCTACTAGAGAAACTTGTCATTTTGATAGTAGATACATGTAACACTGTTATATCTGAGATCACTATATCGGCCAGAGTACAAATTCTGACACTTTTCCGGGCCGAGCCCTACTTGCGGAATTGGACACACGCCCACAACGTATGGCAAAAGCGACAGCACTGACCTACAAGCAGTTAACTATCTCACCTTATCTCGCCTCGACATAAATGTGTTGCCTTAATCTTAAATGCGTCGTTCTTATATATGTGTATGAGTAGATGTGTTGACATCTCAACTACATGCATCAAGCGTCAGTATTAAGTATACATAGTCTTTCAGATGATTCGATATTCTATTGATCTCATAAACAAATCTAGCTAGCTATAAACAGGCGAACGAGTCACTATTGTTGTTTTATCGCTTCTTTCATAGAATTTAACTTTATTGTTCAGATCGACGTACAGCTTTAATTTGCTTACACATTAAATCTAAACCCTTCATGCACTCCATGACGGAAGTTCATTCAATTATACACGAGGAAGTAAGTATTGTAACACCTTTTTTAATTCTTCTTATTTTCTGCAACAATGTGAAAACAAGAAGGTTTCCCAATTATGTCAATAACTCTTACAATATATGTAATACCAAAACGGAATGCAACACTCGGCCTTGCAGACAGTTCAGCAAGTTTTGCGTCAACCTTAATTGTGTGCTCATTTGGGTTACACCGAACACGGTCTTTCTTTCTTGTTTTCAATTTACTTCTGTTTGTATAAAACCAATGTTTTCGCTTCCTATTCAGTTAAAAGATGATCGTGATGATTGATGAGATATCTGACGGGCTGGTCGATGCCTCCATAAAGTAGTAGTGATAAGGTTTATTTAACATCGATTGTCTACATGTAAGCTTAGATTTATTATATGAAAAGACTTCGCGCTGTTATAAATGAAGTGATAAGACATGAAAGAAAACTGTCAGTGATGATGAGCTGTTGTGGCTTCATAACAGTTCATACAACCAAATTGATTTTGATGATACTGATTTAAGACCATCTGGTGTGCATTTGTATCCAGATAGCGTTTCTAGTAACAAGGCTTACATGTGCACGTACATTTGTCCACTTGACGGTAAGCGAATCCCACTCTCTGCGAGCTTGTTTTGGATTTTTTGTAAGAGAAGGGTCATTATAAGTATTGGACAATTACTAGAGGTTTGCAGTTATTAAACTAAATATTCGTGTTTTGATTTTATTTCAAAATTGGCATTTCTTTGAAGCGACTTCTTTTCTTTGCATATCAAAGTTTGGAGATACCGTAGTGAAAACACGATCTAATGTTACGTGCAATTGATGGACATGATAAACGCACTTCCAAAAATTCACCGGAGGGAAGTTTGTACTTCAATGTAAAGCATATCAGTCAAATTTTGATATTGGTCGTAACCTATTTTTTCGCTTTTCATCCATTTTTCTATTAATTCATTCTATGAATGTTGACATTTTAATACCTATTCAAAGTGGGTAAACTCTGTGTGACCTTTTACAAAGTCACATGATGCAGAGGGCAAATAACTGTTCATAATATATTATGGCCTTCACCTACATAGGGAAAACGAACTACTAAAATTTACAACCTATAAAAAAGGTGAGTAACCTGAAAATTCACAAAGACTGTACCGGGAGAAAAATAATAACCCATAGCTCTAGAATTTCTAATGGCATTTTTTTTCCAACCATACAGATAGAAATAAAGATATTTTTTGTAAATTACGAATATCATTACACGACTTTAATGTAAATGTTCTTAGAAAGAAAAATGTGCAAGATAAAAAAAGTTTATGTCATAAATGTAATGAACGCTATGTTGAAAATGAATTTCATGTACTTCTTATTTGTAAACATTACCAAACTCTGAGAGATAGATACCTACCTATGGTTGCAACTGTGTTTAAAGATGAGCAAATAATGATTAATATGCTGAATTCAAGAAATATTAATACAACATTATCTATTTCAATGTTCCTAAAAAAGATTTTTGAACTACGATGGAAATAATTCCATTAATGTTTTTTTCGCGTGACTCTAATATTTCAATGTAATCCACTACTGTACTATAGGTCATATGGCCTTACATTACTGAATAAAGCTTCTGTCTGTCTGTCTGATATAAAGATATGACAAGCCACAAAGAACAAGACTAAAGTTATTTACCATATGGTTATCAATTCAACATATAAGCTTTAAAGTGATTGTAAAGCTCATAAAGATTGTCATTGATCGAAAAAAAAGTTGTGTATATGTATAGTAAAAGAACATCCTCACCTTTATGTGCAGGTTTATCATGAAAACCAACACAGCACTATAGTAACGTCATATATAAGACACTAATTTTCGCCCAGATTGTGTTTTTACTTTAGATCTAGAGAGACTATTCATGTAAGATAGATTCATAATAGAATAGATGTCAGAGTGTAGTGCGGAATTTTTTACTGATACTGAATTTCTTAACCCCACAACAGGTTATGACAAATACCTTTTACGAGCTCGCATTAAACATATCACTGTTTTATGGGGTGCAAAGGGAAATTTTAATCGCTATTTAGTAAGCTTTCTAAATCGAATTACACTAAACTATAACTTATGAAAACACTATCTTTGTACTCAAATCAGTCAGTGGGTATAAGAAATTGTTACAATGTTGTTTGAGATGCCTCAGGTTGGCTGCAGCTTAAAGTCAAATGACATTACATGTATTTAGGAAATACATATATGGTATATTTAACCCTGACGCGTATCCAGCATATAGATTTTCTATAAATATGTAAAAAAGCAAACGTAACTATTGACGTTGAGACAAAAATTACAGGTATCGATCTTTTGTATATAGAGTTGAGAACACAATGCAGATGAATTCAACCCATTATGTTATTTCGAATGGTAAAATATGCCATTTATCGGTGAAAATAAAACCCGTATTTTCACGGAGTGAAATAAAACTGGTATTCTACTCAGTGAAATGATGCAACAATCATATGACGTCATGAAACAATTTAATGACGTCATGCAAAGGCCGCGCTGGCGAAGCGTTTTAGCTTCTCCGTTCATATAGTTAGGGTCATTTACGGGTTTTTGGGAAACATAATAAATAGAACATTTGACATTTCTCGTCGAATACCATGAATATCTCCTCTCGTGAAGTAGAAAATCATATATTTAAACTCGTGGCTACGCCACTCGTGAAAATATAGATTTCTACTTCACTCGATGAGATATTCATGGTATTCGACGAGAAATGTCAAATATCCTCTATTTATTACGAGGGATAATATACGTGGTAAGACGAACATTGATCTGAAAGAAATGTCGCGTTTCTTCATCAAGATTAAAATCTCTAATAGAAATGTATTAGTATTGAAAATTGCTACAAAAAGAGCATATCTCGACATTTTTACTTTTACCTTTTATAATCTACCCCTAGATTTTACTTAACTCGAAATGATGTAATATGTAAAGAAATGGATAGTGGTCTCAACACTAAAGGTTGTGTAAGGCATCCTTTGATAGAGAGTATAAATAGTAATTTAAATCGTTACTTTTTGTCTCAACAAGAATAACAGATGAGTTACGTTAGTAGAGTCAGTTCAGTTTTATGTATACACACTTCACATGCTTGACGTGTCTGGAGGATGTGGAGAAAGTGTTCAAATTAAGAGAGTATCTGGATGTCCGCATGCAGCCAGCAGCACCAATGTGTACAAGGTGTGGGGGCTGTGAGTGTGAGTATATCCATGTTCCTTGCGGTTCTCTCACAGATTGAGGTGCCCCAGATCCGGCCTTAGAGAACATCCTGATCACCTTCCTCTGCTCAACAGATCGAGGCTTTCAGACACACTCGCTTAAGTTTTATGACCGATATTCCCTGTTAAGAATTTTAACTGACTTCCTGCTGAACAACTCAATGTAAATATCTCCCGTCTGTGGAACGTACCTTCATTCAATCGATGACTAGACGCGGGGCAACTGGAGCAGATTCTTCTGCATGTTGTTATTAAAGTACTGCTGATCGCATGAACAGTGAGAATTTAAACTTTCCTTTATAAACAACAGTGTTTATTATAGAATTATAATTACAAATCTTTTCGATCTATAATGCTGGGATTTAACCAATATTCCTATCAAGGCTGTCAGGCTTGCAGCACGTTCTGTCTCTAGCTGAATATTGTGCTACCTTTGTTTCCCTTGCGAATGAAGGCTAGTTTTTCTCACTTCCAGTTTTTACCGCCAACTGCAATACACTTACAACTTGAGACGCAGTAGTTTTTAATATAGATTTCTTCTAGTTCGGACATGCACTTCTTCCATACAGGAAGCCGAGAATGAACACCGACTGTGGGCCAAGTTATGTAAGGACCATGTGACAATGTATTGACAATGCCCGGCGGATACTACCCACAATGGCCCTCGCGGTTTGAACCGAACACAGACGACGTAGTCCGAAATGCTTTAAATAGGAAGTTGCATATGTGCACAAGGCATTGTTTCAGGATTTTATCTTTCAACATTGGAGCAGTGTGTTTTTTCATTTGTCCATGTGACACGCCGCCCTTTAGATTCCCGTTATGTCATCGAGACCTAACAATAGGTTATTAGTCTGTCTACATATGACTTTCTAACTTCAGGAAAAAATGTTTGTTATTTGTAACCAATCATTTCAACATTGCATTACATTGAAACCTCTGGATCGAATGCCTTAAAATGATCAATGCTCCTCATCTTAATCGCAGTCGCGGAGTCCGTCGCATTTCGTAGAACCACCGGTACCTAGGTCAGTTTGACAGACCAGTTATGTTGATTTTAACATGACTCTCCTCAGCTGTGTCTCTTCAGCTCGTCTGTGACTCCACATAAACTGCAGAAGAGGTGTTTAAGATGTGGAGCACTGACAACTCAGACCATTAGAACAATTGCAAAGATTGAAGTAACCGCTAAGTTGATACTTCATGTTACTACAGTGTTTTAGTGAATAAGTGTTTCCCTGAATTCTCTACCAGGTGTATTACGCGCAAAAGTGTAGTGACGAATTTGTACATTGTCGAGCCGGATAATCATAATTGCTTTTCAGCAATGTAAACACAGAGAAACTTATGATTTGTGGATCATTACCATTAGTGATGAAAATAGCACATGACTTGAAAATTTAATAATTAAATGCATATCAGAAACGTGTAGATTGAACGCTAAATCCAGGAAAATTTCCGGGGTGGCTTTCAAAAACCCACATTAGACATATCAGCAGAACTTAATGTGTGTGGTATTCGAAATAATGCCTGAGGTGATCCCTGATTTTGCATATCATTTGTAAACTAATTCTTGATATTTTAAGTTTTTGATCATTGAGAAAATGAGTAATCAATAACTTTAGAAATGCAGAGCAAAATGGATGATAATGCGATCGTTCTTTGATGCGGGCAATCTCTAGTATTGCAAACATTTAAGATAATTAGAATAAAAAATTTCATAATCTACTGCTTTAACGCCGCCAGTTGGTAATCAAGACGAAGTTTTGTATTCCATAAACAAGCCTCTGTGTGATACCTACAAGCAATTGCTTTTGATTAAGAAATATTTCCACCTGGCTCTTTTTATCCAGTGAAATCTGTTCACTCGGTAGAAACTATGGCATGGTGTAATCACATGGTTTTATTAAGACGCATTTATCCTGGATTAGATGATGAGCTATAACCTAATTAACTTTGTTTACATACATCGTCTACAAAAATGTTCCTGGATTGATGTCAATTTTAAAAGACTAATAATTTTTTCCATTTCTGTTCACCGATAAAAGCTGGCTTTGAGAAATACCCGAGACGTTGTTTTTTTATCATTGAGAGTGTGCCACGTATTCAGTTTTTTTCAATCCCTGACAAGACCTTTAACTAAATTGGTTGTCGGATATATCATTTTGTATTTTGTTTCATAAATCGAAGTTGTTTATGAAAGAAGTAGTTTGTGGTTTCACATATTTGCCATATCTACATAGCAGAAATCTAATATCATACTTCTATCATAGGTTTGCGATGAGCATTATTTATATAGTGCACAACAAGTAGAGTAGGTGAGCACTGAATGAACTTGTAGACAAGAATATTCATGCGAAGGAATTCCTTCCTTGCTGTTTGAGATGAATGAGATGAGACGGGTATGACGAATAAGTGTTATGCCAAAATAACAATTTAATGGAATTTAGTATTCATTTGAAAGACCAAAGTGACCATCAAAGATATCTGAAGTGAAAAGTAGGAGCCTTATACAATACACTTTCAGTAGGAAAGTAGTAGTAGTAGTAGTAGTAGTAGTAGTAGTAGTAGTAGTAGTAGTAGTAGTAGGAACCCAAGAAAGCACACCTCCCTGGTTAAATCCCCCATACAACGCAACTGCAGTGGTATAGACAGTTGGAACCCTTTACAACACACCTCCAGTGTTTTAATAATAGGAACTCAATACAACACACATCCAGTGGTGTAGACAATAGGGGCCCAATAAACTACAGTGGTATAGACGGTAGGAACCAAGTACATCACACCTCCAGTGGTATAGACAGTAGGAACCCAATACAACAAGTCCTGTGGTAAAGACAGTAGGAATCCCATACGACACACTTCCAGTGGTATAGACATTAGGAACCTCTTACAACAAACCTCCAGTGGCATAGACAGTAGGAACCCAATACAACACACCTCCAGTGGCATAGACAGTAACAACCCCATACAACAAGTCTTGTGGTATAGACGGAGGGACTCCATACAACACAGCTACACTGGTATAGACAGTTCAAAAATCTTATAACTAGTGTTTTTTATATTTCTGTATGTCCCTGGTCATCAACTCACTCTCCATCCCGAACATAATTTAGTAGGGATTTGAAACTGTTGTAATATATGTTATTTTAAGTGTAGATTTCAGTTTTGGAATCGTTTTCAGTAGTGAGTTAATGATATGACGGTCGGGTTCGCCGATAAGCTTAAGGTGAGAGACATCCAGATCACAGGCTATCTATTAGTGCTGGCAATGTCTATTGTAGGTAGGCCCATCGCGCCTAGTAGAGGGGATACAAGCCCGTACCATGTACATAGAAAGTTTCCCATATTCCTGGAGCTTTCTTTTTTTAACTATCGAAAACACTCGACTGATGAAGAAGAACACGTTCAACTGGGTAGGCACGAAATGCGACGTTTCGGTGTATATGAATCACTTGCTTGATAACGGTGTTAGTATCTATATCTATAAGAACTTATTCTTCCTCTACCGTGTTTATTCATCTCTATTTATTTCCTATCAGTCCACCCGCCCCGCTAGCCCCCTGTTACGTCACGTTAGTGTTGATCTGTTCTGATCGATGTACACTAGTTAAGACGACAATTAGCCTTGTCCTGTTATTTCAAGGTCTGAGTTGGCATTACGCTAGAATGATTGTTGATTGTTTATTTACGGGTATAGTTAATTGTTATTAGCTGTTTATTTATTGTCTACAACTCTCTTGCTTTCGTTGGCTTGATTATCATACTGTTGTATCTTTCTGTCGGAAAAACGGGTCTCATCTAAGGTTAGATTTCGTTACACTGTAACATCTTGCAGAAATACAGAAATAACAACGTAATCGGGCAACATAATGGTGGTGTGATAGTTTACCTGCCCTGTGGAATGAATTGTGCAGTGGTGAGAAACAGTGGAGTAGGTATCACGGGCCTAGAAAATGTGTTTTTAAAAGTATTCATGTTTCTAAAAGAACATATTTTGATCAGCAAGTACAGAAAGCAAAACGTGATTACACTCGTCGTAATATACAAGAATTAGAAGAACTCGTAGCTCCAGCAGCGGAGAGTTCTGGAGGAAAATTGGACAGATTGTCGGAAGTGAAAAATGGAAGAACATTCCGATGGAAGTAAGTTGTAAGGACGGACGTCTTAGTAATGACGTCATTGTTGGGTTCGAGTCTTGTTGTAAGGCATACAGCGACCTTCTGAACTGTAACTCCTCTGATAATTACGAACAAATGGACAACAAGAAAAGTCTTTAATGTGACCATATCTGTTGACGAAGTTAGGAGAGTGGTTGAAGAAGCAGGAAAGTCCTATGATTTCGATAACATCCCCGTCGATATATTGATCAACGAGAAGTGCGTCTTATATCTACATAACTGTTTTCCACCTCCTTTGTAACTGGATGCTTGCCATCAAGTTGGTTTAAGGTAGTGATCACGCCCATCCAAAATTCGGGTACTCAATAATTTATATTTAGTTGTTAAAGTTGTCGTCTGTATCAACATTCGAGTTTAAGCTTATACGGATGATATTGTTTTAATTGCTGAGAATGCGAATGATTTAAACATTATGTTAGATTGTTTACATAATTGGTTGTGTATCAAATATGATTACTGTTATATTAGTAATACCAAATCCAAAGTTGTTCATTTCTCAGGTCCTTCAATCCAAAGAAGTAGTCTTATTTCGATGTAGTGATATAAAACTGGAAATCACTGATTGTTATGATTATCTAGGTTTACTGCTGACAGAGCATGTCATGCATTTTCCAAGTTATTTTAGCTGATGGTTCGGTCTACCATTATCTACGGCATATCCGTTTGGTTCACATAAAAAACTTTATGTATAGAAGCTCTACAAAACCGTTTTTTTCTTGGACTGCGTGAACTGGCACCAAACAGTGCTGTAATAAGTGATATGGGTTGGTGTCCTCCAATTGTTAATCAATGGCGAAATATTGGTAGTTTTTAAGACGTTTATATAACCTAAAATTCGTCACATATACCAAGTAAAGTATTTATTCGGAGTAGTAATTATGCTGTTTTAAAGAAACGGAATTGGAATTTCAGAGTGCATTTCAAATATTCCTATATTGGGCTTCAACACTTAACATAAATGTTAACTATCACATTACATAAACTTAGAAACAGATTTGTCACTGCAACCTCCACAAGTACAGAGATGTTTGGTGGAAGGGTATCTGCACGAACTGTCAGAAATCGCTTACAAGCTGCTGGACTTCGCGCCCGGAGACTCCAATGAACCAATTTTGACTCTTCATTGTCGTAGCCGAATTGTGTTGGCACTGGAACAAAAACAAAAACAAAAAACTAGAATTGGGTTGTCTTCAGTGACAAACCTCGATTCACCTAAAGATTTGCCGACGGCAGGGCCCAAGTGTAACGCAAAAGAGGTGAACGTCATGCTCAAGTCCACGTCCGTGAAGTTGACGGATTTGGTGGTGGCAGCGTCATGGTTTTGGTTTCGTTTTGCGCTAATGTACGTTTTTCTCTTGTTGTTGTTCAAGGGAACTGTGCTGTCCAGTTCAGGTATAAGGTTTTGAAATCTGTTCTGCTTTCGTTTATGCAGAGACGTTAAGCAAGACAACGCTCGACCCCACACGGTAGTTCTTAATTTCTTAAGAAATGCCGGTGTCCAACTCCTGGACTGGCCGTGGCGTGCCCCCGACCTCATTCCTATCGAGCACAACTGTGACGAGCTGGGTCGATGTGTTCGTCAACCACAGACTTAAGTAAGATCTTCAACGTGCTCTTGTTGAGTAATGGCTACTCGGGTAGGAGACTTTGTATGGCGGTACGAGACGCTAGAGGAGGCCACAACCGTTAATGAACACTTCACAATACACAATGTAATAGAGATTGGGGAGACGTACTCTTGTTTACTGTTGATGTCAAGGATTTCTGTCCATAGCATAACCCCAAAAAATGTCTTAAACATAATATCAAAAATCTAGTCACAAAAAGCCCGGGTGTCAATTTTTCATTTTTGCTCAGTTTACATGTAAACTTCAGTATAACACGATAATTAACTCTTGTACACTGGTACTCCTTACTGCTATGCCAGTTACAACAAATTCGTAGATATGTGACATAATTTAAAATCACAATTAATAATAAAAAATTTGGATTGCAAGATTAAGATTTTGATGGGTTTTCTTATGAAGGGCACACCCATTTTAAAACTTACAAGATAAATGTGTTAAGACATCGTTGCTTGTATTGTTTATGATATCTTGAGAACTGACACCTGTGAGACCATAACATTGTTGTATGTTTATTGCTGGTTTTTGATGGTAGCAATATAGGAGCTCAAAGAAAATCGAGATCGAGATTATGATATAACAGAACCCGAAGGTTGAAAGATATTAAGAGTGAAATTAAAAGATTGAAACAGCTCTATTAATGTCGGCCTTAATACGGCCTATTCACTGCTGTCAGACGGCCTATTCACGACCGAATACAGACGAACTAACGTTAGAATACAGACGAACTAACGTTAGAATACAGACGAACTAACGTTAGAATACAGACGAACTAACGTTAGAATACAGACGAACTAACGTTAGAATACAGACGACAGACCCACTGCCTGAATGCAAACTTTTACAAACTAAAGACAGCATATCCACAACCTTTAGATGGCGTATGAATTATCATTGTCTACAGCCGACATATTCCCGCACAAAGTGAAGTGCACTGATACTGACAGTCAGGCTTAGTAGCAGACTGTGGCTGCTTCAAGAGTCGATCGTTTAACCCAATTGGCACGGAGCACTGCTCACTTGCTTTATCCCCAGCATTACAGATACGGCTGTACAGGTTATTGAAAATGAAAAATGTATCGCTTTCTTGGATAGATAAGTTACTCTCGATCAGCGTCACAAAACTCATTAATACCCATATTCTTCTACATTATACTGCACGTTGTGGCTTTACGACGAGGGCTTGGAATAGGTGGAGAAAAGAGAGTGTTTGATGAGTTCCTTTCTAACAGTGACGACAAGCTGTTGTGTTTGCAGAACAGACTCTTCATCTCTTTTCCCCTTTTCTTATACAACGTCCATTATAATGTTTTGTTACAACCGTGGAATGAGTGGCTGAGCATATGTCAAATTTGATACAAAGATTAAGGTTTTGTAATATAAAACATGTATGATGTTTATTTTTTAACGTCAGCTTGACGCCGTTAGAAATAATCGAGATCATATGAACTGACGTGAGCACAGATCGAAGATATCAGACCCGGTAACGTGCAGTGTCACATCAGCTGGTCTTTTTATCAATTTACTTATATTTCTCTGCGTCGAGTCTTGTATCGTTTTGGCCATGGCTGAGATTGTGGAGATATACGGAGTGTATACGGGTGTTATGCAGAGAAATAGTCCTGATAAACAGAACTATATGCTTGAAAGAGATATTAAGAAATTTAAAGTTTAATATCCTTTGCCTTAGTCTATAGCAAAAGGCAATGTCTCTGACGTGGAACACCTTGCCTTGACCAAACATGTCAATGAACATTCAAATAAACATCATTTTCAAATCCTTAAAGGAAAAAGACACATTTCTCCCCTTTACTTGATACGTGTAAAGTTTCATGGAAATATATTGATAAACAATTTAGTTCATTTGGCCTGATGGGCTTATTACATTGCATGGCGTCCAGCGTCAATCCGTTCGTAATATTTTCGCCTTCTTCTCAAAAAGCTTCAAATAATTGAAATCTTGTGTATATATCCCTTTGGCAATCGAAATTATAAATTGTATCTGTGGCTCCTTACCAAAATCAACAAAGGTAACCCGCCCTGAAAACCTAATTTATCTTATTTTCTACAATGCAAAGGCCTAGAAAACTGAAATGTTGTGAACTTACCGTTTAACGAATTAAGATCATAATTCGTAGATGTGATGACTCCGTAGTCCCTATTTAAGGTCACATATTCTTCTTCAGAAGGAAAAATCGTAGCCAATGAGGGATATCAATTGTAAGTTTGGTTAAACTGTGGCCCAAGTCTAATAATAATGTATGAACATTTTGGATGAGTTACATATTCCACTGCTATAATGTTTTAGTTCTGTAAAGAAACAAATCCTACCCTCGTTCATAAAAACAAAACAAATAACAAGATTGCTAAAAGGAAACGTTAAAATATTAAAGCAAATGTAGAAACCATTAATTTTTCCGTATCGATGTCCACTTTGCTTATCGACGCCAGCACCAACCAAGTTTTCTTCATAACAGCTGTGTATCATAACTGACATACTATATTCTCGAAATTGGTCCATCAGGATTGTATTCTTTGTAACAGAGTGAACTGAGCGAGTTGTTCACGTGTTTTATATGTGACTTGAGTCTCTACTTCTCTAGTTCTCTCTCGCTTGCTCTCTTCGTGCGCCTCAACTCCGCCCCCTCAAACAGTTTCAGTTCGCTCACACACGGAAGTCTAAGACATTCCACTGAACGCTTTGATTCAAGTGTCTGTTTGAAACGCTATACATCAGCATATTTGACAAAATTAAGATGGTGTTGAGTTTGAATGATGTGTAATGTAAAGTGCAAGCTCGTGCTTTGGACCAAACGGAAACATTGCTGCCTGTGGCTCGAGCTGAAGATTATTGTAGCCGACTGAAATGGGACAATGTGCCAGGTAGGTGTTGGAAGTGTCTGTGAGAGAGTTCCGCTCCTCTTTAGATTAGAGAAGATTTTATCGTCGTGTTACATGAAGCTTCTATGCAATTTACCGTTCTTTTACGTTCTTTATTATAACATTATTATCACAAAAGCTTTTTTATTCCAAATGTATTAAGTCAATAATTGTCACATAATTCAATACCAAATGTCCCACTCAAAGTCTCATTAATTTCAGTGATAATAGTATATGTATACTTAAACATGTTTTTGTTTTTAATGTACGACAATACAACTATGATCCTAGCAGCATACGTTAAGAATTATTTTGAAAATGAGTCAATTTCAAGAAAGCGTTGGGTAAGACTTCCGTGTATAAAAAGAGCCACAATAGTGAAAACCATTTATACCAGAACGTTGCAGACAGCTTGGGATCAAGGCGACGATTTTTATCATAAACAATAGCATATTTTCTATCGATGCAAATGTCAAGGTCACCCGTTTGGTGAGGTGAGGTGAGTTGGTGTTTAACGCCGCTTTCAAGATTATTTCACTTATATCGCGGCTGCTAGTATTATTGCAGGGAGAAAGCCCGCAACACTATAGTGGCTATGCATTGCGGTGAAACCTGCGAGCATCGGCTGAAACTAGCGAACCATGGGTGGTACTGCGCTGAATTTCAGTGTAGCATTGCACCCAAACCTGACTGCGTGTAGAACAGTTCTCTACTGCAGACAAAGTTACCGAGCCCCTGGCGGGATTCGAACCACGTACCTCCTGATCCGAAGCCGAACGCGCTAACCACTGAGCTATCCCGCCCCCTCACCCGTTTGGAAACTATTATCTAAAACGTGCATAGATGCAAGGAAACATTATTGAAGGGTGTGGTCTGTTTGATGTTAACATTTGAACTCTATATAGATTTTTATCGAGGACCTGTAGAAGTTTAAAATTTTACCCTTCATGGGGTTTTAAAGGACGAAAGTGATTATTCCAGGAGTTCGATCAGTAATATTAAGACCTAAGGCAAATAATTTACCACCTCACTTCAGACTCCCCCGTATCCTGCTTTATGTTCATACTAGTAAAATTAACAAATGACAAAAACCAGATTAGGTTGATTATATAATTTCATCCTAAAATATGTGTTTTCAGTTTATCTTTAAAAACAGGTCCGTTTCTGAGGACAGGTTATTTTAAAGAATCAGCTCTTTACAGGAACAGTGTCCATGTGACATCCCCAAACTTGATACATGTCAGGTTGTACACCTTGTCACATTCCAGGACATGAAAAGTGTTAGGTGACGAGACTTCAAAGTTAGTTATCAGTGCTAGATCCAAACCTTTGTTACAATCCCAGAACATTACATGAGTGTTTGGTAGTATACAAACTGAAATCCAGGAACATGATAGATGCCATGACCCAAACTATTTGATATTCTAGAAACATGATATGAGAGTCAGGTGTCACATCATTTGACATTACAGTGATATGTTTATGTTTAGGGGCGACACCATTTCACATTTCACAAGACAACATCAAGGCAAATCAAACACCTTGAACTGAAAATGTTATGAAATCCCTATTACTAGCTGGCTACTCATGCATTATAATGATGCCGCAGTCCTTCTTCGCTATCTTCATTCTTGATTGTAAGTTCTACTATATGGTCAGAGGGTCACAATGTCAGCACTTACCAATCCTGTAGACCCGGGTTGCCACATTATTATGAATGCTTGATATGCGTGACACTTGAAATACTGCTAAGTAATGTGTTTCATGCAATCACAATATCTCTATACGAAAGGTTATATTCATCATTACCATTACATCAAATCAATAAACATATTGCACGGTTGAAAATATGATATCCATTTCACGTAAGAATGAATAATTCACTACATCACTACATATACAATAGATAATAGCAAAGTTATGTTGCATTGACGTCAGGACGCTGAAGGAACTCTGAAAGTATGGCATGTTGACGTACTATATTATGAAAATAACATAATGAAGAAATGTTTTACTTTTTGAGATTCAGTTTCTTTCAAGCGGAATTATTTTTAAGGTATGTACGTTTGTAATTAAGGGGAGCTCCCTTTACAAAACTTAGCAGCTTTGTTGTTGTTGTCAGCTGAAATTTCACGACTCTGTTTGTCGCCAAGTTCTTTCGAAAAGAGAACAATATTTCGTTGGGATGTTATTCAAAGCAAACTCTTCTCTATGTTCATTTTACTGCTTGTGTACTGTTTAACTACATGAAGGTGTGGACATGGTTTGAAGAATATGTGCTTCCCCGTGTTCGTGTGTTGATACCGGGTTGATGTCACAGACATGTACAATGTATATTGCTCGAATCGAAGACGAGACAAATGTAAACATGGATGTATTGTAATCATAATTGTGGAGCAACACGAATGTGAGAAGGGAGCAATACAAATACTCATTGTAATTTTGAACGATTAACATTTTCTTCAAGTTGTTTTCGTGTCTTGGGATGTAGTTGATAATGAGAATATGCAAATGGCTACCTTTTCATAATAAATCGATAGAAAGACTCTTATTCATTTTCACTGCTATTGCTGCTTCAATTTTTACTTTGAAATAAATTACTGTAATATATATTGATGGGTTTTTTTTTACCGAAAACCCGTTAGAAATAATACTTTACTAAATTTCTTAAGCGTATCGGTGGTAAATTAGGGCGAAAAAGAGTTTCTCGTTTGTTCTGAGGTGATATTGATATGCAGGCATAATGATCATAATATGATTTTGAATTTACAGTGTAAATAATGCATGTGCAAAGTCAAATTAAGGGTCTATTCTGTGTCATGACATGTACAATGTATACTCTTCAACTAAAGAAACGCATAAGCCTTTTTTTCAAGAATATATTGCTTTACATTTGGAGCAAAAATATCAGAGAATTTAATGGTAAGAAGGTAATAATTCACATGTCTCTAGACATAGAATAATCCAACACAACATTATTTGTTGTGGTGTATTTGTTTTCATAAGTCGGCATAGAAGGCAGTCTCACTTGTCCCGTTTTTGCGTTTAAGCTGTAAACAACAACACAACAGTGACGTTTTGGAAATAAATATTATAGTTGTATTCATATCCAAAATTCTCAAATTATTTTTGCGTTTCGTTTCTTGAAGAGGTCTTTAAAGGGAATGTAAAAGTGACATACATAAGAAAAGTAAACTTTTCTGGATAACAACTTTTTTATTGTGAAAATCGTTATTTCGTGCTTACTCAGGAGTGATGTGGTAAATAACTATATGGGATACTTATACTGAACGGCATAAGAAACGTCGCCTCTCAGAAGCATGTTAAGTACAAAGTGTTAAGCTGATATTGCGACGATTATGAACATTTGCAATATGTTCCAATGCGATTTTTTAAAATAACGTTGTAATACAGCTGCATAACAAAAGTTTCTTTTATTACTTTCAATCTTATGAAAATATCATGTAAATTGGTGTTAAGTTCAGGTTGACTTTTACAAGCATCATTCATCCAAAAATAACGTTTATGACAGGATGTTAAAACAGACCCCGAGATTCCTATGTCATACTTGAATATTACATTCATCGTACTGAAGGAGATTTATGCAACACTGGCGTTCAAAATGCAAAAACTCAAATTACTAGATTATCTTATAACATTGTAATTTCAAAATATGTTTTGTAAAATATATATAATAATATTAACACGTGTTGTGTATTTTGACCCCAACGTTTTCTAAAATGCGTTGAAATAATATTTTATGATTTCTATAACAACGAATGTTTTTCTTTTTAAAACGAATTCGGAACATGAGAATGTATGTGCTCACACTGCAGAAGAGTACCAATGTTCACACAACACATTTAGGACATGGACACTCATTATTGATTCAAAGTGAGTCACCTTCTTGTGGAATAACAACTTGCATGAAGATTGCATGAATCACAACCTCGGCCAACAGTTCTGGTCCGATTGGGCTAGAATGTTTTCAGATTGTTTGGTAAAGATGGCAAGTGTTTCGTCAGTCAGCTGAACCGCTTTATCTACAGGTTACGCTAAGTTGATGAAAATGCGACGTTGATCAAAATGCAACCGTTCGTGAAAACTTGTTTAAGATCTGTTCAAACATTCCGCTGAGACATTCATTCGTCACTAAATTACAGCATCCTGAATTTTTTTTTTTTTTTTTTATATATTTTTTTATGTTTTGTTTTTAATGTTTGTTGGTGGATAGATGAAGTAGTAGACAGGGTGTGTTCCGATGGCAAGTCCAAACCACATGTAGGAAGATGCTAGCATGCTGCGCTTTCAGAAGTGTGGGAGTGGTTATCTACTGATTGTTTGTTATGGAAAGTGGTGTGCAAGGGAATTCTTTGTTTGTGACACTGAATGGAAATGCATGAGATTTACTGTAGTATTTTTCGATTTTTTTAAAGTTAATAAATCCTCAGGTATTGACGGGTTGTCAGCAGAATGCCTTAAATATTCTCCCCAGTTTACTCTATACTTGCATTTATTATTCAATCAGATTCAGTAAATGATTTGCAAAAATACTAAATGTGTTAGAAGTATTTTGTAACAATTGGGGGCTTGAGGTAAATTTAGAGAAATCAAATATCATTGTTTTCCGCAATGGAGGAGTATTAGAAACTGCTGAGAAATGGTTGTACATGTACAAAGGGAAACGAAAGATGACAGTAACTTACTATAAATATTTAGGAATTGTTTTCTCTTCGAGGCTGTGTTGGTTTAAAGCACGTGAAACATTAGCTGTTAATGCATCAAAAGCTTGTTTTCCAATTAATCAGCTTATGAAATTGTATCCGCATCTTACGACTAAAGTTTTATTTCAATATTTGATAGTAAATTAACACCAAATGCATCTTATGGCAGCTAAATATCATCCATCTGTTACATACCTTTACCGATTTTTGCGATATTGGTGTCGTTTAATTCATATGAATGCAAAAAGACAAGTCCATGCCTGCCATAAGATGCAAAAAATACAAGATGAAAATGGTAGAATGAATTGGGATTCTCATGTAAGAATGCTATTGTTTCAAACAGGTTTTACTTATGTCTCGATATTCCAAGACTGTGGAAATGTACAAACGTTTTTGTCAAAGTTTTATCGATATAGATATACAAGCTTGATATAAGAAAGTAAACGATTCAACTTTTTTAGGGTCATATGTATCGTATAGGACTGTATTTGAAAAAGAATTGTTTTTGACTATAATTAATGAGTCTGATCTACTACAAGCCCTGGCTAAGTTCAGATGTCAATCTTACAGTGCAAATGAAGCGCTATAACACTAATGTACAATGCATCTTATTTAACCTTTGATAAATGTAGATTAGATGCGTTGGAAGATGAATTTCATTTTCTCCTTTTATGTCCTTTCTTTCTAGAAAGTAGAAAACAACTTAAACCTAATAATTATTACCAATATCCATTATTTAATATACTCTCCGTGATAGTTAACAATATTATCCTAATCTGTCTTATTCCGACAATCCTTACACAGAGTAAAGACAGTTATCGCTCAAGTGAGCTGCACGCAGTGCCCCCACCAGGTGACCTACCCTATATGGTCATTGCTTTTCTGTCGGCCATTGAATCGACACGCGATTTGATAGCTCTCCATTGTGTTGTTGGTTTTTTTGCGACTTTTTGCTTACCTTTTGGGGTTTCCGGTCTTAGGGTTCTGTCCATGTGGGTCGGCTACTTCTTGCGAGGTAGTTGTATCTTCTGGGCATTTTTCTAGGCTTTGGGGTTGTGTCAACAGTTGTTGTCGATTTTGCACGTGCTCGCTCTGCACGTGCAATCCGTGACGATCGGTCGGCCGCTTGTCGCTTGGTCTCCAGCGGTATAGGTCTCAGCGGGTGAGTTGGAGGCATACCACCTCCCCACTATAGCGCTTGTCGCTTGGGCTTGCGCTTGGCGTCTGTCGCTTGAAGCATGTCACGCTAAGCGCCTGGGTGAGGGCATCGCGCCCCCCTGTTATAGCGAGTGCCACTTGCGCTTCAAGCGGCATAGGGCGCTAGTGTTGGCGCCTCCCCCCTATAGCGTGTGCCACTAGCCGCCTCCAGCGGCATAGGATTTGACTGAGGGGGTGAGGCATGCGGCTTCAGGAAGTCCGCGCGCTTCGACCCTCACTCTCTTTGTCGGCTTTGCCGCAATCTCTGTCCGGAGGCGGACAGATGTCGCGAGTGTGAAGGACTCTCTACGGCGGAGCACCGCGATTATCGCAACTCTGTCAAAAAGAGTGAGTCCCAGCAGAAGCTTAGGGCTTCCAGGCGCCCCTCCGCGTCCGCTACCGCTACCACCGCCGCTTCCAATCACAGGTCGCCGTCCTCAGACCTGGTGATTTCAGAGGACGCGGTGGAGTTTGACTTGCCAGAACCAGGAGTGGTCTCAGACCAGGAGGCTTCGCCTGTTAGAGACACCAATGCCTCTTCCCAGGCAAGCGGGGTTGAAGGGTCTCCGACCAGGAGGTCCTCCCCTGATGTCGCGTCCTCTCCTCTCCAAGTTGGACGCTAGACTGCCGAGGCAGACTAGGGTAGAGGAGGAGGCTGCGTCGCCTCCGCCCTCCCCTGTGGCGCCTTCTACCCCAAAGATGAGAAGGGTAGTGTTAATTTCCCCTCACAGGCTTCTTCAGTCGGCAGGCAAGGACTTTGACGTCAACGTCGCTGCCACAACGCCAGGTCGTCTCTTGCCCCCCACTGGATGATGACATCTGGCAAGTGGCCGCCTCCTCCGTGCCGCACCAGGTGTCGGATGCCCACTTGGCGCACCTCGACAAGGAGGCAAGGAGCATTTTGGGGTTGGCCAACCACGTCGCTCATGCTTGCCAGGCAATGGCGACCTTCGCAAAGGACGCGGGGATGGAGACGGGAGCGAAGGCCCTCTACCGCGGTTTCGGCTCTGTGGCTGGGAACATTGTGCAGATGATGCTGTGTGCCTCCCACATTTCTGTGGGGGTCACGAATCTCAGGCGTGATGGGTTCCTAGCACGGACCAACCTTCTGGTGGAGCTCAGGAACCACTTGCGAGCCGCATCCGCGACGTCTTCCTGCCTCTTCGAGGGCCAGATCGTTCGGGCCCCTCGTCAGCGGCAAGAAAGTCAACAGCAGGAGTTGACCAACAGGCTTACCGCTGGCGGGGGACAGGACAGAAGCCGTGGCGCCAATGCCGGCCCATCTCTCAAGCACAAACCCAACAAGGGGAACCAGCGTGTTAAGGAACGCAGTTACGGAGGCACCCCAAGGAAGCAATGACTTGTGGGTACCTCCGGAATTACCTCCACAGGTGGTCCCGGCCTGGGACGGACCAGTGGGAGGGCGCCTATCTCGTTTTGCGCCCAACTGGGAACAGTTGGATCTGGACCATTTCGTTTGCAAGGTATTGAAGCGAGGGTTTCGTATTTCCGTGACACACCGCCCCCTGCTAACCTGTTCTCCAACAGAGCACCCGTTAGAGCCCAACGGCTCGCGTTGACGTTGGAACAGGTGGAGATGCTCATCTCCAAACGGGCGGTGGAGGAACTCTCGCTCCAAAACCTCACCCGAGGGCTCTATTCTCCGGTCTTCGTTCGACCGAAGCGAGATCCGAAGAAGTGGCGGCTGATCCACGATAGGAAGGAGTTCAACGAGATTTTGTGATAACGTTGTTCAGGCGTTTTGGATGGCTGGTCAACCTAGACAAGTCAGACCTTCAGCCATCGACGTCACTGGTGTTTCTGGGCGCCACCGTGGTTTATAAGGCCTTTGTTACCTCAGAACGGATGGGTTGGTACAAAGATCTTCTGGAATTAGCGCTCCAGGAGCCCCTGTCGTTCCGCAAGTGGCAGAGGCTGTTCCTGAGGTTCCTGAGCTCAACCCAACACTTCACCCGAAGGGGAAGGTTACAGCTCAGACCCTTGCAGATATTCGTAAACACACACGTCAGGGAGAAGGCGTGCCGTCACCTCTTCCCGATACCGGCCGAGTTGAAACATCACCTCTCCTGGTGGCAGCAGGAGACCAACGTGTTGGTGGTAGTGCCCCTCAGGCAGCCCCCATCGACGTCTCAGATGTACGTGGATGCCTCCACCCAGGTACCTTGCAATATATTTGGAAAGGAATATGTACAAATAATTTGCTTCACACAACTGTTTAATTGCATATTTATTATTGTGAAATGTAACAACAAATATTGTACTTTGTGCCATATGCGGCCTTCAATACAGGAATAATCTCTCTCTCTCTCTCTCTGTCTCTCTCTCTCTCTGTCTGTCTCTCTCTCTCTCTCTCTCTCTCTCTCTCTCTCTCTCTCTCTCTCTCTCTCTCTCTCTCTCTCTCTCTCTCTCTCTCTCTCTCTCTCTCTCTCTCTCTCTCTCTCTTACTGTAGTATGAAAGTGGATTGGTCAGGATGCATTCTATTTATTAATGATAAATATTTTATTATTACAAAAATACAAGGAAGGTCGTCATAGGGTTAACATTTTGTTACAATCGCAGAGTTGAACTGAAATCAGAAACGACGAAAAAACGAAAATAGAAATCAACACTCAATTATATTTTCAGTTAGACTGTGTACAGCATAAATTCATGATTTAGATGAGATACTCACACCAACACACACATGTATGCTACTGTAATGAAAAGCATCAGTACTAAAATGATTTATATCCATACATATAATATAACAAGCATACCACTGTGATGGACAAGATTAGCACTTCAATGATATATACGAGTACATACAATACATATATCAACTGTAAGGGACAATATCCAGCAATACAATACACATTAACACAGCAGTTGTAATAGACAATGCATTTGGATGCTGCCTCGACATATTCCATCAGCGGAATGGTGCCGAACGAGTGCTAATGTTCTGAACCAGCGCCTTCTTTGGTGGGAGTTTCTTGCCTGCTCTGTATCTATAATTCGTTGTTTGTTAAGTTTTGGTTCATCCTGAAGAAATCGCACAATTTCAAAATGTTTGTATGAGCCTTGCTAATGATCTTCTCCAAATACTTATAAATTCAATATACTAACCAGTATTTTCATTACAGTAGTTTCATATTTGTGTGCTGATGGTAGCTTCGAAATAAGGTCATCGGTCGTAGTAACTGTCGAAACACAATCAGAGTTTTGCCATTTCCATGAAACTCAACAACGCGTTTTCCTATTGCTTATCATATACAAATATCCACCCATACACAAATAGGAAGAAAGTTTTGACCTATCGGTGCCTTAACCATGATGGTAATGATGTTGCACATTCTCAGCAGCTTAGTTTATATACATACACACATACACATAATGCAATTGTATATTCTGAAATGGCCGTTATCCATTGAGTTGCAAGAGGCAGTTTATTATTGTTAAATATTGGTGTAAACTACTGGTTACTGAAAATTATATGTTGCATGGCTGTTATTAGTATTTATTTGATGAAGCTGAAAATGGGAATGTGAATTATTATAAATGTTCTTACTACTCATGTGCAACAGTATTACCTACAAAACCCTATCCCAGCACTGTATAAGAGGTATACAACTAAGTTTAGACTTAACTCTCATAATTTGTCAATAGAAACTGGTGGATATCAAAATGTTAATGTTGACGATAGAAAAAGAAATTGTTAAAAAACGAAATTGAAGATGAATTGCATTTTATTCTGAAGTGTCCAATGTATCTCGAGTTCCGAAAATAATTTATAAAGCCATACTATTGTAATAATTCACCTGTTAATTTGTCCAGTTATTGAGCATAAAAAGTGTTAAGCAGTTATGTAATTTTGGTAAATATATTTTTAAAGCATGTACATTAAGAAATAAGGTAATGTAACTGTTGAATTGATTCAAAGTATGATAGGTCCGACAGGAACGTAAAGTTATTTCAATTAATATTCAGGGTCTAGATTTTGTCAAATGATCCATTGTCGCCTCAAGCTTGGTTGTAGCTATTTAAATGCACACACACATATAATAGACATATATCGGATACGTAAATGATTCATTATCTCTTAAATTGTCGGAATTAACATTTAAGAACAAATACGTCTTTATATATTTATGGATATGATGCAACGACAGTTTTATACGGAAGTGGCAATTTGAGCTACTAAACGAACAGTAACATCCTTAATTCTCTACATCAACAAAGGTAAACGATTTCCTTGATTTACTCAATCACTAAAAATTATTTTGAATTTAATTAACGTTGATATTCATAAGCAGCATTTAACTCAATGACTAGGCATACCCAACAACACTTGATAATTTTCACTATGCTTTATACAAAACATAGACATATGACATGATGAATATACAGGAGGGAAAATGTATACAAGAAAATTGTGCCTTGTCAAGTACTTTCGTAAGACAACAACGGTATCAGTAAATATCATGAGTATGTTAATATGTAATCTGCTAAATCAAAGAAAAAGAAAAACAACAACAAAGACTAACAACATCAATATTAGTTAAATATTATGACTATGTCATATGGACTTTATTTAAAAAGAAATCTGTGTGTTAAATTTATAAACATGTGGACTGAATTTAACAGATCAGTATTTTCAACTGAAGTGCAGTTTTGATTACCAAATATTTTTTTATTATTATTACTTTTTGTGGTACATTGACATTACAATTACATATATAAAAAGACATCGTATACAAGAACAACACTATACGCATTTGGCAGAAATTGAAAACATCACGTTATTCAAAATGTATAACATGGTTTAAACATATTTTTATTCAAGAAAGAATCTGGTTCGGCAAACAAGCAAAACTCTGCTTATGTTAATGCGTCACCAGCACATACATCAGATAAATAAATACACAAGAACTAGACACAAACTATGACATTATAAAGCACAATCAAAATAAAGTATCTGTACAACACGTGCTTTATATATGTTCTTTGCAGCTTGACTTCATCTATAATAACACTATCAGCGGTACTTATCAAAGCGTTTTGTATAACATATATATGTTACAGTCAATATGTCAAATCAGTCATTTCGTCAAATGCCTAAATGTATCAGGCGACGGTCAGTCATTTGATTAAATGACTAATTTTCCTAGGCATTTAACTAAATGACTGAAATTGTACCCTGTGTTTTTGACAATTTGACTGTTAATGTTTAGGCAATATGTCAATTATAACGTGTCACTAAAAAGTTGCAAGTTTGTAAGTTTATATCTAAATAGATCTGGTCTACTTTACTTGTACTTGGACAAAGTGGTGAGTTGGAGCTCACATAGTTGGCTGATGTTTTGATAAGTATGTGAGCTTGAGTTCACTGATAAATGGTGTCGCATACATTGGCTTGTACTGTGATAAAATGGTTAGCTTTTCAACTTCACTTGCAGTGTATAATTCTGATTCTGTTGCTCCAATGTGTCAGTTGTTATTGTCAGAGCAACATAATGGATGCCAGTAGCAATCATGAAGAGAGATTCAAAATTGAATTACAAAAAATTTATGATGCAATGAAGAAGGTTTTAATTTCAATAGAAGAGTACTTTTCAATTATTGACAGGCTGAAGAACATGAAAGCTGACAAGAAGACAAATAGTGACTATTATATTTTGAACAAATATGAAGTATTTGAATGTGGCGGAATTGAAAAACTGATAAAAAAGCGGGAATAAGGTGACTCGATGGTGTTGTATTTCGTCACTATTGAATAAACATATGATGTCATACGCCGAGCAGACTTATCAACTGGTCATGGTGGAAGAGACAGGATGCTAAAGGAACTAGCAAAGAAATATGCTAATGTAACACGTGAATCGATTGAACTTTTCAAATTATTATGCATTGACTGTCAGAAGAAGAAAAAGCGGCCAAGAACGAAAGGTGTAGTTGTTAGGCCAATCCTTACAAAGGAATATGCATCACGTGGACAAGTGGATCTAATCGATATGCAGTCACTTCCACAAGGTAGTTTCAAGTGGATAATGGTTTATCAGGATCATTTGACAAAATTTTGTGTTTTGAAGGCTCTGACCTCAAGGCGTGCTACAGAAGTGGCATACCAACTTATGGATATTTTCCTTTTATTTGGAGCACCACATGTTCTACAAAGTGATAATGGTTCAGAATTTACTGCAGCTGTCATAAACGAACTGAAGCAAATTGATAACTTGATAATAGTTCATGTAAAACCAAGGCATCCACAGAGTCAAGGATCTGTGGAACGCGCTAACTGTGATATTAAGGACATGTTGATTGCGTGGATGAGCGATAACAAGACATCATATCAAGTTTGTCCAATTTTCCAAGAATACAAGCTTCAATGCTGGTATTAAACAGTCGCCCTACTCTGTCATGTTTGGTACGGAGGCTAAGGTTGGATTAATATCTTCCTCACTGCCTCATGAACTACTTGAACGCCTTCAGTCTGAGGATGACCTTCTATCTGCTCTATCTGTACCACGAATGCCAGAGTCTGACACTGACAGTCAGTCACAAGAAGAAGTGTATTCTACTAACACAGAGGAAAGTCAGACTGATGATACTGAAGAAGATACAGAAGTTACAGAAGTGTCTGCAGTTCAGGAATTGACCGACAATATATCCCTTAAGCGGAAGTTAGCAGCCGCCGCCCAGTTTCAACAAGCGGAAAGGATAGTCAAAAGAAGCAAAATTGTCATGGCTCCTGGTACTGAAGGTGACAATGTTGCCATACCGATTCCATCAGTAGATCGAGGTAGGGGAGATCCAAGAAATATTTTAGGTGTGATTGTGTCGATTCAAGATGGTCAGTACACAATTGGGTGTCCATCTGGTATATTAAAAGGAAAATTTTCAAGAAACCAGTTTGATCTTTGCCCAGAGAAACTCTTAAATTTTGAAGAAATTGAAAAATCTAAATTGGCATCACTGCGTGAGGCTGTCAAATCAGAATCGACGACAGGTGAACAGGGCTTTATGAAATGTAACTGTGGAGGTCGGTACAAATGTGCTACCAAAAGATGTAAATG
Organism: Phorcus lineatus; assembly: GCA_921293015.1. Classification (NCBI taxonomy): domain Eukaryota; kingdom Metazoa; phylum Mollusca; class Gastropoda; order Trochida; family Trochidae; genus Phorcus; species Phorcus lineatus. The sequence continues at coordinate 21,216,477 of OV121088.1, read as the reverse complement.
TAGAAAACACAATATTCTATGCAATAGTAGGTGTCATTCGAGAGTTCACTGTTGCAATTAATAGAATTCAATGAGAGCCATATCATGGGCATATGCATGTACATGTATGCTACAACTGTGTAATTATGTTTGAGAGTTAACTGTTCTACAACTATGTCTTGATGCTCTGAAATAAAAACATCAATTCATCAATAAATCTCTTTCCTCATATATAGATTAAATGACTGAAAAAATTAGTCATTTTGTAAAATGCCTGGTGGTCATTGTCATTTGATCAAATGACTAAATCGTTCAGGCATTTGGCAAATTGACTTATTTGACATATTGACTTTAACATATATAATTCATCCAATTAAAAGCGTGACTTTTAGTTTCAATTTAGGAATTTTCCAAATACACTTGAACAAACCTTTATTACTACAATATTAGTCTTGGTTAGTCTTTAAAAAGTAAGTGGCAGGTTGACCAAAGGGTCATAAATTTCGAGTAGTTGCAAGTTGAATAATCATTGAATTTGTCAATATTGTTTTTTTTCATCATTGTTAATATATGTAAAATTTGGTTCCATTCCATTTTGCTTTGTTTTAAAGGTGTTATATTTAACAATAATGATTATCATGTTGAGTACTCTATTTCTGTATTCGGGATACCCAAGGCAAATGTTTCTTTTTGAAAAGTTAATGTTGGCATTCGTACCTAGCTGTATCCATTCTTTAACTTTGTTCCATATAGTTTTACTCAGGTCAATTAAAACCGATATTGAACTCTACAATAGTCTATAATTGTTTTATCAAATTTACAAAAGACAACCACGGGTAAACAGTAATAATATTTAATCCAACACTATGTCATCGCAGGTGTACAGCTTATCAATAGGTTTCATATCGTCCTCAGTCAATATTGCTTTCCTCGGGTCCATAAAACAGGTATTGACCGAATTCACCAGTCCATAATTGTTTTAATATGTTTCAAACTAAAAACGAAAAGAAAAGAAAAACCTACAGTCATGAACAGCAACTTGGATCAATTGTTCAACAAGACGGTCAAATGACGTCACGATAACAATAGCATGACATTTCCTCAGTGTCCTCTGGTTGTGACCCCCTTGAATATGATGAAGCATTCAAAGGCACCCTTTTGTTGAGTTTTGAACCAGTTACTGAACCATCTCTTTTCACAATGTTGCAGGCAGCACCTAATAAGACTTGTTCCAATGATCCTGTCCCTACTTGGTTGCTCGAGGGTTGTCTCCCCTCTATTGTGCCAGCTGCTTGTAGATTCATCAACTCGTCCTTGGTAGCTGGAGTCTTCCCACAGTGTTTCAAGGAAGCTATTGTGACCCCAATCCTCAAGAAACCATCTCTCGATCCTAGTAATTCCAGTAACTTAAGACCTGTGTCTAATCTCAGTTTCCTCTCCAAAGTTATGGAGAAAGTTGTACTCACTCAGCTTCAGTTCCACATCCAGGATCACAGTCTTTCAGAACCATTCCAATCTGCCTACAAACGATCTCACAGCACAGAAACCGCCTTAAACAGAGTCCAAAATGACATCTTATTATCCATGGACAGACAGGAAGTGGTCCTACTAGTGCTTTTCTGCAGCATTCGATTCGATCAGTCACGGCATCCTACTATCGAGGCTGCATCATACCTTTGGCATTTCTGGCTCTGTTCTCTCTTGGATCAGGTCATACCTTTCAGACAGGTCAATGCGGGTACTTGTTGATGGTATTGCTTCAGCTGCAAAAAATCTTAAGCATGGGGTTCCACAAGGATCGGTGTTGGGACCAGTTCTATTCACCTGCTACATCCAGCCCCTGGGTCGCCTTATCAGGAATCACAGTCTTGATTTCCATGGCTACGCTGATGAGCAGCAATTGTACATTGCAGTAAAACCATCTTCTGTGGCTCCTGCCATAAATCAGATTGAAAACTGCAGAGAATGTGAGTACCGTGATGGCTGCAAACTTTTTAAAACTTAATGGTGACAAAACTGAATTCATGGTAATTGGCACTCAAAAGCAGCTTGACAAAATAACTGGTGTTAAACTTACAGTTGACAAAGTTTGTATGACTCCATCCACAAATATCAGAAATCTCGGACTTACGATGAACAGAACAATGTCATGTAAACAACATGTTTTAAATACAGCAAAATCTACTAATTTCCACATATCCAACATAGGTAAAATCCGGAAGTACATTGACAATGATTCCTGCTAAACTCTTGTCCACTCTTATGTCACATCTAGGCTTGACTTTTGCAATTCTCTTATTTCCGGATGTGGCCCAATTTCACATTTGCAGCGCATTCAGAACAAGGCAGCACGCTTGGTTTCCCGAACACGACCAGATGTTCACATCACTCCATTTCTTCAGCAACTATACTGGCTTCCCATCAAACATAGGATCACCTTCAAAATTCTTGTGTTGACCTTCTGTGCTCTCCGTGTCCCCTCGGCTCCTCTGTACTTGAAAGAACTACTCTCCATGTATCAACCCTGCCGATCTCTACGATCTTCTCAACAACTCCAATTGCGTGTCCCATCAACCTCAACCAAACTTGGCGTCGTGCCTTCTCAGTTGCTGACCCTGTCATATGGAACTCCCTCCCATAAAGGGCAATGTATTATTGTTACCTTTGTTTAAATCAAAGTGACCGTAGATATTTGTATCACTGTTTAGGACGGCAGTTTTGAATCTGGAAACAGAAGGCATTTCTCTCTGTTCAACTGGTAATAAATTCTATAGCATCTGGAAGAAATGACCTCGCGTATTATTTCGATTTACAGTGCAAGGCCCCGGAGATTTGAGTCCGCGTTACGTAGATTATAATCACTTACATCTGATAATCTAGGCGGTTCAAGCTCGCTTAAATAGCTAGGCGTAACGTTATTGACCATTTTATAAAACAGTTATTTTATGAACGTATATTCTTCGACATAACGGTTGACAGTTAGTTTCGGCATAAATCTTATTATGGCTAGTACCACGGACGGCACCGCACACATGTTGAGTTTTTCAAGTATATCTGCCTGTTGTTTAGTACAGTTGTCCCATAGATGGCTGCAATAATCGAATACTGTGACACATCTGTAATAAACTCATATTCTTCTTCTCTCCTTCTTAAGATATTACTTATCCGTTGTTATTTTTAATTATTATTATTATTATAAATCACCATAGACACATGTACATTATCTATAAATAAGTTACCTAATTCTGTGTTTGAAGGTAGCTCTCTTGACCTAACTTATGTGGTATGAGCTAGGAGTGCGGGGCTCTTGAAATAGGGACCCGCTCCATGGCGGGGGTAATCGAAGAGTTTGAAGGTTTTCGTGGTTTAACCTTACTGTTCTTTTGCAAAGCAGAGACAAGAGTTGATAAATCTGTTGTCTTAACATGGCCACATCGTACCATTGATTACCCAGCAGTTGAGTTGGGTACCATGGTTTAAACAGAAGATAATGTGACAGATAGGTTTTCAAGATCTTACTTAGTTGCTAGGTTGCAACTTCAAGGTAGTTGAGAAGAAAGGTGTGACTTACACCAGAGCAACTGCTTTCCTTTGTAAGTAGATGTTTTGTGTAATATAAGGACCCGCACAATTATAATGTTCAGTGTTTCCCAACCCCAGCGAAGTTCCTGTACAAGCCCGTATCAGTTTGTATGCACGCGTCGGTCCCACGCCCAACCGAAGTTCCTGTACTAGTCTGTATCCATATGAATGCACGCACCAACCGGATAATCTGTAGTTTGAGACCCTAGTATTAGTTACATGTATATACACGCACCAGTTCCTTCTCAACCGGGTTTTCTATAGAATGAGTCCCCAGTCCCTAGTATACATGCACTTACACTTGTTCCTCACTAAACCAATGTTACATTTAATCCATTCCGTAGTAGTATGTATACACGCACCTGAACGTTTTCATCGCCAACCAAAGTCTTAGTGATATTTGATCCAACACCGGCAGGTGTCCGACATGCCGTATCATAGTGTATGGGATCAGCCCGGGATTATCAGTCCTCCTCAGATAGAACAACACTGACACAAGTCGGCATCAACGATAGACTCCGAACTGCCCCGCCATCTGCCCTGACACCACAACGCCAGTCAGCTCACACTCATCAGATCAAACTACCAGCTCACCACGTCTCTGATAATAGTGTAAGTCCATACAAATTGATCATTAGTAGATACTTTCTTCTAGATGTGTGTCAATTATCCTTCGACAACTATCGTCATGTAGTCCTCTTTACAGTTCATCAACAAAGTTTGCTTGTCAACGCCCTCATCTGTGAACATCAGAAAGTGTATATTAATATCAGACATGATATATCTGCTCATATGCCCGAAGGATCTTTGTAGTATACAGTACTATCATAGAACATAGGAGACGTTCAATTAATTAGTATTGCTTGAAAACTACACTAAATTGAATACCAATGTTTGTCATATTTCAAATCGCTATGGAAATCCTGTAGCACAACTTCCCAAAGCTTGCACATGTACCGATGCTACCTGTAACAAGGTATTATAATTGATACGTTATAATGAATCATCCGTTTCTAAGAACACAAGGGAGAAAAATGTGTAAGTGTTTTGAATGTATACAAAGATAATAGCAGTTAATTACAGCACCCTTACCATACATGTCAAGTGACAAAAGTCACACGAGAAAATGAAGAAGATTGGAAGTGATGGACTACTTCTGCAAACGACATTCAGTTAGCCAGCTAATAAGCAGATTCCCCTGACGATACAAGTAATTCTATTTCACGCGTGATGGATGTGTGAGCGTCGCGAGCGCTTGGATGAACACGTGGGGTCATAGTCGTAAATGAAAGCGTATTTCATATTTAACGAATAGGATGGGTGTCCCATAAATAGATTTCAATTCATTTCTCAACGTAATTCCAACTGTCTTTAACATATTTGGTACAACGCTGTTTCACATGCGCAAGACACTATAAAACCATTTTTGCCAACAGTCCTAAACACAGACAATGAAGTAATTTTATCTGTGTCCAAAAGTTGGGAGTCGAGAGAAAATGAAGAAGTTTACGGAGAGTAATTTAGGAGAGTATGACGTATGTGGAAGGATTCAGAAACCGCACCGTCAATCAGGAATATCAGATCTTTATCCCCACATACTGACCCCAAAACCTTCCCATTGGAAGCAGCAAGGTTTTGTCGTTGCAAAATATGGCCAAAAGTTGTCTGGAGAAGAGCAATATTCCTTTTACAGTAGCTGACTTTTCGTTGATTTTGTTTCTCAGAAAATATTCATGGCAGCCATTAGACCGACACCTTGTTCATATGTTGTTCATGTTCATTGATAATCCTTTAAATTGTTGTTCTATCAAAATCGTTTAATAATAGCTATTTTTCTGAAATCCTACAGTACTGAAAAACGGACATGATATACTTGTCTATGTGATAGCCTCACAAAGTCTTCCAGAACGGTACACACGTTGCCTGCTCTCTATGCTTTTTTCTACAATTTCGCCTTACAACTGTCTAACTGTACTGATTAGGAAGGGACAGATGTATCTAATATCCGGGACATATCATCATACACCTGCTGTGGCATGTAGGCTACCTACATGTACATGGAGATACCTCAAAAAACGTCCCTACATGCAGCGATTCCATTTTGACTGTCCTGGAAGGGTGGTATTCATCAAGATCTGATACCGAGAAAATTCTTAATAAATACATGTTACAATGCATCTGCAAGTCTGATCCCAATTGGCAGGGCATGCAAGAAATATCATGGTCGTTTGGGCGCTGTCGTTGATGATTTACCTGTGTGGCATGACTACTGTTCTCAAATAGGCTTCACATGTATACTTGTATGTGTGGGGTGAGACCCAACTATTGACATATATACTCAGGTTAGAACTGTGGGGTTAGATCTGACTAGATCTATATGGTGATATTAGAGAATGGAATCTAATACCACAGTAAGTAGCTGTAGATTAGGCGATATCTGTCAACGCGTTCACTTACTCGAGCACATCGGTCAGTGAAATCTTAACACGTTGTCTTAAATTACGTGCATAGTATCTGTGAAGGAAATCCAGCTTGTAACGTTCGTTTACACACTTACACGCTGTGAGTATTGTAGAGAAGGAGGAGTTGCGCTGCGAGGTGATCGATTGCTTGAGGTACAGTTCCATCACCTTCATGGGATTAACGGAAACAGACAGCCGACGGTCAATCGTAAATGCGATTAAGTTAGTCTAGGTGTTGTTTATTTATCTGCCAAGGGAACCCATCAGCTCATCGGAGGCATTTCCAGTAGGTTAAGGAGATTGTGGGGTTATACCGTGGATACTCCAATATACATAAGCGAATGTACACGCTCCCTTGAATACCGCCGTCTTATGAAGAGAGATTAATTCGCTTTCTGTTCGGCGTGTGGCAAGACCGTACTACATGCAAGGCAATAATCGCCCAGTTTAGATTAACACGATCGAACGCTGTAAACGTCCAACCATCGTTGAACGTCAATATGTTTTCACTGACATTTCAATTCGATTTGCAATTTAGTCCCCTACGGTGCCTGAGTTTTATGTGAGAACCGAAGTTCTTCGATTTCCTGCCGTGTCTTCGGCCAGGCGGTGTTGCCGCTAGTGTTAGGTGCCCTAGACGAGGAGGGGAAGTGTACGGTGCGCCCCGTCCCTTGTTACCCTCTTATTGCCTGCCAAGAGTTTGTACTTCAATAAGGAAACGCTACAACTGTAATTTGAATTCCCCTTACACATATTTCTTTAACCAGAATTCAAAAATGCTTGTTTTCTTTGATGACGTTTTAACTTGTAAGGAACAATGACATTTTAGAATTTGCCTCCTGTAATTAAATGCTCGAAGCGAATTTGTGAAATTTCTACAATAAAGATTTGAATAGAAGACAAGCTTAGGAGTAACAGTTGCCTATTTGAGTATGATTATATCACGTAAGTGAGTAGGCAAATTCCACATGTTTTCAATGTTATTTTTCCAACATTCTTTCAACCAACTTTGATGGGGGCGATGTTGACAGTGTTCTTCCTTAAGGGCTACTGTATGCAATGACATATAGAAACCTGCTACTCTTGCCTTGATCCCTATCTTTAACTTCCAGCCAGGGGAAGCTGAAATGTCACAACCCGCGTCCAAAGTCCTTATTGCGTTAAAATCACTTCATCTTTCATAACTGACAGCTTTATCGATTCTAAACCTTATTACTGACCAGTCTTATATTTTTGCCCAAGTTCTGAACAATGCTCTATTTTTGACGAATAAATTTGATTATATTTCACTAGTACAGATAAACAGAATCCACCACAAATAGGGGAGACCTTGTCACACTGGGACAAAAACATTATTTTCCTGTTTCTTCTTAATCTATGAAGTAAAACAACATGAAACTTTGCAGGTTTAAAGCAACCTGTATTGTTAAAATAGGAAAACTATTTTTGACGAATAAATTTGATTATATTTCACTAGTACAGATAAACAGAATCCACCACAAATAGGGGAGACCTTGTCACACTGGGACAAAAACATTATTTTCCTGTTTCTTCTTAATCTATGAAGTAAAACAACATGAAACTTTGCAGGTTTAAAGCAACCTGTATTGTTAAAATAGGAAAACAAGAGACAATGCAATATATCAACAAAAATTTTGTATAGATAAGAAATAAAAAAGTGAACAATGCTGTCCCAAACTGCCCCACCCTTAGGAACATTGGGGCACGAACCAGGGCACAATATACATGTCTGTTGAAAATAATGATTAAAGATACATCACTTCCAATAAATATCATCACAGTGACAAAAACAATGGAATGTTGCTTGTTGAAGTATCAGGTAAATTTATACACGAGGCTTTAGTTTTTGGCTGCAATGGGATACATGGCTCTGGTTGTTGTCGAGCAGAAGCAGCACCATATTTTCAACACTATAGTTTGTGTGGTTAACAAAGTGGTCAAGCTACTTAATGAAAACTGTTGTGGTCAATAATCCAGTAAAGTGGTCAGTTCCCCTGGAGCCCCAAGTTAGCATTAGATCTTTGAAAGGCACACTTGAAGATGTTAATAATCATTATTTATTATTTTTGTTTATTACTTATTATGATCTCTAGTATTTCATATAGACAAAACAAAGAGTGTAGGCTATAGATAGATTTATAACGATTAGACCATCGGGATGTTGTAAAACTGTACCTGTGCACATTGAGACCCTGTCCCAATCTACCCCGTTAATACTGTCCCCAACTGCCCCGATGACCAATAAAAGGGTCACATGTCTCCATATTAACTAATTGAAATATCATGTCAAGTAATTCATTGTTAGAACTTAGCACAATGACAGAATGCTCCAGAACAATAGGTATCAACTAGGTTCCGTTAATTATCCTTACATCAGATCATAATTACTAAGATGCTGAAATTTACTCAGACTATAGAAATTTACGAATTTTACGTTCCAGTGATTGAACTACACCACATTTTCAGCCATCAGCATCATTTGTCACATGGTGTATGATGTCACTTCATGTGCTATTGACCGTTTCTTTCTTTGAAATCAATAGATGCCTATTGTGTCCTTATATCTACCCCATGTCCCAAATTGCCCCGGTCTCCCCTACACGGAGATAGATACGCGCTTTGATTAGTCTTGGAATTTATGTCAATGATATATATTTGATACAGACTGAATTAAGGTAAATTTCCAATAGGCGAGTGTGTAACGCGTTCATGAATCGAACTTTGGCTGCATGCACAAAATAAATCCTATGAATTCCTTTTTCAAAACTCTTTGACATTTCATTTGTGAGGAGATTCGGTTGCGAAGTCTAACATTACTTGTGTATATGCGGTGAATACCTGTATTAGTCCAGTCAATTTATGGTTAAACATAGAACAAATAGCAAAAGAAATGTTTTTGCTGGAAAGGAAGTATTAGTATTAGTATATGAAAGATCGACTGAAATGGCAATTTTGTGATTCATTAAAATGTACTCCAATTTGCCAGTGACTTGAATTTAAATTTTCGAAATCGGCCGATAAACAAATTTAATACAGCTTTTTCGAAACACCCGCTAATTAGCACCAGTGAACAGAACTGGCCTGTGGTTACTGAAGCGTTTCCTGCCGCGTGACGTGGTAGTAGTCGCCCCTATAACCTCCATAGTGAAAAAAGAACAGCAAATCTCACTGTTTTAACAACTGTTTCAACATAATCAAAGTCATCCAAACAACTCCAACCTTCGAAAATTGATATTTAATATATCTTTAGTTATTTGTTATGTTCCAAGCGAAAGACAGTGCTTTGATACGATTCTATGCGCACTATGTCACAACAAGCAGACTGGTTTAACTAGTCTTATTTTTTATGACAAACAGGTGGCCATTATGTGTTCCCTAGGTCTGGAGAATAGGCAGGGTGGGGGAGAATCCTGAACCCAAAGTCCCGTGCTGTACTGACTGCAATTTGGGCGGTGTGAACGGGAGCATTCTCCTGCAACAGCAACACACCTTTGCGCAGTTTACCTCTTTGTTTCTCTTTGATTTTTTATCGTAATTGTCGTAATTCATTTGCGTAATAAGTGCCTTTGATGGTAGAACCTTTCTTTAAATAATCAATCATTATTACACCCTGAGAGTCCCAGAAAACGGTGAGTGAGTGAGTGATTTGGGGTTTAACGTGCTTTGAACATTATTTCAGTTATTAAACACGTGGATGACAAGCATCCAAAAGAGAGTGGACAGATAAGGGAGAAAGGGATCGAAAGGATGAGGGAAAAGACGGAAAGAAAGGCATAGTGAGAGATAGAAAGCAGGTTTTAGAAGGACTCAAATTTGGTCTGGCTTCTACCCGTCGACCTTTCCAGCTTGGGTGTCCCTACCAGGAGCATGAACGCTCCTGCTGGCATAGCTCTCGGGGTCACTGAAGCACGCAAACCACCACACCACGTTAAGGTATTGAGTCCAGTGGTCACCCAGAAAACGGATGCCATGACCTTCCGACTGGAGGAACAAGATTTGAACTTTTTAGGGATGGGTGATGTGCTGTGTGTCAATTGCATGCTTTGGCTTTTTGTCTCAGGATTAAAATGATGAACCCAGGTTTCTGACTGACCATGACACGTTTTCGCTTTTGGTCCTCAGATAACATTCTGGGGATCCAGCGTGCTGACAACTTATTCATATGTAAATGTTGATGTATAATTCGTTCAACTGATGTTTTACTGATGTGGTGAGTATCAGCTAAGTATCTGATAGTCACTCGCCGGTCTTGCATTATTGTGTCAAGAACAGCCTCAATGTTTTCACCTGTGGTGACATTAGATGGATGACCAGGACGGGGCTCGTCTTTAGCGCTTACTCTACCCCCTTTAAATTCAGCACACCAATGTTTAATGGTGCTATATAAAGGAGCAGAGTCACCTAATGTTTGTAACATATCCCCATGAATTTCCTTTGAAGTGTATTTTTTAAACTCAGATATTTGATAACAGCCCTACATTCACTTTTCTCCATTTCGAGAGATGTGAGGGTACCTTTGAATGACAGGCTATTATATGCAATTGAAGAGTATGCATGATTTTCATGCCATGTACACGTCAATGAAGGTTCTTCATGCACGCACAGTATGGTTTCGTTTCATGCACGTTTTCATATTCAGGCCGGAAACTTTTGGGACAACCCTCGAATTAGACAACAATATATGTCAGTTAATTACAAACGAATAAACCACGTAAGTAATAAAGTGTCATGAAAGTGAAGTGAAAGAAAATATAATACAAATGATACAAATGCCACTACAGTAAATATCAAACAATATATTACATTGTCTCTCAGTCATGAAAAAAACTTTCACTTATTTCGAGACAATTTAAACTTCAGATCGATCAATACATGATATGTGGCCTGGTAGTGTATTCTAATTACAGTGTGAAAGGTTTCAGGTTCGATACTAATAACATCGAAAAACTCAACGTTAAATATTTTAAAGAAGGAGTTACTGTAGCATAAGAGATCTTAAAAAGTATGTAGTGAAAGAAAGTTGGAGATAGATTGTTTCACTCACACCTTAAAACCTTAAAAGAGTCACTCCGTGAGTTGTTGGAGTCATTTATGCCAAACTTAATCAAGGTTGTCATTTGATCGCGAAGTATCGACTTTTACCAAAAAGACACATTTTAAAGCTTATTGGTTTTTTTACAGTGACAATATGAAGGTAGAACGTCGCAATTATAATCGAAAACCGGACAGTGGCGCCCGTCAAATAGTCAAACGTAATTTTGGAATTTTATCTAAAACAGCCAGGAGGTTAGTTAGGAGTTGATCGTGTTTGTCAGGTTATATAACTAGTATTATGTATAGTGGACGTGATATCTACACCTCTGAGCACCTCTGGCTGTTTTTAGACTTTCATGAAAAACAAGTATTTGTCATATGTCTTTTGGCATGAAAAGTTAAGATGTTTTGATTTTATATCACCACATATGACATTTAGGTTCGTATCAAAGGTAAATAATATGGTTTGAAAATCACGGAGTGGCTCTTTAAGTAGTGGTTATTACAATCAAAGCAGGGCCTCATAATGCATAGTGAAATCTGGAGATAGGCTTATAGGTTTGTTAAGACTCAGAATGTCGTTCTACGATAAAAGTTTATTTATACATATGCTATAGAATGGTGACTTTTAAGAAAAAGGGGGGGGGGGGGGGGTCTTTTACTGTGATCATATGTAGAGCCAACGATTCAGAATATATAACTCTAATACAAATATTCTGGAAGTACATGTACATGAATGTAACAATGTATCTAAAGACTGCTCGTTTCACAACCTTTTGTGTGTGTATGCAAACTATTCTTCTTCTTCTTCTTCTTCTGTAACCATCTAACCCCTATACCCCCGTATGCTCTCCCCTCCCCCTCCCCCTCCCATATCCATCCATCCTAAGAAGAAGCGTCAGAAGGTGACGAATGGAATTAGTGGGGTCAGTGCTAGTGCCAAGGTAGGACAGGCCGTAAGGGGAGGGGAGGTGAAGTGGGCTAATCCAGCTCACCTGATTGGGGTCAGATTGATACGTGTAGATGGTCAGTAGAGCTGCAGTGATCCAGTCCGAGTATCGATCCTTTCTCAGCCATTGATCTGTCCACGCCTCGCTCTCCCCGATGCTCCGCCAATCTGCCAGCCCACGTGCATCTCTCATTGGTCCTCGCTTCCATTGACAACTCCATCACCGACAGTCACAACACCGCGCTCCTCGAGAGGCTGGCGTCAGGGAAATGTGCAGTCAACTCTTCTAAACGCTTTTAAAAAGTAATCAGTTTCCGAAAGGAGTAAGAAAAGGTCACGTTGATAAATCAAACAGTCAATAAAATCTACATCGCGATAATGTGTTTTTAAGTGTTCTGGTTGTGAAACATATCGTTGTTCTTTTACTTTGATGTGTTAATATCTGTTTTTCCTATTTACAGACTGCAAAGTGACATTATGGAAGATTACGAGATGGCTGTGACGTGTTCAGAGAAAGCGATATGTGATTCGTAACGAGTAACGAGGAAGGCACGGTGCGCATTACAACCATGCTCTTTCATGTGTCAAGAACGTATGTGTACGTGTAATGGAAGAGCTCTTGGACACCTCTACACCTGTCTACCTGGATAACTCTACCCTTAACACTACGTCTTTCAGCCATGCGGCACTAGATCTCAGGGAGGCAATACCAGTAGGAATACTTCTTGGCATCATAGATCTGATGACTGTGTGTGGCAATGTATTAGTTCTTCTGGCAGTGTTCGTCAACTCGCACCTGAGGAGCACGACTAATTACTTCATCGTGAATCTGGCTATAGCCGATCTGCTGCTAGGTACCACCGTGCTGCCCCTATCCGCAAGCTTGGAAGTGCTCAAATACTGGCTCTTTGGGCAGGTGCTCTGTGATATTTGGGCTGCCATCGACGTGCTCTGCTGCACTGCCTCCATCATGAGTCTCTGTGTAATCAGCATAGATAGATACATCGGAGTGACTAGACCCCTCCAACACTCAACTGTCTTGACAGAGAAACGTGCGGTTTATATCATTATTCTGGTTTGGATATTATCTATTATCATTTCTATAGCGCCGCTAATCGGGTGGAAAGAACCTCCCCACCCCGACCCCCGAGTTTGTAATGTGACTACACAGCTTGGTTATGTGTTGTTCTCAGTGTCAGGTTCTTTCTATATTCCAACCTTCATCATCGTAGTCGTGTACATACGGATATACCGGGAGGCTGTCAAACACTCCAAGTTCCTGTCCACTGGAGTGAAGACGTCTAAGATAGACGAGTGTGAGGGGGTAACATTACGCATCCACACGGGCAAGAGTCCGTCAACCCCGTCCCCCCTTTACCAAAGCAGCAGCTCCAGTGAACACTCGGAGGGATCAGGCCGCAAGGGCGTGTCCAGACTAACTCTTGCCGGTAAAGTCGCTAAGTTTAAGAGGGAAAAGAAAGCCGCAAAAACATTAGGAATCGTTGTTGGAGTGTACATACTATGTTGGTTTCCTTTCTTCTTCATTCTACCTTTGGGTGAGTATACAGAAAAGCAGTTAACTTTAATGATACATAACCGTTATCACGTATGTAAAAATTGCATTTTTATTGGAAGTGATGATAATTACAGAAATTAACTCTTAACAAAATAGATATTGCAATAGATTTGCTTTTTCGCTGGCTTGCAATTACACAGCGTTTATATATTCCACTTTACAAAACCCTATGTTATCATCGGTTCCTTTTTGTCGTGATATCATAACCGCAATAGGCTTTTCAAAACTAATATACAATTATGGAAATGAAATGGTAAAATGAATATGATACAGTTTCTACCGAACGCTTCCCGCGCGTTGACAGTCTCATATGTAGCGGGAATATTTTCATTCAATCATGTGGAGTATGTAACATCGTGAGGGGAGGCATCCAAGACACCGTTAAGCATACTCTGGCGCTATCAGTTGAGAAAAGGCAAGAATGGCTAATCTCAGTACAAGCTCCGACCTTACAGACAGGAGTCGCCAGTTATGAATCTCTATGGTAGTTTCAAATCCGTATAGCATGAAACCATGTGCTTTTGGCGTTTTGTTTTCGGAATTTGTCTGAACTTTTTTTTTTCAAAGATATTATCATAGACCTTTTCAAAAACCTAAATGACATTAATCACCAAACAATTTAAATAGATAATTAAAATGTATATAAGCTATATTATTTCTTTTATTAAACTGAAATATGAAGGTTTATAACTCCGTAATATTAATCGTCAGATTCTCAGAAGAATGTTATTGCTTGAGTGTAAATAAGACACTAAAGCTTTGCTCCTAATCATGCGAGCTCTGAGGGGTAATGGTTCTTCTGATAGTCACAAGGGATAGGTCCTTTCATCTGCATGGTCATTGCTGGCGGCTGTGAGGAGAGAGCTTCTAAATGTATGACAAGGTATTGGAAAGACCGTTTACCTGATGCTCAAGTGGTTATCGACTGTAGCTCACTTCAAGTACGTTTGTACGTACATACTTTTGGTTTTCACATCGCTCCGCTGTGTCGAATTATTAGAGGCTGCACCCACCTTCCATACGCACTGATAGGACGTGCTACATAGAGGATATTAAACGACTTGTAATTTGACAATATTTTTAAATACAAAGTTATTAAATAAGCTTAAAACGATCGCACTGATTTTGACACAATATCATTAACGATTTTAACATTTTATTGTATTTGTTTAGTATCCTGTGTTCTCGCGAAAATACGAGTTCATTTAAATTGTGGATGTGTTAACATTGTGACGTCACTACTACACATTTCTGTGGCGTCATATATACCTGCAGCGATAATAAAATAGTTTAACATCTAAGTTATAGAGAAGCCTTAACAATTTGTGTTCAAATACAGTTCTGCCCTGGATATGATGTAGTTTAAGAACGAGGCCGAAGGCTGATTGGTTTGATGTTAATGTGGCAAAACGATACTTTTGCAAAACACATGGCCGTTAAGGCTACTCAATATGTTTTCAAACTATGTATGTAATATATATATATATATATATATATATATATATATATATATATAAATATATATATATATATAATCGGCCTTGAATTGAAAAGAAAATTCTCGATCAGGGTTGTGCTAGTGACGTCATAACACTACTGTTGTATACGTCATGAACCATTGTTTCGTGTTGTCACTCAATAACTGCACTTTAATGCGGAATAAAGGGCGGGCGGCGCCTTTGAGCTTTATCCAAACAATGATAGAATTTCGCGAAACCATTACTTGCATTATTTAGGGCTTTATTTAGGCCCAAATGATAATTGCTTTCACGCGCTCTTCTGCGCTTCATAACATTGCACATGTCTAGAAAGGACACTAGGCTCTGACTGTGCTCGGTGTGTCTAACGTAACTTCTATAATCAACTGGCTGAGATCATTCATACACTAACACTTACCTGTCACTCAATAAGGCAATTGATGGTTATAGGAAACACCGACCAATCAAAAATTAAACCGAGCTATAAGAATTTCTACAGAACACTGATGAATCAACAACCGTGCTATATAAATTTCTACTGAACCCTGACAAATCACGATCGAGCTATATGAAGTTCTGCTGAAAACTGACGGATCAACAATCGAGGGATATGAATTTCTACTGAACACTGACGAAACAACAATTGATCTATAGGATTATCAACTGAGCACTGACGAATCAACCACCGAGCTATATGGCTTTCTACAGAAAACTGACGAATCAACCACCGAGCTGTAAGAATAGCTACACTATGAACACTAACGATGCCCTACATCGGGCCTACATTGGGCCAAATTTAGTTATTCATCTCCCAGTTGTGTTTTTTTTCAATTGGCATTTAACTGAAATTGATAAGTCTCTATATGTTAGTTTCGTTAACAATTCTATACCCTTTTTTTCGCACATATTCACCATAGAAGACAAACGATGTAAGGAGATCGATGTTATGTAGTCTCTTAACCATTCTTTCTCCACTTACATAATAGGAATAAAACTTCCAACCATTTAAAGGGAGGTCAGTTACATGGGATTCATGATAAATACAGGATGATAAACAAGTGAAAATAATGATAATGCAAATTGCGTTGATGAATTTAGTTTACAATGTATATCCAGTTTGGCATAAAACTATTGTTTATATACTACATGTAAACACATGTTTAGATTATGTTCCCCATCAGAAAAGGTAAAAACTTGAGTTCTTGAAAGGCGATCAGATGACACAGCAAAGATCAGTATCAGATTTTTGTCTTGAAACTGCATCTCACGGCTTTATGAACATATAGTGTCGTAATTGCTGTTAACACAGGCCTGTGTTGGCTGGAGTGTCTTTACGAGGCCAACCTGCACGATGAAGGGGCGTCACAAGTCAAGTCAAGTCAAGTCAAATTTATTCTCAAAAGTCATAAATAATGACATAGAGTGAACAAAACATACATGAATATAAAATAACATACATATCAATGGAGCATACGCAGACCATTTTTTATATAAAGAGCCATTTTAACAAGAATCGGTTTGTATGTGATGGACATAAAGGAAATATATTTTTCAATTGATGAATGTTTACAATAATATGCAGGAAGATATTTATTTCGTAATTCATTTAAAAGATTACACTCTAACATAAAGTGAAATTGATCTCCTATCTTATGCTTACATGATGGACATGATCTATGTTCTCTATCAATTTTATACCATCTACCAGTTTCAACTGGGAGTCTGTGGTTACAAGTTCTAAGTTTTGTGATATATATACGTAAATTCAAAGGAAGTTGCAATAAATAGTTTTCAATACATAAATTATCCTTAAACTTATCATAATAATAACCTTTAGAAAATTGAGATTTTTTCTCTCTCCAATTTTGTATAAATTGGTCAAGGAGTACAGTTTTAACACTATTAACAAGCCAATTCGTACTTTGAAATTCTTGCTTTTGCCAAATGTAACTATAACCTGTACTTTTTAGAATAGATTTAATTTCTGTTATCAGCGGGAATTTTGCATTAAACCTTGAATTATGAGGGGGAGCGTAGCAGCTGCAGTGGACACTGATTGAGAATGAGCTATAACTCACAATCAGCCACCACTGCAAACTTCCCACCTCCCGGACTCAATCGCAGCCACCCAAAACAGATACAGCAACATTTTAAACTCTAAGTCGAGGTTGTCCCAAAGAGTTTCAGCGCTGACTCCCAGTCTAACCAGAGGTATTCCCAAGTAGATGGTGATCAGTCCTAACAAATGGAATCCCAATGGGAGATTCAACACTTGCTCACAGTCAAGCCTGGGATTAGCGAACCTTGTCCGGTTTAATCCGGAGCTCGCCCAAGTAGGTACATGGATATACAACATATGCCAAGCTACAGCAGAGAAAACCTACACAAGCCAATCACTCATACGGGTTTATGTCATGAATCACATTTCGAATCAATGTCATTTTATGTCAAAGTGTCGGTGCACTTTATCAAAACTACACTGAACATCAATAGCTGTGATCATAAATGTCAGTCTATATCAGAAAGTTCTAAGGAGGCTGTAAAGTGGGGCATAATCTTTATTGAGAACGACAGGAAAGAGTCATAACAGCTCACAGTCGACCGCCAGTAATTGCGAGTGACTTAATCATCAAGTGACCTCGTCATTTTATCTATTCCTCATTAAATGTTCGACTTAAAGTATATTTTACCAGTCCTAACATGATAATATGATATTAAGCATTGTCTGTCGTATGTCTGTCTTCCGTTAATTTTATACATTTTCGACTTCTGTGAAGAAACTTCTGCATCTCCAAAGCTGAAAGTTTGAAGGAGGTACCTCAATGTACATCAACATGTGTACTTTTTGTCCCGGGTAGTGCCCACATCCTCTTCCCCCATCCCTCAATCCCTTCTACCCGTTCTCCCCCAGATATGGCGCGGTAGTTGTTGTACCCTTAAAACGAAAGTGATGTCGGAGTAATTTTTGTGGAAACGAAATTGGGGAGGAACACTATTAAATATGTTATTGAGTGAAATTTGTGAAGGAATGGCGAACTCACCTAAAAAAAGCATTGCAATGGTCCGCTGTATGAATGTGAAAGGCCTGGGTGTGGTAAGGCATAACAAATAATTTTCATTATAACTTTGTCTACATTGAAGATAATGTATCAATATAGTTTATCCTCATTCCATTGAAAAATTGATAGAGGTACAGCTGCTTTGTTTACACGTCATGCTTTAAAAATAGCGGACAGAAAGCTGACAGTACTCGCTCGTTGAAGCTTTAAACGACGTATTCTCCAAATCCAATTGGTAAAGGAAGGTCAAGTCAAATATTAAAAACATATTTGTAAGATCATGAAGGCTGAAGTGTGTGTAAATTTGGTCTAAACTCTCCTTCAAGTACGAGCGCGTAAGTTGGGGGTTGTTCTCACATAGATAAAAACAAATCATACATTATAAATTTATTGACACATGTCAGAGGCCACAAAAGAAATGCCCTAATACGTTACACTGACAATGCTGTAATGAGTGTCCTGCCAGCACATGTAACACTGACAATGTTGTAATGAGTGTCCTCCAAGCAACTGTAACACTGACAATGCTGCAGTGAGTGTCCTCCCACCACATGTAACACTGACAATGCTGTAGTTAGTGTCCTCCAAGCACATGTAACACTGACAATGCTGCAGTGAGTGTCCTCCAAGCAACTGTAACACTGACAATGTTGTAATGAGTGTCCTCCCACCACATGTAACACTGACAATGCTGCAGTGAGTGTCCTCCAAGCAACTGTAACACTGACAATGCTGTAATGAGTGTCCTCCCAGCACATGTAACACTGACAATGCTGCAGTGAGTGTCCTCCCAGCACATGTAACACTGACAATGCTGTAATTCGTGTCCTTTCAGCAGTAACCATGCTGTCATGTGTTCTAACTGCACGTACAACAGTTGCCATACTGTTATGGTTGCTGGGTGCACGAGCAACAATAACAATGCATTAATATGTGCATACTGCACACGCGTAAGTAAACCTGCTATAATGTGTGCTGACTGGATATTTCCTGTCTGCACGTGAAACAATAACCATTCTGTAATTTGATTTGATTTCACGTGCGACAGTAGCCATACTGTATATGCTGTACAGTAGAAATACTGTAAAGTGTGCTGACTGCACGTGCAAAAGTAACGATGCTAGTATGTGTTTGACTGCACGTGCAACAGTAACCATGCTGTAATGCGTTTTGATTGCACGTGCAACAGACACCATGCAGTGATGTGAGCTGACTTCACGTGCAACAGTAACCATGCTGTAATGTGAGCTGACTTCACGTGCAACAGCAACCATGCTGTAATGTGTGCTGGGTGCACGTGCGTTCTCAACGGTTGTATGCACCAAAAAATGAATGAATAAACCATGTTCACCGAGAACATTTTATGTCTCAATGAAAAAACCCAACTAATCAGACCTGCCAGCACAGTGCTAAGGCAACTATTTTAATATTCAATGACCATTTGAAATAAAGTAATTAGATAACTTTTGACGTCTTCGGTCAGGAGGCCTTTAGCAATACCGTCCGTTTAAAAACGATCATAATGCCGTTTTTACAAAGGGTTTTATACAAAACCGATGTTTATAATTAAGAAGTTTTTTTATTTCAAGAAAATGTTTATTGAGCTAAACATAGTGTCAAGCGTTTAGCGACGCTGCTTATCCAATTACTTGATAATGTGATTAATGTTCCCAATATCGACTTGTCTTTTGCTCAATAAGTGTTCTGTCTATATAAATCAAGCTTTACCTTGTCACTTGTGCCTTGAGTGATTTTTAAATCGAACTAGGTTCAACCGATGTTTGACGCTGCCATCGCTCGTATAACTGTTTGAATGATTTAACAGGCAAGTAAGTATCTTATGCGAGGTGGTGGAAGAGTAACAGTTCATCTTATTTAATAAACATTCTTTTTTCGGAAAAAAAACATTTACCTTTCGAAAAGATTTTTTTTAATTATTAAAAACATCCTTTTTTCGTTTCAAACAATGAATCGAGTGCTCACAATTAATATATAACTTATGTACCCAATTAGAATTTCAAATCAAAATGGTTTATAAAATATGAACATAAAGTACCAAAAGAACACCAAAAGAAATGTTACACCTCTTTACAGTTAAATATCAAAAATGTTATGCATTCAGAGGAACTTGGTTTAGTCTTCTGTGCAAAAATAACAGACTTGAGAATTTACCGATAGTTTCATTGCTGAGGTCAGTTGTCCTATTTTAGATCATAGAAAAATGAAAGGGGAAATTGTAAAAAAGGTAGAAAATTGAGCGAAAATGTTCTTGTCTTTTTTTATTTTGCGTGCAAAGTTGTTCAAAATGAAATCAGTAATGTTTGGGTTCGGATTCATTCGTTATTTCCTTTAAACAATGACCAAATACTTTTATTTGTATCTTTTCGCATCTAAGCACAATTCAACAATTCTAAGATAAAGGTTTACGTCCAAATGAATTTCGACTGTTTAAGGAAGCTTTGACATATGTTAACCGGCTTTATTTTTCTTAATCTTACTAACTAATGAAAATGTTACACATTTGTGTTTTCATCTGATGAATCATGTTCCCAAAAGGTAGCCATTGGAACCGGAATTTTACCTCGCATGAAATAGTTTGAAACGGGTATAAAATGCCTCTGTATTCATCATTTTATACCATTATTCGATTGCAATGCCGAAATTAACAGCAGAAGAATGTCATGTGACATGACAGGATAATATTGACCGAAGGATCCGGTAAGGACAGCAGCAGCAACATACACGTCAACAACGTATTGTTACATTGATGGACGAATGGAGACAGATACCACCTGCTTTCATCAGACGACTGACGTTTTCTTTTATGAGAAGAGTTAAAGTCTGTTTGAATGCCAACGGCGGGCATACCAGATACTAATCAAAGACAGTATGTCATCAAACTCATGAGTTTTCTATGCACGTGGTTTTTTTTTATAATATTCCAATTTAGAGCGGTGTCATATTTCTTTTGGTGTTCAGTTGAGATCCCTAAACTCGAATAACCTCTATTTTAAAAAAACATCGCAGGCATAAATCACTGTTTTAAAAATGTATTCCAAATAAGGTTTCAAAACTAAAAAAGTGAAAGAATGCCTTTTTACTTTATTTCCAGCACAACTGTAGTCCTGCAGTCAAAAAGTGACGTAACCAACACAGAACTGTTGTTTGTTTAGGACTATGGTAGCCACCTTCACTCAGTCTTATTTGTTTGCTTTTCATTCTTCATACACTAGATCGATTCTTTGTTATTTCCTGTTTCCTGCGCGGTTTGAACCAATAACCAATGATATGTTAATTGGCATCTTTTGCAGCACTTGGTGTCCTTTTATTGAACTTCTTTCGAGATTATTATATTTATTTTTCTGAAAGTTGACAACAAACAACATATTTGAAACTAGATTTTCTCTTAAAAGATCTGAATATCTGAATTGCATGGTCCACATTAGAGGCACTGAAACATTATTTAAGGAATGAAAATGAACTCGACCTTAAATCAAGTGTACAACGTCGAAGCTGTTCGGTAGCCTAACGTTTTCGTGAAATCCAATAGAAAATAACGTTTATTTTACATGGAGTAAGGTTCAAGGTTTTCATCTCTCAATACCCACCGACGGTGGTACATGAGGATAGTGTACATAAACACATATAAATAGACATGCACCAATATGGCTTTTAAGGTATGCAGATTTTAAAGAACGTGTAGAACGTATCTAGGTCAGGGTATATACGCGATGATTTGTTATTTTTATTCAACAACTTCCAGTACTCTTTGGTTGAATATCTTATGTTTCCCTTAACTTCACTTTCATATTCCTTTCATGTAATTTCATGTGTCTATCCAAACATTTCTTATAAGATTTTGATATCAATTGCAGGTTACACGGTTTGTAGGTGTTGTTATTGTTGTTATATTTGTTGTATTTCTTCTTCGGTTTATGGAATTTTTCTCTCATAATTCTACACCCATTATTAAACCATGGTTTATTCTGCTTCTTTTGTTTTGGTTTAAAATCACGACGACTTTGTACTTGGAATGTATCACGAGCAGCCTGCACAAGCATTTGTGCGATACCTGAAGCAAGGTCGTTGATTTCATCAGAGCTAGCATGATCAGATTGAGCCTGTTGATTGAGAAAAGTTTGTTAACGTCTGTTGTTACAAAAAAATTCCGATTTGTAAGAATCATTACGATTTGGTCTAAAAGATGTTGTATCTTTTTTGGATGTTCTGAAGCATAGTGGGTGTGTTCATTCATTACTGGATTACTAACTGCAAACGACTGCGTGGAATGGAGTGGGAAATGAACATCGGAGTATAAAGGTGAGAAGTCGAGTATTTCAAAGTTTCCAAATAGCGGTAAACACATCGGCGATGATATTACATAGTCGGCAACAGACTTATTTGTTTTGCCCTCATGTTTATCTTTTCCCAATCTTTCATTACATATAAACATATTCAAATTCTTCATATATTTCCAATTATAAGTGACAAGTGGGTTGATGTTGTTTCTAATAAAAGTTGATTTTAGAAAAATATAACACAAAGCGTTAAAAATCTGTTCTTGATGTTTTATTTACAATGTGGCATTGAATTGTAAGACTGTTTAGTTTCATTTATTCTTAATAGCTTATCGATACATTACATCTAGCATAATCATGTCATACATGTAATCATAATCATAAAGATAGCTCATCTAAAACGAGACTGATATAATATAGATCACAATCATAGTTTTGTAAAGGTATATAATATCTCCCAAACGAAAAAATCTCTCTCTTTCTCTCTCTTTCTCTCTCTTTCTCTCTCTTTTTACCTCTCTACTTCTACCTATTCTCTTATGCTACAGTTGATAGATACTTCCGTACCATGAATCTTTTATTCAATGCTTATACCTATCTTCAGTCTCTTGTTACTCGTTAAATGAAAATTTCATCTGTTCATCTTGGAAACTATGTATATTTCTTTGTTATATTTTTCTATGCTCATGTACCACCGTCGGTGGCGTTTTTGAGAATAAATGAATTTAAATTCGTAACGTTTAAAATGTACTTGCATGAACTAGCCATGTCTAGCCTGCCTCCACACCGGAGATGCGGCGAATTAGACCATTGATAAAATTAATTTAAAACTACTTTATTTTACACGATTTCAATTTTTAAATGAAGACTCAAAGAAACCTTTGCCTAGCTGTATTATGTAAGATCTATCAACTATCTGCATTGTCTATAACAGATCAAAAACACATCAACCATTATTGTCCTTTCATATTTATGTTATGAA
This sequence comes from Phorcus lineatus, assembly GCA_921293015.1. NCBI lineage: Eukaryota > Metazoa > Mollusca > Gastropoda > Trochida > Trochidae > Phorcus > Phorcus lineatus. The sequence continues at coordinate 21,193,057 of OV121088.1, read as the reverse complement.
TGATTTTAGATCAAATCGTATTATATGTATCAGGTTTGATTAATCAAACTTAAAGTGATTTCTTTCTGTAAGATTGCCGCAAACGCGGGTTGTCTTTATTCAAGCATTGCTCGTACAATGCAGATGCAATTAACCTTGTTGACAACAGAAACCTTGATCCACAGTCAACACACAGTGCCGTTTCGCAACCAATGTTCTATAAAGTGATTACGTTTTAATGTTGTAGCGATCTGACTGGCTTCGATTTCCTTTAATTGCATTATCAAACGTTTCTTTGATTAGATATAAAACTATTTCACCCGGGTCTTGGCAGATTAGCCAACAGAAGGTGAACAGATGTCGGGATTACCTCTAGAGCGTGTGTCGTCCTAGCGCCAACAACCTTACCACGTTTATTTTCGCAACAGTTGGTAAAGATCGAGAAGTTTAGGCAGCGATTGTTTCCGAACTGAAAACTGATATTCTACCAAATTACATATTTCTCAAATTGCACTTTTTACAAAATGTTACATATCTTCATAGATGACAACGCATTATGAGGATAGGAACGTCGTGATATCACACAATACATGATAGGAACAGTAATGCAAGTCACATGATACTTGAAAACGATAGTAATGTAAATAATTACACAATAGATGATGAAGTCAGAAACACAAATCACATTACACGATACATGGAGTGACAGTAACGCAAATCATATCCTACGATACATTGAGTGACAGTTACGCAAATCGCATTACACGATACATGGAGTGACAGTAACGCAAATCATATCCCACGATACATTGAGTGACAGTTACGCAAATCACATCCCACGATACATTGAGTAACAGTTACGCAAATCACATCACACGATACATGGAGTGACAATTATGCAAATCACATCACACGATACATCGAGTGCAGTTACGCAAATCACATCCCACGATACATTGAGTAACAGTTCCGCAGATCACATCACACGATACATTGAGTAACAGTTACGCAAATCACATCACACGATACATCGAGTGACAATTATGCAAATCACATCACACGATACATCGAGTGCAGTTACGCAAATCACATCCCACGATACATTGAGTAACAGTTACGCAAATCATATCCCACGATACATTGAGTAACAGTTACGCAGATCACATCTCACGATACATTGAGTAACAGTTACGCAAATCATATCCCACGATACATCGAGTGCAGTTACGCAAATCACATCCCACGATACATTGAGTAACAGTTACGCAAATCACATCACACGATACATCGAGTGACAATTATGCAAATCACATCACACGATACATCGAGTGACAATTATGCAAATCACATCACACGATACATCGAGTGCAGTTACGCAAATCACATCCCACGATACATTGAGTAACAGTTACGCAAATCACATCACACGATACATCAAGTGACAATTATGCAAATCACATCACACGATACATCGAGTGACAATTATGCAAATCACATCACACGATACATCGAGTGCAGTTACGCAAATCACATCACACGATACATTGAGTAACAGTTACGCAGATCACATCACACGATACATTGAGTAACAGTTACGCAAATCACATCACACGATACATCGAGTGACAATTATGCAAATCACATCACACGATACATCGAGTGCAGTTACGCAAATCACATCCCACGATACATTGAGTAACAGTTACGCAAATCACATCACACGATACATCGAGTGACAACGATGCAAATCACATCACACGATACATCGAGTGACAGTTACGCAAATCACATCACACGATACATCGAGTAACAGTTACGAAAATCACACCACATGATACAGTTACGCGAATCGGTACACACATATGAACATGAACAGACATTTACGCCAATCCCATTACAACATACATACATGAAACGAGGATAGTAACACAAACAAATCACACGACGCGTGATGAGGGCTGTATTGCAAACACATCACACGATACGGACAGTAACATAAAACACATCACATGATACACGATACGGACAGTAACATAAAACACATCACACGATACACGATACGGACAGTAACATAAAAAGTATCATATAAAGTGATGAGGACCGTAACACATATTTGAGCAGAAGACGAGAAAGTATGATTATTCTTGAAAATTGTAGGAAAGTGTAACCTTTTACTGAGCAACCGTCACATCTGACTCATAATATCATGAGTCCGTCCAGCTTCGTTTTATTTTATGTTTGAAATAAAACTTACATTTGAAACCACCTTGCGATACCCGGGACTTTGCTGTCTTTGGGAACAATTTATGCTGTGATGTGTGTGTGTGGTCAAATACCGGCCGATACACCGTCTATGATAACGTAGCCTATAAACTTGGTAAATAAACCTGATCCATATGTTAACAAGTCAAACGTATGATACACTTCGCTTATCAATATCAAATACCAAACATGCTTATTGTACTTGTATTTGATGACTTAATGTTGGAAAGTGCACTGGGGCGTTGCTCGTCTACATGAGTTTATCATTGAGCTTTCTAAGAAGGAATTGCGTTATTGAGAAGTAGCACGGATCATTTGATTAATTGAGCTATACTGTTCTTGGGGAATGGTTACAGAACCCTGGTCTCTGTTTCGTATACTGTCCCGGTTACAGAACCCCCTGTCTCGTGTCGTGTCCCGACTCCGTGTCACTGTTTTGTATTCTCGTTCTCGAACCCGAAATTGTGTGTCACAAGCAGCCCCGAATGTCAGGCTACTATCAGGTTTTGTGCATTTACCACTGCCGCTGCACGTCTTATTTGGCTAAAACCTTTTCCCACTAAGGTTGTCAGTACATTAAACATAATTAACTTACTATTTATACCCCTGGTGAATGGTTTCGACATGTATATATTTAAGTTCTAAGATCAAGGTCACATGTAAAATTTTATAAGCACGTTATAACATTCATAGTTTCAAAACCCGATAAGTTGGATAGTTATTAGGTATATTCAACTATTTGGGAAAGGTTTTCGCTACAATCGGTCAAAAGTTAAAGTAATAGCGAGGTCACAACAAGAATTGTTTTACGAAAATGTTTAGTTTTAACTTTTACCACTTTTAATCATAGCATGGTTATTATACTAAATTAATAGTGATCATTTATTGTGTGACCTTGAATTCAAACAATCAAGGTCACGAGATATTGGGACTGACCTTGTTCACCTTTTAATCAAATTTTAAAATAAGTAATATATATTAAGAAAGTATTGATCAACCATTTATTATTTATACCCCTTTTGACGCTTTTGATATGTTCACATTCAAGGTCACAAATTTCTGAAATCACTAAAAAATGTTGATCAAAATTGTAAGAAGTCACCCCAACGATAGTCATAACGCTACTAGTTGTAAGTGCAATTTCTTAACTCTTATGTTCGTTTGTCTTTGTAGTTGTATGTCTAGAAAACAAATGCTCATTTTATTGTTGCTACGGATAAGGCGGAACAAGGGAAACCCTCAGTTTCGGTGCTGATCTGCTTTTGCGGTGTTCCGCAAACGCTCATCTAGTTTGCCTTGTATAGTTACCGACCCGTTGTTTCTGTTTCTAAACTGAACCTGTATCCGAATTCATGTGTCATTTGTGTTGTTCAGAATCCAAGCCTCTGTCTATTCACTGTTCCACACAGTACCATATCGTCCTGTGTGTCGCACCAGTGCCTGAACAAAAGTACGTGGTATCGAACTTACTCTTTCCTTAAATTACGTGCTTACAGATTCAAATTAAAGTACATCGTTCAGTTGCATTAAGAATAAGAGAAGGTCTGGTTATTCTGTCATTCTGTTCGGAAAATTTCTGTCACAAAACTAATCCCTCTGTACACAGTAAATCCTACCAAAGTCCACTGCAAGCCTCAAATCATAGCAGCGCCTGTGCGTGTCATGTTCCAAGTTTCCAGTCAGTCAGTAGATATTTTTTAATCCGTTCACGGAACCCCCATATCGCCTGTATTAGCACAGAGACAAGGGGAAAACTTCCCAAATACTCTCCATCATAGTTGATAGAGACCACTAAGACTTTTCCTTGTTTTTCATCAATCAATGTCACCCGAACAAAACTGTTTTCATTCTGAACAACTCGAATGAGGAAATCTAAAGAACTTACTAAGTGTGCTCAAGGAGTATTCAATTTTGCAGATACCGTCTTGTATTAATATTCGAGAAGAAGACAAAAACTCGGTATCCTAGCAATTTTTGACAAATCTATTTAAAAACATTGAGGTTACATGTCGTCGGTGGCAAGTGTGTTATAAATTACAACAGGTGTTATTTTATCAAGAAGCTATTACTGTTTCTAAATCTGTATATCATCTCTTTGTTGAGTTTTTAGTGATAGTAAACCAGACAATGGGCACTTTCGTGACGTGGACGTGGATGAGTCAACAGAGCTGGAAATTTCTCGGCTTTATCCTGTCTAGAAGACACACAGAGAACTATGTGTCGACAGTATATATTTACTGAATGTATATTGATGTTTGGTGAGATTAAATGAACTAAAATGAGCACATACAGTATTGAGAAACTTATCAAAGACGTGAGGGAAGACACTCTTTATCACCTTAACATGCCTGTTAACTAAAGTGTATGTAATCTTCTTGGCTCAAGGATTTGTCATGGTATTCCATGGCGAAGAGAGATGTCTCATGCAAAGATACTGAATGTTCGACGCAATTGAACCATTATTGATTTCGCTTTTCCTGAAGTGAAAATTTTATTGCGGTATTCGACACAGATTTAGATTTGTTATACCTTCTTATCACTTAATGATAACATAAGGTTGAGGCAACTGTCTCCAAACTAACGTGTCTGATGTGTCTGTTAAAAGACGGCGATTGAAGCAACTGGGATTTTTATGATATATAAAATTGGGCGGCAATCTGTAGTTCCAAAGTTTTTCATACAGGAACGGACACTGAATGAGTGGCTTTCTAGTGTGTTAAATTGTTTCTGGGTTCGTTAAATCAATTGAACGCGTTCCCTCACTATTTATTGGATGATTGTCATGATGTTTTCAGTACGTGTATAATTTTTTCGGGCTAGCTGTGGCTTAGTTTTCCCATTATCGTGGAACAGTGGGAGAACCCGACATATTCAGAGCACAAGATGAAGAAGGAAAACCATGCGTCACGCGGTCATCTTCCTCACAATACCTTTATTTCAGGGTATAAGAACCGTACAGCCTACGAGTTGAAAGTTTGCATAAAGAGTTATTTTCGTTGCTTATAATTTGTATTAAGGTAAAATAAATTGTGAAACTGATAGAATGAGTCACATATAAACACGATTAAGAAACTAGTAACATGTTTTGTGCATTGTGGACCCTGATGTCCCGGTAAACTATGGATGTAGTGCACCACCCTTCCTTGCAGGTCCTCTATGACGAAGAGACCTCTCGTGTTCCCTAGACATCCACACACATTCACTAGAGCGCTTCCATGTTCTCAACGATTATGAAGTTTGATCTCTTGGCATCGGGATAATGAGATCAAACTCCAAATCTCTCGAACCTGACTGACGGACATAGTGTCCAGACTGAGCGAGGAACTGGGGACGCACTGGAATCCACCACTTTCACCCATCCCTCATACCTCATTAACCGCCAGGCTGACCACTGCCGCATGGTTCAAACCCATCCCTCACACCATTACTGGCCGATAGAGTGCCTAGGTTATGCGACCACATTACCACCAGCCCTTTCCTAACTTCTTCCCATCAAGATTCTTTATTATTCATGACCACCAATGGTGAAATGAGAATATAGTACAGTGTACAATACATTAAATAATATGACAAGATGACTATTTTGCTAACAAGTTTTAAATGAATGGACATTCAAAGAAGAGGATATTAGGTTATGAGACTTTTCTTGTTAACATGTTTATAAATGCTGCAAGTGATTAAAATTTCTTTCTTTTATTAGAGGAGAAAAGAAGTCGGTACGAGTTTAGATTTGGTTTATTAACATATTTACTTGGTAAAAGGTGGTTTCTTTGGATATCTAGCGCAGTACAACGGAAAATATAGTGAAATTCGTCTGCAATAGCTGTTGAATTACATAAATTACAAGTTCTGTTTTCTTTAGGTGTATTTTCCAGCGACCTTTTTCAATAGGTAATTTGTGGTTGGTGGTTCTGAATTTAAGTATAGGATAAGCGATGTGTTTTGGTAGATAAAGGTAGTTTTCAAAAGCAGTTCACTTGTTGTGGTATTTATGCCCACAATTGTTTAGTATTGATTCAATATGATTAACCCATGGTGATTGATAGTTGCAAGATAAATCTGAAGTGATTAAGGTTAACATGTCACACGATAATGTATTGTTTTCTGATATCTGTTTATGCCAAAAGTTTATCATTCTTTTAGCTATCAGAATGTCAAGTGGTTTCCTACCAAGTTCCCCATACACCATAAAGTTCTGTGTTCATATCTTAAGTCCTGCTGCCAACTTCAAGAACTTCAGATGTACCTTTTCTAGGATATTAAAAATTTGAGTAACCCCAGATTTCCGCTCCATATAGAAGTATCGGGAGAATCATTGTGTCGAAGGCTTTGTTAATGCAGTCAAGCGGTAGATCGAGATTACGAGCTTTTCTTAAAAGAATGTACATACATTTTGTAGCATTCACAGATAATGATTTCAAACCAATAGTAAACTTTCTATTTTTGTTGAATACAAATCCAAGGTAACAATAGTTGTCAACTATCTCAAGTTCGTGTTCCTCGATGAAGAATGATAACTTGTTTACTCTTCGTTTGCCACTTCCGAATATAACAATTTTAGTTTTAGTTTTATTTATATCAAGTTTCCATTTATCGCAGTATTTTTTGAAAGAATTTAATGAACGTTGCAAAGATTTAGGACTTGTAGCAAACAGAACTGTATCATCTGCATAGAGTAATAATTGTATATACACAAAAACAACGTCGTTCAATCTAGAGACATTCACGCCTTCACAATTATGACATTTCATCCACTGTTCAATGTCATTGAGATACATGCAAAATAATAAAGGCGACAGGTTCTCACCTTGTCTAACTCCTGAGTGACTTGGAAAAAAGTCTGATATATTACCGTTAAGTTGTATACATGATTTGATGGTGTGGTACATACTTTTGACTAGGGTGAGGAACCTACCAGAGATTCCATTACTATATAGTTTAGACCAAAGCGCAACCCTCCATACATTATCAAATTCTTTAGAAAAATCTATAAATGCACAGTAAAGTTTCTGTTTACTATTTTTTAGTATATCAGATAACATTGTCATTATATACATACTATCAATAGTTAAGTATCCGGCTCTAAAGCCTGCTTGACATCTGGATAGTATTGTGTTAGATTCCAAGTATTTCGTAAGTCTATCATTCAAGATACCTGTAAAATATTTACCAAGACAGCTAAGAATTGTTATAGGGCGATACGAATTAGTATCTGTTTTAGCGCCCTTACCTTTATAGATTGGTCTAATAACTCCCACTAACCACTCTTTAGGAATATTGCCGGTAGCAATTATCAAATTAAAAAGATTAACTAGGCATGGGCCTAATGTATGTATGGAGTCAATGATGAAATCATTTTCGATTTGATCTAACCCCGCAGCTTTGTTACGTTTTAGCTTTTTGATCAAGGGTGAAGTCTTTATTGAGGGTATCGTTGTCAGCTTCAAGTTCATAAACATCATTCTCCACATTGCCGGAATGTCGATTGGAGTTTAAGTGTTCATAAAATGAGTAAAATTCATCGAGACTTGGAGATTGCTTAATCGTATCTGTACCCTTTTTATTATTAAGAGCGCGCCAGAATCCTGTAGGCGCTCAGACTGACCACTTAACATGTTTTTCAATATAATTGAGTCCAATTAATTCACTTTTATTTTTCTCATTTCGTTATATACATGTAAAATTATTGCATTCATGAATGTATACCACTAAGAACCGTTATGTCATCTTCTTTCAAAGTATGACTAGCATCCTTGGAAGACATTTAAAATAACCCCCTGTACAAAGCGTGCGTGTACATACAGACTGGGGAGGACAATGTTTGCTTGAGATCACCTATTTGAACATCGTTCATCTATCTTAGTAGTAGAAGTTGTGGTAGTAGTAGTAGTAGTAGTAGTAGTAGTAGTAGTAGTAGTAGTAGTAGTAGTAATATAAGTAGTTTCATGCAATTTAACTACAGAGGCGTCGTGCTTGTATTCCTTGCTTGTTGCTGCGTAATCTAAAATCTTGAAATAAATTTCTTAAAAGACTTGAGGATGACTATTGTTACCTGTTCTCTCATACATCGATGAACGTCATTGCAGCATTTTCCACTTGCTGTCAGCAGTTACACAAAGCTACAAAAACTTGGTGCCTCATTAGCTAATGGTGTATGCATAAGATCAGTCGCATACATTACTTCAATTTTGTCAAGTCAATCGAAAACTTTCATATACATTTGGTGTGGATGATTAAACGTACAGAAATACACATCAAACACTTTCTATCATTGTAAAGAATATGATGCCAACGTCATACTTCAACAGGAGGTTTAGTATTACTGGCTCTAAATTTCAAAATAAGTTGTGAAACACTGCTTTTATAGAATAACATATTTTCCTTTTCGATGCTAACGACTACTCGTATTGCCAATGTGATATGTAAAAAAAGTGTTCAATTTAACAGAGTTGCCAAGTCGGTATATGACAGACCACAATCATTTAAAATAGTTTTGCAGGTAGCCAAGGTTGCTGATATTCAGTACTGTTTTCAACCGCCATTAAGTTAGAATACACCTTACATGTACATGAAAGTTTATCATTATTTCTAAAACAAATTAAAGATAGACCAAAAAGACAAAACTCTCATTTTAGTGTTAACACTCAAGAGTAGTCGCTTCGCCGTGTAGATTATAAGCCGGCGCACTTTTACGTAAATACAATACCTTTTTATAAACAATTTTTGGACTAGCTCTATTTTTTCAAAGTTACTATGGCCTGAGACCAACTGTATAATAATACTTGTATAAACATATGATTAAATGCTTTAAACAGAACGTTGGAAGAAAAATGTAGATTTCTTGCTTTAGATAACAACCAAAACATTGCTTTCAAGCCCTGGTCTCCTCCAATTTCCACGGCAGCATTATTTTTCTTGTACTTATGAACAATTATTCAATGATGAAAATTATTATCATAGATTTTTCCAATCACGTCACAAAAATAAAATTTCCGAACGTTTACCCTTGCAATTCCAGATCAAAACACAACCACTTTAAGTCTATTCATTATTCACATGCAACACATATTCAGCGAAAACAGTATGGGGCCATTTAATCGTTTTAATAACATGTTAAGATAGCTAAGTGAAATAACTAGTTGGAAACGAACAGTTGAGAAGGGTGCGTGGTATGACTGTTTAAATCCTGAATAACCTAACTTTTGAGATAAGAGGGTGGCCCAACTGTTGAGATACTGAGTAACATCACTGTTGAGATATGTAAGTGAAATAACTGTCGAGATAGATGAGTGACATAACTATTTAGATACCGAGTAACCTAACTTTTGAGATACGTGGGTGACGTATCTGTTGAAATTGGTAAGTGACTTAACTGTTGAGATAGGTATATGAAATAACCGTTGAGGTACTGAGTGACCTAACTGTTTAGTTACTGAGTGACCACACTATTGACAGACAGACAGACAGACAGACAGATTTATTACAGTATAAGACCTGGGGCCCAAAATACAGGATAGAAATCGATTGATAGTAGCTATTGCATGCATTAACTTTATTATGTTTAGAGTTCATATGTTCAGATAGGTGCGTAACATATCTGTTGAGATAGGTGCGTGACATATCTGCTGAGATAGGTGCGTGACATATCTGTTAAGATAGGTGACTGACATATCTGTTGAGATAGGTGACTGACATAACTGTTGAGATAGTGGAATGACATAACTGTTGAGATAAGTGCGTGACACAACTGTTGAGATAGGTGCGTGACATAACTGTTGAGATAGGTGCGTGACATAACTGTTGAGATAGGTGAGTAACATATCTGTCGAGATACGTGCGTGACATAACTGTTGAGATAGGTGAGTGACATATAATTTTTGAGATAGGTAAGTGACATAACTGTTGAGTCGGGTTAGAGACATAAGTGTTTAGACGGGATAGTGATATTTGATGGTTTCCTTGTAACAGTTTTGGTTTTTCTCTACGTGTGTGTCTTCGTTTTTCAGTCGTATTGTCCCTCTATGTCTCGTATTTGTTAAGTTTTTCTCCGTTGTTACACTTTTTTTCCTACTGACCAAGTTTTTCTATATTAAATATTGTATAAGTGACATACCTGATAAAAATGATTAAACTGATGCCCCTTTCAAACCCTTTATAATTCACTGAGAAAACGCATTATGAAATGCATTTCTTAAGAATCACGTATAGCTAAGGTCAACGATTTTCAGGCTTGTTAATTTGTTTGGTATGATCCAATCGGTAACGTTAACGCTAGCATATCGTGATATATCGCCTTGCAGGTGTTTCCTTGATCCAAAAGAGTTCACATAACAGCGAAACATTTACCGTTAATGCATTGTTTACGCTTGCATGTGATACAGAGACGGCGTGAACGGCAAGGTAGACTGCATTTGTTGATGCATATTAAAATACAGCATACGGTAGAGCGCTTCACTCCCTGCAGGCGGTGGTGAGTCTCTCTCTACCTGCGTATTATCAGGAAAGATGATCCGTGTTATCATAGCACTATTTGTAGACAGGAAACATCATGCAACACAGATCTTTGCAGCTGCAATAAAAATCATCTAAAAATGGTGGTGAATAAATAGAAAGACTTTCGATATCTTGAGCGTGATACATTTGTTGTTACATTCAACACATCAGCATCGACTAAGAATAGTGCACGGCGATGTATGATGTCAAACTGATACATGAAACTTTCGACGTTGAAATAAAGTCATATGAAAACAGTTTGTTAAGGGAAGAAAGACGATTAGTTTTAGACAAGGTGACTGTGTGCTATGAACAGTGGTCGGCTTCAATTGAGAAGGAAAGTTGCATAATAATTGTTTCAGTAATATCATACAAAGTACTACTCCTTTCCTATGAAAAAAAGTGTCCATCGCAATTATCACAACACTACAAGGATTCAAATGTGCACGCTTAGAGCGTGCATTGAGCGTGGATATGTGAAAATAACCATCTCTTTTGGATTGATTTGATTTGTCTCTCTACCTAGTTCATAACCACATTTCATTTTTAATTGATATTTAGTTTTCTTTTGTACAAGGACGATTAAGATGCTTTTCGAGTCAGCTGATATGCACAAGTACTCAGGAGAGAATTGAAAGTAGAAAAGAGAGAAATTATGCATCTGGAATCATGTTATTTCCTCAACGTGTGGATACGTTTTCTTTAACAAGCTCAACTGATTTTGATTACTGTCTATTTACGTTTAAAAATCTTTTCGTCGATAATGTTTATATTTAGGATTAAAATATTAAATTAATTATCAGAAGGAACGCGTAATTATCAAGCTAAAGTAACATTCTCAAACGATTTTCTTTTATTCAGTAACATTAATGCATGATATGATATTATAATGATAATGTTACATGTAAAGGTATTAAGCATGCAATAATTCATCTCATCAAAACATGTATGTTGTATGGGCTACAGGCCTTACAGACTGAATAAAATCTATCTGTCAGTCTAATGATAAGCCAATAGAGAACAGTTTATGCCGATAAGCAAGTACAATATGATGACTCTTAAACTAGGAATATGTAATAGAGTTCTAAAACTTTTGCTTTGTTTTTGAAAAATAATAATCAGTATACCGCAATATAATAACTTTTGGAAATTATTATGACGAACGGTAAGTTCATACAATCTTCGAAGGAATATTTTGACTGGTGAACTGGTGACCCTTTTTACCTTTGCAACTGCAAACAATTATTTTCACGCCATGAAAGTATTTAATGAAAGCAAATAACTTCAAAGAAATTCTGCTTTTAATGAATAGCAGTCATTGTCATGCATTATCCCATTAAAGAGCCACTCCGTGAGTTGTTGGTGTCATATATGCCAAAATTAATCAATGGTGTCATTTGATCGCGAAATATCGACTGTTACCAAAAAGAGACATTTTAAAGCTTATTGTTTTTTTACAGTGGCAATATGAAGGTAGAACGTAGCAACTATGATCGAAAACCGGACAGTGGCGCGCGTCAAATAGTCAAACGTAATTTTGGAATCTTATCTTAAACAGATAGGAAGGCAGTTAGGAGTTGATAGTGTTTGTTAGGTTATATAACTAGTTTCCATGTATATTGGACGTGATATCAACACCTCTGTGCATTTATATAAGGCTGTTTTTAGATTTTGATGAAAAACCAGTATTTGACATAAATATGTCTTTTGGACATGAAAAGTTAAGATGTTTTGATTTTATATCACCACATATGACATTTAGGTTCGTATCAAAGGTAAATAATATGTTATGGAAATCACGGACTGGCTCTTTAATGCTTGAAGAAGAATAATCAACAATTTCTCAAATTTATACACTTCAATCGTCAATTGTTATTCAAATTATTCAATTTTATGTATTTTTTATTTCATCAGAGTTAAAACGTCATAATCTGCTTATTTTGATTGACGTTTTATTTATCAAGTTATTTTGGACAACCATAGACAGATTTCATTAAAGCTTTCAATGGCCGTCAAGGTTGTTTTTTAATGGTTTAAATGTTTCGAAAGTAATATTCCTCATCAACATCGAGCATGAAACTTATCCATCCTTTGAACTTTACGCTCTATCCTTTCACATGTACGGTCCAAAGGAGAATAAGCTTTCTGCACATTTGATTGTGGTTTTTTTCTTATATTTGCAGCGTCTATGTGTCCGTCGTGTCAGATCCCGGAGCTGCTCTTTAAGGTGATCTTCTGGCTAGGGTACTGCAACTCCCTCATGAACCCCATCATCTACGCGTGTTCCAGCCGCGAGTTCAAGCGAGCCTTCAAGCGTATATTAATGTGTCAGTTCAGACGACGACCACGGCTCTTTCAGCAGAAAAGTGAGCGGTCGTCCTCGGTAGATGTGAGCAGGAGCCAGTCAACCCTGGACGTCCAGCGTCAGTACTCCCGTATTTACAGACCAATGTCGCTGAAGGGGTCGTCCCCTCACAAGACTCAGGAATACCGCGGTGCCTCCCCCGAATCACGGCGAACACAAGAGTCCCCAATCCATAGTCTGAGGATGTACCAAATCAAACGCAAGTCGGGGGAGGACTCTGGGGACGAACTGAATAGCTCTGGGGCTGTAAGTAAACTGTTGAACGGGGCACGAGACTCGCTGCTGCCTGAGCATTGTGTGCCGCGTGGTGACTCTCTTCTACGGGCTCGGCGTCCCCGGGAGACATCTTCCTGTCTGGACGATAGCAGTTTTGCAGACGACGAGGAATACGTGAACTCATTCATAACAAACAGCAGGAGCCACAAGCGGGCGAAAGAGACTAGGTACACGGTTCCTGATGTTCCTCTTATACTCATTAAGTGTGATTCGCCTTCAGATAGTGATGAAACAACCCCGTTCACTTATGACTGTGAAAGTTAGTCACCACTTCATTTTCATTCTCATATTTATTTTCATTCTTTCATATTTATAATCATCTACACCGTCATTCAATTTGTAATAATTTTGATGCCGTCTTCAAATTATATATATAGTTTTTATGAAGCTATTGTCTGGGTGCTTAAGTGGTTGTCAATATTGTGTCCTTGTCTTTTTAACAGATTTCTGTAAGTTAGGGAATTTATCAGCTTGTATGGCTTTTGAAATTTGCACTGGCTAATATGACGATTGAGAATACCATTATGCGTTAAAATGCTAATTTGACCAAAGAACCATGTCAGAAAAAAGCCACAATTCTCTTAGTGCAGACGCTAGATAGTCAGAACTTACGGTACATATCGCTGCACCTAGTGGACTACACTCAGCTAGAACTACAAGTATATTTCTCTTTATTCATCTGATTTTCTTTTGTTAAAACAAAACAATACTTAAATGTGCACTCCTTGGTTCTACCCTCAGCTAGTAGTGCAAGCACATATCTCTATATAGTAGGAAATATATTCAGCTAGAGATAAAAGAAACTATCTCTTCAGCCTACGGACTACACTTAGCACGAACTACAATTGCATACCTTTGTTATTTCTGGATTAAACTCAGCTAGAACTACGGGAATATGCTTAATCTTACCCCAAGGATTACACGCAGGTAGAACTACTGGTACATACAATGACTCTTTCGACAACAGTTGACCATCTTTCGCCCATAAGTTAAACATAATAACTCTGACATTGTAAAATATAAGACTGATATCCGAAAGTTGATCATTCCACGGTACTTGTCATGGATAAATGAGCATTCGAATTTGAATCTTTCAAGCAATAACTAGATCAGATAAAAACCTTTCCAGCTAACATCTATCAAGGTTTACACGAATCAGTGACATGCCATTGAATAATGATGATTTTTAATCGTCATTTACATCGATGATCAAAGAATCACATCTCCTATATGACACCAATATAATCATTCAAAATAGGATTGACATCTACGTATTTGCAAATTATAAGCACAGCAGATTTCATTTGACCCTGTTATTAGTGACTAGTTAATCTTTGAAAAAGAAAGACATTGTATAAATGCATTTGAGTTTTGTCTTAAATTATTAAAGGAAGTTTATTATGTATATCATTATCATAAGCATCATTATTATCAGACATACATGACTACATGGGCAAAGTGTTGTATGAGTTTATGCTGTCTACGAATGGATGTATCTTAAAGATTTGGAAGAGGAAATTAAATAAAACATAAAACCTGCTTGACTGTGACTTTGATTTGACTAGGGAGTGAATGGTGTCTGAAAGCCTGCGAGTGTCTGGTTCCTGCTGGGACGCCGCTAATGCGCTCTCTTCACCCCGCACAATACTAGAAATGAAGCTTTGTTTGATGTCCACTTACAAGAATCTCGCCACTTCTCTCGAGATAGCACAGCACTTCACACCAGAGTATCACTATTTCTCACCAAATTTGCCTAATAACCCAGGTAATTCCATCAAGGTATGGTTGCAATGTTCATATAGGTGTGTGCAGTTGATTGTTAGAACTGGCAGCATAAATCTGCTGCTGATGTGCTTTCAATTTATCAAATTTTATATTTTGATCAAATAACAACACTTCATTCAGCCATTACCGTTACTCTTGAGGCCAAGCCAAATGGTCATCACAGGACGATTTTACATTCCGTTTTCTCAATAGATATGTGTTTTAAGTTGTCTATGCAGGTTACAATGAGACATCAGCTGTAATATTATATGGAACTAATTTATATTTATATGCAATAACACAAAATCCATTTAACCCTCTACACGAGGGATAAACACATTTCAAAAGCATAACCAATACGCATTCGATATGAGGAAAAGGTATTTATCTGGACCAAGTACACCCAGATCAAACTTTGTGATGGAGAGGCTTAATTGTATAAAACGCACAGAGGGCCAACTCCACATGCTATACAGGCTACTATATGTAACAAGCACACCAAGGACACATCCCATAAAAAAGACGGTCATATATCTCCACCGATCCCACCAAGGACGCACTCCACGTTAAAGACAGGCACATATTTGCACCAATGGAACACTTTACACGAGTAATAGGCATATATCTGCACCAAGCACAATAAGAACCTGCTCCACATGAGAGACAAGCAAATATCTACATACAGCAAACCAAGTACACACTGTACATGAGAAACAGGAAAATATTTGCAGCATGGACACACTACAAATGAGAGTTAAGCATATATCTGCACCAAGCACATTAGGAAACACTCCACATGAGAGGCAGACAAATATCTTCCCCAAGCACAATAAGGACTCTCTCCACAAGAGAAATAAGCATATATATCTGGACCAAGCACACAAAAGACACACTGCACATGAGAGACAGGTAAATATCTGCAGCAAGCATACAAAGGACATACTACACATGAGAGACAAGCATAATATCTGCACCAAACGCGCCAAGTATATACTCCACATGAGAGACAGCATGTATCTGCATCAAGCACCATAAGGACACACACCACATGAGAGCCAGCATGTCTGCACCAAGTACCATAAGGACACGCACAACATGAGAGATAGACATGTATCTGCACCAAGTATGATAAGAACACTCTCCACAAGAGAGACAGTTATGTATCTGCAGTAGGTATAATAAGGACACACTCTATATGAGAGACATGCATGTATCTGCACCGAGCACAATAAGGACACACTCCACATGAGAGATAGCATGTATACTACAAGCACGATATATACATACTCCACACGAGAAACAGCCATATATACACCAAACATGATAAGGAGACACTCCACACGAGAGACAGGCATGAATCGGCACCGAGTACAATATAACTAACTCCACTTGAGAGACAGGCATGTATCTGCACCAAGCACAATAAGGACATACACCACATGAGAGACAGGCATGTATCTGATCTAAGTGCAATAAGAACACTTTCTACATGAGAGACAGGCATATATACACCAAGCACAATAAAGACACATACCACATGAGATACAAGCATGTATTTGCACCAAGTATAATAAAACTAACTGCATGTGAGAGAAAGGCATATATCTGCACCAAGCACAATAAGAACACACTCCAAATTAGAGACAGGCATGTTTCTGCACCAAGCACAATAATGACACACTCCAAATGAGAGACATGCATGTATCTGATCTAAGTGCAATAAGAACACTTTCCACATGCAGGCATAAATATGCAATCGAGAACAATAAAGACACACTCCACGTGAGAGACAGGCATGTATCTGTACCGAGCACAATAAGGACACACTCAACATGAGAGACAGGCATATATATGCACCAAGCACACAAAGGACGCACAACACGTGAGAGACAGGCACCAGGCACTTGAACCTCTTTGTCAATGGCAACCATTCATAAAAGTATTTATGAAAAGAATCCTGAAACCTCTTTCGAATAAAACTAAATAAAACATATTACTGAAACGGACATCAACATTTAGCATAATGTTTGATTAACTAAATGGAATTGCCAGAAATATAATTTGACAGATTGGAACCAACAAGTAGAAACAACTTACGATGTACTTTTAAATACAAGGCTAGGATGTGAACGGACGTGCTAAAAACATTTATTTCGTGTCTTGTGCTTTATGCACAACATATGTAGTACTATATACGTCATTCATACCTGAGTGAAGGGATCAAGAAAGGTTGTGGAAATTACCAAAATCTGAAATCATTTAAATGTTTGCTTTTTTTTCCTCGGACCAAATAATATACTATCCGAAAAAAGAAACGCATAGCCAGATTTGTTTATAGAAATTGTATTTTCAAACGAATATAAGTTACAAGTTACAAGTGTGATTTTTTACAATCAGATTTAAGGAGATATCAATTAAGACAATTACGTAAAAACGTTAGATATGGCTTTCACACTATTTCACACATGTCCATAGAAAGTCAGTATCTGTTGTGGCCACCTCGTGCATTGATGACAGTCCTCACCCGCCTTGGCATCGACTGGATTAGACGCTGTATGGTTGCTTGGGGAGTCGTCTGCCACTCCTGCTGCAAAAATAGAGCAAGTTCTTGTAGAGTTTGTGGCTGTCGTTGACGCTGACGAAGACGTCGATCAAGTTCATCCCAAAGACGGCCATTGGAGCACATTAATGTTGTTTCTGGAGAGGAAATCCCTAGTGACTCGTCCAGTATGTGGAACAGTTGACGTTGGACGTCAATAACGGACAGGAGATGTGGCTGCAGGATGTTGTACCGTACGGCCGTCAAATTTCCCTGAACGTGGATTAAATTGGTGCGACCAGTGTAGGATATCGCCGCCTACTTCATAATGCTGCCTCCACCAATGCTGTCCACCTCAAGAACACAGTTAGGGGCAAAATGTTCCGACGTCGGTAAACACGGTTTCTGCCATCTCGCCTCCGCAATAGGAACCTGGATTCATCACTGAACCAAACTCGGCGCCAGTTGCGAAGATTCCAAACACTCACTGTGTTACACCAACGAAGTCGATTGACACGGTGTTGACGATGTAAAACGTTGCCAACGTAGGGTCTCCTGGCTCTCATTCCATGCTCCCTCAACCTGTATATTGCCTGTAGTACTCTCAGCAGTAGTTGTGCGATCACGCAAATGGATGCCCCGGATGTAGCGATCTTGAGCTGGTGTGGTGACACGTGGCCTGCCTGAACGAGGACGGTCATTTGTCGTGTTAGTCTGGACGCACCTGGCGAAAAGTTTAGAAATGGTGCTCTGGTTAACATGGAGACGTCTTGCCAGGGAGGATTGGGACTCTCCAGCTTGAAGTCTTCCGATAGCGATGTTTCTTGTTGCAGCGTCAAGGCGTGGCACGATGGACTGTTTTATAATCAAGCTCTAAACAAGTAGCAAATCCGAGTGCGGTATCCCTTTTATAGCCACCCACTGCATGCATTTTCCACAAAAGTTGCACGTGTTGCGTTGTGGCGAAGCGTTTTTGATTTACCCTTAAAATGTTCACCAATGTCAACATTTCCATGCAAGAACCATTTTTGGAAAAGAAAACGAAAGCAACTTAATTTGTTATTATCATCAACATCATTACTTTTTTGGACAATAAAAATAATAAAAATAAAAATATTTCGATTTTAATTATGAAAAATTACCTATGCGTAACTTTTTTTTGTATAGTATATGTACATCAGTTACTAGCATTAGCCGTCCTCTGCTTTTAGGCATACTGCCCTTATATTCCCCGGTACAACTCGGAAACCTTGGTAGTAACTTCTACGTAGACCTTGGAAACTGTTGGACCGTACATCTTATCCGTAGACGTATTTGAAATTACTCGTACAAGCGTTTGTGGGGCGCTCCTTGATTAGTGTGAAAAACTTTACATTTTATGAGTTGGAATTTATATTAGATTAGTTGGAAGTTATGTTACGGTATGATTGAGAAGCACTGATTTATGAGTGGAAAGTACTATTGCATTTGCTAGATGGCAGAGATAAAGGTCTGACAGATATATTTTGTTTTACAAAAGTGAGCCAATGCTAGATGGCTGAGGAGTTCTACTGAACAGGTCAAAATAACTGCAAAACCAGTGTGAAGTACTGTTAGAAGGGTGTGAAGTACTGTTAGACGGTTGCGAAGTACTGCTAGACGGATGTGAAGTACTTCTATAGATGTTTGAGGTACTGCTAGACGGATGTCAACTACTTCTAGAGCGGTTTGAAGTACTGCTCGACGGATATGAAGTTCTTCTAGAGCAGTTTGAGGAACTTGTACATGGATGTGTAGTACTTCTAGAGCAGTTTGTACTCGTACATGGATGTTTAATACTTCTAGAGCGGTTGGAGGTACTGTTAGATGGAAATAAAGTACTTCTAGAACGGTTTGAGGTATTGCTAGACGGATGTGAAGAACTTCTAGGGCTTTCGAGGTACTTGTAAATGGATGTGTAGTACTCGTACTCGTACTCGTACTCGTACATGGATGTGAAATATCTCTAGACCGGTTTAAGGGACTGCTAGATGGTTATTAAGTACTTCTAGCTTATTTGGGGTACTGCTAGGCGGATGTGAAGGAGACTATGTAGAGACGTTTTACTGAAAATGTTCTAGGTAATGATTAAATTCAGGTGTCGAGATTAAATCCCACAGATTAGAGCTGCATGTGTTCGCTTCGATGTAAAGAGAAATTAATGTCGAGATCTGATGGGGATAAAAAGCACATATTTCGTCTGTAATTGCTTACACGAGAAGTTATTGCTGTTTGTATGTTGGGGAAACACTTCAAACACTGAAATGGCCTTACTGACAATTAATCGTTCTTTATATGGTATTTTTGCAGTGATGGGTGTAGCCAGAGGACAATTTCCTATACCTTTAGTGAAAGAACTATATCATTTGGAATTTATTACCAACACTTCTATGAAACATTGCCATTCTGGCTTTGTACTTAGCTAAGTGAGAATTGATTGGAAAGGGTTGGGCTTGTCAAACGTAGAAGTGATATTATTGTAGTGGAAATACCACTCTAATTTACGGCGCGGGCTGGTTCTCTCTGTAAAATGGAGGCGATTTATTGCTTCCTTGTGTCTTAGTGAAGGCTATTTGCGTCTGTATTGCTCTGATCAGCTACACACACCGGACATTAAAATCCTATACACCCATAAGGCTTCCTCGATGTGAATGAGTAGTATCGTGAAAGATGTTATTCCCACTCAGATCTATACATCACATGGCATAAACCACACTGTAAAAATACTGTAGATCAATAAGCCGTTGGTCGAGAAGATGTGATTTACGTTTCTTTGTATGTGAACGTATTGTATGTTCTTTTGACAGCCCTCTTGGATGTATCGTCTCCTTGTACAGTTGATGTATCGTCTCCTTGTACAGTTGATGTATCGTCTCCTTGTACAGTTGATGTATTGTCTCCTTGTTCAGTTGATATATTGTCTCCTTGTATAGTTGATTATCGTCTCCCTGTACAGTCGATGTAACTTCTCCTTGTACAGTTGATGTATTGTCTCCTTGTACAGTTGATTATCGTCTCCTTCTACAGTTGACGTATCGTCTCCTTGTACAGTTTATGTATCGTCTTCTTGTACAGTTGATGTATCGTCTCCTTGTACAGTTGATATATATGTCTCCCTGTACAGTTGATGTATTGTCTCCTTGTACAGTTGATTATCGTCTCATTCTACAGTTGATGTATCGTCTCCCTGTACAGTTTATGTATCGTCTTCTTGTTCAGTTGATGTATCGTCTTCTTGTTCAGTTGATGTATCGTCTCCTTGTACAGTTGATATATATGTCTCCCTGTACAGTTGATGTATTGTCTCCTTGTACGGTTGATGTATTTTTCCTTGTACAGTTGATGTATTGTCTCCTTGTACAGTTGATGTATCGTCTCCTTGTACAGATGATGTATCGTCTCCTTGTACAGTTGATGTATTGTCTCTTTGTACAGTTAATGTATTTTTCCTTGTACAGTTGATGTATAGTCTCCTTGTACAGTTGATATATATGTCTCCCTGTACAGTTGATGTATTGTCTCCTTGAACGGTTGATTATCATCTCCTACAATTGATGTATCGTCTCCCTGTACAGTTTATGTATCGTCTTCTTGTACAGTTGATATATATGTCTCCCTGTACAGTGGATGTATTGTCTCCTTGTTCAGTTGATGTATTTTTCCTTGTACAGTTGATGTATCGTCTCCTTGTACAGTTGATGTATGTCTCCTTGTACAGTTGGTGTATCGTCTCCTTATACAAATGATGTATCGTCTCCTTGTACAGTTGATGTATTGTCTCTTTGTACAGTTAATGTATTTTTCCTTGTACAGTTGATGTATCGTCTCCTTGTACAGTTGATATATATGTCTCCCTGTACAGTTGATGTATTGTCTCCTTGTTCAGTTGATGTATTTTTCCTTGTACAGTTGATGTATCGTCTCCTTGTATAGTTGATGTATCGTCTCCTTGTACAGTTGATGCATTGTCTTCTTGTACAGTTGATGTATTGTCTCCTTGTATAGTTGATGTATCGTCTCCTTGTACAGTTGATTAGCGTCTCCTTGTACAGTTGATTAGCGTCTCCCTTTACAGTTGATGTATCGTCTTTGTGCACAGTTGAAGCATTGTCTATATGCAGTTGACATAATGTATGTGTAAGGTGTATGTATGAAAACCGTTTGATCTGGAAAGTTCAAATTGGGTATGAAATTTCCCTGTTGATTGTTAATGTTGCATTTAGGAGATAAAGCTTAAAATTAGACTTTGACCAGAAAGAGCCAATTCCACGATCTACGTTTTCTTTCTTGGACATTACTCTAAAAGTTAAAATGACTTTTAAATAATTAACCAAAACCAGCAAAGCTACAAGTTTTATAGTATGTTACCTATGTGGTTATCTTTATCTCTGTACAAATTTGATATTAACTTCATCCTTTGAAAGTGATCCTCAACCAAAACAATGAATATCACACGTTTTTTTCAAATATTAAAAATTATTTAATGTTGTATAAAAGCGGTCAAAATACCGGAGGCGTTTGATCAGAAGTGCTCAATATGTTGTTAAAGATTCTTAACTCTCAATGAACTCAAGTTAAAACTGCAACTTGCACTTATGTATCCATGGAAACAGTTGAAAATAAAATTCGAAGGAAGAAGAAGGCGCCACTACATAAGAAAATTGTTCAAAATCCTTAGTTTCTCAGCGTGTCCTTTTGATATTTGTGTATACGACTTGGTGACTTAAACGCTTTTACGCTGAAGAGGGTGTTACCTCACTATTATGTCCCATGGCACCCGGGGTAACAAGACCATAGATCTGTGTAATGATAATGTTAAAAACGCTTACAATTCAGTCAGCAAAGCTCCACTTGGAGCATCAGATCATAATGGTGTCTTCTTACTCCCAAAATATAATCAGAAGATAAAAACTGGGAAAGTTACTAAGAAATCAATAAAAGTTTGGAATGATGTATCTTTGGACTGCTTGAGGGGATGTTTCGACTGTGCAGACTGGGCGGTGTTCAGACACTGCAATGACTGTGGATAGGCTTTCTGACATTCTTACTAGCTTCATAGAGTTTTGTGTTGATTTGGTTATCCCAACTAGAGGAATAACGTTTTATTTTCATAATGAACCATGGGTATCAAAAAGACTAAAATCTCTTTTGAATGTCATAAATAGAGCCTTTTGGGACAAGGATGAAATGACACTAATAATGACACAGAAGGAAATAAAGCGTAAGGTTTACTGGGTAAAGACAAAGTCGAGTCTCAGTTTAAACAAAACCAGATGAAGCATGTGTGGTATGGTGTGCGGAGTATGATCGGTGATGACAAAGATAAACAACAGATACGTGTAATCGTTGAACTGAACTATTACATTCTTTTCAAGAGTTGACTGATACGACTTTTTTAAGGATACTGAAAGTGTAGTGAAACAACTCAATCAAGCAGATAAAGACATAACCATATCAGAAGATGAAGAAGAATCTACGAACATCTCTTACGCTAGAATCCTCTTCATAGTTTTCTCCTCGGCTTTTAACACAATTCAACAGCGCAAACTCATACAGAAAGAGACCTCTCTGTCAACAGACATACCATAAACTAGATGTCTAGTTTCCTCAGCAAAAGGAGACAGTATGTGAAAGTGAGCAATATAAAGTTGACGGTCACTTCCATGAACACTGACGCCACACAGGGCTGTGTACTATCCCTCGTCTTATCATGTGATGATTTGTTATATATACTAGAAGAAATAGCCATGACAACTGTTGGTCTTGTAACGCTAATGTATAAGTAACTTTGTGGAGTGTTGTGGTGACAACTACCTCCAGGTCAACACCAGAAGATCAAGGAAATGATAATAGACTTTAGGGTAAATTCTTCATTAGATTCAGTACAGATAATATTTAAAACAATTTCAGCTAACTGTAGAGGACTAGGATTTAAGTAAAAAGGAAAGTAATGACTTTATATAGAGATAAAGAATATTCAGTTATCTGTTTACAGGATATCCACTTAGCTAAAGAAGATATCAATAGTATAAGAAAAGAATGGGGTTAACAAGCTAGTATAGCACCTTATAGATCAAATGCCAGGGATGTAGCCATATTATTTGATAACAATGTTGATTTTACCATTCATAGATCTATCGAAGATAAAGAAGAAAATTTATCATCGCTGACATCACTATTGAAAACAAAAGATTTACATTAACAAATTAATGTGAGTCAAATAATGACGATCCTAATTTTCATATCCAACTTTTGGAAAAAAAATTTAAATTTTGAAAGAGACAATTATAGAATATTCTGAAAGGAAAAATAACTGAAAAAAGTGATACTTAACAATATGACGAGGTTATGCTCAAAATAAGTTTAACAAAACAGTTTAATTTTTGGAAACTTTTCTTATTAAAGTAAGAGGGAAAACTATATATAATGCTTCATTTCTTTTTAAAAATAAAATCAAGAAGACTGCTGAATTGGAAGTAAAGATTAAAGACTGTGAAGATAACATATGGAAAGACTTTAAAATTATAATTGAATATTTCACAAATAAAGAAGAAGAATAAAAAGGTATTCAAATAAGAAACAAAGTGAGATGGTATAAGGAAGGAGAAAAACCATCAAAATACTCCTGTAACATGGAAATTAGGACTTTGTTAGCAAATCAATAAATATGATTATTACTGACAAAAATTAAGAGATTACACACATCTGATCTATTCTAAAAGAGTTGAAATGCTTTTATAAGAATCTTTATTCTTCAAATAATTATCTTGAGGATGATATTTGTTTGGATGATGTGAAAATACCAAGTTTGAATGATGAATTAAGAAGAACTCGAAAAAGATATTGATATTAAAGAAATCACTTTTATTTTAAGAAATATGAAAAATGATAAAAACCCTTGAATCGATGAATTCCAATTGATTTCTGTATATTCTTCTGGAAGGACCTCAAAGAATGGATTTTCGGATTTGTGAAAGAGATTTCCACCGAGAAGGAATTATCCTTAACTATGAAAAGGGGGTCATAACTTGCACACCAAAAACTATTAGAGCACAGTCAAATGTTTTCGTCCAATCATATTAATGTATTGAGGTCACATGGAGTACAATTATATCCCGATACATGCGCAGTTGTCAGGTTGCGTTCGGGTACATGCTCATAAACTGATTCACATACTCCCATTAAGACAACAACAATGCGAACTGACGGTTTTATTTGTGTAGAATATACTGAAGTACATACTAATTAGATTTAAATTTGATTTCGGTATCTCCCTTCCGGAAGCATATCGTGGCCTCTGAGGGATTTTCTGCAGCGTTGAATTCTTCACCCTAAATAATAGTAATCCTTGAATTTATATAGCGCATCAATCACATTTCTATGCTCTGTGCGTTTAGCAGAAAAAGGCGTTTGTAAAGAAAAATGTTTTAAGTTGAGTCTTGAACAACTCAAATGATTCAGCACATTTCAAATTCTCTGATAAACAGTTCCATTTTTCTGCAGCTACATATTTAAATGTTTGGATTTTGGGAATACAAAGAAGCTTTTGCTGTTGTGATCTCAGGGGTCTCGATGGTTGGTAGATGTTAACCAGTTCATTGAGGTAAGGTGGAGCCATCCTGTGAAAGCATTTGCAGGCATACAGTAACAGTTTATAGTCAATGCGGTGAGTAACAGGTCACCAATGGAGTTCTTTTAATACAGGGGAAATATGATCAAACTTTGAGGATCGACAGGTGATTCTTGCGGCACTGTTCTGAAGGGTTTGAAGTCATTTAATATGTTCTTTAGTGGTATTGACAAGGAGACAGTTACAAAAGTCAGTTTTTGAGCAGCAGGTCTGGTGAGGTATGGACGGATCTTACCAATGTTTCTCAGATGGTAATTTGTTGTCTGACACACGGGAGTAACATAATGATTCATTGACAGCTGTTGATCAAGTATCACTCCAAGGTTCTTCACCTTTGATGATTGAGTGATAACAGTGTCTCCGATGACAAGCTGGGGAATTAGTTTGCAGTGTTGGAGTTGTCTTTTGGATCCTATCAGCATGAACTCGGTCTTGTCCTGGTTGAGCTTCAGTAAAAAATGCAGCATCCACTGCTCGACGTGATTGCAGCATTGCTCAATATTGGCCACACTAGTCTCAACGTTCTCAATTGTGAACCCAACGTATAACTGATTATCGTTAGCATACTGGTGTTGGTTGAGACCATGTTTGTCTGCAATCTTGCTGAGAGATCGGGTATACAGTGTGAACAAGATAGGACCTAATATGGAACGTTGTGGAACTCCACAGTTGAGATCACATGTATCTGATGATGAGCTGCACCACGACAGACTGTTTTCAATCAGCTAAGTAGGATCTGAACCATGCAAGGGCAGTTTCAGTTATGCCAATCTCATCTTCAAGGATTCTTAAGAGAATAGTATGGTCCACGGTGTCAAATGCAGACGATAAATCAAGGAACACCAAGATTACCACCTTGCCTCCATCAATAGATGTAATGATGTCATTTGTCCCTCGGATCAAAGCTGTCTCCGTGCTGTGTTCTTTAGATGATGCTGTAATCTTAGGGAAACACACTTCTCAAGAACCTTGGATATGAAAGATAAGTTCGAAACAGGTCTATAAATGGAAAATGTAGGTAAATAATTAAAGCAGATAATACTCGGATTTAACGTTGATTAAGTATATTCATTCATACCACGGCAATTATCGAAAGAGTGACATGTACATGAGACATATTGCAAAATTTTAATCATATTTTGTCATCCACACTGAAGTGGTATTTAAAAGTTGTAAAGAGCGATGCAAACGATAGGGAGTAAGTGATATAAATTCAATTACATTTTCTGGAGAGTTTTGTTGAGGATGGAGGCTGCAGAACAGTAGAGATTCAGGGTCGTATCATTTGGACGCCTGTATTGTAGAACAGCGTCCGACTGATTTCCAGCTGGGCGCTGAACTTCATCCTTTTCAAAACCGTTTTCAAATAACGTGGTTACCGCAGTAACCTGCAACAAATTATATGCAATATAGATGTGATTCACACAAGCATATATCATATATCATTTTGATAATCTGTTTTATTATTCCATTTGATTTATGATATTGCATTTATAATTGTATAATATTTATAAAATAAAAGTAACTAATGTTACCTTTCCTGAATGGTTAGTGCAATTGCGTAAGCCAAATGTCATCTCCACTCTCCATGATGAAACTATTGAAATAAATAAATGATTCATTTTAAAAACACACCGATTTAATAGATATTGAAATGTATAGGGCTCAATATTTCTGCATGAAGACGTGATTCATGCATGTTCTCAAATTAAGCATGATGCGTATGATATTGCACGACTCGTACGTTCATACAAAATGTACATGTACGTCTCATTCACCGCGGACAAATGAAGAAAATCAGCGCTCTCGGTGCCGATGATAACGAAATTGACCATAACATTTGCATATGGAATTAAACAATGTCAGTGGTTTTGTTTGTTGTGTTCGAGAGAATATTTCCAAAATTTCTTGACCGATTGCTGACGCCTCGCCCAATCATTTCAAATCGTACATTTATATCCCGATACTGTACTGCTACTCGTTCTCTATCTGAGGTCCAGAGCTGAGGTGAGTAAGCCCATGATCCGCTGCCACTGCCAAAGCAGGAGAGGACCCCTGAGTCCTTGATCTAAGAGGTTGTTTATCCTCTCAATCCTATCCCGTGTGACAAACGCTCTGTACTGAGCGGTGTCTAGAATAGCGCCCATGAAGATGAGCGAGGTGGTTTGCTGGATAGATTTATCAGCCACCCCAGTCTCCTAAACAGAGCGATCACGAAATCCCGCTGCTCCCTGAGTACTGCAGGTGAACAGTGGTGACCGAACCCATCGTCCAGATACATCGCAAACTGGACGTCGTGCTGATGAAGGAATTGCACCACTAGCTGAGTCACTCTGGTGAACAACCACGGAGCTGAAGATATCCTGAACGGGAGCACGTTCCACTAAAAGCGCCCGAGTCTCTCCCTCCCCGTCCAGGGAGCGTTTGCTTGTTGAGACGATCTCTTCTTGGGCGTAGCCGAGCTCCCCCGCCACCCATTGGTCAAGTCTTGTTGTTGGACCTCATGTTGCTGGCGGAGGGCTTCCGGGATGGCCCCAGCAAAAAGTGTGCTGGCCAATCGCGAAGCGATCCTGAGATTGCTGTGGATATCGACTGGAATCCATATCTGCGAAGATTGGTGATCCCCGCTGCGATCCTCCCCGCGCTTAGCATGACCTGCACAAGGGAGCCAAGCGCACGATAAAGGGCTGGTTTCCGCTTCTCCATGTCCGCCTCTATATAGGCATGAGCCACAGAGTTCGCCGTCCCAATCGCCCTTTCGCTATTTCGCATCACCATTTCGCTATTTCACACCGCGTCTTCGCTATTTTGCCTTACGTTGGGATAACACGAAATAGCGAAGACCAGATGGCAGAAATCAGCCACCATATATAAAGGCATGGGATAACTATTGTATGAAGTTAAATGTTGAATGAGACACTATTGATGACTTTCTGTAGAACCAACCAATTTTGTTATGAAAGACTGAGCCAAAAAGGGTATATTGACAGTGATGACCATGGATTTATGCTATTTGATAAAATACGATCAAAATACATGATTAGGGGTACAATACTAGATAATAATTATCTACTTTGCATTTTACCCAGCTGTTTGAAATATCTTATAAAATGTACATGAACTATTCGTATCACTGATTTGTACATGAATGTTTACCAAAGAAATATGCTTAAGTCTACATAAGGTTCAAGATTTTTTTATGATATGTTGATTTCAAGAATACATATATAGAACGTCATACTAGTGAATTTTGATGTTTTGTATTGAACGAGAAGATGTCATTGGAGCAGAGAAACAACGAGTTCGAAGAAGGAATTGTTTCTCTGCTCCCATGACATTTTCTCTGATCCCAGTTTTCAATACAGATTCCTGTAAAGAATTATTTATACTAAAAGAAAATTGTTAAAAATGAATCTTGTCGACGATGATTTATGTAATTTCTGTAAAGATGTTTCTAAGAGCATTGTTCATGCATACTGGGATCGTTGTGAAACCTCAAAATTCTGGACTGAACTTGCACTATGGATAAATAACTATTAAGAACATAAACGAACAATTTCAAAATACTTGATCTGTTTTTTACAACATATAACAATGTTCTGATAAATCAAATCATAATAAGAAATACATCAATCTATGTAATATAAAAAAATATACCAAAATTGAACAACTACCTGATGATTTTGAGGGAATTTTTTCTTGTGGAAAAACACATCTTAAAAAATAACGAATTGGAAAAATTCAACAACAAATGGAAATCACTGATCCCAGTATTCAATGACAATATATAACAATCTGTATATGCAGATTGGTGTTTTCCATTTTGAATTTGTTTCTTATTTATATTTCTCTTTGTTCTTACATAATGCTCTAATCTGTAATCTATGGGAACAAATTTTTAAAAAAATTTGTGGAATGTTGTGAAGATAATTACCTCCAGCTCGACACCAAGACGATCAAGGATATGATAATAGACTTTAGGGTAAATTCTTCTTCTGCGTTTTAGGCCGTAGGATATCAGGGTATATTATGGAGCTAGGCGGAGACAAATACGCTGATGTAGCAGGATGGACAAAATCATTTGAGGCACAGGCGTTTAAAGAGCCACTCTGTGAGTTGTTGGAGTCATGCATGCCAAACTTAATCAATGGTGTCATTTGATCCCGAAGTATCGACTGTTACCAAAAAGAGACATTTTAAAGTTTATTGGCTTTTTACGTTGACAATATGAAGGTAGAACGTCGCAATTATGATCGAAAACCGGACAGTGGCGCGTGTCAAATAGTCAAAGTTAATAAATAAATAGTTAGTTTGGAGACTTATTTAAAACAGCCAGGAGGGCAGTTAGGAGTTAATAGTGTTTGTTAGGTTATATCACTAGTATCCTTGTATAGTGGACGTGATATCTACACCTCTGTGCATTTATAAGGCTGTTTTTAGATTTTCATGGAAAACCAGTATTTGTCTTTTGGACATGAAAAGTTAAGATGTTTTGATTTTATTTTACCACATATGACATTTAGGTTCGTATCAAAGGTTAATAATATGTTATGAAAATCACGGAGTGGCTCTTTAAGGCATGATTATAGATTTCTTTTTTAATCTATTCATAACATTTTCGTCAGCTTGTAAAAATTTTTATTGTAAAATACGTCAAATACGTTTGTATATGGCTTAAAATATTTATCTTGTATTGAAAAAGTACAAACTTCATATTTTAAATATTTTCTAGGTGTAGGTGCCTCAAATACAGCTATTTTAAGAGAAACTGGTCGACATTGTATGTTTGTCCAGAGCCAAATGAGGGCTATAAAATTTTGGTTGAAATTATTGCGTATGGAAGAAAAGAGATGTCCAAAACAATGTTACTATTTTCTTAAAAGATTAGATGATCAAGGTAAACATAGTTGGGTGCCTGATGTTAAAAAATGCTTGTATATGAATGGTTTTTCTTATGTTTTGATCTACCAAAATGTTGGTGATGTAAATATATTTATATATCAATTTCAAGAATGGCTTAAAGATATTGCTTCAGAAATTGGTTTGCAAAATTGTCTGCTTCAAACTATTTATCACACTATTCTAATGTTAAATCTTTGCTAAATAAGGAAAATATGTTGTCGTTTTACAGGATACATCTCTCAGGAGAGCTATTTGTAAATTTAGAATAAGTTTGCACAATTTCAACGTACAGTTTTCACGTAAAAACCCAGAGATGGTCAAAGGAGTGTATGTAAATATTGCAACAGCGGCTACATAGAAAATGAATATCATGTCTTCTTTATTTGTGGCTATTACCAGATTTTACGAGCGCTTTATATGAAGCAATTGCGAGATGTGTATATAGGTTATATTTAACTGTCAATCATCCTAAATTGTCAAAATGAAATTTTCAATACATTATTATCTATACATTTATGTAAGTTATTTAGACTTAGAAACATGTGACTCAGTTTATTTTTCAACTTCATTATAGTATAGGCCATATGGCCCACATTACTGAATAAAATCTGTCTGTCTGTCAAATTTGTTACATCACTGTTGTAATAAGAATTACGTTATAGGACAATAAAGTATTACTACTGTTGTTGTTATTATTATTATTGTTGTTGTTGTTGTTGTTGATGTTGTTATTATTATTATCATTAATTCTTTTATGTCTGGGGGTCTGCAGGGTTGAATTAATTTCTTGTAATTCATATATTCATAACAATATCCGACTGATAACAGTTTAATAATAATCTATTTGATAAAGTAAAGAACAGTTGAACGAGATGCTTCTTCTTCTTCTTGCTGAGGTGCCATGTGAATTTCTACTGCAACGAGACCTTACAATCTATTCATGTGGCCCCAGACCAGTTGAGTTGGTATGTCCACTGCAGATCTCTCCAGATTAGTGGTGTGAGTATCTTGGTAATTGTGCCTTCCAGCTGATTGCTCTTGAATGGGAGAAGATTATCTTGTGTCGTGAAACTTTCAGGAAGTCACATGGAGGCTTGCATCTGGGCAGGTTACCACGGAGTGCATCCTTCAAGGAAATTAAAAATAATAATCTCCTGCTTAATGTTTGATTGATTGGGGAGTTTGTCTGGAGTTGGAGGTGTCATGGTACGATGTTAGTGTTTAAAGAGTTTCGGAATCTTGGTTCTGTTTCTTATTCGTTTTGTGATAACTCCTAATTCTGCATTAGTTTGTGTAACTCTAGGTTGCAACGCAATGTTCTTTGTTGCAACGCAATGCTCTTTGTTGTCCTGTGGTGTTTGTGTTGTAATGTTTTACTTTGTGTTGGAAAATGTTGTACTGTGTTATCCTGAGGCGTCTTTGTTGCAGTGTGTTGCTCTGTGACGCTCTGTAACAGAATCAAATGTTTACTACTTCATTTTATTCATAACTTATTTGATCTTAACAACATTAAAATAGTTATCTAGAAATGTCGCCTGGGCATTTACTTGTAGAAATTTCGATGTATGAAGATAAAACTGCATAGGGTGTTTATTTGGAAGTATATGTAAGACACTCGAAAGCTCAGACAACCTAGAATAACGGAGCACGGGGTTGGAATCCGAATTCTGCCTTTGTTTAGTACTCAGTTTACTGTATCTGACTTCTAATGCTGAAATTCACTAATAGTGCTCTATGTTCAGTAGCATGTTCCACCACTTCTTCATCACCGAAACGAAGATGCACTCCATGAACATTCCCTTTGTTGTTACACAGTAGGGCAGTGTTTATTTAAATGACATGAAATGCAATTGAATTGCGTGAGTTTGGAACAGATGATTCTCAGTTAAAGATAAATCAGAATCTGGCCTTATGTCACAAAGCTCCATTAGTGCTAAAGGCACCCTTAGCCAATAGTTTCACCCACTGTTGAATAAATACAACTTGTAAAAACAACTTATCTCTGCGTCATACATATCTGTAAGGATACAAACTAAAGGGATGGTTTCTTTGCTCAACGAATCAGGAGAGCAAGGCAGGGAATCTGGAATTAACCACACTAACATATATCTGCCTGAAGCCACCAACTGGTCCTGTCTATCCTTAGGAACTGCTTAAATCCACCAAGTGATCAATAATTCTCCGATCGAATAAGCTCGATTTCTTGAGATCCCAATTGCCAACACTGACAGAGGGGAGGGGATGTTGCAGTGTGCTGCCCCCAAGCCCTGGGATTCACAGCCAGACAGCATAAAGAAATCTCTCTCAGAGCAGATTTCAAAAATACTCCTTAAGACGCCTCTTTCAGACTCATATATCAATGACCATTTGCGATTGTAAATCGCCTTTGGACAGCCCAGCTGAAACTCTGTGCTATAAAAGTTGATTATTGTGATTATTGTTGTTATTACATGTTTCACTCACCAATACCATTTCGGCATCTTCAAATGGCAAATTTTTGTTTCATTTATTACTTATCATGAGTTTGCCACATGCATGTGTGTTACTGACAGCTTAAGGTAAGGCCTGCACCCTCTGAGAACTGAATTAAAGCTCTTCGTACATCTGTCTCTTTTAGTTTATATTCGACACACTCTCTTGCGAATCAGGAAATGTCGACGGTAAATGCCAATTTTGGCTAACAACTATTCGACACATGTCCAACATACCAAATTTATATAATCCCTTATAGATTAGGAATGCTCTGAAGACCAGCCAACGGCTAGGAAGACTAAAATTGATTTAATTAGTAAAACAGCGTAAAACCGGCGCCTCGAAGTAATGTTCTGCCACAACTGCCTTGCAGGCCGAATGTGTATCGGTCAGTCGACAGTCAGAGTGCCAATTTTAGTAATTCAAGAAAACATATGATGTTTTATCTTACCCTCCAAGTAAAAGATATGAAATATCTCATATATAGGGTATTCAACAAGATAATCGCTGAGGAGAAAAATATCCTTTTTCAACCTATTGTTGTACCGTCAGAACAGGAAGTACCATTTTGTAGACGGTACAGAGATACAATTCATTCAAAGCTATTTTACTATTCAGTTATCCTCAGAATATTTTGTTTAACAGAAAGTGCCAATTTTAGTAATTCAAGAAAACATATGATGTTTTATCTTACCCTCCAAGTAAAAGATATGAAATATCTCATATATAGGGTATTCAACAAGATAATCGCTGAGGAGAAAAATATCCTTTTTCAACCTATTGTTGTACCGTCAGAACAGGAAGTACCATTTTGTAGACGGTACAGAGATACAATTCATTCAAAGCTATTTTACTATTCAGTTATCCTCAGAATATTTTGTTTAACAGAATACATTTAGATATATTATTTGTATAATCTTCCTCTCTCAAATTGTCTTATTCATAAATGTAGCATTCTGAGCAATTTGTGAATTTTTCCACGAACTCCCAGCCTCCTAATTTCACGATCTGCTAAACAAGATGGACCTCTTCTATTGCTTGCCAATCAGAAAAACACTCATAAAGGGGAAATAGCTGCAATCCCCCGCTACGGGTTGCGTCCAATGTCAGGGCAACCATTGAAGATTCATCGCTTGTATGTGGGTTAGTATTTGTAGGGACTGTTGAATATACGGTTACATCTTGTCATACGAGAAATCGCAGGGTATGACTGTCTGCATCAGTATAACATGTCTCTGGTTTACTTCTCTTTGATGATGTTCGGTATCTCACACATACAGCATACTGCTTTATAAGAGTGTGGTTCAAGTGAGGGCCTCTACTGACCAATGACTCAGTGTATAGTGTACACTACTTTCAGGGCTGGTTTTAGTTTGAAGAGTAATTTGCGCAGTGATATACTTTCTATCCGGCCATACACACGCTTATAAAATATCAGTAATAAAAAATCTTAAAACATTGTATTTTAATTTTGTGGTTGAAAGATTTGTTGAATTATCATTGAAAAAATTGAAATTAATTGATAATATTAAGGTTTTCGTTGTTTCACAGTCGTCATTATATTTTGTGTCAAGATTTTATCAAGCCCCTGAATAAAATGTCTTGACAAAGGAACAATTAAGAAATCATACCACCAATGCAAACCAAATATCTATCTCAAAGTTATAGATATGTACAGAAGCCCATAATAAACGCATGCTGTTGAATTATTATACTAACCCGAAAACAAACAGAAAACGGCAGAGTTGAATCTCAAAAACTGTTATCAAAGGCGGACTTAATTTATTCCAGAAAAGGTGAAAGAACAATAAATTGTAATATAACCAATATGTACGGACAAGTTCGAAAAATGCAGATGGAAATTTGCTATCCGTTATTAACAGCCCTGGTTGTTGCGAAGACTATATTGGCCAGACGGAAATGTATTCAAGTTTTAAGATGTATCACATAAAGGTCAACGTGCGAAGATTTGCAAACCCCAGTTTTCAATTTACCCAGTATAAACAAAATGCGCCCAGGGAAAGAGCTAAGAAAAAAAACAATTCTGCGTTGAAGAAAACCATTGGAGACCATTTGAAGCACTTGGAAAAAGTCTTAGACACATATTGTGTTACTGTTACTGAAATGTTTAATTGTTGCATGCACATAACTTCATCAAATACTTCCGTCAACGCTACAATGGCTTACACTAGTATAAATAACCCTTAGTATGTAGAAAATCACCGAGCACGGTGTTGTAAAACCGATTGCTTGGTAAGTAATAAAATAATCTTCAGTCTGTTATATATATCATAGATATCATTTATCACAATCGATCAGCCTAAACCATTTACGATGTATGAAAATATGCTGCGGCCAAACCCATGTAAACATCCTGCTTTAAAATCATTCTGTTTCATCACTCTCACTATTTCAACAACAAATTGTGTATATGAGCTAGTTACAGTTTCAGGCAAAGCCACTCCTTTGTAATTTTGAGTAGCCTAATAAGTTACGCTACTCCCAGAAGGTAATCAGAGGAGTGACTACTGTCATACACATGCTTGAGATAAGAATCAGTAGCAGTAGCAGGTCGATCTTGTTAATTACAGCTGTCGTTAATACGACAGGCGAGGGCAGCGCCAAAGCCTGACGGGTTAGTCGATGTCAGAGACGTCGAGGGCCAGTGATCAGTCGTTAAGATTACCAATAATATTACTAAGCGAATGCCATCATGACACAAAACAATCAAGAAAACGCAACATTACACATATTGGCACTCAGTGTACATCTGATGCATGGGAACGTGAGCCATGCCTTGGCTATCCAGGTGGCTTACCGTCCCCGGATTCAGATGTCTGGGTCCAGCAGTTGACTTTCCATCCTATGATTCAGGCTCTCTGGCACTTTCAGGTGGCTTACCGTCCCAGGATTCAGATGTCTGGGTCCAGCAGTTGACTTTCCATCCTATGATTCAGGCTCTCTGGCACTTTCAGGTGGCTTACCGTCCCAGGATTCAGATGTCTGGGTCCAGCAGTTGACTTTCCATCCTATGATTCAGGCTCTCTGGCACTTTCAGGTGGCTTACCGTCCCAGGATTCAGATGTCTGGGTCCAGCAGTTGACTTTCCATCCTATGATTCAGGCTCTCTGGAACTTTCAGGTGGCTTACCGTCCCAGGATTCAGATGTCTGGGTCCAGCAGTTGACTTTCAATCCTATGATTCAGGCTCTCTGGCACTTTCAGGTGGCTTACCGTCCCCGGATTCAGATGTCTGGGTCCAGCAGTTGACTTTCCATCCTATGATTCAGGCTCTCTGGCACTTTCAGGTGGCTTACCGTCCCAGGATTCAGATGTCTGGGTCCAGCAGTTGACTTTCAATCCTATGATTCAGGCTCTCTGGCACTTACAGGTGGCTTACCGTCCCAGGATTCAGATGTCTGGGTCCAGCAGTTGATTTTCCATCCTATAATTCAGGCTCTCTGGCACTTTCAGGTGGCTTACCGTCCCAGGATTCAGACTATCTATTTTTCACACCTTTCTGTTCGAATGAAATGATTTTGTGTAAATTACATGCACGTTTGCATTTTCCTATCTAGAAAACAATTTTTATAATATTACCCTAATGATGACGCGTTGACACGTTAAATTGGCTATGTTAATGACTTCAAAATCAGGAGATGGGGTGGTTTTTTTCAAATATTAAGGTAACCTGAGGTCAGTGTGATAACAATTTCAAAAGTTAAAATATGAATGCGGGGAGATTGTTTGATGCATGGATCACACGCATTATCAAGTTCGTCTCATAGATTTTTTTGAACGAAATCATTTACTTTGTTTAACTTCTGTTTAATGGATCCGAGGTCATTTTTAAAGACGGGTACGAGGGGAAGTCAATACGTTCATAGAAGTGGATATAAAACAGACGACAGTGGTTGTAATATTGATTTTATTCTCACTGGACCTCGATGCATTTTGCCCATTTATCTTTGAGGCTGTCTATGCGGTAAAAGTCTTCTGACTGGCTCCTCAGCTCAGTAGCTGCCTTAAGTTCATCATCATCGCCAAATCTTACCACGCAAGTGTGTTTTCAATTTCCGAAACAGACAGATGTCGCTTGGGGCCAGATCTGGACTGTAAGTGGGGTGGTAAAGTTGTTTAAAGCAATATTGTTGAAGTGCAGCCTGTGCAATAGGACTATTGTGCACTGCAGCGTTGTCATGAAGAAGCATAAATCAAGCAGTCAACCTGCCGCACCTCTTCTTCTTTATCTGCACCTCTTCTTCTTTATCTCCGCTCTCAACAGAGTAGTCTCCCTGTTATTGTAGTTTTTGGTTGTTCATAGTCTATAAATATGGCTCAACTTGATTCCCAGAAAATGGTCGCCATAATCTTGCCAGCAGAATGCTGAGTTCTGAACTTCTTGGATGCAGGAGGGTGCGTATGCTTCCAATACATTGATTCTTGCTTCGTGTCAGGATCCCAGTGATGAATCCTCGTTTGCATCCCCTGTAACCAGACGGGCATGAAAGTTATTGGGATCAGCATCGTAGATGTCCAAAAGCTCTGGTATCGGTCTTTTATATTTCAGTTTCGTGGCTACCATCTTGCAGACACCTTTGACATGTTCTAGTGCTCATGAATTATGCTGCAAACACTTTCATGAGAAATGCCACACTCTGAAGATATCTCCTCCACCTTTATTCTTCTATCGGACATGATTAAGCCTTGGACCCAAGCATATAATCTGTAATGACTTCAACGGGCCTTCCTGAACTTTGGTCATCGTCCAAGTAATTGCGACCCCGCTTAAACTCAGCTGACCATTTTGCAACAGTAGAATATTGAGGGGATTGGCGAAACCCGAGGATTGTGTGTGACGCAAAGCGAACGAAAACGAAAAGCTCTAAAGATAATGTGTAACATTGTCTAATAATCATCACTTGCTTTAAAACATTAAGTCTTCTCTTTAAATGTAAAGTTTAACTGAAACCTCATCATTTAATATAACATTACAAACCTGTTGAAATCTTATTGTCGAAATTCAAAGGCCGCGGCCATCTTGCAACAAGTTCGTGACGTCACATTTATAATAATTTCCTTCCGATAACGTATACAAAAACAAGTAACATGCGGCCATTGGCTGATACAGTTAGTGAATAATGTTTTTTCATTGAGATTTTGTAATATCAGATATCCTAAACACCAATTTATAGGTTTTTTTTATCTTCTTTTGTAAAATTCATGAAATAATTGTTTTTTTAAATTGTTTTATTTGGAAATTACATTTTCAATTACGTATATAACAATTTTTACTTATGGATATCACAACTACTTAATGAGGTTATAAACAGTATTTTATAAGGATATAATACTCATCTTAAAACAAAGTAACAATTATTTCAAATGGAAATTTGAAATTGAAAGTTGTCATTCATCAACTATTTAAAAAATCTGAATGTCGGTCTAGATTCATATTTACATGTAAGTACATCATGAAAATGAAGTTCGTTTCATTCAGTCACTTTTCCATGTCAGCAAGGCAATTGGAACATTGGAATTTGTCACCAATCTGATAACTGAACGTGTATGTTGATTTTCGTTTAATTTTCACCTAGAATAAATGAAAATATATTTTTTAAAAACTATTTTTCATGGAAAAAAATCTTGATTTTATTTTTGTACAGTTTTACACAATATCTAAATTCAATAATAACCATCAATTAATGTGAATACGTTAGTAAATGTGACAAAATATATTATGTATTTTGCCTATTGAGAAAAAAATTCATTCACTTTTGACTAAGCCAACAGACACCTGTTAGTGCTTGTATTATATTAGTTGTGCAACTAGTAGTATGCTGCTTTGTTGTGATGACAGCCCTGACTCGAGGTGACACCCGTCAATTGTTATTTTTCAATTAAATGTGTTTCAGACATTTGTATGCATAAATGAAGTTTGATACTTTTTTTACTTTTACACATTTTTATCATGTTAATTGTAATGACAAGTGAATCTCAGCTGTTAGAACCTCATTGCTGCTTGTTACTGTGTCAGGTGATCGGCTTTGATCTATTGACTTCTTACCTTATATTTTATTTAATGATGTCTTACGCAAACGGTATGCGAAACAGCACGTGCTAAAGTGACGTCACGAACTTACAACACTAACGAACATGCGCTATTCTACCATACCTCTATGTATTTCGGTCGCATTACCCCTTCTATCGTCAGAAACTTGATAACCGCACGATGCTAAGTTTTAGAACTTTCATTGATTACAGGAGGGTACCTGTAACAGGCTGTAAATTTCAAGTATATGATGGGTTGTTTATGTCTAATAACTGTCGTCAGATGGCCTATCTTAATATTGACATCAACGATTATGTCGTCAGTGATGGAGAAATACTAACTTTTATGAACTTGTTGACTTCCCCTCGTATATTACGATGATTTCCATTTGTTATGCGAATGATATTAATAGTGTGTAACAGTTTATCAAACTACCTTTTCATCCATTTCCTCAATAACGAATGTTCTTAAGTATTTCTGTGTTCTAAACATCAAAATGTAGATGTGAAAGTATGCGTAAATAAACAGCCAACACTGAAGAATACAAGTCTTTCAATTTTGCTTACCTCGCAACAGTCGTATATTGTCTTTGTCGTTCATAGATAAATCCGTTGACCTTTATATTGTAACTTTAATGAACTGATGAACTGGCATGGTCAACAGTCAAAACTTTTCAATGACAACATATGGCAAATGACTCCGAAAGCACACGAAGAATGCCCTTGTCTCTTTGACACAAATTACTAATCCTGTTTCTGTTTAACCAGCCCCCTTGCCATGTTTTCAACTCACGAAATAAATAGCGACCCCTTCTAATAAGTAAAAATAAGCAGTTACGTTAAAACGTTTTTGAGTCTCGCTCTTTCTTTCAGTATCAAGTGAGAAATGTAAGTCAAATCAGGTTTGAATATATTTAGATGGCAGACTTTTGGTTTTTCGGAATACAGCATACTACGAGATTTCATTCGTTCCACGGAATTTTTTCGAAAGCCATTTTAATAAGCGCTCACTTTTGACAAGTATATAAGCGCCCTTGGCGTTAATACGTCAAATACGGTATATCGAATTGCGTAATACATTGAACTATTCATTCCAAAGTAGAATTCACGAAAGTTATTTTTCCAACGTGTTTGTCACTCTTATATCAAATATCGCTCAATATCAGTAAGGCTAAGAGCTACCCAAAATCATTTCGTGCGACATCAATTATAGAAGTCCCCAAAAGGATATCAATACAAGTCATAGACAAACCAGTGTTATCAGTCTTATTTGTGTGGTGCGAATACAGAAACTAGTAGTAAAATATGATGCAATAGAATAAATGGAGGAATGCTTAGTCGATAACAAAATGAGATACACTGAACACCAATGGAAACGTTACACCTCTTTAAAGTTATATATCGTCATATCAATAGCATAAAAAGTTATGTCCCCAGAGGAACTTGGTTTGTTGGGTTTCAACATCTAGAACAACACAAGTCAGAACTAGAAGCGGGTGACCACCGGTTACAATCCCAAATGAGGACCGGTACCTTCGTCAACTTCACCTCAGAACAGCAACAGTGTCGGTTTGTACGGCGCTTGGACGTGGAATCAGACCCAAGACGGTAGGAGGAAGGCTCCAACAATTTGGACTGAGGCCATGGTGCAAATTATAACGTCGACTATGATAACATGTCTACGGATATTAGTATAAAACGTAATTCCGTCAATAAATTTGTTATCCATATCAAGTGAATTAATTCTAAATGGCTCCAACCTTGAACAGTTCTGTCCATACTTTAAACGACAATGCTGGATATATACACTTTACTCTAGAGCTAGTGCTCACCTGTGAACATTGTGTGGAGGGATGATGGGCTGAACAATCAGCAAATCTGCTTCAAGTAGCAGGGCGGCCGTTAATTAGATCTGACCGTCACCCTCTTAGTTTAGGAGAGTTTCAATGCGCTACGTGTCAGCGGTCACTTCAATTTCATTTGTCTCATACTAATTTACGCCCGTTCGGCACTTACCGCTATGGCAAATGTCTCTATCTCGGTGAGATTTGCGGCATGAGATTTATCATAACTTCAGGAACAGTAGACATGCTGGAGTGCCTGAGTATGCATTTCATTCGGATTGGAAGATAAACGGCACACCCGATCACAGTGTTTTGTGTTTCATCTTTAGTATCATTTCGTTAATCAAAATTATGTGGAAACATGAAAGGACCAGCGTGTGATTTTATATTTTAGTTTGATCTGAATAATCAAATTATGAGAGTTCAAAATGTTAACTGAATGACTCCGAGGTTCAAGCTATATGGTATGATTGAAACCTATAAATTGACAGTAATGAAATGCTTCAGTGAAGGATTATCTTTCGTAGGCTAGTGACGGTTTACGAAAATTATTTAAAAAGTTCTATTGCCTTGGTTACGTTAAACCGTTTTGATGTTAAACAATCATGAACTAGTAAACCGAAGGAATGTCGTCGATCCTTATCAGATCCACGTACCGAATTTGGTGTAGGATATTTAGAAATGTAGAAGTATGCTTGAAAACACTAATGGAATATACTCCTCTTAGCCATTATTAGCATGAGAATACTCGGTCACAACAAACAGACATCTACAGTTGAAGTACAAATCGATACTTCATTGGCTACGAAAATACGATACAGCAGACATGAATCAGATGTTTTACAGTAACTGTTGAGGACACAATACTAAATTACAAGCCCTAGTTGTCGCATCTGCGCACAGATGTTTCCGGCGTAAACGCCACGTGACCTGAGGACATGCTCGCGCGCAAAATGACGATTTTCTATTAGAGATTCACTGCTTCGTCGGGAAATGTGGGAGTAAACTCTGTACTTAAAGTGATGATAAAATCAACCAAATTCTTTGTGTTTACAGAGTGAAGTTTAATGTTCATGTTGGTCTTGTTCGTAGCTGCTCTTTAATGTTGTCCAACCCCCTCTCCAATCTGATCTTCCTCATCTCACTTCTATATCTTCCCCAAATCCTCACTGGAATTTCTTTCCTCATCTCACTTCTATATCTTCCC
This sequence comes from Phorcus lineatus, assembly GCA_921293015.1. Lineage (NCBI taxonomy): Eukaryota > Metazoa > Mollusca > Gastropoda > Trochida > Trochidae > Phorcus > Phorcus lineatus. Next base: position 21,151,256 of record OV121088.1, on the reverse strand, counting down.
CAAATCCTCACTGGAATTTCTTTCCTCATCTCACTTCTCTTTCTTCCTCACCTCACGTCTATATTTTCCCCAAAACCTCACTGGAATTTCTTTCCTCATCTCACTTCTCTTTCTTCCTCACCTCACGTCTATATTTTCCCCAAAACCTCACTTATATTTCTTCCCTCATCTCACTTCTATATCTTCCCCAAAACCTCACTTGTATTTCTTTCCTCAACTCACTTCTATATCTTCCCCAAAACCTCACTTGTATTTCTTTCCTCATCTCACTTCTATCTCTTCCCCTATATCGCTTCTATCTCTAACGAAGTTTAAATTCTCTTTCTTCCTCATCTCACTTCTATATTTTCCCCAAAACCTCACTTATATGTCTTTCCTCATCTCACTTCTATCTCTTCCCCTATATCACTTCCATCTGTAACGCAGTCTAACTTCTCTTTCTTCCTCATCTCACGCCCATCTCTTCCCCAATCTCGCTTGTTTCTCTTCCTCAATCTCATTCTATCTCTTCTCCCATCCGATGTGTGTCTCTTTCCTCACCTCGCTTCTATTTCCCACCAATCACGCTTTTATCTCTTCTCCCATCTCGCTTTTATCTCTTCTCCCATCTCACTTCTATCACTTCCCTGAGAACAATGATGGGGTGATATGATATGATTTCAATATCAATTAAATGAGGGTAGGTCATGATAAAAAAAATAACTTCAAAAGAAACATATCTCACCTTGGCCCTAACCTCCTCGCAATAGTTTAATAACTGACTGTGACAGCTAAAACGAACCCTTTTGTCTCACAGCTTTCGTGCGACAACACCAGCCATTAAGCTCGTGTAGAAATTGCATCCAAAATAGACTTAATGATTGAGTGTAGGATTAAGTTAGTGGATTCTGGCCATCAAATGTTGCCACTGCCCGACGTGATCGTGGTAATTCGTGTAATGAATTTGGACTTGCCTAAAACGTTGCAGGAATTGGCAATTACTGATATTTTTTTTATAGAATTACCTTTCTTTTTACATAAACAAAGAACTCAGTTTCACCATGCCATTTTGAATGAAAACAACCAATAAGTTGCAAAACAAAAGACAGGTGCGGGTGAAGGGTGAGTGTCTGTTCAATTAAAAAGAACTTTGAAGTAAAGCTCTAATAAAACTATTTGTGACAGGAATATAAAGAGTGACAGTTTGACCCCGTAGCACGATTTTGTCACCAAGCTTGAAAGTGCAATGGTTTTGGGTGTCACCCCAACCTTTGATAACTTTTGTCATCTGTTTCACGCTTTTTTCTTTTTAGTGCTGCTCTTTGTTCAAGTGTAACTGCGAGTGGTTAATCGAGTTTATCGTGCCTTCAACAATATTTCAATCATTCAACGTGTGGATGAAGATCATCCAAAAAGGAGTGGACAGATCGGGGAGAAAGGGGTTTATGGCACCAGATGGAGAAAAGGCAAAGTGAAAGAAAGACAGCAAGTTTTTGCACGACTTAAATTAGGGCTGGTTAAGTTTACATACAGTTTAGATAATAATATTCCCTTCCATACACAAATAGGCAGTGACTCGAAATCTAGACCTTGCTCAAATCCTACACACTAACCCCCGATTCTTTATTTTGTTTAGAAATAAATGTCTATGTCTTATTCTGGAGTCTTAGTTTTAGTTCCCGATTTTAAACTTATAATCATAAGGTCTACAGACACCTTTTAATACATCTACATTTTCCTCTTACTATAATTATTTATGAAATTGTTGTGGAAGTTACAGTAAAAACATAGGATTTTGTCTTCAGAAGAGAGGAGAGATTGCCATTTTTACGCAACAGCATTCATTAAATCATTTGATTTAGACGCTGTAGAGCAATTTTGACGTTTACAGCAACACCAATCTTGAAAAAACGTTTTAAGATGATGTTTACACTGGAGAGCAGATATTTATTTAACAAATTCGGTTGACATCTGCCTTTTGTATTATGTATCAGTCACTATATACAGATTTATATGTCAAACGATAAGGTGATTTGTATATATTCACACGAAAAAAGAAACGCAAGTCAAGTTGCATGTCTACATCTTTTTAATGGTCAATAGCATATACAAGAAAATATTACAAGGTCAAGTGAGCAAACATGAAAGTGGAGTAATGTGAAGGTCTTCACCAATAGATGACGTCATTAGATGAGTCTTATGGATACATGGTCAGAGGTCAAGAGTCACTTGCCAATATGCCAGTCACTACCTTGTGTGACCACCATTGGCGTTGATCACTGCCACACATCTACGGTACATAGAGTGGATAAGACGTTTTGCAAATGGCATGAGAATCCTTCTGCACACATCCAGAAGAGCCGGCTGCAGTTCATTGGCAGTTGTTGGAATTGGTCTGACATTATAGAACCTCATCCCATAAGTGTTCAATTGGATTCAGATCAGGGCTGAGGGTTGGCCAGGGTATAATATCGATGTTATGCTGTTGGAGGAAGATGATGGTAGCTCTAACAGTATGGGGACGAGAATAATCTTGCTGGTAAATGTGTTGGCGATGTTGTGCAAAAAATGGAGCAACGTTGGGTCTGATCACTTGGTCGATATAACGCTGAGCTGTTAAACCGTGTCCCCAACCTGCGTCAACATTTTGGAAGCCCATTGGCCCAAGTCTCGCATTAAGCCAAATACCGGGCCATATCATGACGCTAGGCCCACCCCGTGGACCCCTTTCCACAGCGTTTCTGTCAGCAAAACGATCACCTCGAGGACGCCAAATCCTGACTCGTCCATCTGCATCCATCCAGAAAATTACACTTCTCCAATTACGATGACGCCAATTTCGATGAGTCTGTGCCCACTGAAGTCGTGCTTGGCGATGTCGTTGCTGCAGAACAGGACGACGTGCTGGCCGGCGACATTGGAGGTTGTTAGAACGCTGGCGCCTGATGACAGTGCCTCGGCTAATGCGTCGGTTATGTGTTCTAACAGTGTCCAGAGCAGTTTGAGTCGCAGTTAGGAATTGATCTGAAAAAGAAGGTATGTTCGTCAATCAGTCAAGAGTCAAGCTGAAAAAGAAGTAAGTTTACAATCTTTGATTTGACTGTCCACAACTGTCATCTGTCAATTGCAAATTAAAAGCATTATTATCAACATCAATACACTTCTGTCAATAGTCAAACAATAATGTACATAAATGTCAAATGTCCACAAAAAATGTCCACAGAAATGTCCACAAAAATGTCCACAAATATGTCCACAATAAGGTCATTCACAACTGTTTAACTGTCCACAAAAGAATTACAATGTCAAATGTCAACACTGTAATAACGTCCACATCACATGTCCACGTCAAATGTCCACAATAGTCCACAACTGTCCACAACGTTAAATGTCCATATCGATGGTCTACAACAAATGTCCACAATAGTTCACAATATAGAATGTCAACATGTCCACAACTTCAAACGTCAAACGTCGTACACACTTATCAAACGTCCACAATCATTCGGAACCATCAGCTTCATCTCTGGAATCTGTAGACTCTCTTATTGGCCACTCCAATGGACAGATCTTGTTTGCAGGTCTCTTGAAGATGGAGTTCCAACCTGCACGTCGACGACGCAGATCTGTCCATCACTTCCTGGGTAAGTATTGACAATCTTTCCAAGCTTCCATTGTCCTCGAGGAGTTTCTGGAGATATGTCTATCACAATGTCATTTACCCACAAGTCTCTACCAGTCACTTGCCACTTTCTCCTGGTATTCAGTGTCGGCAGCCACTAGTGCATCCTACGTTTCCAGAAATGACGTATCAACTCCTGGATGCGACGCCATCGTTTCCCTGGATTAAAGGTTGTCTCATCGACACTGTCTGGAGCAAACAGTCCACCAACTTTTCCATGAAGAAAGTGATTAGGAGTTAATGGTGTAAGATCAAGAGGATGATCACTCTGATAAGTCAAAGGTCTAGAATTTATCAGTGCTTCTGCTCCTGTAAATGCAGTGAGCAGTTCCTCGTCGGAAACATCACTGTTGCTCAAAATGGCATATATAGCACGTTTTGCTGCTTTAATCATAATTCAATATATACATTGATTCAAAGACGCCTCCAAAGTGTGGAGCACTTGGGGGATTAAAATGCCATTTAACACCTCTGTTTGCTAAAGATCAATGAATACGGTCTTTATCAAGAACGTCAAGAAGCTGTGATAGTTCTTTTACAGCACCAACAAAATTCGTGCCATTATCTGAGATGACGTCATCTGGAAGACCTCTCCTGTTTACCATTCTAAAGAAGGCATTGAGAAATGCGTCTGTGTCTAAACTGTATGACATCTCTAAATGAACGGCACGTGTAGTCAAACAAGTGAAAAGACAGAGATAGCGTTTTTGTCTAGATTTTCCTCTGCATTGATGCTTTTACTCTGAGACTTGGTAATGGTGCCATGACCTGAACAACTAGTTTTGCTTTGAGCTTTCTACATTTGGAACATTCCCTTTCCCATTCCTTGATAGCCTCTCGGGCTGAAATTATCCAATATTTTGTTAAGAAACATGAGAGCGTATGATTTGTCCCTTGCACATGATTTCCTTCTTCATGAAAATGTTTAACTATGAGTTTAGTAACATGATGCTTTCGAGGAACGATGATTGGAAATCTTGTTGGTGAGGGAGACACTCTGCGTTGACCAAACGGCCATCCATCCTAATGAGACCACTCTCATCCAAGTGGGAGAAGCTTAGAAGTAACAGGTAGCTTTGAGGATGTAGGGATACCACTAAGTATATATATATCTTATACTCTACTGGAAAAGCTTTTTTTTTGTGCCTCTACTATTATTGAGGTGAGGTGAGATGAGTTGGTGTTTAACGCCGCTTTCAAGATTATTTCACTTATATCGCGGCTGCTAGTATTAGTGCAGGGAGAAAGCCCGCAACACCATTGTGGCTATGCATTGCGGTGAGACCTGCGAGCATCGGCTTGTACTATTATTCTTGTTTCAGATTCTTCTATTTCTTCTGAAGTAAGTTCACCAACTGTTCTGAACTTGTTTTCTGTTGAAGAATTGTGCACAAAGCGAATCACCCATGCATTGATGCGTGTGAGATTTCTGCAGTTTGAATATCTGAATGGTTTAAGTCTCCATGACCAATTGGTACTGTCTGGTTCAACAGTTGTTGTATAGGTTCTACTCAAAACTTTTGTTTCTTTATTGTCAACGCAGGATTCATCAAAACTATTTTCTGGCCATTCACTTGTATCTTTCAAAAGAAAATCTGGCCCTGACCACCAAAGTGAAGACCCTTCAAGCTTTGAAATTGATATGCCTCTACTTATGATATCTGCTGGATTTTGAGATGTTGGAATGTGTCTCCACTGTGATGGATTGGAGCTACTTTGGATTTCACCAACTCTGTTTGCGACAAACGGTTTGAAAGTTCTACTGCTGTTCTGCTGAACATTCATCCTATCTGTCCAAAATGTAACCTTGTCCCTTTCTATTTTCAGAGCCTTGAGCACAGCATGAACAAGATGAAGACCAAGGGCTGCCGCCATCAACTCAAGTCTCGGAATGCTGCAAGCTTTTAGAGGCGCGCCTCTACTCTTAGCAGCAACTATTCTACAGGATGTGTCTTTATTCAGGGAAAGTATGTACAGCATAAACTACTGCACCATATGCATCTTCAGATGTATCAACAAAAGTTTGTATTGTGACAGAAGAAACTTCATCTTCCAATCTCAAACATCTTGGTGTTTTAATGCTTTGAAGTTCTTGCCATTGTTCTAACCAATGAGAAACTTTGTCTTTCAGATACTGTGGAAGTTCCTCATCCCATTCATAACCTTTCAACCACATTTCTTGCAACATGATCTTTGCGGAAATGATATATGGTCCCAATAATCCAAGTGGATCAAACAACTTCACAACCTGTTTGAGAACATTTCTTTTGGTTGTTATGTTTGTAGGTGCCGATTCTGTTTTGAAACAGAATATATCTTTTTCAGCAACCCATGCCATTCCCAGAGTTTTTATGGTAGGTAACTGACCTTTGCTGAAGTCAATTTCAGCAACTCTGTCTTCCTCTGGAATGTTGTCAAGAACCTCCATTTTGTTGGATAGCCATTTGCGAGCATGCATGGATGCACCAGACCAAAACTGAGTTAGCTGCTTATATAATTCAATGCCATCATGAACTGTGTCCACGGAGTCCATACTGTCATCCATATATGTGGATTCAAGAACAGTTTCTGCAGCTTTTGGAAGTTCTGACTGATGCCTCTTTGCATGTTCCTGTGTAACATACTGTGCCAAAAATGGTGAAGAAGTGTTGCCAAATACTACTCTGCTAAACTCGTACACTTCTGGAGGTGAATCAGTATTCATTGATCTCCATAGAAATCTATGAAATGGCCTATCATCTGGTGAGATGTGTATTTGCAAAAACATCTTTGAAATATCACAAACGAGAGCAACTGGCTTCTCTCTAGATCTAAGGAGAACGTCAAACAACTCACTGTGGAGTTTTGGCCCAGGATGTATGGCATCATTCAGCGAAGTGTTCTTGGACTTTGCAGAAGCATCAAATACTATCAGGACGAACAATTGGAAAATGTGGAAGATACCAGACTTTCTTTGCAGATTCAACTGGTGCGACTTTCCTCACATATCCTTTTTGCATGTAATTTGAAATAACATCTTCATAAGCATGTGCCAAGTTTTGGTCTTTAGAAATATTTCTCTCTGTGCTAATCAGTCTCTGAAAAGCCATGTCATAATTTTTTGGTAAGGAAGAAGAATCCTCCTTCCAAGGAATACCAATTTCGTAATGACCCTGATCATATACAAGTGTTTGCTTTGCTGTAGCTAAAGCCTCTTCATCAGCTGGCTTTAAGTTTTGTGAAGGAGCGATGGTTTCCTCTATCTCCCAAAATTGCCTAACTAATGAGTTAAGCTCATCATCCTTGTTGTTTGTGAAATATGCAAAATGTGCATTATGGGATGTTGGACTGTCATTGACATTCCCTATACAGGTCCATCCAAGAGGTGTTCTCCTCGCTATAGGATCACCTGTTTCACCACAAACATCTTCATAGGATCTGTGTAGAGCCAACTGATCTATTCCAATCAAAAGATCTACAATAGGACGTCGACCTAGATCAGGAAATTTGATTTTCTGTAAATGTTTCCATTTGTGTTGTATGTCTGCCCAGTTAATGACCTGTAGATTCCCCGTAACCCTATCTGTCGTCAATGCTGAGACTTTCATCCTAACCTTACCATCAATGCTTTCTATTTGAAACGAAACCTGTTCTGTCATAAATGTTTCAGTTTTGCCATTCAAGACATTGACAGTGATTGGCTGTGATGAACCACCTAGATGTAACTCAGAAGCAACATCACTGTTGATATATGATCTGGTACTGGCATCATCCATCAAGGCGTTAACACACATTCGTCTGATGCCATTCTTAACAATAACAGGAACCGTTCTCAAGGCTGTTGTTGGTTTTGCTTCCTGTGATTGCAAAGCTGTGTGTGCCCTTTCTGTTGGTTTGTGTTTTACCAAAGTATCCTGTGATTGAGTGTTTTGTGTCTGTTGATTTCTGTCTGAGTTCTTATTTCTCATGTGATACTTTGTATTTTCTAAGTTTGGATTATGTAACAGTCTGTTGTGAGACTTTGTGCAGCCATTAATGCCACACTGTGATACACGTTTACAATCTGTGCCTTAATGCTTGTTACCAAGACAACGAAAGCAAACTTTGGCTTGTTTAGCTGCGTTCCACCTCTTTGATATGGTCATACCCCTGAACATCTTGCATTTCCAAAGGTCATGCTGACCATGACAAACCTTACAGGCTGTGTCTGTAGAATGTGACTGATCGTTACCTTGTGCTTCAGCACCAGTAAACATGCATGCATCGTTTCTATCAGGTCGTCTACCCTTATTGTAAGAAACAACGCCATGTACTGCTTCAGCAGCAACTTTATGATATTCTGACTCTAGAGGGGTCGGGATAGCGCAGTGGTTAGCGCGTTCGGCTTCGGATCAAGAGGTCCGTGGTTCGAATTCCGCCAGGGGCTCGGCAACTTTGTCTGCAGTAGAGAACTGTTCTACACGCAGTCACGTTTGGGTGCAATGCCACACTGAATTTCAGTGCAGTACCACCCATGGTTCGCTAGTTCCAGCCGATGCTCGCAGGTTTCACCGCAATGCATAGCCACATTTGTGTTGCGGGCTTTCTCCCTGCAATAATCCTAGCAGCCGCGATATAAGTGAAATAATCTTGAAAGCGGCGTTAAACCCAAACTCACTCACTCACTGACTCTAGAAGAATCCATTCACGTAAGGTTTCAACAGACTCTCGCCTTTGCATTTCAAAAAGCCAGCGTTGATATTGTGTAACCAAAGTTCTGTCAATTTTTGGAGTAAAGTTACATACAGCAAACCATTTCCAAGTTCTTCATACATATCTGCATCTCGCAGATTCACAACAGTGACATCTAGTATGTCCGCAAACTTTTCAAGATCAGATGCACTGCCCTGACGAATAGGTTTAAGATTGTGTACTGCCTCTAACTGTAATGTAACTTGGCGCCTTCTGCCACCATATTTTCTCTCAAGACGATCGAGAGCAATGTCATATGCTACTGTACTATGGCCGAGACATTGAATGATGCTAAGTGCTTCCCCAGATAAGTATTGCTTTAGCTGTAAAAGTTTGTACTCAGATGGTGCTGGAGCCTTGTCAATGTAGTTCATTAATGCTGCCTTCCAGCTTTGATATTGCCTTACATCACCATGAAATACAGGTATCGAAACCGGCTTGAGATGTTTCCACATGTAATTTGCTAACCCTACAGGACGTGCATTGTCTGCCTGAGTAGTTGCATGTTGCAGTTTTGCATTTTGTTTTGTTAATGCATCGTCTGATATATTTGGTATCACCGTCGATTGTTTCTTATTTGTGTGAGACTGTTCAACAAAGCCTGATTTTGAACGAGAAAGACTATTTAATGTCTTGTGACTGCGACTCGAGTGAGTTCTTGAGCCTGACCTATTATCAAGATACTCTTGAGCATGTGCTAGGACTTCATTTGTTTCCTGTTCTATTTCTGTCATTTCTTGTTCGGTTATGATAAAGTTTTCACTTTGTCTATCTTTCGAATAGGCTAGTGTTAGATATGTCATTATGTTGATTGCTTTTGTCATAACTGTGTTCAGTTGATTAATACCGTCACGAACTTGTGTTGTAGAAGGCATGTCTTGTGTTTCAATAACTTTTAACAACTTGTTCTTTGTTTTTGTAAATACTGAGTTAGCATTTGTCTTTTGAGTTTTTATATGTGTTGTGCAAACTGAGTGAGGAGTTCCCCATTGTCTGCATTAGACAGGTTACCAGCTAATGTGTTTTCTGTAGTCATGTTACCTGCTTATGTGTTTTCAGTAGACATGTTGTGTTTTGTTATGTAACCATGTGACAACCTTGTATATGTCCTACCATATCAGCTTCTAGTTACTGTCAATTACATAACTGCAGGTAAGCACTTCAAATAGCATAATGTACTATATCCAAAGGCTGTGAATGAATCAAACTGTAAAACTAAACCACGCTCTGCTACCAATTTTGGGGCGGCGAAAACCCAAAATAAAAACGAAAACTGCATTTTGAAGATCCCAAATTTATACAAATACCATATTTACAAAATATATACAAGTTTTTCCAATAGTTACATGCCTGTTCTGTAAATGCTATAAAAAGCAATAAAGTCAAAATCTGTCTATCTAATTCACTCTATAAAACTGTAATTTACTGTAAAATTGAATCTATAAAGCAACAGTAACTGCAAGTAACAAGTCTATACTGCCTGTAAAGACACCCTGTAAAGCTGTGAATCAGCTGACGTGTCAATTTCAGCATGTAGCATGCATAGCATGGATAACAACCTGATATCCGCGAAGTAAATAGCATTCGGGCGATATGCACTCATGCCAAGAACATACATTTTTTAATTACTTCAAACCATCGTGCATATGCAATATCAGGAGAAACGCGTGCATCATGCCAACATTTCCAATGGCGTGTGCGTTTTAGAGAATGCTTTTTGTTTTGGGTTACTATTCAAATCTTACGAAATACGTCCAAAAATTATTGATGACACCATAAGTCATCACTACAGATCAATACTTCATATCGATATAAGATCCAGAGCTTTTTTCAATCTGAATGAAAAACTTGCGTTTCTTTTGCGTGTGAGTGTGTTATAGTTGAGTCTCGTATGCAGAGGTGTTTCGCTGTGAGAACGACTCCCCGGCATGATTTTCGTTATCCTTAATTTGAGGAGTTATTCGATCATTTTCCACTTAGCTATTGAGCCACCAGGACGTCTGGAGTGACCTGGGTCCAGTGGTCATTAGCTATGACAAAAGACAGACAAGGAGATGAGGATACTGGTGAGTGCTGAAGGACAGATTGATAAGTCGGGATCAGCCTGTCATGTCTAAGGTTCACATCTGTTGACAGGACTATCGACTCTAACCAATGGTGGAACGGACATCTCGCACAAAGTAGCTGACACTCTCTCTCTCTGGTATGCTGCAAAAGCTGTTCTAATTTTTGAATATGGCAATCTCCTCGTCATCTTATGTCGTTTAAAGAGAAATCTTCTTCTTGGTTATATGTTAGGCGTCAATGAGATGGCGGTAGCTAGCTACAGCATACACAAAAGTGTAAATTAAAAGATTGCACTGCGTTTGGTTATTGAAATAAGTATTTTATTTTAAAAGCATCTAATAGGTTCCCAGTCAAGACGGGCAATTACTGAATTTCCATTCAAAATATTGCTACAGTGTATTTCATGTTACTTCAAAAAGGACAGACTTTTTTCTTTCTTTTTTTATTCCTGGAATGAGGATTACACAATCAGTAATCTAGCAATGGAGTAAAGGGATTTGAATATCAGCTATCTTTATTCGACAATAAAATCTGGATGTTTTTTTTATTTCAAAACATTAAAAAATTCAAAACATATATTATATATATATATATATATGTTATTGTAGAATTAGATACATAATCACATTCACATTTGCTAACAAGCGCTTCCTGCTATGATGTGATCTTCAGGGGTGCGTTGCATGCAAAAAATCGTTTAGCAATTAATCGCTGCTGTTATGACAAACAACACTTCAAATATACAGCGATGTACATTAATTTCCTTTTCTTGATTACACTCCTTTTGAATCATTTTTAAACAATCAACCGGAATTTATTTCAAAATGTTAATTTGTTTGGTCGAAGTTGAATTCTATTGCTACCATCCCTCAAAAGCAAAAATAAATTGGACCTACTACATGACGTCAGCAAAAAATGTGCGTAAGCGTCATTGATAAGCGATTGGTGTAATCGCAAGCAGCTTAATTTTTAGCGGTGCTTGCAACGAATATTCGCTGTAATCGATTGCAAGCGATTGGTAGTATACAGCGCACCCCAGGTTAGACTCTAATTGTCAGTTGTAATCACGTTGATTGTGACGTGACGTGGCGCTCTTTATGACATCATAGAGGTAAATGCGTCATGAGCATGAGTTCAAGGAAATTTACATTTTAGCGTTCAGTAAAGACTGTTTTATGAATTCACTTTCCATCAATTCAAGTAGCCGCGGATTATCGTATTTTATTTTATAAAATGGAAGGAATCTATATCTTCCTCCAGAACACTTTTCCAAGTGACTATTTAAAAGGATAGTTCTATTTTGGGACCGGTTGATTTGCGAACGATGTGGATTCATTCTTTCATTTAAACGTCTCTCTGCCTTGCCAATGTATAATTCACTGCACCTTTCGCACATGATTACATAGATGATATTTCTTGAATGGCAATTCATGTTTTCTTTCACAAAAATAGCGTTTATTGTTTACTTTGAACTATTTCTACAGGTGTAGCATCGTATATATATATTCATAATTTCACAATCTGGAGATTGCTGTTCAGCTGCCAGGTATTAAGTATTGAAGACTATGAAGTTAGAAGACGTGAAGCTTAGACTAAACTTCCTTTTAGAATAACCAGACATGGAGTATCTTCAACAACAAAAATAGAGCAATTGGCTCTGTATCTCATCAGCCTATCTATAATGTATAATATAAATGGTCAATGGCTACTATTTGAGGGGCCACAGAATACCAAATCTGTATACATATTATAATCCCTTTCAGGTAGGGAGTCTGTATACAAGATGTGTATGACTGTTGCTTCTGTTGCCCTTATAAGGTGTCACATGGCCGACAAATCTATTAGTTACAATTCCCACCAGCTAAATTAAGAGTCTTTATACAAGGTTTCAGCTTTCTAGCCGTTTTGCTTCTGGATTTCGAAAGAACATGAAAATAAGTTTATAGGGTGTGGCGCCTTTGGCCCTTATTAGGGGTCACTGGATCGCGAAATCTATAGGCTATAATAGACAATATCTACAGATATATGACATAATATAATAATAATTTTACTCCCATTGGTTTTAAAACGTAATAGATATTTTCTACCCGAAGGGAACTTAACAAACTCACTCACCTCACACTACATGATCTGGATCAGACACGATATTTAGGGATAATTTCAAAACTCATTTGTTTTATAACGATACGATAAATGTTTTAAAGAAACTCAGGCAATTTTTACAACGATTTCAAAAAAATTTCAAAGCGAGACAAGGAACTGTCACAGTGGATTCGTTTGTAAATTATCAACGAAAATATATTCCAAATTCTTCATGTGAAATCAATGTAAAATTCTCTTACAATTATGCTTGTCTCTGTTGTAAAAAACCGCCGGCCAGGCTATAGTCAAGATTCATGACTGTTTATAAAAAGGAGTCTAGGTTTGACTGCATACACATATTAGGAGCCCAAAGAAAATAATGTTATGGATGAAGGAACGGTAAATTATCAAAATATTTCATAGACTTAATTTTAGTCTAGCCAGGCTAGGCAGATGGAGAGTACATTCCATTCACTTATTTCACTTACTTATTATCTTTTATTAGACGTTCGGCCGCGTGATCTATCGCTTCTCTACTTCCCAGTGCTTCCCGTCTGTCATTATCAAATTTGTACATAAATGTGTTGGTCTAGCGTGCACGCATTATCATTGGCAATTCGGCTCTCTAGCTGAACACACCTGCCTCCAGCGCTCCAGCTCGCAGCCTCATCCATACTCCAGGATTCTCAAGCTTCGTCAGGACGTCCCGACCAGGACTTCCCACCTCTACACTTAAGGTACTTACTTCTCCTTTATACCTAAACATATCCTAAAACTAAGGTTACACATCCCTAAAGCTTACGTCTAAATAATGGCCACCTCCGGGAGAGCCAGGTCTTATAGCCTAACATGCCTTACACCAGTGGCCTCGGCCACATTTCTCCAACAATATAAATCAAACTCATCTAAAACCTCAAACCCTAACTCATCTCCAAACCAAAACGAGGATTCTCCTCAACAAAATCTAAACTTAAATCAAACTTCAACTTCACCAAAACCACAAAATCTAAATTCTCATCTTAACCTAAACTCAAACTAGGAATTTCCTACTACAACTCCTAAAACCAACCAAAACCCAGTAGGCAACTTTCAAACTGCCCAAATTAAGCGCAAGCCCGCCAATTCCCCCCACTCAAATTCACCTCACCAATCATCACCCACAACACCAACCAACATCTCCTAAAGCAAACACACCGCAAAACATAGTCACTCCCATCACATTGCTTTTGTTTGCCGTCTCAAAGGGAATCCGCCTGTCAAAGGAACTCACCCGTGAGAGTGGCACCTTCCTAACGACCCACGGCATCAAAATCAAACAAATAAAACCACCAGGAACAGGCTTCAAAATTCAATTTCTAAATTTCATTTCGGCCGAAGCCACCAAAACATCTAAAACCATCCTATCTTTCTATGTGGTATTCCAAACTACCCTTGGAAAACAGAGTCACGTGGGACCACAGTCTTCCCTCCTTATGAGGATGAGAAACTCTTCAATACTACCGCTTAGAGGTAAATAAACCTAACCAACTCCAAATCAAAGGCCCAGCGCCATAGCTCAAAATACTGTAATACCGCAAAATCCTCTGACAGTAGTAAAATAATCCCACTCAAAACTGTGACTCTTTACTTTAATAGACCAATCTCCCTTCTTCCATCATTTTCGGCACTTAAGCACGCACCATTCGGCCTACTGCCAACATGCAATTCAATGCAGCAATTGCTTAAAATACAACCACACAGGGGCGCAATGCAGGGGAAACAAGAGGTGTGCTACATGCGGACAGAGTGAGTGCCCGAGGACACATGTGAGCCTCACTGTATTCACTGCAACGTGGATGGACACACCTCCGTCTCCTTTGCTTGCCCCAACAAACAACATAAAACCTTAAACCATAAACTCTTTCCCAACTACAACCCCCGCACTAGGTAGGATAACCCACCACCTAAACCTACCGCAGCTAAACCTCCACCCCCAGCCCCCACAGGATCAGCCCTCCCTTCCCACACCGTAAGGGGTGATCCTTTACCTGCCGACCCATCACCCACCACCCTTATGCCCCCTCCCCCTCCATTCATCTTCCCAGACCCAACCCAACCCATCTACTTCCAAACGCCGCTGTACAACTATCTCAGTAACAGAAGTAGCCCCCACCCAGGAAGAGCCTATGGACTCTACCACTACCCAACCCACCTTACAGCTACCACCAACCCACCCCTTCGACCCCACCACTACCCTCCCAAACCGCCCATATATGTATTAAAGAAACTCAGGCAATTTTTACAATGATTTCAACAATTTTTTCAAAGCGAGAATTATTATCAATAGACAAGGAACTGTCACAATGGATTTGTTTGTAAATATCAACGAAAATATATTCCAAATTCTCCTCTTTTTTTTCTTTTTTTTATTGTTCCCATAGTATGTAACATTGAATTCATAAATATATGTAGGTCAGTCGGCAATCAAATAATAACAAATCAGTGGATATCTAACTTGCAGTCTCTAGCCTTGGAACAATGTTGTCCAGCAAATGTTATTTCCTGGCTTAATGAATGAATATTGGGAATAATGGAAGCCATTTGTTTTCAAATGTATCCATTTTATTATTCCTTTTGGATATGTCCTTTTCAACAATGAAATTGATTTTCAAAACCTTTATGTACTTTTGGTATTATTTTCTTTAAAGTACATTGATAAATATACCTTTTGGCAGATAGTATGATATGAAAGAATAATGGATTATCAAAAAAGATCCCAAACCAAATCATTGTTTTTGTTATTTCAAATGTCATTATGTTTTGGATAATCCAATTTTCCAGATTCATCGAAAAGGTGTGGGTTACCTTGTATTCCCAATAAACATGGCATAAGGTTTCTGTAAGATTCAACTTTTCTTCTAATTTAACTCTGTGTGTGTGGGCTGGCAGGGTTCTCTGGTCAACTCCTTCCCTTCATTCTTAATGCAAAAGATAAAACGAAACGGTTGGAAACCGTCCCCGGTGCGAGCCGACATTTACTCTCGTTCATTATCGATACAAAAAGTGCACACCTTGCACGAGCATAATACTCAGGTCACATGACCCCTAGTCACATGATCATACGTGTCTATTTTTGGCACTTACACTCCGGGCCCCTAATAAGTGACAACCTGTAACTTATTACTTATCAATAGAAATAAGTGCCATGAATACCATATATCATAATGAAATAATTCCTATAGATTTTCACTTTTAAAATTAAAGAATGTTTACTCACTTTGTTAACATATCAAAATTTTACAAAATAATAATTCATTTAAGGAAACTGTTAGCTTCAATTTCAAAACTCATAATAGATCTTCAATTTGATCATGAAAACTGAAATGAATTCCTCATTTCCCATTTCCCTGTTGCACTAAAGTCCATTAATCCACAAGCACACTGATATTACACTTAGACTCTTGCAAATCATAAAGTCCTTAGCTTGCCTGCAACAACAATGGCAAACCTGTAAGTCTCTGTTACATGGCCTGCGACAAGGCAGGCAAACTTCTGTATGGCCTGCGACAAGGCAGGCAAACTTCTGTATGTGGCCTGCGGCAAGGCAGGCAAACTTCTGAATGTGGCCTGCGGCAAGGCAGGCAAACTTCTGTATATGGCCTGCGTCAAAGCAGGCAAACTTCTGTATATGGCCTGCGACAGGGCAGGCAAACTTCTGTATGTGGCCTGCGGCAAGGCAGGCAAACTTCTATTTATTACACTCTCGTTGGAGATGCTACAGTTGTGAAACAATGACATGTTATTCAACACTGTTGTGAAACATTGCACGTGAAAGCGATCGCATCCGGAACTATTTTCCTGTAGTCAAATGACAAGTTACCACGTGATGATGTCAAAATGGTGACTGTCAAAAATATTGTTCTCTAAACTACGAGATAAAAGTACAATTCTTTTTGAAAACATGTTTAGCTGTTTATAAATAAACTTGATCAAACAAAACCATCAGATTTAATCTTTTTTTGTATTTTATTTAGCTAGAAAATACCCGTTAACCAAGCTTGATTGTAAGCGTCTCATAAACCACTCAGCCCGAAATTATTAGGTCCAAACTTTGTCGGAGAGTAACATTCCTCCCAATCAAATAATGCAAATTAGTGGTCAGAAAAATATGCAAAGCATAAATAATTACTCTCAGTTGTCCAAGAAACAGCTCAGAGATATCAGCACAATTATTAACCAACGTCCATCTTCTTCAAATGTAAACATGACCTCCGAATCCGGGTCAAGCGGGCTTTCGCCAGTAGATCGGGCAAGAACATCCCTGCCGATTTCGGTAGATTCTAGAACTGTTAGCGTCAGTGCTTCCGAATTTCGATCAATCAACTCGATCTTCGGTGGTTCCTTTAGCACCTGGGTCATCAATGTTAACTTCATCAGCAACAACAAGGACAGTGTTCTTCCCACTGCTACTAACTCAAACTAAATGAATCGCGCTTCAAAACTCACATTCCAATGACGTCCCGATCACGTGACATTCATTCACATAATTCAGTAACGTTCATTCAAGTAATTCAGTGACTGATGTTATGTTTTGTTAACTCGCCAATTTGTGTTCGTAGTTACTGAGTGCCTTCCATTTGTATTGTTCAAAATGAAAGCTGTTATAAACGGACTTGCTCTTGACCTATTTCTCCAATGCAGTCTAATGACGTTATGCGTCGATTGTAAGAATTGTATTCCTACGCACAACTTCGAGAATTGAGAGTAAACATGATTTTCATTTTATATTATTAATCTAAAGAGTGTAATAAATAAAATACTAAACTTCGTCCAGTTTAATAACATATTTATGAAACTCGTGGATAGTATTGGTATTTAACTCGCTTTCGCTCGTTAAATACGAATACCATCCACTCGTTTCATACATATGTTATTAAACTGAACGTCGTTTAGTATTCTCTATATGTGGCCTGCGGCAAGGCAGGCAAACTTATGTATGTGGCCTGCGGCAAGGCAGGCAAACTGAAACATGGCCTGCGGCAACACAGGCAAACTGGAATTTCACAACGTCATGGTGAGCAGCGACAGATTAGTATAGGGTCCCTGCTACATCTGAAAACTTGTTTACATTAACAGTCACTAGAGTTAGAGTGCATATTGTCACTTTTACCTGGTATAATAATACTACCACCAATGTTTTTTGGAGGCTTTACTGCTCATTCTCTAGCAGTAAACACAATTTGCTAACTGGTCTGTCTATAATACTGGTTTTTGTTTTTACTTGTACCTGGCGCACATGACCTCGTTTGTCAGAATACACATTCAAAACACGCCCCATGGCCCAGGAGCATCTAGGCAATAGACTGTCCACAACTAACACAATATCCCCTACCTGGAGATTTCTTTTAGGTTCAATCCATTTTTATCTCTGCTGACATAATTGCAAATACTCTCGAACCCATCTCTTCCAAAATAAATCTGACATGTCGCCATCGGCGTTTCGCATACTGGTCTTCATTTTGAAACAATCCCGGTGGCAGTTTTGCAGGTTCTTTGAGCAGAATAAGATGATTTGGGGTCAATGGAGTCAAATCCTGTGGATCACTGGATATTGTGGAAATGGGTCTGCTATTTATAATAGCCTCTATCTCACAGAAAACTGTGTGTAAGCTTTCATCATCAAGAACCTGTTCTTTCACAAATCCAGAAAGCACTTTTCGAACAGTGTTTATTTGTCTTTCCCAGACACCTCCAAAATGTGATGCTGTTGGTGGATTGAATATCCAGTCTATGTTCCTCTGCAACATTGTTTCATGAATTTTTCGCTGATTCCACTTTTTGAACTGTTCCCTAAGTTCTCTTTCTGAAGCAACCAAATTTGTTCCATTATCCGAACGTAATAATTTGACTTGTCCTCTTCGTGCAATGAATCTGCGAATAGCACATATGCAGGAATCCGTGTCCAAAGAATGTGCCATTTCGAGATGGATGGCCCGGACTGTCAAACATGTGAAAAGGACTCCTTACCTTTTAACCTGACTTCTTGCTCTCTTTACCACAAATGGACCGAAATAGTCAATTCCCACATACGTGAAGGGCGGCTCTGTAGATATCAAACGATCACTTGGCAGGTCCGCCATTTCTGGTTCACTAGTCCTGGAATGGTAGCGCCGACAAGTGATACATTTGTTCAATATGCTTCGAACTGCAGAGTTTGCTCTCAAGATCCAATATCTCTCTGCCAGTTGAGCGAGAATGTAATTTCTTCCCATATGTCCAGCTACTTGATGAATGTGTTGTATGATTAAAGTTGACACATGACTTTTCTTCGGCAAGATGATCGGATATTTTGACAATTCATTGAGTTTTGCTCTTCCAATGCAGGATATCATCTTTGAGAACAGGGTCGAGTCTATACAAAGGTTTCCTCTTCTTGACTTTGTGATGAGGTTTGTTTTCTTGGCTGAGAAAGTGTATTTCTTCTGCGAAGGCTTGTCCCTGAACAAACTTAAGAATTGCTGTTTCAGCATTTTCCAAATCTCTCACAGTTAGGGAGTTGCAAACTTTCACTGATGATTTTCTTGACCTCAGATTATATCTAGTGGTTTGCTGCTTAGATCTGTTAATCGTTTCAGTCTTGATCCTCAGTATCCATGCGACAGCTTTTTTCAGGCAAAACCAATCAGAATAGTGGTCGAGCAATTTCTGAACTGTTTCTGGTGCTTCAGCTGTAGACAAATGGTTTGTACAAACCAATTTCACCTCAGGATCATTCTGACAATCTGGTGAGATGTTCAAGTTCTGTTTTGGCCAATTTTCCTCTGGATCCTTAAGAAAATGTGGTCCCCCCCCCAGCCACCTTCCACATTGGTCATGACCACGCTTGGGCCCAAGTCTCCATTGTCTTTGGCTATTTGTTGAAGTGCAAAGTCGGAACAGCTGGGTGATGAAGCCGCTCCGAAGATGTGTACTTTCATTTGGAACTCTTCAATGTCTTCATTCATATTCCCATCTGGCCACCAGAGAAAGCGCAATACATCATAATCATCTGGATTGACATTCACTTGATAGAACATGGCTTCTATGTCAGACATCATAGCTACTGGCTCCTGTCTGAATCTAAGTAAAACTCCAAGAAGTATGTTGGTAAGATCCGGTCCTTGTATTAGTTGGTCATTTAATGAAGTGCCTTGGTACCTTGCTGAACAATCAAACACAACTCTTATTTTCTGCGGCTTTTTCGGATGATATATACCGTGATGAATCAAATACCAAACTCTTCCATCCGACCGGTCCAACTTGTCATCAGGAACTTTCTGAGCATAACCTTTCTCCAGAAACATGTCAATAAAGCCTTTGTAATCTTTGTAATATTGTTCATTTTTCTGAAGCTTTTTCTACAAAGAGTTCATTCTTTCGATTGCTTGTGGCTTGTTGTTTGGGAATAACAGGTCTTGATCGCGAAAGAGTAAATCCAACTGATAATGTCCATCTTTCATTTTAACAGAAATTTAAATGATTTTGAGAAAATGTTTATCTTCTTGCAACATTTCTGGCTTCTCCTCCACTGTTCGTTCGCTAAAATCATAGTTGAAATTATCTCTCAGCTGTTTATTCAACTCTGTATCACTCTCAACCCAGATTCTATTGACTGAAAACTGTGGTATGCCATGAAAATCACTGCATTCTCTAAAATGGTTACTTATTGTCCAAGTCTTGACAGCATATGGTCCTTCTCCTTCACTATTGATGACTTGCCATGGTTCCATTGCTCTGGGGACATTATTTCCAAGAAGGAGTTCCACATCAGCATTGATTGAAGGTAAGCTTACTTCATTCAGGTAACTCCATGCCTCCAAATCCTCTTGTACATACATATCATGTCTTGAGACTTGTATCTGTTTCTGTGTGTAGACCTCTGGTAGTTGTATAACATTATCTCCATCTAGACTGCTTACTTCAAGATTCTTGATAATAATGCTGTCAACTTCTTTTTTCTGTCCTAAAGTGTGTAGAGTGATCCTTGATCTTCTCCCTTGCACTCTCATCCTTTTCATCAAGCTTTCTGTGCAAAAGGTAGATGAGCTCCCATTATCAAGAAAAGCATAAGTCTCTGTATATTCATCTGTGTTCCGCAATTTCACTTTCACTGGCACTATGCCAACAACTCTTTTTCCGGCCCCATTGCTCTTCCCATTCCAAACAGTGACATGGTTGATTTTGACAATTTCTTTCGGCTGGAAACTTGTGTCTGACGGCTTTCTGTATGCTGAGTGTAAAACAGTAGCATGTGGCTTTCCACAGAGTTTACATGCAAGTTTCTTGGCACAGTCCCTACTTAGGTGTCCATAGTTAACTTCAAACACATATTCCTTTATGTAAAGCAATGATTGTTCATAGAAATAATGTCTGTTTGACTTTTCAAAATGTTTTTTTGCCTTTCAAATTTGAATGACGAATAGCGATTTTTTTTGCTTTTCGCAGTTCGTCATTCGTCATTCGCCTTTCAATTCTTTATGATTTAATGTAGCCATTAATCTTTTAGTGTTTCCTGTGAGCTATACAACAAGTGTTGATGGAGTTTTCAAGCTTTGTAACCATTTAACTTTGTTTGTATCATCAAAAGAAAGTCCGATGATTTGCTCCTGGTGCTGTCCCTTTTAGTGGGAAAAATTTCCCCCTAGAATAGAGGTCAATCAGAAGAACAAAAACCTTTTCCGGAAAAATATGAGATGTGCAAAATTGAAAATACACACTTGCAATCCTTCAAACACATATTTACTTATGTAAAGCAATGATTATTCATAGAAATAATGTCTGTTTGACTTTTCAAAATGTTTTTTTGCCTTTCAAATTTGAATGACGAATAGCGATTTTTTTTGCTTTTCGCAGTTCGTCATTCGTCATGCGCCTTTCAATTCTTTATGATTTAATGTAGACATTAATCTTTTAGTGTTTCCTGTGAGCTATACAACAAGTGTTGATGGAGTTTTCAAGCTTTGTCAGCATTTAACTTTGATTGTATCATCAATAAAAAGTCCGAGGATTTGCTCCTGGTGCTGTCCCTTTTGATAATTGCGACATTTGTGGCATCGTTTGCCGCTTCTTTTTTTGGTGATGCGCATTTCCAAATTTCATATTGAATAAAAGCCAGTTTTTTTCCCTTTACGCTGATGTAAAAATTATAAAGTTTCGCCACCCGTTTCTAAAGATACAAATAGCGAAAGATCGGGTGATAGGTCTTGATTGTGATGGACTATCATATCCCCTTTCTTCGGTTTCTTCTGTGCCTTCTTTACCTTTTCAGGAATGCCTTTGCGATTTCATCTCAAAGTTCCCGTCGCACCAGTTCCCATTTCCCACAAGTTTATGTACAATGCCACAGAGGAATAGAAATTGTCCATGAACACATGATACCCTTTCCCAGCATATTCCTTCACCAAGTCCAAGACGAGATCATACGTATTCCCACCAACAGAAACAGCTTTATTTGTTTTTCCAGTGTAGAGTTTGAATTTGAAAACATAACCATTTGTTGAGTCGCACAACATGTAGGCCTTTATCCCATACTTCTTCGGCTTGTCGGGATAATATACTTTGAAACTCAGATGGACTTTTCAAGGCACCAACCCTTCATCAACACAAATGTTTTTAACTCTGGAAAAACGATGCACGATGCGTTGGTATAGACAGCCAAGTTTATTCATTGGTGAAAAATTTGGAGTGTTTCGTCCTGGCATTTGGTTGTTATCATTCAAATGTAGGAATGTTAGCAGTAGCCAGAACCTGTCGCGAGGCATGCATTTGGAAAAGAAGGGCGTCGGCGTCACATCACTTGTTGACGAATACTCAGAAAAGTTTCTCTGTACAACCAGAGACATTGCTATTGTCACTGCTATGAGTACTTTCATTTCTTCAGCATTCGTCTCATACCACTTCCTCAACCGTGAACAGGGTTTCAGAACCTTATCATCGACCTGTTGGTAGAAGCGTCTGTTGGTTTCTGCTGCCAATGATCCATAATCATCTTCATGAAAAAATAGTCCGAAAAAGTCTACAGAATGCGGATTATCAGACAATTCTATGAACCGTCTTTATACCTTGTCGCCAGTAAAATGCAATTCGACACTTCCACGTTGCTTCGGCCCCTCTTCCCAGCGATCCATAAAATTATCTTGGTCATCAAAATGTGTGTCCATTTCATTATATTGCTCGTCAAAGCCACTGAACTCTTCCTCTCTGGAAGTACCAGCCGTAGCAGTTTCACCCATAGCAGCTAATATGTCTCTTGCAATGTTTCTTATTTCTACATCACTATCAATGTCACTTTCATCATCATTGTCACTGTTACTATCACTCTCATCAGTTGATTCCATATCAGAAGCTTCATCGGCATGGACCTCGTTGATGAAGTCGTCGTCGCTAGACGTTGACGGATCTTCCCATCTCCTGGTTCGCGGCCTCCTGGCGTTAGGCGTCTTTCTGTAATTGATTGAAAATAATTTAGGCACAACCAAGATATAACATCAACACATGACCTGTTGTACAGAGAAATTCAATGTGAGCTTCATGGACATTCAATTGCCACATTTTGTAAGTAATTGAAACAAATTTGCTGTTGCTCGCCGATGGCGCCAGCGGCCATCAATAATCCAGACATTTTCTAATTGTCCATGTTTCCTGATTTACAAAAGTAAGAAATCAGGACAAATTCTAACATTGCTGGACAATTTCTAACTTTCAGACAACTTTTCACAGACCTGCCGAACAAGTTCTATTGTTGCCGGACACTTTCTAATTATCGGACGACTTTTCACAATCCTGCCGAAGGTGCCGATGGCACCGACGGCCGCCGACGTTGTGTCAACATTATCAACCCTGATTCCGCCTTCTGACTTCCTAAGCAACGAGCTGGCGAGTCGCGAACAACTGCCTTCTACGTCAGGAAAGTTCTGATTGTCAGTTGTGGATTACAAGAGTTTTTCAACTCTTGACTTCTCTTCCGACAATGATAGGTTCCACTGGCCTATCCATCAAGACGTCCGTAGTCAACGAGCACCCGGCCCCTTGTCTTTAGTTCACTCGAAGGAACTCATGCCATCCCGACATATATAGCAAAATATTTAAAACCTCGGAATGCTACCAAACTTTATTTTCAAAAATTAGTTTTCTCGACCCAAAAATATTTGGCAGAAAAAACCCATTACCTGGTGGCGGTGCCCAACGGGAAGGCCGCTGAATTAATGTGTCTCAAACACGAACATTTTCCTTGGACACATTTTCCCATGACCTGATGGCGCTGCCCGGCGAAAGATCCCCGACATACTGTGTCTCAACCACAAACATTTTCGTTGGACAAATTTGCCTTAACAGATGGCGGAAGATCCCCGACATACAGTGTTTCAAGCACGATCATTTTCGTTGGACAATTTCCCGTGACCTGATGGTGGTGCCCGACGCAAAATTCCCTAACTCAAAAATGACATCAATAACTCTATGAATGTATATCCAAAGTTTTTTTCTCCTTTCACCTCTTTATGGTTTATAAAACTCTATAATTGAACACTAAAGAAACAGGGTTTCCTTAATCGTTTTTTCACTTTTTACATTTTATTTATAACATTTTAGCGGTGCTTGTTGAATCTTTATTTCTGTGAGCTCATATACAAATTGTATATCAAAATGAAGAGAATTTTCGGCTCTTTACGTTGATACCAAACTTTGTTGTGCGCTCCACTTGGTTACATAAATACGAAATGCGAAACTTGCCCAATTTGCGGCACTTCTTGTGCCTTTATTTTTGTGTGTGCATGTATGATCAATATATGGAAATGAAGAAAAACGTTTCGTCTTTATTTAGATGTAAGATATCGAGTGCCAAAGAAAGGTACATGAAAATCGAGCTTCAGATCACATGATAAGAAAAGCACCCTTTGTGCGGCGCTTGCTGCATCGTCATTTGTTTTAGCGCATAGACATATTATATATCACTTTGTTGTTTCCCTATTTGCGTCACTTACGGAGATGCAAAGTGCGAAAGTTGTTCTTTTTACGGCACTTGTTGAGTCTTTATTTATTTGCGCCCATAAATAGTTGATATAGGGAATTGAAGACAATTCATTTGTCTTTATTGTGATGTAAAATTCAACAAAATTCCTTTCACGGTGTAGAAGGAATTCATTGCAAAAGAAAGGCACATGAAAATAGTGCTTCAGATTATATGATAAGAAAGTCGGAAAAATTACCTTTTTGTGCGGCGGTTGCTGTGTCTTTATGAATTGTTGCGCATGTACACATTTTACATGGAATGAAAGTCAATCTTTTTCTCTATCTTGTGATATAAAAAATATCAAAATACGTTGAGCACATCATGAGAAAATTGGTGTGACAAAACAGTGTAAAACTAAAATATATAAAAATCACCTTTTCTGCGTCACATGCTGTATCTTTATTTCACGAGGCGCACATTATGTATTTTACATCAAATTGAAGACAATCTTTTTCTCTCTCAAATAATTCCATCTATATTGAAATCCGCCCAATGGTTCAGAACATAGGGCGTGCAATAGGAAGGTGTGCATATGGTCAAAATGCACGCGTCTCAGTAAACGATAGCACGCGCGGGCCGGTAAGCTCGTGGGAGAAGGAAGAAAATGCCCACAGGCTATTAGCACGTGCGGCAGAGAGTGGGGGAAAGTTTAGTGATTTTACTGCTTATTTTCAGTACGATAAACATTATCAATGTCCGCACAATTTTCGGAACATGTGCACGCATTATTTAGAACACCAACAAAACAAAACACAAGAGCCTAGCGACAGCCGGAACGAAAATACAAGCGTTGAATTGAGACTACTGCTAGGCAATAAATTTCCGTCTTTTGCTACTGAGAACCGCAGATATAATTAAGTGTACTCGCAAATCCTCGGACTAATTTGTGATAACACAAAGCTTCAAAACTCCATCAACACTTGTTGTATAGCTCACAGGAAACACTAAAAGATTAATGTCTACATTAAATCATAAAGAGCTGAAAGGCAAATGACGAATGACGAACTGCGAAAAGCACAAAAAAATCGCTATTCGTCATTCAAATTTGAAAGGCAAAAAAACATTTTGAAAAGTCAAACAGACATTATTTCTATGAATAATCATTGCTTTACATAAGTAAATGTGTGTTTGAAGGATAGCAAGTGTGTATTTTCAATTTTGCACATCTCATATTTTTCCGGAAGAGGTTTTTTTTCTTCCGAGAGACCTCTATTCTAGGGGGAAATTTTTCCCAATAAAAGGGACAGCACCAGGAGCAAATCCTCGGACTTTCTTTTGATGATACAAACAAAGTTAAATGGTTACAAAGCTTGAAAACTCCATCAACACTTGTTGTATAGCTCACAGGAAACACTAAAAGATTAATGTCTACATTAAATCATAAAGAATTGAAAGGCGCATGACAAATGACGAACTGCGAAAAGCAAAAAAAATCGCTATTCGTCATTCAAATTTGAAAGGCAAAAAAAACATTTTGAAAAGTCAAACAGACATTATTTCTATGAATAATCAGTGCTTTACATAAGTAAATATGTGTTTGAAGGATTGCAAGTGTGTATTTTCAATTTTGCACATCTCATATTTTTCCGGAAGAGGTTTTTGTTCTTCCGAGAGACCTTTATTCTAGGGGGAAATTTGTCCTACTAAAAGGGACAGCACAAGGAGCAAATCCTCGGACTTTTTTTTGATGATACAATCAAAGTTAAATGGTTACAAAGCTTGAAAACTCCATCAACACTTGTTGTTTAGCTCACAGGAAACACTAAAAGATTAATTTCTACATTAAATCATAAGGAATTGAAAGGCTAATGACGAATGACGAACTGCGAAAAGCAAAAAAATCGCTATTCGTCATTCAAATTTGAAAGGCAAAAAACATTTTGAAAAGTCAAACAGACATTATTTCTATGAACAATCATTGCTTTACATAAAAGAATATGTGTTTGATGGATTGCAAGTGTGTAATGTCAAGTTTGCACATCTCATATTTTTCCAGAAGAGGTTGTTGTTCTTCCGAGAGACCTCTACTCTAGGGGGAAATTTTTCCCACTAAAAGGGACAGCACCAGGAGCAAATCCTCGGACTTTTGTTGAAGATTAGGAATATTGTTTGCAAAACATTGTTTCTGTTGATCATTTATATTGCAGTCAAAAATGAAAGTCGAATGGCAAATTAATTTGCTTTTCGTTATTCAGATATAAGCAAAATATGAAAGACGAACAGCAAAATAATTTGCTATTCGTCATTCAGATATCATCAAATATGAAAGACGAAAAGCAAAAAAATTTGCTATTCGTCATTCGAATGACGAATGACGAACAGCGAATAACAGTCTAAATTCTGGTCGCCATCAGTTGATCTATTCAGGTCAGGCTAATCCCTTGATGCTTCTGTCCCTTCTCTAGGTTCAAACTTGCTGGTTCTTGTATTTCCTACTTCAGATATAACTGTAATGTAACTGTTGAATTTGTTCTTGTGTGTAAACACTTGACCTTTATTTCTTGTACCTTGTCCCTTGTCCCCAAGGATATCACCATACAATGGGTTTGATACAATTTGTGCTTGCTCCTCAACATATTCAGCTAAATCGATGAAATCAGGGTATCTTCTTTGTCTCTCCTGAATGTAATTGGCTTGTGTTCTCCATCGCTCTCTTAATTTGAAAGGCAGCTTCGAAACCAAGATTCTTAAGTTGGTCGGGTGATCAAGTTCCCTCATGTGTTCAACATTTGCCATAATTTTCTTGCATCCTGTAAGGAAAAGAGAATAGCTACTCAATGCATTAACATCTTCTGACTTCAACGAGGGCCAATTCAAGGCTTTGTCCAAATAAGCTGAAGCCACTTTAAAAGGATCTCCAAATTTCTTCCTTAGAAGATCTTTAGCAGTCCAATAACAATCTTCATCTCTCATCTGCATACAACTCTGAACCAAGCTGTGAGGCTCCCCTCTTGTATACTGTGACAGATAACAAATCCTGTCTCTGTCATCAGAAGTTCTGCTCTCGATGATGTGCTCAAATGAAGTCATGAAGTTGTGAAATTCTAATGGATTTCCATTATATATGGCAATGTCTCTGTATGGTAATCTTGCACCGGCTTGTTGTTCCATCATCAGCTCCATAAGTTTGTTTTGTTTGCTGAGTATATCATGAAATGATGCATAAGGATGCGGCTGCTCTTTTAATGATGTCTGAACTTGAGGTTCATGTTTACGTTTTGATTCCCTGTCCTGATGGATGCCCTCTCTACCTGTGCTAGAAAATACTTTACTTTTCTTCATATCTGTTTCCCTGGCTGCAAGTCCCTCCTCATCCTCATATTGTTTGAAGACATTTGCTTTGGCTTCAATGGCTGCTACTTCTGCCTTCAATTCTACCTCTTCCTTCAAATATTTCAGACGACCTTCTTCTTCCTCTTAACTTCTGTTTTTCTTTCAAGACTGAAGAACGGGCCAGTAACTCTGCTCTCCTAGCTTCAGCTCTCATTCTCTCTGTATATGCTGTGGATTGTTTAGACCACCAGTTACTTCTAACAAAACTTACATTTGAAAGAGCATCATCAGACTTAGTATGATAGGTTGTGTTGTCAATTCCTAATCTCTCCTCTGCTTCCCTCAGCCAATCTTCAATTGAATCCCTGAAACTCATGATTTATTCTATTGGCAAATCCATTCTTGTGTCATGAAACATGAGACAAAACTTCTATAGCATGGCAACTGACAACTTGTGTATATAAAACTGGTTTCCAAAGAAATTAATTCAATATGAGAATTTGATATCACATGTGAAAGAAATTCCTCTTGGTCACTGTTTACTGATTTTGACATGTACGGCGTGCCATACATATATGAAAAACATTCATTTGACTTGAGCGACGACTTGACTGATGGGTCATTTTGCGTGCCATAATTTTCGTCAACATTGGCGTGGAAACATTGCTTCTTGAAAGTATTACAGATACAAAATATAAGAAATACATCGGAAAATTCTCTCTTCAATTGTTCATTCAAACTTCACACTATAGTAATTATGTCTTTTGGTTGAATAATACCTTCCTATAAAGCGCAGAATGTGACTGTCTCTTCAACGTCTCCTGTTTTCGTGATACCCGCGTCGGAGAGAAGTGACAAAACTGTCGTGTGGGTTTCCAACTTTGTAAGATTCAACTTTTCTTCTAATTTAACTGTATGTGTGTGGGCTGGCAGGGTTCTCTGGTCAACTCCTTCCATTCATTCTTAATGCAAAAGATAAAACGAAACGGTTGGAAACCGTCACCAAATGCACCGTGCGAGCCGACATTTACTGTCGTTCATTATCGATACAAAAAGTGCACACCTTGCACGAGCATAATACTCAGGTCACTCAGGTCACATGACCTGAGTCACATGATCATACGTGTCTATTTTTGGCACTTACAGTTTCATTCTCAACATTACAAAAGTTACAAACTACATTGTCAATAAGTTTCATCATAAAAAGCTCTTTTTTAGTGTTAATAATTCTATGCAAAAATTTGAACTGAAAATCAAATAGTTTTGGTCCATGGTCATCACAAAGATCTTTCAGACTGAAAATTCCATTATTAGCCCAATGTCTAATGAAATGATGTTTATTTTTTAGCTTATTATTCAACCACAAGGGCTGACCTAAGATACTATTGATATTATCATCATCTATGACATTTTTTGTACAATATAGTTTCCATGCTATCAGAACATCTTTCCAAAAAGGGTTATCTGTTTTTACAATATCCTGGAAATTTGCGCCATATTTCAGAACATCCTTGAATGGAAAATTGCAGGGATTACTAGACTTTTTTTATTTTAAATATCTCTTAAGTGTTGACAATTTCATTGCATTAGTGAAAGTTCTTATATTGATCATGCATAAGCCCCCATCACAAAAGTCTTTTTTCAAGATGCTTCGTTTTATTTTATCAATTTTACCATTCCAAATAAATCTGAAAAATATTTTCGCTAGAGAATCTATAAATTCTTGAGGCGGATTAGGTAGAGTATTGAAAATGTGAACCAATTTTGAAAGAGCGAATGTTTTAATTACTGTGATTTTCCCAATCAATGTCAAATTTCTTTTCCTCCAATTTGCTAGTAATCTGTTAATTTCTTCGAGTCTTTTTCTTGTATTGATTACCCACAAATCTTTGAAATCAGGCGTAATTTTAATACCCAGAACTTCAAATTCATTTCTTTGCCATTCTATACTTATATCTTGACATAGTATATCTCTACTACCGGCTTTTGAGTCAATCCATTCCGCCTTAGTTTTTTCTATATTTATCTTTAACCCTGACACATTATAAAAGTATTAAGTGTGTCTATAGCAGCATACAAACTTTCATCTGAGCCATCTAAAAAATCAGTATCATCAGCATACTGACCTAATTTATATTCCTCATCATCAATTACAATACCTTTTATCTTATCATTTTGTCTTATCATACACCCTAGGATGTCAGCCACAAAAAGGAATAAGTATGGTGATATTGGGTCCCCTTGTCTACAATTGTGCAACCTCTTTGGTTAAGAAAGAAATCAGAGAGATGCCCATTCTGGATTACACATGAAGAGGTATCATAAGTTAAGATATTAAGCCAATGTATAATTTCTTGGCAGAAACAAAATTTTACTAAAACAGAATTAATAAAACCCTTTGAAACTGTGTCAAATGCTTTTTCAAAGTCGATCAAAATTAGTAACCCTGAGATATCCCTTTTCTTAGTTTCAAACATGTTATCATATAATAGCCTTGTATTTTCACTTAATGTTCTACCAGGTATAAATCCAGTCTGGTTCTCATGTATGAGGGAATCCAGTGTAGTTTTCAGTCTGTTGGAAATACAGGCACTAATTATTTCATATAAGACATTTAATAAAGTAATTGGTCTCCAGTTCTTTAGGAAAGTCCTATTTTTGTTAGCTTTAGGTATACATGTGATAATATCTCTTTTCATGGTAAGAGACATTTTATTTCTTTTGAAGACATCTTTGATAAATCTAAAGATCCAAAATTTCAGTTCCTTCAAGAAGAATTTAAAGAAATCAATAGGAAATCCGTCTAATTCAGGGGTTTTATCGTTTTTCATTCCTTTAACTGTCCATGATATTTCATTCATATCATTTTCTCCTTCAAGCTGGTCTCTCAATTGACCATTCAAAGTTGGAGTTACCATATTTTCTAAATTGTGAGTATTCTCACATTTAACTTCAGCAGAGTAAAGTGTTTTTTTTATAAAAGTCTCTTACTTCATTCAAGATAGAATCACATTCAGTAATTTCTTCATTCTTATGATTGATAATCTTATTCATTGATTTGTTAACATAATTCCTATTTTCTAAATAAATAAATACAAAAGTATTTGGTTGGTTTTTCTCCTTCCTCATACCATAAGATTCTGCTTCTGAGCTCGATTTTTCTTGCTTCCTCCTCCTTAATTTGTTGCAATTCTAATTTAAGTTTGGAAAGATCAGCTAATAATTCCTCATCTACAATTTGAAAATCTTTCCTAATGGCATCTTCAAGATCTTTGATCCTAATTTCTTATTTGTTAGTTTCCTTTCTTGTTTTCTTCTTGATATATGATGAAAAAGAGATTGATTTACCACGCACCTTCATTAAAAAAAATTCCAGGAATAAGCTATCATCTATCTTAAGTTTGATATCCGTATCATTCACATCTTCATCATTAGAATCAATATTTGAGTATTCATCAATTGTCTCCCTTAAGATTGATCTAATTAGATCTGCATATTCAGGATGTAAGAGTAAAGAAGTGTTAAATTTCCAATACCCTCTCCCTCTGTTTTGATTATTGGAATTAGAGAAAGTAAGGCTAATAGCTGAGTGGTCTGTTTTATACCCAGGTAATATGTCAGAATCTAGCGAAAGATAAAATAAATCCTGAGAAACATAAATGAAATCAAATTCTTGCTTGTTGTCTTGGATTCTTTGTCCACCAAATGTATTTTCTCAAATCAGGGTGATAGTCTCGCCAAATATCAATAAGATTTAAGGATTCTAAATTATCTTAAACAATCTCCCGGGCTTTGGGGTTATTAACTTTTTTGTAATTTCCAAATCCTTTGAGGGATTAAAGATCGGGTGAAATGCCCTATGGTCGATTTCGGAATTCGCTAAAAGGGATTGCAATTTGACGTGGACTCAACTTTAAATTTCTGAAATCGGCCGCTAAACAACATAAATACGGCTTTGTAATTAAATTGCCTAATTACGACCGGCGAGCAGAACCTGAAAGGCCCTGTGGTCACTGAAGCGTGAATCTTTCGTGACGTGCTAGTTGGCATATCATCATTCGCTCGTTATGTAAAACAACACTAGCCGATAGTAAATCTCGCAGTTAAACCGTTGGTTATACCTACTAAACGTTATCCAAACAACTCAAACCTTAAAGGAATCTATTGTTTAATTCATTGTCTCGAAATTTCTATTTTTGCAAGCGCAAGACCCTGATTAAATACTATGCTGTGTGCACTTTCCTACGGAATGTTTTTAAAAGTCACGACCCTGCGCCATGTTGTCAAAGTTATAAGATTGCGCTAACGCGTGAGATCCCGGAAGTATTTCTTACATTAACTATGCTCACTTATTGGACATTATATTGAGGGATGCACCGGCATCCTTATTCTCATAAAAATATAACCTTTATTAAGTATTAACGCATAATGTCCTACAGGGATTCAGAAAGTGAGATATCATTATCTATGGAATGTGTCTCATCATGTTCAGAATCGCTAATTTCAATTGACGGGTCCGATACTTTTCCTTACTTATATAAGCCAAATGACAGTTAGAGTGGCACAGAAATAGAAGAGACGACAAGCAATCAAAACGGAGACAGATTGAACAACATCGACCGGTATGAATTTCTTTTGGCATTTTCAATTTAATTTTTAGGCTATTACAACAAAACTAAGAATTTACTATTAATGCTAAATTGCATTGGACTGATTATTTAAAAAAAGAATTCTCCATTATATTTATATATTTTTCAGTAAAAAGAAAATGAAATTGAATGTATTATTGACCATGGATTATTTGAAAATGATATCCATATTTTTATGTATTTTGGCGTTCACACAATTTTCTAAATGTAATGTAGGCATGTAGTGTATGATGAATGAGACATTATTGTTGATATCGTCGTAAGAATAGCTAAGTGGAAGTCAAATCCTATCACATTTGTAGGTCATACATCATAAATGTACATCCAAAGATAATTTCCTGGGTCCCGTTGCACAAAACTCTTAGTTAGCCTTAAGTCACTAAGGTTAACCTTAAAGTTAAGTTGTTCATCAAATACGACGTCTGCCAAATGTTGTCACAACAATCAAATTGGTTTAACTAGTTTGTTTGTCATTTATGACAAACAGGTGGCCGTTATGTAATCCTATCGCATTCAATTTCAATTCTTGATTTAATGGTCTCTAATTATACCTTTTGAATTTTAACGCCTTGGACCCGCCAAGCGGAATATATGTCCTGTCATAATGGCGTAACACTTGGCATTCGACTGGTACTTAGTTTATTGTCACGGCGTCCAGTCATTTTGAACCAATGAACTTGTAGAATATATATTCAACCAATAAATTAAGAGAAGGAGAATTGGCTCATGCACTTCTACGGACGATGACACACATTTTAAAAAGTACATCCTGAATAACGGGAACCAACATTCTTTAGGATTATGTACATAGGATGTTTCTAACGCTTGCGCCAGGTATGTTTTCATGTCATTTGTTGTTAAATTCAAAGACAGAGATATTGCAACACGGTGTGAGATGTTATACTAGATAAGAATATGATATGTGTTAGTTAAATACAAACGAATCATCTAATATCTACTAAGTTGTCATGAAAGTGAAGTGAAACAAAATTATTTTTTCTATAGTCATTAAAAAAGTTTCTACATTGTCTCCCGTTTATTACAAAAACCTTGATTTTTTCGAGACAATTTATAACTTCATATCGATAAATACATGTTGTAACACTACGTGATCTCCCATTGTAATTGGATCTCTCACCGACCAAGTTCTTCACCTTTTTGATATAAACCCACCAAAGAAAACCGCGTCCAAGGAGTGTCACAGTCCAATAAGATGGATTTGACGACTGAGAGGGAAAGTTGATATCATGAAGCCGTTATATATCGTATTTTGGAATTCTTTCGGTCATGCTATTGCCTCTATTTTTCTGTTGAATTAGCTTAAAAATACAGAGAAAATCAAAGGGCTGGACTTTCAGCTGCCCACTAGCACGTCACACACTGGGCGTGGCTTCGAGTCATGCTTCGGTGATTTTGTGTAAGCGTTCGCCAGTCTCATTAGGCGGCTATCCAAAACAGGGTTATAAAAGGTCTCCTAGTAGTCGAATCAAAGCGTATATTTTCTCATTTTTTGGCTCTTTTGATTCATATAAGTGAAGCGAATACAGATACTAATTTGTAATAATCAAATTCATGCGTTACTTCTCCTCTTTAAGAACTATGTTCCAATCACAAACAATAGTGATGGATTCATTGTCAAAGTTGCAAATATTCTCAAATATATTTACATAAAAATTGGGATCATGTACATTTGGACCACAAAGGTTTGTAAGGGTAAATCTTTCAGACAGTTAGGTCTGCAATAATAAAGTTTCCATTTTCATCAACAAGTGTTCTATGTATTTGAAAATCTATGTCATTATTGAAAAAAATAGCTACCCCTCTAGAGTTAGATCTAATTGGTGCAATTATACTTTGCAAGCCCTACTCATTCTTCACTTTATGGATATCGTCTTTAGCTACATGAATGTCTTGCAAGCAAATATTTGAATATGATTTTTTCCTATATAAATTCATAACTTCTTTTCTTTTGTTTGGATCTGCTAGACCTCTACAGTTAGCTGAAATCATTTTAATCTTGTTATTCCTACTCATGTTTGTTTACAGATGGTACTAGGTGTATTGCCGAAAGTATATATGAGCTTTCAGAACAGGGAACATTTGTTTGTTTATGAAAAAAAAAGAAAAAAGAAGGGAAAAGAAATAAAATGAAATAAAAATTCTAGCATAGATATGCCTCAAAAAGGAATAAAAGAAAAAAAGGAGAGAACAAAAGTAAAAAGAAAGAAAAGAGGTGGAATTGTAAACCACCATCCCAATTAGCCGTTTATCGGGAAAACATCAACATAAAAGCACTACACTTTGCATAAGGAGAAAAGCAATATCAATAAATAATTTGGGTTCCGACCGTAAAATACCTTACAGTGCAATAATCGGATATAAGAATATAACAACAAAAACGTGCCACGTTATGTTTACAACACAGGCGTGCTTATCGTTAATAAAGATGAAAACAGGCCCTGTGGGTGTTGTGTTATGCATTGAAACCGAAGATCAAATAATAAAAAGATGATACTCATCCTATATTAGGTCTACTATTGAGTTAAATCAATAATTATCAGCACGTCAGTTATTGATGTCAACAAAATTCTAAACATCCGTTTTCAGATGCGACATGTGCAGTCGATTCCAGATAAAAGTAGAAATACACATGTAGTTTGTTGATAAACAGAGCCGAGGAGTGAAACGGCAATAAAATCATGATGATTACATGTAGTTATAAAGATATAGATTAATCAATGTTGTGCATTTGGTACTCACATTCATATATGTCTGATAAAACTATTTGTTTAGTTGAGTTTATGAAGCTTACTCAGAATAATCGTTGAAAAAAGCAAATATAAAGAAGTTTTTAACATTGAGGACAAATGGGTGTCACATTTCGTTATAAACGATTATACACATTACTATCAAGGATTCTCGTTGATTGCGATATTCCTCCAGTTCTCTTGAGAATTCTTCCTGAACTGTAGGTAGATTTCGAGGCCTCTCCCCTACGAAGTTCAAAGGCCTTGTTAGCCAGCCTGCCGCGTTGCTTTTTTAACACGACTGGTAGGTCTGTAGGCATAGTAATTCTTTTGGGTTTGAGAGTGTTCCATCCTTTCATTGCAGCATTGAACACTGTTTGCCTGTCACAAAAACAAACAAATTTGATGACAACTGGTTTAGGCATGTTGGCTCTGAAGTTGGTAGGGTTGGTGCTGGTTCTAGGCAACCGATGAACATTCACAAACTGCATATCCTCTACACCCGAGACTCCGAGTGAAGATATGAGTTCTTTGATGGGTTCTTCAGGGACACTGCCTTCAGGAATTCCATGTATAAGAAGGTTGTTTTTCCTCGAATACAGCTCTTGGGTCACTAAATTCTGTTCAAAATCCTTTTTCATAGTAGATAATTCCTGTTTTAATTTTTCTATTTCGCTCGTATTGCTCTCTATCTTTTCTGCGTTGTAGGTAATGGACTCGAGTATATCTGTCGTCTTGTTGTGTAAATCTTTTATTTCATTACTCATTATGTCCACTCTACTCACAATTTGTTACGTTTGAGCCTTGAGAGCCTCCAAAATAACAGCTTTCATCTCCGTTCTGTCTGCGTCGGCTGGGGTGGTAATGGCTGCCGTAATGGTAGGCATGTTTGCAGCTTGGCCGGGTGTTTTCTCTGCACTAGTTCGGGCTCTGGTCTGCATGCTTTCTTCGACATAAGAAGATAGAGATGTAGGAGGGGTCTCAGTGTTCTGCTTACCCTTATTTGTTTTCTTATCGAACAATTTTGCGAGTTATTTCAGTTGTTGAGAGCGAGTTACTTGCGTCCACTCATGCTGGGAGCTCCAAATTCTTCTTCCCTCAAGCTTACGTCTAAATAATGGCCACCTCCGGGAGAGCCAGGTCTTATAGCCTAACATGCCTTACACCAGTGGCCTCGGCCGCATTTCTCCAACAATTTAAACCAAACTCATCTAAAACCTCAAACCCTAACTCATCTCCAAACCAAAACGAGGATTCTCCTCAACAAAATCTTAACTTAAATCAAACTTCAACTTCACCAAAACCACAAAATCTAAATTCTCATCTTAACCTAAACTCAAACTAGGAATTTCCTACTACAACTCCTAAAACCAACCAAAACCCAGTAGGCAACTTTCAAACTGCCCAAAATAAGCGCAAGCGCGCCAATTCCCCCCGATCAAATTCACCTCACCAATCATCACCCACAACACCAACCAACATACTCACTCCCATCACATTGCTTTTGTTTGCCGTCTCAAAGGAAATCCGCCTGTCAAAGAAACTCACCTGTGACAAAGTGGGCACCTTCCTAACGACCCACGGCATCAAAATCAAACAAATAAAACCACCAGGAACTGGCTTCGAAATTCAATTTCAAAATTTCATTTCAGCCGAAGCCGCCAAAACATCTAAATCCATCCTATCTTTCTATGTGGTATTCCAAACTCCCCTTGGAAAACAGAGTCACGTGGGACCATCGTCTGCCCTCCTTATAAGGATGAGAAACTCTTCAATACTACCGCTTTGAGGTAAATAAACTTAGCCAACCCCAAATCAAAGGCCCAGCGCCATACCGCAAAATACCGTAATACCGCAAAATCCTCTGACGGTAGTAAAATAATCCCACTCAAAACCGTGAGTCTTTACTTTAATACACCACTCAAAACCGTGAGTCTTTACTTTAATACACCAATCTCACTTCTTCCATCATTTTCGGCACTCAAGCACGCACCGTTCGGCCTACTGCCAACGTGCAATTCAATGCAGCAATTGCTTAAAATACAACCACACAGGGGCGCAATGCAGGGGAAACAAGAGGTGTGCTACATGCGGACAAAGTGAATGCCATGGGGACACTTGTGAGCATCACTGTACTCACTGTAACGTGGATGGACACACCTCCGTCTCCTTTGCTTGCCCTAACAAACAACATAAACATAAAACCTTAAACCATAAACTCTTTCCCAACTACAACCCCCGCACTAGGCGGAATAACCCACCACCTAAACCTACCGCAGCTAAACCTCCACCACCAGCCCCCACAGGATCAGCCCTCTCTTCCCACTCCGTATGGGGTGATCCTTTACCCGCCGACCCACCATCCACCACCCTTATGCCCCCTCCCCCTCCCCTCCATTCATTTTCCTAGACCCAACCCAACCCAACCCATCTACTTCAGGCCCCATCCCTTCCAAACGCCGCTGTAGAACTATCTCAGTAACAGAGGTAGCCCCCACCCAGGAAGAGCCTATGGACTCTACCACTACCCAACCCACCTTACGGCTACCCCCAACCCGCCCCTTCGACCCCACCACTACCCTCCCAAACCGCCTAAAACCAGCCCAGCACTTCCCGCCATAGTGTCAAGCCGAGAGCTACTCCCTCCCGCCCCCACCCATCCACTCCATCCGCTTCAAGCTCCCAGATCCAACCTAAAACTCTCTTTGCTGAAACTAAACCTCATCTTCCAACGGGCAAGGTTTATCCCAAAAACTATAATCCCTGAAAATCTCGATACCTTAACGTGGTGTGGTGGTTTGCGTGCTTCAGAGACCCCTAGAGCTATGCCAGCTGGAGCTTTCATGCTCCTGGTAGGGACACCCAAGCTGGACAGGTCGACGGGTAGAAGCCAATCTAAATTTGAGTCCTTCTAAAACGTGTTGTCTATCTCTCACTATGCCTTTCTTTCCGTCTTTTCCCTCAACCTTTCGATCCCTTTCTCCCTTATCTCTCCACTCTCTTTTGGATGCTTGTCATCCACGTGTTTAATAACTGAAATATTGTTCAAAGCACGTTAAACCCCAACTCACTCACTCACGTTCATCACAGCAGCGCTCACCATACGCAACCCCATCCCACAAAAAATCTACAAACTAGCTAAAAAATATAAATTCACCATCATCGCTCTAACTAAATTTAACCAACTCTTTGAGGAACTCCTCAAGGACTTACAATTCGAAATAAACCAACCATGCAGCTAAAACCTATATCCTTTTATCCATTTAATCCACTATTAATTCTCATTATGCAAATTCTACATTAGAATGCTTGCGGTCTTTTGTCTCACGGCCACGAGCTTAAAGCTCTAATCAAACTCCAAAAACTTAACCCTCAAATCATAAACATTCAGGAAACCCATTTCGGGCCTCGCTCTAAATACAACATTCCTGGGTATACTACGCTACGACACGACCAGCCCGAAACCAATCCCGGTCGAGCACATGGAGGTCTAGCAATTCTTATCTAGGAAGATTTGAATTATAATACCTTCCCGGTAAATACACCTAACTTAGAGGCACAAGCCATAACCATATCACATAAAAATCAAAATCTAACTATCTATAATATTTATCATAGGGTTACTCAAAAATTTCTCCCCTAATCGCACGATCTTTATGGGCCCATCACCCCTCCAGAACTAATCGCCAACTGGATCATAAATAATGATTATGCACTACATAATTAAAACACTCCAACTAGATTAGCTTGGGAACATCAAGGAATGTCCTCAATCGATTTAACGATCAGCACCCCGGACATCGCTAGCCAGATCGAATGGGCGATCGTCGACGATCCATGGGTAAGTGATCATTTCCCTTTATATATCACTCTAAACCACTTCGTTCCAAATAAAACTCAGTATCAAAATTTCCCCCAAAATCCTAAATTCTCTTTCAACAAGGCTGACTGGGGCAAATTCCAAAATCTTTGTAAACTCCTAAAACCAGCAGACCTTGAAAATAATGACCCGCAATTTTTTTGCGATAAATTCACGCAAGCTATAATAAAGAAATTAATGAAACTTTGCATGAACTACAATGTCAGCCATATTCTAGATTTGCATACAATCTGAAGACTGAAACAGGCTGCCGATTTGGTTATTGCAACAGCAATGCTTGTACTGTGTATAAGAAATCGATGAAGTTAAATATATATCTCAGTAAAGAATATCTCATCCTTTGTTCTCAAGGTAATTTTAGCGTAAACATCTTCGAAACGTTTGAGTTAGTCACCAAACTGGATACATTCTTACAAGAAATCCTGTTACTGCAGTTGATAACATTTGATTTCCTTTCTTTAAGAGAACGTGCTGCAGTGCCTTTAAGAGTAAACTATTGTGATTCCTTGCTGAAATAGAAATCAAGCTATTCATACGTTGCCGAATCACCTTTTAGGGAGGGGGCTATACAACCAGAAACATTCATATCGTTAATATCCATTGTAACCATCAGAAACCCTTTCAATCAGAAGTTGGTTATCTATACATGAGCATGTCACTGGTTTCATTGCATTATACACAAAACCATTATACATTTTGATTCCAAAGATCATTGAGCCATATCTAATAGCAATTGAAAGTGTGCAACAGTCGCTTTCATAGATTTCGAAACTCAGTCTAAAAAAGACGAAGTTCAGCAGGAATATGATTTTTCCAAACTATTTAACGTAAGCACTTCAAACATATTTCCAACGCAACGACGAAAGTACGGCCTTTTATTGTCTCGGTAACGTTTTCAAAAAGATCAATTTGTAATGACCTATGATCGATACACGTACATGTATAGTTCTAACAAATATTGATTCATCCATTTTTCAATGACACATTAACTGTTTGTGTGGTATTGATATCCAACTGCTGTTTATAGGACACCGAAGCACGACAATGTCAACGAAATTCAAAATTTCTGTAACAAATGTTTTTATCTCGGTCCAATAATGATTGAATGCTAATAAAACTAATAACAAGTCGAATGACAAATAACTCACCAGTTAGTTATTCTATAGTCAAATGACTACTAGTCAGCTCAAATAGCCTGAAAGGCCATATGGACTTTGACATGGTGTCGGCCGGCCGTCCGTAAACTTTTTTTGGCTCTTTCTCTAAACCATTGACTCAAGGAAACTGATATCTTGTGTACAGTTTCTTTACAAATTATGTTGTTAATTTATAGATTTGTTGACCCTGTGCTCCTTTATAAGGGCCATAGGAGCCACACCCTAAAAACCTATTTTCATCTTCTCCAGAAGCAAAAGGCTTAGATAAGTGGAAATTTGTGTCAGACTCATTAAATTTTGTTTGTTATGGATTATGATTTATGGATTCTCAAGAAGCAAAAGACCTAAAAATTAACCTTATTAGTTATTCGTTATTTAAATATGAGCCAGTTAGTAATTCATTAATTTGATAACGAATAACTAATCAGGTTATTTTTTAGGCCTTTTGCTTCTGGAGAATTCAGTAAGTTATTCATTATTCGGATAACGGATAACTGATAACTCATAAAATGCTATTAGCCTGCTTTTCTCTTTTTCCTCTATGACAGGAAATATACCGTTTGGGATCTTTGAACATAACTGGGCGTCTTTTCTTTTCAAGCAGCATTAAGACTGTCGAACATTGTTTTTAGACATGAGGTCCTGGCGTATTTCCGCATGAAAGATTTTTATTTGAATGCCCCTGCTTGTCTTATTAATCTACATGAATGTATATATTCCTTCCATGAAGCTGGCTGGTCTCTACTTATGCAACTTTTATCTCTTACCAATGAAATAATTGCGTCGTCACATTGGGTTGTATTACTCGTTGCCATATGAAACAAACTAAAACACAGATAATGACGTCGCTGCGGTCGTTGTAAATCATCGTTCTCAGATTAAGGCTAGATTCAGGGATTTTTTCGTTTTATGTACATATCATGCGCAAGGATACGTGCAGATATCAATCACACAATACATTTATATTAATATAAAATGACAGGATAAATCAATTCTGTTGGACATTTCAGCTGTACATTTCGTTACATTATAATAGTAAAGGACTTCAGAAATTGATATTTTGGAAGATCTACACCTTTTCCTTTACGTTCGAAACTGATTTTCTTGAAAATCATTATAATGTTTAATGGATCGTTGTTTCTTTCTGAAAGAAAATAAGTATCTTTTCTGTTCAAAATGTATTTCAACTTGCGCTTTCTCTTCCAGCCAATCTTCCAGTTTCGCCCACGCTGGTCGCATCAACTCTCATTCCGAGAATAAATGCTATATAAATAGTGTCTGCTTCTTTTTAGAAGAAATCGCATGAATTAGATTTTTAATATCCCATTCTGTATAGTCGGGTATTGGTTGGTAGGATATGGTGAAACCATTGTATAATTGTATGGGCAGTGCATCTGAAAGGTATCTTGTACAGTGTTTTAACAGGAATGTTACATTGTAGTTCGAGGTTCCACTTGTTTATATGGTGATTTTTTTTATTCATTGTCTTTAAGTAAGAATTGAATAGTAGTATCTAGATCATTTGTTGTCTTTACAGAGATGTTTAACATATAGAGAGAAAGTCAGTAATTCTACCTTTTTTATTTCTGAATATCCAATTGAGTTGGTATATGCTTCAATTACTTGAATCAAGCGATAATAGAGAATGAAGTTTGTGTTGATATCGTACCCACATCATAACTGTATTTATCAAAAAGATCATTTATAAAGTGTATTGCTTTTGAGTTCGAGTCAGGGTAATAGATAATTTTTTCCCGGTCATTATGTTTGAGCTATGCCTGTTGGTTTGCTAGGAATGCGGTGATATACATTTGGATGTGACTACGTCTACATAAAACAGATTTCTAATATTTGACTTGATTTCGCTTTTCAAGTGGTGGCAATTAAGTTCTAAAGTGCCAATAGAATTCATATCAGGCACGTTCTAAATCAAATTCGCCCAAGCTGTTGGATTCATATAATAACGTCTAAGAATGGACAGCCTTTGCGCTTGAAATATCTATTTTATCTTGGGAACTTTGAAACCTGGCATATAACCTCGCCTCTCTTTATTTTATCGGGTTTACTTTTCGATATAAATTTGAAAAATTTGTTTTGAAAATCGTTAATGAAATTATCTGGTGGGTTTGGGATTTTTGAGAAGAGGTGGTTGTGTTTTGGAATAATATGTGATGTTAATACACTGTTACATTTTAGTCACGTCATCGACATCTAGACTAACGCTAAAGTGAATTCACAAAAGTTTTAACGAATCTTGATCTCAATTTAGCTTTCACTGAGGGTTGTGAAAACTGGTTAAGTTTAAACTCAAGTGTAGGAAAGAAAACCTAGAATTGCTACAACTTTTCACAATTAGGGTATCCACATGAAATAAATAAGACTGTTGCATGGTTCTAACACGCTCCTTTTTGTTTGTGTCCATTGTTATCCTTTATGTGATATAATGGAGTACATTAAATTCTTTATGACCGTCAAATATCGCAGAAAATAATTCGTAAATCTCATTTTCAGTTCATTGCTAAAAGTCGTAACAAACCCATTCCGGCCCGTCTAATTTCTACTTTCTGGGTAGTAAAACCATTTAGTCTCTAATTGGCTTATAACATTGAAACGCACCAAAATACGACAGAATTGCTTCCAAGGCTCTTTTTGGTTTGTATTTTAATCTTTTAAATGAGTTTCGTTTGTTTCCTCCATTTTATTATCATCGATCCTAAATGTAAGTGCATAACAAGTGAATAAAGACGTCAACATGTTGCAATTAGTAGCAATATACATATGTTTACTGACATTTGATATTCAAGACATATATTCACTGACCCTTTGGAATTTTATTTGGCTGAATTTAACATCATTATCCCGGAAACTTCAGAATGTTGCCGTCAGTGACAAACATGCAATATTTTACATGCGCTTCAATAAACATTCTTCCCGTATGTTGATTCAAGTTGAACTTACATTCCTTAACTGGAAAGATAGTTGAATCCAAACAAACAAAAAGAAATTAACAAATGATTGAAAGAACAATGGGTTTTTTTTTCAAACAAGCAGGCAGAGACGCCTATATCTCCCGCCAATGAGAAAACTATTAAATGTATTTATAACC
This sequence comes from Phorcus lineatus, assembly GCA_921293015.1. Lineage (NCBI taxonomy): Eukaryota > Metazoa > Mollusca > Gastropoda > Trochida > Trochidae > Phorcus > Phorcus lineatus. The sequence continues at coordinate 21,107,896 of OV121088.1, read as the reverse complement.
ATGATTCAGCCTTAGGCCTAAGCTTATATTTCAGCCAGTCTTAAGTCACTCACATTTTTCTGTTTGAAAATTGAAAATTACTTAACCATTGTTGACAAATGTAACCTAAACAAGACAATTGTTAAACAAGTTTCATTGGTCTTTGCTTGTGAAAGGAACCGCAAAAACAAATCTCGAAATGTTGAAAACCCCAAAAGGCACATATACCATAGGAACTCGATATCGTTAATAAAACGTAGGTAAAAAGAAGATAAAAAAAATACCTACACCCTCTATATAGTAGAGTAAAATACTCTACTATATAGAGGGTGCAGGTATTTTTATATACTTTTTACTTACGTTTTATTTACGAATTTTACTCTACTATATAGAGGGTGCAGGTATTTTTTATCTACTTTTTACCTACGTTTTATTTACGATATCGAGTTCCTGTGACATATACACTTTGTAAAATCACATAGGCTAAAGGTCCAACCGTATATAGCTCGCTGTACGCTCGGTTAAAGTTTTAAAGTTATCCAGATGTTCATCTTCACAACGTCAAGTCCGAAACGAAAAGATTTCGAACTCTTTCCGCTTCGCCCTTGACATCACGGCCCACATTTTCTGTGCTAAGAGTTTAGCCTACTGCAGGCCCTTCTGATAGGCCAATCAGAAGGCAGCTTTCAAAATGAACTTCAAATGTCAACGGCAAAGATAGCGGTAGTAAGCTTGTCGCGTTTGAAGAGAAGACTATTTAAAATGTTAATTTCAACTGTAATTTTAGGTATATATCAAGATGGATACAGGGTAGATCTATAGCGTTTGTGGTCGATCGATATTTACTGTAGAGTTTAAACGTAACGTAAATACGAAATTGTTGTACGAATGGAGTTTTAAAGATTTGTATAATCATTATTTCAATTTTGAATGATTCTCATAGAAATGCATCCGTTTTTAAACAAAATTATCGCGAAATATTCGTTGTCAAACTTTGTGCATATAATGGCGCCATCGTTTTGTGTTATATAGGAGAAAAACTAACGGATGTGATTTATTCAAATTCTGAACACCGAAAGATGGAATGTGTGAAAACTTGATGCCGACTAGGTCAGCTTCAAAATTATCAACACGGTAGTAAATGCTAAAATCAGTAAAATATATATTGACTGCTGCACGTGCAAAACGGTGAATTTTTCAGTCATTTCAATGAAAATCCATTGTGACAAGCTCTCAGTCTTTGAAGGAATTTGATCAGTGCACTACATTTTTTCTCTCGTAAAGAATCTACTGCTTATAGCGTAAAACATATGCCTTGACGTTAGTGTGTAGGTGCGACGTAAAACCGATCGCGTTATCAAATCTCACAGACGTTTTAGATCAATACCAAAAGACATCCTAACTTTTAAGCTTGTTCCATGTGTATAGTTAATTAAATGTAAAAATAAATAAAGAACTATGTTAGTAATATGAAGTAATGATAATTAAAATTGCAGTTTTTGGCAAGACTATATCAGCTATGAACAAATATCATTACTGAATAAATAATATGATTTTCATTAATTTTTTACACTCAACATACAAGAAAAAGGTGTTGTTGGACTCATAAATAACATTTAATCTACATTATCTGATTAACATAATTAATGTCACCAATTTAAGATTTTTACAATAATCTCGAATAAAACAGGATTTAAACCTTACTGATCTTTAGACAGGATGTTACTTTCTTATGCAATTCCAGAAATACGAGCTTGGGTCTAATGTTTCCCTACTTTTTGGATTGCTGGTTTCGGACTTGTAGTAGTTCATGCTAACGATCATGGTAAGTATGTTAAAGACTTTTCAAACCTTCAATTCTAGTTTCATAATAATATATTATTGAGATACACTCGGTTAGTGTTAATTACTTTTACCTAGTGTCATGATATTTTTTAAACTAAATCAAACCTCAGACTCAATTCTATTTAGAAAAAAAGACTATCGTTGTCCGAACTTATATCTACTAAACCACTTAGAATTATACACACATGACGTTGGTAAGTATGTAAAAGACTTTTCAAACCCTAATTTCTCTTTTCCCAATAAGGCTTACGTACTGTGTAAATTGTTTTTCACAATGTGGGTTTTTTTCTTCAAGCTCCACGTTTTTTAACATGTAAAAATATTGAATGTAAGTAAAGGTATTGTCTTGGATTTCAATTTTGTAAAGTTAGATATAGCCTAAGATAATAATTGTTATAGGCTTTAGAGGTCTATTTTAATGATGACATTTATTTCAGGACATTTGCCGTCTATTTCAAGTTGAACCCGTTTTGTTGATTGAATATAGACTATGGTACAGTGGATATATTACAATCGTTTTGTGCATGTCTTAAATGAGATTCACACTACTAAACATGATGAAAGCCTCAGTTGTGCGCCAACTATTAATTTCTTAAGTCTAAACGTATGTGGTCGTAGACATAGAATTTCTAGAAATGATTGGTTTATGTGATAACACAGGGTCTAGAAAACCAAAACAAACATATTTGATTATCTAAAAATTCATGGATATTCTCTCCATTTACTGCATAGACTGAAAACATGTTGAAAATGTGGTGTAATTGGAATAGCAATTATGAATGTTGAAAACAAATGTGAGATTTCTTGAGGATCTTAGTAATAAAAATGTATTGTGGATAAAAATTTCAAATATACTTGTCTCTAGTGAAGAGGACCTTACATTGGTTTTTTGTATATATCTATCTCGAGGAGTCGAAATACTTTAATAATGAGTCATTTTATAAAGGCGAACAATCAGCAATACGTTCACAGGCTCTGTTTGCAAACCTTTCATTACATAGTGATTTCAATGTCAGAACTGGCATGATGTGTGATTTCCCTTTTGAAAATCAATTATATATTTAATCAATAAAATTAATTTGAAAATGTGAATAGCCCCCAACCCCCGTTGACAATTTCTGAATCTACAGATTTTTTAGGGTACAAAAAAAGTAAAATAAAGGCACATCTAGGAATCATAGAATTACATATGTTTCATTTGTTACATGTTGCATAATGTTTAAACAATTAGTGTTTGAGCTATGGGAGGAACAAAATCATGAAATATGGAGGCTGGGGTATGAATATAGTAAATGTTTCCAATTTTTTAAATATCAACATTGGTATTTTTAATGTAAAAGTGAATTTAGATATTTTTTTAAAGTATGGCTATATTGAGAAATTTGCACAAATCAGTTCATTTTATAAAGTGTTAAGATAAAGTGTTTCATCTCCCATCAGACACATTCCTGCTGCCAATGAGTGCACATGGTACCCGTGTTCCACAAGTTCCTCCTCTACCCAAGTTTCTTTTTGATTCGACCCCACTTCAGTAAAATGTATAGGTATTGTAAATATGGATACCAACTCAAATTTCAAGAATATCAACTAGGTTTCAAAGTAGTTTGTACGGTACACACTTTCTAAAAGAGCTGATGTGCTTCATGCGATTGTTGAAACGGGAATGCCAAGTCGTCGTGGTCGCATCAGTTTATATGTGCCTGTTGTTCGCAGTTCATTGGTGCAAGTGCGCGGGTTTTGCGTGGTTTTTCAGCGGACCTTTCGTCGCTCACAACCACGTATTCGCCCTGTTGGCGTGTCTATGCGCTGAAGTGCGTGGTTTATTAGTGATTTGTGCGTGTTCTTTCCGTAGTTCTTGCGCAATTCATCGGTGATTTTTAATCGCGTAAATCAGTGAAAATGGTTAAATTCTCGACGGACAGGCACGCACAACCAAACTTTGTGCGTGATTCGTGCGTTTAAGGGGCTTTTGGGCTATGTGACCAGGCCTTTACCTTGATTTCGTTCAAGCCAAAAGCCTCGTATCGCTGGCTATCTAACCATCCAATGACACGACTCGCATCCAACAAAAGCGGCACAACACGTATGGAAAGTCCGTTGAGTTCAAGATAGAAGCTTCAAGCTCCCTGCATAACGACATTTCATTGGCTGAAAAAATAACAGGTGAACTGTGAAATAACAGCCACGAACATCAAGACGAACGAGACATTGGGCCCGAAAAAGATCAGGGTATTACGAAGGGGCTGAGCGAATTCGTATACGCTGATTTAGTAGGATGTCTTCTTTTGCTTAAACATATTTTTACTCCTATCTTAAGATTAATAACAAGTAATCACTATGTACACTTAGAGATTGTCTTTGGGAAAATATTCAGAGATAAAAATGTTTATGCAAGCTATGAAATTCGGCTAAAGCGATGAATTTCAATATTCGTTTGAATGCGAAGGATTGTTGTTAGATAGACAAATATATTTACCTATTTACGGGAACCTAAATAACTTATGGAATGCCAGCTAGCTTTTCTTGACAACACAGACTTGCAAGTTACAAAAATCATGCTCAGTTTATTAATCAGATATTCAAGGAATTTCCCAAATTATGAGATACGCAAGTAGAAAAACCTAAGAATAACAAAATCAAGCCGGACTAAAAAAAGTGACTATTTTGGTTATCACAAGGGTTCCAGTGAACCTCCAATTCAACAGCGTACTTCAAGAACTAATAAAACAAACTTCACTGCATTGAACTGAAGTTCCTGCCTCACACTTCCCTTTATCAATTTCCTTTTATAACAATATTTCTATTCCTTAGATATCTTTAGGGATTTTAAGATGCACAGATACCTTTTGTACCTATAGAAGACACAACACTGTATCCTGCGAATCTCGAATCCGAATAAACAAAACTTGTAGCAGCAAGTTGTTGACTGAATAAGAGATCTATATTCGTATTTAACTATATTCTCGGACCAAACAGTCAACTGTTTAATACTCTTATCTGACATAACAATCTCAATATACCTTGATGCCTTGAGAATTTCTACACTAAATTATCTCATCATTAGTTGAAACTCTAGGCCCCACACCAGCTTTATTTAAAATTTAACCAACAAAAGATGCTACCGCCCCTACACACACCACTTTAGAAAAACTTCACTTAAACGCTTCACTTTGTCAATCTTGCATTTTGGCACAGAAATAGTCATTGAAGTTGTATCGATTCTAACCCCTAACCATTCGAAATTTTCAGAAGGAACTCGCAAGGATTACACAGGTTTAGGTACAAAACAAAATAATAGAATAACTTTTGTAATGCTCAAACCTGCTTCCAGAGTAACAGACAATGACGCTCCAGACAATATACTGTTGTCCGTAAATGTCGTTGTGTTATGTCCATCAGATCTCCCTTTCTTACCAGAGTTTAACAGTTTTATTTAGAAGTGTTTTATTTGGTAATGTGTATTTGCGGGATGAATCTAATGTCAATGTGATCTGAATGTATGTCAACTTTAAAAAGCAAATCCCTTTTATCAATTTAGTTGACTGCTTCTTTAATGAGGTCGACACTCCTGCGTTTCATTGTAGCAATGAATGTATGCTGGATAGTGTCGTATGGATGAATGCACACTTGTAAGTGTCGTAGGGATGAATGTGTATTGGTTAGTGAATGAATGAATGAATAAATTGTTTATTAACGTGTCACGCATAAAATTACAAGGTGTAAATACACATGAATATACAAGATAAAAGTATTATGCTGGGCCTCAATAGGCCGAAGAGACACGGTGAAAATCATAAATGCATAAATAAATAATTAAAGTAATATCACAGAATGTACATTGTTGACTAGTTAGTGCCGTGGAATGAATGTATACTGGATAGTGTCGTAGGTATGAATGTATACTGGATAGTGTCGTAGGTATGAATGTATACTGGATAGTGTCGTAGGTATGAATGTAATGTATACTGGATAGTGTCGTACTGTTCCCCGAACTAATGTTGGATTGTATTTTACAACTATTCTTGACCGAATTTACGTAACTCCTACCAGCTCAGTTGCAAAAATGTATGCTTACTTCAGTTTTAAATGAATTATTTACAAGATGAAAGTGATTTCTAGATATCTTGATTTGATATACTCTGATCGGCGTGCCTACTTGCGAGTTATATAACGAGGTCATCATATTTTTTTTTTATCCGGCTTGTTTACGATTACAATGAAAGATGGACGTTCCAAAATAAGAAGTAAGTGAGGTTAAATACTCATGTTTGGAACATAGAAAGGTGAACAGCTTTCCTAAAATTGGGTGTAATTTTTGTAACGATTGATAAGTTATTTGGTAAATTATCAACAAGAAAATAAATTGCATCGTTCAGTGAGAAATATTCATTGCTGCGAATTACGTAGATTTTTTATCATTTCAATGAACATCGTTTATAACAATTGCTTGCCTGCTGGAACAAAACCCCAGTCATGCACCTTTATTTTTTCTGGTGCAAATTTAATTCTGTACAAAATGATGTAAACAAAGTTCTTTTAAAATGATTAGTGACAAAATAATCTGATTTAGAAAATTTAGTACAAAGTCTTGACCTGTGATTTTTTTCACTTCATTCATCGACAAGTGGATATAAAATCAAATTGAGAAAACTATTAGAATAATTAAAAAGAAATAATGACAATATTTAGTAAGGAAAATATATCATTCATAGAGATATTTTGATTTTTGATTAAAAAAAGTATGATAAAGCAGAGAACAACTTTACATGAGGTATGCCCATGTGACGTACTTGTTGAAATTTGACAGTTTCGGTCCTCTCTGATAAAACCTGCAAACAATCCAGTAGGGAGGATGATAAATGGTAACCTTGTTAGTAATAACTTAATTAATTTGATGGTCTTTTATCTATAAACATGCATGTAATGGTAGAAAAGTCTAGCTCAAAATACTCATAATTTCAACAAACAGATAGACCTTTAATTTTTCCAGATTTTTGCAGAAAGAAATGGTTAAATGACAGGTAGTATAGTTGTGTTTATTTTAGCTACGTTACATCGATATATATGCTGATACCACTATTGTAATGGGGCATGGTTAAATATTTGACATTTTTCATATGGAAGAAGGTACTAGAAATTAAGACTTGTGCTTGAGTATTTTGCATACGAACCCTAACTGAATTATTTTGCTAATGCTTCGCGTCACAACTGTTTAACATGACTGGTCCATCTCATATTCATGGGAGATAAGTCACTTCGTGTCCGACACACATATTTGAATATGCAGATTGGGGTAAACCAACATAGAGGTGGGCTTGTCCGAAGATCAAATCAACAGCTAACAATATACACGCGTATTTAAGCATTAAAGTCCGTTTCCCTTACGAATTTCGAGGAAAACACGATCTAGTGTCACGCCGCATATGTAAAATTTACCAACAAGAAATAAATACGCCTTATGGGTAAGGACGTATTGCAATATCGTGCGGCGATCGGGTTATTCAATTATATCAAGTGCACTAGTAACAATAAGAAATGTTTCAGAGTCAGTTTTCTACTTCGTAACAAAAATGAACTTTTCAAGATTATATGTACTTAAACAAAAGCTATGTTTAATTTACTATCATTGGAGGTTAATTGCAATTGCGTGTTTATGTTTCTATATCTGCTTCAATCACAAGCTACTAATGTGAATATCAAACTGATTATTCTATTGTTGCTTCAGCTTGCTGGGGACGTAGAGTCTAACCCAGGCCCTATTGTTCAGAATGACAACCTTTTGCCAGTCTTCCACCTGAATGCTAGAAGTAGTCGTAACAAACAATCATATTTGTCCGAATTTTTATCAGACTATGAGTTTGTAAGTTTTACTGAGACTCATCTAGATGAAAGCGTAGATAATGAAACATTAACCTGGGAAAACTTTCATGTATACCAATACGTAGAGACAGAAATGCGTTTGGGGGAGGAGTAATGATATACATCTCTAAACAAATAACTTTCGAAAGACTTTTTGATCTTGAAAATATATTTGATAAGTCTATTTGGGTAGAAATATTTATTCCTCAAAAAACCCCTGATATTTTGCACTGTTTATAGGCCAGAAAGAAATATGGCTAACTTTTGGGGTAGATTTGACAATAGTATTGACAAATCTAAACAGGGTGCATTAGATATATCAAATAAGGTCACTATTGTCGGGGATTTGAATGAAAATTTACTTTCTATTTCCAATCTGAAGTTAACGGCTATATTGCTCAGAAACAACTTACGTAATGTTATATATTAACCTACAAGGGTAACCAAGACAACGAGTACACTTTTAGACCCGATTGTAGTCAGCGATGAAGTTGATGTTGTTGAAAGCGGGGTTGTTGATTTTGATAGATCTATAAGTGATCATAAAGGAACCTTTGTCACCATTGATGTGCATATGTCAACTAAGGTTGCATATTCCAGAAAGGTTTTTTGTTACAAAGATGGAGATTATGATAAATTGAATAGACTTATAAACAATACTGATTGGTTATCATTGTTCGACGAATGTTCTAATGTTTAAGATGCCAGTTGTGTTTTTTATGAACGTTTTAATGATTACACCAAACAGTGTATACCATCTAGAACTGTGATAATTAGACCTAATGACAAACCATGGTGTGACTCAAACATCCGACATGAAAGCAGGAAGTGGAATCGACTAAGGAAAAAGGCAAAGAAAACTCAGAATAACTCTGATGCTTTAAAATACAAAAAACAGCGTAATAAAGTTAATAACATGAAATGTTATGCAAAGGAACATTTTTACTCAAATCTTGACGAATTTCTATTCGAATTATATGGAGAAAATAAATCATCTTATTGGAAAATGTTATGCAGTTTGATCAAGACGTCAGGTTCTGCTTACTCCATTCCTGCTTTGAAACGAAATGTTAACGAAGAATGTCCATCAGCTTTTTCAGATGTTGATAAGGCTAACATTTTAAATGAATATTTTGAGTCAATATCTAATTTACATGGTGCATATACTGCATGTTTACCAGAATTCGATAGACGAACTGATGCCAAATTAGAAACCATTGTTATAGAAGATAAAGACGTCATTAAAGGTTTACCTGTTAAGAAGGCGGCTGGACCAGACCAGATAAGTCGTCAAATACTCAGATAAACTGTAAACTCTATCAGTCCAGTCCTGTGTATATTATTTAATATGTCGCTAGTTTTGTGTGTATATCCTAGCCAGTGAAAGTAAGCAAATGTTATGCCATTATTTAAGAAAGGTGATCATTCTATCGTATTATATCATCGTCGGATTTCACTTATTAGTTGTGTTGGAAAGTTGTTTTAAATAGTTGTAAACATATTTATAATTTTTTGTGTCAAACAATATGTTATACAAATACCAATGTGGATTTCGGAGAGGCCACTCTACTGTACAACAACTTGTTGAAATTTATAACCAAATCTGTACATCACTTGATGACAAAGAATATTATTGTATGGAATTTTGTGATGTATCAAAGGCCTTCGATAGAGTTTGGCACAGAGGGCTTATGTATAAATTAGGGATGTATGGAGTACGCGGAAAGCTGCTCGATTTGTTTTGTAGTTACATAAGCGATCGTAATCAGTCAGTTTTTGTTAATGGAGCATTATCTAAGCCTATAATGTTGAAAGTACCTCAGGGATCTGTTTTAGGCCCTTTCATTTTCATTGTATATGTAAATGAGATAGCTGATAAATTGTATTGTATAACTCGGCTTTTCGCTGATGATACTTCATTGGGAGCCCTAGCAAAGGAAAAACAATTAATGGAAAGTGTTATGAGAATGAAAATCTAAAGCTATTGAGCAAATGGGCACATGACTGGTTAATTTCTTACAATCCAGAGAAAACAGAAGCTGTGTTATTTACACGAGATTGCAAACATGACATTAAATTATATTTTGACGGTATTGATATTAAATAAATTTCATAAATATTTAGGTTTAACATTCTCATCAAATGGAAGTTGGCACCATCATATAGAGCATATCATAAAAAAAACACCTCCAAAGTGATGGGAGCATTTAGGAAATTAAAATTTCTACTTAATAGAACCACATTATTTAAAATATATACTGTATTTATAAGGCCACATTTCGAGTACACATGTGAAGTATGGGATGGATGTTTGATTGAACAAGCTAGCAAATTAGAAAAACTTCAAGTAGAAGCAGCTCGGATAGTAACTTGTCTGCCAAGATATGCCTCTTCAAGCTCTTTGTATTATGAAACAGGGTGGGATTTACTTTCTGAGAGGAGAAGAACACGTAAATTGACATTATTTTTTAAAATTCAGACAGGTCGCGCTCCAAGTTTTCTTCAGGATTTACTTTCCCCTTCAGTAGGTAATCGGACAATTTACGACTTAAGAAACTCGAATAACTTTAGCCAACCCTGTACACGACGGAAGTACTCAACATTATCGTTTATTCCATCATCAATCAAATTATGGAATAACATTCCGTTGTCAATAAGAAATTGTGAATCTATTGCTTCTTTTAAAATATTCATGTGGATAAAAAAAATTGCACCAGTGTACTACTCATACGGAATTCGGAAATTTGATGTTTTGCACACTCGATTGAGATACATGACGAGCTCCCTTAATTATGATTTATTTAAAAGAAATGTCAGAAATGATGCATGTTGTCAATGTGGTTAATTATAGTTGTGAAAATGTTTGTCACTACTCCCTTGAATGCCCCTTGTATATCACTCAAAGAGAACAAATGTTTACATCTTTAGAAAATATTGTTAGAAACAGGGTTACAATAGATATTAATCTCATTTTACATGGCAATGCAGGTTTCACTATTTGTGAAAATCAGTATATTTTCAAATTTGGAAATATTTTCATCTCTCAAACTAAGCGCTTTCACTAATTTCTCTTGTACATATTTATGTCTGTCAATGTTCAATGTTGTAAGATAAATGCTGAAAATATCTGGAGAGGGCTTTTCTGAGTTGGATAACTTGTGCTCAATCCATTTCTTAAATGAATAAAATATGTTTCAATCAAAGAATTAGATTCTATAGGTTGCTACGATTTTCTGTTTTTGATCTGAACTGCCTAGCATATCTGTTAATCGTGATACAGCTTCAAATAGTTAGTGCCACCTTATTGTTAAATTTGAGGCTTATCACGTCTGTCTAATCATCTCTTGTTTTATAGAAATACATGTATAGCTAAAACAGAGAGAAGTTGCGATGAATAAAGGCATTTATGAATTCTTGAAAAAGTGCCATAATTGTTTAAATATATGTTAATTACCATAATTGGATTAGAAAAAGATTTTTGTATTGCAGTTGGGTCGCAAATAAGGAAAGATCGGTTAGGAAGCAGATGACAGATGCGCGAGGGTGCAGTTTTTGAACGATAATTTCAATGGAACGAATAGTGATTACTGAATGATTTTGATACTGTTTGTGGTATTTATTCACAAGCTCTATCAAAAGCTGCTATCTGTTGAAAATTTATGAAACCGTACTTTTAAAAAATCGTGTTTGAAAACCATTATTAGACGTTTTTAATTTTTCAAAGATTTTGGAAAACCTATCTGGAAGTTGATAGAAATAAAGAAACAATGTCTTTTTTCAAAATTAGCTATGAAATGATTGTTTCTATTAAACACTGTGGTTGTGACAATATATTTCATAAGGCGATTGCCATATGAGCGTTTTCAACTTGAGTGCTCGGGAATGTTTACAAAAATATCTCCCGCATTGCGCGATATAACGGGTATAGTTTTTTAAAAATGTGTCGCATTGATTTTGGTACCAGAACAACAGTTGTTATAATTAAAATTCTGCGATACATCATTCATACTCACAGGCCCTCGGATCATTAAAAACAATTAAAAAAATTTGTTTTATGTTTTTGTTGAGAACACCCCCTAATCGAATTGACAAGGCCAGACGCTCCTTCGCCCCCACCCGCTTTCTTGACCGAGTGCTACAATAAATACACACGCAATCAATATAACATTTATGCAGACATTTTCTCAAATGATTTTCTACTCAAACTCGTTTGGGTTATTCAATGACGGCCAAAAAACGACTCACATATGTGGTTGGAGTCAAATATGCCAAACTTCATAAATAGTGTTATTTTATCGAGAAGTGGTGGTTGTTGCCAAAAATTAGCATCTTAGTGCTTATGAGTTCAGAATAGAGACAATAAAACAGGTAAATAACGTTTCGATTTGTGATCGAAAACCGGACCGTGACGCGCGTCAATGACGCAAACGTAATTTTGGAAACTCATTTACAGCAGACACAAATATGTATAATGGATGATTATGTCCGAAAACTTAGACAGCCATATCTTGGACAGCCAAATCTTAGACACTTGAGTAGGTGGTTAATTAAAGAGCCACTCCATAATTTTCATAACATATTATTTACCTTTGATACGAACCTATATGTCATATGTGGTGATATAATATCAAAATTTCTTAACTTTTCATGTCCAAAAGACATAAACTCTTCAAAAAAAAGAAACTTGACACTGACTTTCAAAGTTCAATATAAAGACCATAGATGCAAGTTAAACATTGAAATGAAAACTAAAACGCTGTTTGAAGATCTCTGTTCAGTAAATTTTATTCAGAATAAGCATGATCTTGAAATGCACAGGTGCACAAGTGTTTCAACATCACAGGGGTGCACAAATGTCAGTATCGGGTATGGCCACCATTGGCTTTGATTATTGCTTGGCGCCGACGACCCATGGATGCAATCAAGTTGTCAATCACAGCCTGTGGAATGTTCTGCCATTCGTGCTGAAGTGCTGCAAGGAGTCCTGGAAGTGTTTGGGGTGGTGGATTCCTACTGCGCACGCGTCGATCCAGTTCGTCCCAGAGATGCTCAATTGGTGACAAATCTGCTGACCTGGCTGGCCATGGCAGTGTCTGGACATTGTTACGCTGTAAAAAGTCTTGACAAACACGTGCAACATGTGGTCGAGCATTGTCCTGCTGAGAGAGACCACCATGGACGTTGACGTGAGGAATAACGTAAGGCTGTAGGATCAAGTCCCTATACCGTACTCCTGTGAGGTTACCCACAACATGCACAAGGGGTGTCCTAACACCGTGACGAATCCCGGCCCACACTATGACACTCCCACCTCCAAATGAGAAAACCTCCTGAACACAGTTGGCAGCATAACGTTCTCCACGACGTCGGTATACACGTGCTCGTCCATCACTTCGTCGAAGCAGAAAACGGGACTCATCAGTGAAGAGAACGGTTCTCCACCTTGCACGTGCCCATCTCATCCTCTGTTGACACCACTGGAGACGTTCCGCCAGATGACGTTACGTTAAAACGGGACGGCGAACCGGTCGTCGTGGGAAAAGTCCAGCCTCTCTCAGCCTGTTGCGTACCGTTTGGTCGGAAATTCGACGCAGGCCTGGTATCTGCGTTGTTGTTGACGTTGCTGTCCTGGTGCGTTCCGGAAGGTGGAGCAGTCGGATGTACCGATCTTGGGCCCGAGTAGTCACCCTTGGTCTGCCTGACCTTGGCCTATCATCAACGCTGTTTCGGGTGTTGAAACGGGTCCACAATGAAGGGATGGTCTGACTGGACACGCCAAAGTGTGTTGCAACATCTCGCTGCGTCGCTCCTGCTTGCAGTCTGCCAATAGCGTTGTTGTGTTGCGCTCTGTTCAGTCTTGGCATTCTTCAGGTCGCTGTACCGATGTTGTGTAGTCTGAATGAACAGCGGCTGATATGGCTTTTTATACCCCTAAAGCAGACGTGTCTGCATGTAAACCTTCATGATCCAATGCTGCACGTGCTTTGGCAGAAAATGCATTTGGACGAATCGCTCGTTTTCGTCCCTGAACACAACGTAAACTTTTTGGGCCATTGTTTTTGGTAAATTGACACTTTTGAGCAAGCCTTTCTTTAAATTACAGGTATGTATCATGAAAAAAATTGACCCGATTCGAAAAAATCAATTTCGCATGAATGTCAAGTTTCTTTTTTTTGAAGAGTTTATATATGACAAATACTGGTTTTCCATGAAAATCTAAAAACAGCCTTATAAATGCACAGAGGGGTTGATATCACGTCAAATATACATTTATACTAGTTATATAACCTATTACAAACACTATCATGTCCTAACTGCCCTCCTGGCTGTTTTAGATAAGTCTCCAAAATTACATTTGACGCGCGCCACTCTCCAGTTTTCGATCATAATTGCGACGTTCTGCCTTCATATTGTCACTGTACAAAACAAATTAGCTTTAAAATGTGTCTTTTTGGTAACAGTCGATACTTCGCGACCAAATGACATCATTGATTGAGTTTGGCATATATGACTCCAACAACTCACGGAGTGGCTCTTTAACACTACACCCATAGCTGAAATGGAACAGTCCTAACTAGTGCTCCCTTAGCTCATAATGATCAAAAGGGAGATTAATTTTGAAGTAATGAGATGTTTTTATTTGAAAATATAATATTCCATGATAATGAAAACAGAAAGGTATGTGTTAGCTAGTGAGTTGTTTTCATTTGTCAAGTCAAGTCAAATTTATTTTTAAAAGTCATAAATGTTGACATAGAGTGAACAAAACATACATAAACATAACATAATAGACATATCAATGGAGCATACGCGTACTATTCTTTTTATGTAAAGAGCCGTTTTAAAAAGTATCGGTTTGTATGTGAAGGACATGAATGAAATATATTTTTCAATTGATGAATGTTTACAATAATATGCATGAAGATATTTTTTTATACATATATATACGTAAATTCAAAGGAAGTTGCAATAAATAGTTTCAATACATAAATTATCCTTAAGCTTATCATAATAATCACCTTTTGAAGATTGAGATTCAAACAGTACAGTTTTAACACTATTAACAAGCAAATTTGTACTTTGAAATTCTTGATTTTGCCAGATGTAACTATAACCTGTAGTTGAAAGTATTCATTGCTTTAAACATTGATCAAAAGGGAGATTAATTTTGAAGTAATGAATTTATTTTTTTTAAATATGACAATCCATGATACGAAGTCGAGTTCTAAGATGCAGTCGGACACTTGCTCCACATTGGTTAAATGTTGCAGAAACTGTACAGAAAGACTCAATTTTTTAAAAATGGATCTGTATGTTGATATCAATGAATGTTGATTAATCTATTAAATCTGTTAAAAATACTGTTACCACAGAGCAAATAGTTCTATATTTATTTTCTGTATTAGAACATTATGTAAATGAAACCACAGAGGAAAAGTACTTTATTTGTTTTGGTAAAATATTGAATCCATGATAAATGTTTGAAATACTTGTTAATAAATTTGAATATAAACTCTATGATATTGTTCTTTTTCCTGATTCTCATGGAATGGTCCATTATCAGATATAGGTAACAGCCGAAGGATTAGCCGTGCAATCAACCATAAATGTTGTTGCTTTAAGCTGTCTAAGATATGGCTGTCTAAGTTTTGGGACGTTTCCAATCCATGATTGGTAGTATTAATTTGGACTTTTACTAATAAACATGTAACATGTACGCAGAAAGTCGCCGTCTTACCATTTACATGGCCGTATTTTTTCATTGGGCGATAAAGGTACGATTTAGTTAGGCGATTTGAACTTAATTGAGGACATATAGTGATTTGGCGCTTATTTAGGTAACATAAAAAATCCTAAAACATGCTCTTTGTAACTTAAATAGCGACGTCAGGGTATTAATGAGCCTTTTTTGGCGAAACAACTGTAGCTACTCTTCGGGTGCTTCTTAGAGAATGCATAATCAGTAAAAGAAATTATTTGAAATTGCTTAGATCTAGTTATTCCTCACATATCAATGTAAATGGAAATATTGGATACATAATGTAAATAAATTTGGAAACTAAATTAAATGACAGTAAATGAAAAGTTTATTTCAGTTATGTTGTGAAGGAGATCGAAGGACTAATTAAGATATGATAGGATAAGACAAGATATTTCTTTATTATACCCCACTTCCGGTCTCGTTGCTATGGTTTCCTTTGTTCTAACTGTAGGCGTATTGACCGATACACTTCTACTCTATAGGTGTATAGACCGATGCACCTCTACTTTTCTAATACACCTACCTTTTTTTGTACATCTAAACTTAGTCAGGAGAAGAGATCTTCAACTTTGGCAAACAAAGGGACTTGTAAAATTTAGAATTATAAAAGTTTGAGAAGCATAAACAACGTTATCGGGATGCGAACCTGGGACCCACATGGTGCCGAGCAGCGACACTACCGACTGTGCTACTGAAGATTGATACTAATAGGGGCACTTTCTGTTGTGTTATGTATATTTTGTTATATTTCCCTATACAAGCCTATTTATAGGTACTAGTATCCTACCAATTTTTAATAAAAATGAAGTTAGTTTATGGTTTTTAAACCGAAATTAGAAGAGAATTGTTTGTCAAGACGTATATACATAGAGGAGGATGGAAAGCATTGTTTCATCAAATACAACTCGACTGGAGTGGGGTACGCCCCGGAGACGCCTCGGAGACGCACGATTCAAACAGGAGGTGTTGAGCGATACACCTCGGGAAGTGTGGGTATACCTAATACTTGCCCGTTAAAGAGCCACTCCGTGATTTTCATTACATATCATATACCTTTGACACAAACCTAAATGTCATATGTGGTGATATAAAATCAAAACATCTTAACTTTTCATGTCCAAAAGACATATATATGACAATTACTGGTTTTCCATGAAAATATAAAAATTAACAACCTTATACCCCAGAGGTGTATATGTCACGTCCAATATACATGGATACTACTTATATAACCTAACAAACGCTTTCAACTCCTAACTGCCCACCTAGCTGTTTTAGATAAGTTTCCAAAATTATGTTTGACAAATTTGACGCTCGCCACTGTCCGGTTGTCGATCATGATTGCGACGTTCTACCTTCATATTGTCACTGTAAAAAAACCAATAAGCTTTAGAATGTGTCTTTTTGGTAAAAGTCGATACTTCGCGATTTAATGACACCATTGATTAAATTTGGCATATTTGACTAAACAACTCACGGAATGGCTCTTTAAGGAATTTGTGTTACATTTAAGTGAGCATGAAATTCAAAAGCACCGTATATACGTAATATTATAAATAAATACAAGACATATATACAAATGAAAAATACAAATATTTACAAGTTAATAAATAGTGTCAGTGAGGCATTAACGATGATTAATAATTGAAATGGACAAGGGCACAAATGACATTTAATAGCGTTTGCTTTCGCACGTCGGCACATAATACCGACGACCGGATGGTAAAAGTTCAAAACATTCATGCGCCACTCTGGTTTAAATCAAATTGATTCAAATTTAAATTAATTCCTTTATTTTCATATGTTCATTCTATCATTTTCCATGTTGTCGAAATGTCACAAACATGTCTCTCTGAGAAAGCCGCTCCACACTACCACTTCTACTCCACACTTAATCACCTGTTAGGGTGAGTCCATAAATCCAGATAGGTAACTGTCTGTGTTGTTTTAACAAGCTGTAGGGGAACTGGGGTGTAGGGGTAATGGGCTGTAGGGGTTTTGGGGTAGAACCCTCTATACAGTCTGTTTATTACGTCACCCCGCGCGAATTTTATGGCCCCTAGCCGATAAATACGCTGTCTTAATGAAACGATTTTATTGGAAAAATTAACAAAAATCAAGCCCAGTTATAAAGTCGAGGTTAGCGGTACGTTGTTTAAAAGGTACGATTAGCATTTTTTTCTCCCTGTGTGATTATCTTGTTTAATTTATTTCTATTTGTCAATGACAGAGAGTCAAACCAACACTGTATGAGGGCAGACTGTACACAAGGTTTATAAAAAAAAAGGTCCAAAATAGTTGAGTCAGTGTGAAAGGATTGTAGTTTCCTGAGGAAAGGAAGCTAGGCGAGATTAGCACTTACTATGAATGCGGTCTGTATTTTCAGAGAAATTTACCTTATTGTCAATTACAGTTCCCAGATATTTATAAAGTTCTACTCCCCACCTCAACAACATTTCCATTTATAATGACTGGATTAATTGCTGTTTTATTACTTCGATAATCTTTGATAAGTTCCTTTTTTGATACATTAAGTTCCAAAAAGTTTAAACGACACCAATTCAGAAAATCATTAATTTCTTCTGTGTATGAAATTTCACTGTTAAAAAGTAAACTACTAATAGCTGTGTCATCGGCGAACTTAAACCTAGAACAATTCGGCTGAGAACTTACACAATCATTAGTATACAAAGTGAAAGGAGACAGTACACATCCTTGAGGAGCGCCGGTGTTAATTGACACAGTACTGGAACGAGTTCCATTCAGTTAAACATGTTGGTATCTGTTACACAAGAAAGAGGCTATCCCTTATCCAATAGTATGATCAGTTTTACCAAAGTCATTGTATTCATGTCTTCATAACATTCGAGGTCAACACCTTTACACGTAGAAAGCTTTCGACGTCATTTATGAAAATAGAAAACAGTAGTAGGGACATACAGTATCGATAGGAAAGAAGGAAAGTAAACAATAAGGTTGTCGATGATTACCGACGTTAGGAAAACAGTATTATATAAATAATATTCAACGTTTCACCATTATTCAATATCTGAACTTTAAAAGTCCTTTGATACCTTCCGATCCGTCTTAGAATCGAGATATCATGTTCGTATCAGATTATCCAATTGAAAACTACATCCGATGGAATTCCGAATGTCACCGGATGTAAACAAACCGCGAAGGTTTTGATAAAATATCTAGACTAGGTAGTACAACCCCATATTGGATAGGCCTAGCCTAGTTATCAGCGGCTCCCTTGCTAGAATAGAGCATTCGGCGACAGACATTTCGATTTAAGTTTAGATCTGAAAGTCACGACATCGTGACAACATCGATATGGGGTTTGGTACTAAGTAAAGTGTGCGGTATATTATTCTCTGGTGTTTTCGAGTGTACTGTAGGCTGAATTAACGTAGAGAAACAAGATGAAGTTCAAGACGGTGCGAGAAGGCGAGCAAGCCGTAGTCTACAACCATCTAGGAGAGGGTAGTCTCGTCATAGGACCTCACAGGGTAAATAAGGCTACAAACAACATCGATAACAATAGCTGTTATTTGAAAATTGTACTTATCTTTAACTAACAAAAAAGCCCAAAACATGTTTTGTCAGACAACTAAAGCAGTCGAACTGAACATGCTGAAAAATATTTAACTTGCAATTCCAATCTTAACATTACAGTGAGCTTGGTAAATCAACAATTTACATCAAACCCTAAGGGCCATTAAAGAGCCACTCCGCGATTTTCATAACATATTATTTATTTTTGATATCGCAAAACGAGCTGAATTCGACGTTCTGGTGATTTTGACGATAACATTTCTCGCTCTGTATTGCGAGAGTGAATGCACGATCAGCGATCAAAAGGGGTTTCATTGGAAGAGCGGACGCTCATGTGCTGTTGTGATAAAGTTAAACTTCATTTGAAATGTGGATATTAAGTTAAATAAAAAAGAACCAATATTACTATTTATAGCACGTAATCCTTAGCACCATTTCACTCACAGTTTCAAAATCCAATTTTTAAAAAAATAAGCAGTGTAAAATCTGTAATATCGGTCGTCTGCTTCTGACAGTCAATCTATTAATAGAAAGTCACGTGATCACAACTTCCCTCGGACGGCGAAGCAAAACATATGGCACGCCTGTCAAGTCCAACTTAATGGCTATGGGATTGAAAGGTAAAAAATATCAAGATTGATTTTGTGAGAGCACGTGCAAGAATCTGTTAATTTTTATTCTTGTAATTCATTATTTGATTTCTCTCAATGTTTGAGGTCGAGGATACAGAGATATATTTCCCTGAAGGTCTTTATAACGTATTGCATATTAAATATATCACCCAAGCAGCACATGCTTTGTCATACGTGAAAAACATTACCATTGGTGTAATTTAATGAACAAAAACTGACAATTGCCGAAAATTTTCATTGTTACACGCCAATATTTTCAGTTAAGTGACAGTAAAATTCACATGAATTGAGTTTTGATCGATAACTTGATTCAGTGCTAAGAACGTATGTGGCAGAGATTTCTATGCATAGTGTTCATTCTATTACTGAGTGAATTCATACCTCGAGATCTGAAGATATATATAATTGTTTGTAAGAAAACATGCATCATTTTACTGAACTCACAGCACTCAAATTGAAAAGTAAAATTGTAACTGGAAAAAGACATTATGTTCCAATTTAAGATGAAAATGCTTTTCATTACCCTCAGAAATTATGTTTTAAAAGAACATTTTGTGTATCAATGTTTGGACTTCATTCAAAACTTTTTTTATCATCCTTTATACTTAAAATTATACCTACGTGACGCAGATATCGCTAACTGTTGTAAGCAATAAGTTTTAAAGCTGTGCGGCATTCCAAATGAGTTATTACGTACTCCAAACACCACCGTCGAAAACCCATACAAAATCCCTGGATGTAGAGATGGGCAATAGAATCGCCAAAGTGATATTGTAAAAGTTGTTTTTTATCGACATGCCTCATAATTGGTTTTGAAAGCGATGAATATGTCCTCTGTCACCCACGGTTATTAGAATAGTACGTTTTGTGATATTATAATAAGAAAAAACATTTTTGTCTTACATCGTCGAAAACCCCTGACACCGGGATACAAACCTAATCATATGCGGTGATATAAAATCAAAACATCTGAACTTTTTATGTCCAAAAGACATATATATTGCAAATACTGGTTTTCCATGAAAATCTAAAAACAGCCTTATAAATGCACAGAGGTGATGATATCATGTCCATTATGCATGGATACTAGTTATATAACCTAACAAACACTATCAGCTCCTAAATGCCCTCCTGGCTGTTTTAGATAAGTCTCCAAAATTACGTTTGACTATTTGATGCGGGCCAGTGTCCGGTTTTCTATCATAATTGCTACGTTCTACCTTCATATTACTGTAAAAAACCAATAAGCTTTAAAATGTGTCTTTTTGGTAACAGTCGATACTTCGCGATCAAATGACAGCATTGATTAAGTTTGTAAAGCATGCACGTAATGTTAAACTGAGTCACTGAAGACAACCTATTATTTCCAATCTACCAGACTCCCATCCTTTGCCCTGCGATCCTTTGCCTTTCTTCTTTCGAACTGGCTGATTGGTATCCTCCATTTCCCTTTGAAGAAGTTCTCTTTTCGCTTTGGAGCAAACAACACACAACACATTCTTAAAAAGTACAAAAACAGGAGCCTACTATGTTGACTTGTTGAAAGTGTACATCAAGAAGAACAGGCGCAGCATATTGACTGCTTGAATTATGTTTCTTCATGACAAAGCTACTGTGCACAAAAGTTGTATTGCACAGGCTGCATTTCAACAATGTGGCTTTGAACAACACTCAACATTCCCCCCCCCCCCAACAGTCCAGATTCGGCCTGAGCGACTTTTGCAATGTTTGCGATGTTTTGCAATTTAAAATCACACTTGAGTGCTACAAGATTTGGTGGTGATGAACTCAAGGCAGCTACTAGGGCGTGGCTAAGGGGCCAGTTAAAAGATTTCTACCTCAAGGGCATAGACAGTCTCAAAGACAAATGGGCAAAGTGCATTGAGGTTCAAGGACATTATTTTGAAATAGAAAATCAATCTATGAACTTATCGACTTTTCTTTGTCACAATGGGCCCTCTGCTGATCGAGTAAGTGAATACTGTTATTTTTCATGTAAAGTTTGTAATAGCAGTATCATGAACATATATATATTTTTTTGTGTGTATGGTTCTTGTTTAAAAATATGAAATAAAGGAAAAAACCCACTATTGGCAGGGTTTACATTGTATAAATAACCTAAGAACTTGACCAATCTTCACACAAGAAAAACAAAACACAAGTTACAAACACAACATTTATTCAATACAACATAATCCTACATCTAACAAGAAAACAACTTACAATTACAATGGCATGCCATGAAACATAAAAACTACAAATCAATTTATTAGACACGTTTGCAACGTTGCACGGAAACATCGGCAACATCAGGTCAATCATTAAGGTCACAGTTCATCATCCCTAATCCAATACACACACACACAGGTTGCCTCCACCAGCGAGATTAACAGAAGCGCTCTCACCTGTGCAGCTTTAACACCCTATAAATACAAATCCAATTGTTTAATTTACTTTGCTACAATGAAGTATCATTTTACCAAATCATATCAACACTACAACAACATTCACAAAAACTAACATCAACATTTTCATTTATAACATTTACATTTCATCTGGAAACTTCAGACCAAAATAATGACAACATTCAAATTATATCAACTTTACAGTTTTTAAGTACATTTTCAATCAAAGTCAATATCAAAATGACAAGATAACATAAATCACATCTGAATCACATGGTTATATTCAGAAAACGGCCTGCTTCCCTTTCGAGGGCCTGCTACAGTGATGTCACAAACAATAGTTTTTTTAATGTCTCAGATGACAAAATATGGTAACCAAAGCTGAAACAATGGTTGCTAGGCAATAGTGATATGTGCGCATATGTTCATATTGAAAATTTGTCACCACTTATTATTAACCATAAAGGTGAAAAAAAAAAATTTAAAATTATTTTTAATAAAATAATGAATAAATATCTATCATCTTTACCTCATCGGATCTGGAAGGTCTGATGGGATGGGCTTATGGCATGACCCAAGCATAAACTATTAATATTACGACCTATCAACCAAAACTGCTGCACCACAAAAGCTGAATTTTTGTTGGGATGTACCTTGCACCTGAGTGATCCGAATTTGTTCATTTTGGAGTGAAAATTATTTCCAATCAACTTGCTCAATCTCCATTCTCTCTTCGTCCAACCATGGTACATCACATTTATTGTATAAACATCTCCTCTCCTGTATAAACAACTCATGTATATATTCTCTCCACTCCTTAATACTTGCTTGACAGTGACAATAGAATCTATGATGAAATGCAAACCCATTCAAACTTTCCCTTGTACCTCGCTGTGTTGTTTCTTCTGACCACGGCTCCATAAGAACCGTGTCAGATGAACTTGACCTTGACCTTTCACCTTCACTTAATTTAACTTCTTTGAGTGGCATTTAGAAGTTGGAAATCAGATAAGAGACGAATATAATATGGATGAATATTTCACTTAATTTAACCATTCGCAGGTCAGCGTACAATTGCTTTTGCTTGATCATCAAAGATTGCAGAAAAGTTGGAAATGAGGGGCGCTCTGAAAAATGTTTTGCCAAAGTTTTGGAAAGATAGCATAAAAAATGAACAACATTGTTGTCACAACTGAGATCGATCCGTAGAGGCGTGTCAGGCGGCCTTGACCGCCAGACTCTGTCAGCCAAAAAGCATCAAGGTTTGAAAAACATGGGCAACTTTTGAACTGACATATGAAACATCACATGTAACCTTTGTGTCTCGGAGTTTGAGCTTACTCTGAAAGAACCCGAGAAAAGCCGAGCTGGGATGAATGCAAAATAGTTGTATGTTTGCATAAGTGTTTGGTCAGAATGTACCATGTCTGCAACCCTGAGGAAGATAGCGAGGAAGGTTTAAATCGTGACAATATTTGCATTTGGTTTTGGTTTTTCTTCGTCCAAAAACAGTTTTTAAAAATGTCGGAATTGATAACGAAATTTATTAAAACAAAAGTACAACACATGATTGAAAGTATTTATCTCAGTGTTATGTGGGCAATAATTTTGTCAAAAGATCTTTAGAAATTTATTTCTGTTTCTAAATTACAAAGTTAGAATTTCTCTTAATTGGAGCAGGTAAAAAAATCAAATGTAGCATAAACAGAAACATTTGCAGTTAAAAAAATGCTACATACAGTGACATGTAGAACTCAGAAAGTGTGCAGTGGTGTATCCACAGGGGAGGAGGTCAAGGTCATGATGAGTACTAAGTTGAGCAATATAGTAACCGTTTTCAGCAATCATTCAGAAAGACTTGCGTCAAGTGACAAGTATATTTCAGTAAAAAGCTGATCATACACTTAAACTCGATATGATACAATCTCCCATGTGACAGCAATGTTGTTCATTTTTTATGTTATCTATTTGAAACTATCTATTCGAAAACATTTTAGGTAAAGGTGAAATGTCAAAGTCAAGGCCGTCTGACACGATTCTTATGGAGTAGTCGTCAGATCAAGAAACGCACAAGGTACAAGGTATAAGTTTCGAACTTATTTCAATGAATTGTGTCAAAACATCGCTTTCTCAGATTAAGAAGTTTCTGTGGGGTGAAGGGTCTGTTGTCAGCGTGAGTCCTGCCACGTGACATGATTGGAGTTGCCCCAATAAAGGCCTTAATAAAAAAAAGAACAGCACTGTTTAAACATATTAATAGTCATCCAAACAACTCAAACCTTTGATTAATTGATATTTTTTAGAAATTTAGAAATTTGTATTGTTTCAAGCAAAAGACAGTGCTTTAATAGGATGCTATGCCTGCCCAATGTTGTCACAACAATTAGACTGCCATAGGTTAAAAAGACTAATTTTTATGACAAACAGGTACCCATTAGAAATCTAATAGTATTCAACCAATGAAATAAAAGAAGGAGATTGGGCTCATATGCTTTTCTACCCATAATGACAATCATTTAAGATGTAGAACTATGGAAAGGTTACCAACATTTTTAGGATTATATAGGATGTATCTAACGCTTGTGCCAGGTATGATTTTATGGCATTGATTGTACCTTTCAAAGACGGGGACATAGCCACAAGGTGTAAGATGTAATACTAGATAACAACATATATTAGATAACTACAAATGTATCATCCACTTTAGTACTAAGTTGTAACAAAAGTTTAGTAAAAGGAAAGAAGATTTTCTGTGAAATTTGATACAAATGTCATTAGTGAAAGCATTTATGACATTGCATCCCTTTTCCTTGATGACTTAAATTTTTTTCCAGATAATTTACATTTCAATAAAATGATAAAGAGCCTGCTTGATATAACAATACGTGTTATCCAATAGTGGTGGATCTCTCACCACCAAAGTTCTAAATGTTTTTGATATGAATCCAGCCAAGAAAACCGCTTCCAGGGATTGTCACTCTCCAATCAAAATGGATATGACAACTGAGAAGGAAAGTTAATATCATCAGGATGTAATATATTGAATTTATGAATTCATTTGGTAATGCTTTAGCCCATATTTTGCTTTGGAATTAGCTTGTAAACATTAACAGAGAAAAACGAGGCGCTCACATTTCAGCTGACCACGTCACACACTGGGCATGGCTTAAAGTCATGCTTCGATGATTTTGTCAAAGCTTTCTCCAGTCTGATTAGGCAGTTTCCCTAAACTGCGTAATAAAAGGTATGTTAGTAGTCGAATGAAAGTACATTTTCTCATTCGTATCAGTGAAACGAATACAGATAATAATTTGCAATAATCAAAATTATGTGTTACGCCTCCTCTAAGACTGCATTTTACAAACACTGAATCTAGCAGTCACAGTAAATAGGGACAGTCATATGTAGGCTAATATCCAAGGGTATTGCGAGGACTTTGGTAGATGGTAATTATGGACGGGTGGAGAACAAAGGGGGGAGGCAGATGATGGAGGTAGGATGATTGGAAATGATATTTTGCAGATTAGTATGTTTTAGTTGTTTTATAAAACGCATTTAGTGCTTACAGAGAGAATTTCCACAAGATATTAGTATAAGAGAGCAAATATATAGGAAAGTGTAAATGAATCAAAATATCTAACTAACTAATGTAACTGGGTTTATTTAGAGAATCTAATTTTTTTATCTTTTTCCATGATGTAAGGAATATGATATGTTTTTATTGATTTTCATCCAATTTTGTGTTAAATCATCTTGTCTTCTGCACTGACATTGGAAAATTTTGGTGGTGTATTTCATTTAGAGAACTGACAGGTTTTGTATTTCAGTTTTTAAATATACAAAAGCTGATTTGCTACAGTCCATGGTTCTATTTTTTTAA
Source organism: Phorcus lineatus (assembly GCA_921293015.1). NCBI lineage: Eukaryota > Metazoa > Mollusca > Gastropoda > Trochida > Trochidae > Phorcus > Phorcus lineatus. The sequence continues at coordinate 21,081,976 of OV121088.1, read as the reverse complement.
ATGTCATCTTTGTAGGATGGAGATCTGTAATTTTCATTATGCTACCCCCAAAAATAAGGGCATGGCAGGGGTGCAACTTTAAGGTGATTAACCCGGTTAACTCCTTAAAGGGAAAGTAGCATATATTTTTAGATTAATAAAGTCATCTCACGTAAAACAAAAACAAATGTTACCAATTGCAAAACAATGTTTTTATAATCAAAAGAGGCAGTTCAAAACGAATATACCTTGTTCATTTAAGCTGTACAAATCCAATCCCTACCTCAAATGATTAAAAGTTGTTCACACAAAAATGTTTGCCAGTGGTTTTTGCTTGATACTTGATAATTTCATTGACTGCTCTTGATGACCGAGTTCTGAAAGAGGTGTATGACCCACAGAAGATTACTTAGTGGGTATAAACTAATGTCTATGGTTGAAAATTTGGAAGAAATAAAAATTCAAAACACATGCTACTGCCCCTTTAAGTGATTAGGAACTATAGTTTATAGATGTGGTGATCCAGTGCTCATTTATATAATACATAATAGAAAGCCTGATAATGGTAAAAAGCTAATAGTGTATTTTTGTCTCTGCAAGATCATTGTTTTTAATTCAGCTGTTCCTCTTCCGCAAGCGCCTGTATCCACTGCAGCGCTACACAGCAGACCCTTACCAATATCTGGTGATGAAAGATAAAGATGGAGTCGTCCGACACAAACAAGGGTATGTACATCCACATCAACTTTAGCTCATATTGGTTGCACATTACACAAGATCAAAATAACCAGTTTCCCTCTGTCTGAAAGGTCAGATTGGCTTAAGGCATGGCCAATAGTCCGGCATTGGTTGTGCATTGTCTGTAAATTTTTCATATGAAATTTTGTTGGGATGTACTTTGCACCAAGGTCATTTGAATTTGTACATTTGGGAGTACCCCGCCACAAATAAGGCATTGCAATCATTTTCCCTAAAGTCTTTTACAATCTTCGCTAAAATCATTTGGCAAAGGAGGCTGATATTTTGAAAATAATGTCATTCTGAGATTGAGACGATATTTGTAACTTTGGTGTTGACCCCGGCCTTAAAACATGGCAGAGTGTCCATTATTAAATTCGTCTTTCATCTATTTTTATGAAACCATCAATGCTGGGAATCTCAAATTTTGAAATTATCATCTTTGTAGGACGCATACAGACTAAGATGTGTAAATTTCATTGTCCTCCCCCCAATAATGTGGGCGTGGCAGAGATGCATATTGAAGGTGATTCACTGAAATCAAAACTTCTTGGCGTAAGAAGCTCCAATTTTCAGAGTAACATATTTGTTACATTCGAGCTGATATTACTGCTGAAGCTATTTTATATGAAATGTTTAGTAAAGAAATCGGTCTAAAGTTTTTCAGAAGTTCTTTTGGTTTATCTTTTTTCGGGATACATGTAATGAGAACTTGTTTTTGACTTACAGATAATTCACCTGATCTATAAGCTGTATTCAATGAATTGATAAGATATTTATTTATGTCATTCCAAAAGAACTTATAAAATTCAGCTGTGAAACCCGAGGGGCCAGGGCTTTTTTCGTTTTTCATTTTTTTTTGGCTGAAAGGACTTCCTCGTATTGCAATTCACCTTCAAGAGAATATGCGTCATTGTCAGATAGTCTTGGTATTTTCTTATCTTTGAATAAGTCCTCTAGGTTAACATCTACGACAGGTTTACTGGTATACAATTTTTGAAAATATGTCTTTGTATGGTTGATAATGTCTTTTGTTTCGCTTATTTGTCAGTCGTCTGTTTCTAGTTTTGTTATTGCTTTGTTAAGAAAATTCAGTTTTTCAAGAGATAAGAAATATTTTGTTGGTTTTTCTCCTTTTTCATACCATTTTGCCTTAGACCTAAGTAAAATCCCCTCTTTTTTGTATTTATTCAATTCAAGTTGCTGGTCTTTTAGTATATTTATTTCTTCTAACAATTTGATTTTGTTTTTTTCATTGTCAGTGGTATCTAAATTTTCTTCCAGGGTTTCAAGAGTTTTATTGTATTCATTTTCTAGTTTTAATCTTTCTCTTTTTTTATGAGATGAATATTTTATGGTAAAACCTCGAACATTGCACAATATTACTTCAAAGAATAATTGTTCATCTATCTTTAACACTTTGTCTCCATCAGCATCTAGGGAATGATACGTACTGTTCTGCAGTCTCATTGATGATACTTTTTATTTTCTGTACATATTCGGGATCATGTAGTAAGCTATTGTTAAATTTCCAGAACCCTTTTCCCTTTTCAAGGGATGTGAATTCGATATGCAAAGATATAATCGAATGATCCGATCTATAACCAGGTTCTATCTTCGAAATAATAATAGATTTCTCCATGTTTCTGCTTACGAGAAAAAAGTCTAATCTAGCTTGTTTTAAAGGTTTTGGTTTTCTCCAGGTGTATCGTTTAACATCAAGATTGGTTTCTCGCCAAGGATCATACAGATTGAGTTCATCTATCATGTCAAATACTGCATCTTTTGATTTAGGATTATTTATGTGTAAATAGTTGAAAGTATCTTTTGATTGATCTTGAACTAGGTTGAAGTCACCGCATATGATGTTAGTTTCACTTTCTAGACTCAGTATCTTATTTTTAATTTCTAGATAAAAGTCAGGCGTGTCTACATTTGGGCCATAGACGTTGGTTAAACTAATTATCTCTTTCTCAGTTTTTATCTTAAGTATCAAAAAGTTACCGTTTTCAGTGTCTTTTATTTCTCTAAGAACCTCGAATTCAAAATTGTCTTGAAATAAGATAGCTACACCTCTTGCTTGGCTTGTATAAGAACTAAAACGGGTCTCAGAAGAGCCCCATTCTAATTTAATCTTTTGTTCAATATTTTCAGTAAAGTGCGTATCCTGTATACAATAAATACTAGCTTTGCGTTTTTTCATATTTTCAAACACATCTATTCTCTTTTTTGGATTATTTAAACCTTTGCAATTTGCAGAGATTATGTCAAGTTTATGTGCCATGTATAATTATGTTCATAAAAATAAAAAGTAGTAATAATGTGGTAAAAATACGCTGCCCCATTTTAAGTGTGCCAAAGAAACATATTTTGAGAAATGAAAGTGATCCTACAATAGTTAACAACACAACAACAAAAAAGAAGAAAAATGACACTTTGACATCCGTCATTGTGACGCGAAGAGATGGTAATATTTTACCCTCCCACAGGGCTATACCATAATATTTGAAAATAAAACAAATTATCCTGCCAGAATGTTTGAGTAAATGATACCTCTGGTACTATCCATATAGCAAATTGAGATCTCATCTCAGTTTGTGATATACATATTAATTGTAACAGTGTAATTGGTAAGTGTTTTTAGAAGTAAGATCGAAAACATTCACTTTATACTCGTGTTGGTATAAAAATCCAAAAAGCAAACTGCACATAAAGTAATGCATAGAACCTCAGGATGTGTGAATAACAAAACCTCTGTAATTCCTACTCGTTACAGGAACCACGTGTTAAGATTGAATACAAAGTAGTAGTAGAACATCTGTGAAATAGAGCCACTGGGTCCATGAAAAGCTAAAAGTTGTAATTTCTGCTCGTTACAAGGACCACGTGTTAAGATTGAATACAAAGTAATAGTAGAACATCTGTGAAATAGAGCCACTGGGTCCATGAAAGGCTAAAAGTTGTACTTTCTGCTCGTTACAAGGACCACGTGTTAAGATTGAATACAAAGTAGTAGTAGAACATCTGTGAAATAGAGCCACTGGGTCCATGAAAAGCTAAAAGTTGTAATTTCTGCTCGTTACAAGGACCACGTGTTAAGATTGAATACAAAGTAATAGTAGAACATCTGTGAAATAGAGCCACTGGGTCCATGAAAGGCTAAAAGTTGTAATTTCTGCTCGTTACAAGGACCACGTGTTAAGATTGAATACAAAGTAGTAGTAGAACATCTGTGAAATAGAGCCACTGGGTCCATGAAAAGCTAAAAGTTGTAATTCTGCTCGTTACAAGGACCACGTGTTAAGATTGAATACAAAGTAATAGTAGAACATCTGTGAAATAGAGCCACTGGGTCCATGAAAAGCTAAAAGTTGTAATTTCTGCTCGTTACAAGGACCACGTGTTAAGATTGAATACAAAGTAATAGTAGAACATCTGTGAAATAGAGCCACTGGGTCCATGAAAAGCTAAAAGTTGTAATTTCTGCTCGTTACAAGGACCACGTGTTAAGATTGAATACAAAGTAATAGTAGAACATCTGTGAAATAGAGCCACTGGGTCCATGAAAAGCTAAAAGTTGTAATTTCTGCTCGTTACAAGGACCACGTGTTAAGATTGAATACAAAGTAATAGTAGAACATCTGTGAAATAGAGCCACTGGGTCCATGAAAAGCTAAAAGTTGTAATTTCTGCTCGTTACAAGGACCACGTGTTAAGATTGAATACAAAGTAGTAGTAGAACATCTGTGAAATAGAGCCACTGGGTCCATGAAAGGCTAAAAGTTGTACTTTCTGCTCGTTACAAGGACCACGTGTTAAGATTGAATACAAAGTAATAGTAGAACATCTGTGAAATAGAGCCACTGGGTCCATGAAAGGCTAAAAGTTGTACTTTCTGCTCGTTACAAGGACCACGTGTTAAGATTGAATACAAAGTAATAGTAGAACATCTGTGAAATAGAGCCACTGGGTCCATGAAAGGCTAAAAGTTGTACTTTCTGCTCGTTACAAGGACCACGTGTTAAGATTGAATACAAAGTAATAGTAGAACATCTGTGAAATAGAGCCACTGGGTCCATGAAAGGCTAAAAGTTGTACTTTCTGCTCGTTACAAGGACCACGTGTTAAGATTGAATACAAAGTAATAGTAGAACATCTGTGAAATAGAGCCACTGGGTCCATGAAAGGCTAAAAGTTGTACTTTCTGCTCGTTACAAGGACCACGTGTTAAGATTGAATACAAAGTAGTAGTAGAACATCTGTGAAATAGAGCCACTGGGTCCATGAAAGGCTAAAAGTTGTAATTTCTGCTCGTTACAAGGACCACGTGTTAAGATTGAATACAAAGTAATAGTAGAACATCTGTGAAATAGAGCCACTGGGTCCATGAAAGGCTAAAAGTTGTAATTTCTGCTCGTTACAAGGACCACGTGTTAAGATTGAATACAAAGTAATAGTAGAACATCTGTGAAATAGAGCCACTGGGTCCATGAAAGGCTAAAAGTTGTAATTTCTGCTCGTTACAAGGACCACGTGTTAAGATTGAATACAAAGTAATAGTAGAACATCTGTGAAATAGAGCCACTGGGTCCATGAAAGGCTAAAAGTTGTACTTTCTGCTCGTTACAAGGACCACGTGTTAAGATTGAATACAAAGTAATAGTAGAACATCTGTGAAATAGAGCCACTGGGTCCATGAAAGGCTAAAAGTTGTAATTTCTGCTCGTTACAAGGACCACGTGTTAAGATTGAATACAAAGTAATAGTAGAACATCTGTGAAATAGAGCCACTGGGTCCATGAAAGGCTAACAGTTGTAATTTCTGCTCGTTACAAGGACCAAGTGTTAAGATTGAATACAAAGTAATAGTAGAACATCTGTGAAATAGAGCCACTGGGTCCATGAAAGGCTAAAAGTTGTAATTTCTGCTCGTTACAAGGACCACGTGTTAAGATTGAATACAAAGTAATAGTAGAACATCTGTGAAATAGAGCCACTGGGTCCATGAAAGGCTAAAAGTTGTACTTCTGCTCGTTACAAGGACCACGTGTTAAGATTGAATACAAAGTAATAGTAGAACATCTGTGAAATAGAGCCACTGGGTCCATGAAAGGCTAAAAGTTGTATTTCTGCTCGTTACGAGGACCACGTGTTAAGATTGAATACAAAGTAGTAGTAGAACATCTGTGAAATAGAGCCACTGGGTCCATGAAAGGCTAAAAGTTGTAATTCTGCTCGTTACAAGGACCACGTGTTAAGATTGAATACAAAGTAATAGTAGAACATCTGTGAAATAGAGCCACTGGGTCCATGAAAGGCTAAAAGTTGTAATTCTGCTCGTTACAAGGACCACGTGTTAAGATTGAATACAAAGTAATAGTAGAACATCTGTGAAATAGAGCCACTGGGTCCATGAAAGGCTAAAAGTTGTAATTCTGCTCGTTACAAGGACCACGTGTTAAGATTGAATACAAAGTAATAGTAGAACATCTGTGAAATAGAGCCACTGGGTCCATGAAAGGCTAAAAGTTGTAATTTTGCTCGTTACAAGGACCACGTGTTAAGATTGAATACAAAGTAATAGTAGAACATCTGTGAAATAGAGCCACTGGGTCCATGAAAGGCTAAAAGTTGTAATTCTGCTCGTTACGAGGACCACGTGTTAAGATTGAATACAAAGTAGTAGTAGAACATCTGTGAAATAGAGCCACTGGGTCCATGAAAGGCTAAAAGTTGTAATTCTGCTCGTTACAAGGACCACGTGTTAAGATTGAATACAAAGTAATAGTAGAACATCTGTGAAATAGAGCCACTGGGTCCATGAAAGGCTAAAAGTTGTAATTCTGCTCGTTACAAGGACCACGTGTTAAGATTGAATACAAAGTAATAGTAGAACATCTGTGAAATAGAGCCACTGGGTCCATGAAAGGCTAAAAGTTGTAATTCTGCTCGTTACAAGGACCACGTGTTAAGATTGAATACAAAGTAATAGTAGAACATCTGTGAAATAGAGCCACTGGGTCCATGAAAAGCTAAAAGTTGTAATTCTGCTCGTTACAAGGACCACGTGTTAAGATTGAATACAAAGTAATAGTAGAACATCTGTGAAATAGAGCCACTGGGTCCATGAAAGGCTAAAAGTTGTAATTCTGCTCGTTACAAGGACCACGTGTTAAGATTGAATACAAAGTAATAGTAGAACATCTGTGAAATAGAGCCACTGGGTCCATGAAAGGCTAAAAGTTGTAATTCTGCTCGTTACAAGGACCACGTGTTAAGATTGAATACAAAGTAATAGTAGAACATCTGTGAAATAGAGCCACTGGGTCCATGAAAGGCTAAAAGTTGTAATTCTGCTCGTTACAAGGACCACGTGTTAAGATTGAATACAAAGTAATAGTAGAACATCTGTGAAATAGAGCCACTGGGTCCATGAAAGGCTAAAAGTTGTAATTCTGCTCGTTACAAGGACCATGTGTTAAGATTGAATACAAAGTAATAGTAGAACATCTGTGAAATAGAGCCACTGGGTCCATGAAAGGCTAAAAGTTGTAATTCTGCTCGTTACAAGGACCACGTGTTAAGATTGAATACAAAGTAATAGTAGAACATCTGTGAAATAGAGCCACTGGGTCCATGAAAGGCTAAAAGTTGTAATTCTGCTCGTTACAAGGACCACGTGTTAAGATTGAATACAAAGTAATAGTAGAACATCTGTGAAATAGAGCCACTGGGTCCATGAAAGGCTAAAAGTTGTAATTCTGCTCGTTACAAGGACCACGTGTTAAGATTGAATACAAAGTAATAGTAGAACATCTGTGAAATAGAGCCACTGGGTCCATGAAAGGCTAAAAGTTGTAATTCTGCTCGTTACAAGGACCACGTGTTAAGATTGAATACAAAGTAATAGTAGAACATCTGTGAAATAGAGCCACTGGGTCCATGAAAGGCTAAAAGTTGTAATTCTGCTCGTTACAAGGACCACGTGTTAAGATTGAATACAAAGTAATAGTAGAACATCTGTGAAATAGAGCCACTGGGTCCATGAAAGGCTAAAAGTTGTAATTCTGCTCGTTACAAGGACCACGTGTTAAGATTGAATACAAAGTAATAGTAGAACATCTGTGAAATAGAGCCACTGGGTCCATGAAAGGCTAAAAGTTGTAATTCTGCTCGTTACAAGGACCACGTGTTAAGATTGAATACAAAGTAATAGTAGAACATCTGTGAAATAGAGCCACTGGGTCCATGAAAGGCTAAAAGTTGTAATTCTGCTCGTTACAAGGACCACGTGTTAAGATTGAATACACATTTATAGAACCACAGGCTCCGTGAAAATTTAAGCATTTGTAATTCACTTGTAGCACTACACGTGTTTTTTCATGTTCACTGATAACCTAGTGGTTTTGAGGACTGTTTTAGTTTTTACAAGATTGTACAATGTCAAAAAAGTTTGGTCAAATAGCATAACGAGTGTTTCACAAATCGGGTCTCTTTAGTAATTTAAAACTTAAAGACGATAATTGACACTTTGAAAACCAATTGATATCACACACTCATGTCAAAAGAAGAACTTATATAACTAATATTCTTCTTGTTCTATGGATATTTTTTCAATACACAGAACACATGATTCTAAAAGCATTTCCGATGTATACTCACAGTTAGTGTCCATATGAAAATCCAATTGACAGTTCACATAAAGTAATCCAAAAAATCACAGGATCCGTGAAAGGTAATCCAGCGAACATTTGACACTCACTGCTCATTAGCAAACCACGTGTTGCGAGTGCACGTGCTTTACATGCACACCGATGTGCTAGTGGTTTAATGACTAGTTTTAATGGCAAATGTTTTATAAAAAAAGTATATATATATTTGCAAGTGAGATGCATCAAGATTACAAAGATGCACTTACATTTTAGATAAATGTGATTTTAAAGAAATGATGTTTGTCATTCAGAAACTAAAACTAAAAGGTTGTAATTTTCATCCTGTATTATGATCATAAAAGGATAAGATGTATTTGTTATCCTTTGAGATACAGAAATGTTACAATTTATGTTTTCATTGTTATTCATATTTCTTCCATTGGGAAGATCTTGAGTGCGGTTCTTTCGTCTCGATGACGACTTCTGTCCCCACGACTCTGACTCGTGTCCAGACGTTCTGGGTCTTTCGAATATCGGTGGCCTGTCTGCTAAGGATTGCACGGCGTTTCTTGAGCAAGGCGGGTAGGTCGGTTTGGATGCAGAAGCGTCCGGTTTGTTCACGTAAGATCTTCCGTGCTCGGAAAATGTCATCTCTGTCCGCCATCTTTACAAAGGTGGCTATGATACTCGGCGGTGCTGTGGGGTTGTGTTGCCTTTGATATTCGCTTTTCGGAAGCCTGTGTACGGTTTTGATTAGCATTTGATCAACTCTCGCCGGACTGAACTTGAGTTTATCTATAAGAAAGTCTTTCAAAGATTTTTCTGCGTTTTCATCTGGACATTCAGATAGACCATAGAACAGAAGATTTGCCTTTCTGTCATGAATATCTGTTAGTACACACTGGCGTTCCAGGTTACTGTGTGCTAGTTTGACGGCGGCCAATTCCGTACGAAGTGTCTTCAACTCTTCATCATGAACTGATACATCGTGTTCAACACTTGTAACCTTAGTTTTCAGATCGCTAATTTCTAGTTTGACTTCACCAATAGAATTTATCAGTTCAGATTTCACTCCTAGGATAAGTTCACTTAGTCTTTTCTCGGATGATTTGACTATTTCCTCCGTATTTGCTGTACTAGCACGAGTAGTCATTTTTGTAGATTTAATATTTCAATTTGTTGCTTTATGTATAAGTCAAATAATATCTTATAAATGTCTCTAGAATTGTATTGTAAGCTTTTTTGTCTTCGTAAAAAGATATTAAACAGTCATACAGCAGGATTGCTTACGATAGCCTGTGGGGTGGCGGAGCGCGTTTTAGCGTGGCCTTTCTCTTCCCATGTACAACCGGAAGTCCTCCTTCCCATGTACAACCGGAAGTCCTCCTTCCCATGTACAACCGGAAGTCCTCCTCCTTACAGAATATTGGTTGACAGTAAATTAATGTTTTAAATGACTCAAAATGTCTTGGAATTTATTTTAGAATATTTGATTATGTTCATGATATTATCTATCAACACTACTTAAGAAAAGTTATCTTAATCCTAATGAATTGACAACCATTTTGAGCAGCAGTTATTACACATAGCTGTCTCCCCTATGAACAAGTGGATGTTCCCATCAGCCGATTATCACAGTTGATTTGCCGACTTTGTCATGTCGTAACTGAATTATTTTTAACAGTAATGTATAAATAGTTTTTTTGGGGGAAGTATGAAGATATTCATCAACTTGAGCATATTTCGTAAACATTCATAGCTATATTTGCTTTTAATATTGGAATGAATTCAAGTAATTTTCTTGTTGGTTTGATCAAACTACGGGCTTACGGGCGAGTGTTAATTTCTAGCCCTGCGTCAATCAATGTGAAGATCAGACATGTAGAAATGAAAATTTATTTTGACAAGTCACGATCACTCCTCTAAATAATATCTGACTCGTATTCTGGGAAAGTTGTGCGTATCTGTCACTCATTGATTTCATTTTTAATGCGTATATATGAATTACTCGTGCATATTTTACGCAGATACGCATCTTATCTGGAGCCCTGAAGAAGTGACATACCTGTTATGTTTGTTGACTGTAAGATAGATTATGGAGCAGAAACTGAAATTATTCATGTGTCAATGTACCAGAAATTATTTCCAAAGGAACATAACTTGAATGAGCCTTCTGTAAAGATGAAAGCTTATGGTGGCACAAACGTCGCTAACCTTGGATCTTGCACAATGTACTTTCATTTTCCTGGTAAGGAGAAACCGGAAGCAGCAACAGTCAGGTCGCAGATGTGCAGAAAGGTGTAATAATGGGAAGTATTACAGCACAAAGGATAGGATTGCTTGAACTTCATTTCCCTACAGTCAATATGGTGAAAAGTGAACAGCCGCAGAAAATGAAGAACTTCGCCAAGATTGAAGATTCACGCGAGCAGATCACATAGACTGTTAAGGTATTTGATGTCAATTGTAGGAAACATCCATTTCCACTGACTATGGAATACCTGTTGAAAGAGTACAAGGATGTATTCACCGGCATTGGTTGTTTTCCTGGAGAGCCATTTCACATTAAAGTTGACAATGGAGCGATTCCTGTGCAATACCCAGCAAGACAGATTCATGTGCACTTGCAGAAGCAATTCAAGGATCAGTTACAAGACCTGGTCGACAGAGAAACCTTGTGTAAAGTGGAGAGTGAGTATACTCCCTGGATCAATTCAACAGTGTTGACAACACGTTCCAACGGAACATTGAGGATATGTCTGGATCCGAGAGATCTTAACAGAGCGTTGAAACATAGTCCATATTATGTACGAACTGTAGACGATGTGTTACCCAAGATAAATGGTGCTACACACTTTTCAATAATTGATGCTCGAAATGGGTTCTGGCAGGTGATGTGAGACAATGAAAGCAGTAAACTTACCACATTTTCAACTCCATGGGAAAAGTACAGATGGACATGGCTTCCTTTTGGTCTGTCTGTGAGTGGCGACATATTCCAAGAGAAGATGGACTCACTTTTTGGTCATCTTAAAGGTGTTACTGGAATTTTCGACGACACATTCATATATGGTTGGTCAGAATTGGATCATGACAAGGCAATCATCAAAACGCTTGAAACTGCCAGAGAAAAGAATGTGAAACTTAATCCTGAAAAGTTTCAAGACACCCGAAGAAAGATTCTCTGGATTAAAGTGTACACCTGAAGGTATCAAGCCAGACCAAAAGAAGAGATGAAAAGGCCGAAAGATGCGAGTGATGTGAAAACATTCATGGGTATGATCAATTACCTCAATCGTTTTTTGCCTGCAATCGCTGATGCTTCAGAACCAATCCGACAACTTTTGAAGAAGGACAGTGCATTCGTATGGAATAATGAGCATGAGACATCAGTCCTTAGACTGAAAGGGATCATCACGGATTCCCCTGTGTTAGCGTACCATGAGTAAGGACAACATCATCCAATCTGATGCAAGTTTGAAAGGTATCGGTTGTGTTCTACTCCAAGATGACAAACCTGTTTGCTATTCAAGCAGATCACTCAGTGAAACTGAACAGCGTTATAGTAACATTGAGAGAGAACTGCTTGGTGTCGTATGGTCATTGGAGAGAATGAACCATTACGTTTACGGGAAACATGCAACTGTAGAGACTGATCACAAACCTTTACAGAGCATTTGGCAGAAGTGCATTGACAGCACGTCAGGCGGCAGAGACTCCTGCTCAGAATGACTAAGTATGACGTTGACGTGAAATACATGCCTAGTAAAAGCAATGTCGTAGCTGACGCACTCTCCCCTATCTCCAACATGGAAGCTCCTGAAAATGACTTACCTGTGATTGATGTGAACACAATCACCAGCAACATTCCCGCATCGCCAGCAAAACTTGACGAGCTGAAACAGAGAAGGATGAAATGTTATGTCACTTGAAAGACGTAATACACAGAGGATGGCCAGAATACATAAGTGAATGTCCCAAAGAGTTGAAGAAATTCTTGACATATTGAGACAATTTGAGTGTTGAAAACGGCATCATTCGGTATATATAAGGTATTTAGAATCCTAGTGCCAACTACTCTCGGAGAGCAGATTTTGAAACTCAACAAGGAAGGTCTTGATTGTGATAGACCATAATATCCCCTTTCTTCTGTTTTTTTCAGTGCCTTCTTTACCTTCTTTCCTCTCAACGTCCCCGTCGCACCAGTTCCCGTTTCCCACAAGTTTATATCCAATGCCACAGAGGAATAGAAATTGTCCATGAACACATGATACCCTTTCCCTGCATAATCCTTCAAGTCCATGACGAGATCATACGTTTTCCCACCGACAGAAACAGTTTCATTTGTTTTTCCTCAGAAACTCAGATTGCCTTTCCAAGGCACAAACCCTTCGTCAACACAAATCGTTTGATACGGCTTGTAAACTCTGGAAAAATGATGCATGACGCGCTGGTACAAATAGCCAAGTTTATTGATTGGTGAAAACTGGGGTGTGTTTCGTCCCAGCATTTGGTTGTTATTATTCAAATGTAGGTATGTTAGTAATAACCAGAACCTGTCGCGAGGCATACATTTTGTAAAGAAAGGCGTCGATGTCACATCACTCGTTTACCAATACTCAGAAAAGTTTCCCTGTACAACCAGAGACATTGCTATAGTCATTGCTACGAATACTTATATTTCTTCAGCATTCGTATCATACCATTGCCTCAACCTAGAACAGGGCTTTAGAACCTGTTGGTGGAAGTATCTGTTGATTTCTGCTGCCATTGATCCATAATCATCTTCATGAAAAAACAACCCAAAATAGTCTACAGGATGTGGATTATCAGGCAATTCTATGCAGCATCCTAATCCCGTGTTGCCAGTAAATTGCAGATCAACGCGTCAAAGTGGCCTCGGACCCTCTGTCCAGCGTTCCATAAAGTTGTCACGGTCATCAAAATGTGTGTCCATTTCATTATATTGCTCATCAAAGCCACTGAACTCTTCTTCTGTGGAAGTACCAGTCATAGCAGTTTCACCCGTACTTGCTATTATGTGTCTTGCAATGTTTCTTATTTCTTGATCACTATCAATGTCATTTTCACCATCACTGTCACCGTCACTGTCACTATCACTCACTTCAGTTGATTCCATATCAGAAGCTTCATCGGTATGGACCTCATTGATGAAGTCGTCGTCGCTAGACGTTGACGGACCTTCCCAACTCCTAGTCCTCGGCCTCCTGGCCTTGGTCATCTTTCACATCAATCTGTAATTGATTGAAAATAATTTAGGCACATGCAAGATATAACATCAACACATGACCTATTGTACAGAGAAATTCAATGTGAGCTTCATGGACATTCAATTGCCACATTTTGTAAGTGTTTGAAACACATTTGCCGTTGCGCGCCGATGGCGCCAGTGGCCATCAATAATGGTGGTGATCCGGACATTTTCTAATTGTCCTGGCGAATGCCGGACACTTTGTTTCACGTCTTTGCAAAAGTCAAAAATCAGGACAAATTCTAACTTTGCTGGACAATTTCTAACTTTCGGGCAACTTTTCATAGACCTGCAGAACAAGTTATAATGTTGCCGGACATTTTCTAACTGTCGGACGACTTTTCACAATCCTGCCGAAGATGTCGATGGCACCGACGGCCGCCGACGTTGTGACAACTTTATCAACCTAGATGCCGCCTTCTGACTTCCTAAGCAACGAGCCCGCGAGCCGCGAACAACTGCCTTCTACGTCAGGGAAGTTCTGATTGTCAGTTGTGGATTACAAGACTTTTTCAACTCTTGACTTCTCTTCCGAGAATGATAGGTTCCACTGGCCTATCCGTCGGGACGACCGTAGTCAAGGAGCACCCGGCCCCTTGTCTTGTGTTCACTCGACGTAACCCATGCCATCCTGACATATATAGCAAAATGTTTAAAACCTCGGATCAGACAGGAGTGGACAGATAGACACAAAAGATGACGTCATGGAGATGATGGTTTATTTCATAATGACATCATGAGTGTGAAGAAAAAGGTCAGCTGTGAAGTTGACCCTAGACTCCACACTCATTCCCCGTTGTAGATTCCACTCTGGGCTCCACTCTGGTCTTCACTCTGGGCTCCACTCTGGGCTCCACTGATGTTTGTTTCAGAGAGGGCCCTATTTAAGGGATTCACATGACTGAAAGCTGTTAAGCCCTCAAGCATATTAAATGTCAAATAGAGTATGACTGACATTATACTTCCTTATGTATAAATGTTACAATTGTTTCATTTCGATTGCCTAAAGTGATGGACAATAAAGAGTTGTTAATTACTAAAGCATATAAAAGACTATTCATCTGGGTAGGTGATTGCCTCAGGTGTTTGTATAAGAGAATTGACATGTTTTAAACCTCGGAATGCTACCAAACTTTATTTTCAAAAATGAGTTTCCTCGACCAAAAAAAATTTGGTAGGAAAACCTCCATACCTGGTGGCGGTGCCCGACGGAAGGCCCCTGACATACTGTGTCTCAACTACAAACATTTTCGTTGGACAATTTTGCCTTGACCTGATGGCGGTTCCCAACGGAAGATCCCCAACATACTGTGTCTCAACCACAAATATTTTCGTTGGACAATTTTGCCATGACCTGATGGTGGTGCCCGACGCAAAAATCCCCTAACTCAAAAAAAGACATCAATAACTCTTATGGAAGTAAATCCCAAAGTTTTCTCTCCTTTAACTTTCATGGTTTATAAAACTCTATAATTGAACACTAAAGAAACAGTGTTTCCTTCATCATTTTTTTTACTTATTACATTTTATTTATAACATTTTTGCGGCGCTTGTAGAATCTTTATAGATTGTAGATCTACACTCTGGGCTCCACTGATGTTTGTTTCAGAGAGGGCCCTATTTAAGGGATTCACATGACTGAAAGCTGTTAAGCCCTCAAGCATATTAAATGTCAAATAGAGTATGACTGACATTATACTTCCTGATGTATAAATGTTACAATTGTTTCATTTCGATTGCCTAAAGTGATGGACAATAAAGAGTTGTTAATTACTAAAGCATATAAAAGACTATTCATCTGGGTAGGTGATTGCCTCAGGTGTTTGTATAAGAGAATTGACATGTTTCTGTTGTGAATTTACTCAACAACTTGAAAATATTGAAAAACATATACATAGGAATATATAGAAAAATATGAAGAATATATATACAGTTATTAGCACTGTCATAATACGTTGAGCACATCATGAGAAAATTGGTGTGACAAAATGGTGTAAAACTAAAAATATGTAAAAACACCTTTTTTTGCGGCACATGCTTTATCTTTATTTCACGAAGCGCACATATGTTTTTTACATCGAATTGAAGACAATCTTTTTCTCTTTCAAATGATTCCACCCATATTGGGGTGCCCAGGGGTGCAGAAGAAAGGGCATGCGATAGGAAGGTGTGCATATGGTATTAGCACGTGCGGCGGGGAGTGGGGGAAAATTGAGTGATTTTAAAGCTTAATTTCGGTACGATAAACGTTATCAATGTTTGCATAATTTTCGGAACATGTATGCGCATTATTAACCCTTAAGATGCGGGTCCCGGAATATTCCGGGATGAAATTAGCTTTGCCCGCAAGTCCTCTTAGCGGGATGCGAGTAGCACACTCTATTTTTCTCACGCTAACTAATTATGACCGCGGGTCTCGGTAGCGGGTCCCGGAAATTTATTGCCTAGCAGTAGTCTCAGTTCAACGCTTGTATTTTCGTTCCGGCTGCCGCTAAGCAACCGTGTTTTGTTTCGTTGGTGTTCTAAATAATGCGCGAACATGCTCCGAAAGTTATGAGAGTATTGATAATGTTTATCGTACCGAAAATAAACGTTAAAATCACTCAATTTTTCCCCACTCCCCGCCGCACGTGCTAATAGCCTGTGGGCACTTTCTACCCTCTCGCACGAGCTTACCGACCCGCGCATGCTATCGTTTACTGAGACGCGTGCATTTTGACCCTATGCACGCCTTCCTATCGCACGCCCTATGCTCTGAACCCTTGGGCGTATTACAATACCGGTTGGATCTTTTGAAAGAGCAGAAAATTGTCTTCAATTCAATATAAAATACATAACTACGCCACCTGAAATGAAGATACAGCATGTGCCGCAAAAAAGGTGATTTTTACATGTTTTTAGTTTTACACCATTTTGTCACACCAATCTTCACATGATGTGGTCAACTTATTTTGACAATTTTTATATTATAAGATAGAGAGAAAGATTGTCTTTCATTCCATGTAAAATTTGTACATGCGCAAAAATAAATAAAGACACAGCAAGCGCCGCACAAAAAGCTAATTTCTCTATTCAAATCATGTAAACTGAACGGCGATTTTGACATGTGCCTTTATTTCGTTTATATCTTCTCAACAGCTAGGCGTATTTTGAAATTGATTACCTCGTGATAAAGAGGAAATAATTGTCTTTGATTTGATGTAAAAAAGTTATATGCAGTATATAAAATAAAGATACAGCAAGTGCCGCAAAATTGCGACTTTTCTTTATTCTTTGTGTTTTTACCATTTTCTCGCACTTTATATCACATAAAGTTCTCGGGACATTTTGAAATTTCATATATCAAAATATAGAGAAAAGGATGATCTTTATTTCCATATAAGATTTGTATGTAAACGAAAATCAGTAAAGACCCGACGAGCATTGCGCAAACAGGCAATTTCTCTATTCATATCTTGTTAACCGAGAAGCGATTTTTTCAACTGCTATTTACACTTCCTATCCATTTAACGGCAGAGCGCATTATCAACATTTTTATATCACAAGGAGAAAAGGATCGTCTTCAATTCTATGTAAAATTTGCAAATTACAATGAAACAATAAAGGAGCGGTAAGTGATGTCGCAATCATCAAAATCTGTTTTCAAATACCTGAGGGTACAATCTTTGCAAACTATATATATTCCAAACCAAGCGGTACATATTTATCATTTTCATATCAACGTAAAGAGGAAATAAATACCTTCATTTTCATGTGTAATTTGCCCATATTTGCATCAAAATAAAACGTGTGGAAATTATGCGACAAATGTCGCGGTAAGGCGATTATCAAAGACTTTATTCACTAGCTATACCCACGTTACGTTGGTAATAACTTCTAATTACAGTGCAAAAGATTGTTATGATTTATTTTTTCGTAAAGAAGAATAAATTGCCTTCAATTCCATATATAATTTGCATGTATACAAAGCGAATAACTTGAATTATAAAATTGGAAATAAAGACAATTTCTGTTAAGTGTGAGTGTATTTTTCAGCGCGTGCGTTTGCCCGGGGCTACTAGCTTAGTAATATTACTGTGGGGGTCAGAACGTTATCGGGATTTATCACTACCCTGCTTTCGTTATTTATATCTTTCGTTTAGGATGGCGTATCGTAATAAAATTTATAGTGAAATATAGAGCAAGAAATTAGCTTCAATTCCGTATATAATTTGCATGTGTGCACTCAGTGATTAAATGATTTTATAATGTTTGAAATGAAGACAATTTTTAAAATTTAGTAAAATTCGTTCCAGACATATTATAAAAATAATTTTTATATCGATGTGAAAAGGAACAATTCATCTTTAGTTTCGTTTTGATTTCGCGCATGCGCTCTTGGAATTTATTGAGTTATGGCGCCCGAATTGAAAACAAGTTTACTTCGGTTGTAGAAACCGTTCCAGGGGTGATAGAAATTTCATTCAAAGTGTCAAGTAAGTATCATCCATTTATAACACGGGATTCGCCGACTAGCTTTGTATAAAACGACGATAACGTCCGTATTCCGCCATGTAAACACGCCATATGTTGTTAAAACGGTCGCATCTGGCGGCGCTGGAAAATTCGGCCACAGGGGCTAATTGCGTTATTACCGTAGCGAGGCGAGTGCTGGAAAATTCAGCCACGGGGGCAAAACTGGTCAAAATAATATTCAGCAACGGAAGGGTTAAGAACACCGACGAAACAACATTCGGTAGTTTAGCGACAAGACGGACGGAAAGTACTAGCGTTGAACTGACACTACTGCCGTACAACATTTGCCCCTCTTTCGCTACTGGGCACCGCAGCGATAATGAGCTAGCGTGAGAAAATCTTAGTGTGGTAGTTGCATCTCGCCTGGAGGACATGCGGTCAAAGCTGATTTCAACCCGGACAGGTCCGTGCTTAGCAGCTGAAGGGGTAATTTTTCAAACTTTGAGTGGTACTGTGCCTTGTCTGATTTAGCTCAAAAGTTTTGTCTCACGAGTTCATTGTAAGGGCTATAACAAACGGTGGCATATTATTTTTATTTTTATCTTGAAATTTCAAGAAAAAAGTTGAAATTTCAACATGTCCATCTTGAAATTTCAAGATATTAAGTTGAAATTTCAAGATATTAAGTTGAAATTTCAAGATACTTATGTTGAAATTTCAAGATAAATAAGCTGAAATTTCAAGATAAATAATCTGAAATTTCAACATAGCATCTTGAAATTTCAAGATAATGATATGTATATAAGGATTTGATCTGTCAAAGTCAGCATTACTTGTGAGGAAGTCTCTTTGATTAGACGTCCCTACATATAAACAAAGTCTTATTGTAGATATATATTACAAATAAACATACAACCTTAATCAGTAATAATGTGTGTATGTATGCATGTGTGTATGTATTTGTATGCATGTAAATTTATATGGATGTGGGAATGATGTATTTATGTATCTTATGTATAAATCATGTTGGAATAAACGTTTTTAGTATCTTATGTATGCAAGAATGATATATATAGAATTTTGGGAGGTTGTGTGTATTCAGTTGATACCTTACATTATGATGATTAAACACAGACCACAATTATATCATCGGAATTTATTAGTGATATGTATGTTCTATATTAAAACGTGTAGGTGTATGTATACATAAGAGACAGTGATAAACATTCTTACAAAGAATGCGGGTTACCTTATAATCAAACATGCTCGGTCTTGTCAATATATGTCATACATAGGAACAAACATATACGAAGCGTTATAAGTAAAGATTCACATACACATATAGATTAATATATTTAATACATATCACGAATACTTTCCCGATGATGTTATTGTGGTCTGTGTTTAATCATCCAATAGAAAAGATATAAAAAAAATACACACAAACTCCCTGAAACCTACCATTTATACATACATACAATATGAGTACATTAATTCCAACATAATCTACTACTACAACAATATATACTAGTACCAATATAGATAATCTCATTTCCACATCCATATACATTTACAGCAATCATACAGACACACATATAAACACACACAAACACATACATAGACAGTACATATCTACATACACACATACTTATATACATACATACACACATTTTACATATTATGTCATTTACATACGTAAAGTCCTGTACTTTTTATGAATATGTTTGTGTCAATTTTTCCTGAAATGAAATTTTTGTCTGAAATGAACATTAAGGCCTATATTTCATGTTTCAAATGTATTTGGATAAGTTTATTATCCACTGGTTAAGTTTGTATGTGTATCTATATTATATATCTACATGGATTATTTGTTTATTTGTATGGACGTCTAATCAAGGAGACTTCTCACCCAAGTAATGCTGACTTTCACAGAGCAAATCCTTATATATATATCATTATCTTGAAAATTCAAGATGCTAAGTCGAAATTTCAACATAAGTATCTTGAAATTTCAACATAAGTATCTTGAAATTTCAACTTATTATCTTGAAATTTCAACTTATTATCTTGAAATTTCAACTTATTATCTTGAAATTTCAACTTATTATCTTGAAATTTCAACTTAAGTAACTTAAGCCACTGGGTTCTTCTTTATTCTAAATATTGAACAAAAAGTTTGGGGGGCGCTTGTCCACGGAGGTTAATGAAGGAGGTCGAATTCTCATGCCAATGCGGATCCACTAAAGGATACTGACGGGTGCCGCTAATATAAATATTAGTTAGGCAAATGCAAAAAGGGGTTTGCATTCATCGAAACACAAAGACCACAAGAGGCTGACTGCATCCAAGAAAGTTTTATGTTACGTTTCAGACACCCCTTCGATTCTAAATATTGAGGACATATGTTCTGCATGTTCATGCTAGAGTTTTATAGAAATTGATCAATCGTACTGAATATGCATAACAAACGCTCAATTTTTCCCTACTACCTGTCGTGCCTGCTATAGGCCTGTTAGTTATTGCTCCCCTTGTGCACAAACTTATCGAACCAATTGTGTTATTGGTGTCTCAGGCGTGTGCACTCACACCAAAAGCACCCCCTCCTTTGCAAGCCCTATGAACTGAACCTTTGGAAGTTTGAATGATTTTGGGATCATTTGAAAGAAAATTGTCTTCAATTCGATATAAAATACACATCTGCGCTACCTGTAATGAAGACACAGCTTGTGCCACAAAATAACCATTATAATACACATTATGTGCTCTATGTATTTTGGAATTTTGTTCATATCTATAGAATAGATATTTATTTATAAAGAAAAAAGGATTGTCTTTTATTAAATGTAAAATGTGCATGTTTGAAAAATTAAATAAAGACAGAGGAAGCGCTGTACAAATAGCTAACTGGGCGCCTTTGTCCTTGTCAAATTTTATCATCTCCTTTCTTTTAGCACTTAATGTGGTTATGCGCTAAAAGGTCTTTTTGCTTTTCTTATCAAGTGAACGGAACAAACAATTTTTATGTATCTTTCTTTTTCATTACATATCTTCATAACCGCTTGGCGGATTTTGATAAATTTTACATCACAATAAAGAAGAAACATTGTTCTTCACTTCCATATGTTGATCACACATGTTTGCAAATAAATAAAGGCACAATAAGTGCTGCAAATGAGGCAACTTTTGTACAACATATTTCTGTAAGCAAGTGGCACGCTCTACAACTTTTGAGGCCATATATGATTTAATCAGATTTTTTAGCATTTTGTTTTACTCAAAATGAACACAATCTTTAGATTGTAATTATAGAAAATGTTCTAGGTCGAATAAAAAAATCATTCAAAGGATTGTTCAATTCCGTACAGGATGTGCCAACTGATTTTGTATAAGACGATCATTTACATATGAAATTTGCCTTGTAAACACACGTACACCGTAAAAATGATTGCGCCTCACGGTGCCAGAAAATTCAGCCACAGGGGCTAATTTAGCATAAACAGTAGCGTGGCGAGTGCTGGCAAATTCAGCCACGGGGGCAAAACTGGTCAAAATAATATTCAACATCTCAAGGGTCAATATATATCACACTCAGTTTAACAAAAGATCTGGCACTGATACAACTTAATGAATTAAAAACATTCTGCCATTTGCGGAGAGCAGATCCCCTTAAATAGGGGGCGGGATAGAGCAGTGATTAGCGCATTCTGCTGCAGATCATGAGGTCTGTGGTTCGAATCCCGCCAGAGGCTCGGCAGCTTTGTCTACAGTGGAGAACTGTTCTACACGCATTCAGGTTTTGGTGCAATAAATTTCAGCGCAGTACCACCCATGGTTTGCTAGTTCCAGCCGATGCTCGCAGGTTTTACCGCAATGCATAGCCACAATGGTGTTGCGGGCTTTCTCCCTGCAATAATACTAGCAGCCGCGACATAAGTAAAATACTCTTGAAAGCGGCACCAACTCTCCTCACCTCCCCTTGAATATTGGTCTTAAAGTAATGTTAATTTTACTGCATTTGAAAAAGCCTAATGGATCTTGATTTATATTGACGTATTGTTTGTGTTTTTTCTATTCACTGAAATAAGAAACATAACATAGTGTGTAAATAAATGATATTGCATCACAGCATCATACACAAAATTTTTGGTGCCATTTGATTTGATGGACATTTGATCTGTATATACATCTTGGTATGCTTGCAGCCCATGTGAGGTGTTCTTCAACCCTCTGGAGCTGGAGTCTGTGAAGACTAAGAGCGCTTGGCGGCTGGATGCTAATCACATGGTGGTGGTCTACAAGCGTCTTAAGGACAGTGATGTGCAGCGCCGCATCATCCAGGGACCATCAGTCTTTGTCCCCACAGCAGAGGAGTGGTGGGCAACTGGGACAATATTCGATTTTGTCATCATGCACTTAGTTTTGTGAAGTTTTGTCCTGATTTAATGACATACATACCTGTTGAAAACAAATATATTTTGGCATTACAGATATTTTTATGAAAATGATAGTGCGTGGCCATAATATAGTATGCAGAAATCTCACAATTTCGTTTGACAATCAGCTATTTACATGTCGCGTTTTGTAAGTTCGCATCGTTAAGAGATGAATTTCTGCACCAACATTTATCACCGACAGTCTTTCCATTGGTTTTCTCAGGGAATTTCTGTGTCTATTTTTAGCTCAATGGTATAAGTCTTTTAAGATAGCAGCGACATTTCCCAATCTATCATAATAGCTAAAACAGAAAGAAGTACTGATGAAACGAGGCAATTATAACTCTTGAAAAAGTGCAAGAAACGTTCAAATATAGGTTAATTACACATTTGGGTTTAACAATTTTTTTCATTTCGTAGGTCAGTCGCAAAAAGGAGAAATCGGCAAGGACAAAAAATAGAACGATAATTCAAGAAGAACGGATAGAGATCTGTGAATGATTTTGATTCTATTTTTGACATTTATTCAAATTCAAACACTATCTTTATCAAAATGTGGCAGCTGTTGAAATTTATTTAAATTAAGTTCAGAAAACTGCTTACTGAAAAACCAATATTACACTTTCTAACAATTTCAAAGATTTTGTAAAAATTGATGGAACTAAAGAAACAATGTATCTTTTCTAAAAATTAGGTAAGAATATGTTGTATCTATTAAAAATAATTGTTTTTGGTTGTTTCAATATATTTTATAAGGCGACTACCCAGCGAGAGATTCCAAGTTGAGTGCCAGGGAATCTTTACAAACATGTCTCCTGCATAGCGCGGTACAACAGGAATGTTCACTGTCAGTATTCTCTGCAATAATTTTGGTTCCAGAGTAACAGTTGCATATTTACAAAGTCTGAGGCAAATCTTTTCTTGGAGGAAAAATCATGTCATATGGCATGATATTTTTTTAAAATCAACCTTTATTTCAGCTCATCGAATGATTAATCCTTTCATGGTAATGAAAGGTAACCACAGATATCGAATGTTGATTAAACAGTTAACAAATTACCCAAATTTCAACTATTTCCGGTTAATATTTATTGAAATATTGCTTTTTAACGAGTGAAGTCATCCGTTTGTCAATCGTCATTTCAAGACATCATGGCGCTCTTTGCATACTATGTTACGGCCACCCACTGTATATTTGTAAGTGATACAGAGTACCGGTATAATTGTTTACTTCATGTTTCTTGAAAAAGAGCTAAAACAGCATAAAACACGAGTAAAGTTCATATCAATTGTAAACATTACATTAAAATGTATTTACCAGGATGCATCAGTTCTGTTGGCATGGTTCGGACCCTGTGAAACCAGGTCGTATGATTCCTGGCTACAACAAGTTTATACAGCTGACCGTCATCCCTGACCAGTTCTACTATGATGTGAGTCCCTCCCTATTCACTATATATTGCTTCTTAAATCTCCATCAATAGTTTGCATATTTCTTAGTGTATTTTTTGTAGGAAGTCACTCAGTCTAAACTTGCTCTGTGTTGTTGCCAGGTACGAGAGGTGCGCACTAATGACGACACGATGATCACGGTCAAATTGATGCTCTTCTACTCTCTCACAGATGTTGTCAAGATGGTGAGTTGAGTGCTTTGTCTACTCTCTCAAAGAATTGTCAATAATGTAAGTTGAGTGCTTTTTCTACTCTCTCAAAGATATGTTGTCAAGGTGATTAGTTTAGTATTTTGTCTACTTTGTGAAGATTTTGATTTGTCACTAATGTTTTGAATTGAAGGCTTATTTTCTTCATAACGATTCATTTCATAGCCTTTTAAGAAGAACACTCACATGCATTACATGTAACATTGGTTCAGATTGGCATTATTGGGTCAAAATAAATGTTTCAGTGAAAAAACGCTTTCTAAAGCTGCATACACATCATGAAGATAACACTAAAAGAAAAATAAGATTCAAAATAATCTCCGAAACCTGTAGTTTAGTTCTGACACTTTTTTTGTTAGTTGAATTACATGTGTACACTTTAATATGTTGTCCAGTTTGTGAGTTGAGTTACTTGACTACATTGTCATGTGTTGTCCAGTTTGTGAGTTGAGTTACTCGACAACACTGTCATGTGTTGTCCAGTTTGTGAGTTAAGTTACTCGACTACACTGTCATGTGTTGTCCAGTTTGTGAGTTGAGTTACTCGACAACACTGTCATGTGTTGTCCAGTTTGTGAGTTAAGTTACTCGACTACACTGTCATGTGTTGTCCAGTTTGTGAGTTGAGTTACTCGACAACACTGTCATGTGTTGTCCAGTTTGTGAGTTGAGGTACTCGACTACACTGTCTTGTGTTGTCCAGTTTGTGAGTCTACACTGTAAAGATGTACATCCTGTAATAATCTTGGCCATGGTGATGTCAGTAATGACTGAAATTCAACCTGAATGCAATCTTGTTTCAGCTTGATACAACTCATGACCCAATAGCAGATCTTATAAAGTAAGTAGTATCCAATCTCAATATAGATTGGACTTAGATCCTTTATGTGGTCGTCAATGATTCATCTGAAGCTCTAACCTTCTGCTGCTGCTCATGACTTATGATGGATCTCTTGCGGAAACTGTTGAATTATTCAGCGCACATACATGTGCTATCCTGGATTTGTGTGTACTGTTACTGTATGTAGAGTTGGGTGTAAAGTTAATTTGTAAACATGACTCATACTCTTTAATCTTATCATTGTAAGCTGTGTTGACATGTGATCTATGTTTCAGTGCGGTGTGTGCTGACGTCATCGTGTTTGTTGGGAAACTGAGGTAACTCTTATCAATGTCTATACCATCAGTCTGATTAAAATCGACCGTGTTCCGATGAATACAAGTTTTTAAAAATCAACTCTAGCGGGATTCGAACTTACTCTAATAGGGGCTTCTCCACAACTGTCGGAAAGCACCCTCGTAGCTCGCACATTCTGATGTAATCTCAACTAGCCAATCACAATGACTTCGGCAAAAGCCTTTGGTATCAGCATCTAGGGGCAAGTAACTCCCGTTTTCCATTCGTTAACCTTGATTGCTGCTATCCTTATATTAAATGTGATGATGTGATTGGTTCACTAATGACTAGATTTTGTCTGCGCTAAACTGGTGTCAGCAGGTGCAAGCAGTGAGGCTGCTTTCAGACCAAAAGTATGTTCGAATCCCGCTAGAGTCAATATTTAAAAAATGTTATTCATCGGAACAAGGTCCTCATACTCTTAAAGATATTCTATCCCTGTTTTGTATCCGACTTCAATCCCCATTTTCATAAAGACAATACATTCAAGTAAATAAAACACCAAACAGAGTTTCGATGCGTCCTTTAATTAAAAAGATATAACGGCTCAAAGCGCGTAGAAATTGGCCACCTCGAAAGCCCAATTAAAAAAGACCCTAGAGTGGCCTGAGCTCTCCTTCGGCAGATGTGACGTCATAGACAGGACTCGCTCCGCGTTTGTTTGTAAACATGTATATGTCAATGCAGATATGGGTCGAATTCGTCGACGTTTTCATTGCGATACAGACATGCCTTTTTCCTGCGTTGCTGCCAACTGTACTAATAAGAAATCAGGAGACATTCAACTGCATCGGTTTCCGAAGGATCCTGTTCAATTCGCGAATTGGACAAAGTTTGTTAGTCAGAAAAGAGCGAAGTGGAGTCCCAAGACAGGTCTGTTATCTGCTCCGATCATTTCGCAGAGGACTGTTATGATCTTTCCTACGATTTCAAAGCGGACTTTGGACTTGCCCCACAAAGGAAAAGACTCGTCAAACATGCCGTACGAACAGTTAATAAACAAATGAAGACGATAACATGCCCGCTACCCGTCTGTACAGCGAGATATGACAGTCAACCATATCGGAAGAGAAAACGGACGGAATACTTTGAGAAGAGGGAACGAAAGAGGGTAAGGAATTGGAAAGAAAGGCTAATTCAAAATTCTATTCCGGGGGAGGTGAGATAAATAATCATGAAACTTTTGGGGAGTTGACTATAATTGATGATTTTTCAGACGAATGTTGAGTTTTTATCTGCATTATGAATTTGTGTCTCTTTAGATTAGTCGCAGAATTTATTAATTCAAACCCCATTAAAGTCATAGTCTCATTTTTGCAAGGCAAATTGTAATGCACTCCGGACAAATAGTATACCACTCACAGAAATCTCTACCCCGACGTTTGCAACAATTTTCAGAAATCTGCGTGCATTCTAGCCCTCAATAATGAAGTTCAAAACACCCTACCCTATGTCTTTGGCGAGCGTTAGTCCTTACCACGTCATTTCGCTAAGGCCATGACGTAGAACACTTGAAATTTCCCAGCTGAATATCCATGAAAATTGCCAGTAGCTTACCTTTTCCAAATACAGAAATAACAAAAAGGTGGTAAACTCAATGAAGAATGCGTATGTCATAAGTATCGACGCTGCAAAATTACTAGATTACCGGTATTTCGTACTCGCGATGGGATTGCACTTGATTCGGTACCTCATCGGTCTGAAACGGCATACGCCAATAAGCAGCGTCATCCTAAACCTTAAAACGGGCAAAAAAATGAAAATCTTTGCAAACGAGACAGGAAATATTGGTGTAAATGATCAGATTTTTGCTAGTGAAGAATAATCAGCCCAGTTTAGATTCCTTGCAAAAATGAGACTATGACTTTAACTGTTTGAATTTTTAGTATTTGATTGCATATGGGGTTGAAAAATTCATCGGGTTGAACTAAATAGTTATTTCAACATGTTGGAGACTATAATAAAATGATGTGCATATATATATAGATCTGTAAATTATACACAGTAACAGGTTTGTAGTTTGTTACATTACTAGTTTTGGGGTATATATAATGTTTTTGGTGCTGATTACTCTAAGGATACATACAAAAATGTATGCAAGTCACTTATGTTTGTATGTTGACACTACAGTTTGGGTTATAACATTTATGAAAAATTAAAATTTCTTGCTACAGCGTCATTTTAGAAGCAACAAAAAGTAAAATTAGAGTAAAAGAGCTGCCCCGTAGAAACATTTACCATTTTATGTAGCCTTACAGTGGATAACTTATAACCTATTATATATTGATAAACATTGCAGATTGAAATAAGATATTTAGTAATACAGATTTGTTAATATATTGTCATGTGTCACGTGTATTGACAAACCTAATTACCTTCATCAAGTTTCAATAAAGGCTGTTGATCATGGGTGAGGATAAAGTTTAGACAGGGTAACTAATCAGTGCCTTGTGTATTACCTATTGGAAATGTGCCAGGTGCTGAGGTCATTAAGTTTATTGCTTAATTGCCATAATGTACAGGTGTGTGGCATTTCATGTAGACTGTTAGGTAATAACTTTATGACTATATTGTCTGGTGTGAAAAAGTAGTGTTAGGTAACTAAAAACCCCTCTCTGATAAAATACCGGTACTAAAGTACTGAAGGAAATGGAAATAATATGCTTTTCAGCGTTGATATTTTTATTTGGTTGAAATAGTTAAAACTGAAAAAGAATTTCATATTTACGATACATTTCCAAGCAGGCTTTAACTTACATCACAATCAACAATAAATGTTGTGTTATTATTGACAATATTGGCCTACGTCACTCTAGTACCAGACTCTTTATCTCAAACACTGACCGTTACTCACACAAAAGAACAATAATCTGTATCCTTACTATGAAAAATACATTAGTACGTAACTCTAAGTTTTTATGAAGGTGGCAAATTGCGAATCAAGCAGTACATTTACTAAACACATAAAAGATTTGATCTTCATTATCACTAATAACTGAGTAATAAGGCGAAAAACAACTGCTCGGAACCTCGTATCCCAATGACGAGATCCGGAAGTTGCCGAGAGACAGACCATCGAAAGCCGGATCTCATCGTTACATTCATGCAAAGCAGAAACACGGAGTTGCGATATTGAGTTGACACAAATGGCACAAAGTAGTAACAAGTATTCTACATATACAATGGTCAATCAACTACACAGGGGGATAGTCGATTTGTCGAGGTGTTCAAACAAAAAACAGTCACAATGGCGGCAGATATCAGTTTGGGTTCACTCGATCGGCATTATCGGAGATTAACAACCCAAACAAACAACAACAACAACAGATAATTAATGTTAAACAGAATATGTCGATGTATTGATATTAATAGCTTTGGTCTTAGGGGCTTTTTTTATAAGTACAATCAGTGAAAATATATACGTTCACGACCGCTGGAAACTATAATGTAAACAATGACACAGATCAGCCAGTCGTTATAGAGTCCTGTCTATGTCGTCACAACCCCCCTAGCACCTGATTGGCTAATAAAACGTTTCGCGTTTGTTTTCCGGAAGTGTTTATAAAACACGCTTTTTCTGCTATTTTCAGGTGGATGTGAACCTAAATAGTTGTTGATATTTTGTCTTAACTGTGTTATGAAGTATTTCCGCTAATCGTACCCCCTATGTGGATATATTATCTTTAAATGCTTTTTGTCAAATAAAGTGATTTGCCGCTTTTGTCATCTCCGGCGGCCTACGCAGGATAATTTGCCGGGTACCAATAAAGCATAGCCGCTATGACATGCTTTTTTAAGCGGAACATATGACCTAAACTATACATACTAGTTTCCCTAGACTTGATAAACATATCAACCATGATCCCTAGATGTGCTCTTTTTAGAGTTAAGCTTACAATGAATTTTATTTGTTTGAGGTTTCCATGGAAACATGACTAAAACATTGGCTCTATGAATGTCATTTGATCTAAAATAGTGACTACATGGCAAAAGACATTTTGCCTGGAGAAAATCTCTCAAACTTTACAAGATATTTACACCTAACTTGATACACATCAAACTTCATCCCTTGGTATGACTTTTTAAAGTGCAACCAGTTAAGTGATTTTGTTTTGTGGTTTTAAATGAAAACATGACCATATATAGTGAGTTCGAGGAAGTTATGTTGTTTTGAACTTAACCCCTTTACTACAATGTTAATACACTGGTGAAACATAAAAAGATAAAAATAGAGGTTATCATGCAAGTGTGTTTTGGGATGGTAAATACCCTGCATTAGGAATAAACGTATTTTGTGAGCTTTGGCGAGCTGAACATGCTACTCAAAAGAAGTTAAACCTTTTTTTCTACCATCTTCTATGCACATATCAGATATATATATATATATAATTATTGGCGGAATTCGTGTCAAAATTGTTTCACGGTTGGTTGTACTGACGACAAAACCTGTGTACAAGGCATATGTCATTTTCAAACAAAACGATTTTGACAGTCTCCTTATAAACCATAAACTAAAGCTCAAAACAAGGCTCAACAAAACTGTTTGCATCGCCGAAACGCTGTAGAGTACGACTTTTTGGTGTTGATTAAGTCCTTGCATGACACTTTGCATTTTCCATGAACAGTTTGGGCATAAAAAACCTTCCATGATTGTGCTGCTCTCAGTTGAAATTTCAACATGGTCAGATGTCAGCTGAGTTAATTTGACAGAGGAAGAGCCATTACGTGGCTTCAACAGGGTTTTACACAGAGGAATGTGGAACAGAGAATTGGTTGTAGCCAGAGTGTGATTGGGAGACTATGGCAGCGTTTCCAGGCAATCAATTCAATTCAGAATCGCCCACGGTCTGGTTGGCCAACGTTGCAACATTAGGACCGAAATGTCATTCAAATGGCCTTACATCAGCGCGTTGTTACAGCAAGATGTCTGAGAGATGAACTGTGAAATGCAAATGGTGTTTGTTTTACAGCACTTGCGTGGAGATATGTAGGGGTCGCAACTCAGCATGGAAAACTTATCTTTGCACTGCATTGACTTTAAATTTGATCTGGATTGAAGCTAAGAAACAACGTTGTTAGAGGTCTCACCCCGATCTGAACTTAATTTAGACGTCTTGTGTTGCAGGGTTGTCTCTCATGGCAGTCAAGGTTCAATGCACCCTAGTCAAAACAATGCAGTCTTTTGCTGAAAATTGTTAAATAAAGGGAACTTTTTAATAAATTTTTCAAGTGTCTATTTGAGATAGGTATTTTGGGCAGTGACAGTGACTCTTTTCTGGGCTCTTGTTTATTCATTGGTCAATTATCATTTTTAAGCTCTGTAAGTTCTTTATTATAGGTATTCGTATTATCTTATGTTTATTTATGTTTTTGTTTATCCGTAAATGATCTAATCTGTGACAGCATAATGTTTATTTTCTGTCCATTTTCCCAAAAATGGTCTAAGCATGTATGATCCTAAAGTCATTGTTGTACACAAATAGACTTGTTCCTGACTTCTAGAATCATTAACAAAACAAGTCAAGTATATGCAAATTATAAATGGATTTGAAGGCTACAGTCAGAGCTCGATAATCCGAACACTTCCATTTTTCATCAAAAACGTTCGGATAGTGAAACGTTCGGACTACTGAAACGAACCAAATCTACAGACAGACGACAACGTATTACGAATATCTAAAGAGTTTTAATTCATATACACATAACTGGGACGGTAAGGCGACGGTATTTCTTTCCTTTGATCTCTTCGTATCAGCCACTTTCTTGCTTGCCAGAGTGTGATTTGGACCAAGTTTATAAAATAAACCTGTCTCGTCAATGTTGAAGATATCTTCTTTTTCTTAATCTTGTAACTGGTCATTTCATTAGTCCAAACATAAAGTGCTTCCTCTAGTTTTTGATGTTTGGGACTTGCCATCGTGACAAGTGATACGATATTTATAACTATCACACAAATCACAAACTCCAGATACACAAAGTGAGACATCTCAATTTATTATAATCACAAACTACTGACACGCTCAACTCCCGTGTCAATCCACTGTCATTGATGTTTACTGATTCAATCAGTGTGGTGCTCGCTTGACTAGTGGATTACTGAACGCTTTGATGAACAGTCGGATTAATGAAGCAGAATAGCTGTAATTAACTAATCCGTTACAGCTAATTAGCGTTCGGATACGGAGACTGAATCAACGGATTAATGAATCAACATTTAATGAGTTTATATAGAGATTAGTTTGGTTACAGTTTGCTACCGTTCGGATACTGCGAGATTCGGATTATCGGTGGCCGGATTATCGGGGTCTGACTGTATTTATTATTCTTTATGAAGATATTTTATAAATTATGACAATCTATTGCATTGGTTTAAGAAGGTTTTACCAACGAAACATAGATGGCTTCAGCTAATAAAAACAGACATTGATAATCTCCTTTTCGCGACATTTATCGCATCATGTCCACATGATTTGTTTGTTTGCCAATATGTGCAAATTTATTTCTTCCTTACTAAATTAATAATTTATTCCTTAAAAATGATAAAAATGTGACTCTTGGTTTGGAATATATATAGTGTGAAAAGATGGTACCCTCAGGCATTTTAGAACAAATTTTGATAATTGCGACATCACTTACCTTCCCTGTATTGTCTCATTATCATTTGCAACTTTGATTCAGAATTGAAGACTACCCTGTCCTCATTATTGTCATAAACATTTCTGAATAATGCACTCTGCGGTTAGATAGATAGAATATGTAAAAGAAAGGTAGATGAAGTATGTTGGAGCCACAGCTGGGCTTATCATCTTTTTGAATAGAGGGATAGATGTGGCGTTCTTAATTTCAACTGGTAATGAGTTCCATGCCTCGATAACACTAGGTAAAAAGGATAATGTATATCTCTGCGTTCTGCAATTGATTGATTGGATAAATGTACTGTTTCTTAGATTATAGTTACTTAATTCAGATTCTCTATCTGGAACAAGTTCGTTTAGATAGTCTGGAGCCATATTATGGTACATCTTATAAAAGCTTATGAGTTTAAAGCGATATCTTCGAGTTTTTAGCTCATCAGGTCTGAAAGACCCGATGGGCTTATGGCATGGCAAGGCGTCCGGCGTCCGTCCATCCGTCAGTAAACTTTTCACTTTTTCGACTTCTTCTCCAGAACCAATGACTCTAGAGAGCTGAAATTCTATGTGCATACTCCTTGGCAAATGGGGATTCTAAATTGTAGATTTCGTGACCCCATGACCCCAAATGGGGTCACAAGGGTCAAAACCTTAAAAATCTATTTTAATCTTCTTCTCCAGTTCCAAAAGGTCCAGAGAGCTGAAAAGTTGTGTGTAGACTCCTTGGGCACTGGAGATTCTAAATTGTAGATTTTGTGACCTCATGACCCCAAATGAGGTCACAGGGGTCAAAACATGAAAAACCTATTTTCATCTTCTTCTCCAGTTCCAAAAGGTCCAGAGAGCTGAATAGTTGTGTGTAGACTCCTTGGGCACTGGAGATTCTAAATTGTAGGTTTGGTGACCCCATGACCCCAAATGGGGTCACAGGGGTCAAAACCTAAAAAAACTAATTTCATCTTTTTCCCTAGTTCCAAAAGGTCCAGAGAGCTGAAAAGGTGTGTGTAGACTCCTTGGCCAACGGGGATTCTAAATTGTAGGTTTGGTGACCCCATGACGCCAAATGGGGTCACAGGGGTCAAAACCTAAAAAACCTAATTTCATCTTTTTCCCTAGTTCCAAAAGGTCTAGAGAGCTGAAAAATTGTGTGAAGACTCCTTGGACACTGGGGATTCTAAATTGTAGGATTGGTGACCACTTGACCCCAAATGGGATCACAGGGGTCAAAACCTTAAAATCCTACTTTCATCTTCTTCTCCAGTTCCAAAAGGTCTTGATAGCTTAATAGTTGTGTGTAGACTCCTTGGACAATGGGGATTCTGAATTGTAGGTTCGGTGACCCATTGACCCCAAATGGGCAATGGGCCTTTTTTATTTGATTGTGAATAACTCAGACGTTGGGACAGGCTATCTTTCCTACACTGCCCATGACCTCATGGTCTAAACCACAACACCTATTTCTATCAAAAGTCTGATGAGCTACAGAGCCCATGGCTCTATTTTTAATGTACTGTAGTTGGTTTCCCTATATAATTTTTCATGGCTTGTGCCTCGAACTGCACCGCATATAGTCCTTAATGCAACTAAATGCAGATTTTCGAGTGCATTTGCCTGTTTAAACGTACAATTTTCCCATACCTGACAGCAGTAATCAAAGAGTGGTAGTATGAAAGATTTGTACAAAGTATTCAATGTTTTACGATTTAAAGATATTTTAAACTTCTTAGGCAATTTATCCTTTGGCTTATTTTATTTATAATTTCATTTACATGTGCTTTCCAAGAACAATCGCTTTGAAGTGTTAAACCTTAATGTCTATGGTTTTCAACTTCTTTAATGGGTTCACTGTTCATTACTAAATTCGGTTTAACATAGTTTTGAGTTTTTTGACTGAACGTCATACTTTCAGTCTTCCTAGGATTGAAACTAACTTGCCATTTTCTTGCCCAGTCTGAAATTTTTGCTAGGTCACTATTTATAGTTCCGGCAGCTGTAAAATGATCATCTATAATAACATATAATGACATATCATCGGCGAAGAGGCGAACGTTACTGTCTATGCCATCTACAATGTCATTAATATAGATAAGGAACAAAAGCAGTCCAAGCACCGAACCCTATGGTACCCCAGCTTCTACAGAGCTAATACTTGAGCTATAACCATTGATTAATACTTTCTGCTTTCTACCATCTAAGTAACTTTTAAACCATTCTTAGAGTTCTCCCCTATTGCCGTAACCATGAAGCTTATGCCAAACTTTATCGAAAGCTTTGCTTATATCGCAAAATACTGCTCTGATTTCCTTTCCTTGGTCCACTGCACTTGAAATAAAATCGTAAAGATACATTAATTGGTTTACTGTGGAATCAAAATATTAAAAAATATCTTTTAAAACTTTTGGATTTTGGTGGGGACAGTGATGAATTTGAAAGAAAACTGTAAACAAGTCCTGTCCGGCTCATAACTTCTAAACTTATCATCTTATTTTGATCAAATTTATTGTGAACATACATAATTACATGAAAGTGTATAAATAATTTTGTAAAATTTTGCATTTTGAACAATAACTGGGAAATCTGTTATAACCTGTAGAACTTCTAAATTAATCATCTTATTTTGATCAAATTTGGTGGTGAGATACATAATTACATAAAGCTGTGTCATGAATCATGATCAACATTTTAAAACTTTTTTGTTTTGATTTTGATTTATTTGGTAAGAATTCAAGTGTCGACTTGTTTGTCTTACTGATAACTTCATAAGTAATTATCTGATTTTTAATCAAGTTTTAGGTTAAGATTCATTAATAGATGAAAGTAATTCACGAGTAACAAATTTATAAAAAATTTGAAATATATTTTCAAGTATGCTGTGGTTACAACGTTTTTACGAGTTCTGTTTGATCCATAACTTTTTTACTAATCATTTGATTTTGATGAAAGTTGTGATGAGTTGCTGAATTCATGAATGTGTGTCATTGTAAACAATTTTGAAAATAGTTTTGTAAAAACTTTTGTTTTGGGGAAATAAGTGATCTATTTGAAAGAAAATTGTAGCAAGTCATGTATTGTTCATAAAAAGTTCTCATATTTTGCCAAGTCAAAGATCAAATTCATCACAGAGATCAGAAATACATTAAGGTTGATTTGAAAAAAATAATTTATGATATTACATGTGGGGGAGGGAAATAATAAGATCAAAAAGACTGAAGTGATCCAGTCTTCTCCATCTATGCTATTTTGTCTATTGGGAATTGAATGTGAATATCATCACAATAATAAAATATTCCTTTAAATTATGTGAGTTTGTCAAAAGTATTAATATTGATTTCATTTTGTTTTTGATTGAACAGTTTCCTTCTTTTATTCTTTACAACATTGCTCAAATTACATATAATACAACAATATCGTATTAAGAAATCGTTAATTTGAATGCATACTGTATAGACTGTATAGACATATGATCATGTGACCCAGGATTTTTGCTCTTGCATTCAGAGCACTGCTGTATCAAAATGAGTGTGAGTAAATGTCTGCTCTCATGGTGCAACCGGGGACGGTTTTCAACCGTTTCATGTTTTCTTTTCTTTAAAGAATATACGGAAGGTGTTGACCATAAAACCCTGCCAGCCCACACACAAATATTTAAGTCGGAAGCAAAGTTGAATTTTACACATACACTGAATAATATTAAAGTATTATATAAAACCTGAAACATTGTGCCACTTGCAGCTAGGGGATATAGCTCGACCATGTCAGCTGCTTGTTGATTTTCTTTTCTTATTTAAAGTTATATTCATTAGTACATTTTCAATTCAGACTTTGATGATGCACATATTTGAAAACATTGCGTTGGCTTTCATCACAGTTTTGTTATTCTTCGAATATATTTCCTAGATGGTCTATTTGTGGCTTAAATGACATTTATGATTTATTACCGTGAATTTGTTCAGTGCATTAAACATCTCCCACATTTCTTAGAATTAGTGGCATATTAAGTATACTTTTCATAATCCTTTGTTGTAATAAAAGAAACATTTGAGTGTCACATCTCATATTTTGATCACTATCATTTTTAGACCAACTCAAATTTTCTAGTCCCATTAGTTAATTTTTAGTGGGCGTATGTGAGCTCTACTAACTTTTGGCATGTTTCACAATGTGTGACAATGTTTAAAGTTTACTAAAGCGATGTTTTTGAAGGATTAGTTTTAGTTATTTTGAAATGATCTGGTTTCAGCTATGGGGAGTTCTTGGAACGGTCCCACACATTGAACGAGCTGGACACCTTCCCACAGCTCAGCCAGAGGGCCGATCGGGTCGGACTCAGTGTTGGCAAGGTTGTGTATAGAGGTTATCATGCAAGTGATAAACTACAGGTCAGTAATAAATTGTTTTATGTAGGATGTTTGAAATTTGAAATTGTATTTCCTCCTAAAACTTATAAATTGATATGATAAAACCACCTAAAATATTCATTACTCATCTGTTTCATAAAAATATAATGTTGAGCAAATCTACTTAACTCAGTCCATCTTAAGCTTTTCAGGACGCAAGGCACTGTGTGAAAACTTTCCTATTTTAAATTCTCAGAACTGCTGTGCCCACAAACCTAAAATTTTACGGAAAGGTACCTTGCGCCTAGGAAATAAAAGTTTCTACCTTTGTGAACATTGAACTTCAACTTGTAAAATTCATATTTCCTATTCCATGTTTCGGGAGATGTTTCGGGCTATTCAGAGGAAGCGTGTTAGATGTCCAAAATTCCTTGCTTTTGCGGAGCCACACTCTGTTTGTATGGGTGTGAGGAGAATCTTTCATGCTATTGGGTTCTAGATATTAATTTGGGAGGGTATGAACTTCAAATTTTGAGATTTTGAAATCCACGTTTTTGATCTCATCTTTGACTATTTTGTATTTTAACCATTAAATTGTGCATTCTGGAATATATCTGCTTCATGATATCCTGGTGAGATGTGAGTAGCACTAACTCATTAGAGCTGTTGTTCTCAGTGGCCCATACCGATGATGGAATAGTAGAGTCAGTTCAATGCTTGTATTTACAATACAGCTGTCGTTAAACTACCAAGTTTTGTTTCCGTGTCGTTCTAAAAAATGCGGGTTCATGTTCTGAAAGTTCTTGAGACAATGATCGTGTCTATCTTACTGAAAATAAGCGTTACAATCACTAAATTTTCTCCCACATCCCGCCGCATGTTGTAACAGCTTGTGGTTTCCTTCTACCCACACGTTCCATTATTGTGGGCTTCTTCTACCGACACGTTCGAATAGCTTGTGGACTCCTACAAACACATTGTAATAGCTTTTGGGGTCCTTCTACCTACACGTTCTAATAGCTTGTGGACTCCTACCAACACATTGTAATAGCTTTTGGGGTCCTTCTACCTACACATTCTAATAGCTTGTGGACTCCTACCAACACATTGTAATAGCTTTTGGGGTCCCTCTAACTACACGTTCCAATAGCTTGTGGGCTCCTTCTCCACACGTTCCAATAGCTTGTGAGCTCCTTCTACCCACATGTTCCAATAGCTTGTAGGCTTCTTCTACCCACATGTTCGAATAGCTTGTGAGCTCCTTCTACCCACATGTTCCAATAGCTTGTGGGCTCCTTCTACCCACACTTTCCAATAGCTTGTGAGCTCCTTCTACCCACACGTTCCAATAGCTTGTAAGGTCCTTCTACCCACATGTTCCAATAGCTTGTGGGCTCCTTCTACCCACATGTTCCAATAGCTTGTGGGCTCCTTCTACCCACACTTTCCAATAGCTTGTGAGCTCCTTCTACCCACACGTTCCAATAGCTTGTAAGGTCCTTCTACCCACATGTTCCAATAGCTTGTGGGCTCCTTCTACCCACACTTTCCAATAGCTTGTAAGGTCCTTCTACCCACACGTTCCAATAGCTTGTAAGGTCCTTCTACCCACATGTTCCAATAGCTTGTGGGCTCCTTCTACCCACATGTTCCAATAGCTTGTGGGCTCCTTCTACCCACACATTTCAATAGCTTGTGGGCTCCTTCTGTAAGAAGTATCTCTACTTTATTTGTATTGTAACAACAGCCAAAACTAGAAGAATTCTGAGGCTCAATGACCAATGCTAGGGCAAAGTCAATGCTTTGCGTTGTACTACCACATATCATGACAAGACATCCATATTCTGTACCATATTGATCGATGCTCAGTCCATGGTAATTCATTAGGCTTCATTGAGAATTCCCTATAATGCCTTTTTTTTTATTCATTCAAATTGAAATGTTACTGCTGAGTTATTTTACTGTTCTTCATAAGCTACTTCACCCCTAATGCTGAAATATTGTGGGGTAGCACCTTGGACTAAGGTAAACCAAATTAAACTCCCTTACAACCACATAACACCCCCCCCCCCCCTCTCACGTTTAACTTTTTTGTTGACCCCCAGACATTTATCGACCCTGAAATCCATCAGTTTTCTAGAAACCATAATTCTAGGAATCTAAGGAAACTAAGATTTGTAAATTTCTTTTTCTAACCCCCTGTGATATAGGCGTGGCAGGGGTGCATATAGTTATGGTGATTAACCAAAACCAAAACTTGTTTTCGTAGAAGGCTCAAATTTTCAGAATATCATCTTTGTTCCATGAAATTGTAGATTCAGTCTTGTTTGCCCTTCAGATTTAAGCTTGGCAGGGTATCCAGCCTCAAATCATCTGTTGTCTATTTTTTTCAGAGACCAATCGTGCTAAATAAAGGATCTCAAATTATGAGAATGTAATCTTTGTAGGATTGCGACATAGATGTGTTGATTTCCTTGTCCTACCCCCAAAATTAAGGGTGTAATCTTTGGATACTTATTGATTCACTTGTGTCTTAAATTTTTATAAAAGGAAACTTGTTAAGTATTTTCTATTAATGAAGCACTTGCACCATTATAGTTGATGCAGAACTCGGCTATAGAGTCACGCACAAGAATGCGTCTGGAGACTGAGGTTCAGGAACAGGAACAGAGACTGTCAGATTTCAAACTCTCCAAAGAACAGGCCAGACTTGAACTTCGTGAGTTTCACCCCTAGTCTAAAAACTTCTCTCACCTCAACTCTCAACCAGCACTTACATCATCTCTCACCTCCAGTCCCTCCTCAACTCTCACAGCAGCTCTTATCTCCACTCTCACCTCTAATTACTCCTCAACTCTCAAAGCAACTCTTATCTCAACTCTCACCTCTAATCACTCCTCAACTCTCAAAGCAACACTTATTTCATCTCTCACCTCTAATCACTCCTCAACTCTCCAAGCAGCTCTTATCTCAACTCTCACCTCTAATCACTCCTCAACTCTCAATGCAGCACTTATCTCAACTTTCACCTCTAATCACTCCTCAACTCTCCAAGCAGCTCTTATTTCAACTCTCACCTCTAATCACTCCTCAACTCTCAATGCAGCACTTATCTCAACTCTCACCTCTAATCACTCCTCAACTCTCAATGCAGCACTTATTTCAACTCTCACCTCTAATCACTCCTCAACTCTCAAAGCAGCACTTATCTCAACTCTCACCTCTAATCACTCCTCAACTCTCAAAGCAGCATTTATCTCAACTCTCACCTCTAATCACTCCTCAACTCTCAAAGCAGCACTTATCTCAACTTTCACTTAATCTCATTTTTTTCCTCTATTATCATTAACCTAAACACTAAACTATAGTGTATTATATAGGCTTGCTCTAATGTTACGATACTCTTTGTAATCAACCCTCTTCATCAGAAGAATATGTACTGAATTACCTACCCTTGAATGTCGTGTTGACACGACTTTTGAAAGGCTTGCAAGTGCAATCAATGTAGCAATTTCACTGGCTTATTCAAATCAAGGACGTGTAATTTCAGTAGTAATTTCCCTGATGAAAATTCCCTAGGGTGACTTATAAAGATGTGTCAGAAGCCCCAAGCGACCAAGGATGCCATTAGCCCTTCCTCAACTCATGATTCTAAACTCACCTGAACTCTTGTATCAACTTTTCCTCAACTTTACTAAACTCCGTCTCAACTCACCTTAACATTCACCGAAACTATGGCTTATAGTTTTGTTTTAACACTAACTTCAATACTCACCACATCTGTTTCTTTAACTGTTGCCTAAATAGACACTCTGTCATTTCCATAAGATTTTGTTGGCTTTAATAAGATCCTAAATGCCAAAAAATGAATTCAAAACTTTCACAAATGCACACCAAGATTTCAGGAAAAATTGAATTAAAATCCTTTAAATTTTCTGATCTGCTTTTAAAGGCACGATGGGCTAATGGCATGGCATGGCACCCACCCGTAGACTTTTCACTTTTTGGACTTCTTGATCTCCTAAACTAGTCTAGAGAGTGGAAATCTTCTTTATACATGTGTAGTTTTAGGTATCAAGCTTTTTCCACTATCAAATTCTTATACATTGCCAATTTCCTTTCAAAGTCATAAACCTAGTTTTTTTTACAATATCCAAATTTTTATATTATGGTGGTAGTCTATTAATTCTCTCTTAAAGTGAAGTAAGGTTGGTAGTTTTTTTTGCAGATTGCATTCCTATATTTTACATATGATTTAAACATATTTTATTCAATAAAATTGAATTGAATTGAAATTTTAACAAAAATTGAATTTTAACACCGCTCCCATACAACATGTGATACAAAATGAAAGAAAATGCGACATCATCGATGTTGATCCTTATGTAAACAATATAAATATACATTCATCAATTACAATAATAATATTTAAGTAGACAGTAATGGTTTGGTGTGTCTAGCAACCCATTTATATACATATAAATCTATCAAGGGATTCAAAACCAGTTTTTATTTTTGGGTGTCAGATTTGAATCGTTGAGTTTTGGTGATAAAATCGTGAACTGAATCAATTATTTTCTGATTTTCAAAGTGACTAAGTTCTTTGTTCCCGTTCAGAATTGTATCCAGGGTATGACCAGTGTTATAAAAGTACATATTTTGTCTTAGGTTGGTATAATTACCGCAAGTGAAAAAGTAATGTAGGGCGTTTTCTGTCTGATATCCACAAGAGCAGCATATGTGTTACATATGTGTGAGCAATTTAGTTGAAACAATTTGGAGAAATCATGCCCAAGTTTCTGCTTAGTGTACAGCTCCAGAAGAGATGGAAGATTTGAAGCATGCTTCCTTCCACAGGATTTACTAAGACCATATGTATTTGAAACAAAACTGACTGACTGGAAACAATCTGTGGAGAAATCTGAATTGCACCGTTAAGATCGCTGCATGCAAGCCGATAACTTTGTGTTCATGGAACTTCTTGTTGATAAAAGTTTGCCATCTATAATTATATTTTTGTTGTACAAGAGTGTTTTTATCTAATCTACATAGTTTTTGGTCTTTTATCAAACTATCTTTTGCAAAAGCCTTTGGAGTATTCTTTCAATAACTTATTTTGAAAAGTTTAAGTGGAATTTCACTATCAAAGATTGCTAGATTTACAAAGTGAGGAAATGATTTTATCAAATCAATCAAATCAAATCTTTTATTACTGAAGTGTAGGCCATCGGCCCATACATCATAACACATGACAAAAACAGGTGTGCACAGTGTAATTATCACCTCTAACATTGTTGGTTCATTGCATGATAAATAAATCATCCCAAATCATTGATAAGTTAGCAATCTTATGATGACATGAGGCACTTGGATATATTTTAGGTAAATATTTAGAGCGCAGTTGTTTAAATTTTGAACACACAAGAAGAAAATGGTATTCATCCTCAATATCGCCTTTATCACATTGTAAGCATAGTCTATTGTTTCTAATGATATTATAATGTCTTACAGTTTCCATATGCAATTGGTGCGAAAAACATCTTAATTGTGCAAAAGTTACCCTAAATGTCCTTTTTTTAACTGCACTTAAAAACAATTTTTTGGAAAAAGAGAGTTTAAAGCAAGGGTAGGTGGTTGATTTTGTGGTTTTATCAATAACTGTTTCCACTTTCTTTCATAATCAACTTTAAATAATTTTCTAAACCATGTAACTTTAAAGCATCTACATAAGCAAAAACAACAATATCTTTCCCAAACCACCTTCGATAACATACTCATTAGCTATTAAATATTTTAATTCATCTGCATTATTTTCCTATAGAAAACAAAAAAAAGGCTGTTTAATTTTTGTAAAAATTCATCGGGTGCTTTGCCAGAGTGAGTTAAGAAAATTTTATTTGGAAATAAGCAATGAATTTAAAATAGCAATTTTTCTAAACAGGGATATTTTGCTCGTAAATGTCATTGATCATGTTTTCAAATTTGCATAACTCACTTTCAAGATTAAGTTTGATCATTTTGTTGACATCAACTAAAAATACTATGCCGAGAATCTTGAAACTTTCCAGTTTTCCCCCACAAATCTATAAGGGGTCTAAAAAGTAACTATTCTGTAAATTTCCTTAGCAGTAAAGAATGCTTAAGTAATCTGAATATTGCGATAGACGTAGAGTAAAGTTAGATGAAACTAACGTATTGGAATTTCCCAAAATGCAGATTGCACATGCACGTGAGCCTAGTGGGTCACATGACTCTTTCAGCTATTGAAAGATTTTGTGAGAAACTGGTCACAATAGTTGGTAACATGAGGGATTACAAATATTCAATATTTTTTATTCAATACAGATGCCCTGTCTTACGTTAATTGAACGAAAAACCATGCGGTCGGAATGAATGAAATACAATTACATCCATGCACAGTTACTTCTTCTAATCAGTATAAATATGGTCTTAAATTAACCTTATCATTTGTACAACTTCCTATCCACACTGCATCACATTTATCATATTTAATCTTAAGTGCAGATATTTTTGCAAATAAATCTATAGTTTTGTTACGGGGGAAGTCAATAAGTTCACAGAAGGGGATATAAAACAGAATTAAGCCAATGGTTGTGATAGATCCCCAGTAGCTGCCTTGAGTTCATCATCATGGCCAAATCTTGTACCAAGCAGTGTGATTCAAATTGCAAAACAGATAGAATTGGCTTGGGGCCAGATCTTGACTGTAGGGTGATGGTTAAGTTGTTCAAAGCCACTTTGTTGAAGTGCAGCCTGTGCAATATGACCCTTGTGCACTGGAGCATTATCAAGAAGAAGCATAACTCCAACAGTCAACATGCTGCACTTCTTCTTCTTGATAGTTGCTCTCAATTGCTTGAACAAGTCAGCATAGTAGGCTCCTGTTATTGTAGTTTTAAAAGGTTTATAGTCTATAAGTATCACACCCTTTTAAGGATTTTAAAACCCCACTAAGAAACTATTGTGATTAGATATGTGATGTTTCAATAATACAACACATCTTACGACATCGCCCAGCTAAGAAATTTGTCCCTCATGGTAAACTTGCAATATCACGCTTTCCGAGCGAAAGCCGAAAACAACCGAACATTAATGAGCGCATGTACTAGTGACGTAATAGTAGCCCGGCGAGCCCGGAAGTGTGCAGTTGTTGACATGTAAACGTAGGGAGAGTTTTTCGGCTTGAGTTTATAAAGCCGAATTTTGATGTAACTGTCATTAGAAATAAACATATTATGCTACATAACCTATCACAAACTAATTATGGACTTATTTGACAAAAAACTTTATTCTATTCGTTATATTATTTTCCCATTTTATAATCAGTATTCCACTTCCCGACTACGTGCGAGTGAAATCATATTCGAATCAGCATTTCATTTCATGTAGCCAGAAACTTGGGTTATGGGTTTATATTTTTTGTACAACTATACTACAAATTGAAAACAACAATGGACAGCAATGGACAGCAAACAGAATATTCATAGTAAAATATTACAATATTACAAATATGTTTGACATTTATCATGTAAGTTTGTTTGATGTGTAAATTTGTTTTAAATGATGATATTGTTAGCAGATAAATTCAATATGCCTGTCTATTGCTACATCTACATAATCAGATTTCTGTGATTTAATTTTTGCAAAGAATCAGAAGACTAACAATTAAATCAGGGAATAATAATTGCAGGTCCAAAAAGTGGAAGTTATGTTCAGGTAATTTCAATGTTGAGTTAAAATATTAGAAAAAATATTTTTTAGATATTTTACAAAACAAATCACTTCAATACTTTTAGATTTTCCTTACACTGGTTTTGGTGCTTCTCCAAATTATCACATTTCAATTAAGATAGTGTTTTTATATTAACAAGAGAGTTCTTGCATGAGAAGTTATTTTAGAATTGATGTTTTCTGATTAAATTACACATGCAATATGCCAGAAATGTGTAAGTGTTTAGTTAAATATTCTCAGAAATTCTATCATAAATAAATTCAGGTGAGTATCAGAAATTCAGAATAACAAACTTAATTTGAGAAGAATTTGAGAAGAATGCCTGCATGAATTTAAGTATTTTGCACACATGTTTTCTGATAACTAAGTATTCCCAAAATCATTGTAATTTAATAATACATATTTACTTTAATTGTTATTTTCATTCACCTTCCAACAATTAATTATCATTTGTAAAATTCCCATAAGGGGTATATATTTACATCATGATATTGAAAAAAACAAAAAGGGGATTACTGTCTGTGTTCTAAAGAGAATTCAACACTTGTACTTGCTAATTATCTCTTTAAATTCATGTGATCAACATTGTTTATTTATTTACATAAAGATCCAGATTCTCATTGTCTAATGTAAAGTATTCTATTTATGAAATTAAATATTTGTGATTATATATATCTAGTCTTTGTCTTACTTCCGGGTCTAGATACAGTAATGAACTAAGTATTATTTCAAGCCCTAGAATTTTGTAACTATAGTAAATATGTACATTCATTTTATTGTATTTATAGAAAATATACCGTAAACCAAATA
Source organism: Phorcus lineatus (assembly GCA_921293015.1). Classification (NCBI taxonomy): domain Eukaryota; kingdom Metazoa; phylum Mollusca; class Gastropoda; order Trochida; family Trochidae; genus Phorcus; species Phorcus lineatus. The sequence goes on along the minus strand of OV121088.1, from coordinate 21,037,077 downwards.
AAAAAACATAAACCCAACGACAAAGGCACAACGAATTCTAAACGTTGATATGACGAACATAGGCCAAGTGTAGATTCGTATCCAAAATAAATTTATTTTTAAATATCAAAAAAACCCAAAAAAAACGATCTTTTTACTACGTCCGACATTGATTTAATGTCTTTGACGTATATTTTGGGGGAAAACATGTCACAAGTGTCGGAATATACCAACCAAAAGCATGTTTTTGAACTGCTTGACATCGGCCTACTGCAGTTCTTCACGCCTGGGCGAGAGTGACGGGCCACTATTACGTCACATTACGGAAGGTGCCAAAAGCTGCCGATCTTTTTGCATATCGGCCAGTCGGATTCGCAAAGCGGCACACAAGTGTCATTGCGGGTTTGCAAAATTTACGTAAAAACATGGGGGCTTGCATTTACCTTTGAAATCTAGCACAATAATGAAACTAAATAAAACAAAATAGGGTTTTAAAATCTTTTAAATTCTAGAAAATGGTCGCCATGATTTTGCCAGCAGAAGGCTTACCTTTTGATTGTGCAATCTACTTCCTCCCTTCCTTCACTAATCCTCCCCACTGTATGTTGACATAAAGACAGGAAGTAATGAATTCAAGATGGAAGTGAGGTGTTTCGTAGGTTATCATTGGAAGAGCGATGGGAAGGGGATAATTCAGGATAAAAGGATATCACTAAGGTTAACTATCATAATTTTATTTTATTTTTTATTAATTAATTTATTGAATTAATATTTGATATATTTCTCTCTGTAAAACATCTCTGATACCAGAGTAATAGGCAACCACAATCCAGAGGTAAGTTTACTTATAATAACAAACAATAATTGTGATTTTTTATGCTAGGCCAGGATATCCTCCTTTGAATAAATACCAGGGGTGGGGAATAAATAGCCCAGCTAGGCCGGAATGTCCCACTGTAAATGAACACCGACCTGTATATAAATGTCATAAAAAAAGTGTCATAAATGTCACAAAAATAAGCAAGTTTTTTTTAATGGCAATGGCAATGGCAATACAAGTTTATATCTTCCCACTGGAGATAAAAGAAATAAAATTATAAATGTAAGTGGGGTCCAAATTGATATGAGTGGAGACTATAGAAAATAGGTGTAGGTACAATCAAGAGTGGAAGCAGCTTTGATTTGGGCCCGATGTTCCCAGGGCAGGAAAATATTCCTGCCTGTTACAGGCTCCCAAAGTGTGCCTTAGCCTCCGTTGTAAGTCAGAGGACCAGGTCAGTGTGAAGATATTTCAACCTCATCAGGCCGATCATAAAAGTTAGATAAGGGCTTAGGCATGGGGTGTACATTTTAAATTTGGTTCTGATGCTAATGTATTATTTATCCAATATCAAAAATACTTATTTATGTATAAATGTTATCAAACTATAATAGCTTTATAGATCCAAGTTCAATCTGATACTGAGTGAAACATGTTGCAGAGCACAGCATGCAGGAGATGAAGCAGACACACATGCAGCACATGCAGGGGGTGCAGCAGACACACAGCTTGGAGCTGGAGCAGTTGCAGCACTCTCACAACATGCATGTGCGCAGTCAGGAGTCACACGCTTTGCTAGGTCAGTAGTACACAAAAGTTTAACTGTCTGACAACCTCTATCCTGATATTTTTAAAGCAGTGTAGGAAACTTACCAGAAAACTCAACCAGACACCAGGACTGATGACTTTGAAAACTAACCAGGTCCCCTTAAATGTTGCCCGTCCTATTTTAGTTGAACATTTGAGCTCAGCAATAATAGATAATGAGGTATATTTGCCTTTATGTTTATTTTATTTTAACACTTAGAAACAGAGACCCTTAGAATATATCTTGAATATTTTTTTTCTGTTACAGTTTTTTCTACCTGCTAATGGTCCATAAACAGTCCAGACATATGTGGCAATAAACTATGTTATTGTTGTCATTAGTTACTAGCCACTCCCCAAATTCCTTTTTCTTACTTGGATCTATCGTACGTTTTCTTTTAGTTTTTTCATACTTTTTTCTTTATTCTTCAATTGATTTACGTTTATATGTTTCTTCTGGCAAACCAAGAAATTGACGTAACATGATACATCTAAATTCTAAGTCATATTTTCATATTCAAATTATAAACAAACTTTTAGCATCTGATTGCTGTCATTTTACACTGCCATAGACAGTTGAAAGCCTTGTTTCAAGTGGTTTTATGTTTGGTGTTCCGCTAGGGCCCATCCCATCACCCCCACACTAGACACTATTAAGTAATTAAGGGGCAAATGAAGGGCCTGATGGGGTAGCTGATGTCTGAACTCCGCAAGGAGATCCGGGCGTCGATTCCCCTGGAGGGTCGCATGCCACATTGACCGGGCTGTGGTTGGTTCCGGTGCTGAGGCTAACCTTGGCAAGGGCCCGGATGATGCCTTAGTTTTGCCAGGGGCAGAGGGCCAGTCCAAGCCGGATGCCTACTTGCACTATCACACTGGACCCCCACAATAATCTCAAAACCATCGAGAGGTCAGGGGGGGACCGGTAACCCCAAGAGCGGGGATCCGGGCGCTGCTGTGTCCAGGTCCGCGTCTGGACCGGTGCTACCGGGTCCTTCTCAGGAACGACCGGAGGAGGTGATGGGATGGGCCCTAGCGGAAGACAGCCGGCATCCAACCTCCGAATCCGAACTCTCCTCAGAGGGGATCAGAAGGGAGACGACTGCCTTCTTCTAACCACCTTGTTTACTCTTAGATGGGGGATCACTCCCTTCAAACTCTCCCCCGCCTCAAGCATCCCCATGTAGAACAGCGTATCCGTCTGACTCCTCTTCCGGGTCTTGGGACAGAAGGCCTTGCAGACGGAACAGTCAGAGTCCACATGACCCTGAGATACTAAACAGGGAAGGCAGCTGGGGTGACCATCTGAGTGCGGGATGGACGCCCCACAATCAACACACTTCTTGAAAGGCTGCAAGCCAAACACAAAGATAGTTTAAATGCTACCAAAGGGAGGGGGCTGGGTGTGTTTGTGTAAATCTAAGTAAATATATAATCCTAAGATACATAGATACTATAAGATAAACGGCCGCGGCATAGATAGTGAAAAGCAAATGTAAAGCAAGCACTACAACCACAGCCTGAAATAAAAAAACATGTAAACATGGCTTGCCCATCGAAAAACTAATGTTTTCATCAAGTTAACCACCTGGTGAAAACGATCACCATCGACATAAAAAGATGCTTATTAAATAATAATAATAACTTTTTTGGTGATTTTATATTTCACCTAAGGACGATTTGTTATAGTCATAAATATCAATTAATTCAATGACTGATAAGCTAAAGAGCCATAGGCTCTTTATTTGAGAACAATGATATCTTTCTTTCTGTGATAATTTTGGTTATATGCTTGGAACAAAAATTTAGACCATAAGCACAGGTTGGGTAACTGATATATTTCTGTATCCTGGGAAAAAAATTTGTGGACACAACCTTACCCAGTGGTATCACAAGTTGCGTAGCAGCAGCCAGCCTTGTAACTAGAGTTCCACAATATTTATTTACCTTGCAGAGCATGAGCAGGCAGTGAAAGAGCAGAAGCTGCAGCAGCTGTCCCATCTGAAGCAGCTGAATGTGGATCTGAATCAATACCTGGCCAGTCAGCAGCAAGCCCCGGTACGGGAGGAGCTCCATGTGCTTTCGCCATAATCTCAACCAGGAAATACACTCTAGCCAGGCCCGTAAATTCTTAGGATCAAATGTCATTATATGTGACTTCCAGAATCTATGTGAACTTATTGCAATTTCAACTTCTTCCCCGAGTATAAATATAGCCAATTGGCTTAACAGTAGTTTGTTTCTTGGACTTCTTTGTCAAAAACCATACGCAAGTTTGTGTACATGCTTTAAGCAATAATGGATTAGATGTTATCTATGACTGGTAAAAGGGGCAACAGTTCCAATACCCTGAAATGGCTTTTGAGAGTGGCCCCATAAAAAATTCAATCTATTTGGCTGAGGAGATATTTTACAAGGTTTTGTTGTTTGCACTTTCATTTCTTTTCCATATTTACAATAATTGTGTTTTTTTCCAAAAGTAAAGACGTAGTTTGAGGGGCTTATTTCGTGGATTAAGGTAATTGAAGATGTTGTAGATACTTTTGTAGAATCATCCCGTTTGTCCCCATTCCTTTGTCATACTTTTTGTCAGAAATTTGTCATACATGTTTTTTTATATTAGATCTAAATCTTTATAAATATTTTGTTTATTTGAGTTGATACTTTACTTTTTGTGTATGGCATATAACTCAACACTTTTGGTGAGTACCTAAATCTTGTGTGGATAAAAATATGACCTTATTAAACCTTTTCTTTAATAAAATGGATTAAATCCATGCTAAGGATTTGCCTTTTGAGTAGATTATTCAAAAATAGAGCCACTGGCTCTCTGGCTCATCAGGCTATCTATAATTATACCCCCGCCTTACAGCGTAAGCGGGGGTATATAGCGTTCATTCTGTCCGTCCGTCTGTCCGTCTGTCTGTCTGTCTGTCTGTCCGTCTGTCCGTCCGTCACAAATCTTTGTCCGGAGCATATCTCCTAAACTATACATGCTACCTTCACCAAACTTCATACACTTATCAACCATGATCCCTAGATGTGCCTTTTGAGGGTTAGACCAACAAATGATTTTTATTTTTTGCGGTTTCCATGGAAACATGACTAAAACAGTGACTCTATGACCAAGTTCTTTGTCCGGAGCATATCTCCTAAACCATACATGCTAGCTTCACCAAACTTCATACACTTATCAACCATGATCCCTAGATGTGCCTTTTGAGGGTTAGACCAACAAATGATTTTTATTTTTTGCGGTTTCCATGGAAACATGACTAAAACAGTGACTCTATGACCAAGTCCTTTGTCCGGAGCATATCTCCTAAACTATACATGCTAGCTTCATCAAAATTTATACACTTATCAACCATGATCCCTAGATGTGCAGCTGCATGCCTTTTGAGGGTTAGACTAACAAATGATTTTTATTTTTTGCGGTTTCCATGGAAACATGACTTAAACAGTGACAAAGTCCTTTGTACAGAGTATATCTTCATAACTATACATGCTATCTTTACCAAACTTCATACACTTATCAACCATGATCCATTGATGTGCCTTTTGAGGGTTAGACCAACAAATGATTTTTAATTTTTTTGCGGTTTCCATGGAAACATGACTAAATTTATGACTAAGTCCTTTGTCCGGAGTATATCTTCTAAACCGTACATGCTATCATCACCAAACTTCATACACTTATCCATATTGGTGCATCTCTTGAGGGTAAGACTAAAAAATTATTTTTATTTTTTGCGTTTTACATGGAAACGTTACTAAAACAATGACTATCTGACAAAGTGCTTTTGTCTGAGCATATCTCCTAAACTATACATGCTAGCTTCAACAAACTTAATACACTTATCAACCATGATCCCTAAGTGAGCTTTTTGAGGGTAAGACCAACAAAGAAAGCCAGACTATAGTTTGAAGCGGGGGTATGTGAGCTGTGCTCACTTCTTTACTTGTTTCTTAAGCAAATGGTCACAGGGTCACCAAATCTATATATCGTGAGGTGAGGTGAGTTGGTGTTTAACGCAGCTTTCAAGATTATTTCACTTATATCGCGGCTGCTAGTATTATTGCAGGGAGAAAGCCCGCAACACCATTGTGGCTATGCATTGCGGTGAAACCTGCGAGCATCGGCTGGAGCTAGCGAACCATGGATGGTACTGCGCTGAAATTCAGTGTAGCATTGCACCCAAACCTGACTGCGTGTAGAACAGTTCTCTACTCTAGACAAAGTTGCCGAGCCCTTGGCGGGATTCGAACCACGGACCTCTTGATCTGAAGCCGAACGCGCTAACCACTGCGCTATCCCGCCCTCTAGAAATTGTGACACATGCATGTTTTATAATTTACCTTTGAAGATACTAATAATGCATGAATATCATTTTGTTTGTATGGCAGTAAATGCATATTGAAGTGCTTATGAAATTTCAGATCGATTAAATTTCATTTTAATAATCTTTATGAATCACTGCTTGTAAGTAATGTTCATAAGTGCTTATTAATTTTCAAATGGATTAGATTATAGAGAAGGGTTAATTATAATAAATGATCGTGTGACAGTTTATATGGTTATCATGTCATCATTTGAAAAAAACTGTTTTAGATAGCCTGATGTGCTCTATTTTTTAACATATCATTTGATGTGACATGACCAGGTGTCGAACTCCTTCGGTGGTGAGGAGTCACTCTACCTAAACATTCATATTGCTGCACTTGTTATGCATACTTTTGAGTTTCTTGCCTGAGAAAAACAACAGAAGGCTATAGAAGAGGAAGAAGTTTATCACAAAACTATATTAATCAAAGACAAAAAAATATGCACAGGAGTATATATATCAATATAAACTTGAAACAATTTGAACATTTTAGAAGTTGAGACAAATTAATAGCAAATTAGACACATGCATTTCATAAACTTTATACATATCAAAAACAATATCTATATCACAGCAGCTTTATTTCTCAAGTATAAGGTCCAAAGCTACCGACCCGTTTTTCCAAGAACCAAATTAATTATTTTTGCTACAAGAATCTTGAAGTAGAAGTATAACCCGTGAAAAGTGAACTGGTGAATTGGACACCAGAAGCAGCTAGCAGTTGAAGTCTCTCATGTTGTAGGGCTGGCTCCAAGAGAACAGATCAGAGACAAAGGCTGACATTACTGCCTCAACTCAAGGACTTTTTAGCAGTGTCTGAAATCTTGTAACCAAAGAAGTACTCTGTTGGTTTCATTTGTAAGCTTCAAAGCAGAACATAAGAAACCATGTTTTTCTTAGTGAATGAATGACTAATTTAATTACAATTAATGGTTATAATTAGATCAGATACAAATTGTGAATCCATAAGGAAATGCTTGGCAGACATGTGCATGCCTGTACCAGTGAGTAAAGGCCTTGGTGGCATACCAGGTGCATGTCTGTATTAGCGATCAAGGCCTTGGTGGCATACCAGGTGCATGTCTGTACCAGTGAGGGAGGCCTGGGTGCCATACCAGGTGCATGTCTGTACTAGCAAGTAAGGCCTTGGTGGCATAGCAGGTGCATGTCTGTATTAGCGATCGAGGCCTGGGTGGCATACCAGGTGCATGTCTGTATTAGTGATCGAGGCCCGAGTGGCATACCAGGTGCATGTCTGTACCAGTGAGGGAGGCCTGGGTGCCATATACCAGGTGCATGTCTGTACTAGAAAGTAAGGCCTTGGTGGCATAGCAGGTGCATGTCTGTATTAGCGATCGAGGCCTGGGTGGCATACCAGGTGCATGTCTGTATTAGCGATCAAGGCCTGGGTGGCATACCAGGTGCATCGAGGCCTGGGTGGCATACCAGGTGCATGTCTGTATTAGCGATCGTGGCCTGGGTGGCATACCAGGTGCATGTCTGTATTAGTGATCAAGGCCTTGGTGGCATACCAGGTGCATGTCTGTACCAGTGAGGGAGGCCTGGGTGCCATACCAGGTGCATGCCTGTACCATTGAGGGAGGCCTGGGTGCCATACCAGGTGCATGTCTGTACTAGCAAGTAAGGCTTGGGTGACATACCAGGTGCATGTCTGTACTAGCAAGTAAGGCTTGGGTACCATACCAGGTGCATGTCTGTACCAGTGAGGGAGGCCTGGGTGCCTTACCAGGTGCATCAGGAAACTGATGACATTTACACAATCTACTATTGTTGATTTGCACGAATTGATTATAACATAGAAATGTTGATTAAGTGATATTACATATACAGTGGGGTATAAAAATTTCAGGATTCAATGACATTCAACCCCAGCAAATTTAAGCGTTTAAACCTTCTGCTTAGTAAATTTTTTTTTTATCATAACATGACTGTTACCCTTTTGCACTCTTATATCTGAGTGGAAAGAACATTGCAAGTGTTCCATTTTTTGTCTTACCAAATGTGAAGTTCCAGTGTAATGTACATAAAATCGGAATTCATTGAGTGCAGAGCTTTGGTGCCCATATTGGGGAAATCTTAATACGAAAAGACAACAAACATTGTAATACACCAACAGCAAAAAATAAATAAAATTTGCCTAGACCATTTGACAGTGATATTAAAATTGTGACCAGGCAGTAAAATATACAAGGTTGCCTAGTTGAAAAACACTTGAACACACGTTGAACATATTTTAAATAATGTGCTATCTTCAGAGTCAGTCAACAATACCTGTGTAGCATGATCTAATTGGTGACATTGATCTCAATACCAGTTAAATGAGGAGGAACAGTTTATCATGCAAGTATTGCAAGATGACAATCATCATGATACAAAAATTGCGATGCAATAATCTACAGTTTGAGAAACCAAATTAAATATGAAAGAAAACATTTTTGCCAGACTTGCATGCAATATTATTTCCTTAATTCCAAAAGGACAAAGCCATAAACCTAAAAGAATTAAAGATCAACAATCGTTAGCTGAGCAAGTTTAATTAACTGTGAAATTAAACTTAGTAAATCTGAATATTTTATGAATGTTTTTCTCATTTCGCATGTTATGAAAATGTTCTTGATGAAAATACAGAGACTTCCTTCTGAGATTTTTTTTCATGCTTTGTGTGTGTTTTGCAAATTTTTTCTAAACATATTTTTTAAATCATTATTACTGGAATATGGATACAAATCTAAATCAATGTCACTGAAATTTGTTTTATACTATTACACACGGGGAATCAGATAAACATAGCCAAAAGTGTTGCACCCCCATACTGGTACTCTATTATTGAAAGAGTTCAAATAAAAAAGAATGAATATTTCAACTAGGAGTTTGTAAATACCAAGAAAACAATTCAATGGCTGTAAGATGAATGTACATGAGAAATGCCAAAACGTTCTGGCATGTGAGAAACTTGTATCAAACATTTGCATGAAAATTCAAGAAAAATTAGAACGCAATAAGTATGGTGAAACCTCAAAATTTAATGTTGACAGAACTCTTAACAAGGGGTTAAAGGTCAACCATGGAGACCATAGAGACACAATCAGTCAATATCTGGAACTTCCACCATTCACTTGGATCACAGCTTCCAGTTGCCTTCTCATATACCTCACAAGACAATGGAATTGTTCCATGGGCAGCTGATGCCATTCCTCATGCAATGTTGCTTCTAATTCATGCAAATTTTGCGCACCAAAATGTCTAACACATGTTCCGGGGGATTTAGATCCGGACTCATTGACAGCCATGGAATGTTCTGGATAGCAATGTTCAGGATAAACTGAGTCAAAGCCCTTAAAAGATTGGGCCAAGCGTTACCATCAGTAAAAAGTGGTCTGGTGGCTAATGGGTGATTATCAAAATGTGGAACAATTAACAGCTGGATAGAGCACTTCTGGCTGTAGCAAGCCCCTGTCAGATTGCTTTGCACGTCCAGTTTGCAATCATATGGGAAGCATCCCCAAACCATAACGGATCCACCAGCATATGGTACAGTTGGCATGATGTTTCTTGCTACATACAAACATGTAAGCTGTACCAAGACACCTTCAAACTCTAATTGCATCAACAACATGCAGACGAAATCTGCTCTCGTCGAATCAATGGACTCTTCTACAAGATCTCAAGTTCCATCCCTTGTCTCTGTCAAAATTCATGCCGCATGCCTTTATGTTGCAGATTTCTACGTTTGTGCGATCGTTCTCCTCATGAAAACATAACAAATTCAAACCCAGATTCCAATTGAAAAACTACGTTCAAGAGCAGTTTCAAATGATTTTTGATTTTGTAATATATCAATGGTTATCATTTTGTATATAGCATTGGCCAGCTTTCTGTATCAATGTCAAATGAATTAGTTGCGAAGTTTAATCTTTACTTTAGCTTTGAAACATCAAAATATCTAGTGTTAACATGTATAAAATCTAGCTTTAAACCAGTATTAGAATAATTAGATGTGAATCAAATGATATAACATTAGTATTGAAACAGAACCTACTTGCCTGTTTTGAGAACCAATTCACCAACAGCTGTTGGTAAAGCAGTTGAGAGTTATCTTACAGTTACTCTAATGCTCTTTCTGTATTGTTTTTTCTCTATCTGTTAAAGAGGAGGCGAAACACATAATTTTCAGTAATACAATTTATTATCTGCATTCATATCACTTATAAGAATAAATAAAACCAAAAAATGAGAAAATACAACTACTAGGAGACCTTATATACCCGTTTTGGATGACCGGCTTATCAGACTGGTGCAAGCTTTGACAAAATCCATGTTCAGTGTAGCTGAAACTCCAGCTCTTTGATTTTCTCTGTATTTTAATTCAAAAGCCAAATAGAGGCAATAGCATGACCAAAAGAATTTATGAATACGATATATTACTGCTTCATGATATCAACTTTCCTTCTCAGTCGTATCCACTTTGATTGGACTGTGACAATCCCTGGACGCAGTTTTCTCGGGTGGGTTTATATAACACCCATAATGGATAACACGTATCATGTAAATCATGTATTTATTGATATGATGGTTTAAATTGTTTAAATTTATTACTGTTATCTAATTTAACATCTTACACATCTTACAATGTCTCTGTCTTTGAATTTAACAATCAATGATATATAATAACATACCTGGCGCAAGCGTTAGAAACATCCTATATAATCCTAAAGAGTTTTGGTAACAGTTACTTACATTATACTTTTTCAAATGAGTATCATCGTCGGTAGAAATGCATGAGCCAAATCTCCTTCCCTTAATTCATTGGTTGAATATATATTCTACAAGTTCATTGGTTCATAATGATTGAACATCGTGAAAATAAACTAAGTAGCAGTCGAAAGCAAATAGTAACCCCATTATGACGTAACGTTTTACCACTGACGGGTCCAAGGAGTAGGTATAAACAGGGCTTCTGGACCAATGATAGCCAAAATGTATTTTCCCATTAACCTTACACAAAGACTACTCCGCAGTTTTTACCTGTAATGGTTAATGAGAAAATAAGTTTTACTCAACCCTAATCCAGAAGCCCTGTTTATACCTACTATGATTAATAGATAAGAGATTCAAACCTCACTCTATCAATATGAGTACATGAGGCCAGTACACATTTACTTATATGTTATCATGGATGCCCAATTGAATGTTGATAGCGAGAGGATTGAATCTATGTATCATGGACCTTTGCAATTATATAAATATCCTGATACATTAGCCTAAATGTGTTTTGTATTCATGCACTCATATTGCGTAGTTGATGATGCTGACAGCCACACTGTTGATGAACTCTTACACCATTACAATCAACACCGGACAATTTTTAAATCTACCAATCAGAATCAAGAAAACACCAAAGTCATGTTACAATTATTGTCATCGACAATGAAATACAAGGAGTCGTGCATTAGCTATTGCTGTTCAGTTAGTTTCACTAGGGGGGCCAATGTTACCTTGATGCCACGTACTGCTAGTGTTAAAGAAGGAGTGAACAGGGCCGGGAGCTGCTGAGAGAGAGGATTGAGCATCAGTGTTTGATTGTCTGCTGGCATATCATCCATCCTGGCACACAACACAAAATACAAACACAAATGCTGCAGTGGAAATGATGGCATTCTATTTGATGAACAATAATATCTTGCGAAGACAGTAAGTGCTAATCATGTTGATATCGGCAAACACCCTATTCATATTACCAGATATCAGAATTAACCAAAAACAAATATATGAACTTCATTTTGATATTCAAGACATATTATGTTGAGTAATATATCTATATAAGGCCTCTGTGGTATTACAACATGAAATTACATCTCTCCAAAATAAAAATAATAGGTTTTGCTCTGCTCTAGTGACATAGTTTACAAACTGAAACTGGCTTCAAAAGGACTTACACATCACAACCTGTCAGCAAACACAAGTTGTGAAGGAAAAACACCCTGCTTCTGGTACATTGTGGAAGGAAACTCCACAACAGGTGTCATCTTATGCTCTCACTTCAATATATGTGAATGCAATGATACATTATATCTCTATAAAAATGACTGAAATTATAAAAGATCACAGACATAGTAAGATAGCTGCTTGTGTGGCTATTATGCACCTCATAACAATAGTAATAACTAGACCTGTGCATCGTGGCCATAGTGGCGAGACAATATATCCCGATTCCAGTTTTATTAGGCGAGACAATATATTGTGTTAGTATTGCCAATTAACCTGCGAGACGATTATCATCTCGATACAGTGGTTGCGATATGATACGTATCCCGATTTTCTACAGTGTATGAAAGATAAATACAAAGGACGTAGAAAAATAATGTTATTTCTTTACTATATAACTGCCATAAACATTAAAAGAAGGAAAATCACAAAATTAGAGAGACTGTGAAATTGCAGATAAAATATCAGAAATATCATATATTTTCTGTTTGTCTAATCACTGTAATCTCCTAAATAGAATGAAAACTGTTTCATATTTCTCATAGTTATTTGTTTGAACAGTATCGGGATATATTGTATCTTAAGGCGATACATCGATGTATCGTGGACCCTCACGATATAAATATCCTGATATATTGTCTAAAGGTGTTTTGAATCTATGCACTCGTATCGCGTAGTAGACGATGCAAACATCGATACTATCGATGAATCGTTACACCACTAGTAATAACTACAGAAGGTGGTCTTCATCATTCCTATGAGCTAATTTTTTTAAAAGCTTTTTCTTTTTCTTGCCCTTGGGATGTGTTTGAAGGGGAGGCAATCTGCCCTGGGTGTTCCCAGTCCCTACCACATGACCTGTTCCCATGCCGATAAAGTCATCTCCATACTCATCTTGTCTTGGGTACTCGTAGTCCTCCTCGTCGATGGGGGAGTTGTGCTGGTAGCCCCCTACAGACCTAGAGTACTCTTTGTCTCGGGTGTCCACCCCATAACCACCTCCCCGTCCATAGGTGCCTGAGTAGTCCTCAGAGATTGACCCCCTGAGGGAGGAGCCTGGGCGCCCAGGGAACCCGTCACCTTCAAACCCCCCATTTATATTAACCCCTTGAGCTTCAAATGAACCGCGCTTGGTTTTGGATTTCTTTTTAGGACCATCTCCAGAGAGACTGTCCTCATTCAAGGATGACACAAGGCTGATCTGAGACATCCTCTTCTTTGTCAATCCAAGACGCTTTTTGGAACCACTGCAAGTCAAGTAAACATAACCGTACTATCTCAGATGTGATTGATATGATATAATCAAGTCGCTTATATTCCCCAACCATGACCTTAAGTAAGATACTGTTTAAACTTGTGAATAAAGAACACTGGCTCCGTAGCTCATCAGTCTTTATATAATTCATTTTATAAACAGTCATAGGGTCACAATATGAGCTGCCACTGGATCAAAACAGAATTCCAATCAGCCAAGGAGTCTGTACACAAGATTTCAGCTTTTTCGGCCCTATGCTTCTGGGGAAGGAGATAAAATAGATTTTTAGGATGTGGCCCATGTGGCCTTCATTAGGGGTCACCAAATCTATGAATTAGAATCCCCACCAGCTAAGGAATCTGTACATGAGATTTCAGATTTCCTGAGTCAATAGTTCTGGAGAAGGAGATGAAATAGTGAAAAGTCTCCAGACGCCATGCCATTCTATAAGCCCATCGGGTCTTTCAGGCCAGATGAGTCAAACAATTAAAGATACTTGACAGTGAGTGCCATACCCATGACTGGAGCGAAGGGAGCCCTGTCTGCTGGCCAGCCCAGAGTTTAGTTGAGTTGCACGCACCCGCTCCAGCAGACCCACCATTGCAGAGCTGCAAGAACACACAGGTCAAAACATATGTATCTATCGTCAGGCAATCATGATGTCCCAAAACAATTGTCAATGATGTCACCATTTGTCTTTTGACATCATGAGTCAAGGACTTTCAATTCATCAAATCTGATTCACTTAATTTATGTTTATATAAGTGGAGTTGCATTTATAGATCAGGAGTTTCTAGCACAAACATGCTGATGTAGCTATTATACATGTATTTTAGATTAATGTAAGTATTTTACCCTGAAAAAACAAAAGGTAGATTTTGTAGAAACGTAATTCTAGGGGCATTTATTTTTTCAAAAGATAATGTTAAGTCATAAACAGTTAATACAAGTTTGAAAAGCCTTTCTACAGAATGACAAGGCATTGATGTCTAACAGCTTATCATTTCCAGTTACCACATCTATCTTTAGGTTATTCACTAAAAAGCATTCATTGTCATTCAGAAACAAATGTAATTCCTTCCAGACTCTCAGCTCAGACCAAGCAAGTTGTCAGTAAAGTTCATTCATTCATGGATGTACAATACTCGATTTCAGTCCAATTTGAGAGGTTATTAACATACAATAACATACATGAATGTTTATGAACTTATCCTGTTTGTTATTGTTTAGGCCCTTATTACAACTCATTCAGAATCAAAGATCAACAGGTACAATTCCGAGATTCAAGGGAAGATAACACATCATTTATAGATGGTTAAAGTCTGAATTGAAATAAAGCTTATCTGTGCATATGTATGAGTGCATGTGATGCACTGTTCAGATTGCTTCCATTGAAACCAGAAAAATAAAACATTAAGAATAATTTATAGAGAAGGAAAACGCACCACTCAACCAGTAGGTCTAATCACATTCTAAGTCTCATAAAATATAACTGCATAGATTTTCCTATCCCCCCATGCATCAGATTCAGTTTGTTTCCATGGAAACCAGAATAAATAAAAACTTCAGAAAAACCATTGGAGAAAAAGGCTCCCGCAAAGCTTTACAGAGAACATAATGACTTTTAGTTTCTATTCTATAGTGTACACTGAATTTAAGTAGAGATTGTTTACAGTAAATGAGACTGAAGCTGACCTGTCCTCTTCCACCCCTACAGTTCCAGACTGCAGGTCCTGCTCGGCAATCTTGTTGAGGAGTTCCTGCAGTTGAGGACGGGACTTGTTGGGGTACAGCATCTGCAGGACTGGACCAAGCTCCTGCTGCCTCAACCCACCCACCTTTACCAGCCCAGCGATGAACTCCAGCTCCTGTACACACAATATAATACAGTACTCAGCCACTCACCGCATCTATTGTCTTACAATGTCTCATGTGTGGACCACTATGAATCAGTCCTTCCAATGACTTCACAGAAAGAACAAAAAAACAAATGAATTTTGCCGTCTATTTAACAGTCATCAGATCAATGTGGACACAGCAGAGATTGCCTAGTCTGTAGGCCAGACCCTGAAATAAGGTAGAAGTCTGAGCAAGTCTATAAAAAGACTTTAAAGCTTGATTTCAGGGTCTGTAAAAATCCACGAGCTCACAGCCCATATTCTGGGCTGTGCCTTATCAGCTGTCATCAGTACATGATGAGTGGAAGCAAGGAATGGCAGCGGCCTGCCACCTTAACCCCCACTGCATAGTTATACCCCCCTTGACCTCATGGTCCTCAACATGTGGTGTTACATTAAACCTAAACATTTGTGATACATTTTACATTTTATGTGATAGAATTTCAAGTAAATCAGAAAACTCCAATGGACATGATAAATTCTTATTTTTGTCGAAAAGATGTACTCTTTTGTTCGCCTACAGGTAGTGGAGAATCATTAACCTTTGAACTATCTTCAATACTTTTTAACGAACATGGTAAAACAAAATTTGTTATTTTAATTGCTGTTTCTTCCTTCTTCACTTACAAAACACCAAACTGAGAAATGTTTGTCCAACTTAAAAAGCCACTCCGTGATTTTCATAAGATATTATTTACCTTTGATACGAACCTAAATGTCATATATGTGGTGATATAAAATCAAAACATCTTAACTTTACATGTCCAAAACACATTTATATGACAAATACTGGTTTTCCATGAAAATCTAAAAACAGCCTTATTAATGCACAGAGGTGTACATATCACGTCCAAAATACATGGATACTAGTTATATAACCTAACAAACACTATCAACTACTAACTGCCCTCCTGGCTGTTTTAGAAAAGTCTCCAAAATTACGTTTGAACATTTGACGCGCACCACTGTCCTGTTTTCGATCATTATTGCAAGCTTCTACCTTCATATGGTAACCGTAAAAAAACAATAAGCTTTAAAATGTGTCTTTTTGGTCGATACTTCGCAGTCAAATTACACTTTTGATTAAGTTTGGCATATATGACTCCAACAACTCATGAAGTGGCTCTTTAAAGCAGTCTACTTGACATTGAGTGTATAGTATAAAGAAAACCTTGTTGTGTCAAGAGAGTGATACAATGAAATGAAAGTCTTTTTGAAAGCTATAATAAGTCTTTCCATAGAACCATCAAGACTTATTATCTCACGTGAACATTTCTTACACACTGTATGTGTCGAGCATTCCCACAAAATAGAAAGATGGAGGGTATTTTCTATCAATTGACAAATTTCTGTCATTTGATATTTAAATAAACATTTTTAATCTACGGGTGGAATCAACAATACATTCACCACAAATGACACATATTGATCCTTTATTCTTTGGAGAAACGTTCACTAAATGAGAGTTTTTAGGCGTTCTCGAAATATTCAACTGTTCTGCCATGTGAAAGAATACTAACTGTCCAGCTATCTTCAACCCATGCTGTGGTCCCTGAGACCATCTAAAAATAGATTTTAAGCCTTTACCCAGTCAACTGATGCCAGATGGAACCTTCACCAGCCATGAAGCATAAATATTGTTGACATGTCCACTAAAGTTAATTGGTGATAAGATATTTACAACATGAAGTGAGATGCTTGAAATTCCAAGGACCTGCCCATTTCTTTAGACTCTGAAAATGAAGAAATTTCAGTCTCCTTTTCATTTCATTTATAATAAGTTTTTAAATTTTTCGATTGACTGATGCATTTTTCATTTCAGAGTCTAATTGTTAGACTAGAGATTGCCTGACTGATTTTACTACTACTACTTCTAATAATAGTAATAATATAATAATAATACTTTATAACCCCAAAGGGAATTCAGTTTGTATCATTACAGAGCTTGAACATAGATGTGATACATAAACAAACACATTATATTAATTCAAAGATCATTTAACAGACAAACACTGAAAGGAATGAATGTATTTTTACCTCTATTGGTTTTATAACGGGGTAATAAATATCTTCTGCCTGAAGGAAGCTTAACAAACTCCCCGTTTAAGACATGATCAGGATCTGACACAATCTTTAGGGATAATTTCAAAATTCTTTTTTCATAAAGATCGATAAATCTATAAAAGAAACCCCGGCAATATTCCTAGCATTTTGAACAACTTTTTCCAAGCGAGACTTGTTAACAATAGATAAGGAACCATACCAACAGTGGAAAGAAAAAGTTTATATGCTTTCAACGAAACAATGAAAAAAGAGGGAAAGTACACATTCATTTACATTAAAAGATCGTAGCTTGCGCATGAAATGTAATCTTTGTTGACACTTCTTGATAACTGCATCAGTATTAGCATTCCAATTTAATTTACTATCTATTATTGTGCCAAGGTACTTGTATTCATCTACAATCTCAACGTTGGAACTATTTATACAGATAGGGCTAGTTATTTGTGGGTTGTTCCTGAAATTTATGATGAGTTCTTTAGTTTTTTTGACAATCAACATTAGGAAATTGTTCTCACACCAGGTTACAAAATGATTAACAGTTTCTCTATAAGAAAGTTCATTTTCTTGAAGGAGTTCAACTAACGCAGTATCATCAGCAAATTTTACTGTTAGATTGCTGGGGTTACAGCTCACACAGTCATGGGTGTAGAGAGTGAATAAAACAGGTGAAAGGACACAACCTTGAGGGGCTCCGGTATTTGTATACAAGATAGAAGATCTAGCAGAGTTTACTTTTACAAACTGAGGTCTAAAAGTTCAAAATTTCTCAATCCATAATATTATATTGCAATTTACACCCATATTCAATAGTTTCTCTAACAATATGTGTGGCTGGATGGTATTGATTGCAGAAGAGAAGTCCACAAATAGAATTCTCACATATGAGTTTCATACATATTATTACAACACTCTGATTAAATATTATTCTCTTCTGAGGCATAAATGTTGGGCAAAATGACGCTACCAAGAATCCAACGCGTTCGATCAGAGGCTTTCCTCTCCACAAGGGTCTGTATGCAGCTCAATTGTATGCATGTTCTGACGAAATCTCAGCTAGCCAATTATAAAATCCCCAAAAAAAGCATTCAGTGTCAGTAGACAGGGGCAAGTAACTCCCGCAAATCATTTGTTAAATATGACCAACCACACAACATGAAGATGTGATTGGTCTGCTAATGATTAGGTTTTTTTGTATTGAAGTGGTGTCAGACTGTGCTAGGTAGTGCCATTTTTTTCAAACTTTTAATCCACAGACACAGCTGATTTTAACAAGACTGTATTGCAACTATGTATAATAGAAGAGCAAAACACTCCTACACTCCCACAATAGTCAGACTGTCAAAGATGGCCTCTTTTCAAGTTGAACAGTTAAATTTCAAAAGTAGCCAGGAGAGTTTGTAATTTTTTTTTAGGGTAATGCTCCCAATTAATGGGTACCTTATTGCCAATTCATTATCCAGATGAAAATAACACGAAAGTTGTAGAAATATTGAAAATATTACGCATGTACTAAAAAACTTACCCAGTCGTAACAACCGCCTTCCTGTACTCGCCCCTTACCTAATGCACGAGTACTAGGTAAAGGGACGTAGACCCTACTAAAATTTAACTTTCATAACTTTTGTCTTGGTGACTGCACATGTTCATAATGAAGAGAGTTGCTACTTAGTAAAGTTTAAGAATTTAAGAAATGATAGAAAAAGAAATTGTATGTTTGGTAAAGTTATTGTTTTTGTAAAGGCTTTACATTATTCTCATTTTTTTGCATTATTAATGTACATTTTGTTGGTTCTTTACACACGTTCGTGTGCAAAGGCAATGTGTTATATAACTGCGAGGTGGTGATATTAATTGCTTCTCTGCCTTTTACTTATTTGTTTGCGTTTCCTTTTGCAAATGAATGCATTATATACCCTATCTTTCAGTATATATATTTCATGTTGTGTGATTTCCACCCGTTCATTTTTATTCATGTTAGGCTTTTTATCGCATGTTGGTATTACTTGGGGACACAAGTGCCTCAAACTTTGTTTCCAAAAAAACTAAAGCCTTTTGGAGTTTAGGTTATGATCTTCTTTTTATGTGCATGTTTGATGTTTGCATTTAAACACATGTTTACATAATTTTTTGGGTACCCCTCACCAACTTTTTGTTCAACTTGCAGTTCTTCAAAAGGTGCAAAGTGCTGTCTCCGCAGGACGGTCACAAATAGTGTCACCTCATGAGCAGTGCAAGATTTGTTTGGATTATACTCCCAGGGTCCTAAAGACTCGTTATGCTGACATGTAGTTCTTTTGAGATATCTTTGATGCAGGGGGAGAGATTATAGATAAGCTGCCTCAGGCGTGCAAGGGTAAGAGCTCTTTGTCAGCAACTTCTGCCACCTCCTCTGGGGGAGAAGAGGCAGAAGATCTCTGAAATTGTTCAAGTTTAAACTTTAGCCACTTCCACACCCACTCTCACGACAACACCTACATCCACGCCGACAACCATGGATCAAATTAATCTTTTGCTTGCAGATCAAATGATAGGACCATGTTAAGGACAAGGTGGCCAAAATCGGGAAGGAGATGAGGCTCTGGTCTGAAAGAACAGGACTGTTCAGTTCTCTGCAGCGGAGGTGGGGGGTCTGTTCTTGGTCTTCGTTCTTGGTAGGGTAGTGCCCAATCCTAGGGGAGAGTTGCTTTCTTTGAGGTTTCATCCCTTCCTGGCCTCGGCCTTGATGTGAAACCTCGACACTGCAGTCTCAGGAACTGTCTTGTTGCCTGCCAGTGTCCTGGATGAAGGGATGTTGGTTGTCCCAGTCTTGCCCCTTCAGGCACCACGGCCCACCCAAGAGTACTTCGGGAGTGGCATTAACCACCTCTGGGATTGAGTCACAGGGCTGGGGTTCAGAGTCAAACCAGGTGTTGTCTAAAGGCTGTTGTCCAAAGGTAGTCAGGATCACCATGCTTTTCCTGTCTTTCCCTTGGATGAGGAGTCAGAAACTGGCCCTTATGGGGGCCAGGTCTCTGACCCAGATTCTGAGGAGGATTCGAAAGAGTCTGGTGTTCTCAATCCACCACCCACGATGGTCTCTACCCTACAGGCGTGTGACAAGATTGTGCTTGCCCTGCTGCAGGTGGTCATGCCTCGGCTGAGTTCCGCCTTAGGGGATGCCTTTGCTGCAGCATCTTGCCGTCATTGACGACGGAGTTGATTGTTCCTCTCTTATTGGTCACTCAGAAGAAGTTTGATGTTCCCGATGGCAGTGGACTAATTATTTTTGTTGCCAGAGGTCGACGAGTGTGTCATTGCCTTTGTCACTCTGCAAGGGTCTTCGACAAAACAGTGCTGGTGCCTGCGACCTCTTCGGCTTCCTGGAGCAATTCAGTGCTAGCCAGCAGCTTCGCAGTTGGTCGAGGTTCAAAATTTCCTGAGTAAGGACAGCTTACGTAGCTGCATCAGCCAGTTGATGAGCGCAGTTATGGGCATATGCCGCCTATGGCTTTCGGAGTCGAAGTACTCCAAGGCCACACAGGAGAAACTGCTTGTTTTGCCTTTTTTTTGGGGGGGGGACAACCTTTTTCCTGGGGTTAAACAGGTGGTTAAGGACGCTGCTGAGACGGCCAACTCTATCATAGAGACCATGGTCCTGTGGGAGAAGTCCAAGTGTTTGTTGCTAGACGTTCCAGTCAGGGGAGGACTCAACCTGTTTGTCAACCAATAGGAAAAGTCACAACAAATCCCTGGGTTTTGTCAATCCCTTCAGGATGGCCATTGTGGATTCATGGGTTCCTTACTTTCTCAGGGATAAGGCACCCTCCGGTCCCTGCCTCCCTGGAGAAAGCACAGATTATCAGAGACAAGATCAAAGCATTATTAGACAAGGCTGCGATCGAGTTAGTACCGAGGGGTCAGGAGTACGAGGGTCATTACTCTACATACTTCATTGTCAACAAAAAGGATGGGGGTTTCTGATCTATTCCCAACCTGAAACGATTGTACAAAATAATCAAGGTACCATCCTTCAGGATGGAGACACTGCATTCAGTTATATCCTCCGTTTAGACAGAGGACTGGCTCTCATCGATCGATCTCAAGGACACATATCTTCACATACCTATGCACCTCGAGTTCAGAAAGTTCCTGTTGTTTTCCTTCAACAAAAGTGTTACCAGTTTCGTGTGCTTCTGTATCTCCAAGGCGCCAAGGGTGTTCAGGAAGTGTGGTCACCCTCACCTCAACGGCTGCTTGATCAGGGCCTTGTCAGGCGAATATTGTGGCGACTCAGGCAGTGTTGGATATCCTGATGAACTTGGACTGGATTATCAATCTCAAGAAATTGGATCTGGTTCCTTCTCAATACCAGGTCTTTTTTTGGTACATTTTAATACTGAGTATTGCGAAGGTGCAGAAAGTCACTCTCAGTTTCCTTGTGTTCCACACTCCTCTTGCACAGGCTTTGATCCAGTTGCTTGGGAATATGGCAGCAATGATAGAGTGTGGTCAGCCCGTTTGTGGATGAGACCAATTCAGCAGGCTCTGGCAGACCCCATTCAGCAGGCTCTGACAGGTCTTTGGTCGTACTCAGAGAGCTAAAAGAGAACTCTCGATACAACAGAGTGGTTGACATCCTACCTGTTATGGTGGACCGAGGCCAAGAACCTGTTTACTCTTGGAGATTCTGGCCCCATCTCTCAAAGTCCAGTGTTGGAAAATCTTACTGCATCGGGTCTTTGAACATCAATGTCCTCGAGTTGAGAGTGGTCAGAAGCATGTTTCAACAGAAGGGCACTGTGTCTCTCTCTTTCCTGCAGGAGACCTGGCAGTTTCTGCTGTGGTGTGACCTGCATGGAGTGAGAGTGACCCCAGTGTATCTACCAGGGATTGACAGATGCTCAGTTGGTAAAAATTGGAGACTATTTCCCTATTGTCCTGGTCATTTCAGGTGGATCTGTTTCCTCTGGGAATATGTTCTCGACAGAAGAAATATTATCCCGTCCTTGTTGACCAAGAATCTCATTGTGTTTACTTTGAACAATCCTGTAATCCATTAAAGATGAATCCTGTTGTAATGATGACAATCTTCTACTGTTCTTTCTATCTATGACAACCAGGTCTGTTTATGTTTTCATGAAGCACTGTAGGTACTATTTGTGAATACAAGTTTTGAGCAATTATATCAGTTACGTATATTAGTCATGTTGTGTAGGACAATGTGGTACAGAGAACAGTAAGAGGTGGAGTGCAGGAGGGAATGATAGACTGACCTGGTCCTGTAGCTGCTGCTGCTTGATGAGGTCATGCTGTCGGCGCATCTCCTCCAGCACCTGACTCATCTCGCGCTCAGACTGGTTCCTGTACACAAACCACCCATGTCAACTGCAGTGTGCAATAACGCTCATGCAAATAGTATTAAACATTGCAACACTTAAAATATTTAGGAATTGCTAACTATATTGAAGACGTTCTTCAATAACCAATGATAAACTTTTTCCAAACCATTGTTTTAACACTTTTTATGACATCACTTTTGAAATATCAATTTATTAACTCTTACGTTGCTGAATATTATTTTGACCAGTTTTGCCCCTGTATCTGAATTTTGCAGCACTCTCCTCGCAACCATAAAAGCGTAACTAGCACCTGTGGCTGAATATTCCAGCGCCGTGAGATGCAACCGTTTTAACAACATATGGTGTGTTTACATGGCGAAATAAGGACGTTATCTTTGTTGTATACAAAACTAGTTGGCCAATCACGTTTCTTAAATGGATTATACTTATCTGGCAATTTGAATGGAATTTCTATCACCCCTTTCTATAACCGAAGTAAACTTGTTTTTGATTCGGGCGCCATAACTCCATAAATTCATAAAGAAGAATAAATTGCCTTCAATTCAATACATAATTTGCATGTGTACAAAGCGCATTACTTGATTTAAAAAAGTTTTAAAAAGAGACAATTTTCATCATGTATGAGTTTTTAAGCAGGGATATCACTGTGCCGCCTGCACGCGCTGCACCACCCATAATTCATATATTTCATTTAGTATGACGTATCCTAATGTGAATTATTGTGAAAGAGCAATAAATTAGCTTCATTTATGGATATAATTTGTCTATGTGCACTCAGAGATTAAATGATTTGTTAAAGTTTGTACATAAACAATTTTTGAATAATTGTAATATTTGTTCAAGACATATTTTTGTCATAATTTTAATATCAATGTCAAAAGAAACTTTTCATCAAGTACATCATATGAACCCCTGACACACCGTTATTTTTGGTGGTAGGACAATGGAATTTCAGCATCTTGGTCATAATCTTACAAAGATGATATTCTCACATATATGGATATCCCTAGCACAATTGGTCACTGACAAAAATGACGAACGAATATTTGAGGGGGTACCCTACCATGCCCAAATCTTAAGGGATACAAATTTGAGTCTTCGTGTCATAAAAATGCTTCTCTTGAAATTTCACCCTCCTACGCCATTTGGTTCTGGAGAAAAAGGTTTTTTTTAAAGGTTTTAGGAAAAAATACCTTTGACAATGCCAAAAAGATGAAAACACCAAAAGGCACATCTACACATGCTGACTGATCCACATACCAAACTTTGTTGAGCTAGATCTTATAGTTTTTTAGTTCTGCTCCTGAAAATATGTCAGAATGTATGGATTGACAGCACCCATTTCAATATCGCCGCCAACTTCATAACAAACAAGGACTAGATGCAAACAGGTATTTTCTCTAACCTGAACTCCTCGAGCTGAAGCATCTGTTTGTGGGCAAGGAAGGCTCTGCGTATCTTGGAAGCTGTAGAGGTGCCACTGGACTGCAGGAGGACCTGCATCTCTTGCTCCTGGCGCTGCAGTAGCGACGTCTCTCTCGCCTCCAGGCGAAGGCGCAGTTTCTCCTGGATTACCTGCAGTCAACATTCAAGTGATTGAAGTGCATGTTCATGCTGAACACACACATTGTTTCATGAAACACGCCTATATAATTGGGGATAGGAGAATGAAATTTACACATCTTTGTCTCCATCCTACAAAGATGATAAGTTCAAATTTTGAGAACAAATTTGCATCACCTGGTTGCAATGTACATCCAAGACTTAAGGCAGCAGCAGTTTGTGAGGAGAAGTCCAAAATATTAAAAGTTAAGGGATGACGGACACTGGGCAATGGGCCATGCATTGAGCTTATCTCACCTTTCAGGTCTGATAACTAAGTCATGGCTGCTAATAACTCAACCAATCAGTGTCATGCATTAATATCTTCTAAGTACAAAAACGTTGCAAAAGCCTGTTGATTACTATGACTGACAAGAGCTTTTCAAGCCTTTTCAATCTGAACATACAGACAAAACAGCAAATCTTTTAACTTTCAGTCCTCACAAGATGATCCTGTCTCCGTGTACTCTCAACCTACTTGTATACCCTTGGTAAGAATGACACTAAAAATAGTCAACAAACAGCAGGGCTTGAAATGCGAGTCAGCAATACCAAGACTAAACCGCCTTGTTCGCAGGTTTCTGCCTGCGTTCTTTCTGGTGGATCACTGCAGAACTATTAAAAGTTCTCAAAAGAGTGTTTTCAAACATTTACAACGCCTAGGAAAGGAGGCTCTCTGTAATTGGATAAATGTTATCATGAACCATTGCAATGTAACTGATTGATTGGTTGGATCATAGGTCACAGCACGTAACGTTATTGGAGCGAGTGTCAACGATTTTCCCTGAGACAGGATCTCTAGATGGAAGTTTCAAGTATATTATCAAATGAAATTTATTGGTGTGACTGTTGCATCAAGAGAATCTAACTCTTATTGCTGTTTGAAGAGATCGACAATGTATACCGTTTAATGTTAATAATAATGATAATTGGATATGGACTGTGCTGATCATAAAATTGAATGTGATATGTCAATAGCTAAAATGAAAATGCTAAAATTTCTTCATCTAATCAATTTATTGCTCAGGAGGACACAACAGTTCTAAGCTGCCAGTGAGGAGAAGTAATAAGATATGACATGACACTTAGCTATGGACTGAATTAAGGTTGATATTGTAAGAAGTCATTCAATGTTGTCGTCTTAATTGTCAACTGTACAAACACCACTTGTAAAGTGCCACTCAGCTACTTTTAGAAAATAATTGTACTATGTTTATGACACCAGAACCTAAATATTAGTATTTCCAGGGCTAGAGTGAGAGATATACTGATAGATAGGAACAAATGTTGTAAACATAGTACATCATGTTCACGAATATCATACTCGTTTATTATTAAAATTGAAAAATCATAGCAAACAAGCAGATAGAGTCGACTATATCCCCACAAAGTGGCAGAAGTGAGAAATATCTTTAACAAAAGTTAAGAAGCTGTATTCTTTCATAAACTCTCACTAAGACATATTCTTAATTATAAACTTTCCTATGCACATCATCTATCCCAACAGAAAATGATTGTTTAAGATAATTAGTTTCATTAGGCTTAGTGTTTAGGTTTTAATGTCAATCTTGGAAACAGTATTGTGACTTGTGTGTCCATGAAAACAGCCAAAAAGAAAATTCTGAAGAAATTAAAAACCTACAAGGCACCATCAAACATGATGTTCAACAAACTTTATTTCAATGAGGTAGACCTTATGGTTTTTGTTTTCTTGTTTGGAAACAAAGATCAAAGTAATGTTTCCATGGAAAAGACAATAAGTAAAGTAGGAATAAGTTGAAAAACAAAAAAAGGCAGCACTACACTTGAAGTTTTTCTATTTAGAAAATTTCAATGAGATAGGCCTTATGATTTTCTAGTTCTGATCTGACAACAAAATTCCTTTCCTCCCAATGATACAGACAAAAATAAATGGGCGAAGAAGTTGAAAATCCAAAATGCAACACTACATAATACGATTATTCACTATGCCAAGTTTCAATGAGCTAAGCCTTATGGTCTTTGAGGTCTTGAAGCAAAATTCTAAGTTGCCTTTTATGGGAACATCCAAAAAAAAATGTAAGAAGAAAATAAACACACCAACTGGCACCACTTTACATGATGATTGGTCTACATACCAAGTTTCAATGAGCTATGCCTTATGGTTTGGGAATTCGGAACCGGAGAAGAGTTTCACGGATGGACAGATGGACAATAAAATAATTAGACGGGAAAAAATAATCATCACAAAACCCAAACATAGGCTAACTACACCCCACCGCTACATTCAGATCATAATGTAGGGGAACTGTGACGTCAAAGCATTGTTTGTAACATGACATCACAATGAAAAAGGAACATTTTGCCCTATGGCATTGAAAGAAAAACATCTTACCCAATTTTGGCAGGTTTATCCAATTTGAGTGTTAATGCAGGAAAAATGTTTATATCAATTGAATTACAATTTTATGTTTAAAGTTATTTTTTGCCAAAAAGGTTACATTTAATGTTGCTAAGTACAAAAGTGTTAAAAAACTGTTATAACTTGAATGTTAATATTTAGTTCATAAGAGGTTCAGAAAGTCTAGGTAGGTTATAAATGTTAATTGTTTTGCCATAAGTATTATCATGATTGTTAGTCATAACTGGATTACTTCCCTTGAAACTTATGATGATGATGATGATCAGAGCACATGTTTGTCAGTGACACCATGTTGGATTGACAGCTAAATTAGGGATAGATATGCAAGAACACAAATGTAAGTAACATAGTTTGCTATAATAAGATAGTTTAATGCATAATAAAGGATTACTGTTTAAAGGTTTTGCTAATTATATATTTTATGCATTTAATTTGTAATTGATAATTTTGAGGTAAATGACTTAGAATTTTATGCTCTTACTGTTAGGAATAACCATACTGAGCAAGTGTTTATTTCTTTTTTAGTTTTCTGAACCTCACAAGTTTATCAAGATAAAGAATAATGAACAGTAAAATGCATAAGAACGGAGAACGTGAAAAGGAATAAAACTTTGAGCGAGTTCAATGGATTTTTGTGTCTTGCATCCACATTGAGGTTGTTTCACCCCCATCCCAAATCGGGTATGGGAAAAAAAACTATTTTAAGAAAATTGACAAGAATAATTTTTTGAGACCGTGTTACCCATTTCAAAAGGTTTAATGTGACAAAATTCCAAACTAAAATTTAGTCATATTAAAACAAATCTGTGTTGAAAATACTAACATAAGGACATGTTGTTATTGCACATCAGTGATTTGACTCACTTCCTCGGGTAGTAATCTCTATTAGGATATGACCTTTTTGATTGTTTATCTTCAAATTAAATATGCATAAACTTAGGCATTTACTGCATGTTTCTTTAAACTCTTCAATTGAAATAAAATATGAGTAACTATGGAACAGATTATGTTCTATTCAGACTATTGCATTTGCAAACACTGTCCTCCACAGTTAATCACATATACAACCTGTAATGTTTAGATTTCAGTATGATGGTTACAGATAAGGGATTTTCTACATGAAGTTTTACTCAATATATATGTTCAATCAAGTCTTAACTATTTTGAAGTCAGAGTAGTGATAATCTAAGTGATAATTCAATTTAATTTGCTTAAGATAAAGATAATGAACAGCTTTCTAAGATAATACATGTAGTAAACTATCAAGCTAAATAAGTACATGTTTTTTTCATTTTCCAAACTGTTTTCATGTTTAAGATAAAATTATTAAATTAATATTTCACAAATTCAAAAAGTGCATTTATCCATTTGCTAAAATATTGAGCAATGGTTTTATGTTAAACAAATGGTTTTTAAACATTGACACAATTAATAAAACCTCTTTGAAAAAGGGACACCCCCTTTTCAAACCCTAAAAACCCCTATTACAATTCTTGTGTGATGCCATGTATGGGAAAATATGAATCCAAATATGATTTCCCTCATGGGTTATAAAGAAATATGAATAAAATAAGATAAGAAAAAGCTACCTTTTCTTGTTTCTTTCTCTGTGAATCAAGTTTTTTGTTTAACAGCTCTTGACCCTGAAAGCAGAGAGAAAAACAATTACTTATACCTTTAGAGACACTTTACATCACAAACTATCTGACACAATAATACTTAACATTAAAAAAATGTCCTAAAAGGACAGTCCAACGGCGCATTTTTTCAAGGGGACATTCCTGTTTATTCAATATGTCATCAGTAAATGAGTGTAACAAACCAACTTTAAACATGGTACAGAGGATAACATTTTGGTAGATTTAGAATTTACAACTAGATAAATGAAAGCGCACCGATCGGTATAAATAAGACAAGAATTAGAAGTGAAGCTATTCATCAGCACTAAGAGCATGAAAAAGCCTTGCCATGACATAACAAAGTATTGTTGAATGGTCTTATCATTAATCATTTGGTAATTTATGGATATTCTATCCATACATATTATAAGGAGTCACAATGTCTTATGTAATGTCTATGCAAAAAGGAATGGCAAAGTTGTGTTGAAATGATAATTACTAAATTACTGAGAGAATTCTAACATTACAGTTCTGGAAGCTCTTTTCTAATTGGTTGATTTGTCCGATCTACTTGGCACCAATACATGCTGGAACTAACTCTAATTACTAGCAGCATCTTTAATGAGCAGGAAAACATACAGTGACGTCAAAACTATCTCATTTTGCTTACTACAGAACTGGTATATGTTTTTATCTGAGATAAATTCTTTTCAAAAGGAATAAAGCATGTTTTGTTTTGTATATGCATCCATATTTATAGAGAAGCAGCAAAATGTTTGAAGTTAATATCTTTTTTTCTACAAAGAGAAAGGCTTTAAGATATCAAACAAACATGCTCTCCACCACAAGGCCTGCAGGAGACTTCCTCTCAATATATAGAAACACTTTTTCTAACGTGCAGTTTGCAAGGAGAGTGTTCATTTTTAAACATGAAATGGCAGAATGATAATAAACCAAGTGTTATTTTAAAATTAGAGACATGTTTTACTGGATAGATAGCGAGTAAATTATGAATTGAAAGCAACCACTACTCCCATTAATCCCAAATATCATGTCTTTGGTTTTCAAACACACTATTTTTAACTCCTTAATACTTTGATGGTAAATACACAATTCTATACAATTGTATAAGCAGCCAAAACTAACATATTCCTGCCTCTCTTATTAGTCTCAAACACTTGACTGTGACAAAAGTACATTATCGTCTATAGTTTTAAAGACATGCTCTAGACCAGGTTTAGGGACAACAAGTCATGACATAAACACATAATCAACCAATAATGTGCTTTCACATTTCTCTTAAATTCATTTGTTATCTTAATCAAATGTTGCACAAGGTAAAATCATTTAGTTTGAATAGTGATAATTTTGGTCATAAAATAGAGCCATGGGCTCTGTAGCTCATCAGACTTTTGATAGAAATAGGTGTTTGGGTTTAGACCATGGGGTCATGGGCAGTGTAGGAAAGATAGCCTGTCCCAACGTCCGAGTTATTCACAATCAAATAAAAAAGGCCCATTGCCCATTTGGGGTCAAGGGGTCACTGAACCTACAATTCAGAATCCCCATTGTCCAAGGAGTCTACACACACCTATTAAGCTATCAAGACCTTTTGGAACTGGAGAAGAAGATGAAAGTAGGATTTTAAGGTTTTGACCCGTGACCCCATTTGGGGTCAAGTGGTCACCAAACCTACAATTTAGAATCCCCAGTGTCCAAGGAGTCTTCACACAATTTTTCAGCTCTCTAGACCTTTTGGAACTAGGGAAAAAGATGAAATTAGGTTTTTTAGGTTTTGACCCCTGTGACCCCATTTGGGGTCATGGGGTCACCAAACCTACAATTTAGAATCCCCGTTGGCCAAGGAGTCTACACACACCTTTTCAGCTCTCTAGACCTTTTGGAACTAGGGAAAAAGATGAAATTAGGTTTTTTAGGTTTTGACCCCTGTGACCCCATTTGGGGTCATGGGGTCACCAAACCTACAATTTAGAATCCCCGTTGGCCAAGGAGTCTACACACACCTTTTCAGCTCTCTAGACCTTTTGGAACTGGAGAAGAAGATGAAAATAGGTTTTTCAGGTTTTGACCCCTGTGACCCCATTTGGGGTCATGGGGTCACCAAACCTACAATTTAGAATCTCCAGTGCCCAAGGAGTCTACACACACCTATTCAGCTCTCTGGACCTTTTGGAACTGGAGAAGAAGATGAAAATAGGTTTTTCATGTTTTGACCCCTGTGACGCTCTACAATTTAGAATCCCCATTTGCCAAGGAGTATGCACATAAAATTTCAGCTCTCTAGAGTCATTGGTTCTGGAGAAGAAGTCGAAAAAGTGAAAAGTTTACGGATGGAGGGACGGACAGACAGACGGACGGACGGACGCCGGTCGCCATGCCATGCCATAAGCCCATCGGGTCTTTCAGACCTGATGAGCTAATGACACATTGTGGTTACCTCTCTGTGCCTTTGGATGATGCGCTCACACTCTGGGTTGGACAAAACCCCGCGGTCGGTCAGCTCGTCCATGAGGTTGACCTTCAGGTTGTTGATAGCCTTCTGCTGCTCCTCTATCTTTGCCATCTACAAGACACAAGTACCACTCTTTATCCAACAAAAAAGTGTTCCTCGCTGAAGAAAGCCAATGGATAATTCAAAACCTAATTGAGTCATAGATATATGGATGCCAATGAAAAAGGTTAAGTGCCTAAACTTCTTAGAAAGTCGGTTAAAGGTTTTAGGAATATTATACCCCCAACACCCAAAGTTACTAAGTTTGATCTGTTTGGAGGCAAATTACCTCCCAACAAAATTTCAGCTTTGAGAGTGTAGCAGTTCTGGTAGGGAAGTGAAAATGTGTAAACTTGACTGAGAACAGACTCTGGACATTCCATAAGCCATATAGTAAGTATAACAGGATGAGCAATCATCTCTGTACATCATCAACAACATTTGAGATTGTCTACAATCATTCTGATCCAAAGAATTTAAATGATTTAATATATTCAGAAAAACAAAAGTGATGATGGCCTGGATGATTCTGATCATCCCTCCTATCTCTCCATCAAAACAGGTAAGGCCAACTATATTTTATGCCCGATAACAATAAAGAAGTTGTTATCCAGATATCATGCTTTCATTAATGACATTGTTTGTTTATTCAACTCTCTTGTGTTTGTTTCAGAAAACACTTCCTTTGTTTTCTGCATAACTGACCATTTCTGTTTTCTGCATTTCTCACCTCTTCTCTTTTTTTCTGCAGAACTCACCTCTTCTCTTTTTTACTGCAGAACTCACCTCTTTTGTTTTCTGCAGAACTCACCTTCTGTTTTCTGCAGAACTCACCTTTTCTGTTTTCTGCAGAACTCACCTCTTTTGTTTTCTGCAGAACTCACCTCTTCTCTTTTTTCCTTAAAACTCACCTCTTCTGTTTTCTGCAGAACCTCTTTTGTTTTCTGCAGAACCTCTTTTGTTTTCTGCGGAAGGCACCTCTTCTTTTTTCAACAGAACTTATCTCTTCCATTTTCTGCACAAGTAACACCTGGTTTCTACAAAACCCCTCATTGTCTTAAAAATTGTGCCTCTTATTTTCTTTAATGCTCAAGTCGTTGTTGTCTACATAACCCACCTCTCTTGCTTTCTGTAGTTGCATGGCTGCTATCATAGCTCCTAGTCTCTCCTCCTGTCCCTTCAGAGCCAGAGCTCGTTCCTTTGTCATCTCCTGATGGATCTTAGCAGAACAAGAGCTAATATTAAAATACCGAGCAATTGTAATTATCAAAGAGTTTCATATATTTATTCAGCACAAAATATTGGTTTATAATTTTGATGAATCAATTACTCAATCTGATTATTTTTCCCTAAAAACAAGGGGATGGACACCAGCACTATTTTGATATCATGCAAAGTTACAGAGATATAGACAAAAACAATATTTTTAGTAATGGCACTCTTAATTTGCATATTGTGTGGATAACACAATAGAGTAGGGCTCTGACGGGTACTCATGTACAACAGAGGCTCGAGTCCAAATTCAAGGACTCAAGTACCAAACTGAGGTAGATAACTTTCATCTAAACAGAATACTACTCATCTTTATCATAAACGGATGGTAATATATAGATTTATCCTGTGTGAAAGAATTCCTTTAAACACTGCTACGCAAAGGACGTGTCCCCCATTTTTTCCGGGATTCTTGAGGAAAGTCATATAAGTAACTTCATCTACTCTAATAATCTTTACTTTCTGTTACAGGCATACAACTTTCAAATCTCTGAAAGAACTTTATTTGAAAAGTAAATAATAATTGACAATTATGTTGTAATGGTCAAAATAAGTATTTTTTACTATTTCAATTTTCCCTCAAAGATAAGCATCATTCTTCACTTTAATTTTCATTCCAAATTTATAAGGTTTATATTTTCCACTTGAAGTTGCATTTTTTATCTAACTGTTTTGCATAACTATAGCTATAAAGGGAGGTAACTGATAAGCTATCCTGTTTGTCAGTCTTAGCCATGTGGTTTGTAGGTCATGAAGGACATGGCCTGCAAGATTAGGAACATTTTCTTTTCAAGTTGCATTTAAGGTCCAAAACAATGGTGAGTCTTTCATATTTGCAGTTAGGTTTATGTTTCATCATTGTCAATATATAAGTTTATAATTTTCATTCAACATTACTGTAAACTAGGCTGCATGTGGCAGGTAAACATTGCCCTTGCTGTTCCATTAGGTAGGTCATTTTGTATGTTAGCTCACTCTCCTAGCTCACATTGCAATATTTTTCTTGTCTAACATTGTCATTTACAATTCAGGAGTAAGTATTTTGTTTGAATAATTCTAGCTATGCTTCATTTGTTTTGGAAAATCTCTTATACTAAGACAGGGTTTTTCTGTTATGTTTCAGTTTATCTCAGTAAGCCTTGTAAGAATTAAGAAAAGAACTAAGAAAGAAAGAAAAGAAAGAACAGAATAAAGAACTTGAATCAATAAAGAAGTTGGTCTTTATAGCATAAACATTGTTGGACTAAGAATGGATGAGCAAGAAATAAGAACAAGAAGAATGAGTGAGAAGGGTTTAGAGTTTGCAAAGGAGCAAAGAAGTAGAAAAATAGAAAGTACTTACAAGCAGCTTTTGAAAAACTTTGACAAAATTAGGCCTGATATGGAAGAAAATCCAATGCATCGGGATAAAGTGGAAGAAATTCGTCTGCAGTACTCAAAATGGTTAAAACTTTATGGGAGCCTTTTTGAAATTCGCCAGGACTACTCTAAGTTGTTAAATCAGACTGAGTTATCTCACTTTAAAGAAGTGTGTAAAGCACAGGATGTTACTTTGTCAGCGCTTAAGGCATCGTTTGAACATTTCTTCCTGGTACATGGTTCTGTTCAAGGGTCCAATGCAGATAAGACTAGCGTCATATCATCCTTGAAAACAGTTGGTTCTAAGAGCTTACGTTCAACTAGGTCAAATATATCAACTGATATTTTGCGTGAAAAACAAAAACAGGCTGAGTTACAAGCTAAAGTTAAAGCTCTTAAGGAAAAGCAAGAACTTGATAAGTCAAAGTTAGAGCTAAAGATGAAGGAAGAGGAGTTGGATCTGAAAACTCAGCTAGAAGTATTACAGGCCAGAAGTAGAGTTGTGCATGAGTTTGAATCTGAACGGTCAGGGCTAGGCAGTGATACTGAAGAACAGTGAAGAGTGAATCCTAACTTTGACATGAAGAATGAACATGACTATTCAAACTTAACACCCATACATGCAGAATCAAAGGATCAAAATAAGCCTCAAAGATTAGTTTCATTCTTGCCATCTACTACCCACAGCCAAACTGCAGTTAGTGCTGATAATGTAGAAGTTATTCAGTCAGTTGTTCAGCAGTTGCGCAAGCCTCCCCCTGAAATTCAGAAGTTCTAAGGAGATCCATTAGAGTACCAGAGATTTAAGAGACAATTTCATGTAAAGATTGTGACCAATTCAGACTCTGTTGATGAAAAGATGAGTTACTTAGAGCAATTCACTGCAGGAGAAGCACATCGAATAGTCAAAGGTTACAGTTATTTAGACGCTAGAACAGGGTATACGGCAGCTTGGAAAGAATTAGATGATAGGTATGGTGATGAAGATTCTATTGCTTCTGCTCTCGTTAAGCGTGCACTTAGTTGGCTTGACGTTCGGATAGACAACCCTAAAGCTTTGGATTCCTATGCCATTTTCTTACAAGAATGCATGAATGCTGTTACCACCATGAATGCTGTCAAGATTCTAGAATATCCTGATAACATGAGAAAGCTAGTGATGAAGTTGCCTTATGCATATCAAGAGAAATGGAGAAACGTTCTTCTCCAGGTAAGAAGCACAGGCAGGCTTGTTGACTTTCAAGATCTTGTTGAGTTTGTGAAGCGGGAAGCGAAAAAGGTCATGGATCCAATGTTTGGTAGAGAGGCTATGAAGTCAGAAGAGAAAGGCAAACCTGTCAGGCGAGTGCAAAATACACCGGTAAGACAAGTCAACAAATCAACTTTCAGAACTGATATTCAAGATTCAAGCCATTGCAGCAGAGAGCCAAGCAAAGTAACCTTTCCCTTTAAACCCATGAAACAGGATCATCCAAGCTGTTGCATTTTCTGTAATGACAGGCATCACTCCCTTAAAGATTGCAGAAAAATAATCTTGAAACCTCACCCTGAAAGATTGTCATTTCTTAGACAGAAGGGTGCTTGCTTTAGATGCCTACAACGAGGACATATGAGTAAGGATTGTACCCTGCTGGTGACATGTGCTATCTGTAAGGGGAACCACCAAGCTATACTGCACTTTGATGACAACACTGAAGTGAAGGCATTCAGTGCTTGTGCTGAGATTTCTGAAGATCCAAGTTGCTCTACGGAGGCCGGGAACACAGAATGTACTCTTACTGTCATACCAGTCAAGGTTACCTACAGAAATAAACTAGCAATTGAGACTACGTATGCTTTCCTAGACCCAGGGAGTACTGTGTCGTTCTGCTCTGAGACACTACTATCCAGACTTGGATGCTCTGGAAAAAAGATGGAGATAACAATTGACACAATGGGAGAGCCACAAACTTCTGTAGTACAGGCAGTAAATGGGATTCAAGTGTATGACCTGAAACTACAAAATTCAATTGCTATGCCTACAGTCTACACAAGAGAATACATTCCTGTCTCCACAAGGCACATACCGACTAAGCTTGATGCATCACAATGGCCTCATCTTGCCGACATTGAAATACCTGCAGTAGATGCTAAAGTTGAATTGTTAATTGGAGGAAATGTACCTGATGCTTACACGCCTCAGGAGATACGCACAGGTCCTAGGGGAAGTCCTCACGCTTCTAGAACTCAATTAGGATGGGTTCTGTGGAATGTCATGAGATCCCCTACTGAAGATAGAGAAAACAGATTCACATCCATGAGAACAGATGTAATATGCAAGGAATTGGAAGAAGTTGGAAATCTTGATAGAATGGTTAAAGAAAGTATGAACTTTGACTTTCCAGAGCGAAGCATCGATGATCACAAGGAAATGTCACAAGAAGACAAAGCATTCATTGATGTTGTAACAAAGTCTATAAGAAAGAAGGATGGACATTATGAAATCAAATTGCCATTTAAGAAAGAAGTTATCATGCCTGACAACTCCGAGCAAGCTCTGAAAAGACTTGATGGCCTCAAAAAGAAAATGATCAAGAACAAGAAATTTCATGATGATTACAACGTCTTCATGAAGAAAATCCTTGACCAAGGGTATGCAGAGAAAGTCCCAACAAGTGAATTACAAGGCAAGGAAGGTAAAGTGTGGTACATCCCGCACCATGGAGTATACCATCCTCGCAAACCCGAGAAGATACGGGTAGTCTTTGACTGCACAGCTAGCTATAGAGGGGTATCGCTGAACAGCATGTTACTTCAAGGCCCAAATCTCACAAGCACCTTATTAGGAGTACTGTTGCGCTTTCGACAAGACAACATTGCAGCCATGGCAGACATAGAAGCTATGTATTACCAGGTAAAGGTGCTCAAAGAAGATACAGACTTTCTTCGGTTTTATTGGTGGCCAAACAGTGACTACTCAAAGGACCCTGAGGTATATAGAATGCTGGTTCACCTGTTCGGCGCAGTGTCTTCCGCAAGCTGTGCCATTTTTGCTCTCCAACAAGTTGGTAAAGATCACAAACAAGAACACAGTCTACAAGTTACCAACATGTTGAAGGATAACTTTTATGTTGATGACCTTCTCACTTCTCTTCCCACAGTAACTGAGGCAGTAGATGTAGTGAAAGAAGTAACAGAACTCTGCAAAAAGGGTGGTTTTAGACTCACCAAGTGGATAAGCAGTGAACCAAGATTGCTGAAGACTATCCCAGTTGAAGAGAGGGCTACAGATGTGAAAGAGCTGAATCTTGACTGTGAGAATCTGCCTGGTGAAAGAGCGTTGGGAGTCTACTGGTTTGTACAACCAGACTGCCTAGGATTCAAGATCCAAGTCAAAGAAAGGCCAGACACAAAGAGAGGAATCCTCTCCATTGTAAGTAGCATTTATGATCCACTAGGTCTTATTTCTCCATTCACTCTCAAGGCAAAGCAGATCCTACAGTCTCTCCATCTGAAGCAGTATGGTTGGGATGAAGAAATTGATGAAGTCTCCAAAAAGAAATGGTCTCTGTGGCAACAAGATTTACCCAAACTTGAAGACATCAAAATCAACCGATGTTACAAACCTAGGGACTTTGGTAACGTTGCATCATGCCAGCTCCACCTCTTCTCAGATGCAAGTGACGTTGGTTATGGTGTAGCTGTCTATCTCCGTCTTGAAAATGATCGCAAAGATACTCATTGTGTGCTTATCATGGCCAAATCTAGAGTTGCCCCCCTGAAGAAGATTACCATTCCACGCATGGAACTTACAGCTGCCACTCTTGCTGTTCGACTGTCTGCAGTGATTAAGTTGGATCTCCAGTACGACATTACAGATACTATGTTCTGGACTGACAGTATGTCCGTGCTGAAGTATATTTCAAACACTACCACTCGCTTCAAAACTTTTGTTGCCAACAGGATAGCTCTCATTCATGATAGCACAGAGCCAGACCAATGGAGATTTGTCAATACCAAATTAAATCCTGCTGATTATGCATCAAGAGGAATAAATCTGAACAGCGCAGGACAAATGAAACACTGGCTTGAAGGTCCAGAGTTTCTGTGGAAGTCTGAGAAGAAGTGGCCAACAACAAGCACACCACCTACCAATGTCACAGATGACCCAGAAATCAAGCAGACAAGCTGCGCTACAGTAT
The DNA here is from genome assembly GCA_921293015.1 of Phorcus lineatus. Taxonomy (NCBI): domain Eukaryota; kingdom Metazoa; phylum Mollusca; class Gastropoda; order Trochida; family Trochidae; genus Phorcus; species Phorcus lineatus. Next base: position 20,999,578 of record OV121088.1, on the reverse strand, counting down.
TACAGCAAGATGTTCTCGACAAACTGATTGACCACTACTCGTCTTGGAAGAAACTGAAAAGAGCAACAGGATGGCTAATCCTCACCTTTAGAAAGTTAAAAGAAAAGATTCCAAGTCATGAAGGTATACTCGAGAATAAGAGGCAAGTCTATCAATTATCTCCAGACATACTTCAGCAAGCAGAAATGTTACTGATCAAGCATGTTCAGAAGCAGAACTTCTCAGAAGACTTTGATATCTTGAGTAATAATGACAATCCGGAGGTTTATTGCAAGACGAGGTTCCCCAAAGACTATACGCTCAGACAATGGTACAAATCTTGTAGGATGTGAACGTGAACTTCGTGAATCACTTTCAAGTTTGAACCAATCTAAGTTGTACTCGTCATTTGCCAATGAAGGGATCGAATGGAACTTCAACCCCCCTTCAGCATCGCACTATGGAGGCATATGGGAGAGAATGATTCGGACTGTAAGAAAGCTAATCTATTCTCTCATGCATGAACAAGTCATAAAGTTGGACGATGAATCGCTCTACACCCTCTTCTGTGAAATTGAAGCGATTGTGAATGGAAGACCAATAACAGATCTACCATGTTCTCCCAAAGATTTAAGACCACTGACGCCAAACCACCTCCTTTATCTTCGATCAGGTGAAACTATGCCTCTCGGAACCTTCAACAAAGAAGACGTCTACGGCAAGCGCAGGTGGAGACAAGTTCAGTATCTAGCAGATGTCTTCTGGAAGAGATGGAGCAAGGAATACCTTCCCTTGTTACAAGAAAGACAAAAGTGGAACGTGAGTAGAAGAAACCTCCAGATAGGCGATCTAGTCCTGGTAATGGACAACATGCCTCGAAATGCGTGGGCACTTGGACGTGTGACTGAACTCGTGACTGACAGAAGAGATCTTGTGCGTACTGTGAAGGTGCGAACTGCTACAACAGAGTTGACTCGACCGATTGACAAACTCTGTGTGATCATGGAAGAAAGTTTGTAAAAGTACAAACTTGAAGAAATACACTAACTCTGTAAAGCTGATGAGCTGAAACCTTTTGTGTTGATTAGCATTTTCTTTCTTATCAATGAAGTTTGCACAATTTGGTTCATTGTGAATATTAATTTTACCTAGCAATGGTTGGTTTTTCATCAAAAGAAATATCTTTTCTTTGCAAGAGTGCTTTTATTTTTCCCATTATAAGTTTATTCTGGGTAATTGTGCCACTGACATTCTACAATTAGAAGGCCGGTGTGTAATGGTCAAAATAAGTATTTTTTACTATTTCAATTTTCCCTCAAAGATAAGCATCATTCTTCACTTTAATTTTCATTCCAAATTTATAAGGTTTATATTTTCCACTTGAAGTTGCATTTTTTATCTAACTGTTTTGCATAACTATAGCTATAAAGGGAGGTAACTGATAAGCTATCCTGTTTGTCAGTCTTAGCCATGTGGTTTGTAGGTCATGAAGGACATGGCCTGCAAGATTAGGAACATTTTCTTTTCAAGTTGCATTTAAGGTCCAAAACAATGGTGAGTCTTTCATATTTGCAGTTAGGTTTATGTTTCATCATTGTCAATATATAAGTTTATAATTTTCATTCAACATTACTGTAAACTAGGCTGCATGTGGCAGGTAAACATTGCCCTTGCTGTTCCATTAGGTAGGTCATTTTGTATGTTAGCTCACTCTCCTAGCTCACATTGCAATATTTTTCTTGTCTAACATTGTCATTTACAATTCAGGAGTAAGTATTTTGTTTGAATAATTCTAGCTATGCTTCATTTGTTTTGGAAAATCTCTTATACTAAGACAGGGTTTTTCTGTTATGTTTCAGTTTATCTCAGTAAGCCTTGTAAGATTAAGAAAAGAACTAAGAAAGAAAGAAAAGAAAGAACAGAATAAAGAACTTGAATCAATAAAGAAGTTGGTCTTTATAATGTAATAAATCAATGTTGTTCATTTCAATAACATTTAGCCCTGTTGAAATATTGTATAATTTTTAATTAAATTTCATACAGTATTTGGGCTGCAAGGTATCTCAGATATATCAATATTGGTAAAACAATTGTGAAATCTTTGAAATCTTTTTCAGAAAATTTGTTGAAAATCATTTACATTGTTGCCTAACTTCCCGCCACATTTTTTATAAAGGCAAATATATACATACAGGGGTGTTAAACATGAACTCTAGACACATGCCAAAGTATATGATTTACTTCTAATATTGAACAAGAGAAACATAATATTGTCAAGAAATTAGACATTCATACAACTAATGCAAAAAGGATTAAGTTTTCAAGTAAAGTTTCCATCTTGTGATATCATCGTGACCTATGTGTCCATACATGGTCGTAAAGATTATATTGTTTCAAGGTATGACATGGGTTTTGAAACTAGCATAAATGAATAGTCCACATTAAGTTTTTTTTAGTAACATTATTTAAAATTTAAGAAATTAGTGTTTTTCTATCTAATTGTTACCGTATGAGACCATGTTTGTAGAAATAAAATATATATACTCATCAAGCATCTCATATAGTGGAAGTTTCCCTATAGCTGGCATTTGCAATATATTTTTCCAAAAGTAAGTTTTCATCTACAAACATCACTAGTGTCACGTTAATTATAAAAGGCTATCAAAGTGTTTTCTATGTGTGATGCTGATTGTGATATTGTGATGCTGTCTGCTGCGTGTGATGCTGTCTGCTGTGTGTGATGTCATGTTTGCTGTGTGTGATGTCATATTTGCTGTGTGTGATGTCATGTTTGCTGTGTGTGATGCTGTCTGCTGATTGTGATATTGTGACTGCTGTGTGTAATGTCATGTTTGATGTGTGTGATGCTTTCTGCTGTGTGTGATGCTGTCTGCTGTGTGTCATGTCATGTCTGCTATGTGTCATGTCATGTTTGCTGTGTGTGATGTCATTTTTGCTGTGTGTGATGCTGTCTGCTGTGTGTGATGCTGTCTGCTGTGTGTGATGTCATGTTTGCTGTGTGTGATGCTGTCTGCTGATTGTGATATTGTGACTGCTGTGTGTAATGTCATGTTTGCTGTGTGTGATGCTGTCTGCTGTGTGTGAGGCTGTCTGCTGTGTGTGATGCTGTCTGCTGTGTGTAATGCTGTCTGATGTGTGTGATGCTGTCTGCTGTGTGTAATGTCATGTCTGCTGTGTTTGATGCTGTCTGCTGTGTGTGATGTCATGTTTGTTGTGTGTGATGTCATGTTTGCTGTGTGTGATGTCATGTTTGCTGTGTTTGATGCTGTCTGCTGTGTGTGATGTCATGTTTGCTATGTGTGATGCTGTCTGCTGTGTGTGATGTCATGTTTGCTGTGTGTGATGCTGTCTGCTGTGTGTGATGTCATGTCTGCTGTGTGTGATGTCATGTCTGCTGTGTGTGATGCTGTCTGCTGTGTGTGATGTCATATTCGCTGTGTCGTGATCCATGTTGTCTGATATGCGTGATGCAGTTTGTGATATTGTGTGATGCTTGCTTTCAGTTGAATATTGTTGAAAGGATATTGTCAAACACTGACATTAAGAACTGAAAAAAAATCTTATAAATCTAAATTCATGATACCCTGGAATTTAACATCAGACAAAAGAAAACGTGAGATACATGTCTGGGTTGCAACATAAGATTATTTGTTTGGTTTGTTATAAACATATAAGTATGGTTTGACTTATTTGCCATTTTCTATATATATTTAGTAGCTAATGTTAATTAGTATTGTTTTTTATACAGTGTGTGAAGCTGTGTCTGGTTGTGTGTTGCTGCTGTTACCTGTGCCATCTCCTGCTCCAGATTGAGCTCACTGCCTTGCATCACTGCAATGCGGCGCTCGGCATACTTTTTCCAGAGAGCTACTTCCTGTCTTTGGGTCTCCTCATCTGATTCCTCCCCGTTATTTTCTGCCACACGCCTGTGTTTCTGCAAACAGCACAAGATCATATTATTTAAAAATAAATATACATTTTTATCATTTGGTATGCTTTATACATGAATAAAGGAACTATAATAAACTGAGACTGGAATGATTCATAACTTTATTTGGGTGTGATGCTTTCTTTTTTTTAAAGTTATATGCCTCATTATATAAGTTACAAAAATCATTTTTTGATTAACAAATGTAAAGACACAATCTAAAGCGTTAAGCTTTACACATGCAACAGTTTTCTCGTAGAAGTAAAAAATGTTAAAAGTTTATGCTGACGGCCACCGAACAACGGGCCATGCCATAAGCCCATCCGACCTCTCAGGTCTGATGAGTTTAAAAATTTTAAAAATTGTATCGTATAGTTGCAAAATCTCAAAAGCGAAAGGGTAACTTTTCCTGGAACAGACAAATTATCTCCATAAACACTCTGCTCACTCGTGTCATTCAGAAGGTAAATTGGCTCAATGAGAAAAAAAAGAAGCACTCAATTGAGCCTTCAACATGATCACACCAATTGAGGAGCCCTCTGATAGCCAATCAGGCCTTGGCACATGGTTCTCACTGGCTCTGTATCTCATCAGGCTCTAGATACGTACATGTAATATATCCTTATCATTCACATTTCAAGAAGTGGTCATCAAATTGTTAACAAATTAACAAACATAAACAATTCATAATTTTCACTGGCAAAAGAACCATTAGACAAGATTTTATTTTTCAAAAGTTTAGTTCTTTTAGTAAAGTAAAATAGTTTGTTGATTTTGTCCTGTAGGGGATATGGAAAGTTTTTTTATATTAAGGAGGAAATGAAAGATAGATAATGCACTGACCTGTATCTCCTTGTCTTCTTTCTGCTGCAGTCGGTGAAGCTGCTGAGCCCGTCTCTGCACCAGTTTTTCCTCTAACATGCGCTTCTGCCGCAGTTTGTTCAGAGTCAGACTGCCAAAACAAACACATCACATACATGCTCCACACCGAGACTCACAAGAACTTTTAATGGGCTAAAGACAGTCTAATGTGATCATACACAGCATACTTTCTTATTCTTTGACCTAGGTTTATGAGAAAAGTTTGTCTGTCATTCCCGACCCCTAATGTTGCTTCTCAATGTTTACTTCTCACCTGTTTTCCACTTGCACCATCTGTTTTTCATGTTCCTTTAGGATGCGATCTCTTTCAGCTTCAGAGATTGACATCTGACTGTTGATAAGTTTACTGCAATTCAAGGAGCATTGTGTTTTTAATATCATAATTACTATTTGTGAACATAAGATATTTGATTTTGCATCATATGATGTGTTCATTTTTTGGTGGTGGTTTGTGATTGGAAAAGAAGTTGATGATGGTAAAAATGAAAAAACTATGCCAATTCTTGAAAAACATTTGACATTCACTTTGAGTTTACAAAAGTTAAGGACTAAGGACTAAGAAGAAAGATATGATGCTTCTTGAAGCCCATGGTTTACTGGTAAGTACCTGGTCTAAGAAGAAACTAATGATGCTTCTGGAAGCCTAAGGATTAAGTACCTGGTCTAAGAAGAAAGTAATGATGCTTCTGGAAGCCTAAGGATTAAGTACCTGGTCTAAGAAGATAGTTATGATGCTTCTGGAAGCCTAAGGATTAAGTACCTGGTCTAAGAAGATAGTTATGATGCTTCTGGAAGCCCATGCAAGGTTTATGTACCAGGACTTAGAAGATAGTTATGATGCTTCTGAAAGCCCAAGAGTGATGTACCAGGACTAAGAAGATAGATATAATGCTTCTGGAAGCCAAAAGATTAAGTACCTTGACTAAGGAGAAAGTTATAATGCTTCTGGAAGCTCAAGGTTTAAGTACCTGGACTAAGAAGATAATTATGATGCTTCTGGAAGCCCAAGAGTGAAGTAATAAGACTAAGAAAAAAGTAATTATGCTTAAGAGGGACGTCCTTGGACTAAAATGACAGTTCTGATGCTTCTCGAAGCCCAGGTCAGCTCATCTGTAATATTTTAAACTGAACTATGTTAATAATTGTTTGATTCAGCTCGAGTTAACTGTCCATGTAAATCAAATAATCCATCATTTTCAACATCATCAGATGACAAAATCATAAAGAAATTAAAAGTCCATGAAAAATCAAAAAACTTATCACATTTAAGGTTACGTACTTGACTACTTTTGCCTCATGTTCACGTAGCTCCTCTTGTTCACGCTTCTCAGCAGCTTTCCGCTGTGCCCACTCCTGTTGTCTTCTAAGCAGGTCCTCCTGTAACTTGATTTGCTGGTTGTCACGGGAACGCTTCTGTCTCCTCAAAAGGTCCTCCATCTCTGCATCATGCTCTCCTATCAGCTTCTCCACCTGGCTCCCACTCATACCTGCACAAACACAGCATACTATCAGCTCCTCCACCTGGCTCCCACTCATACCTGCACAAACACAGCATACTATCAGCTCCTCCACCTGGCTCCCACTCATACCTGCACAAACACAGCATACTATCAGCTTCTCCACCTGGCTCCCACTCATACCTGCACAAACACAGCATACTATCTGCTCCTCCACCTGGCTCCCACTCATACCTGCACAAACACAGCATACTATCAGCTCCTCCACCTGGCTCCCACTCATACCTGCACAAACACAGCATACTATCAGCTCCTCCACCTGGCTCCCACTCATACCTGCACAAACACAGCATACTATCAGCTCCTCCACCTGGCTCCCACTCATACCTGCACAAACACAGCATACTATCAGCTCCTCCACCTGGCTCCCACTCATACCTGCACAAACACAGCATACTATCAGCTTCTCCACCTGGCTCCACCTCATACCTGCACAAACACAGCATACTATCAGCTTCTCCACCTGGCTCCCACTCATACCTGCACAAACACAGCATACTATCAGCTTCTCCACCTGGCTCCCACTCATACCTGCACAAACACAGCATACTATCAGCTTCTCCACCTGGCTCCCACTCATACCTGCACAAACACAGCATACTATCTGCTCCTCCACCTGGCTCCCACTCATACCTGCACAAACACAGCATACTATCAGCTCCTCCACCTGGCTCCCACTCATACCTGCACAAACACAGCATACTATCAGCTCCTCCACCTGGCTCCCACTCATACCTGCACAAACACAGCATACTATCAGCTCCTCCACCTGGCTCCCACTCATACCTGCACAAACACAGCATACTATCAGCTCCTCCACCTGGCTCCCACTCATACCTGCACAAACACAGCATACTATCAGCTTCTCCACCTGGCTCCACCTCATACCTGCACAAACACAGCATACTATCAGCTTCTCCACCTGGCTCCCACTCATACCTGCACAAACACAGCATACTATCAGCTTCTCCACCTGGCTCCCACTCATACCTGCACAAACACAGCATACTATCAGCTTCTCCACCTGGCTCCCACTCATACCTGCACAAACACAGCATACTATCAGCTTCTCCACCTGGCTCCCACTCATACCTGCACAAACACAGCATACTATCAGCTCCTCCACCTGGCTCCCACTCATACCTGCACAAACACAGCATACTATCAGCTCCTCCACCTGGCTCCCACTCATACCTGCACAAACACAGCATACTATCAACTTCTCCACCTGGCTCCCACTCATACCTGCACAAACACAGCTTATCATCTAACATGTTAGTATACAGAGGGCATTCTTTTATTCAGCATGCTTTTAAAAAAAAGTTATTTATTAACATTAAGATGATGTTCAAAGGGTCATTGTTCTTAACCAGTAAATAAATCATGACATGGTTCTTTGTAATTTTGAGTTTGATAAGGGCATGATGCTGTAGCCAAGTTTCTAGTTGTTGCCAAATTTAATTTACACTTTTACATTTCTAAACTAAACAAGTATAAAAGCAAGCAGATCTCACATTTCCAAGCTTCCTGTTTAAGTCAGAGAATTCCAAAATAGGAAACTACACATCAATGTGAATTGATTAACAGTGGGTAGAGTAGTACAACACATGGAGTCAGACGCCAAAGGAGCAGAATCGTATAGTTACATGTTATATATACGTTAGACCCCTTCATCAGACTGGGTGGAGTTTACCATTCAAGAGGCATTTTGTACTGTTGTCAAATTTTCAATTAATAATAATAAGTGTTCTTATCACACGCACAAATCAAGTCACTCAGCAAATTCTCTAGGTGCTACATTCACTGGACATAACTGGGTGTACTGTGTGTAGTATCTAAACTATTGCAACTAGATATCATAGGGTTGTTTAAATAAGAATGTTTTCAGTTTGGACTGAAATGAGGTGACACTCTCTGCTTCTTTGATGGTAAGGGGCAAGGAATTCAACATAGGAAAAACTTCTGCAACCAAATGACTTCAGTTTCACTTTTGGTATGCACAGTTGTTCTTGTGAACTAGATCTCAACGAACAGGCTGGAATATACTAACTTAACAGGTTAATTAGGTATTCCGGAGCATTTCCGTTGATGCATTTGTACGTAAGGGTTAGCACCTTGTAGTCTATCCTCTGCTTGTTGGGTAGCCAGTGAAGACTTACAAGCAGTCGTGTCACATGGCTTCGCTTTTAGCTCTACAAATCAGTCTAGCAGCTGAGTTTTGAACCCTCTGCAACTTACATATAAGATTTTGCCGCATATTGCTTAGGAGACTGCAGCAATAATCCAAGCGTAAGAGGACCAAAGAGCGAACTAGGAGGAGATCACGAATATTAGATATACCTATAAGTTGGAGATAGCAAGTCCTACACACATTGTTAACTTGTACCTCCATAGTTAAGCTGGAGTCAATGTACACACCCAAATCTTTGACTGAAGTACTGAACTGTACCTCTGTACATCAACAGCTATGGAAGATATATCCACAGTTCTGGGCTGATCCTGACAACAGTACCTCCGTCTTGTCACCATTTAACTTAAGCTTTCTGTTTACCATCCACGCCATTGTGTCAGCAATACACTGTTACATGTTACAATATTTGTAGATAGCGCGTTTGGTGAAGATGAGTTAAGTAGCTGGTTGTCATCAGCGTACGACTGGTATACAACAGAATAACCTTCAAATACTCTTCCCAAGTTCCTCATATAAAGTGTAAAAAGTATGGGTCCAAGGACAGACCCTTGCGGCACCCCAAATATCAAACTCTGCTGACAATACGTACTATCAAGTGCACCATCTGCAGCTGGACTATTTTTAACCCTCAAGCTTCAGTTTTAAGAATAGTTCGGGATGAGTTTAGTTATAAAAGCTGCAGTAAACCTTGGTGAAGCCCGGAAGCTGGACATAAAAATCTAAATATTTCACGCATTAACTAAGTAATGCTATTGTACAGTGTAGCAAACAAGGAGGACGATTGCATTAGAGTAGTGTCGTTTCCCTGCTTGTATTTATGATCTTGCCTTGGTTAAGCCGCCAAAAAATTTATTCATTGTTGTTCATGATAATGAGGGCTTATGTTCTGAAAGTTTTAAAGAAACTGATCATGTCTATCATTCCCGATAATATGCATTAATGAATGCTCAATTTTTCCCCAATTCCTGTCGCACCTGCTTTAGGCCTGTGAGTTATTACATGCTTATTGAGCCGAGCGTGTTATTCTTTGCCTAAGCATGTGTACTCACAACAAATGCACACCTTCCTATTGCAAGCTCTATGATCTGAACCCTTTGGCCGATTTCTATACAGGTGGGATTATTTGAAAGCGAAAAAATTGTCTTCAATTCGATGTAAGTACATATATGTGCTACCTGAAAAGAAGATAAAGCATGTGCCTCAAAAAAGGTGACTTTCAGATATTTTTGGTTTTCTACCGTTTTTCAGACCATTTGCTCAATGTATTCTGACAATGTTTATATCACAAGAAAGATAAAATGGTTGTCTTTAATACCATGTAATATTTGTACATGTGCAAATATATGTAAAGACACAGCAAGGGCTGCATAAAAGCTAATTTCTCTATCCAAATCATGTGAACTTAACGTCAATTTTGTCATGCACCTTTTTTCCCGCTCTTTTCTTCTCAACAGCTTGGCGCATTTGGAAATTGATAACATTGTGATCAAGATAAAACAATTGTCTTCGATTTGATATAAAATTCATATATGCATTTTATGAAATAAAGATACAGCAAGGGCCACAAAAAGGTAATGTATGGTTCATTTTTTAGTTTTTTACCATTTGTTTACACTTTATATCCATCGCTCACTTTTTGGCACATTTTGAAATTATATATCACAATTAAGAAAAAAGTTTGGCCTTTATTTCCATATCAAATCTGTGTGTATGAAAATCAATAAAGACTCAGAAAGCATCACACAAACAGGCAGTCTCTTTCCTTATGAACCTGAGAAACAATTTTATCAACTTTCTTTTACATTTTCTATATAGATATATATATATATATATACCTCCATTGTTCTACGCTTATATATACATATATATATATATATATATATATATATATATATTGTTCTACGCTTATATATATATATATATATATATATATATATATATATATATATAAGCGTAGAACACATTTTTTTAATTCTTATATCAACATAAAGAGGATAAGATTGTAAACATTACCATTTAATATTCATAAATTAAGACAAAAGGAGCGGCAAGTGATGAAGCAATAATCAAAATTTGTTCTCAAATATGTCAGGGTACCTCCATTGCATACTATTTATATTCAAATCCATGTAATCATTTTATTTTTGTATACCATCATAAAGAAGAAATACATGTTTAACTTTATTTCCTTGTATATTTTGCATTTTTGTAGCAAACCAAAACACGTGGAAATTATGCCACAAAGGTTGCAAAAAGACAATTATCAAATCACTAACTCTTGGTTACCACCCTTGATAATACCTTCTAAACCCAGGTCAATAGATTGTTATATTCTATATCTTCGTAACAAAAAATGATTTAAAAAAAATTTAATTATTGCATATGTACTTACCAATTTACGAGATTTACTAAGTAGGAAATGAAGAAAATGTTCATTATGTGGGAGCGATTTTATATCTTAATAATAAGACTGTGGGGGTCAGAACGTTATCACCACTCTGTTTCTATAATTCATATCTTTCGTTTATGTGACTTCCGGTTGCGCATGGGACACGACAGGACGTGTTTGTGAGCCGCTCTGCCCCACGAGTATCCACATGAAGAAAAGTGAACGATAAACTTTGTCATAGAAAGTAGTCAACACGATACAAAGGTTACAGACACTGTGAGTAACAAACTCTTCGTTTTTGAAGTGCCAGTGAATATTTTTGCCAATCATGTCCTCACAAAAATCTGGGGTGAACACACGTGCTTCATCTAATCCCACTCCTGGTAACATAGAAGAACTTCTTCTGAATATGGAGAAACGGCTTAACGATAAAATAGACAATATGAAAACGGAAATAAACATGTCGATAAACAATTTGAGATCAGATTTTAGTAAAATCACAAAGCGGGTGTATGACGTGGAAAGCATGGCCGCCATTCATGCGGGTGAGGTTAGCGCTTTGAAATCAGAGATTGTTTCTCTTAAGTCAAAACTCGAGGAGCAAAACGTTGCAGTGGAAAGACGTTTCTTACAAATGGAAAGTCATGACCGTAAGACAAATCTTTGTTTTACGGTATCAAAGAACATGCAAATGAAGACTCAGAAAAGGTACTCAGGGACATGTTCGCGACCTATATGAGGTTCACGGACAGAACAATAGACAATATATATTTCAAAACAGTTCACAGGCTTCCACGTAAACCTTTCCCAGGTGACCCCACCCCGGACACACCCTCCCCCATCATAGCGAGTTTCTTAAATATGGCTGACAGGGACATGGTGTTGAGGTCTTCGAATATTCTTAAGGGCAAACGCATATCAATAAGAACTGACCTCCCAGCAAAGCTTAAAAAACAACGAGCTATTCTATACCGGAAATCTAGAGCTATCTACCAAGATGAGAAGATTCAGTGTCGTGTGAGGCAGATAGGAATAGACCATGTGATTCAGACGAGGAGTACCAGCAGTTCACCCTGGCTAACCTGTACAAAGCTAACGGGCGAGATGAACCCTCCATACGAGGTTTAGACGGTGTATACGTAAGACTCTAAGAAATATCAAATGATAAAACACGTATTGAGACTGAAACCTTTGTCGGAATGCCTAGTGTTATACATGGTTACCGTACAGTATTGATATATTGATATATGTATTTGTGCGCACGGGTTTCACACAACTTCACTGTATCCCCTTTCGTATGAACTATTCTGGAAAGATTATTGTTTTGGTTTGTTTTTGAAAATATTGCTTTTGAACTGTATATATCCTTAGTAAGTCATTAAATGCAAACTATTTGCAACAGTGTACAGCCATTGTACATGTTGTACAGCCATTGTACATGTGATAGTTGTACCATAATGAATTAAGCAAAAAAAATTTTATTATGTACTCAATGCGCAATATATGTACATTCACATATGTATAAAAATGTCTGAAGGTGCAGTGTGGTAAATGAGTAGCACAGTACAGAAACCTAAGTCATTATAGGACCATTATATACTCAGTATATATAACATATAATCTGTGTGTAAGTTATACCTGGAAAAGTGATTTTGTATGTAACTTTTAATAGGTGTAAACTCACAATATACAGTTGATACAACAGGTACATATATGTAAAAGCATGAAGATATTGGATATGTGTAAATATTGTTGCGTATGCATGAGGGTGCATTGCTATATGCGTCATGCATACATTCTACCTAGTGTTTTCATTTTTAGGAAATTACTTTACAATGATACATATTCACCTGACACTATTGTAACAATACTCCAAACACTATATCTACTGTAAATGCATGTATATATTCACCTTAGTCTATATATTCCTAGTATTTTCAAAAGTTAATCTTGCATAAAAAAATTTGAACAGCTGACGAAAAAGTTAAACGCAACTTCTACATCTATACGCATGAGAAAATCATTACTTACTTACCTTAAAAGAAACTGACCATCCTTGTTCAAAAGACGCAAGGTAAATCCTCATTGTCAAAAACTTAATGCGGCACAGAATACATATCATTTAGCTTATCAATCATGAATGTGACTATTTGTGTACGTGTATGCTTCTAACATGACAGTCTAACATCATGCATGATTTTATCTCGCTGGGCATGTACGCGCACGGACTTCACACAATTTCACGGTATCGCATTTCGTATGAGTTATCGCGAACAGATTATATTGCTTCGATTTGTTCTTGAAAACATTCTTTGAAATATATATTTATATATCATATATAAGTGAGGGATATTCGTGGGGTAGGTCTTCCTCCCAAACAATGATTTTGTTCTTTTTACTATGTTTTATTTCAATATGGCTCTTTCTGCCATTTTTTGTTTCTCTGTGTTTAATCTGGAAGTGTTTTTTGAAAAAGCAGGCAAAATGTATTGAATCTGATATATACACCACAATGACAAATGTCTATATGGCTATAAATACACAATCCGAAAATGTAATTATAAATGACTGAAACGCTAAAGATATTGTGTCAAAACTGCAGGGGCTTAAACAACAATTTCAAGCGTAAAAAGGTATTCAGTTTTTTAAAAAGAAAGAAAGGAAACATTTATTGTCAACAAGATGTGCATTTTACTTCTGACCAAGTTCAGAAAATCAAAGAAGAATGGGGGTATAATGAATGTTACATTAGTTGTTTAAGAAGCAACTCGCGAGGAACGGCTATCCTATTTAACAATAACTTTGAGTTCAAAGTACTTGAAAAAAAGATAGATGAGTTTGGAAACTTTGTAGCTCTTAAGATCTTGGTGAACGAGATAACGTATACCATAATTACCATATATGGACCAAATGAAGACAACCCTGACTTCTTTCAGAACATCATAGACATAACTGCGGATTACGATAGCGATGAAATATCAATCTGCGGAGATTTTAATTTAATTATCAATAAAGAACTTGACACATACAACTATAAACATATAAACAACCCCAATGCACGTGAAAAGGTTTTTGAAATGATCGATAAATTTGATTTGAAAGATCCGTAGCGTGAACGTAACTATGATACGAAGCGTTTTACCTGGCGGCAACCCACCCCACTTAAACAAGCGAGACTAGATTTTTTTCTTATTTCGCATGGATTGCTTTCTTCAGTCAATGATAGTGATATTCTACCAAGTACCAATTCTGATCACTCAATAATCTCCCTTTTCTTAACATCATCTACTTTAGCTAGGGGAAAAAGCTTTTGGAAATTTAACAATTCATTACTACGAGATAGAACTTATGTAGAGCTCATTAAGGATACAATCAAAACGACACTAGATCAGTACAAAACTTCAGAAAACCATTTTGATAAATATAAAATTGACGATCAGTTACTCTGGGAAACTTTACTTCTAATGATAAGAGGAAAAACAATTTACTACTCTTCAACTAAAAAGAAAATAACTAATGAAAAAGAAAAGAAACTCGAATCTAATATAAATGAATTGGAAAAAAAACTAGATACAACTAATGACCCCACTTAAAAAATTTCTGTTCTTGAGGAGATAGATGTTGCAAAACAAGAATTAGACGAAATAAATAACAATAAAATAAACGGGATGCTTATAAGATCAAAGGCGACCTGGATTGAAAAGGGTGAAAAACCAACCAATTACTTTCTAAAGCTAGAGTCAAGAAACTTCTTGAACAAGTCTATTTGTGTAATAGAAAGAAATGATGGAACAAATATAAAGGAAAGTGCACAACTGCTTCAAGAAACAAGACTTTTTTACCAGAAACTGTACACTGCTCAAGAGCATATTGATGTAAATCTAACAGATCTATTTAAAAACGATAACGTCACAATTTTAAACGAAAATGAGAAAAGTAGCCTTGAAGGTACTTTGAAACTTAATGAGTTAACATGTGCTCTTAAAAATATGAAAAATGACAAGAGTCCAGGACCAGATGGTTTTACCACCGAATTTCTCAAGTTCTTTTGGAAGGATTTAGGAGAATTTCTACGAAAATCCCTGAACTATGGCTATAAAAACCTAAAACTGTCATTCTCTCAAAAACAAGGATTGATAACATGTATTCCCAAAGCTAATAAACCAAAGAAATTCCTTAAAAATTGGCGCCCGATCTCACTCTTGAATACTTCATACAAAGTCGGGGCATCCGCAATTGCAAACAGAATTAAAAAGATACTACCTAGTATAATAAATGAAGATCAAAAGGGTTTTGTCACTGGAAGATACATAGGCGAGGTAACTAGACTTATATACGATTTAATGGAACAGACCGAAACTTGCCAGATACCAGGCTTACTTCTTCTCATTGACTTTGAAAAAGCTTTTGACTCAGTAGATAGAAAATATCTTAGGAATGTCTTAAAGTTTTTTAATTTTAGACCCAGCATTTCGCAATGGATAGATACTTTCTATAATGATATTGAATCAAGAGTACTTGTTAATGGATTTGCGTCGTCCGCTTTTGAAATAGGTAGGGGTTGCTGCCAAGGTGATCTGTTAGCGCCCTATATATTCTATTGTGCGTAGAAATTCTAGGTTTAATGATACGAAACAACAAAAACATTAAAGGTATCAAAGGAAATATAGAATATCTGTTATCACAATTTGCAGATGATACAACTCTCACATTAGATGGATCAGAAAAAAGTCTCTATGCAGCTTTACATACTTTAGAACAATTTGCCCGTTTCTCAGGACTAAAAGTTAATATCGACAAAATCAAATTAATATGGATAGGTTCCAAAAAGCGATCTCGGTATAAGATGTGTAAAGAATGGAATTTCGACTGGTCCCAAACAGATTTCACTCTTCTCGGAATTCATTTCGACATTGACCTTGACAATATGGTCGAATTAAACTATCACGAAAAATTATCTAAGATTGAAAGACAGATGAATATTTGGTCTGCACGTACGTTAACACCTTATGGAAGAAATACTGTCTTAAAATTGCTTCTGCTACCAAAGCTTAATCATCTTTTCTCATCTCTACCAACTCCGAAACAAAGTACGATTGCAAGACTCCAGAAAAAATGTTTTAGTTTCATTTGGAGAATGAAACCTGATAAGATAAAAAGAGATGTATTGATGTTAAACCCCGAGCATGGGGGGATAATGGCTCCTGATATAAGAAAGATTATATCAGCACGAAAATTAAAATGGATGAAAAGAATATGTAATAACGACCTAAAATGGATATTTATCTTTACTAATCAACTGAAAGTCAAAACTCCGTTCTTATTAGCTGGTAGTTTATTCATAAAAGATTTTATAATTAGAAACTTAACCAATCAGTTTTGGAAAGACGTATTGACGGAATGGGTTAACTATTTATCAGTTGCCAAAAAGGAAATTGTAAAGGAAGAAGATATACAATGTCAGGCAATATGGAATAACAACGATATTAAAATTGATGGACTTCCTTTTATGTACACTGACTGGTATAGAAAAGGTGTACTTTTTGTGAATGACCTGGTTCACAAAAAGGGCAGACTACTAACATACAATGAATTTTCCAAAACATTTTCGATCAAAACAAATTTTTTAACATATGAATCAGTAAAAAGAGCCATAGTGACATACATTCGAACATTATAAATTAAATGTAAAACAATTCAAAATGAAACTGCAAAATCCAATTTATCCCTATAATATATCAAAAATTGAAAATGTTATAGCAAGCAAAACTCTATACGCTACCCTATTGGATTCCAAGTACAGTCGCTTGCCAATTTAAGCTTCTCAAAATGGGAAAAAGTCCTACAATGTAATTTGGACGAAAACGATTGGAAAATTTATAACATCATTGCAAATAAATGTTCCCAAAGCACCGACTTGAAATGGTTGCAATACAGAATTATTCACCATATCCTACCAACCCGACAACTTCTGTTTAAAATTGAGTATGTATACCTTCACCGATATGTCAGTTTTGCAAAAAAGATATAGAAACAATAAACCATGTATTATGGGAATGTGAACCCATCTTAAGATTATGGAAAGATATGGAATCATGGTTGAATTCAGTGCCGTTAAAATTAGAATTTACAAACAAAAAAATTATTCTGGGAATGAAGGGAAAAAACAATAATCCTGTTAATGCAATCATTTTATTAGTCAAACAGTATATCTATAAGTGTAGCATAAATAACTTCAGTCCAAAGATCGATTACTTAAAGAAAGAAATTGTCCGATATTACGATAGCTCAAGATACATGTTCCTATCATCAGGCACTGAACAAATGTTTTTTGAATACTGGTAAACTCTACATCTGTTACTTGGAAAGAAAACACAATTACTATAAGCACACTTTTGTCATTACCTATTGTATAATATTTTATCTGTATAACCGTGTCATTGTCATTACCTTTTGTTTGCCTGTATTATGAAATATGGAAAATAAAAAAATAAAAAAATAAAAAAAATATCTTTCGTTTAGGATGACATATCCTAATGAAAGTTGTCTTGAAATCAAGAGGGATAAATTAGCTTCATTTCCGTATATGATTTGCCTATGCGCGCTGAGTAATTAAACAATTTCTTAAAGTTTGAAATAGAGACAACTTTAAGATAAATTGTAAAATTTGTTCTAGACATAATTTTGTTATAATTTCTATATTAATGTCAAGAGGAATCATTTGTCTTCAGTTTCATATTGATTTCGCGGTGCACACTCAGATCATATGGAGTTACAGCGCTCGAATCAAACACAAGTCTAATCACACATCTAATCACACCATGTACTGGTAAAACAGTCGCTGAAACTCGAAGTTTCAGCTACTGGAACTAATTGCCCATTTATGGTAGTGAGGAGAGTGTTGGAAAATTCAGCTTCTAGGGCAAATCTTATCAAAATAATATTCAGCAATGTTAATGAGGTAACTCACTCACTGAACTCTCTAATGCATTACCAGCTTGCATTACCAGCTTGAAGGACCAGTTGATTTTATGTTTTCATCTTGCTGAGTAATAATTGTACAAATTAACCCTTAAGATGCGGGTCCCGGGCCTGTCCGGGTTGAAATTTGCTTTGACCGCATGTCCTCTGGGCGAGATGCGACATCCAAACTCTATTTTTCTCACGCTAGCTCATTAACGCCGAGGTTCACAGTAGCGAAGGACGGGCAATTGTTGCACGGCAGTAGTGTCAGTTTAACGCTAGTCCGTGTGTCGCTAAGCTACCGAATTTTGTTTCGTTGGTGTTCTAAATAATGCGCGTACATGTTCCGAAAATTATGTAACGATTGATAACGTTTATCGTACCGATAATAAGCTTTAAAATCACTCAATTTTCCCCCACTCCCCGCCGCACGTGCTAATAGCCTGTGGGCACTTTCTACCCTCTCGCACGAGCTTACCGACCCGCGCATGCTATCGTTTACTGAGACGCGTGCATTTTGACCCTATGCACGCCTTCCTATCGCACGCCCTATGTTCTGAACCCTTGGGCGGATTTCAATATAGGTGGGATCATTTGAAAGAGAAAAAAAATGTCTTTAATTCGATGTAAAAAACATATGTGCGCCTCGTGAAATAAAGATACCGCATGTGCCGCAAAAAAGGTGATTTTTATATATTTTTAGTTTTACACTGTTTTGTCACACCAATTTTCTCATGATGTGCTCAACATATTTTGACATTTTTTATATCACAAGATAGAGAAAAAGATTGTCTTTAATTCCATGTAAAATGTGTACATGCGCAACAATTCATAAAGATACAGCAAGCGCCGCACAAAAAGGTAATTTTGCCGACTTTCTTATCATGTGATCTGAAGCGCGATTTTCATGTGCCTTTCTTTCACAATGAATTTCTTTTACACCGTGAAAAAGATTTTGTTGAATTTTACATCACTATAAAGACAAATGAATTGTCTTTGATTCCCTATATCAATTATTATGCGCGCAAATAAATAAAGACTCAACAAGTGCCGTAAATAGAACAACTTTCGCACTTCGCAATTCCGTTAGTGACGCAAATAGGGAAACCTTGGCACTTCATATCCCCGTGTACAAATGACACATTTCAAAACCATTTATATCATTATCAAGAGGAATAAATTGTCTACAAAGTGATATATAAAATGTACATGCGCTAAAACAAACGACGATGCAGCAAGCGCCGCACAAAGGGTCCTTTTCATGTGATCTGAAGTTCGATTTTCATGTACCTTTCTTTGGCACTCGATATTTTCTATACCACTTGGCGGATTTTGATAAATATTACGTCTAAATAAAGACGGAACGTTGTTCTTCATTTCAATATATTGATCATACATGCGCACACAAAAATAAAGGCACAAGAAGTGCCGCAAATTTGGCAAGTTTCGCATTTCGTATTTCTGTAACCAAGTGGCGCGCTCAACAACGTTTGGTATCAGCGTAAAGAGCAGAAAATTCTCTTCAATTTGATATACAATTTGTTTATGCGCTCATAGAAATAAAGACTCAACAAGCGCCGCTAAAATGTTATAAATAAATGTAATAAGTAAAAAAAATTATGAAGGAAACCCTGTTTCTTTAGTGTTCAATTATAGAGTTTTATAAACCATGAAAGTTGAAGGAAAAAAAACTTTTGGATTTACATTCATAGCGTTATTGATGTCTTTTTTGAGTTAGGGGATTTTTGCGTCGGGCACCGCCATCAGTTCATGGGAAAATTGTCCAACGAAAATGTTGTGGTTGAGACACAGTATGTCGGGGATGCCGTCGGGAACCGCCATCAGGTCAAGGCAAAGTTGTCCAACGAAAATGTTTGTGGTTGAGACACAATATGTCGGGGATCTTTCGCCGGGCACCGCCATCAGGTCATGAGAAAATGTGTCCAACGAAAATGTTCGTGTTCGAGAAAAAAAATTTCAGCGGACTTTCGTCGGGCACCGCCAGCAGGTATGTGTTTTTTTCTGCCAAATTTTTGTTGGTCGAGGAAACTCATTTTTGAAAAAAAAGTTTGGTAGCATTCCGATGTTTTAAATATTTTGCTATATATGTCGGGATGGCATGAGTTCCTTCCAGTGAACTAAAGACAAGGGGCCGGGTGCTCGTTGACTACGGCCGTCCCGACGGATAGGCCCGTGGAACCTATCATTCTCGGAAGAGAAGTCAAAAGTTGAAAAACTTTTGTAATCCACAACTGACAATCAGAACTTTCCTGACGTAGAAGGCAGTTGTTCGCGACTCGCCGGCTCGTTGCATAGGAGTCAGAAGGCGGCATCAGGGTTGATAATGTTGATACAACGTCGGCGGCCGTCGGTGCCATCGGCACCTTCGGCGGGATTGTGAAAAGTCGTCCGAAAGTTAGAAAGTGTCCGGCGACATTAGAACTTGTTCGGCAGGATTGTGAAAAGTTGTCCGAAAGTTAGAATTTGTCCAGCAATGTTAGAATTTGTCCTGATTTGTTATTTTTGCAAATCGTGAAAAAAATGTCCAGCTTTCGCCAGGACAATTAGAAAAAGTCCGGATTATTGATGGCCGCTGGCGCCAAAGGCGCGCAACGGCAAATTTGTTTCAAACACTTACAAAATGTGGCAATTGAATGTCCATGAAGCTCACATTGAATTTCTCTGTACAACAGGTCATGTGTTGATGTTATTATATCTTGCGTGTGCCTAAATTATTTTCAATCATTTACAGATTGATGTGAAAGATGCCTAAGGCCAGGAGGCCGCGAACCAGGAGTTGGGAAGGTCCGTCAACGTCTAGCGACGACGACTTCATCAACGAGGTCCATGCCGATGAAGCTTCTGATATGGAATCAACTGATGAGAGTGATAGTGACAGTGACAGTGATGGTGAAAGTGACATTGATAGTGATGTAGAAATAAGAAACATTGCAAGACACATATTAGCAGCTACGGGTGAAACTGCTACGACTGGTACTTCCACAGAAGAAGAGTTCAGTGGCTTTGATGAGCAATATAATGAAATGGACACACATTTTGATGACCGTGACAACTTTATGGAACGCTGGACAGAGGGTCCGAGGCCACGTGGACGTGTTGATCTCCAATTTACTGGCAACACGGGATTAGGACGCTTCATAGAATTGCCTGATAATCCGCATCCTGTAGACTATTTCGGGTTGTTTTTTCATGAAGATGATTATGGATCAATGGCAGCAGAAACCAACAGATACTTCCACCAACAGGTTGACGATAAGGTTCTAAAGCCCTGTTCAAGGTTGAGGCAATGGTATGATACGAATGCTGAAGAAATGAAAGTATTCGTAGCAATGACTATAGCAATGTCTTTGGTTGTACAGAGAAACTTTTCTGAGTATTGGTCATCGAGTGATGTGACGTCGACGCCTTTCTTTGCCAAATGTATGCCTCGTGATAGGTTCTGGTTATTACTAACGTACCTACATTTGAATGATAATAACCAAATGCCGGGACGAAACACACCCCAGTTTTCACCAATCAATAAACTTGGCTATTTGTACAAGCGCATCGTGCATCGTTTTTCCAGAATTTACAAGCCGCATCAAACTATTTGTGTTGACGAAGGGTTGGTGCCTTGGAAAGGCAATCTGAGTTTCAAAGTATACAATCCCGACAAGCCGAAGAAGTATGGGATAAAGGCCTACATGCTGTGTGACTCAACCAATGGTTATGTTTGCAAGTTTGAACTCTACACTGGAAAAACAAATGAATCTGTTTCTGTCGGTGGGAAAACGTATGATCTCGTCATGGACTTGGTGAAGGATTATGCTGGGAAAGGATATCATGTGTTCATGGACAATTTCTATTCCTCTGTGGCATTGTATATAAACTTGTGGGAAACGGGAACTGGTGCGACTGGGACGTTGAGAGGCAATCGCAAAGGCATTCCTGAGAAGGTAAAGAAGGCACAGAAAAAACAGAAGAAAGGGGATATGATGATCTATCACAATCAAGACCTACTCGTTGTGAGGTATGAGGACAGGAAGTCAGTGCTGCTCATGTCAACCGTAGAAGACACTGAAATTGTAGAGACAGGGAAGAAGAACCGAGTGACTGGGGAAGCAAATACGAGACCACGTATTGTGCACGAGTACAACAAATATATGGGAGGTGTGGATCGGGCCGACCAGATGCTGTCGTACACCCCGTTCAAAATGAAAACTCTTAAATGGTGGAAGCGAGTGTGGTTTCATGTGTTAAACGTTGCCATGTTGAACTCTTACATTCTCTATAAAGAATTCTCAAAAGACAAAACCTTGAAAACAAGCCGTCAATTCAGAAAAGATTTAGTGCAGCATATGATCACCTTCGCCGACACGGAAAAAGTACCTTCCCTGCGTAGACGTCCTCGTGGCAGGCCAAGCACAAGCGACGAAAGTGTGTTACGTCTTCATGGTCGACACTTTCCATCAAAGATTCAGCCTGTTGGAAAGAAGAAGAGGCTTTCCCATATGTGTGTTGTTTGCTCCAAAGCGAAAAGAGAACTCTTTCGAAGGGCAGTGGAAGAAAGCAATGAGCCAGTTCGAAAGAAGAAAAGGGTAGGCAAAGAATCTTCTTACGAATGTAGCGAGTGTAATGTGGCTCTATGTGCAGCACCATGTTTCAGAATTTATCACACGTCACAAGATTGCACTAAAGCTTATATCAGTTTGATGTCAGAGAAGGAAAATGAGGGGGATAATCAAGAAGATTGAAGAAAGAAGAAAGAAGCAGAAGTGTGGACGAGCGTTACTCTCCTTATAAAGTTTATTCTTCACATCAATAAGGTGAATAAGTGTAATATAAAATACTGATTGTCAATAAAATAATCTTTTTTTTAAGTCGTAAAAGAGACAGAGAAAGTCAATGTGAGCTGTCACTGGATGTTCGATACGAGCCGCATCAAGAACATACCCCGATCTTTCGCAATTTGTATTCTTAGAATCGGGTGGCGAAACTTCATACTTTTTACATCATCGTAAAGGAAAAAGAACTGGCTTTGATTCAATATGAAATGTGTATGTGCGCAACACATAATAAAGAAGCGGCAAATATTGCGAAAAATGTCGCAATTATCAATTTTTTTCCCAAAATGTCTGAGGGTCCCCCTCTTTAACGGTTCATATCTCCCGAACTATTTGGCACTTTTAAATTTTTTTTTCACCTTTCTCAAGCGGAAAGATTGATCTTTAATTCCATGTATAATATGCATGTGCGCAGATAATAAAAATGGTGCGGCGAGTGAAGCGACAAATGTCGCAAATAAAACGATTGTCAAAATCTGTTTTCAAGTAGTTGAGGGTGTTGCTCTTTCGCGGTTCATATCTCCCGAACTATTGTATAATTTTTTATATTTTTTTCACCTATTTCAAGAGAATAGAATTGTCTTTAATTCCATGTATAATATGCATATGCGCAGTCAATAATAACGATGCGGTGAATGATGCGACTGGTGTCGCAAATAGAACGCTTATCAAAATTTGTTTTCAAGTAGTTGAGGGTATCCCTCTTTCGCTTTTCATATCTTTTGAATCAGTTGGCACCTTTTCATTATTTTTTCACAGTCGTAAGCACGAAAGATTTATCTTTAATTCCATGTATAATTTGTACATGCGCAGCAGGAGATAACGATACGGCGTGCGTATAGAATGATTGGTTTTATTATCTCGGAATGTTCGGCCGCGAGTGACTGCACGCGCCGAGAGGATCGGTATGCCAGGAACCAACGCTGGTGCCTAGAACACTGGCTCTCGCATGCTGGTGCCTCGGGGGTACCCCGGGGGTATAACGGCACTAATTAGCGTACCGGTGCCAGACTGCCCTAGGGAGAATTAGTTCTGGCTAAAAATCCCGTTATGTCGGAGCATCCTCGGGGTACCCCCAACCATCTTTCGCGGCGTATATCTTTTGAACTGGGTGACATATTCTAACAATTTTTTATCATCATAAAGAAGAATAAATTGTCTACAATTCGATATATAATACATGTATGCGCGC
Source organism: Phorcus lineatus (assembly GCA_921293015.1). Taxonomy (NCBI): domain Eukaryota; kingdom Metazoa; phylum Mollusca; class Gastropoda; order Trochida; family Trochidae; genus Phorcus; species Phorcus lineatus. The sequence continues at coordinate 20,975,672 of OV121088.1, read as the reverse complement.
TCAGTATTAGGGATTTTATTCAGTCGGAAATAAAGACAATCTTTAGATAATTGGAGAAATCTAACTAGAGGTCGCATTGTAAAAAGATATATATCATCGTAAAGAGGAATTATGTATCTTCAATTCAATATAAAAAAATTAATTGTGCGATTATATTTAAGGATTTTCCGTAACTCTAAATAAAGACAATCTTCATATTGTAATAGAAATCGTTCTAGGTAAGATAAAAATTTCATTCAAATTGTCGGATAAAGATCGTTCATTTGTGTACGGGATGGGCGGGCTAGTTTTGTATCGAACGGCCATTTTCATCCGTAATTCGCCATGTGAATACACCATATATTGTAAAAACGGTCGCGTCTCGCGGTGCTAAATAATTCAGCCACAGGGGCTAATTGCGCTATAACGGTAGCGAGGCGAGTGCTGGAAAATTCAGCCACGGGGGCAAAACTGGTCAAAATAATATTCAGCAACTTAAGAGTTAACAATCAATAAAAAAGTGATTGTCATTTCTATTTAAACCCTCCTATGCAATTATTTTGGAGAAAAGAACAATTAAATTCAAAGGTGGTGAAAGATGCTGGTCAGGGCTTGTTATAGCAACCCCCACCCCATTCCCCTTGTAAAAAAGTAGTGAAAGTCTTTTCTCATTATTGACCAATATTTGGATGGCAATGTGGTTGAACTTTGCATACACACCTTCCTGCTCCTGGAGAGTCTGCAGCAGCTTCTTCTCCATACCCTTGAGCTGGGTACGCCCCGAGAAGGCGATCTGGTTGCGCACCTCCTCCAGCTCATGGAAGTGCTCACTGTCCATCTCGTTCTCCAGCTCATTCACCTGCTGGCGGTGCAGGGACTTCAGCTTCAACAGACCTTCAGCAAACGCAACTGGATCTGGAGTCAACCATAAGCACAATTACTATATATCATTAGTTACATCTTTGGATGATTTGTTTTAACAAATAAATACATCATGTCTCATTTCAAAAGCATAAGAATATTTGGAATTTGTAACCATGTCCCATTCATCATAATCTAGGGGGGCACAGAGTATGTAAAACTTTATGGAAGGTTTCATTTCATCCTAAAGTAGTGGTAGCTTCAAAACATAAGCATCTAAATACTCAGTATACTGACAATAACAAAGTTAAGGTTTTGATATGTGATCAAAAACCAGACAAAGTTGTGCACCAATGACTATACATACAACAGAAAATTTGTTGCGCCGTCGTAGCGTACAATGTGACGTAATTTAATTCTCACATCACAATATAAGTTACAATAGGATAGACAACAAGACAAGTTCTAGTATTTCATCTTGGTGAAAACATTTTGGTACATCTGATTTCTTTTGTTTCTAAAAGCTTATTATTATCAAAATTTAATTTACACATATAACAGAGCCATGGACTCTGTAACTAATCAGTCTGTGTATTGTTTGATATTGAAGACTATGATATATTGTTCCCAAAGTGAAATACAACAACACCAAAAGTTTCCAGTGTCAGTGCATAAAACAAAGATTACTTGACACTAGATTTTAAAAGAAATCAATCAAACCATATCATAATCCTTAAATCATGAATGGAAATGGAAGATAAGTTCTCATAAAAATATAGCTGTTACTACAGAGTACTTACATTTGACTCATTGCCACACTATTATATATCCATATCTTGTGAAAATACTTTCGGTAAGCACTGAATACATTTAAAAGCATTACCAGTCCTGCTTAAATGGTTCCAATTTTAAGATTGTTGATGAAAATAAGTATCTTGGCACAATAATAGATAGTAAATTAAATTGGATTCCTGATACTGAAGCCGTTTTAAAAAATTATTGCATTTCTTGCAAAATTCTGATTTTATGTAAATTTTCTACCCCCGTTACCTTGGAAGCATTCTAATCATTTCTTTCCTGTATTGCTGTGGCTCCTTATCTTCAGTTAACAAATCTTACTAAAGTTTCCTTTACAAATCTATCTTTATGAAAAAGTAGTTTTGAAATTATCCACAAATATTTTGTTTTATCCAGAGATGTGTTAAATTGAGAATTTGTTAAGTTTCATTCTGGAAGAAGATATTTATTACCCATGAGCTAAAATACATTCTTTCCTTTCAGTATACTTCTTTTGGACAACCTTTAAGTATAAAGATGTGCTTGTTTAATATACTACTTAAAAAAGGTATTGCTTGTCTTATACTGACACCAGTTCTGTTCGACAAAATGAATCCCCTTTGGGCTAATCAATCATCATCAGCTTAGGAGTCTTTACACAAGGTATAAGCTTTCTAGACCTCCTACTTCTGGAGAAGAAGATTTAAATAGGTCTGTAAGGTCACCCCTTTGACCCAAATTAGGGTCACAAGGTCACCAAATGTACATATTAGAATCCTCATCAGCTGAGGAGCCTGAACACAAGGTTTCAGCTTTCCAAGTCGCATGCTTCTGGAGAAGAAGATGAAAATATATTTTAGGGCGTGGTTACTGTGGCACTAATATTGGGTCTAAGGTCACCAAGTCTAGAAATCAGAATACCCATCAGCTCAGAAGTCTGTATACATGGTTTCAGCTTTCTAGATCCCTTGCTTCTGGAGACGAAGATGTATATGTTTTTAGGGCGTGGTTACTGTGACATTTTTAAGGGGTCTAAGGTCACCAAGTCTAGAAATCAGGATACCCATCAGCTCAGAAGTCTGTATACATGGTTTCAGCTTTCTAGATCCCTTGCTTCTGGAGACGAAGATGTATATGTTTTTAGGGCATGGTTACTGTGACATTTTTAAGGGGTCTAAGGTCACCAAGTCTAGAAATCAGGATACCCATTAGCTCAGAAGTCTGTATACATGGTTTCAGCTTTCTAGATCCCTTGCTTCTGGAGACGAAGATGTATATGTTTTTAGGGCGTGGTTACTGTGACATTTTTAAGGGGTGTTTGGGTCACCAAGTCTAGAAATCAGGATACCCATTGGCTCAGAAGTCTGTATACATGGTTTGAGCTTCTTAGGTGCGGTGAGATGATTTGGGTTTTAACGCCGCTTTAAAGAGTAATTCACTTATAACACGGCTGCTAGAATTATTCGCGGGGAAAAGCCCGCAATATTATTATGGCAATACTATGCGAACCATGGGTGGTTCAGTCAGATATTTGATAATAATTGCTGAACAATACTTCTAATAAAACTACTGACCTACAGCACCCTCTGTCTGCTGTGTCTTGGAGTTCTTGAGGTAGTCCTGAACCTCTTGCTCCTGCTGCTTCTTCCTGTCTGCCAGACGCTGCTGCTTGCGCTGACTGAGCCTCCTGTGCAGCTCTGCCTCCTGCTGCTCCTTCTCCTGCTCCATCTGCTCCTTCACCGCCAGCATCTCTGTCTTCACCTGCTGCATGTACTCCTCCGCCTGCGCACCGCTCAGCTCATCCTTCCTGCAAACAACAGCACACTGACTCACTGATCCATTCCATTCCACACTTCATATACTTCTACAATAACTTCTCCAATTCTTTTTCAATTAACACAATAGCAGAAGCCAATGCTAAGAAAGAATATTCATCTGTAAAATATATATATACTCTATGATCACGTCAAAATGTAGGTTAGTTTGCATGCTCTAGTATGAAGTCAAGGTAGTGATTTTGGAAAGGTATATGTAGTGGTACGGTTGTTAAGTATTTTAGTTAAGTATTTTACAAAGGTAAGTAAAGACCCCTTGACTTCATTTTTGGAAACATATACATTTAACTATCAAGATAACTCACTTCCTCATTTTCTGTATCGAAAGCATCTGATGGCCAGCCATTGTGTTAAGCATTTCTACATGGTCATCTTCCAAAGCTTCCTGAAAGCAAAATGTAGAGTTGCTCTTGTTAACAAAGCCTTCTTAAATCTAAATATCAATTTAAAGGTGACTTGCTGTAAGCTCATTAGGCTTACAAATTATTCTAATAAGTTGAAAACTAATGTTCAGTCCACATTCTACATGTCTATCAATCACACTAGCATTGGCTTGTCCACATGTCTACACCTCTATCGCTCACACTAGCATTGGCTTGTCCACATGTCTACACCTCTATCGCTCACACTAGCATTGGCTTGTCCACATGTCTACACCTCTATCGCTCACACTAGCATTGGCTTGTCCACATGTCTACACCTCTATCGCTCACACTAGCATTGGCTTGTCCACATGTCTACACCTCTATTGCTCACACTAGCATTGGCTTGTCCACATGTTTACACCTCTATCACTCACACTAGCATTGGCTTGTCCACATGTTTACACCTCTATCGCTCACACTAGCATTGACTTGTCCACATGTCTACACCTCTATCGCTCACACTAGCATTGGCTTGTCCACATGTTTACACCTCTATCGCTCACACAAGCATTGGCTTGTCTACATGTTTACACCTCTATCCCTCACACTAGCATTGGCTTGTCCACATGTCTACACCTCTATCGCTCACACTAGCATTGGCTTGTCCACATGTTTACACCTCTATCGCTCACACTAGCATTGGCTTGTCTACATGTCTACACCTCTATCACTCACACAAGCATTGGCTTGTCTACATGTTTACACCTCTATCGCTCACACTAGCATTGGCTTGTCTACATGTCTACACCTCTATCCCTCACACTAGCATTGGCTTGTCCACATGTCTACACCTCTATCGCTCACACTAGCATTGGCTTGTTCACATGTTTACACCTCTATCGCTCACACTAGCATTGGCTTGTCTACATGTTTACACCTCTATCGCTCACACTAGCATTGGCTTGTCTACATGTCTACACCTCTATCCCTCACACTAGCATTGGCTTGTCCACATGTCTACACCTCTATCGCTCACACTAGCATTGGCTTGTCCACATGTCTACACCTCTATCGCTCACACTAGCATTGGCTTGTTCACATGTTTACACCTCTATCGCTCACACTAGCATTGGCTTGTCCACATGTCTACACCTCTATCGCTCACACTAGCATTGGCTTGTTCACATGTCTACATCTCTATCGCTCACACTAGCATTGGCTTGTTCACATGTCTACATCTCTATCGCTCACACTAGCATTGGCTTAAATTTTTTCCACATGTCTACACCTCTATCACTCACATTAGCATTGGCTTGTTCACATGTCTACACCTCTATCCCTCACACTAGCATTGGCTTGTCCACATGTTTACACCTCTATCGCTCACACTAGCATTGGCTTGTTCACATGTTTACACCTCTATCGCTCACACTAGCATTGGCTTGTTCACATGTTTACACCTCTATCGCTCACACTAGCATTGGCTTGTTCACATGTTTACACCTCTATCACTCACACTAGCATTGGCTTGTTCACATGTCTACACCTCTATCGCTCACACTAGCATTGGCTTGTCCACATGTTTACACCTCTATCGCTCACACTAGCATTGGCTTGTCCACATGTCTACACCTCTATCGCTCACACTAGCATTGGCTTGTTCACATGTCACTAAAATGAACAAGTCCACACCTACACCAATATCACTCACACCAGCATGGGAAAGTTCATATCTCTATAAATGTGTAACATCAACAAGTTTATATCTCTACACCTAACACTCACACCAACATGGGCTTGTCCACACTCTACACCTAACACTCACACCAACATGGGCTTGTCCACATTCTACAACTCTAACACTCACACCAACATGGGCTTGTCCACACTCTACACCTCTAACACTCACACCAACATGGGCTTGTCAACACTCTACACCTCTAACACTCACACCAACATGGGCTTGTCCACACTCTACACCTCTAACACTCACACCAACATGGGCTTGTCCACATTCTACAACTCTAACACTCACACCAACATGGGCTTGTCCACACTCTACACCTCTAACACTCACACCAACATGGGCTTGTCAACACTCTACACCTTGTCAACACTCTGTCAACACTCTACACCTTGTCAACACTCTTCACCTTGTCAACACTCTACACCTCTATCTCTCGCTAACATGAGCAAGTTCATATCTCTACACCTTTATGACTCTCACAAGCATGTGCTTGTCAACACTCTACACCTTGTCAACGCTCTGTCAACACTCTACACCTTGTCAACACTCTACACCTTGTCAACACTCTACACCTTGTCAACACTCTGTCAACACTCTACACCTTGTCAACACTCTTCACCTTGTCAACACTCTACACCTTGTCAACACTCTGTCAACACTCTACACCTTGTCAACACTCTTCACCTTGTCAACACTCTACACCTCTATCTCTCGCTAACATGAGCAAGTTCATATCTCTACACCTTTATGACTCTCACAAGCATGTGCTTGTCAACACTCTACACCTTGTCAACACTCTGTCAACACTCTACACCTTGTCAACACTCTTCACCTTGTCAACACTCTACACCTCTATCTCTCGCTAACATGAGCAAGTTCATATCTCTACACCTTTATGACTCTCACAAGCATGTGCTTGTCAACACTCTACACCTTGTCAACGCTCTGTCAACACTCTACACCTTGTCAACACTCTACACCTTGTCAACGCTCTACACCTTGTCAACCCTCGATCTACACCTCTATCTCTCGCTAACATGAGCAAGTTCATATCTCTACACTTTTATGACTCTCACAAGCATGGGCTTGTACACATTCTACACCTCTATCACTCATTTAAGTTTGAGCTTTTCCAAACTCTTTAACTCTATCTCTCACTAGCATCAGTTGTCCACAATTCTACCCCTCTAGCATGGGCATGTTTACATTTTACACCTCTATGACTCACACTGGCATGGGCAATATTATATCTCTACACCTCAATCACTCACACTGGCATGGGCAAGAGCTCTTCTCCTGCCCAACTTCTCCTCAAGGACCATTCTTTGACGTGAGATTTCCTCATCATACAAGCGATGTATCTTTTCCTGCTGTCGAGCATGTTCTTTAAGCAGCCAATCAGCTTGTTGTTGTACCAGCTGTCCCTCAGTACATGTCCTGTTGAGCAGATGCTGCTGCTCCTCTTTGATTCCCATTCGCTTCCTTACAGCAAACTCCTGTTGAAGTGGATAAACAAATGCACACCAACTTATTATTGGGATACAAGAACCCATTTGAAGGATACTTCATCTGAATCACTTCAAACAAAGATTAGGCATGTCGTTTTTATTCTATAGAGACTATCTGAATTTGATTATTTGTATTTTTGACTAATACAATGTTTATCTCATTGAGTGAGGAAGAAAATTTATATTTTCACAAGTCTGCCATGAGTGAAAATATGTCACTTTTCTACCATAAAAGATGAACATAATAATTGCCAAGAATTTACAGATAATCTACCTATCATATGATGTAATACTTGTTCTTTCGGTAAAATAGGGTCTTCATGGTATCATTCTCACTAAGAAGAACCTATTGCCACATTAACAAGGTGACATAAGAGAAAATTTTATGCCAGACCAAAGTGTCATGCTTCAACTTTTAACTCAACAAAAATCATAAGTGCCAATACTGTTGACTGACATAGGCTGTGTCTCGCTGTATCAAGGTAATCGAGATCACTTGAGAAGTTCAACATCAACGGATCATTGTGTAGTTTTGACTACTATGATGAAGGCAGCGTGCAAACATATTAACTAAACATATTACCTTACAATTCATACAAACCTGCAGAGATTTCAGTTTCTTTGAAGGGGATCCTCCTTGGGGTACTATTGCATAAAATCTCTGTATTTTGCTATATGACAGGTTGTGACTATATTTTGAGTAAAAAATAAACAAAAAACTACACAAACGTGTTTTCGTATATATCACCATCCTAACAGGGCCCTAACCCCTGGTGGTTACCATAGCGCCTAGGGCAGAAAACTCTATTCTCATCACTCATCAATCTAGCACTTTTCAATGTTTTGAAAGTCTTATGAATGATGTTTATGAATAAGTTTGTAAATCTACTCTTGTACAATAAAGTTACCAGGAGTACTCAACCTTTGTACCACTCAGCACATCTTCAACAGGGCTGCAACCTACTGAGGGCAAATAAGCTTAGTAGGGATTAATTTGGTATGGGGAAATCTTTACTTACTTACCTGAATGCAACAATTTATCTTTAAAACCAGTTGCTCACTTTTGTTAGTGAAGAGATTATATCTATCTATTGAAGGACACAATTTTCCTCTAAGTCTGTTGTTTCTATTAAGAGGATTACCCCAAAGTATAGACAATCTTGATGAATTATGGGAAGATAAATACTTACTATCCCTGCAGTTTATTAAGTTATTTGAATATCTAATTTTAACTAATTTTAACTTTAACTGAAACACTTACGTTAAGTTTTGAGCATCTGTATTTGAATACATGTACTTCATTTTAATACCCTTTAAAGAATCTATTTAAATATATGATGAAACTTTCAAAATGTAAGCATGCTATTACTAACTCGTTTTCAAATGAGCAATTTAATTTCCATAATTAAGTGCTGATTACAATAAATGCAATTATGAAGAAATAATCGTTGACTGATAAATGAATGGAAAATGAGAAAAAAGTTACACATTAAAAGATGCAGAGACCTGTACAAAAACCTGGTGGTAACTAGTCAAGAACTATTTATCAAATAAATCGGCAAAAATCACTTGTAAGTCAGTTATCCAGGATGATGTACTCTACGATGAGTTCAACGATGTTACAGAAATAATGAACAACTTTTTTCACTGGTCAATCCAAAGTTATAGATCCTGACGACGACCCCCCTCATGTTGATAAACGTTGCGATAGTACTCTGACTGATATAGTATTAGAGATGGGGGAAGTTAAGGATATATTACTCTCTGTAGATACAACTAAAGCAATCGGCCCTGATAAAATCGGAAACAAAGTATTAAAAAGTTGTGCTAACTCACTAGCTCCCATTTTAACCAAACTATTTAATTTGTCTTTAAATACGGCTAAATTTCCTACTTCTTGGAAAGAAGCGAATGTTATCCCTATTCACAAAACAGGCAACATATACGACCCTTCAAACTATAGACCAGTAGCATTAACGAGTTGTTTGGCTAAAGTATTTGAGAAATGTATCTTTAAATATGTAAATAATTTTCTAAGAGATAATAACCTCCTCTCAAATCTTCAATCAGGATTTACCTCTGGTGACTCAACAACTAATCAATTGACATATCTATATGATTTCATAGCGAAAGCGCTGGACGACGGAAAAGAAGTTAGAGCGGTGTTTTGCAATGTTAGCAAAGCATTTGATAAAGTTTGGCACGAGGGAATACTGCAGAAATTAAGATCATATGGAATTGAAGGCAAATTATTGAATTGGTTTGAAAGTTACCTAAATAATAGAACCCAGCGAGTTGTTATTAATGGACACGCATCAAATCCCAAACATGTATTAGCAGGCGTCCCTCAAGGTTCTGTTTTGGGACCCCTATTATTCATTATATACATTAATGATATTGTAGATGATATTGACAGTAACATCCGACTTTTCGCAGATGACACTTCTCTGTATGTCATAATTGATGACCCTAATGTAACCGCAAACTGTTTAAATAATGATCTGTCATTGATTGCAAACTGGGCCAAAAAGTGGAAGGTTTCTTTTAATCCTAAAAAAACTAAGTCAATACTCTTTAGCAGAAAAATAAATAGGAGCATTAAACCTAATCTAATAATGAACGGTGAAACGATTGAAGAAGTAGAAAGTCATAAGCATCTAGGCTTGACCCTTCAAAGCAACTGTTACTGGGATGTCCATATAAACTCTATGATAAAAAAAGTTAGTCCCCTGATTAACTGTTTAAGAAGTCTGAAATATCGGCGAAAAAGTCTAGAAATTATTTATAAATCTTTCATAATACCAATATTTGATTATTGTGGGCATATTTGGGATAATTGTACTCAAGAGCAATGTAACTTACTAGAAAAGCTGAACTTGGATGCGTTAAGATCAATATGTGGAGCAGTTCGCGGAACAAGCCACAAGGCTCTTTATGACGAAACGAATAAGAAACCACTAGCAGAACGTAGATATATATCTAAATTGACTACTTTTTATAAAATAAAAAAGAATCTAGCACCTCAATATCTTAATGACCTCCTACCAAAAACACCAATTCATCTGTGCGAACAATAAAGTGTAGAACGACGACTTATGCCAGGTCTTTTTTACCTGACACAATACAACTATGGAATTCATTATATCCTCACATCCAAAATATCGATACATTATCCGGTTTCAAAAATAAGCTTTGTGGATCTAGAAATACAAATGTTAACTTCGATCTTAATTATGGTTCAAGAATTTGTCAAATTATCCATTCCCGCCTCAGGCTCCGTTGTAGTGACTTGAATGCTGACAAGTTTGATAGACATATCGCGGACAGCCCAGAGTGCTCATGCGGTCACCCAATTGAAAACGCTGTACACTATTTTTTCACATGCCACAAATACACAGAATTAAGACAGAATTCTTTCTTCTATTTGAAAGGATTTAGTATTAATACAGTACTTAGGGGATGTACATCGCTCTCAAACGACGATCTTAACAAATTATTGAAGTCTATTCATCAATATATAATAAAATCTGATCGATTTGACTCCTTTTAAGCACTTGAATATGTAATGACTGCCACGCAAACAACATGATATTCATGTAAAACCACTATCTTTGAAGCTAAGTTGTGAATCAGACATGTGTCACTAGCTATATGAGTTTGTATTTATTTATATGTAACTGTATGGGAGCGGCCTTGATATAAGCTCTTCGGAGCTTGTTGGCCAATCCATTCATGTATATATATAAAAACATGAATAAATATGTTTAAATCAAATCAAGATGCAGATTTAAGTGAATGGCCATGAAGGGCACCAATAATTTCCTTTAGATATCGATCGTTTCCTCTAGTCACAATGGCCATTTTCTTTAAGGCGATGGCCGTTTTTTATCTTTCGAGTTGGACATTTTCTCCATATCCCCTTTGATATATAGACAGATCTGTTTGGCTGAAAACTACACACATCCGAGGTACAAAAATAATTGATGCTGATAGATTGTCTAGGCCAGATGACAGTTGTTCCGAGTGGCAGCTAGATCAAAAGCTATTCAAGAAAATTTTTCAATTTTTGGAGACTTACAGGTAAGATCTAAATCTGTACCCTTGTACCCTGCATCCATCTCTGTATCCTGTATCTATATCTGTACCCTGCATCAATATATGTACACTGTATCTATACCTGTACTCTGCATCAATATATGTACACTGTATCAATATATGTACCCTGCATCAATATATGTACACTGTATCTATACCTGTACTCTGCATCAATATATGTACACTGTATCTATACCTGTACTCTGCATCAATATATGTACACTGTATCTATACCTGTACTCTGCATCAATATATGTACACTGTATCTATATCTGTACTCTGCATCAATATATGTACACTGCATCCATCTCTGTACCCTGCATCTATCTCTGTACCCTATATCTATATCTGTACCCTGCATCAATATATGTACACTGTATCAATATATGTACCCTGCATCAATATATGTACACTGTATCTATACCTGTACTCTGCATCAATATATGTACACTGTATCTATACCTGTACTCTGCATCAATATATGTACACTGTATCTATACCTGTACTCTGCATCAATATATGTACACTGTATCTATATCTGTACTCTGCATCAATATATGTACACTGCATCCATCTCTGTACCCTGCATCTATCTCTGTACCCTATATCTATATCTGTACCCTGCATAAATATATGTACACTGTATCTATATCTATACTCTGCATCAATATATGTACACTGTATCTATACCTGTACCCTGCATCAATATATGTACACTGTATCTATATCTGTACTCTGCATCAATATATGTACACTGTATCAATATATGTACCCTGCATCAATATATGTACACTGTATCTATACCTGTACTCTGCATCAATATATGTACACTGTATCTATACCTGTACTCTGCATCAATATATGTACACTGTATCTATACCTGTACTCTGCATCAATATATGTACACTGTATCTATATCTGTACTCTGCATCAATATATGTACACTGCATCCATCTCTGTACCCTGCATTCATCTCTGTACCCTATATCTATACCTGTACCCTGCATCTATCTCTGTACCCTATATCTATATCTGTACCCTGCATAAATATATGTACACTGTATCTATATCTATACTCTGCATCAATATATGTACACTGTATCTATACCTGTACCCTGCATCAATATATGTACACTGTATCTATATCTGTACTCTGCATCAATATATGTACACTGTATTTATACCTGTACTCTGCATCAATAAATGTACACTGTATCTATACCGGTACTTGGCATCAATAAATGTACACTGTATCTGTACCTGTCCCCTGCATCTATATATATGCCCTGTATCTATATCTATACCCTGTATCTTTATTTATACCCTGTATCTATATCTCTACCCTGTATCTATATATGTACCCTGTATTTATATCTATACTCTGTATCTATATCTATACCCTGTATCTATATCTATACCCTGTATCTATATATGACCCCTGCAGGCATCTCTGTACCCTGTATCTATATCTGTATCCTACACATCTCTTTACCCTGTATCTGTATCATTACCCTGCATCCATCTCTGTACCCTGTATCTATAGATGCACCCTACATCAATCTCTATATTATGTATCTACATATGTACCATGTATCTATCTCTGTACCCTGTATCTATTCATGTACCCTGCATCCATCTCTGTACCCTATACATCCATCTCTCTACCCTGTATTCATATCTGTACCCTACATCAATATATGTACACTGTATCTTACCTGTATCCTGCATCCATCTATGTACCCTGTATCTATGTATCTCTATCCTACACCTTTACCCTGCATGCATCTCTGTACCCTGCATTTATATCTGTAACCTATACCCATCTTCTTGTATAATGTATCTATAATTGTAGCCTGCATGAATCTCAGTTCCCTGTATCTATAACTGTTCCCTACATCCTTCTCTATATTATGTATCTATACTTGTACCCTGTATCCATCTCTGTACCCTGTACTATACTTGTACCCTGCATCCATCTCTGTACCCTGTATCTATACTTGTACCCTGCATCCATCTTTGTACCCTATATCTATTTCTCTAACCTGTATCTATATCTGTACCCTACATCAATCTCTGTACCCTGTATTTATATCTGTACCGTACATTAATACATGTACACTATATCTTTACCTGTTCCCTGCATCCAGCGATGTACCCTGTATCTACACCTCTATCCTTCACATCTCTGAACCCTGTTACTTTATCTCTACCCTGCATCCATCTCATATATGTACCCTACATCAATCTCTGTTCCCTGTATCTATATATGACCCCTGCACCAATCTCTGTTGCCTGTATTTATATCTGTACCCTACTTCAATCTCTGTTCCCTGTATCTATATATGACCCCTGCATCCATCTCTGTTCCCCGTATATATCTGTGCACCATTTCAGTATCCTTTATCTGTGTGCATATATATATATATATATATATATGTTACTTAATTATGTATTATTTTATTTTATTTTTTAAATTTTCATGATTTTTAAACTCCATACAGAAAAACATAAACATTAACAGTTTAAGACATTACTTCATAAGCAAACAATTGGTATTAGTCAACACGCATTATGTATCATTTATAATGCCAAAAATATTGTTGGTTGAAAACTTTTGTTTTTGTCTATGCCTGTCACAGGTTTATCAGCATCACATGAATATGTACAATTACATTGTACTATGGGCCAATATCTTGTATACTGAATAAAATGTGCGCATGTACCCTCAGTGCGTGACTTACCTTGCGTAGTTTCTCAGATTCCTCCTTCTGCTCCAGGGCCAGCATGTAGGTGAGTTCATTCTCCTCAGTCTGTTGCTGCTGCTCAATAAGCTTCAATAGCTCCACCCGCTCCTAAACAGAACACAATCATCAACAGACTGAACCTCTCAACTAGACCTTCACTCACAAGTACACAAGAAGCAGACTAACCATCAACAGACAGAACCTCTCAACTAGACCTTTACCCAGAAGTACACCAGAAGCAAACTCACCTCCTCTGTACAGCCGCGAGCTTTATCCTGGGCCTCAGAGGACTCCTGCTCATGCTTCCTCATCAGCTCCGTACATCGCTCCTACAACACGTGAAGGTTAAGAACTCGAGTTGAAGGTGGGCATGCATATTTCACACCACTTGCAAAATCCCTAGAAAAACGGTGTTGATTACATAATTCATACAAGGGCAAACAACAAGGTAGGTATACTTACCATTCAACCATATGGAAGTATTTTCAAACAATTACAAAGTGAAAAGGATCATTATATTATTGTCAAAAAAAGGTTATTTTACTATACTCCTTTTACATTATCAACAATTTCTCCAATGAAACAGTGTCCTACTGGTAGCTAACAGAAGCCTGAGCGGTTTACGCTGGGCGTGACATGCCCATATTTGAGGGGAAGGGAGGGAATGGAGGAGGGTTTCAGTCCCAAAGTTACAAATTAGGATCCTGTAGCTAGCTCACATAATTTCAGCTTTGGGGTTGCAACAGTTCTGGAGGAGAAGTCGTAAATGTGAAAATTTAAAAGATGAAATCTGACAGACCATGGACAAAGCCTTATGTTTTTTTAAATGATATATATGGTCAATATTCTTTGTGTTGACCAGAAATGTATACAAAAATTTCTCTTACTTTTGACTGAATTTTATTATCTGCAAACTTATTTTTACCTAATATACTTATAGATTTTATCAGCAAAAAAAAGCAGAGAAAGTTGGCCAAATGTTTTTTAAATTAATTTTTTTATCTAATGATTGACATTGATAACATTTACCTGAGGATAGATACTCAAATCAGTCTGCCTGCCAGTGAACTGTTAGGCAGTAACAGCTCGGTTTACAAGCAAAATCTCAAGAAATCTGTCTGCCTGCCAGTGAACATATTGTTCAACAAGAAATAGTCACAAAAAATCTGTCTGCCTGCCATTGAACTGTTAGGTAGTAATAGATCGGTCAACAAGCAATAATCACAAGCAAGCTAACCAAACTTCCTATAGAGTAAGTGTCTTCACATTGCAGGGCATTTCTGAGTGTGAGACGTAATCACTTATTTTACCAAGCCCCAGGCAAAGTCTCACACAGAAGATAATGGAATTAAAAGAGAAATTGAGTGGACTCAACCATCATGTGTATTGCAATAAAATACAGTTTTGCCCTGAACTATTGTAAGAGAGGCCGAAGGCTGACTGGTTTAATGTTTTCAAGGTAAAACTATACTTTATTGCATGTCAAATTTGGCAATGAATTGCAAAATGCTCGAGTAGGGCCATAACTAGTGATGTCATAATGTTATTGTTGATGACATCATGGAACATTGTTTTGTGACGTAATTCATAAACTATACTTTATTGCAGAATAAAGGATAGGCGGCACCTTTGAATGGTCAATACTGTTTGCTGAGATTTAAGTTACCTCCAATAAGAATGACATGAAAAGTTGCTGATGTGTAATTGATAATTCAGAGCATTTTATGAAAGCAAAATGTAAACATAGATTTGGGAAAGACAACTGATACTGTCATGTTTTTGTGAGCTCACCTTGTTTTTGAGTCCAAGGTTCTTGTAGACTTCCTCTAAAGCTTTCTTGTAGTCTGAGTCGAGACGTCGCTCAATCTCCTGAAGACGATTCTTGAAGTCAGCTGTGACCTTGGCCTCTGTCTGAGAGGAGATGTCCCCATTGTGGCGCATACTCTGTATTAGGAGGAGGGATGTCTGCACCGCCACCTCGTTCTGCTCAGCCTCCAACTCTGTGTCCACGTGGATCGTACTCAGGATGTCCAGGCTGACAACACAAGCAACATCATTACAACATTCATAGTTCATACTCAGGATGTCCAGACTGACAACACAATCAGCGTCAATACAACATATATAGTTCATACTCAGGATGTCCAGACTGACAACACAAGCAGCGTCAATACAACATTCATAGTTCATACTCAGGATGTCCAGACTGACAACACAAGCAGCGTCAATACAACATTCATAGTTCATACTCAGGATGTCCAGACTGACAACACAATCAGCGTCAATACAACATTCATAGTTCATACTCAGGATGTCCAGGCTGACAACACAATCAGCGTCAATACAACATATATAGTTCATACTCAGGATGTCCAGGCTGACAACACAATCAGCGTCAATACAACATATATAGTTCATACTCAGGATGTCCAGGCTGACAACACAATCAGCGTCAATACAACATATATAGTTCATACTCAGGATGTCCAGGCTGACAACACAATCAGCGTCAATACAACATTCATAGTTCATACTCAGGATGTCCAGGCTGACAACACAAGCAACACAAATACACCAAGCTGAAGCGTGAATCTTGACACCAAATAACTTACTTGTCTATTTCCCTGAACATCTGGAGCCGATCCTTGAGAGAGAGAATGAGAATGATGCTCTCGTCCACCTTCAGCATGCTGTGAGTCACAACAAATCACATTCACTCATTAACAACATCTTTTAACCAGGCTCAAGCTTAACTCACATTAACAGCTACAGCTAGGAGGGTTGAACAAGCAAGACTTGGAAGGTGAACATATTCAAGCCATTTTGAAAGTCAGCTTTTTTAACATGAAATAACATTGACTTCTTAGGAATAGGTGATGATAAACTGTGATCCGCAAAAAATTACCTCCATTATTTAAGAAAAACTAAAAAATAATAAGAACAGAACACACTACCTGAAATCTTTTATTGCGTTGAAACCTTTCTTCATTGCTGCTGTTGCATCATACAGCAACATGTTCCCTTTTTTCATAAACTTTTTCATCTGGTGTAAACAAGACAAAAGTGAGCATATACTGCCACAATCTGCGCTTTGCCATAAGTAAGTAAATATTAGGAAACAGCACTTAAAATTCAGGATAGCACCTTTGACAACTCAACATTAAAAAAATTTTAAAATCCTACAAATACACCTTCATGATGAAATAGAATCATTGGCTTAGAATATTTTATATTTGATACATTATACTTTAATGGATTTTATGGTCTGCCAATGAGTCTATCATACATAATCTAGAGATGATCTAGCACCCCAACCAAAAGATTCCAAATATAGTAAATGTTGAGAGTTGGATTTCTCATACATGATCAAAGTATACAAGGAAAGTGTAGTACAGGAAAGTAAAATTCAGTAAACATTCACACAAAAATTAAAAAATCTGGTTAATAGTAACCTGAGAAGAAAATGAAAGTAGGTTCTTACTTATCAGGGGCCACAGGGCCACGAAGCCTACTATCTAGAATCCTTATAATGTAAGGAGTCTATTAAAAAAATCAGCTTTCTAGCCCTTTTTATTCATGAGAAAAAGATGAAAATAATTTTTGTAGGGTCTCGCCCTAGAGGGGCAATACTGACACCAAATCTACAAATCATAATCCTCATAAGTAATGAGTCACAATATTTCAGCTTCCTAGTCCTTTTAGTTCATGAGAAGAGGTTTTAAGGGTGTGGCTCTTGTTGCTCTTATTAGACGCCATCAGATCACCAAATCTACGATTCATAATCCTCATGAGGTAAAGGTTCTATACACAATATTTCAGCTTTCTTGTCCTTTTCATTCATGAGAAGAAGTTGAACGTAAGAGTGTGGCCCAAGTGACTCTTAAAAGGGGCCACTGGGCCACCAAATATAATATTTATATTTCTCATGGTCTATGAAGTCTGTATGTACAAGAGTTCAGCCTTTCAGGCTTTTTCGTTCAGAGGGCGTGGTCCCTGTGACCCTTATAAAGGTAAGTCATTACAAACCTTAATGTAATCATGAATATTCATACCAAATTTTATCGAAATTAATTATAAGATTAGTTTAGAAGTTATGAATCTGACAGAAGTTGTTAACAGTTTTCATACAATTTCATCTCATTTTCCTCAAGACCCCAAAATCTACATAAATATATTCTTAAAAAAGTTAATAATGACATATCATTACATATTTCTGAATTTCCAAGACAAATTTAAATTGAAATAGTTGATAAAAGAGAGACAGTGAGACAGACTGTACCTGGAGCATGCCGGGTGCAACAGCTGAGAGACAGCCACGGTTGGGACAGCAGCGCAGCAGAAGATAGAGGAGCAGCACCACCAGCACCGCACCTAGCACTAACGCCACGAAGAAACTCAGGGCTGTGAAGCCATGCTGGTACAAGATCTGTAGTCAGATTTTTACAGTTGCTTTAACCTCAATTTGACCTGCTTAGTCTAGCATCATAACATAATTGACACCCTCTCCATACCGATGTCCAAAAAAAAACATGCATACAATGTTACATATTTTGTCTCTTTGGAAACATACTTACACTTTCCTGGATGGCATCACGTCTCTCCAGACAGACCTCAGATTCAATGGTGTTGGGCTGCAGGCCTTCAGCCTGGTGCACAAACAAACTCTCTTAAAGTGACACACAGTATGTTTAATCAGTTTTAATGTGGCTTTGTAAGAGCCAAAATACCTTATGCCCTGAGTAATGGTAAATCACCTCCCAAAACTTGCATCTTTATCTCTAAAATGCCAAATTTTTTATATTTTCCTCTTTTCAACAATAATTGGAAAACTGTCCCATAAATGTTAAGAATTCGAAATGAGGTGTGCAATTAATGTGATTTTTGGTTAAATGACCTACTTAACACTACAAACCAATGTTTGTCTTTGAGTCTGCTGTAAAAAAGTTTCTGAAATTACGTTTGAGTCATTGGCGCGTGCCACTGTCCGGTTTTCGATCATGAAACAAGACAAAACGTTTGACATATTTAACTCCAACAACATACTCTGTGCCCCTTTAAATGGGAAATGAAATGCATTATTTTTAGAATGACAGATTATTATATCTATGAAAATTATATGGAATACAATTATCATTAAAAAAAGACTATATACATTTCAATAAGGCTATTATTTGACCGTTTACACACAAGTTTTTAGAATATCATCAAAGGCGAACACTTTGATAAATCCTTGATGCATGAGTGGCTTTTCCACAGCACTTGTCGTGAGAATGGTATAACATATATATTTCTGAATGTATGCATTTAGTTAAATATAACATTCCAAATAGCAGGGACAACATCATCCACATTAAAGGAGAGAACTATTTATTGGCCCTCTAACCTTTTGTTTCAGTAATCGGAATCGCTTTATATAACTTGATCATACCTATACCTGGGAAGTATTCACAGCAAACAACATATTCCATACCCACCAGTATCTATGATATCACTAAGTGATATCACTTAGGGAATAGTAAATCATTAAAGATGTAATTGAATTGAAAAAATGAGAGTGCAGATACACAGGCATTTTCTTTAAATTGATAGAATAAAAATATCCTGAGTACTGTACAACTCTACATCAGAGTGATAAACGAAAAGAAATGTAAATAGCGCTAGCTACAACTCTACGTCTGAGTGAGAATCAAAAAGAGAGGTGGATGGCCCTAGTTACAACTCTTCATCTGAGTGAGAATCAAAAAGAGAGGTGGATGGCCCTAGCTACAACTCTTCGTCTGAGTGAGAATCAAAAAGAGAGTTTGATGGCCCTAGCTACAACTCTTCATCTGAGTGAGAATCAAAAAGAGAGGTGGATCTATGTCTGAGTGAGAATCAAAAAGAGAGGTGGATGGCCCTAGCTACAACTCTTCATCTGAGTGAGAATCAAAAAGAGAGGTGGATGGCCCTAGCTACAACTCTTCATCTGAGTGAGAATCAAAAAGAGAGGTGGATGGCCCTAGCTACAACTCTATGTCTGAGTGAGAATCAAAAAGAGAGGTGGATGGCCCTAGCTACAACTCTTCGTCTGAGTGAGAATCAAAAAGAGAGTTTGATGGCCCTAGCTACAACTCTTCATCTGAGTGAGAATCAAAAAGAGAGGTGGATGGCCCTAGCTACAACTCTTCATCTGAGTGAGAATCAAAAAGAGAGGTGGATGGCCCTAGCTACAACTCTTCATCTGAGTGAGAATCAAAAAGAGAGGTGGATGGCCCTAGCTACAACTCTATGTCTGAGTGAGAATCAAAAAGAGAGGTGGATGGCCCTAGCTACAACTCTTCGTCTGAGTGAGAATCAAAAAGAGAGTTTGATGGCCCTAGCTACAACTCTTCATCTGAGTGAGAATCAAAAAGAGAGGTGGATCTATGTCTGAGTGAGAATCAAAAAGAGAGGTGGATGGCCCTAGCTACAACTCTTCATCTGAGTGAGAATCAAAAAGAGAGGTGGATGGCCCTAGCTACAACTCTATGTCTGAGTGAGAATCAAAAAGAGAGGTGGATGGCCCTAGCTACAACTCTTCGTCTGAGTGAGAATCAAAAAGAGAGTTTGAAGGCCCTAGTTACAACTCTTCATCTGAGTTAGTATCATGGGCAAGATATTACCCAAATTACATTAAAATTATATTTATAGAAATAAGAAAAATGTATGATAAATTTACAGAAATATCCAAATTACATTAACAATTCAAATATACAATTAATCATCGTGATTAAGCTGCGTTTCCTACCATTTGGGAAGCTTTCCCTTCTATTATGCACTGTTTTCCTTCAAATTTGATGCATTTCCTTCAATTACTCAGGGGGGCCTGAAAATTAAATCTATTTCACAAACTACCCAAACAAGTGGACACCTCACAATTCGCTGACGACGGAGCCCTCTGGGTCAGTCATAAACACCAGCACGTAGCAGCAGAAATATTACAAAAAGCCTTAATCAAAGTTAATGATTGGACCCAAAATTGGGGATTCCAATTATCAACAAGCAAAACTGTATCAATTCTCTTTCGGCCAACACCTAAAGCCGACTGCAGACCACTGAGATTATACATTAATGAAGAACTTTTAGATCAGGTTAAGTATGTCAAGTTCTTAGGCATAACCTTTGATGAATATCTAACATGGAATCAACATATTAATGAATTAACACAAAGATGCAAAAAAGATCTTAATATATTACGAATGCTGTCTCACACTAGATGGGGCAGCAGCAAGGAAATGTTACTCATCCTATATAAATCTCTGATTAAATCCAAACTGCACTATGGAGCAGAAGCTTGGGGTGACACCAGTCAAACCAACATACAAAAACTAAAAACCATACAAAATCAAGCCTACCGATACATATCAGGATGCCTAAGCGGCACATCAATGGAACTAGTCAGACATGAACTAGGGGAACTACCGCTAGAAAAAGATTGGGAAGATAATATAACAAACTATATTGTTAGATCACAACATAAACCATGTATACAAAATATTATCACACGAAAAAAGCATATAATGTCAAAAAGAGTAAAAAAAAATACCAACACCATTTGGTGTTATCATTAAAAAACATATAGACAAATATGAACTTGATACATTAGATATTACCTCTGACCCATATACCAATCATATTTTAAAACCTCCAGACCTACCCGATATCCAAGTAGATATCAAATTGAAAGACTATATAGATAAAAACAATCCAAAACCTAACGACCTCAGTAACACTCAAGCCTACATTGAGGAAAACTACAATCAAACTGATTACCTTCAAATCTTTACTGACGGTTCTAAAGACGAAAAAGGAAGAGTAGGGTCTGGGATAGCCTTCACTCACACAGGTGATGGAGATATATCACTTAAATTACCAGACAAAACATCTATCTTCACAGCTGAACTTGTAGC
This sequence comes from Phorcus lineatus, assembly GCA_921293015.1. Taxonomy (NCBI): domain Eukaryota; kingdom Metazoa; phylum Mollusca; class Gastropoda; order Trochida; family Trochidae; genus Phorcus; species Phorcus lineatus. Next base: position 20,953,833 of record OV121088.1, on the reverse strand, counting down.
TATTCGACAAGCACTCAATCTGAGCAAAGGTTACAAAAACAGAAATATAGCTATATTTACAGATTCACTCAGCTCACTGCAAGCTTTACAAAGCAAAACAGAAAAAAATAGTCATGAACTTCTACATCAAATTTATCACGGGTACAATTATCTAATTAAGGATAACAATAATGTTAAATTGATATGGGTGCCATCCCATATTGGCCTAATTGGCAATGAAAGAGCCGACCGAGCAGCAAAAGCAGGTCTAACCCACAGTAATAAGGTAAACATGCCATATACTAAAAGGGAAATTAAAAGCATTGTTAAAGCAAAAACTACGGACGAATACAACAATAACTTTAAAAGCATCTGGGGACATACCCAGTACTATCAAGTTCAACCCACAAAACTGAAAAAAGTTAAAAACTTTCACAACTTTAGAAGGGTTGATGTAGCCTTAACTAGACTAAGACTTAACAATGTTTGTAACGGGGTTTATCTCCACAAAATAGGGAGAGCACCAAATAATCTATGTCCACAATGTAATGTCAAAGACACCATACATCACATTCTGTTTCAATGTGACAAATACCAAAAACACAGGGGACAACTCCTGAAAAATGTAAACGCTAACACCCCACAAGAACTGTTAGCCAATACCAAAAATTACCAGTACCTTACAATATTCCTACTACAAACTAAGTTATATAAAACATTATAATTAATAACCACCTCGCCTTACACCCAAACTCCTAACCACCTACCCATCCCATATTCTCATACCCAATTAAACAATCACCTAACCGTAACAACCACCCCCCAGGTAAAAGCTCCCAGAAGGACCTACGTTAGCGAGACTGATCTCTGAAACCTCCTTCTCTTGGTAAGTGTGGTCATGGCGACCTGCGACCAGAGCTGGGGGTGAGATGGGTTCACGAGATACACTACGGGACCTCTCGCGCAAGCCTATACAAACTGGCACGTAGGCTCCCAACGGGAGATTTCCACCAATCACCTCAAATACCATTTATCACACCCGTTTGGGATAACTGGTAGGACTTGGGCAAAGGGCAGACTGGTTAAGACTTCATTAAAAGTGCACGGTGTGACTACCCCCGGCGCTTCACTTAATTGTATCTGGTAATTGTTACGGCACCGAAACTCCATAACCCTCACTGCCTGGTTCTGAACCTGGTTTAGTGGGGAGGACAGGTATGGTACCATAAGTGTATGGCATGACCACTTAGATGGCCTACTAGAAAGAAAAAACGCACATTGCGAAGACCACAACGATGGAAACAACAGCGGATAACGGACTAAGTATATCAAACAAAAAAAGATAAGTATTACTCCATTCATCCACTTATCAATAAACTTAAATATCAAACATAAATAAATAAATAATTACAATTAACTATAAATACAATTTCATCACAACTATTTAACAACAGCTTCATGTTATAACAATTAAATATTCCATTACAAATACTATTCTTAAATTTTATCAAATATTCCTTAAATTGTAAGAGTAATAAAATAAATTAATATTCCCCATACACCATATCTTTCTATCTCTTTCAGGTATGACGCCATCTCACGGCACTCAACAAATTTAATTCCAATTTATCTTTACCGCCACCCCCACCCCATCCCCCCACCCCCAACTTCACCCAACCTTCACCCCCAACCCTTCACTTTATTCAAAATTCAAAATTTTTTTCTTTACCACTTTAGAACTTTTATTAACTTTATTTGGGTGTCTATTCTAAATCTTATTCCCCCATTCATTGCAAATAACTAAGGCATAGGCCCCACGTCGGCGACATCACCCAATGGTGGAAGCAGACGTGAAACTTCAACCCAACAACAACATTAAATCTTCAGTCAGTTAGAGTTTGGATACCATCTAAACACTTCTCAAATCTAGACTCCAGGGGCTGTGTGTATATATATAGATTGTCATGCCCCTGGAGGGATCATCCACCTGTAATCTACATGTTATTATTATTCTGTTGTTAAAATTGTTCCTGTGAATAAACTTGTGCATAACTATTCCACGGACTTTGGATTTCTTCTGCCTAGAGTTAATTCCCCATTAAAAACTAGACAGCAAGACCGTCATCCCGGAATATCCAAAGTTGGGGCAGATGAGGAGTACCTACAACCCTGCTTCAGCTTTGTGATAACTTGGTGAGAATCTTCAAAAGATCCTAAATCCTGATGCCTGGAATTTTTATGGACATACCAACAGAGGACTAGTCTGATGATATGAAAGTATCTCGGATGATATAACAGCTACAACATCCACTGACCCTAAGGAGACACTGAAAGACCAGGCCAACTCACCTGAAACTGCCAAGTAAAAAGTGTAAGTACATTTTCTTTTTGAATTTGTCTCATTTTTTGGTTTAGTAACTAGACTTACTTTAAAGTTTCGTAAACATGTGTTCTGGCATGGATGGCAACTTTGAGGGAGAAATTCCGATTATTTCTCTTGTCACTCCTCTTGCCAAGTCAGTCATTAAGGCTGACTTTGGAGATTGTTCTGCCGCCTGTCTTTTGGACAGTGGTGCGAGTATCAATTGTATTTCGTCCAATTTCCTTGAACTAGCATTTCCTAATGTTAAAGTGGGAAAATCCTGTTTTCCACATATTAGAGGGGTTGGAGGTTCCATAAACCACGTTATGGGTTCAGTTGTCTTGGACTTCTCAATTGAAGGCCAGGAGTTTTCTGATAGGTTTCATGTTCTCCCTACATTGCCAAAAGCGGTAATTTTGGGTCTACAATTCCTGGAAGGAAATGATGTTGTGCTAGATTTCAGCTGTAATTCTTTGATTATTGACAACAATTCTTCAGACAGACGCTATGTTAGATTTATGACCACTTCAGTGTCAGGATTAGCCAAAACAATTGACGAAATTTATATTCCTTCTCAGAGTGAAATACACTTTAAAGTTAGATTAGACGACGTTGCTGACGGTGCAACAGTTCTCATAGAGCCAATCTCTTCACTAGCAGCAAATTTTGAGTTCGCAGGTGGCAATACCATATGTGAATCAAACAGAGGGATAGGTACATTTCGTCTACTGAATCAATCTCAAGAGGAAATAGTACTAGACAAAGATTCCGTAGTAGGCAGCTTTAGCTATATTGACGTTGATCATATTTTTGACATTGACTGTGAGCAAGTGAACACAGTGCAAACAGACACAGACGGTCAGAAACAGGACAATGACTATATCAAAGTTGCTAAGGACCTGGGATTTGACCTAGCTAATGCCCAGCTTACCAACGAGCAAAGACATAGACTGTTAGCTTTCTTAGGTCAAAATAGGGATATCTTTTCGACAAGTTTGACAGACTTAGGGAAGACGGACATGCATTATCATGAGATCGACACTGGCAATTCTCGTCCCATAAGATGCAAGCCTTATCGCCAGTCACCCCATCTACAGAAGATCACTGAAGAACTTGTCGACGACTTTCTGAAGCATGACCTCATCGAAGAATCAAATTCCATGTATGCCGCCCCCATTGTTTTAGTTAAGAAGCGGGATGGTACCTACCGATTTGTTTGTGACTACAGGAAATTAAACACTGTTATACTACCTATGTCATGGCCTCTACCTGTGTTTGATGATGTTGTTGACCAGATAGCTAGCAAGAATGCTCAAATTTTTTCAACCTTAGATTTAGCGAATGGTTTCTTCCAGGTCCCACTCCACGAGAATTCAAAACACAAGACGGCATTTGTGACACACAAAGGACTGTATCAATCTAAACGCTTGCCCCAAGGCTTAACCAATTCACCACTTTGTTTTCAGATGCTCATGTCAAAAGTACTTAGAAAATTGCTTTTCAAAATTGCCCTTATCTATATAGATGACTTAATCATCTACAGCCAGACATTTGAAGACCATTTGACCCATTTGGAACAAGTGTTTTACTACCTCAGGCAGGCAAAATTGACATTGAAACCTTCGAAATGTAATTTTGCAACAGACAAAGTGTCCTTTCTCGGCCATGTTTTATCTTGTGGAGGTGTCCAAGTGGACGACAAGAAGATTGAAGCCATCAGATCATTTCCAGTTCCTAAGTCCCAGAAGCAAGTCAGATCATTCTTGGGACTTACTAACTTCTACAGAAAATATGTTAAAGGTTATGCCAAAATTGTTTTGCCCTTAAATGCTCTTTTAAAGAAACATTCAGAAACTGTTTCAGACAAGAAACCGAAGTTCCAGTGGTCACTTGAATGTGACAAAGCATTCAATGCACTCAAAGAAGCTATGTATACTACACCAGTTTTAGCCTATCCAAATTTTGATAAAGAATTCATACTCTCCACAGATGCCAGTAGTATGAGCATAGGTTTTGTTTTGAGTCAGAAAGACAAGGACAATATGGAACATCCTGTTGCCTATGGCGGCAGAGCTCTACATGGCAGTGAGAAGAATTGGAGCATCATAGAAAAAGAAGGCTTAGCACTTTTAGAAGCCATTAGATCTTTTAGGCCATATTTGGCAAACTCGAAATTCATAGTTTATACCGACCATATTGCCCTCAAATGGTTGAAATCAATTAAAGATGCTACAGGTAGATTAGGACGTTGGTCACTAGAGTTATCAACGTACCACTTTGACATCATTCACCGCAGTGGTAAATCAAATGGTAATGCTGATACTCTTTCAAGAAGAGAGTATGAAGAGAACATCAACTGCAACAGTCAGACTGATGAAGACACAGAAAGGACAATTTTTATGTCCACAACGCCGTCATTTCGCTCAAATGAAACAATCAATCCGTCGCGACCGTCCGTACATTTTTCTCCACATGTTTCCATCAATGCATTTACCACCGAACAAAATGCATCGGCTTCTTCGGTTACTTTTGAATACGAAGAAGATTATCGTTCTATTCCAGAACAAGTTGTCGCTTCAATATACTCAGTAAATGCTGAAATTCCAAAGGATGAAATCCTGGAAGTAACCATCCAATCTCATCCAAATTTGCATCATTTACAACGAGTATGTCCAGATTTTATACAGGTTTTTGACTACAAACAAGACAACATCCTTCCAGACGATGAGAAGGAACATCACAAAGTTCTAGTGGAAGCTGATAGATTTGAAATTGACAACGGCATTCTCTATCGGTTTGTTCCACAACGACAAAAAGGACAGACCGACAAATTCATAAAACAGCTGGCAGTACCAAAAACACTCAGGAATCAAGTACTGCAAGGATACCACGACAATCAACTAGGCGGCTGTCACAATGGAAAGGAAAGGATGCATAACACCATTAGACCAAAATACTACTGGCCAGGAATGTACCAGGAACTATCAAAGTATGTTCAATCATGTGAAGTTTGTCAGCAAACCAAGAGGCACTATCATGGAAAGAAAGCACCACTATGTCCGATGCCTGTTGAGGAAATCTTCACAAGGTGGCACATTGACATTCTTGGTCCATTACCAACAACGCCAGACAAGTACAAGCATATACTGGTCATCACAGATGCAGGATCAAGATGGTGTGAAGCCTTTCCTATCCGAACACAAGAAGCCAAAGAAGTTGCAGATGTCATGGTACGAGAAATTTTTTGCAGATATGGGGCACCAAGGACATTAATTTCGGATCGAGGACAGAACTTCATGTCAAAATTAATAAAAGCAATTTGTGAATTATTTGATGTCAAAATGACCCATACAAGTCCATATCACCCTCAAACAAACAGCTGTGTTGAACGGATGAATTCCTACATCAACCAATCCCTGCGAGCTTACTGCAACAAGTCACAAAATGATTGGGACCGTCTTCTGCCTGGCATCATGATGGCTTACAGGATGGCTCCGAATTCTTCAACACATAAATCACCATTTATTTCTCTTTTTGGCCGTGAAAAGAGGGCACCTCAAGATGTTACCCTCATTCCAAAAGAAAACTTGGGCAGGAATGACAGAAGCTATCTGTCAAACTTACTGGAAGAACTAAAAATTACAAGACAAGTAGCAGCTGACAACAACACCAGAGCAAAAGAAGTTTACTCAGAGCAGTACAACAGAAAAGCCAAGGAACCAGAATTCGTCCCTGGACAACGAGTTTGGCTTTACTGTCAAAAAGTAGAAAAAGGACTGTCAAGTAAGCTTACAAAAAAATGGTATGGAAGCTACTACATTGTCACTTTAGGCCCAAATTACACCTACAAGTTAAGAAGAAGTTCTGATGACAAGATCCACAGACCACTTGTCCATGCCAATCGCCTCAAACCATATTTTGACCCAGCTGATCGTCCACAAAATCCACCAGAACCGTTGCTGAACGACAATAACGACATGGATCCGGATGTCATAGATGACAACAGTTTGACAACTGACAACACTTTGACAGCTGACAATCAAATCCATGAGGAGGTTGAAAATGCAAATCAAGCAGCAAATGAACAAAGACAAGATCAATCAGAAACAAAATCAAATAAGCAGAACAAGAAGAAGAAGGACAAAGCAACTCAAGAACCTAAAGTAAGAAAAGACAATCAGAGAAAATCAAATGATTCAAGTTCAAGTCAAACCATGGACAAGAAAAACAAGAAAGACAAGTCTAGTAACAAAAACAATAAAGCTAAACCCAAGACGAAAAATCAGGAAAAACGTGAAAAGACCATACAAGATGTTCATGATTAATCAAGTAAAACTCAAAAGACTCAACAAATATTAATAGATGAAATCGACTCAATTCTTTCATCAAAAAGAGCAAACAAGAAAGTATATTATCGTATTAAATGGAAGGATGTTGAAAGAGGAAATACCTGGGAATACGGCAGCAGTATCCCAGAAGCATTGAAAAGAGACTTCCATTCCAAGCACAACATGGCAGGACGGCGTAGGAAACGACCTCTCAAGAGACACAAATTCTTTGAAAAGAAGTCAACAGAACCAGAAAAGGAAGTCAATGTTGTGAATGGTGAAACACAAAGCAAGTGTGAGCAGCCTGAAACACCATGCATTGTTCAAACGGTGCCACCAAGGCCCATCTTTCCAAAACATTTGCGATTGGTGGACATGGATGTAAAAGAAGTAGTCGGCATTGAACTTGTCAATGGTGACTGCTATGTGACAGTTACGTTTAATAACACCAATTATCCAAATGCTGAACACGTCCTGTACCTTGAGAGTGTCCATCCAAGCCTTGTTCAGCAATATCTAAACATATGCTGGGAAGAGCTCTATGAAATGCGGAAAGATAACCAACAACTAAATCAAAACGGCCTACCAATATTTGCATCAAAATTCAATGAAAATGATGTAAACATTGTATACCGTGAAATTCTTATTAATGGAACACGTCCCTACCATTACAATTTCCTTTTTTATGTTGATTTAGAACAAGTAAATATTTTCTTACAGAAAATACAGGTTCTCCTTACCAAAAGGTATGAACTGCTTGCAGTTTTGCAATAAATCAATTCATTTGCCAGTTGTGTTGATTTATTTTTTATGTATTTTACCATTTGTGAACACAAACTTCAGTTTGATCACCTGCTAGATTTATGTTGCACAAAGATCTTGAGGATTAGACTGATCACCCAATACCAAGATGGTAAAACTAACCCATGAATGAATGTAAGAATGAATGAAAGATGCACTCTAACAATGCACACTAACATTAACATTCTTAACATTTCAATTGAGTTAGAAATCATATTTCTTTCAGTTTATTCTTTTTTTTTTTTTTAATACTTTATCTTATCTACAAATGCAAACGATTTGTATTCGCATAATGTGTGTCTACATTTCCATCCAGCATTTCTTCACATACATCATTACGAATATGTTAGTTATGTATAACACATAATGTGTGGAAGTACATTTCAACTATTCAAGGTTGCACTATTAAACATGTATTACCATATTTATGACTGTGTCATGTATTCCACAGTACATTTTAGCTATACAATAGCACAAAATATATCAGCACTATTGCTATCTAAGATAGCTCATGTAATATACACCTATATGTTCATGTACTAGATTATCAATTATTTCTTTTTCAGCATTATGAATAAGTTAGTTATGTATGACGCATAATGTGCGGATGTGCATTTCAGCTTTACCATATTTTCATACCCATATTTTATTATTCTTACAACATTATGAATAAGTTAGTTATGTATGACGCATAATGTGCGGATGTGCATTTCAGCTTAACCATATTTTCATACCCATATGTTATCATTCCTACAACATTATGAATAAGTTAGTTATGTATGACGCATAATGTGCGGATGTGCATTTCAGCTATTCAATATTATCATATCAAAGTTTATTATGAATTTACTCAATATTTGTCATGTACTTCACGATATATGAGCACATCTAGCTATTCAATAGCACCAATATGAATCAGCACGGTTGCTATCCAAGATGGCACATGTAGTATACACTATACATCATTATTTAAGTATGTACCTTGATAAACACTTATCACTCCATGATCTTTTTCTTCACATACAATGTGAAAATTTATTTCAGATACTCAACAGCACCTATATTATCTATACTATCAAAGATAGTGATGTATTATACACGTATATGTCTATACAACAAAATGTATAATTAGATATGCATTTATAATGTCATATAAACCAAAATTAGTTGTTTTCAGCATTATTATTAGCACTTACACTATCCAAGATAGTACATGTTAATACACATGCAAGTATATCAATACAACCCTTACCACCTTAGATGTTTTCAATTAATCAGTATCTTTTTCAGCCTATATATATCAATTTACCTTTGCACTATGTATATATGGTAAACATGATATCACTATATATATATCAATTTAATAAAAGCAATTTTTTCTCCTAGATTATATCAAACAGATACTCATGTGACCTCTTTACTACAAGATTTATTTTATTGTAGCTTAAAAGGGATATGCCTTTTACCAAAATTATTTAAATTGAACAATTACTGCCCAGAATTTCTCTTTCTGATTTCATATCCTCCTGCCTGAATCAACCTATGCTGTGACCTGTTTCTTGAGAGAACAGAACATCAAGATGTATACAGAACAAATCAGAAGGCCAAGCCCATCCAGTAGGGAAATCTACATCTGATGTCCTTCGTCAAGGAAACAACAGTGAAGATTCAGTGCACCCAGGATGAAAAATCAACTTAAAGAAAGAAACTGCCATAGAAATTCATCATCAGTGTGATCGAATCATCAATTTGGACATTCATCATCGAAAACATCACGATTGACTATCATTTATATTTACAAATTTATGTCATGTGAATCTCAACTTATTTTATATATACAATATCTTCAATGCTTTCATGTACATTATAATTGAACCATCTTATCCAAAATTTATCCCACAAACTGATATTTAAACCTTAAATAAGTTTGGAGACCAAACTTCACAAGCGAGGGGAAGATATCATGGGCAAGATATTACCCAAATTACATTAAAATTATATTTATAGAAATAAGAAAAATGTATGATAAATTTACAGAAATATCCAAATTACAATTTATCATTATTCATAAGATACAAAGACCATATTTCTCATAATCACCTTTTCACCTAAGGATACAAAATGTCAGAGTAAAATCTTCATTCTAAAAGTAGACAACTCGTCTCTCTAAGACAATAGTCTTTAATTAATAATCCTTTTACAAGCGTTGACACTGACAGTGATTTTAGTAGATAAAGCCTTAGGCTAATTAAGCTAATCCACTTAAGAACTTAATTGACCTCATCTAATTAATCTTCAAGTTTTCCAGACATGTCAATTTATAAGTCTAATGAAAACAATAACTGGCTAGAATATTAGTGACACTGTTAACGAGATTAAAAATCTAACCAATGAGAGATCACCTTCATTTACCTATATAAGCCAAGATAGAAAATTAAATCTTCAGTCAGTTAGAGTTCGGATACCATCTAAACACTTCTCAAATCTAGACTCCAGGGGCTGTGTGTATATATATAGATTGTCATGCCCCTGGAGGGATCATCCACCTGTAATCTACATGTTATTATTATTCTGTTGTTAAAATTGTTCCTGTGAATAAACTTGTGCATAACTATTCCACGGACTTTGGATTTCTTCTGCCTAGAGTTAATTCCCCATTAAAAACTAGACAGCAAGACCGTCATCCCGGAATATCCAAAGTTGGGGCAGATGAGGAGTACCTACAACCCCCCACATGATATCCCACTGATATTTAAACCTTATATAAGTTTGGAGACCAAACTTCACAAGCGAGGGGAAGATATCATGGGCAAGTATGACAGTGCTAATAACTGTATATATATTCTTCATATTTTTCTATATATTCCTATGTATATGTTTTTCAATATTTTCAAGTTGTTGAGTAGATTCACAACAGAAACATGTCAACTGTCTTAAACAAACACCTGAGGCAATAACCTACCCAGATGAATAGTCTTTTATATGCTTTAGTAATTAACAACTCTTTATTGTCCATCACTTTAGGCAATCGAAATGAAACAATTGTAACATCTATACTTAAGGAAGTATCATGTCAGTCATACTCTATTTGACATTTAACATGCTTGAGGGCTTAACAGCTTTCAGTCATGTGAATCCCTTAAATAGGGCCCTCTCTGAAACAAACATCAGTGGAGACCAGAGTGGAGCCCAGAGTGGATTCTACAGCGGGGAATGAGAGTGGAGATTAGAGTCGGCTGCTACTTCACAGCTGACCTTTTTCTTCACACTCATGATGTCATTATGAAATAAACCATCATCTCTATGACGTCATCTTATGTGTCTATCTGTCCACTCCTGTCTGATCGATGCTCTCTCCAGAACTCCGAGGTTGGATCCTATAGCATCAAGCTAATTCCCTGGGATAAGTCTAGACTGGTGTCAACCTGTGAGATGGTAATGCCTATCGTCCTGTGGGTTGGCGCCTTCTTTGACATTAGAATCAAAAAGAGAGGTGGATGGCCCTGGCTACAACTCTTCATCTGAGTGAGAATCAAAAAGAGAGTTTGATGGCCCTAGCTACAACTCTTCGTCTGAGCGAGAATCAAAAAGAGAGGTGGATCTATGTCTGAGTGAGAATCAAAAAGAGAGGTGGATGGCCCTAGCTACAACTCTATGTCTGAGTGAGAATCAAAAAGAGAGGTGGATGGCCCTAGCTACAACTCTTCGTCTGAGTGAGAATCAAAAAGAGAGTTTGATGGCCCTAGCTACAACTCTTCATCTGAGTGAGAATCAAAAAGAGAGGTGGATCTATGTCTGAGTGAGAATCAAAAAGAGAGGTGGATGGCCCTAGCTACAACTCTATGTCTGAGTGAGAATCAAAAAGAGAGGTGGATGGCCCTAGTTACAACTCTTCATCTGAGTTAGAATCAAAAAGAGAGTTGGATAGCCCTAGCTACAACTCTTCGTCTGAGTGAGAATCAAAAAGAGAGGTGGATGGCCCTAGCTACAACTCTTCATCTGAGTGAGAATCAAAAAGAGAGTTGGATGGCCCTAGCTACAACTCTTCATCTGAGTGAGAATCAAAAAGAGAGGTGGATGGCCCTAGCTACAACTCTTCGTCTGAGTGAGAATCAAAAAGAGAGTTTGATGGCCCTAGCTACAACTCTTCATCTGAGTGAGAATCAAAAAGAGAGGTGGATCTATGTCTGAGTGAGAATCAAAAAGAGAGGTGGATGGCCCTAGCTACAACTCTATGTCTGAGTGAGAATCAAAAAGAGAGGTGGATGGCCCTAGTTACAACTCTTCATCTGAGTTAGAATCAAAAAGAGAGTTGGATAGCCCTAGCTACAACTCTTCATCTGAGTGAGAATCAAAAAGAGAGTTTGATGGCCCTAGCTACAACTCTTCGTCTGAGTGAGAATCAAAAAGAGAGGTGGATCTATGTCTGAGTGAGAATTAAAAAGAGAAGTGGATGGCCCTAGCTACAACTCTTCATCTGAGTTAGAATCAAAAAGAGAGTTGGATGGCCCTAGCTACAACTCTTCATCTGAGTGAGAATCAAAAAGAGAGGTGGATGGCCCTAGCTACAACTCTATGTCTGAGTTAGAATCAAAAAGAGAAGTGGATGGCCCTAGCTACAACTCTTCATCTGAGTTAGAATCAAAAAGAGAGTTGGATGGCCCTAGCTACAACTCTTCATCTGAGTGAGAATCAAAAAGAGAGGTGGATGGCCCTAGCTACAACTCTTCGTCTGAGTGAGAATCAAAAAGAGAGGTGGATGGCCCTAGCTACAACTCTATGTCTGAGTGAGAATCAAAAAGAGAGGTGGATGGCCCTAAAAGAGAAGGCTATATCCCACACCTAGTGGCAAAAATTCAAATAAAATGAACAATAGTTATAAAGCTATATTTTTTTAATAAATTAATAACCTCAATAACTCATACTTTCAGTTGAAAACTAAGCAGACGGTTGGTAAATAGACATATGTTTATGTGATGCACGGTGTATCTATGAAACCAACTTTCAACCCAACCTAATCTTCTTACCCTTATTACCTTAATTGAAATTGTTGCCATGGAAACCAGAAACAAAATAACAATCAGAATAACCAAAGTAAAAAAGGCTACCAGTATGGCACATCGTCACACCATGTACCAAGATTTGTGAATAAAATTGTATTGATTTAGGGATCGAGGCTGTTAGAGGTTCCTTCCTCCAATATGCACTAAGTTAGAATTGTTGCTTTGGAAACGAGAAAAACAACAGAAATTCAAAATAACCTAAATAGCAAAAGGCATCATTCATGCAACCAGTATAGGTCTTATCAGATACCCAGTCTAATGAAATGCTACTGAAGAGATTTTGAGATAGAGGCCGGAAAAGTTACCTAGCCCCATATCTATTAGATAAAATTCTTGCCACGGAAACCTGAAAACATTTCAAAATAAGACTAAACAAAGTAGCAAAAGGCAGCAGTCAACCACTAGGTCTTGCTACATACCCAGTCTTACAGAACAATACTGAATAGATACTGAGATAGAGGCTGTAGAAGATCCCTACCTCCATATCAACTAAGTTCAAATTGTTTGCATGGAAACCAGAAACAAAAAAAACAAAAAATAGAGACACAATTATAAGGTGTACAAGGGGAAGTCAATAAGCTCATAGAAATGAGTATTGATACACCCCTGAAGACAGGGTCATTATTGAGATAGGCCATCTGACAACGGTTTAAAGACATAAACAACACTTCCCAAACATTTACTTGAGATTTACAGCCCGTTGAACACAGGTACCCTCCTATAATCATGGAAAGTTCTTAAACTGATCGTCAAGTTTTTATCAAGTTTATCACGAAAGAAGGGCTGAATGCGACCGAAATACATAAACATATGACCAATGTGTATGTAAAAGAAGCCTGTCAATATTCCACTGTTGTGAAATGGTCAGCTGAGTTTAAGCAGGGTCGCAACTCCCTGGATGATGAACCATGCTCAAGAAGGCCTGTTGAAGCAATTACAGATGATTAAAAGAAATACGGATAGCCTTAGCTGACACCTGAGTGGGGCTAAAATATGATACAAGTCATGCATCCCTGAGTGTTAAAGACAAAGCATCTTCCCTCTTTCTAAAAGTCTCAAAGTCAAGCAAAATCAAGTTAAAACATTATGACAGTCTTTTTCATTATACTTACATTAGTGAAGGAAATGGTGCTGGTGTAAAAAGACTTTCCTCTCGGTAGTTGAGAGCTTCCCCTGATAACAGCCTCATATTGCAGTGTGCGACTCTCATTAGCTAAAACATAAATGCACACAAATGAATGGATTGGTTCCCAACCTATAACATTGATCTGTTCCAACCAGATACATTGATGTGTTCCGTCCTGCCACATTTATCTATTACAACCTGCTACATTGATCTGTTCCTCCCTGATATTGATCTCTTCCCACCTGTTACATTGATCTGTTCCTTTCTGCTACATTGATCTACTCCCGCCTGTTATATTGATGTGTTCCCACCTGTTACATTGATGTGTTCCCACCTGTTACATTGATGTGTTCCCACTTGTTACATTGATGTGTTCCCACCTGTTACATTGATGTGTTCCTTTCTGCAACAATGATGTGTTCCCACCTGTTACATTGATGTGTTCCCACCTGTTATATTGATGTGTTCCCACCTGTTATATTGATGTGTTCCCACCTGTTACATTGATGTGTTCCTACCTGTTACATTGATGTGTTCCCACCTGCTACATTGATGTGTTCCCACCTGCTACATTGATATACTCCCACCTGTTATATTGATGTGTTCCCACCTGTTACATTGATGTGTTCCCACCTGTTACATTGATGTGTTCCTTTCTGCAACATTGATCAACTCCCACCTGCTACATTGATGTGTTCCCACCTGTTACATTGATGTGTTCCCACCTGTTATATTGATGTGTTCCCACCTGTTACATTGATCTGTTCCTTCCTGCTACATTGATCTGTTCCCTCCTGCTACACTGAACTGTTCCTCACTGATATATTTATAAATTTCCACAGTGAGCTTCTTATTCCCGATATGCTGATCTGTTCCTACCTGTTAGACACATTGGTAAACTCCAACCTGATATGTTTATTTTTTCTGACCTGATGCATCGAACTGGTCAATCCTCATACATAGATCTGTTTCTATGGTAGATATGAACTGTTCCTTCCTAATAGCTTGAAATGTTCCTCCCTGATACATTGATCTGTTCCTAGCTCTGACATTGAACTGTTCTTACCATAAACATTGATATGTTACAACCTGACTTCGAACTTGAACCTGAACTTGATTATTTCCTGATACATTGATCTGATCCTTCCTATTATGTTGATCTGTTCCTTCCTGTTAGATTGATCTGTTCCTTCCTGTTAGATTGATCTGTTCATCTGTTCCTTCCTGATACATTGATCTGTTCCTTCCTGATACATTGATCTGTTCCTTCCTGATATATTGATCTGTTCCTTCCTGATACATTGATCTGTTCCTTCCTGATACATTGATCTGTTCCTTCCTGATACATCGATCGGTTCCTTCCTGATACATTGATTGGTTCCTTCCTTATACATTCATCTGTTCCTTCCTTATACATTCATCTGTTCCTTCCTGATACATTGATCGGTTCTTTCCTGATATATTGATCTGTTTTAGATGAAACATTGATCTGTTCTACCTAAACTGAAATATTGATATGTTCCTATTTGATCTTATACATTGATTTGTCTCTAACTGATCTGATTCATATATCTGTTTCTACCTGACCTGATACATTGATTTATTCCTACCTGACCTGATACATTGATCTGTTTCTAGCTGAACTGATACATTGATCTGTTTCTAGCTGATCTAATACATTGATCTGTTTCTAGCTGATCAGATACATTGATCTGTTTCTAGCTGATCAGATACATTGATCTGTTTCTACCTGATCAGATGCTGTAAAATCATAATATTTCGCGGGGGTTTAATTTTCGCGCTTTTCGCGCAAAGCCATAATGCGCGAATAATAAAACATCGCGAAATATTATGGTTATGAACGTGAAGAAAACCAATGACAGACAAATAATTTGGTTGACACATTTTATTACTCACAGGAATGTTTGGTTCGTTCATTAATGACGAGTCACTAATTAGAGCTCTCACAAGTGTGTACATCGTACGCCCATATGCACGTTGTTTGTTGTGCAAACACAGTCATCACAATAATCCGGCCTGGCAGAATCCACTCTTGATCGCCAATATGCGTGTCCTGATGTTTTGATTGCGATACGCTAGAGCTTCGATTCGGTGCGTATATTTTCGGTTCGGTATGATATTTCTTTGAACGAGATCTCGAGAAGTCACATCATTCAAACACCATTGTTTGGAGTTAAAGATCAAACTAAACCGTTCCGAATGTTTACTTCCGGGAAAACTTGGCGACAGGTATCGTTACCACTTCAAACCTTGAAGACGTTTAATGACAATAAATAAATAAAAATTGATCATTGACTTTTTGAATAAATATTGTTTTTATAAGTTAATTACTACTAGTTTCACTGTAATCTTTGCTGCACGGTGCATGTAGTTTTGCTCACGAAATTTTTGCTATTGCTTAGTCGATATGCGCGAAAATTAAACCCCGCGAATCAGTCATTTTTTATGTTTGCGCGAAAATAACGCCCCGCGAAAATAAATGATTTTACAATATATTGATCGGTTTCTAGCTGATCTGATACATTCATCTGTTTCTAGCTGATCAGATACATTGATCTGTTTCTACCTGATCAGATACATTGATCTATTTCTAGCTGATCTGATACATTGATCTGATTTTAGCTGATCAGATACAAATATTTGTTTCTAACTGATCAGGTAAATTGATCTGTTTCTAGCTGATCAGGTACATTGATCTGTTTCTACCTGATCTGATACATTGATCTGTTTCTACCTGATCAGGTACATTGATCTGTTTCTAGCTGATCTGATACATTGATCTGTTTCTAGCTGATCTGATACATTGATCTGTTTCTACCAGATCTGATACATTGATCTGTTTCTAGCTGATCTGATACATTCATCTGTTTCTAGCTGATCAGATACATTGATCTGTTTCTACCTGATCTGATACATTGATCTATTTCTAGCTGATCTGATACATTGATCTGATTTTAGCTGATCAGATACAAATATTTGTTTCTAACTGATCAGGTAAATTGATCTGTTTCTAGCTGATCAGGTACATTGATCTGTTTCTACCTGATCAGATACAAATATTTGTTTCTAACTGATCAGGTAAATTGATCTGTTTCTAGCTGATCAGGTACATTGATCTGTTTCTAGCTGATCTGATACATTGATCTGTTTCTACCAGATCTGATACATTGATCTGTTTCTAGCTGAACTGATACATTGATCTGTTTCTAGCTGATCTGATACATTGATCTGTTTCTAGCTGATCAGATACATTCATCTGTTTCTAGCTGATCAGATACATTGATCTGTTTCTACCTGATCAGATACAAATATTTGTTTCTAGCTGATCTGATACATTGATCTGTTTCTACCAGATCTGATACAAATATTTGTTTTTACCAGATCTGATACAAATATTTGTTTTTACCAGATCTGATACAAATATTTGTTTTTACCAGATCTGATACAAATATTTGTTTCTAACTGATCTGATACAAATATTTGTTTCTAACAGATCTGAATCATTGGTCTATTCGTACCTATCAGTTACACTGATCTGTCTACCTGATCTGATACATTGATCTGTTCCTACTATCAGATACATTGATCTGTTCCTACCTGATATGTTGAGCTGCAGCCAGGTGACAGAGTCACGGAAATCGTTGCTTATGCTGGGGTCCAGAATGGATGGGGTCAGAGTGGCCAAATCGACCTGCAGACCTGGAGCAGCCTGCTCAACCAGAACCACATTGAAGATGCCCGGCCAAGCAGAGGAGGTATGATGCACCAGAACTGTCTCAATAAACACCCGGTAGGGGCTTATGCTCTGTACCAATATACAACATGTGTGTCAGTCATGTACAATAGATGTGATCATTGCTTATTTAGCTGAATCTATGTATTTGTTTGATCCAATTTTTCCCTACTGCCAAGAATGAACAATAAATATTATCTAAATTCCAAACTAAATCCTCTAGTTTCAGCTGAAAATAAAATCCTTTTAGTTACATGCATTAAACAAAAGGGAAATTCATACTCAATAAAAGCAATTTAAGATAAGTATTTGTCACAGATGTTACCAGATCCCCGTCACAGTCCAAAATGAGCTGAAATCATGGACACACAACAGAGTTTCTACGTTTGATTCAAGTGTTATTAACCTTATGGAAAAATACTCAATAATGAGTCGGTCAACAGCATAAACTCAGGGTCTGGACCTTGTGATCCCTACAGTACTAAAACTTAAGTTTCAACATAAACACAAACCTGTGAAATGTGTTATCTTGTTCATGAAATATTTCATTAATAACTTGTAAAAAACATGAATAAAATTTACATAAGAGTTACGTCAAGAACAAGTAAACACTGAACATTAAATTTGGAATCAAACAAGAAAACTAAAACAAACAAATAGAAACAATTTAAAAATTTTGATAGTCTTGTTGTGAACTTGAAAATAAAGTCAAGGTCACCCAAATCGACTATTGTCTGGATACTTTTCCATTGAAGTCTGATAGAAATTTGCAGACTCTAGATGCGCTGACAACATTTTAAACACTTGTATAATCTCATAATGACTTTGAAAATGGAGTTGATTAAGGTTACCAATTCCTCCATTGAAGTCTGATACCAATTAGGAAGACTCTGGGTTCAGTGGGTCATGAGATAGCACACTAACAACTTTTTCATTGTTCCCGCTGGCATTTTTGACAGCCAGTCATCATGTCTGACACCTTTGAAAATACTGGACATTTCCCTTTTTTCCCTATCCATTAAATCTAATCAATAAATAAAACTTTTGTTTTCTACCATCACTTAAGCTTAGGAACTACAGTAGTATTTTTCCCTCTGAAGTAAGTCAAAAGATTTATCTGGTTCTTCATTTCTATTGAAAGTTGAAATATGTTAGAATTCGGAATTGATAAGAATAGGGTGAATTTCCCTGGACAGTTAACAAAACCATTGTCACCAAGAACAGTAAGTTCTGCTTAAATAACCAGAATGAGTGAGTGTTTGATTCGAAAGTGGTCGGAAAATAACGTGAATTTCCGTAGACAGTTAATGTACCAAGAACAATAAATTCAACTTAAGCATCTGAATGATTATATCTAGTGCATTTCATGATTACATTCTATACAGGGGATTTCCAATTTTGACAGACTGTCCTCATATCGTTTTGTTTTAGATCACACATTGTTTTATTGATTTACTTGATTTTTTTTCCGGACATCATGTAGGACATAAAGGACAGTTATATTTTTCATTGGACTATGGCCGGGCTTTATTTGATAACAAAAACACTGATTTTTAAAAACTGGTCACATTCTCATAGTACCATTGAAAATGAAGTAAAGTCTCTCAAATTGACTGTTGTCTGGGTACTGCTTCACTAAGGTCTGATTGCAAATTTGACTAGTGAAACGGTTTATGAGATAGTGTGCGAACAGCATTTTCAAAAATTACAAAAGTCTTGTAGCGACCATGAAAATGAAGTCAAGGTCATTAAACTTAACTTGTGTCTGGGTACTCCTCCAATAAAACCTCCCTCCAAACTTGAATACTCCTGGTGCAGCGATTCGTGAGATATCACACAAATAACATATTAAAAATTGGTCAAAGTCTCATAGTGCCCTTGAAAATGTTCATTGGTGTCTGGGTACTGCTCCACCGAAGTCTGATAGCAAAGACCCTAGATGTAGCGGTTTATGAGATATCATGCTAATATCATTATCCAAATCTCTTTGTGATCTTGAAAATCAAGTCAAGGTAACTAAAACAGACTCGTGACTGAGTACTCCTCAAATGAAATCTGATACTCATTTTGGGGAATTTGATTTCAGAATTAAAACTCCAGATTTTATACAGATACGGATTTCGTATCATTTTCAAACAAACATCCTACATCCATCATCTACAATCCTACAAAGATGATATCTGCGGGTTCAACACATAGGTTATAAATTTGAATCTCCATGTCAGAAAGATGTTAATCTTAACACTTCATCCTCCTATGATAATTGGTTTGGAGAAAAAGATTTTTAAGATTTGAGAGAAATTGTCATATTTGAGGGGGGTAGTCCCAAATGTACAACTATGGATCATGCAGGTGCAATGTACATCCCCACAAAATATCCGCTTTTGGGGTGCAGCAGATTCAGAGAAGAAGTCGAAAATGAGACAGAGGGTGGACAACAGGCCATGCCATAAACCCATCTCACCTTTTAGTTCTGAGGAACTAAAATAACGCCCAAAATCTCACTCATCATTTAATCAGACTATTACCCTCATGAAATGACTATAGTTGATGTTTCAAAACTTATAAGTGTATGTAATCCTATTTTGTTATTCACTACATTACACCTGACGCAGTAGCAAGCGTATAAAACATTGCGTATCGTAACAATCATGTGTTGAAATAGTATTTTCTACTGTAAACAATTAAATTATGTAAGAACCCAGTGAATGACTATCTAAACAAGGTGTAAGTTAGGTTTTTTTGAGAAGTAGCACAAAGCATACAGAGGTTGGAGTAGTAAAGTGAGAGATGGCTAAGACCAACCGTGAGGGTGTGGTTGACCGTCACATCGGGGACGCTGACCGACAGGTTGGCCGTGTTGTAGAAGGAGGAGTAGCTGACCCCGTTAGCGGAGGGGGGTTCTCCAGTAAGGTCAGGAGTTGAATTGGTCACAGCTTGCGTCGACCTCTCGGATACAAGCACCGTCATCTACCAATGCAACTTTCACTACACTAAACATCATATACGTTATGTAAACAATGTAGAAAAAATATCAAATTGGTAAAAACAAACAGATTCAAACTCATGGACATTTAGCCTTCCTGCTAACGAGAATTTCCAATAACTTCTTCAATGTGTATTTGAATAGTCAAATAAAGCTGCTGTAAAATATCTTAATTATCTCCCTTTAACCACAAAGTTCACAGAAAATGAATGAAGACATTCTAATTTCTTCATCTTTTCTTAATGCAAAACCTGTATATATAACATAACTGATATTAATGAAGGATTCAAAGGGAACAAAGGGGTTACATATGTCCCTTGTACCCCTACTACTATTATGTAATATTAACGATATTGTTCATCGGATGTTGATTGTCATTGCTTATAACATATCTGTTCTAAAACTAATAAATAAGCAAAATATGGTCCATAAAAAGCATAATGTTCTCTTAATTTGAACAAACACACAAAAAGTATATGTAGCTCCACTTGACAATGAGAATGTTACTCACATGAGCACTAAGCCCTGATCCTGGCAGTGAGTGGTTGTAGTGGGTGCACAGTTCCACCAGTTGAGCTACCCCACCAGGCAGCACCACCCCAAGTAACAGCAGCAGCCAAAGCATACTACCCCCCTCGACACCCCTGGGTTCTGCCTCAGAGGCCCAGTAGCACTATGATCACTTCTTGCTCTGTAACATCAGCAGTCAGTCAGTCACCAATTGGGCAGCATTCTACTGGCTCCCCTATCTGGCAAAATTCAATCACAGGTTTCACTCATATGTACATCAACCAACATCTTCAGGTACCCAGGGCTCATTGTTACGATGCATTTCACTTTATCACCCCTGGGACTTTTTGTCAGGAAAATGTGTACTGAAATTACCTCCCTTGATTTGAGTAAAGTAATCAAACTGCTACATCGATAAGAACAGCACACCTGACATTACAAGCGTTATTTAATGCTTGAGTCTTGCTGTGAGAAAATTTGCTTGCAATTCCAACTCTGACCTCACATGTATGTGTGCATGCACTGACAATCAGGAAATAAGCTTATCTTTCAATTTCAAAATCAAATTCCTGAGAATGTGCTGAAAGGATTGACTGTTTAAACATGTAACTGAATATTTTCCCAATATTCTCATATGAAGCAGTTTCATCAGATTGCTGTTTTTTATGAATTTCAAGAGCTGATAATTTGTGTACAAGTATACATTTTTAAGAAGTGGTTTGTTAGCCACAGTTGACTGAGGATGATAAACCACCTGCTCTAACTAGTTTGTCAAAACGTCAAAGCTAAATAGAAAGGGAAAAGCTCTCAGGATGGATGCATGTAGATCCTTGAATAATAATCAAATATAGAAACATAAGATCAAACAGCTCATGTAACTGAAGATGAATTCCAGTTAAAAGTTGATGTAACCATTTACTGAAGGTTAATATAAACTGAACTAAAATATAACCGGGGGAAAAGAATTGGTAACAGCTCATATAATAAACTGGAGAGGAGAACTGGTAAAAGCTGATGTAATCATAAACTGGTGAAAAGAATTGGTGACAGGTGATTGTAATTATGAACTGGAGAGAAGAATTGGTGACAGGTGATTGTAATTATGAACTGGAGAGAAGAATTGGTGACAGGTGATTGTAATTATGAACTGGAGAGAAGAATTGGTGACAGGTGATTGTAATTATGAACTGGAGAGAAGAATTGGTGACAGGTGATTGTAATTATGAACTGGAGAGAAGAATTGGTGACAGGTGATGCAACCATATACTGAAGGGAAGAATTGGTAACAGCTGATGTAATTACACACTGGAGAGGAGAACTGGTACCAGCCAAGTTATTATAAACTGGTGAGAAGAATTGGTAACAGATGATGTAAGTGTAAACTGGAGAGAAGTACTGGTAACTGAAGAGGAGAACTGGTAACAGCTGATGTAATAATAAACTGGAGAGAAGAATTGGTAGCAGATAAGTTATTATAAACCAAAGAGAAGAATTGGTAACAGCTGATTTAATAATAGACTGGAGAGAAGAATTGGTAGCAGATAAGTTATTTTAAACCAAAGAGAAGAATTGGTAACAGCTGATGTAATAATAGACTGGAGAGAAGAATTGGTAGCAGATAAGTTATTTTAAACCAAAGAGAAGAATTGGTAACAGCTGATCTAATAATAAACTGAAGAGAAGAATTGGTAGCAGATGATGTAATTATAAACTGAAGAGAAGAATTGGTAGCAGATGATGGATTTATAAACTGGAGAGAAGAATTGGTAGCAGATGATGTAACCATATACTGAAGAGTAGAGAAGAATTGTCATAGCTAATATAACCATAAACTGGAGATAAGCTTCATGAAAAAGGTGAAACACTAGAATTAGACAAATTATTGAACTACAAGGTTCAACAAGTTTGTCAATTAATCCTTCATTTAATAACTTTGTTTTTATCAAGCTTCTCAATCACATATTCTTCGACAGAATGTTAGATATTTTTGTCAAACTTAGGTATTTCTTTATTTAAGGATCATTTGCATTCCCATGTGTGTTAATGATACACAACCATTCATTATAGAATCATATATATGAATATCCATTCAGTAACGAGCATCATAAAACTGTATCACTGTATTCTTGAATTGTCCTTTTTTCTCTCACTTTGTGGAAACACATTTGCTCTGAATTAATCTAGCTGTTAGTGGAAATCTTGATATTGGCCTGCTCCATCAAAGTGGTATTCATTGCCCGCTCCTCATCTGTAATTTAAAGTGAGTGGTGATTGAGAGGAGAGGGGCTGGGTGTGAGATTTAAACAGACAGCTAAGTGACCGGTGTTTGGTGTGTCAGGCAGACAGCGAGGGGAGATTACAGAGATGACCATTTGTCTGATTTGCGTGATGGAGTGGACACTCTGCGTATTGACACAAACTACTGACCTTTGCTCACACGCTCAATCTCGGTCAAGACTCAAGCCATGAATTCTGATCAATCTCACGTCTCTTTCTCTTCAAATCCCAAATATTATTGATTCAATTAGCAACTTACATGAGTAAGTGATTGCTGTGTTTACTGTAATAACATCTTGTGTAGTTAAAGACTGTGTATCTCCTCTCATCACCAACATTTAGGCCAAATAGGGGAAGTACCAACTCTTTCTTCTATAGCACCCTCCATCACATCACCATCACCATTAACATCATCATCACCATTACCATCACCATACAGGGATCGAAATTCCCTTCATTTCAGTGCCGAACGCACGGGTAATTATCATAGGGCAAGGATAAAATCGAACTGCTGTGCCCTGTGGGCACGTCAAAACAAATCGCTTAGAATCATGAAGCTTAATTAGACTGTCAAAATCTTTGATTTTAAACTTTTCTGCAAATTCTAAAAAGGATTTTTCTGAGGCCGTGTTATCTATTTAAATTGTTTGATTGACAAAATTTCAAACTTATTAATCTCTTTTAGTCGAAATCAAAACAAATATTTGTCAGAAATACGATTGCAAGAGCATGTTGTACACGTACACCGGTGATTCGAGAATTAGTTACCGAGTAGTTTTTGCGCCTATAGGATAGCTGAAGCTTGATGAAATACGTATAAATGAACAATATCAATATGATAGAATAATAAAGATCGACGATATTCCTCTCAAACTTCAAAAGATTTAATAATCGCACAAATGAACGCTGAAGTCGTTAACATTATCTTACAGAAGCTATAAAAAAGAAACACCGTTTGGAATATCGATGCATTTTCTTAACGACAAATAACATTGAAATTATGCTCTCGGGTCCATGGTAATCTTTTCGATTGTCTTTATTCCGGTAATATATGAATAAATATAAGCATTTATATATGTTTCATTTTTTAAATAAAATACCAGTAACTGCTAAACAGTTTATTCAAATATTTTATATTGTATCTGTAATATGTTGCCATGAAATTATCACGACCACGTGTATCAACCAACTTGTAAAATTTACTTGGCAGTTCGGAGTCATATTTTTGTACGCAGTTTTAAAAACTCAATCTTATTTATGTTTTTAGGAAAAATATTTGTAAATAAAACATACTATCGATGTTTTGATAAGGCATGTACAAATAAACTATTTGAAATTTTGATTGAATTTACCTGAGGGAAACGCGCTCATTCATTCAAGCACTGTCAACAAACCACTGTTCATAAACACTTCAAACTATTGTTGCAAGAAGTGCATTTGTAAATAAATAAATAAGTCATTTTAATCTTGAAACCAGATTTAAGTGATAATTCAATCAAAGTTGATTAAGATAACAATAAAAAAAATTTACCATGACAGACACAATTAATAAACTTCTCATGTTAATTATTGATATCCTGTTTAATAGTCTTATATTATGAAATATGTTAGAAATAACTTTCTTGATACTTATGGATGGTGACAATTAACAAACTCAGGGAATTCTCCAGAGCTGGCCTCTACCAAAATACAGAAAATGGTTTGTTTGTGACAGGGGAAACTATCTCCAATTTTGTAAGGTGTGTCTGCAGATTGGTTTCCCTTAGGGAGGGATGGAAAGCCTACCGGTAATTACATTTTGATGCATTTTCTACAATGTCTGTACAAATTCTTTTTGGGCTGAATTTACAACAAATTCAGTAAATAAATTTTGCATCTTCATTGTTTTGATCTTATGATCCTGATCTCTGTTGGCACACTCAATTTGTTCAGGGTACACACAAATTTGGTTTAAACATATTTTTATTTTCAAAAAGAAAATTTTGGATTGGCGAACAAACCGTTGCCTTATGTTAACGCCGCTCCAATACATCAAGAACAGACTGGATACTAAATAACAAAAATCAGTAGACACATGAAACTTGAAGAAAAACGATATATGTATATGATGGGTATGGTTCAATTCGTCAGGTGTTGGGTATGCCTAGTGATGAATCCGCAGCTTGATATATGTAAACGTAAGATTTGGAATATTTCCTTTAGTTTTGAAATCAGGAAAACCGGTTGCTTTTGTTAATAAATTCATGTAAGGAACTGAGAATATAACTGTTTATTATTACACAAATTTTACAATGGGTGCCCTGGGGCACACTTAGAAAAAATCTCATTTCTATCCCTGCCATACCAACATCATTTAATATCATCATCAATATCAATATCATCACCATTACCATCACCTTACACATCACCATTACCATCACCTTACTCATCAACATTACCATCACCTTACTCATCAACATTACCATCACCTTACTCATCAACATTACCATCACCTTACTCATCACCATTACCATCACCTTACTCATCAACATTACCATCACCTTACTCATCACCATTACCATCACCTTACTCATCACCATTACCATCACCTTACTCATCACCATTACCATCACTTTACTCATCACCATTACCATCACCTTACTCATCAACATTACCATCACCTTACTCATCACCATTACCATCACCTTACTCATCACCATTACCATCATCATTACCATTACCATCATCATTACCATTACCATCATCGTTACCATTACCATCATCTTACTCATCACCATTACCATCATCGTTACCATTACCATCATCGTTACCATTTTCATCACTTTACTCATCAACACCATAATTCACTTCTTTTATTAACTAATTCATACTGAGAGTTTAATTCAGTTCATTTCTAATTCACTCCAACTGAAAGTTTAATTCAGTTCATTTCTAATACACTTCAACTGAAAGTTTAATTCAGTTCATTTCTAAGAGTAATGTTTAATATGGCTCTGCAAAATAACAATACAACTACTAAGGATGCACCGTATTATTGGTATATTGGTATATTGCAATACAGAAACCTCACGATACGTACTGGTACAGTCTTCCGAAAATATCTGATATATCGGAAGTTTTAGAATTAACTTTTTTCGTGTAAAATTTCAGAAAAACGTTACAAAAACACAATATGATTTTACTGGGTTGTATACAAAGGTGAACTTGCAAAATAGCACAGACATGTTGAAATACGAAACCAGTCACTTAATTATCTCTCTTTGCAAAATGACGTCCAGTTGAGCATTGATCACTGTAATAGTTGCTGTTATTTAGTCAAGAGAACATGGAAAAACTAAAATATGAAAAGTACCAATATATTGCAATATGCCTTTCTGTATCACAATATATTGCGATATTGAAATGAGGACCGATACCCATCCTTAACAACTACAACTATTGCAATAATAATTTTCATTTAAAAATAAATCTTACCAAAATTTATAATCTAAATACACAGATATTTAGGTAAAGCTGCAGGTAAAAGGCGTCAAAAATGCACTTGGTTTACAAAAGCTTATATAAATACGTCTCCCTGTATTATAAGTTGCAGATGCTCTAATAGATTTAGATTTCATCAATTTATTGATTCAATTTTTAATCTCTTAAAGTAATGTTCTATGCTTTGAAAGTCTCAAAAGTAATTTTATGATGATGGTAATGGTGATGGTGAAGAAAATGGTGATGAGTATGGTAATTATGATGGTAATGGTGACGATGATGGTAATGGTGATGGTAATGCTGATGGTAATGGTGATGGTGAAGGAAATGGTGATGGTAATGGTGATGATGATATTAAAGTCTTTAATGTAATTTTATGATGATTGTAATGGTAATGATGATGGTAATGGTAATGATGATCAGTGAAATGATGAAGTATTTTATCATTTTAGGCTTCTTTTTTTAGGGTTTGAAGTTGCAGAATCTTATGCAGAATTTGGTAAAATTAGGTGCAGATTTATTACGTTTATTTAAGCATTTATATGAGAAAGGGAAATTTATTAGGTCGGTTCAAAAACCAAAATTAACTTCAACTATAGGAAAAAAATTCGAAGTTCAATAAGGTTGTGCTAAACACCCACCAACCTAAACAGTTACTGCAAACTACAAATTGTTTTACCAATTAGTTATTGTTAATTTCTATTCATCAGTTCCTAACTGTAGTGACCTAAGTGTTAAAAGACTATATTTAAATACAGCCCACTTAAGTTGTACCCTTACATAATTTATTACCTCTCAGTTGCAATGGAATTGAGGGCTACATATTTATGTACTTTAAACAGTGTCTCTTTTAGAATGTATACTATATAAGGTCATATAAGAGGCTGTCTATCACCTTTGCTCTTGATTGAGCATTCACTTATATTTCATTACAGATTGAAGACCACATTTCAGTGGTCTAGACTCTAATTGGACAAAGAGTGAGAACCTTGTCTTTATGGACCCATTCACATTTGACACCCATATGACATTCTATATTGTGTTACAATATACTATTTTGGATAACTCCAATATGTATTCGAATTCCAAGTTTCATGTTTTTTATTCAAAAGCAATGCAAAAAATCCAAGCACTCAAGAACTCAAATGACAAGGAAATTGAAGCAAGATATAAGCTGTAGACTATTTTTCTGCTATGCAGTGGAAAAGAGGAGAGAGAAAGCCAGGCTCTTGGAGAACGCCTTTTAAAAGCACTATGGCCAAGGGAAAAATTATCACCAATTATGATCAAGAATTATTTCTAGAGGTCTATTTCATTTGTAAATAGATTCTATTAATTTTATCAATTGTTATTTAGCATTTTGTTTTTATTTTGATATTAATAGTATTTTAATACATGTACAAAAATAGTATTTATGCTGCTTTCTGTCTAAAACGTGCAAAGCTTTGATTTATTAATTGCAAAACTACATTAAATTATGCACACCAAAAAGAGTAATAAACTCCCTTTGTTTAGATGGTCTGATGAAAACAAATTTGCTGTCCGTAACTGGTTGTTTTAGGTAGCGCAAAAAAGTACTTATTAACCACTCTACAGTCTGTTGATTTCAGATTGCCAGGGCCATTTCTGTGTTGAAAGTGTGAAAGAAAGGTAATGCTATTGTCTCACTAGTGCAATGATGGCCAGGTATAGGGGATGTAGTGCACAGCATTTTCGATTGGGTGGCCACATGAACACGCAGGACTGTCAATGATGTGTCTATTAAATTTATCAGCATTTAAGTCACTACGATGGAGCCTGAGGCGAGAATGAATAATATGACATGTTCTCGTGCCATAATTAAGATCGAAGAAAATAGGTCTATTTTCAGATACACAAACTCAATTTTTGAAACCGGACAACGTGTCATTTTTACGGATGTCAGGAGTTAGAGAATTCCATAGTTTTATTGTATTGGGTAAAAAAGACCTTGCATATGACGACGTTCTACATTTCATAGTTCGTACGGATGAATTTTCTCGAAGATTATAGTCATTAGAATTTGGCGAAGGTGGTAAGAGGTTACCTGGGATATATATGTCTTTCTAAGCGATACACTTCCCTGTGGTTATGTATCATCCCAACTGCGGATCCGCCCCATCTAACGACGCTGGATACTAAAACATATTAATAATATTCTTATTTTAATATGAATTGTGTCAGTAAAACATGTTTTTAGATAATTTCGGTATATTCTTTTCACATCTACGAAGAAAATTTGACGTTCATTTACTTACTTTAAAGTCACATTTGATTACTGATTGAGTCACATTTGTTTAGCGACATATCAAAATCAGTTCAATATACAGATCAAAATAATACAGAGAAATGAATAATCCATGCTAAAACCTACTATAAGAAGAAATTAAGGTACTCTCCATCGTTACAATCCAGCACTGAATAGACTAGATAAATTAATGTGAACGCTTGGCATGACAGAGGACGAAAGCCTGACACTGGATGAATGGGCACCAATTTGCCCATCGTGAGTGGTGTTAGGCTAAAACAACATGTGGAGACGTAATAAGCCCATGTTGTTTTAACAAACTATTACCTTGTTTATATACTTGGCGACTTGGTTGATTGCATCAAATGTAAAAAAAATTGAAAAGTTCCTATTACCAAAGTCTGGTTCCCCAACATTTTGGATATTTTCCACAAGTGCCATCTTAGAGCTTGAAAATTCCCTAGTAACTCATATTAAAATACTAAAATCTATCATAAAAGCGACAAATCTTTGTCAAAGAGTGTTCATATTGATTATAGGAAAAAACTCCGCGGAAAAAAAGTCCTCCGGAAAAAAGTCCTATTACTAAAAAAAAAGGTTAAATAGAGGTTAACACCAAACATATTGTAAAGAAAACGTGAATTGTTTGTACTTGAAGTATCAAGAAGGATGTTGTGATATCTAAAAACGGATTAATTCAGAATTAACGAAGTGTGAGTTTATCTCCATCTATTGAATCAACTGTGATATTAGATTAAGATTGATCAAGGATTAATTAAGCTTTAATCAAGAGTTTATGTGATGTGAGTCTTGTGTGTTTTTTTCTTAGTGAATCAACTCAACCTTTGTTTGGTTATTGTTAATCAAAACACTGGCATTAGGTCAGGGAGGAAGTCCTTCTCCGAATTCTTGAATGGTGTTTCAAGGAACATCAGACTGAATAAACTCCAGTGAGTAGTGAATTACAATGAAATGTGTAATCAGTGCTTATGTATCGTATGTTGCATGTGTTGCTCCAATGACTAGACGATCAAACAAACAATGTATCTGAATAAAGTGAATAACAACCAAATATTTATGTTTTCGTAATATATGTTACCTTTAATCCAAAATAGAACTTTTTTCCGTAGGACTTTTTTTCCTAGTCAAATTTAGGACTTTTTTCCCGCAGACTTTTTTTCTGAACACCTTCAAATTCCTAATAATATTTATTTATCATTTCATAAATGACATCAACCGATTTGATTTAAACATATTTATTCATGAAAATGTACAAATCATGAATGGATTGGCCAACAAGCTCCTAGGTGCTTATTTTAAGGCCGCTCCGAAGCAATTACATATGAGAAAATATATATATACAACTTAATGGTAGTGACACATATCTGATTGCAATTATAGCTTCATAGATAGTGGTTATGCATGAATAACATTTCTCTTGTTTGGCAGTCATTATGAAATATCAAATCCATCAGATTTCATTATGTAATGATGAATAGAGTTCAATAATCTATTGGAATCACTCAATGAGAGTGGTGTGCATCCCCGTAGAACCGTTTTGATACTAAATCCTTTCAGATAAAAGAATGATTTCTGTCTTAATTCTATGTAGTTATGGCATGTGAAGAAATAGCGGACAGCGTTTTCGACTGGGTGACCACAGGAGCAGGCCTGGCTTTCTATGATATGTCTGTTAAACTTATCAGTGTTCAAGTCACTACAGTGGAGTCTTAGGTGAAAGTGGATGATCTGGCAAATTCTTGGACCATAGTTTAGATCGAAAGTAGTAGTTTTATTGCCAGGTCCTTGAACTGAATTTCTGAAACCGGATAATGTATCAATACTTTGAACGTCAGGAGTTAGGGAATTCCACAGTTTTAGGGAATTCCACAGACATCAACCAATTTTTAAAGCTCTTTTCTTAAATCTGTACCAAATGCAAAGGTAGACAAAGCTTTATATAAATTTGAGTTTAGTAAGAATAATTGCAAATATATATTTCCACCAATGTACTTGATATCTAAATCGTTTTATGTTTGTTTCAGGAGAAGCATTTATATACAGCTGCATACCAAAAGTTTGTTAACACATACCTGCATATCCTTGTGCAAATATCATGTAATTTGGCATGTCTTTGAGGCATCGTAGAATTGCCAAAAAGAAACCAATAATTTTCAAGTTTCAATACAGATGAGGAAATCCATTGCACCGTAACGCTATCGTAAGCCATCGTATATATATATATATAGTTAACCGTAATTGTGTTTGGCAGGTCACTGAAGTGACCACCGGTCAAAATTTCAAAAACAGTCATTATTATTTTTCTCCATGGAATTATTTATAAGTGATCGACGGATTTTAACACAAGTCATGTTTGTTCAAATGCATTAGGTCAATATGATGTTGCAGAGTTTTTTCTCAGAGAGTCGAAATGGAATATTTTAATTGAAAATTAAGGAAATCAGAATTTTGAAAATGTGACCCCTTCTGTCTATTTGATCATGCCAAAATTAGAATGTTTGCATGAGAGACTAAATAATCTCACACTACGTTAAAAAATGGCTATTTTACACAATGACCCGGCGTGTATTTACTTAAAACAGCCATACCCCTGGCCTCTATTTGAGACCCGGCGTCTATTCGAGGAAATACAGTTTTTCGTAAGTATGCACACTATAGTGCCCATAAGTGTACCACATCAGTTTATTGTAACTGTACAAAAATCTATCAAATTGTTGTGTCAATATTATGAAATATTCAATTCTCTTTACACATATATATGATATGATATATATGATTGATATAGACAATCTGAAATTTCAGTGTTAATCAATTTCATTTTTGCCCCATCAGGTGCTAGATATTCTGAACTTCTGAAATTAATCCCATTATTTGAGTAGCGTTTAAAATGAACTTAAATATACTATTCATATTTTGTGTCTAGTTCGTGTGTATTTATTTATCTGATGTATGTGCTGGTGAGGCATTAACATAAGCAGAGTTTTGCTTGTTTGCCAAACCAGATTCTTTCTTGAATAAAAATATGTTTAAACCAAATATATTATTCTTAAACATTAGGACCATTATGATCTATTATTAGTTAGTTGTTATTTTTATAATTATTAGTTAAATGTCAGGCCTTCACATAAAATTTAACTTCTATGTTTATGAAACATATTTAAAGTGTGCGTTGTGGGGACGGGGGAACAACATTATATGTTATACAAAGATCACATGTTATCGTATCGGACAAGGTATACAATACATGCTAAAGGTATTGATATTTAAAAATGTGTATCCGGATATTGTACGTTATGATAAGGTTTCCACATGGTTTCATAAAATCATTCCTCCAAAATGTTCCTAAAACCCCCAAAAAACCTCCACAATAAAAAGTTCCATAAACGTTTTTGGAAACGTTTTAGAAACTTTACCGAAACGTTTTTGAGATGTTTATATATGTGTTAGCTGGGTTAATTTAGGTATTGAAAACATTTTGGGTTTTTTTATTTGGTGTTGTGTATTGACAGTCATGATAATAATTAAAGGGATTAAAAGGACAGATTTGTTTTATTGAAGATCATATACTGCAGTATAGATCTATAACATATAAATGCCTGCAGTGGCTTGCGTAAAATTGTTTACAATGTGTTAAAAGTTAAACTGCACCACTTTTGAACAGATTTTTTCCATGTTGTTGTAACTTGTAGCTGTCCGAATGTTGTAACGTTTCCACGATAGATCTCCATCACAACAACACTGCGGAAGTAGCATCGTTAGTTCCATATAATCGTGCCTATATTCGCGGATAAATATTCTTCGAGTATAGATTATTAGATCGTTGTTTAACAGTGTATCGTTTTGTGTGTTAATATCAAAATGAGCTTGATCAATATTTATAGCCTATATCAAACATGTTTTTAATCTTCTAGAAATGAAGTTAACAAGTTTGGATCACATCTGTACTTACCTGTCAGCTAGTTAGAAAAATCCACATGAGTGTCATTTTCCGTAATGGTTTCGCGTCACCCCACACGCGTTCGCGCATTTACCGTTACCGGGGAACAAGAAACAGTTAGCTTATCTATTTACCACAACAACAAATATGGCGGCCTACATGTGTTGATATCTTGATGAGAAGTATTGAAGCCCTTATATCGCATACGTGTTACCAATGAGATAATATTCTATGTATACATTAGAAATCTGTTACGTGTATTTAATTGCCAGAAATATCATCAATCATAATATTTTAAAACATACAAATTTGTTTCTTATAAAAGATGTGAAAACTGATTCAGAAAACAGTAGATCTACCTGTTTTAGGCATGTTCGGTAAGGCATATGCGTGCAGGCGAATGCGGTGATATACTCGGTGTTGGAGGAGCTACTGGTTTACACATTGAGCTCAGTGACAGTGCACATCTGTATCAAAAGTATCCGTCACTTAACGTTATTTCTATAAGTTTCCATGTTCATTCAGCTTACTATTATTTTTTTTCTCAGAGGTGAGGAATCATCTTGGTTCCAACATCGTTATTTCTATTTTTATTTCCAATCTAGTTATATAGTAATTAAGAATGACGACAATTTCATCTACAAGTACACATATATATAATGAATATGGAAAACGACTTTAAGTCATTATTATATGTAGGTGAATTTGATTACAATATTTACATTAAAGTATGACCATTTACTAAAAATAATACTTGTCTGTAGCTGGACGAGATGGCGACATGTGGATACACTCTCAGTGATGTGTGTGTTCCTGTCACGGTGACAGTCGAACAGACAACATTCTCGGTGGACGGGGGATGGGTGGCGGGTGCCTTCCTCCTTGGTCTCCTGGTAGGAGCACTCCTTGCAGCTCTCCTTGTCAGACCCTGTCTCCGTGAGTGGCAGAAGAAGAAGGTAGGCTGTGAGACCTCTGTCTCAACCTTCTATCTCACCTTTTACCTGACCCCCTGATTTTATAAACTCAACAATTATAGTTTTAATCCACTATATATTTGTGACCTGTCTCCATCAAACATTGTCTCCTGTCTCTATGGGCCAAACCTTGACTTCTGTTTTCGTACTATGCCAACTTTTGTGTCCACTTCACAAATGTTATCTGTGGACATAATCCACTCATCCTATTGTCTCCTGTCTGCATCGGAGCATCCACTATTTATGTCATCTCCTGTCTGCATCAACCAATCCTATCTTCAACTGTCTGCATCCACTATTTATATCATCTCCTGTCTGCATCAACCGATCCTATCTTCACCAGTCTGCATCCACTATTTATGTCATCTCCTGTCTGCATCAACCGATCCTATCTTCACCAGTCTGCATCCACTATTTATATCATCTCCTGTCTGCATCAACCCATCCTATCTTCTCCTGTCTGCATCAACCCATCCTATCTTCTCCAGTCTGCATCAACCCATCCTATCTTCTCCAGTCTGCATTCACTATTTATATCATCTCCTGTCTGCATCAACCCATCCTATCTTCTCCTGTCTGCATCAACCCATCCTATCTTCTCCAGTCTGCATCAGCCCATCCTATCTTCTCCTGTCTGCATCAACCCATCCTATCTTCTCCTGTCTGCATCAGCCCATCCTATCTTCTCCTGTCTGCATCAACCCATCCTATCTTCTCCTGTCTGCATCAACCCATCCTATCTTCTCCTGTCTGCATCAACCCATCCTATCTTCTCCAGTCTGCATCAACCCATCCTATCTTCTCCAGTCTGCATCCACTATTTATGTCAGGATCTACTCATACTGTTGTGTCTTGACTTCATCCATTCATCCTTCCCTCTCTTATTTACATTTTCTGTAGCATGCACCCAATTATATCGTATGCTTTCAGTTTGAACATAGAGGAAGAGATATAATGAATATCTACATTGAAGATCAATATTAAAGTTAATGGATGTCAGTTATTTGTCAATAATTTTCTTTCATTCATATGTCTGAATGGATGTTCTATGAAACTCATGCAGAGACAGGACGAGGAAGAGACTATGAAGGTTTCCACAGCAACAGCAGCAGTTGTCACAGCAGAACCAGCCATTACCCACAAGGTACTCTTCAAATCCACCGTTGCAATGTGTAGACATGAATTGTGTTCAATACCCACAAGGTACTCTTCAAATCCACCATTGCAATGTGTAGACATGAATTGTGTTCAATACCCACAAGGTACTCTTCAAATCCACCGTTGCAATGTGTAGACATGAATTGTATTCGATACCCACAAGGTACTCTTCAAATCCACCGTTGCAATGTGTACACATGAACTGTGTTCGATACCCACAAGGTACTCTTCAAATCCACCATTGCAATGTGTAGACATGAATTGTGTTCGATACACACAAGGTACTCGTCAAATCCACCGTTGCAATGTGTAGACATGAATTGTGTTCGATACCCACAAGATACTCTTCAAATCCACCGTTGCAATGTGTAGACATGAATTGTATTCGATACCCACAAGGTACTCTTCAAATCCACCGTTGCAATGTGTAGACATGAATTGTATTCGATACCCACAAGGTACTCTTCAAATCCACCGTTGCAATGTGTAGACATGAATTGTGTTCAATACCCACAAGGTACTCTTCAAATCCACCATTGCAATGTGTAGACATGAATTGTGTTCAATACCCACAAGGTACTCTTCAAATCCACCGTTGCAATGTGTAGACATGAATTGTATTCGAACCCACAAGGTACTCTTCAAATCCACCGTTGCAATGTGTAGACATGAATTGTATTCGATACCCACAAGGTACTCTTCAAATCCACCGTTGCAATGTGTAGACATGAATTGTGTTCAATACCCACAAGGTACTCTTCAAATCCACCGTTGCAATGTGTACACATGAATTGTTTTCAATACCCACAAGATACTCTTCAAATCCACCGTTGCAATGTGTAGACATGAATTGTATTCGATACCCACAAGGTACTCTTCAAATCCACCGTTGCAATGTGTAGACATGAATTGTATTCGATACCCACAAGGTACTCTTCAAATCCACCGTTGCAATGTGTAGGTTTATCATGAGTAGACATGTATCACGGGAACCAGTGGATACCCACAAATTACAGTACCACCGCTTGCTTTGACAGTTTGCAATGAGTAGACATGTATCACAGGGGAAAAAGTCCATTGCATGCACAGGTTGCTGTGAGTAGACACAGAGATTTACTTGAAGACATGAATTTATAACTCCACAATCTTTAGAATACAGAACAAATCAATTCAAAACTGAATTTAGTTCGCAGTCTATAAAAACACTGAAATGTAATGGTCGATTTTGAGTTTGCTGCCTTGTTTGTTCAGAAAACATCTGCTATTTCAGGTTGTCAAGGAAAAATCAAAAAAGAAAAAAGGTAACAGATTCAGGCGCAAAAAAACAGAACATTTAAATGAAGATAATGATGGCGAAGTAGCAGATGGGAAGTTCCATGGGATGGTAGACGTGATGGCCCAACAATCAAGGTAAGGTGTTACATGAAGTTTTGATGATTTGTTCAAAAGTTAAGCAATAGATTATTAAGAAATATTTGATAAGTACACTTACACCATGGGGATCTAGAGTTTGGCATGCAATCCCTTGAAAACCAAAACTTTTGCTCATGCTCACAACAAAAACTGAAGACTAAAGAACCTTGAACTTCTGGATTGATGTGACATGAATAATTGCGCAAAGCTTTGCATACTGTTAAAAAATAAGTCTTCAAACTGTCATTGTGACAGAACACTAACAGAGGTATTACTGCACATAACTGGCTTCTTACTTATACATCACCTCTCACTAAGAGAGGTATAAGTGTTCATAACTGCCTTCTTACTTATACATCACCTCTCACTAAGAGAGGTATAAGTGTTCATAACTGCCTTCTTACTTATACATCACCTCTCACTAAGAGAGGTATAAGTGTTCATAACTGCCTTCTTAATTATACATCACCTCTCACTAAGAGAGGTATAAGTGTTCATAACTGCCTTCTTACTTATACATCACCTCTCACTAAGAGAGGTATAAGTGTTCATAACTGCCTTCTTACTTATACATCACCTCTCACTAAGAGAGGTATAAGTGTTCATAACTGGCTTCTTACTTATACATCACCTCTCACTAAGAGAGGTATAAGTGTTCATAACTGGCTTCTTAATTATACATCACCTCTCACTAAGAGAGGTATAAGTGTTCATAAATGCCTTCTTAATTATACATCACCTCTCACTAAGAGAGGTATAAGTGTTCATAAATGCCTTCTTAATTATACATCACCTCTCACTAAGAGAGGTATAAGTGTTCATAACTGGCTTCTTAATTATACATCACCTCTCACTAAGAGAGGTATAAGTGTTCATAACTGGCTTCTTACTTATACATCACCTCTCACTAGCAGTTCTGTTCAGGTTCTGTCTTCAAACTGTCATTGTGACAGAAGACTCCTCGCCTGTTATCTTGTTAAAGATGTCGCCAAAAAAAACCTGGAAAAACATTAGAAACATTATAAAAAGATATAGATGACTGTAATGAAATGTCAATACAAACTACATTTAAGCCTGCTTTCAGAGTTCTTAAAAATATTACATCATGTTTCAAATTGCAAATAGCATGAATCATTCATCATTTGCTGCAACTTTCAGCAAGAAACAAGTTCTGTAATGGAGCAAGTTCTGAGAATGGATAACACGAACAACGACCTTAAGTGTTTTGCCATTGTCACTCACATTAGATTTTTCAACCTGTCCGATAGGCCATTGATTGCGCACAGTGTCCTTTTCTATTAAATGGTTAAAAGTTATGTTTGGCTTACTCTCAACCCACTTGCGTCTAACCTGTAGGATAGCTTGATAGTCAGATAGCCACCTAGACCAAAACTGTTCAGCAAGTGCTTGTACAAGCTTCCACTGAGAACAATACACATCTGCCATGTCACAAGATTCTCTACATGATCTGACTTGAGTGTCAGCAGAGAAGATGGACTCTGTATACCTAGCAACTCTGGGTCCGACGAGACTGGTATTATAGGTTTCGCATTAACCATTGCACAAATTTCTGTTGTCAACACATCATGGGTGAGATTTCTATGTGACACATTTGCTAGTAAGGAGTCTAGAATTCTTCTCACTACTCCAATCATTCTCTCCCACACACCTCCCATGTGGGATGCCTGAGGTGCATTGAAGATCCAGTTAGCTTTGTTAGCTGACAGGAATCTCTTAACTGGTTCATCCTCCACATTTATCACATTCATATTTAGAACACCACTTGCTCCTACAAAATTGGTGCCTCTGTAGGAACGGAATTCCTTCACATAACCTTGGATAGATATGAAGCGCCGAAGAGCATTGATGAAAGCTGATGTACTCAGCACGTCTATGACTTCACTATGGATGGCTCTGATGACAAGGCATGTGAATAACATGGCCCAGCGTTTACTACTTGCCACTCCACCTCTGGTGCGTCGAGTTTCGACGGACCATGGGCCAAAAGTGTCAACACCCACCAGGTGTGAGGCGATCCTTTGGCAAGTCTGCCATTTTCTGTTTACCGCCCTTAACACGCAGCTTGTAACATTTCACACACTTGAAAATCATGGAGTTTATTAGCCGCTTTCCGCCAATGATCCGTAAACCAGCGCCTCTAATAGCTCCCTCCGTGAATTAATGTCCCTTGTGATTCACTTTCTCATGGTACATGCGCACTAAGAGCAGGGCTATGTGATGACGCCCTGGTATGATAAGTGGATTCTTTATGCCATGTTCATTGATAAATATGTGATGAGAGAGCAGTAATGAGAGAACAGTGATGTGCTATGGTGCTGTTCATTAATAAATATGTGATGGTACATGCGCACTAAGAGCAGGGCTATGTGATGACGCCCTGGTATGATAAGTGGATTCTGCCACTCTGCAACTTTAATAGAGGTTGTGGTCAATTTGCTGTGCTGTAAGTTTTTTGTGTGTTTATTTTTGGTACAGAGGTTCCGAGGCTACCGTCGACATCATATGTTGTAAATTGCTACAATTGACAAAAATGAAAATTACTTAAACTCTGAAATACAACATTTGTAAAATAATACAATTTAAGTACATCGTTCTAAAAGACTTAAATAAAAAAATATTACAGGTTCTGTAAGGTACAGGTTCTTGTACCATTTTCAAATATGATGGTAGAGGCAGAGCATGGATGATACATATGCAGAATTTAATGAAACGATTATACTAACAAGATAAACAATAAAATGATTGCCACTGCCTTGTCTGACTGTCCATTCATCCATCCACCTGTCACGTTGGAATGATTGACTTTCAGTGTCTTTCTCAGCTTACTACAACACATTGCTAATCTAGTTCTATTCAATGCATGTCATTCTCTGGTTCTGAAGGCATTCTGAGTACAAGTTACCAGGAGGATAGAATATGCTAAGTTAAGTTATGCAGACATTCTAAGAATCGAAGGGTAACTATATTTCAATTTGATAATTTTTTTCCTTTATTGACTGAGCCTGATCAAAGTGGTGCTGCTCATTGATAAATATGTGATGAGAGAGCAGTGATGAGAGAGTAGTGACGTGCTATGATGCTGCTTATTGATAAATATGCGATGAGAGAGCAGTGATGAGAGAAAAGTGATGTGCTATGGTTCTTTTTATTGATAAATATGTGATGAGAGAGCAGTAATGAGAGAACAGTGATGAGAGAACAGTGACGTGCTATGGTGCTGCTCATTGATAAATATGTGATGAGAGAGCAGTAATGAGAGAACAGTGATGAGAGAACAGTGACATGCTATGGTGCTGCTCATTGATAAATATGTGATGAGAGAGCAGTAATGAGAGAACAGTGATGAGAGAACAGTGACGTGCTATGGTGCTGCTCATTGATAAATATGTGATGAGAGAGCAGTGATGTGCTATGGTGCTGTTCATTGATAAATATGTGATGAGAGAGCAGTAATCAGAGAACAGTGATGAGAGAACAGTGACGTGCTATGGTGCTGCTCATTGATAAATATGTGATGAGAGAGCAGTGATGAGAGAACAGTGATGAGAGAACAGTGACGTGCTATGGTGCTGCTCATTGATAAATATGTGATGACAGAGCAGTAATGAGAGAACAGTGATGAGAGAACAGTGACGTGCTATGGTGCTGCTCATTGATAAATATGTGATGAGAGAGCAGTAATGAGAGAACAGTGATGAGAGAACAGTGACGTGCTATGGTGCTGCTCATTGATAAATATGTGATGAGAGAGCAGTGATGTGCTATGGTGCTGTTCATTGATAAATATGTGATGAGAGAGCAGTGATGTGCTATGGTGCTGTTCATTGATAAATATGTGATGAGAGAGCAGTGATGTGCTATGGTGCCGTTCATTGATAAATATGTGATGAGAGAGCAGTGACGTGCTATGGTGCTGTGTAATAGAAACCGTCTTAGCACTGAGCAAAGTGTGGGCATCAGGCTTCATCTCAAATGTTTACTCATCTTCAAGTTTTCTTTTCAGCTGATCCTATTTAGTCCCACACTGCTCAAAGTAAGAAATAGTTCTATATCGGCCAGTAATTTTACGCTTCAGCTCCTTAAAAAGGATGATTTTACTTTCTCCGTTTCAAGAGAGGAAATTAATGTTTTCCATGAAATGAAAATCAGTCCAATTTCACGTCTCTATTTTGAGAAAATAATCAATTTCAATTTCAGCTGGACAGTTTGTATTGCTTGAAAATACATTAGACAGAGCCCACTAAAACTTTATTGACCCAACATGTGGTGAATGGGGAGAAATCAATCATTTTGCAGACAGTTACTTGTGGGTTAGGACCTCATAACTAATTTCCATGTCTATTTGGATGCTCAATATTTATCTAAACCTACTCACAAGAACATACATCAGAACTAGACATAAACTAGGGCTGTCAATATTGAAGGAGCTGACTTGAAAGAAGCCATCAGTGGCAAGATTTATCCCATTAGGGGATGTAGGCACGCCAGCAATCAATGGAGTTGAAGCAATCTTGAAGATGGCCCACTTCACAAGTGCCCTATAACGGGCTTTAGCTAGTCCCAGTCACGCACCAATCACTGATGGTTCAACTAAAATTATTCTCTATTCTGATAACAAGTAAATTGATTGGAAATAAAATAATAGCTGACAGAAAAGTACATAAATCAAAAATATAAACTGAAAATTATAACTTCATCAGATTAACTGCATAAAATTGTGTTCTCTTTTTCAATAAAATATTTGATATGCTATGATCTTCCAAGTAATGCATGATCTTCTAGTTATGAATAGAGATTGATTTACTTTTTTATATAGAAACATATGAAAATACATTGCTCTTCGAATGGATCTTAAAGGCACAATAGCACGTTTCCCCACTCAAATGGCTATTATAAGGCATATTAGGTCATAGCGACTCGTTTTAGCTCTCTATTGATGCAATGAAATATCTATCATTCTTTGCAATTGACCTGCAATCATTAATAAAAAAGTTTTGACGGTCAAATTCTGCTGAAAGATATAGAAATTACTAAGGTCAACTGTGCCCAACTTAGATTAAATGTGGACTGCTGAAAACAGCTGAACTAGAAATGTGTGCAGCCTGTAAATTTAACTGAATCTCTTAACTGAGAACTTAATATGAAATATTGCTTATTTAGGCAATCCTGAAACTTAACTGATTTCATCATCACTGTATTAATTAACATTGTTGTTAATTAACACTAGCGGTCTGCCATTTTTTATTTTCCGGCTGTAAGCAAAATTTTGATATTTCTGATATTGTAATTCTATCAGATATTTTTTGCAACGTTGCATTAAATAGTTCTTGTCTTTTAGAATGGACTTTACAAACTGAATTGATAAGAATTTGTGAACATCCAGACAATCAGTTCAACAGACATTGTGACAGACAAATAGACAGGATCTTGAATGAGGTCCTTCCACAATCTTGTGATGACCTGACCTTCTTTCAGTGGCATTTAAGAAGTTACAGTAGATACACTTCATACTTGACGATATTGTAAGAATCTGTATCCACTTTCAGAATGAAGAAGATGTTATCCATAAATAATTGTACTTAATGATCTGACCTGTCTGTCTGTCTTTCTGTCAAGACGAAGAGTAGATCGGCACTCACACAAATAAAGTGTTCATTTTCAAGCAAATTAAGACAAAAATAATTCATTCATCTTTGAATAAAGTATGATACATAAGCCATTTGGAACAAATCTGATGTAACACTTTTTATTTAAGAATATACCTTTTTAGTGTTGAATCTTAGTCTTGGCTCGCTCCTTTAAGAGCTAAAGGTTTTTACAGTTCACAATGCCAGAACAACCTATTTTTGAAAATACACTTACAGTTTAGATCACCCTGCCATTTTAACTATGTTCTTGTTTTTGTTAAAGAACACAAGATGCAGTGATAGGCTTCTGCACCTTATGATTGAGAGCAATAAAGAAATAATGTTTTTTTGCTTCACTCTTAAAATGCAACAAATTCAAATGCCAAATTAAAGCATGAGTGGTAGTATCTTTGACTCGCTTCAAAGTTAGAAACATTTGGGTTTTATTTCACTTCATGACTGTAAACTTCTTGGAATGATCAGATATACAACATCGTTAAAGTAGTTGTCACATGTTTCAGATCTTCATAGAAGTCTCAGAAATCAGTAAAGCGGAAAACATTAGAAACTGTTTTTGAACAGTTCATTCCACTTGTATTTGACTACTACAGTCATGTATGGGATAATTGCAGAAAGCAGCAAGCAGATATGCTTGAAAAGCACCAACTTGATGCACTGAGAACAGTGTGTGGCGCCGCTGTTGGTAGAAGCCATCATATGACAAAACGAAACAAATTGTAAACCGTTTTGCCATAAACTATACATCAACAAAATGACCTTGTTTTATAGAATGGTCAATGATAACTCACCAATATATCTCAACAACATAGTACTGCCTAAGGTATTGGATGTTGTTGGTTACAATCTTTGCAATGATTCAAGAATTCAAACCATAAACTGCAAAACTGTATATTATGCAAGATAGGCAGGCTACTTCATATTGGGATAGATATATAGCAAAGTAAGATATATGATATTATAGCTCTAATAACGCAATTTATTAAAAAAATGTTAGCATTCAACTGGTACACTGAAATCAACCAGTGACAGATAATCTCTCTCCCCCTGTAAACATTTTATTGAATTTTTTTTAAAAAGTGTATAACAACTAAATGACCACACAGAAAATCTTTTAAGTTGAAAGATTTTATTTTACTAGTAAAGAAAGTATGCAGTGTTGGATCAATTAATACAGTAGGGATTTTAAAGACGTCACTCAAGTCAATTTGCAGGCTTCTCTACCCAATCCACACTCCTTAACTTGTCTAGATACTGTTTCTTGCTCTTCGCTTTCAGGTTTATTATTCCTTATATGAACAGTGTAGATTATATATGCAGTTCTGCTTTAAT
Source organism: Phorcus lineatus (assembly GCA_921293015.1). Taxonomy (NCBI): domain Eukaryota; kingdom Metazoa; phylum Mollusca; class Gastropoda; order Trochida; family Trochidae; genus Phorcus; species Phorcus lineatus. The sequence goes on along the minus strand of OV121088.1, from coordinate 20,910,400 downwards.
TGTTAGGCTCAGTTTGGATGGCAGCCAAATGAATCTCTGGATTAGAGCGTGGTTGAGATATGATAAAGGAAATTTGGCTAAATGCTGTGTGGCTAGCTGCCATCGGTTCTAAAGTGGAGTTGCCTCCCTTACATTGCTTGCTTCCCTGGCGATGTCCCTGGGGTACTTTACAGTATCAGTCTTACAAGCTCTGCTAACCAGTTACTGGACAGCAGACTGTACCTAACTTTGTGTTTCTTCACTGTGGACGAGAGATATTATATGCACCATATCATTTTAGGCAGAGTTCTTGGCAATTGAATTATATACTTTCAATCTCAGTTTTTAAAAAGTTAAATAAAATGTTTTTGACATGATTTTTTGGTAGTAGACATTAGATACATGACATTTTATAGGTTTTTTAGATGTGCTTATCCTTCATTTATCCTTCCATCCCATCGATATTCTTAAAAACAGTTAGGTGTATATCAACCAAACTTTGCACACTTGTTAACCAGTATCTTCTCTACGATGTAGGCTTATTTACAACTTTCTATACTTTGACATTATTTACAAGCTCACCACAGCACTTTGACCACTTTGTTACTATGTCAATAAAGCTTTGTTGATGTGTATTTACAAACCTAATAACTTTTTTTGGGGGGGACATGTTAGGTAGCACATCTAACAATAACAATACCCTTGGTTAAGTAAACTTAATAGCTGTAAAACAACATTATTACACTGAAATTTCATTCTTCCCTCTCACCTACACATTTTATTTCACTTATGTATGAATCATTTGATTAACTTATTAGCAGTAACAACACACAACAATTATCTCAATTCAGCACTTCTAACAAGCCTAAATAGATGCTTGTACATAAAAAACAACCTTTCATACTGATCGAAATCGAATGTTACCTCGGGTTAAATAGAAAAAAATATATTTCTCATCTCTGTACCTTGGTTTGGGTAAAAAATTCTTGTGAAGGTAAGACAAAGTTTGAATAAACTCAAAATCCACAAACTCAGATTATAATCTTCTTTTGTAAATCTTGGAAACTATGTTCTTAAATTTTTTTAATTTGAGAAAAACGCCCCTTAAATAATCAATGGATGATATTTGATTTCATTTTGGTTACTTTACATGTTAATTGTTCTTTTTATAAAAAAATAATTTTGAATATATTTAGTTTTGATGTACATACATTCTTTAGAAAGTTTCAAAAATGGAAAATCATGTGACCTTCCTTCTGTTGTAAAGGAGTTTGCAGTATCGAAACAGGTTTTGGACTTTGCTGGTTTAAGAATTATTTTAAATTGTTATAGCCTTCCCAGGAATTTGACAATAGCCCTGCCAAGTTATTGGTCTCCCTATTGATAAAATTGGCAGTCATTATGACCAGAAACTTTCCAAGAAGACAAACAAAATTATATTCTAATTCAACTGTCACGGAACAGCCCTAGGGTGTCATCACCAACATCACAACACAACAATGGGTGAACGTAAACTTAATTTATTCCCACCAATATCGAACACATGACATCACACTACACCCATTCATCTTCATTCACGTTCCTATCGATTCATAAGTCTCATGCCTACCCATCACTTCATCTCGCCACACCGTCACTTAGCACATCTCCATACACAACACATCCTCAACACTTCACAAAACCAACAGAATCATTCAACACGTACAAGTAACTCGGTCACCATCTATTACACACACTACTGAATACCACACACCACTAACTCACACAACCTTATTCCACTAATACTACATACCACTAACTTAATTCAGTTCACTTAAATTTCAAATTCCCTTACGTTATAAGGTTAACACTTCACTATATCCACAAAGCATACAAATAAATGATTCGTACAATCACCTTTGCAATACAAAGTATCAATTAGGACTGATTCCACCTGACTTAAATATTTCAGTTCATGATGTTAAATGGATCCACTCATGTCGTACACATGGCTGGTCATCTAAGGTCATCGAGGTCACGGATGCGTCGTCATCCCTGCCTCGTACACACTGGGGTCCTTCCAGTCCTGGTACTAGTATACACTCACTAGAATAAGGAGTACACAACTCCTTCACAAGCGGCATCTGGCTCGGGTCATCCTAGGCAGTACACACGTGACATACTTCCGTCACAACGACCTGGACAAGGTCAGTCCTAGCGATACCGTCCACACCACTGCCTTACACGTGGCTTCGTCGTCACGACACCACAATCCAAGGCTTTTCGTCCCTGGCACGACGTACTCACGATCACTGAATGATTGGTTGACTGATTGATTGCTGTAAACATTGAGTGCATAATAAATAGTATGCCATCTTACATGTGCATATACATTCCAACAATCATAATTACCTACCACTCGTGTCACACATACTAAATACAGAAATATACTCACTAGCTGACACATGTCATAAAATACAAACTTACTTTACTCAAATAATGCATACACATTTTTAAGATACACCCGTCATTTTATCATACACTTCTAATATAAAATCTCGTACGATTCACACACCACATATAAGAGTTTCCAGACATGTATGCCATCTTATACACTTCTCACAAATCATCCCGAACTAACAATTTCATACACAAAACCTATGACGAATTTGCAGACAAAATCACAAATCATACTCACACTCTCTGCAATAAACAATTATTAGACATCCTAGCCGTAAATACACCTGCGTTATAATCTTGAAATTCTGCCTTTTCTACAAAACGTCAATAACCATAATCTCAACCACAAAATACGACATAAATGAATAATTCAAATAAAACTGTACTCACGTCCAAACGACCAGATATAATCAGTAATTGCCACAGCACACAGTCGCCGTCCGACGTGTTCAAAGTTCTAAATTGCTGTGCCTCGACACAACTACAAACTTGCCGCTAAATAGATCCCGCGCACGTGCTGCATGCTTTTCCCGCATGCCAGCCAACACTCGCACCTGGAAGCGTTCGCCCGTTCCCGCATGAAATACCGGGTTTAGTAACTTGGTTGTGACAATACCCCCCTACTCTAGTTTGATAACCTAGCCAAACTAAATTCACTACCAAGGATAATAAACCCACCACAATACCTGTGAAAAACCATGTATCTACAGTCACCAAATATTATAAAAACGACATTAATACAACCTACAACATACCCAAAGATCATGCAAAAACTCTGCACAGAACTATTTCAACTGACACTACACTGGAAAAATATACACCTGTACCACAACAATAGATATTGAGGTCCGGATGACATACCCTCCTACTCTAACATCTCATGCGCCACCACATCTGCTCATGAAGTCAGCACCCACGTTGTCAGATCCTGCAATACTGTGGATGACAAATCTGAATGGTCGCAATGACAACGCCCACCTCATGATTCTACTGTTGGTGATCTTCGCTTGATGAAGCCAAGTCAGGGGTTTGTGGTCAGTTTCCAAAAGAAACTCCTTGCCATATAAATACCGTTTGAGCTTGTCTATCGCCCACACAATAGCTAATCCTTCCTTCTCAATAGTGGCATAACTTCTTTCAGCATTACTCAGTTTTCTGCTCAAATACATAACTGGAAATTTCTCACCGTCATAGTCTTGGAGTAGAACTGCCCCTAGACCGTGATCGGAAGCATCTGTCCTGACAATGAATGGTCTCTTTAAGTCTGGCAGACGAAGAATTGGTGCAGCTTCCATCATCCTTTTCATAGTCTCGAGACTCTGTTCCTGGGCAGGAGACCATTCCAGATGATTCGGCATTCCCTTCTTAGTCATGTCCGTTAACGGAGCTGCTATTGCTGAAAAATTTGGAATGAATTTCCTGTAATATCCTATCAGTCCAAGAAATGATCTTAACTGTTTCTTATTCTGTGGCTTTGAAGCATTCATAATTCGGTTCACTTTTGTCGGCTCGGGTAGGAGTTCTCCTCCACCAACCATGTGTCCTAGAAATTCCAATGTCGAAAAACCGAAGAAGCACTTACTTGGTTTCGCTGTTAAACCTGCTTTCTGCAATTTTTCCAACACTAATCTGACAGATTTCATGTGATCGTCCCAAGTCTCCGAAAAAATGATAATGTCATCAATGTAGTTGTCGACTCCAGGTAGTCCCTGTAGTAACTTCCTCATCATTCTGGAAAAAACAGCTGGAGCATTGATTAGTCCAAAGGGCATTACCTTCCACTGAAACATACCGTGAGGTGTCACAAAAGCAGTCATTTCTCTACATTCTTCAGCCACTGGCACCTGCCAGTAACCTTTGCTAAGGTCGATCTTAGTATAGTACTTGCTGTGGCTAAGTCTAGAAAAGATTCCCTCTGCATCTGGAATTGGTTCTGGGTCAAAAATACTGACTTTATTCATCTGACGAAAGTCTGTACAAAAACGGTAAGAGTTGTCTTTCTTCCTTATCAGAACAATAGGGCTGGCATAAGCTGATTTTGATGGCTCGATAACTCCCATATCTAACATTTGATCAAGTTCTGACTTTACTGTATCTCTAAGGTGATAGGGTACTGAATACACTTTGGATCTTACCGGCTCTGTAGTTGTAAGCTTGATAGATATCTCCTCCAAGTCAGTCCTTCCTGGCAAATCTGTCATCACCTCCGGATGTCCCTGAAGCAGAGTGTTGATGTCTTTAGTCTGATTACTGTTCAGCGTAGAGGATATGTGCACATCAGTGTACGACTCAGTCTTCTTCAAGGATGGTGGTTCCATGTAGGTCTCAGTCTGTATGTCCACGAAATCCTCTGCACATTCTATCACTGCAGCACATGCCTCATGGATCTCCGTAGGTAACTTCCTGTCGTAGTACTTTCTCAGAAGGTTGGCGTGGAAGGTCTTGACCTTGTCCCCCATCTGTATCCGGTAATCTGCAACTCCCTGTGTAGCTACAACTTCAAAAGGACCTTTCCATTGCATTAACAACTTATTTGACTGAGTGGGTAACAACAACAGTACCTTCTCCCCAACAACAAACTTCCTGTTTTTGGTTTTACGATTGTAGTAAGTCCTGTATCTTGTAGAGGCTTTTCTCAATTCACTCTGTGCTAACTGAAAAGTTTCCTGTAATCTTTCTTTGAGATCTATCACATATTGATAAGTACTTCTCACCTCGGGATCTGGTATCTCCTTGGTCCACAGTTCTCTCAAGATATTCATGGGTCCGCGTACTGTTCTTCCGTATAACAGTTCGAAGGGCGAGAATCCCAAACTTTCCTGTGGAACTTCACGGTATGCAAAAAGTAAAGGCATTACATAACGATCCCAATCTTTAGGTCTTTCAACACACATTTTCTTTAACATGCTCTTCAAAGTACCGTTGAATCTCTCTACAAGGCCATTGCAACTAGGGTGGTAAGGGGTGGTAACAAGTTGTCTCATAGAGAGTAATCGACCTACTTCCTTCATTAGCTCCGATGTGAACTGTGTACCCATATCTGTAAGGATTTCTCTAGGGATGCCAACTCTACTGAACATGGACACTAATGCTTCAGCTACAGTCTCTGTATCAATATTCTGTAATGGTACAGCCTCAGGATATCTTGTAGCATAGTCGACTAATGTCAAAATGTAGCGATTTTTCCTGTCAGTAACTGGGTCAAGAGGGCCTATCAAATCAACTGCTACACGATCGAAGGGAACATCAATCAAAGGCATCTTACCTAGGGGCACTTTCTGCACTCTTCCCTTGTGTACCGTCCGCTGACATACATCACACGATCTGCAGAATCTTCTGATCTCCGATTGAATCCCTGGCCAGTAAAACTGTCGTTGAACCCTGTCTATGGTCTTCCTGGTACCCAGATGTCCTGCCATCAAAGACTCGTGTCCTACCCTCATCACTTGTACCCTGAACTTCTGTGGAACCACTAGTTGAGTGAAAGTCTTTCCGTTCTCTACTCTAGGAGAAGTAAATTGTCTCATTAATAATCCGGACTTGTACACAAAAGCAGATACATTGTTCCTTATAGTTCTACTCACAGACTGCCTTGCAAGATCATGCAAATGTGACAAACTCTCATCCTTCTGTTGTTCAAGCTTCATGACTGCCGCGTCCACGATCTCGCTGTCCACAAGTGGGGTTTTCAGAGGTCGTGTTGGTCTATCCTTCTCCTTCCGTTGAGCTCTTGTCTCTACCGCTGCTACTTCTTGGATTTCCAAGTGCGTCCATTCCGGATCTGGATCATTCCTCTCCCTGGCACCTGGTAAATCACCTATAATCAAATCGTACAGTGGATTATCAAATACCATAACCTCCATCTCACCAGTGAAGTAAGGCGTCTTCACGAAGATCCTTCCCATCGGAGCATATCTTTCAACGTTGTCTATGCCCTTATACATGCCTTGATGATCCAGAAGAGTTGACTCCGGCACTAATGCTCTTCTAATACATGCTGAAGAACATCCAGTATCTCTTAATACTCTAACCTCTTCACCTTTAAATGAAGCTGCAATAAACTTTGATGGTGTCACAGACTCAGTATGATCCTCTTGATATTCACAACTTGCTACTTCCTTTGTCTTACAGTCTCTAGCTACATGTCCCTTCTTGTTACATCTATAGCATTCCCTATCTATCCATGGCACAAAATTAGCGGGTGCTCTAGCTTGAGTGTCCTTACCAAAATTGCCAGTCCTGTATGGTCCACTTGCATCCTTGCCACTTGCAGTTCCAGATTTCTGATCTTTTCCGTACTTCTTTGGTCCAGTTGACAGGAACCATCCATGACGTGCCTCCCTGTACTGCTCAGCCAGTGTAGCCATGTCCGTTGCCGTCTTCGGTAGTCTCTCCTTCAAAAACAAGGCTAGATCTCTGTTAGCAACATTCAAAATTTGTTCTTTCAATAATAAATCCTGTAAACCATCAAATGTTTGTGGTGTGTCACTAAGCTGGACCCAACGTGATATGTAATTCTTCAATCTCTGTAAGTATTGTGTGAAAGTTTCTCCATCTTCAATCCTACAAGTTCTAGACTTACGTCTGAAACCATCCTCAGTAAGGTCATATCTCTTTAACAAAGCTGCTTTCACCTGCTGATAGCATTTAGCCTCCTCCGGATTTAAACGAACATACACCTCCAGTGCCTTTCCTTTCAGTAAAACTGCAAGATGGGTCGCCCACTCCATCTCTGGAGAGTCCTGTGTCTGCATAACACGTTCAAATCTACGAAGATAAGCATCCATGTCATCTTTAGTGTCTTCAAAATAAGGCATTTTAATCTTAGGTTTACTTGGAGTACGATGTGAAGAATCATGGCTAGAATCTAGGATATTGTCAGTGCCTTCCCGTTTTACTGCTAATTCCTGTGCCTTAAGCTTAGCCAATTCTAATTGGTTTTGATTATCTACCTTTGATTGTTCCAGTTGAAAAAGTCGAATCTTGTCCTTCTCCACTTCATCCAGCTTCAGTCTCTCTAACTCGAAATCACGTTGCTTCTGCTTCTCTTCTCGCTCCTTCTGTCTCTCCTCACGTTCAAACTGTGCTATTTCCTTGAAATCTGAAATTTGCTGAACCACGAAGTCTTTAAGATCACTTCCCTCTAAACCTAGAGTGATTCCAAGATTCTTAATTTTTTCAACATCCATGTTTACAGTCAATGATGAAACTACAAACAAAAAATGTTCACACATCAATATTACCACAAGTTTATCTTGTTCATTCTTCCAAGTCTTGTGAGCACTGACCTCATGAGAGACGGGCACGGTGAGGAGAAGCAACCACCTGCAAAAAGTCACTATACAAGCCGTAAGTAACCACAAACGCTAAGGTGCAAAGAAGCAAATACGCTATATACTACAACATGTGACGTTGTTGAAAACAACAAGAGGTCTGCTCCGTAACCTTAAACATACCCGGATTCTCCACCAAAAATGTCACGGAACAGCCCTAGGGTGTCATCACCAACATCACAACACAACAATGGGTGAACGTAAACTTAATTTATTCCCACCAATATCGAACACATGACATCACACTACACCCATTCATCTTCATTCACGTTCCTATCGATTCATAAGTCTCATGCCTACCCATCACTTCATCTCGCCACACCGTCACTTAGCACATCTCCATACACAACACACCCTCAACACTTCACAAAACCAACAGAATCATTCAACACGTACAAGTAACTCGGTCACCATCTATTACACACACTACTGAATACCACACACCACTAACTCACACAACCTTATTCCACTAATACTACATACCACTAACTTAATTCAGTTCACTTACGTTTCAAATTCCCTTACGTTATAAGGTTAACACTTCACTATATCCACAAAGCATACAAATAAATGATTCGTACAATCACCTTTGCAATACAAAGTATCAATTAGGACTGATTCCACCTGACTTAAATATTTCAGTTCATGATGTTAAATGGATCCACTCATGTCGTACACATGGCTGGTCATCTAAGGTCATCGAGGTCACGGATGCGTCGTCATCCCTGCCTCGTACACACTGGGGTCCTTCCAGTCCTGGTACTAGTATACACTCACTAGAATAAGGAGTACACAACTCCTTCACAAGCGGCATCTGGCTCGGGTCATCCTAGGCAGTACACACGTGACATACTTCCGTCACAACGACCTGGACAAGGTCAGTCCTAGCGATACCGTCCACACCACTGCCTTACACGTGGCTTCGTCGTCACGACACCACAATCCAAGGCTTTTCGTCCCTGGCACGACGTACTCACGATCACTGAATGATTGGTTGACTGATTGATTGCTGTAAACATTGAGTGCATAATAAATAGTATGCCATCTTACATGTGCATATACATTCCAACAATCATAATTACCTACCACTCGTGTCACACATACTAAATACAGAAATATACTCACTAGCTGACACATGTCATGAAATACAAACTTACTTTACTCAAATAATGCATACACATTTTTAAGATACACCCGTCATTTTATCATACACTTCTAATATAAAATCTCGTACGATTCACACACCACATATAAGAGTTTCCAGACATGTATGCCATCTTATACACTTCTCACAAATCATCCCGAACTAACAATTTCATACACAAAACCTATGACGAATTTGCAGACAAAATCACAAATCATACTCACACTCTCTGCAATAAACAATTATTAGACATCCTAGCCGTAAATACACCTGCGTTATAATCTTGAAATTCTGCCTTTTCTACAAAACGTCAATAACCATAATCTCAACCACAAAATACGACATAAATGAATAATTCAAATAAAACTGTACTCACGTCCAAACGACCAGATATAATCAGTAATTGCCACAGCACACAGTCGCCGTCCGACGTGTTCAAAGTTCTAAATTGCTGTGCCTCGACACAACTACAAACTTGCCGCTAAATAGACCCCGCGCACGTGCTGCATGCTTTTCCCGCATGCCAGCCAACACTCGCACCTGGAAGCGTTCGCCCGTTCCCGCATGAAATACCGGGTTTAGTAACTTGGTTGTGACATCAACTAAGATACTTTTTTCAGAATATTCTTATCTATGCCAACTTTAAGAACAAACTGTTGTAGCAGGCCATTTCAAGTCTTAACTTTCCCAGCCTAGCCTAGGCTAAACTTTCCCCTGAGAAACTTATAAGCTTATATTTCCAGCTCTTGTTTATATGTCACCTTGGAGAAATTCTGGCCTAACTTGGATACTTCTTCCCAGGCTTGATGATTATGTCATGTTATCCAAATCTTTAAAACCACTTTACTATGACATAAGTCAAACTCAGGTTTTGAGAATAATGCATAATGATATTTCTGTATAAAAGAAAATGGAGTAGTTTCATCAAACGGAATACACAATACTTTGAGTATGAGGGGAAAAAAGCCTGACCCAAATCTTTTGAGGATTTCATAACAGAATAAACTTATATCAAACATATAAAAATTCGTTATGAGGTAATTTTCTTTTCTGTGTGGTTTGAGAAAGGTGTTGTCAGACTAGTGACTTTTAAAATCCAGATGGAGGTTACTGTACTCTATATGATTTCCAAAGTGCTTTTGAACTTGATATAAAAATTCTCTTATCAATGGTATTATCAAAGCTATCAAACATTATCATGCTAAATTGATGATAACCACACCAATTTCTTTCCAACAATTAGTTGATGATACTGTTATTCGAGACCTAATGTCTGTTTAAAAAGGTGTCTCAGAATCTGCAAATTCGCAATACTTTTTCCAAAGCGACCATTCAAAGTTAGTGAATTTATAAAAAATCTTAAACTTCAGGGGCAGATAACTCAAAAACGTACCCGTCCAATTTCATGATGTTTGCATGAGAGTAAAACATGAATATGGTCTTCATGATTAAAAAATAAAATCGCTTACAGGCAGTCATATCCAGTCACAAGGGAGGATCAAAGTTTGCAGATCTGAAAAAAGGTACTAACTTGCAACTTAATCCTTTAATTGGGCCTGTTACTGAGACTAGAAATGAACTTCTAGCTTATGTTGTTAAGTACTGTTTTTTTTATGCTTATAAGTTCATTATAGGGACAAAAACAGTTTGAAGTCGTGATTTCTGATGGAAAACAGGACATTGTGCAACAGGCCAATGACTCAAATGTAACTTTTGAAAACTAATTACAGCATACATAAAGAAAAATATGGATTGGTAATGCTTATCAGGTCATATAACTTATATACATGAAAATGGGATTCAGCATTTTGACTTCTTCCTATTAATATGACAGTTTTTCAATTATTACAGAAAACAAATATCTCTTATCATTTTAGGGATGAAGATGCAAGTTTAGTGAGATGATTTAAACCTTAAGGTGTACACTGGCAAATGAGAATTTCTGTTACAATATATCATCATCCTGAGCTGAATCCCTTTGTCCTCGCTTGCGGCTTTTTTCTATTGAAAATTGCATGTCCCTACCAAGCTTCAATGAGTTCACATTGATTATAAAGTAACAAATGTCTTTCATAAAAAGTGTTAATATGCCATGTGAGAAGAAACTTTTGAAGTTGTAAACTTGCCTTAAGAAAATGTTCATACTTATCTATAATTGTTATTCCAATACTGATACAAAATGCAATAACCGTTAAGTTATGAAATCTTTGAAGCCATTTATCTCCAAAATTAATTTGTGTTTGACATCTGATTATGATTAGTCATAATTCAGTCAGCTGTAAATATCTCCGCTTGATGTGTTTTATAGTATTCTAAAGTCTTTTGTAAGTAATTGCTAAGCTTTTTTGATTCAATCAAAATTCAAACTAGGAAATGTTACATGCCACTGACTCCAATCATTCATCATTAACGATCCCAGGTGGCGCGGAGCATCAGCCAGACACGTGGAAGTGAAGAGTGAAAGAAAGAGATTATACACAAAACAGCAATGCAGAAGAAATAATTATAGATTTATTTTAGAATATTAAACGATTTATATTGATTTGTCTTGATATTTATAGGTCAATTTTCAAATCCAAAGAATAATTGCAGGTCCCAATTATTAACCCTTTACTTACCATCACCTCCAAGACCTAAATTGTTTAAGCTCCAACACACGGCTGAACTTAAAGAAGCCAGGCAGCCAGCTCTTTATCTAGTTTGCAAATCCAGTATTGTCCATGTTTCCAATAGTCCATGTTCTCATGGTAAGATCAGAGTTGGTACATGATTTCTTTTATCATTATAAAATCTTATACAAAAGTGGCCGAACTTGCCATGAAAGTTAAACTTAAATTGACTTAAATTGACTCTGCCTCTTTGAACATATTATATTACCTGTTTAAATTTCTGTCTATAAATTCAAATTCAAACTCTATTCTTGCATGTAATTAGAGAATATTTGTCTATTGCTTGAAAAGGAGTGTTGCCTACATCAGTAGAATCCTAGGTATTCTGCTGATTGCAACAAGATCATGATTGTTCCCACTGACACCTGACTTTGTATGGATTGTTGCCTGATAAGAAATAATCTACCTTTGTGCACTTCTTCAGACTTGTCCAGCAAGAGCCAGCTGAGTACAACATCGATCTACAAGCTCTCATGCTCTACACTCACTTTTAAATATGTGTGAGAATTGTAGTGCAAATAGTTATCCAATGGGGGCTGATAGGATGCATCATAAATTTCACTTCCAACAGGCTCTCGGACCCACCTCCAGTCTGATTAAAATCGACCGTGTTCCGAGGAATGAAAGTTTGTAATTATTGACTCTGGCGGGGTTCGAACGTACTGTCAGGGCTTTCCTCTCCACAACAGTCTGAAAGCACCATCCTTGCTCGCACATTCTGACGCAATCTCAAATAGCCAATCACAATGACTCCGGCAACACCTTTCAGTATCAGTATCCAGGGGCAAGTAACACACGTTTACCATTCGTTAACCTTGATCACCGCTATCGTTATTTTAAACGCGATGATGTGATTGGTCCACTAATGACTAGGTCTTGTTTGCACTAAACTGGTGTAAGAATGTGCGAGCAAGGATGGTGCTTTCAGACTGTTGTGGAGAGGAAAGCCCTGATAGTACGTTCGAATCCGGCTAGAGTTAATATTTAAAAACTTTTATTCCTCGGAACACGGTCGATTTTGATCAGACTGGACCCACCTCCTTCTATGTGTTCTTGACAAAATCATGGTTCTCCTGATATATATTCAAAATATTCATATGTATTTAATGTATAGAAAACATAATTACAACTCAGTAGGAATAGGTATATACTTAGAAACATATGTTGAATGTTCACAATAACAAATGTGTCTAGAAAATCTTGCTTTTCTTATCATGCCACTTCTAAAGGATTCAAAGACATCAGGTTTTTCTTTTACAGTCTGCTACAAGACTAGGTTTATTTAATGAGCTAGGTTTATTTAAAAGTGTTAGTAAAAAGCTTTTCAATAATCTCTTGTTGAAATGCAGTAAGGCCAGACTTTTTTTTTTTATTGGTTTACGGATCCGCCGACCTTAAAAAGTGGGAAAAAAAATATAATTAAAATAACGGTATTATTTTTTAACCGCCGACTCGAAAGCGTGTAAAAAAATAAATATAATATATCACATAAATCCAAATCCAATTTCACGATCTGTATCTGTAAAAAAAACCAGATAGAAATATACAATATATCGAAACGCGTCCAATTCGTTTCAGAATATCCCCCGTTCCGAGAATTAGGGAAGGGAGGTAACTCTAAATTTGTTGGACTGTAACCACGCGGTAATGGCGGCTGACCTGTTTTTTCATGTCGAACTCGAATGTTTTCAAGACAAAAACTTCAATTTGAAGGAAATAAGGCAGGTGTGTGAGAAAACCATAGGAGAAGTCATAAACAATCTTTTGATTGAGAGGGGGAAAAGTGACGTGAACATATTAATAGAAAAAATCTCGACATCTGACAGGAATGAGAAGGACCATGCGACCGCATGTGGTGTTGACACACCATGCACAGTGATCAACCAATTTGGTCATAGATATGTATTTGCCACGATCGCAAAACTTCAACAGGAAACTTTGACAGAAAAAAATACCCATGTTTCTAACAAGTCCGCATTTGACATTCTGATGTCAGCTGGTATGAAATATGATCAACTTCCCAAACATAGGTATGTTGTGCATATTTTTATTATCGAAATTTGATATTAAAATTTGATTATTTTACACTTTTATATCAACTATAAATACATAAAATAGAAATTATCTTTTATATATAAAATATGATATCATTTAAATTTTACAATTTGTGATAAATTTTTAATGATTCAATGGTGTCAGATTTATTCAACTTTTGTCTTTTAGTCCTCAGCCAGGTAGATAAATATTGCATGGGTTTTGGTTTTTGCAAGCCTGACTATTTGGTGGTGGTAAAAAAACTAAAAAATAATTTGAAAACTGAATTTAAAAAAAAAAAATTTTCCTACCTGTTGAACTTTTTTTTTACTCTAAATTCCGTAAACCAAAAAAAAAAAAAAATCTGGCCTAAGGATACAAAATACATCTCTCTAAAACATGACTTGACTTGTGATCATATAGAGATAGGAGTGTGGCATCAAACCTGGGTGTAGTGAAGTTGCCTTAAATCACACTGGCTTTGCCAATATTCTTTTTAATCTGAGGGATGTGCTTCCCAGTGAGAAGCTAGTGCAGGTACCAGTACATGCGAGACGAGTGCAGTGAAGCATGTCGCTCCTTGCTGACAGTTTATGGTGCAACCAAGCACTGAATGCTTTACATACTCTTTTATTGATTCATTTTATTGTGTTTTGTGTGTGTGTTTGTGTTGCTACCCATATTCTCCATGTTGTGGAGATGGAATACTGTACCTGATGATTTCCCAGTTGATTGAGTACAAGTGAAATGGGTTGTCCGTGATAGGAATAGGCATTTGTGCATGCTCCGGGACCGGGCATATTTGCAAACTCAGTACACAGGCAAACTTGACCTTTCGACTAATTTTCACTTAAAAACAATTGATAGTATAATTACTCAAATTCTTTGTATTTCGTATAAATGATATTCAACAATCTTATTTGTAATATATTATACCATTTTTTTTATTCACACTGGTCATTCTACTTTAGTTCTACTCTATATCTTTTTTTATCTTGAATAATAATGTCGGGCAAAGTAGGAACTTTGGCGCATTGTGTTTACTAATAACTTTTTCCCTCTAAGGTCCCTCAGTGATGTTCTTTTTTTGCAGTGTTCCGCAAATTCTCATCTAGTTTTAATGAAAAAAACCTGACCAAATATCTGTAATGCTCATAATAAACTTCTTGATGAGTGTCATGAAGATGTCTTGTTTTGAGTTTATTTTATCTGTGGCTTTCAAATAACGCCAATAAATAAGAATAACCATCTTTCTAAAGATATGTTTATGTTGTGCACGTTAAACCATCATTGTTACACAATGATGTTGTTTGGAATTGGACAGGGGCTGCTCTTTACTTTTCTCCTGATTACCTTATGTGATTTGTCATTTATATAACAGTATTTTATGTAATATATGCGATGGATAGACTATTGGTATAACCCCACAACGAAGAAAGCGTTGGTATATAGTGGTCTCTCTGTCCAGTCAGTTTTTAAAAAAAACTTTTGGTTTGTAACACTCTGAACCGTTGTTGTTAATGCAAAAAAATATCACAAAGCTGAGGCAGGGTTCCTGGTATTCCTCATCTGCCCCAACTTTTGATATTCCGGGTTGACGGTCTTACTGTCTGGTTTTAACGGGGAATAAACTTTAGGCAGAAGAAATCCAAAGTCCATGGAACAGTTATGTACGAATTTATTCACAGGAACAATTATAACAACAGAGTGATAATGGGTAGATAACAGCTGGATGTCACTCCAGGGGCATGACAATCTAAATATTCACTCAGCCCCTGGAACTGACACTGTTACAGTTGACCCTAGCACTGAAACAATTGAGTTGACCCTAGCACTGAAGCAGTTGACCTTAGTACTGTTATGTTACAGTTGACCCTACCGGGACTGTACATATCTAAGCCCACCCGTTATTAAGCCCATGGAAAACAAAAATGTTTTTAAGCCCATGGGCGTAAATTAGTTAATGCAATTAGAGTGATCTACCTTAAAGGATCTTTGCTGAAACGTGGTTTTAGTGGAAAATCTGAAGCTGTTTCCTACGCTAAGTGCTGTTAGTGGGTTCCATATTTACAAAACACATTGGACACCTGAATTAGGAGGCATATTAGACACCAAGTGCGACCATCTTAACCCTTATGACAAACACGCCGTGTCTGTTTTAGACAATAACGTCATTGTAGGTCACGTTCCTTTGCAGCAAAGTAAGTTGTGTAACTTCTTTAACCAATGTGGAGGTACAATTCAAGTGGAAATTGTGTCCAATCACTCAACTAATTCGTATCTTCAACAAGGTGGACTAAAAATTCCTGCTCTTTTTATATTTTATTGCGCTAGGGAAGCAATTTAGCTACCCCATTTATATAGTTAAGGTCATTTACGAGGTTTTGGGAAACATAATAAAAAGAACATTTGACATTTCTCGTCGAATACCAATTATATATCATCCCATGAAATAGAAAATCATATATTTATACTTGTGGCTGTGCCACTCGTGAAAATAAAAAAATATTCTCCACTCGATGAGATAAACATGGTATTCGCAAGAAATGTCAAATATCTACTCAACTAGCAGTCTGTAAGAAGCTAGCAGTGTGAAGGCACTAGCTGTGAGAAGACAATGAGCAATGTGTTGGCAGGTAGCAGTGTGTAGGCATCTAGCGTAGGCATCAAGCAGCATGTGTGTAAGAGGCTAGCAGTGTGTAGGCATCTAGCGTAGGCATCAAGCAGCATGTGTGTAAGAAGCTAGCAGTGTGAAGGCACTAGCTGTGAGAAGACAATGAGCAATGTGTTGGCAGGTAGCAGTGTGTAGGCATCTAGCGTAGGCATCAAGCAGCATGTGTGTAAGAGGCTAGCAGTGTGTAGGCAACTACCATTCTACACTCAACTAGCAGTATGTAGGACATCAGCAGTGTATAGTCAACTAGCAGTATGAGTTTGCAGATTCTCTTATATGTGATTTTGTTTTAGTGCTAAAGCTGAGGAAGAGATGGCAAAACAAGACTTGGAAAATGTCATCAAGATGGATACAGAATATGAGGATGAAAAAGAATTTGTAAGTATTATTTTGATATATGTTTGTACATATATATATATTTTTTTTTAAACTTCAGAATATACAATGAGAGGGGAAGTTGATAAGGATAGAAGAGGGAGATGAGATTGGCTGAAGAAACAAAAATACATTTGGTAGATGAGAAGGGAGCTAGAGAATGATTGAGGTAGATGAGAAGAGAAGTGAGCTAGGTGATGGTGAAGGTAAAAGAGAAGAGAATGGAACTAGGTGATGGTGAAGGTAAAAGAGAAGTGAGCTAGTTGATGGCAAAGATAGATGAAAAGGGAGTTGAGTGATAGTGAAGGTAAGGGAGAAGGGAGCTGTGTGATGATGAAGGTAAGTAGAAGGGAGCTGTGTGATGGTGAAGGTAAGGGAGAAGGGAGCTGTGTGATGGTGAAGGTAAGGGAGAAGGGAGCTGTGTGATGATGAAGGTAAGTAGAAGGGAGCTGTGTGATGGTGAAGGTAAGGGAGAAGGGAGCTGTGTGATGGTGAAGGTAAGGGAGAAGGGAGCTGTGTGATGATGAAGGTAAGGGAGAAGGGAGCTGTGTGATGGTGAAGGTAAGGGAGAAGGGGGTTGTGTGATGGTGAAGGTAAGGGAGAAGGGAGCTGTGTGATGATGAAGGTAAGGGAGAAGGGGGTTGTGTGATGATGAAGGTAAGGGAGAAGGGAGCTGTGTGATGATGAAGGTAAGGGAGAAGGGGGTTGTGTGATGGTGAAGGTAAGGGAGAAGGGAGTTGTGTGATGATGAAGGTAAGGGAGAAGGGAAGTGTGTGATGGTGAAGGTAAGGGAAAATAGAGCTGTGTGATGTTGACGGTAAGGGAGAAGGTAGGTGTGTAATGGTGAAGGTAAGGGAGAAGGTAGGTGTGTAATGTTGAAGGTAAGGGAGAAGGGAGCTGTGTGATGATGAAGGTAAGTAGAAGGGAGCTGTGTGATGGTGAAGGTAAGGGAGAAGGGAGCTGTGTGATGATGAAGGTAAGTAGAAGGGAGCTGTGTGATGGTGAAGGTAAGTGAGAGCGGAGCTGTGTGATGGTGAAGGTAAGTGAGAGCGGAGCTGTGTGATGGTGAAGGTAAGTGAGAAGGGAGTTGTGTAATGGTGAAGGTAAGGGAGAAGGGAGGTGTGTGATGGTGAAGGCAAGGGAGAAGGGAAGTGTGTGATGGTGAAGGTAAGGGAAAATAGAGCTGTGTGATGTTGACGGTAAGGGAGAAGGTAGGTGTGTAATGGTGAAGGTAAGGGAGAAGGTAGGTGTGTAATGGTGAAGGTAAGGGAGAAGGGAGCTGTGTGATGATGAAGGTAAGGGAGAAGGGAGCTGTGTGATGATGAAGGTAAGTAGAAGGGAGCTGTGTGATGGTGAAGGTAAGTGAGAGCGGAGCTGTGTGATGGTGAAGGTAAGTGAGAGCGGAGCTGTGTGATGGTGAAGGTAAGTGAGAAGGGAGTTGTGTAATGGTGAAGGTAAGGGAGAAGGGAGCTGTGTGATGATGAAGGTAAGTAGAAGGGAGCTGTGTGATGGTGAAGGTAAGGGAGAAGGGAGCTGTGTGATGATGAAGGTAAGTAGAAGGGAGCTGTGTGATGGTGAAGGTAAGTGAGAGCGGAGCTGTGTGATGGTGAAGGTAAGTGAGAGCGGAGCTGTGTGATGGTGAAGGTAAGTGAGAAGGGAGTTGTGTAATGGTGAAGGTAAGGGAGAAGGGAGGTGTGTGATGGTGAAGGCAAGGGAGAAGGGAAGTGTGTGATGGTGAAGGTAAGGGAAAATAGAGCTGTGTGATGTTGACGGTAAGGGAGAAGGTAGGTGTGTAATGGTGAAGGTAAGGGAGAAGGTAGGTGTGTAATGGTGAAGGTAAGGGAGAAGGGAGCTGTGTGATGATGAAGGTAAGGGAGAAGGGAGCTGTGTGATGATGAAGGTAAGTAGAAGGGAGCTGTGTGATGGTGAAGGTAAGTGAGAGCGGAGCTGTGTGATGGTGAAGGTAAGTGAGAGCGGAGCTGTGTGATGGTGAAGGTAAGTGAGAAGGGAGTTGTGTAATGGTGAAGGTAAGGGAGAAGGGAGGTGTGTGATGGTGAAGGCAAGGGAGAAGGGAAGTGTGTGATGGTGAAGGTAAGGGAAAATAGAGCTGTGTGATGTTGACGGTAAGGGAGAAGGTAGGTGTGTAATGGTGAAGGTAAGGGAGAAGGTAGGTGTGTAATGGTGAAGGTAAGGGAGAAGGTAGCTGTGTTATGGTGAAGGTAAGTGAGAAGGGGTTGTGTAATGGTGAAGGTAAGGGAGAAGGGAGTTGTGTGATGGTGAAGGTAAGGGAGAAGGGAGGTGTGTGATGGTGAAGGTAAGTGAGAGCAGAGCTGTGTGATGTTGAAGGTAAGGGAGAAAGGAGTTGTGTGATGTTGAAGGTAAGTGAGAGCGGAGCTGTGTGATGGTGAAGGTAAGGGAGAAGGGAGTTGTGTAATGGTGAAGGTAAGGGAGAAGGGAGTTGTGTGATGGTGAAGGTAAGGGAGAAGGGAGGTGTGTGATGGTGAAGGTAAGTGAGAGCAGAGCTGTGTGATGTTGAAGAGAAGGGAGTTGTGTGATGGTGAAGGCAAAGGAGAATGGAGCTGTGTGATGGTGAAGGTAAGGGAGAAAGGAGCTGTGTGATGTTGAAGGTAAGGGAGAATGGAGCTGTGTGATGTTGAAGGTAAGGGAGAAAGGAGCTGTGTGATGGTGAAGGTAAGTGAGAATCGAGCTGTGTGATGTTGACGGTAAGTGAGAAAGGAGCTGTGTGATGGTGAAGGTAAGGGAGAAAGGAGCTGTGTGATGATGAAGGTAAGGGAGAATGGAGCTGTGTGATGTTGAAGGTAAGGGAGAATCGAGCTGTGTGATGTTGACGGTAAGGGAGAAAGGAGCTGTGTGATGTTGAAGGTAAGTGAGAAAGGAGCTGTGTGATGTTGAAGGTAAGGGAGAATGGAGCTGTGTGATGTTGAAGGTAAGGGAGAATCGAGCTGTGTGATGTCGACGGTAAGGGAGAAAGGAGCTGTGTGATGTTGAAGGTAAGGGAGAAAGGAGCTGTGTGATGATGAAGGTAAGGGAGAAGGGAGTTGTGTGATGATGAAGGTAAGGGAGAAGGGAGTTGTGTGATGGTGAAGGTAAGGGAGAAAGGAGCTGTATGATGGTGAAGGTAAGTAAGAAGGGAGTTGTGTAATGGTGAAGGTAAGTGAGAAGGAAGCTGTGTGATGTTGAAGGCAAGAGAGAGGGGAAGTTGATGAGAAGGATGGTTGATGAGTGTTTGTTTGTGTTGCAGCTGTTAGTGCGCTGTCTAGACAGTCTTATGAAGAAGCTGGTGGTGAAGGGTGCTGTCCATGAGGACTTTTACATGTCGTTCATGAAACAAACAAATCAGGACTTAGCCCACATCAAGACTCTCACAAATGCTGAGATACAGCAGGAACAAGAGGTATGGAACTTCTATCTTTCATATTATCTCCCACCACAACAGGTTGGCAGAGGATATAGAAATGACAATCTGTGTTTGCTTCTCTTCTCCAAACTCAAAGACTTCTAGGCCTAGCTCAATATAACTTTGTTTATATAACAATCAATGCCATCGGTTTTAAACTAAATTTGCAGGTGTTGAATAACAATGAATCCGGAAAATTTTACATTCATTCAGGAATAAGTCTCACACTACTCTGTTGTGAAAGCTGAACATATTGACAAAAG
The DNA here is from genome assembly GCA_921293015.1 of Phorcus lineatus. Classification (NCBI taxonomy): domain Eukaryota; kingdom Metazoa; phylum Mollusca; class Gastropoda; order Trochida; family Trochidae; genus Phorcus; species Phorcus lineatus. The sequence continues at coordinate 20,890,072 of OV121088.1, read as the reverse complement.
GATACCTCACAATGGTCATGGGTGATAACATGTTTTATTTTTTTAAAGACATGTGATTCATAATTAGCAGCCCCTACTGAGCTGGTGCTGCTATCAGTTTTTGTCTGGTTGCCACCGCTGCCGCCACCACACATTGTATTTATATAGCTATAACTTTTTCCAACTAAAGTATTCAGGAGGAACACGTTTTGACATGCTCACACTGAAAGTCAATTGTCAAGGTCACAAGTTATGAAACTATAATTTAAAAAAACTTGTTAACAGTTTGAAACGTTTTTTTGTTTGTTTTTTTAAAAATTTTATTTTCAAAACTCCATACAGAAAAAGGACATGTAAGAATAACAGTTCCAATTTTACATAAGTAATAATTTATAAATGTACACAAGATATGATAGATAAGCAATCTTCTATTCAAAGTTAATTCTGACAGTAGGTGAAAAATAGTAATAAGTAAAAACTAATCTAATAATTCGGACTAGATTATGACAAATTGACCAGAAATTCATAAAGCTGTCATATTTACAGTTTGTGTAGGCGTTAAATAGGTCAACAAAATATGCAGTTTCAATTTCCTCTTTGATATGTTTAAGATTTGGGTTTTCCCCTGTTGTTTCATTTTAAATATTTTGTATTTCACAATAGTTGTCAGCAAATTCAGAACATAATTTCTTTTCTCGCCATATCCTAGGATGATATTCTTTTTAGAAAAGATGATAGAAGTTCCTGTTTTTTCAAGTATCCATTCTTCCAATTTTTTCTATATATAGATTTGATAAAGCTACAATCATAAAACATATGTAATATTTTCTGTTTTGCAAAATGTGCATTTCTTTGATTCTTTGTATCTCATTTTTGTCAGAAGCTCATTTGTTGGAAGAAATCTATGCAATATACTATATTCAAGTCATGAATGTTTAACACTATTGTAGGATTTAAATGTTAATCTTTCTATGGTTTCCCATGTATTTTCGTTGATGAATTCGTTTAAATCTTTTTGCCATTTATCTCAATATTTATAATTTTTTTTGCTTTTTCTGTTTATGAGTATGTCATATATAGAGATCATTACCCGAGGAAGTGTGTCATATGATTTTTACGAAATGAGTGCGAATTTTTGTATTACCCGAGTGAGAGCGAAGGTTATACACAAGTTCGCACTAGTATCTTTATTACCGATTCTATTTCATTTAAAACACACGGAAAGCGGCCTGCTTTCTTTGCAGCGGCCCGCTTAAGTCACGAACAATTGTTTGATGACGTCACAGACGACATCATACGGTAACTAGCGCTGAAACAATCGGTGCTAGGCAAAAGTGATATGTGCACATGTGCTCATATTGAAAATATGTCATCACTTATGATTAACCATATGGGTAATAAATATCTCTACAGCCTTTCGGATCACCAGTTATGGTTTTTTTTAAAAAGGGTAAAACTGGTAGTGGTATTTTCTTTTCGATTTGAACGTTTATTGATTTACAGTAATATGTTATAGCTTCTATTGTCCCTTGGTAATCAAAGAAGTTTGTGTTGCAACCAAAATTGTTCTTAATTGTATAATGGTTAAAAAATTACCATGGCAATCCAGGATGTCTTTTATGTAAGTGATCCCTTTACAGGAGTAATGTTTATAATTGATAGGTCTTCCATCTATCGTGACATTGTCATTTTGCCAAATGGGTTGTGATAAGACATTGTCTGCGTTTTTAGCATTTTGACCTTTTTTGTTAATAAATCTGCCCCATGATGTTAATGTGTCTGATTGAATGAAAGCCTTATTCTGCCTTGTTCATAGTTGGTAGTGATAGTGTCTCGATTAACTTTGTCGGGTTTGTTTTTCCATGTAAACTTGTAGCAGAGTTGTTCAATTTCTCTTATCATTTGATTGTTTGGGTTTGGTTTAAACATATTTTATTACATGAAAGGGATCGGCAAACAAGCCATATGGCTTATGTTAATGCCTCTCCCATACAATACAAAACAATTGAAATAACACGAGAATGGCATGCAATCTTGATACAAAAGTTCTATAAAACAATCATTAGTATGTAATATATAAAAAGATATCACAATTCTGGTAATCATGTGGCCGTTGATTCATCATTATGAAAAGACTTGTAAATTGTTTAAAGAGTTTAACTGTTACTAACCCTCAAGTTGCTGAATATTATTTTGACCAGTTTTGCCCCTGTGGCTGAATTTTCTAGCGCCGCGAGATGCGACCGTTTTTACAGTATATGATGTTTTTATACCGCGAAGTACGGACGGAATAAATTGTTTTATACAAAGTCAGTTGGCTAATCCCGTGTAAAAATGAACACTCCTTATCCGACACTTTGAATGAATTTTTTATACCTCCTAGAACGATTTCTATTACAATCTAAAGATTGTCTTCATTTCGAGTTGAATAAAATCCTGAAATATTATTGCGCAACTAAAATTCTTATATGGAATTGAAGATACATTATTCCTTTTTACGATGGTATGAAAATAATTACGATACGATCTCTAGTTAGATTTCTACAGGTTTTTAAAGACTGTCTTTATTTCAAGTTAAATAAAATCCATAATACTGAGCGCGCATACATGTATTATATATGGAATTATAGGCAATTTATTCCTCTTTACAATGACGAAAAAATTATTTGAATATGTCTTACGGTTCCAAAGATATACGTTGCGAAAGATGGCTGGGGGTACCCCGACAACGTTCCGACCCTACGGCATTTTTAGCTAAAACTAAATCCCCCGGGGCCCTCTGGCACCAGCGCGCTAATTAGTACCGTTATGCCCCGGGGCACCAGCATGCGAGTGCCACAGACTTCTAGGCAACAGCCTTGGCTCCCGCATTACCGATTCTCTCGGCGGGTGAAGTCACGCGCGGGCGAGCATTCGCGCAAACACTCCAGCATTATGAAACAGGAATTCTTTACGTGCACCGCATCGTTATTTTTTCATGCGCACATACAAATTATACATGGAATTGAAGATAAATCATTCCTCTTTACGATAGTGTAAAAATAATGAAAAAGCGCCGATTGGTTTTAGAGATATACACCGCGAAAGAAGGGTACTCTCAACTATTTGAAAACAGATTTTGATAATCGTCCTATTTGCGACATTTGTCGCATCACTCACAGCATCTTCATCAGTTACTGCGCATATGCAAATTATACATGGAATTAAAGATAATTCTTTTGTCTTGATAAAGCTGAAAAAATTATGAAAATAAACCAAACAGTTTAGGAGATATGGACCGCGAAAGGAGGGTACTCTCATTTATTTGAAAACAGATTTCGATAATCGTCCTATTTGCGACATTTGTCGCAACACTCGCAGCATCTTCATCAGTTACTGCGCATATGCAAATTATACATGGAATTAAAGATAATTCTTTTGTCTTGATAAAGCTGGAAAATTTTTTTTAAAAATACCAAATAGTTCGGGAGATATGAAACGAGAAAGAGGGGTACCCTCAGACATTTGTGAATTTATTTTTATCATTGCGACAATTGTCGCATCATTCGCCGCTTCTTTATTATTTCATGCGCACATGCAATTGTCATATTATATCAAAGCCAGTTCTTTTCTCTTTATGATGATATAAAAGCCATGAAGTTCGGCCGCCTGATTCAGAAGATATAAATTGGGAAAGATCGGGGGAGGTTTGTGATGCGGCTCATATTGAATGTTACGTGACAGCTCACATTGACTTTCTCTGTCTCTTTTACGCAATAAAAAAAAGATTATTTTTTTATTTATAATGAGTTTTTTTACAATCAAGTATTTTCTATTAACACTTTTTCACCTTTTTGATGTGAAAACCAACTGGATCAGGAGAGTAACACTCATCCACACTTCTGCTTCTTTCTTCTTTCTTCAATCTTCTTGATTATCCCCCTCATTTTCCTTCTCTGACATCAAACTGATATAAGCTTTAGTGCAATCTTGTGACGTGTGATAAATTCTGAAACATGGGGTTGCACATAGAGCCACATTACAGTCGCTACATTCGTAAGAAGATTTTCTGCCTACCCTTTTCCTCTTTCGAACTGGCTGATTTGTTTCTTCCACATCCCTTCGAAGTAGTTCTCTTCTCGCTTTGGAGCAAACAACACACGTGCGTGAGAGATTCTTCTTTTTTCCAACAGGCTGAATCTTTGATGGAAAGTGACGACCGTGAAGACGTAATACACTATCGTCGCTCGTGCTTGGTCGACCACGGGGACGTCTGCGCAGGGATGGCACCTTTTCTGTGTCGGCGAAGGTTATCATGTGCTGTACCAAGTCTTTTCTGAATTGACGGCTTGTTTTCAAGGTTTTATCCTTAGAGAATTCTTTGTAAAGAATGTAGGCGTTCAACATGGCAACGTTGAACACGTGAAACCACACACGCTTCCACCATTTGAGAGTTTTTATTTTGAACGGGGTGTACGACAGCATCTGGTCAGCCCGATCCACACCGCCCATGTACTTGTTATATTCATGCACGATACGTGGTTTTGCAATGGCTTCCCCAGTCATTCGGTTCTTCTTGCCTGTCTCTACAATTTCATTGTCTTCTACGGTTGACATGAGCAACACTGACTTCCTGTCTTCATACCGCAAAGCGAGTAGGTCTTGGTTGTGATAGACTATCATATCCCCTTTCTTCTGTTTCTTCTGTGCCTTCTTTACCTTGTCTGGAATGCCTTTGCAATTTCCTCTCAACGTTCCCGTCGCACCAGTGCCCATTTCCCACAAGTTTATATACAATGCCACAGAGGAATAGAAATTATCCATGAACACATGATATCCTTTCCCAGCATAATCCTTCACCAAATCAATCACCAGATCGAACGTTTTTCCACCAGCAGAGACAGTTTCATTAGTTTTTCCAGTGTAGAGTTGGAACTTGCAAACATAACCATTTGTTGAGTCACACAACATGTAGGCCTTTATCCCATACTTCTTCGACTTGTCGGGATTGTATACTTTGAAACTGAGATTGCCTTTCCAAGGCACCAACCCTTGATCGACGCAAATGTTTTGGTGCGGCTTGTAAACTCTAGAAAAACGATGTACAAATAGCCAAGTTTATTGATAGGTGAAAAATGAGGTGTGTTTCGTCCCGGCATTTGGTTGTTATCATTCAAATGTAGGTACGTTAATAATAACCAGAACCTATCGCGAGGCATACATTTGGCAAAGAAAGGCATCGACGTCACATCACTTGTTGACCAATACTCAGAAAAATTCTTCTGTACAACTAGAGACATCGCTATAGTCATTGCAACGAATACTTCTTTACGAATTTTCAATACGAATTTCTTCAGCATTCGTATCATACCACTGCCTCAACCTTGAACATGGTTTCAGAACCTTATCATCGACTTGCTGGTGGAAGTACCTGTTGGTTTCTGCTGCCAACGATCCATAATCATCTTCATGCAGGAATAACCCCAAAAAATCTATAGGATGCGGATTATCAGGCAATTCTATAAACCGTCCTAATCCCGTTGCACCAGTAAAATGCAGATCAACACGTCCACGTGGCCTCGGCCCCTCTGTCCAGCGTTCCATAAAGTTCTCACAGTCATCAAAATGTGTGTCCATTTCAATATATTGCTCATCAAAACCACTGAACTCTTCCTCTGTGGATGTACCAGCCCCACCGGTAGCAGCTAATATGTCTTTTGCAATGTTTCTTATTTCCATATCACTATCACTGTCACTTTCACTATCACTCTCATCAGTAGACTCCATGTCAGAAGCTTCATCAGCATGGACCTCGTCGCTTGACGTTGACGGCCCTTCCCAACTCCTAGTCCTCGGTCGCCTGGCCTTAGGCATCTGTAATTGATTGAAAAGAATTTAGAAATGTGCAAGATATTCTATCAAATCCTGATAACCTATACAGAAAAATTCAATGTGAGCTTCATGGACATTCAATTGCCCCATTTTGTGAGTTTTGTAAACAAATATACCGTTGCGCGCCGATGGCGCCAGCGGCCATCAATAATGACGGAATTCCGGACATTTTCTAACTGTCCTGGCGAATGCCGGACATTTTCTTTCATTTTCTTGCAAAAGTCAAAATCAGGACAAATTCTAACATTGCTGGACAATTTCTAACTTTCGGACAACTTTTCACAATCCAGCCGAACAAGTTCTAATGTCGCCGGACACTTTCTAACTTTTGGACGACTTTTCACAATCCCGCCGAAGGTGCCGATGGCACCGACGGCCGCCGACGTTGTATCAACATTATCAACCCTGATGCCGCCTTCTGACTCCTATGCAACGAGCCGGCGAGTCGCGAACAACTGCCTTCTACGTCAGGAAAGTTCTGATTGTCAGTTGTGGATTACAAAAGTTTTTCAACTCTTGACTTCTCTTCCGAGAATGATAGGTTCCACGGGCCTATCTGTCGGGACGGCCGTAGTCAACGAGCACCCGGCCCCTTGTCTTTAGTTCACTGGAAGGAACTCATGCCATCCCGACATATATAGCAAACTATTTAAAACATCGGAATGCTACCAAACTTTTTTTTCAAAAATGAGTTTCCTCGACCAACAAAAATTTGGCAGAAAAAAACACATACCTGCTGGCGGTGCCCGACGAAAGTCCGCTGAAATTTTTTTTCTCGAACACGAACATTTTCGTTGGACACATTTTCTCATGACCTGATGGCGGAGCCCGGCGAAAGATCCCTGACATATTGTGTCTCAACCACAAACATTTTCGTTAGACAACTTTGCCTTGACCTGATGGCGGTTCCCGACGGCATCCCCGACATACTGTGTCTCAACCACAACATTTTCGTTGGACAATTTTCCCATGAACTGATGGCGGTGCCCGACGCAAAAATCCCCTAACTCAAAAAAGACATCAATAACGCTATGAATGTAAATCCAAAAGTTTTTTTTCCTTCAACTTTCATGGTTTATAAAACTCTATAATTGAACACTAAAGAAACAGGGTTTCCTTCATAATTTTTTTTACTTATTACATTTATTTATAACATTTTAGCGGCGCTTGTTGAGTCTTTATTTCTATGAGCGCATATACAAATTGTATATCAAATTGAAGAGAATTTTCTGCTTTTTACGTCGATACCAAACGTTGTTGAGCACGCCACTTGGTTACAGAAATACGAAATGCGAAAATTGCCCTTTTTACGGCACTTGTTTTGCTTTTATTTATTCACGCACATAAATCATCGATATATGGAATTGAAGAACATTGTTTCCTCTTTGTTTAGATGTAAAATTTATCAAAATGCGCCAAGCGGTATAGAAGTTATTGCGTGCGAAAGAAAGGTACATGAAAATCGCGCTTCATATCACATAATAAAAAAGCGACAAAAGTGCCCTTTGTGCGGCACTTGCTGTATCGCTATTTCTTTTAGCGCATATACATATTATATATCATAATGTAGGCAATGTATTCCTCTTGACAATGATATAAAAGTTGTGGGAATGCGTCATTTGGTTACGGAGATATAAAGTGCCAAAATTGCTCTATTTGTGACTCTTACTGTGTCAATATTTTTGTTATGTGAGTGAACATATTTTATATAAAGGTGAAGACAACTTTTTCTTCTTTATTGTGATATAACAGTTATCCAAATGCACCAAACAGTTAAAAAGATATGAAGTACTAAAGAGAAGTATATCACAAAATCGCTACTCAGTTCACAAGGGTAAAAGAGCAAAATTAGCTCTTCGTGCGTCGCTCGCTGTGGCTTTATAAATATTTGCGCATATACAAATTTTACATGGAATGAAAGACAATCTTTTTCTCTTTCTTATGATATAAAAAATTCCAAAATACGTTGAGTACATGATGAGAAATAATGTGTGAAAGTAGGTATAAAACTAAAAATATCTGAAAATCACCTCATTTACGGCACATGCTGTATATTCAGTTCCTTTAGCGCATATTCGTAATTTATATCGAATTAAAGACAATTTTCTCCTCTTTCAAATGATTCCACCTGTATTGAAATCCGCCCAAGGGTTTAGATCATAGGGTGTGCGAAAGCAAGGTGTGCTTTTGTTGTGAGTGCGCACGCCTGAGCAAACAATAACGTGCGCAGCTCGATAAGCTCGTGCGCGAGGGGAGCAATAAGCCCCAGGGCTATAGCAAGCCCGGCGGGTAGTGGGGGAAAATTGAGCGTTTGTAATGCATATTTTCGGTACGATAAACATAACCAATATCTATAAAACGGGGAAATAATCGGCAGCTTAGCGAAAGCCGGAACGAAAATACACGCGTTCAACCGACACGACTGCCGTGCAATTTTTTTCCGGGATCCGCTACATGGTACAATTGCGTTAATTAGTAAATGCGTCAGATTATAAGTCCGGCTTCCGGGGTTCGCCAAGGCTAACTGCGGCGTAGTTTAATTTCATCCCGGACCATTCCGTAAACCGCGGCTTGAGGGTTAAATCGTTTTGAAGAGTGAATAAAGTAATGTACAGATTCTAGTATTTTCTGGTTTATTTCTCTCCCTTTATTTGCGTTCCCAAAAAGTACACTTCTTAAATCAAAACCTTTCTTATAAAAATAACAGTTTGGTCTCAGCAATAAGTAACAGGGACAGGTAAAAAAGTAATGAAATACGTCTTCGTTTGGATGACCACATGAACAGGCGGGTGAATCAAAGATATATCGTTTGTATTTGTCTGCATTTAAATCACTAAACCCTAGCCTAAGGCGACAGTGTAAAATTTGTAGGAGTCTGGGTCCAGAGTTAAAATCAAAGTGGAGAGGAGATGACAATTTGGTCTGTAGCATTAGTTTGAAATCATGTAAAGAAGTTGCTTTCTTCATATTGTCGGGAAGCTTGTTCCAGCGTCTTATTGTGTCTGGAATAAATGATCTGGCATATAGTTCTGTCTTACAACGTATGTTTTGAAGGTCTGTCTGGTTTCTTAGATTATAATTAGAATTGAGGCTGACTGAATCAGGCACAAGATCACTTAGATAATCGGGAGTCAATTTATTGATCATTTTATAAAAGAGACATAGTTTTGAATCAGCCCTTCTTTCTCTTAGGGGCTTTGAGTTAGTTTCCTTATAAATGTTTTGGTGACTTGTCCCTCTCACCGCACCGCAAATAGTTTGTAGTGCGTCAAGATGTAGTTTCTCAAGTTGGAGCTCTTGTTGTTTAGTACAGTTGTCCCAGATAATACTACAGTAATCAAAATGAGGTAGAATAAAAGAGTTAAACATTATTTCTAAGCTTTTTCTAGTAAGACGATATTTGAAGCTTCTAAAACAGTTGATAATGGGGCTTACTTTTTTAATAATGTTCTCAATGTGGAAATTCCATTGGCAGTTATGCTGGAAGGTTAGACCTAGGTCTTTGTGTTCTTTGACTTCAGATATCATGGTACCACTCATTTGTAATGGAGGAATAGCTATAGGGTTGACTTTACGCGAAAAAGTAACTGCTTCCGTTTTTTCTGGGTTAAACTTTACCTGCCATTTATCTGCCCAGTTTACGATGCGTTCGATGTCAGAGTTAAGTTTAAAAGCAGTACTAAGTGGGTTTTCAACAATAACATATAGTGATGTGTCATCAGCAAATAATCGAATATTACAGGCAATGCCTTCAATGATGTCATTTATGTAAACGAGAAATAATAACGGTCCGAGCACTGACCCTTGAGGTACGCCTGCCAAAACTGGATTCGATTCTGAACATTTCCCTTGAATTACAACTCGCTGTGTTCTGTTAGTTAGGTAACTTTCAAACCAACTAAGTAGTGAGCCACGAATACCTTTTGACTGAAGTTTTGAGATAATTCCCTTATGCCATACTTTATCAAAAGCCTTAGGTGATTTTTTTTTATTTCATGGTTTACGGATCCGCCGACCCTCATAACGATAAAATCTGAAAAAAATTTAAATTTTTAAAAAGTCAGTATTATTTCACCGCCGACTGTTGCATTTGTTGATCAAAAATTTTTTAAAAACCTTGAAAATTTTGATGGTTTGCGTTTCCGCAACCAAGCTCCAAACATCGCATTTCAACCTTGTAGCGAGTTTTTAGGTTACCTCGTTTACCCGTTTCCTCTCATATTATCATGTATGGTTTATCGAGGTTTGACACTTTTAACAAATCTTGATAAAATAATTGTGCCAAGCAAGGTTTTTTTGGGGTTTTTTTTCGACCAGCGACTGTGGATTTCCATGAAATATTTCCGTAAACCAATTAATAAAAAAAAAATGGCCTTACTGATATCGCAAAATACTGCTTTAACTTCCTTACCATTATCTAATGCACCGGCAATTGAATCATAAAGATAGGTTAGTTGGTAAACTGTCGAGTCTCCAGGCATAAATCCTGATTGAAGATTTATGAGCGAATTATTGTCTATAAGTTAAATACATATTTAAAGACACATTTTTCAAAACATTTGGATAAACAACTGGTCAAGGCAACAGGTCGATAGTTACAACAGTCATGAATAGAACCTTTTTTGTGGATTGGAATTATCGATGCTTCTTTCCATACGTTAGGGAAAATAGAACTTTGAAGAGAGACATTAAATATATCACATAAAGGTATAGATATTTCACCTGCTATGATTTTAATGAGTTTATTACTTATGCCATCTGGCCCAGTAGCTTTACTAATATCGACAGACAGAAGTATATCTTGTACTTCCTGCACTGATAGATTTATGTCACATAGAGTCGCCCCTGTTGTAGACTCCGTGTGGGGTAATTCTTTGTCAGGAAAAGATACTTTTGACTGTTCTGAAAAGTAATCGTTTAAAGTATTTGCGATATCTGTAGTATAATCAATAACATCGCCGTTATGATGCAATGGAGGAAATTGGATACATTCAGATTTAGTTTTCATATATGTTTGGGTTTGTTAACTTGCAAATAAATGGTTAAGTTGTAGTAAGAGTAAGCTTTTCAGAATGGTATTGCGACCTAGTGGAGTTATGTCTCTTGCCAAACACTGGTTCATAGATATCTTAAAGGTTTTAAGTTTATCTTTATAGTTGCGTTCTACTATTTCTGCTACATTGTGTGTAAATATGATTCCAAGTAGTGTAAAGGTGTCATTCTTCCAATCTAAATTCCAGTTTCGACAAAGTTTTCTTTTGAGTTTTTCGCAGCGCCTATCCATAATACCTGTGTTTTGTTGACATTTATTTCCAATCAGTTTTCAGTACCATCTAATCTAAGTGAGGTGTCATCGGCGTATTGAGAAATAAGATATTCAGTATCTCCAATTTTTATACCTTTAATCTTTGGATTGTTTCTTATCGTTATTGCCAAGATTTCTGCACATAGAAGAAATATATATGGAGATATAGGATCTCCTTGTCTACATCCTCTGGATATGTCAAAATAATTTGAGAGGAAACCGTTTATTACAACACATGACTGCATGTTATTAAAAAAATGTGTTTATCCATCTCGTATTAGATGACCCAAAGTTGAAAAATTCAAGAACCTTTTGGATGAAGTTCCAGTCAACAGAATCGAATGCTTTCTCAAAGTCAATAAGAAGTAGAATACCTGGAATTTTCATAGTATCAGTATAATATTAATCAATGATATTGTATATCAAGCGAGTACATTCTCCAATATATCTTTTGGACATAAAGATTCGAAATGACGTCTTTTTATTTATGGTAAGTGTGTATGAATTATGTTTTACATTTAGGATCTTTTTTCCTATCCTTAGTGGTTTTTATGATAATGTTGATTATATATTAATATTGTATATATTTGTTTGTAGATTATCTAATTATATTTGATAGTGTATTTATTTCATATTTCATACAGATTTAATATTTATTATTGAGAAGGTAGGATTACTGTATATGAAGTGATAAACTTTATTTAGATTGTGTCATGTGTACAAGATTACTAATGTTGATCAAAAAGTATAGTTGTCAATAGTAGAGAATTGAAGTTTCATCATAATAGATATTCAAAATTGTAGAGTGGTACATCCACCTACATTACCTAAATGAGCATTTACATATATACAGTACATCTGTGCATCTGAGTACATATAAGCATCAACTTATACACCTATATAGACATGCCTATTACCTACATGTATATACATTTAAACATGCATAGATATGTACATAAACATAATGTGTATATAAATACATACATAAGATACATCTTTACATATACATAAGAAATTACATACATGCAAATTTAAACCAATTAATACATCATTATACATAAAGCACATATTTACATATGTGCACATGCATATGCATGAGATTTGATAGTGGTATCAGCACACTTGTATGACAATATATGGTAAATTCATATCTATATCAGTTTATATAGAAAGGAAATATAATGTTTAACTAAAGTTTTGTTGTTGTGTATGATGATGGTTTTCATTTATGCATATTTTATGGCTTCTTCTGATTTGCCTATGTTATAAATATGATGACATATTGTGCAATATACATGCTGTTATCAGTCCATACATAAGCATATACTTATGCATGATGTCTCTGAGTAACTATCCATACCATGTGGTATATTTACAACACTTAAGTAGTAAAACTTTCTTATTGATAACAGAGTATATTGTTGTATAAACATATCATATTCATTGTAATTTTTTGGTACTTTTATGAGTATATGGTTAGTAATTATGTGAATAGTTCTTATTTAAAGTTGTTTTTTTCCATGTAAGAAAATGATAAACAGCTTTGTTTATGATATATGGCATAACATATAAGAGGTTTGTTGTTGAGTAACTATGATGATATTGAACTGTTCTTGTTTATCATTTAAGTCAGGTATTCATATGCCTTGTGAGCTTAATAGTATCTTAGTGCCTCTGGAATTTCTACAGGGACTAGTCGCCATGCTGTTTGAGCTTTGGATGGTAGTTTTTTTTCAAGAACAAGATCAATGCCTTTAATCCTTATTCGTGTGTACATGTATCATCCCAACTTGGGATCGCGTCCCATCTTAAGATGGGACGCGTCCCAACTTGGAATTCCAAGTTGGGACGTCCGATCTTGAGATGGGACGGCAGATACTTTAACATGTTTATAATATCCTTATTCTAATGTTGAATTTAGAATAACATGATAACATGTATCATTTAGATAAGTGCTTCAAGGACATCGAAAGATATTTTGATTTTATGTTGATTTTCATGACTTATTGGCTATATATATCTCTCATCGCATACGAGTCTTTCATCATAGCCCAATACGATTTCAAAAGTAATTCTTACACAAAGTCTTATAAATTATTTCATTATATTCTTAAATATTTTTAATCATTAAAGCATGTTAAGCAAATAAAAAAAGAATTTATATTCAAGTATACACTCAAAACCTACTCTAAGTGAATACCAAGAATGCTAATCTAATCCCTTGTAATCAGTTCAATTTCTGACACATAAACCGTTCCGTTAAGCAAGATTCCAATGTACATATATATTGTGTTTGATAGTCGAATCTAAAAGTGTATGTATGTATGTAACATAATTCACAAACACTAACCTATAAGTGATGTTCCGTCAATGCTTATAAGATGTCCAGTAAATAAATCCAGTGATGTCTCCTCATATTTCCGATCGAACCTGATCTGATCAGTGTCGTGATGCAAATGGCAAACATACCTGCTTGGTAGTTCAGAGATGGATGTGGGTTGGGTGGAGGGGGGGATGTCCGAAAGAAGGGATTTTGGTAAACATCCGGTTCGGTTATGACACTAATACCTGTGTGTCACCTTCCAATTAGTGACAAGAATGGGTACCAATTGCACATGAGCATGCTTGTAAAACTACAAAGGTACACGCCGAGCGTTTGTTGTTTTAGTCAATGATCATCATTCATTTTTATCAAGGCATTTGCCCCTATCGGCAATATCTCTGATAGGTGGAAGCAGACGTGATCAAACCCTAACCAAAAACAACAACAAATATTATGTTTAGTGTTATTGTATTGTTATTCGATGAAAGTTGTTTTGCCACACTAAATATATTCAAAATATTTTTTTCAATAACAGAACGATTATCATGTCAAGTAACCAAAATGAAATCTAACATCATCCATTGATTAATTATGGGGAAATAGCACACTTTTCAATAGATTTTTTAAAACAAGATAACTTAGTTTCCAAGATTTGCAAAAGATTAATCCATGATGATGACGTCACTCTATTGTGTGAACAGTGGATTATTTTGAGGAATCCACTGCACATGGACTTGTCCAGTCTGGAGGGGTGTCAGGCATTTCACACAAACCTATTCCGCATATCTTATCAGTAATGGAAAATGCATGAGGAGCAGTGGATTCTTTAAAATAATCAACGAGCCCCGAGTATCTTATCACTGTGCCATTAAAAAACAAAACAAGTGAAGCATTATTTCAATTTATTTGACATTCAGACTGATAGTGATATTCAGACCATCTGATGATCTGGAGGCTTTTTCGCAAGGTTGCGTCTCGGAGCAGTTGATGACGTTGCTGACTCGTTTTCTCATCGTCTCATCGGTTCTTTTGTAATCTCTGACAGCCTCACTTTTATGCCCTGTCACCTCACACACAAGTTGTTCATCCACCCCTGCCCGATACAGTCTGGTAGCTGCAGTTGCCAGTAGAGAATGGTTTGTTCTGTGGCCCTGGAGTCCAGCCTCTGCACATAGTTTAGTGACGGTACTGCGAAGTTGGTTGATCCCAATCGGCGCCGATGAGAACCAAATATCTCCTTTCGGTTTCCCTAAAGGACGGAGGTAAAAAGCCATGGCCGACTTTTCATCTGGACTGAAATATAAAAATAAACATTAGAAGTGTAGGCAGACTGAAAGCAACATTTTAGTTTGTAGAATAGAGCAAGGTTTAACTGTAAAGAATTTACGATAATATATATTTTGATAAAAGCCAGATATATAGGATGTAGACTAGACGATTTAAACTATTTTGACCAAAGCATATATTACTTCAACCACTATCAAAATTGTTAATATACCAGATACCAATTATCATAAGACATGTTTAGTATATGTTCAATATACATTCTGCTTATATAGTTTCGATAATCCAGAGATTATTCATGGTACGTTTAGAATACGTGTCATAGTATTACCTACCAGTGTTGCACATACAACTTAAAGATCCTGATGAGACATCGCTCTGGTTTCACTTTATTGGGAAAGGCGTAGACAACTTTCTGTTTGATTTTCCTACTCTTTAGGCCACCCTGGTTTGTTTTGGAAACATCTTCTCTATATCTCAAAATCTCTGTGCCATCTTCAGATTGTACTTGTGTTAACTGAGGATTATTCCAGCGAAGATTCCTGTGTTCCTGCCCAGCTCGAAAGGCGAAGTTTAAGGCAACCAAATAGACAAGAGAATCAAGCAGTTTCCTTGGCGTGTCCACACCGAGTACACCCTTCTCCCAAAGCATGTTCTCCTCCGATTCCGTGATAATGAGCGCCTTGCGTTTTTCTGTTCCAATACCAGAAGAGGATCTCTCCTTCATGACATGGTCAAGGGTATTTCTGACTTGCATGAATTCGTCATCACTTAAGAACTTGAAGTACTTGCCCCTTTGTTCAAAGAATAGCTGCAGCTGAATGACTATCTCATAGAGGGTCTGCGCAGGATACTCCTCCCCGTTTACCTTCTTCATTTCGCAGATTAACCGGGATATACAGAAATTCAATTCATCCGTCGTCATATAGTTTAGTTCCGAGTCGATGATGCTGATGCTGGGATCGGTACGAGCAATCTTGTTTCTTTCGGCCTTCCAGGTTTCGAAGATGTTCACTGCCCACTTTATTTTCTTCTCCGTGTTTTGAGCTAAACTGAAAAACAAATTTAATCAATTTTTAATTCTAGGGGGACAATAATTACGCATTTTATAAATACGATAATATACAGTTTTCTCACAAATTGATAATTATTATTGCCCTTTTGAATTTTTAATTACGACGGTTTACAATGGTTCAAAAGGTTTTTAATTTTGATGCATTTTTCTAAGTGTGGAACTAAAATTGATAACCAAAAGCCATTTCAAATAGTTGCTACGAATATATAAAACTATCATTTTTTTCATAATATATCGACATGCATGGGACAGTATTAAGAAATGAAAAGCGAGATTAAATACCTTCTTACACTCTTCTTAGCGATTTCCTCATCCCCACAGATTTGCAGTCGGGTTGTTTGGGATTTTTCAAAAGTCTCCAAACTCTTGATGAGTAATAGGTCGTCTTCCGAACTCTGTACGTCAGATTCGAGTTGAACATCTCCTGCGTCTGAAATGCACAATTTAAAATTATAATGTACGATTCTTTTTACATCAACCAGCGTCTCAAATAAAGACTAAAATTAATCCTTACAATAAACATATCTGTTGTCTACTCCACCAGTCTTGAAACAAAATGTGAATCAAACAATCATATTAACCTTTCAGATTTTTACTTTCTCTTGGATAAATAAACACAAAATCATAAACTGTTTTCACTTACCCTTTAGTGGTATCAGGTTGTCTTCCTCTCCGCTGCTTTCCTCGCGGAAAGTAGATTGTGTGCATGCAATATCGTCTAAATCCATTGCCGTCGTTTCAACCCAGCCATCACAGTTGAAATGAAATGATAAAGTTTTTATACACGTGGTATCAAACTGATCGGATTCTGCAAGCAATTCTCGAGGCGCACGTGCATGGAAGAATCCATTTGATAAGGCGGTAGCGTCATGTCCGATCTCCGATGAGTGGGCACCGAAATGTGCGCTAATTAAACATCGAGCGCCAAGTAATGTATGATATATATAAGAAAATAATTAACTGATAGATAATTATAATTTCGTGACGTCATACATGGATTAAGATGGAGAATGCATTCGGAGCAGTGGATTCTTTAAAATAATCAACTCGCCCCTTCGGGGCTCGTTGATTATTTTAAAGAATCCACTGCTCCTCATGCATTCTCCATTACAGATTATGGTTTAAACAAATTTTTTTCATTTCTATAAAAAGAAATTAGATTTGGAGGCAAGCTGGAAGCATATATTTATATTAATGCCGCTCCAATAAAAATTATATTTTGAAACCATCCAACATACAACACAAAGTGAAACAAATACGATGTACAGTTGCAGCACAATACGTTAAGATATTCAATATTGCAAAGGCGATTTCTTTATGCTAATTTAGAAATGCAATATTTCAACTCATTTCTTATCAATACTACAAGAAGATTATAAACGGAGTTTGTTCACTGAAAAACTTTGTTTACCTTCACTAGATTTTTTGACACAAACCCTTGTTCAGAAAAATTATTCTACTGTTTTCTACATAGCCCGAGGTAACATATGATTTTGATCAGTATTAAAAGGTTGCTTTTTTATATGTACAAGCGTCTATCTAGGCTTGTTAGAAGCGTTGAATTGAGAGAATTGTTGTGTGTTCATACTACTAATACGTTAATCAACTGATCCGTACATAAGTCAAATAAGATGAGTAGGTGAGGGGAAAGAATTACATTTCAGTGTAATATTGTTATTTTACAGCTGAAAGTTTACTTAACTAATCGTTTTGTTATCTTTAAATAAGCTACTTAACATGTTCCCCCGAAAAAAGGCATTAGGTTTGTAAATACACATCAATGAAGTTTATTGATATACTAAGACTTATCGAGTTATTTTGTGCTGACATACATGTACTAGTGTAATATCCTCAGAGGACTAAGTGATTCATATTGTTATTGCTTACACAAATCTGATATAGAAACTGTCATTTCTTATACAAAATTGATATTGAAACTGTCATTGCTTATTGTAAAATATTCGATATTTCATTGTATGAAAATATGCAATATGTGTAATCATATAATGGTTAGTAAGTATATTTCTATGATTTAAACGGTATTCTATTTCAATAAAACATGTGTTACACAAAATTCAGAATTTATATACAAAAAGAAAAAAGGATTAGCAAACAGGCAGCAAATGCTTATATAAATTCTTTTCCTGAACCAAACATAAAACTATTTAGATATCAAGTACATTGGTGGAAATATACATTTGCAATTATTCTTACTAAACTCAAATTCATATTATGCTTTGTCTACCTTACATTTATTGTACAAATTTTAGGAAAGAGCTTAAAAAAATCGATTGGTATCGTTTATGAAATGATTAATATATATTATTAGGAATTCGTTAACACTCTGTGACAAAGATTTGTCGCCGTTAAGATAGATTTTAGTATATTGTTATGAGTTACGAGGGAATATTCAAACCCTAAGGTTGGCACTATTTGAAAATATCTAAAATGTTGGGGAACCAGACTTCGATAATAGGAACTTTTAATTATTTTTATATTTGATACAATCAACCAAGTCGCCAAGTAGATGAACAAGATAGTACTCTGTTAAAACAACATGGGGTTTTGGTGTCTCCGTATATGTTGTTTTAGCCTAACAGTTCCTACGGTGGGGAAATTGGTGTCCAATCATCCGTTCTCTGTCACGCCAAGCTGACACATTAACAAATTCAGTCTAGTCAGTGCTGCATTGTAACGATGGAGAGTACCTTAATTTCTGTTTATACATATATAGGAGGTTTTTGCATGGATTATTCATTTCTCTGTATCAGGTACGTTTTTTAATTATATATTTTTGAAAAAGCAATTTATCACTAGTATTGTAAAACTTGGATCTGTATTAGAATAACTTCATATCTGTGATTGTTAATAGTTTATACCACCTTTTTGTTAAGAAACTAAGATACAAAGGTGTCTCTGTGATGTCAGCTGTTCGATCTACGCATGTATTGTTCGTTTGAAAAATGCTGAAAACTACTATCTAAATATAAATCTATACATTGATCTGATTTTGTTATGTCTCTTAACAAATGTGATTCAATCAGTAATCAAATGTGACTTTAAATAAATGTTTGAGGTGTGTTGAATCGTTCGTACTCGATAACATATGAAACCGAGTGAAAAAGTGAAGTAAATGAACATCAAATCAAATTTTCTTCTTAGGTGTGAAAAGAATATAACAAAACTATCTAAAAACATGTTTTACTAACACAAATTATTATAAAATATGAATATTATTAACATGTTTAAGTATCCCCCGTCCCATCTCAAGATGGGACGTCCCAACTTGGAATCCCAAGTTGGGACGCGTCCCATCTTAAGATGGGGCGGATCCGCAGTTGGGATGATACATACACATTGTCTTGTTTTCTTAGTTCATAGGCCTTTCTATTATGAAAAGCTCTTGGGAGCCTTTGGGTGGAGGTAGAAATCCTTTGAAGTTCAATGTTGTTACAACATTGTTGTTTCAAGGGATTAAGCCTCTGGTTTTCCACAAAATGTGGAATGGATGAAATGTGTTCACTCAGGAAACGAATAAGAAATAAGCAGTGAGACCATAATCATGAGTCTGTATATAACGAGATAAAGGTAAAAATTCAAATTTCAACTGTCAGTAATAAGTAAGGCAAGCAACATCCCAACATTTTTTAGTTGGCCAAGTTCTTGTCCAAAGAACAGGACATCAATGAAGTGAAAATGAAACAGTACGCCGCCGGTCAAAGACTGCCACCAAAGAAGAAAAAGTATGTTGACTTGGAGAGATGGCTGGACACTTACAAACATGGACTTGTGAAAACGTAGAGAAAATAAAAAATTAACTCTATTCTACAAAATGATAAATAACCTCACTCCAAACTACCTATCGGATCTAATTCCCCAAAATGTTTCGGATATAAGTTTATACAATCTTAGAAATACTCTTAGTGTACGAACAATCCGCTGTCATACACAGACGTATGCACGCTCCTTTTTACCAGATACTATACGTTTATGGAATAATTTACCAACCAAAATAATTAAATCACAAACAATTAACTCCTTAAAAACTCAATTACGGACCAAACAAGATAATGTTTTCTTCGACAATAACTTTGGAACTAGATTATGCCAAATTATCCATGCTCGTCTCAGATTGGGTTGTAGTGACTTAAACGCCGATAAATTCGACAGGCATATTTCAAACAATTCAAATTGTTCATGTGGACATCCATGGGAAGATTCTCTCCACTACTTCCTTTTTTGCCCTAATTATGATTCCATAAGATTTGATAAATTTTTCTACAGACATGGTTTTGAATTATATACCATTCTACATGGTAATCAATATTTAAGTAAATTACGTAACCAGAATATTCTTGAATCTGTTCATACTTTTATACAAGATTCTAAACGTTTCAGGTTGTTATAAAATGCCACAAAACTCCTATTTTCAATATATTTAATGATCTTGTACCGCTTATTACTGTCTGCTTTTTCTTTGTTGGCCTATGTGGAAATATTACTTTAATTACTTTGTAAATTTTGATTTGTATTATCAATGATTGTATTTTGTCATATTTAATGGAGCGGCACTTACATAAGCTCAAAGCTTGTTGTGCCAATCCATATTCATGTAATTTACTTTTCATGAATAAAATATGTTTAAATCACATGGACTTGTGAATGGTACGATGTCATTGATGGAGTACCTTGACAGTGATTCATATTCTGTTAGATTATTTAGTTCCTAATTACCTTGAAAAATTTGAAATGTTGAGAAAAATAAAACAGTACTAATATTACATGTTGTATATTTCGGTATAGTATATTTTGTATATTTTTGTTTCACGTGATGGACTCATTGTACTTTTTGTATAAGTGCTATTTCACTTCCGTGCTATTTTGAATGTATGTATGTTATTTACTTAAAATCAATGAAAAGATATATTCGAATCCTTGTTCTCTTCTTTACCATTGAACAATTTACCGTTAACCACACTCTTGTCAAGAACTATTCGACCATAACGACGCAGCCCTGGAGACTGACTTCTGTGTTGTTACAACCATCTTGAGGTCGGACTCACAGACCCTGACCAAAGCTCTCACCCTCTTCATGCAAATTGGTAGCTCTGTTTGAATGTTCATGGGTGTATCGTAGAGTGCTGATTTCACTCTAAAGACATCTTCGCGGTCAGCCATAGATAGAAAAGAAGCTATGATTGTGGGGGGCCTTGGTTGGGTATTTTCTGGTATGTTGTATCTTGGTTTGGGGAGTCTGTGGACAGATTTAAAGCACATTCTGTTAACTTTATCTGGGGAGAGGTTAAGACTTTTGATGAAAATGGGTTTTTTTTACAGATTCTGTATCCTCATTTCTCGTTTCCGGGATTCCACTAAACAGGAGATTCGGTTTCCTGTCATGAAGTTCTTTTAGGATGGCCTGTTGTTTCAGTTGGTGACATTTCAGATATATATCCGCACGTCGTGTGTTGACTGATTCTTTTAGTGATTCAATGTCCTCAGAGTGCATTTGAGAACAGCCTCATCATTACCCATTCGTGATTTTGTATCAGCCACTTCTGATTCTATTTTTCCGATAGTCTCTTGTAAATTCTGGTCAACTTGATCAATCTTTTTCGAGAGATTTCTTTCAGAGGTGAGTATTAGCTCATTTATTTCAAGCAAGCTGATACTATCAGACTCATCGATTGTTGAAGGGACAGTTGCTGTTGATCGGGTACTTTGGGCCGCCATTTTGTATATGTTGCGTAAAGTGACAAGTCACAGTTTTCAAATATTGTGTCTCTCGTGTGTTATAGATAAATGAAATTTAAAAAACCCACTTACACTGTGTTCTATGAAGGCATGTGTGGTATCAGCTCAGCATTAAGACATCATTGTACATTTGTAATAAAAATGGAACCACTGCACCATCCAGATCACAGTTTTTGCAACTTCCTAATCATATGACTTGAGCAGGGTTTTCATCCAAAAGTACATACATACCCACTGACCAATTCTGAGTGTAAATATAATCTTAGTTCTGTTGCTCATGTAAACATTTCAACCTCATTTGGGTTTCCCCACTATTCATAGAGAAGAAGCCTTTTCCACCATTTCAGGTCCCTCTACTCCTTCATAGTATGCCCAGGTTATAAACACCAGGGCTCAATGTCCGGGTAATTACTCCAGGGTATATTCTCCACACACCCGGGTTACATAACTCCAGGGCGCAATGTCCAGGTTACATAAATCCAGGGCGCAATGTCCGGGTTACATGACTCTAGGGTAAATTAAGCGGCTTCCTCTCCCTCGCTTTCCACTCAGAGCAGCCATGACAGCCACTAAGAGAATTTCAAATGTATTAAAATGAATATTTTCTCACCCTGTTTTCTGTGGTTATTTGAGTGCACAAACATTAAAAACTTCCCTGTAAACATGGTTTCTTGAAATTATTTGGTGCTGTGAGGCTCTTATTTGGTATATTTCAACTATGGAGAAGTACCAAGATTAGGAAAGATTTTTGCTATAATCATCAAAGGTCACGGTCCCAAGGAGATCATATGACAATGGTTTTGCATAAATGTTTTATTTAACAATTAAATGCACTTTAAACACTTTTATACCCAATGGAAAATGATAGAAGATTGTACGTGTGACCTTGAATGTCAAAAGGTCAAGGTCATGATGTAATATGAAATCAAATTCTAAAACCTTTTTGCTTTTTGAGATCTTAAATCAATCATTAAGTGATCAATAAAAACTCTTCAAAATTGCAACGAAGTTACAACATCCAAATGCTACTAGTTGAAAGTGCGATTTCTTGACTTTAATGCTCAGTTGACTTTTGTGGACTTGCTGTGGAGAAGGCAGAACAGGTTTAGGGGGAACCCGCAGAGTTGAGGCTGTTCTGCAATGCAATGCAGCCATTAGACCAACAATATTCTATGAACAAGGTTCCAGTGTTTGGAATCCAAGAATTCTCAATCACATTCCAACGATCTCGTATCAGCCAAGGGGATTTGGGTGATTCTGAAGATAATCCATCAAAGCAAGGGATTAGGGACAGGTAATTTATTACAGGGGGGCGAGGAGGTTAGGCAGCAAGGTTTTCTTTTGAGTTTGTATATAAAAATGTAACCCTCCCCTATTCAACATAATTTTCTTCATGGCCCTCCCCAATTGTCTCTAACCTGCCCCAAAATATATCTACGAAAGTTTTTAAAATTTGTCTTTTGAAGATCTATGTTTGATTCTACATTCAAAATAAATTTCTTTGACATGTTTCTCCTTTGAAAATAACACTTTAAAGAATGTTGAAAACAAACATCTTTAACCCTTTGATTGAAAGGTTTATTAACATTATGTCTGATAATGGTGTATAGCGTTAAAGTTTCAGTTTAATTTGAATTCTTTTACATCCTACATCTTAGATTCTTGGAATATCAGCTGCATATCAAAATACGTTTTGAATACCATTACTTGTAATACAAAGATATGCTTAACGAAGTGTAAATTTTATCTTTCAAACGTGAATGAATGCTTTCTTATTTAATCATGGTATACTTTTAAAGGCTCATTCATTATTCATTTTAAGTATTTAAATCACAATGTTTTGTCATCTAATAATAGGGGGATAAGTGAGCACTTCTCACTTATATACCCCCACTTCCAACAGTGATCAAAAGAGCTTAAGATAGTGCACTAGATGAAGTGTCAAGGTTTCATAAATTTGAATCACTGTTCCTCTAGACATGGCTAACAGCCATCAGTACTGTTTTCAAGGAATATTGGCCCTCATCCGACCATTGAGCCAAACAACAATTCAAATGGGCTTGTCTATATCACTCTCGTGTGTTTAGAAAAGTTGTGAGGTAATCATTATGGTTTGTTCTCTTATACCTTTTTTCACATTTGATTGAGAGTGCTTTTTAAAGGCCCATGTAGGTACCATGCATTTAATGCATTTCCTGTTTGCACATCTGGTGTAATCTCGAAACATAAATTTGGTTCTAGGACAAACCATCCACAATGTGAAAAATATTAAAGAGGGGATATGTTATGTATTATCTTTATTTTTATTTATTATTATATCGATTTACATAATCTATCGTAATGAAATGGACAGAAATCAAGACAATTAATATACACATAATTAGGCTATTATTTGACCCTTTGATACCCCGTTTCAAGTGTACGGTTTGAAGCATGACTGCCACCTGCTCTGCTGGTCATGTCGAGGGACTTCGTAGATTTAATTTCTTTGAAGGTTAAATAGGTTAATATGATAGCCAAAATGTCATCCAAATAATATAAAGATATTATTATTGGGATCTCATTAAATGAAGTTTTCTTTTCAGTTGTCAGAATACCTTTGTTGAATGTGACCATACCAATAAGCATTTTCTTGGGGTTTATTCTTAGCAGACAACATATTCAATACATACATGTATGAAAGATCAGTGAGAGATCAACCAATAGTGATAAGATGGTATTAAACTCCCAAAAATTTATGCCAGACCACAGGGCTAGCTCAAAGACTTGCCAGCCCTGACAGATACCTGCCCACTAAACATGAATATTTATCTGTAACTATTATCCAATTTTAAACTGAATATGAATACTATATCTTTGATAAAACAGTAGTAAAAAATTAAAAGGAATTTCCAAAACTTGTTTCATCAGTTTTGTATTTAAATCAGCTCCGAGGGCTTATCACCTGTTAATACAAATAGCTTAGAGCATAGAGATGAAAATAAACTGGTCGAATGAAACATATGCTCGTCCTTTATAAACGCTACACTTTTTACGCTTTGTAAAAGTTATAAAACGAGTACTCTTTCGTTAATATTTATAATTCATCTTTACTTGTGCATAATTTCATTGAGAACATTCAAAGTATTTCAGTTGATAAATTTGATAAGGCATGACTTTAACCCATCCGTCGGTAAGTGAAATTTTAGAAATCTGAGTTGGAAACAACCTGTCCCAGACGGTCAGGCAGGCAGGTATTTCGAATGATGGTTATAACATGTATGGTTACAAGAAAGGATTTTCTTTAATGAGTATTTTGTATTACTCGCCCTTGTAAGATATTTATACTGCGGTATCAAGTTAGTGTAATCAGCTTTAAGTATGACATCACAATAGTGTGTGGTTGTGAAGTCACAATGTAAGCACTGCTGTCACAATGGCAGCCACGTTGCAGAAATGTTTCCTTCAGCACACTTTTGATGATCATTATTGATTGATGAGGTCGAGTAATTAACAGAATACTACGGAAGCACCCTAGTGCCACAGTCAAATTTTTTTTAGCTCATAATTAGGAGATACTATTAGGTGATGATTAAGTCCTAATTAGGTGATAACTATCTAGGATCTATCACTAGGATGCTTCCGTAGAATACTAAACTCCCTTCCATTTTATACTATTTTTATTGAACTTGTTAACGATTTTGGTATCAAACTTGCTTTTGCTCGTTTTATACTTATAATCATTAACTCATTTAATAAAACCTAATGTGTACCTAACATGTTCAATGTCTTGACTTACCGACTTCCATACGCCAAATTAACAAGCCCTTTGTATTGTCACAGTTTCAACAGATGATTGGGTGTTTGAAACATACAATTCTACATATTTATACAATAAGCATGCGATTGACCTTACCATTTTTGGACTGGTTGGTTAACTAAGCTATTGACTGATACAAGATTTGAGTTGTTTTGGCAAAGATTCGTATGTCAAATTGACAGATAAAAAGGTACAAATCCACATTGAAAAATGATCGGTTGGGTTAACAAGAGGACTCCTGTGATGTCAGAAATCAAATATGCTTCAGTGACCATATAACCCTTTGAAAATCTGCTCATTGACAATGATTAGGAAGTGTGTTTAAAAAGCCGTAACTCAGTTTTTTATCGGCCAATTTCCACAAAAGGTCGAGTCAATGCAATTTTTTTTATCCCTTTTAATGAATCCCAAAAGCGACCAAGGAGCATTGCAGTCGATCTTTAAATCATCACAATATCTAATGGGTAAAACATTATCACAATATCTCTCAGGTACAGCTTAGATAATTTCCATGTGTATATTAGGAAGGCATTGAAAACTTGATTATTTCAAGAAAACGATGTTAGTTTTATTATCACGTTCAATATATTTTAGGCGTATCTCACTTGGAAGGGATATATCTGACTCTGTTTGCTTGTTTTCTTTGGTTGTCACAGCCATGTTTCATAAATGACATATAGAAGAAATATCTCATTATTACTATTAATGAAAACATTACCTGAATCAGTTTGTAACTCCCTTGATTCAATGTACCAAACTTTTTTTGCAGGAGGCCAGGAAAGACAACAAGTTAAGCAAAGATCAACAAGCTCTGGAGGCGGCTTTGTTGAGCATCCAAAATAGATCAAACAACAAGCTTGTGAGTTACACCTTCAAGTTGCTAAATACTGTTTTACCAAATAAGCCTCTTTGGCTGAATTCTTAAACCCTCTACTCTTTACCTATATTTCCCAACTGGCACGATTGACTGAATTTCTCACGTGGCTCTTCTTGAGTCATTTTTACATGTATTTACATAGCAAAGGAAAGAAATAAACGGTTCTTACTAACAATTATAAGCTTCCGGTTCCGTAAACAAATGATCGACAGGTACCTGAATCTTTGAATGAAATTTCGATCAAATGTAGAATGATTTGACAACGATCGAGATTGTCTTTATTTAAGTTTTATGTCATCATAAATCCTCAGCTAAAAATGAATTGTTACCTTTTACATCAATATGAAAATTGTACAATACATCTCATGATTTGATTTTTACAAGGTTGTCTTTATTTCAAGCTTTATAATATCAAAAGAAAACTGGGTATGCATAAGCAAAATATATACATAAATGAAGACAATTTATCAAGTTTTTGAAAGGCCGGAAGTATTTAATGCAACATGGCATTAACTCTGCATGAACTACGATATCGGAAATATTAAAATTTTGCTTACAACCAGAAAAGCAGAACCAGCAGCCTATTTGGTCAATCTAATGACAATGCTAATACTATGTTATTGAATCGGTTAATTTACAAGATTGTTTTGATAAACTATATTTTATCCTTTGTTCTCAGTTCAGAGTTAAGGTAAATTCAATAGCTGCACACATTAATAGTTCAGCTGTTTTTAACTGTCCATAATTTACGCGTTTTGTGCACAGGTGACCGTAGATTTTTTATATGTTCAAGTCGACAGCGGCGATCTTTAAAATTTTGTAGGTAGGTATTTCATTGCATCAACAGAAAGCTTAAGTGAATGTCTATGTCCTCATATACTTTAAATAGCCAATTTGAACCGGAAAGGCATGTAATAGTGAAAGACAATATTAGTATATTAGAGATACATGTCAGTTAGATAGTCAACAACTGTAATATTTTCACATTTGGGATCACACTATCTTCAATAATGAATATTCTTGTACTTTTTCGGGTCAGGCCTGTTGCGAGATTCGAACCCTATCCCTTAGAGTCAGGCAACACCGTCAGCATGGACCGCACCAGCAGCCAACCCACTCGCCCATTTTGTCCTGACAAAGTTATGGTCCACATGTGGTAGTTAAGCTGTTGTTACATTCAATACCCATCTGATAGATGTAAATCAGCTTCCTAGGCTGAATGTACTAGAGATACATGCTGTTTAGATAGTCAGCAAATATATCGTTATGTTTGTGACCACACTATTTTCAATAGTTCAAGTTCCTCTTCTTGTTCAGCATGAGTCCCTTGCAGGAGAACAAGAATTTGTAGGGGTCAACAGTTCACCAAATCTATAAATTAAAAAAACTCTTTAGTCTAGGAGTCTATAAAACAAGATTTCAGATTTTCAGTGTCAATGATTCAGGAGAAGAAGATGAAATTGTGAAAAGTTGACATGCCATGCCATAAGCCCATCAGGCCTTTCTGGCCAGATGAGCTAAAAATCAGAATTATAATTCATGGAAGTTAACATGAATGAATATGGATAAATGAATAATATAGATTTCTAAGTAATGGTCAAACACGCTACCCGCATATAACTATGTTATGTTTTCACAGAAACAATCCTGTCCGAATTTTCAGGTGTGCTTTTCAAATACAGGTAGCTGCCAATATCCATGCTTGATTTGAAAATATTTTGTATGCCCAATGTTTATTAATTGGAACACTGATGGTTTCGATGGGACTACATAGCAAAACTATCAAAAAACTTTGAAATTCACTTTTCTGCCCTTGAGACATTCAAAGTTTTGAAATGGTGTCTTTGTATTTGACCTCTGTCGGCTCCCGACAAACATGGTGTATGGTTTATTTAATTCCAGTTCCCTTGATTTGTTGATATATGACTTAAATGATTGACTTTTAAGTTCAAAATTAGTCAATTAAAAAAATGGCTCATTTGTATCAACAGAAAAATATGTCATTTTTTTTGGTCACCTTTTATTTTGAGCGCCGGTTTTAATGTGAATCCAAGCCAATGATTGCATAAGGGTTTCCTGGAATTTGTCGTTGACCCTATGACAAAGTTGATTGTGAAAACATTTGGAAGTATGTGTGCCTTGTAAAAAAATCTGTGTTTCACATTTTGTAAGCATAAAACATTGCGGTAGAATGCACATATTAATTTTAGAAAATGCAATATATTAGCTTATTCATTTTATTTTGACAAGGACACTCAATCAAAAGAAAAATATGATAAACATCAATAGTATGAAAAACTCTTATTAGTCTTTCTTTCTTACTTAATCGTGCACCTGCTACAAGATTTTATTTACCTTCATAACAAAGATCATTTTATAATCTGCTTAATAAAATTTAGTGAAAAACTTTTTTTCTTTTCATGACAAATTCGTAATATCAGTCGTAATTGCTTACATATGTGTTAGTTATGAACATTGTTAGTTATACCCCGCTACGAAGTAAGCTGGGATATATAGCCGTCATTCCGTCCGTCTTTCCAGTAAATTTTCTCAAAAACTGTTAGGTCTGGATCAACCAAACTTTGTAGTTTGCACATTTGTTAACCATAATCTTGTCTACTGTTAGGACCACTTTTGAATTTTCTTGAATTCATTTTTTTGTCATTTCCATGGAAACTTCATTTTTTTAGACTTATTTATATGGTGTACAATGGGGACAGATTTTCTCAGAAACTATTACAACTAGAGGAGTGAAATTTTGGTTATGGATACATCTGATGATACTCTTGATTGAGTTTGAAAGCCATTTCCAAAATTTTATTTTTTTAAGAGTTATGGCCCTTGATTGCTCAATTGGACTTGGAGTGATTAACAGATCTGTTGCTCCAATAGGGACAGATTTTCTAAGAAACTATTTCACCTTGGGGTGTGATTTTTGGTTTTGGATACACATGATGATACTCTTGATCGAGTTCGAAAGCCATTTCAGAAATTTTATTTTTCACAGAGTTATGGCCCTTGCTTCTGAATTGGA
Organism: Phorcus lineatus; assembly: GCA_921293015.1. NCBI lineage: Eukaryota > Metazoa > Mollusca > Gastropoda > Trochida > Trochidae > Phorcus > Phorcus lineatus. Next base: position 20,860,771 of record OV121088.1, on the reverse strand, counting down.
CTTGGAGCGATTAACAGCTAGGTCTGATGCTTCAATGGGGACAAGTTTTCTCAGACAGTTTCACACTTTTTTAATGACACACCTGTTGATGCTCTTGATCGAATTCGAAAGCCATTTCCAAATTATATTTTTTGACAGACTTATTGCCCTTGATTGCGCAATTGGACTTGTAGCGATTAACAGACTGTTGCTCCAATGGGGACACATTTACTCTTAAACTGTTACAGTAACTTTTAGTAAATCAGGTTATCCAGAATCATATTATTCAGACTAGATTTAAAAAAATATTTGTTCCTTTTTTCTCCTTCTCTAGTCATGGTACCATTAGTGTCATACTTCCTATTAGCGGTACCGTAACATGCACAAGACTGTAATCCTCACTTTAGCACACTTTCAGTCACTACTTTATGATTGTGATAAATATCTGTGTTTACATTTGAGTATGGAAGAGGGAGAAGAAATCAGATGGGCCGCGGGGGTATGTGAGCCATTCTCACTTTTTTCTTGTTATGAATGTGGTTAGTTAAGAATGTTTAGTGAAATGTTGCCTAGGGCTTTTATTAATTAACAGAAATGATTTTGGGTGCTTTGTGAAAGGAGCCTGAGAGAAAAAAATGGCCTCTGAATCAGGCAAACATTCCGTCAACTATGCCTGTTTGTCTGATGCAGTGACTTATTTAGCTTTGTTGCTGCAGAATGAGCACAGGCAAGAACAGAGGGAGAAGATGAGAAATGACCTTATCTGCTCCTCGGGAATGAGTGAGGCAGAGGTGAGCTTTTTTGTTTTTATCATCGTATCCTCTTGCAATACGTGCCATACTATTAAGATACCATCTGTACCACTCTGCCATATCACTGTTTGATTCTGTCATCTCACCACCTCTACCATCCTGTCATCTCACATCTCTACCATCTTGTCATCTCACATCTCTACCATCTTGCCATCTCACCACCTCTACCATCTTGTCATCTCACATCTCTACCATCCTGTCATCTCACCACCTCTACCAATTCTACTTTCACATCTCAACCATCCACATCTCACATCTCTACCATCTTGTCATCTCACATCTCTTCCATCCTGTCATCTCACCATCTCTACCATCCTGTCATCTCACATCTCTACCATCCTGTCATCTCACCAACTCAACCATCTTGTCATCTCACATCTCTATTATCTTGTCATCTCACATCTCTACTATCTTGTCATCTCACATCTCTACTATCTTGTCGTCTCACATCTCTACCATCTTGTCATCTCACGATCGCTACCATCCTGTCATGTCACCATCGCTACCATATTCTAGTTTCACATCTCAACCATACTGTCATCTCACATCTCTACCATCTTGTCATCTCACCACCTCTACTATATTCTAGTCTCACATCTCAACCATCCTGTCATCTCATATCTCTACCATCTTGTCATCTCACATCTCTACCATCTTGTCATCTCACCATCTCTACCATCTCCAAGTCTCACATCTCTTCCATCCTGTCTTCTCAGATCTCTACCATCTTGTCATCTCACATCTCTACCATCTTGTCATCTCACCATCTCTACCATCTCCAAGTCTCACATCTCTTCCATCCTGTCTTCTCAGATCTCTACCATCTTGTCATCGCGCATCTCTACAATCTTGTCATCTCACCATCTCTACAATCTTGTCATCTCACATCTCTACCATCCTGTCATCTCACCACCTCTACCATCCTGTCATTTCACCATCTCTACCATCTTGTCATCTCGCATCTCTACCATCCTGTCTTCTCACCATCTTTACAATCTCCTAGTCTCACATCTCTACCATCCTATCATCTCACATCTCTACCATCCTATCATCTCACATTTCTACCATCCTATCATCTCACATTTCTACCATCCTGTCATCTCACATCTCTACCATCCTGTCATCTCACATCTCAACCATCTTGTCATCTCATATCTCTACCATCTTCTTGTCTCAGATCTCTTCCATCTTGTCATCTCACATCTCTACCATCCTGTCATCTCACATCTTTACCATCCTGTCATCTCACATCTCTACCATCCTATCATTTCACATCTCTACCATCTTGTCATCTCACATCTCTACCATCTTATCATCTCACCATCTCTACCATCCTGTCATCTCACCATCGCTACCATCCTGTCATCTCACCATCGCTACCATCTTCTAGTCTCACATCTTTACCATCCTATCATCTCTCATCTCTACCATCTTGTCATCTCCACCACTACCATCTTGTCATCTCACTATACCTCTACCATCCTGTCATCTCACCACCTCTACCATCTTGTCATCTCACATCTCTACTATCTTGTCATCTCACATCTCTACCATCCTGTCATCTCACCAACTCTACCATCCTGTCATTTCACCATCTCTACCATCTTGTCATCTCGCATCTCTACCATCCTGTCTTCTCACCATCTTTACAATCTCCTAGTCTCACATCTCTACCATCCTATCATCTCACATCTCTACCATCCTATCATCTCACATTTCTACCATCCTATCGTTTCACATTTCTACCATCCTGTCATCTCACATCTCTACCATCCTGTCATCTCACATCTCAACCATCTTGTCATCTCATATCTCTACCATCTTCTTGTCTCAGATCTCTTCCATCTTGTCATCTCACATCTCTACCATCCTGTCATCTCACATCTTTACCATCCTGTCATCTCACATCTCTACCATCCTATCATTTCACATCTCTACCATCTTGTCACCTCACATCTCTACCATCTTATCATCTCACCATCTCTACCATCCTGTCATCTCACCATCGCTACCATCCTGTCATCTCACCATCGCTACCATCTTCTAGTCTCACATCTTTACCATCCTATCATCTCTCATCTCTACCATCTTGTCATCTCCACCACTACCATCTTGTCATCTCACTATACCTCTACCATCCTGTCATCTCACCACCTCTACCATCTTGTCATCTCACATCTCTACTATCTTGTCATCTCACATCTCTACTATCTTGTCATCTCTCATCTCTACCATCTTGTCATCTCCACCACTACCATCTTGTCATCTCACTATACCTCTACCATCCTGTCATCTCACCACCTCTACCATCTTGTCATCTCACCACCTCTACCATCTTGTCATCTCACATCTCTACCATCTTGTCATCTCACATCTCTACTATCTTGTCATCTCACATCTCTACTATCTTGTCATCTTACCATCCGAATAATCATTCATACCCTTATATCTTACTTTATCTCTTGGTAACATACTTTTATCTCACCAACAGTATATGTTACATTAATGGTTAGTTTGCGCATGCATGTGTTTATCTCTATGATGTTTGTCTTTGCTAGTGTTCATGTACAGGTCAGTTGTCAAAAATCTGTGTGTAATTGTGTGCCTAATGCGTGCTGGTGATTCTTTTCAGGTAGATGCATTGCTGGAGAAGCTCAAGGGACAAATGTCTGCCCTTGAAGCAAAATTGGGCATTGAGCAGGCACGCCAGAGAAAAGTGTGTGACTCCTCATTCACACTTCTTTACAAAAAACATAGCCACACCCATTTTTGTTAAATTACATAACTGAGAAAACTTGTAAAATTCCTTTAAGGATAAGTATAAGACAACTTTTACCATCAATCATAGAAAAATATCCTCATTACAATGAAAATTTAGCTTGACCTTTAGTTTGCCCTTAATTGCTCTTGACCTGAAACATTTGAATAACTTTTATGTGTGTTTAAGAATCTGGAGGAGCGGCTGGCCAAGCGAAGACAGGTACTGGAGTACAACCAGATGCAGGCTCACAACCAAACAGAAGACCTGCAGGCACATGTGCACCTCATAGACACCATCCTCTCTGGTCTGCAGTCCAGTGGCAAACTGAACCCCACACAGCAGGAAGAGCTGCTAAAGCAATACCAGGAGGAGGTTGATTCCGTAAGGAAGCACTACAATACAGGTACAGTCAGCTTGAAATGTAATGAAGCACTACAATACAGGTACATGCAGCTTGAAATGTAATGAAGCACTACAATACAGGTACATGCAGCTTGAAATGTAATGAAGCACTACAATACAGGCACAGTCATCTTGAAATGTAATGAAGCACTACAATACAGGTACATGCAGCTTGAAATGTAATGAAGCACTACAAAACAGGTACAGTCAGCTTGAAATGTAATGAAGCACTACAATACAGGTACATGCAGCTTGAAATGTAATGAAGCACTACAAAACAGGTACATGCAGCTTGAAATGTAATGAAGCACTACAAAACAGGTACAGTCAGCTTGAAATGTAATGAAGCACTACAAAACAGGTACAGTCAGCTTGAAATGTAATGAAGCACTACAAAACAGGTACAGTCAGCTTGAAACGTAATGAAGCACTACAAAACAGGTACATGCAGCTTGAAATGTAATGAAGCACTACAAAACAGGTACAGTCAGCTTGAAATGTAATGAAGCACTACAAAACAGGTACAGTCAGCTTGAAATGTAATGAAGCACTACAAAACAGGTACAGTCAGCTTGAAACGTAATGAAGCACTACAAAACAGGTACATGCAGCTTGAAATGTAATGAAGCACTACAAAACAGGTACATGCAGCTTGAAATGTAATGAAGCACTACAAAACAGGTACAGTCAGCTTGAAATGTAATGAAGCACTACAAAACAGGTACAGTCAGCTTGAAATGTAATGAAGCACTACAAAACAGGTACAGTCAGCTTGAAACGTAATGAAGCACTACAAAACAGGTACAGTCAGCTTGAAATGTAATGAAGCACTACAAAACAGGTACAGTCAGCTTGAAATGTAATGAAGCACTACAAAACAGGTACAGTCAGCTTGAAACGTAATGAAGCACTACAAAACAGGTACAGTCAGCTTGAAATGTAATGAAGCACTACAAAACAGGCACAGTCCTGTGAGTGAAATATCAAATATGCATTTGCAATGTAGTGCAAAAGGAAGGTACTCAGAAAATCATCCTGCTTGTGGTGGAGCACTTACATATATATGGGACATTAGTCTGAGATGAGCAGTGCATATCTGAAGATCATTATTGATGTAATAGAGATGATTGAGAACTGTCAATGCTTACAATGATTATTGTCAAAGCATTTGACTAACAATTTTCAATGCCCTCAATCATATACAAACATGACAAGTGCCATAGCGCTGTATGTTTTAACAGAGCATCAGTAGAGAACACAAAAGTATCAGCAATCACCACTCTAATCAATGAAAAAAAGAGCTATTGACTCTGTAGCTCTTCAGGCTATCTATATCTTATAATACAAATAGCCACAGAGTCACAATCTGAGGGGCCAAAGAATCACCAAATCTATAAATAAGAATTTCCATGAGTAAATGAGTCTGTGCACAACCTTTCAGCTTTCTAAGCCTTTTGCTTTTAAAGATGAAGAGAAAAACAGGTTTATAGGAGGTGGCCCCTGTGGCCCTCATTACACTTACGTTGCTGAATATTATTTTGACTAGTTTTTCCCCCGTGGCTGAATTTTCCAGCACTCACCTCGCTACCTTTATAGCGCAATTAGCTCCTGTGGCTGAATTATTCAGCACAACAAGATGCGACCGTTTTTACAATAAATGGTGTTCACATGGCAATTTCTGGATGTAAATGGCCGTTTGATACAAAAGTAGCCTGCCAATCCCGTATGCAAATAAATGATCTTAATCCGACACAATGAATGAATTTTTTATCTTACCTAGAACGATTTATATTACAATCTGAAGATTGTCTTTATTTAGAGTTAAAGAAAATTCTTAAATCTGATCGCACAATTAAAAATCACATATGGAATTGAAGATACATTACAGTGTTTCCGCTGGCATTTTTGACAGCCGGTCATCATGTCCGACGGCTTTGAAAAATACCGGACATTTACATTTTTTATCGGTCAGATAAATGTAACTAATAAATGTTTCATTTGCTGATTTTTTGCTAGTAATAATATTACCTGCGTCATCTTCTGATTTTCTCTTTCGTTCGTTTAATTGACTGTTTTTGCCACCAAAGTAGGAAGAAAGATTCGTCTGCTTTTTCATTGTCGAAAAAACGTGTTTACATTCGTAAAAGGTTCGGAATAAGTCGATGATTTCCGTATACATTTCACGCATACATTGAAACTGAGGTCAATAAATTCAGCTGCAGTTATTCGAATGATTATGTCATGCGCACTTCGTTGCGTTCTATTTCAAGCTACAGAAGCGAGTGGGATTTCCAGACAAATATGACCGGGGTATCGCATCACTAGATGTTACGAGTGTTTTTTTCAAATAAAGGTTTATGAAATGAGTTTGACAGCTTGTTATTTAATCGGACATCATGTCCGACAGGTTTTTTTAAATACCGGACAATCATATTTTTTATCGGACTATGAAACAGAAACACTGCATTATTCCTCTTTTTTTTTTACAATACGACCTCTAGTTAGATATCTACAATTATCTAAAGATTGTCTTTAATTCCAGTTGAAAAAAATCCCTAATACTGAGCGCGCATACATGTATTATATATGGAATTGTAGACAATTTATTCTTCTTTATGGTGATAAAAAATTATTAGCATATATCACCCAGTTCTAAAGATATATGCCGCAAAAGATGTTTGGGGGTACCCCGAGAATGCTCCGACATAATGGGATTATTAGCCAGAACTTATTCTCCCAGTGTGGAATCGGTACTGCGAGTGCCAGTGTTCTAAGCACCAGCCTTGCTTCCTGCTGTACCGATCCTCTCGGCACGAGCAGTCACACACGGGCGAACATTCCAAGATTATAAAACCGGAAATTCTTTACATACGCCGCATGGTTATTTCTTGCCGAGCATGTACAAATTATACATGGAATTAAAGATGAATCTTTCGTCTTAACGACTGTGAAAAAATAATTAAAAATTTACAGAAATACGAAGTGCGAAAGTTGCCCAATTTGCGGCACTTCTTGTGCCTAATTTTTTGTGCATGTATGATCATTATGTGTAAATGAAGAACATTGTTTCCTCTTTCCTCTGTTCAAGAAATTAATTTGATTGAGAAATTTTTAAAAAGAAATGGTGCACTAAAGATTATTATACCTAAATTTGTGTTTGTTGTCTTGAAGTTTGACTTGATCCTCTCTACAAAGGCCACCTGTATATAAGGGCCACTTTTGGTTGTTCTGCTGAGTGGTCTTTATACACAAATTTGACTGTATTGAAATCTTCAACTAATTTTGTCATAATGGATATTTCATGATTATCAAGGTAATTCAAATTGATATGTGTTACAGAGAGACTAAGACAGCAACAATCACTAGTAGAGAAGTTGCAGCAGCGACGTAATAGACAACTACACAAGTTGACAACCAAACATGCAAAAGAGAGAGCAGAATTTCTGCAAACTTCAGAGAAGGGGGTTGGAACCACTGAAATCATACAGGTAAATAGATGTTTGGCTTTGATAACCAAGTGTCAAATGCTATGTAACATGCTGATATGAATTCTATTTCTTGCTTGCATATTTATCCCAAAATGCTGAATGTACCTTACAGTAAAATATTCATCTTTGATTAGTTGACAGTTGATGCATTTTATCTGATGTACCCCTTGGACTATCACCTCATTACATTACCATGTTTCACTAATGATGTTGAAGCAGGAAGTGACAGTAACCTCAGGTGGGGTGTACCATGTTTCACTAATGATGTTGAAGCAGGAAGTGATAGTAACCTCAGGTGGGGTGTACCATGTTTCACTAATGATGTTGAAGCAGGAAGTGATAGTAACCTTAAGTGGGGTGTACCATGTTTCACTAATGATGTTGAGGCAGGAAGTGATAGTAACCTCAGTTGGGGTGTACCATGTTTCACTAATGATGTTGAAGCAGGAAGTGATAGTAACCTCAGGTGGGGTGTACCATGTTTCACTAATGATGTTGAAGCAGAACGTGATAGTAACCTCAGTTGGGGTGTACCATGTTTCACTAATGATGTTGAAGCAGAACGTGATAGTAAGCTCAGGTGGGGTGTACCATGTTTCACTAATGATGTTGAAGCAGAACGTGATAGTAACCTCAGGTGGGGTGTACCATGTTTCACTAATGATGTTGAAGCAGGAAGTTATTGTAACCTTAAGTGGGGGGAACCATGTTTCACTAATGATGTTGAGGCAGGAAGTGATAGTAACCTCAGGTGGGGTGTACCATGTTTCACTAATGATGTTGAAGCAGGAAGTGATAGTAACCCTAATTGGGGTGTACCATGTTTCACTAATGATGTTGAGGCAGGAAGTGATAGTAACCTTAAGTGGGGGGAACCATGTTTCACTAATGATGTTGAGGCAGGAAGTGATAGTGACCTTAAGTGGGGTGTACCATGTTTCACTAATGATGTTGAAGCAGGAAGTTATTGTAACCTTAAGTGGGGGGAACCATGTTTCACTAATGATGTTGAGGCAGGAAGTGATAGGAACCTCAGGTGGGGTGTACCATGTTTCACTAATGATGTTGAAGCAGGAAGTTATTGTAACCTTAAGTGGGGGGAACCATGTTTCACTAATGATGTTGAGGCAGGAAGTGATAGTAACCTCAGGTGGGGTGTACCATGTTTCACTAATGATGTTGAAGCAGGAAGTTATTGTAACCTTAATTGGGGTGTACCATGTCTCACTATTGGTGTTGAGGCAGGAAGTGATAGTAACCTCAGGTGGGATGTAGGGGAGGTTATGGGCACCTTGGGACAAAAACACTATTTTTCCATTTGTTCTTAATCTAGGAAGACAAGCAACATGAAATTTTGTATATGTAAAGTTAACTTAAATTTAGAATAAAATATATAAACAAATTTTTTGTAAAAACAATAACTGAACATGGTTCACTGTTATGATGTTGATGATTTTGTTGCAGAGCTATCATGAGCTGGTAGTGAGACAACACCAGGAGATGGAAGAGACTAACACTGACCTTGACCACAATGATGTGCAGGAGATGGATCAACTCAACAAGGTTCATAAATCTCTATTTACAGAGTAACTCTATCTTTTCAAATTTTTGCCTATTTCATCCCTTTGTTTTCTTACACATATTGGAGGATTTAGACAACTGTTTGGTCGAAGACTAATGGAGGATGGATGTGTCCTATAAAGTACTATATCCTGAATGTCAGCATTAAAGATCTTGCCTCAATGAGCAGTGTCTTTAGGATCCAACACTGTCATCGGTTAGGACTCTATTTTGTCTTTATATACTGTACATTAGGATCCAACACTGTCATCGGTTAGGACTCTATTTTGTCTTTATATACTGTACATAAGGATTCCACACTGTCATCAGTTAGGAGTCTATTTTGTCTTTATATACTGTACATTAGGATCCAACACTGTCATCGGTTAGGACTCTATTTTGTCTTTATATACTGTACATTAGGATCCAACACTGTCATCAGTTAGGACTCTATTTTGTCTTTATATACTGTACATTAGGATCCAACACTGTCATCAGTTAGGAGTCTATTTTGTCTTTATATACTGTACATTAGGATCCAACACTGTCATCGGTTAGGACTCTATTTTGTCTTTATATACTGTACATTAGGATCCAACACTGTCATCAGTTAGGACTCTATTTTGTCTTTATAAACTGTACATTAGGATCCAACACTGTCATCAGTTAGGAGTCTATTTTGTCTTTATATACTGTACATTAGGATCCAACACTGTCATCGGTTAGGACTCTATTTTGTCTTTATATACTGTACATTAGGATCCAACACTGTCATCAGTTAGGACTCTATTTTGTCTTTATATACTGTACATTAGGATCCAACACTGTCATCGGTTAGGAGTCTATTTTGTCTTTATATACTGTACATTAGGATCCAACACTGTCATCGGTTAGGACTCTATTTTGTCTTTATATACTGTACATAAGGATTCCACACTGTCATCGGTTAGGACTCTATTTTGTCTTAATATACTGTACATTAGGATCCAACACTGTCATCAGTTAGGACTCTATTTTGTCTTAATATACTGTACATTAGGATCCAACACTGTCATCAGTTAGGACTCTATTTTGTCTTTATATACTGTAAATTAGGATCCAACACTGTCATCAGTTAGGACTCTATTTTGTCTTTATATACTGTACATTAGGATCCAACACTGTCATCGGTTAGGAGTCTATTTTGTCTTAATATACTGTACATAAGGATTCCACACTGTCATCAGTTAGGAGTCTATTTTGTCTTTATATACTGTACATTAGGATCCAACACTGTCATCGGTTAGGACTCTATTTTGTCTTAATATACTGTACATTAGGATCCAACACTGTCATCAGTTAGGACTCTATTTTGTCTTAATATACTGTACATTAGGATCCAACACTGTCATCGGTTAGGACTCTATTTTGTCTTAATATACTGTACATTAGGATCCAACACTGTCATCAGTTAGGACTCTATTTTGTCTTTATATACTGTACATTAGGATCCAACACTGTCATCGGTTAGGACTCTATTTTGTCTTAATATACTGTACATTAGGATCCAACACTGTCATCAGTTAGGAGTCTATTTTGTCTTTATATACTGTACATTAGGATCCAACACTGTCATCGGTTTGGACTCTATTTTGTCTTTATATACTGTACATTAGGATCCAACACTGTCATCGGTTAGGACTCTATTTTGTCTTTATATACTGTACATTAGGATCCAACACTGTCATCGGTTAGGACTCTATTTTGTCTTTATATACTGTACATTAGGATCCAACACTGTCATCAGTTAGGACTCTATTTTGTCTTTATATACTGTACATTAGGATCCAACACTGTCATCAGTTAGGAGTCTATTTTGTCTTTATATACTGTACATTAGGATCCAACACTGTCATCGGTTAGGACTCTATTTTGTCTTTATATACTGTACATTAGGATCCAACACTGTCATCAGTTAGGACTCTATTTTGTCTTTATATACTGTACATTAGGATCCAACACTGTCATCAGTTAGGAGTCTATTTTGTCTTTATATACTGTACATTAGGATCCAACACTGTCATCGGTTAGGACTCTATTTTGTCTTTATATACTGTACATTAGGATCCAACACTGTCATCAGTTAGGAGTCTATTTTGTCTTTATATACTGTACATTAGGATCCAACACTGTCATCAGTTAGGACTCTATTTTGTCTTTATATACAGTACATTAGGATCCAACACTGTCATCCGTTAGGACTCTATTTTGTCTTAATATACTGTACATTAGGATCCAACACTGTCATCGGTTAGGACTCTATTTTGTCTTAATATACTGTACATTAGGATCCAACACTGTCATCGGTTAGGACTCTATTTTGTCTTTATATACTGTACATAAGGATTCCACACTGTCATCGGTTAGGACTCTATTTTGTCTTAATATACTGTACATTAGGATCCAACACTGTCATCAGTTAGGACTCTATTTTGTCTTAATATACTGTACATTAGGATCCAACACTGTCATCAGTTAGGACTCTATTTTGTCTTTATATACTGTACATAAGGATTCCACACTGTCATCAGTTAGGACTCTATTTTGTCTTTATATACTGTACATTAGGATCCAACACTGTCATCGGTTAGGAGTCTATTTTGTCTTAATATACTGTACATAAGGATTCCACACTGTCATCAGTTAGGAGTCTATTTTGTCTTTATATACTGTACATTAGGATCCAACACTGTCATCGGTTAGGACTCTATTTTGTCTTAATATACTGTACATTAGGATCCAACACTGTCATCGGTTAGGACTCTATTTTGTCTTAATATACTGTACATTAGGATCCAACACTGTCATCAGTTAGGACTCTATTTTGTCTTTATATACTGTACATTAGGATCCAACACTGTCATCGGTTAGGACTCTATTTTGTCTTAATATACTGTACATTAGGATCCAACACTGTCATCAGTTAGGAGTCTATTTTGTCTTTATATACTGTACATTAGGATCCAACACTGTCATCGGTTTGGACTCTATTTTGTCTTTATATACTGTACATTAGGATCCAACACTGTCATCGGTTAGGACTCTATTTTGTCTTTATATACTGTACATTAGGATCCAACACTGTCATCGGTTAGGACTCTATTTTGTCTTTATATACTGTAAATTAGGATCCAACACTGTCATCGGTTAGGACTCTATTTTGTCTTTATATACTGTACATTAGGATCCAACACTGTCATCGGTTAGGACTCTATTTTGTCTTTATATACTGTAAATTAGGATCCAACACTGTCATCGGTTAGGACTCTATTTTGTCTTTATATACTGTACATTAGGATCCAACACTGTCATCGGTTAGGACTCTATTTTGTCTTTATATACTGTACATTAGGATCCAACACTGTCATCGGTTAGGAGTCTATTTTGTCTTTATATACTGTACATTAGGATCCAACACTGTCATCGGTTAGGAGTCTATTTTGTCTTTATATACTGTACATTAGGATCCAACACTGTCATCGGTTAGGACTCTATTTTGTCTTTATATACTGTACATTAGGATCCAACACTGTCATCGGTTAGGACTCTATTTTGTCTTTATATACTGTACATTAGGATCCAACACTGTCATCGGTTAGGACTCTATTTTGTCTTTATATACTGTACATTAGGATCCAACACTGTCATCGGTTAGGAGTCTATTTTGTCTTTATATACTGTACATTAGGATCCAACACTGTCACCGGTTAGGAGTCTATTTTGTCTTTATATACTGTACATCTTGCAGGAGTTGAACAGTCGGGAACAAGCTGATGTTGATCAGAAGCTGGCTGTGCAGATGGCAGATGTTGGCAATGTTGCAAACCTCAGCAGCAGTGATGTGAACCGCATCCTCAAGCAACACCATCAGCAGATGGAGCGATATCACAGTCAGTCGGTTTCTCTTCCCTAAATATTTGTCTCTTTATTCTTAACCAGAAGCAAGAGCAATTTCAAAGTCAGTAGCATATGAACTAAATTCATCTAAAAATAGCAGATAAGTACATAAAACTAAAATTCATCAAAATCGAAGAATGTTCAAGCATCGCAATTTTGAGATGCGTTCGCTTATGTGGTCAATCGAGAATTCACCAAAATTACTGTTCCTTAAGCTTCCTAAGTCTACTGATGTTCCTTCCAATCCGGGATGATGTTCCTTCCAATAGGAAATAACAATTTCTGTTACTAACGTGTATCACCAATATTGATGTGTTTGTTTTGCGATTGAGCTGTGTCCTTCAATTAGGCACTGTCTTCCTTTTTTTGATGCATTTCTTTCCATTACTTAATGGGGCCTGATTTCTGTTGTTATGATATTTCAAAGTTAATGAACTATGCATTCTATTCAACTTTCTTATAATCCATTTTGCGTTTGTCAATAGTTTGCATAATATTAGATCCTGATTAAATTGAAATTGAAACATGTTATGCCACCATAAGTATTTAGCAATAACTAAGACACAAATGATATGCAACTTAAAAAATCAACAGTAGCTTCTATTTTTTTAGAAAATTGTCAAAATGCTCTGAGCAGTCTATGAGATATAGGGTATGAAATAATGGTATATAACTACACACAAATAAAAAAATAATGCAGTACATGCTGTATCTTTGTTATATATATGAGTGCAGTTCATGAGATATATATTGTGAAATAAAACTATATAACTTTTTGGCTTTTGTTGTGATGATTTTTTTAGGTTAGATGAACAATGGATATCATGGTTTATAGATTAGGTAATGCTGTGGCCTCTGATAAGGGTTACAGGAGCATCCCTAGCAACTTATTTTGTCTCCTTCTTCAAAAGAAAAAAAGCCTTGAAAACTGAAATGTTGTGTACAGATTCCCTGGCTAATGGAAATTATAAATTGCTACTTTGGTGGATCTGTGACCCCTTATAAGGGCCACAGTGATCACACCCTAAACTTGTTATACCAATTCTCCAGAATTCAAAATAGTTGAAGCTAGTCACAGGCCAGGAAGTGGGGGAGAGAGGGGGGGGGGGGGATGTTTGATTCTGGTAGCATTTTTCAAGCTTATATAAATGCCATTTAGAGTTTTAATGCTTTTGTGAAAAGAGATGGTTCCAAGTGTTAAATTGTATTAGTCTTTGGTGGTATTTGAGAGGTTTATGGCTGATTCATTGTTTGAGTGTATTTATGTACAGGTGAAAAACAAAGGGAAAGACAAGCCATGCTGGCACGCTTGCAAGAACATCTCGCTCATAGGCTGCAGGTGAGTTTTTGGGCTATACATTGTTCCTGTTCTTCGCAATTGTGGCAAATTGAGGCTCACATGAAATATTATTATGTATTGAAAAAAAAGTGACAGTAATCATGGCATTGTGATGTTAAAGAGCCTAAGCTAACGGCTACAGTCTGCCATATTGTTTTGAGGGAAAATGACATGAAAAAGGTGTTGACTATTAAGAATTTAACAACATCATAAAAATAAACTTTATGTATGGATAGAATATTCATACATTTACAAAATGATTTATGATAAGACTAATCAACAATGCCTTTTAATGCCATAGCAAGGCTTTTCACAGTTGTAGTGCCGATATATGTAGCTTCACTTCTCATTCTTCTTTTAATTTACCGAGTGTGCACTCTCATTTATCTAGTTGTAAAATTCGAATCAACCAAAAGGTTACCCTCAGTTGCAACATGTTTCAACAGGCTTATGTTAAAGTCATGTACTAATAACATATTTCTTTAAACTGGAATGTCCCCTTGAATTTTGTCACCAAAAACTAGCCTCATAAGTCTGTTCTTTTTATGCCTAAGTTGTCAATGCATTTGAACAAAATCAATCTCATAGTTTGTGACTGCATGTTTATTTGGTTGCAATAGCATTTATCAGTTAGTTTAAATTCAGAAAAATCTGAATGTAAACAACTAGAGAGAAATGAGGTTGCATTAGCTGCATTATAATATTTTCAATATGAATCATGTGTGTACAGGTGGTGGAGGAGGGGGGAGCAGTAGCTGCATTGTAATATGCTATCTATGAATCATGTGTGTACAGGTTGCAGAGGAGAGGGGAGCGATAGCTGCATTGTAATATGCTATCTATGAATCATGTGTGTACAGGTGGCAGAGGAGGGGGGAGCGATAGCTGCATTGTAATATGCTATCTATGAATCATGTGTGTACAGGTGGTGGAGGAGGGGGGAGCAGTAGCTGCATTGTAATATGCTATCTATGAATCATGTGTGTACAGGTTGCAGAGGAGAGGGGAGCGATAGCTGCATTGTAATATGCTATCTATGAATCATGTGTGTACAGGTGGTGGAGGAGGGGGAAGCGGTATAGCTGCGAGCAGTAGCTGCATTGTAATATGCTATCTATGAATCATGTGTGTACAGGTGGTGGAGGAAGGGGGGAGCGAAACTGCATTGTAATATGCTATCTATGAATCATGTGTGTACAGGTTGCGGAGGAGGGGGGAGCAATAGCTGCATTGTAATATGCTATTTATGAATCATGTGTGTACAGGTGGTGGAGGAGGGGGGAGCGATAGCTGCATTGTAATATGCTATCTATGAATCATGTGTGTACAGGTGGCAGAGGAGGGGGGAGCGACAGCTTCATTGTAATATGCTATCTATGAATCATGTGTGTACAGGTGGTGGAGGAAGGGGGGAGCGGTAGCTGCGAGCAGTAGCTGCATTGTAATATGCTATCTATGAATCACGTGTGTACAGGTGGTGGAGGAAGGGGGAGCGGTAGCTGCGAGCAGTAGCTGCATTGTAATATGCTATCTATGAATCATGTGTGTACAGGTTGCGGAGGAGGGGGAACAATAGCTGCATTGTAATATGCTATCTATGAATCATGTGTGTACAGGTGGCGGAGGAGGGGGGAGCGGTAGCTGCGAGCAGTATTTGCATTGTAATATGCTATCTATGAATCATGTGTGTACAGGTGGCAGAGGAGGGGGGAGCGATAGCTGCATTGTAATATGCTATCTATGAATCATGTGTGTACAGGTGGCAGAGGAGGGGGGAGCGATAGCTGCATTGTAATATGCTATCTATGAATCATGTGTGTACAGGTGGTGGAGGAAGGGGGGAGCGGTAGCTGCATTGTAATATGCTATCTATGAATCATGTGTGTACAGGTGGCAGAGGAGGGGGGAGCGATAGCTGCATTGTAATATGCTATCTATGAATCATGTGTGTACAGGTGGTGGAGGAGGGGGGAGCAATAGCTGCGAGCAGTAGCTGCATTGTAATATGCTATCTATGAATCATGTGTGTACAGGTTGCGGAGGAGGGGGGAGCAATAGCTGCATTGTAATATGCTATTTATGAATCATGTGTGTACAGGTGGCGGAGGAGGGGGAAGCGGTAGCTGCGAGCAGTATTTGCATTGTAATATGCTATCTATGAATCATGTGTGTACAGGTGGCAGAGGAGGGGGGAGCGATAGCTGCATTGTAATATGCTATCTATGAATCATGTGTGTACAGGTGGTAGAGGAGGGGGGAGCAGTAGCTGCATTGTAATATGCTATCTATGAATCATGTGTGTACAGGTGGCAGAGGAGGGGGGAGCGATAGCTGCATTGTAATATGCTATCTATGAATCATGTGTGTACAGGTGGTGGAGGAGGGGGGAGCAGTAGCTGCATTGTAATATGCTATCTATGAATCATGTGTGTACAGGTGGCAGAGGAGGGGGGAGCGATAGCTGCATTGTAATATGCTATCTATGAATCATGTGTGTACAGGTGGTGGAGGAGGGGGGAGCAATAGCTGCGAGCAGTAGCTGCATTGTAATATGCTATCTATGAATCATGTGTGTACAGGTGGTGGAGGAGGGGGGAGCAGTAGCTGCATTGTAATATGCTATCTATGAATCATGTGTGTACAGGTGGTAGAGGAGGGGGGAGCAGTAGCTGCATTGTAATATGCTATCTATGAATCATGTGTGTACAGGTGGCAGAGGAGGGGGGAGCGATAGCTGCATTGTAATATGCTATCTATGAATCATGTGTGTACAGGTGGCAGAGGAGGGGGGAGCGATAGCTGCATTGTAATATGCTATCTATGAATCATGTGTGTACAGGTGGTGGAGGAGGGGGGAGCAATAGCTGCGAGCAGTAGCTGCATTGTAATATGCTATCTATGAATCATGTGTGTATAGGTGGTGGAGGAGGGGGGAGCAGTAGCTGCATTGTAATATGCTATCTATGAATCATGTGTGTACAGGTGGTAGAGGAGGGGGGAGCAGTAGCTGCATTGTAATATGCTATCTATGAATCATGTGTGTACAGGTGGCAGAGGAGGGGGGAGCGATAGCTGCATTGTAATATGCTATCTATGAATCATGTGTGTACAGGTGGTGGAGGAGGGGGGAGCAATAGCTGCGAGCAGTATTTGCATTGTAATATGCTATCTATGAATCATGTGTGTACAGGTGGCAGAGGAGGGGGGAGCGATAGCTGCATTGTAATATGCTATCTATGAATCATGTGTGTACAGGTGGTAGAGGAGGGGGGAGCAGTAGCTGCATTGTAATATGCTATCTATGAATCATGTGTGTACAGGTGGCAGAGGAGGGGGGAGCGATAGCTGCATTGTAATATGCTATCTATGAATCATGTGTGTACAGGTGGTAGAGGAGGGGGGAGCAGTAGCTGCATTGTAATATGCTATCTATGAATCATGTGTGTACAGGTTGCAGAGGAGGGGGGAGCGATAGCTGCATTGTAATATGCTATCTATGAATCATGTGTGTACAGGTGGTGGAGGAAGGGGGGAGCGGTAGCTGCGAGCAGTAGCTGCATTGTAATATGCTATCTATGAATCATGTGTGTACAGGTTGCAGAGGAGGGGGGAGCAATAGCTGCATTGTAATATGCTATTTATGAATCATGTGTGTACAGGTGGCGGAGGAGGGGGGAGCGGTAGCTGCAAGCAGTATTTGCATTGTAATATGCTATCTATGAATCATGTGTGTACAGGTGGCAGAGGAGGGGAGAGCGATAGCTGCATTGTAATATGCTATCTATGAATCATGTGTGTACAGGTGGTAGAGGAGGGGGGAGCAGTAGCTGCATTGTATTATGCTATCTATGAATCATGTGTGTACAGGTGGCAGAGGAGGGGGGAGCGATAGCTGCATTGTAATATGCTATCTATGAATCATGTGTGTACAGGTGGTGGAGGAAGGGGGGAGCGGTAGCTGCGAGCAGTAGCTGCATTGTAATATGCTATCTATGAATCATGTGTGTACAGGTGGTGGAGGAGGGGGGAGCAGTAGCTGCGAGCAGTAGCTGCATTGTAATATGCTATCTATGAATCATGTGTGTACAGGTGGTGGAGGAAGGGGGGAGCGGTAGCTGCATTGTAATATGCTATCTATGAATCATTTGTTCAGGTGGCGGAGGAGGGGGGAGCGATAGCTGCATTGTTATATGCTATCTATGAATCATGTGTGTACAGGTGGCAGAGGAAGGGGGGAGCGGTAGCTGCGAGCAGTAGCTGCATTGTAATATGCTATCTATGAATCATGTGTGTACAGGTGGTGGAGGAAGGGGGGAGCGGTAGCTGCGAGCAGTAGCTGCATTGTAATATGCTATCTATGAATCATGTGTGTACAGGTTGCGGAGGAGGGGGGAGCAGTAGCTGCATTGTAATATGCTATCTATGAATCATGTGTGTACAGGTGGTGGAGGAAGGGGGGAGCGGTAGCTGCGAGCAGTAGCTGCATTGTAATATGCTATCTATGAATCATGTGTGTACAGGTGGTGGAGGAGGGGGGAGCACTAGCGGCATTGTAATATTTTCAATATGAATCATGTGTGTACAGGTGGTGGAGGAGGGTAGCAGTAACAGTAGCTACGTATGATATACTGTCTATGAATTGTATGTGTGCAGGTTGTGGAGGAGGGGGAACAGGAAGGGGAGCTGCAGATGGATTCGCTCAGACAGCAGCAGACAGCCACGCTCACCAGGGTGCTCTCCTCAAACATCGAACTGTCTCAGCAGTGAGTACCCTGCTGCCTCCTATCTCACCTCTCAATCATTTCATCACTAGAATATCTATCAGATTTGGCAAAACCTTTGTAAATCTGGATAGTAAAAACACATCAGAACAAAATCAGGAATTTAAACCATGGATTTCCTAATTATTCTCATGATGAAGTTGTATTTGACAGAGCCAAGGATCAAATTTTGAGGGAACATGAACAGAACATGCAGAGTGTGACAAACCAGCTGCAGCGGAGTAAGCTGAGACAGCAGAAAAGGTGAGCAACACTTCAGATGTTTAGTAGCTGTGGTGCTCCTTTCAAGTGTTTTGTATGTATATATGAATGTGCGTATAGAAAGCATTATGTCTCCCCAAATGGTTTGGTATGTCTCCCCGAAGGGTCAGGAGACATAATGCTTTTGATTGTCCCCCGCCGCAACGCGGAATGGGGGACTATGATTTAAGCGGCTTCCGTACGTACGTACGGACATACGTCCGGATTCTTGTTAACGCCATAACTCGTGAAGCTAAGTACCTAGAGTGTTCATATTTAGTGACAGCTTTCAATGGAGGAAGACTCAGGCGCCAGTCGACTATGGTGACCTTAACTACATTTTCAAGGTCACCACGACACTTTGACCACTTTGTAATACATTGTGAATGCGATATCTCGTAAAGCTTAGCACCTAGAGTGTTTATGTTTGACGACAGCCTACAACGGTGGAGGACTCAGATGCCAGTCGACATTGGTGACCTTGACATCATTTTCAAGGTCACCACGACACTTTGACCATTTTGTAATACAGTGTTAACGCGATATCTCGTAAAGCTTAGCACCTAGAGTGTTCATATTTAGTGACAGCTTTCAATAGAAGAAGACTCATACGCCAGTTGACAGTGGTGACCTTTACCTCATTTTCAAGGTCATGACGACACTTTGACCACTGTGTATACGTAATACATTGTGAACGCGATTTCTCATAAAGCTTTGCACCTAGAGTGTTCATATTTAGTGACAGCCTTCAGTGGTGGAATACTCAGACGCCAGTCAACATTGGTGACCTTGATGTCATTTTCAAGGTCACCACGACATTGTCATCACTTTGTAATACATTGTTAACGCGATATCTCGTAAAGCTTAGCACCTAGAGTGTTCATATTTGGTGTCAGCTTTAAATGGAGGAAGACTCAGATGCCAGTCAACATTGGTGACCTTTACCTCATTTTCAAGGTCACCACAACACTTTGACCACTTTGTAATACATTGTGAACGCGATATCTCGTAAAGCTTAGCACCTACATATCTCATAATGGCAGGGGACATTGCCATGTTAGTGGCAAACACTTTTTTTATTTTGGTTGCCCATCGCTTGAAAAGCATCGTGATATTTGGTATACTGCATCTCCATATCTTGTTGGTGTGACTTTCAGGGTTTTATGTTTTTCAGCTCTGTTTATTCTGTTGCATGGCAACAATTTTGACTTTTTTTAGGGTAGTTTTGTTTCTGAAACATGATTCTGTAACTACTTGTCCCATCATCATCATCAGATTTGATTTTCTGCCTTGCCATATTTTATTGTTGTGTCCTTTGGGGTTAAACTTTTAGTTTTCAATTTGATCGGCTAATGACATAGTTTGTCATGCGGCGACCGCTGTCTCTTATCTACCATCCGTCCATCAAATTTTAAGCTCATGAGACCTGAAAGGTCAAAGGGCTTATGGCATGCATGGCCTATTGTATAGAGTCTGTTGTGCCACATCTGTCTGTCGTCAAATGGCTACGCCTGTAAACTTTTCATATTTTCGACTAATCAAAATCTGCTGCATCCCAACAGTTGATATTTTGTGGGACCATGCATCTTGGTGATCTGAATTTATATGTTAAGGACCGCCTCCAACCCCTCTAGAAAAACCTTCATCTCTGAAACCAATTGACAAAGAAAGCTAAAATCTTAAGTGTAACATCTTTGTGACATGGAGACTCAAATTTGTAAATTTGGTGATATCTCCCCTTCAAATATATTTGGCAGAGTGTCTGCCATCAAATCTTCTTTCATCCATTTCATTCCATTCTTTTTCATGCTAGGAATCTAGATTTTTAAAAATATCTTTGTAGTATGGAGACTAACATGTGTAAACTTAATTGTCCTACCCCCAGGATAAGGGCGTGGCAGAGGTGCAACCCTAGGGCGGTTAACCAAAATCAACAACAGTTGGCATGGGTAGCTAAAATTTTCAGAATAAAGTCTTTGTTAAGTGGAGAGTCAAATTTGTACTTGACCCCGCTTCAAATATGAGTGTGGCAGGATGTCCACCTTCAAACCTTCAATTGTCTTTTGTTCTGGAGAACTGTGTATCGTAGTCTTGAATGTCAAACAATACAAAGGCTGATGATGCTACAGAGCCCATGGCTCTATTCTTGACTTCTCATTTAGAATTGCTGTTCACAACAATGTGAAATTTTGTGGGAGGTAATTTGCATTTAAGGAATCAAACTTTGTAGATTTGGGAACTTTAGGTTGGTTAAACCTGTTTAGGGCTACGATGAAATGCTGAGTGTAATTAAAATTTTGGACAGTCATATAGAGTTATTTTTTGTGAAAACGAAATTCAAGGGGTCATTTCCTTTTGCAAGTATGGTATCAGTACATGACTTTTACATAACCCAGTTGAAACACCTTACTGAGGGTAACATTCTGGTTGATTTAGATGGGACAACTAGATAAATGAGAGCACACACTCAGTAAATTAAACAAGAATGAGAAGTGTCATGAAGCTATTCATTGGTGTGAAAACCTTGCAATGGCATTACAAGGCATTGTTGATTAGTCTTATCATAAATTATTTGTAAATGTGTGAATATTCCATCCATGAATATAGTTCACTGTTATGATGTTGTAAAATTCTTAATAGTCAGCACCCTTTTTCACATGTCATTTTCCCTAAAACAAGATGGCAGACCATAGCCAATAGGTCAGACTCTTTAACTAACTCATGAACTTTCAAACGAGCCCGGTTTTATGCCTGTAGCACCAAAAAAAAAAGATACAAGACAACTTCAATAAATGAGTCTGTTTAGGCCAAGGGAGATAGGGCAGGGAGATTCTTGAGTTAGTTGGCATATTCCCTCAATATACAAAATTATCTAGACATGCTTCAGCCGTGACTTGGTCAATGCTGATATCAGTTTTTTGTCTGGTTTATGCCGTTGCTGTTGCTGATGCCACAGCCACGCATCGTGTTTAGTTTTAACGTTTTCCCAAGTTTCATAAAGCCTCCATAACTTCTTACTTATCCAAGGGGAAATGTTTTGACATTTTCATATACATTGAAAGTCAAAGGTCAAAATTGAGAGTTATGAAATTCATTAAAAAAAAACTTTTAAAGTGGTTTGAACCAATAAACAAAATAAATGAAAAATTGCTGTAAATTGGCATGGTGAAAGCTGGATATGTATTCTTCAAGATTTAAAATAAAAAATTCATGTCACGGACCTTCTTTTCAGAGAAATGATGATTTTAACGGCTTGGTTTTTAAAAAATGGGGAAATGTCCAAATTTTTAACTAAAATCTTAAAAACAAAAGAATAAAAACATTCATAGTTGAATTTACTTTTTTTCGAATAAATGGAATGATAATGTAATAGAAAATTGATTTCTTGTAACTAATTTGGTGTCTTTTGTAATTTATCTGCAATGTTAAAGATACACTTTCAATAATGATCTCTACAAAAATTGCTTTAAAAGAGTCCTTGATTATAAAAATAAATGAAACTTAATTTAAATATGTTTTAAATAGAAGACAAAATATTGCAAAGAAATAATTTAAAAGAAAAAAGATTGCTTTAAAAGACGTCCTTGATTATAAAAATAAATGAAACTTAATTTAAATATGTTTTAAATAGAAGACAAAATATTGCAAAGAAATAATTTAAAAGAAAAAAGATATGTCATGGACGTATTTTCTGAGTTATTTGAAGCTGAAGTTGAATAACTTATGAAAATATCATAAGGGGAGGTAACTCTTTGTTTCCTTTGAATGATAATTCATGTTAATGATATGAAACAACACATTATATCCCATTTCAAAATCTTTGATAATCAGTGTTATGAAATGTTTGAAGTGTAAAAAGACATTATAAAATGACATCTTGGTCAAATTATGTGTAAACAAGCTCTTAGTATCCACAATTAATTTCAAAAGCACACCTTACAAAATTACAAATGTTTTCTATTTGTAAATGATTTAAGTTAATCAAAGTAAGTTTGAGTGTCCTCTGGCATAGATCTAACCTCAAAACTTCCTTGCAAAAGATCTATTTATTGTGCGATGTAAGAACACCGCATTCAAGCGCAGCAAGTTGACGGAGCTAATACGATGAGGAATAGCCCTCAATCAAGTTGGCCCGGTTCGGGAAGCATGAGGTGCTAGCGTCATACTGAACTCATACTAGTGAGTTGATAGAAAATATAAATCGCAAATTAAATTGTTAAATTATTGGCATAAACATTCCCTCTGGGATGAGCTGTGCCCTTCTTCCCTTTCCATCTGAAAGTGTCTACAGGTAAGAGAATAAAAAGTTATAGTTTAAAAAACCTAAGTCCTAAGTGGTAGCAAGAGTTACTTCCCCTTGGCCCAGAGGTGCATGACTCATAATTCTTCCTGTAGCAATTGTTGAAGCATATGTCTGCAGGTAGAGGATTTTCAACTTTGACTTCATTCATCTCTTTGACCTTTTTTTCAAGGATTTCTGGTTAGTGTTATTGAAATAGGTCTTTAACAATTGCATTCTGTGTTATTTGTATGTAATTTGTCTTTTTTGTTGTTGTTTTACTTGTGACTCAGGTTATCCATTTGGATTGCTTTCTCTCCTAGGATTTTGATTTTCCTTTGGCCTTACTCTCAGGTTATTCACTTTTTACTGTCAGTATTGTATATTGTATTGTATATAAAGGATATCAATTTTCTTGCTAAGTTGGAAATTGATGTTTGTTGTTTTTTGTTTTTGTTTTTTTTAGACCTGGGCTTCTAAGACTGGCCCTCCATGTTAAGTTTAAGTCAAGAAGGACTTTTCTTTTTCCTTTTTTTCTTTCCTCTCTGTTTTTCTTATTGGATAATTACGCTGTATTCCCAAGTTTTTTTTGCTGTTCAGTTACTATCAGCAGTAATATGCCCAAAGATTTGGCATCCATGTGGTCTTTATTGTTAAGGACTGTCTTTTTCCAAATTCTTCCTTTTGTTTTTTTTAGACTTTTTTTTTTTTTTTTTTTGGTTTGTTTTTTTGGAAGGTCTACAACCCTGAGATATATATATATGGTTTTTAGGGGTTCCTTTACTTTTATTCCCAAGTCTCATAGCAGCCTTTGGAAATAAGTTTATTTTTAAAGGCTATTATTGGAAGTGTTTTACCTGTACAGAGCCTGGCAGTGGAGGTAGATAATTTTTAATCGCTCATAGCAACAGTGTTTACCTTTACAGGGCCTGCCATTGTAGATAAGGTCATTTTAACTGCTCATATCAGAAGTGTTACCTCTACAGGGCTTGTCATTGGAGTTAAGGTAATTTCAAGTCTTATAATGGCAGTCTCTACCTGACTGGGACCTTCATGCAAAAATAAGGTAATTTCTAATGCCTTATATCAGCAAGGTTTACCTGTTCAGAGCCTGGTAATGAAGATAGGTAAATTTCAACAGCTCACATCTGTAGTGTTTACCTCTCCAGGGCCCTCCGTAGGGGACAGGGTCTGCCAGTGGAAATAAGGTAATTTCAGTGGCTTAACTTGGCAGCGTCTACCTTTATAGGACCTCCCAGTGGGATTATTATAATGTTTAACGGCTTGTATAATAAAGTATGGAGATAAGGGCAAATGATTTCAAACCAAAGCGGCAGTGTGTACCCTCTGGGTGACTTACTGAGTATCAGAGTCCGTGCTCAACCATGCACCGCCAGTGGCGCTGGTTCGACCGAGACGCATTATAGTGATACCGTCAACCTTCTCCTTCCCTCCACTGGGTTGGTAACATACGTGCAGGGCAAAGCCCATATATTACAGCCGTTGTCTGATAAGGTCTTAGCTCAGTCTGGCTCCCCTGGAGGAACAGATAACAAGACCAACCGCTGTGGTTCTGTTACGGATGACAGTTCTAGCCATCATGGACCATGAACTGAATCCATGGTTCATAACGGGGCTAGACCCAGCCGTTACAGAGCTGTGACTGGTAGCCGTGTTTTAAGTATTGGGCCATTCCTAGCCGTTACGGACCGGTACATGGCAGCTGTGGTTCCATTACGGATGACAGTTCTAGCCGTCACGGACACATGAACTGAATCCATGGTTCCATAACGTCCTTAGATCCAGCCATTCCAGGGCTGTGACGGGTAGCCGTGTTGAAGTAACGGGCCTTTCCTAGCCGGCAGCTGTGGTTCAGTTGCGGATGACAGTTCTAGCCGTCACCGACCAATGAACTAAATCCCTCGTTCCAAAACGGGGCTAGACCCAGCCGTTGGTGTTGGTCTCCTTAACTTCGATCTTCCCAGCCTGACAGTTAACACCAGTTTACAATTGTTGATAGCATCTCCATGAACATCATCATGAATAATGGTCCTGGATCTGTAAATGGATCAGACCCAACTATTTGAGGCAGGCAAACCTGCACTGCTTAAGGTTTTGGAAAGGTTGCAAGAGGGACAGCTAAGCTCAAATGTGTTTGTTGTGTTTAATATTGTCCCAAGCTACTAATGGCTAAATCATTTCCCAGTCAGTGCTAAACAATAACTTAATAAATTATTTCCCTTGAAAAGCCAACTGTATATGCATGAGGAATTAAGAATTATTTCTCTGACACTTCAATTGATTTTCTGAGAAATCACAGTAGTTTAAGATGTTGAATTTCCCAACAGTTAATAATCAAGTTTCAACTCTCTCTGATGGATCTTGGTTCATTAAGAATGTTTTCTTTTCTGCTGCAATGAAACAGATTTTCTCCTCCCACCTGTTGTCAAAGAAAATAAGATGTTGTAGACTCTTACTTTTCCAATGCTAAAATTAAGTTTTCTCTTCATTGCCTGATATTTCATTAAAATAGACGTATATCATCAAGATCTTGGATTCTATGGCTTGTTCACCTTAGCCATCACTTTCCAAATTTCCAAGACCTGACCAGTATTAAACATGGTGGTGTTTTGTTTTTATTCCTGGGAGAATGTACCCTTACAGCATCTGTTTTTTTTGGTATCGATCCTACACAGTTTTACCAGAGATTAATTTTCAGGGAGCAAATATCACCATAAAGATAGTATGACTTGAACATGTTACAGTTTATACAGCTAAAGCTCTAGTTTGTTCCTATATACGTACAGATATCACATGATTGTTTCATGTCTAAAAGCTGACCTAGGAACCTACATAAGATGGAGGCAGTTGTTGAGTTGTCTTCTCCAGTACATCTGATGTCCTGGCATATTTTTGTCTCGTCACACATGTATCAACATTAAGCTGACTGCATTATTTTTTTCTTTCCATGTTATACCTCACAGTGAATGACTCCTCATTCCCAACATTCATATCAAGATTCTTGGAGCTTTTTTGTATAGTTTCATGTTTTGCTGGACTAAATTGAGATAGATGTCAGTGTAGAAATCTCTGACATGTATTTACACACTCACCTATTAGGCCAGGTTGAATGTCAAAATAACAAACACAAGCATATTGTCTCTAGAGCAATCCGTTTGGCACCTAATCATATTTTAAAAAGTTTGTGTATTGGCAGTCCCCTTGGACATAAGTGTTACATAGCCTGCAGTGCAACGGTTTCCAAGGACTTTGTAGACATGATTATTTGGCTATTTTTTCATTTGATTGTCTAGCCTCATTCTAGACAAGATGAATGTCCAGCGATCCCTCTTTCCAGGAGGAATTAAGTGGTTCAGATGGACTCTGCAGTGGAAAGCCTTCCAATTCATTGCAGTTAAATCTCTTAATGGTAGACCTCTTTCCAATAGAAGGAGCATTTCCTTGGATGTTTGGCTGCACAAGACATTCTTCCATGGCTTTTTGATCTATCTAGAAACCCAACTCCAGGCAACCAGATCCACGTTTAAAAGACTTCTTTAACTCTGTTAAAAGATTTTAGCTCAATCTTATCACTCAATAGATTTGCTTCTCCAAACTGAGAATCTATAGAGTATACATGTTGAAACTGTTACGAGATTGCTCCGGAAATTTTTTTTCATAGCGAATGCTATAGAGGCAATCTATCAATCTTTTAGGCATTCCCATTCAAGTTCTACAAGCCAGAGCATCCACAACAAAGGACGATACCTTAAAGGGGAACTGCAACCCTAGCCTTTCAGACCTAATTGACCAGCAGTTACGTAATTGCCATAGCCGGGAAAGAGGTCACGTGACACGGACTGGGCGCTGGCCAAGCGAGGTACGGTCATTGTGACAGGGGAACCCCCTTTATGACATGCGATCGTTGATTGGCTGATTCATTTTTCATTCTTCTGTTTATAAACAATGTCGTGTGACACGATGCCTGTTTTCATTTTACATTGATTTTTATTTTATTTATCTTATTTATATTTTTTTATATCCCCAACCCCCCTCGTTTTTCAATTGTAAATTCTTACCTATTTTTTACCATTTATAACTTTATCTCCCCTGGCTATGTAACTTAATTCTAAATTTATCCCTCGCTTCCCCCATTTTATTAATAAGTAACATAGCCACGTCGGCGAAATCACCTTCAGGTGGAAGCAGACGTTAATCCCCTAAACAACAACAACAACAGCACGATGCCTGCAGTCCAAAATGGCTAGCTTTTCTACTATCACATGTCGCTGTAAGAACACCTGCAGTCGGTCGACTAAACCAGCCGTATATTGCCTTTTGCCGATAATTGAATGATTATTGAAAATAAGTAAATATCATAATTTTGGCATTTAGGTGATGACATGACTTGAACTTTTCCCAGGACACATGGTGTATTGGTTACAAATTATGCGACATAAACAATTTCGAAACATACTCTGTGTCACTTTAAAATTGTCTCACTAGTTATGAATAAATATTTCAATTCTTGTAAGGTGTCTTACGCCCACATACAATCATATACAAATAAAACAAAATTAGAGAGGAAGTGAATTGACAATGTTTATTTAAGCTCACCAACTGAAAACATGTGAGTAGAGCGAGAGTACAGTGACAGTTTAGACCAGTACTATATAACTTCCTTGAAGTGTTATAAACAACGTATGTAATCGATCTCTTACATAATAATCATATTATCATTTCCTGTTCCGAGGACAGCTGTGCTTTATTGCTCTATGCCTAGCTGGCTGCTTGATTAATTAGATAGCTTCATTGTTGATTTAATTTTTACCGTTCATGCATTGTAAAATGTCTGAGAAACTACGTGGATTAAGATATATCTATAACGAAATGATTATGTAAATTATGCGGTTTTGAATATGTTCAAGATGAATCCAACTCTATATTATATTTTACACTATCTTTTAAATGTCAAAAGCCTGTGTTCATTTACTGTGAATTGGCGAAAAAATCAAAACAAAGTAACTATTTGTCAATCCGGGATTTATCATTAGGACGAGATAATTTTTATTGTCATTTACTATAGAGTATCTATCATTAATTATGGCTCAGATTGTTGGTGCCCTTTTCTCTGTAAGACTGGTAAATACATGAACGTTGACAATCACTGCCAGGTATGTATACATCATTTTTCAAGTCATTTTTATTCTTATCCATTGGTAATCAGAAATCCCATATCGCAACTATCGGGACGCCTGGCGTACGAGGTGAACCCCTTGTCGATGACTATGAAATAATGAAAATATTAAATCAATTTTCGATTGTATCATTATGAGATTATACCTTAAAAATTTTCTGATGAATAGTCAACTCAAATGCGATTTTTTACACAGTGTTGTGAGACATACTAAACCGGACCTTACAGTTTAAAACACCCTATCATCAAGGTAACCATTTTAGTTAAACTATATACATGTTAACATTACACATTGTTTCTTAGCTTTTGAAGTCTCCCATTTTATTGTGTTTGTTTCAGCCTTATGTATTATGTAAAAGAGCGGAAACTTTTTAACCAGTGACCAGTGTATCCTTCCTATATTCATTTTTTTATAACCATCAGTGATATTGTCAAATTATGGCAAACGTGTCTTAAATTTCTGAAAAATTATTGTATCATTGTCAAATGTGAACTTGGTGTTCAATTATACTTGTAAATGTTTGGATAATTATATGAGAATTGTATCAATATCAAAAGTGCATTGATTTTACAGTTGTTTAATCAAGGTTCAATTTACTGCTATATTTAAAAAAAACCCTCATAGATAAAAAAAATTCAAATAGTTAGTGAAATTTCTATTGTCATAGGAATTGAGTAATAGTGACGAAAATCCAAAATATATACACACAAGTCAGAACCTAACTTAAAAAAAATATCGAAATAAATATTGCGAAGTTTGTAGTGTCCAAGCTTAATAGTAAAATGTAAACAACTATATAATATTTCAATTTACAATGATTTATAATTTTTATCTCGTATCTCATATGGCAGTTCAGTCGTAGAACGATTTGTTTACAACGACATTCTCACACACGTATCCGGTTGGGTAATTCGCGCGATAAGGGTAACCGTGAGTAGGTAAGCTGCGCAGAAAAAACACCGCTGAGTAGAGAGCGCGCTGATTGAGATTTACGACTCTCGCGGGGCCTCGCTTATTAAACACTGGAAGTTAAAAATTAGAGTTGCAGTTCCCCTTTAAGTTTCTAAGACAGTGAATTTCAGTTCTATTGTTTGCCGTATCTCAAAAAGGAAAAGAAGCTGAAACATAGTGAGATTTGACAGTTACCATTCAGATATTTAGTGATATTCAAGGTCTGATACTGGACTCCATTGTGCTTCATAATTCATTCACACAATTCAATAGTAGGGATCGTATTGCTCCAGACTAATTGTCCAGAAAAAGCATTGTGTTGGCTACTCCAAAGAACTGCTTCTATGTTATGTTACTTTGTTGCAAGACAGTCTCTTGAACTAAAGAGTCTTAGAATACCATTTCATCCTGACAAGGGAAAACATTCTCTCTTTCCTGACAGGATGAGGAACAGAATTCTTTGTATCAGAATTATCTCTCAAAATTAAAGTTATAGCTTCCTCGTTAAGGCATGAAAGTTAGCCACAACATGTCAACTTTGAATTACAACAACAATATTTGATGGACTATGTGCATTAGGATTGTCAGTAGAGGCTCAACATTGTCTCCCTCTTAAACCTCCTTGGGGGGAAAAAGAAAGGGGGGGGTGGGGGGGGGGGGAGAGTCAAGTTGTCGACATTGAGTAATAGTTGTGGTAGCAGAGTTAGAATACTCTAGTACAGAATATGTTTGGGTAAATAGTGATGAAGTGAAGTCAGGCAACCGGAAGTGACCTCATGAAACTGGAAGTGTCGTCATGAATACAGAAGTGACCTCTCGGAACCGGACGTAACATCATGAAACCAGAAGTGATGTCATGAAACAGGAAACATAAACATAAAGCCGGGTGACATAATGGAATCGTGAAGTGATGTCAAGAATTGGATATGATGTCAACATTCCAACATTATCATAAGATTGGAAGGAATATCATAAAACCGTATGTAATTATTGGCGTAAACATTCCCTCTGGGATGAGCTGTGCCCCTTCTCTCTGTTCCCTGAACCTACCTACAGAAGACTGAAAGTCCTAATAAAGAAAAAAACTAAGTCATAATTACCCTTAGCGGTCTGCACCTCCCTTCATCCACCTGGAGTTACTTCCCTTGACCCTGTAGGTGGCAGCTTCACATTCTCTTCTGTAGCCCATGTGTTCAGCAGCTACTTCACAGGAGACTGAAAATTCCTTCTGCTTCTACATGTGCTACGTTGGATTTCTTGTCAGGGTGCGAAATCGTCATTTAAACACTGCACCAGTGCAGGTGAAAATCGTCTTGTGCAGTCTAAATTAGTTACTGGACTGCACCGGGTGCAGTTTGAAAAATAACATATTTTCAAATACCTTTCGCATATAACTGTTCCAATCATGAATGTTTTTCTTAAATTTCACAAACAGCTTTAATCATTCCAATATTTTATAAAGGCAAACTTCCGAGAATCGTCAGTGACGATCGCCATGTTGATATTTTATGCTCTTACTATTTACTCCCTCTGTAAATTTCCCATTCTCCGGCATGCTGTTGACAGTGTTATGAGTTTGTTTAACGAGGGTGGCAAAAAGAATAGCCCCTCAAATATGCCATGTGCTCTGTCGAAGTGTAAACAAAAAGTTCTATCGGCATTTCAAGGGTATAACAAAATTTTGTTGACTCTAAAAATACACTATATGTACTATGACTGCTTGGAATAAATGATAAGATCGTAAGTTTTTTAATTTTACTCTGCATTTTACAATTTTGCCATCGCTATTGAAAATATCAACATCGTTTGACTTGGTCTATATATTCGTTTCTGGACTGCAACCAGTTTGAAAGATCAGCTTATTTCTTATTTCCAAGATTAGTTTTAACTTTATTCAATTGAAAACGATAACAAAAAGATTTAAAACGTTTGCAACACCAAAACAGTGATTTACTTCCGCATTTTAACAAAAATAGCTAAATTCAGACTCTTCGGATATTTCCGTGAGAACTCGTTTTTAACTTCAGTGAAAACATTGTCGCTTAGCAACCATATCGTCCTGCTGTCACACGTGGCCAAGATGTCAAAACAAGCTGGTCAATCGAAACTCTTACAGTTTTTTACGAAGACGAATAAAGATAAACAACAAAAGAGATATTGTTGATATTTTAATATGTAAAACTAAGTCACCCATTGTGATGATCTTTGGTGCAGCCAGAGAGACACAGGTGCAGTCTGGTAAAATCAGTTGACTGCACTTGGTGCAGGGCATGAAAAAAAACGAATTCGTACCCTGCTTGTTAAATAGGGGTATGTGACATCGACATTGGGTCTTTGGACAATCGCATTGTGTTTATTTGTGACTTTCATGTGTTTTTTGTGTGACTTGTACTCTGATTTTGTGTGACTTTGTCGTTTTTTCCGCGAAGTATTCAAGATGTCGCAACGTAAATGTGTTAATTGCCAGAGATTTATGTCGAATAGGGACCCTCATTCCTTGTGTTTTTTATGTGACAAAGATTCAATCTGCTCTATGGCCTCACGTTGCCTTATGTGTAAGGATTTGCCCGATGAGGAATGGATAAAGATGTTCGAAATAAGATCTAAGAAGTCCCTATCCACTCCATTAAAAACTAAAGCTTCAGCTACTTTAAGTGAGGATCCAATACTTTCTTCTCAGATTCCCCCGTCTGGTACGGTAGCTACTCAGTCCAACTCCCTTGATTTAGGTGCTCTCCTCTCATCTTTTAAGCAAGAGCTAGTTCAGTCCTTTTCCAAGTCAGTCAAGGATTTAGAGGAGCGTAACGATGCCAAGTTTAAGGAACTTAAGAGATCCCTCAATAAGTCTTAAGTCCCGTTCGGGTAGCTCGGCAAATTCCGCTTCCCCCCAGGGGTATGAATCCCGTTCCGGAGCTAAGCAGTCCGCTGATAATAAGACTACAGCTGGTAAGCGAGCTGCCGACCCCAACGGTGGGAGTTCGGAGGTTAGGTTTAACGATCTCCCCGTTAAGAGGCAGTGTTTACCCCCTGGGGGCCTGCCGTCTTTGTCAGGTCGTGGAGACCTAGGAAGTGTGAGTGTCCGCTCTCAACCATGCGCCGCAAGTGGGGCAGGCTTGATCGGGCCGCACGGACGTGACACCGATAACCTTCTCCCTCCCGCCACTGGGTCGGTAAAGGCCGGGTCGCACGTGCTGGGCATGAAGCCCGTGGCTATGAACCGTGGTACAGAATGTGGGTCATACCCATCAATTACCGGCCCGGTTAGCACGTGCGGCGGGCGGTCGGGCGAGCTGCCAGCCTCTAAGCTCAGGGACGGCATGGGGCGTCCCGCTCGGGCTGGGTCATGATGACTTACTAGGTGACAATCAACAACAACAACAACAGGAGCTGTCGGAATTTGTTGATGTTTTCAATCCGCCGAACTTGCCTATAATCACGGATGAGAATTCGGGAGGTAACTTGCCTATGGATGCGAAGTTAGATACGCATGAGGGGATGATTATTATTATACCCCCGCCTTACAGCGTAAGCGGGGGTATATAGCGTTCATTCTGTCCGTCCGTCTGTCCGTCTGTCCGTCTGTCTGTCTGTCCGTCTGTCCGTCTGTCCGTCCGTCACAAATCTTTGTCCGGAGCATATCTCCTAAACTATACATGCTAGCTTCACCAAACTTCATACACTTATCAACCATGATCCTTAGATGTGCCTTTTGAGGGTTAGACCAACAAATGATTTTTATTTTTTGCAGTTTCCATGGAAACATGACTAAAACAGTGACTCTATGACCAAGTCCTTTGTCCGGAGCATATCTCCTAAACTATACATGCTAGCTTCACCAAACTTCATACACTTATCAACCATGATCCCTAGATGTGCCTTTTGAGGGTTAGACTAACAAATGATTTTTATTTTTTGCGGTTTCCATGGAAACATGACTAAAACAGTGACTCTATGACCAAGTCCTTTGTCCGGAGCATATCTCCTAAACTATACATGCTAGCTTCACCAAACTTCATACACTTATCAACCATGATCCCTAGATGTGCCTTTTGAGGGTTAGACTAACAAATGATTTTTATTTTTTGCGATTTCCATGGAAACATGACTAAAACAGTGACTCTATGACCAAGTCCTTTGTCCGGAGCATTTATCCTAAACTATACATGCTATCTTCATCAAACTTCATACACTTATAAAACATGATCCCTAGATGTGATTTTGAGGGTTAGACCAACAAATGATTTTTATTTTTTGCGGTTTCCATGGAAACATGACTTAAACAGTGACAAAGTCCTTTGTACGGAGTATATCTTCATAACTGTACATGCTATCTTTACCAAACTTCATACACTTATCAACCATGATCCATTGATGTGCCTTTTGAGGGTTAGACCAACAAATGATTTTTATTTTTTTTGCGCTTTCCATGGAAACATGACTAAAACAGTGAATTTATGACTAAGTCCTTTGTCCGGAGTATATCTTCTAAACCGTACATGCTATCATCACCAAACGTCATACACTTATCCATATTGGTGCGTCTCTTGAGGGTAAGACCAAAAAATTATTTTTATTTTTTGCGTTTTACATGGAAACGTTACTAAAACAATGACTATCTGACAAAGTGCTTTTTCCTGAGCATATCTTCTAAACTATACATGCTAGCTTCAACAAACTTAATACACTTATCAACCATGATCCCTAAGTGAGCTTTTTGAGGGTAAGACCAACAAAGAAAGCCAGACTGTAGTTTGAAGCGGGGGTATGTGAGCTGTGCTCACTTCTTTACTTGTTCCGCCGGCGGACACTTCGGCCGCGGACTTAGTACCGGAATGGACATTTGTTGACAAACTTGAGATGTTGTACAAACTTAAGCCATGTACGGCTCCGTCATCTTTGGATCAGGAGGATTCTCAGGCTCTTCCGGAAGAATTGGGTACCACAGGCATGCTGCCTACCCCTCGTCCACCCAAACGATCTTTGCCTCATTCCTCAGTTGTTAAGGCGGGCTTGAACTTGATTAACAGTAATCTGTCTAAGGCCAAGGATATTTCAAGTCTCCCTAGAGCTAGCTTGAAACAAGCGTATGTCATCCATGATCGGATGCTTCCTGATTCTGCACCAGATCTGGACAGGGATTTTGGCCAGTTAGATGCCAGGGCACTCCAGAGGAGAGCAATGAAGAAATTTTCCCTCACACGCAAGGATATAAGGGACATTGATTCTTCAGCGAGGAGTTCAGTGGATATCTTGTCGTATATTAACTGGTTCGCTGCAGGGGTCAGACAGCTCATACCCCCTACCTTCCAGGACTATAAGGGAGTGAAACCTCAATCTTTGGTAGTCATGAGCGCGGAGGAGGTGGCCATAGCTCATTCTTTTCTGGACGTCATCTACCTGGCAGTCAGTGATGCTACCCAAGCTCAACTTGGCACAATAGGACGGCTGACAGCCTTGGAACGGTCTCAATTGCTGGAAGGAGTTAGGAATCTGCCGCAGGACTCGAAGGAGGATCTCTTTCAGCAACCTGTTAACTCTGAGTCTATGTTTAACGGGAAGTGTAGTCAGGCCATAAGTTCATAGGATGCGCAGACTTCTAGGAACCTTAACTCCAGACTTACGGCGGCTCTACTAGCTCAGACCAGAAATCGCGGCGCCCCCAGCGGCAGAAGAGGTGGCCCCAGTCTTCAGACCCATTCCCCCCTCCATCGTTCAGCGTGGGAGAGAGCAAATATGCAGGCCAAGGGTCGTCAGACAGAAGCTCAGTATCAGCAACCGAGAAACAACACTCAGCCGTCTAATTTTTGAGGCAGAGGTTCCAGGGGGTCTAGGGGCGTGTCTGCTCCCCCCCGACGTCGTTGACTCCGTTCCGGACGTTTTGACACAGTCAGATCCTTTCGACCCTCGCATGTCCACGGACTTGATTTTAGATTTCGGATTTCAACTTCCAGTCGTTCCCTCGCCAGTGGGGGGTCGACTGCAACATTACGCCCAAAATTGGGAACAGATCACGCGGGATCCTTGGATAAATTCGGTGGTTTCCGAAGGGTATCAACTTCAATTCCAAGTTCGTCCACCTCTAGCGGTGTATCCTATAGGAAGGAGGTATTATCTTCAAGGTTCGCACCTGGAGGCGGCGATGCTCGCAGTGAATCAACTGATGCTGAAGGAGGCAGTTGTAGAGTTGTCCCCCCTAGACTCGTCTCGGGGGTTTTATTCTCCAGTTTTCCTAGTACCCAAGCGCGACTCAGGGGAAATGAGAATGATAATAGACCTGAAGATCTTGAGCAAGGAATTTTTGGCAAAACCTCCAAAATTCATGATGGAATCTCTGTCAAATGTCAGGAAGCTCATTCATCCTTGTTCCAAGTTTGTCAGCATGGATTTGAAGGACGCCTATCTTCACATCCCTATACATCCTCACTCCCAGAAGTATCTGAGGTTCGCGGTGAACGGCAGGCGATTCCAGTTTCGTGTTCTTCCCTTCGGGGTATCAATAGCACCTTGGCTATTTACGATGGTATTGAAACCGGTACTCCAGTTCCTGCACATGCGGGGTATTGCCATCCACGGATATCTCGACGATTTTTTGGGGAGACATGTGAAAACGGACATGCTTTTGCAACAGACGGAATTCGTTATCCACGTGTTTACTCATCTAGGTTGGTTAATTCACCCAGAGAAATCGGAATTAACACCCACAACAAGGATCAAGTTTCTGGGAGCTGTGCTGGATGCAGATCAAGGTCTCATTTTGCCCATTCTAGACCGCTGGTTAGTTATCAAGGAATTGATTCTCACGTTAACTCAACAAGGAGCAGCGCCAGTAAGGAGATGGATGTCGCTTTTGGGATCACTCACGTCAATCCAGGCATTCACTTACAGGGGCCGGCTAAACCTTCGTCATTTCCAAGTCTGGATAAACGACAACAGGCGTTGGCAGTTGGACAGCTGCATAACATGTCCTTTCAGAGTACGCCACGAGCTATTATGGTGGACAAAGGAGTGCAATGTGATGGGAGGAACGAGGTTTACAGAGCTACCGCCAGAGATCACGATATTTACGGACGCCTCCCAAGAGGGTTGGGGTGCTCATCTAGATCGGTTTCAGACCCAAGGTTCATGGTCTCTCCAGGAGGCATCGTTGCACATAAACGTACTGGAAATGTTGGCGGTGGTAAAGGCAGTTCGACAGTGGTGGCGTCGACTGTACGGAAAAAATGTGATGATAGCCACAGACAATTCAACAGTGGTAGCGTATATAAACAAACAAGGGGGAACTCGCTCGAAGGACTTAATGGATCTCACTCGTGTACTTTTCCAAATAGTGGATCAGGCCAGGATCATCATAAGAGCGAGGCACATTCCGGGGAAACTGAATGTTTTGGCCGATTCTCTATC
Organism: Phorcus lineatus; assembly: GCA_921293015.1. Taxonomy (NCBI): domain Eukaryota; kingdom Metazoa; phylum Mollusca; class Gastropoda; order Trochida; family Trochidae; genus Phorcus; species Phorcus lineatus. Next base: position 20,823,644 of record OV121088.1, on the reverse strand, counting down.
GCGCAGGAATCAAGTGATTTCTACGGAGTGGACTCTTCACAAGGAAGCTGTGCAGTTGATAGCGCGAACTTGGGAGTATCCAACGATAGACCTCTTCGCAACGAGCAGGAACTTTCGCATTCCAACGTTTGTGAGTCCGATTCCAGATCCTTTAGCTTGGGCAGTGGATGCTCTGTCGATCTCTTGGGAGGGGATGGTAGCGTATGCCTTTCCACCAATGAAGATCATTCCAGAGGTGTTAGCCAAGATCGCGACCCACAAGTGTCGGGTTTACTTAGTAGCGCCAGCATGGCCCACAAGACCGTGGTTTCCAAATCTGTTGGAATTGTTGACGGAAGCTCCACTTCAGTTACCTCAGTGGCACAATCTTCTCACTCAGCCTCACTCGGGAGTGTTCCACAAAGACCTAGCGGCATTGAATCTACACGTGTGGAGATTGTCAGGAGATCGCTCAGATAGAGGATTCGGCGAGGGACCGTCTGATGCAATCACTAAGGCGATCAGACCTTCTACCTCTAGATTGTATGATGCAAAATGGAACATATGTAATAGATGGAGAGAACAGCGACAGTTGTTAGATCTAAACATTTCTATTCCCATGGTAGCGGAATTTTTATTACATTTACGAGTGGAGAACTCGCCGCTAATGGCTGAAATATTGCCCAAGCGGCATTAAGCAATAACTCACTCACTCACTCACTCACGAGTGGAGAGGGGTCTTAAACATGGTACAATAGAGGGTTACCGGTCAGCCATTGCCTCAGTGTGTGACATTCAAGGACTATCGATAGGTTCTGATATTTTGTTACATAAGCTTATCAGATCATTCCAGATTAAGGACTTGTCAACACCGTCGGTGTTTCCGAGATGGGATTTATGTATCGTACTCCAGTCGCTTTTGAAGGCGCCATACGAACCGATGCAGGAGTCAAACCTAAGGTTCTTATCATTCAAGATGGCTTTTCTACTTGCTTTTGCTTCAGCAGCTAGAGTATCTGAGCTCCATGCTATTGATAATGCGTCAATAAGGTTTTCAGAAGGATATACAGAAGTGTCATGTCGGGCGTTGCCTGAGTTCATCGCCAAGAATCAATCAACAGCGTTGGGACCATTGGGATCGAGAATCTATAGGATTCCGGCTCTGCCAGGGTCGTCATCGCGTTCTAATAAATCAAGATTACTGTGTCCGGTGAGAGCTCTTCGCTGGTATTTACAGAGGACAGCATCCTTCAGACGCGCAAGGAGGAGACTATTTCTATCTTGTAAGACAGCGGTGGACACAGAAATTTCAAAGAACACTATAGCTTCATGGTTGAGGAAAACTATTGCTTTTGCTTACCAGGCCATGGATCAGGATACAGTGAATCAGAAATTTTCCCCCCATGAGATTCGTGCGCTAGCTACATCATTAGCAGCATGGAAGTCGATATCTATTGATCACCTTGTGGCGGCTTGCCAATGGAAAGGATCTAATACCTTTATATCAGCATATCTTAGGGACATAGCTTCATCGCTGGATGGTTTGAAGGAATTAGGACCGCTAGTAGCGGCTCAACATCTGGCAAGTGCTTAACCCCTTTGCAAGTAGAGCTTGAAAAGAAAGGGGGGGGGGGGGGAACGGGTCGTCAGGGACGAGTGTCAGGGGGACCTGAGCACCATCAGGAGCCAATATTGGGAAGGTGAGGTTGTCCGCTATTGAGAATGGTGGTGGAGGGCCAAGCTAGTTGGGCGAGGAACTTACAGAGCACGAGTTGTGGTCTGGTAAACCACCGATTATGCACCTTCCTAAAAAGCAACTCAGAATATGACGTTTTAGGTGTGAGTAGGAGTGCCTGAGTAACCGGAAGTGACGTCATAGAACCGGAAGTGACGTCACAGAGCCGGAGGGGAAATATTGAAGGCGAGGAGTTATTAAGAGTCAATAGTGTAATGTCGCCTGAAGAACGTCATATCCTGACACAAAACTAATAAAGTACTAAGTGGTGGTGTTTTGTTACTAATTTCCCTTGACCGGTGGAAGGAATTGTTGTATGAGTTCATATGTAGACATGGATAATCTTAAGGATGGATTATATAAAGTATTGAAGTGTTTAATAATAAACATGCTAAGTATTCTATGGTCAAGTAAGGAAGTAAAGGATTATTGGTGTGAATATTCCCTCAACATCGAGCTGGATCCCATCCTCCTTTATGTGGGATTCGGGGACACAGCTCATCCCAGAGGGAATGTTTACGCCAATAATTAGGAACAATTACATGTATTGTTAGTAATTATTAGTAAACTTACCTCTGGGATGAGCGAATTACACCCTCCCTAGTAAAGTTACTAATACCTCCCCGCATGATTCCAGATGATGTCTCGGGATGTTTTGCGAGAATGTGAAGCTGCCACCTACAGGGTCAAGGGAAGTAACTCCAGGTGGAAGAAGGGAGGTGCAGACCGCTAAGGGTAATTATGACTTAGTTTTTTTCTTTATTAGGACTTTCAGTCTTCTGTAGGTAGGTTCAGGGAACAGAGAGAAGGGGCACAGCTCATCCCAGAGGTAAGTTTACTAATAATTACTAACAATACATGTAATTGTTCCTGATGTCACATTTACTGGAAATACAGTAAAAAGGTTCCATGTGGATATAATTGGTCAAATATCTGGTGTTAGAGGGTAAACTTTTGACAATAGGTCAGATTTGGTCATATGTATATGTTATTATATTCTGGTAACACTCTAATGTATTTACTATCAGTTCTGAACGCGGAATTTATATTCTTTGACATTGATGATGGATTTCCATAAAGTATAGGGTATTTGATTCATCTAAAGAGTTTGTCAAACAAGTGAAGATGATATTCTCAAGTTTCATTCATTGAATCGTATTGGTAATTTGAATACTAAGATAAGATATTGGTGTGAACATTACCTCTTCATCTTCTGGGCACCCCGCCTCGTTAATGTGGAATTCGGGACACAGCTCATCCCAGAGGGAATGTTTACGCCAATAATTATGAACAATTACAATGTATTGTTAGTAGTTAGTAGTAAACTTACCTCTGGGATGAGCAAAATTACACCCGCCCAAGTAAGATTTTATTAATTCCTCCCCTCATGTGTCCATAAGATGGCTACAGAAAGAATTATGAGTCATGCACCTCTGGGCCAAGGGGAAGTAACTCTTGCTACCACTTAGGACTTAGGTTTTTTAAACTATAAATTTTTATTCTCTTACCTGTAGACACTTTCAGATGGAAAGGGAAGAAGGGCACAGCTCATCACAGAGGTAAGTTTACTAATGATTACTAACAATACATGTAATTGTTCATTCTCAAGGATAACTATAATAATATCGTTTTGATTTACTTCATGAACCGAGCAGACCACGGACATATTTTCAATTTCTTTTTGAATTTTGACTTCGGTCAAATAAAGTTTTACCAAAATAATTATTTTCGCATGATTCGTAAATTTTATTGTGAATGGTATGTTATATGGATGTTTTCCCACAATTTAAACTGTGTTAATGATTGAATATTGCCGCTTAGATCTTGTCATTTTAAATAAAAATTAATGCAGCCAAGTTTCGCGATACATTCCCAATTATTTTTATGCACATTTTGTCTTGATTACAGTTTTGACTTTTTTACTTAAAACATCTATCTAGAACTATTCAAAAATATTATTAATAAATTCAATTTCTATTCTAATATTCCTAATAATTGTTTGAGATGACAATGCAACAACTTACTTACTTTTTTGTGTTTTTGCGAACAAGCTATCTTAACTGAGATTTTATTTACCGGGCACCGCTATTGTTTACGGCCTAATGGAGGCTACTTAATATTCCGTTCTATTGTTTCTACAAGTTACATTATTTTCAAGATGGAAAAAATTCTTTCAGTATATAAGTGTTCAATTACTGTTCACATATTGTGAAACATTCTGAGGACTTGCCATGCGCCGTCCATTTTTTGGACAATGACGTCACCGCAACAATGTTTAACAAAGTGATTGCAAAGGATAACTTGTATTATTTCATCAACAATATAATAATAGCAATATAATTATAACCTATGAAACAATGGAATACGAATTCACGTTCATTGAACAGTTGTGTCAAAACATTGCTACCGTTTATGATCAATGCATATTCATTTAATTCTTAAAATCTATGACCAAAACATACATTGGTCGAATGATAGACAACTCAGCATTCCACAGTTAAAATTAATTAATTACTGAAGATTGATAATGTCTCGGGGACATTTATTCAACAACATTTACCTATAACTTGAGTATACTCTAAATGTAAGCAGTACTGTTTCGTATGCGCAAAAAAGACAAACATTCAGAACGTCTTTGAGCATGATAACTTGAAAACTTTTTGTAATATGAGGGTCTTATTTGGTATATATTATCAACTATGGAGAAGTACCAAGATTTGGTAAGTTATGCTTCAATTGGTCAAAGGTCAAGGTCACAGTGAGGTCACACTTTTTATCATTGCATGAGTGTAATACCCTATGAAAAATGTTTGTAGATTTGTGACCTTGAATGTCAAGGGTCAAGGTCACAAAATAAGGATAAGTCAAATTTTTAAATCAGAAATTGTTTTTTGAGATCTTAGATTAATCATCATCTATTATAACCCCTGAGAATTCTTTTGACATGTTCACATTCAAGTTCAAAGCCCAAGACACAAGTTCTAAAACCACTGTAAAAATCTTATCCAAATTGTGTGAAGTCACCCATATGAAGTTATGACATCCAAATGCTACTTAGTTGAAAGTGAAATTTCTTATCTTTTAGGTTTAAATGTCTTTTGTGGTGTATATAGACAAAATGTCCATTTTAATATGGCTGTGGAGAAGGCAGAACAGTGGAAGGCTCAACCCTCTATTTCAGGGCTGTTCAGCCTTTGAGGTGTCATTTATCTAGTTTATAATACCATTCTGCTTTAATAAGTACCAATTTAAGATTTTAGTACCTGTCAAAACTTGTTTCTCTCTTGCAGCTCAACATTTGTCAATTAAAGAACTTGAAAATAATCTAAAAATCCTTAGAACCATTTCATGGAATTTGTTATTATTTGTTTTCGGGCTATATAGATGGCATCCACCAACAACTCTGACTACTTCATAGTTCATGAAAGGGATTGTGATATGCCCAGAGAACCATTCAATGTTTTTAAAATTTCAGTCGTCAACTTTCAAAGCAATCTTTAAGCAATCATGAAGAGCTTTACAGAGCATATGCCCTGTTTTTCTATTTCCATGGCGCCAGTTTGGACTTAGACTTGAAGCGTAAAGTTCAGTGAAAAAGGTACATCCTTAACTAAATGTGATTTAAATCTTCAGCATTTATTGATAAAATCTATATCGATTACAGACAGTTCTTGGCAACAGTTTTGTGATGAAGTTTGAAAGTTAGTTATATTGAATAAAAACAACGATATATGGTGTTTAGTGGAAGATAGATTTTGAGGATTGTGGAAGTTGAAGTGGGAGTGTACATCAATTGATGTCTCACCTTATTTGGTCCCTCAAGTCCTTCTGGTCAACTGTCACTCTCACGTCTACAGCACATCCCAAGCTACAATCTGTTCATCTGTATCACAGGTGTCATCTGGGGTCTGCTAAGTTGTGTTTCTATAGTCAGTATCAATATCAGATAACATCTGTTTTTACGCAAAAAGAACACTGTGTAACAATTTGTGTTTCAGCTTAATGTTGTATAAGTATAAATGCTAAATCATCATAACAAGGTACAAGACAACATGTTGGTTGCAGCCTTGAGGTGAAGCTGAGTGCACGTCGGGCACAAGTGGAGGCAGTGCGAATGAGACAATCGGAGATCAGGGCAAATCAACAGCAAATGAAGCAAAAAGAACAGGAAAAGTTGGAAAAGCAGCTGGTGAGAACCCATCAATGTCACACAGTACTTCACCCCCTCACAGTACTTAATCCCATCACAGTAGTTCACCCCTCTCACAGTACTTCACCTCATCACAGTAGTTCACCCCTCACAGTACTTCACCCCCCTCAGAGTACTTCACCCCCCTCACCGTACTTCACCCCTCTCACAGTGCTTCACCCCCTCACAGTACTTCACCCCCCTCACAGTACTTCACCCCCTCACAGTACTTCACCCCTCTCACAGTACTTCACCCCTCTCACAGTACTTCACCTCTCTCACAGTACTTCACCCCCTCACAGTACTTCACCCCTCTCACAGTACTTCACCCCTCTCACAGTACTTTACCCCTCTCACAGTACTTCACCTCTCTCACAGCACTTCACTCTCCTCAGTTTTTTACCCCCCGTTTGACTTCGGTAGAAATACACATGCAGATAAGCTACCTTTTGCTCTAATGGATTTGCCCATAAAAATTCCAAGCTCAATCTTGCTGAACAAGATCTTGTGAACACTTGTGACAGCACTCCTCTAGTCCATAGCTAAAGACATACTAATGATAGAGGGACTGTTCAGGACTTTCTTAGATAAAACTGACAAATCAGAATACAAATATACAGGTATTTTAGTCTAACTTCAGGAGTCTTCTGGCTGATCTAGGAACTTAAGTGTTGTTCCTTAGCTGAGTTTTCAGATTCTCAAGGCGAGTGTTCAATTCTCTGTACTTTCTACTACTTTATTTGCTGAATGATGGTTCATCACCCTACGGGGGATGTGGCCGCAGGGAGAGATCTTATTGGTTTGATGCAAAGTAAGGAACAGTTAATTCTCCGTCTTGCAACTAATGAGATCTCTCGCTGCGGCCACACCCCCTGTAGGGTCAAGGTGACGGGCGGCCATTTGTCCCATCAGCATTAAGTTGGGCGTGGAAATCGTCTTTCGGCCGTCCTCATTAAATAACCCCAAATATTTATTTGTTTAAGTGAGTTGGAGTAGAAAGGCAAATCATATGAGAACATGTCTGCATGAATTTTAGATTGATTGTGTGCATATTTATTGTAGCATTCGGTCAAGAAAGCTGGTGGGGGCGTATGGAGTGTCTAGCCTTTCCATATACTATTAACAGAGGTACAATTTGATTCAGGGGATGTTTTTTAAATTTTATTTTTATCTTTTTAATTGTTTTTGATGATCCGAGGGTCTGTGGTAGTGACATCCCTTGGACCATTCAGGTCCTCAGAACTTATGCTACTCTCCTAGTTCACAATCTCTGATATGTCCTTGTAGTCCTGATGTGTCCTTTACCCTCAACTTACTGAATATTAACTTGACCAATTTGTACTCCCCATGCCTTAATTTTCCAGATCTCTAATTGCTGCCATTATTCCTAATTTTCCAGCATAGTGAAGGGAGAATGTTCTGATAGCATATGGCACTGGAGTACACAAGGGACTACATTAAATGGTCTTTACTTACAAATCTAATCAATGAGTCGTGCAAAAAAATAGTTTATGCTAATTTGACAGTTTGAATGAAAGATTATCTATCTATTTCTATCTAGATTGGTTTAATTGAAAGATCGCTTTACTTTCGGTGTCTTAACAGCATAAATATTTACATGCACAAAATGATATACAGCTAAAGACAAGTTGTTATTACAGCAAGGCCTTTAGATAAATTTCTACAACCTTCTAAAGATTGTTTTTCTTTCCAGTTTTAGAAAAGCATATAAAAAGGAAATAAAGACAATCTATCAAATTCTATGGTGACATAAATTTTATGAGAATATGACCAATGAAATGAAAGGTGTTAATCCTGAAAAGGTGATATAGCCTGATAAAGTTCCAACCCCCATAGTCATAGGCAAGACTAACCCCCCCGAGCAAACTCAACTGCTCAGAGCGTGTTGTCAACAGTGTTCACTCAGTTTTAATTCCACTCTCCCAATTATGAAAATTGTCTTTATTTCTGATTTTATACATCTCATAATTCTGTATGTACTAAAATGTAAATTATGCATGGACATTTTATTATACCTCGCAACAACAAAGTTGTGGGGGTATTATGATGGGCACCGTCCGTCCTTCCGTTATACATTGTGTTCAGCTCATAACTTTGTAACTGATCAACTTTTTCAATTGAAATTTGTCATGGTAATTCAGATATGTGTAATGATGTGTCATTATTAACTAATTTTAAAAAATTTTGGGATTTGGGGCGGAAAGTGATGAATTTCTGCTTAGTAAGTAAATAATCCACTGAATTCACTCTATTAATGTTTTCTTTAGGTGAAGTACTTGTTAGGTTTAGATATTTTGATGTAGACAGCTTTGTGAAATGAATATATAGGAAAAATGAAGGATTTTGTGAAGGGATTGACTAGCAAAAATAGATATTTCATGTCATAACAAGATTCACAACACGTCTACAAGCACTGAACTGGAATGACCCTAAAACAAAAGTGTGGAGTTCAGGGTTCAGAGGGGGCTTAATATTTAAGTAATGTTGTCCTGCGTATTCCATGGCCCGCACTTTGGGTGCATTGGGTTAACTTTTCAAACTCCCTGAAGTTTATCCACCATCACAATATTTCCTGACAGTATTTAATCACTCTCACAGCAAATCAGCTGCTACTCTATGTGTTTTATAAGCACGATATATATGGCAAATAAAAGACTTCTGAGAAGATCATGTCAGTTTTGATTCCAATCAACATATCAGAAAGAGAGCACATTTTTAAAGACCTTTGTTATGTTCTCCTCCAGACAAATGAGCTAGCAGTAGAGGAGGGCAAGTTGGCAGCAGCCCGGCAAGCAGCTTTAGACAGTCTCAAACAGCAACTGGCAGCCGAGACTGAGGAAGCACTAAGACAACAGGATCAGGAGATTGGAGTGCTCATTGGTCGCTTGCAGGTACTGTACCATGACATTAGCTGAGCTTTTACACCTGCCACAAGTTTTTGGAATTTTCTTTTTAACCCACATGTAGTGGAGATTACAATAACAGTGTTTAAATTCGATGTCTATCATCGATTTGCATTAGTTTCTCAATTAGTTTGGTGATTATCTTTCCTGAGGATATACAATGAATCTTTGCATCTTAATCTAGCTTTACAGAGTCAAAAATATGCCTAAATTGCATAACATATATGCATGAATGCATCACTGGAAGGAAAAAGTGCTGAATCTTTGCTAGAGATAGTTATGAGTAGAGTATGTATCTGAGGATATATGTTCATGCAGGTGGGCCAGGCCCGAAGACAAGCCATCTTGAGGAAGCAGGACAAAACACTCAAGGAGCTGCAGGTGAGGATTCACTCTTGCTTTCCAATGCTATTGTAACTAAAGAAGCAGAGGTGAGGAGTCTCTCTCACTGCCCTTCGCTATTGTAACTAAAGGAGCAAAGGTGAGGAGTCTCTCTCACTGCCCTTCGCTATTGTAACTAAAGGAGCAGAGGTGAGGAGTCTCTCTCACTGCCCTTCGCTATTGTAACTAAAGGAGCAGAGGTGAGGAGTCTCTCTCACTGCCCTTCGCTATTGTAACTAAAGGAGCAGAGGTGAGGAGTCTCTCTCACTGCCCTTCGCTATTGTAACTAAAGGAGCAGAGGTGAGGAGTCTCTCTCACTGCCCTTCGCTATTGTAACTAAAGGAGCAGAGGTGAGGAGTCTCTCTCACTGCCCTTCGCTATTGTAACTAAAGGAGCAGAGGTGAGGAGTCTCTCTCACTGCCCTTCGCTATTGTAACTAAAGGAGCAGAGGTGAGGAGTCTCTCTCACTGCCCTTCGCTATTGTAACTAAAGGAGCAGAGGTGAGGAGTCTCTCTCACCGCTATTGTAACTAAAGGAGTAGAGGTGACGCTTCTCTCCCACTGCCCTTCACTATAGTAACTAAAGGAACACCCTATGAGGATTCTCTTTAGCTATCCTTTGCTATGGTAACTAAAGGAACACCAAGAATGAAGGAAAGCAGGTTCTTGCCATGCCAACTAAGAAAATCATAACAAGGATTTTTCAGTTATAATTGTTGTGTCAATAAATGTGATTAATTTTGAGGGGCACACAAGTTAAATCCTGGGGACGTAAAAGTCATATCCCAGAGATCTGCAAGTCACAACCCATGATTTACAAGATCCAAGAACTCATACCTCTCAATAATAAGTGAAATAAATAACAATAACAATACCAATCAACAAAAGAACAGAAATTTAATTGTGTACATTGAACAAGTACATTTTGAAGTATATTTAAGCTGTTTAATTTCACTTTTTAGCTCATCAGGTCTGAAAGACCCGATGGGCTTATGGCATGGCAAGGCGTCTGTCCGTCCATCCGTAAACTTTTCACTTTTTCGACTTCTTCTCCAGAACCAATGACTCTAGAGAGCTGAAATTTTATGTGCATACTCCTTGGCAAATGGGGATTCTAAATTGTAGATTTCGTGACCCCATGACCCCAAATGGGGTCACAAGGGTCAAAACCTTAAAAATCTATTTTAATCTTCTTCTCCAGTTCCAAAAGGTCCAGAGAGCTGAAAAGTTGTGTGTAGACTCCTTGGGCACTGGAGATTCTAAATTGTAGATTTTGTGACCCCATGACCCCAAATGAGGTCAGAGGGGTCAAAACATGAAAAACCTATTTTCATCTTCTTCTCCAGTTCCAAAAGGTCCAGAGAGCTGAATAGTTGTGTGTAGACTCCTTGGCCAAAGGGGATTCTAAATTGTAGGTTTGGTGACCCCATGACCCCAAATGGAGTCACAGGGGTCAAAACCTAATTTCATCTTTTTCCCTAGTTCCAAAAGGTCTAGAGAGCTGAAAAGGTGTGTGTAGACTCCTTGGCCAACGGGCATTCTAAATTATAGGTTTGGTGACCACTTGACCCCAAATGGGGTCACAGGGGTCAAAACCTGAAAAACCTACTTTCATCTTCTTCTCCAGTTCCAAAAGGTCTAAAGAGCTGAAAAGGTGTGTGTATACTCCTTGGACACTGGGGATTCTAAATTATAGGTTTTGTGACCACTTGACCCCAAATGGGGTCACAGGGGTCAAAACCTAAAAAACCTAATTTCATCTTTTTCCCTAGTTCCAAAAGGTCTTGATGGCTTAATAGTTGTGTGTAGACTCCTTGGACAATGGGGATTCTAAATTGTAGGTTTGGTGACCCCATGATTTCAAATGGGGTCACAGGGGTCAAAACCTAAAAAACCTAATTTCATCTTTTTCCCTAGTTCCAAATGGTCTAGAGAGCTGAAAAATTGTGTGTAGACTCCTTGGACACTGGGGATCCTAAATTGTAGGTTTGGTGACCACTTGACCCCAAATGGGGTCACGGGTCAAAACCTAAAAAACCTAATTTCATCTTTTTCCCTAGTTCCAAAAGGTCTTGAGAGCTGTAAAATTGTGTGAAGCTCCTTGGCCAACGGGGATTCTAAATTATAGGTTTGGTGACCACTTGACCCCAAATGGGGTCACAGGGGTCAAAACCTAAAAAAACTAATTTCATCTTTTTCCCTAGTTCCAAATGGTCTAGAGAGCTGAAAAATTGTGTGTATACTCCTTGGACACTGGGGATCCTAAATTGTAGGTTTGGTGACCACTTGACCCCAAATGGGGTCACAGGGGTCAAAACCTAAAAAACCTAATTTCATCTTTTTCCCTAGTTCCAAAAGGTCTTGAGAGCTGTAAAATTGTGTGAAGACTCCTTGGACACTGGGGATCCTAAATTGTAGGTTTGGTGACCACTTGACCCCAAATGGGGTCACAGGGGTCAAAACCTAAAAAACCTAATTTCATCTTTTTCCCTAGTTCCAAAAGGTCTAGAGAGCTGTAAAATTGTGTGAAGACTCCTTGGACACTGGGGATCCTAAATTGTAGGTTTGGTGACCGCTTGACCCCAAATGGGGTTACAGGGGTCAAAACCTTAAAATCCTACTTTCATCTTCTTCTCCAGTTCCAAAAGGTCTTGATAGCTTAATAGTTGTGTGTAGACTCCTTGGACAATGGGGATTCTGAATTGTAGGTTTGGTGACCCCTTGACCCCAAATGGGCAATGGGCATTTTTAATTTGATTGTGAATACACTGCCCATGACCCCATGGTCTAAACCCAAACACCTATTTCTATCAAAAGTCTGATGAGCTACAGAGCCCATGGCTCTATTTTTGAATGTTTGACTCCATTCTTAGACCTTACCTTTCAACTTCTTTGTTTTAGCAACTGCGTTTGACCCCACTTTTGATTCACTGTTTGACACACATTTTTAACCAACTCGTTGATTCACATTGTTCACCCACTGTTTGACCTGATTGTGTGACTCCGAATGTTGGCCTGACTGTTTGGTAGGACCAGCTGGAGGAGCGGATGACAGAGGGCGAGTTGCCGCGCAGCTACACAGAGCAGCTGCTGCAACAGCACCACAACCAGATGCAACACCTGAACCAGCACATCCAGCGCAGCCGCACCAAGCAGGAGCAGATCATCATGGAGAAGATTGAGACAAAGAAACATATGCGCCAGAAGTATGTGCTCATATGTGCTCATTAGCTATGGAACAAGATCTATTACCCCTAATAAGATCTATTAAGTAATTTTATTTCATTATTTTGACAATGAGTTGACATTGTGGCTTCCGATTTTAATCTCGTCTGTTTGTCTCCTTCGGCCTGCAGATCGTCACTCGACCTCAGAAATTTTAGGTCTAAAACATATACCTCGTATATAAGTCGACCCCCCTCATTGACCCCTCAATATCTGCAAAAACTCGACTTATACACAGTAATATATGGTATATAATTTTTTTTAATAGGCCTAATGGTCTGATGTCGTTGCATGGTGTCCTCTGTTCATCAGTCCACCTGTCCCTCTGTCTGTCCCTCTGTACTTGTACTTTAATGTAATAAAGAGTTTACTGTATTGTAATGATATGGTTTTGATTGGTGTGTTTGCTGAATCAACTGTTACATTGCTGAATATTTATTTGACTAGATTTGCCCCCGTGGCCAACTTTGCTGCCATTAATGCGTAATTAGAACCGGTTGCTGAATTTTCCAGCAAAGCAAGACGCAACCATTACATGGCAAATTCCAGAAATTTTGTTGTATACATAACTAATCGGCAATCCCATATAACAAATGGATGATATTTCTATCACCTCAAGAATGGTTTCTTTAACCTAAGTAAACTTATTTTTAATTCGGGCGCTGTAATTCCATTAATTCTGAGATCGTGATATTAATACAAAACTGAAGATGAATAGTTCCTCTTGATGTTGATATAAAAATTATTACAAAAATATGCCTAGATTAAATTTTACAATTATCTGAAAATAGTCTATATTTCAAACTTAATAAAATCATTAAATTACTGAGTGCACATAGGCAAATTATATATGGAAATGAAGCTAATTCATCACTTTTTATTTCACAATATATTACATAAGGTTATGTGATTCTAAACAAAGATATAAATTACTTTCCATGATTACAGGAGGGTACCTGAGTTCTACAGGCTGTAAATCTCAAGTAAATGATCGGGAAGGGTTGTTTATGTCTGTAAACTGTTGATGGCCTGTCTCTAATGACATGAACGATGATGTCTTCAGGGGTGTACCAATACTCACTTCTATGAATTTATTATACCCCCGGTCATATAGCTGTCATTCCATCCGTCTATCCTTTTTTACTCAATTTACTCAAAAACCATTAGGTCTAGATCAACCAAACTTTGGACACTTCTTAACCATAACCTTGTCTACAGTTTGGAGAACTTTTGAATTTTCGAACAAATTTTTTTTCGTCACTTCTATAGAAATGTCATTTTTTGGACATAGTAATATGGTGTACAATGGGGACAGATTTTTTCAGAAACTATTACACCTAGAGGAGTGAAATTTTGATTATGGATACACCTGATGATACTCTTGATCGAGTTAAAAAGCCATTTCCGAAATTTTATTTTTTAAAGAGTTATGGCCCTTGATTGCTCAAATGGACTTGGAGTGATTAACAGATCTGTTGCTCTAATGGGAATAGATTTTCTCAGAAACTATTACACCTGGAGGAATGACATTTTGGTTTTGGATACACCTGATGATACTCTTGATCAAGTTCGAAAGGCATTTCCAAAATCTTATTTTATGGCCGTTGCTTCTGAAATTGGACTTGGTGCGATTAACAGGTCTGATGCTTCAATGGGGACAAGTTTTCTCAGACAGTATCACACATAGGTGAATGAAATTTTGGTTTTGGACACACCTCTTGATGCTCTTGATTGAGTTCGAAAGCCATTTCCGAAATATTATTTTTGACAGACTTATGGCCCTTGATTGCGCATTTGGACTTGTAGCATTAACAGATCGGTTGCTCCAATGGGAACACATTTAACATTTTTTAGTAAACACAATTATGAAATATGAAGCGTCAAATTAAAAATTTTGGTCTATTACTATCTTGCAATCAAATCTAAATGCATTTGCGTTAATGCAAAAATACTTAACCGAATGTGAGCCCTAAAATATTCATTCTCAGCAGTCATCATTTTCCCAATGATCCTATGCTTTGCCAGATACCAATGCTAAGCAGGTAAGATAAAACATAGAGTTAATTTTAGAATAAAGTTGTTATAAAAATATAAATTATAGTTATGTAAAGGTAAGGGTATGTCTAAAATAAGCTTGATCATTAGGCTTGGAGGGAGAAGAGAGGGGGATATAAGAGCAGGGCTGAATCTTATATCATTAATACCGTAAGGAGTTATTGTCTTCAGCTCAAGATCCTGTGTAATTCTGCTGATATATGTTTGATAGTGGTTTGTATTATGTCATGGTCAGAGTTGAACTGGTAAATTATTTTGAAATGGAGATTCTGTGTGGAATGTCCCTTGCCATTAAAATGCAAGGCTACTGGTTTATCTGGCTTGTGTTGTATGGCAGCAAGTGTTCCTTCAAACGTGTACCAAAGTGTCTTTTGGTTCCACCTATGTATTGTTAACCACATTTATTGCAGGTCAGCAAGTAGACTACCTTGCAACTTTTGCAGGAGAAATCATTCCTACACCTGTATGTTTTTCTGGTGTAATTTATGTAGTAATTGACTGCATGTTTGTCATAGTCAAGAGTGGAAGTACAAATACGTTTATTCACAAGAATTGGGATGGATAATAACTTGACCCTATTTATCAATCTATGCAAGCACAATTTCTTATAAAAGCACAAAATAACATTTTTTTTATTCATTTGTGATTTGAATACACATTTTTTTCTATTGTTTTTGTTTTGTTTTGTTTTCTCCCGTGTTAGATTGAGAGTAGAAAACGCAAGTTGCTATGAAATGTGTCTTTATATCCCCCGCAACAACAAAGTTGTTATCCCTCGCAACAACGAAGATGTTGTCTCCAGGGGGGGGTTTATATTGGGCATCGTTTGTCTGTCTGTTTGTTCGTCTGTTACACATTGTGTCTAGCTCAGAACTATGTAACTATTGAAATTTGTCATAGAAATTGAGATATATGTTATGATGTGTCATTATTAGTCATAACTTTGTAACTAATCAACTATTTGAATTAAAATTTGTCATGGACATTCAGTTATATGTTTAAAATTTTGGGATTTTAGGGGAAAAGTGATGAATTTGATAGAAAACTGTAAACAAGTCCCGTCCGGCTCATAGCTTCTAAACTTGTCATCTAATTTCAATCAAATTTGGTATGAACATGCATGCTAAGTTGAAAAAGTGTCATGTTTATGAATTTTGAAAATATTTTTGTGATTTTGGCAAAAAATGGGGACCCTGTAAAAACTGGCTAAAGTCCAGTCTGGCTCATAGCTAAACTTATCATCTAATTATGATCAATATTTGGTATGAACATCCATAATTGCATGAAGGTGTGTCATAATTTACAATTTTGAAAAAATGACACAAATTGTGGTCTCTGTTAAATCCTGTTTCACAAGTTGTAAACTAATCATCTAATTTTGATCAAATTTGGTAGTGAGATACATAATAACTTGAAGGTGTCAACAATTTTTTAACTTTTTTGTTTTGATTTCGGGTTTATTTTGTTCAGATCTCGAAGCATTGAATTGTTAGTTGTCTGACTCATAACTTCGAAAGTAATTATCTGATTTTAATCAAATCTTGTATTAAAATTCATAATTGCATGATTATTTTTATTTTATTTTTTTTTTTTCATATTTTGAAATATATTGGTTAATTCATGAAGGGTCCACCTACAAGTCTCATTATGACCAATTTTGAAAATATTTGTGTACAAATTCTATTTTTGGGAAAAAGAGATGTGTATTTGGAAGAAAATTGTAGCAAGTCATGTATGAATCATGAAAAGTTCTCTTTTTTTGCCTCGTAAAGGTCAAATTTATCACAGCGATTAGAATGACATTATGGTTGATTTTAAAAAAAATTGATTTATGATATTAATTTTTGGGGCCTGAAATAATAACATTAAAAAAAGACGAAATGATCCAGTCTTCTCAACCTATGCTATTCTGTTTAATGGGATTTGATCACAATCATAAAATATTTCCTTTAGATTATGTGAGTCTGTCAAAAGTGCTTTGATTTCATTTTGTTTTTGATTGAACAGTTTTCTTCTTTTACTCGAAACATTATACAAATTACATTTAATTCAGCAAAATCATATCAAGCAATTTCAAAATGACTTCTCCTTCTACGATAGCAACTTGTCAACAATCAAAATTAATATTTCTATAAAGACTAATTATTAAATGAAGGTTTGTAGAGACTTTCGTAATTGTGTGACATTTTGCTTCCGCACTGCCTATCAAAACATGTAAGGTGCAAAAATATTGATTAAGCCAGAATACCACAGACAATACCAAAAGAAAAACAAGTCAGAAGATGTTGCAACACCCTTAGTAGGCACCCGGATGTTTGTAAGCTTTGTAAGGGTCCACCTACAAGTCTCAAAGGTAAAAAACTCAAGAATGCCTTGTGCCTTGACTAACAAAAATCCACCCAACCACGTCCAGACATCTTTGATTCTACTCTAACATCCTCAACCAGAAAACAGCGTGGGCACACCTCCTAGAAAACCTCACTTTATCAAGTTCAGATGAAGAAGAAAACACTTTAGACACACCTCTCAGAAGACCTCACTTTTTCAAACAGAGGAAGAAGAAAACACGGTGGGCACACCTCTCAGAAGACCTCCCTTTATAAAGTTCAGATGAAGAAGAAAACAGTGTGGGCACACATCTCAGAAGACCTCACTTGATCAAGTTCAGATGAAGAAAACACTGAGCGCATACCTCTCAGAAGACCTCACTTGATCAAGTTCAGATGAAGAAGACAACACTGAGGGCATACCTCTCAGAAGACCTCCCTTTATAAAGTTCAGATGAAGAAGAAAACAATGTGGGCACACATCTCAGAAGACCTCACTTGATCAAGTTCAGATGAAGAAGACAACACTGAGGGCATACCTCTCAGAAGACCTCACTTGATCAAGTTCAGATGAAGAAGACAACACTGAGGGCATACCTCCCAGAAGACCTCACTTGATCAAGGGGCCCAACTGCTGAACATATCAAATGGTCACCACCTGTCAAAGTGTGTGTAAAATCTACTAAAACTGCAAACAATCAACTTCACCCCTGGAAGAAACCCTACCCTCCATAGGTTACTGCATCATCCTTTAAACTACGTCTCCAAAATGGACAAAATCTATCGTAATGACCAGAGTGGCTTTAAACTGTAAACCCAACCCTGTGAAACCCCTGTGAGATCATCTTATCCCCCTGTAGTTAATGAACTATCACCATGAACATGTGTCATTCTAACCTGAATATTTGAACCGCTAACTCACCTTCTCAATACATGCGCCCTCACCATCACCATGTGAACTGAATGAGCCATCTTCATGTAATCTTTTTTGTATTTTTCTATTATGTTTTGCATATATGTTTTCATTGTCTAAATGAACCATATCCACCTAAAGAATGACTTCACTCTATTTCTGTATGATCCCTTTATTCAACCATCTCACCAATAAATATATTTATAGGATATCAAACGAGCTTCCCCTTTCATATCAAGATTATGTCCCAAGTGAAATAATTTTGCTTTGTCACGAGCCTTGGCGAGTGACAAAACAAAATTATTTCACTTGGGACATAAACTTGATATGAAAGGGGAACGAGTTTTGTATCCTATTTATTACCCACGTTTTTTACAATGAAAACATCGTCAAATTAAAGTATAATTTAGCTTCCCTATAGGGAAACTCAAAACGAGGATTAATACATTACACTGGTGATTGGAATGTCGGCCCCTTCACTTCGGAAAACGTACGCTGCTTTGGTGTAATGTAGTTCATTACATTTGATAAAGAAACACATGAAAATAAACTACAACTGAAAGCAAAAATCATTTAATTAATTTCATATAAAGACTTGGTTTCAGCTACAAATCTGTAATTCAGCATTAACACGCGAAAACTGTCAACATTTTGAACTGATATACGTGACCTAAATCTCGGCTCAACGTCAATCGGCCGTCACTCAAGGCGAGTCATGACGTGGAGACACTGTTCGGAAACAACGTTTAGAATGGCACACGTAACATTTGGCCTCTAAAGGGAATAACATTGTAATTTATGTCTGGTAAAGAAGCTTTTCAGTTAATTGCAACTATTCTTCATCAGAGGACAAGTCACTGTAAACAATATACGGCGACGCTTGGCCATCTTCGTTTACATGAGTACCGATAGACCCAGCAGACGAATTTTGTTACTTATTTAGATTTATCCTATTTCTATTTGTTTACGTACATTTCAGTTATTAAAGGAAAGAAAAGCTTTGCATGTAACCACAATGAAAAATAAATTTTATTCGATTATATTATGAAAATTCTCGTTTTTCGTGTGCTTAGGAACGAAAACTTATGAATGGAAATCATGAATGAAATAGCTGATGAAAGTTGTACCGGTAACTTCAAAACTCATGTATCAGCCAATCAAATCACTCGAAGGTGTTATAACACATATGTGTCATAACAGATTGTTATGAAACCCCTTTACGAAGTCCCACGTGGGTAATAAATTACGTATATTACAGCAACCATGCATCTAAGCAAAATGTTATATGTACTACTGTCTGATGAAGGGAGACAAAAGTCTCCCGAAACGTAACAAAAAAACTGCCTGATCAACCATGGCCAGGTCGTGTCATCCGTTAGATGGTATTCCCCCTCACTGAAGTTTTTACTGTATTGATAAGGTTGATTTTATTGATGCCTTTATGGTACTGATATTATTGATTGTGTTGAATTTTTTTCTATAATGATATTATTGAATGTATTGAAATTTTTACTTAATTGATATTTTAATTGTATTGACAAGTTAACTATATTGACACATTAGCTGTTTCGAGAGAATTGATATAATTGGTTGTATTGGTGTGTTAATTGTATCAATAAGGTTGATTGGATTGATATGGATGATTGTAGACAGGGTTGTTTGAATTTGGGTTGTATTCATTTTATTTACAATGTATTTGTTTATTGACTGAGTTGACTGTTTTGATATGTGTAATGATGATGACTTGGTTGATTGTATTGATACTGTTGATTGAATTTACAATTAGATTAGGTTGAAATGTTGTTCTGTTTGTTTGTATTGACAATTTGACAGGGTTGTTTGTACTGACAATTTGACAGGGTTGTTTGTATTGTTTTGTTTATTGTATGTTTTAGTCAGCTTGAACAACAGATGGAGGAAGAAGCGCAGGTGCAGTACTACGAACAGCAGCAACGCAGAGCCGGGTGGGTACCTTCCTTCTGCCTTTATCACGTCTTGCTTGCAATAAAATAGTGGTTTCCACACTTGCAATCCCAACCCTTTATTTTCCTCTTGTTTTGTCCTGATAGCCTAGCAAGCAGTGTGTTGCTGCAGAGCCTGCTGGACCAGCGACACCAACGAGTGATGGCCGACTTGGAGACAGAGATGAAGGCCGAGCTGCAGCGGTCCAAGGAGGAGTTGAACACAACACTGGAGCTGGAACTACACCAGGAGCTGCAGGTGAACTTTCCTCTCATCATTAAGTTCTCTTCTACTTTTATATCGAATCAAAGCTCTACTTACATCATCCACTCATTCTTTAGTTAATCTATGTATGACTCAATTTCTGCTTTAACGGAAAACACTTTCCTGCTTACAGAGTCAGAAGCAGCAGTTCTTGAGTCAGCTAGCAGCAATCAGTGGGATCTCCCAAGAGGAGCTCCACCAAGCAGTTGATGCGGCTGTTACTGGTGAGATATTTATCTTTTGTATAGCATTCCTAAAATGAGCCAAAATGATTTTTTTTAAAATTTACCTTAAAGACCCTGTGACTAGAAAGAAGTAAATGAATAAACAATAAAGCCAAATCATTATGCTAACATAACATTCCAAGGTATTATTTATCATTTATGAATATGTCAATTGCAAAGGTTTTTGTCATCAAATTCCTTGTGGCGTATACAATGAAGAAAATCCTAAAAATTATCTGGTTAAAGGCACCCTTCCTTACCCGAGATTTTGCCTACATATCAACCATGCATTCATTAGCTTTGTACTTTCCAAATCTGTCTATGCTTAAAGCCCTTCAATAGCTCCTTAACATCTGTCAACCTACAGGTATTAAGAAATCATGCTATGTAATATTCATTTTTTTTCTAAATAGAATTGAAGACTATCCTTTCCTCTTTATTGTAATATAAAAATGTTGATATGTGCTCTGCCGTTAAATAGATGGGAAGTTTAAAAGAAAAGCAAGTGATAAAAACTGCTTCTCAGTTAACATGATATGAAATAGAGAAATTGCATGTTTGTGCAATGCTCACTGGGTCTTTACTTATTTTTGTATACATACCAATTTTGTATGGAAATGAAGATCATCCTTTTTCTTTAATGTGATATAAAAAAATTCAAAATTTGCTAAGGGGTTTATGTGATCAAAAGTGCAAAAGAATGATAAAAGCTAAAGAATAAACAAAAGTCACCTTATTGCGGCACTTAATGTATACTTTCTAGACCTTTCTTATTAGTGTTGAAACAAAACAAAGAGTCCAATATTCAGCAAACAGGGATGAATTTTCAAGTTCAGTGAGATAATTTCAACTAAAGTCAGCACATAAGGTGTGGCTCTAGGAAAGATAATTAAAATTAAATGAAACATACTCTATGTCACTTTAAATAAAGCCATGACAGATTTATTTGATGTTATCATTTCTAAATGCAATTGACCTATAAAAAGCAACTCTGATTACCTAAAAATAGACTTTAAACAAACTCACATAAATCATGATCAGAGAGAAGGAGTTCACTTTTAAAAGAAACTTAATTGTGAAAGTAGTAAGAAAGGTCTAGAAATGGTTAGAAGCTGATATTCTACAGCCCATTTACATGCATATTAGTCATCCATGCTTAAAATATGAATAAGAAACAAAGTTTTATATAGCAAATACCCAAAATGTGTGTAAATATCTTTTCATCTTAGAAACTGGCGTTAATGATGAAAGAGCTAAGAAATTGGCTAAAGATTTACGACTAGGGATAAAGCGAGCAAAAACCGACCTGTCTGAAACATTTGGGACAGAATTGGAGCAAACGTCAGGTAGGTTCTCTCATCTTTACTGGCATTCTTCTTCAACTTAGATTACAGATTATCTGATAAATGTTACGTAAATGTTGATAAATTGATCCTCAGTATATTATAGTACTAGACACTTGAGATGCAAGAGATAATGATTTAGAATTGCCGTTGATGCACATGTGTCCATGTTAACTTTGGCTGCAGGTTCCCAGCGGTCAGGTTCCAGACTGGACACTCTCTCCTACGCCTCAGACGACCTGCAGCCTACTTTCAACCGCCCTGGCAAGAAGAAGAAGAAGAATAAGATTGGTCTGCGGGCTCAACACCAACCCAAACGTGCCTTCAACACCTATAGTGATGGAGAGCACGGGGATGATGACTTCTGATGATCATCAACATCTTCAACACCTATAATGATTGGGATGATGACTTCTGATGATCATCAACATCTTCAACACCTATAATGATGGGGATGATGACTTCTGATTGAGCAGTATCAGGGAGATTCTGAAAACAATGTTTAGCTTCTTATCTAGAAAAAGGATATTATACATACCCAATGAAAAGTCTGAATAAAAACACTAATCTCTAATGTTTTATAAATAACAAAATGCTTCCCTGAAATAAAGCTTTTAAAAACCATTCAAGTATAAAGAAGACTATATTTTGAATAGCTAAATTTTTAGAAAGTTGTTCATCAAATGAACATGAGAAGTACTTTAAAAGGTTTTGCAATCAATGATGTTCTTAAGATCACATTGCCGTTCCAATTCTAGGGAAAACCAACATTAGAAGTATTTTTACCAAAAACAAATTGCACAAATGATCCACATAAAATGGCTTTGATATATATATTTCGGGTATTTCTGCAATAAAAGGTAAGTGCACAAGGATCCAAAGCTTTAATTAATATTGATTGAACACAACCCAATGTGGTCCTTGCAATAGGTAAATGTCTCAACTTTGTACAGATTAAAGTGATTGTAGATGAATTAATTAATCTCTTATACATACATAAAGTGAATTACTTAAAATCCATTGTGTGGCTATGAAGTAACACTTTTTAAAACTATTGATTTCTCCTCCACTCATCATAAAAACATCTTGTACTTTCACAATAAAGTTTTTTTAGTTTTGTAGATACCTTATCTCTACAGTATCAGTAGATCAGCTGTGCTCTGCTATGAGGGAGTTCCTAATATTTTCAGGCCTGAATATGTACAAATGCATGGAATGAAACCATATATTGAACATTACTTAAGAAAATTCAACTGGAGTGGCACTCTATATAACTAGCAAGAGTGGGGAAGAAATAGCACAGGTAGGCCAGAGTTTCCCCACTCTAAATAAATACCAAGGGTGGGGAAGAAATAGCCTAGCTTAACCAGAATTTCCCCCTTTAGATAAACACCCACCTGTATATAGTTCTCACAATATAGAATAAAAACAAACAATTTTGTGAAAGTAGCTTAGTTAGACCAGAATGTTATCAGTTGAACATATGGATGAAAGGCAAAAAAGTTGCCAATATAAGTGAATACACTATAGATAAAAGAAGAGGATTTGTAAGTATTAGTTAGGTGGGGTCCAAATTGCTATGAGTGAAGACAATAGAAAAAGGTGTAGGTAAAATCAAGGGTGGGGAAGGTTTGGCCTAGGCCAGAGTTTCCCAGGGGAAGATTGAGCCCAGGGGGGGGAAAGTCTGGCCTAGGCCAAAGTTTCCCCGGGGAAAGCTTGTCCTAGGCCAAACCTTCCCCGGGGAAAGTCTGGTCAGGGGGAAAGTTTTGCCTGTTACACCGGTAATTAATATCAATAATCTTTTGGTACAATGAATGTTACCTGTAAGTTGATATTTCTTGTCATGATCAATGAAGAATTTTCTCTTCTTTGTGTTGTATATCAAAAAAGACTATTCAAAATTTTATCAGCATGTTTATTCACACTGGTGCTAAGCTTCATGAGTTATCGCGTTAACAAGAATCCAGACGTACATACGCTGAATTCATTGCGTTGACACGTAGACGTTAAATGAACTGTCTTAGTGGCATTTGAGAAGTTGGCAGTATGGTATATTTGTTCCCCGCCGCCACGCAGAACCGGGGACTATGAATTCAGCGGTCTTCCAAGTTCATCCCACAGGTGATCGATTGGGTTCATGTCGGGAAACACAGCGGGCCAATCCATTACATGGACATGATGATTGTTCAGAAAATCTCTTGTCAACCTGCCAGTGTGGGGTTGGGCATTGTCATGCTGGAAAACCATCTGTAGACAGACGCCATGTTGAGCCAGCAATGGAAGCAACACCGGACAAAGGATGGCGTAAATGTAACGTTAATTATTATGTTTCGAATGGTGAAATATGCCATTTATCGGTGAAAATAAAACCTGTATTTTCACTTGAGTGAAATAAAAATGGTATTCTACTCAGTGAAATGATGCGACAATCATATTATGTCGTCTGTGAGGTCATGAAACAATTGAATGACGTCATGCAACGGCCGCGCTAGCGAAGCTTTTTAGCTTCTCCATTCATATAGTTAGGGTCATTTACGGGGTTTGGGGAAACATAATAAATAGAATATTTGTCATTTCTCGTCAAATACCATGAATATTTCATCTCGTGAAGTAGAAAATCATATATTTACACTCGTGGCTATATAAATTTCTACTTCACTCGATGAGATATCCATGGTATTCGACGAGAAATGTCAAATATCCTCTATGTATTCAGATTGCCTCGGACCACAACCAACAGGGACCGCAAGTTGACGTTGATAGCGCCCCAAACCATGACACTACCTCCCCATAACCTATCCCTTTCCTGCACGCAGTTACGCACAAAGCTTTCATTTCGACATCGGTAGATATGATGATGTCCATCAGGAAAACTGAGGTTGAATCGGGATTCATCCAAGAAGATTACATTTCGCCATGGTGTGTTGCGCAGATACCCCTGATTTTTCGGCTCATTGCTGTCTGGCAAGTCAATGACAATGCAAAAGGATTTGACCTTGGTAAGGTTGACGGCAGTGTAACCCAAGAGCAGCCAAGCGTCTTGGGACTGTTTGAGGGCTGATCTGATGATGCCGGGTTCCAAAAGTTCCCCTGGCAGTAGCAGTAGCTGTCTGGAACCTGTTGCACAGATGCTGTAATCGGATGTGGCAATCTGGAGCTGCAGTTGTTACAGGTGGCGCTCCAGGTTGGGGTCAATCGGCAACTCTTCCAGTGGCGTGGAAGCGTTGTCTGAGGCAAGCAATGGTCAATGGGTGGACATTAAAGTGTCTGCCGACGGCTACTTGTGAAGCACCCTGATCCAGCATGCCAATAGCTATGTTCCTGTTTTCTTGTGTAAGGCGTGGCATTTTGCCAAAGTGATGAATGTTGAAATTTTTATCTGGTGTAGGGAGTGCACATGCAAAATGTGCGAAATGGAACTGCTTAGAATCGTGGAAAAAGGCAAGTGTTGTGTTTGCACGAACAAAGTTCATTACCGAGAACTGATATTGGGTTCAAACCCAGAACTTCACAAAAAGAGACCAATCACAAGTTTCACCTATGTGCCATAAGATAGGAAAGCCAATAGACACGTTTACCAGAAATATTTCACTAATTGGGCATTGCGTTTTTAATGACTTTGGAGTTTCGAAATAGAAAGAGTGTAGTAGGTTATAATGGTGGTTCTGGATCATCTGTTAATGAAGGGGTTTTTTTTAGCGTTCTTGATAATACAGAGAAAGAGATATTTTTGTGTTATGGATAATGGTAAAACGCACTTTGGTCTCTGTCCGTCCAGAAGTCTAAGGCTGAGAATTGTAGTGGACCTGACCTCCTGTGATTCCAGGTCCTCCGTGGCCTGACAATTATAAATGTGTACATGCATTGTCTTTTTCAATAAGTCCTTCCTCAGATCACGAGAAAGATCTTTCACGGGTACCAGTCAAATCGCCCCACCTACAAATCGCCCCAGCCCATTGGTCAAATTGCCCCAGATTTTTGGTCAAATCGCCCCAGGGGGGTAGTCAAATTGCCCCAATATGAGTTTTAAATTATTAATCATGCACAAGTTGACATCTAACTTTCATGTTTTACCTTATATTGTCAATGTTGATATCATATTAGCATATGAAGTTTAGAATTCTATGTTTGATGGTTTCAAAACATAATTTGTATTTGAGCAGCATTAATATAAGCTTTCAGCATGTTTGCCAATACTTGAAATGAAATGAATATGTTTAAACCAAATGAAGGTTATTTCTAACTTGTATTTTTCTTAAATTTGTAATAATGACACTCAATAAGTCGAAAGATATGAAATGCATTATTGTTTACATAGTGAGGAAAACTCAGTCATTGCCCCATTTCTAATATTAGTCTTGGATTTTGTAAAATACAATAGCTTGGGGGTATTATTACAATTTATGAAAAGTATCGATCATAGGGAAAACATATACTTAACATGTTAAGAGATGAATATATGCGATGCCCTGCTACTGTGAAACAGAAGGGAAGACTTCACAGTGTCACACCCAGCAGCATGCCCCATAATCATACAGCTAATCCTGGCAAATTACAGGCATCATAAGTTAGGGTTAAAGAGCCACTCCGTGAGTTGTTAGAGTCATATATGCCAAACTTAATCAATGGTGTCATTTTATTGCGAAGTATCGACTTTTACCAAAAAACACATTTTAAAGATTTTTTTTTTTTTCAGTGACAATATGAAGGTAGAACTTTGCAATTATGATCGCAAACCGGACAGTGGCGTGCGTCAAATAGTCAAACGTTATTTTGGAGACTTATCTAAAACAGCCAGGAGGGCAGATAGGAGTTGATAGTGTTTGTTAGGTTATAAACTAGTATCCATGTTTATTACCCATATGGTTAATCATAAGCGGTGACATATTTTCCATATGGAACATGTGCACATATCACTTTTGCCTAGCAACGATTGTTTCAACGCGAGTGACCGTATTTAGTCGTCTGTGACGTCATAAAACCATTGTTCATGGAGTCACTATAGCGGGCCGTTGCAAGGGAAGGAGGCCGTTTTCTGAATATTTCCATGCGTGTTATATAGAAATAGAATCGGTAATAAAGAAATTATTACCCTCGGAAGTATGTCATATCACCTTTACGAAACTCGTGCGAATTGGTTTATAACCCTTTCTCTCGCTCGGGTTATACAAAAATTCACACTCGATTCATAAAAGTCATATGACACACTTCCGAGGGTAATAATCTCTATATATTGGACGTGATATCTACACCTCTGTGCATTTAAGGCTGTTTTTAGATTTTCATGGAAACCCAGTATTTGTCATATATATTTCTCTTGGACATGAAAAGTTAAGATATTTTGATATTATATCACCACATATGACATTTAGGTTCGTACCAAAGTTAAATAATATGTTATGAAAATCACGGAGTGGCTCTTTGAGGTAAGTATCTAAATCCTGACATTCAACACTGAGGACCAAAGATCCAAGCCCCCATGAACTGTAGATCAGGTTGCTGCAGAAGACGAACCTTTCCATTTGATTTTATTCAAGATTTTATCTGATTTTGTTTGTACATTGTATACATGTTTAGGTCTATGACTAGTTCCAAAGAAACATGACCTTTTTGGATACATATTAGGTTGTAATGTTGATATCCAGGTAATAACATATTTTGGGAAAATGTAATGTTTTATTTTCATTCCTCAAGCAAACTCTGTCCAATTATGCTATTCTCTTACGGGTCTTAGCTGATGTGATGTTAATATAACACAGAAATAAAACATTAAACAAAATATCCGAACCTTCATTCTTACATCCCTTACATACCTATTTATGTTTCTCTTGATCTTACTGAGTTTCATCTTACAAATTTGATAGAAATATATGTTCGAAATAACCTACATATGAAAACATAATATCAACATTGACAATAATTAGGTAAAACATAAAAGTTAAGATTTCAACTTGTGCATAAGTAATAATTTAAAACACATTTGGGCAATTTGACGTAACCCCCCTGGGGCAATTTGACCAAATCTGGGGCGATTTGACCAAAAATGTGGGGCAATTTGACTAATTGGGCTGGGGCGATTTGTAGGTGGGGCGATTTGACTGGTACCCTCTTTCACCCTGCCTAGATATGTTACGTTGACCCAAGGGAAATGTAAACGAGAAGATCATAATGAGGACATAAGCTTCCTTGTTTGTTTTAGTTAATAAAAAGTATGCAGGTCACTAAGGGGATAATATTATGAAATTAACAAGATATTTTTGAAATTAGAAGGTAAAAAGAGATATCCAAGTCAAAGGGAGGTAACTCGATCAAGGAAAAAACAACACGCCTACCACGAAAAGAAGCCAAAAATGAGAATAGCTCACATACCCGCCTGTAGTTCGATCGCCTTTGTACAATATTAGTTATTTGAAAAGCATGTGTAGTCAATCATATCAATGATTGAGGATCACATTCAAAGGAAGAAGTTGATGTAGCATATTAATGAACAAATATTTCTCATTTATTAGCAAACTTGTAGTTTTGCTGATTTTATCATGATTTCAAAGAATATTTAAATTATCTATAATAAGTAACTACTAAAAAGCACATCATTAACCTATAGGTAACTAAAGGCACTAGTGCACGCTTTTACGGTTTAAATTGGCTATTTTAAGGTTTAAGAGGACTTATGCATTCACTTAAGCTTTCTATCGATGCAAAGAAATACTTTGAATTCTTTACAGTTGACCTGCAATCGACAATGACAAAGTTTAGACAGCCGTTGTCGGCTTGGACATATACAAAATCTATGGTTAGCACAAAACCGATAAATTATGGACAGTTGAACGCGGCTGAACTAGTATCATGTGCAGCTAATGAATTTACCTAAACTCTGAACTGAGAACAAAAAATGAAATATGTTTTATGAAAGCAATGTTGTAAATAAACCGATTAAATAACACAGCATTAGCATTGTTATTAGATTGACCAAAGCGGCTGCCGTTTCCGATTTTCTGTTTGTGAGCAAAATTTTGATATTACCGATATCGTAGTTCATGCGGATTTAAAGTTACGTTGCATTGAATACTTCCGGTCTTTAAAAATCAACTACCTGAATACGTAAATATTTGTTAAATAAATTATGAGGTAGATAACTTGAGTGAGGGTCGTGAGTAATATCGAGAGATATGCAGTACTTGTGCATTCGTTGTGTTTACGAAATATTGGTGTGCACTAGTGCGTTTAAAATCAAATTTAAAGTTTTCGGGAAATGCTTCAAAGTTGTAAACATTATTAACACCCTGAAGTTTTAACCCTTTAAAGTAAAATCAACAAAGGTAACACTCATACCAAATTTGAAGTTTCTAAGTCCTTTAGTTTTCAAGTAATTCTTCAGAAACGAGGGCGGGCGGACGGACATATATATCGCTATATATACCTCCAACGACGACGTAGCGGGGTATAAAAATGTTTTATTTTTTCACTATTACTCTGTACATCTCTCAGGTACCTAACATTCAAAAGTCTGTCAAACTATATTTTTTGTTAGATCCGAAACCTGAGGTCGTAGTCTATATATTTTGGACAAGCTGAATACCAGAAGAGAATTATGCGATCTTAAAATGAAATTTTAAATCGATTTTTTAACGGGCGGGCGGGATTCGCAAATGGTGCAAAAGTGACACAGAGTATTTTTCATGAACTTTGCATGTGTCTTGAATAAGGACAACATATCATATGACCTGAGTTAACTTAAAATTGCCTAACTAATTTTGCATCTTTATGTATTATATTACAAAATTATGACATTTTCTTTTTTTCGATTGTAAATTAAAAACTGCCATATAAATGTTAAGTCGAATTCAGCGTCCAATTTGATTGGTGTCTGCTATAAATAAGTTTCCAAAATAACGTTTGTGTTATTGGCGCGCGCCATTGTCCAGTTTTCGATAATAAATCTCGACCTTTTTTCCTGTTGTCACTATGCTAACTAACAACCATTGAGATGTTAATTTTCAGAAACAACCACAACTTGTCGATGATAGAACACCATTCATGAAGTTTGACATATTTGATCCAAACAACATACACTTTAAAGAGCCACTCCGTGATTTTCATAACATATCATTTGCCTTTGATACGAACCTAAATGTCATATGTGGTGATATAAATTCAAAACATCTTAACTTTTCATGTCCGTAAGACATATATATGACAAATACTGGTTTTCTGTGAAAATCTAAAAACAGCCTTACAAACGCACAGAGGTGTAGATATCACGTCCCATTTACATGGATACTAGTTATATAACCTGACAAACGCTATTAACGCCCTCCTGGCTGTTTTAGATAAGTCTCCAAAATTACGTTAGACTATTTGACACGAGCCACTGTCCGGTTTTTGATCATAATTGCGACGTTCTACCTTCATATTGTCACTAAAAAAACAATAAGCTTTAAAATGTGTCGTTTTGGTAACAGTCGATACTTCGAGATCAAATGACACAATTGATTAAGTTTGGTATATCTGACCGCAACAACTGGCGGAGTGGCCGGGAAAAGTACTGGCCCGATTTTATCGACTAATTACTTAATTTGAAGGGAAAAGTATTTGGATAAATATGGTCTATTTGTTTATAGAAATATGTAACGATTAAATTTTAAGATAATTTTTAAAGAGGTAGGGGGTGTATACCCCGTTACATTATTATACCTTTTTATAGTAATAATTAAGTGCCTATTCGTCGAGTCAGCTGTTTAAAGACGTTTATTTTCAACAATACACGTCCCTCTGAACAATTGTGATTGTTCATTTTTGCACGTTCAAACTCGCAAAATACGCTATATTGGTGCTCTAATGTCAACAAATATCAAGGTCTAAATAATTCCTCATATCAAAAACGCATCGCTAATTTTGCTCCTTCGCTCAGAACGTCCAATAAAATGCCTAAAAGCTCTTATATGATGCAATAAATCAATATTTCCTGATGAAATATAAAATATATGACGAATAAGTCAACAGATTAAGTGCAATATTGCTTATGAAGGTCATTCGTTTGTTGACACGAGAATAAAACGTTACCCACCTATTCGTCATTGCCATACAGGTTTATAGCCGCCGATACAGTTGGTGCATAGCTTTCACAAGAAACCACCGTATGGTTTATGGTAATGTCGTGATTTGTGTTTGTTAATAACTAAGGCTGTTATTGATATTTTTGTATTTTTTTTTCTCAAGGTATTGCTGCATTCTATAACAGACTACACAATGAACAATTCAATCTGCTACTACTGTGACTTCCAGACAAATAATTTCAACATAATAATCGATCATTGTATACTAAAGCACCCCTCTGATGAATTGAAATACAAACCCCAATATCAAGACCAATCTACCAAGAAAGTTTATCTACAAACAAAAAATTACAAGATAATCCCAGAAGTACTAAAATCTGAAGGAAAATATATTGTTCCCTGTAATGACAACAAAATAGAAATACTCAAGCATTCAAGTGATGAAGTGTTCAGTCTCCTTAAGAAAAAGTCAAAATGTGATGTTCAAGACGATGATATTAGTCAAATTGTAACACTATCTGTAAATGATTCAAATGAGACAGCTTGTAGTGCTGAATCCTTACCATCACATAACACTTGACCTCAGACGTCTCCGACAATTGTCATCCTTGTATCTGAGAGTGATGATGTTGGTTCTTTGAAGGAACTTACAGACTTGCTTCCATATGTCCCGCAAAACCAAAAACAAGTTGGTCAAGATGAAATGTTTTTGAAGTTTAGTCGACTAGTTGCTTCAAATTCATTCCCGCTGGACATATAATTTTGAATGTCTTAAAGGCATCCTTGCACTGCGAAAATGAAACGGATATGTTGAAGTTTCCCAACGTAAGTTATAAAATTCAGTTAACACATTCGTATGCCATACCTTCTAGATAACCGTAACAAGTTTTGCAGGAAATTGAAGTGACCATGGGTCAAAATTTCGAAAACACTATTTTTTATGTTTCTATAAAAAAAATCCTTTATAAGTGAATAACAACTTAAGATCAAAGTCATATTTGTTCTTTTGCATTAAGGCAATTTGATCTTGTTAATATTTATCTTACAACGTCTTTATGTAATATTTTACTCGATATTTAAGAAAATATTATTTTCACAAATATGAACCCATTTATTTATTTAATCTTGCCAAATATCGACATTCAGAACCAGTAATGCGACGATGCCAAAATATTGTTTGAAAATGGTTGTTTTACAAATGGACAATTGATTATCCTTTCTCAGTGAACATGGGGTTATTTTGTTTGCGTCCAAACGAAACCCAAATTACATGATAATTGAACGAAGATACGCAAGCAAGCGAACGAACTGAAGATACGCAGCTGTACATAATCTGATAGTGCTCTTAATAAGATGTCTTTGATGTATTCTTGGAGAACATATGCATATGGTAACTGATGTTTGAATTGTCATTAAGACAATTTCCAAACAACTCTGCTCCCAGGATGTAAAGACATAACGTACTATATTCCATACAGAGAGATACGATGTTTCGGCTATAAACCAGTACAGTGATGCTGCAATGTAGCTACTTAACCCCTTCATAAAATCGTAACTACATAACCTTGGAACATGAAATTTTACACAAACCTGGTTCAATATATTACAGGTTAAATTCTTAAATGACTTTTGGCAAACATGACTGTAACCGTATGTAACATCGAAAACGCACAAGCTGGTATATTTTATTCCGAATTTATAGCATTTAGGGCTAATGACAATGCACTGCAGTCAACATGAATATGAATAAATGCTGTAATATGGTCAAAAATTACCTTAATGGCCCAAAAAACAACAGACGCTTGTGAGTGCTATGAACCGCTGCACAGCGTACAGCGAGCTGTATCCGGTTCGCACTGTATGAGATTGTACACCGTGTAAGCGGTAATATTTAACAAAGATAAAAACTTGAATCTCAAATCATGGTAAAAATGGCAATTTAAAAGGAAGTGAACTTTATTCTCTATAATTGGGCAGAAAGGGCAAATTCTCTCAGGCAGGGGGGTGGGGGGCTTGTTGTATCATGTATGTTAGATAAATCATTTGACGATGTAACACTTTTAAGCGTTTGGTGTAAAAAAGATATCCACATCAATGGTAACTAAACAATTATTTAAGGCGGTATTTCAGGTGAAATAATGATGCGCCACTCTGTACAGTCTGTTTATTAGGTCACACTCGCGCGAATTTTATGGCCCCTATAGCCCAGGTGGGTTTTTTCACAGCCGATAATTACGCTGTCTTAATGAAAGGCTAATTAAAGGTGTTTATTGGACAAATTAACAAAAATCAAGCCCAGTTCATATTTTGTTGAAAAATCTTTGAACAAAGTAGAGGTTAGCGGTTGTTTAACTGGTCTACATAGACTTTCTCGCTTTATTTTATCAGGTTTTTGATTCCATACAAACTTGAACAAAATTTGGTTAAGGTTTTTTTAGAAAAGTTCCGGGCAGATTAGGTAAAGTTAGAAAGAGATAATTCAATTCGGAAATTATTAATGATTTTATCAATACAATCTTTCCCATTGGCGTTAAAATGTGTTAACCGGTTTATTTATCACTTGTTTTAGGTCAAAGAGTTCAGAGCTAAAAGTAGGCTTAAAGAGCCACTCCGTGAGTTGTTGCAGTCATATATACGAAACTTAATCAATGGTGTCATTTGATCGCGAAGTATCAACTGTTACCAAAAAGACACATTTTAAAGCTTATTGTTTGTTTACAGTGACAATATGAAGGTAGAACGTCGTAATTATGATCGAAAACCGGACAGTGGCGCGCGTCAAATAGTCAAACGTAATTTTGGAAACTTATCTAAAACAGCCAGGAGGGCAGTTAAAAGTTGATTGTGTTTGTTAGGTTAAATAATTAGTATCCATGTATATTGGACGTGATATCTACGCCTCTTTTCATTTATAAGGCTGTTTTTAGATTTTCTTGGAAAACCAGTAATTGTCATATTTATGTCTTTTGGACATGAAAAGTTAAGATGTTTTGATTTTATATCACCACATATGACATTAAGGTTCGTATCAAAGGTAAATAATATGTTATGAAAATCACGGAGTGGCTCTTTAACAATATCTGAAGTTTTTGTGCTAAAAGTAACACCTTTTACCTTAAACGTTGAGGGGTTCCACTGGAGTTTGAACTGAGATAAGTCTCTCATCATACTTCCAATCCATATCACCTGTGATTTATCATAATTAATCTTCAAACCAGATGTACTTGCAAATGTATTCAGAGATTCAACAACAGCTTCAAGAGACTTTTTGCTCCCATCGAGAATAAAATCTGTATCGTCTGCAAACTGTGAAATTAAATACTCTGTATCATTTACACAAACGCCTTTGATATTCTTGTTTTCACGCAGCATGCCTGCCAGTATCTCCACACACAGCTACAAAATGTAGACAGCAGTACGAAGACAGTGACAGAGGACCATTAATGGGTCCCGTTCCGGGGGTCTAGTCTAGGCTCATGCCAACCGTTGACCTGACAGAAGGTCTTAATTAACCTGTTAAGAACTCAGATATCGAGGCTTGGAGGGTGTTTACAGATGGCTGACATGATGTTGACATATGTACACAAAGCAATTTGGAGCAGAGAAGCCGCTGCCTCTAGGTCCTGCTCTTTGCAAGACGTGTCGAGGGCTCCTTAACTGAAGTCGAATGCTTCCTGGTGGTAAGGCATTGAATCGTAGCAAAGAGCTTGAGAAACTGCCATGCCGTCTTGATACAATACAAGCGTGAAGATTGAATCCCTGAGGGCTCTACTGTATGATACTGCTAGGATTGCTTCAGAGAATATTCTCTCGTTCGGGTAGACTGCGGCAGTGCAAGTCTTAACAGGGGAATGAACCAGAGACTGTAAGGGGTAGAGAAATTGGCCGTCGGCGGAAAATCATAGGCGTTTATCCCCTCCATTTCTAATGAGAGAATGTGGGAGCACAGACTCCTGGTATGGGGACTAGCGACACGTATGTCGGCCTGTTAAACTGCCGACAACACTGACTGCAACAACTGTCGGTTCACTTGCCTCCCACGGGGGAGGGCTATATTGGCATGAGGGAGCATCTACGAGGACGTACTTGACTTTTGGGATGTGCACGCACATAATTGTTTTGCCTGATGCTGTCTATCAGCTCGAACAGGTGGACTGCAAGAAGGGAGCCCTCCCTCGTCATTATGATTGATTGTCAAGGCTGCATGTGCACTAATAGACTGTGACCCCGCAGCTGCGCTGACCAGGGCGTTGAATTCACTGTTCCTCTGTCCCACACTCCCGCCGAATGGCCCGGGCATAGATAAGCTCCCCTCCCTGAGCGGGGCCTGCTAATGTCCTCCCAATCAACTGAGGATGCAGAGCTCCAGTTGGAGTTGGTTGGCAGAATGAGGTCCTGTCCATTAGGACTTGTTTGCTGCTGGCACAAAGGCCGAATTGCCAGCGTCTGACCAAACTGATGAGCGAACCCATCTGACAAGAACATCATAAACTGCACTTATTTAACGTGCCGATACTGGACCAGGTGTTGGGCCACTATTGTGAGTTCACCCCCGTGTCCAGCGAAAGAGGTGAGAGTCAGCCAACAGGTAGCATATAGCGCCGATTTGCAGTTAGGAAGCCAGGTACGGCAGAATTGACTGACTCCCATCAGACCTGCCCAACAACCCGTGTGAAACACGGGAAAGCAACAGTGTCTTATGTTCTAGGCGATTGGTGACATTTTCATATTGACTCCCAGTGAATTATGGCTGAATCGAACTTGATCTCCCTGAGATCCCCCAGAGAATCCACAATTTTTTCAAAACTTGCAACAGCACATCTTGAGCTGAAACCAAGCCCATATAGTCTTCAACAAAGAGATTGCCCCCTCAACCGGCAACACCATAACGAGGCAGGTTACTTGGCTCCCAAGTAAAGGTAAAACAGGGGGTAATGTGAGTTGGGGAGGTCAATCAGAGAGTCGGACAAGCCAGCGAGGATTGATGGACACACTCTCTCCTGACTCTTCCGTGCCATCCTTAACAGCAGAAGGGATAGCAATGCTTCTTGGCATTTACTTGCCTTCTTTCATCTGTTAAGCCAACCCGAGGAAGGCAAACAGGAGTCGCGTCTCCAGACCGCTTTCTCAAAAGGCAAAGGGGGATCCCCCAGTGTCTTTGTCAAACTCCCGGTCTCTACCTTGACAACCAGAGCCAAGGGCTTAGGACTACAGAGGCGAGCGATCCACTTGCAGAGAGCCAACCATACACACCAGTCACAACTTGCACATCCTACACGCGCGAGTTGAGTGCAGGCAGAGGGTCTGGCTAGTTTATCGATATCCAACGCTCCATAGCCAGAGAGCGAAAGCAAATGGCCCACTTGAAAGGCAGACAGAGCACAACTCGTATGCCCTTTTATGTGTGAGTTGAGTCAAGGCAGATGGTATGACTAGGCTAGCAAGAGCCAACGCTCAACTAGCAAGTGAGCAGAGAAGCGGATAGCAATTGAAGCGACTGGTTCTTAATTTGCAAGTGCTAGGCAAGGTGATCTTGATACCCTCACCCAAGTTCCAAATTTAAGGCCGACTAAATCAGTAGAATTAGTGAACCGTCGAAAATGACATTTTCTTATTTTAACTTAATGCAAAATAGAAAATGAATATGAGTTTTGTCTTTCAACTGAATATTTCTCATAAGGCGTACTTAAATGTAATCATAACCTTCAAATTGGAAGATTATTTCTACATAAATACAACTTTTAACGGTGGCCCTTGGGGTACATATATTTTTTTCAACAGTTTCTTGCATTTCTCTTTATCAAACTGTAGAAACAGCAATGAAACCTTTCAAAACTTGAAAACCACAGAAAATGTCTGATTAAAATCGATCTTGTTGCGAGGAATAAAGGTTTTTTAAAATTGACTCAAGCGGGATTCGAAATCCTTCTTTCAAAGACTTTCCTCTCAACAACAGCAGCACGTTCTGACGTAACCCCAACTATCAATTCACAAAAACTCAAACAAAAATCTTCGGTATCAGATTCAGGGGAACTTTACTCCCGTTAACCATTCGTTAAACTTGATCGCCGCTACCCTTCTTTTAAAAGTTTTGACTAGGTTTTATCTGCGGTAAAAAGGAGGTCAGAACGTGCCGGCAATGAGGCTGCTTTCAGACCGTTGTAGAGATGAAACCCCGGTCGATTTTAACCCAACTGGATTACTCAGAGAAAAGTTGAACATTAAATCAAGTTTTCATTTTGAAGCCAAATACTTATGGGTCACTTCTTGTATGTAAACTGCCTTTAAAGGTCGATATTTCAAGTAACTTTATCATACAATTGCCAACAAGTACGCTTAGTTGTCAAAAATTCTCTTCTTTTTTCTCTTTTTTTTGCTAAATATTTATAGAAACATCATCCGGTTAACTGCGTTACAATTGGTGAAAGTTTGCAAGCTGATATTTATGGTATGTAAGATTTAAAAATCAATTTTTTATAGACAATTTTAATTTGCTGATAGAGTGATAGATTAACAATATTGATATTAATATGACAGGAGTCAAACGAGCAGTATGGTCTATAATGTTCCAATCGGCTTTGAATAGGACTAACAAGAATGCTTCGCTAATATTATCATAGCACAAATCTAAAATTTTGTTTTATATATAACATATTTGAACAAAGTTGAAGGATGTCTCTTTGTAAAGTCACCCATAATAAGATCTGGAGCAGTCCCGTGAAAGAGCTTGCAAGTTTGGATTGTTGCGGGTTGGATGAGGGGCCTTTCTTAATCTCATATACTACTCAAAAGAAGTTAAGGGTCAACCAATTATTTTTGTTTGACATTTTATTAGACACAGGCAACAGGTAAATCAAAACTTTTAAGCACACTTTTGGTCTGAATGATTTCAATGTGTCTCATTGTTGAGTCTGTTATGCAAAGCATATGCACTTTTTATACACAACTATTCTGAGGATCTGATGAAAATTTGCCATTTTGAGCATAATGAGGTCCAACAGAACTGTCTCAAATTCGATAACTTTGTTAATAACGAGTGAAATTACCACGTGCTCGTAAGCAGTCGACACGACGACGAGGCATGCTGTCGATTAGACGTCGAAAAAACATCTGCGCCATCACATGTAATCTGTGTTCGTTTGTTTCTGATGCGGAAGGAGTATTTCTCCATTCCTTGTTTTGTATCTTGCTTCTGACGTTATGGTTGCGAATAAACCGCATGGTGTCGAGAAATTTGCTGTATTTGAACATCAAAAAGTTTGAAAAATACATCAGGAGATAAGACCCCACAATGATGTGATATAAATAACATCGAAACCAAAGCCTTCTTCGTTCGAAGACACAAAACATTAAGTCAGTATGTATGTGACAATAACAAACCAAGTTACTTATATTGGTTTACTATGTTAATGGGTTTACCTTTGAAAAAACATTTTTCCTTCGATGCAACTTCTAAATACAACAATATTAGTTTTATCACGATTGAATGACAAGTTCAAAAGATTGGTGTAACTTTCAAGAAAATTCAACTGGTTTTGCAATCTAATTACTGTACCAGAGATCAGAATAACATCGTCTGCAAATAGGAGTAGCCGATAAATATTTCTAACATGTCTTGGACCAATTGAACGCCATGTTTACCATTCTGCATAACATAGTAGCACAGTTCATTGATAACAAATGAAACTAGTATTACAGCCCTGCCTTAGGCACACCGGACAATCAAAGAAATCTATTACGCCACAACAACATCTTACACTATATTTAACATTAAGATACATTGTTTTTAACATTCTGTACATTTTCCCATTGACAATTTCCTATACCAAAATTTATGTCTAATTACTGAGGCAAATGCTTTCTTAAAATCATCAAAGGCTACAATAATTAAGGATTCAGCAATTTTGCTGAATCCTTATTGTTATTGGCGTGTTTTATTTTTTTTTCCCCACCGATTTTGTGGACACGATTTAGCCCAAACCGCTAAAGCTACAACAGCCAAACTTCGCAGTCTGGTAGAACTTCATGAGAAGGGGTTCTAATAAGCTTTTGGGCTTAATCGGATTAAGCGTTAAAGGCACAGTACCACTCAAATTTTAAAAAATTAACATGGGATTTTTTTTCAAAATGCACTTAGAGACCTGAAACTTTTTTTTAGCGATAGGCAATTACATTTGGAGCAAAAAAGTAAATCATTGCGACTTCGTAGCATGCATACTTACGCCGCCATATTACTTTTTTTGACTTTTTGAAATTTCCGGACCCCACGCACCTTTGAGAATCTTCTCCTCCGAAGATACTAGCATCTCAGAGCTGAAAGTTACATATGTTGTAGCTGAAGTACTGAGGAGAAAAAGATAGTATAAATTTTTGCTCAAACTTTAATACTTTTTACTCAGCAACCCTTCGAAGTCGGGCGACTTAGCACATGTGAGCATGTTCAAGGGGCGATAACTCAAAAAGTTAGACTCACAACTGCACCATTTTCTCAGGAATGTGACACCACTAAGGGCACTTTACAAATCAATAAAAACATTGGTCGCGAACAGTCATTTTCGTTCACAATAATCGATCAAAATCGGGGAAAATACCTTTTTCAAAATTAACATGGGCTAATTTTTCAAAATGTACTTAAAGACTTGCAACTTGTTTTGAAAGAAGCGTTATAACACTACAAACAAAAAAGTAAAACATGACGATTTCGTAAGTGTCATGGTTTTTTCGCATTATCAACTTCTTCGCAATAATCGCAGTTTGGGTATGAGACTTGGTCACATAAAACATGCTGCTGTGGACTAATGCGTGAGCCAATCTTCATGAAACTTTCAGGGTTGATTGCTAACATGACTATGTTTGTACTGAATGTGCTTTTACAGCGCTGAATCCTGTCGTCGTCGCTTGCGACTATATTTTACGTTTCCTACGTGGAAGACATTTTTGAATGATTACATACAATGTAAAAATATCGTCAGCTGTCTAAAAATAATATTTACGAAATCAAGCCTGATTTTCTGAGTTTAACCCGCATATATATTAGTTGTATTATTAAGTATTGTTGTAAACACTTTACCTAGAATGCTCGTAAGAGATATGCCTCTGTAGTTATCTGGATTGTTTGGATCTCCCTTCTTATACAATAGGACTTTTATTGACTGACCAGCTTTGGGGAAAACACCCTTAGAGAAAATGTTATTAAAACTTGTAAAAAGAAATGGTAGGATTTTTGGTAGAGAACAATTTAACTTTTTTATAACTACATTATCTTGGCCTGCTGCTTTACCACATTTCAATTTGCTTACAGCATTATCAATTTCGTCATCTGATATCGGTGAATTAAATAATATTTCATCTACATCATTAATATCTGATACAAATTCGCTATTTTGTTCGTAAATCTGATATGTTCTCTTTGAAATTAGTCAGAAACTGATTACAAAGAGAATCATTCAAACATATCTTTTGAAAAATGCTACAGGTATCTGTAATATCTTGTTTAGTATTCTGAGCAGGAAATAAACGTATCAACTCTAAGGGCATGTGGTCGGAATCTAGACGCTCGCTTACGTTAAAATTGTGCACATATTTGAATAGATCTGGTGAACAAATAAAGAAGTCATTTACACTGCACCCCTTTTCGTTGTGATACGTAAATTCACCATTTACATCACCTAGCTTCTACTCTACCATTAACTATAAACAAATTAAAAACATAACATACATGTAATAACAACTGAACAAATCTGTTAACAACTGTATCACGTGAGTTCCGGTTCTCAACAGGTGCAGTATCATCATCGTAGTATGAACCATAATTATTAAAATCTTCATCTAAATTTACAGGTGGGTTGTTACATTCACCAGTTCGACCATTAATGTCTCCACATAACAAAAGGTGTTCAGAGCTAAATTCAGTCAGGTTTTCAATCAGAAATTGTTCCAGTTGATCAATATTACAGCTGTGGTTATACTTATTATAATAAGATAAGATAATCAATCGAAAACATTCCTTTAGGAAGCTTTACATATAGAATATTGTCCACATTTACGGTATACAACTTACAAAATTTACTGATTGATTGATTGATGACTACATAGACACACTCCAGATAAACGCCCGTGATCTGAAAGTTTGAGAGGTGGACAATATAATACATCATAACTTTCTAGCCAGCTGGTTTCACTTAAATTGTCAGCAAGTTTCAACTATAGGCATATTATCTTTTAAGTTGCTTATGAAGTCACAGTCTTCGATTTTACTTCTCAGTCCATTTATATTCCAACATGTTTCGCTAGTGTGGTATTACTATCGGTGTTCGTTGAATGTGATCCCTGTGAAAAAGGTTCTAGGCCTTGACTAAACGCTTCTAGTATATCCAGTTCGTTGTCATTCGCAATTTCAACCTAGAAATCGTAGAACATAGAAATATGACATTACTTATACAGAACCATGATTACTTATGACATGAATAACACTATATTACTGAGCACATTATAGAAAATATGATGCGCTGTTGCACAAAAGACATTTCATATATATCAATAGATATACATCGATATGACACATAATCACACATTATGTGATGATACTATTTACAATGGTTTATAAGACACAATGATAGTTCATTACATAGAAGCAATGATACATTTCTAACAAAGAATTATATATACATAATACACATTTCCTGTGGGTGGAACAGAGCTATGATCTGATCAAATAAACAACACCTGCCGTTGGAACGGGGACTTCGCTGTAGTTAAAAATGGGAACCAGTGTTTTCGTAGACAAAACGGGTTGTAGACGGGGTGTTTTCGTAAAACACTGTGGGTTCGTAGACAGATTAAACGGTGGGTTTGTAGACACACTGGTGTAATGGTTAGCATGCTGGCCTATCACGGCAATGGTCAGGGTTCCAATCCCGGTGGAGGCACCAAACATTTGTAACCTGGGCCATGTCGTGTGTTGTGTCCCTGGGCAAGACACTTCTTCCACATTGCACTCAGTCCAACCAGCTGTACAATTGGGTACCTGAACAAGGGAAGGTATGGACCTACATTCACTAGTTCGACCATTAATGTCTCCACATAACATAAGGTATTCAGAGCTAAATTCAGTCAGGTTTTCAATCAGAAATTGTTCCAGTTGATTAATATTACAGCTGCATCGAAGTACTATTCCCTCAGGGTAATAATACAATTTGTGCGCTTTGAGCATGCTCTGTCATGGATAAATGCGCGGTACAAGAAATCTATTATTATTATTATCATCATAAAATTCGAATTATATAATTATATTAATTTTTATCACTGATTATTGATGTTATTACAATTATACAAAATCATTATAATCATTATTTTGTTTGCAGAGATACGAAACTGGTGTATTACTTTGAATTTTAGGGGTTTTATTTCCTATTTTATGTGTTTCAAGTCATCCTTAAATGAGTTATACTGTTTGTGTTTACTAAAATGGCAGTCGGCGACTCACCTTTTTAATCTTCCCGAGAGTTGCTTATCTGCCAATCGTCGCTGATTGATTGGCAATCTTAAATAATATCATACGCACCTCATTTGTTTATTTATTCACAGAGAAATATAACAAAACATAGCAAAACAAACAACAACAATTATGGGCTTCCTTTATTGAAACATCGTATTTTAACGTTCGTATATATGCACCTTAATGCATCGATCTGTTCATCTTTTCAGAGATTTTGTAAATCTAAGATACAAATACCCCATCTTTAATGATGTTAAATGTTGGTTTAAAGTTATATTATTACCATTTTTCCAAGTGTCTACGTGTTAAATATGTCCTTTCATGACACAAGGGTCTAACGACAACCAACGGCAATGGCGGTTGAAAACATATGCTTTTTTTATTCCACTTGTTTTAGACTTACAGCGGAGAGAGTTCGCCAAGGGGCATAACTCAATGACAGACTACTCATCCAGCTTGGCGCAATTGTTACGCTTTGTTACGCTACGATAATGTTAATACACAACATCTCCCCACAACCTATAACAAAAACAATAATATCAACCTTGATACGAATACTCATACTTAACAGGATAACCCTCTTAAATATAAAAATACTACAATATAAAATAAACTTGTAAATCCACAACATTTAGAGTCTCTCAGAAAATGTCACTTTTGTGGAGTAATAAATTATCCTTTAACTTAACTTTATCTTTTAACCAATTAAAACACTGTAATCCCAGAAAAATAAAAGGAACTGAAAAATTGTTCATTGAACTTCAATAAATGTTCACTGACAACACAGTTCAAAGGTCAAGGCGAACTGGAGCTCGCCTCTCCCGGACAGGGTAACGTCGTTCTGGAACACTGTCACCTTTCACACTCAGAACCTCATCAGACTGACAAGGTTGACTCACTTCTGGAGATTCTGGAATGCTCACCGATGTTCCGTTATCTGTAGATATGGTAACTTCTGGATTCTGACACGTTACAATTTGATCTGCATGTCTTCTCCACACTGTTTGAGGAGCAACCTTTACCTCATATGACACTGGACCCGTTTTCCTGACAACACTACCGGGTACCCACTTTTCACCTTGCCGATAGTTCTTAGCCAGCACGGATTGATCCAATCCAAATTCCTCAGTCCTCACTTTGTTTTTCCCTCTGTCATGAATCTGTCTCTGTTGAGCATTTTCAACTGTAGTAGACAGTGATGGTTTTATTAAGTCCAGTCGTGACCTCAGGCGACGTCCCATCATTGCTACTGCTGGTACTTCCTTTGTCGTGGTATGGGGTGTGTTTCGGTACATTAAGAGAAAGGTACACACCCTTTTCTGCAAACTGACATCTCTGTTCTGAGTTCTTAAACCCTGTTTTAGTGTTTGTACAAACCGTTCCGCTAATCCATTGCTGGCAGGATGGTAGGGTGCAGACGTAATGTGATCGATTCCATTCATTTCCATGAATGTCTTGAACTCATTAGCAACAAACTGGGGGCCGTTGTCGCTGACAAGTTGCTGAGGCAACCCATACTTGCAGAACATTTCCCTCAGAACTTCAATAGTCTTTACTGCAGTTGTAGAAGACATTATTGCAACTTCAGGCCACTAACTAAATGCGTCAACTGCAACGAACAGCATTTTGCCTTCAATCGTATCCTTTTCCAGGGGCTTTCAGGTACCTGCCAGGGATGAAGCGGAGCAACAATTGGTGAGTTTTGGTTAACCATGCAGGATTCACAACTTTTAACCATTTGTTCAATGTCGTGATCAAGATTGGGCCACCATACGTAACTCCGAGCAAGAGTTTTCATTTTAACACATCCTTGGTGCCCTGAATGTAGTTCATCAAGAATCATTCCCCTCAACTTGGCAGGAATAATGACACGCATGCCCCACATGACACATCCTTGTTGCACTGTAAGTTCATGCTGACGGGCGTAGAATGGTATCAAGTCTGGGTCTGCTGGTTTCACCCAGCCTGTAAGTGTGAAGTCTAACACTCGGGAAAGTGTGATATCTCTCCTGGTTTCAGTTGCAATCTGACTTGCTTTCAGGGGCAGGTGGTCTATCTGTGACATGTTGAACATATATGCTGCATCAAACTGCTCCTCGGGTTGTGCAGGTA
The DNA here is from genome assembly GCA_921293015.1 of Phorcus lineatus. Classification (NCBI taxonomy): domain Eukaryota; kingdom Metazoa; phylum Mollusca; class Gastropoda; order Trochida; family Trochidae; genus Phorcus; species Phorcus lineatus. The sequence goes on along the minus strand of OV121088.1, from coordinate 20,779,459 downwards.
GCTTCACAGGGAGACGAGAAAATCCATCGGCGTTGGCATGACGCTGAGAGTTTCTGTACACTATTTCATAATCATAGGCTGATAGCATCAATGCCCAGCGCTGCAGTCGAGCAGCTGCTAATACAGGAACTCCAACCTTTGGACCGAAAATCTTCGTTAGAGGTTGATGATCGGTCAGTAGCTTGAAACTTCTTCCAATTAGATACTGAGAAAACTTATTTACTCCAAAGATTATAGCAAGGGCCTCCTTGTCTATTTGTGAATACTTTTCTTCAGTTTTTGTCAGAGTCCTAGACATGTAGGCAATTGGCTTTTCACCTTCTGGTGTGAAATGTGATAGAATTGCTCCAACTTCATAGGGAGACGCATCACAGGCCAAGGTGACCGGCTGCTCAGGGTCATAGTGCACAAGTACGTCAGCTGACGCAAGCATGGATTTAGCTTTGAGAAAAGCAGCATTGACCTCTTCTGACCACTTCCAGGGAGTGTCCTTTTCAAGAAGCTTGTTCAGGGGCTTGATCATGGTAGAAAGGTTTGGCAAAAACTTGCCATAATAGTTTAGCAAACCAAGAAAACTCCTCAGCTGACTGACATTCTCTGGTGCAGGAGCATTGACAATTGCGTTCACTTTATTTGAGGAAGTGTGCAGTCCCTTCTCATCAATCTTGTGCCCAAGATATTCCACTGAATCTTGGAAAAAGAAACACTTGTTTCTTGCTGCCTTGACTCCCCAATCTTCCAACCGCTGTAGCACATTCTTCAAATTTTTCAAATGTTCAGCCGATGTTCTCCCTGTCACTAAGAGATCATCCATGTAGCATAGCACACCAGGTAGACCTTGCAAAATTTGATCCATAGTGCGTTGAAAGAGAGCTGGTGCGGTGGTGATACCAAATGGGAGTCTGTTAAATCGAAAAAGTCCTTTGTGTGTATTCAAAACCAACAATCTTTTGGATTTATCGTCAACTAACAGTTGTTGGTAGGCGTTGGATAAGTCTATCTTGCTGAATTTCTTCCCTCCAGCTAGATTTGAGAATAAGTCTTCTATTCTTGGAAGGGGATATTCCACTTTCTTCAAGGCAGGATTTAATGTCACTTTAAAGTCTCCACAAAGCCTTAACGATCCATTCTTCTTGATAACGGGGACTATTGGCGTCGCCCATTCGCTAAAGTCAACTGGTTCAATTATCTTCTCATTGACCAATCTGTCAATTTCATTTTCAACCTTTTCTTTTAGTGAATATGGCACAGAACGAGCCTTGACAAACTTTGGCGTAGAATTTTCAATGACTTCTACAGAAGCTTTCACATTCTTCACTGTTCCAAGCTCACCACTGAAGACACTCTCATATGTCTGTAGAATTTCCTATAATTCACTCTTGGCGCTACAGATACCTGTCGTATGGCAGGCCAATCCAACTGAATTTTCCTCAACCATGCATGTCCAAATAATGGCGGACCAGTTCCATTCAGCACATACAATTCCAAGTTTTCTCTCTGACCCTTGTAGTTAACTTCAACATCCAGGATTCCCTTTGGTTCAATGATTTCACCAGTGAACGTCTTCATCATGAAGTTTCCTTTCCTCAATTTGGCGTCAGGAAATGTTTCTTCAAAATCATCGACTGAGATGATTGACAACTTTGACCCTGTATCAAGTTCCATTTTCAATTGTCTGTTTTCAACTTTGGGGTAAATCCAAATAACGTCATCTTCGTGTCTATCACTATTATCAATGTAGAAAAGTGGTAATTCCTCTATCTTTTCTGTTATCTGATCCATAGCATCCATGTGATGAGAAGTACCCTGACTTGAATTGTATCCAGATTTTCTCTTATTGCGATGCCAATCAAACTGTTTGCGTCCATCTTTCCTCTCCTTCTGTTTACAAACAAAACTGATATGTCCCTTACGTCCACATGTGTGGCATTCAGCCCTTTTAAACCAACAGTTAGCGTCAGAGTGATTGGTCTTACCACAACTCTTGCATCTAGGAAACTTCCCCTTTCGAAGCTTTGATGTGGAGAATTTGTTCACACTGGCTTGACTGTGAAGTTCACAGGTGTCTCTTGCGGCTGTATCCATAGAAACTGCAATTTTCAAAGCCTTATCTAAAGTAAGAGTTTCTTCAGTGAGTAATCTCTTTTGTATTACATCAGATGTCAAACCACAAACAAATTGATCCCGAATTTGGTCGTTCAAACCAACTCCAAAATCACAATGTTCACTTAACTGCCTCAATACAGCAACATAGTCAGTCACAGATTCATTTGAAAACTGTCTCATGTTACGGAATCTATGCCTCTGAGATATTATCACTGGTTTTGGTGAATAATGGGCAGTTAAAACTGTGCATAACTCTTCCAAAGATTTCGTGTGTGAATTTTCAGGTGAAAGTAAACTTCTCAATAAAGTGTAAGTCTTTGTCCCTATAATGGCAAGGAATCCATTTACTTGAAGGTTTTCATGAATTTCATGGGCAGCAAAAAAGGCCTTGACACGCTCAACGTAAACATCCCATTGACTGCTCACCTCGTCGAACGGTTCAATGTTTCCAATGGCCGTCATACTGCTGACAACTCACAACGGGTTCTGTACAGCTAATGGCGCTTAAAAATCCTCGTCGCCAGTGATAAATATGTCCTTTCATGACACAAGGGTCTAACGACAACCAACGGCAATGGCGGTTGAAAACATGTGCTTTTTTTATTCCACTTGTTTTAGACTTACAGCGAAGAGAGTTCGCCAAGGGGCATAACTCAATGACAGACTACTCATCCAGCTTGGCGCAATTGTTACGCTTTGTTACGCTACGATAATGTTAATACACAACATACGAACCCACCGTCAATTTGTCAACGAACACACCGAAATTTGTGTCTCCGAACCCGCAGTGTCTACGAAAACACCTACACCCGTTAAAAACAATATAATGGTAAGTATTGGTTTTGTGAAATATCCAAGTTGCTACATCAGTAAACAGCATTTATTCCACGTCACTTATAATTACACCTAAAATAGTTAAAACATAGCAACTTATATTAAAACACATTCTCTCATCTCAAACACTCATAAAAAGGATAGTAAACATATAACATATTAGTAGTACTTATTTAAGGTTTTGAGCATTACAAGAAAAAGATAATGTATAGCACACTTACATGCTATACTTGATGAACACCTATTTAGGGTATGATAAATAGATACACGTTAATGATAAACATAATGCAAGGATTACATGCAATATCACTTAAAGAGCCACTCCGTGATTTTCATAACATATTATTTACCTTTGATACGAACCTTAATGTCATATGTGGTGATATAAAATCAAAACATCTTAACTTTTCATGTCCAAAAGATATAAATATGACAATTACTGGTTTTCCATGAAAATCTAAAAACAGCCTTATAAATGCAAAGAGGTGTAGATATCACGTCCAATATACATGGATACTAATTATATAACCTAACAAACACAATCAACTCCTAACTGCACTCCTGGCTGTTTTAGATAAGTTTCCAAAATTACGTTTGACTATTTGACGCGCGCCACTGTCCGGTTTTCGATCATAATTGCGACGTTCTACCTTCATATTGTCACTGTAAACAAACAATAAGCTTTAACATGTGTCTTTTTGGTAACAGTCGATACTTCGCGATCAAATGACACCATTGATTAAGTTTCGCATATATGACTCCAACAACTCACGGAGTGGCTCTTTAAAGTAAATATATACTAACCTCAATTGCTACATAATCTGTCTGTTTGTCAATTCTCTCCTGTCAGTTGAAAGAATCAGTGCAGAATGATTTCAAATGAGCAGGAAGTTAGTGACACCAATTTGCTGGGAAGTGTCATGGCTTGGGTAGTTACATAAGGGAATTTAACCCATTTATGTATATCGTCCCACTTGTGGGATGGTTGGGACGGGTTCTTTGAATCACCAGTTCTCACTTGTTTTTAAATATAAAAACTTACAGTAAAGTGTATTTTAAAGCTAAGGTAGTTGTCTATTTAACGAAAAGCAGAACGATTTCACAGAGTTATCTACCCTTGAACAGTGCGCCGCCATCTTCGAGTTAATACTAAAACTAAAATAATAAAATAAGTTTTCATTTGACCTTGTGAGGATACAATTTAGGTCTCTATGGATTAATGACAATGTAATGTTATTTTTAAATATAAATATTTCCATGATTTATTATTGAGTAATTTGCCGTCCCAAGTGGGACGGTATGCACGAATGGGTGGGGGGTTTTGGATACAAATTTTCATATCTATTTGTTGTAAGTATGATATAAATTCATGTAAATAATATTTTAAGCAGCTTAATTAGATACTTTTAGCTTTTGACAAGAATTGGGTTACATTTAGGCATTTTATTACAATTACCATAAACAATTTTACCATATGCCAAAGATACATGGTATATTTCTTTCAGGCAAACGGTAGAAAAACCAAATCCATAATATTTTATTTGATAAATAAGCTAAGGTTGCTAATATTAACATCTTCACGGAACTCCATGAAGTAAATGAGGATATCTATGGCGATAATGATGATGAAGAAGGTGCAGATTGAGACTCTCTAAATGTCCAATGTCTGTTGGGTGTTCACTTACTCTTCGACCTTGGGCCTTAAGAATGGATGTTAGAAACATCAATGACACAGACTCCCTAATTTTCAACGTCATCAGAATAATCCACAACCACAAATCAAGATGTGCATAAATTGATACTTTGATTTCAACATGTGGTCCTAATCCATGAAACAGGATGTCCACCTAGGAATGCCCTATGTATTGAACAAGTGAAACAAGAACATGGGTGGTAAGGACTGGTTGGACCAAAACATTGCTTGGGCCCCATAGAAGAAGAACATAATAGTGTGCAGTTCAAAACTGTGCCAAGATTACAACAAATATATCAACAAACTGTGTGACTTGTTCCATTGAGTTTAATTGTAATTAACGTAGCTATAAAGTTGCATTACAGATTAGTATGGCCAATACTCTGTCTGCTTTCTTTTTTCCAAATCAGAAGTAGTAGGAGAAGCTGATTAACAGATTCAGCTTTGGTTTGTGGGCCCCTTCAGCGATGTCTTGTCATGGCCTCAAGGCTGATGTGATTACCTTGAAACGTGTTAAATCAAATCCTTTTTTCATAGTTTGATCAAGTGTTTGTAATCAATTTCATTATACAATCTGCCTTTTATATTCCTCCTATTGTATACTGCTTCCCATAGGATGTGAGAGAATCACAATTTGTGCAACAGTTCTGGGTTCACTTGGTTATCAACTTCAGTACGGGAGGTGCCATAGTCGTGCAGGGCGTGTTCCAACTCTTGCTAACATATCTGCTGGAAATAAAAATAAGAAACTACTAGAGTGGAAACACAAATTTGATATAAAAAGAGCATACTTCATATTTAATTACATGCGACCAAGATTCTTGACTATCAAACCATCAACAGAGCATAATGTTATTCTATCATGATAGAAAACATGAAACAATAGCTTTTAAGTAATGTTACTTAGTGTATTTTGACACAAAAAAAGCGATACTGAGCACGTATATACTCACCTAACTGCTCTCCATCACCGATGTATCTCATGGGATCTCAACATGATGAAAACTATCGGAGCCGAGAAAGATAATACTAACAAATTAATGTCGCTACCCATTAAAAAAACCCCTACCCTTCCGTGCATACCGTCCCACATATGGGACGCTTTTTGAGAGGCTTCAAAAGTATGGAAAAAATATTTTATAATAAAAAATAGAATTCATTCCTTCCATTATGTACAATAGAGATTATTCACACAAAATTTGAAAAATATTTGAAACCCTATGCATATATGGGTTAACTAAAGCCAAACTCTAAAGCTTAACCACTGATGTGCTTCATAATATTGTTAAAAAGAGTGAGAATTGTAATGATACTAAAGATACTATATTTACAATAAAATACATCTGCCACATATATTGAGTGAGGGTGAAAATAGACGAAAGGCGATCAAAATACTTCTTTATTTTTAGAACGTATAACTTACAACAAAGGGAGGTAATCCCGACATGGGTATCATATTGAAGGCGCATACCACTACATCCCTCTCTTTCAGATCAATGTTATTATCAAGGATGGAATAAAAAAACAAAACATTAGCTGCAATGTTAACTTTGAGCTTTTGCAATTAAAAATAAAATTAAATTAAAGTCTTTTAAGATCACTGTACATCTCGAGATAACTCAAATGTTAATTTCTTGTTATTGTTAAATGTCACTTGCTTAAACAAACAATTCAAATTCACAATGCTTGCAACAACAAATTAGGATGTGATATAGTCTCTCAGTTTCAGGGGAGGTATGATTACACGCCCACTTCTGGTGTGTCTCTCAGTCTGAATCGGTGGTGGTAGCACTTCAGGTTGGTTAGTGTGTACCTTCCCGTTAACTGTTGTGGTTGATGTACTGTCAGACTGAATTTCAGGTGTACAGGGAGTACTGGGTTCACTTGGAATGTCAGTTTGGGACCTGATATTGAACTTCACCTTTTCTCCAGTGTTTATCCTTACCAAAAGGTTTTAAGATCACAGTATCACCTTTGTCTAAAGGTTTGAGAGGTTGAGCCTTTCTATTAAAATAATGTTCTTGCTTCTTCTTCTTCTTTAATTTCAGGGTTTTTTTTCACATTTGTGCAGATCTATGGAGTCAACTGTTTCTGATTCAAATTCAATAGAGTTCTAGTCATTCCACCGAACAGTCTCTGCACTGATGAAGTCCTCATACTTTTAGTTGGTCGGTTTCTCCAATCTAGAAGAGCAAAATATGGATGATTTTGACTCAACTGCTTTCTTCATTAAGTTTTTTGCTGTTTAGACAGCATTTTCGACTTTTCCGTTTGACTGGGGAAAATGCGGTGAGCTGGTCACGTGTGTAAACTCATAACTTTCAGAAAAACTCCTAAAAGCTTTCGATGAGAAAGGTGGACCACTATCTGTCATTAATTCTCCCGGAATTCCATGGCCAGCAAAGTTCTTCTTTCACTTTAAGATGACTTCACCTGCTGTCTTATCACAGAGTCTATCGATTTTAAAGAAATCTTAATAATATTCATCAGTAATGAGGTAGTCTCTTCCATCTAGTTCAAAGAGATCTGAACCAACTTTCTGCCATAGATGTTCAGGTAGAGAGTGATTGTGTAGTTGTTCAGGGACTTGATTTTGAGCAAACAAGTTACATGTAATGTAATCAGTCATGTCCTTGTTCATGTTTGGCCAGTAAACCACTTCTATGGCTCTCCTCAGAGATCCCTGAATTCCAACATGACTAGCATGCACTTTTCAAGAATGTTGTCACGGACAGATATTGGCACAATGAGTCGCTCACCTTTGACAATCACGTCACTTTGCACAGCTAGTTCATCTCTGAATGCAAAATACATTCGAATAGACACTGGTACTTTAGAATTGTCATCAGGCCAGCCATCTCTGATTATAACTAGGTGGCGCTGCTCTGCTGGCGACACGTATCAAGAGAGCTCTCTCTTATATTTTGTGTGTAATCTGTGCTGAATAACAGTATTTGTATGTTTCACAACACTGTAACTTATATACTACAGTAAGTAAGCGGGAGTCCGTTGGCGAGTACGGGCGAGGAAATCTAGACCCCCGTTACCTACCATTCTTTTATCAAATGTTCGATTACTTAGGAACAAACTGTCCGAACTTGATGCGTGTGCGCGATACATGTTTGAGTACAGAGACAGTTGTCTTTTGTGTTTTACCGAATCCTGGCTCAATTACACTTTTGATGACAGCATCCTTGCACATCCCGGATTTGGCGTCCCCATAAGATTAGACAAGCGGGTAGAGGATACAGGCATGGCCATTGGGGATGGTGTATGCATTTTTATCTCGACTTGCACAGCAATGTCGGATACTCATTGGCCAAAAGCGGTCACGTGCCGTAGGTATATTTTTCTATGTTAAACTGGGTCACGCGCAACCCTAGTAACGAGAGACGACATACTGTCAAGAGTTATCTCCCTTGCCCCAGTTTAAACAAAGGCTACGCTATGCTGGTTTGTTGAACCCTACCTTTACACGCTCAGTGTATCTTCCCATTTATTAAAGTCATATCTTATAATCACACTGCTGGAACAACAGTAAGCTCTTATACAAATGAAACGAGCCGGAGATTGAAATGTTGAACCAGAAAACCAATCTATACACATATCAGTGGAGGTCATCACCGACTCTTCATTCATATTCATTCATATTCAAGCCAACCAGTGCGTTATGCAGTGATGCCTGCATGTTCTGTGCGCCCGACATTTTCAAACTAACTCGCTCCTTTCACGACGGTCGGCCATGTGCCGCTTCAAATCGAACGTTTCCAAGGTGGAACGTGTATACGAGGTCACGTGACCAAACAATCAAAATGAAATGAGCCCTGCAATACTCCTTATGTTTATTTAATTTTTTAATCCGCATTTACCGTCTAGTACAGCTGCACGGTACTGCACGGTACTAGACTATACTTTTTGAGCTTTAAACGGTGATATAAAAATCATTTTTGTAACTTCATAAATAAAAAAGTTATACCGACAAGACCAGTCGCCATTTTGACCCATCCAATCTTTCAAGCCATATTTAAAGCATACAATAAGGGTCCTCGTCGAGATAAATACGTTAACATGTGTCCTCGAGTTTGATATGGAGATATATCATGTGTCCGAGTGAAATATCAAACTCGAACTTCGCTCTCGTTTGATATTTAACTCGAACACATGATATATCTCCATATCAAACTCGCGGACACATGGTAATTTATAATGTGAATGAGCGGTGGTGCAAGAACTACATTAACGGTTATCAGAGACAGGCTGTGTACACCAGACAGAACTTATCTCAGTGTCGGTTAGACCCTCGTATTTACCTCGCGAATTCAGACACATATTTGTCATTCATGTACATTCCTCCAAGAGCCAAATACGACCATGCTGCTTCAAATGTTCAACATCATATCCAGAAACTTGATTCCAAAAATGTGTTCTTGATGACTTCAACGGCTCAACGTTGAAATCTGTATTGCCTACTTATGAGCAGTATGTTAAGTGTGCTACTCGGGAAAAAAAAACAATCGACCTTTGTTACGGAAACATCGCGAACAGGCGTACAAAGCGATTGCCAAACCTCCACTTGGAGTTTCGGATCACAACTCTGTTTTTTTATACCAACTTATAGGCAGATACTGAAGACTCAGAAGGAGCAAACTAAAAGTGTGAAGTCATAGGATCCCGAGTCTATACAGCAGCTACAAGGTTGTTTTGATTGCACAGACTGAGACATGTTTTTTAGCCACAGCAACCCATGCGAAATCACCGACACCATCACTAGTTATATTAATTTCTGTGTGAACAGTATTATCCCGGAAAAGGAAATTTAAATTTTCCCGAACAACAAGCCTTTGGTAACAAAAGAACTAAAAAAACTACTCCTCAATGAAAAGAAATGATTATTTTGTGCTAAAGAGATATTACAACTTAAAGAAAAACAGAAAGAAATTAATCTTCAGATAAAGAAATGTAAAAACATTTATAAAGAGAAAGCTGAAGCCCAATTCATGGTCAGCAACAGCCGACAAGCTTGGCAAGGTGTGAAGAACATGATCGGCTGTTCAAAGATCCGTTCTCCTATCAACACAACAGACGATCAGAAACATGCCGGGGGAATTGAACAACTTCTACGCAAGATTTGATACTCGTAATTTTAGCAGTGAACGGCAAGCTGTGCTTGATAATCTTAACATTAAAGATGCAGAAAACATTCTTTTAACATCAGACACAGTTAAATTGCATTTTTCTAAACTCAATATCAGGAAAGCGCCGGGACCTGATGGTTTAAAATGTGGTTGTGAAGAGTTATGCCATGTACTTTGCTGACTATACCAACTCTCCATCGATTGCAATGTAATCCCAGAAATGTGGAAAAGATCGAAGATTGTACCAGTACCAAAGAAGACAAATTCTACTGAAATGAACGATTTTAGACCAGTCGCTCTTACTTCCATTGCTATGAAAGGTTTTGAGCGCATCATTTTAAACTTCCTATTGTGTGATGTTAGGCACTTGCTTGACCCGTTCCAGGATGCGTATCAAAATCATATGTGGGAATTCTATTTGTATACTTCTCTTCTGCATTCAATACCACCCAGCCACACATATTGTTAGAGAAACTATTGAATATGGGTGTAAATTGCAATATAATATTATGGATTGAGAAATATGTTACTTTTAGACCTCAGTTTGTCAAGGTAAACTCCGCTAGGTCTTCTATCTTGTATACAAATACCGGAGCACAGGAGGTGAATATATGATCACTTTCACTTCAGTCACAGCTTTCCCGTGAATTGCTTGATCCCAGCGGAATTCAACATCAGCTTTCAACAATTCTCGTAACGGAGCTGTAACTTTAGACAACTGAGGGGCAAACTTCTGGATAAAGTTAGTCATACCTAACAGTCTCTGAATTCCAGATTTGTCAACAGGATCTGGCATGTTGATAATTGCCTCTACCTTGCCTGGATCAATTTTCAATCCTTCAGCTGAAATAATATAACCAAAATAGGACACCAGTTTTTCTCAACTTGATTTTATCCTTGTTCAACTTGATACCTTTCTTTCAACATCTTTCAAGAAGAGATTTCAATTTCCTATCATGATCATCGAGAGCTTCTTTAATTGTATCATAAACTACAAAAACAAGTATGTCATCATGTACCGCTTTAGTACCTTCTTACCCTTCCACAACACAATCTAGACGTCTCTGAAACTCCTATGGGGCTGGAGCTATCCAGAACGGCATTCTTTTCCAACGATACCGACCCCATGGTGTGTCGAAGGTAGTCAACATGTTGCTCTCATCATTCACATGCCAAAACCCATTCTTAGCATCGACGATTGTGAACACTTTGGCACGTGGCAAGTCAGGTAACAAGTCATCTATGGTTGGTGTTGGGTGATGGTTCTGCTTCAATGCATTGTTCAGAGGGTTAGGATCCAGACAAACTCTAATCTTCCCACTAGGTTTCCTCACAATAACCATTGCTGAAATCCAATCTGTTGGGACAGACACCTGTTCAAGTATTCCCATACCCTCGAGTCGCTTGAGTTCAGACTTCAATTTGGGTTTTAAAGCTAAGGGAACTTTCCTTAAAGGTAACTACACAGGTTCGAAAGTCTTGTCAATCTCTAAATGCAAGCTTCCTTCGAGTTTTCCTTCACTCTTGAAAAGATCAGCATACTCTTCTATGACATCATCAGTCACACATACAGACATTTTGTTGAAGAGCTTGTATTGCCTGGCAACCGAGGATAGGTTTCACATCGTCGTTGACAATAACAGATTGTAGTTCTTTCACATCACTGTTCTTGGGATTTTTAACTCGAACTCTACATTTCCCAATAGCTTTAAGTAGTGTATTGTCACATGGTTAAACTTGTGTTAGATTCAAGAAAACACCTTTTCCATCAAAGACACTGTCACACTGTCAACCAATTGTTTTGGTAAGACATTAACAGTTGCAACACAGATTTATCTTCAATCTGCATTCCAGCAAAGAGCTTTTTGGAATTCACTCATTTTTTGTCCGCTTCACCAAGTGATAGAACATATGCAGGATCAGCATCATCTGAATCAATTTGATCTGTCTCTACAAGATTCACTCTGGACTTGTTCCCCTTGAATTTTTTAGGTTTTGATTTAGGTTTTTCTTTACACATAGAAGCAAAATGGTTGTCTCTCTTGCAGATATTACAAGTGGATCAAACTGCTGGATATGTTTTCCTTTCATAGTCATGTGACTGTCCACAGAAGCGACAATTTTGAACAAACTTGTGATTTGATTGTTTAGGGGTTGTTTTATTCAGATCTAAACGTGATTCAGGTTTTCCAACCTTGTTTGAAATAACTGAAAGCTGTTCACTTTTCATTTCTTCTATCTGAATGTTTGTAGTTTCACAAGCTCGACAGATTGAAATACACTTTTCAAGAGTAAGTGCTTCACACCACAATAATTTCATCCTTGTGGCATTGTCCAAAATACCAATAACAATTCTGTCACTTACAAGAGAGTTAGCTAAAGCACCATAATTGCATGATTTCACTAGAGTTCTCAGGTCTGTTATGTAGTGATCAAAAGTTTCACCATTTTCCTGATCTCGCTTGTTGAAGAGATATCTTTCATAAGTTTCATTTGTGGCACCAACACAATATGATTCAAATTTTTCAAGAACCATTGCTTTGTCTGTTTTGTCTCGCTCATTAGCAAAATGAAACCCGTCAAAAATGTCTAATGCATCACGACCTATGGCACTCAACAATGTAGCTGTCTTGAAACTAGCTTCTTCACCGACTAATCTTGCAGCTATGATATAATTGTCTAAATTTATTTTAAATCTTCTCCAATTTTGTGGAACGTTGCCTTTAAGTTCAAGTTTAGGAGGTAAAGGGAATACTGATGGCAAATATTTATTTTGTTGTAGCCTATAACTTGTGGCTCGCCACCCTCTGCCATACTCGACTTTGATTTTTTCTAAAGGCTATGAAAGTCTAGATGAAACACGTGCTGTCTGCTACACACGATCGAATGTCATATTTTTGTCATTGAATTGTTTATTTTAAATGGACGAAGTAACATTCATCTGATACTTCTAAAATGTCTCTCACTCACATTGAATTCATACATAAGACATGAAAATTTTGTCTTCTGAATGCATTTTTACGAACAAACCACTGCGCGAAAATTGTTCACAAAATAAGGGTAGTTGGTCCGTATTCTGACACCATATTACGTCTTCAAACGTATATTGAAGTTGAGTGAGAGTGAAAGTAGACGAGAGGCGATCAAGATGCTTCTTTGTTTTTAGAACGGCTACCTTACAACAAAGGGAGGTAATCTCGACATGGGTATCATATTGAAGCGCATACCGCTACAAGCAGCTTTGATATAACTAACACGGTATTTCATGTCCATCAGTGAGACACCTTTCACGTGCATGTAGGGTGTAATGCGTGTTCAGAACTAGGTCACACAGAGTTTATTCCGTCAAAATGCAAGCACAAAAACACGTCTTCTATCGGCATGAATAGATCAAAATCAACATTTCCAAATTATGAGCTAAGAAAGAATCCCCCCGATAGCACAAATCCGAAGACAAAGGCGCAAAGTAGCAGTCTATAGTTTAGATCTGTTCCTAACCGTACGGGGTGTACTCATCATGGCGTTCTAGTGATAGCGTCAGTGATACCTGACGCGTTTCTCTTGGTTGTAATGGGAGAAAGAGCCGATCCTAGCTCTATATACTTCAATCGACACCATTTTCTCGAGATACCGTGTACTTAAAGATTTTATGACCCACCAGATTGCTCATATGAACAGTACGACGTACTTATTTCAAGTAGTTTGAAGATAATTTCTCCCCTCGATGTGAATACGTCTTGTCAGTATGGGCCCGTAACTCTCATTTCATTTCCGACTGTTTTCCGAATTTTTTTTTTCATGTACTTTCATTGTACCCTAGCTCGGTTTGAATGAAAAAGTAAAATCAAAAGCTATGGAGTTATCTTTCGCAAAGCAAACTCTGCATTATACCTCAACGTAAACATTAATATCACAATTACATTCATATGGCTCAGTCATGATAACAGTCCGTATGTCCGTGCACTGTCAATGACAGCACTGCTGGAACAGTTTGGTTTTGAGTTTCTTAATGTTAATATAGGAATGAACGGTGTTCTTGATGTTCTTGATTGACAGACTGGAAGATTTTCTGGGACAGAGTTAAATTTGATGCTTTGACAGCGAAAAGACATATATGGACTGTTTCCAAATGAGATGGTGTTCATTTTAGGGACTCAGAAAAGTAGAGCACGAGCAGGGCGGTACACACTGACTGTGTCTGGCAGGCGGCAGAAACGTCGTGATATCACTTGACGGCAATTGTGATGCTCTTATAATCAATTCTAGCTCTGAAAGGGAGCCAGTGTAGTGACTTAAAGAGCCACTCCGTGAGTTGTTGGAGTCATATATGCGAAACTTAACCAATGGTGTCATTTGATCGCGAAGTATCGACTGTTACCAAAAAGACACATGTTAAAGCTTATTGTTTGTTTACAGTGACAATATGAAGGTAGAACGTCGCAATTATGATCGAAAACCGGACAGTGGCGCGCGTCAAATAGTCAAACGTAATTTTGGAAACTTATCTAAAACAGCCAGGAGGGCAGTTAGGAGTTGATTGTGTTTGTTAGGTTATATAATTAGTATCCATGTATATTGGACGTGATATCTACACCTCTTTGCATTTATAAGGCTGTTTTTAGATTTTCATGGAAAACCAGTAATTGTCATATTTATGTCTTTTGGACATGAAAAGTTAAGATGTTTTGATTTTATATCACCACATATGACATTAAGGTTCGTATCAAAGGTAAATAATATGTTATGAAAATCACGGAGTGGCTCTTTAAGGCTTCAGGGACATGATCAAATTTGCGGAGACGTAGTGTTATTCGAGCAGCGGATTTGCATGGTATGTAAACGCTGTACCTGGCTATTTGGGAGGTTCACAAAGAGACATTTATATTGTCAATTTCAGTACGTGCAGCACAGTGCACGTGCCATATGACTTGGACTCGGGGCTGTGGGATGATTCACCTTGTTCGCTGTTGAGGCAGCATGTGTGTTATGAATCACTGGAAAATTATTAAAACAAATTGGTTTATATATTTGAAAGATTTTATTTCACAGTTGTCGATAGGAATTGTAGTCCAGTCATTTTAGCTCGCATATTGCTCAACCTAGAACAAATTGCAATAAAAGCAAACTCTGCTGCTTTTTTATCCCCATAATCTGTATTTCAAGATATAAAAAGTATAGGGTTGTATAATGAACGATATTGTTTATTTTCCCGCCAAAACGCACGTGCAAGCGTGTTTGCCCCTAAAGATACGGAATGAGAACACCACACTGATATTTGTCACGTGAAGGCTATTTATTGCATGAAATAGACTTCAAAGGCGTTATCTACTTATGATAAAGGTGATTTGTGGCTAAATTATCTAAAATCTAAATAAATCAAACAAGATATATATAATGAAAATCTAATTCTCTTTCAAACATACCTGTTGATGAAGGTGAAATAGAGTGAGCTGTTGCTGCTATAATTTTCAACCGTTGTCGATGATATTATTTGATATAAAAGAACTAGAATTGCAATTTGATGCTCATAGTTAAGTATAATAAAACATAAAAGAAGGTGCAAATTAGACATAACCTTTGATCGAAAACCGGACAATTGGCCGCGTCTGGTGCACGGCAAACTGTTGGGTCTATAATGTTTATGATGTCAAATAACTAGAATATGAAAAGGAAATGGACATGCTTCTTTATATAATATTGGAACATCTTTGAGAGCAATATGAAATATTTGATTGTTTATAATTTTTTCTGAATTGGGCGGGGTGGCGAGTGGTCGGGGCTTGGGGAAGGGTGCAGGTATGAAATTTTGACGTTTTCAATAAGCAAGCGCGAAAATAGTTTCCTGAAACATATTAATTGAACATCTCATTTTCGTTTCAAAGACACTGACATTAATAACGTTTTCTGTAATCATTTAACCAAGTTTCAAACGACTGAATAATGAATCAGGTTTAAAATAAATGCACTAAGAAATTAAACACTTAGGATCTCTTTAATGATTAAAAGAATGTTGTTGGCATTACAACTGGCATGCTATTATATTGATACTCACAGGTATCAAATCTTGACCCAGATAAATCAAATATCATCTTCAACGTGCATTGAGTTGCTGCAGCTAACTCCCCTGCACTCTCCACAACCTGGTGAACACTCGAGACCATGTTTCCGACAGCTGCAACCGGCTGACCCACAGTCAGTTTTACAGTTACATCTGATGATTCGTAGCAAGTGTTTGAGAGCTGGTGGTAGGTCTGTGAGGGTGGGGTAAAGACAGCCACTTCGGAGTTCCCATCCCCTTTTCTCAGGCAACTTGTCCGCTTGTTTGCGTCCAATCCACTCCTGAACCTGATAATATACACGCATTGGGTGGTATTTTGCGGCAGCTGCAGTTGGAGGCAATTGTTTCGGCTCAACGAATGTTGAACATGCAGTCATTTTTTCACAAAAAGGGACGTGACGCAATTTGTCCAGTGTAATGTCTGTGTCACCATTGAACAATGCCACAAAAATCCTTTCATTTGCATTGATGATATCTTCTTTCTCTGCAGCTACTCTGAACACAGATGCCTGCTGACGAAAAGATATGTCAGAAACCAGTTCTTTTACAACATACGATTTGCCTATTCCAAACACCCTGCTTGTAGCGTCGCATCCTGTAACAGCGTGAATGAACAATATGTTACTGCAGATGTCCTCCCCAAGCCTCCGCTTTGTTTCCTTTATTTGCCAAACCTTTCTTTTCTTTTTAGTGTTACTCTTTGTCTCAGACATGTAGTAGATTTCTGATGACTCACAACTAGCGTGGTAGCACAGTAGTACCAGGAGGTCAGTGTCTTCACAATAACCACAGTCGTGTGTTCTTTGGCAAGTTCAACAGCTGTCATCACTATGTATAGGTCTGCATCACTACGTGAATATTTCACTCTACACCCCTGTTCTTCTAAGGCAGTACCGAGGAGATTTATGAACCTCTGCTTGTTTGAGTGGTTTGCAAGAAAGTTTTCCTTTTTAGATTTGAGTAACAAGGTTATTTTCAAACTTAACTTCTACACCAACATCTCCCCGTCTAAGGTGAGCAATATCCTTTGTGGTTGGTCCAGCCTCATATCCATCGAACACAATGGTCGGTGTTCTATACCTGTTATGGACATATTCTGTGTAGAGCTATAGGATAGTGTTGTAAGTACAACCTCTAGGCCAGACTACACGATGAAGCAGGGCTCCACCATCAAGAACATATTCCAGCTGGGGCGTGTCGACTGGAGGTTGCCAATCAGGATTCTGTAACCGAGTCCACAAAGTGTCAGCTAGTAAAGCTTTGTTAGCAGTCAGAGGAAGACCAGATGGTTCGAAAAGGGCAGGAGGACTGCTGCACAGTTTAGACGCAAACACTGATGCCAGGTTCTCACCCATGTTCCTTGCACTGGTTACAAGTCTTTGGAAGAAAAGTTTAGGGTCAACATGTACTGCATCACTATCAAACTGTACAGCTGACTTGGAGGCAAGTGACAAACCTGGTCTTTCCTTTTGAAGACATAATCTTGAACTGTCACTCCAGTCATTTTGTCAAGAATCTTCTGACCAATAAATTTAGCTTTCTCAACATTTACAGGTTTGTCAGCTGTTTCTCCCGTAGCAATGTTTCGAAGACTTGGGTCATCAGTGAAAGGATTTCTTTCTTCTAAGAAACACAACACTGTCAATATGTCCTTGGGTCTTTGTCCATTCGTGCTTCACGAGAATCCTTGTGTTGCTCGCTTGTGTTGTAAGAGATCCCAGTGAACGTTTGCATGGCAACATTAATGCTTGCGCATGCTGGCATTGATAACACCCATGTAAGACGTTGAATTTCTCCAATGCCTTTACCTCGAGTCAAGACCCCATTTGCTACGCATGAGCATCTGCTCTAAGACAAGATTGGTTGGAAAACCCGCCCACAAACGATCGCTGCGACGGACAACATGCAGTCCTTTCTTGAAGTCTTTGTACACTTCTTCGTGAGTTTTCTGTAAAGCCAACATATTTTGAAGATACAGTCGACTCGACTTGGCATAGAGAGAATGTCCTGAAGCGGCAAAGTAAAGGAATCATTTCCCTGAGAGATTCAAGATGAAGATCCCAATTGCCAGTTCTTTCAGCCTTTATGAACCTTCGCAAAATCTCTATCATCTCAGTGTATTGCAACCATAATTGTGATGTTCTTTTGTCTTTTAACTGCGTCTTGTACTCATCCAGGAACATCTTTACTCTCAACAGGACACTGTCTTGACAAGCATCCTCAATTGATAATTGTCCTCCAACAAGTTCTTCAAAAACATCAACTGCATGTTTGAGATCCTCATTGGATACCTCTTTTCTGCTGCACCATCTATTTTGATGAGTATTTTCTGCATCTATCTCTTCATCATGCTTGCAAATCCAAGGATATTCAAAAGCTTGTCCTACGAGAAGTGCATTGAGGAACGTGTCAACAAGAAGGTGACCTCTGATTGCACGGGATACAGCTTTACCTGTCATCATGTGTGGAACTGCATTGGGACCATAGATGGTCTCCAAAACCTCACTAAGACCAGAACCTGACATCAGGTGACCAATGCAACCAAGAAAGGACATCTCTGTATGGAGGGATCCGAGCCTGAGAACAGTTGATTGAAGATCTTTATCTAAAGGTGCACTTGATACGATGGTAGTTGCTTTCCACCAAAGTGGTTGGTCGAACGTGATTACAGGTGCTAGTTTTGTTGTCTTTCTTGAGCTCCAACATACAGTAGCGTGGAATATATGCATGACATGTCACCAGGATTCATATCAATCATGGGCAAGAAAGTGACTGTAGATGTACCAGGGTGATCGCTTCAGTGAACAGTTTGCATATAACCTGACCAGGAGGGTCTTGGAGACTTCAGTGGCCACATAATCTTCCAGAGTACGTCCAAAGCTGACGATGGGTCAGAGCAGTCTTCACGATTGCAGGTTGAAAGTTCTTCATAAACCAAAGATGCAAGCCCATTCCATTCTGATTTGTAGAAATGCATTCCAATTATTCCAACTGCTTCAATGTCTTTTATGCTGGGGTTGCCTCTAGGAAATGGCTTGATGACGACTCTTCCTGGTGTGGCAGTTGAAATTATGCCCATCCCATGGAAAGTGTTATTACCATCTAATGTACGGACATTGTGGTCGATGTTATCGGCAACAAATTGTAGAGATGAACCAGTTGCAGGTTGTGAAACATCAGGAGTTCCTGCTGATGCTGCATTTGCTTCAAACCGTTTAACCTCTGTATATGACGTGCAGAAGCCATGTTGATGAAGGGAGTCTATCAAGAATCTGGATGCAAAGTGGTGATGCACTTGGACACCGAGGCCTATTTGGAGTGGTGACAGCAGCGATCTAGGTCTAGTTGCCTGCATGATAGCTTGTCCAATAGAAGCAACTTTGATTTCAGAGCTATTTCCAGGGAATAGGTCAGTCTAGAGAAGTCGAAGGGAAGGTGGCAGGTAGTCAAGATGTTTATCAGTCGACTTAATATCCTCAATGCTTGGATAGGTATGATGGTTTCCACTCATGGATTTTATGTCGCATTTAAGGAGGTCAGCAGTTGCTTTTACAAGGCGTATCTTCTCTACATCTGCATCTAACCTTTTGGGTGCCTTATAAAAATCATACAGAATATATGAAGCATTGTGTCTGAAGGTTACGACATCTGGTTTCCCATCAGCTTCAGCAATGATTATTCTGTCACTGTATGGTTCTTCATCAGAATGCAAATAAGAGGCCATTTGTGTGACTAGATCAGTAAGTGTCACTTGTTTATCATTATTAGCTTCAAAGTAGTCAGCCACTTGTATGAAGGCAGCATGTTTGACTTGATCCTCCGGCCGTTCCTGGCGTGGCTTCTTTGGAGGTGTTGGTGCATGAATGTCAACAGCGAGAGGCACATTTCTGTTCGTCCGGAAATTCACACTACATGTGTTATGATAAACTGCATCCATTGCAAAACAGTCACCAGCATACTCGATTCTTGAAAGTACCGTTGTTGACCAATCATCAGATCTGCTTAAACAAATCTTTTTTATGCTTTCCTGTAACCTTTTTTCAGTCCTTACGGGAATCACGTTAGATCTATAAGTTTTCCAATCTGTTTTGACACTCTCACCACAAAATATACAGTCATTTTTAAATCTGAACTCGTTTTCTTATGATCTTAAAGTTCTTTTCTCATTTTCTTGGTCTGTATCTTCATGCTCAGTATGTCTCCGTTTATTTGAGGCAGCAATATTGAATTTATTGATATGTTTGCGTCTGCACTCCTGGTGTATGTATTGCTATTCTCTTGACTCTGTATTCTCTCCCCGCAAAACACTTGCGTTATTGATGCCTATGCTTCCTTTTTCACTTAACCTGAAGGTGGGTTTACCATTGTTCAGCAGTTCCCCGCAAAGGCAACATCTGACAAAAAAATATTAACTATCTATTAAATGTTTTACTCGTTAGATAAACAGCGTGTGTTGAATATGTCTTATATACAAATATTTAAATATTGGCGTTCTAATTTGTCCGTACATAAAGAGAAGAGGGAAAAAATCGCAGAAAATCTGTATAAAGATAATGGCCCGAATAGGTTTCCATAGTTTTAAAATTTTGACAGAGTTTGTTTCTACAATTATTTCTGAATAGAAGTGTTTTCTTGATAAAAGTAAGGGTTTTTTTAGTACCCAGATAATCATAAAGTTGACACATATCATATCATTAAGCATCCTTTCATAACACTAGGGATTTTAACGAAATTTCTACTGATTTTTATGAACGTTGAATAGTCAACAGCACGACATGAACGTTCAGCATCGACTGATTATACTGATTCAAAATCTTCCATAGATATTATATGTATCCAATGTATATATTTCACTTTAATTACGTCCTTTTAACGTATTAATGTCTGAAAATATATGACATATTTACCCAAATAGAATTCATTGCGAAAATATAACATTTCATCAAAAACTGATGTTTAAGTGAACACATAAATTTGATCGAAAATATGACTACTACACTTTGGTTTACGATCTTGATCTCGATCGTTCGGTCTTTACACATCAGGTCTTACCTGGATCATTTTTTTATTTTCGAAATACCTTCGTAACATGATAAATATCTTGCGTGCAAACTGTAAAAGTTCTACTTCATATCTTTTAGGGAGCACTCATCAATTGATATTGCAACAAACCGGAAATGATTTAGTAAGCCTATTAAATCGCGAAACCGGATGACTGAAATGACCCATGGCAACTTTCATGATTAATAAAATACGTATTCTAATTTGCTAGTAACTTGAGTTTAAATTTTCGAAATCGGCCTATAAACAACTTTAATACGGCTTTTTCTAATCACCAGCTAATTAGCACCAGTGAACTGGCCCGTGGCCACTGAGGCGTGTCCAGCCGCGTGTTCTGCCGTGTGACGTGCTAGTTGGCGGAAGTATAACCTCCTTAATGAAAAAACAACAGGAAATCTCACATTCTGAACAACTGTTTAAACATATCTAAAGTCATCCAAGCAACTCAAACCTCCGATGAATTGTTAAAATATATCTTTAATTATTTGTATTGTTCCAAGAGAAAGACAGTGTTTAAATGTGATGCTATGCGCACTATCCCATAGCATCAATTGCGACGTCTGCCAAATGTTGTCACAACAATCAGACTGGTTTAAATATAGTCTTATTTTTTATGACACACAGGTGGCCGTTATATAATCCTATCGTATTCAATTTCAATTCTTGATTTAATGGTCTCTAATTATACCTTTTGAATTTTAACGCCTTGGACCCACCAAGCGGAATATATGTCCTGTCATAATGGCGTAATCTTGGCATTCGAGAGCTACTTAGTGTATTGTCATGGCGTCCAGTCAGTTTGAACCAATGAACTTGTAGAATATATATTCAACCAATAAATTAAGACAAGGAGATTTGGCTCATGCACTTCTACGGACGATGACACACATTTTAAAAAGTTTATCGTGAATAACGGGTACCAACATTCTTTAGGATTACATAGGATATTTCCAACGCTTGCGCCAGGTATGTTTTCATTTAAAAAAATTATATTTTATGTATACTACCATTTGGTTTTAGCTACTAGTGTGTATTTATTTTTAAATCAGTCTCTCATAACCCTGCACATAACCCTGGCTCATTGTTTTAAATGTATATATTTATCTGTCTATTTTATTGTAAATTTATGAGGTGAGACTTTAATAAAACATATGTCTGTCTGTATGTCTGTCATTTATTGTTAAATTCGAAGACAGAGATATTGCAACACAGTGTGAGATGTTATACTAGCTAACAATATAATATGTTAGTTAAATACAAACGAATCATCCACTAAGTACTAAGTTGTCATAAAGTGAAGTAAAACAAAATTATTTTTTCTACAGTAAACATTAAAAAAGTTTTTACATTCTCTCCCGTTTATTACAAAAACCTTCATTTTTTTCGAGACAATTTAGAACTTCATATCGATAATAAATGTTGTAACACTACGTGATATCCCATAGTAATGGATCTCTCACCAACCAAGTTCTTAACCTTTTTGATATAAACCCACCTAAGAAAACCGCGTCCAAGGATTGTCACAGTCCAATCAAAATGGATTTGACGACTAAGAGGGGAAGTTGATATCATGAAGCAGTTACATATCATATTTTGGAATTCTTTCGGTCATGCTATTGCCTCTATTTTGCTGTTGTATTAGCTTAAAAATACAGAGAAAATTAAAGGGCTGGACTTTCAGCTGACGACTAGCACGTCACACACTGGGCGTGGCTTCGAGTCATGCTTCGGTGATTTTGTCTAAGCGTTCGCCAGGCTCATTAGGCGGTTATCCAAAACAGGGGTATAAAAGGTCTCCTAGTAGTCGAATTAAAGTGTATATTTTCTCATTTTTTGGCTCCATTGATTCTTATAAGTGAAGCGACTACAGATAATAATTTGTAATAATCACAATTATGCGTTACGTCTCCTCTTTAATAAGCTTACTAAATGAATTACTAAGCTTTCTAATTCACTTCATAAGCTAACTAAATCATTAAGTCCGCTTACTAAATCGTTTTTATTTTAAATGAATCATTAAGCTTATTTAATGATAAAGTAAGCTTTCTACATGATTTGATTTGAATAAATAGCGATTAAGTCAACTTTGGCACCCATTCAAACCGACTTTTAAGGATTTAAAACTAGCATGATAACATGTTCTTCTTAAAAACTTTAAATATTGATTGAAAATTCTGATTTATCAAATAGCTATCATGTCTTCCTTTATGATTAAAGGAGTTGAAATACTATTACTTATAAAATTGTGTGGGGCTTTTCCTCTACATAATTGCTGAAACATTTGACCACGCTATATACCGCAGCAGCGGAAGTATTCTACATGAACATTTTACTTACAAAATAATGGGATCATCTTATTAATTCATTCTATGCAGGCCCAGTTGAATCTACATAGTACATCTTAATGATTTCACATTAGATTCTTTATATTTCGAATATGTCGTCACTATACGAGATGAGATATGTCGTAGATGATATAGATTTATACCTTTTGAAGACAGTTACCGTTAAAAAAGTCAAAAGCAAATTTATCTATCTTGTTGTACCTCAGAGACTCTTGGTAATTGAAGAATGTATTCATAAGGTAATTTTGTTATGTCTTGTGAAGATATGTATTATCTATTACATCTTGAAATTGTCCGGATATTTTGTTTACATAGCTTGTATCCAGCAGTATTTGTCAGAGACATTTTGTATTCAAAATAATTATTCATTAGATCATATGATATTCCCCTCAATGAAATGTATCTTCTTTAACCTAATTTGCATTAATCATGCACATTTCAAAGTTTCATTATCTTCAAAAGATTTTGTCGAAAATTATTTCTATTTAAACGATTAATTCCCTATATGATTTAGTTCTGCCATGAGAAATGTTCTCTTTGCAATTTTGTTATACTTTGTCGATCTAGTGACAGTGGTCAGAGAATTTAATCATTCATACAGGAATTTAGAATTTATTATCCCTTACGTGCAATTGTTTTAATCATATACTAAAATTTCTTAAAGGGGCAGTAACATGTTATTTGAACATTTTATTTCTTCAATTCCCCTCAATAACGATTAGTTTATCACAAATGTATTATCTTCAGAGAGTCAAACAACTTATTACTCAAATCGGTCATCCGTTGTCATTCATAATCTTGGCTGCAAAAATCTACCAAAATGCTCCAGGTGTGTTTGATTTTGTTTTCAATTTTATCTTGAATTTTTTAATTTTATATATATTTAAACAGCCATAGAAAACGCTTTAAACGCACTAGTGCACACCAATATTTCGTGAACACAACGAATGCACAGATACTGTATATTTCTCGATATTACTTAGACCCTCACTCAAGTAATCTACCTCGTAAGTTATTTAACAAATATTAACGTATTCAGGTAGTAAAGTTGATTTTTAAAGGCCGGAAGTATTTAATGCAACGTAACTTTAAATCCGCATGAACTACGATATCGGAATTGTTAATATGTTGCTTATAAACAGAAAAGCGGAAACGGCAGACGCGTTGGTCAATCTAATAACAATGCTAATGATTTGTTTTTAAATCGGTTTATTTACAACATGGTCCTTCATATATCATTATAACATATTTCATTATTTGTTCTCAGTTCAGAGTTTAGGTAAATTCAATAGCTGCACCTAATACTAGTTCAGCCACGTTCAACTGTCCATAATTTATCCGTTTTGTGCACAGCTAACCATAGATTTTTTATATGTCCAAGCCGACAGCGGCTGTCTAAACTTTTTCATTGTAAATTGCAGGTCAACTGTAAAGACTTTTAAGTATTTCTTTGCATCGATAGAAAGCTTAAGTGAATTCATAAGTCCTCTTAAATCTTAAAATAGCCACATTAAACCATAAAAGCGTGTACTAGTGCCTTAAAGGCACTATAGCTTGCTTTTTCGTTTGAAATGGGCTATTTTAAGCCATATGAGGATATAGGCATGCCCTCACTTTAATTTCTATCGAAATGAATTGCATATTAATCTTTACACTTGACCCGAATCAACAATGAAAAACTTAAGACGGCCGAAGTCGGCTTAGAGATATAAAAAGATATAGTCAGTTGTGCACACTATGGAAAAATATTGACAGTTGAAAACGGCTAAACTAGTTAAAGTACGCGGCTTAACTGAGAATATAGGATGAACTATTGTATATTATAGCAATCTTGTGACTTAACCAATTTTTAAAAGTTTATAACCAATGTTATTTGATTAAGGTAGCAGCTGCCGTTTTCGCCCTTCTGGTTGTAAGAAAAATTTCAATATTTCCGATATCGTAGTTCATGCGGATTTGATCAATTTACGGTCATCATGTTAGCGTGTAGGCGACACTTAACGGTCATCCTAACAATTATTTATGGTCATTCTGATATGAAGTGTGGCAGTATCTTCGTACTAAATATGAGAGACCTGTGGGACAATCGCACTTGATTTATCTCAATATCTCCAATATTTTTTAGCTTCTATCATAGACAGGTGTTGAGCTGAAAACAAAATATGAAAACTCCTAGCGTGATCGGTTGCCGCCATCTTACGGTGACCGTATAATAGCTTACGACTATCAGCCTATTACATTATACACAGTGGTAATATTGGATTTTATCATCCAAAACTGTGTTCCACAGGAGATATCGTTTTGACAGTAGATTTTGAACAATGCCCTATTACAGTCAAGTTCATGACATCACAATTGTTTTACATCATCAAGTATAATGACATCACAAATCTATGACGTCATAAACATGATGACGTCACTCCACTGAGAGTCTTAGAATAGTGCAATGTTCAGATTCACACATTTTTCACGGAATCGAAATGAAAAATGGTTTTGGATGATAAACAGAATCTCACCCTCGTGTCTTCTGATATCAACGCTCGTTGATATATTTGATATCAGAAGACACTTGGGTAAATTCTATAGATATACTAGTATAGGGTTATCCTACAGAATTTTTTTTTTTTTTCTGGAGTCGCATGAATCTTTGCATAATGATTGATGGATTTATTAATCATGATAAGGACATAGCGTCGACGAATGACTTTCTGCTTCGCATTGTTTTTCTTTCCGAATGGTTTTGCGCTAATTAATTGTCTTTGACTGTGTGTCTCAAACAAGACAATAATATATACATGTCCAAGCTTAATTGTGATAAAGCAGTCATTTGTTTCCACTGACAGGCTTTTGTTATAAATGAATACAAACCTGCAGCACACGCTGACAATAGTCATAGAATTAGATTTCCTTCCTTGTCCTTAACTTGAACATACCGTATTTCCTCAAATACAACTCCCGGGGTTCTATTTCGCTAAGCACTCCCCACCCCTGGGTTCAATTAAAAGTCCACCACCCCTCTCTTCCCCTCCCCCGTTGTATTCGTAGCTCGTACGCGTGTTATACTCGAGACGTGCATTGTATTCGAGGAAATACGGTAAGTTGATTTAGGGGCAAACTGCCCGCACAAACTCTCCACCCCAGTCGAGAGAAGTGCCCGGAGCGTGCTTTGGATTACCTCCCCTGTCACGAAGTTCACATTGTCGCAAGGGGGCGTTTAGAAATAGAAAGTTTGTGATAGTGATGGGTTTACAGAAGTAAAAGGTGATAGTTAATTCAATATGTCATTACAAGTTGTAGTAATTGGGGCAACTAACGTTCCAAATCCAGAAACTTTTGGGAAATGTGACCCATACGCTACAGTTGACTTTCTCGGTAAGTTTTCTGTTTAATAAGAAATGTATATAAAATTTCCCGTGATTCGTCGGATTTAACACAGGCATACACCGGTATGCGCCATAAAGTTTATCGTGTCTTATGAAATAGATTATTTGATGGTTACACTGGCTTTTTGCAGGTACGAGGAAGAAAACTCAGGTGATCAAGTCTGAGTTGGACCCCACCTGGAACGAGGTACGTACGTAGGCTATAAATACCTATACATACTGCAAGTGTACAGAATGGGCGTGGTCGCTTAGCATAGACCGGCTGACAGATAAGGAAAGCAATGTCGTCTCGACAAAGACAAAGGATTATGGAATATATCTATGTTTTAGTTAACTGCACTTGCAGTTATATCAGTCAGATATTTCCCAGTCTCAATTCAAGTTGTTACCAACTGTAATTAAATACACTAGGATGATTAATTTTCATAATAAAATGAGTACTCGGACTTGACTGCTGTTTTATGATTGGTGAACATCTGTTGTTCAAAATTACAATAAATCATCGGCAACTTTGTTCAGCAACTATGTATTACACACGTATTGCAGTGATATCAACTTAGAATATTAGTTTTACTTTGTATTCACTTACTTTTTTCATAGAAATATTATTATGTTGCACTTTGTTGGTCACACGGCAACATTTTGTTTTGCTCATTTTGATAGACTATATTTATGGTTAGTTTCTTTTTAAAAATGTATTAAATTGATGGCTGATCATTCAGTTGCTACCAGTTGACACAGAGTCAAATAACACATAGGATATACATTTCAAAGGATAACATTGTTAAGTGAAGCCAATCATTATCACTACAAAAAAGCTTAAGTCTTTGTTTAACGTCTCATTCTTTATTTAATACATTAGTATGTGTATATTCTATCAATAAATATACTTTTATTCACAAGCCTTTTTTAATTAGAACAATTTAGTTTATATATCATTTCAAGTTATGAACAAATAATTTTTAGAGAACTCAGGGATGTCCCTTTAAAGTTTATTACATGCCATCAGTAGTGATACCATCATTGCATTATGAATAAGCAATTATGCATATAAAACATAACGCAGGTTTTTCAACCCGATTTTCTTCACAAATATGTTTTCCAGAGAATCAAAATGTTCACAGAATATATTCAATAGATGGTCAAATTAGGGTCACAGGCCTAAATGGCTAGCAGTAGAAAGCTTAAGTGTTGTTAAGGGATGCTTTGGCTGTTGGAATTTAAAACTGTAGATATGGTGACTGTCTAACCACTATAGAGGTCAATGAGGTCTTGACCTGAAATGTTTTTATGTAATATCAAAGAGATACTCAATGATTATGTCCCTCATCCCTCAAACGGTCGGCTTTCCCATAGTTTCCGGAGAATAACTCTAATAACTATTCGACCAATTATCACCAAATTTGTTTTGCTGCCTCACCACCTGGAATTCCCGTATTTAAGCCTGGGCTTAAAAAAGGAAAATCATTGTTTTAGTGATTAAAAATTTTACCCATTATTAAGCCCGGGGCAAATATTTCATTAATAATAAAAACACTCATTAATCTGAAATATTATCATGAATCTATAAAATGCAAATCACAATTATAGTCCATATCAGCAAATACTAAAATTTCTTCCATGACTTAAGTATGAAGAATGGTTGTCTCCCAAAAAATCTCTTCAAAACTGTAATGGAATCAAAGACTTATACAGTCTTGTTTTGTATTTTCTGTAATACTTCGTTACAGTTAAGAGGAATCATATAACCTTGATTAATTACATATAGAATGAACGTTTAACAAAGTAATTTTATATGTCTCTTTGAATCGATAGAACTTGAATTTACGTATTTATACAAATTAATTTAAAGGAACCACCATGCATTTGCTGAGCTTTCTCAACAAAATGGGTTTACAGAACTCAAAGTATATGATTGTCTTATTTCAACATTTCAACAGTCTTTTTTTGTGTCGCAAATCCCTCAAACTCTTACAAGCAATGCAAAGGTAAATATTTCACTGTTTAATGTCAATCCGTCACATGCACAACGAAGATTTTACATCGCTAGCCTGAGATTTAATTGAGATTTTTTATCTTTCAAATTCTTTTTTTAAAAATAGTGTTAGGGGACAATTCTATATATATCTTGAGTTAATCACTAACCAATTAATAGCAATCTTGTAGAAAATACCTTTCATATTTCGTTGGTTACAATGGATGAACACTGCATGTCTAGAATTATCATTTCTCATATAATGGGCTGTGTTATCGGTGCAATAAACCCATCTTGTAATCATGTTATCAGATCCCGATAATAATGCAAATAAGGGTGACTAGGTCGCACTACTTTTGCTAGCTCAGCACTGAGAAGAGGGAATCCTAAAACGTTTCCTTAGCAACACAAACGATGTGTCGAGTTTGATGTGTTTTGCAGACGTGAGCGTCAATGTGAACAAACATGGCTGCCTCATCAATCGGCGATTGTGTTCACATCGATAACAAAGGTACAGGTACCATCACAGGTGTTATTGACATGTATAATGGGAGCAAACACTACTTTGTGCACATCGATGGTGTAGAGTATGAAGGGAACTTTGAACACTCCCGCCTGATGAAGATTCCAAAAAAGGTGCCACGGCTGGCGACAGGGCGTCTCGGTTTCAATTTCAAATGTTTTGAACGATATTAAATATATCTGAAACATTTATGACGTATTTTGTGTGATGTTTTATTCAAACAAAACGAGTACACTGTTGTTGTAAAAGGTTTGACAAATTGGATTATTTTTCTCTTGTATGACGTCATTTTCCTATGATGCGAAATGGAATGTGAGTTTGCCTAGTGATGACGTGAGTATATTCATACGCCCTTTTCGTTTGTAAAGGGGACACAAAATTAACCGAAAAAGGAGGTTTATTTCAAAATGACATTATTTGATAAAGAGATTATTACCTTTGTATGTTTTGATATCGTCAATATCACTATGTATTAGGCTCGGTAAACCTCGCCTTATACAATTTTTATTGTTTATATAGTGATATTTACGATATCATAACATACTCTGGCAATAATCTCTATTGAGCACATGTTAGATACACATTTTCTGAGAGAAATAAATCAGTACATTATGAATATGATAAATTAATATTCATTCATAGGATGAGATCAAGATACTGTTTTTTATGCAAAACAACAAACATTGCCTTGTAACGACAGTCAATAATTTTGAAGACGTCGAAAATGGCCACATGAGTTGAAAGTTCCTGATTTTCAACACCAAAAAAAATAAATCAAAATTTAAGCCCATGGGCTAAATGTTGCATGGGCCTAAATACGGGAATTCCCGGTATATAATGTAAATGTGTTTTCTTGGGGTTAATTTTATTTTTTCCGTTTCCATGGAAACAATTTGAACTTGATGTGTTTTTGTAGGTGTTAACAACTACTAGACCAGTCATCTATGGGGTGCCATATGGGACTTTAATTGCTATTAGGTACGCTTACTAAATGAATAAGTAAGCTTCCTAAATCAAGCTTTCAAGAAGCAACTCCATTTGTGGAAATATTGTGAAATTCGCAGTAAACAGTGCCTAATTTTTGCAAAGGGAGATAATTTCAAACTTCATTTGACAAAGCACATCTTTTTGCTTGTACTAGAAAATCATACTCATCAATATGTGGCAGCGATCCACAGTGAAAACTTTTGGTAAGAAGACATTTAGGAATAAAATATGCCTCAAAGAACTCATGTGAAATTCTTTGCAATCTCCAACAATATATAATCCTGCCATTTTATCACGTGGCGAAGAGAAATAATTAATTCGGCCTGATTTAGTAAGCTTAACGTTGAGCTGTTGAAGTCACCAAGAACACATTTTGGGGCATCAGGAGTGATAGAATCAAGTTTCTGGATATGATGTTGAACAATTGAAGCTAACGAGATATTACAACTTGAAGAAAAACAGAAAGAAATTAATCTTCAGATAAAGAAATGTAGAAAAATTATAAAGAGAAAGTTGAAGCCCAATTCATGGTCAGCAACAGCCGACAAACATGGCTAGGTGTGAAGAACATGATCGGCTGTTCAAACAATCGTTCTCCTATCAATACAACAGACGATCAGAAACATGCCGAGGAATTGAACAACTACTACGCAAGATTTGATACTCGTAACTTTAGCAGTGAACGGCAAGCTGTGCTTGATAATCTTAACATTAAAGATGCAGAAAGCATTCTTGTAACATCAGACACAGTTAAATTGCAGTTTTCAAAACTCAATATAAGGAAAGCGCGGTTTATGCGGCATCGTTCTAAACTGTGGTTGTGAAGAGTTATGCCATGTACTTTGCTGACTATACCAACTCTCCATCAATTGTAATGTAATCCTGGAAATGTGGAAAAGATCGAAGATTGTACCAGTACCAAAGAAGACAAATTCTACTGAAATGAACGATTTTAGACCAATCACTCTTACTTCCATTGCTATGAAAGGTTTTGAGCGCATCATTTTAAACTTCCTATTGTGTGATGTTAGGCTCTTGCTTGACCCGTACCAGTTTGCATATAGAGCTAGAAGGGGCGTAGAAGATGCTAAACTCTGTATTCTGAAACAGCGTGTATAAGCATTTAGAGCTTCCAAAATCATATGTGAGAATTCTATTTGTATACTTCTCTTCTGCATTCAATACCATCCAGCCACACATATTGTTAGAGAAACTATTGAATATGGGTGTAAATTGCAATGTGATATTATGGATTGAGAAATTTTTAATTTTTAGACCTCAGTAAAGCTTAACTCAGCCAGTTCTTCTATCTTGTAAACAAATACCGGATCCCCTCAAGGTTGCGTCCTTTCACCTGTTTTATTTACTCTCTACACTAATGACTATGTAAGTTGTAACCCCAACAATCTAACAGTAAAATTTGCTGACGATACCGCGTTAGTTGGACTCATTCATTTTGTAATCTGGTGTGAGAACAATTTCCTTATGTTGGATGTAAAAAAAACTAAAGAACTCATCATAAATTTCAGGAAAGACCAACACATTACAATCCCTTTATGTATAAATATACAACTATGTCTTTAATTCAACAATATATAGAACTGTTTAATACTTCTCACTGAAATGTAATCTTAATAATGTATGGCAACAACTTGTGAAGTGTCTCTTTTAGAAGAGTTTCAAGGAGATTTCCTGGATATCTCCATGTTTGCCAGTGTGCTGGTAAAGCCACAGTTGGAGCATGTTGTGGTGTCATCTGTCCTACTGCCTGTCCTTCCTGACTTGGAAGTCAGCTCCTCCCTCAGATTTGTATCACTCTTTCCGAAATTTTATACATTCTCGGGATATGTTAGGGATGCATGTACTGTGTTTTCTGCATGAGTCATTGAATATGTTTGAAGTTATATTGCTTGACTTTTAACCTTCGACTTTCCAATTTCAAAATGCATGGAAAATATTAATTTTCCTCTTTCGACTTCTTCTCATGAAATCTTGTGTAAAGGTTCGCTAGCCAGTGAAAATTATGAATTGTAGACCACAGGGACCATGCCCAGAAAACCTATTTCTTTTCTACTCCAGAACAAAAAGACCTACGGTAGCTAGAAAGCTGATATGTGTAAAGACCCCTTACCCAACAGGGAATGGAGGGAATATGTTGACATAATAAAATGTCACATACAGTAACTAGTGAAGAATTTCAAACAAGCTCTTTGCAGAATATTTTGTTCCACAATACTTTTAACAATATCATTTCATAGTGGATCACTGCCACGTGTTAATGAGTAAGAATTTTCACTATCAGATTCCTGAAAAGAGAGATTCAACAGTGACATGCTGTTGAGCAGCCACACAAGCAAACAGGAAATGTGTCAAGTTGTGAAGGATGCCTCACAGATTATCTACAGTCAGTTCCGGATTGTGACTTGTGAGTGTATGTGTGACTGAATGTGGGCAGCACTGGATGTGACTGGTTGTGAGTGTACTGACACTGAGTGATGAGATTTGCCAAGAATGTGTTGAATGTGAACTTGAAGCCTTGGGCCATCTGTTTAGATAAACATACATGTTACTCACTAACATGAATACATATAAATTTAGCAGTCATCCTGCCTAAAGTGACGGTGTAGGATATAGATACGAAACAGAGCATTTTATTTTCTCCATCTCGACCTTAGTCAAGTATATCTCTCTTGTGTTTTTCTTCAGGCAAACTGAGTAAAGTATCGTAACGTATATATATCAAATAAAACAAGGCAGTAAAATGTGCTTTGAAAACAGCAAAGTTGCAAAGTATTTCATATTGTTTTAGTTCAAAAACCAGGATAGCAGATCTGTGTTAAGGCCTCTAGGTTTGAGTATTCTTTTTTCACAAAAACCTAGGGTTGGTTGTTGAAATACAAATTAAATTTTTTTTGTGTTCTGTATTCTTCTTAAAATGACAGTTTGTAGTAACCAAAATGTTATTAAAACCCAATTTTAAAAATTTTCCTAAAGGAAAGGTATGCAAATTTAATCACAACTACATAGAAGTGACCATAACACACATCCAAATATGTGGCTTACTACATCATTTTTTGCATTTTCTGATAAGTATTTTCCCACACTGCATACTTTACTGTTTCAAGCAGTTTCAATGAGGAGAGAAACATGAGCAAATTGTGTTGCATTAACTGTAAATTCCACAAAGAGATACGAAACAGAGGATATTAAATCAGAAAAGAAATTGAAATTTGAGACTTCAATTGCTATCTTGTAAGCTCCCTAAATCATTTCCACTTTGTTGTAATCTCTATTAATGACTGTTGCCAGGAACATATGAAGCAAAGCTGGTACAGTTTTCATGTTAAGCCCTTATAGACACAAGATATGTCATGTTAGTTATAATAGTAATCTTTATTGTCCGCAATAGATTGTATATAGCAAATTTGTTGAGTGCTCTCGGCTCTACCAACTGAGCTACCTTACAAGGGTGGTCGAAGTAAGAAATGATGTTAAATGAGTGAACACTTGAGAATGAGCGAATTAACTGAAGAGTAATTGTAATATTTTCGATCAGACATGTTAATCACTCAAACATCATTTTTTGATGAAATATCACATCTTCACAATTTTCATCTTCATTCTTCATGTTTCATTTTTTTGTGCTGTTGTTTGTTTGAACAAGCATATCCATTTGAGGAAACATTGTGAAATGTTCTGTAAACTGTGGCTAATTTTTGCTAAGGGAGACAACTCGAAAGTTCTTGCGACACAACAGATATGGAAAATACTTTCTAGTTCTAAAATTCTTACTCATTAATATATGGTGGCGATCCACACTTAAATAATTTTTGAGGATGAAATCGAGAAAGAAATCTCTTCATAAGCTCCTGAATGATGTCAAAATTAGTAAGCTTACTAATGAATTAGTACTAGTCTGCAGGCGTGTTCCACGGTGAGGGTGGTGGCTGACGGTATTGAGTCGGCGGTTCGGAGGATGGTTGACTTCAGTAAAGTATAAAGTATAGAGGGGGAGACCATCCACCGAATGACAGACTCAAAGTAAACAATTAAAGATTTAATTGTTATGTTTCGCTGCACGTGAGGGCGGCTTCATCAGACCAAATGAGACCTGATGAAGCTGCCCTCACTGGCGGCGAAACGTAACAATTAAATCTTTAATTGTTTACTTTGAGTCTGTCATTCGTTGGATGGTCCCCCCTCTATACTAATGAATTAGTAAGTAAATAAACAGTAGTAGACGGTGTATTGTTCCAATAGATTGACAGGTCTAGTCTAGTTTCATGATTAACAAAATTTAAAAAGTCAAAGTGTCTAAATGGACTCCAAGCTTAGTTATTTCTGCAGTTAATGATTATTTTTGGTAATGATCATAAACTTTTCACATCATTTAAGAGTTTTGAAAAGTTATTTCCACACAGGTTTTCTTTTTAATTTGTTGAGTTCTCTCCAAGCTTGTACTGGATCTTGATTGTTGTCCTGGATGATGAAGGTCATAAGATGAGCTCCAAAAGCGAATCTGCTTGTTTCAAGATTTGGACAGGATGTGAATGAATTGAATTGATTGTAAATAAACAGTAATAGACGGTATTGTTCTAATAGTTTGACAGGTCTAGTCTAGCTTCAGGATTAAAGAAATTTAACAAATCAAATATCTAATTATTCTTAAAAGTTGTTGAAAGATTTAGGAGATAAACCTAGTGTGTTTGAAAATCAGAGACATGTTATACTAGATTGATAGCGAGTACATTTTAAATTGAAACCCTCACGCGCAGTATAACATGTCTCTGATTTTCAAACACATTAGGTTTATCTCCATTCTACCGTGATGATTTTAATGATGAACTCTTTTTCCTAGAGAAAAGCACAGTGTAAACGGTTCTGACTTCAGGAGACACAAATGAAATTGTCTGTATTGGGGATAATGCGTCTTAGTATTGGAAATAAATTAAACCCTTAACAAAGTTAAACCTAATTCTGCATGTTCACAAAATGGTTTTGTCAAAGTATGTTGTACAAATGTAAATATAGAATCGTCTAAAAAGTCTGTTTTCTTGTGTTGATAGCAAACAAAGACCGCAACATCCCTGTGAAGCAAATAGATGACTATCTGTAAACGACTATGACGTGGTGATAAGTATTATGACGTCAGAAGCGCTCACGAAATGATGTCATTGTTTTGTTGCCGTATTCGAAGGATGCTGCTGCATGCCCCATAGCGGAAAGCTTAGTTTACGCTGATTTACCACTCACACTTCTTATTTTGTACAAAATATGACATATAATCAAAACAGTTTGCTCTCTCCGTGTAAACACACGAAAACAAATACGGTTTATTCCTTTTGGAAAGAGATTAATTGCACTTAAAAGCAGAATACTGACTCTGAAGTTACCAGTCCAATAGTCGGACGTCAATTTATGTATTAGTATAGTGTAAACTGATTTCGGGTAAACAGAGCAACTTCTATCCTCAATTGGTACCCTGTGAATCAGACAAAACAACCAATCAAACCGAGTATCCTGCACTTTCATGGTAGAATAACAATTGATAGAAGGATATGCGTGTAAGATGTCTGCTAATAAATTTTCAATGATCTATTTTTACAAATTGATTCAAATTAAAATCAATAATTGAACTACACTAAATATGAATGTATCTTATGAAATGAACTAATACATATTTGACAAACTTCCGCAATTAATCTATTATTTTTTGAATGGCATGAAAGCACTTTGAGTTTACTGGCAAAGACATAACCATGCAATATGTATATTGCCTGATTGCTTGAAGATGCTTGTTGAGCTGAAAGAGCTAGCTATTCAAGTGGATGGTTTCTTATTCTTTTAATTCTTAACTTCATTTATTTTGTTCAATATTTGATACCTCGGCAACAAAAATCTTCAGAAAGTATAATTGTATATGTAATATATAGTGAGACAATGTATGCACTCAGTTGAATGAATGATGAATGAGCCAGTCGGGCATTACATGTCTCAGCCAGATGAGCAAGTGTATCTACCATGCAATGGTAATGTCATCTCCTGGACAGCGCCATTTGAGGAAACTGTCACTTCTTAGGTCTGAGTGATCTAGGTCTGAGTGATCAATATTCTATTACGAACCAAATCTAGATGATGTAACATTAAAGTAAACTATTTCATTGCTATTCGTCTAGAAAAAATCCATATTGCTGTTCTGATGGATATAATTATGACATGATCCAATGTTATGTTTTTCACTGTCTTGTGTCCAAAACGTTTTACATTTTGGATATCTTCTTTAACATTACGTTTTCACTGAAAACTGTTTCTTCTGGAATATTTCTATAGAGGTTTTTTAGAAGTTTTTCAGGCATTTGGTTATTTGCTTCATGTTGGAGCAGGCATATAGAAGGAAGTGACTTGGGTTCAGCCAGTGTCCTGATTCACATATTTTGAAAAGACTGTAAAATCTATTTCAGTCTATAAAAACATTGAAAATAAAGTAATTCAGTTCATTTCAATATACACTTAGAATTATATGTATATTATGGTCAGAATGTCATTTTTCCCCGTGAGGTGCAGATGGTTCTGGCATAAGTTAAATGAATTCAGAAATTAGGGTCTTATTACATGCATCATCAGTTGATATATTCATTGAAACTATTCTATACTTGACAACAATAGTTATATATATATATGCATATTCGAAAGTATGATGTTCTCTTTTTATTCTGTGTGATCAGAACAGTTTCTTCACCTTGTATTTCTGTGCGAGTGACAGTTGGATAGTTTGATTTGTTTTTGACAGAATATCCTGATTTTCTGACTGTCATCCTGATCTGTTCTTATCACTAAGTTCTTTTTAAAGAATCCTCTAATTTAAGTCATTTCTTCTATTCCCTTTTCAATCCCTGGCCAAGCTTTGAGTGCAAAGGGTTACATGGTCTTCTGCAGCATCCATGTGTGTCTATTAGCAACCACCTGGCAGTTTGACATTTGTTTTCAAGTTCACCGTCATTTTTTAAAATAATTATAGACTCTAAGGAAATACACTTAACACATCCAAATAAATAGACTGGATAAAAGATGTGGTTGATAGACTCCAACAGAATTTCATCTTTTCTATTTTCTCTGTAACAATGAAATTAAATTTTTTTGCAGTGGCTATCACATCACCCTATAGTCATAATGGCTTCTGAAAAAAATGTTATTCCCTTTCACAGACATTTGAATTTGACCTGCAAGGAGTTGGATTGACTGGTGGTGAGGAGGTCATCGTTTCAATCAAAGATTGGGAGAGGGTTGGCAGAAATAGGTAGGTCACATTCTTCATCTTTTTCACCACAGTCTATTCACTACACAACTGTCATGTTCTCTACACTAGTCTCTCACTGTGTGCTAACGATGTTGAGTTAATCTCTGGTCCTCCTACTCTTCAGGAAGTTCACGATTCCATTATGGCAAAATTAGAATTCAACAAGTGTGAATTAAGCAATCAAATAACGCCATTGAAGGAAAAGGTGAAATCAATCTCTCCTAGATGTGATAAACTTGATAAGACTGTGAACACCATCAAATCGAACATAGATAACTTACAACAAACTAAGTTATGCAGATTTTGACCCCATTTAGGAAAAGGTAGATATCACTGATGATTGTATTTAACATATCTACTGATATTTAAAATAGTGTGTCTTGTTGACATGTCAAGTATTAATTGGCTCAATGGTTATGTCAATTATATTCCAGCAGTAAAACTATCCGTTTTTGGTTGACTTTCCGGTGGTGTGTGTGTTTGTATTCACCATTCTATAAGCAAAATGTGCACTTTACTAGCGCCATCGATTGATAACTTGATGTTCATTAAACTACCTAAAAGATTGTTTACAATTCACTAGTAATATCAATAGGCAGAGATCATAAATGTAACATTGAACAATTCGAACAGTTTCTTGTAGAAAACCTTCCAGAAATAAGTGATTCATCCACAATTCTTTGTGGGGATATGAATGCACACACTGGCGAGCTATATAACCAGCACATTAGTTTTGATGATGATATCGAAAATGATTACCTTAGATATATATATATTTTTCGTCCTTCATATCTAAAGATGACCATGACTTCAAGGCAGTTTGTGGGTGCGGAGATCGCTGATCAGTCCGATTCTGGCGATGAATGCCCTGTTATAGATGTCACAGGTGAATTTGATAGGCTGGCTGTTGTGGGGTGGAGCAGAGTTTTGGTTGGTCTTGCGGGCAAGGCGTTTTTTGTTGGCAACTTGAATTCTGTTTTGTTCAAAGATTTTTACACCATTCTTGATAGAGTAGCGCCACTGTGGCCGGTTTTGTGAAACCAATTCCAATGTTGAGGGGTTGAGGTCACAACCCTTGAGACTGGCCTTGAGGGTGTCCGTGTAACGTTTGCACTGGCCTCCTTGCGATTGTTTACCACTACACAGTTCTCCGTAGAGCAGTTGTTTTGATAGCCGATTATCTGGCACACGTGTCCTGCCCATCTCAGTTGGGTGAGCCTTAGCTTGGCATGGATGCTGTCCATCTGGGCTTTGTGGAGAACCTCTGTTAACACGGATTGTGGGCTCAGTGTATGGCGAACTTGGTGCCGGCTGGTACATCACCTCAGTTTTCTTGGTGCTAATGGTTAGACCAAAGTCGTTGCAAGCTGTAGCAAAACAATCCATGCTTGACTGCATCTCAGACTTGTCCACTGCATTACGTGAGAAGTCATCAGCAAAATTAAAACATTTGTTTCTAAGAAAAATAACATTTCAAGAACACCTCAACTAAATGCACAAAACCCGGGTATTAAATGGGGTACGACTTCAGGTTAGCAGTCACTATAAATATCTTGGCCTTTTGTTTAACCTGAAAGTGTAAAGGATCTAGTAACAAGAGCAAAGAAAGCCCCCTTGAACGTTCTGTCTGTTACATATAAGAATGGAGTAACTACCTCTAAGGTATTTTTAAAACTCTTTGATTCTCAGATACAACCAATAACGTTATATGGATCTGATATTTGGGGATACCAAAAGTATGATTGTCTTGAAAAACTACATCTTTTAGCATGTAAAAGATATTTATTCATGTCTAATTGCATCATTTACGAAGCATGTGGAAGGCATCCACCGTATATAAATTCTCAAATTTAATGCTCAAAACATTGGATAAAACTTATCAGTATGCATGAGACTAGAATCCACAACATGCTTTTCCATTTAGATAACATTGGCAAAATTACATGGGCATCCCAAATAAGAAACCTTCTGTTCTCCAACGGTTTTGGTTTTATTTGGATGAACTAACGGAAACATTTATCACTTTATATATGATTTTAAAAACCAAGCTATTAACTCTTACGTTGTTGAATGTTATTTTGACCAGTTTTGACCCCGTGGCTGAAGTTTCAAGCACTCCCCTCGCTACAATAAAAGCGTAATTAGCACCCTTGGCTGAATATTCCAGCGCCGCGAGAAACAATCGTTTTAACAATGTATGGTGTGTTTACATGGCGAAATACGGATGTTATCATCGTTGTTTACAAAACTAGTCGGCCAATCCCGTGTCATAAATGGATGATGCATACCTTGCACTTTAAATTAAATTTCTATCACCCCTAGAACGGTTTCTATAACTGAAGTAAATTTGTTTTTAATTCTGGTGCCATAACTCAATAAATTCTAAGAGCGCATGCGTAAAATCAATACGAAACTGAAGACAAATAGTTCCTCTTGACATCGATATAAAAATTATTACGAAAATATGTCTAGAACGAATTTTACAATTATTTAAAAAATTAATTGTCTTTATTTCAAACTTTATAAAATCATTTAATCACTGATTGCACATAGACAAATTATGTACGGAAATGAAGTTAATTTTTTGCTCTATATTTCACGATAAATTTCGTTACAATACACCATCCTAAACGAAAGATATAAATTACGAAAGCAGGGTAGTAATAAACTCCGATAACCTTCTGACCCCCACAATGATATTACTTAGCTAATAGCCCCGGGCAAACACACGAGCTCAGCGCGTGCAGTGATATCGCATCTAAAAAATTCACTCGCATATAATAGAAATTGTCTTTATTTCCAACTTTATAAATCAAGTAATTCGCTTTGTCTACATGTAAAATTATATATGGAATCCAAGGCAATTTATTCTTCTTTACGAAGATATAAAACATAATAATCTCTTGAACTAAGAAGGTGTTACCAACGAAACAAGGGTATAGCTAGTGAAAACAGGCTTTGATAATCGCGTTACCGCAACATTTGTCGCATCATTTCCACACGTTGTCTTTTGATGCAAATATGTGCAAATTATATATGGAAATGGAGATATTTATTTCTTCTTTACGATGATATAAAAATAATAAATATGTACCACATAGTTTGGAACATAAATTATATAGTGTGCAAAGATGCTACCCTCAGGTATTTGGGAACACATTTTGATGATTGCAACCTCATTGTAATTTGTAAATTTTATATAGAATTGAAGACGATCCTTTCCTATTTATTGTATTATGAAAATGTTGATAATGTGCTCTGCTGTTAAATGGATAGGAAGTGTCGGTGTGCTCGGTAAGCTCGTGCAAGAGGGTGGAAGGTGCCCCTAGGCTATTGGCTATTTCTTTACAATGCAGTTATAATCTGTATTATCATATATTGAAGGATGTTATCAGTGCAATAAAGTTATTGGATAAACTTGGTAAATAAATTTGGTCAAAATACTAACTATTTTCCATAAACTGCATATATTATATATGAGAATCCTAAAAGGGTTACCAATCATTGATTATGTCATATTGAGTCTACGTGAGAAAATAAGAGTTTCAAGAATAAACTTGATGTAATAATCCACTACTCCCAAATTATCTATAAATGTGTAAAGCAATCTTTTCTGAATCTTGTGACAAACTCTTGTAAACATTTACAGAGTAGTCTTCAAGATGCCACATCATGGCGTGTAGAAACTGGAGAAGTGGATGATGTTGAAAAGTGTGCAGTCATCAAGTGTTTATGCAGGAAAGGAGAAAATCAGCTCAGGAAATCCATGAAAACATTGGGTAATGACTCCCTTGCACACTACACAGTAGCTAAGTGGTTTGCTGAATTTAATTTTAACTGGCGGAGTGTTTAAGATGCCAATTCTGGTCGACCAAAAATCTCCACCATTGATGTTTAAAGTGATGCTGTTCACCACATTGTGCTTGCAGAAAGACATGTGACCACATAGCTGAGACACTTGGCATTAATATTGGCTTAGTATAATATACTGACAGATGTTCTCCACATGAGCAAGCTCTTCGCAAGATGAATGCCAAGAATGTTTACTGGTGACCAGAAACAGAAAGGCCTAGACATTTCATAGGAACTTTTTGCTCAGGAGAGACAGGGATAATTCCCTGAAACGATTAGTTACACAAGATGAGACGTGGGTACATCATTTTGACCCTAAAACCAAAAACCAAAGCAAAAATTAGAAGCATGATGAAACCCGCCCCGAAAAAAGTTCAAGCAATTCCACATGCTGGAAGGTGATGGCCTTGGATTTTTTAGATTTTTTAGCCAGGGTATCATCATGATAGATTACATATGACAGATTTGGCACCATCGGACGTCTTCCTTTCCCCAATCTGAAGAACCATTTAAGTGGATGTGTTTTTGCTGATAACAACAGCCTGATGGTGCCTTGGAGAGATTTTCTGAGACCCTGGATCATAGTTCAACAAGAATGGCATAATGAAGATGGAACATATTTGGTCAAAATGTATTTATGTCAGTGGAGACTTGGTTGAAAAATTAGATTTAAAAAGTGATAACTTTTCTAGTTACTCAAACAGAGTGTTTTCTATCAAGTAGATCTACCATGCATTCATATTTTAACAATACCTTGGCAATCAAAGCATTATCAAATGTGTTCTAAAATCATGTATTTCCTTAAAGAACCAACAATGTGCAGCCAAAAGTATCAGAAATCATACATGGACCAATGTGATTGTTAGTTTCTGTGCATTACGCTTTGGCAGACAAATCTTTATATGTTGTGATGAACCTTATTATTCCACTATCTAGAACATGCATCTAAGGCCTCGCCCTTACAAAAAAAACAGGCAGTAGCAATACTGTTGCAGCACTGGTCTTGTTAAACATTGCAACAATGGCGCAACTGAAATTACAATTTTTAATACTTACCCCACTTCTTATATTGCATATTACCTATGCTTCCGATAAAGCGATTGGAAAACGTGTTGGTAGTAGTCATCCTGTCTTCGTACTCGAAGTCGGGGAATATGACAATGACAACACGGCCTCGTAACCGGAAGGTGACGATCCAATCCGTCATGTGTCCACGTTGACAAAATCACATTCTATTTATCGCTATCGCGAGTGGACGTGTTGTTTGAGAACTAATTTATGTTTTGAGTTTGTATTTGTTTTGACTAACCTTGCAGACGGTATGTTCTTTTGTTGTTATCCTATTGTGGTGTGAATTTTTCAACCTACCTTGCGATCGATCGCTTCGGGTGGAATTCTTCGACTGTGAGGCCCTGTTTGACATGGCCTGCATGCGTTATTCCCTTTTCCTGGTTTATGGTGGCATTTGGTATCCTTATGCCCATTTTCAAACGTTCATGCACCAGTTTTATCCTTAGAATTTCACTAGATCTTACACCACAAAATATCTTCGTTTCTCCCACCTTTTCGAATGGCGTCTGTATTTCTACGCCCTCGCACGTGGTTTTTCACATTTTTTCAATGTGTGTTTCAAATTTTATTTATTTTGCAAATATCACCCTTGTTTACCACTGCGCAAAGTTAATTCAACCTTTGCATGTGTTTTTA
The DNA here is from genome assembly GCA_921293015.1 of Phorcus lineatus. Lineage (NCBI taxonomy): Eukaryota > Metazoa > Mollusca > Gastropoda > Trochida > Trochidae > Phorcus > Phorcus lineatus. The sequence goes on along the minus strand of OV121088.1, from coordinate 20,736,503 downwards.
GGGTTGTTATGTGGCTATAGCTACCTTTTCCGTCAGGCACTCGTTTTGGTGTTCGTTCACCACAGATTATTACGAGGTAGACTTGCCTGAGGTTTGTTTCGGTGCTATTTGCTATATTCACATTACGGTGGCCCGTAGGGGCTTTTTGTGTATGCATTATGTGTTTTTAATTTTTGCATATATTTGTTGTCTTTGCGACAATTTGTAATGTGTTTTATTACTTTCCTTGAGAGAGTAATTTTTCAACAAAGTAAGTAAATTTTTCATTATATTATTTACTTCCCATGATTATTGCGCCGATGTTTTTTCATGCTTTGTGCATGTTACATATACATTGTGCGCAATTTTTTATGTGTATATTTTTTCCTTCACATAACTATGTTTTATACTTCATAGTAAGCAGGGGTTTTCCCCGGCGTTTGCCTTGGGAATTGTATGCTTATTATGTGGTTCTTCTGGTGACTGCTTCGAGTCTTTTGCAGTGCTTGCAGATCACTCTAGTCCCTCTAGGACCCTCACCCCTTGTGGCCTGACTGTAAGGTCACGGTCTGTGACTGGGACTCCCGTTGCGTGTCCTGCCGTCGGACCCTCAACTCCTCCATTGAATCGTAGGTGTCTATGCCTTCCCCTCCCAAGGATGCTGTTAGACTACCTGAGGTACGGAGGGTGCCGCCATCCAAGGAGACGACTCCTCAACGTTCACATCCTCCCAAGCAGCCAGGCTTATGCAGGGAGGACTTCGAACAAGCTGTGAATTCACAGTTTCTAAGGATGGGGTGCATAGGAGCGGCCTCGTAGTGACAAGTCAGCGACAGTCACCAACACCGGATCCGAGGTGGATCGTCACCAGCGCGGTCGGACCTCCCTCGGTCTTCAATGGAGCATGTCCGGACGCCGACGCCTCCCTCCGACGCTCGTATCTACTCGGCACCGGCGAGCGCGGTCTTTGGCCCACGGTCGGAGCGTAGTAGGTCACCGGAAGTGGACTCTAGCTAGCGGGGCGACGTTCACCTACCCGTCGGACGTCTCCACGACGCTTGCCCCTTCATCAGACTCCGTTCCGGAGCTCTTCTTTTAGGCGGCTCTCAGCTCGGCGCTGCCCGGCGCTCCCGGGAGCCTCCTCGCCGACGCTCCTGGGAGCCTCGGATGCCTCCTCGCCTCGGATGCCTCCTCGCCTCGGCGCCTCGTCGGACGCCTCCTTCACGGTCTCCGCACCGCCCTTCGCCTCATAGGACACTGTGTCCTTAGCCTGGGCGCCTGTCGCCTCGTTGGACTCCGCGGTCATTTAGGCGCTCGGCTCGGCGCTTCCGGCCTCGTCGGACGCCTCTTCGATGGTCTCCGCAAGGCTCAGCTAGGCGCCCTTCGCCTCGTAGGACTCTGCTTCTTTCGCCTCGGCGCCTCTCGCCTCGTTGGGCGCCGTTGTCATCAAGGCGCTCACCTCGGCGCTCGTCTCGGCGCTTCCCGCCTCATCGGATGCCTCTTCGATGGTCTCCGCAGCGTTCTTCTCGGCGCCCTTCGCCTCGTAGGACTATGTTTCCTTTGCCTGGGCGCCTCTCGCATCATTGGAGGCTGCTGTCATCTAGGCGCTCGCCTCGGCGCTCACGTCGGCTCTCATCTCGGTGCTCTTCTCGGCGCTTCCCGCCTCGTTGGTTGCCTCCTCCACGGTCTCCGCAGCGCCCACGGTCGGAGCGTTGGAGGTTACCGGAGGTGGACTCTAGCTAGCGGGCCGACATTCACCTACCCGTCGGACGTCTCCACGACGCTCGCCCCTTCGTCGGACTCCGTTACGGAGCTTTCCTTTTAGCCGCCTCTCAGCTCGGCGCTTCCCGGCGCTTCTGGGAGCCTCCTCGCCGGCGCTTCCGAGAGCCTCCTCGCCAGCGCTCCCGGGAGCCTCGGATGCCTCCTCGCTTCGTCGCTCTCCGTCTCGGCGCTTCCGGCATCGTCAGACGCCTCTCGAGGTCTCTACAGCGCTCACCTAGGCACCCCTCGCCTTGTAGGACTCTGTGTCCTTCGCCTGGGCGCCTGTCGCCTCGTTGGACACCGCGGACACCTAGGAGCTTGCCTCGGCGCTCGTCTCGGCGCTTCCGGCCTCGTCGGACGCCTCTTCGATGGACTTCTCCGAGGAAGAGGAGATACATCTAGGGATGTCCGGTGTGTAGGCTTGGTAAGCAGGCTGGTATCATGCTTTTCTCCCGGCCTCAGTGTGGACAAGATGTGTTCATTGTGGTCGAGCCGGAGCTGTTAATCCCGGCTCATCCAATTGTTAGGACGCTCTGAGTGTTCTGGATGAGAGGTGCAGAGGGGCGCAGTGGAAATGTGCTGGGTCCACAACCCAGAGGTCCGTTGATCGAACTTTCCCTCAACCCATCAGACTGGCAAGGACCACCACCGTGGTCTTCAAGGTGCACTCCTTGGATGGTTTTGATTCGGGTGACTCGGTTCAGAGTCTCTCGGACCAGCTTCCTGCACTTTACAAGGTTCAGGACGCAAGTTGCTGAACATTGATACGGAGCTCCACGGGACAATCTAGCCTTTGTCAGCGTTGGTGTCCTCCACGGATGGATCACCTGGCCACTTTGGTTAGGCATGCTATCTCGGGAGTGGATCACGTGAGGGTGGCGCTGGCCCATACAACATTGATCCGAAGGAACGGTCTGTTGATGCCCTGCCTGTGGAAGGATTAGTTGGGAAGTCACCTATCCGGGCTCCTCTGACGTTGGCGTCGCCGATTTCACCTTCCAAGTCACCAACATGGTCGTTGCCAACCTTCCAGCAGCTTCTTCTTCGGCCGCTTTTGCTCCGGCCTTCCGGAAGACTGTGCACGGAGCCTCCGTGGCATAGGGATTCCCGGGTGGCATTTCTACGGCCCATGGCTATCACACGCGGCTCCGATAGAACGCTTTCTACATCTTCGAGGGATTGAGTTCGACTCGTACATCGACGAATGTATGATGAGCCACAGTGTGCGACAGTGGTTTCTCAGACAGTATTAGTTGGCCCTTGAGCTTCTCCACCAGCAAGGATGGATCATCAACACCGAGAAGTCGGAACTATTCCGTTCTCAGTAGTTGATCTTCATCGGGGGTTTGTTTTTGACAGACATAGACTTTGTCAGGGTGGCCCCGAGGGTTGACCAGTGCAATGTCCCTCAGGGAGTGGCTGTCTCTGGTAGATCTTCTCTCCTCGGCACAGATTATCACCGACAGAGGTCGATTAATGCTACGACCTCTACAAAGGTTTCTCCTTTTGTCCAGGACGACAATCTGGAGACAGATTTTCGGTTGCCAGAGGCCCTCCACAGCCTATTTCGATGGGGGACAGTCCCGTCGAATTTTGGCGCAGGCGTCTCTTTGACAATCTGGATCTCGGATCGGCAACTGTTTGTGGACGCTTTTCTTCAGGGCCCGTCACATACCAGGGTGCAGGAAGGTGCTGGCAGCCCGGGTGGCTAGCGCCGTTTCCCGGGCCATAGAGTTCCACTAGATTGTGGCTCTCCTTTGTGCATTTTTCTGAGGAGAAATCTCAAGATCCGGTTAGAGCTTCTCCACAGCTTGTAGCGGGGTTATTACTGCTTATTCGCAGGAGGAAGCATCTTTCAGCGTTGAACTCCGTTCTGGCTGTGAAGCAGGATGTAAGGTTCTCAAAGACGCCGGAACTTATCGCCATGCTGAAGTCGCTAAGCTTGAGGATCTGTAGTTAAGTTTGACCTCCGGCTTGGGACATCAACTTAGTACTGCGGCACTTGAGGGGTCCTCCTTACGAGCCCTTAGCGAAGCTTCCTTTGAGGTTTTGGCTTGGAAGACGGTCTTCTCCTGTCTTTGGCTATAGCAGCCAGGGTCAGTGAGGTTACACGCTTTGGATGTAACGAGAGTTCACTTCGAGCCGGCTCACCTGGGGCTCCTTTGGAAGGTCGTCGCCACGAACCCAGCTCCCAGGACAGCCGGACACGAAGTTAGTCATCCCGTCGTTGTCTTCTTTGTTAGACGATTCTGAGGAAGAGGAGCTGTCTAGTGTCCGGTGAGAGCGTTGTAGGTATCCCGGAAGGGTTGTTCATCACCTTCTGGCAGTGTACGACGTAGCTGGGGAACGTCATCCTACAGCTAATAACTCTCATGAGATTCGGGTGCTAGCTTCTACTGTGGCTCTTCACCGCAACATCTCGGCTCCGGACATCTCGGAGGGCTGCTTCGGGAGGTCAACGTCGGTCTTCGCCAGCCACTACCTCCGTGACTTAGCAGTGGAAGATGTCCATGGGTTACAGTCGTTCCGTCCGCTTGTTGTCTCCCAACAGCTGACTCGGCTATCCAGACACTAGGTAACTAGACCTAAGTGTGCCTCGGCCTTAGGGCTTTCCCACGGTTCGTCGTGGCGTTCCCCTAAGTGCCTTTTGGCTTATGTTATGTTCTCCCTTCACAGGGGGTTCTGACATTCGTCCATGTGTTTTTTCCCTGACGGGTGGTCCGTTCGTCGGCCTGCCCGCCATCCTTGTATTTTAGATATTTAAAAATACTTACCCCACTTCTGGGATTAAGCTCGCCCAGCGATGTCTCGCTTCCTCCCCTCAGACGGCCGTCGTTGGACCTACATATGGAATGTGATTTTGTCAACGTGGACACGTGACGGATTGGATCGTCACCTTCCGGTTACGAGGCCGTGTTGTCATTGTCATATTCCCCGACTTCGAGTACGAAGACAGGATGACTACTACCAACACGTTTTCCAATCGCTTTATCGGAAGCATAGGTAATATGCAATATAAGAAGTGGGGTAAGTATTTTTAAATATCTAAAATATTTAGATTTTAATAAAATTTACCATGCAAATTAGCAGTCAACATTATGCAAATAAGTGAACCACAACATGCTACATCCAATATGCAGCAACGGTTACCCTCTAATGTGCGGCAACACTTGTACTCCAATATGCAGCAATACTTACATATCTCTATGATTTCATAGCTGAAGCAGTAGATAAAGGTAGGGAAGTAAAAGCGGTCTTTTGTGATGTTAGTAAAGCTTTCGATAGAGTTTGGCATAAGGGCATAATTTACAAACTTAAAAAAATTTGGAATATATGGAAGTTTGTTAAAATGGTTCGAGAGCTACCTTGAGAACAGAGAACAAAGTGTTGTTATTAATGGATTCTGACCTGATAACAGGCAAATCTTCGCTGGCGTGCCACAAGGTTCCCTCTTGGGGCCGCTTTTGTTTATCTTGTATATCAACGATATAGTCGAAGGCATCAATAGCAATATACAGCTCTTCGCGGACGATACATCTTTATACGCGATTATTAGGGATCCCGTTGAAACTTCAACTATTATAAATGATGACTTGAAGAGAATTCATGAATGGGCGGACAAATGGCAGGTATCATTTAATCCAAAAAAAACTGTTTCTATTCGGTTTACTAGAAAATTGCAACCAGTTCAAATGCCAGATTTGACCATGAATGATAATACTATTGAGTCACAAACATTTGGGCCTTACTTTACAACATGACTGTTTTTGGAATGACCATATAAATGAAATTGCTAAAAAGGTTGCCCCAATGGTTAATTGTCTGAGGAGTGTCAAATATAGATTGAACCGAAAAACATTAGAGATCATGTACAAACAGTTCATTCTTCCTGTATTTGACTACTGTAGTCATATATGGGATAATTGTACAAAACAACAAGCAGATATGTTAGAAAAACTTAATCTTGATGCTCTGAGAACTGTGTGTGGTGCCATCTGTGGTACGAGTCATGATAAAATATATAAAGAAACAAATTGTAAACCATTATTCCATAGACGATATGTAAACAAATTAAGTTTTTTTTATAGAATGGTTAATAATAATACACCAAGTTATCTTAGCAACCTTGTGCCTCATAAGATATCAGATGTTGTTGATTACAATCTTCGTGATGACTCAAAACTTCAGACCATAAACTGTAAAACAGTAAATTATGCAAAATCCTTCCTTCCTGACACAGTTAAATTATGGAATTCATTACCGATAGAACACAGAAGCTCCCCATCTTTATCGACATTCAAAAAAGCCATGGAAACTGAAATGCATACTCATTTCGACTTACATTATGGTAGTAGATTTTCTCAAATAATACATTCTCGCCTTAGACTTGAATGCAGCAACTTAAATGCACACAAGTATGAAAGATTCATATCATCAACTCCCGACTGTTCTTGTGGCCATAAATATGAAGATTCGACTCATTATTTCCTTTTTATGTCCACTGTTCATGAATAGAAGGGAAGATATGTTTTTCTATAACAAAGGTTTTGACCTGAGATCGGTCCTATTTGGAAACCCAAATTGTTCCTCTTATGTAAATCATGAACTATTGATATCTGTGCACGAATTTATAGATTTAACAGCCAGATTTGCATCGGATCCATAATTGATATATTGTATTGTTGTATTGGTAAAGCTTGTTGGCGATTATATATTCATATATAGGTAAATCATATATTTTGTAAATACACCATGACATGTTCTTTATCTTGCTGGCATTTGTATAGATAAGTATATATATTCTTTGTACATTCACCATGACATGTTCTATATTTTGTATTTTGGAGCGGTATTAACAGAAGCTTCTAGCTTGTTTACCAATCCAATTCTTTTCTGATATAAATATGTTTAAACCATATTGGCACTGTTGGGTAAAGTCACTAATAAGCAACTTAACTCGTTAACATGTTAATTGTAATTAATTTTGAGAACTAATAGGAAACACAACGGATATAGATTGCACAAGGCAATCTTTACCTGCACCGGTGCAGAATTTATACGGTGAATTCGAATGCTGACATGATGTGATAAAGAGATTATTAACCTTATGTCAAAGGTTCTCCTAATACAACTTTTATTTCTTATATATGATATTAATGCAATAGAACACACATTCTTCATAGTCTTTTTCTGTACACTCTAGCAAATCTGACAACAATTTCGTAATGCATTGCTCATTGAGCAAACAGAATTTGACATATCTATCTTAAGGGTAACAATACACCACATTGAGCAAACAGAATTTGACATATCTATCTTAAGGGTAACAATACACCACATTGACCAAACAGAATTTGACATATCTATCTTAAGGGTAACAATACACCACATTGACCAAACAGAATTTGACATATCTATCTTAAGGGTAACAATACACCACATTGACCAAACAGAATTTGACATATCTATCTTAAGGGTAACAATACACCACATTGACCAAACAGAATTTGACATATCTATCTTAAGGGTAACAATACACCACATTCTTGGGTTGTCTTGCTTTGCTTTTAAGGATACAAAGATAAAGAGCATTATCTTTGTAAGTTTTTTCAATGATTGTCTGAAAACAAAAGAATGGACAGCTTCATTTACATAATATAACTTACACAATTCCCAATGACTTTCTTATTTTAGCAACAACAAAAATAAACCGTCAACAAAAACCACTCTATTACATATTTTGGTCTTCTAACCATGGATAATAAATCATGCAAAAACTGTTGAGCTGCAGAGACCATGTCTTCTTTTAAACAATAAAACCAGAGTTTGCACAATCATTGCCCATTAGTGTTCAAGCACTCTGATTTCAGACTCATTCATTTTGAATTTCAGTAAGAGTGTACAAGAATGTTTAAGTTTGTGCTAAATCAGGAGCATGGAGCAAACAAGTAAGATGTTAAGCGTTATTCAAACAAATTTTTCAGACTGCTTGGCACAGCAAAGATCCCTCTAAGAGAGCTTGCATCAGGTGGCCGTCAAGAGAAGCAGTTGAGCCTGAACCTGGTGGATGCCAATGAGCGGCCACATCAGGTAAACTCCCTTCTTTCTGTATAGCCTAGGTGCAACTGACAGCAGTGCACCCACTTTTTGATAAAGGATTTCCAAGTGTTCATTATGTTGAGTCATCGAATGGATTGCCTTAAATACTAACTGATGTTGATTTAGGGATAATCACCTTCTGTTATTATCCCCGCCAAACAAAGTTTTCAGAGGATATATAAATGAGCTCCGTCTGTCCGTACAAACTCTTTCCTGGTCCAGAACTCAGAAACCAAAAGGTCTAGCTCACTGAAACTTGGTATGTGGAACAATCAACATGTGAAGTGTTGTATTTGTGTTTTAAAAGTTCTACTCAAATTTATTTTTGGCTATTTCCATGGAAAAGCAACTTAGAATTTTGTTTCAGGTCCAGAACTCACAAGAGACTTTCTAGATGGAACAACTTCATGTGTATTAGTTTTTAACAAGTTTATTCAAGTATAGGTCACTGACCAGTTACAAATAAACAGATGTATAATTATAGCACACACACACACAAGTAGGCATTAGGTAAATTACAGTCATATTTCGTCATGATGAAAAATGAATAACATCAAACTCAAACCAGGAAACAATGAGAGATAAACCTGGGGTTTCAATAGCCAATTAAGGTTTTACAGCATATATAATAACAGTATTTTTGGCTTAACATAGAAATAATTACACGAAGTCTAAGCTATTTCTTTCCTTGAAGATATGATAAACACATTTAGATAAGTTGAGAATTGTATCATTGCAATTACTCTGCAGAAGTTTAGTAAATTTGTACATACTTGGAATATCATAAATATTTTTATCCAGATATCTTTCTCTTAGGGAATTATGTTTTGGGCAAATCATTAAAACATGATATTCGTCCTCGACATCCTGAATACAAACTGGACATTTTCTATCATTCAAACTTATCTTAGGCTTTGCCCAGTGACCTCTTTCAATCATTAGAGTGTGAGAACCAAGGTGAAACCTTGTAAGTGCAATTCTGTACTTACATACATCTATATTAATTAAATATTTTTCAAATTCTATAACATGTTTTATGGACAAATATGAACGAGTTTCACTCTAGGAGCTTAGATTATTCTGCCATGCCTGAATACTAATATCATACACCCTCTGTTTGAATTCTCTGAAGAAACCAGTTTTATTATAAACTAATTGTGACAACCAGCAATATCCAAATCCATACTGTGATAACAAGTCTCGCAACAAAGTAGCCCACGTTTTATATTCAGGCTTATGTAGTGAGAGCTCAAACATTACATTATAGATTCTCCGAACGGTAATTATCCAAATCAAACATTCTAAGCCAATATTTAACAATACGCTCTACTCTATTTTTTATACAGCGGCAATGTTCCAAACTTCCCATAAACAAAAGTAGATGGTGTAGAAGTTTTAACTTTCAATAAATATTTCAAAAATTTCAAATGAACTTTTTCTACTGCAGGCGCTTCCATAAAACCCCAAACTTCTGAACTATAACAACGTATTGGTAATACCATAATTTTGAACAACTCATACTGTTGGCGGAAGTTAATATAATGGTTAGCATTTGCTTGTTCCGACAGTGTTTTTTGTGCATGGGAAAAGGATCCAGAAGAAGAGAAAACTATGCCCAAATATTTAAAACTTCCTACAACCTCTAGCTCTTCGATCTCCATTATAAATCCATTTTTCTCTTTTAGCAATACGTTCCCCCTTTCTAAACACTACCACCTTATTGACTTAGATATTGACTGAGATATATTGACTTCAAGGCCCCATTCCCTGCAATAGTTATGTAATATGTCTAATCCTTCTTGCAAACCTTCAACGCTTTCGCTAAATACAACCATATCATCAGCAAACATAAGTAATAATAAACGAACTTCGTCAACAAGCACACCAACATTACTTGTAGACGACATTTCATTGACTACATCATTAATAAACAAAGAAAATAAGATCGGCGACAAATTCTCGCCTTGGCGTAATCCCAGATATGAATAAAAAAAGTCTGTACACTTTGACCCAGTCCTAACAAATGACTTGATATCCCTATACATACTACGAAGTAATGTGAGAAATTTCGAACTTATGCCGATCTCAAATAATTTGAACCATAAAACTTGTCTGTCTACAAGGTCAAAAGCTGTCCTATAATCGATAAAGGCACAATATAACTTTAACCCTTTGCTGAGTGAAATATTAATAAGATTATGCAAAATAAAAATACAATCAATATTAGTGCATTTTGGGGTTTTCAACGTATTCCTGCTTTAGTTTTGGCTGTTTACATGGAAACATTACTTATTATTTTCCTTTTACAAATCAGAGCTAAAAAAGCCATAAGGTCTAGCTAATTTAAACTTGGTGTGTAGAACAATCATAATGTTTGGTGGTGTCATTTGTTTTTTTACTTCTTCTGTTCTGTTTCAATGGAAACACAAGTCACAATACCGTTCCCAAGGTTGAACCTTATATCCTAAATGCTTAGCATTATGAAACTAAGGATCTTGAACAATCATCTTCTGAAGGGTAAATGTTATGCTTAGGAAAGTTTTCGACTAAGAATATTAAGGGTTTATGAAAGAATACTGATTCTTAACTATTGTTCAATATATTTCAACATTTTCCTACTTGGCGAGGGATATAGCAGACTTTGTCTGCTTGTTACATACATGATGTGATGTTGATAATGTTAGTGTAGCTTGTTCAGATAGAAACCTTGTATGTGAAGGCGCTTCTTGATGTCATCTTCATGATTTTCAATTTTTTTCTCTAAGATGTGTGCTTCATTCAATTTTAATGCATTCTATGCAAACTGTTGACAATGTGGTAATGAACTGAAACTTGAAGCACTAATAAAATGACTTGATGAGACCTTCATCATAGAGTAGACAACATTCTCTACAATGATAGGTCCCAAGCATTTTGATATCTCTCTTTATCTTCAATGCAAGCCCTGTTTTTTTGTAACCTTGATTTATAGCATGAGTGGATGTATATAGCATTTAGGAAAACTCATGGAGCTGATATTCTTTACTGTACATGATGATAGCTAATCAAACTTTATAGATGTGTCAACCATATATAATACAAATATTGCATGAATTTACTTACTGCCTATATGGGTTTATGGCATAAATTTACTGACTGCCTATATTGGTTTATCACATAAATATATTAACTGCCTATAAGGGTTTATCGCATAAACTTACTTAAAAAATCACCTGCCTTGAATGATTGCTATGTTGAATTTCAGGAAATAGAAATGTAAATAAATGTTTGAATTTCTCCCTTTTTCATATGCTACCAACATCTAGGCACAATTATGCAACATCTAGCCTAATCTAAAAGTTATAAATGATGAATGCAATAAGAAATTTTCCTTAGAAATAAGTTTTGTTGAAATTTTCAAGGATTTATGGGATTTTGAAAGACTATAACTATGACTGTTATGAGGTCATAAGGACCATTTGCTTATAGTCAGCCCAGTATGTTGTGACAATGATATTAAGTTACCTGTAAGTATTTTAAAGGTTGAACTAGATAAGAGCACCACAGTATAATCTTTTCAAGGTTGATAAATTATGATGTTTAGGTACTTAAAGAGTCACAGACACATATAGAAAACACGTTCCAAGATTAAGAGGCTTTATTTTACCATGTGGCTAATTTAAACTGTTTGCAATTCTTCCTTTGTGTATTCACTAAATTAATGGGAAAATATATTTAATATTACTTAATAACTTTTTAAAAGTTCATAATATATAAAAAGTGTGTAATCAGGACATTGTGACGATGCTAGACTCAACGTGACATTACTACATGATAGTTACGTCAAATTACCCTTAACACAACATCTTAACAAGTTTCGTGGAGATTTCACCTTTTCACCTTTCACCTTGGCGATCTGAATTTGTAATTTTGGACTGATAAATTTATAGATATCAAAATATACTAAACCATTACACATAAAAAAATTCCCGTTGAGAGCTTGAGCACTGTTACGTAAATATTATTGAAACTTTTAACAAATATCATTCAAGCAGTGTAGGAATTTATCTTGGGAGTTTTGAAAATTTTGTTTTCATTTTCCATAGAAACTAAGTGGATTGAGGCCGAGGTTGCTCAAAACACAGAGCTGACCTTAACTCAGTGTGGTAGACTCAAGATGGTACGAAGGTTAATCACAGTGTAAAAGTTCTTTGTGCAATGCCCTCATAGCTACCTTATGTTGCATATTCTTGGGGAAACCGGACGATATTGTTTATTCATAAAAACAGATTAAAGTCTTAAAATACTGGATAAAAATGCTTAGAATGGATATTTCACGTTTTCCAATACATTTATATGAAATGCTTAAAGAGCCACTCTGTGATTTTCATAACATATCATTTGCCTTTGATATGAACCTAAATGTCATATGTGGTGATATAAATTCAAAACATCTTAACTTTTCATGTCCGTAAAACATATAAATTATATGACAAATACTGGTTTTCCATGAAAATCTAAAAACAGCCTTACAAATGCACAGAGGTGTAGATATCACGTCCCATTTACATGGATACTAGTTATATAACCTGACAAACACTATCAATTCCTAACTGCCCTCCTGGCTGTTTTCGATAAGTCTCCAAAATTACGTTTTACTATTTGACGCGTGCCACTGTCCGGTTTTCGATCATAATTGCGACGTTCTACCTTCATATTGTCACTGCAAAAAAACCAATAAGCTTTAAAATGTGTCGTTTTGGTAACAGTCGATACTTCGAGATCAAATGACACAATTGATTAAGTTTGGCATATATGACCGCAACAACTCGCGGAGTGGCTCTTTAAGCTTCAGGATGATAATGGTGAAGTAAACTGGGTTTCTCACTTTCGTGAAATGTTGTTTTCAAGTGGTTTTAGCTATGTGTGGATTATGCAAGATGTTGGTGATGCCACTATGTTTATGTCTGTATTTGAAAGACGTTTAATTGATATGTATATGCAATCTTGGAAAGAAAATATAGAATCTTCATCATATTTAACACATTATTGCAGTAAAGAATTTATTGCAATGCGAACCATACATTAAAATTCTTAATAACAGAAGACTGATCAGATCAATGTGTAAATTTCGCATTTCCCTTCACGATTTTAGAGTGAATCATCAACATAAGAAAAGCGTTAATGTTTCTGACATTGACTCTATTTGTTTGCATTGTGACAAAAATGCTGTAGAAAATGAGTACCATGTTTTCTTTATATGTAAAAGATATTCTTTTCTTCGTAATGAGTATTTTATGTCCATTAACAAATATAGTACATCTAGATTAACAATGCAGCAAATACTTGACACACATGATGTAAATATACTTCGAATAACATCTATTTATCTTTCGAAAATATTCAGCTTAAGATCTTCCTAGTTTAATTTGACAATGTTGTATTGATTTTCTCATACAATTGTACAACGGGCCATGTAGCCTGAAATACTGAATAAACATGATTCTGACTTATGTTGCATGAATTCGGGCATTTCATTTCAGTTAGTGTAGGTATCCTATACTGATGATTTGATGCTCATCAGAGACCAGCTGTCACATGTTGATATTATAGCAGCCTTTATCACATTCTTACCATGCTTTGATATAGATTTTAATAATTCTGTTTTTTTAGTGAAGGCTACCTGTGAGTGAGCTTGATTATCACCAAAGGTATTAACCTTGTAGATCATTATGTTTTGTAGTTGTTATGACTGGTAATAAAGTGATGTGAGTGAGATGAATGTGTTGAGTGAAATCAATGCCTTCTCACTACATTGCAATGTGTATGTGAGTGGGAGAATCAATCTCTTCTAACACAGCTGTTGCAGCTGATGACCTCCTGATTCAGCCACTCTCTCACTCAATCCCAACCTGCAGACCTAGGATTCCGGTGGTCTGTTTGGTGATCTGTCTGGCACTCTGTTTGGAGGTCTTTCTGGCAGGCGGTGTCCAAAAGTGTCAGGCGACAGAAAGGACCAAATAGCTGGAGGACTGCACAATATGGTAACTTCAGTACTCTTGGCCTTCTTCAGAACTCCGCCAGTCAGTAAAAGGAACACACGGTGCATGTTCATGGAGATGTTGTTACACATAGCTTGAACATTTGACATACAAGAGTCAGATGACTGACCATCATTGAATTAGTTATGAATACATTGACTGTTTTTGTATTTGTCTTGTGCTGTAAAAATTTCAACATGAAATCTGTAATTTATGATGATTGATGATTGACGCCGTGCCAGCACAGCTTTCGTTTTATCACTGTGTCCTTGCCAACTCATGTCCATGTAGAGAACTTGTATTCATTTTGAGTTCAAGCTTTGTCTTTGTTTTATTGCTTGATATAAATGACACAATACTAGCTGTGTGCAGTAAGGATCATTGCAGTTATTCATCTATATCTATTATGTCCCCCGCAAAAAGCTTTGCGTAAGACATAATGTTTTCAGTTCCATCCAAAATTCTGTTATTCCCTTACTCCGTAATTCCGACATGCCTCCGTTTACAGACCATATCTCAAAAACCATTCAATATTTTTTTTACAAAACTTGTTTAGTGGTGGCGTGGTGCCTTTTGCTATTTTGGTTATTCTGAATATTTTTCTTTCTGGTTTCCATGGTAACAATTTGAAATTAGTGCATATAGGGGGGATGCTTTCATTTCCAGGCCATATCTCCAAAAACGTTCAATATTGTTTTTCAAAACTTGGTATGTAGTTAAATGTAGTGATGGAGTGGTGCCTACTTTGGTTACTCAATTTTTAGCTCATCAGGTCTGAAAGACCCGATGGGCTTATGGCATGGCATTGCGTCCGGCGTCCGTCCATCCGTCCGTCCGTCCATCCGTCCATCCGTAAACTTTTCACTTTTTCGACTTCTTCTCCAGAACCAATGACTCTAGAGAGATGAAATTTTATGTGCATATTCCTTGGCAAATGGGGATTCTAAATTGTAGATTTCGTGACCCCATGACCCCAAATGGGGTCACAAGGGTCAAAACCTTAAAAATCTATTTTAATCTTCTTCTCCAGTTCAAAAGGTCCAGAGAGCTGAAAAGTTGTGTGTAGACTTCTTGGCCAATGGGGATTCTAAATTGTAGATTTTGTGACCCCATGACCCCAAATGAGGTCAGAGGGGTCAAAACATGAAAAACCTATTTTCATCTTCTTCTCCAGTTCAAAAAGGTCTAGAAAGCTGAAAAGGTGTGTGTAGACTCCTTGGCCAACGGGGATTCTAAATTGTAGATTTGGTGACCCCATGACCCCAAATGGGGTCACAGGGGTCAAAACCTAAAAAACCTAACTTCATCTTTTTCCCTAGTTCCAAAAGATCTAGAGAGCTGAAAAATTGTGTGAAGACTCCTTGGACACTGGGGATTCTAAATTGTAGGTTTGGTGACCACTTGACCCCAAATGGGGTCACAGGGGTCAAAACCTTAAAATCCTACTTTCATCTTCTTCTCAAGTACCAAAAGGTCTTGATTGCTTAATAGTTGTGTGTAGACTCCTTGGACAATGGGGATTCTGAATTGTAGATTTTGTGACCCCATGACCCCAAATGAGGTCAGAGGGGTCAAAACATGAAAAACCTATTTTCATCTTCTTCTCCAGTTCCAAAAGGTCCAGAGAGCTGAATAGTTGTGTGTAGACTCCTTGGGCACTGGAGATTCTAAATTGTAGGTTTGGTGACCCCATGACCCCAAATGGGGTCACAGGGGTCAAAACCTAAAAAACCTAATTTCATCTTTTTCCCTAGTTCCAAAAGGTCTAGAGAGCTGTAAAATTGTGTGAAGACTCCTTTGACACTGGGGATTCTAAATTGTAGGTTTGGTGACCACTTGACCCCAAATGGGGTCACCGGGGTCAAAACCTTAAAATCCTACTTTCATCTTCTTCTCCAGTTCCAAAAGGTCTTGATAGCTTAATAGTTGTGTGTAGACTCCTTGGACAATGGGGATTCTGAATTGTAGGTTCGGTGACCCCTTGACCCCAAATGGGCAATGGGCCGTTTTTATTTGATTGTGAATAACTTGGACGTTGGGACAGGCTATCTTTCCTACACTGCCCATGACCCCATGGTCTAAACCCAAACACCTATTTCTATCAAAAATCTGATGAGC
Source organism: Phorcus lineatus (assembly GCA_921293015.1). NCBI lineage: Eukaryota > Metazoa > Mollusca > Gastropoda > Trochida > Trochidae > Phorcus > Phorcus lineatus. Next base: position 20,720,526 of record OV121088.1, on the reverse strand, counting down.
TACAGAGCACATGGCTCTATTTTTTAATATTTTTCTGGTTTCCATGGAAACAATTTGAACTTTGTGCATATGGGGGTAGGTTAATTTTCCAACCTATATCTAAAAACTAATGAGTTTTGTTTTACTAAACCTGGTATTTGGTTAGATCTAGTGCTTGGATGTGCCTTTTTTTACTTTAGTTATTCTTCATTTTAGTTTGTTTCCATGGAAACAATTTGAACTTAGTGCATATTGGGGGCTGTAGATGCTAATTATAAAATTGGATGAATGTATGTGTATAAAATGTCAGATTCGCTACTATAAAGAAGTTGACAAATATATAAAACTCTTCCTTATGCATCATTGAACTTGTATATTTCACCAGTCACTATTATGTCAATTTCATTGATGCTAATATATTGACCTTTTTAGCATATGTTTGGCATGGATTGCTTCTGGTATAAGTAGCAATAACATGTTTAGGTTGGATTAAAAGTTTGGAAGGGTGACATCACTGTGCATCACATGCACATATTTCTAGTATTTGTGTGACTTTGCATCCTTTGTGGGCTATGTTATCATCACCCCTGGTCAACAGATTGCTTTTACACTAAGCTTTTTATCATCCCCCGCAACCCTTATCAGGGTACATTGTATTTAGTGACGTCTGTGCATACATTCAGATCTTTTCTAATGCAATATCTCATGAACCGATACAACCTAAGTCTTCAAAGTTGGTCACAGTCTACATTTGGGGAATTAAGCAGATACCAGTCTTTTTATTGACCTTATTTTCAAGATCACTACATCTTTTAGACCACTTTTCAAACTTTTGTTAACGCAAATTGCACCCCTCTTCAAATTTATTGAAAGCCTATATTATGAGATTATGCAGACAGTAGAACTTTAATTATTGTGACAATGACTTTATTTTCAAGTTCAACACAGCAGTTTGCCTGCAAATTCTAATGCGATATCACTTGAACTGTCACACTTACTGTCTTCAAATGTTTTGGAAGCCTCCATTTTCAGAATTCCGCAGACACCGGTTGATTATATGAACCTTGACCTCATTTTCAAGGTCATCACTGTTTTCACACTTTCGAAACTCCCACCACTCCCAGGTAGTCAACCATATAAGTTATTTGAAAAATATGCATGTATTCAGGCTATAATGTTATTTCTAAAAAAACTTTCATTTTCCTACCCTCAATAGTATTGGCGTGATGGGGGTTCATATTTATGTTATTTATGAAAACAAAAACTTATTGGCTTATTTAGTAAGCTAAAATTTCCAGAATTACATATTTGTTCCATGAAGATTAATGTTTGTAGTTTTTGACTTGATGGCCCTTCAAATATGGGTGTAGCAAGGTACACAGCCTCATGCAAATGTACCATCTTTTTTCTGACATCAATCATTTTTAAAGCTTTGTGTGATTGTCAATTTGATCATGTTGATGTGGATTTGAGGATTCAAACAAGCCTAATTTCATGTCTGTTGCATTATTATTCAACAAAATATAAAAAAAATGGTCAGCAAGTTTTTAGTGTATGACTGTGCTTGTTAAGACTGCTCTTATTAACCTGATATCCTTGTGATTTCAATTGCAAATTGACAGGGATTTGATTGTTGTTAATTTTGGAAGGGTGGGCAACAATGAGTCAGAAGATAGATGTTTATATTTTGCTCATTCAAGGCATTTTTCAATGCGCTAATGATATAAGAGAGCAAAATATAAGTGTGTAAATGAATTAGAATATAGCACTCCCTTATCGTTTTATTTTTTAAAGAATGATTGTAGGAATATGATATGGTTTTATTGATTTTCCGCCAATGTTGTCTAATGCACATTTGACAGTTTTGGTGATGTATTTCACCTGAAAATTTTATGGGTGTATGTCTTGAACATCAACAACAACAATAATAATAATAATAATAATAATAATAATAATAATAATAATAATAATAATAATAATAATAATAATAATAATAATAATAATAATTTATTGCCTTTCCAGGAATTTGTTTTACATCAACAGAGCTTGAAAACATTTATACAATCACATGAGATTTTTACATCAGTACATGAATCAATTATTTTCACATTTGTTTAATAGAGATATTGTGTTTGGAATGAAAGATGTACGGCTCTCTTAGTCTTCAATACTGGAACTTTGTAGCGGCGGCCTGAGGGGAGAAGATGATATTGCGAATGTAGGTTGTGAGTTGGGTCAGATATAATTCTAACAGCTTGATTTACGATCTGCCGCTCATATATATCAGTTAAACAGTCAAACTTGACACCAGCAAGTCTTACCCGCAATGTTTACAATTTTGTTAACTTTTGATTTCAATTGAACAGAGAGAGACCCGTACCAACAGTGGAATGAGAATGTTAAAATATTTTAAATAAATGCTTTATAAAATGTTGACATGACAGAAGAGTTTACATTGAAAGATCTGAGTTTACGCATGAGATGAAGACGTTGATGACATTTGTTACACACAGCTGCAATATTAGAGTTCCAGTTCAACTTAGAGTCAATGACGTTACCTAGATATTTATTTTCCGACACAGTCTCAACGCATTCACCGTTAATCCTAACTGGAATCATTTTAGATGGTTTACTTCGAAAGTCAATCTTGAAAGTGGCGTTAAACACCAACTCACCTCACCTCGAAAGTCAATAACCAGTTCCTTCGTTTTGGTGACATTTGTAAATAGTTATCTGTGCACCAAGTTGTGAAATTGTTTATGTCATCTTTATAAAGTTGTTCAGAAATATCGTTGTTTAGTTTCCCTATTACTGCAGCATCATCTGCAAACTTTATTGTTGAACAGGTTGAATTAGAACTTACACAATCGTTAGTATAGAGGGTGAAAAGGACAGGTGACATTACACAGCCTTGCGGCGCTCCAGTATTAACATATCGTGTGTTTGAGACGGTCCTGCTAACCTTCATGTACTGCCTTCTGTCCACAAGAAAATTCTCAATCCATTTAATTAGATTGGAATTGACGCCCATGTGCAACAGTTTCTTTATCCTGATATGTGGTTGAATGGTGTTAAACGCAGAGGAAAAGTCAACAAATAGGATTCTGATGTAAGACTTGGGTGTCTCCAGATGATTGTAGACATTGTTGAGGAGTGACAGTGTAGCATCAACAACTCCTCTCCGTGATCTATAGGCGAACTGAAGCTGGTCCAATATGTCGGCAACTGCCTGTCGAAGATGTCTGAGCAGAATGCGTTCAAGAGATTTCATTGCTATTGTTGTTAACGTAACAGGACGGTAGTCATTGAGTTCCTTAGGGTTTGTCTTCTTGGGAACCGGTATTATTTCTGACATCTTCCAGATGGAAGGAATATTGTGTGTATCAACTGAGAGTTGAAACAATTTCATGAATACTTTACACAGTTGTACCCTGCATTCCTTTAACACAATGCTGTCAATATTGTCAGGACCTTTCGCTTTCCTTATGTTGATTCTTGAGAAGCTCTGAATGACATCCTCTGCTGATATATGAACAGGAATATCGTTGTCTTGTATTGTTTCCCTGACTTGTTGTCTTTCGTTGCTAAAATTATGATTATCAAAACGACTGTAGAAAGTGTTGAGATCTTCAGCAAATGTCTGATGGTCATTGACGTTGATTGTGTGGTGTGGCGTATTTTTGCCGATCATTGTCTTCACTCCATGCCAGGCTTGTTGCAGATTGCTTTGCTGAAATTGTCTCTCAACTTTCTCTTTGTATACTTGCTTACACTTGCGAGCTTTCAGATTAATGTCCTTCTGAATACATTTTACCTTATGTATATTTCCTGTCTTTAAGGCTCTTTTCTTCTCATTGAGTAGAACTTTCATTTCTTTGGTTATCCAAGGCTTATCATTTGGGAAAATTGGGTATGAATTATAAGCGTTCTTGATATTACCATAACACATATCTAAAATATTGTCCTTCCGTGTGCAACATGAGACATACTGATGGTAGTTTGGAAGCACACCTTTCAGAGTACATCCATTAAAATCTCCAAGAATAAATTTTGGCACATCTGGACTAATGAGTTCTAGTGATTGCACATGATTATGAATGATATTGGCTGCTTGTTTGTTAACGGCACTTGGTGGTATAAATACATTTACAACAAGATCTGTCCAAACTCTCGCGGGACATAAGTAGGCCGCATAGAAACGGACAACAGTTCGATGTTAGTTGAACATGTTCTTTCTCTCACAATAAAATTACGACAACACTTTTCATTTATGTACATATATATGCCTCCGCCAATAGATTTGTTTACAAAATACAAAGACTAACGAGCTACCGAGCCCAGAGGTCTATGTTTATCCATGAATTTAACATGTAAGTCTTCACCAAAATAAATTGATAGCTGAGATAACAAAATTGTCAATAACAGTTGTTTCAATGGGATTGTATATTTCAAACGTCCTATCATGTGATGTATCTGCAGTGACACTACACATAGATTGTTAAATCTGGAAGACTGCCGATAATTCTAGATATGGTACATATATGGAACGCATAGCAAAATCTTGCAAAATAAACGTGCAATTATTTCAAACGATGACAACAGATTAAGTAATCTATAATTTAACACATCTTAATTTTTTATCTACATTTGAATTGTTGAACAATGTTATATAAATATTAGATTTCTTCAAGGGTGGCCATTATCATTACTTAGGTTTCATGGTGGTGATTTGATTTAAACATGTTTATTCCTAAAATATATACAGTTCATGAATGGATTGGCCAAAAAGCTTCTAGGTGCTTATTTTAAGCTTGTTCCAATGTGATTTGATATGAGTAAATTTATATAAATGTATGTTATTGACACATACCTGATTCTATATCAGTTTGTTTGGCAGCCCTTCCATGAAAGTGCTTATGAAGTGAGAAATAGATCAGATTTCATTATGTAATGATGAATAGATTTCAATAATTTATTAAATCACTTATTGAGAGCAATGTTGAAAGTAAATCCTTTCGGATCAAAGAATCATTTCGGTCTTAATTCTATGTATTTGTGGCATGTGAAGAAATAGTGGACAGCGTTTTAGACTCGGTGACCACACATAGTTAACACGCAAGGTTTTAATTGATATGCATGTTAAACTTGTCAGCATTCAAGTCACTACGGCCGCGCCTAAGGCGAGAGTGGAAAATCTGGCAAAAGTTTTTACCATAATTTAGATAGAAGGAAATAGTTTTATTGTAAGGTCAGTAAAACAAATTTTTTAAACCTGATAATTTATCAATATTTTTTATGTCAGGATTTAATGACTTCTGTAGTTTTATTGTATCAGGTGAAATGATCTTATATGTATCGTCTACATCTCACTGTGCGTATGGATGAATTTTCTGAGAGTTTGCATAGTTATTACTGAGTGTTGTATGTAGAATATGTTAAATTGATATTGAGGTTCAAGATTATTCTTCCTTTTGTAGAATGTAGTCAATTTAGATATATATATGTTTTGACATTTAAAAAAATTAGTTTCTTCTTAAATACAGTTGTGGGTTGACCTGCGTACTGCTCCACAAATTGATCTCAAGGCTTCTGGATTTAATTTTTCTAGTAAGATGCATTGTTGGTGGTTGAAATTATCCCAAATGTGGCAACAATAGTAAAAAATTGGTGAGGTTTTTATATAATTTCATAACTTATAGGCGATTGATAGATGATATTTTAAACTTCTAAAGCATTTTATCAAATGGACAACTTTATTGATCATGGAGTTGAACATCCTAGTGACAGTTGTTTTGAAGGGTCAGACCTGGATGTTTATGGTTTTCTACCTCTTGAATTGTTTTTTTATCCAACGAAAGATTTGGCTTCATGTTTCAGTTTACTTTTCTTCTGAACTGAATTGATTAAATCATTAGGATTGATTTAAACCTTTTTTTCACCCACTTAGATATTAGCTGTGTCAGAGTCGTCATTTACAACTTAAAGAGAAGTATCATCTGCGAGTAGTCTGTCAACAACTGTCAATACCATTGACAATATCAATAATGTATATCATGAAGAATAAAATGGAATCGTGAGGGACGCCTTTTAAGACAATTTGACATATGTGCATTGATATCAACACACTGGGTTCTATTAAGTTAACTTTAAATATTTATCAAATCAATTTTAATTTCTGCAGTATTCCTTTATGCCAAACTTTATGAAATGCTTTACTTACATCACAGAATATTTCTCTATATTCTTTTCCATCGTCAAATGCTTTGGCCATGAAATGATATAAATAAACCAATTGATTAGTCTTTGAGTCCCTAGCAGTAAATCTAAATTATATATTTAAAAGAAGGCAATTGTATCTTAGAAAATTTTTCACATGTTGAAAGATACATTTTTCAAAAACTTTAGCTAAAGAACTTTTTAAGACTCCTGTTTTGTAATATGAACAATCCAATCCTTAACTGCCCAATCTCCAATATTATATCAGCCAGAGTACTATTGCAATGATCATCAATAGGAGGGGATTGGTGGTGACTTTAAAAGAAAATAAAAATATGTTGAATATCAAATGTCAAATAAGATAAATAACCAAACAAAGGATAGGGCCCTTATCATTATTATCTATGGAAAAACTTATTTTTGCCTCAAAACTCATAAAACATATTTTTGTTACCTGATTTAAATGTGATTAACTTCATATTCCATTTACAAGATATGTAATACATAATGTTTAGAAATATTCATTCAGTAAAATTTTTCATTAATTTGTTATCATATATTTTACTCACTGGTAGTGGATTTCTTGCTGATATTATGTATTACTTATTTGATTGCTTTGTATACATTCCAGGAAATAGAGAATCTCACCCAAGTGTCTTCTGATATCAAATATATCAACACTAGTTGATGAAAGTTTTTTTTTTTACTTTTATCATCTAGTGTTGATATATTTGATATCAGAAGACACGAGGGTGAGATTCTTTTTATCATCCAAAATCATGTTTCATTACATTTGAATGACAATTGAAAAGTGCTGAACACCATGCTACCCCAAGACTCCAAGTGCGGTGATGTTGTAGCATTGTGATGTCACAGCATTGTGATGTCATTACTTGATGATGTAAAACAACTGTGGTGTCATATACTTGATGTCAAAGGGGCATTGTTCAAAATCTACTGCAAAAAAATATCCTAGGAGATAACGCTTGATCTTCCACAAGCGATGTCTCCTGTGGAACAGAGTTTTGGATGATAAAAACATGTATAGGTATGGTCATAAAAATTTGTTTAATGAGGTTCCATATATAGTTTTATGTTATCCCGAAGTTGCGGGGGTATTATGATTGGCAGCGTCTGTCCATTACACATTGTGTCCGGCTCATAGCTTTGAAGTTAATCAACTATTTCATGATTAACTGTTTTGAAAATATCTTTGACAAATTTGGGATTCGTGTAGATGTGCCTTTTTGGGGTTTCAATTTGTTATATATATATATATATATATATATTTTTTATTTTCGGTGGTAACAGTTTGGACTTTTTAAGGGTAGGGTAGTATCCGTCGCATAACTCTGAATCTACAGGACTAATCTTGATCAAATTTGTAATAAAGCCTTTTCATATCATGTAGATGTGCCTTTTTGGGGTTTTAACTTCTTTTCATTTCATATTGTTTTGTTTCCATGGCAACAGCTTTGACTTTGTCATTTTGAAGGGTAGGGTTAGTTGCCGTCGCATAACTCTGAATCTACAGGACCAATCTTCATTAAATTTGTAATAAACCCTTTTCATGTCATGTAGATGATCCTTTTGGAGGTTTCAACTTCTTTTCATTTGATATTTTTTTTCCATGGCAACAGTTTGGACATTCTTATTTTGAAGGGTAGGGTTAGTTTCAGGAGCATAACTTTGAAACTAAATGACCAATCTTTACCAAATTTGTTATACATCGCCTTCATGTCATGTAGATGCGTCTTTTGGGGGTTTCAACTTCTTTTTCTATTTTCATTGATTGTTTGTTTCCATGGCAACAATTTGGACTTTTGACAACTCTGTCCCCCAAAAGTATCAGTATTCCTAAATCGATTCATATGTAGTTAATATTTTATCAAGCATGACAAACTGCAGGGATGTTGATTAACTAAAACTTTAAGTTTATGTTGTTTTTTAGAAAAATTATCAAATTTTATTTGAGTTTAAAAAAACTGTAAGGAATTTTCGAAAACAAAATAATGCTGAAATGGTGAAAGGGGGAGACATCTGTTTTTACAAGTAAAAACACTTTCTAGTCTTATCTAATTTTGATCAAATTTGGTATGAACATGCATAATTACATGAAGGTGTGTCATGATTAACAATTTTGAATATATTTTTGTAAAATTTTGTGTTTTTGACAGAAACCAATAGTGCTATGAAGCCAATGAAGCCAACATTTTGAGAAGTGTTCTCTGTAGGATTGACATCAAGACTTGTAAATTTCATTATCCTACCTTATGTGAGAATGCCGATCTCTTATTGGTCCATGTGACCCTAAACAAATATCCATATGCACCGTCACCCTTGTACCCCTTTACATGAGTAAAGCGTGCTTCCACGTCAATCAATCAAAGTCACATGATCAGGTCATAGGTGTTGTTCATTTCTGTTTTTCTTTTTGATAATACATTAAGACATTCGGTAAGGTAAATTCTTTATAACATTCCGCTTGTTGCTTGAAATCTTTCAAGGGAATAATATATCCCTATGTCACCCTTGACGGAATGTTGTAACTTATATTCTCACTCCCTGAAATGGCAGGGACATACTAGTGCAATAAGAATGCTATACCTGGTTGGGCTGCTTAGTATTTGGCTCAATGTTTGTACATATCCCCTAAAGCTTAACAGATCTAAGGTAACTGATTGCAATGAACACTGAATTAGCAATCTGTAGGAACATTTAAAATAAAGTATGCAATATGAACCCTTATTCCGTGATATTATCCCTAAGTTCGGACATGACCAAAGTACGGGTTTAAAATCACATAACAATATGCTTTAACTGTTGTAGTTTTGCAATGTAGAAAGGCCCTTGAAACTCAAGCTTCATCATCACTGCTTGTTTGTTGCAGTCCAAGGTGAACGTGAAGGTGACATATGAGGCGCCTAAAGGTGCAGGAGGGGGAGTAGGAGACATGGGGGGAGGTAAGTCTACACCCCATCTGGGGTCTTCCCTCAAATGTGTCTGTGTGTGCGGTGTCTGCTGCAGTGAATGAGTTGAGTATATGTGCCTGTGTGTGGGGTATCTGCTGCAGTGAATGGGTTGAGTATATGTGCCTGTGTGTGGGGTATCTGCTGCAGTGAATGAGTTGAGTATATGTGCCTGTGTGTGGGGTATCTGCTGCAGTGAATGAGTTGAGTATATGTGTGTGGGGTATCTGCTACAGTGAATGAGTTGAGTATATGTGCCTGTGTGTGGGGTATCTGCTGCAGTGAATGGGTTGAGTATATGTGCCTGTGTGTGGGGTATCTGCTACAGTGAATGAGTTGAGTATATGTGCCTGTGTGTGGGGTATCTGCTACAGTGAATGAGTTGAGTATATGTGCCTGTGTTTTGGGTATCTGCTGTTGTGAATGGGTTGAGTATGTGTGCGGTGTATGCTGCAGTGAATGGGTTGAGTATATGTGTATGTGTGTGTGGTGTCTGCTGCAGGGAAGTTATGTGAATGTATGTGTGTGTGTGGTGTCTGCTGCAGGGAATTTATGTGAATGTGTGTGTGGGGTGTCTGCTGAAGGGAAGTTATGTAAATGTATGTGTATTTGTGTGGTGTCTGCTGCAGGGAATTTAAGTGAATGTATGTGTATTTGTGTGGTGTCTGCTGCAGGGAATTTATGTGAATGTATGTGTATTTGTGTGGTGTCTGCTGCAGGGAAGTTATGTGAATGTATGTGTGTGTGTGTGTGTGTGTGTGTTTGGTGTCTGCTGCAGGGAAGTTATGTGAATGTGTGTGTGTGTGTGGTGTCTGCTGCAGGGAAGTTATGTGAATGTGTGTGTGTGTGTGGTGTCTGCTGCAGGGAATTTATGTGAATGTATGTGTATTTGTGTGGTGTCTGCTGCAGGGAATTTAAGTGAATGTATGTGTATTTGTGTGGTGTCTGCTGCAGGGAATTTATGTGAATGTATGTGTATTTGTGTGGTGTCTGCTGCAGGGAAGTTATGTGAATGTATGTGTGTGTGTGTGTGTGTGTGTGTGTGTTTGGTGTCTGCTGCAGGGAAGTTATGTGAATGTGTGTGTGTGTGTGGTGTCTGCTGCAGGGAATTTATGTGAATGTATGTGTATTTGTGTGGTGTCTGCTGCAGGGAATTTATGTGAATGTATGTGTGTGTGTGGTGTCTGCTGCAGGGAAGTTATGAAAATGTATGTGTGTGTGTGGTGTTTGCTGCAGGGAAGTTATGTGAATGCATGTGTATTTGTGTGGTGTCTGCTGCAGGGACCGTGATAGGGGATGTTGGTGAAGAGGAGGAGGAGGAGGAGGAGGAGGAAGCAGAGATGGACCAGGTTGATCATGTTGACCCTGCCACTGGGAAGATCAGCCGTAGAAAGAGGAAAAAGAAGAGAAAGAAGTTGGGTACACGTCGCTTTCGTGGAAAACTCTCACAAAAACCTCAGGACTTTCAGGTGAGGGATGTACCCAACTATCTTATGCTACTGAAGCATTTGCTTCAATCTCATTCGTCATGAGTTTGTGTTTTGTTCCATTGATATGTAATGTTCTATGAATTAATATTGGTAGTCGTAATGTGACTAATTCTATTCTTTCAAGCAAACTTGTCAAACTTAAGTGTCTGCCTTTTAGTCAAAAGTCACTAGTTAAGAACTTTAAAATGTCAAAATCGCAAATTCCGGAAAATCACAAATTCAACGAAACATTTCCTAATACCAAAATTTTGTCAGTGTTAACTGTAATGAGCCCTCCAAAGCAAAGAGAAGCATTTGATTAACAGATTGAACTTAAATGATCGCAAATAAATTCCAAATTTGTTTGATGATAGCATTCTTTGAAGAAATTATTCCCAAAATCTACATATTTCCAGTCTAAAGTGATGGATTCAATCAAAGTAACAATCCCAGAGCATCACATTTATGTTATGAAAACAGGGCTTGCTAAAAGTGATGATGATTAATGAGGAAATTTGTCTTAATCCAGTATTCTTAGTTAACCGGTCTTTACTTTGGTGGTTTCCACTGTAATTGATGGTTAAAAACACAGTAAATATAATACACTGTTAAATTACAATATACTTATTTCAATTATTGATTTTTGTATTTTTTTACTATGCAAGTAAAAGAATAGAATGTTGCTCTATATATTGCAGCTCAGTAATTTGAAGAATACATACAGAAAAATTAATTGATAATAGCTAAAAGTCAGTCATGTTTGTAGTGCATTATCAGCAGCAAATAGCATCTAAAATACCACCCTTTGTGTTGATGCCAATAAGTAGGCTGACAGCTGGCAGTGTGACGCAAATATCTCCAGTGTAATATATCGTATTTAGTGTGTTTATATTACTATAGCAAATGATTGATGAATACTTATGACAGGCCAACCCACATTATACTGAAACTCATTACTGGCACCAGCTGCACTGTTGTCCAAAACAGCCTGCCTACACTGTAGTCCCAAACAGCCTGCCTGCACTGTTGAGAGAAAAACAGCCTGCCTGCACTGTTGAGACAAACAGCCTGCCTGCACTGTTGAGAGACAAACAGCCTGCCTGCACTGTTGAGAGACAAACAGCCTGCCTGCACCGTAGAGACACAAGACCTACCTGCATTGTAGAGACACACAACCGCCTTCATTGCCTAGACAGACACAGAATGACAGCACTGTAGACACAAACAACTAATCTTCACTTTAGAGACACACAGCCAGCCTGCATTAGACACATAGAATGCCTGCACTGTATACACACAGCCTGCCTGCACTGTAGAAACACACAAGCTGCCTCCACTGTAGAGACACACAAGCTGCCTGTCTACCTGCCTGCATGGTAGACACACAGCCTACCTACCTGCTTGCATGGTGTACACACAGCCTGCCTGCATGCAGGGTAGACGCAGAATCACACACAGACACACACAGACACACACAGCTTGCCTGCTTTGTAGACCCACACAGCCTGCCCCGATTGCCTGCCTTCACTGAAGACACACACAACCTGCCTGCACTGTAAACACACATTATAATGTGACTTCGTTGTATCCTCAATTCTGAGTGGCCTATTTGACAGTTGTCGTTGTCCTTTTTTATATTTTGCCTACCGGTAGATATCACAAATACACTTTAATATGATTTATTTTTGAAGAACAAAAATATTTTCAACTGGCTTACTTAGTCTAAGTTTGCCGCAAAGTTTCATGCGGCCGCCTTCTTTCAAATGCTGTTTCTATGGTATGACGTCACAAAGGCCAACTGTTGAGAGACAAACAGCCTGCCTGCACCGTAGAGACACAAGAACTACCTGCATTTTAGAGACACACAACCGCCTTCATTGCCTAGACAGACACAGAATGACAGCAACCGTTTTGACGTCACAATGTTTGCGTCACTGTCACAATGGTTATGGGCTAGTTCAAAACTTTTGTACTCGGGGTTTTACGATATTTTTCTACGAGCTTTATAATTGTTGATTTCGGTCTCGAATTAAACAAGTATGTTGTAAGGTCTCGCTGTTACGATTGCCACAATTTGCTAGTATCACAACGATGATATTTAACGCCCGCAAATTTAAGCGTCGGTTTTAAACTAAATTTGCGGGTGTTGAATAACGATGAACCCTGGAATTTTACAAACGCAACTATTTATCTTCTAAATGCCAGCCCCCAACTCCCTCCTGCTTTCAGTCTTGTCCTCTCTATCTTCTCTCAGCTCTCTTCTACTCTTTTACAGAGTTGAAATCTTGCCAATGGGGATGATAAATTGTAGATTTAGTGATTCTTTTGCCCCTCCTAAACAGGCCTACCAAAGAAAATATCGAATTGCAACAGAAAGTAGCAAACCGACCACATTAACTGACGAAATCGCATCACCATGTTCTGATCCGCATCAAAAGTTACAAAATAGCATCATTCTAGCGGCGACCAGCACTTTAAACATGCAATAGTGCAAAATGAAACACTCGATACGCAACACTGTCACTGCGCACACGCAGTAACAATTAATTGGAAGCTCATGGCGTTATCTTCTCTTATGTGATCACAAAATGAGGATTTCTTATAAAACTCATTATAAAATTATCTATATGCCTAGTCTTTTTTAATTATCACTTCTTAAATTCACCATTATTCTTTTACTCATAACTGAGTTCCACAAATATGCAGGAGACGGCATGGTTTGACCTACTTTGGAAACTGCGCTTGTGTGAAACAGTGTTGCGATTTGGTGACTTTGTTGCCCCTAATAAGGGACAGACTTGTTAGCTTATGGGGATTATGATTTGAAGATTTGGTGACCTTGTGGCCCCTATTAAGGACCAATAGGGCCAATTTTGCTTCTTCTTCAGAACAAGAAGAATGCCCTGAGAGCACAAAAACCCCTCAATGCGCACCTTGTAAAGAAGCATTTCAAATGAATGTCCAGTGTGTGCAGTATTGTTTTTAACAGAGAATTCATTTTAAGTGCCACAGAGGAATGAATAACCACTTGCAAAACTGAAAGTCTGGCAATGTTCTTGAGAAAAACTATTCTGAATGACCACATTCTGAACTCAAAAACGAATAATTGAAAAATGACTAAAAGCAACACCAATTTGAATAGAAGACTTGTCGACTGTCAACTGTTTTTCATCAAAAACTTATTTAAGGATAAACATTGTTTTTTTTTTATATATATATTATAATTAGTGACATTTGTGTAACTACACTTGATCAAGAAAAATAAAAAGATTGTTAAATACATATCATATTTTAACATAAGTATTTTTACTTTTTACATTAAGTTGTAAGATATAGATGAATTAAATAACTGCACTGGGAACCCAAACTACAAACATTTTACAATTGACAATGAGCAAAGAAAGAAGTAATTATTTATAGTTTGTGTGAAATTTAGATTGTCTAAGACCTCCTAAGCTGTATTCCATACTGATTTCCTCTTTGTCTTCCTAATTCATGGCTGCTCAGCCTTGTCCCAATATTCCGTCAAGTCACAATTCATGTATAAAGAAACAGAATCCAGTATTTAGAATTTATGTATCAATAATATTCAACAAACCTTGTTCTATTGTAAGACATTTAAGGCTAGCAGCTGTTGATTGGCTGTGTGCTGGTGACATGCATGGGCTGGTGCATTCAGGCAGGTAGACAGGTAGAAGCAGGTGTGTGATGCTGAGTGGGCTGTGGAGCTGATCGTGACTGTGGATGCCAAAACTACTCCAAAAATGAGCAAGCATTGACAGTGTCATAATTTTCACCATCTCATTTTATGTTACTCTATGAAGAGATGAGATAACTACTATGTGAATGGGCTAGTATGTGACATAGCACCACAACATGATGATTTAATTTGATAGAGGACTGACAGTGTGGAATGCCATCTACATAATGTATGTTGATTGGACCATCTGCTCCACACTTGGTGTTAGTGCTAGTTGCTGACATTATCAGGAGGCCACAATGTCACTATGTAATTGATGATAATAGTCCACTCAGTACATAAAAGCAGAGTTCTACATTCACTGAATAGTATCATTGTAGCCAGTTTACAGAGACTGACAGACTTGAAAACTGACTCATTCAAATATGTGTGGATACTGCTTCAGCAAGGCAGTCAGTTTTGTGTGTTAGTAGTGTGAAGAAGCCACCTTCAGTTGAGAATTTATAAGAGTGTCCAATGGTGTTCAACAAGAAGAGCAAAAAGCGATCACCCCCAACGGAGGATGGAACTGTGGACTCCTCCCATGGAGGGGGTGAGTCTGAGCCTTTGCTGGATGAGGACCGTTCTGTGGATGATCTTGACACTGCCCAAAGGTTTGATAAAGTCAAACTACCCCGCACGTTTGCAAGCCCTTCCTCCAACCGTCGCAGCAGAGAGCTGTTGGACCCAGACAAGTGTCTCCACTTCCAGGTGCTTGGTGCATTGGACTAGATCATGAGCAGATGCTCAATACTGTCTTAACATAGGAAATAAGTTCATTTGCAGAAGCTTAATACTTAGCTTGAAATACAGTAAATCCTAAATTAAAAGCTGTGCTCTCTATTGTTTTCAAACTGTCTACTTTGTAGGCATTTATTCAAAGCAGGCCTCTATCCAAAGCAGGTGTCTCTTTGTATGAAGTTTGTTTTTAAGTTACAATAGGAAAGAAGCAGCTTTTGTAGAATGCAATTTTGCTTTAAATAATGCAGGCATTTGTTACGATTTAATAATTTTCAGTTAGGGGCTAAGTGCATCGTGGTGTATGAAGACCAGTCTTCACTTTCAGGTTCTTAAACATATGCATGAGCAGGTGCTTCCAAAACTGAAAGGGATTAAGACAAAAAAACGTGACTTTTTAGCTCATCAGGCCTGATGAGTTTATGGCACGGCGTCTGGTGTCTTTCCATCTGTCTGTCTGTCCATCCATCTGTCAGTAAAATTTCCCCTTTTAATTTCTCCCCTAGAACCAGTTACTCTCAGATTCTGAAATTTTGTATACCAACTTAATTATTGACATAGTGAGGATTATAATCCAAAGAGTTGGTCACCCTGTGGTCTCTTATAAAGGCCATATGGGCAGGACCCAAAAAAGCATATTTTCATCTGCTTCTCAAGAAGGAAAAGGTCTAGAAAGCTGTAATCTTGTGTTAAAACTATTCTTTCTATTGAGAATTACACTTTATATATTTGATTATCGTATGGCCTCCAGGGCTACCAGGAAAAAACCCATTTATTTTTTTTTAGAAGGCAGAAATATTGTGTACTGATTCCCATGCTAATTTGGATTGTGTATTAGAGATTTTCTGCCTTAGTGGCCCAAACAGTTAACATAACAGGGGTCACACCATACAAACGTTTTTTTCTGCTTTGTAAGTAAGTAGAATTTTAATACAATGGTTCCTGCTTGATGATAATAGATTTTACAGCCTGATGAGCTACAGAGCCCATTGGCTTTGGGCAGGGGTATAGTGTATACTTTTCCATTCACAAGGGTTTAGTTTTTAAATTATCAACATAGGTTAAGTTCATAGATTTTATTTCCAAAAGATGACAAAGATATGCATTCATTTACAGTTTATTTGTCTTATGTCTCCTTTAAAAGGTGTGATTTGGCTGTAAGCACACCAGACTCTTGAAGACAACGTTTATGCTGTAATGACTTACTGCAATTACGCTTGCATATAATTTGGTAAACATAAGCATACAGAGGGTTGACATTTTATATGTAAAGAGATTATTTATCAGGACTGGTTAAACATTCATTCCTAATGAAGAATCATTTCACAACATATTTCTTTTTCATATTTATTTTTCTACAGTCTTGTTATAGTTTTTATATGGTTAAACATTCCATTTCTAATGAAACATTTCCACAACATATTTCTCTTTCATATTTGTTTTTCTACAGTTTTTTATTAGTCCAGATAAGAGGCCAGATACATTATTTTTCACCTGAATAAGTAGTGAAATGGAAAAGGGCAAATATATTAACTAATTTGTTAATTCATAACCCCTGGTTTAAGGCAGCTGGGAGCAACATTGTCTAGGTGATACGTCACTCCTTCTGTCCACTTTTACCAACAGTAGATAGGAGCAACATTGTCTAGGTGATACATCACTCCTTCTGTCCACTTTTACCAACAGTAAATAGGAGCAACATTGTCTAAGTGTTACGTCACTCCTTCTGTCCACTTTTACCAACAGTAGATAGGAGCAACATTGTCTAGGTGATACATAACTCCTTCTGTCCACTTTTACCAACAGTAAATAGGAGCAACATTGTCTAAGTGTTACATCACTCCTTCTGTCCACTTTTACCAACAGTAGATAGGAGCAACATTGTCTAGGTGATACATAACTCCTTCTGTCCACTTTTACCAACAGTAGATAGGAGCAACATTGTCTAGGTGATACGTCACTCCTTCTGTCCACTTTTACCAACAGTAGATAGGAGCAACATTGTCTAGGTGATACATCACTCCTTCTGTCCACTTTTACCAACAGTAAATAGGAGCAACATTGTCTAAGTGTTACGTCACTCCTTCTGTCCACTTTTACCAACAGTAGATAGGAGCAACATTGTCTAGGTGATACATAACTCCTTCTGTCCACTTTTACCAACAGTAAATAGGAGCAACATTGTCTAGGTGATACGTCACTCCTTCTGTCCACTTTTACCAACAGTAAATAGGAGCAACATTGTCTAGGTGATACGTCACTCCTTCTGTCCACTTTTACCAACAGTAGATAGGAGCAACATTGTCTAGGTGATACATCACTCCTTCTGTCCACTTTTACCAACAGTAAATAGGAGCAACATTGTCTAAGTGTTACGTCACTCCTTCTGTCCACTTTTACCAACAGTAGATAGGAGCAACATTGTCTAGGTGATACGTCACTCCTTCTGTCCACTTATACCAACAGTAAATAGGAGCAACATTGTCTAGGTGATACGTCACTCCTTCTGTCCACTTTTACCAACAGTAGATAGGAGCAACATTGTCTAGGTGATACGTCACTCCTTCTGTCCACTTTTACCAACAGTAAATAGGAGCAACATTGTCTAGGTGATACATCACTCCTTCTGTCCACTTTTACCAACAGTAGATAGGAGCAACATTGTCTAGGTGATACATAACTCCTTCTGTCCACTTTTACCAACAGTAGATAGGAGCAACATTGTCTAGGTGATACGTCACTCCTTCTGTCCACTTTTACCAACAGTAAATAGGAGCAACATTGTCTAGGTGATACGTCACTCCTTCTGTCCACTTTTATCAACAGTAAATAGGAGCAACATTGTCTAGGTGATACGTCACTCCTTCTGTCCACTTTTATCAACAGTGAATAAGAGCATCATCGTCTAGGTGATACATCACTCCTTCTGTCCACTTCTAGAAATATTTGTAGTTCTTCCTGTTTTCAGTGTACTTATTTTTTCAACATATATGAACTCTATGCCTTCTAAAGATAAATTTGGGAATGTCTGATATAATTTATCATACACAAAGGAGGATGTTTATAAGATTTTGATAACTCGTAGTCTTGCTTCATATTTGGATCATCTATGAAACTTAAACTGACTGGAGAGAAGTTGATGGAGTTGTAATGTCGATCATTTGCCCTCTGGCACACCTGGCACAAGCTGCCTTTACTTAAGCCAGACAGGTGAAATCAGACCCAGGTACACCCTTCCATCTTTTTGGGTATTTCTTTGTGTATTTTCCAATTGTCAAGTTTGTATTTATCTTCCCGCTGGTCTAAATACTCTGGCCTTCAAGTTGGATATTTGGATAAAGAACAGAGCCTACGAGTTAAGAGTTTCACTTATGTAGCTGACAGCACTTGTTGATTGCATGCATGATGTATATTAGTGATGTCACCACGAGGATAATCACTGTCTGGAGCTAGCATATACCCTGCATGATGTATATTAGTGATGTCACCGCGAGGATACTCACTGTCTGGAGCTAGCATATACCCTGCATGATGTATATTAGTGATGTCACCGAGAGGATACTCACTGTCTGGAGCTAGCATATACCCTGCATGATGTATATTAGTGATGTCACCGAGAGGATAATCACTGTCTGGAGCTAGCATATACCCTGCATGATGTATATTAGTGATGTCACCAAGAGGATACTCACTGTCTGGAGCTAGCATATACCCTGCATGATGTATATTAGTGATGTCACCGAGAGGATACTCACTGTCTGGAGCTAGCATATACCCTGCATGATGTATATTAGTGATGTCACCAAGAGGATAATCACTGTCTGGAGCTAGCATATACCCTGCATGATGTATATTAGTGATGTCACCAAGAGGATAATCACTGTCTGGAGCTAGCATATACCCTGCATGATGTATATTAGTGATGTCACCAAGAGGATAATCACTGTCTGGAGCTAGCATATACCCTGCATGATGTATATTAGTGATGTCACCGAGAGGATACTCACTGTCTGGAGCTAGCATATACCCTGCATGATGTATATTAGTGATGTCACCGCGAGGATAATCACTGTCTGGAGCTAGCATATACCCTGCATGATGTATATTAGTGATGTCACCAAGAGGATACTCACTGTCTGGAGCTAGCATATACCCTGCATGATGTATATTAGTGATGTCACCGCGAGGATACTCACTGTCTGGAGCTAGCATATACCCTGCATGATGTATATTAGTGATGTCACCGAGAGGATACTCACTGTCTGGAGCTAGCATATACCCTGCATGATGTATATTAGTGATGTCACCGAGAGAATGCTCACTGTCTGGAGCTAGCATATACCCTGCATGATGTATATTAGTGATGTCACCGAGAGGATGCTCACTGTCTGGAGCTAGCATATACCCTGCATGATGTATATTAGTGATGTCACCGAGAGGATGCTCACTGTCTGGAGCATATACTTACAGAATAAATAAACATAGTTTACTCTCATTCATTCACCCTTTCATTCCACTATTCAGTCATTCATGATGTTATTTATTATTTACTTATTACAACAGATTTAAGCACAAAAAACTCAGAAAATAAATAAAATATAATAAAATCCACCTAGTTAAAGTATTATGAACAGAAAATTAACCTATTGTTTTATAATCATTATAATCATTTGCCCATACAATAAAGACTTAGTTTTCAACCAAACTGTTTTAGGCTTGAGTTTGCCAATCTTATAGCTATTTGCAGTTTACTTGTTGACAGTGAAAATCCTTTAAAGAAGAAATGTTTGATTTCATTGAGTGATGTCAGGGGAAAAAATTTGAATTTAATGTTCAACAAAAAAAGGTACTAATTCTTGATTTTCGAAGAAGTAAAGCAACAATTAGTTCAGTCGTTATTTATAGAGATGTTAATTGTTAAAGTGCAACTCACGGATCATTTTGCTCCAAAATTTCCTGTCTATGTGTACTGTTTTGGTGTTGCAATAAAAATAGATAAATTATTATTTGAAGATTACAAATGATAAATAAGAATTCTCAAGCACAGTGTTTTGTTTGTAATGTTATATACTTGCATATTGATAGCACACAAAGTTCCCTTGTTTGATTTAAACACTATTTTTGTCCTAAAAAATTAGCTGTTACAATAAAATAAACTGCTATGAATGCTGAATAAATCCATGCATTGTTGTCTGTAACCAAGATATTTAACTAATGACACTGCATATTCAAATAAAAAAAATTACAATTTTTGTTTAGTCATCTAAAGACATCTTCTCTGTACAAAAGAAAATGTTTTGGTTTCCAGACCCTCCACCCTAAATATCACAACCTGTCATCATTCTGTCACAGCATTAAAATATTGCTCAAGTGAATACTATTTTGACACATTAAAAAAAATATAGATTATAAATGCATGTGATAAGATTCATATACAAAAGTAGAATATACAATATATTTTTGTATATCAGTCTTAATGTTATGTTTATCAAAATTAAAGGGGAAAACATGCATTGAGATGATTGATTTTCAATAATTTTGAAAGTCAAGTTTGGCACACAAAATTATTGGGCTTGACATAATATCCAAGGTTTGCACATAATTATATTTAATTTCCTGATTAAGAAGAATAATTTAAGCAATATTTAATTGAATCTGATTGAATAAATTAAATTTTATAAATCACTTCTGTTTAAACAATAATACAATTTATTTGATTCACTTTATTTTGCTTCGTATTTCATAGTTTATTTTTTAAAAATGTTGAAGTAATTAAAGTATATCATTTTATAATTTAGAGTTGAAAGACTAAAATATAAATGGGTATGTCATATCTGGTAATTTTACACCTTTTTCAAAATTCTAATATCAACAACAAATTATCTTCGTGCAGTTAACCCATATGATTTTGCAATTTACTCAAAATCCCCAGTACAACAAATTTAACTTCACCGATTGTTCCATTTTTTTTTCACACACGTGTACTGATGTAGATGGAGGCCGCCTTTCGCAAGTCATGGCAGCGAAACAAAAACAAAGCTAGGCGACTATATAGCTGCATTCGAGGACTTAAGATGACAAATCAGCTGTTTCATTGATGCTGAATAATGAAGTGATATTGATAAATTTCACAGTAAACTGACGAAGAAAAAAAATTATTTTGAAGATTTTAGGAAAATTAAAACAAGGAGTCATTCACTGGTGTTTTTAATTGGGTGCATTATCTGTGTAGACACGTAGGAAAGCGATGGTTTGAGACCGTGAATTTATCGTATGAATTGTTTTCATAATATCGTATAAAAGTCATCAAAAAGCTTTTCCTTATATTTAAAAACCATCACCCTAAAACTTTCTGAGTTTTCAATAGATACAAGAACACGATGAACTAATTATGAAACGTGGTGTTGTTTACATTTGTTATGGCGGCTACATCGCGTGTGTTTTCCACAGTTGACGTCATATCCGGTTTATTTCACGGAACAACACGATCGTGGAAGCAATTTACTATCCTTTTTTTAATCGTAATTAATTACATAATCAATTCATCTAAACTTGTTAAAACCTGACGTAAATTCATTTCAAGAAGGATATATTATGAAAATATGCACATAAGTGTACAAATTGGCTTGGTTAAATAAGGTTATTTTACTCGGGAGCCCCACTTTAGAGTAGTTAGTAGTTGCAAAATATTTGGGAACTATAAATGACAATAAGTGGAGTTATGAATTGCATTTATGATAAGTGTCAGTCACGCCTTCATTTCCTCATTTCATTTGTCATAGTGTAAACTGTTTTTGAGCTGTTCTATATAAATTCCAAGAAATAATAGCCTTTCTTGGAATTTGTAAGAAATAAATCAACATTTAAAGCAGTGGGGTAGTTGGCAAAAAAATGCCGAGTCATGACTACAGCGCCCTCTAGCGGAAAATTGGTCAGGTTTTGACTTGTAAGACTTAAATATTCTGAAAATTCAGACATTTCTACATAAGATCCATTGTTCAAACCTTTTGGACCATTCGGGGTAAATAAACGGACCTTATCTCTTGGACTATATGGGCCACAAGGTCCACACCCCATGCACCTATTTTCATCTTCTTTTCCAGAAGGCAAAGGGGTTATAATTTATAGAGTTGGTGACCCTGTGACCTCTTATAAGGGCTGAAAGGACCACTCCATAAAAAGCTTTTATCATTTTTTTTCTCCAGGAGCAAAAGGTCTACAAAGCTGAAACCTTCTGTATAGACTCCTTAACTGATGGGGATTCTAGTTTTCAGATTCAGATTCATTTATTCAGTATTTCAGGCCTAAAAGCCTATATAGTACAAGTACAGTTGATGTATTAAGTGGTACATGTGGCGGTGACATTTCTTACAAGGAATACATGTTTTAAGTAGATTGCAAGAGATTTAATAACATCAGTATTTTTTTTATGTAACAGACTAGACAAAAGTTTATCTCTTACAGGTGATGATACAAAAGTTAAATATCTTTTTCTTAAATGGGAATACATTGAACATACAAGTAATACATGAAATTCATCCTCAATATAGCATGAGTTACAATTTCTGCAAACATGCACTTACATTATCATCAATTGATACTCCATTTGTTTTTTCAGAAGGAATTGATTCTAAAATCGTGTAAACTAATTCTCAATTTACTTTGATGATCCTCTGACTAATAAGTTCCACAACGGAAATGCCCTAAACACCTATTTTCATTTTCTTCTCCAGAAGGCGAAGATAAGAAATGACTTATTATCCTGAAGGAAATGTTGGTTACGTCATAAAACACTAACTAGCAAAACAATTTTTTTTATCACAATGCATTACAATTTAACAAGCCCTAAGAATCTAAAATAAATATATATATAAATAGATGTAGGTAGGAGCTCTAAGAAGACCAGGTGATTTAGGCTCAATGTAGTAATGATAAACCAAAAGGTAGTGAAGTGTGTAGTGTAAAGGTAATGTGAAAAGGTTTTTACAAAATGGTAAATGATAATTAACTGATGTAAAAAAAACTTGAAATCCGCTAGAAAAAAGAATTAGGGAACCTGTTGGTTCCAGCCATCAGCGTGCGCAGACGAGGTCCTGGTGGGAGAACTTCGAAATCATTGTAGAGAACATGAGAGCCGTCATCTATTTTTTGCATTTTTTTGACACTTTGCTGCTCGTAAAGTTTGCCAGTAGATAATACTGTGTCCGGCCAATGATTTTGCTTGATGTATTAACAATTTTGTTAAGTTTAGTTTTGTTTTGAAGAGACAGATTGTTGGACCAAACAAGCAAAGGAGGTTATGAGATAAATTGCTTTGTATAAAAGTTTTATAAAACAATTCCAACAGAGTTTAAATGACGTAAGATATACAATCTTTGATGGCCTTTTTTGGATAGGGAATCAACATTGTCATTCTAAGTAAGCTTATAGGCTTACAGTCAATGATAGTGCCTAAGTCTTTGTATTTGTTCACAATTTCAATTTCTTCATTGTTGATCAAAATATGTCCAGGAGAAAATGATGATTTTTGGAAATCGATAGCAATTTCTTTCATTTTCTTAAGTTATAGACATCCTAATGAGCTATACCTTTGAGTTTCATGGTCACTAAATTGGAAATAGTTACATGGTTTGATATATAATATGTGTTTTAGATAAAAACAAGAGAATCACTATCTGCAAATGTCATATCGATCATGAATTTGGAAAGATAGATATTTGAAAAGAAAATGATATTCAAGTGAAGGATCTTTATTTAAGATATGATATTAATGCCACCAGAGTAGCCTTGTGTGTAATTGTAACCTTACTCAGGACATACTCCATTCATTTCAAGAATAGATAATGTTGTTTTTTGAACCCGTTTGACCTAATAAATCAGATGTTCTAATGGCATGGCCATTTTTCTGTAAACTTTTCACTTTTATAGACATATCCTCCAGAACTGGTGCATTCCCAAAGCTGAATTGTTTTAGGGATGTGCCTTACACCTAGGAGATCAAAATTTTGTAATTTTGGGCTGACTCCTCATCAGATATAGGCATGGCAGGACATTTCCCCTGAAATCATAAAAACCTTCTCCAAAACCAATTTGGAAATTTTAAATTTTAAGCGCAACATCTTTCTTTGAGACTCAAAGTTTTAGATTTGGCATTTCATGAATATGGATGTGACATGATGTCCACCCTCAAACCTTCATTTGTCTATCATTGCTAGGATTCTCAAATTTTGGAAATGTCCTCCTTGTAGGATGGAGAATAAGATGTGTAAATTTCATTGTCTTAGCCCCATTAATATTGGGGTGGCAGGGGTGCCTGTTTAACACAACAAGTTGGCTTTGGAAGCTCAAATTTTTAGCTGATTTAGATCTGAAACGTCAGATGTGCTCATGGCATGATATGTCGTCCGGTGTCATTTCGACTTTTCCTTCAACACTGCTGCTCGCCCAAAGTTGATATTTTGTGGGGATGTAACTTGTACCTAGATAAGGGGAGGAGTCAGAAGAAAGAGGTGGGATGTTGGTGTGGGGATGTAACTTGTACCTAGATAAGGGGAGGAGTCAGAAGAAAGAGGTGGGATGTTGGTGTGGGGATGTAACTTGTACCTAGATAAGGGGAGGAGTCAGAAGAAAGCGGTGGGATGTTGGTGTGGGGATGTAACTTGTACCTAGATAAGGGGAGGAGTCAGAAGAAGGAGGTGGGAGGTTGGTGTGGGGATGTAACTTGTACCTAGATAAGGGGAGGAGTTTAATGGTTACTTGTTACAGTATATATTACCCATTACATATTCCCTGATTCCCACCTGTAAGAGTGAGCATATATTCCGAAACAAATTTCACAATGAAGAAGTTGTTATCAAGAAAATCTTGTCTTTCTTATGAATATCACTTCTAAATGCCCTTCAAAGTTTAGATGTTGCACTTCACATTGAGAAATATTTAGAAAAACATCACTTGATGTAAACAAACCAAATGTGATATCATGAAATGTTACACTCATTGCCTTTCGATTTTCTGACACAGCGTCTATTGGAGGATTTTGCAGACACGAGTTAATTATTGTGACCATTCACCTTTTCAAGGTCGTATCAGCAATTTGACCACTTTCTCATTAACTGCTCCTCTCAAAGTATTTGAATTTGGTGACAGCCAAAACTGGGAGATGCCGCAGACACCAGACAATTTTTTTGACCATGACATATTTCAATGCTTTTCAAATGCTTATGAACACAATATCACCTAAACCATCGCACCAAATGTCTTCGGATTTAGTGACAAGCTCCATTGGTGGATTATGCAGACATCAATCAATTATGACTACATAGGGGGTAATACAGACACTGACACAACTTTCTGGCAGGCAACTTGCCTTTTTTTCAAATTAGTGAGAGCAGACAAAGCTTTTTGCTCCTCTTACCAATTATTGAAACTAAAAATTTTATCTCATATAAATCAATGTTAGCGGCAGGGTAATTTCCATGTTAGTGGCGGGTAATTGCCATGTTAGTGGCAAACACTTGTATTTTTTCATCTTCACGTATACAAATAGTGACAACTGAAATGGAAAGTTTATTCAATGAGATAAAGATATATTGTACATTAGTATTATTTTGAGAGGCTATTGCTGCTATTGCTATCTAAAGTTACTTGCAATGTGTCTACATGTGTGTTTGTTTCCTCATTTGTGTGTATCTTGTATGTTTTGTTATTATCTTTGCTTTGTGAACATGTGAACATTCTGCCATTATCATGTGTGTTCATGTGTTTCTTGATGTGTTATAGATCCGGATCAAGGTGATCCAGGCACGCCAGCTGCAGGGAGCCAACATTCAGCCTGTGAGCCGGATAACCTGCTTCAACCAGACCAAACAGACGCGGGTCAAGAAGTCTACCAACAGCCCCTACTGGAATGAGTCCTTCTTTTTCAACTTCCATTCCTCCCCGGCTGAACTCTTTGATGAACTCATTGAATTCCAGGTACAGTCGAATCTACCCTTCCCTACAACCTGCAGTCAGTCTTTCAATTCCTAAAGAGCTTCTGAGAATGGTCATAAAAACAAAGAAAATTTGCCAAAAATTTATCTCTCTGAAAGAACTAATAAAGTATTTTTCATGAATTTCTGCTTCCAAATTGTGGCACCATCTCCACACCATAATTTTAGGAGTTGAACCATTGCATTCTTACGCATATAGATCTCAACGGGGTCAACAGACCCTGTGACCTCTAAACTATTTTCATCGTCTTCTCCAGAAGCAAAATGTCTATGAGGGAATTCAGTAAGTTTAATGAGGTGGATATAAAGCAGAAGCCAATGGTTGTGAAATTGATTGCAATTTTTAAAATATTATCCTTGGACCTCGATGCACTGTTCCCATTTGTGTTTGAGACTGTCTATGCCCTTGTGGTAGAAGTCTTCTGACTGGCCCCTCGGCTAGGCCTCAGTAGCTGTGTTGAGTTCATCATCATCAAAAAACATTGTACCACGCAAGTGTGATTTCAAATTGCAAAACAGATAAAGTTGTTAAAAGCAACACTGTTGGAGTGCAGCCTATTCAAAATGTGCAAAAAGACTTGTGCATTGTAGCATTGTCATGAAGAAACAAACCTCCAGCAGTCAATATGCCTAGCCACTTGTTCTTGATCGCCGCTCTCAATTGCTTCAACAAGTCAGCTTCTTGGGTGCAGGAGAGTGCTTATGCTTCCATTGCATGGATTCTTGCTTGGTGTCAGGATCCCAGTGATGAATCCACATTTCAACCCCTGTAACCAGACTGGCATGAAAGTTATCGGGATCAACATTGTAAATGTCCAACAGCTCCTGACTTTATTCAACTCTCTGGTGTCGATCTTGTGAGTTTAAGTTTCTTGGCACCCAACTTGCAGACACTTTGGATATGTGCAAGTACTTAGAATGAGGGTGCAAACACTTCCATGAGAAATGCCATACTCTGAAGATATCTCGTCCACATTTATCCTACGATCAGACATGAATAAGCCCTGGACCCGTACAACCATATCATCTGTAATGACTTTCCTGATCGTGTGTCGCCGTCCAAGGAGCTGCGACCCCACTAAACTCATCTGACCATTAGCAACAGTAGAATATTTAGGGACTTCTTTCTCATACATTTATGTATTTGGGTCGCACTCACCCCTTCTTTCGTGAGAAACTTGATAACCGCACAAAGCTCACTTTTAGAATTTTCCATGATTACAGGGTACCTGTACAGGCTGTAAATCTCAAGTCTGTAAACTGTCGTCAGATGATCTTAATAATGACATCAATGATGATGTCTACATAGTGTATCAATACTCATTTTTATGAATTTATTGACTTCCCCTTGTAGAAAGCTGAACTTTGTGTACAGACTCCTTAGGTGATAAAGATTCTGGATTTTATGACCCTGTGAATTCTACTAAGGGCCACGGGGAGCACACCCTAATGACCTATTTTTATCTATTTCAGAAGCAAAAGGTCTAGAAAGCTGAAACTATGTGTTAAGCCTGCTTAGCTGAAGGGAATTCTAATTTCTAGATAAGGTGACACTGAGGCCCAAAGAAAGAGCCACAGGGACCACACCCTAAAAACCTATTTTCATCTTCTTCTCCAAAGGCAAGAGGCCCAAAAAGCTGAAACCTTGTGTACAGACTTCTTAGCTGATGAGAATTCTGAAATAAAGATTTGGTATTCTTGTGACCCCCAATAAGGGCCCTATTAAAGACACCCTAAAAACTATTTTAATCTTTTACAGAAGTAAGAATCCTAGAAAGCTGAAACTATGTGTACAGACTCCTTAGCTGACGGGGATTCTCATTAATGGATTTGGTGATCCTTTGACCACTAATGAGGGTCACAGGGCCTCGCCCTATAAAAATTATTATTTTCATTTTCTTTAGGTACAAAATATCTAGATAATTTAAACCTTGTATACAAACTGCTTAGCTGATGGGTATTCTAATTCATAGATTTGGTGATCATCTCATTTTTAATAAAGGCCCAAGGGAAAATTTCATCATCCTTTCCAGAATCAAAAACCCTAGGAAGCTAAAATCTTATGTACAGACCCCATAGCATAGCCCCAGGGGATTACAATCTACAGATGTGACCCTGTGACCATATGCGAAATAAATTAAAAATAACCGGATGAGCTACATAGCCAATGGCGCTTTTTAAAAAATCAATGCAACACAATAAGCGCCCTCTACCTATCAGCACCCCCAAACTACATTTGTAACTCAAAAAATAATAAGTGCCCCCTTCTCATAACTTTCCCTGTGTGATAAAGCTAAAGAGAATCAATATATGTTGTCCCTTGGGCTTATTTCCCAAGACCTTTGTCTGACAAGTGACTGAAGCTCATTCAAATACATGTTCAAAAATGAAAACGTTATCTTTTGAACCATTTATCTAAACCTTTATCTAAATGATTTTTTTCAATTATCAAGAAACTATATACTTATCATAATTATATAGAATTCTGTTATGTGTTCATATTTATGTTCAATTTAATTGCTATTTTAGGTATTCAATTCAAGAAAGCTGAGATCTGATGCACTCATAGGATCCTTTAAGGTAAGCTTATTATAATAATGCCGAGGCAGTACTTAGGTTTTCAAGATTTCCTCTTTGAGCTGCACAGTGTTTTACCGTCACATGCTTTTTTGTCTTATTGGTAAATCAGTACAATTAAGTCGACTTAGCCTTAATCTGAACCAAAATGACGTTTTGTGTACGTTTTCAGTATGTAGAAGACGTGTGAAAAGAGCTAGGTTTACTCAGTTTACATGTCTCTCTGCAAGTTTAACAAAGAAAGGCAAATCACTAATATGTAAGGGATATCTGGAGGGGATGGAGTACGTGTTTGGATGTTAAAAAAGGACCACTTCTTTTTGTAGAAATTACTTTCAGTAGTTTGAAAACACTGGATTATTGTACTTGAATGTTGGAATGTATGTCTAGGGAGCTATCTCTCATACTACTTAAAGACTTTGTCAGTCAGTCAGGCCAGGCTAGGGCAAACAAGCTTTATTAGTCGTTTCTCTGCCTGCCTGAACAGATTTTGACAGCTTTTGACGCACGTAAGTGCATTTGGTCATCTCACACACGCTGACCATGTCTTCAGTCGTAAGGACGTCCTCTACATTTTGTCCTTCTGTCGACTGTCAATTACCTGATTTAAAAAATTGTTCTGTTTAGGGTGTCAGAGAATAATATTTTCAACATTTGCCTTTTCACATGTACACAAGCGCATTTACCTGCAATTCTTGATAGAAAGTGTTTTCCTTCAACTTTTCTATTTAACCCATGCTAACGCACTTGATTAATCTTGCTACAAGAGCAATGTAGAGTATTTCTTAAAATATTTGCCTTTTCACATGTACACAGGCGCATTTACCCACATTTGGTCATGTCACATATTTCTTGACAGAAAGTGTGTTTTCCTTCAACTTTTCAATTTAACCCTTGCTAAGACACTTACTGAATTTTGCTACAAGAGCAATGTTATACTTGGGCACACGTCCTGTGTTGGTTTTGAAAAGAAGAGAAGGGGGAGGGAT
The DNA here is from genome assembly GCA_921293015.1 of Phorcus lineatus. Classification (NCBI taxonomy): domain Eukaryota; kingdom Metazoa; phylum Mollusca; class Gastropoda; order Trochida; family Trochidae; genus Phorcus; species Phorcus lineatus. Next base: position 20,690,859 of record OV121088.1, on the reverse strand, counting down.
GGGTGCTTTTCATCACACATTTACCTGCAAATCTTGACAAAGTGTTTTATTGCGTCAAACAAGTATATCATATAGTTTGTAAATGAAAATTTTAGATTTATGCATAAAAATGAAAATTTTAGATTTATGCATAAAAATTAAAATGTTTGTTTTGTTACAGTTACAAAAATATAGGCCTAGGTCATGAATTAATAATGGCAAATGCAAACTAAAATTCGTGATTGTCGTAAAGTTTTCAGTGTTATCTATCAACGAGTCCTTCATTCCTTCCATCGTTTGATTACTATGGGCAATGTTTTAATGGAAAAAATTACAAGTTATACACTAAAAAAACCTAGATATATAATATATAAAGTCTTTCACGTGTCTTCCACAGTACTACTAGGAGAATTACTCGCAATTTCTTACAATTTCGTGTGAAGTTTTTACAAATTTCTGTGTTTTGTAATTGATAATTTTCTTCGACCTATATTTCGTCAAACTGATTGCAAAAAAAAGTTCATATGATATGATGATTTGATGAATTCGTGCAGTTTTCAGTTTCATAAATTTTTCTTGTTTTAGATTAAGTCCTTTCAAGAGTTTGAGTTGATCATTTTTAATTCAACAAAAAGTGACTTTTGCCATTAGACATCTAATGGGTCAGGCATGAACGGTCGAGGGTATAAGTTAGAAGAATGTGAAAGTTAACTTTCAAGATCTGTACCTGGACCATACATGGCATAATCCAACAGAGGCCGCTCAGGCGATGGGGATTTTTAGGGACTGAAATGGGGGTTTTTCCTTCTCAATGGGGGTTTTTAGGGTCTGAAATGGGGGTCTCCCTTTTTTGAGGAACATATGATTTATTGTATTTGAAAATAACAACTCAGTGTTTAGCAGATAATTTATCAAGATAATATCATATTATTTTTAGATAATATTTCAAACCTCATTGCAGGAATTTTGGTACTAGCTTATTACAAATATTATCCATAAATTACTATATGTTTTATTTGAAAAATAACTTTATATTGTGACATTTAAATCTATAAGAATCCAGACAGCTATTTCTAACATAAATCATAATACAAGTCTTTTAAAAAGGATCTCAATAATTAACATGAGAAGTTTGTGACTGTCATGCGAAATTAGTTTGGTTATTATTATCTTTATCAACTTAGATTGAATTATCGCTTAAATCTGACATCAAATAATTTACAGTTAATTGAAAATATCAATTGAGTGAGACTTCATTTAGAAAAGTCCAACTCTGTGATCGTCACATTGAAATTGAAAAATTACAGATCGTTTATAATTATTTACGGATCGATGAGAGGACGTTGTTTACAAATGCACTTCTTGTAATAATAGAAGTGTTGATGAAAGGTGGTTTCTAGGCAGTGCTTGAATGAATGAGGGCGTTTACTCCACGTAAATTTAACCGAAATTTCAAATAGTTTAATCAAACTTGCCTCATTAAAACATCGATAATATGTTTTGTTTACAAATATTCTTCCTAAAAACATGAATTAGATCGTGTTTCTAAAACTATGTACGAAAATACGACTCCGGACTGCCGAAGTAAATTTTACAAGTTGGTCGAAACATGTGGTCATGATAATTTCGTGGCAACATATTACCGATACAACATACAATGTTTAAATAAACCATAATCTGTTTAGCAGTAATTCGTATTTTATTAAAATAATGAAACATACAATAAATACTTTTATTTATTCATATATTACTCGAAGAAAGACAATCGTAAAGACTATCATGGACACGAGAGAATAATTTCAATGTTATTTGTCGTTAAGAAAAGGCATTGATTTTCCAAACGGTGTTTCCTTTTTAGAGCTCCTGTAAGATAATGTTCACGACTTTAACGTTCATTTTCAGTAATTTGTGCGATTATTAAATCTTTTGTAGTTTAAGAGGTATGTTGTCGATCTTTAATAGTCTATCATAATGATATTGTAATATCTTATCATTAACTTAAACGTAATTCATCGAGCCTCAGCTATCCTATAGAAATAAAAACTACTCGATAATTAATTCTCGAATCACCGGTGTACAATAACAACGTGCTCTTGGGATCGTATTTCTGACAAATATTTGTTTTAATTTCGACTAAAAACTATTGATATGTTTGAAATTTAGAATAGGTAACACAGCCTCAGAAAAATCATTCTTAGCACTTCTCTTAAAATCGGGTTTTTTCCATACCCGATCGGGTACGCGGGTTAGGCGGCCTGAAATCGGGTAAACCCGCCGAAATCGGGTAATATGCCATGTATGACCTGGACCATATATTTACTTATATATATTATATATGTACTTTTCTCAGATTTTCAAAATGAATTGTCTATATTTCTTTTCTTGCCCGGAATAATAGCCATTCCCATGTTTGTCAAGATTGTTTTCGTGTAAACCCAGAATATTATTGGGGATTACAAGAAAGCGCATCTGCAATGTTTCTGTATACAAAGTCCTGGTTCTGTACATGTAACAAAAACACTGACGTACGAATGGAGTGACAAATGCTTTTCATAATATATGTGAAAGAAATAATGTATATTATCAATGCAAATTTCCATGTCCACAATATAATTCAAAGTAATTATCTTTAATGTTTTACACGACGGCAACATAAATTTCGACATCAAATATTTGATTGTTAAAAATTCTAATGTTTGATTCCAAAAATCACCTTTATGGGCCCACAGTTGACAAAAGTACCTATGATAAATGCTCCCTTGCACTGTAGGCCTATTTATTCCCATCGTATTTTATTCAACTCACTAATAATATCTTACGACTCTGTACTAAAAATACGACGGTTGTAACATATTGATGATAATATTTATTGTGATGAAATGACAGTGAATCTTATAAACGTCTACGTTGGAAATAATTCATGGATTATTCAAATCTAGTCATTTCAACAGACCTGGTAAAATATATTTCAAAGCAATTTGACGATTTATCAATTAAAAACAAAAGTACTACGAATTATCAAGTAGGCTCACACATGACTTCATACTATAACAGCTTTATACAGTCAGACACCGTCAGATTTTATTTTATAAATTGGAGAGAATTAATTGAAATATCCTTATGATTAATAAAGTTAAATCATTGTTAATCCTTTTGGGGTCATGAATTTCCTATGCAATGAGCCTATGAATCCTATGTTCCAATGCAGAACCCGTGGGACCAACGCAAGCTCCTACACTTGTTCCTGTGACGTTGCCCGCGGTCAAGGGCAGATAACTCTAAACGTCAAAACTGGAAAATGGTCAATTAAGATAATAGCACAAGCTGATTAGGTAACAAACTGGGTTAGGTTTTAGCTGGTAACACATACAAACATGGTATTTTGGGTATTAATGAGATATGAGTAATGAAATTTAAAACATGTTCTCATAACAGTGACCCTGTGACCATCTATGAATTTCATTTTAGATATAGCCTTATGAGCTGCAGAGCCAATGCCTCTTTTGTTCACAATATATATAGCTAATTTCCAGACATTAAATACCATTATTTTACATAATTAGTTTGCGGGTTGATACATATCCAGCACTTTGAATGAAATAGTTATCATGTCAAAAAAAGTTTTTATAACAATTTTATTTCAGGCCTTATATGAAATCAGATAATCTGAGTGCACAACTAAAAACAACATATGAATTGAAGATACAATATTCCTCTTGATGATGATATAGAAAATATTTTACCTTAACTGTATGAAATACCCAAATGTGATTGGCCGCTGTGAAAAATCAGAGGGCATATAATCTGGGTTTACTGTGCTCTTTTTACTTCCTCTCACACGCAAGAATTCACTAGTTGCCTAGCAACAATATTCTCGAAATATTTGTTTGTTGGACCTTTCACAAAAGAAATCATTATTGTGATTTACATGGCACAATAATATACAAATCCAATTTAATTGAAGTATGGAAATGCTAAACGTGGTCAAACCTGGCAAAACCCAGGCACGCATTTTACAACATGGCGTTAGGCCTTTATGGTCTTGAAAAAGTTTGAAAGGACAGAATATCACACCAAAAAAATTCATGATACAGACTGCACTCAATCACCTCACAACTTTATATGAAACGTCAATGCCTTAATACAACGTCAAGGTTTAAAATATATCAGAAATTATTCCAACGCCAATTGGGTACATATACACACCATAATTTTACAATAAAGAAGTTATCTAGAAAACCCTGTCTTCCTTATGTATATCATTTCTAAATTCCCTTTGAAGATTTGATGGTTTCCTTGTATTATTTTTTTTACTGAATACGTTTTAGTTAAACTATTTTTATTCCCTGCCGACAAAGCTGAAGAGGAGTATTGTCGTCACCTGGGCCATCGGTTAGTCTGTGAGACCTAAAATGGATACCTGTCTTTCAATATAAACTCCTCCAACAGTTTTTTATCAATCTGTCTGAAACTTTACACGTTTTGGATATATGTTGGTGATGCACATCTTCATTTTAGCCATGATGCAATTAATATGTTTGAGGAGATGGTGCATGACTTAGTGTGAAGATGGCACAGTATGTAAAATGCTGCCTTTTCAAATGAATTACTGTATATTACAATGTATAAGGCGACCACCTTTCTCAGCCCTATCAAAATGCTGTCAAAATCATATACCTTGTATATAAGGCGACCCCCCCTACTAGCATGTCATGGAGGCAGGTCGACATGAAACACATAGCACGTTGAGAGATTTATAGTTACAGTAAGTTGATGTATCGGTAATTTCTTTATTATTATTATTTCTTAGAAAACAAGGTCATGTGAAAAGTTTTTAAAAATTATTATTTATTTATTCATTAAATTTATTTCCATAATTGATTGATTTGATAGATATAACACTTTTTAACGTTAGATCAGGGCAGTAAGCCTTAGTTAATGTTCATCTACGTCAGTAATTTTCATTGCTAACATTATTAAGAATGGCGACGATCGATAAGATTAATGATCCTACATGCCAGACAAAAATGACGTTTAGGTTTTCATCAAAATTTAGCAAATCAAAGGTTTGCAGTCAAGTTATTGTTATGAATGTTACTACTGATGAAAAAAAACCAGTAAAAATATGTAATATCTATAAAAGTAACTTCATTTCGTTATTTTGACAATGAGTTGACATCATGGCTTCTGGTTGGAATCTTGTCTGTTCGTCTACCTCGGCCGGCAGATTGTTACCTAACCTCAGAATTTTTAGGTCTGAAACATAGACCTCGTATATAAGGTGACCCCCCTCCTTGACCGCTCAATTTGTCATATAAAAAACTCGCCTTATACACTGTAATATACGGTATATGCTAGTGATAATACTCCATGCATACATTACACATTCATTTGAAATGCCTCTTGAGAAGTAAGATTTCATCAAAAGGACATTTGGCTGGGATGGTGTGCTCTCAGAGCACTCTTGTGGTAGTACTTATTGTCCCTTTATTCCTCTGAGAGCATATACAAACTATATGTCAAATTAAAGACAATTTCATTCTCCTTCTCTTTACAATGACATATTAGATTTTAGAATTCTCTACTTTGTTTCACAGATACAAAGTGTAACTATTCCCCTTCTTGTGGCATTTCTGTGCCTTAATAATTGACTCGATTGATATATGAAATTAAAGCCAATCTTATCCTCTTTATTCTGATTAAACATTATCAAAAGTGGTTCAAAAGATATGAAGTGCGAAAAAACAGTATTTTTTACGAAATCACTTTTTGTTCGCATGTAAAGAATAGTGAAAATGAAAGTGATCTAAAATTAAAGATTCTCTGGAATATACAGGGACCCAAAAATTATCTATATTATATATTAAATTCAAAATAGTGTCGATTTAAACTGGATAACTTTGAAAACAGCATTTACCCAAATGTCACCTTTCCTCAACTTATTTTCTTAAAAAGGCATGTAACAATTTCTGATGTCCTATTTGGATTCCAGTTTGACTGATAGGAAAGTCATTGACACTCATATATTTGGAAAGTCATCAACAATAGACAAAAAAAACAAGAGAATACCATACAAATGCTCAAAAAGTTGCTTTACAAGCACTAAATAAAGGCAAACCGCTCTGCTTCTGTCTGTCATAATTGGTAATGAAAACACGATCTGGTCAACAAGGAAATCACAACTCTTGTAAACCTTATTATTGAATAAATAAACTGTTTTTGTTTAATTTGTTTTTTAATAATTGATATTCTTTCATAAAACAGCAATTGTGTAATTCAAGAAAAATGAGGGCGAAAAAAAACATTTCATTTACTCTCCCAAGTGTTACTGTTTGTATTCATTTACACTTGGGAGAGTAAATGAAATTTTGTGTAAAATAACCATGATTACCAGCTTGAAAAATCTTCTTACCATATAAACTTATACAATTATTCATATTACTTCATTGTATTTTAAATGAATTCAAAACAAATCTTTGCAAAGATGCGATGCTGAGATGTTGTAAATTGTTTTGGTGAAACAGTGGTACATAAAGTAGTTGCCGGTTAGCTTCACCCCACTTCACTAGTCTTTACAGGGTCATTTTGAAAAATGAGCCTATGTTATTTTTTTCAAACTTGAAATTTTCCATTTTTGAACCTATAAAAAACCTAGAAAATACTGTTCAGGATCGATTATATTAATGATTCATGTACATCACAATGCTGTCTCTTTGTCCTTTAAATATCATGTGATATCTGACCTAGCTTTTAGAGTTATGTGCCCTTGAAGTTGGCTATTTTTCCTTTTTGGACAAGTTTGAATGGTCACTATGAAAAAAGTATTAGGGTAAGGCAGCTTTGATGAGTATCCTGAATACAATAATGTATCAGCTGCATTGTTTATAAGTAACACCTCTCTGGTGCATGTATCTTTAGAGAATATTTTCAAAGATTGGTGGGTTGGAAATTGTAAAAATGCACTAAAAGCAAGATGGCGTATGTCTAAACCATGTGACCTACGAATTCTGAAGGATTTACTTTTTTCTCTTAAATTTTAAAGCGCATCTTTTAAAACAAGTTGTAGATCTGAAACGGAAGCCAGAGGTTCGGATTTGAATTCAATTGTATTAACTTCAGGCCAGAGGCTATCACATCTGAAATTTTCATTGAATTTGTACCAGTAGTTTTAGAGCTAGAGCAACCACAATGTCGTGGAAAATAATAATAATAATTAGTGTCAGGTCTTCCAGACTTAATAATAATAATCAGGATAATAACAGTAGGTCTAATTACATGCCATATTATATACATTAATTGTTGGTAACACATTCTATCATCTGTTGACTTGTGATATACATGTGGTATTCCAAACTTTCAGCCTGATTTTTGGAGAAAAAAAGCCTATTTGACAAAAACTCCACTCTGATAAGGGCATTGTGTTAACGTATAGGTAGATGTTGCAGTGTGATATGAGCCTGGTGTTACATATAGGTATATGTTGCAAAATAATACGAGCCTGGTGTTAATGTATAGGTTGATAGTGCAGTGTGATGTGGACATGGTGTTAACATATGGGTTCATCTTGCAGTGTGATACCGGCCTGTTGTTTGATGTTGCAGTTAATATGGGAATGATGTTAACCTTTGGGTTGATGTTGCATTTAATATGGGAATGATGTTAACCTATGGGTTGATGTTACAGTGTGACATCGGGCTGGTGTATGATGCCCCACAGCATGCCTTCCTGAACAAGTGGCTTTTGCTGAGTGACCCTGAGGACTCAATGGCAGGTGCGAAGGGCTACCTCAAGATCTGTGCAGTTGTCCTTGGCCCTGGGGATGAGGCACCGGTATGTATTCACCATGATGTGTATTGCTGGGATGTCAGCTCAGAGAGAAATGAATGTCTCATTGTATGTAGGGCAAACTAAGGGTGAACCAAGGTCAGTTTGATGAACAACAAAATTCAAAAATGGACTTCCAAGGTCAGTTTTAAAATACTCATATTCACAAGAGTTTGATTTTGTAATAGTGCAAACATTTTATCATATTTTAGTACTTTCTAAATTTACCAAACTGTTGAGTTGAAATATATATTAAAACAAATGTTTCATGTGATTTCTTTCATGTTAATTGTAAGAGATATAAAAAGGTTCTTACCGACAATGATTTGCTTTTTTCAAAGAATTAAATGACTGAACATTTTCAGACAAGAGGTTGCAAAATGACACAGGAACAAGTTCTGGTAGCTTGTTCCAGCTGTTCCTCACAATAAGTCATGCAGGAAATTGTTCTGGTAGCTTGTTTCAGCTGTTTCTCAAAATGGAGTCTAGTGCAGTGACATTCTCTGGTAGCTTGTTCCAGCTGTTTCTCAAAATGGAGTCTAGTGCAGTGACATTCTCTGGTAGCTTGTTCCAGCTGTTGCTCACAATGAAGTCATGCAGGAAATTGTTCTGGTAGCTTGTTCCAGCTGTTGCTCAAAATGGAGTCTAGTGCAGTAACATGTTCTGGTAGCTTGTTCCAGCTGTTGCTCAAAATGGAGTCTAGTGCAGTGACATTCTCTGGTAGCTTGTTCCAGCTGTTGCTCAAAATGGAGTCTAGTGCAGTAACATGCTCTGGTAGCTTGTTCCAGCTGTTGCTCAAAATGGAGTCTAGTGCAGTGACATGTTCTGGTAGCTTGTTCCAGCTGTTGCTCAAAATGGAATCTAGTGCAGTGACATGTTTTGGTAGCTTGTTCCAGCTGTTGCTCAAAATGGAGTCTAGTGCAGTAACATTCTCTCGTAGCTTGTTCCAGCTGTTGCTCAAAATGGAGTCTAGTGCAGTAACATGTTCTGGTAGCTTGTTCCAGCTGTTGCTCAAAATGGAGTCTAGTGCAGTGACATTCTCTGGTAGCTTGTTCCAGCTGTTGCTCAAAATGGTGTCTAGTGCAGTGACATTCTCTGGTAGCTTGTTCCAGCTGTTGCTCACAATGAAGTCATGCAGGAAATTGTTCTGGTAGCTTGTTCCAGCTGTTGCTCAAAATGGAGTCTAGTGCAGTGACATTTTCTGGTAGCTTGTTCCAGCTGTTGCTCAAAATGGAGTCTAGTGCAGTAACATGTTCTGGTAGCTTGTTCCAGCTGTTGCTCACAATGAAGTCATGCAGGAAATTGTTCTGGTAGCTTGTTCCAGCTGTTGCTCAAAATGGAGTCTAGTGCAGTAACATGCTCTGGTAGCTTGTTCCAGCTGTTGCTCAAAATGGAGTCTAGTGCAGTGACATTCTCTGGTAGCTTGTTCCAGCTGTTGCTCAAAATGGAGTCTAGTGCAGTGACATTCTCTGGTAGCTTGTTCCAGCTGTTTCTCAAAATGGAGTCTAGTGCAGTAACATTCTCTGGTAGCTTGTTCCAGCTGTTGCTCAAAATGGAGTCTAGTGCAGTAACATGTTCTGGTAGCTTGTTCCAGCTGTTGCTCACAATGAAGTTTGCAGGAAATTGTTCTGGTAGCTTGTTCCAGCTGTTGCTCAAAATGGAGTCTAGTGCAGTAACATGCTCTGGTAGCTTGTTCCAGCTGTTGCTCAAAATGGAGTCTAGTGCAGTGACATGTTCTGGTAGCTTGTTCCAGCTGTTGCTCAAAATGGAGTCTAGTGCAGTGACATTCTCTGGTAGCTTATTCCAGCTGTTGTTCTCAATGAAATCTAGTGCAGTATCATTAAATCATAGCTTGTTTCAGTGTTGCTAACAGGTTTTTCATCAACGTATTTCAACAAAAAGATTATTGACCAGAATATTTTCTTGATAATATTCTTGCAATCTCACGGTGTGATCTAAAAATGGCGTTATCACTAAATAACTTTCATGGTATTTAATTAAGTGCTGAAAATGATAATGGCTTTCTCAACCTTGATACTGGCCACTATGACTTCTTTCTAAGTGAATCACTTAAGACTTTTACTTCCACATTTGCATAAATATGGAGACCCAAAATTTTAAGGATTTTGAAACATGCTGTAAGTCTTTTTTAAGGAGGAAACATAGTGTTTCTTTCTAATAACTTTAATGCTATGTGTCAATACAATAACATTGTAACTTGTCATTTTAAACTTAATAAAGAAGATAAATTTTCAATCTCGTTTACCACCAGTAGGCGCTTAATATAAGGTATAAATGTTCAACCTACACATGTTCAAGTGGCATTGATGTATTTCGTCTTGAGCCGATCAGACCTGAAAGGCCCAATGGGTTTATTACATTGCATGGTGTTGGTCATTATGGAAAGACACATTCAACAATTGGCCATTTTTAGGGATTTTAAACCATTTTTGGAATTTAGAATGGGCCATTCCCCGTTTTAGCAATATTGAAAATCTGATGGGCCAGTTTTTCACCCAAAGTGCAGAATGACCCCTTTTCCAATCACCAGTTGATCAAATTAGTGTGAAATCACCCCAATGATGTCATGACATCAAAATGCAACTAGTTTTAAGAGCAATTCCTATACATCATTGTTCAATTTTCTTATGTGGTATATTTAGAAAAAATGCCATTTTGTTGTGGATGTGGAAAAGGCAGAATAGAGTAAGGCGAAACCCTCATTTTTGTTATACACTGTTTTTGTTGTGTCAAACAAACACTAATCTAGTTTCATATATCATATCCTTTATGAATCATAAATTTCTACATTAGGTTTCAGGGTTAAATGCTTGATAAAGACAGGCTGATACATGTTTTTGTTGTTTACAATGAATTGTTAAAGGTGCAGGCATAAACTTTATGCTTGCTGCTGACTGTTGGCAAATATATGATAGAAGTTGTTGAACATAATAACGATTAAGGGACAGGGTAACCCTCTCAAACTAAAAGTCAACATTCGAACAAATTACTACAGGCACATACTTCAGTATACACAAAGACTTTGTATAGATTCCTTGCTTTTGTTGCAGAGCATGAAGGCATCTTCGGCAGAGGATGATGAAGACATAGAGAGGTGAGACACCTCCCCATTCCCCCTAAACACATCTGCTTGAACTAATATAACTATTCATCTACAACACATTTTGACAACTCTTTAGAATGTTGTGAGCCCCAGTTCAGTTCAGACTCATTGTTCTTTGTTGTAGTGTGATTGTACTCTTCACAATATGTTCATACAATGTCTGAATGTCTTTCTCCCCAGCAATCTGTTGCGTCCAGCAGGAGTGCAGCTTCGTCCTGCATCCTTTATCCTTAGACTCTATCGTGCTGAGGATATCCCAAGAAGTAAGTCTCTAGCTCATTTATTCTGTGACAGTAGCTCCCTACTTCTAAAGCCTTTCACCCTACCCGACGGCGCTGCTGCTGCTGCATGCTGCTCACTTATGTGATGGTGTTGTGTTTCAGTGGACTCTGCGTTCATGGAGGGAGTGAAGAAGGTGTTTAGTATCGGAGAGGAGCAGAAGGAGCTCGTCGACCCCTACTTTGTCTTTTCCTTTGCTGGAAAGGAGGTTAGTAACTGCCAACACACACTTCACACTGCCCTTAGTCAATCAAATGGATTACAGTCTAAGCTATATACTTCTGAAGTAGAACTGCTTTAAGATTGCAAATGACATCTTGAGTTGTTACAAAAGGATGTTACTGTTTTAAAAACTCTATTTATTCCATTAAAACCAATGTAGAAGTAAGGATTAACAAATACATTTAAACCATTAAAAAATAGACTTGACAACATGAACTATAGCAGACAATTATTCAAGCATCCGCAACATAAAATATCAATTCTCACAGACTTTGAGGCTACTCAAATTGTTGTTGTAGCTATAGACTGCTGCTAGTACTTTTTTATTGAAGAGAAGGTCTATCCCCAAACACCTGCAAGACTTATGATTGTGCTGACATTCTTCATATTTTTTTATGTATTTCCATCTAAATGTTTATAAATATTTTCAAGCTATTAACGATCATATGATATGGCTCATGGTCACTTTTGGGATTCGGGGGCGGGATAGCGCAGTGGTTGGCGCGTTCGGCTTTGGATCAGGAGTGAAATAATCTTGAAAGTGGCGTTAAACACCAACTCACCTCACCTCACTTTTGGGATTCATTAAAATGTATTAAAATTTGACATTGACCAACTTTATATTTCTGAAATTGGATGATAAACAACTGAAATATGGCCTTTTAAAACACTGTTTTAGGGCTTGTCAACAGATTGAAAAAAGCCTGTGGTCACTGAGGTGTGAGTCATGTCGTGTGACGTAAGAGGCTGCACTGTTATTCCCTCCTTATCCCTCCATATATCTCGCTATTAAAACTGACGGTTTAACATGTTAAATGTCATCCAAAGTATGACATGCTCGCTGGGTCTTTACTGATTTTCGTATACATAACAATTTTGTATGGAAATGAAGCTCATCCATTTCTCTTTATTGTGATATCAAATTCAAAATGTGCTTAGGATTTCATGTGATATAAGGTGCGAAAAAATGATAAAAAGCTAAAGAATAAACGAAAGTCACCTTTTATGCGGCACTTGCTGTATCTTTATTTTATATAGCACATAAATGATTTTTATATCAAATCATAGACAATTATTCCTTCTTTATCACGGAGTAATGAATTTCTAAATGCACCTAGCTGTTGAGAAGATATGAGCGAAAGAAGCACACGTCAAAATCGCCATTCACTTCACATGATTTGAATAGAGGAATTAGCTTTTTTTGCAGCGCTCACTGTGTCTTGATTCATTTTGTACATTTACAAATTTTACATAGAATAAAAGCCAATGTTTTTCTCTTTCTTGTGATATAAATATTGTCAAAATACAATGAGCACAACATGAGAAATATGATGTGAAGAAATGGAATATAACGAAAAATATATAATAATCACCTTTTAAGCAGGACATGCTGTATCTTCATTTCCGCTAACGCAGATATGTGTTTTATATCGAATTGAAGACAATTTTCTTATCTTTCACGATAGGAGGGTGTGCATATGGTCTGAGTGCACACATCTAAGCAAACAATAGAAGCGCTGGGCTCGGTAAGGTCATGCGGAGGGTGGAAGGTGCTGTAAGGCTATTAGCACGTGGGGAAAATTGAGTGATTGTTTTGCTCATTTTCGGTACGATAGACGTTATCAATGTTTGCATAACTTTTGGAACATTTACCCTCATTATTCAAAACACCAACGACACATCTCGTTTGCTTAGCAACAGCCGGATCCAAAGTACAAGCGTTGAACTCACGCAAATCCTATACAATAACTGAGACCTTCAAAGATAATGAGTGTGTGCAAACCGAAGTCTGCTAGTTGCATCCCGCCGGGAGATCATACAGGCAAAGCTAAATTCAGCCCAGATCAACCCGGGATCGAATCTTAAGGGTTAACTTTTAATAACTATTTAATATTGTAAGCAAAGAGATTGAGCAATCACAATTTCTATAAAGACGAAGCTTTTGCAATCAGTTTTGTTTCAAATAAGCAAGGATAAATTGATGTGTGTACATGAAAAGTTAAATCTATTTCAGGTGAAATCTCGCATCATGTACTGCTGTGACCATCCAGAATGGAACCAGGAACTCAGGCTTGGCTTGCAGGCAAGTGATACTCCTTTTCCTCTCTCTCTCTTTCTTTGTCTAAATCTGCAATCTGATTAAAATCTAATTACTGATTCGTTCCCTAGTCTTGTTTTTAGTTGCCTTTTGTCACTCGTCTATGATCTGACAGAATCCTACAGAACTACGTGTCCACAGCATGTTTTTCAGAATGTTTGTAATATTGCAGTGCTCATGCAGTCTTTGATAGCTTATCTGTATGAGCAGAAACAGTCATATAACATGGCAAACCTGACACACCAAAAAGTGTGCACTTTGGCACAAATATATGTATATGTAAATAATATTAATTGATACAGAGGGAAATAAATGTGATAGCCATCTGTATTGATAATAGACCATGGGCCGAAGGTTTTTATTGTTCATTTGAGGTCCAAGTTTTTGGTGAAGGGGAAAACTTCACCTCATAGTATAGAAAAGGGTTATTCATCACAAAATATCCAATGTTGCACCTAGAATACTTGTTCGTTAATTAATAAACACTAATTAAAGTATCTGCTAAAAGTGCAATTTTTAACCAATCAGACAGCAGCTAGGCCATTCTGCCCTGATAACAAAGATGGCCGCGCCCATGAAAGGTTGTGTGTTGTCATAATTACGAGTCTGCACATGAGAGAACTGCAGCAATATAACATGCTTCTTGGGGGGCAGTACTTATTAGTATAATAAACACTAGTATTCTATGGATGGATTACACACATATACTAATTTATTTCATTAAGAATTCTGAAATACAGCAGGTTATGATGCTCGTCGAGCAAGTCATCGTGTTTAACAAACATAAACAAGGTAATGTTAAGTAAAGTTTAAGCTGTTCAGCTGAGAGATTCACTAGATTAATAAGGAGGATATTACACACACACATATATATTTAATAACAGTAAATGAAAAAGTTTAATTCTTTTGAGAAACATGTGAAGATAAGTATATTACCGTTAGTCAAAATGACGAAATTACACTTGCTTAATTCTTAGTTACATAGTATTTAGTTCTACTAATAATTATAGAAAAGTTAACATTTTAGTAAGCAGTACAGATAGATTTTCAAATATTTCCACAAAGAGCAAAGGATACAATTAATTATTTGGTTACTATTTAAAAGACTATTTATGTTGAAAAATTAAAACATGTTTTTATTTTCTGTGTTTTATTTTCTTACATGACAACATCTAAATCATGCTACACCTCAGCAGTGCATTACAGATAAGGGGCAAACACAATAAAACAAAGAAATCTGATAAGAAAGAAAAATTTTGAATCTGAAATTTATGCAGAAAGGTTTAACTGTGTCGAAGAGAATCAACAGGTCTGACCCCTGTAAAAGTCTCTCAACCAGTTGTTGAATAATAACAAAACTTGTATTTGAATATCGTGAGTTAACTCACTATAAATCTATAACATGAAAATACATTTACAGACAGACAGATATTTTATTCAGTATAGAGGCCAAAAGCCCACAATACAAACTACATTTCCAATATTTTTACAAGCGCACATAACAGGTTACAGGTTTTAAGCATTTACAATTTTAGCTCCAGTTTTATTAATACATATAAGGACTTTACATACATTTAAGGAATTTACATACATTTAAGATAATATTTTTACTGTTAAGGAGGTAGATTAAAGTGTACAATAATGGAGTAATAAACTTATTTCTATCATCATATAATTTACAATAAAATAGAATGTCTAGTTCGTCTTCAATGCTGGTAATATTGCATTTATTTTGCAGTAAGAACATACTCTGTCAGGAATTGATGAATATGTGTATCCTGTTTCTATGCCTAGCCCAAAATTGCTACGCCTAAATTTTGCTAAAGAGAGATTTAAGATAAAGAGATATTGATAATGTAAGATAGCTTTCCACTTGTAGTAATGTTCTAAATTGTTATTGAGCAAATGAATCATAAATATTATCAATACTGGCAGACCATGAGTGTTTCAGATTATCAAAAAGTCTAAGTTTAAACTGTTTCATAAAAGCCTTGCTATCCCCAACATCTTGTGAGAGCCATACAAATCCAAAACCATATTGATATAAGATATTCTTTATGTATGTAACCCAAGTGGACCTACCCGAATCATCAATAGATTTTAACATATTATAGCCCTGAGATGGAAGTCTTTGTGGATCTAGTTGAATTAACCTACACCAATATTTGACCGCTCTAGACATATAATTAAACTGTAATGGAAGCCGACCACATTCTCCTAAAACAATACTGCTACTCACAACTCTAAGGAGCTGCCTACAAACTTTAATCTGGAGGCTTTCAATAACTTTACAATAAGATGTTCTCCAGACTTCAGATCCATAACATAAAATAGGCAGAATAATAGAATCAAACAGTTTAAATAGATCATTAGGCAACAAAGTTCCAAAAGTTCTTTGAAAACGATATATAGAGATAAGTGCTTAATTACCTTGGGAAGTCAGACAGTGTTTAGCCTTAGTCCATGAAAGTCTAGGAGTGAAAACTATACCAAGATACCTATAAGATGATACAACCTCAATCTGTTTCCCTTCGAAGAACCACTTTTCATAATGCCGAAAATACATTTAAGCAAGATATGAGAACAAAGAAAGAATTAAGGATATAAACAAGTATAACTTGTTTCCTTGCAAACAAATGAATTTGAACCAGATTATATTAAGGCTGTTTTCGTAAGATAGATATAGAAGTCAGTCTTATTTTCTGTTTCC
This sequence comes from Phorcus lineatus, assembly GCA_921293015.1. NCBI lineage: Eukaryota > Metazoa > Mollusca > Gastropoda > Trochida > Trochidae > Phorcus > Phorcus lineatus. The sequence continues at coordinate 20,674,623 of OV121088.1, read as the reverse complement.
TGTCTGAAACCATATCAACTACCCCTGCCACAAATCAGAGCTTATCAAATCAAATCTAAGAAGGTGATGTAACATTCTTCATAAGGAATGTATGGTTTCCTGTTAAGAATACAAACCCAAACAGTTCAATTGAACAAGAACAACTTTTTAAAGGTATTTAAAGTTAAGTTTTAAAAAGAAATCATAATTGGCGTTAACTGGAATAAAACCGTCCCTATGATTTGATCAGGCTTGTTGAGTCACAGGCTTGATTATGTCAAAGCATTGTGATGGCGTTTAAGTTGATGTTTATATCTTGTTCCAAAATCTACTGTCATATAATATAAAAAATATTCCACTTGATAACATATAAACTTAAAATGAAAATAGGCGCTACCCACTTGACTTTCAATTTAGAGGCAGAGCCAGCATGTAAAATGGTCAAGAATACTTGTCACTTTCATATATAAGAATTATTTAATTAACCATTGTGTATTCAATTTTAACCAAGCAGTAAATTTGATAGATGAAACTAAAGATTAATCTGTACTAGAAAGGCAAGATTTTGTATTACAATTAAGACTTTGAAATAATGAATTAAAAAAGGGGTGGGTGGGAGTCGATGGATTTTAATGTTTTATACATACTGCACATCCCGCAGAGCCATATCATTGAAAGAAATAATCATTGACAGAAATAATTTTATTTTTTAAGCTCACCGGGTAGGGGATTGGGGTGGGGGTTGGGTGCAATTATGTTTTTTTTCTGAAAAGTTTTGGCTCTTATGTTATAAGCCTGGTGAGGTAAATCTGTAATGTATTATATAAATGTCTTTTGATATAATAAATTCAATCATGATATAAAAAATAACTTCTATGTCAAAATGATAGAAAAAATATCACTTAGACTTTTGATTAAAAAAAATCATTACATTGTTTAAAAGGAACAACTTCTTTACAAATTTTAATTTCTGTTAGATTGATTATGAAAATCTCTAGAAAGTTAGTCGCAATAATTGACCAATCAGCACTCAATGACTAGATAAAGAAAGTAAACCCCAAAACAATTCTTTGATTCTTTGATGATGCCATGGCCATTAACACATAATTTCAGTAAGATCACAATGGATCAAGAAATATTTCTGCCCTCAAGGACTTTTATACAATTTGGATCTTGACAAGTCCAAAATACAAAAATGTGAGGGATTTTCAGGACTAAAGAGCTTAAAAAATGTATAACAAACAAATTTTAAGAAATAATATTTATATTTATATATATCTAATGTTTATAAAATGTTTACAGAGGAAAAAGTTTGTATTTGATAGCAATAAAAATAAAAATTAAAAGATCATAAAAAAATATTTACCAGAGTTACCTCCCTTTGTCAAGAAAAAGTTCACATTTAATGGTACATATATCTTAATAACTCTTCAGGAAAATGATGTAGTCTTAAAATTTCAAGTTCTTCATGCTTTGAAAACATCATTTTTATACATTGTGTATTTGAGTTTGGCTGAGAAGTTCATATTAATATTCTTTGATACATTAAATGAAATTGTTTGAGAAAAAAATTATTTTTTGAAAATTCAATGCATAATTTTTCTACCCTTCCATATGATAAAACAAGTTTTTTGTTACTATTCTGTAGAAAATTATATCTTTTTTCATTTGACATGTGATATGTGGCTATACTTTGAAAACTATTTTCCCAAAACTAGTTTTTCAATGGTATTGTTTGTTTACTAGAATACTGCTGAGTCATCACTTTAACATGCCCTCATATCATAACGAACATGTATCCGAGGTGCAACATTGCATTTTTTGAAGCAGTAAACAACCAGGATCAAATTAATGTATTGTTTCTGCCTTCACCAAAAACTTGGACCTAAGGTCACTTTAGAGACAAGATACAGCTTTCGGCCCATGGCCTATAAGCCAAAGCACCCCAGAAAGCCAGAAAATGATTGGTCGGATAATGGTCGGCCCTACCAACTGATTAGCTGTTTGTTTCAGGGTCATTTCCTGTTCAAAGTCCCCATTTGTAACCGTAACTCTACTTTTCTTCCCATTCCTATATTTATAATTAACTGAATCAATAAACATCTATGATATTTGCCATTTCAGTTTCCTTCGATGTGTGAAAGGATCAAGTTCATGATTAGAGACTGGTATGTAGCACGTAGCATTCACATTGCTAGAGATAGATTTGTAGTATTAAAACTCAAGTTCTCTAAGCTGTTTTATAGAGAAATAAACTTTGGAAGGCTTAAAGATATCTAGGATAAGATATTGACAAAAAACTACAAACTCATGTCAGATATATATGGATTGTTTTTACAGTGTTGTCAAATCATTAACCCTGAAGTTGCTGAATATTATCTTGACCAGTTTTGCCCCCCTGGCTGAATTTTTCAGCACTCGCTCGCTACCGTTAATGCGTAATTAGCACCAGTGGCTGAATTTTCCAGTGCCGCTAGTCGCAACCGTTTTGCCATTATATGGTTTTGTTTACATGGCGAATTACGGATGTAAATATCATATACAAAACTAGTCGGCGAATACTGTATTACAGTATTATAGTTGATACTTACCTTGCACATTGACCTATGACCTAAGTAAACTTGTTTTTAATTCAAGCACTGTAACTCAATATTTTAATAAACTTAATAAACTTTATATAAACTTAATTCTGAGAGTGCATGCGCAAAATCAGTACAAAACTGAAGGAGAATAATTCCTTTAGACGTCAATATCAAAATTATTCCAAAAATATGTCTAGAACGAATTTTACAGTTATCTAAAATTGTCTTTATTTCAAATGTTTTAAAATCATTTAATTACCGAGTGCACATTGACAAATTATGTACAGAAATTCCACATGCTTTTTTTTTATGCGAATATGTGAAAATTATACACGGAAATGAAGATATTTATTTTGTCTTTATGATGATGTAAAAATAATAAAAATACACCACTCGGTTTGGAATGTATAAAGTGTGCAAAGATGGTACCCACAGCTATTTGAGAACACATTTTGATAATTGTGACATCACTTATTGCTCCTTTGTTGTCTCATTTTCATTTGAATTTTTATATAGAATTGAAGACTGTCCTGTCCTTTCTATTGTAATATAAAAATGTTGATAATGCGCTCTGTGGTTAAATTAAAAGGAAGTGTAAAAGAAAGGTAGATGATAAATCCTCTTCTGGATTAACAAGATATGAATAGAGAAATTGCCTTTTTGTGCATTGATTGCTGTGTCTCTACTGATTTTCGTACACATACCAATATGGAAATGAAGATCATCCTTTTTTCATTATTGTGATATGTCAAATTTCAAAATGTGCAAAGAAGTTTATGTGATATCAAGTGCCAAAAAATGTGAAAAAATGATGAATAAACAAAAGTAACCTTTTTGCGGCACTCACTGTATCTTTATCTTATATAGCGCATATGCAAATTTTATATCAAATCGAAGACAATTATTCCCTCTTTATCAAGATATCAATTTCAAAATGTGCTTATAGCTGTTGAGAAGATATGAGCAAAAGAAAGTTACATGTCAAAATCTTCGTTTAGTTCACGATTCGAATAGAGGAATTAGCTTTTTTGTGCGGCGCTTGCTGTGCCTTTATATTTGATAGCGCATGTACAAATTTTGCATTGAATTAAAGGCAATCTTTTTCTCTTTCTTGTGATATAAATATTTTCAAAATACGATGAGCAAATGATGAGAAATATGGTGTGAAAAAAGGTATAAAAACTACAATTATCTGAAAATTACCTTTTTTACGGCACATGATAGTGCATGTTCGTAATTTATATCGAATTGAAGAAAATTTTCTTATCTTTCAAATGATGCCACCTATATTGAAATCTGACCAAGGGTTTAGGGGCGTGCTAAAGCAAGGTGTGCTTTTGTTTTAGTGTGCACGCCTGGGCAAACAATAATGTGCGTGGCTTGATAATCTCATGCGCGAAGGAAGCAAGAACTAACAGGCCTATAGCAAGCCCGACGGGTAGTGGGGGAAATTGTTTTGCATATTTTCGGTACGATAAACATGACCAATATCTATAAAACTTTCAGAAAATATGCCCCCATTATTTAGAACAACAACGGGGAAAAAATCGGCGGCTTAGTAAAAGCCGGATCTCAAATACAGGCGTTCAACTGACACGACTGCCGTGCAGTTTTTTTCCGGGATCCGCTAAACCCTACAGTTGCGTTAATTAGTAAATGCGTCAGATTCTAAGTTTGGCTTCGGGGGTTCGCTAAGGCTAACTGTGGCGTAGTTTATTTTCATCCCCGACCATTCCGTAAACCGCTGCTTGAGTGTTAATTTCATTTAGCAATAAGACAACTCCCCTCCTTTGAACTGCGTGAATCAAAACTTTTAACCCTAAGGTTAAGAAATGCAATATCTGATATTCCCTGCTTTATGTTGAAGCTTACCATTTTCTAAGGATTACCCAATAAGCAATATTAATAACATTTTGATTATGAACTTTCTTGATATACTTTTAAAGAGTATCCAGGATTTATATAGGTCATTTTGTCCTTCGATACTTCTGTCTGTCCATCTCTCCTCCAGTTCATCTGTCCTTATGTCCAGTCATTATTAAAAAAACCTGTTAGGATGATATCAACCAAACTTGGCACAAGTGGATAAGTTTTCTCAAAAATATATGTAGCTAAAGAAATTTTGGTTGCGGGGAGACTTTATGATATACTTGGTCAAGTTCAAAAGCCAATTGCGAAATATAATTTATGACTGACTTTTGTAGGGCCTTTTGAGAAATTTAGTTTTTGGCTGATATGATGATACTGTCTTGATCCAGTTTGAAGTGAATTCGATGATATCATACGTTACTGAGAATTGGTCCCTTGAATCTGTAATCTGTTTAATGGGAATGACTTTTATATGTAGCTGAATGAAATTGAGAGTGCTGATAGCCCTGTTCATGTTTTTGATCGATTTTGAAAGATTTTTCAGAAAACTATTTGTCAATTGGTAGACAGCAGATTGCGGGGTTATTTGAGCCATGTTACCTTTATCAGGTTACCGTATATGACCGGGTATAAACCCTCTCGCCTATAAGCCGACCCCCTTTCTCAACCCCCCAAATCCCAGTAAAAACCCGGTATCTCATGTATAAACCGACCCCGTTTTCTACACTTCCCGGCTGACTGGCAAGTTCAATGGCAGGTTTATGTTACCATCGATACGTTGATACTTGATCTGGCTTTATCAAAAAATTCTTTATTTTTCAGGCGTTTATCAAAAATAAAAGATTACTACAAAATAAAATATTGACTTACGGTGTCTGTTTTTTGTTTGAATAAAATCATGCTTCATTCCCATTACACGAACTTTTTAGACAACTAGATTTCTAGCTTCCATGCTACTTTCGATATCGTGTGTAAAGAAAACGGTGTTAGGATAAATTGTTACCCAGTAAAAAAAGACAGACATTGTTTCATATTTAAACAATATGTATTTATACTGTCACAGTTTCAGCCTATGTACAAACAAAACAATAACAAGATGAGACGTTTCACAAGTCTGCTTCGGTGATGGGGCCGTCTATTACCGTACATGGGCACAGGAAACGTTAATTACAGCTTTAATTGCTGTTAATTGATCATCAAAGCTAAGACGTTGACCCAATACATTTTGTCATTACTAGTTAATTAACATCTAACAGATCTCTTAACAAGCTGAATAACATGTTCATCCGTCATGCGTTAAATGCTTATGGTTTATCGATACCTACGGTAAATCTCATTTGATTGTGCTGCATTATTATTTTAAGTTGCCTATTTAGAAATTCACTGACTCATTCGTAGAGCTTAAAATATATGACAATGCGATAACAAATTTATTGTGAATTACTGTTCACTTTCTCAACTAAGAAGTTTGCCATCTGTTAGATGAGTATCAAATATATACTATTATACTTTGCCATCTCAGAAACAATGCGACAACTTGTTATCATTTTGTTTAATTGAATTATCGTAAACTTTTGCACGAGGTTCCATCTCATATAACACCGTTTCTATTCAACTTCTCATTGGTCCACGTCACAAATGCTAGTCACTCGCATTCAGGTCAAATTATCGATCGATATTTGCCAGCTAACACGTGTTGCGTGTTGAATATTACCGGTACATAAATGATTTATATATGTATATTTTTAACTTTCCATTCGTATTTTTCTCAATATATTCATTATCAAACAACAATAAGCAAGACAAAGGTATATTTATTTCAAACTTTTATTATTTAAATGACATCGTTGATTATGCACTGCCTTCGATGTAAACATTGTCTCCCGGACTCGCTCGGCTTGATGAACCGGGCTGGATATTACCTGGCCTCAGGAATATATTTTAACTTTCCATTCGTATTTTTCTCAATATATTCATTATCAAACAACAATAAGACAAAGGTATATTTATTTCAAACTTTTATTATTTAAATGACATCGATGATTATGCACTGCCTTCGATGTAAACATTGTCTCCCGGACTCGCTCGGCTTGATGAACCGGGCTGGATATTACCTGGCCTCAAGGAATTTTTGGTCTGAAATATAGACTTAGGGTATAGGCCGACCCCCCTCTTTGACCCCCCAATTTCTGGTATCAAATTCTCGGCTTATAGCCAGTCATATACGGTATGCTATTTGATAGATTATAAACATATTATAAAGCTGTATCATACAAACTTTTAACCCTTTTTAATGCGCAGTTTTGAGTTTATACTGGGATAACTATACCTATGCACAATGTTTTGTGGTTGTTTTGCTAATGGATTTGCCAAATATGATAACCATTGTTCACTTCTTCAAAAAAAAGCCATTACCAAAAACAAATTTCTCTCTGCTAAGCGTCTTAGCTTGTAGACTGTTGCCCTTCATGGGACTAGTGAATGATTTCTCACAAAGACAAACAAATGCACACATTTCGCAAGCTTGCTCTCTTTGGTGATCCATATCATATGAACCCTGGGTGACTTTTAAGCTTTTTTGTATCTCAGTAAAAAAAGAATGTCTTTAATTCCTTATAGAATTTGTGCATTTAAAGAAAAAAGACAGAGCAAATGATCAACAAAAAAGTTAATTTTTCTATCCTTTGCATGTGAACTGAGCAGTGATTTTATCATATAACTTCTTTTCTTTCTTTTCCATATCTTCTCAAAAGGGCGCATTTTTGATAATTTTTATATGACAATAAAAGAGAAAAAGATTCCTCGTCACGCCCTTAAATCCTGTTATTGTCTTCTCAATTGCAAAGGCCCTACAAAGATAAAAGCTGAAACCCTAAAGTAATTGTTACAATCAAGCACCCTTTCATTGATGAACTTTATATTTGCCAATGTCTCTTGCTTGCAGAGATTCAACTGATTGGCACTAAACCACTCAAGCATGTTTGGCACTAACAAATTATAGAAATTTATTGGAGTAGGCCAAAATCATGAACCAATATGCCACATATAGCCATGCATAATTACGTTTATTGAAGGTGGTTGAATGTTAATAGATTTTCAGAGGAAGGAGGTGATCAGTTAGTACAAAATATACGAGAGCAAGTACATAAATAGTGTAGAAATGAATCGTAATATACTGACTAACTAACAGCATTATTTTTGTCAGAATTTGTATTCCATATCATATAATGTCTTAAGGAATATGGTATGGTCTGATTTTCTTCAAATTAACTTTTGTTATGTTGTATTTCAGTTGGAGAACTGTGTGTCAATGCTGATGAGCTACAGGGCCCATGGCTCTATTGTTACTAATTGTGAAATTATTTGTGCCAACAAATATATTTTTCATTCTGCTTTCTCGATTTCTGTGAGTTTATTTTTTCAAATTTTCATCTCATTGTTTTTCTCTTTACTTTTCCACAATGGCCTGCAGGGACCGTATCAACGACGATGACACTATATGCTCATGCCATCTCACCATTCCCTCAGTGTCTGCTCCAGGGGAGCAGGGTCAGTCTTTTCTCCTTCAGTTCACTCTCCTGCTGTATCCAATGTGCCACTTTCTTCCTGCTATATCCAATTTGCCATTTCCCCCTGCTTTATACAATGTGCCATTTATCCCTGCTTTATACAATGTGCCACTTTCTCCCTGCTATATCCAATGTGCCTCTTTCTCCCTTCGACATCCAACATGCTACTTTCTTCCTGCTATATACAATGTGCCACTTTCTCCCTGCTTTATACAATTTGACACTCTCTCCCTGCTTTATACCATTTGACACTTTCTCCCTGCTTTATACAATGTGCCTCTTTTCCCCTTTAACATCCGACATGTTACTTTCTTCCTGCTATATACAATGTGCCACTTTCTGCCTGCTTTATACAATTTGACACTTTCTCCCTGCTTTATACCATTTGACACTTTCTCCCTGCTTTGTACAATTTGACACTTTCTCCCTGCTTTATACAATGTGCCTCTTTTCCCCTTTAACATCCAACATGTTACTTTCTTCCTGCTATATACAATGTGCCACTTTCTGCCTGCTTTATACAATTTGACACTCTCTCCCTGCTTTATACCATTTGACACTTTCTCCCTGCTTTGTACAATTTGACACTTTCTCCCTGCTTTATACAATGTGCCTCTTTTTCCCTTTAACATCCAACATGCTACTTTCTCCTTGCTACATACAATGTGCAACTTTCTCCCTGCTCTATACAATGTGCCACTTTCTCCCGCCGACATCCAACATGCTACTTTCTTCCGCTATGTCCAACTATTCTACTTTCCCCTTGATACATCCCACATGCTACTTTATAGAAGCTACATCCTACATATGATGTTTCTCCCAGCTACATTCTTCATGCTATTTCTCCCAGCTAGATTCCACATGCTATTTCTCCCAGCTAGATTCCACATGCTATTTCTCCCAGCTACATTCCACATGCTATTTCTCCCAGCTACATTCCACATACTCTTTTATAGCTGTTACATCTATCGTGCTCCATTCTACTTTTTTCATTATATTGACACACACCAGCATGACATGAGCCATCACCCCCAACCGAGTAAGCATCTCTGCAAATTGGATGTAGGTGCATGTCTGCTCTGTCTTTCTTTCTCTGTTGCTTATTCTGCCTGTATATGATGGTGATTGTCTTTTGTAACTTGAAGGCAGGGGAATTTAACGTTTTATAATTTATACTAAAACGTTATTGGCTGATATAATAGATTGAAAATCATAATTCATCATTACTGAGTTTTACCCTTCTTTATTGTCCTTTAATTTAAGTGGTATATGGAGCTACATGAAGAGTAAGTTTATTGTGTGGCAGTCTTAACTGCTGTGGCATGTTTAGTGTAGCACATCTGATGCCAAGGTGATCAAGGCATAGCAAAAAAGGTTAAACATCCCCAAATCCAAAGTTGTATATCTTTAATTGTTTTAGGGCCATATATATCCAGATAAAGATCAGATCTGCCAAAGAAAAACTTCAATTGCAACAAAACTCTGCAAAACATACACATTATTGGGAAAAAATGCATCATAGTTTAGATACATGCAAGAAGAGCTAGCCTGTGCATCCACCCATCAAGATGACATAATTGACAGATTATTGTTCTTAGGACATTGAATAAGTGTATACAAAATTGTTCTCTCTGATTTTTTCCCCCCACTGGACTTGTTCTTACCATACACATCCTACCCATTACCATTGATAGTCAACTTTATCTTTATGGTATTATCTGTCATTTGTCTGCAGAGCTTCACTTCACTTCAAATGCAGTCACATGCAGTCACTAAAGTACAAGTGTTGCAAAGGAGTTGACCATGACCAAACTGCAATGCCATTTACTTAGCAGGTCATGCATTGCATGTGTGAAATGCAGTGATTTAATCCTAACAACTTCTGACAGATTCGAATAAGTCTTTATTAGGTACAATTTGGGATATAGGCTATTGCCATGAAAATGATTAATAAGAGAGATAATTTGAAAGTAGTTGCGGTTATTTACATCAGATACATGAAGCACTTTTGAATGTTTGCCATTTGATAAGCATAATCTTTTAAAATGAAATTGTTACCAATGTCCTCTGAAGGTGTAAAGTGTACAACATAAAGCATAGCAAAGCTGATGGGTTACATTATTGGAAAATCTTTTCCACTACCTCTTGCTCTCTTGTGATGTCTCACACAAAGAGATCAAAGTCGAAGAAGTTATGAAGCAAGTGTGAAATTATCAATCATCAAGTCTGTAAGGTCAGATGGGCTGATGGTATCGTCTATTGTCTGTTGTCTGTACACTTTTCACATTCGACTTCTCGCCAGGTTAGCCGCACCCTGAAAGCTAAAATGTTTCACATTCAACTTCTCGCCAGGTTAGCTGCACCCCGAAAGCTAAAATGTTTCACATTCAACTTCCTGCCAGGTTAGCCGCACCCCGAAAGCTAAAATGTTTCACATTCAACTTCTCGCCAGGTTAGCTGCACCCCGAAAGCTAAAATGTTTCACATTCAACTTCTCGCCAGGTTAGCCGCACCCCGAAAGCTAAAATGTTGTGGGGATTGACCTTGCACTGAGGGGATCACAGAAATACATTTGGCCCAGATTCTGAGATTTGAGCATGGAAGGCATTTTGAAAAAATAGTTTTAACTGCTGCTTCAAGAAAACCAGTTTGCCTCGTTAGCTAGCATTTTTCAGAATTACATCTTTGATAGATGTATATGGAGACTTAAGTGTGTAGATTTAGACTTGACTCTTAATTCTTCATATATGGATGCAAGGTTTCTATCTTAAAGAAGGATGCTAAAATTTTAGGAATATCATCTTGGTACAATATAGAGGTTTGCTGTCAAATTTTAATTAAAGTACAAAAAGTAAGTTATTTGCAATAGTTTTTACTTATTTTCTGTGTATCAGCTTAAAAATTTATTACCACTTTTCCGCTATAGTCTTTCTCGTCTAAATATTCAAATCCTGATGAGCAACAGAGCCCATGGCTGTAGGTTTTTATGTATAGCCACAGTAGTGTTGCGGGCTTTCTCCCTGCAATATTACTAGCAGCCGTGATATAAGTGAAATACACTTGAAAGCAGCATTAAAACCCAAATCACCTCACCTCACCAAGATTCGTACTCATTTCGCCTTGGGCTTTCCTCTTTACACGGTTCGACCACAGCCACATGTAGCACATTCTGACGTAAACTCAGCTATCAAATCACAATGCCTCTGGCAAAAGCATTCAGTATCAGTAGCTAAGGGTAAGTAACTCTCGTGAATCGTTCATTAACTTCATTGCCACCATCCTTGTTTTAAATGGAATGTTATGATTAGTCTACTAATGACTAGGTTTGTCTGCACTAAGCTGGTGTCAGAGTCTGCGCTACGTTTAGCTACCGTCAGACCATGTATAGAGAAAAGCCCTAGACAGAACGAGTTCGAATCTTGATAAAGTAAAAACTTTGAAAGTTTTGGTCCTTGGAACACGGTCAATTTTAATCAGACTGTGAATCACATAAATATATCCAGATAGCTGCTTGCTTACCTTGCCATGGCTTGATACAGTGATGTCACAAATAATTATGTATAATGATGATACTGACAACCAAACAAGGGAACTTGCTCAAGGGAAGTCTTTCCATGAAGAAATATATGTGCACATATGGAAAATATGTCAGTAGTTATTTTTCCATGTGGATTATAATAATTACTTGTTTCATTCATTATTGACCTTTGTACTGTTGCTATTCTACTTGTTTTACTGATTGTTTGTCATCATGCAGGGATCGACTAAATGAAGATGACAACGTTGGAACATATTATCTACCAATTTCATTAATATCATCTCAAGGAGACACGGGTGACTAATTTTGCTTTTGTCAGATGGCCTCGGCCAGATAAATTGAGCTTAAGTTTTGTTTACCTATCTGTCTCTCTGTCTACATTCCAGAAAGTTATTATACCACCGCTACAAAGTAATCGTTGGTATAGCAGTAATTCCAACTATCCGTCCTTCCGTCCGGTCTGGTTTGTCAAAAACCATGAGGTGTATCTCAACCAAACTTTGCACACTGGTTAACCATGATCTTCTCTTATGTTTAAGCATATTTACAACTTCCTAGAATTACAACTTTTTTACATTTCATGGAAACATCACTTTTAAGATCTAGTTCAATGGTGTACAATGGAGACAAGTTTTCTTTATTAGTACACCAAAGATGAGTTAAATTTTGGTTGTGCATACCCCTGATGATTATCTTGATAGAGTTTGAATGCCTATTCAGAAATAATATTTGTGACAGTTATGGCCCTTTAATATTTTATTGAACTTGGTGCAAAGGATAAGTCTGATGCTTCAATGGGGATGAGTTTTCTCGGAAACTATTGCATCTATTCTTTTCATTGATATGAGAGCTGATTCCGAATGGGTTTTTTTTGCGGAGTAATGGCCACTTAATGGTTTAGTAGAAATGACACGTCTCAAGCTCCAATGGGGACAAGTTATACTGTTCAACTTTTGCTAAGGACCATATGAATATTTGTTTAATTCAATATTTTTAATGTGAAAATATGATTGGACATGTGAGGAACATGCAGTCATTAAGTGATGTCTGAATCAGTCATGCATACCATGGAAAGCATGTCCATCAGGAAATTTAAAGTAAGGGGGTTTTCATCGCAATTTATATGGCAAGGACTTTTGCTATGTGTGCATAGAAGTTTGCAACACACCTGAACTTTCATATAGCCCATGGACATAGTAGGTGACATTTGACCACTGAAGAATTGTCTAAGAGGAATTGTAGTGTTTCAAAGAGTGGAGACAACACGTGAAGTTTTGTGGAGAATTCAGTGTAAGCCACTATGTAATCAACAGGACTTAGATTTGTTTCCAAACTTGCTGTACTGCTGCCAGATGACATGCTGGAGGTTGTGAAAGATCAACAACACAACATGATGACTGTTTCTTCTACTGCAAGCTCTGCGAGAGAACACCAAAAATGCCACCCAGTTAAGATCTGATCTCTGTACCAAGTGTGGTTCAATATTTCCACACAAACTGTGCATAAATGACTGCATGAAAACAGTTTTAATGCAAGACACCCATTTTTGAATCCCCCTTAACCCCTGACCATGGTGCACATTGAGAATTGGCTGATGAGCATGTTAATTGGACTACTGATGACTGGAAGCCTGTGTTGTTCACCGATGAGTCTAAATTCTGTTTTAACTTTACCCATAGAGGGGCAACACTTTGGAGAAGACAGGGGCAATGTTTGGCAGATGGTGACATTGCTGAAAATGACAGGACAGAGGAGATTCAGTCATGCTATGGGGTGGAATCAGCTGGGATGGAAAGTCTGATCTGTATATTCTTGAGAATGTCGCCATGACTGGTATTAATTACACGAATGAGATCTGATGTTTAAGTCAAACCTTATGTTGGAGCTATCGGGGATAACTTCATCCTAATGGACGTCAATGCCTGTCCACTTCAAGGGTGATAGAACAGTACCTTCAAATGGAAACAATTGAATAGATGGAGTGGCCTGTTCTTTCACTGGATCTTAATCCAATAGATTATGTAAAGAACCTTCTCCCAAAAGCATTACTAGACTGTGTGTGGTTCAACCAAAAAAAACAGTCTCAAAACATAAACATAGTTAGTACATTCTGAACAGTAATCTAAACAATACATTCAAAGGTCCTTAATAAAGGTGAACTGCATATTTTTACAAACTGTTAAATTTGAAGAAATAAATTTCACATATGGCTATTCCTAACGATATTCTCGTTTGAGTTTTAAAGCTGTTTGAAATAATGTTTTTTAATTGCTGATTACTCTTGGCTAATAGCACATTGCGGGGGTAAGTGAGCCATGCTAACTTATGCAGCTCATTTGGCCTGAAAGGCCTTATGGGCTTATGGAATGGCATGCCATCTGGCGTACGTCCATCCGTTCGTAAACTTTCATTATTTCATCTTCTTCTCCAGAATCATTGACTCAGGAAATCTAAAACCTTGTGTACAGACTCCTTAGCTCATGGGCTATATGTTTAAAGATTTTGTGATTCTGTGGCCTCTGAATGATGACCCTATGACCATTTGTAAAATAAAGTTTGATAAACTGATGAGCTACAGAGCCATTGGCTCTATTTTTATCTAATGTTCTTAGTATCTAATGTGGTCATTACATAATCACAGTTATCGTAGACATTTTGATAGGTACATGCTCATACAGCCAACACACAAAAACAGTTATGGAAGACACTAATGTTTATATGAATATTGTTCACTTACAAGAATAACAAAATCACTGATTCCAGAGACATTAAGATAGTTCCATGTTCATATGTATACACCAACAACATAGTTGCAGATACCAGGGACGTGTTTCACATTCCATGCTCTCATACAATTACTAAATGATCACAGTTACCATAAACATTTAGATAGATTGATGTTCACATACACCAGTTACACAATCACAGTTACCAGTGAAATTTAAATAGTTACATGCTCATATATACTTACTACATTTACCACAACAATACCAACAGCATTTCTTGTTTTGATACAGGTTTTGACTCATTAATTTTTCCCATATTTGCTGGTGATCTTTCATGAATATGACAATCTGTTGGTATAATTCAGCATTTTGAAACTCTTCAAATCTTATTGAAAGAGCAGAACTAAATGTAACATGGTTATATATATAGCACCACATTATCTGCAATACTACAAGTTTTTCTACTTTTTCGGTAAAGTGTCTTGGGGAATTTGAAGCCACACCCTCGGAGTCTGACAACATTGCCAGCACTGACCATACCAACAGCATACCAGCTCACCCACACCCACACCCTCTCAAGTGTTACTTGTGTAGCCTCACTGACAGTCTGATTGTGAATCTTGCAAGGGAATTAATCCAAAAAAATACAAGAATGTCTACTATTGCAGAAAGTGTGATCCAGAATATAACAATGTTACATTTTTTCACTATAAATATGACATTATTATTTCTCATTAAAGCTGAAAAATTGTCTTAATCACTTAATTACTTTGATAAGAAACATTATTTTGCTTAGAATTTGCATGTAACTGTAAAATGCTTCCAAATGGTTGATATCTCACAAGATTTACTAAGACCACTCTGTTTATCTTATGCAGCCAAGGACGAGGGTAATCGATTGACAAATGTCATTTTCTTTTATTTTTTTATTCTGTATTTTGTTTTTTCCTCTTTCTAGCGGCGTGAAATCTCTTTGTCTTATTGGCTTGCTAATAATCAATATTAGAGAGACAGCAGTTCAAAGTGTGTCTCCTTCAAACTAAATTAGTAAGGTATAGATTTTTAAAATATATTTATAGTTTATATATACAAAATAATAGAATACAGAAATAGATAACATGGAACATATGATCCGTAGTAACAGTGACATCTTTATTTAAATGAACATTGGGATGTTTCAGACGTATCATTTTTTAGTAACAGAGACACTGCGATTTGTCCACATATCAATCTTTAGTAACAGGGACACTGGGATGTGTCAACATATCAATCTTTAGTAACTGGGACATTGGGATTTGTCAACATAACAATCTTTAGTAACTGTGACATTGGGATGTGTCAACATATCAATCTTTAGTAACAGGGACATTGGGATGTGTCAACATATCAATCTTTAGCAACAGAGACATTGGGATGTGTCAACATATCAATCTTTAGTAACAGAAACGTTGGGATTTGTCAACATAAAAATCTTTAGTAACAGGGACATTGGGATGTGTCAACATATCAATCTTTAGCAACAGGGGCATTGGGGTGTGTCAACATATCAATCTTTAGTAACAGGGACATTGGGATTTGTCAACATATCAATCTTTAGTAACAGAGACATTTGGATTTGTCAACATATCAATCTTTAGTAACAGGGACACTGGGATGTGTCAACATATCAGTCTTTAGTAACAGGGACATTGGGATTTGTCAACATATCAATCTTTAGTAACAGAAACATTGGGATTTGTCAACATAACAATCTTTAGTAACAGGGACATTGGGATGTGTCAACATATCAATCTTTAGCAACAGGGACATTGGAATGTGTCAACATATCAGTCTTTAGTAACAGGGACTTTGGGATTTGTCAACATATCTATCTTTAGTAACAGGGACTTTGGGATGTGTCAACATATCAATCTTTAGTAACAGAGACATTGGGATGTGTCAACATATCAATCTTTAGTATCAGGGACATTGGGATGTGTCAACATATCAATCTTTAGTAACAGGGACATCGTGATGTGTCTCTAGCAAGAGCTGGTCAACTGGTTTGAGGGTTTGTTATTGTCATTATTTCTGAACATTATTTAAATGGAATAGTGTATATCTTCCTTTATCAATGGTCAGAGTCAATGACCAATGAGATGTTGTTCCATTCATGATTGATAGAAGTGTTATGAATTAAGAAATTAAAAGTATTTCAAAGTAAGCAACTTGAATGCACTTCCTTTTCTTCAGTACTAACAATGCTCTCACCTGCATGGTATTAACCAGGCACTCCCTTCTCCTCAACATACTCAAGCTTAACTCTTCTTGCTGCATTGGCTACCTTCAATTGCTTCAGTGATTTGTGACAATAGTGTAAAATGATTTCTGAAGAAACAATAAACAAGAGTTGATGTTTAATGTTTTGTCCTCAGTAATTGTAACTAGCCTATGTAAACATTATAACTGGATAACTATAAACATTGAAGCATGGCATGAAATTTCTTTCTATATATTTTTCCCCAAAGAAGTTTTGTTAAAAACCATTGATGATTCTTAATTGTCCACATCATGATCAAGAGGTACATGATCTGCTAATGTTGATTTGTTGTGAGCAGGCTTCCTTCCTACATTTGGGCCATGTTTCATCAACTTCTATGGGTCAACCAGAGAGTACTCGGATCTGCCGGATGAATACGAGGACTTGAACCTGGGCAAGGTATTTATCAACAGAACTACCACAAACACTCATCACTTTAACATGAAATGTTTTTGTGAATGTGTTACTGACAAAGGGGGATAGATCCACCATTAACACACACAAATATTCACAAAAATATCCAGATAAATTTTGATAGGTTCTTGTTGGCTCTGTCACTGTATTTTTCACATTTATTGATGTAAAGGATATGTTGCAGAGCAAGTAACTACCCTGATGGAGTAGGTGAAACAGCTTAATTATTAAGTACATTAATATTGTCCAATTTTTTTATAATGAATGTGTTGCAGGGTGAAGGCGTGGCATATAGGGGGCGTGCCCTGGTGGAGGTGGTCACACAGCTTGGGGAACTACCAGAACAATCCATTGCTGACATCAGCAGTGATGACATACTACGAGTTCAGGTCTGTCAACTTTAAACTCATCTAGCTCATCAACTTAATAATCATATATTTATGTGGTCAGGATTGATGTAATTAGATTAATCCATAGGTCTAAGTGTTTGGTTGACTAACATGTTTGGAGACTTTGGGATTGACTTAATGAATTGGATTCATATGATTTAGAAAGTTTTCTTGTTTTATTGAATGTTTTGGCTAGGTGTCTATCTGTTCATCCATCAGGCCTGAAATATTTTCCCATTCTTGAAAAGATAATTACTATCTTATATTACGCATAATTTTGATTATCGCATCTGTATTCGTTTCACTTATACGAATCAAAAGAGCCAAAATATGAGAAAATATACACTTTAATTGGACTACTAAGACATCTTTTAAGTCATGGTTTAGGATAACTGCCTTATCAGACTGGGGAATGCTTTGGCAAAATCATCAAAGCATGACTCGAAGCCATGCCCAGTGGCTGCATATTGTCGATCAAAGAAAAGGAACTAATTACACTTTTATACAAATCAGTTTCAATCAAACACAAACATAAGTTATAAAAATGAAAATTATTAATCTGTATTGTATATTCCACTCTAAAGAATGAGCTTGAAAACATTGTTCTTTTTGACAGTGAAGCCATCATTAATTCACAAATATTTTGGATCAGCTCAGATTTCATGAAAGATGAAAGAAGCAATAAGAGCAATATGGTTTAGATGCAGTAATGAGCTACTTGCTGTGGTACCAGCAACTGAAGAAGTATGTATATCTTAGCTGTTTGACAACTCATCTTACTAATCATGAATCAGATGTTATGTTAATGGCAGCCATTGCTCACTTTGTTAAGACTAGAAAAACAGGAAGTGGGTTCAGCAAAATGGGCTTAAGATTGCAGAGATTTTGATTGGTTAATAATGTCCACCCTCATCAGGTGTGAAGCACATTTTAATGATGTAAAGAACCTTTACGTAAAAGAAGAATCAAGTCTTTGAATAGCATTTAATAGTGGTATAAATAAGATCAACTAGATACTTCTTGATAACTTCTTAAAAGAAGAGTACCTGACATCCAGTTTAGTCAAAGTTTTTTTTTATGAATATGACATGTAGCTTTAAAAGATAGTAATAGATGTTTAAACAAAATATAGATATGAATTACTAAAAAAATATATAAAAATTCTGGAAATAAAAAAAACATAAATCAAAATATGTGTTGCTGCACACACTATAGGAAGACAAAAATCATGCTAATGGTCAAATTGTAAAAATTTTACTTTTGGTTAGCTCATTCACCATGTTCAGAATGTGTTTTGAAACATATTTCATTCACATTTTATCAAACTTTCTGAACAGAGCTTTAAGAACAAAATTTCATTCAACACAAATCATCATCTTGTGCAAATTGTATTTAATGATAAATCTCATGTATCATATTACCCTGCAAACATAACCGTACTGGGCCAGTACTGGCTTTATACTGGCTGGTAAAGTTGATAAAGGCATACTGGCTAACGGTATGGAACCAGTACTGGTCCAGTATCGGTTCAACCAAATCGTGCAATTACAGGCAGAATTGTATTGGCAAAGTACTGGAAATACTGTACAGGTGTACTGTACTGGCCCAGTACCTGCCCGTTTAAGGCATATCACTTTCTGTCTTAGTGCATTATGGGATACTTTAAAAGGGCCAATAATGGCCCTGAATAGGCCCAGTGCAGATAATATTGAGTGTACATATTGGCCCAGTACTGGCCCAATTCTGGCATGGCACTTCCTGTTAGGAATTATGGGTCGTCTGCTTTATAGAGATGACTGGAGACGGCATCACTCAAGTATCCTTTAAATGTGAGTTCAAATTATGACATCAAGATGAGTTAACTCAAGTTAGATAAGAATGTGATGTATTCTTTGCATGTTTAATATCTTAATAACAATTGTATTTTGCTTTTACTAAAAATGCTGTAGGTTTTATTAACATGATAGGCTACTGTTTATGAAATAATTCCTGAAATATCTTTGGAGACATATGTTTTCTCTGTGTACCTATTTGTTCAAAAGACTTGTTTTTCTTTTATTTAGAAAACATGTTTTGATAGATTTTTTATATGAATAACTCTATAAAATTTGCAAGCATTTAAGATTTTATTTCAAAAACTGCCAATGTTTGTGAAGCAAAGTTCCATGCTTATGATTTTAAATACGTATACCGGTAACTTACTTTAAGGATAGTTAGATTAACAATATAAGGATGCACAGCCTAATAACAATGACTTAATCAACCCTGATTTCTGATAATTCGAATATGTATATCTATGTTTTCGATGTATTAAAGTTACTGAACAGTAAAGGTCAATCTAAATAGGGCCAATACTGGCAAGACATTGTTAACTGGCCCACTACAAGGACCGTAAAGGCTAACCTGTACTGGGCCAGTATATGAAATGATACTGTTTCAGTACTGGCCTTTACTGGCCCATTATTGGCTCAGTACCGTAGGCCAGTACTGGGCCAGTACTAGGCCAGTGTGCAAGTTGGTACAGGGCCAGTACTGGATGCCTGAAACGGGCCAATACCACACCAGTGTGCAAGTTGGTACAGGGCCAGTACGGGATGCCTTTATCAGCCAGTACAGGGCCAGTACTGGGTAACCAATAATTCTTTATGAAAATTGGATAAATGATTAATAAATATAAAATGTTATGTTTGTAAATAAAGTTATCCCTCTGTATATGACTGAAAGTAGTATCAATCTAGACAAAATATGAATGTATAAACATTATTTCATAATCCACTAAAACATAATTTCCTTAAAGTTTTTTTTACTCAATTATCAAACTATCACAGATCTTAATTAAGTCACATGGTAGAGAGTACTTTCTTGTAAAATTTGAATAGATGTATGTTAAAACAATTTGAACTAAGGATAAGTAAGTTTGAATCAAAGGTTTTTTAAACATTTTGTCATGTAACCAACAAAGAAATGGTGGTGGGAAGGATGTTTTGTTTCCAAAGTATACCTTTTGAATAGATATTATGATTCTCAGCTCACCTGGCTATGAATAGCAAATCCATTGCTGCATTGTTTTACCTTGCTCATTTAAGGAGAATCATTGTCGTTAATGAACAGTTTACAACTATAGAATGATGGACAATGGTTTCACTCCTTGGATGATGTTGCACTGAAAGTTGCAACATTGCTGCAATGAAGCAGAGCTATTACAGCACTGTAGATGTTTTTGTAAGGGGCCTCGTAGTTATCATATTTATTCCAAAATATTTTCCACATTAATAACATGATTTTGACAACAAAAGCAATAAAATGCCTTGTCAGTTACAGAGCTCATGATCTATTTCCAGAATTAGGAATATTTCATTTTTGTATTTCATAGAAATTCATGCGGCGTAGGAAGTATCGGCTTCATGCTGCCTTTGTGAATGCAACCATGATCAATGCAGTGGATGCGCCAGTAGAGTTTGAAGTCAGCATTGGTAAGACTTGTACTTTTTCTCAACTCTTATTTCTATTTCTATTTCTAAAAAGCAATGTAGAATCTTTTTTTGATGTTTTAGTTGTCCATAGCTGCCTCATTCACTAGAAACATCTCATTACTTAGCCCGCTTATCCATAGTTGTAGAAAAGAAATCATGTATGGAAAGGAAAGAGAGGAAAGCCCAAGTAATACCAACAGAACGAGTTTGAATCTCGATGAAGTCAAAACTTTGAAACTTTTATTCCTCTGAACATGCATGGTCATTTTTAATCAGACCTCAAGCCTCATAGCACAAAACTTTTTCAATGACTTAATCAGCTGCTGGATTCCATATTCCTAGGGAGTTGAGAATGTCAAAGGGGTGATGTTTGTCCTTAAACTAAGGTAAAAATGTGTTTGATACTCAAATAACCTGTGTATACATTTGATATGTATATGTAGAATATGCATAGGGATTCAAATATGATTGAATGCAAAAGCAGTTACATGAAAACTTGTTCATTCTTCTTAAATCTGAAATTGAGTTCCCTCCATACCCTATTATGTCCACTCCCCATCCAGAAAAGGTCCTCTCCCAACCTTTATTTCTGGGTCCTTCCGCTGCCTTGTTGAATTTTTTATTTGGCAAAAACTATTTAATTACTTAAGCAAATCACTTCGAATTGCACAGAAATCTTTATTACGACCGATAGCAACTGTGTGTGACGATGTCTATAACATTCAAGCTATCAAGGATAGGAAATTACACTTTTAGAGTAGTCATGCAGAAATGATTTTACAGGAATTCTTGGGTGTTGTTCTCAACAACTGTGCAGACATCATAATCGGCTTTTTAAAATTCCCAATCTTTGTTCAATTAAAACCCTGGCTAGAAGGTGTCAGGAATGTAGTCATTAGGTACGGATTGCAGGGGTAACCAGAATCACCTAGATGAAATCCCATGTAGGTTCCTGCAAAATGATTATAACTCTAAAAGTTTTATTGTTTCAGGGAGATGAGTATATATACTACCGACAGAAAATAAGGGAACACATATTTCTGATTCAAAGAATTAATTTAGGGGTACAGCTGTTCTCCTGGAGGCTACATTCAAACACAACCGCCTAACCGTTAAAACTTTTGCACATGCATCACGTGCATTCTTGCCTATAAGAAGAGCATGGCAAAACTGCATTCTGTCACATTGAAAACGGAACACAGAATCATAAAGCGAATTGAGAATTTAAGACGAAATGCCACCAAGACAGTATCTCAGTGATACGGATCAATAGCGACTCATCGGTATGATAGAGACAGGAACATCACTTTCTGAGGTTGCCAGAATAGACCGATCCATTAAGCCCCGCCCCCTAACGACCGCCCCTAGCAACCGCAAACCTCGGACAAACATGCGGAAGTGTCCGACACATGTGTTTTTGAGTACGAGTATTCTGCCGACGACTACGGCTAATTAGAGTTTTGTCATGTCTCAGAAACGGTTGAATTATTGAAAATATAGTCTATTGATAATGTAACTGCAGAAATTGGAACAAAATAACTGTTTAAAAATATTTGATCACGCGAAAACAGGTCCTCTGTCGCGTCAATGGGCCCTGATTTATAATTAATTGTGAAATCGAGCAACAATAAATTTGCTGATGATGGTTTCAGGTGTTTTTCATTTCTGAGAACTGCTGGTAAAAAACCCTGAAAAAATCGTAAAATCCTGTGGTTCATATGCATTATGTGTGCGTGCACTGCCTATTTATAGCAACACGTACGGACTGGATCACATGATTTTTTCATCTCGCAGACTGATCTTTTCTAAAATTGTATTCGCCTTCAACACAGTCGTTTTTAAAAAATTAATCTAGCATCAGTGAAAATAACAAGCTTCTTTTATGAATCTATGAGTTGAAACCCGTGGAAAGTTTATGACACATCGTAACATATGTCAGTTATCTCCCTTTATAGTGTTCTATCATGTAATATTTTGACTGTTTTAATCATTTTAAAACTGTATTTTGGCTAAATCATTCCTCCAGTGACTGGACATGACCTGTATTTAGAGTAGATATAATTGTTTTTACTCATGAAACTTGTGATAACTATCAATATTTAACTATATAGCAATTCATAGGGAGAATGTGATATGTGCTTTTTTTATAATAATATCATTTGATGAAGAAACAATTATTAATTCAATTCAGTAAACATTTCTGCAAAAAGAAAATATTAGAAATAATTTACATTCAATAAATGAATCATGCCTAAAATATGAACTCTTATAAGTACCTTTATATAATTATTAGTACATTATAGATGTTGTCACAATATATGTATTTATGAATGTATTTATAGGACTGTATTATTCTGCTCAGATACAATCAGATTAATTTGCAAACTATTTTGCTGAAGTATTTAAAAGATTTTATCTAATGAATGAGAAAACAATGATTTCACTTGTATAATTATTCAATCATAAAAATAATTAGGTATATTTTACATGCTGCTTTATTTGCCCATGTCATACTGTTTTTACATCTGTACTTATTAATGATGGGCAGATTTATCAAAACCCTTTGCCTCCTTGACTCTGAAAAAAGGAACACAAGCTTATGAGTGTGTTTTATTCATGCATCAACTGACTTTTCTTTTCATCTAACAATCAATAAGGGTGTAAACCTGAAAATATTCTAACTGATGGTTTGCAAAATTACATAAATAAAAGAGTGTATGGTTTGATGATAGTGATAATTAACAGCCTTTCAAAATAAATTAAAAACTGGCAATGTTTATTTTGATTGTTCACATAAAAAGAAATTGATTAAACTTATTAGATAGACATTTTGACAAAGTCAGTGTTATCAAATCAGATAAAATAAATAGTCTGACTAAATTATCATTATTATAGATCTAGCAATACAAACTGTAAGAATTAGTTAGAAGGCTCCACTTGCTGGTTGTTTTTTAATATTTTATACAGACATGACGATTGTGTGTCTATATAGGATCATTTTCATTAAATTATTTCACCTTTGTTGAAAACTTATTTGACAATTATATATTCATGAAGAGAATGTCATCAATTATATGTCTATATTTTCAAGAATTTTTGAAGGTTAGAATTAATTGTCCTATTAATGAGATGATCTTTTCACAGACTTTAGGCCTATATATGTTTAATCCATGAATATAGTATTTCATCAATGTTTTCATGAGATTATTTTTTATTTAATCTGACATTCTATTAATTGGTATCACATCTAATGGAAACTTGGAAAAATATAATTAAATTAGTTTTTAATCTATGAAATTCCAATTCATACATCTATTTAGCTTTCAAATTGTTTAATGTTTGATTAGAATAATTATTGTGTTATTTGTTTCACCCCAACCTGTCGGGGAACAAATGCCTTCTATCGATCGATTTCAACTTAGCCTTTAGAAATATATTATTTGAAAAAGAATATTTGATTCTATTTATTCACCTCGCCTGAGGCAAACTTACCTTTAAATTAATTCAACTTATTTTACTGTACTGGAAAATTTAGCTTGAAATAACCCCCAAAACACACTTTTATTTATGTAAACAAACCGAGCATGGTGCACTCACCTCTCATTATTTTATTGATACATCTCCGATGTGAGTCGGATATGCTGTCTCCGATGTATTTTTCTGAAATAAAGGACCCTTTTTGCAATGTTACTAATACTGCCATCGACTATATTGACTTGATATTACTGCAATTTCTTCGTAAAATGTCTGGACGAAAATCCTGTGTCATAAAGACAGCCCGCCATGTTGCCTGTTGATGTCCGAGGAAGCGATCGCGGGAAGGTGGGTCAAAAATACGGCGCGCCGATTGGTCGAAAACCTGTAGGGGCGGGGCTTAATGGATCGGTCTATTGAAGGGAAATCGAAATTTTTTATTTCAAGAATATGGAACAGGTATAGACAGACAAGAGGTGTAAAATTAAGATCTGGTCGATGAAGACCAAAGAAAACAAACGCCCCTCAAGATCGGTTAGTGCAACTAATTGCCCTCCGTAGGAGATTCAAATCTGCACCAGAAATCACCAGGGAGTTCCGGACAATGACAGGAATTCTAGTTTCCACCTCAACAATAAAGAATAGACTGTATGCTGCCCCTCTAAAAGCATGACGTTCATTCAAAGGAGTGATTCTGTCAGCACATCACAAATGCCAACGTTTGATGTGGGCCAGACGTCATGTGCAACGTGATCAGAGGGAATGGCGTCAAACGATGTTTATTGACGAGTCTCGCTTTTGTTTGAGGTTTACAGGTGGCAGAAAACGGTGTTGGAGAAGATGTGGTGAACGCCATTCTGCAGCAACTGTTTTGGAACACGACAGATACGGAGGTGGCAGCGTAATGGTATGGGCAGGGATAACTTACGACAGGAGAACAGAGTTTCTGATTGTGAACGGTAACTTAACTGGTCAGCGCTATGTGGATGAAATTTTGAGACCAATAGTTGTTCTGTTTGCACGTAATGCTGGAAGAAATTTTGAGTTGCACGACGATGATGGTTGTCCTTATCTAGCCAGAGTTGCCACCAACTTTCTTAAAAATTCAAACATCAGAACGCTGATCTCTCCCCCATTGAACATCTATGGGATGTTCTGGGCAGGAGAACATATGCCCGAGAGCCAGCTCCAACCAATCTGGACCATCTGAAAACAGCTCTTCAGCAAGAATGGCGACAGATTCCAAGGGCAACAATTCGCTGCCTGATAGCCAGTATGAAATCAAGGTGTCGAGAGTGCATTGCAAAACATGGTGGACACTCAAGATATTGACATTTTCGCATTTTCACTTTGTAAAATGAAATTTGAAATCCTAGAGTGAAGCCAGTAAATATATGCGTTCCTTTATTTTTTGACGGTAGTATATAACAGACAAAACATCTAAGAGTTATCCATATATACAAACATTTCCACTTAATTCATATATAATGTTGCTATTTATTTTACTTTCAATGAAGCCTTTTACCCTAAATTATTCAGGATTGATGTCACTTTTATATATTTCTCCAGTCTCAATCAAGAATTATTGAAGATGAATGTATTGTATTTAATTATTGATACTTTAACATTTTGGGAACAAGGATCAGAAGATATTTTAAATATTCATTGTCAATTGTTCCATAATGCTTTCTCAATCATTTCACATGATGAATATTCATTGTCAGAGTTGTGCTCCTACATCCCATATGTCATATCCCACCTGTAAGATTCATAAAGAGATAAATTATATACCCCAAACCAATGATTCACTTTGCTCAGAATCATATTTAATAAAAGTTATGACAACTTATATAAGATGCTGTTTAAAGATTGGAACTTTGACTGTTGAAACAAATTTAAATAAATCAAACCCAACTCACTTTTTTTAGTACAATGTTGCAATAGGAACAAAGATTAATGAATGTTACTTATGATCTTGTGTATTAAATGATTTATCAGTGATCAGTTTGTAATGTTATTGTTTCATGTAACTAATCAGACTGAAACATAATTGTACATACCATTTTTAAAGCCAACACTGACAGGACTGTCTCTGAAGATCCTACTATATTGGACAATGTCTGGCAACTAAATGACATAGTTGATGAATCTGAAGATGGCATCACAAATCATCTGAAAAATTATGGAAATACGTGATACTTGAGTAGGAAATATAATATATTACTCACCCGTTGGCACATTGTATCATAACATCGCGTGCTGTTTGACGTCATATAATAATTTGAGAATGGAAGAAATAAGACTAGCTATTTGGAATTAATTTTTGATACCTGAATATAAAAGATTGAAAGCCTTTCCTGCTGAGGTAGTCAGCTTCATTTTCTGAGGGGGCCAGTATTAATATGTACATAGTACATATATAAGTTAGCTACCTAGCTTACTCAAATTCCTGAAAATCACTGATCTTTTTAATAATTTTCCGGCACTTGACCTCTGCAATTTGCCTTGGTATCCGCATATGACCCAAAAGGATATTTAAAATGTCCAGTGGTTTATGTGTACCGAGAACAGAATCAGTTGTATGGTAAATGATAATGATTCACAATCAGGCTTTACAATGACCATAAACATTGAAATGTTAAATAAACAATTAGCCCCAAACAAATATGGAATCGTTAAAAAGAAAATCTCACTTCATAGGCCTAAAGCTGACTTTAGCTTTAAAAGAGCTTATGAAGCACAGGTTTTCCCATCTTCAGTGGTGTAGAGGCCAGTTACTGGTTAGCACCCTGCATCAGAAAGATATTACTTGAATTATATCACTATCAGTGTAAGAAATGGCATCATATAAAAGAACTATACACAGAGTTTTCTACTATTTAGTTTTGACTTCATATTGTTGACCATTATTGTCAATAAATGTTCTAAAGATCATGATCAATGTAGGTTGTGAAAGTAGTAAATTAACACACATGATGACCTCATAGGATGGCCAGCAGACAAAGCAACTTATTTAGTATCAAAGACCCTTTTTTTAACCAAACTCTTGATAAGAATAATCTTTGTGATATTTATCATTAATCTTTTTCATAATCAACGTTTTTTTTGCTTTTTGAAAGGTAATTATGGCAACAAATTAGATGAAAATGTAGCACCATGTGCATCAACAACACAGCCTACCAATGCAGTGTTTGACGGATCTTCATATTACTTTCTGCCATGGGGGAACACCAAGCCGTGTGTGGTAGTGGACAGTCATTGGGAAGATATCAGCTTCCGCCTTGAGGCTCTCAACTGCTTCATGCGCATCATCCTTGACCTAGTGAGTATCCAGCTCCATATGTTTTTTGCCTCTCCCTCCATCAACACCTCCACCCCTCCTCTCTATTCCTTGTCCATTCTTCCATCAACACATCTACCCCTCCTCTCTATTCCTTGTCCCTTCTTCCATCAACACATCTACCCCTCCTCTCTATTCCTTGTCCCTCCTTCCATCAACACATCTACCCCTCCTCTCTATTCCTTGTCCCTTCTTCCATCAACACATCTACCCCTCCTCTCTATTCCTTGTCCCTTCTTCCATCAACACATCTACCCCTCCTCTCTATTCCTTGTCCCTTCTTCCATCAACACCTCCACCCCTCCTCTCTATTCCTTGTCCCTTCTTCCATCAACACATCTACCCCTCCTCTCTTTTCCTTGTCCCTCCTTCCATCAACACATCTACCCCTCCTCTCTATTCCTTGTCCCTTCTTCCATCAACACACCTACCCCTCCTCTCTATTCCTTGTCCCTTCTTCCATCAACACCTCCACCCCTCCTCTCTATTCCTTGTCCCTCCTTCCATCAACACATCTACCCCTCCTCTCTATTCCTTGTCCCTCCTTCCATCAACACCTCCACCCCTCCTCTCTATTCCTTGTCCCTCCTTCCATCAACACATGTATCCCTCCTCTCTATTCCTTGTCCCTCCTTCCATCAACACCTCCACCCCTCCTCTCTATTCCTTGTCCCTTCTTCCATCAACACATCTACCCCTCCTCTCTATTCCTTGTCCCTCCTTCCATCAACACATCTACCCCTCCTCTCTATTCCTTGTCCCTTCTTCCATCAACACATCTCCCCCTCCTCTCTATTCCTTGTCCCTTCTTCCATCAACACCTCCACCCCTCCTCTCTATTCCTTGTCCCTTCTTCCATCAACACATCTACCCCTCCTCTCTATTCCTTGTCCCTCCTTCCATCAACACATCTACCCCTCCTCTCTATTCCTTGTCCCTTCTTCCATCAACACATCTACCCCTCCTCTCTATTCCTTGTCCCTTCTTCCATCAACACCTCCACCCCTCCTCTCTATTCCTTGTCCCTCCTTCCATCAACACATCTACCCCTCCTCTCTATTCCTTGTCCCTCCTTCCATCAACACCTCCACCCCTCCTCTCTATTCCTTGTCCCTCCTTCCATCAACACATCTACCCCTCCTCTCTATTCCTTGTCCCTCCTTCCATCAACACCTCCACCCCTCCTCTCTATTCCATGTGCCTCCTTCCATCAACACATCTACCCCTCCTCTCTATTCCTTGTCCCTTCTTCTATCAACACATCTACCCCTCCTCTATTCCTTGTCCCTTCTTCCATCAACACCTCCACCCCTCCTCTCTATTCCTTGTCCCTCCTTCCATCAACACATCTACCCCTCCTCTCTATTCCTTGTCCCTTCTTCCATCAACACATCTACCCTTCCTCTCTATTCCTTGTCCCTCCTTCCATCAACACATCTACCCCTCCTCTCTATTCCTTGTCCCTTCTTCCATCAACACATCTACCCCTCCTCTCTATTCCTTGTCCCTTCTTCCATCAACACCTCCACCCCTCCTCTCTATTCCTTGTCCCTTCTTCTATCAACACATCTACCCCTCCTCTATTCCTTGTCCCTTCTTCCATCAACACCTCCACCCCTCCTCTCTATTCCTTGTCCCTCCTTCCATCAACACATCTACCCCTCCTCTCTATTCCTTGTCCCTTCTTCCATCAACACATCTACCCTTCCTCTCTATTCCTTGTCCCTCCTTCCATCAACACATCTACCCCTCCTCTCTATTCCTTGTCCCTTCTTCCATCAACACATCTACCCCTCCTCTCTATTCCTTGTCCCTTCTTCCATCAACACATCTACCCCTCCTCTCTATTCCTTGTCCCTTCTTCCATCAACACCTCCACCCCTCATCTCTATTCCTTGTCCCTTCTTCCATCAACACATCTACCCCTCCTCTATTCCTTGTCCCTCCTTCCATCAACACCTCCACCCCTCCTCTCTATTCCTTGTCCCTTCTTCCATCAACACATCTACCCCTCCTCTCTATTCCTTGTCCCTTCTTCCATCAACACATCTACCCTTCCTCTCTATTCCTTGTCCCTCCTTCCATCAACACATCTACCCCTCCTCTCTATTCCTTGTCCCTTCTTCCATCAACACATCTACCCCTCCTCTCTATTCCTTGTCCCTCCTTCCATCAACACATGTACCCCTCCTCTCTATTCCTTGTCCCTTCTTCCATCAACACATCTACCCCTCCTCTCTATTCCTTGTCCCTCCTTCCATCAACACATCTACCCCTCCTCTCTATTCCTTGTCCCTCCTTCCATCAACACCTCCACCCCTCCTCTCTATTCCTTGTCCCTCCTTCCATCAACACATGTATCCCTCCTCTCTATTCCTTGTCCCTCCTTCCATCAACACCTCCACCCCTCCTCTCTATTCCTTGTCCCTCCTTCCATCAACACCTCCACCCCTCCTTTCTATTCCTTGTCCCTCTTTCCATCAACACATGTATCCCTCCTCTCTATTCCTTGTCCCTCCTTCCATCAACACCTCCACCCCTCCTCTCTATTCCTTGTCCCTCCTTCCATCAACACATGTATCCCTCCTCTCTATTCCTTGTCCCTCCTTCCATCAACACATGTATCCCTCCTCTCTATTCCTTGTCCCTCCTTCCATCAACACCTCCACCCCTCCTCTCTATTCCTTGTCCCGCCTTCCATCAACACCTCCACCCCTCCTCTCTATTCCTTGTCCCTCTTTCCATCAACACATGTATCCCTCCTCTCTATTCCTTGTCCCTTCTTCCATCAACACCTCCACCCCTCCTCTCTATTCCTTGTCCCTTCTTCCATCAACACATTTAACCTTCCTCTCTTTTCCTTGCCCCTCCTTCCATAAATGGCTTTATTTTTTTCTAAGTTTTGTTACATGGTCAATTAAATCATAATGATGTGGTAATGAGAATTCACATGAGCCCGAATCTGTAGCACAATTAATAAAATCAAACTGTCAGCAATGTTCTAGTTTATTACCGAGTTGTTTAGACTTAACTTTATGAACACTCCAATAGGCTCACAATAACCATGGACAAGCAAATGGAAACCTGATATTTTTGCAATTTTGCTGTGTTTGGTTGATCTCAATTTTGGATGGGACTCTTTTCTATTTCTATCATGATTTAAGGATTTTTTTCAACTTTCTTACAATTTTGTATTAAGACATCTTATCAAATGCTTAAACACTGGACAATTTGGGTGATGTATTTCACTAATGGGTATGTATCTTCAACAACAATACAAAGGCTGCATGATGAGCCACAGAACCCATGGCTTTTTTTTTTCACCTTGTCCATTGTAACATCCCTTTTTGGACTTAATTACTTAGAGTACAATGGGAACAAGTTTTTAGCTTATATTGCATAAAAGGCCTGATGGGGTTATGGCATGGCATGGCATGACATTTGGCGTCCGTCTGTCCGTAAACTAATGACGTTTTTATTTATCGATTTTGTGACCCTGTGAACCCTAATAAGGTCCACATGGACCACTCCCTTTTCATCACCTCCAGAAGCAAGTGGCCAAGAAAGTTGAAATCTGTTGTGCAGCCTAAGCTGATGGGGATTCTACTTAATAAATTTTGTGACCCAGTGACTCCTAATTAAGGCAACAGGAACATTTTTGTGCAGACTCCTAAGCTGATGATTACTAAAATAAACAGATTTGGTGATCCTGAAGGAGCTGGTATGATGATGACCCTGTGACAATTTGTAAAAGATATTATAAATAGCCTGATAACAAAGTTGCGGGGGGTCCGTCCGTTACACATTGTGTCCTGCTCATAAATTGGAATATATAATCAACCATTTCAAATCAAATTTGTGATGGAAATTCAGAAATATGTAATGATGTGTCATAATTAGCTATTTTGAAAAATCTTTCAAAATAATTTGGGAATTGGGGGAAAAGTATATGAAACTGTCAACAAATGCTGTCCGGTTCAGAACTTCTAAACTGGTTATCTAATTTTCATCAAATTTGTTATGTGAATGCATGATAAAATGAAGGTGTGTCATGATTAACAATTTTGAAAATTTTGAAAATTTTTGAGGTTTTATGCAAAAAATGGGGACTCTATTAGAAAACTGTCCGGCTAACAACTTCTAAAGTAATCATCTGATTTTGGTCAAATTCGGTATGGAGATACATTATTATATGAAAGTATGTCATTGATCAATAATTTTGAAATGTTTTGTTAAAAATCTTAAGTTTTTTTGCAAAAAGTGTTGACTCTTTCAGAAAAGTATTTCAAGTCCTGTCCAGATGATAACTTCTAAACTAATTATCTAAATTTGATCAAATCTGGTAGTGAGATACATAATTAAAAATTTTGAAAATATTTAGTACAATTTTGTTTTTTTTTGGCAAAGAAAGGGGACTCTGTTAGAAAAATGTTTCAAATCATGTCCACCTGATAACTCCTAAACTTGTCATCTTATTTGGATCAAAATTGGTATGACCATGCATAATTACATAAAGGTGTATCCTTGATCATGATTAATAATTTTGAAATATTTTGGAAAAACTTTTGCATATATGTTACCATGTTGTGACTCTACTACAAAGTTTGTCCTGACTGGTTTATAACTTCTCAACTCTTGATTTTGATCAAATTTTTTATGAAGATGCTGAATCCATGAAGGCATGTAATTTTTAACAATTTTTAAAAGTTGATGTTTTTGGAAGAAAATTGTAACTAGTCATATCTGTATCACGAATTGTTCTCATTTTTGGCTTGTTAAAGTTCAATTTCATCACAGAGATCCAGAAATTCATGAATGTTGATTTGTAAAAAATGCTATTTATCTATTTGGGATTTGAATGTGTATTTAAGCATGATTTAAAAGTATTTCATCAAAATGTTGTGAGTTTGTCAAAATTATGTTGATTTTATTTAGTTTTTGATTGAACAATTTCCTTCTTTTATTATTCAAAATATTGCAGATGGCAAATTATTCATCGAATATTAATGGATATTTAATTCTAATAGAGTCTGTAATTGATGAAATATAAAATATTTTCTTAAAATTAGCTATTTGCGGGAGATATAGCTCGACCATGTCAGCTTCTTGTTGACATTTAAACAATTAAGAATTATCGATGTCTTGATTGATAGTATTATAGAATTATTCTTCTGCTAATGAAACTGCAATTCTTATTTCAGGAAGCCAATATAGAGAGAGTAAGAATAGGCATAAAAGCCAAGCTGCCTGTGCCAGAGCTGGCACAGCTTCTGATATCTCTTCTGGACCAGCTAGCTCAAGACTGCAGGTATGCATTCTCTACACTAACCTCCAAAGTTCATCTGGACATGAATGTCTACAGGATTCTGCCAGATCATAGATGAGTGACAAGTGACAATCTTAAATAAGACTAGGAAATGAATCAATGGTTTGATTTTTTTCAGAGTGGATGTTTTGTAAGATGATTTGAGGTCAGTTTACAGTGATGTACATAGAATGTCAAAATATAAATATAATATGATATTTGACCACTTTTTTAAATTGAGGTGTGTACATCGATACGGCCTATAAATATTAAGCTATCTGCACACGCATGTTGTTTGATGATATAGGCTCATTGAGTTAGAATGTGTCTGCGTGTGCTGCAGACGACCCCTCCCTGTCCCAACTGCTGGCCAGCATGTCCCCAACGAGTTGGATAAGCTGCTGCATGCCTACCGGCAGAGTGAAATGCTGCACATCATAGAAATGGCCAACAAACTGCGTGAGAGTGCCACTGATGTCAATGAGGCACTTGCTGAGGTGGAAGGTTACATGGCACTCCTGAAAAACCTGGCAACAGAGGTTAGAGGACGAGATCTTACTACATTTCAACTCTGTGTTTTTCTTACAAATGTACAAATAACATGAATTAAGATGAGATGAATTTTTGTGTGCTTTCTTATCTCCTGCCGGCAAAGCCGAAGGGGGATATTGTTGTGGCACAGTCCAACACGAAAAAGGTACCTGTCTAGCAAAGTATACTCCTCCCCCAATCTTCCTGAAACTTAACACATGCTTTGGATTTATGTCAATGATACACATCACCCAATTACTTCATGATGCATTCTATACCTGTCCCCCGCAAAACAAAGTTTTCCAGGGATATAGAAATGACCTCCATCTGTCCATCATTGCAAATTCTTTCGGGTCTAAACCTCAAAAACCTTTAGGTCCAGCTCATTGAAACTTGTTATGTGGAACAATCATCAAGTGAAGTAGTGCCATTTGGGGTATTCATTTTCTCCCTGTATTTATTTTTGGCTTTTTCCATAGAAACGCAACTTAAGGGGTCACAAGGTAACCAAATTTATAAATCAAAAACCTCATCCACAGGGACAACACCCTAAAAACCTATTTACATGTTCTTCCGTAGAAGCAAAAGGCCTAGAAAACTGATACTTTGGGCAGTAAGGGACATACCCTCAAATAATGTGGCAGCTTACGTGGTGACTGTTATCATATAGGAAATAGATTATAAAAAGCCTGGTGAGCTACATTGCTAATTACTCTACTCTTTGGTGTTTATAGAGGAGTTTTGAAATAATGAGTATAATATGAACTAAGCTATCTTATCAAATCATTTTTCTGTTAAAAATGATACATAATACACAGCACATTCATTTGAAATGCCTCTTTAGAAGGTAAAAAGAGCATTCTTGTTTATTTGTTATTATCATTGTTTCTTTCTTCCTACTATTATCTAGCCACAGAACAGCATGCCAGATGTTGTGATATGGATGATAAGTGGAGAAAAAAGAATTGCCTACTACCGCATTCCAGCAAATGAACTACTCTTCAGCTCTGAACCTGCGTATAGAGGACGTCACTGTGGCCGACTGCAAACAATTCAGATGAAGGTACACCATCTCTACATATGAATGATATCTTTATAGTGCAGAGAGCAACATATATTGGGTATTTACAATTTCTATGACAACTGAAACGTTTTTTATGGTAATCATAGGATTGTCTTTACTACAGCTGCCATATCAAAATTCTGATTGCGCAAGTGCGAATTTATATGCAACTGAACTCGCAATGTTGATGTTCAGCATGAAATGAAAAAAGTAATAGAATGAATTGTAATGTTTGATTTCTACAAACATCCAAAGTTTGTCTTCATTTTGGGTCCAACAGCTCACTGACCCCAAAAGCAAGCCTAATTAACCTACTACCACTTCTCAAATCAAATATTTCATACCAATCAAAGACCATCATTTATTCACTGCAAAGCATGGTTGCAGAAGCCATTGGGTCAGACAAACACTAAAACATGGTTAACTTCCACATTTGATTTCCACTGTGTACTCAGTATTTGAAATTCAAACACAAAAAGAGTGAGACTGATTTATTGGATCCTGTTAAATACCAAGGTTAACATTCTCAAATGTCATCTGCGTAAAAGACTGAAGACAAATTTGAAGCAACAGCAGCCCAAGGATAGATTTTATTTGTGTTTTAGCAGTTTAGTATACTAGCGCCCGCCCAAACATCCGAGACGGGGTTAATTCTGCTGAGGGTTGGCCAAAAATAAATCTTACCCGCCTGCTTGTTGGGTTCATATTATAATGAAATCAATTCTTTGTCAAAATGAATTTCTGCATTGCAATTTAGAATAAATATTTTGGACACAAAAAAACTCCATAAAGGGATTATCAGCCATGATTCATGTCATGTTGATTCAATTTCTTTGAGTTTGTGTCAAGTTGACTGCATTTATGACAGACAAACATCTATAGGTTAATAAAAACAAATCAGCCGTGTCAAGTTGACTGCATTTATAAAAACGTCTTTTGGTTAACATTAAAAAAGCAGCCTATCGTAACCCAAGGGTTTCTAACTGTCTATGGTAGTGAGAACTTAATTGTGGAAATATGACTTTGACTTTAGATTATCATGTTTCATAAATTTCTCGTTTTGTCTGAATGAACAAGTAAACATGAGTCGAGAAGAAATATTGTAAGGGGCCCGATGTCACATGATGTGCTAATTTGAGACCCAATGGCCTTATTTCACAGCACTGTTTCTAAGTGTTAGATAAATAGATATGAAAGAATGAACTATAATTATTTATTTATTTTCGCTGAGCTATACTGTTAAACTAAAACAGGACTGGCAACTTTTAAGGAGGGCTGGTTAGTTTTCAAAGTTAAAAGCCCTGGTTTCTGGAAGAAGGTTTCTGGAAGAATATTCTAGTAAGTTTCCTACAATGGTTTTAGCTTATCTGGCCTAAAAGGCCCAATGGGCTAATGGCATGGCCTCCGGCTTTTATCCGTTCATCCGTTCGTCACTCATCATCATCTAACCATTGACTCCAGGAATGAAATCTTGTGTACATCAGTTTTATTAAAGTTTTTAGTTTTAAATTTGATAACCTGGTGACCCCTATCAAAAGCCACAGGGACCACACCCTGAAAACCTATTGAACTCGTCTTCTCAAGAAGCCAGAAGCCTAGAAAGCTGAAACCTTGTGTACAGACTCCTTAGCTGATTGGGATTCTAATTTATAGATTTGGTGAATCTGGGACCGTAATAAGGGCCAAGGGTAGCAGCGTGTAGTGTGTATCTGTGTAGGTGTGCTACAACAGCATGTGTGGTGTGTACCCTGTAGAGTGTCTGTATAAGTCTGTGTGAACTACACTTGGTTCAGCTGTGAAAATGTGTGTGCTACAGTACCCAGGGAGCAAGGCAGAGAAGGACAAGAAGTTTGAGCTACCAGCACTAGTGAGAGTCAAGCTGTGGCTGGGTCTGCAAAACCAGGAGATGGAGTGGCACAAGATGCAGAAGGAGGGCGAGCTTGCAGTCTTTGCTGAAACAGTAAGTTTATCTAATTTACATTTGCTTCTGCTTCTTCTATGATCTTTTCATCTTTCTACATTTTATCATTTTTAGCTCATCCGGCCTGAAAGGCTTGCTAGGCTTATGGCATGGCATGGCATGGCATGTCGTCCTGCGTCCATCCATCCGTTCTTCCATCCCTGAACTTTTGACTATTTCATCTTCTTCACCAGAACCATAGATTCAGGAAATCTGAAATCTTATTTACAAACATTTTTACTGATGTTTGTTTTTTTCCCCGCAACAACGAGCGGCCTAATCTGTTCTTCCATCCCTCTGTCCATCCGTTACACATTGTGTCCGGCTCATTAGTAACTTTGTAACTAATCAACCATTTCCTTTCAAACTTTTCTTTGAAATTCAAATTTACGTCATGATGTGTCATTATTATCTATATTGAAAATATCTTTTAAAATTTTGGATTTTTGGGGAAAAGTGACGAAATCGTGTTTGGTTCCTAATTCTTAACTAATGTGATTTTACTAGACAATTCTTACTGATAACAACTTCTTAAAATTTATTTGATTTCTCACGACATTTCTTGGCTACTTCTTGCCCCTTCTTCAGGTGACCATAAGAATTGTCTAGTATTATCACACCAACTTCTAAATGCCTTTGAAGAATTCTAATGTGATTTTATAAAATTAAGTAGTGAGATACATATATAAAACGTCATACAAGTGCATTTTGATGTTTTGTATTGAACGAGAAGATGTCATGGGAGCAGAGAAATGAGTTCGAAGACATGACATGACGTTCTATATTTATTATATACCCGATCTTAATTAATAAAACAGATAATTTTGTGATTTATACAAATAAAAGGTTGCGTAGCGATACACATTTTCACGCCATACATACTTCCGCGTTGAGGTTACCTTGACATTGGTATTAGTACGCCGATGACCGAATAACGCAATTGACCTGAATGCCACATTCCTCCGCATGACGTCAAGTATAACAAGTCCGACCTTCACATCTTACAATAACAAGAAATAGATTTTTTTAAAAACACAATATTTTGATCAAATTCAGAATTGATTTAATATGATAAAGCATAAATAAAACAATGATCAAGCTATTTTGTTTATAAACAATCGTGTAGAAATCTTTAACTTTCAAAGTTCAAGGTCATTTTAGCCATCAGTCGGAGTCACTGTCGAAGATTACACGTCTACGCTTTCGCTGCTGATTTTCAAGGTTCATGGAATTTGTTTGAGATGACATTTTGAAATTGATGTTGAAAGTGTTGGCCGAGCCCCCCCAGGCCCCCCGCTTGCTATGGGCCTGTTTAGCACCAGCAAGAATGTTTAATAAGAGCTTTTGTGCAACTCTCGCAAACTGGGAATCCCAATGACCTAAATGTATATCTATAAATATCTGCTTCGGGAAATCCGGGAAGTCCCAAGGTTCAGAAAAAGTAGAACCGGCAGGGGTGCAATACGGAATCTCGAGTGCAATACGGAATTTGAAGACGGATTCCGTATTGCACCCTTGTATTACTATCCTAAGTTTACATGGGTATATAATAAATAACTCATGAAGGTGTGCCTTTATTTGCAATTTTGAAAAATCTTTTATGTAAAATGTTGCATTTTTTGACAAAAAATGTGGACTTACGTCTTTTTTGTTTTGTAAGCTGTTTAAAATCCTGTCCGGCCCATAAGCTCTAAACTAGTCATCTGATTTTAATCAAGTTGGTATGGATATACAGAATTACATGATCAATAATTCAGAAAATGTTTTGTAAAATATTGTGTTTTTTACTGTTTCATATCCTATTCGGTGCACAACTTCTAAACTAATCATCCAATTCTGATTAATTTTTCTAGGGATATACATATTTACAAGAAGGTCTGTCATTATAAACAATTTTAACAATTTAAAAAGATTTGTTTGCATTTTTTGGTAAGAAACTTGTGACTCATGTCTGGCTCATAATTGTTGAATTACCTGATCTAATTAAGATTTCGTATAAAGATTCATAATTACATGAAGGTAGATTAAGATTAAAACATTTTTACAATATCTTTATCATGCAATATTTGTTAAAATGTGGTGTCTCAAAGTTTTTACAAGTCCTGTTTGGTTTATAACTTCTCAACTAATCATCAGCTGGTTTTAATCAAAGTTGGTATGAGATGATGAATACATGAAGGTGTATCATTATTAACAATTTTGAAATTATTTGTATATTTTCGTCTTTGGAACTTGCATTTGGAAGAAAATTTTAGCAAGTCATTTATTGATCATTAATAATCCTCTTTTTTGGCTCAGTCAAAGATAAAATTGATCAGAGATCCAGAAATACATGATAATTCAAGTCTTCTCTGCATATGCTATTTTGTTTTACTGGGATTTGAATGTGCAATATGATCACATTATCAAAAATATTGAATTCTAATTATGTGAGTTTGTCAAAAATATGTTGATTCTATTTTGTTTTTGATTAAAACATTTTCTTTCATTTATTCTTTACAGCATTGCAAATGACATGATACAGCAAGATTTTATTTATGTCCTTTTTATTCAGGTTTAAACACTCTGTCCTATCAGCAACCAGGTCCCATGTTTTTTTTGTAGGGTAATGACATAAAAAAATGTTCTCCTTACACTTTTTTTAAAAGATTAGTATGAAAATAAACTATGTGTATGGATAGAATACCAACACACTCGTAGCACCGATAAATGGCTTTGCTTCTCACTTTATCAATTTGTCAAATCTGAATCAACCAATATGGTCCCCATAGTAACATGTTTCAACTGTGTTGTGTTCTAATCATGTATTAATGATACATGTGAATAAACTGAAATTTCCCCTTGAATTTCATTTCAACAAAAAATACCCCAAAAGGACTGCCCTTTTAAGGAGAAGTATTCTTTCGTCCTATTATTAGACAGTGATAGTGTGCTGTGGGGCTGCAGACTTTCTAATCAGTGGTCATCCCCTCACGACCTGAATGCAGCTTACATCAAAAGGAAAAGGACAGAGAGGCTGAAACAGAACAAATGAAACAAACATTGCTTCACTGAATTCCCAATTATTTTATTAAACGCACAATCTGTCAAGAACAAAGCCCTCATTTTGAATGATTTTTGTGTTGATAATGATCAAGAACTTATTGCTATCACAGAAACTTGGTCAACAGACAATGATTCATCTGTTTTGGGTGAGCTAGTTCTGTCCAACTTTGATATACTCAGTATCAACAGAGCTGGACGAAGGGGCAGTGACATTGCTGTTATGTTTAAGCTATCTCTTGAAGTTAAGAAACTAAAATCAAAGCAGCTTTCCTCGTTTGAACACATGTACATTTCTTGCAAAACTGGGAGTGCAAAATTTAAGACTAACTCACACTACGCACGATTGCACTACGCTAACATTGCGATTCAATAGTACTGGTATCATCTTGTGGTTTTCACGATCTTTTATGTGAAAACGGTTTCTGTAAATGAGGTACAAACAATGTGAGTACAATCATTGCACAAAAGATTACGATTCCAACACAGTCAACACACAACCAACACAAACTTGACACAACGCTTTCACGATGCAATCACGAATGTTCTTAGACTTATGAACATTTTAAAATAGTTTGTGCAAAGGCATAAAAGGTTAAGCATTGCTTTTAATAATCAAGGTTGAATTGTTATTCATCCTGTGATGCATTGCAGCTATGACATACAATGTCATAATAAAGACATAAAGGCATATATATTACTAATTCTAACGTAATATATATGCCAGTATTTTTCTCTCATCTTCTGGCTATATTCAACTAAATACCGATGGTGTTTCACAGGCATTCCTTCTGATACAAAGCAGTTGAAATTCCAGACCACGTAAGGAAGTTTACATCTTGACATTGAGAAACTTGCCAAGGCAGTCGATAATTGAGGAAATTATAATTCGCTTCCTACCAAATTATGAAACATCCTCATTTCTACATGCTGGTCATCACACACCCTTGATCTACAGCTGCATACCAAAACTTTTTCACATGTCTGCGTATCCTAGTGCAAATATCATGTTATTTGGCATGTCTTTGAGGCATCATAGCTTTACGTAAAGGACCAGATAATGTTGAATTTACGATACAGAAATGAATGTCGACTGTAGTTTAACATCAACAGGATATCATACCAAAAGGTCATTTAAGTAACCAGGTGTCAGCATTCTGAAAACATTCATGTTATCATTCTAAAAAAAACATTCATGTTATCATTCTTAAAACATGAGTTTGTGGTAAATACTTTACAATTGGCCTGACAGAGACCAATGTCGTGTGAATCCAGCGCAATATAAGTATGATTGCGTATGAAAATTATACTTAAATTTGATAAGTCCTATCGAGCTGTCATTGTGGTCCTAAAGTTTAGCACTAAAAGGGTTAATTAAACATGAATACGATAATAGTACGATGCAAAAGGAACAATTTATTGATCGTGTTGTGGTTGTTATGTGGTTGTGCTGTTCTCGTGTCCTAAGGCTGAAGCACGATCA
The DNA here is from genome assembly GCA_921293015.1 of Phorcus lineatus. Classification (NCBI taxonomy): domain Eukaryota; kingdom Metazoa; phylum Mollusca; class Gastropoda; order Trochida; family Trochidae; genus Phorcus; species Phorcus lineatus. The sequence continues at coordinate 20,633,587 of OV121088.1, read as the reverse complement.
ACACAATTACTACACCTTCACTACCCAATCACCACAAAATCACTTCATGATTGTCATGCCCTTAACATGATTTTCTGAAATTAGGAACATGTTCGCGATTTGAATGAATTGTGTTGGAAAAACAGGATGATCAGCCCAATCACTGTACGATAACCGCACAATAACAGCACAAGAACTACACAATAACAATACGATGACTACACGACACTTTCGTACAGTGATCGTAGTCGATCATACGTAGTGTGAGTTGGGCTTAAGAGTTCTTACTGTTTTTAGGCCTCCAGTGTATGAGAAAAATAAACATACCATCAAAGACCTCTTATCCGAATTTTCTGACCTATTGGAGTATGTAGCTATGGAACCCAGACAGAAAGAAATATTAACAGATTTCAACATCCACGTAGATTCAGCATATGATTCCAATGCTAGAGAATTTTGCAAACTTCTGCATTCTCTCAACCTGACTCAACATGTGAACAGGTCTATCCATTCATGAGGCACACTGGATTTGTAGATTTCAAAGAAATGCTCAATGATAAAGACTGTCACAGTTAGTGATTATTTTGTTGTCAAGTGTTTACTAGATATATAAAAACCATCGCCACCCTCCCCCCCCCCCCCCCCCCCCCCCCAAGACACTTACTATTTTAAAAGACCCAAAACATTGATATCACTGACTTTGCTGATGACATTGCAACATCGAAGCTGCATGACAAACTGTCAATCAGAAAGTCCAGGCCTATAAAGGTTATCTCAAGATAATACTTAATGACCATGCTCCCCTTAAAACTAATTCAGTTGTTATCCACCCAAACACAGGATCATACACTTATAACTTCCAAGAAAAGAAGAAGAGTAAAAAAACAGCTGAAAAAATGTGGCGTAAAACCAAACTAGAAATCCACAGAGAGTTTTATAAGCAGGTTCACAATGATCAGAAAAAAACCAAAACATCTGAATCTTCTTGTGGATAACATTCTGAGACAGCATTCTAGTTTTGTCTTCCTGAGAATAAGGACAAGGAATCTTCGCAGATTACTTTTCAGAAAAGATAGAAGGAAACTGAGTAGCAGCCAACCCAATCCTCTTTTGAAGACGTGTCGTTCACAGGTGAACCATTGAGGCATTTCCGAACACCAAATAGCGAAGACTTGAAACTTGTGAAACAGAAAAACCAAAACATCTTGCCAAGATATATTGCCCACATGGCTTACTAAGCTGGTAGTTAATCAGATCTCACAGTCCTTACTTGATATCTTCTTCAGTTTCTTCAGGTGAGGTCCCACATTCTTACAACAAGCTGTCATAACCCCACTTCTTAAGAAGCCAAGCCTTGACAAAAATGGAAACAAGAACTATCAGCCAGTCTCAAATGTGTCTTTTGTATCAAAGTGCCTGGAGCAGATTGTTGCCAACCGACTCATTGGACATCTTAAGAACAATGACTTATTTGAACAATACCAGTCAGCATACAGGTCCAAGCATAGAACAGAGACGGCATTGGTCAAAGTCCACAATGACATCATGTGCTTGATGGACAAGTGACAAGTAACACTGCTGGTTCTACTCGATCTGTCCAGTGCTTTCGACACGCTCGATCACAAGTTCCTCCTGAAAAGCATTATAAAGAGGATTGGGATCAGGGATACAGTATTGAAGTGGCTCACATCCTAACTTACAGATAGATACCAAATAGTTAAAGTTGACTCATTTTTCTCCAAGCGTTATATTGTACCGCAGGGTTCAGTTCTTGGGCTTCTACTTTTCAGCTGGTACATCCTGCCTATTGGTGATATTGTGAGAAGGCACTCCTTGAAGTTTCACCTATATGCTGACGATAATCAGCTGTATCCATCCATCTAACCCAAAGATGCAGAAGACTGTGCTTTACAGATTCAACACTCTACCATTACCTCAAGCTTAATGGTGGCAAGACCAAATTCTTGACTCTTGGATCCAGACAACAAATCTCAAAGCTTTCGGAAAATCTAATCATCAGCATTGGGAAGAACAAAATCAAACCATCTGACTCAGCTAGAAATCTTGGAGTTATTTTCCAATCTTCCATGTCTCCTGAACAGCAAATCAAAGCACTCGGCAAAGCCTCCTCCTATCACATCTACAATATCCAGAAAGTTTGCGAAATCCTTTACAAAAGCACTACCAAACTTCTCATATCAATCCTTGTTTTGTCAAAACTGATTACTGCAACTCTCTATACTACACCATGCCAGTTCATCTTCTCAACAAACTTCAAAGAATTCAAAACTCAGTAGCTCAAGTTGTTGTCCATGTGCCTCGTTATGAATCTAACAACCCCACTCTTGGAGACCTATACTGGCTCCCAGTTTCGAGTAGAATTAAATACACATTTCTTCTTCTGACTCACAACTGTAAACATGATAGTGAATCTCCTATTTACTTGAAAGATCTCCTCAATGCCCATGTACCAACCCGTTCTCTCCGTTCATCTAATGCCATGTTCATCTCTCAGCTGGCTACACGGTCAACTATGGGAGACTGTGCATTTCGAAGCTCCTGTGCTCTGGAACAATCTGCCACTATGCCTCAGAGAAATCTACACAAGAGACTCTTTCAAATCAGCCCTTAAATCATTTTTATTCAGACAATCTTTCCAATAAACTCATCTTCTTGTTGAGAAATCACTGATTGGATAATTAGGCGCTCTAGAAATTCATTATTATTATTATTATATTATTATTATTATTGTGCTTCACCAATTCTACAGGAATCTTTATTGATTTAAAATTGTGATAATAACTTCATCATTAAGTTTTGCAAAGTAAGTAACTTAAAAAAATGGGTCTCAAAAACTGGTCTCAAAAATGGATCTTAACATTACATAAGTTAACTCCCACAAAAGCGCTAGTATATCACCTTATATGGCCTTATTTACTTCTGAATAAACCTTTCATTCATTCATTTAGGAAACTTATGTTAATGATGATTTTGAGATTCTAATTTATAGATTTGTTGACCCTGTGACCAAAATAAGGGTGACAGGGACCATGCTCTTATAACTTATTTGCATCTCTCCAGAAGCAAGACGCCTAGAAAATTGAAACCGTGTGTACAGACTCTTTAGCCAATGGGGATTCTAGTTTATTGATTTGGTGACCTTGTTAACCCTGTTAAGGACCACAGGAGCCACCCTCTTATAACCTATTTCTATCTTGTCCAGAGGCAAGAAACTTAGTAAAATGAAACGTTGTTTGCAGTCTCATTAGCTGATATGGATTTTGATTTATAGATTTGGTGACCCTGTGACCCTTAATAAGGGCCACAAGGACAATGCATGACCTTAAAACCTATAAGGTGCAAGAGGTTTATAAAACTGAAACTTTGTGTATACAGACTCCTTAACTTACTAGGAATCTAGTTTTTAGATTTGTTGACCCTGTGACCTCAATAAGCGCCAAAGGGACCACACATTTATAACCTTCTTTTCATTTTCTTCTCCAGAAGCAAAAGGCCTAGAAATTAAGCTAAAACTGTATGTACATATATTGTTTTTTTGTTTTTTTTATTCCTCAAAACCTGTTACATTAAAAACTTAGCAGCCCTTATGTGCAAATACTTAATTGATAGATTTGATGATTCTGTGACCCCTCAAATGGTGACCCTGTTACCATTCATAGGTTAAGAGCTGATGGCTCTAATTTTTATATTCAGATTAGAAGTTATCACATAAAATCCAATTTCCTGTACTTACTCTGTTAATTATATTACATATCTTTGGTCAAAATGACAAATTAGTTATGCAGACAGATGAGTAAGAGCCAATGCTAAAGTTTTACTTAAGTATAAAAAAAATTTAAGTTTGAGTTACTTCCCTTTGACAGTTCGCTTGACGTTGTCAACTTTCTCTAGATTAGAGTAACTTTCCTTTATACTAACAGAACAGGTATATGGCAACAGCATAAGCCGCAAACAAATTTCCAGGGCCCCGTTTCACTAAACGTTCGTAAGCTTACGAATTTCGTAAAATCGATCTTAGCGTTACGAATTTTATCGCAAGCGTTTCACTAAAGATTCGTAGCATAAAATATTCGTAAGTTACGTCAAAAATTACGACAGCTAAGGAGGTGTCGCAACTTGATATTTCGTTCGTAAATATAACAAAGATGGCGTCAGTCGAGTGACAGTTCATACACTAAGTACCGTTTCTCAACGATACAGCTTTGATTTTCCCTCCGTCAGTCTATTCAAGTAACATATCACCGAGAACATTCACGACCAAGCAGAGTTTCAGCCGATGTCACCGGTACTGTGCCGTGCAATGGCATGCCCTAAAGCCGAAGCAATCAGGCGGCCGTCTGTGTATTCACTAGTACGTAAATATGCAAGGTTTCACGTAGATGATATAATTTAAAGACCCCCACTTACATTATTCAAAGGACATAACTGATTTCGAGTAAAGTTAACAACCTTGACATTGTCAAATCAAGACGTACACGCCCTGAATGACACAATTCAGCTTGTTTATCAGAAGGCCAACTCGGGCTGGATGAAGAGCAACAAATAGGGAGAACCTTTCAAATTGTAAACATAAACTGCAGGTAATCCCAAAAATTTTAAAAACTTGTTTGTGTAGCAAAGTTTATATTTTATGGATTACTCAATTTACATTAGTAAATAAATAAAAATAAATTTATATACTTAGCTATAGCTATAATTTTGACTAGAAATTGATTTATTATTACTTAAATCAAATATTTAAAAAATTGTCATATTTTGATTTAAGCACAGAAAATTCAAAATAATAATGGTTTTAAATGATTACATATGTAAATTAGTTTACCCCGCCTATCCCCATGCTAAATAGGAGAGGATATTTTAATCTATATTTTCACATGATATATCCATTACGTTCCTGTGGTTTGAGGTTGTATATTATAATTCATCTTTAATTATTAAATTGGAAGACAGCAATGCAGAAGCTAGTCATAGATTTCATAGAAACAAATGTTTTATTCATAGAAAATATAGCAGAATGAATAAAAAGTTGTTTCTTTAAATTTAAAAAAATCTCTTGCATTTGTCAAACTGTGTTTTTTTTTTTGTATTGTGAAATTTTTATACACATCAAAAGCTTAATATTATCACCCAGACATAGGAAATTATTGACATTTCTAATTGTTGACTTGAAATCTATTTTATTGAATTATTTACAGTAGATTTAGGATGATTTTGAAATGTAGCAACTCATGCCCTGTAAAAGTAATTTTAATATAAAACAAACAATATTGCGAAAAAGTTTATTATGTTATAACCTAATAAAACTCAGCCAATAGTACTTCAGCCTCAACAGGGCAAAGTTCAGTTCAAATCACAATAACAATAAATCAATGTCCTTTTAACAGTCTTTTCATATTTCTGGCTCCACCAAAACTCCCCAATGTGTCTTATTTCAACAGTCCAAATTCCCTTGAGCTGGACTGTGTGCACTGAAAACACACAATAAAGCACAATGTAAGTCATTGTTTTGATCCCTAAAAAGAATTGATGCTAATTTGAACCTACTACATAAAAATGTTCCTCTTAAAATTTAAAAGGACTTTAAAAAGTAATGACAGAAACTTATATCTCATCAAAATCTAATCAGACTTGTATTTCCCTACATTATCATATTTTGAAACAACATTGACAAATATGATAAATTAAGTTAGGTGTCTAAAAACATTAATACATTATCTAATATATCAATATACATGACATTTGGAAATTAATATAGGTATGAATTAAAAAATTTCATCATCACTAATAGATATTATTCATGATGTTGGAATTCCAATATGATATTTCTAACATAGAAATAACCCAGTAACTATCCAGGTAAATACTTTTTAATTTAAGCTTCTACAGAAATCATTAAAGCTTAAAAGTACATAAATTTTAACCAATATCTTTTTATGACTAACCTTAAACTAGGGTACTGGGTAATTCGATTTAAGGGCAAAATGAAAAGAAAAATATTGAAATATATTGAACTGAAGTTTTAAAGACAGAAGAGCCCAGTAATGTTTATGTAAAACTAAGATATTGTATTACAAGTCCTTTTGTCTTGTCTTAATATACTAACAGATTCGGTTTTTCAGTAAAACTGCAAATGTAAGAAAAGTTTAGAACTAAAAGACAAACAATATTTTGGAAAAAAATATTTTTAGATACTCTTTATATCATATGGGGTAAATATATAAATTCTTCTAATAGGTTTTTTGTTTTCTCTAAAATAAATTATTTCACATTCACAATTTATTTTAACTCACCTATCCGTATTTACCGGTGTGCTTTTAAACACTTGTAGCCGTCCATGAATCCATGTGTTTTCATCGGAACAGTGGTGATTTTGGTGAGACTAGAAGGGGTTTTCCCTTGGTACTCAAAGATCTTTTACATTCACTTTTCAGGCTTTACACATTCATAATCTTGGGACGGTGTTTGTTTTTGGTTTTTTTACCTCCTTCGGCATCGGATCCCCAAAAACACACGTACAATTTATTCGGGTCATATTTTACTTGGTTGGGCAACATAAATGACTGACCCAAAATAATGGCAAATTTAGAATTAATCAATTAATCAGTGCAAAGAACAGTCTACGGGTTTGCTCCTGTCAAGGAAGATGATGATGATTAACCGAAATACGTTCTTCTCAGTGTAAGACATATGCACATGGACGTTTTGCCGTTTTGCCGTTTTGTTTTGAGCACTGGGAAACGGGAATCCCAGACCATGACGTCATTATAGGGATTCCCTGGAATTTGTCCTTGACCTTTTGATAGAAAATGCAACTATTATGAACCTCGAAGGAGATCGTTTTTTAAATTTTCAAACATGATACATTGCGATAAAATGCATATGCTACGTAATGAACGCGACATTCCCGATATTCATTCCAGGGACATGCATTCAATCAAACAAAATTAAATGATAAACATTTCGATTGAATTTGAAAACCCCCTACAGGTCAATCCTTCATACGTTTTCGCGCACCTGCTTCAAAATTCGTATTTATTTTTTTACCTTCACCTCTAAAAGAGTTCCACCTTTTGTTACGATTTTATCGTAACGTTGATTATTTTACGATCGGTTTACGAACGTTTAGTGAAACGCTCTTATCTTTTTATGACAAATTCGTAATATCCGTCGTAAGTGCGTACGAACGTTCTTAGTTACGAACGTTTAGTGAAACGGCACCCAGCCCATTAAACTTTTGCCAACCTTTATTGTGACAACGCAGATTTATTTTTGCAAAGATTACTCCCTATGACGGGAAGTTATGGACTGCTCTCCACCACAAGGCATCTTGGGCAAATGGCGGCAAACATGTTTTGTATTTTTGATAAAGTAAAGCTATGAAAACGTATTCTCAAGTCTGGTCTTTCATCTGAATACATTACAGGATTGGAGATGAGGATAATCATGGCTGCTTACGGCAAGAAAGAGAGTATGAATCCGACCAGGAAACGTGGGTAGCATATTTAGAGACTTACCGCATACTATGAAGCCGTGGGAACATTGGTGTCATTGGTTCTAGAACTTAGTCTTTTATGCAGTCTTGTATCAACCTAGTAAACCATCTGATAAGTCCTGATTGAACTGCTCGCAAATCACTTTGACGCTAAACCATCGCTGATAAGATAAGATAAGATAACACTCTATTACCCAGAAGGGAATTCTTCTTACATCCGACAGAGCATGACAAGATACATGTAAAACTTAACAATAAGAATTCAATACTATGGAAGGATAATACTATGCAATGCAATATAGATCTAATTCAGCGATTCAAGTTCAATGCATGCTCTAGAAAACCAGGTCAGTCTATTTCTACCTCTTGTGATTATGGAGTGGAGATTGAGACAATGCTGCATGATAGACTTGTGTGTGGTGTATCGGATGACAGAATTCAGAGGAGGTTACTCTCTCAACAGAAATGAGACTACAAGAAAGCTCTAGATATAGCTCAGGGAATCACGAGTACTAACAGTAATGTCTCGGATATTCAGCAAACCAATTCACAGAAAGAAGCTGTGCATCAGGTATTTTCACAAGGTAAAAGAAACAAATCTTCACAACCAAAATTTAAGTTAAAAAGAAGCAAGAATAATGACAAATTTTCACATGGTAACCATGGAGACAGTGATAAACATTGCTACAGATGTGGTGCCGACAATCATACCCCATAGAAATGTTATTTCAAGGATGAAGTATGCAAGTACTGTCACATCAAGGGACATATTCTCAGGGCATGTCGGCGTAGAAAATCTTCAAGATCAAACCCAAATGTTGTTGACGAGGTTGCAGTTGATCCTGAATACAATGAAGAATATGGAGTCTTATTGGAGACTTCATTACCACCCTACTTTGTATCTCTCACCTTGAACAACAAACCTGTGAAACTACAGATAGATACTGGAGCAACTTTCTCAATTTTGACGAAAGCACACTACGACCGCATCTGGACTGGCGCCCCTCAAATCCATCAGACGTCGAGAGTGCTCAGATCTTACAAACAGTGTATGAAATAATTTTTCAGGATCACTAGCAAACCGGGCTAGTAAGGTTTCAGAGTTATTAGCCTGTATGAAAAATTACTAGCCCAGATTACCAAGAAAATAAAGATTTCAAACAACTCACAAAAGTTGTCATTCATTTATTATTATGTCTGTGAAGCTCAAGGCTTCTCATCAAGATAACATTTCGACAAATCTGTAATACACCTGGTCAGGACCAGGCTACATAGCCACAGAATGAACAGCAACAGCTGAACAGCAATGCAGTCCAGTTATTTAGTCACCCATCAGCGTGATCAAATTATACCTTGAAAATAATAAGGTAATCAAATGACAGAAAAGGCGGGAAGAGTATTTTCACTGAACCAAATCTGAAAATTTACACTAGCAGTCCGGGCTACCGTAATTATTTTTTCACTAGCCCGGGGCAATTTTAGCTAGCATCGAGCTACCAGACTGGTGGTTATTTTGAAATCAGATGGAAGTGTCAAAGTATGCGGTGACTATAAAGTGACTGTTAATCAAGTGTAAACTCTTGACAGATACCCAATTCCTAAGATTGACGACTTGTATGCGACTTGTTTTTGTTTCACTAATAGATAATTCTAGTTAACGATAAAATGTTATAGTAGTCATTGATAGAATAAAGAATCTTTTCATGTCCAAAATCATGGTTCAGAATCCCACTCTACAATCAACTTCTGAACACAATGTGCTGCATTGCAATGTGATGTAAATATTAAACAAAATGATGTATTGAATGAAGTTATATTCATGTGTTTTAGTACCAGAATGAAGTGAGTATCTTGGGAACATGGACCAACAAGGGGCCGACCATGTCTCGCCCCAAGTGGAGTGACAGTCAGGGCAAGGTGAGTGCCAGCATCCAAAGTCCAACCTTTCTTCTATGGAAATTGTTCTGTGTAGATTAGGATATTATAACCCCTTACTGAAGGTCATTGGTAAATAGATATACCAACAATTCCATCTTTCTGTCCGTCTGTCTGTGTGTCCGGAGAAATTTTTATCTGACCATTTACAGAGAGACTATTTAACTGATTATTTTGAAATTTTGCACATGTCTTCTACCATAATAGGAGGTGTGCAGTGCCAAATTTAAAGCAATTTTGACATCTTTTAAAGATTTTACAAAATTCTTTATCTTGTACTTAGCTCTCACTCATGGTCAGAATTTCTCCAACCAAGACTTGCAGTTGTATGTAACAAGTGTTATTGTCATTTCTTTATATAATTTGTTGTAAATTCAGTTTTTGAAACTGTGCTTTGAAATGAAATTTAAACTCATCTATTGGAACAGATTACAGACATCTGCTAGTAGTCTAAGTTCAGTGACCACAAAGTTATGGGAAGTTACCAGTATTTCTGTTGGGCAGGGATACACAGTCGGGGGTATTTAATAATAAACTCCAGAATTTCCAAGCATCAAATCATTGATTCAACATAAAGCTAGGATTCAAAGTCATTCCAATCTAAGTTACTATTGAAAGCATTAGTGAAAATCTTACACGATCCAGTGACTGATCCAGGCACCACAACACCAAGCAATCGGCCACTGATATCATTAAATATATACTACCCTCTAGTTAAAAGTTATCACCTAGTTAGAGAGGAATAAATTCACTTTAAATTATGTAAACATAAGATTAAGAAATGAATGTAAATTAATTTATTACTCAGACAAAAATTGCTCATCACTAAGTGAGCAACGATAAAGTGAACAACGATAAAGTGAAAACAGACAGTGTTTTCTCAATTTGATTAATTTTACAGTAAATGTCAACAATGGGTATAATCTCTCTCACTTGAATGATGGGTTTACAACGTCGGGTAATACTGTCATTGAGAACCCTATTGCTTGCAATTGGAATATTCTATTCTTCAGTTTATGCAGATGATTGTCTCCTGCTCTAGGAACCGGTGTTGCAGGCCATTTCTTCTCCAGTCTAAACTTTCCCCGGGGAGAAAATAGCCCAGGCCAGTCTTTCCCCGGGGAAAATTTAGTCCAGGGGGAGAAGTTGGGCGAGGGGAAAGTTTGCCCTGTTCCACTGGCACCCAGTTAACAAAGCTTTGGCTGCAATAGTAGCAATATGTAGTTGTGAGGACCTAGAGTCAAGCATTCCGATGAATCTCTCTAATTGCTCTGAAATCAAATGACAACATAGATGTTTAGAAGACATTGTTAGCATTAAACATAGTGCAAATAGTTTTGAAAGTGAAAAATTTTAGGGAGCCGTGGTTTGAATCCCGCCAGGAGCTCGGCAACTTTGTATGCAGTAGAGAACTGTTCTACATGGAGTAAGGTTTTGGTGCAATGCGACACTGAATTTCAGCGCAGTACCACCCATGGTTCGCTAGTTCCAGCCGATGCTTGCAGATTTCACCGCAATACATAGCCACAATGGTGTTGCAGGCTTTCTCCCTGCAATAATACTAGCAGCCACGATATAAGTGAAATACCATCTCTTCAAAATTTTAACCATGCATTGTTGTTGGGGTCTAATATTTCAAACTTCATAAATGATGGTACTTCATTGATAAGTTGTGGTTGTTTCTGAGAATCAACTACTCAGTGCTTATCAGTTAGCATAGTAACAACAAGAAAAGCCTTTAAGACGGCAAAGTTGGAGGCACCCTAGTTAGGCTAGGAGATACTGCGAAATAATAGGGTAGGATTTGCATAACGGCAAATGAGTAGATTTAGGCCAACAATAGAACAAAAGACCTTCATGATATCTTCTATTTAGAAAAAGTTATACAATTATTTGTTCATTGCATCAAATGATAGAATAGTGAGACAAATATGCAGTTATATATACAGTTCTGTTATAAACAACAGTCACCGATTTATCCCTTGGAGAAAGTCGATATGGATCTATTTTTAGGATGTAGCTCACAATTTGATAGCGCTCGAGCAGCACCGCTCAAAATGTTCGATGGTTTTGCTAATTAATATTTCCACATGCATCAATTAATTGTTTCTCAACTCTCAAAGATTGCCAGTACAAGATATTTTAAAGTATTATCTAAACACTACCTCTATCTGTCACGAAGCGATATCACACAAGTTGACTCGTCTTTATCACATTCTCTACTTATCGACTTGTAGCTGCTCAATTCTCGTGTATACCATTGTAAAGGAAGGGTTTTTACTAATAGGGTATAGATTTTTCTGACCTTTCATGCAAAATGTATGTGTCAAATTTGTACATGTGCGGTCATAAAGAATTGTACTGCCGTTTTGACTCTTAAACACAACTGATTGCCCTTCAATTTGAGATTTGCAGAAACAATCATTTTACAGGTTGCCAATTATTTCGGAATACCCACATGGTCACGTGGTTCTAAATTTGATACAGATGTACGTGTTCATTGTCTATATGATATTGACAAAATACAAAGAGTCTTAGTAGGATTGGTTGAAAGTTCCATTGAAAATTCCAAGTGTAATATAGAGAGAATTTCAGCTGTTAAGATGGTTGCAGGCTAAAGCCTCAAACCAATAAACAGAAAAATGGTTGAGATTTATGATCGTAAACCCAGCAATGGCATGCGCCAATTACTCAAAAGTAATTTTGGAAGCTTATTTATAGCAGACACAACGAGAAATATAGGTTGGTATTGTTAATTTGGTCATGTAACTAATAATTATGAAATTTGAATACTGAATTTTGACTTAACATTTATGTGACCGTTTTTAATTTACGATCAAACACAAGAAATTGTCATAATTTTGAACTTAGCTCAGATATTAGACCTAGCTCATTGAAAGTTTGTATATGGAACAATCATCATGTGTAGTGGTGCCTTCTCAGGTTTTAACTCCTTCCTACATTTGATTTTTGCTGTTTCCATGGAATCACAACATAGAATTTATTTTTCAAACCAGAACTAAAAAACTATAATGTTCAGCTCAAAACTTGGTATAAAAAAATAATCATATGAAATTGTGCCTTTTGGTGTTTTCATCTTGTTCCTTCTTTAATTTTGGCAGTTTCCATGGAAACATTCCGTAGAATTTTTATCAACCAGAACATAAAAATCATATGGTCTCACTCATTATCAGCATGTGTACTGGTGCCTTTTGGGTTTTCCACTTTTCCATAGATACACAACTAATCCTGTTTTCAGGGAGGCACCTTTAACCTTAACACTATACTATATAAACCTACTAATCTAAAACTATCTTCTGAAGGATAAATGAATTACAAATGATTTGCTGATAATATTTTCAGCTTAGAATTATTAAAGTTATCAAGTGTTACTGTTGAAAACAGTTTCATAACTATTTTTGAATATATTTAACATTTAACACAGGTAATAGCTCTATTTCTATGGTTGTAAAACTTACAGATACAACACTAATGTATTTTTTAAGACACCACCAGACAGATTGACCACACTTGCACTGGTCTCCATTGATCGGGGTATGCAAGACAGGCAAGATAATTAACGGCTGTGTAAAACAGGTTAAAATTTCATTTATTATTATGGCTATTTTAAAATAATTCGCGAAACCGCACATTCTTTTAGTGTAACAAATTATAGTCTATAGTCTATGTAATAGTCTACAATAGTAGTCACTGAATGAAAATGACATTCTATCAGTACTAAAGGTAGTGTCATGAAACAATTGTTTGACATAAAGATTTCTCTTAAGTCACATTGTCGTTGTTGCCATGTGTACTTTATGACCGCTCAACATGCAAATGGCACTATTTTGGAGTACTTACTAGGAGTACAGAATATGATAGATAAAAAAATTCTTGGTAAATACCTTGTTTATCTTATATCATTCTATTCTGTGTTCATTTAAGGTTTCCCTGCCGAAAGAAGGATTTGAACCTCCAGGCGGATGGAGGTGGGATAGTGATTGGTATGTCAGTCCGGAGCTCAGGTACAAACAACTCAGTAAAGTAACACTCTGTTCTTTCCTCACAACTCCCAGTAATGCATCACTCCCTCCTCACCTTCTTACTCCCTGTAAAGCATCACTCCTTCCTCACCTTCTTACTCCCTGTAAAGCATCACTCCTTCCTCACCTTATTACTCCCTGTAAAGCATCACTCCTTCCTCACCTTATTACTCCCAGTAATGCATCACTCCTTTCTCACCTTATTACTCCCTGTAAAGCATCACTCCTTCCTCACCTTATTACTCCCTGTAAAGCATCACTCCTTCCTCACCTTATTACTCCCAGTAAAGCATCACTCCTTCCTCACCTTCTTACTCCCTGTAAAGCATCACTCCTTCCTCACCTTATTACTCCCTGTAAAGCATCACTCCTTCCTCACCTTATTACTCCAAGTAAAGCATCACTCCTTCCTCACCTTATTACTCCCAGTAAAGCATCACTCCTTCCTCACCTTCTTACTCCCTGTAAAGCATCACTCCTTCCTCACCTTATTACTCCCTGTAAAGCATCACTCCTTCCTCACCTTATTACTCCAAGTAAAGCATCACTCCTTCCTCACCTTATAACTCCCTGTAAAGCATCACTCCTTCCTCACCTTATTACTCCCTGTAAAGCATCACTCCTTCCTCACCTTATTACTCCCAGTAATGCATCATTCCTTCCTTACCTTATTACTCCCTGTAAAGCATCACTCCTTCCTCACCTTATTACTCCCAGTAATGCATCACTCCCTCCTCACCTTCTTACTCCCTGTAAAGCATCACTCCTTCCTCACCTTATTACTCCCTGTAAAGCATCACTCCTTCCTTATCTTATTACTCCCGTAATGCATCACTCCTTCCTCACTTATTACTCCCTGTAAAGCATCACTCCTTCCTCACCTTATTACTCCCAGTAATGCATCACTCCTTCCTTACCTTATTACTCCCTGTAAAGCATCACTCCTTCCTCACCTTATTACTCCCAGTAATGCATCATTCCTTCTTTACCTTATTACTCCAAGTAAAGCATCACTCCTTCCTCACTTTATTACTCCCAGTAATGCATCATTCCTTCTTTACCTTATTACTCCAAGTAAAGCATCACTCCTTCCTCACCTTATAACTCCCTGTAAAGCATCACTCCTTCCTCACCTCATTACTCCCAGTAATGCATCACTCCTTCCTCACCTTATTACTCCCAGTAATGCATCACTCCTTCCTCACCTTATAACTCCCTGTAAAGCATCACTCCTTCCTCACCTCATTACTCCCAGTAATGCATCACTCCTTCCTCACCTTATTACTCCCTGTAAAGCATCACTCCTTCCTCACCTTATTACTCCCAGGAATACATCACTCCTTCCTCACCTTATAACTCCCTGTAAAGCATCACTCCTTCCTCACCTTATTACTCCCTATAAAGAATCACTCTTTCCTTATCTTATTACTCCCTGTAAAGCATCACTCCTTCCTTACCTTATAACTCCCTGTAAAACCTTTTACAAACCTGTTGATGCTCTTGATCGAGTTCAAAAGCCATTTCCGAAATATTTTTCACGGAGTTATGGCCCTTGAATGTGCAATTTGACTTGTAGTGATTAACAGATATGATGCTCCAATGGGCCCACATTTACTCTTAAACTATCACAGTAATTTTTAGTAAATCAGGTTATCCAGAATTATATTAATTCAGACTTGGATTTTAAAAAATATTTGTTCATTTTTTTCTCCCTGTCTACAGGCCCCCCTAAGTAATTGAAGGAAATGCATCAAATTTGAAGGAAAACAGTGCCTAATAGAAGGAAAAGCTTCCATAATGGAAGGAAACCAGCTTAATCGTGAAACAAACACTTGTTAGGTACCATATTTGAGTTGATATTGAAATGACTTTGCAACCACTTGTTTATTATTTCACAAGTTAGCGGCATTAGGCCAATTCAACTATATTACAGTCACTTCCCTTCGTCGTAATGATCGAAGTTGGTAATTTAGATTCTGAGGCCTGCGTTTCATTAATCATTTTCTTATAAGATATCAAATTAATTGAAAGTGTCTGGTATATTTACATTCCAAATACATATAACCTCATGCTGTATCTTATGTTTTTTTATACTTATATGGGTCAATGATAGCATTAGCGATACGGCTTCACCTGACTGATGTAAACAAACCCGGACTCTATGCGAATTACGCCGTAACTACTCAATTTCATAACAAAACTCTACAACCCCATCGTTTCCTTGTCCAATTATGCTTTCAATGCAAGCATGTACAACTAAATACAATTAGAAATCGCACATTAAACATAAAAAACAACACCCACCGAAGCTGGAGACTGCTCAATCCAAACTATTTTTAGATGAGTTTGCTTCCGCTGTCGTCCGAGAATTCACGGATATTATTACCGATGTTCCTTCCGAAGTCTACCAATTTCCTTCAAAAGTGGGACCATGTTGCTTCCGTTCAGGACGAACAATCTCTGTTATTACCGTTTTTCACCGATGTTGACATGTTTGTTTCACAATTAAGCTGGTTTCCTTCCATTATGGAAGCTTTTCCTTCTATTAGGCACTGTTTTCCTTCAAATTTGATGCATTTCCTTCAATTATTTAGGGGGGCCTGGTCTAGTCATGGAACCATGAGTGTCACACTTTCTTTTCCTCATTACCTGGAAAGGTCAGATGGGCTTATGGCTTGGCATCCAACGTCCAGCGTCCGTCTGCTTTTAACATTTTATACTTCGAAACAGCTGCATCCGTAGCTGAAATTTTGTGGGGATATTCTTTCGACTTTGGTGATCAGAATTTGTACATATGATCCCCCTTCAAATATGGGCAAATTGGAAGGGTATCAACCCCATCTTCTTTCATTAATTTGTAGGACACCAATCATGCTCGTAATATCAAGATTTGAGACTTTCACCTTTGTTTCACCTTTGTTTCACCTTTGTGTCACCTTTGTGTCACCTTTGTTTCACCTTTGTGTCACCTTTGTGTCACCTTCAGGGGTGCATTCTAATCTCGTTTAGGTATTTTTCTTTATTTAGGATAACAGGATTTTCTCCATTGATTTTCTTATCTCTAATAATTCGTTTGGTAAATTTTTCTGAGGCCAAAGATTCAAATCACCTCCAATTATTTGACCATGTGCCAAACGTTCATTGTTGACATTCCAATAATTCAACCATGGGCTTTATGTCGTATTTTTTTTATAAAAGATGTAAAAACAGAATTGTAAGCCCTAATTATATATTATTAATAAAAACAAATATTCATAAGTTGGGGAAAAACATTGCTCATAGTCCAAGTACTATATGTGAGGAAAAATAACAAGATTTGATTACATTATCCTGACAAGTAACACGCTAATGTAGTGTTAATTTTTATCTGTCCTACATAAGATTGGTAGTATTAAAGTTTGTATTAGAAATATGAAAGGCTGAACTTTGGGTCTACTTATCAACAAAAACAACATGAACAAGCACGGACTGAATCACGATGAATCAAAATCATACATTTTGAACAGGAAATCAAAAAATATATCAAAATGTACATATGCATTAAAATTACAACTTGCAAAAATTACTGTCGTCTACTATTGTGAGTATCAGGTATGTCATTGAAACAAACATAGCTTTTAGCAGAAACAAAGAAAATAAATTTTCTACATATATGATGTTATATCACAATCTTGTAAATTTAAAGTTATTTTATTCTTGATTTTTGGCTTATCCATTGAGTGTCTTAATGGGTGTTTTTTTCTTTATCATCAAAGTTCTTTGAAAAAGGAAATCCATTTTACAGTGATTTACTGAAATGGGGCTTGTGCTCAATTGGAGAGGAATCCTCTATGTAATGGGGATTTATGTATTAAAAAGTTAATCTCTTTCTCTTCCTCTCTCTCTTTAACTTTTTCCAGAATTAGGAATTCAATTGTCTTTGTGGTAAAGGGTTGAAGAGGAATGGATAAGAATGGTGTTTGCACGACCACTCAAATTACTTTTGTTACTTATATGAGGCACATCCTAACTATTTTCAAAGCCATTTGAGGTATTTTGACAAACATTTCAACAATGTATTACTTGAGAAAACATTTGTTTTAGATTTTCAACCTTGAATGATAAATCCTGGATATCCTGATGAGCTACAGAGCCATTGCGTGTGTATGGCAAATAAGAATAAGATTGTAAGGTTAGATTAAAGTTGGGGTGGGGGACATGACCTCTATCCATACTGCCACTAAAGCATTACTCTCTACTCAATTCATTCATCATTTCATCCAGTTAAAACATTACTTTGTAATATCATTGTTGTTTTCCAGTATGCTCTTTGACAAGGACGCAGGACACCATGTATTTTTGGAGGACATCTACGAATGCATGGCACGCAACCTGCCGGGAGGACACTGGGGCCCAGCCTCTAGGCCATGGGCAGATGTGGTCAGTGCTCAACTCTTTTCTTATGCATTCATTTTACTACACACACTCAGCCTCACTTCGAGGGATGACTTGAAATTGTCTTTTCAGACTACTACAAATATTTATGATCCAATAGTTTTCATTTTCAGGTGTATCAAACATGTAGTGTATATTTGTTCCTTAACCCTTTACATAGTGACGATATTTTTATAAAGTTGCTTCTTAAACTTGAGATTTTTTTTTGCAATATGTCACATAAATACCACAGCCATTACTTGGCCTCAATACCAGAGAAAAATGCAAAATTTAGTATGTTTCAGAAATTGATTCACAAGATGTTTTGTGTGAAAAATGAATACAAAATCTAAGAAACAGGTGATTAATTAGATATTTTTTAGCCTTCTAGGTTCAGAAATATATGTTTTATAACATTAGTTAGTTATTTTTTTTGGAAATCATTCTGTAAATCATGTCAGTTGTAATTGTTGCAAATAATTAAATTAAATTCAAATATAATCTTATTAATTGTTTTCTCAGAGAATTTAACTGTACACAGTTATTTGTGGAATTCAATCTTAAATAAAAAATAAATTATTTGATAGTGTTGAAAAAACAAAACAAATCAGTTTGTTTCAATGTCTCGAAATTATCATGACTGAGCTAGAGTCAAATTCACGTACGTTTCTGCCTGAAAAAGACAATGCATTTTAATGTTGCTAAAACAATAAGAGAATAACTATCTACAAATCTTTTGTATTGACAAACTCCGGACACATTGTCACTGCCAACTGCCTCAGGAACAAAACTACAAGTGAATCGCGAGAGGAATTGAGTCCAATTGTGTTCCTTTATTATTTACCAAAATTAGCGATATTTCAATCATATGTACATCAAATATCTGTCAAAATCATCTTGATTTACTAATATTGTATTCAAAAGCAACTGTATATTTGTTTTTAAATCGGGATTCACGAAAACACAACGCAAAGTAAAATACGCATTTGATCTGAGCACATGGTTAAAACATTGTCAATATGACATATATCCTAAGACGATTTTCTATTCCGGTTTAACACTTTTTGAAATTATTTAATTGAGGTGACATTCTTTAAAAACAGATATTTGATATTGTAAAGAATTATGACAAAATAAAATGATAATCATGATCACAATCGCATATTTTGGATTTACATATTTATCTTGCAATCATTCATAATTTCTTGGCAATTTCTATTTAGGATGACAAAGTTTATTATTGTGTCCAAAATGCTTAACTCCTTAATGCCGAGACAGCTTCACGGCTCAACGCCTGCGCCACTGACCACAGACGCTGCTCACTGTAGCGAGACCAATTAGCTCAAAGCACCGCTTTTTAAGCGACAGCCTTTGTGGGCGACTATTGAACAGAAACTGTCTAGCCTTGTGCCATAAAGTCTTGACTGTTTTATAGTTTCATGAAGATAGATGCAGGTGCTGAATATTGATACTTTACAGGAATATAACAGTGATATTTCAGTTAATATTTTGCGGTTTGGCTGATTTCAATTCATAAACATACTTAAAGAGAGAGGGAGGGAGAGAGAGTGAAATTGTTTTCATTGTCTCACCAAATACAATTGACAAGTAAACTGCATTAGATATTGCACCTTTAATATTGGTCAAAATGTTATGAGAGACAATTTCTCTTACTTATACCTAAACAACAGTACTTAAAGAACAGCAAATAATAAACACAAACACACACTTACATATTATGATATATATAGTATATACATAACCAAATATCACTTATAAGCATTTGTCAATCTTCATGTTAGATTGTCTTTCTCAATCTACCACTACAGTGATTTGATGGCGGCATATTGTTCACTCCTTTGCAAGTACTAACACATAAACACGTAACGTACCTCATATTTTCACATTTGTTGATTTACTTGGAATTTTATTTGTAAATACAAATACTGCATATCTACACACCATGTTGAGTAGATACAGTGTGTTGGTATCTCAAATATCTGAATAATAATTAAGAATTTATGGAATTGATATCCCGATTTAAGAGATAGCACGTAACATCAACCAATGTAATGATTATCAATATTGACCAAGTGATTTATTCTGTTGGGACGTTGTCAACTCTAATTATAATTTAATATGTGTATGTATCCATTCAATGGCAGACAGGGTTGTGGATCTATGAAGCATATTGTCGAATTAAAAAAATCATGTACATGCTAAACCTATTATTGTTACAGGACCGCTACTAACCGTGCTTGATAAAGGATGCGCTCAGCTAGTTAGATATATGAATTCAATGCGTTTTAGAAATAAAATGTATCTAACAATGTTTCAAAATTGGTAACTTCACAAAGACTCCAATCGTTTCATCTGATTTAATAAACCTTCTTTTTAAAGTATTTATTTTTCTCTTCCAAGACCAACGTATGCAAAATGTTTTCATTTACAAAACGTAGTATATTTTTGCACAAAGAGCAACGATTTAATTTCTTATTGCTTTCCTGAGGATAGCATCTTATTACAGTGGTACGCGTCAAATAGTCAAATGTAATTTTGGAGACTTTTAGAAAACAGCCAGGGAGCAGTAAAGAGTTGATAGCGTTTGTTAGGTTATATGACTAGTATCCTTGTATAATGAACGCGATATCTACACCTCTTTGCATTTATAAGGCGGTGTTTAGATTTTCATGGAAAACCAGTATTTGTTATATTTGGACATGAAAAGTTAAGATGTTTTGATTTTATATCATCACATGTGACATTTAGGTTTGTATCAAAGGTAAATAATATGTTATGAAAATCACGGACTGGCTCTTTAACAGTATCATTTATGTTGTTAAAAAATGAAAATCTGCATGGATTTGGCTTTCTTGTAGGAAGAGAGTAATAGGGGAAAAAATCCATTCTTTCTGTATATATTTTTTTAGGGGGGTGGGGGGGGGGGGGGGGGGGGGGGGAAGAGGGAGGAGGGGATAGGGGTTTATTGAAGTGATTTTTTTTGTAAAATATCTAAAAAAATATTTTTTCTAACATTTTAACTCTACATGGAAATTACCTGAACATAACTTCCATTTTTTGGATCTGCAGTTATTATTCCCTGATTAAATTGTTAGTCTTCTGACTTGAAAACAGAAATATCTTGCAAAAATTAAATCACAGAAATCTGATTATGTAGATGTAGCAATACACACGCATATTGTATTTGTATGGTAACAATATCATCATTTAAAACAAATCAAACAAACTTAAATGATAAATGTCAAACATATTTTCCCTATATGTAATATTTTTCTATTAATACTCTGTTTGCTGTCCATTGCCTAGTTTTATCTTTGCTACTAGATATACTATAAATATGGGAAAAAAAATAATTCAGCCTGTCTGATTCTGCCAACTCAGACAACAGAAAAAGATAAGAACTGATTAATGATATTACATTATAAACTATTTACCTAATGGCTGTATTTAGAGACCTTTACTGGGGACCTCCCTTACATTAAATAATCGCAGTTTCAACAATAGTAACACATAATAAAATCCATTTGTCATAAAAAAATTCATAAAGATATTTTGTCACAAACTGTTAGTTAGACAGTCGGACGTTTCGTCACATAGATCTAGGCCTAGATTCGAAACAAGCGCAGAAAATAAGGCATGTTTTTTTTTTTTTCAATTTGTAGTATGGTTGTACAAAAATATAAACCCATAACCAAGTTGCGGTTTACAGGAAATGAAATGCTGATTTGAATACGATTTCACTCGGGTTGTGGAATACTGATTATAAAATGAGAAAATAATGTATCGAATAGAATAAAGTTTTTTGTCAAATAAGTCCATAATTAGTTTGTTGCTAGAATATGTAGCATTATATGTTTATTTCTAATGACAGTTACATCAAAATTCGGCTTTAACTCTCCCTACGTTTACATGTAAACAACTGCATACTTCCGGGTTCGTCGGGCTACTATTACGTCACTAGTACATGCGCTCATTAATGTTGGGTTGTTTTTCGGCTTTCACTCGGAAAGCGTGACATTGTAAGTTTACCATGAGGGACAATATTTTTAGCTGGGCGATGTCGTAAGATGTGTTGTATGATTGAAACATCATGTATCTAATCACAGTAGTTTCTAAGTGGGGTTTTAAAATCCTTTAATCAGTCATATGCTGCTGTCTTTCAACTCACTATGTTTGTCTCATAAATAACTCTTAAATTAGTAAAAATCTTCTATTGTGTTTCATCCGATGGCTTGACATTTTATTACATTATTATAATTGTTATTATTAGTTGTCGATTGGTTATTGAGAGATTGAATGAACAACTGATTTATTTTGGAATTTATATATCTTTTTTTAAAATAGCAAGTTTATCATATCTAATAAAAAATTGTTTAGACAGTTAAATGTTGTCATAAAAGTTTACCATGAGTTTGATTCCTGGGTACTTCAGTGTGTCCTATGTATTATTCATGCATGCAATTTACATATGACAATGTCATCTTCATTTATCTCATCCTTTTGAACCAGATTTATTATTTACATTAAATCAATGACGTCCTCAAGTTAATTCCAATGAATTATTTATGATTTTGTGTCACATATGCGGTTAATTCATTGTTTTTCATTTTTAAAAAAGAAAATAATCAGAGCTTTTCTTCACAAATAAATACCCCAAGATGGTTTCAATTTGTATTTGTGAGGAATTGCTTCTCACTTAGAATGTTATCGTTAACAGAAAGGGGACCCATGTGCTGCTAAAGAGGATCTTCCGTTGCCAAGTGGGTGGCGCTGGGATGATGAATGGCAAGTGGACCTTAACCGAGCTGTGGATGAAGAAGGTAAAAATTCCAGCACCAGTGTTGTACCATCCAAACATGAAAAAACCCAAAGGTTGACATCTTCAAAGTACAGCTTTAATAACCTTTCAGGCAGAATGGTGCAGCTAAAAATCTTCTCTGCCTGAATGTTGTCTGGTGAAGCCTCTACCAAGGGTGGCAAATCATTTTAAAGCTGTACTATTTTGGTTTTCTCTGTTTGAGTGATACACCCCTCTTTCTGTTTCTCTCTTATGTTACTGCATTACTTGATATGAACATTCATTATTATATGGAGGTAAATCGAGAAAAAACTATTTTTGTAAAATTTTGCTATTGTAAATTCTTAGATGTAGTGACTTTTTTACAAAGTTTTTACAAGTCCTGTCTGAATCATAACTTCTCAACAAACAAGTCATTTTGATAAAATTTTGTATCAAATATTGAGTAGAACTATTTTTGTTCAGCTGTTAAAGGACTTTGTAGTATTGTCCGTCTTTATGAGCAAATCAACATGGATGGAGATGCAATTTGATGTTGTTTAACACTTAGAGTGCATAAAAAAGTTACATCATAAAAGGTCCCCTCCCCCCACCCTACAAGCTAACAACCTTTTTTTCCAAGAACCATGGAACATAGCTTCAATTTGATACCACTTTTCTATCATATATGATGATTTCTGATCACTACACATATGGTCCTCATATAGCCACTGCGGTTGATTCTCTGCAATGCATGTGAAAAGATATCTGTACGAACTCCATTTGACATCCGTACGTGTGAACATAGCTTCATTTTTATTACTTTTTTTTACCATAAAACCTATTATTGACAGAAAAATCAAGGTTGTCACACAAAAACTTGTCTAGGCCACATATGGTCCTTGGCCATGTCCAGTGGGGCTTAATTCTATTCAATGCATGAGAAAAGAAATCTTCACTAATTCTACTTGACAACCATTTTCTCAGAATCCCTGCCAAATAGCTTCATTTTGATAACTTTATCGTACTATAAAACCTAATATTAACAGAAAAATTAAGATTTTCGCAAAGACCACGTCAAGGCCACTTATGGTACTTGGCCGTCGCAACTAGGGGGTTAATTCTCTCCAAAATCTTAAGTGTGTCTACTATTTAAATCACATTATGATTTCCAACAAAGCGTTATGAGAAACCAAGAACGGAGGTAAACAAGTATCATTTTCGTGTGAATAGTGGCCACCATTCTTTGACTGTAGGAAAATAAATATGATTCATAACTTTCACTAAGCTATTCACTTAAATTTAATTTCCAAAAAAAACCATGAAATAAAGATACAGAAATGAATATTATACATGAATGTCTATTTGCCATAGTAATAACATGTAACACACCTTTCCAAAACTATTTGTCAAAATAGCATGGGTAACACATTAATAATTACATAACTAAACAAAATGGCCATGTTCATCTCGCCAGCGAGGAAAGCATTCCTAATGATCAGTTGGAAATTTTTATACATTCTCATTTTTCCTCTCCAAAAAAATGACTGATTAAACTTCTGTAGTTGATTTTAACTCTACAGGTAATTTATTTTGTGTCACCTGCGGTAATTCAAAAGGATGCAGCCTATGATTAAAGTGGGGCTCCCGAGTAAAAAAACCTTATTTAACCAAGCCAAATTGTACACTTATGTGCATATTTTCATAATATATCCTTCTTGAAATGAATTTACGTCAGGTTTAAACAAGTTTAGATGAATTGATTGTGTAATTAATTACGATTAAAAAAAGGTAGTAAATTGCTTCCCTGATCGTGTTGTTCTGTGAAATCAACCGGATGTGACGTCAACTGTGGAAAGCACACGCGACGTAGCCGCCATAACAAAGGTGAACAGCACCACAGGATGGTTTTTAAATATAAGTGCTGTACGTAAATTCAAAAAAGGAAAACGCTTTTTGATGACTTTTATACGATATTATGAAAACAATTCATACGATAAATTTGCGGTCTCAAAACACTGCTTTTCTCCGTGTCTACACGGATAATGCACCAAATTAAAAACACCGTTGAGTGACTCCTTGTTTTAATTTTCCTAAAATCTTCAAAGTTTTGTTTACAATATGGCTGTGACACTGTAGATACCACTTTCGGGAGATCTTATTTCAATGAATGAATGTTGTTCGAACATCTGATGGTTATTGTACAATGAGAGAGTAAAGCACATTACTGCCGAGATATGTTCCTGATATTTTTTATTCTGATTCAGTCATATGTAGGCTGAATCCTCATTGTTATTGGCTGGTGTATTATGATGTTCCCCAGAAAACTTTGATGGAGAAAAAATTATTTCACCCGCTTGATTTATGATTCTGTAATTCCTAAATTCTAAAATGTCTTTGTTTTGGGCCCATTCTCAAAAACCGTTCCATATTTTTTTACAAGACTTTGTATGTGGTTAGACCTACGTAGTGGTGAAATGGTGTCCTTTGCTACTTTGGTTATTCTGATTTTGATAAAGCAAAATTCTGGTTTCCATGGAAACAATTTGAACTTAAGAGGCCGGAAACGGTTGGTATCCGCATATGCACTATATCAACATCTATTCAGTATTATTTTATGAGACTTGGAATATGATTAGACCTACGTAATGGTGGACTAGTGCCTTTTTCACTTTGGTTATTCTGAATTTGTTTCTTCTGGTTTCCATGGAAACATTTTTAAGCTTGGGCAAATAAGAGTGATGAGGTTGGATTGAAAGTTAGGGCGTTGGACATCACAGTTCATTGCAAACAAATCTTTCTAGTTATTTTTATTATTCACATTTCTGCAAAAATAGCCGTCCTAAATACGAGTTAAGTTTACATCCTGATGAACATTTAATACAAAATGAGCTTGAAATTGAACATTGAAAATGTCACTACACTTCCCTTCAGCTACAGGTCCAATTTCTCAGGCCTCCTGATGATGCAGCCTGTTCTTGTAGTGACCATTGATTTATCGGTAGTGTTCTCTGCCACTGGTGTAGGGTCTGAGAGTTTCCCTTTTACTTGACTTTTGACCTCTTGTTGGTTTCAACCACAACTCTCTGTTGCCTCTGTTTATGGTTCCTCACCTCTCCCTGATGAATGTGCTCTCAATTTGCAGAGGTGTGGTGCTAGCTGCTCTGATATCTGTTTTTGATTCTTTCAGATTTTGCTGGCATTTGAGTTGATTACTTGGCCATATTTCCAGCACTCACCTGTTTTGACATTTTGTCTAATATAGACATATTGTCACTTGTCGCATCCTTGTCTCACTTAAGTTTGGCTTTCCCTTTATGGTCTGACAATTCCCCTTGCAACATCATAACTGGAGGCACACATTGTGTCAACAATGACTTTGATATCCTCAGCCATCAATAACGACTAACTGGGTTATGCATTGTTGTGAGATATGATGACTGTTCATCAAGAACAATGTTTGTAAAAGCCTTCTATACTTAGCAAAATTGAAAACTTGACACAGGTAAATTTATGAAATCGTTTCTGTCTGTATCTTTGAAATATTTTAATCACTATTTGTAGTGAAAGTAATGGTTTTGACTCCTTTAATGTGAGGAATTTGTGAAGTTATGTGCAATCATTGACTTTGTAGCCAAAAAAATCAGAAACTGTGAATGCATGTGCAAACACAAAATCAATCAATGCATGTTTGCATAAACTGAGTAAACACATTAAAGCTCATTTGGGAAAACAAATTGAAAGTTAAATTTTTATGACCTTTTGGCAATGACGCATCTTACAAATGAAGAACCTCAACCTGCTATAGGGAGACCTGATAGAGGACCTATCCTTACACCTCTTCATCGCCGTAACCGTCTTGCGTGGGCCACAAGGCACTTAAGGTTAACTCAACGACAGTGGAATTCCAATGTTTTTAGTGACAAATCTCATTTCACCTTGAGATATGCCGACGGCAGGGCCCGTGTTACCGCAGACAAGGTGAACGCCATGCTCAAGTTTGTGTACGTGTTCGTCAACAAGTTAATCCACCACAGACATTGCAAGATCTTCAACGTCACCTTGTTTGAGCACACGCCGCTAATGGCTGTAATATTGCCCAAGCAGCGTTCAACAACAACTCACTCACTCACTCACCTTGTTGAGCAATGGCGACGTCTTCCTCGGTCAGTGTTTACTAATGTTGTAATATAAGATCCATGAGATGACGTTGTGTACGAGACACTTTACTGATCACCTCAGATCAATTCTCTTCATTCCCTTAATACTTTCCCCTCATTTTGATACATTCCACCAAGTTTTGTTTTCTCAACTTAAATGCTAACAATCCAAAAAAAATGCTTCTGTAATGCTTTTATGACTGAAACTGGTTTTCCCTGATCCCTCACACTCAGATTTAACATGTTCTTAATTAGTTCTTTAATTCGTGGTGGGAGAGTGGCCCGCAGTGTGGCCATATACACATAGGAATGTTTACCCATTATTCAACTGCATCATTAGAATTATTAAATGATTGGATTATCTCGGACTTTCTGATTGGCCTACTTGGACAAGTGACAGCATTGATGCCAAGTGATGTAAACCTGTGTGAATCGTGAGAGGTCAATGTAACAATCCAAACACCTCTGATGTAGTACTGTTCATCAAGAGAATAGGCATTGCTTTGTCTCTGTGACTGTGCTAAATTAGAGTTATGTCCCTTATATTTGAAAAATTTAATTATTTAAGACAGTCTGAATGATTAAAACAATAATAGACATCAGAATCAGTTGATCGATTGATTATAATTGACCTTGGAAAAGTGATATTCACCTTGACTTCTTCTCAATGAAAATCATGTGTCTATTGGATCAACCCCACTTGAAGCATATAATTGTATTTTATCATTGTTATTTTATTTTGTTTTATTTTATTTTATTTTATTTTATTAAGGATTCAGCAATTTTGCTGAATCCTTATTGTTATTGGCGTGTTTTTTATTATTAAGGATTCAGCAGAAATGCTGAATCCTTATTGTTATTGGCGTGTTTATTATTATTATTCCACGATTCTTGTGTAGAAAATTCAGCCAAAACTAGCGACTCAATTACAACCAAACTTTACAATCTAATAGCCCTTACAAAGACCTCGCGACACGAAGCTTTTCAGCCAATTCGGACATTGCATTAAAGGCTCAGTACCACTCAAACTTTTCAAAATTAACATTGGAAATTTTTTCAAAATGCACCTAGAGACTTGAAACTTTTTTTAAACGATGCGCAATAACATGTCAAGCAAAAAAGTAAATCATGGCGAATTCGTAGCATGAATACTTTCGCCGCCATATTGCTTTTTTTCTACTTTTGAAATTTCCGGATCCCATGCATCTTTGAAATGTAACTCCTCTGAAGATACTTGCATCTAAGAGCTGAAAATCTCCAATAATGTAGCTGAGACATTGGGAATTTCAGGGTGATTCAGATTTTGATGAAAGTCAAATATTTATTTCTCGGCAACCCTTCAAAGTCGGGCGACTTTGATCATGTAAGCATATTCAAAGGGAGATAATTAAAAAAGTTAGACTCACAATTGCACCAATTTTTCAGGGATGTAAGAACAGTATTTGAAATTGATGAAACTGTCAAAACATTGCTCGCGAACAATAATTTTCGTTCACAATAAAGGATCAAAAATGTGAAAAATCATTTTGAACAAAATTAACATGGGCTATTTTTTCAAAATGCACTTAGACACTTGAAACTTGTTTTGAATGAAGCGTATTAACTGTATGAAGAAAAAAGTCAATCATGACGATTTCATAAGTATTATAGTTTTTGCACATTATCAACTTATTTGTTCCAGAAATAGGTTTCCATTATTCCACAATTCTTGTTAACACGATTCAGCCTAAACCGCTCAAGCGATTACAGCCAAACTTGCCAGTCAGATAGAACTTCTTGAGACGAAGCCACAATAAGCTTTTGGGCATAATCAGATCAAGCGTTAAAGGCACAGTACGATCGAAATTTCGAAAAATTAACATGGGAATTTTTTTCAAAATGCACTTAGAGACTTGAAACTTGTTTTAAACAATAGGCAATTACATCACGAGCAAAAAAGCAAATCACGGCGAATTCGTAGCATGCATAGTTTGGCCGCCATATTGCTTCATTTGACTTTTTGCAAATTTCTGACCCCCAAGGGTTAAATTGCAAACCGTTGAAGGAAAACACACTCTAGCGTGATGAAATGCAGAAATGCCCCCTCACCTGTTTAAAAGCAAATGGGAACGTGCGCAGAAGTCTTACATTGCTCCTGTAGCAAGATTCGTCAAGTGCGTTAGCAAGGGTTAGATTGCATAAAATTGAAGGAAAACATCAATATTGAAGAACGGTCAAGACGTGTGACATGTCCAAATGCATGTACATGCGCTCTTGTACGTGTGAAAGGGCAAAAGTTGAAAGAAATACTCTACATCGCTCCTGTAGCAAGATTCGCTAAGTGCGTTAGCAAGGGTTAATTTGCAAAGTTAAAGGAAAACACCCTAACTGTGAAAACATGCGACATGGGGCAAAAGTTTGAAGAAATACTCTTCGATGTCTTATAAATTATCACGTAATATACAGTGTAGAGAAGGCTGAAATCGCTTTGTGCAGCGGAAGTCCGTACGACTGGACGTGTGGACAGCGTGCGCGAGATGACCAAATGCACGCAAGTGCGTCAAGAGCCGTCAAAATCCGATCAGACAGGCAGAGAAGCGAGCAAAAAAGCCTGCCTGACTGATCTGAGCTGACTGACTGACATAGTCTTGATTATTTATATATAATGAGAGCCTCAACCTATGTACCAGCATTCGGGAACTATATTCCAGTGTCGGCAAAGCACTTGATCTCGCCAAAGGAAAACACTAGCCCTTTTTCAACTTTCGAACCTCTACTGCCTCCCCTCCAGATACCCCTTACATTTTGATGTTGTTGCTTTCTTGCCTCAACTGGCAGCAGGCCGTGTACATCGAGTAAACCTCACTTCCGCTCCTATGTCTCGCTACGTACTGAAAACGTATATATATATATAAAACGTCATTTTGCTTCAGAATACGGCTAAATCTACTGCAGTGCACTAAAAATGTCTTCAAAACGCTATCTAAACTTGGAAAAGCACTTAGTTTGCCCCCAAGAGCCACGGGTGCTCATATATTGCTGAATCCTGTCATTGTCGTCGCTTGCGACTATATTTAAGGATTCAGCAATTTTGCTGAATCCTTATTGTTATTGGCGTGTTTTATTATTATTTTTTTTATTTTTTTTATTCCACGATTTTTGTGTACACGATTCAGCCCAAACCGCTAAAGCTATTACAGCCAAACTTGCCAGCCTGATAGAGCTTCATAAGGAGACCCTGCAATAAGCTTTTGGGCTTAATCGGCTTAAGCGTTAAAGGCACAGTACGATCTAAAGTTGGAAAAATTAACATGGGATTTTTTTTCAAAATGCACTTAGAGACTTGCAACTTGTTTTAAACGATGCGCAATAGCAATGCAAGCACAAAAGTCAATCATGGTGATGTTGTAGCATGCATAGTTTGACCGCCATATTGCTTTTTTTGACTTATGTAAAAATGCAAGACCCCATGCATCTTTGAGAATCTTCTTCTCTGAAGATACTTGCATCTAAGAGCTGAAACTCTCCAATAATGTAGCTGAGGCATTGGGCATTTCAGGGTGATCTTGAGTTTCATGAAAGTCAAATATTTTTTTCTCAGCAAGCCTTCAAAGTCGGGCGACTTAGCTCATGTAAGCATGTTCAAAGGGAGATAACTCAAAAAGTTAGACTCACAATTGCAACATTTTTTCAGGGATATAATACCACTTAGTGCACTTGACGAAGCTGTTAAAACATTGATCGCGAACAGTCATTTTCGTTCACAATAATCGATCAAAAACAGCAAAAATATGTTTACAAAAAATTAACATGGGCTATTTTCTCAAAATGCACGTAGAGACTTGAAACTTGATTTGAAAGAAGCGTAAGAACAATACAAACAAAAAAGTCAATCATGACGAATTCATAAGTATTATAGTTTTTTCGCATTATGAACTTATTTGTTCCAGAAATCGCTTTCCACTATTCCCCGATTCTTGTGTACACGATTCAGCCCAAACCGCTAAAGCTATGACAACCAAACTTACCAGTATGCTTGAACTTCATGAGACGACGCCACAATAAGCTTTTGGGCTTAATCGGATTAAACGTTAAAGGCACAGTACCATCCAAATTGCGAAAAATTAACATGGGATTTTTTTCCAAAATGCACTTAGAGACTTGCAACCTGCTTGAAACGATAGGCAATTACATTTTGAGCAAAAAAGTAAATCATGGCCAATTCGTAGCATGAATAGTTTGGCCGCCATATTGCTTTTAGTGATTTTTGAGATGCATCTTTAAAAATCTTCTTCTCTGAAGATACTTGCATCTAAGAGCTCAAACTCTCAAATAATGTAGCTGAGACATTGGGAATTTCAGGGTGATTCAGATTTTGATGTCAGTCCAATATTTTTTTCTTACCACTTCTTTGCAAAAACCGGAGTATGCTTTGGAGATAAGGTTAGATGAAACTTGCTGCTGTGGATTAATGCATGCTCCAATCTTCATGAAAATTTCAGTGAAGCTGGCTAACATCACTATGTTTGTACTGAATGTGCTTTTTATGCGCTGAATCCTTTTGTCGTCGCTTGCGACTATATTTAAGGATTCAGCAATTTTGCTGAATCCTTATTGTTATTGGCGTGTTTTATTATTATTATTTTTTTTTTTTTTATTCCACGATTTTTGTGTACAAGATTCAGCCCAAACGGCGAAAGCAATTCCAGCCAAACTTAGCAGCCTTATAGAGCTTCATGAGGAGATCCTGCAATAAGCTTTTGGGCTTAATCGGATTAAGCGTTAAAGGCTCAGTACCACTCAAAGTTCGAAAAATTAACATGGGAAAATTTTTCAAAATGCACTTAGAGACTTGCAACTTGTTTTAAAAGATAGGCAATTACATTTGGAGCAAAAAAGTAAATCATGGCAAATTCATAGCATGCATAGTTTCGCCGCCATATTGCTTTATTCTTACTACTTGAAATTTCCAGACCACGTGCATCTTTGAAAATCTTCTTCTCTAAAGATACTTACATCTAAGAGCTGAAATTCTCCAATAATGTAGCTGAGACATTGGGAACTTCAGGGTGATTCAGATTTTGATGAAAGTCAAATATTTATTTCTCAGCAACCCTTCAAAGTCGGGCGATTTAGCTCATGTAAGCATGTTCAAAGGGAGATAACTCTAAAAGTTAGACTCACAATTGCAACATTTTTTCAGGAATATAAGACCAGTATGTGCACTTGACGAAACTGTTAAAACATTGATCGCGAACAGTCATTTACGTTCACAATAATCGGTCAAAAACAGCAAAAATATGTTTACAAAAAATTAACATGGGGTAATTTTTCAAAATGCACTTAGAGACTTGAAACTTGATTTGAAAGAAGCGTAAGAACAATACAAACAAAAAAGTCAATCATGACAAATTCATAAGTTTTATAGTTTTTTCGCATTATGAACTTTTTTGTTCCAGAAATCGCTTGTCATTATTCCGCGATTCTTGTGGACACGATTCAGCCCAAACCGCTAAAGCTATTACAGCCAAACTTACCATTCTGATAGAACCTCATGAGACGACGCCACAATAAGCTTTTGGGCTTCATCGGATTAAGCGTTAAAGGCACAGTACGATCCAAAGTTGGAAAAATTAACATGGGTTATTTTTTTTAAATGCACTTAGAGACTTGCAACTTGTTTTAAACGACAGGCAATTACATTTGGAGCAAAAAAGTAAATCATGACAAATTCGTAGCATGAATAGTTTGGCCGCCATATTGCTTTTAGTGATTTTTGAGATGCATCTTAAAAAATCTTCTTCTCTGAAGATACTTGCATCTAAGAGCTGAAACTCTCTAATAATGTAGCTGAGACGTTGGGAATTTCAGGGTGATTCAGATTTTGATGTCAGTCAAATATTTTTTGCTCACCACTTCTTTGCAATAACCGGAGTATGCTTTGGAGATAAGGTCAGATGAAACTTGCTGCTGTAGATGAATGCATGCTCCAATCTTCATGAAAATTTCACTGAAGCTGGCTAACATCACTATGTTTGTACTGAATGTGCGTTCATGCGCTGAATCCTTTTGTCGTCGCTTGCGACTATATTTATTATTATTATTATTCCACGATTCTTGTGTAGAAAATTCAGCCAAAACTAGCAACTCAATTACAACCAAACTTTACGATCTTATAGCCCTTACAAAGACCTCGCGACACGAAGCTTTTCAGCCAATTCGGACATTGCATTAAAGGCTCAGTACCACTCAAACTTTTCAAAATTAACATTGGAAATTTTTTCAAAATGCACCTAGAGACTTGGAACTTTTTTTAAACGATGTGCAATAACATTTCAAGCAAAAAAGTAAATCATGGCAAATTCGTAGCATGAATACTTTCGCCGCCATATTGCTTTTTTTGGACTTCTTGAAATTTCCGGACCCCATGCATCTTTGAAATGTAACTCCTCTGAAGATACTTGCATCTAAGAGCTGAAAATCTCCAATAATGTAGCTGAGACATTGGGAATATCAGGGTGATTCAGATTTTGATGAAAGTCAAATATTTATTTCTCGGCAACCCTTCAAAGTCGGGCGACTTTGCTCATGTAAGCATATTCAAAGGGAGATAATTAAAAAAGTTAGACTCACAATTGCATTAATTTTTCAGGGATGTAAGAACAGTATATGGACTTGATGAAACTGTCAAAACATTGCTCGCGAACAATAATTTTTGTTCACAATAAAGGATAAAAAATGTGAAAAATCATTTTGAACAAAATTAACATGGGCTATTTGTTCAAATTGTACTTAGAGAGTTGAAACTTGTTTTGAAAGATGCGCAGTAACAGCTAGTACGAACAAAAAAGTAAATCATGACGAATTCATAAGTAGCATGGTTTTTTCACATTATCAACTTCTTTGCAATAATCACACATTAGGTCAGAGGAAACATGCTGTTGTAGCCAAATGCGTCGGCCAATATTCATGAAACTTTCAGGGATGATTGCTAACATCACTATGTACATAATGAATGTTCTTTTAAAGCACTGAATCCGTTTGTCGTAGCTTGCGACTATATTTTTATTTTATTTTATTTTATTCTATTCTATTCTATTCTATTCTATTCTATTCTATTCTATTCTATTCTATTCTATTCTATTCTATTCTATTCTATTCTATTTTCAGTGTATCCAGAAGTAATTACTTCATTTGTATTTGTGTTCTAGGCTGGGAGTACTGCGTGGAAGCTACTATTGGTGGCTATGGGCCAGTAGAGAAAACATACCATCTGTGTCGACGTAGACGCTGGGTCAGGTCTAGAACCATGGTCATGGACAATAAAAAACAAATGGAAAAGGTGTTTTTATCTTTTACAAGTTTCTTTTATGTTTTTTAAACAGCAAGAGTACAGTTTTGAAACAGAGGTCCCTAAATAGGTTTGTGACCTTGACCTTCATTTCAAGGTCACAACAAAACTGACATTACTAGTAAGCTGAATATCTTAAAGAGGAGATGTAACTCATAATTGTGATTATTAAAAATTATTATCTGTATTCGCTTCATTTATAAGAATCAATAGAGCCAAAAAATGAGAAAATATACGCTTTAATTCGACTTCTAGGAGACCTTTTATACCCCTGTTTTGGATAACTGCCTAATGAGACTGGCGAACGCTTAGTCAAAATCATCGAGGCATGACTCGAAGCCACGCCCAGTGTGTGACGTGCTAGTCGTCAGCCGAATGTCCAGGCCTTTGATTTTCTTTGTATTTTAAAGCTAATTCAATATAGGCAACAGCATGACCGAAAGAACTCCTAAATACGATAAGTTGTGTTCTAAGCTGGGAGTACTGCTTCATGATATCAAGTTTCCTTCTCAGTCATCAAATACATTTTGATAGGACCGTGACAATCATTGGACGCGATTTTCGTGGGTGGGTTTTTATCAAAAAGCTTTAGAACTTGGTCGGTGAGAGATCCACCACTATGGGTTAACTCGTAGTGTTATATCGTGTATTTATTGATATGAAGTTATAAATTGTTTAGAAAAAATGGAAGTTTTTGTAATAAATGGGAGACAATGTAAAATAAATTGTTTAATGTTTACTGTAGAAAAAATATTTTCTTTCACTTCACTTTCATGACAACTTAGTACTTAGTGGATGATTATTAGTTTGTTTTCAACAAACATATATCATATTGTTATCTTTGTCTTTGAAGTTAACAATCAATGACATGAAAACATACCTGGCTCAAGCATTAGAAACATCCTATGTAATCCTAAAGAATGTTGGTACCCGTTATTAACGATCTACTTTTTAAAATGAGTGTCATCGTTGGTAGAAGTGCATGAGCCAAATCTCCTTCTCTTAATTTATTGGTTGAATATATCTGCTACAAGATCATTGGTTCTTAATGACTGGACGGCATGACAATAAACTAAGTAGCAGTCGAATGCCAAGAGTTACGCCATTATGACAGGACATATATTCCGCTTGACGGGTCCAAGGCGTGAAAATTCAAAAGGTATAATTAGAGACCATTAATTCAAGAATCGAAATTGAATACGATAGGATTACACAACGGTCATGTCGTAAATGAATAAAACTAGTTAAACCAGTCTGATTGTTGTGACAACATTTGGCAGACGTCGTAATTGATGTACACATGCTATGGGATAGTGCGCATAGCTTCACATTTAAACACTGTCTTTCGCTTGGAACAATACAAATAATCAAAGATATATTAAACATCAATTTATCAGAGTTTGGAGTTGTTTGGATGACTTTGAATATATTTTAACAGTTGTTAAGACAGTGAGATTTCCTGTTGTTCTTTCATTAAGGAGGTTATATATACTTCCGCCGACTAGCACGTCACGCGACAGGACACGCTTCAGTGACCATTTCAGTTCTGTTCACTGGTGCTAATTAGCTGGTGATTTGATAAGCCGTATCAAAGTTGTGTATCGGCCGATTTAGAAAATGTAAATTCAAGTTACTGGCGAATTTGAATACATATTTTATGAATCACCAAAGTTGCCATTGTCATTTCAGTCGATCTTTAAGAACCAATTGTAGATTTCTCTTTATTATTCACACATATAGCTTCTCATAGGGAAGAGGCCTAGACCAGTTGATTTTGGTGAACTTCAAATTATTTTAACAGCAAGGCTTTGAGTTATTCTGCATTGAAACCTTCATGTTAAGCTATCAATTAAGAATCATTCATTATCCTCTTTTCAAAGTTCGCACCAAGAAACATATTTCAAGTGTGCCCAGTTGATTATGGTGACCTTCAAATCTGTTCAGGTCAAAGCAAAATTGTTTATTTTTCAAAATTGACACCTGCATAAAAGTTTGTAAACAGCATTTGCCAGGAACTATTCTCTAGTTTCTTGTCATAGTTGATACAGACCTTCTTATTGTAAAGATGCAAGATTTTGGTGACCTTTAAATCATTTTCATTGTCACTTGAGTATCTTAAAGAGCCACTCCGTGAGTTGTTGGAGTCATATATGCCAAACTTAATCAATGGTGTCATTTTGTTACACTAGACTGTTACAAAAGGACACATTTTAAAGCTTGTTGTTTTTTACAGTGACAATATGAAAGTAGAACGTCGCAATTATGATCGAAAACTGGACAGTGGCGCGCGTCAAATAGTCAAACATAATTTTGGAGACTTATCGAAAACAGCCAGGAGGGCAGTTAGGAGTTGATAGCGTTTGTTAGGGTATATAACTAGTATCAATGTATATTGGACGTGATATCTACACCTCTGTGCATTTATAAGGCTGTTTTTAGATTTTCATGGAAAACCAGTATTTGCCATATATGTCTTTTGGACATGAAAAGTTAAGATATTTTGATTTTATATCAG
This sequence comes from Phorcus lineatus, assembly GCA_921293015.1. Lineage (NCBI taxonomy): Eukaryota > Metazoa > Mollusca > Gastropoda > Trochida > Trochidae > Phorcus > Phorcus lineatus. The sequence goes on along the minus strand of OV121088.1, from coordinate 20,596,901 downwards.
CACATATGACATTTAGGTTCGCATCAAAAGTAAATAATATGTTATGAAAATCATGGAGTGGCTCTTTAAGAAACGTTTGATTGGAGTTTTCACCATGATATCTTTTTTGTTGATATTAACATTGTTGAATTTTTCATTATGGGATCTTGAATATTAAAGCTTTTTCTGACTTTACACTGCTTCCATGTTCACTGTGAATTAAAAACTATAAGCATTTAATTTCTCTTCTTTCTCTTCAACATTCATAATTCATGATAATTTGCAGCGGGATTCATGTCACCATAGTGACATTCTCCTTGGTTCTTGATTTGCTTGTCATGATGGATTCATTTAAGGGGTTTTCGGTGTGTATGAAGACATTTTTACGTAGGTGAAGTGCAGGTTTGGTGTGGATAATGTTAAAGGGGGTCTGCAACCTTAATTTTTAACTTCCAGTGTTTAATTAGCGAGGCCCCGCGAGAGTCGTAAATCTCAATCAGCGCGCCCTCTACTCAGCGGTGTTTTGACTGCGCTGCACCCTAAATTACGCAACCGGATACGTGTGTGAGAATGTCGTTGTAAACAAATCGTTCTACAACTGAACTGCCATATGAGATATGAGATATGAGAAAAAATTATAAATCTTTGTAAAGTGAAATCTTTTTTAGTTTTTTTTTAGATTTCCCTCACATTTTACAAAATTAGATAAAAAAATTCTGGTACTCTGGTATTACGCAGTTGTTTACATTTTACTTGTAAGCTTGGACACTACAAACTTCACAATATTTCCTTCGATATTTTTTAAAGTTAGGTTTTGACTTGTGTGGATATTTTTTGGATTTTCGTCACTATTACTCAATTCCTAACTATTTGAAATTTCTTATCTATGGCAGATATGGGTTTGAGGTTTGTTTTTTATATTTGGCAGTAAATTGTACCTTGATTAAACAACTGTAAAATAAATGCACTTTTAATATTGATACAATTATCATATAATTATCCAACTTTTTACAAGCATAATTGAACACCAAGTTGACATTTAACAAAGACACAATCATTTTTCAGAAATTTAAGACACGTTTGCCATAATTTGAAAATATCACTGATGATTATTAAAAAAATGAATAGATGAAGGATATACTGGTCATTAGTTATAAAGTTTGATTAAAAGGGTTACCTTGATGATAGGGTGTTTTAAACTGTTATTAAGGGTCCGGTTTAGTATGTCTTACAACACTGTAAAAATCGCATTTGAGTTGACTGTTTATCAGTAAAATTTTAAGGTATAATCTCATGATGATACAATCGAAAATTGATTTAATATTTTCATTATTTCATAGTCATCGACAAGGGGTTCACCTCGCTAATCATGCGTCCCGATAGTTCTGATATGGGATTTCTGATTACGAATGGATATATAAGAATAAAAATGACTTGAAAAATGATGTATACAAACCTGGCAGTAATTGTTAAAGGGGGTCTGCAACCTTAATTTTTAACTTCCAGTGTTTAATTAGCGAGGCCCCGCGAGAGTCGTAAATCTCAATCAGCGCGCCCTCTACTCAGCGGTGTTTTGACTGCGCTGCACCCTACTCGCGCGAATTACCCAACCAGATACGTGTGTGAGAATGTTGTTGTAAACAAATCGTTCTACAACTGAATACAATATGAGATATGAGATATGAGAAAAAATTATAAATCTTTGTAAAGTGAAATCTTTTTTAGTTTTTTTTTAGATTTCCCTCACATTTTACAAAATTAGATAAAAAATTCTGGTACTCTGGTATTATGCAGTTGTTTACATTTTACTTGTAAGCTTGGACACTACAAACTTCACAATATTTCCTTCGATATTTTTTAAAGTTAGGTTTTGACTTGTGTGGATATTTTTTGGATTTTCGTCACTATTACTCAATTCCTAACTATTTGAAATTTCTTATCTATGGCAGATATGGGTTTGAGGTTTGTATTTAAAAATCGCATTTGAGTTGACTATTTAAGGGGTTCACCTCGCAAATCATGCGTCCCGATAGTTCCGATATGGGATTTCTGATTACGAATTGATAAGAATAAAAATGACTTGAAAAATGATGTATACAAACCTGGCAGTAATTGTTAACGTACATGTATTTACCAGTCTTACAGAGAAAAGGGCACCAACAATCTGAGCCATTACGAATGATAGATTCACTTTAGTAAATGACAATAAAAATTATCTCGTCCTAATCCCGGATTGACAAATAGTTACTTTGTTTTGATTTTTTTCGCAGTAAATGAACACATGCTTTTGACATTTAAAAGATAGTGAAAAATATGAAATATAGTTGGATTCATCTTGAACATAAAGAAAAACACATAATTTACATTTTGTTATAGATATATCTTATTCCACGTAGTCTCTCAGACATTATACAATGCATGAACGGTAAAGCTTAAATCAACAATCATGTTATCTAATTTATCATCCAGCCAGCCAGGCATAGAGCAATAAAGCACAGCTGTCCTCGGAAATCCAGGAAATGATATTAAGGATATTATGTAAGAGATCGATCACATACGTTGTTTATAACACTTCAAGGAAGTTATATAGTACTTGGAAAGTCTGGTCTAAACAGTCACTGTAATCTCGCTCTACTCCCATGTTTTTAGTTGACGAGCTGGAATAAACATTGTCAATTCACCTCCTCCCTAATTCTGTTTTATTTGTATATGATTGTATGTGGGCGTAATTAGGCACCTTACTGAAATAAAAGAATTGAAATATTTATTCATAACTAGTGAGACAATTTTAAAGTGACGCCGAGTATGCTTCAAAATTGTTTATGTCGCTTAATTACTAACCAATATACCAATGTATAAAGGTAGACAATGCTTAATATGAATTTGAGTTTTGTAAGAATAATTGCAAATATATATATCCAACAATATATTTGATATCTTAATCGTTATATATATATTCTGAATGTTGTGTATTACAAGTTTTATGGAAATAAAATACTGTTTAAATCATATCCCATGTGTCCTGCATAAAGTTCAAGTCATGTCGGAAGAATTGCATTTTCATCACTTAAATACCAAAGTTATGATCTTTACTTATTTTCAATAATTATCGACAAAAGGCAATATACGGTTGTACGGCAAGGACATGCTCCCCTTTTAGTCGACCGATTGCAGGTGTTCGTACAGCGACATGTGATAGTAGAAAAGCTAGCCATTTTGCACCGCAGGTATCGTGATGTTGTTGGGTTGAAGTTTAACGTCTGCTTCTACCATTGGGCGATGTCGCCGACGTGGGGCCTATGCCATAGTTATTTGCAATGAATGGGGGATTAAGATTTAGAATAGGTCATAGACACCCAAATAAAGTTAATAAAAGTTTTAAAGTGGTAAAAAATAAAATCAATTTGGAATTTTGAATTCAGGCATCATGTCACACGACATCAACGATCGCATGTCATAAAGGGGATTCCCCTGTCACAATGACCGCACCTCACTTGGCCATTCGAAACTGCGAGAGCCACGCGTGGCACTTGTGAGTGTAATGGAGAGTAACGGAGAGGGCCGAGGTGTTTCGATTGCTCGCTTGGCCGGCGCCCAGTCCGTGTCATGTGACCTCTTTCCCGGCTATGGCAATTACGTAACTGCTGGTCAATTAGGTCTGAAAGGCTAGGGTTGTTGTTCCCCTTTAAGTACCGGTGTCGATTAGCAGTTTGGGTGTTGTCTAGGAACTCAATGAATTAAGTCAAGAATTAATTCTTATTCTGTATTAATGTTTAATGTGAAATATATACATTATTTGAGTTTAAGTTTGGATGTTGTCAGACATCAGTGTAAGATTTGTCAAATATTGATATTGAAGTTGTTAAGTATTCATGTTGATGATGTCATGTATGGGTGTTGATGATGTCATGTATGGGTGTTGATGATGTCATGTATGGGTGTTGATGATGTCATGTATGGGTGTTGATGATGTCATGTATGGTGTTGATGATGTCATGTATGGGTGTTGATGATGTCATGTTTGGGTGTTGATGATGTTATGTATGGGTGTTGATGATGTCATGTATGGGTGTTGATGATGTCATGTATGGTGTTGATGACGTCATGTATGGTGTTGATGTCATGTATGGGTGTTGATGTTATGTATGGGTGTTGTTGATGTCATGTATGGTGTTGATGATGTCATGTATGGGTGTTGATGATGTCATGTATGGGTGTTGATGATGTCATGTATGGGTGTTGGTGATGTCATGTATGGGTGTTGATGATGTCATGTATGGGTGTTGATGATGTCATGTATGGTGATGATGTCATGTATGGGTGTTGATGATGTCATGTATGGGTGTTGATGATGTCATGTATGGTGTTGATGATGTTATGTATGATGTTGATGTCATGTATGGGTGTTGATGATGTCATGTATGGGTGTTGATGATGTCATGTATGGTGTTGATGATGTTATGTATGATGTTGATGTCATGTATGGGTGTTGATGATGTCATGTATGGGTGTTGATGATGTCATGTATGGGTGTTGATGATGTCATGTATGGGTGTTGATGATGTCATGTATGGTGTTGATGATGTTATGTATGATGTTGATGTCATGTATGGGTGTTGATGATGTCATGTATGGGTGTTGATGATGTCATGTATGGGTGTTGATGATGTCATGTATGGTGTTGATGATGTCATGTATGGGTGTTGATGATGTTATGTATGATGATGATGTCATGTATGGTGTTGATGATGTTATGTAGGATGTTGATGTCATGTATGGTGTTAATGATGTCATGTATGGGTGTTGATGATGTCATGTATGGGTGTTGATGATGTCATGTATGGTGTTGATGATGTCATGTATGGGTGTTGATGATGTCATGTATGGTGTTGATGATGTCATGTATGGTGTTGATGATGTCATGTATGGTGTTGATGATGTCATGTATGGGTGTTGATGATGTCATGTATGGGTGTTGATGATGTCATGTATGGGTGTTGATGATGCAGGAGAAGCAGAAGCAGAAGGCAGCTGAGGGCTGGGAGTACGCCCCTCTCTTCAACATGAAGTTCCACTCCCAGGAGAGAACAATGGATCTTGTTCGCAGGCGCCGATGGCACCGCAAGATGGTGGCTGAAGATTCAAAAGCAAGCTGTTTTTTCAGTCTCAAACCTGAGGTATTTCCCCATTTGTTCACTTTGCTTGACTTGTTATATACAAAAACTGATCTGAACGTACATTGGATTAAGTTTTGACCATATCATATCACAAAAATACAATAGTGAAAAATCATTGTTTTCTGCATTGTAGAAAGTGTAAAAAAACCATAAAAATTTAATCAATGTAAACATTGAAAACACTAATCGACAAACAAAGTCATTCTTTGTTAGATAACATGCATATTTCTTGATAATGTTGAAACAAAGTGTATTTAGGTATTTTTGATAAATATTGTCCGAATTTTAGAACAATCTAATAAAGATCTGATACAGGTATGAAACAAAGAAAGTGAAATACTCTTGGATTTTTTCCGAGAAGGAGATGGTTCCTTGGACTAGAGTAACAGTTTATAGCAAAACAAAATGGAATAACACTGAACTTTATAAACCATTCTGAGGTCAATGGACATTGTAAATTGTTGTGGGAAAATTATCCTCTCCACATGGCAATAGTGAAGAAAAGATTAAAAACAAAAATATATGTCAACCACAATAATTGTTGATCGACAATTGTCCTGGTTACCTAATGGCGATGCTTGATGCAGGATCCCCAGAGACCGTATCTGGTCCACAAAATTGTCATTGGATAAATTCTCAATAACCTCATATCTATTTCGCACAATTTGTTTATAATTTTTTTTCAGTGCTTGTTTTATATTCATCTCTGTGTGCACATATACAGGATATAAAAGTTGCCTTTTTGGCACTTGTTGTGTATTTATCTATATTTGTGCATAATTAAGTCATAAAAATATAAGGATTTAAAGACACTTGTTTTTTCTTTTTCATGTTTACTTTGGAAGAAAATCACCCTTCATTTCATATAAGAAAAGCGAAATGAACTTTGTGTGGTGTTTGCTGTATCACTATTTGTTATAGCACATACACATATTATAAATCAAATTGAAAAAAAAAAATTCTCTTGACAATGATATAAATGTTTTTGGGAATGTGTCACATCATGAAAAATATGGTGTGAATAAATAATATGAAACTAAAATTATCTGAAAATCGACTTTTTTGTGGCACAAGCTGTATGTTTATTTCGGGTAGTGCAGATACCTACTATATATTGAAAGTTTCAAATGATCCCACTCTTATGGAAATCCATCCAAGAGTTTAGATCATGGTGTGAGTGCATGCGTCTAAGCATTAACAATAACACACGCACAGCTCAGTAAGCTTGTTCAGGAGGGTAGAGAGAGCTCATAGGCTTGTAGCAATCGCGACGGGGAGTAGGGGAAATCTATGTGATTGTTATGCTAATTTTTGGTACAATAGACATGATCAATTTCTGCATAACTATTTGAGTATGTACCCGCATTATTTTTACAAGAACGAAACAAGGCTTGGTAGCTTATGACAGCTGGATTGTAAATACTCCTTAATGATAATCATCCAGAGCCTGCCACTGAGAACATTAACTTAATCAGTTAATTCCGGAAACAGATAATGCAGTGGAAACTAAAGTCGTCCTGTAATATTCTGGAACTTGCAACTGAAGGGTTATTTGTTCAGTTACAGCATGTGCCTCTCTAAAAAAGTGTATTTTTTTACGTCAAATGGTTGGCTCCACTGTCAGACTGGTCTTGTGATCTGTTGATCCCGATATTTTGCCGAGTTTATCTTGATTTAAAGTGACGCATTGTATGTTTCTAAATTTCAACGTGGTGAGTGCAACTTGTGTTCAGTTGTAAAAATGTTTATTAGCTGGGAATATATATTTAGTTTTTACTTAACTGCAACTCTAACAGTAATGTAAAGCTATTTGCTCATCAAATTTGAAATCTTTTCTGCAGACTCTTTGACCAAGGAGGTTTCTAATCTATTGATTTGGAGACCCTCTGACCCCAGAGAGGCCACTCCCTAAAAACGTATTTTAAAAACGTATTGTCTTCTCCAGAAGCAAAAGACCTCCAAAGCTAAAACTTTGTGTAGCTGATGGGGATTCTAAGTAAGGTTTAATTTTTAGATTTGGTGACCCTGTTACCCCTATGGAGCGCCACAGGGACTACGCCATAAAAATAAATTTTGATTTATTTTCTTTGGAGCAAGAGACCTATAAGACCCAAACATTTTCACAGACCGCATGATGACCCCAGAGAGGCCACTCCCTAAAAACGTATTTTAAAAACGTATTGTCTTCTCCAGAAGCAAACGACCTCCAAAGCTAAAACTTTGTGTAGCTGATGGGGATTCTAAGTAAGGTTTAATTTTTAGATTTGGTGACCCTGTTACCCCTATGGAGCGCCACAGGGACTACGCCATAAAAATAAATTTTGATTTATTTTCACAGACCGCGTAGCTGATAGGGATTTTATTGATAGATTTGATGACCATTTGACTCTAAAAAGGGTCACAGGTGTCACACCCTTAAAACCAATTAAGTCTTTTCTCCAGAGACAAAAGGCCTCGATAGCTGAATTTCGTGTACCTATTAAGGGCCACAAAGGCCACATCCTAAAAGAAATTTTTTTTCAAAAAAGAAATAACCTACAAAACTTAAATCTTGTGTAGTGACAACCAAGCTCATGAGGATTTTGATGAATGGATTTGGTGATCCTGTGACCATTCATAAGATAAATTATGAATAACCTGATGAGCTACAGTAAGGGCGCTATTTTTGTAACGATTTATCATATGATTCCAAGATAATGTTTTCATTACTTTGCTATGAACAGGAAGGAGGAGACAAGCTGGACGCTTCACTGACAGCCCCCCGCATGTTCCTCACCTTTGACAGTAAGTTCTACCCACCAGCAGAAACATGTAGTGATGTGTCATTTTGATCAAACAAAGATAATTTAAGTCATGATAAACAATTTTCGAAGATATTTTGTTTTTAAGAGCAGCAGTTATCAAAAAAAGGAAACAAAATTTTGGGTGATTCTTCCCATCCACTTTTCTTGGAATATTCGACATTACCTTCTGGACGTAGGCTGGGTATGGCCACTTTTCAAACAAACAGGTTCCGCCAATCATTCACTCTGTGCAGCATTAGAGAAATAAATTCTTTCTTATGTTGCATCACGTTTTTCATGAATACGTAAATTATCTATCCTAGTCTATGTTAACTGTTTCGACATGAATTGTTTTGAGTAGTATGTTATTAGTTGTCATCACATTTCTGGAGAATTGTAATAATACAAAACAAATTTCCCTTTTGGGACAATAAAGATTATCTTATATGATCTTAACTGATCAGATCTTCTTTGCCTATGCTGTTGGTCTATATTGGAATTTGTGTGTGTAACGATCATACGAATATGATTTGAACATTTTCCCTTAGTTTTTCCAACATGTGTTGATTAAATTTGGTTTGGATTAAAAAGTTTCCTCCTTTTATTCTTAACAACATTGCAAGTATCATATAATTCAACAAAAGGATATTAAGGAACCTTTAACTTTAATAGATAAAAAGTAATTGGAGAAAATATATAACACCAAAAATCACTGTGCCAGTAGTTGGGGATAAAGCTCGACCATGTCAGATGCTTATCAAAACTATGTAATTCCCATATGTGTTCAGAGGTTATAATTTTTTAAAGTTGGTATTGTAGACAATGTTTGAATATTTATGGATTTTGAACCAGTTTTTCAATAGATTAGTTTTCAGCTCATCAGACCTGAAAGGGCCACATCCTAAAAGCCCAATTTTATCTTCTTCTCTTCTCATCTTGAAAGAAAAGGGCTAGAAGTCTGAAATAATATGTATAGTTTCCTTACATCATGAGAATTATCAATCTTGGTTTCTGTGACCCCATGGCCTTCAATAAGGGCCAAACCCTTACATTAACTTTCCCGTGAATTAAAAGGGCTTGAAAACTGACATAATGTTTATAGACCCCTTACATTATTAGGGTTATACTTCCACCTTCTTATGGTTAAACCAAAAGGCTTCAAGGCATATAGTTGTTATAGACTCTTTGGTGACCCTGAGACCTCAATGAGTGCCATTGTGGTCACGCACGATCGCGAATAACTTGTTTAATATCGTCTGAACTACAAATCAAAGAAAGTTCTTAGCAGGAAAATCTATTTTGAAGTACATTCTATCAAATATTAAAATTTAAAGCCTGATCATCTACGTAGCCAATAGCTCTATTTTAACTTCTTTTAGAAGAACTGCTGATTCCCCAAAGCTGAAATTTTGTAGGGATGTACCTTGCACCCATGGGATCAGAATTTGAGAGTTTGAGACTGACAACCCCTTTTTTTTTCAAGAAACCATCAATGCGGGGCATCTCAAATTTTGAAAATATCACCTTTTTTGATATGAGACCAAGATGTGTAAAGTTTTTTGTCCTACCCTCATTGATATGGGCATGGCAGGGTCATATTAAGATAGATTAACCAAATAAAAATTAGTAAGCATAGGAAGCTAAAATTTTCAGAACAACTTCTTTGATAGACTTCTGGTCATGGCGTCATTTTTGTAAAACGTGTGAACGTACAGCTCTGGGACTTTGTTTCAAGTTCTTGACAATCGACCATCTTTTTCCTAAAAATGAGCTCTAGGGGTCAGAAATCCTGAAACAAAGCAACAGTTCGTAGTGTTAAATCCTATCTTTCTTGCCACTGTAAAAGCAGAGATGAAGCAACTTAATGAACACTCAACTGAAATAGAAAGTTCAATCGTGTGTAGCTGATGTGAGAAGAAAAATCGACAATGTGGCTGAAATACAAGTACGAAATACGATGACAGATTTCCAGAGTTCAAGCTTTATTATTGCAGATCAGACATCCTAATCAATGGGATGATGGTTACAGGCAATGATGAATCCAAAAGTGAACTTCTTGTTGTTGTTGGACATTGTATTAACTTTCGCTCTATGAACTGTCGTATAATCGCCTGTGTCTCTGGAGCTGTGTTTTCGTTGTGTGAAGTTTTCTGCTTTTCTTTTTTTTCCATTTTTTTTTTTAGAACCAGTATGTGTCAAGTGTAGTCGCCAAAACTTAACCTAATTTTACTCATAATTTTCTCAGTTATGTTGCTCATTTGAGTGATTTTACGACACTTTTGTTTTGTAAGAGCGCATTCTTAAGCTCTCCATGGTTGTAGAACCAGTCAAGGGGAAGTTACTCTAATTGTATAAGTTTTAGACCATGTGTTTTGAAAATGTTCAGTCGCTGGCCCCAGATCATTCAAAACTTCGGTAATATAGGTTTTATTGTTGATAATATTTAGCGATATTGTATGATAAATATATTATAAGAATATAAGTATTAGCCAAATGTCAAGTTTTGTTGAGCTGTAATTTTGATGTTAATGTCAAAAGTTGATAGTTGCTCGTTGGTCACGCTTGATTAACCAGGCTAACTGTGAGTGACCTTGACCTCAAGTTTTCTTTAAAGCGTAGTTTCAAAAAGTTTTAAGCTTTATAATACATAATTCGTGCTTTGTAAATGTGAGAAAATGTAAGTAACAACAGAAAGATATTGTGTAACACGATTTTGATAGGTATTTTATTTCATTTACAGTCAATCAAACTGTACAAGGATTAAGCAACAATACACATCATTGTCAATCAAGCAAGTCTCAAGTGTTTGTCAGTGATGCTGCCAAGTTGTGTACAAGTTTCAAGACACAATAAACTCTATAATCAGAAGCTTAGTCGTCTATATCTAGCAATGATAATTTGTTCTCATGATGAAATGTACTGCACTATCATTACCTCTTCGTTGCAGGCCAGAGTTAAACAAATCTACATCCTTGAACTATTGAACTTCCTGGAAAGCACTTGTTATGATTTCAATAACTCTCGCTCCTACATATCGCCAGAATTGCTTTTTTGCAAGGCTTTTTCTGGTTATCCAAGAATGATGTCTTGAACCAATGATTACAAATGTTTATTATGTTTATATTTCTGACATGAGAATTTGAAATTGTGTTGTCAATTTGATAATGTATAACTTTGTGGCCTCAGTTCCTGCATTCCAGAACTTGTAAGAAAAGTTACATGTAGTATGTTGGTTACGAGTGAATGTTTGGAAGGTATTTGTCTGTATCTGTTTGTGTATGTGAATAAAGTTACATTAATAGTAGAATATTGTGTCTATTCCAAATTTTCACTGATAATTCAAGCAATATTACCTATGATTTCCATACTGGAACATTGCATCATTTTAGATAAGTCTATATCTTCTATTCACTGCCTGATTAGTCATGGATGACAAATTTAGCTGTTGCTCCCAAAATTGTAGTCTTGGGAGATCCCCAAAGAAGGAAGGATGTTTTCAATTTTTTGAGAGCTAAAGAACTTTCAATTTACTTTCTCAAGGATACCCATTTTGAAAGTTAGTTAGAATTGTATATTCGAGCAGAATGGGGCTTTGACTGTATTTTCAAATGTAGCTATCCTAATCAATTCAAAAGCATGATAAGAAGAATGTTTTGATTGTTGATTGGTGAGCTGAACCTAATTGATGTATGGAGGGACCACAATCCTGATTCTATGAAATTCACTTGGCGCAGAAACAAGCTCGTTTAGATTTTGTTCTGGTCTCTGAATCTCTATTCCCATATGCTCAGTCACGGGTCTCATTGTAGATGTACATTTAAGTTTAAGTGATCAGGGGTAAAAAGCTGCTTACTGAAAATTTAACGCTTCTCTTCTGAAAGACAAGGATTATGTTTTGACAATAAAGGAAGTAATGTCGTAGAAAGCGCCACCCGCAGGACGATCGACATTACCATCTCACAGGTTCACACCGGTCTAGACTTATCCAAGGGAATTAGCTTGATGCTTTCCAACCTCGGAATTCTGATCTGACAGCATCTGATCTGACAGGAGTGGACAGAGACACACACAAGAAGATGACATCATAGAGATGATGGTTTAATGACATTGAAAAACCTGATGGATATGTTATTCACAACTCTGTTGATATTCATGAGGAAGCAGGCTCCCTCTATAGGAATCTCTATGCATGTAACACGGAACTTGAGTCAAATGTCTACAGACATTCATGATGTTTTATGTGAGGATTTACCTGTCTTGGATAAAGTGGATTCAGATTCTTTGGAAGGATACATCACATACTGAAAGGTATGAAATACAACTAAAGTCCTGGTACAGATGGTTTTACTGCAGAATTCTTCAAGATGTTTTGGATTTACTTGGGCTATTTTGATTTAAGATCTATCAATAGTGCTCCTGACATTAGGTGTTAGGTGTTGTTACTTGTATTCCAAAGGGTGATAAACCCAAGCATTTTCTCCCAACTGGAGGCACATTTCCTTGCTTAATTTAATTTATAAAATGGCTTCTTCCTGTATTGCAGAAAGGTTTAAAAAAGTCCTTCCCATTCTTATGAATAATGTGTAGGATTTTGAATTTGACTTTCTATAAATAATTAAGTTCTTTTTGTTCACTTTGATTTATTCGAAAGGTTGATTTATTTTTAATAAGCGGTATGCAGCCTCCTGAGGAGATAACTCTGTTATGTTTGCGACTTCTCGATGCTTCACCCTCGACTCGACACTCGAGCATATATAAATATTATCCTACTTCATATTCAATATGCCAAGTTATATATTGTTTTAGAATGCTACTGTTGAAGCAATAATGCATAACAATGGAATAACAAGGTAACAATGATAACAGGATGAGGTAACAATAACATGAAAGGGTTACAGGTAGGAAAACATGATAAGATGTGTGGGATTACCTATCAATCGGAGGGGAGTTAGTTAGGCTGAGGCGGATTAGGGAACAAAGTGGGAGGGATGATGAGTGAAGCCAGAGTAAGTCAAGTGGATTAATCATGGGTGGATTAGGTGATTGTAAGCTGATGGGATGAAATAGCCTTGATCCCTGTTTAAAGAGGGCTTAAATCTAACAATTTGAATAGCCTCAGCTAAGCGACGTTGAGTGTAATCATGTTTGTTGTTTGTAAGTGTATAAGATTCTTATACCGCTTGAAAACGGTATAAGAATCTATACCGATACGTAGCTACCAGTACAATAAAGAAGTTTATTATCCATAAAATTCCTTGTTGTCCTTATACCGACAACTTCTAGAATGCCACTCAAACAGCTTATGTGAACTGCTGTTACTAAATATAGAATTTTCGATTTTTGCAGTCAATTTTCAATCTTCAATCTACATGTCAACTATAGGAATAAATAGAAGAAATAGAAGACTCTGAATTGTTGTTTTTGAGTGAAATGAACCCTAGAACCCAACATAATGACCAAACTGTTTTTTGGTCGAATATATTGGTGATATATAAGAATTTTTTTATATTCCATGTATGTTGATCAGAGTAGATTTTGCCATGGCATTTGATTCTGTTTCATACAGAAAACATTATTCTCTTTTGGTTTAGGACCTGTCATAAAAAATAGATTGAAGTGTTTTACAAGGTTGTTAAATCTTGTATTGTCATAAATGGCAAAAGTGAAGTGCTAAGAGGCTGTAGACAGGGAGATCTCTTGTCTCTGTATATTTTTTTGCTGTGAGTGGAGATACTGGCAGGCATGGTGCGTGAAAACAAGAATATCAAAGGTATTTGTATAAATGATACAGAGTATTTAATTTCACAGTTTGCAGACGATACAGATTTTCTCCTCGATGGGAGCAAAAAGTCTCTTAAAGCTGTTGTTGAATCTCTGGATACATTTGCAAGTACATCTGGTTTGAAGATTAATTATGATAAACCACAGGTGACATGGATTGGAAGTAGGAAAAACAGTAGGATAAGAAACTTATCTCAGTTCAAACTCCAGTGGAACCCCTCAACGTTTAAGGTATTAAGTGTTTCCTTTAGCAAAAATATTTCAGATATTGTTCAACTTAATTTTCACTCTAAACTTTTTGAACTAAAACAATTGATGAATAAATGGGTTAAAAGAATTTTAACAACAATTGGAAAGATTGCATTGATAAAATCATTATTAATTTCCAACTGAATTATCTCTCTGACTTTACCTAATCCTTCTGTAACTTTTCTCAAAGAGCTTAACCAAATGTTGTTCAAGTTTGTATGGAATAACAAATCTGATAGAATAAAGCGAGAAACCTTATTTGGACCAGTTAAGGAAGGTGGATTGGGCATGATTAATATATTTGAATATGTCAGAGCCTTGAAAGTGACCTGGATCAGAATGTCAGTCATCCAAAATGGAAATGTATTTTATTTACTTCTAAGTTATAAAAGATAGTGAGTTCGACAAGCATGGCAATGAGTATTTAAAGAAAATTTTCGTAATCTTAAAAATTCCTTCTGAATTGATTGTTTAAATGCTTTTTATGATTTCTCTAGAAGTAAAAATCTGATAATTTTCAAGATATTGTGTCGTAATATTGTCATAAATAAGAAAACATTGATTTACAAAAAGTGGCCTGAAGTGGGAATTACTCAAATAGTTTATCTTGTTTGTGACCATGATTATCTATCACTGAATTATTTAATTAAAATGTATCAGTTGAATGTTTCAATTAATGAGTAATAAAGTGTTATTAGTGCAATAAAAAATATTTTTGGTGGGTTATCAATGTTGAAAGAAAACACTGGAAAGTGTGCTGAAAGTACACCAATTACTTGTTTGTTACTTTCAATTGAAAAAGGCTCAAAAGCCTTTTAATACATTTTATGTTCTTCAGATAAGAAATCAAGAGCTCAGAGAAAATGGCAGGATGAATTTCAGTGTGATCTTGACAGGAAATTGTATCGTTTTAATACCTTTTAAAGTAACTCAAGACACTAAATTAAGATGGTTTCAGTACCATATACTCCATAGAATTAAAACTAAATATATTTCTTAAAAAAAAATAAAGATACTGACTTATGATGACTGAATTATTACTGTCTTACTTTCCTTGATAATTGATCTTGTATTGGTGTGAATGTTCTGTGGGTTTGTTTTTTTTATTTGTAAAAAGAATTTATAACCCTGACTGAATTACCTTTACTAATGTCTTTTGACTTAGCTGTTCCCTGGCTGCTAAGTTTTTTAGTGTAACAGGGATTCAAACTTCTTCGAGTATCGTTTGTAGATTTGGTCTTGCCCCCCCTTCAAGTATGGGCGTGACATTGTGTGTTCCCCCAAATCTTCATTTGCCTTTTGTCAAGAAACTATTAATGCTAGGAATCACAAATTTTGAATACATTATCTTTGTTAGATTGAGACAGGGAGGTGGAATTCTGATATTTGTATCTCCCAAAATAAGGGTGTGGCAGGGGTGCAACTGAAATGGAATTCATCCAAAAGACATGAGTGTTTAAGTATAGTTAGTTCAAGGTCTTGTTATGTGAAACCTGGTAAAAAAAATTGAAACAAAGTAGATCAAGATCAGTGTCCCAGGAAACACAACACCACTAACGTGTACTACTTCCACGTGCCTCAATAACTACAGTCACTCTTTTGATGTGAAATTTTGATATTTATTTTTCCCAAAATTAGGGTGTGGCTTGAACGGAACTTAAATGTGGCCAAACCAACTTATTATGTTAAGTTCATTGTTATAATAGTTCATAATCATGGTTGCCAACATCTTCCCCCTCATCGCTTTAAGTTACACCAGTCTCTATCAGTGGCTTATTTAAACCTTGCTGCCAACCCGTCAAAATTTGTGTTTTGAGTGTAGCGCTCTCTTCTGTAAAAGTTGCAATTCTCATGTGATTCTCATTGGACTAAAGTTATCCATCACAGCAGCCTGGATGGCAAGCACAGAAAATTTGGGGGAAAGCAGCAAAGCCTATATAAGAAAGTCATCGGGGCTGGCGTGACTGTTGACAATGCAGGGGAAGATGGGTTGCCAATGCTTCAATGAGGGACAAACTTACTAAATTAGATATTTGAGAAGAATAAGGTGTTCTCAAGTTTCTGTTGAGTTGGAACACTAAACTTTTATGCTAACAACGTGGTGCAACATGTGGATCTTTGTTTTGGATAAAATCACTATCAAATTATTCATTTTTACATTTTTTAGTCGAAAACATTTTTTCGTTTATGTAAGTGATCTGTAAAGACATAGGATTTAGAATTAACCAAAAGATTTACAATGTTTAGGATAATTACATTTTGTTGATCTCTTTGGTTTGCAAAATCTATTAACATTTTCTTTGCAATCATATGAGTGGTTGTTATGTATTTGTATATCTACTAAACAGGATATCATGTAAGAACAAAATTGAATAAAAAATTGTTTCAAGTATCAATTGATGTATGCATTTACTGCTTCAGGGTCATTCAAGTACCAACTGCGAGCATACATCTATCAGGCTCGTGACTTGTTGGCAGCAGACGACACAGGACTGTCAGGTATTCCCCACTCATCATTCATTTCATCATTCATTTCATCATTCACTTCATCAATCACTTCATCAATCACTTCATCAATCACTTAGTTTATCAAAGGCAAGAGACGCATATTTACGTCCATAAAACTTCCGCCATTTAGCAGTTCCTCACAGTGAGAGCGTATGTATGCGTCTGTTGAAAGCACCTAGCTCTTATTCAGTGGGAGATGCACATGTTAATTTCTACATATATACACAGCAAGAACAATTATGCAGCCCCTGATTTTTCACAGAGGTGTGATCTTCATAGAAGTATGGTATGAAACTGAAAACTAATTTTAATCAAAAGTACAATCATTTGGTCACTTGGAAGAAGTTTTGGTAAAAGTATGAGCACTAAAAGTGCATGAAAACACTGTGAAATTGAAATGGAATTTCATCCGAAAGACATGGGTGTTTCCGTATCGTCAGTTCCAGGTCTTGTTTTGTGCCACCGGTAAAAGCAACTTGAACAAAGTGGATCAGTGTCCCAGGAAACACAATACATTAGTAACTTGTATTGCCACATCGTTCCTGAATAACTGCAGCCACTGTTCCTGACATATCTGCTGCCACTTTCTGTGAAGAGTTGCCTCATGTGCCCCCATGTTCTGTGGAGGATTCCTTCTTTGTACCCTGGCCTTGGAATTCGTGTCACAGCATTAATTGCCAGATGTTGGTTTACAGAACATGAACGATCAGGTCAAGCATTTTGTCCATGAACAAGGGTCTTGTGGCAAGTCATAAATGATTAATTATTATAGCATCCAAATGTAAGACAGTCCTGCCCGATGAAGTCCAATGATCTGCCATCTCTATGCATCGGATATTCTCCTTTGTGCCATTGTCAATCAGAAGTGCAAAGTGATAATGAAGTTGATACTGATCCTTGTGGTTTTTTGAAACTGTGGTGTGTGCAACACATCAGTTGTGGGATTTATGTGCATGTGGCTATGAGAGACATTTTTAAGTATTTAACACCTTATTTTATCACTGATATTCTACTCTTTGATTTGCCATCATGAGGATTTATTATATTATATTTGCTGTGTATGTTATGACAATAAACTCATTCTTACAAGCACTTTAGTTACATTTGATTATATGGTGCTGATTTTCAAACATTTATAAATATCAACTCAGTGTTGATTTTCAAACATTTATACTTACGTGTATCTCCTAAATATTGATATAAAATGTGTTTTGGACATTTTTTATCAGACCTGTTCGTGTTATAAGTAGTTGTAAATATAAACATAAATAAAGTTTGTAATAATGTGAAAGCTATGAAGCTGCTGTTTATTACTTAAATATTTTCGAAACAATTATTTGCATAACACATTAATTATTTCAAGCAAGTGTAGAAACTAGCAACATTTGCAGAATTCTATTCAAGGTTTTTTTATCTGTATATTCCAGTTCATATGGGGGCGGGATAGCACAGTGGTTAGCGTGTTCAGCTTTTGATCAAGAGGTCCATGGTTCGAATCCCGCCAGGGGCTCCGCAACTTTGTCTGCAGTAGAGAACTGTTCTACACGCAGTCAGGTTTGGGTGCAATGCTACGCTGGGTTTCAGTGCAGTATCACCCATGGTTTGCTAGTTCCAGCCGATGCTCGCAGTTTTCACCACGATGCATAGCCACATGGTGTTGCGAGCTTTCTCCCTGCAATAATACTAGCACCCCCTATATATGTGAAATACTCTTGAAAGCAGCATTAAACCCCATATCACCTCACCTCACCTCCAGTTTATATTGTAAAAGTAAAACAAAAAACAGTGTCTCGAGAGATGTTCAGTTTCACGTTTGAAAGGTATGATCACATGTAGGATGCTAACAATCAAGGCCTTAAGAGAGACGTGTGCAAAGACATAAGATGTTGTATCATGTATTCACACTCTTTCTTTTCCCATGTCAAGTTCTTGACTGGCAAAACCTACTTCTTGCCCCTTCCCCACCTGATGTAGCCCAGAAACGTCATGTGTACAAAAGAAAGTTGAAAATCCATACCATCCCTTTTTATATTTCCTTATTCATTTGGGCACATCAATTTAAAGTAATAGAGTGTACATCCTAAAACTTTCTGGGAAACTCAAATTCCATAAATAACATCTTTGTAGGATGGAGACTACAGCATTCTTGTTAGCACGATATCTCATGAACCGCTACCCTTAGAGAGAAAGTCTAACTACTGTTTAGAAACTCTGATATGTGTCCAAAATATTAGCCCATTTCTTGATTGCGGCGGGGAACATGGTTAAGTTTATCATCAGGGTTGTTAAAGGAAGATGAGCTTACAACAGTAGTTGAAGTCCAGTCTGCCATTGATTGTTCATAAGCTGTATAATTCATGTATAGATTAATCCATCGAGATGTACTTAACAAAAATTTCTCAGGAGCTACCTTGTGCCAAGAGCGTATCAAAGCTTCTATATTTTGACCTCACAAATATGGGTGTGGCAGGCATTTTCCCTAAATCTTTTAAAAAACTTCTTTCCTGAAGAAATTGACAGAGAGAGCTAAAATTTTCAGATCATCTTCTTACAAATGTAATTAGATGACAGTTTGTTATAATAACTATCCATTTACTTCTTTTCATGAACAAAAAGCATGACATTTGCTAACATGCTGGGAATCTTCCCATGCTAAATTCAATTAATTTTTAGGTTTCAATGAGTGTTCTCCCTTTTGCAATAGATCCCTTTGGCCAGGTGTCCTTCCTGACTCAGAGCATGGTGACTGAGCGAGTACACAAGACCTTGTGTCCTACCTGGGACCAGACTCTCATCTTCGGGGAGATAGAAGTGTATGGCAACCCACGCAGTCTTGAGTCACAACCACCAGACATCATCATTGAGCTCTTTGACCATGACACTTTTGTAAGTAACAATAGCATTAAAATTGTACCATTTATTGTCAAGAACATGACAAAGATTTCACACATATTTGTTATATTTTATGGACAAAGTGGGTATTTATGTAGCATTAGATGTTTGTTTGATAAAGATTCTGTGCTGATATTGAAGTTGGAAGTCTAGTGGCAATGCTTTCTTCAGAAAAGAACATTTTAGAATATATAGTTGTCTGTCCGTCAATTCGTCCGTCTGTCAGTCCATATTCATTTAATTTCTGAAGCAGAATTGTGAAACCTTATCAGATTTTTCTGAAATTTTGCATGTGCGTTAGTCAGCTACTGGAGTGATGACTTTTAATAATTTCAGAATTCTGATTTTTTTTTCCGTTTCCATTTAGCTGTGTTGAATTCAGACTCTTTACAAGGGTAACATCTTTCCCGGAGCAGGACTATTTTTTGTTACCATGCAAATGTGTTCATTTTGACTCTGTACACAGATAGCTTCATTTCAAGATCAGAACTCAAAAACTGGTCATATCCTTCTGAAAATTTGTTACGTCACCTACTGAGGTGGTGCCTTTTTGGTATTATTAGTTTTTTTGGAAAAACATTGTTTCAGTTTCCTTGGAAACAAATAGAAATTTCTTGAGCATAACTCAAAAACTGCTCATCATATCTTTCCGAATCTCGTCTTGATGATTTTATTAGAAATTTCATGATTACGATATATGTCATGAATTATTGGGGATAGGTGGGATAATCATTAATAAAGGTAAAGCCTCAGATATTTGTAATTTCTAACTTGTCATCTTATATTTATGTATTTGATATAAAAAAACACACTTTTGTTAGAAATGTCACATTAAAACACAATTGAAGTTAATCAAAAAAAGGATCTGTTTTTGTCCAGTTTGCACAGCTGCCGCCGCACATTATATTTAACTATAACTTTTCCCCCACTTTCTTACACCCGGGGAGACATGTGTTGACATGCTCATATTGAAATTCATAGGTCAAGGTCTTGAGTTATAAAATTCATTAAAAAAATCTTTTCATTTAATCATTATATGAGTTATGAAATTCTTTAAAAAAATCGTTTGTAAACCTAATAATGCTTTTAGGCTCTAATTTGATATATATCAACTATGCAGAAGTATCATAATTTGAAAACGTTTTCACTACAATTATAGTCAGAGGTCAAGGTCACAGCTATGTTTTGCAAAGATGCTTTATTTTAACTATTAACACTTTTAATCAATACATGGTTGTTATAGTCAATGAAAATGATCATACATTGTGTGACCTTAAATGTGAAAGGTCATTGTCACAAGGTAAGGCTTGATTTTTATTATGGCCATGTGCACCTTTTAAGCAAATGTTGATAGGTATTTTGGTCTCATATATTAATCTTTTATTGATTATACATCCTGGATATTCTTTGACATGTTCCTATTAACTCTGATCCCTGAATATTATTTTGAACAGTTTTACCCCCAAGGCTGAATTTTTTTGCACCTGCCTCGCTACCATTAATCAGTAACTAGCAGTTAATGAATTTTCCAGCGCTGCAGACGTGACCCTTTTCACCATGATATGGTGTGTTTACCTGGCAAATTCTGGAGGTTAATATCGTAGTATACAAAAGTAGTCGTTTAATACAGTAGTATACAGTACATATATACCTGCCAATTTGAGTGAAATATCTTTCACCTTTAGAATGGTTTCTATAACCAAAATAAACTTGTTTATAATTCGGGCGTTGTAACTCCATGAATTGTTAGAGCGTATGTGCAAAATCAATATGAAACTGAATACGATAAGTTCCTTTTGACATCAATATATGGAAATGGAAATATGAAAATAATAAAAATGTTCCACTTGGTTTGGGCTATGTATATAAGTATGCAAAGATCGTACCGTCTGGTATTTGAGAACACATTTTGATAATTGCGACACGAGTTAACGCTCCTTTTACTGTCTCATTGTCATTTAAAAATTTTACATAGAATTGAAGACAATCCTATTCACTTTAATTTAATATAAAAATGTTGATCATGTGCTCTACGTTAAAATAAATAGGAAGCGCAAAAGAAAGGCAGATGATTAAAACCGCTTTTCAGTTGAACATATATGAATAGAGAATTTGTGCAAACATAACAAAGAACAGAAATTTAAACAATAATGTTTTATACACATATTTTTGGCACAACTTGGGAGCTGACTGATGTTGAGAAGGGCATGACCGAGAGCTAGGTTCCTGTCCTGTGGCCACTGCGGTGGCTCAGACAATTTCAGAGTCTGCAGACTCTTGGATTTAAAGAAGTGGATCCGCGGACCCAATTGAACCTGAACTCTGGTTTACACTCTGGGGATAAGGAATTGGGTAATTGCCCAAATCGAATGGATTTAAACTTAAATACATGAGAGCCCCCAAGTTGTTATTAAATGGCTATGGTAAGACATGTAAGGCAATTGAATAAAGGTACCAAGTATTCTAAGCCTGGTTATTTGGTAGATGCTGCACCAGTGACAACTGTGCATCTCTGACAACAGTTTCCTGTGTACACACATAAGGAGTGAAACAGTGACTGCCATCTGCCAAGTGTCTTTATCAGGTGATCTTCCATTCATACATATACGCAGCAGAGGTTGCTGCCCCTATACGAAATGAATGTCCAGAATATTTCGTTGCATCGAGTCCTGCATGCCTTAGCGTTAAAGCAAGCCACTGTAGGAACACGGTACGTGTAATTATGTGTCCAGCACAATCTACAAAGAGAGGATCAGTATCCAAGGCACCACTCGATAGTCTGGCTTGCTTCAGATGGTTAAGGTTATCAAAAGAGCAAATGGTAGTGTGGTTAGCGAATAGAGATATAGTTACACCCTGTCTGAAAATGTCAGTTTTTCAGGCTTTTAACAGCAGGGTACACTTTCCATGGTTATGGTCTATCGTCACATCAGATAAGGTTACATTTGTAGAAGCATCAAATTCACCTGCACAAGTAAATTCAACACACCTGAGAAATCCAAAGAAAACCGTAGTACACATGACCTCCATTACCATGCCATTCAAGGGTCAGAGCACTCCTGCTCTAAGTTTGAACACAATTGTCTCGAGCACGTGGAAAGTAATGGGCAAGCGTTTAGATACACTAGGCTTCCGTACCTTCTTATATCCATGGAGAAGAGTCTGCAGTTCGTTAAGAGCACCATAAGACACGAGATCAAACACTGTGTGGATACCCGCCTTCAGATAGGTTAATTGATACCATCCAGGTAAGATTTCACGGTGCTGTATTGGAGTTTTGCCTCTCCAAAGCAGTAAGCAACGTACTGTCGAAGGAGCTTGGAGTTGACTGGTGGAAGATGTCCAAGTGACTGTGAGAGAGTTGAATACAGGCTATATCGCAAGAGGAACGACACATAGGACTGGAAACTGTTGAATATGTGGATCTGGTCCTTGGTCTGATCGCTGCCTCCCATAAGGTGTTCAGATGTCCTGTCAGACCCATGACATCTGAGACGGAGGTGGGCATGGTGTCGCTTGCAGATCTGATAGAGAGTCAGCAATTTCATTACAGACACCAGGCACATGTTTGTCATGAACTATGAAATTGTTCAGGGTAGCTAAGGAAATCAATTTACGCCAGTATGGCATAATGTCCTTGCTTTTCGATCTACCCTTTATTATAATGTGAACTGAAGATGCATTGTCACAATAGAACACAATCTTTTTTGTAGACCACTTTTTGCCCCACAGGACTGCTGCTACAACTATAGGATACAGTTCAAGCAGCACATTGATCGAGAACCATGAACCATTGAAATATCCTTTATGTGGGGCAGTTCCAGAGTCAGATATTTTAAGACCATATTTTAAACCATTAACTAAATATTCTCTGTCAGTATCACACTCTAATTCAGATTCCCATTTTGAAAGTATAGAAGATAGCGAGTTGTTAACAGCTTAGTATTCGGTAGTAAAGGGGGATGCGACGACTGGATGAGTGACAGGTAATCCCTATTCCTTAACTGGTTTGTCACTCGAGCAAAGCCTCGCGGGTCGTGAAACCTTCCTTGTTCAAAGCGTCGACAACAGCACATGGCAAACACAATTTTTCAATAAAGTCATTCAAATCAAAGCCTACTGTGGTATCTTGCTCCGCCTGCAT
This sequence comes from Phorcus lineatus, assembly GCA_921293015.1. Taxonomy (NCBI): domain Eukaryota; kingdom Metazoa; phylum Mollusca; class Gastropoda; order Trochida; family Trochidae; genus Phorcus; species Phorcus lineatus. The sequence goes on along the minus strand of OV121088.1, from coordinate 20,573,388 downwards.
GAAGCTAGACATACGTGCAAACATTTTCGTGTCAATGATCAGTGCTGAAATGACGAGTTTTCAAAGAAATCTAGCAACGTGTTTTAGTTTTACCGTGACGCTCATGTCAGCCATGCTACGCTGCTAAAAGCCGGAGAAATATAGGGGAAGTAACTCGTCCCACAATAAGGTATACTCAAGCAAGGTAATAGGTAAAGGAAGAGAACTCGAATTGTTTTAAATATATTTCAATATGAAATACACTTTAGTGTTCATTTGTCTTTTGTGGTATATAAAAAAAAAGACATATCTATAGTAGCTGTGAAGAAGGCGGAACACTCAGTTTCTGGGCTGCTCTGCCTTCGCAGTGTCCTGCATCTCGCATATGCTCCTCTAGTTGCATAGCATACAGCTGACATAAACATGTCTGAGATCTCTCCTCTGGCTATATAGTTAATTATGCACACTGCAGATTCTATCACACAATTCTCTAATTCATGGCAATGTTTTATTTATGGCAGGTATATATTATATTCTTGTGTGCCTCTCCTAGAATATTGAAACATAATTATACCCCCACTACATAGCGGTACTTCCGTCCGTCCGTCCATCCTTCCGTCCCTCTGTCCTTCCGTCCTTCCGTCCGGTCAATTTACTCAAAAAGATCTAGATCAACCAAACTTTGCATACTTGTTAACCATAACCTTGTCTACAGTTTGGACTACTTATGAATTTCTGGAATTCATTTTTGTTGTTGTTTCCATGGAAAGGTCATTTTTTGGACTTAGTTATATGATGTACAATGGGGACAGATTTTCTCAGAAATTATTACACCTAGAGGAGTGACATTTTGGCTATGGATACACCTGATGATACTCTTGATCGAGTTTGAAAGCCATTTCTGAAATTTTATTTTTGACAGACTTATGGCCCTTGCTTCTAAAATTGGACTTGGAGCGATTAACAGGTCTAATGCTTCAATGGGTACAAGTTTTCTCATACAGTGTCACACTTAGGTGAATGAAATCTTGTTTTTTGACATACCTGTCGATGCTCTTGGTCGAGTTCGAAAGCCATTTCCGAAATATTAATTTTCACGAAGTTATGGCCCTTGAATGCACAGTTTGACTTGTAGTGATTATATAACAGATCTGATGCTCCAATGGGGACAAATTTTCTCAGACAATATCACACTTGGGTGAATGAAATTTTGGTTTTGGACACACCTGTTGATCTTGATTGAGTTCGAAAGCCATTTCGAAACAGTAACTTTTAGTAAATCAGGTTATCTAGAATCATATTAATTCAGACTAGAGGAGAAGAAATCAGACGGGCTGCGGGGGTATGTGAGCCATGCTCACTTTTTTCTTGTTTTTTAAGACCTGAAATTTTCCTCTCAAAAAGAATTGACAAGGAGGCTGAAATTTTAAGAGTTTATAAGAAATTTTCAGACACCAATCATGCTACAAGTAGTAATCTAAAATTTTGAGAATATCATCTTTGTAGGATTCAAAATGGGTAATTCAATCATTTTGATGTGGAAATGAGGATTCAAACAAGCCCAAGTTCATGCCCACCCACTTAGCAAACTATAAACATAGTATTGGTCATAAAATTATGGTCAGCAATGATGTAGTGTATGTCTGTGCTCATTTAGATGGCACTTCAGTAACACTTCACTGGGCTAACAGTAACCGGGGACAATCATGGTTGATGTTTATTTGGGATTGGTAAACAACAAAGGAGGGGAGTCAGATGGTCAAGGTAGGATGTTGGTAGGTGGCTTAGATTTAAATCATGTTTTACGATGTTTTTAAAAAACGTACAGAGAGTATTTCCACTAGAGGGCAAATATATATAAAAGTGTGTAGATGAATCAAGAGATATATAGCTATACTCCCTAACTGCTATTTTTTTTAAAGAAACTGTTTTCTTTCTTGTATCATTATTTAAGGAATATGATATAAAGAATATTATATAAGTGTCCATGACGCCTAAATATTAATATTTCCCAAAAGAGAGCGAGAGATATACTGATTTCTAGGGATTAGTGTAGTAAACATGAATATGATATTCTGTTTATAACCGAAGTCCCGAAATGAAAGAAAACAATCAATATCGACATCCAAGCATATGCAGATAACCTGCCATCGTCACATTGGAAACGCAAGCTCATAGACAAACTGTGCCTTCGAAGCATTGTAATGGATCTTATTAAAAATATGAATCCCGATAACATTGCCCTGTTAGGTAATAAATGGTCTCATTAATTTTCTTCCAATTTTGTGTTAAGACATCTTGTTCACTAACATTTGACAATTTTGATGATGTATTTCACTAGGTAAAGTAACTGGTATGTTTCTTAGTCTTGAACGTCATCAGTATTTATAAAAGTACATCATATGTATGATATTGCATGATATTTGTGTACCTGCAGGGAAAACCAGAGTTCCTTGGTCGAACACGAGCACAGCCCATGGTAAAGTTGGATCCAGGAGATGCACGCACACCAGTGCTGCAGTGGTTTGATATTGATCGCATGGGGCAGAAGGGTGGAGAACTTCTCGCTGCATTTGAGCTTTTTCAGGTGATAGTCTTTACAATCATATTCTTAAAAAAGAAAGTAATTTTTTTTACAATGAATCCTTTTTGTTTTGGGCATTTCTGATTATTTTGTTCCTGAAAGGCCTGATGTTCATATGGCATGTCATGGCTATAGACATCAATCTGTCCTTCCATCAATCTGTATGCCTTTCACATCTTCAACTTTTCCTGAACAGAACCTTGATAAGTCAGGATTACAATTTATAGATTTCTCAAGAAGTAAAAGGCCTAGAAAGCTGAAATCTTATGTATAGACTCCTTAGCTAATCTGAGTTATGATTTAAAGATGTAGTAATCCTTTGGTGCCTAATTAGGCTACCAGGAGCCACACCGTTAAAATCTGTTTTGGTCCTTTTTTCCCACAAAAAAAAAAGACCTAGAAAACTGAAATGTTGTCTATAGATGCCTTGGTGAATGGGTATTATAATTTAAAAATATTATGTCTTTGTGGCCTCTCATATTTTCCTCTTTTTCTCTTGAACAAAAAAAAAAGGAAAGCTGAAATGTGTACATACTCATAAGGCATGTGTGATTATAATACTATGGCCCCAGCCTAATAAATGTTAAGCTGAATGAGCTACAGAATTCATGGCCTTATTTTTTTGCATTTTAATGTGCAGTTATTCTCTTGGGTTTAAGATCACCGGAAAAGATTTGCCATTCCTACCACCAAAGAAAGGAAATTTGTACCTTGTTCCTAATGGAATAAGACCTGTCATGCAAAGAACGGGAATTGAGGTAAGATCCCATTAACTGTTTAGCTCATTGATCAAGCCTGATAGTTTTAATGACATGTAGTCCATAATATCTCAAACCTTCCTTGGCACTGAACCTCTCTCAAATATGGTCATGGCAAATGAGTTCCTTAAAACCCTTTGAAAGTAATTGACTAAGGGACTTACCCCTCAAGTTGCTTAATATTACTTTCATTTTTGCATGGCTGGCTAAATTTTCAAAGTGAGTGGGACAAAATGTCTACATGGTAATACAATTATTAATTACAATTCTGATAAGTGGGTTCCTTCAACAAATGGTCAATATATATCTGACACTTTGAATTAAGTTTTATATCATAGTTCCATAAATTCTGATTGCAAATATTCATGCACATTATCTTTATTTTAATCTTTGTAGCGCTGTGAGCAGGCAGTTTTAGGCGCTTTATAAATCTACTTTATTAGGTGAACGAGATACAGCCAAAACGGCTGCTTCAAATTCGACCAAATTGGGTATGCTGAAAACCCTTACTGAGGAATAGACATGCGAAGCTTTTGGGCCAATTTGGAATTTTATGACTTTGGCATGAGAGTTAGACATTAACAAGGTCTTCAGGATAAAAGAATAAAATCGTTTGCGAATAGTTGCTTCCGGTCACGAGAAAGGGTCAAACTTTACCTTTTGGAAAAGTGGTGTTTGGTGGGTATGTTTAAAAAAGCGTTGTGCATCAACAACAGATCTTAAAGCATTGTTCAGTATATAACCAGACAGCCGAAGGAACTTTGATGTTTGGAAAATTATCAATAAATTCAGATATGTACTTTAACATTGAAATACAAAGGATCAAAGTTTGCATCATTCTTTATGTCAGTTAAATGCGTTAGCAAGGGTTAAATTGCCAGAATTTGAAGGAAAACACACTCTGGTGTGATGAAATGCACCCCCTCCCCCTTCTCTTCTTTTCAAAACCAATACCGGACATTTTCCGAAGTATAATATTGCTCTTGTAGCAAAATTCACTAAGTGCGTTAGCAAGGGTTAAATTGAAAAGTTGAAGGAAAACACTTTCTGTCAAGATATGTGACATGACCAAATGTCGGTAAATGCGCCTGTGTACATGTGAAAAGGCAAATATTTTAAGAAATCCTCTACATTGCTCTTGTAGCATGATTCTTAAAGTGCATTAGCAAGGGTTAAATTGAAAAGTTGAAGGAAAACACACTTTCTGTCAAGATATGTGACATGACCAAATGTCGGTAAATGCGCCTGTGTACATGTGAAAAGGTAAATATTTTAAGAAATACTCTACATTGCTCTTGTAGCAAGATTCTTAAAGTGCGTTAGCAAGGGTTTAATAGAAAAGTTGAAAGAAAACACTTTCTGTCAAGATTTACAGGTAAATGCGATTGTGTACGTGTGAAAAGTCAAAAGTTTAAAATATTATTCTCTGACACCCTGAAAAGAACAATTTTTTAAATCAGGTAATTGACAGGCGACAGAAGGACAAATTGCTCTTTGTAGCGGATGTCCGTACAACTGAAGATATGGTCAGTTTGTGCGAGATGACCAAATGCACTTACGTGCGTCAGAAGCTGTCAAAATCTGATCAGGCAGGTAGAGAAACGAGCAAAAAAGCTTGCTTGCCATGCCAGGCCTGACTGACTGACAAAGTCTTTTAAAATTATAAGAGATAGCTCCCTAGACTTATATGCCAGCATTCAGGCGCAATAATTAAGTAATTAAAGTAATTTCAACAAAAAGTAGTCCCTTTTGAACATCCAAACATGTACTCCATCCCCTCCAGATATCCCTTACATATTAGTGATTTGCTTTCTTCGTTTAACTTGCAGAGAGCCATGTAAACTAAGAAAACCTCGCTCTTTTCACACATCTGCTACGTACTGGAAACGTACCCAAAATGTAATTTTGGTTCAGGATAAGGCTAAAATGACAGCAGTGTACTGAAAATGTCTCCAAGATGCTATATCAATTTGGAAAAACACTTAGTTTGCCCCAAACAGCCAAGGCGTGAAGCTCAAAGATGAAATCTTGAAGACCTAAGTACTGCCTCGGCAGTCCTAGTTATTGTTATCATGCAACTAAAGTTGAATTGTCCGCATGGCATCAATACAACATTTATTACAAGAAAGTCTTTGAAACTCCTTCTTCATCCATCTAAAGATTGTTTTTATTCCCTGCTATATAAAATCCTGTAAATCCTAATCATCCATATGTGAATTTTGTGAGTAAATGAAGATGATTAGTCACCAATTGCAGTGATATAATTTTTATTTTCATATGCCTCTGTGACTTAAGATATTTATTGTGAAAGCAGGAAGGTGATATAGCCCGATAACATTCTGACCCAAACAGTCTTATTAAATGAGCAGTGAGCAAACTCAGTGAGTTGAGCACCATGCAAGTTCAGTTGAATACAGAGATTGTTTCATAACCTCAGGGCCTGGACAAAATCCCAGCTCAGTGCCTGTAGGTTACACTGTTACCCAAATGTAAAGTTCACCAGTTACCCAAATGTAAAGTTCACCAGTTACCCAAATGTAAAGTTCACCAGTTACCCAAATGTAAAGTTCACCAGTTACCCAAATGTAAAGTTCACCAGTTACCCAAATGTAAAGTTCACCAGTTACCCAAATGTAAAGTTCACCAGTTACCCAAATGTAAAGTTCACCAGTTACCCAAATGTAAAGTTCACCTGTTACCCAAATGTAAAGTTCACCTGTTACCCAAATGTAAAGTTCACCAGTTACCCAAATGTAAAGTTCACCTGTTACCCAAATGTAAAGTTCACATGTTACCCAAATGTAAAGATTACATGTTACCCAAATGTAAAGTTCACATGTTACCCAAATGTAAAGTTCACCTGTTACCCAAATGTAAAGTTCACCTGTTACCCAAATGTAAAGTTCACCTGTTACCCAAATGTAAAGTTCACCAGTTACCCAAATGTAAAACACCAGTTACCCAAATGTAAAGTTCACCTGTTACCCAAATGTAAAGTTCACCTGTTACCCAAATGTAAAGTTCACCAGTTACCCAAATGTAAAGTTCACCTGTTACCCAAATGTAAAGTTCACCAGTTACCCAAATGTAAAGTTCACCAGTTACCCAAATGTAAAGTTCACCAGTTACCCAAATGTAAAGTTCACCAGTTACCCAAATGTAAAGTTCACCTGTTACCCAAATGTAAAGTTCACCAGTTACCCAAATGTAAAGTTCACCAGTTACCCAAATGTAAAGTTCACCTGTTACCCAAATGTAAAGTTCACCTGTTACCCAAATGTAAAGTTCACCTGTTACCCAAATGTAAATTAAGTTCACCTGTTACCCAAATGTAAATTAAGTTCACCTGTTACCCAAATGTAAAGTTCACCTGTTACCCAAATGTAAAGTTCACATGTTACCCAAATGTAAAGATTACATGTTACCCAAATGTAAAGTTCACCTGTAACCCAAATGTAAAGTTCACCCTCATATATTGTGGAAAATAGTCTTATTCCAAACTTTATAAATCTCTTAATTCTTTAGGTACATATGCAAATTATACATGGAATTGAAATTGATTCACTTTTATGAACATGTAAAACAATCATAATCCATAACAGGTTTAGAATATGTATACTACAAAAGTAGGTGCCATTATAGCTCTTGAAAACAGACTAAGATTATCATCATCGTGACATTTATGAATTATTTGCCATGTCAATAATTTTTCTTATCAGTTGAAAATTATTCTTGGAATGAAAGAAGCTTATCTATTGGTTACGGTCTGCTATGTTGCTTTGTTGGAAAATGACACGCAAAAAAGCACTGTACTTTCACAATATTATATTATAAACTATATGTATAGATAGAATACCTACAAATTAACAATTAAATGTAGCGGGGGTACGCGGGTATATAGCATTCATTTTGTCCTTCTGTCCCTCCGTCCTTCTGTTCTTCTGTCCATCCTTCTGTCCAGTCAATTTATTTAAAAGATGTTAGGTCTAGATCATGGAAACGTCATTTTTCAGACTTAATAATATGTTGTACAGTGGGAACAGATTTACTCAGAAACTATTATACCTAGAGGAGTGAAATTTTGGTTATGGATACACCTGATAATACTCTTGATCGAGTTCGAAAGTCATTTCCGAAATATTATTTTTCACAGAGTTATGGCCTTTGAATGCGCAATTTGACTTGTAGTGATTAACAGATCTGATGCTTCAATAGGGACAAGTTTTCTCAGACAGTATCACACTTAGGTGATTGAAATTTTGTTTTTGGACACACCTGTTGATGCTCTTGATCGAGTTTGAAAGCCATTTCCAAAATATTATTTTTCACAAAGTTAACAGATCTGATGCTCCAATGGGCCCACATTTACTCTTAAACTATTACAGTAACTTTTAGTAAATCAGGTTATCCAGAATCATTTTAATTCAGACTAGAGGGAGAAGAAATCAGACGGGCTGCGGGGGCATGTGAGCTATGTTAAAGACTAATCAATCAATCGTAGTGCTGCAGCAAGGCTTCTAACACTCGTAGTGCCGATGATCGAATGGCTTCGTTTCCCATTCCTGTTTTATTTACCGAGTACGTGCTCTCATTTATCTAGTTGTCAAATCCAAATAAGCCAAAACATTATCCTCAGTACTATGTTTCAAATGTTTATGTTACAATCACGTACTAATAACATACTTGTATAAATGGGAATGTCCCCTTGAATTTCGTTTCCACCAAAAAAAATCTGATAGGACGGTCCTTTTAAAAAGATGTAATTTCCTCTTTATTATGATGTAAAATCAATAAAAATGTGCAACATGCTGGTCGGGAATATAAATAGCTGAACCGGTGCCCTTGCGATTTAATAAAGCCCCTGCTATCAGATTTTCTCCTGTTTCCACCGCTGCCGCTGCGGCACATTGTATATAGCTATAACTTATCCTACTAACATTTTCAGAACTCCTATACATATGTTCTTACTTATACCTGGGGAGGGGGGCTTTGGTGCTTTGAGGCTCTAATTTCATATATATATATATATATGAACTATCGAGAAGTACAATTGGTCCAAGTTTTAAGTCACAGCAAGGTCACAACTTTTGCATAGTTTTACATAATTGTTGTATTCTAATTTTTAAATCTTTAAAGGGAATCTATATCTTATGGTTTTTAACTGGATGTGTTTTTCCAGCAAAGCGTGATGAGGGCTCAGCGAGCCTGAAATCTCAACCAGCGTGCTCCCTACACAGCTATGAATTGTCTGTGCAACCTGAGTTCTGGCTATAGAAGTGCTGATAGAGTAAAGAGTATTTGTTGTTTATGTTTGCGGTTCTGAGCACGGACAATCAGGTTAGGTCGGGTAGAATCAAAGTCAAAACATGTATTTGATCAAAGGTGATAAAACTTATATGACAAGTAAAGCCTTCCTTTCGTTAGAAACAGTCAACGTTGTGTACGCCTCTGTACCTAAATGTCAATGCAAAAAATATTTACCTTTTTTTTCATTTCATTAATTTGAACATGTTCAAAAATGAAAATGACAAACTTGCTGACTACATCCATAAATATGTAAATGCCTGGTCACACAGCCCAAAAGTCGTGTAAATGCACGAATCACGCCCAAAGTTTGGTTGTGTGTGCCTGTCCGTCGAGAATTTGACCATTTTCACTGTTTACAGGATTAAAAATCACCGATGAATTGCGCAAGAACTACGGAAAGAGCACGCACAAATCACCAACAAACAACGCACTTTAGAGCATAAACATGCAAACAGGGCAAGTACGTGGTTGTGAGCGACGAAATGTCCGCTGAAAAACCACGCAAAATCTGCGTACTTGCACTAATGAACTGCGTATGGATCACGCATGATTCACGTATGAACTGCGCACAATGGGCACATATGCGCGAACCATGCATCGTATGTCTGCTAATCGTCAGTGGAAAGTCTTCGATGAACACGATAGCGGCAAAATATTTGCGAAGGATCACTGACATTCCACGCATATTTCGCACACTGTCCATGTAAGAACTACGCACACTACGCATAACTTACGTAAAACAGTGCAGTACTGCGTAAACTTTCACGCAAAGCCGTGCTCAAAACCCGAAATCGCGTAAAGCTCCGATCCAGCGAACATGGATGGACAATTATGAAGGTTTCACATCAGACATGCACAAATCGCGCATGTGTCGCGTAAGACTCGAATCGTGTGGGCTTTGCCATCCAATTCCTAATTTATTGGTCAGATCTATGTTCTAAACTGTCATTGCTTTACTCTAATCTTGTGTCTGCAATAGAAATATCGAAACAGTCTGATGTCACTGTCAAACTCAAAAGTCATTAAGCTAGACATACTGTTGCCGATAGTAATGAGTAGGTAACAGACCAACTGTTCTGTCATTAGTTATGTTATAGAACCAGATGTTTCACAATTTACTTACCCCACCTGTCATGCTGAGAGATACACAACATTGAATGACGCACATCTGGCCGTTATCAAAGGAAAAGCTTTGATATGTATTAAATGTAATTGAAGGCTGTAGAGCTCAAATGCGCCATTGAAAAGAATGGGATTTAACCAAGAAATAATAGAAAATACTCAAGCAATAGAAAAGTATAATGATAAAAAAATTATTTTTTTGCTTATCGTTTGGTACTCCGTTACGTCAGAATACATAGACGAGAAACACAAATATAACTTCATTTTGCCATATGTGTTTCTGATAAAGTATATGCTCAACAAATTGATCACACACGATTAGTATATATGCAATCACAAAGTAACTGTTTATTGAAAAAGAAAGACCCATGGTACAATATTCATTTTTCGAAATCATGGAATCATTTTGTATCATTAAATTATTCGTTGTTGACTTTCTCAAAGAAGTTTTTTTTTCTGATTGAAAACTGTTAGTTTTTATTCGATACCGTATTGGGTGAAATCCAAATCAGGACAAGTTTTGTGATTACAAAATCCCCTGTAGAGGTTGGGCTGTGCTTAGTTTGTGTCATGTGACTACATTACCTGTCTGAAGTCTAAGGTAACGGTCAACAGTGGTCAATTAGGCTTGACAGCTTTACGGTATAATGTCCCTTTTAAATCATAATATGATTGTTATAGTCAATGAAAAGGGATCACAGATTGTATGACCTTGAATGACAGGTCAAGGACACATGATATCTGTTATTAACATGTTTACCCTTTAGAGTCAGTGCTCCAAAATCTATGCGGTACCCTAATTCCCGTACACCTCATATCAATAAAGTTTTTGATTCAACGATTTGTTTCTGTTTTTGTCGCCCGCATATTGCTTTTCAGGGGTGTCCTGGTGTTATTTATAGCACTCAATCAGAAACTATCATGTGATCATATTCCTCCATTTTATTGGCGAATTTGACTGTTGCCTGCGCAGGCGCAGTCTTTTCGATTGCATCCGAGAATTTACGGAAAGCCTGCCTATGCAACCTGTGATGATTATTGATTGATTACGGTATGTACAAAAAGTGAACACAGAAAATGGAGATGTATCTAAAACAGCCAGAATATTTACCTCAGTAATCTAATAAATGTTTAACAAGTTTCATACAAAGAGGTAAATATATTTCTTAAAAACTAGATGTACAATATTAGGCAACTTAGACATTAATAAATCACTTTCTCCTAATATTGTACACTCAAAATGAATAGTTTATTTACATGAATCTGTTGATCCTGTTGAATAACGTGATGGTAGTTGGTGCTAAAATGTTTGATACATGATTATACCCGATAAGAATAAATCGAAATTCATACAAACTATGATTACCTTGAAGGCATTTTGTTTTCCAAAAACATGAAATGATCAAAATATATCAATAGATCATTCATATTTGTAAGAATAACTTTCCAGTTTTCATAAAAATCAACATTAATCAGATTTAGTTTAAGGTTCTGGTTTGATGGAAAACGCAATTAAATGACGAGGACAGGATCGAGTATGAAGAAAATCTTAATTTAAATTGAATAAGAACAAAATTAATGCCTGTGCTAGGTCACATTAAATACTGATGCTCTTTCATGCAATAGAATGTATACTACATTGCAGATGGCATTGCTGAACCAAATTAGAGATCAAGAACTTTCTGGGAAAATCCTCATCGCGAAGGATTTAGTAAAAATCTCATTAAGAAACATTATCAGTTAGTGTGGTAAACATGGGAATACTATAGAAAAGCAAGCAAACTACATGGTGTATCAGTAATGACGATTGCAGACAGAGTCACTGGAAGATGCGAAGGTGATTTACATCTTGGGCGCCCCCAACTATCTCTGCAGACATCGAGAACAAAGTAGCAGAAAAGTTTAAATCGGCCGCAATGCAGGGATTCGGTATCACTAGACGTCAGTTGTTAGTAAAGGGGACAAGAATCTGCAAGCAGCTCCATATCAAGAATCCATTTAAAGGGGGGATTCCTGGGAAAAAATGAATATCAGGGTTTCTAAAACGTCACCCTGATGTTAAATTAAGAGCACCGGTGGCGTTATCTACCATGAGAGCTAAGATGTTAAACCCTGTCATTGTTGACAATTATTTTGAGACTTTAGCTGGTTTAATTAACACACTAGCTATGAGCGACAAACCTCATCTCATATGGAACATAGATGAAACTGGGGTTCCACTCACTCACCGGCCGGCAAAGGTATTCGCTCAAACAGGGATCAAAAATAATCCTGGTCGTGTTGGAAATGACCATGACCTGGCATGTGTAAACACTGCTGGGAAGAACATACCTCCAATTGCAATTGTGAGAGGTAAAACCCAAAGAAGTCTGGGTGCCTACAAAACCAAACTTGGCATTCCCAGCACCGTCTAAACACACCAGGAGAGAGCCTGGATGGAAGATCAGCAGGGGGAGAGGTGGTTAAAGGACCATTTTCTCAAGCACTGCAGCTCAGAGAGACCCCAGCTGATCATCCTCGATAGCCATTCATCCCACGAGACACTGGGTTTTCTGGAGAAGGCACGGGAGAACAACATTACAGCTCTCGTATCCCCATACAACCCAGTGGCTCTGTCCATTTGATAGGAATAACTAGTATCCATGTAAATTGGATAATTGGAAATCATCTCCGCTTTTGTGCATTTCTATGGTTGTTTTGAGATTTTCATAGAAAACCATCATTTATGTGTTGTGGGAACGAAGTTCAGATGTTTTGAATTTATATCACCACATTCTGAATTAAGGTTTGTATCAAAGCCAAATTATAGTCATTAAATCATGGTTAACAGAAAAAGGAGTGAATAGCACACTTTGTTTGCACTACGTCTTTAGTACAGTCAGAGGATCTAACTATAATTTTAAAAGTGTACTCAACCAACAAGCACTTACAAACTGAGAACAAACACTGTGTACGATATTGAGGGGTCAGGTGTACGGTATGACAGCAATTTTGTACGGCATTTTGGGCATTGTGGTTTGCCTGGAAAAGTTTACAGGGACTAAACACCAAAACCTGTACAACAAACTGGTTTTTTTTTTCATACTTCTCATTGGATAAGCTTCATTCTGGTATGTGACATTCCAAAACCGGTTTAGGAAGTAAGCGGCACATTCATGATAGGACCAAAACCATATGTACTTAGGAGCACTGACTCTCAAATTTGTACACAAGAAATAGGTATTTAGAACTCATATAAATATGAAGTGTTAAAGCCCTACTTATCTCAGGGAATGTACACACCACAGAACAGAATTCTAAAACAGTAATTCTAAAACATAATTCGTTTGTTAAATGATATAGCAAAATAATTCTACAATTCCTTTGAAAACAAATGTCACTTTTTCAACCAGCAAAACTGTTACTGGCAAATCACATTCTGCCACAAAATACTGCCTTGTCTTAACTGACAGGTCGCACTCGTGGTGTTGTTTACATAATTGACTTAGGTAGACATGTTGACATTATTGGCTCTAGCGGACACATACGTTCTGTGCATATATTGACAACAACAGAACATACAAACAAGATGACAGTAGCACAAAAAGATAGACAAATTGTTAACAAGTCAAAAAACTTGAGTTCATGTTATTGTACAAATAAGAATCAAATCATGAATTATACCGGGGGATCTAGTAAGAGTACATATTATCAATGTGTCAACAAAATCTATTACAGAAACTATTTTTCTTTATTTTTGGATAACTAGATATGTCATAAAGTAAAAATTACATCTCAAATGAAGGAGGTCAGAAAGAGGGCAAAAATGATTTTGATAAAGCGTGACAGTATATTGATTACACATTTTATCCTTAAATTGCATTGTAGATAGAGATTGAATATAAAAATCTTTAATCAGATTAAAAGTTTGATTCAGTAAAGCATTACAATTCAATAAATGATAAATTTTCATGTCTGAAGTTCAATTGGGTAAATCTTCTTTCTTCTCATGCTATATCATGATAATGACCTTTTTCAATTAGTGAATTAAGGGTAATTGTTCTAAAATGTTTGTAAACATTTTCGTCTAAAATTATATAATGCTCAATACATGGAATATCTTTAATGATGGGATGATTAAAACATTTAGAAGATAATATAACATCACTTTGTCAAGATTGCAAATATTTATCTTTTAACATATTGTATACTTATTTAACTGTCCATTCTTTACACAAATACTTGGGATTATCAAAAAATAAATGTTTGACAACATGTGTGAAACATCATCCAAGCATGATTTAAGTAAGGATAAGATAACTACAACCTACCGGACTGAAATTACTCCACCACTTCTGGGATCTCAGACAGCTTCATTGCATTGGATAAAATTTGACCAGTTTGACCACTGAATGATAGATTCGATGACACCGCCCCGCTATTTTCCTTAATGCTCAAATTTATGATGATAGAACTGATATTGCTAATCTAATGAATGAATATTTCACAAGTCAAACAAAAGTCAACCTGATAGAAATATTGAAGAAGCTGTTCCATATACTGTTAAATCTTTTTTAGATCTCCTTTTACATCCGACTGAAGTTTGATATTCTATCATCTGTTAAAGCTGCTTAGGCGATTGGCCCAGACCGAATAAGTAATAAGTTCTTAAAGATGAATGCTCGACTTTTAGCTGACCCCTTAACAAGTGTATTTAACAAATCTCTTTCTGGAAATATTTTTCCTTAAGTTTGGAAAGAAGCCAATGTAGTCCCCATTCATAAAAAGGGTAGTTTAAATGAATGTTCCAATTATAGACCTGTTGCATTGACTAGCTGTTTGGCAAAGTTTTAAAAAAGTGTTTTCAAACACGTTTTTAATTATTTTAGAGATAATGACATGCTTTCCGATCTACAATCCAGTTTTACTCTGGGAGATTCCACTGTTAATCAACTAACACACCTCTAATTTCATTGCTGGTGCTGTAGATAAAGAGAAAGAAATTAAAGCAGTATTTTGTGATGTCAGCAAAGCTTTTGATAGGGTTTGGCACAAGGGTATTATGCATAAATTAAAAAGATATGGCATTAAAGGCAATCTCCTTAAGTGGTTTGAAAGTTATCTTGAAAATAGAGAGCAATGTGTCCTTGCCGGTGTTCCCCAGGGATCTGTCTTGGGGCCGCTTTTATTTATTGTATGTATAAATGACATAGTGGATAAAGGACATAGTTTTGCGGATGATACCTGGTTATATGCGATAATTGGTGATCCATATGAAACGGCTACTAATTTGAACGATGACCTTAGGCGAATTGCTGACTGGGCAGAAAAATGGCAAGTATCTTATCAAGTGGTTCGAATCCCACCAGGGGCTCGGCAACTTTGTCTGCAGTAGAGAGCTGTTCTACACGCAGTCAGGTTTGGGTGCAATGCTACACTGAATTTCAGTGCAGTACCACCCATTTTTTCGCTAGTTCCAGCCGATGCTTGCAGGTTTCACCGCAATGCATAGCCACAATGGTGTTGCGGGCTTTCTCCCTGCAATAATACAAGCAGCCGCGATATAAGTAAAATAATCTTGAAAGCTGCGTTAAACACCAACTCACCTCACCTATGGGACAACTGTACCAAACAACAGGCAGATATACTTGAAAAACTCAACCTTGATGCTTTGAGAACCATTTGCGGTGCCATCCGTGGTACTAGCCATAATAAGATTTATGCCAAAACTAACTGTCAACCGTTATGTCGGAGAAGATACGATCATAAAATGACTGTTTTATAAAATGGTCAATAACGTTACACCCAGTTATTTAAGCGAGCTTGTACCGCCTAGAATATCAGATGTTAGTGATTATAATCTATGTAACGACTCAAATCTCCAAGCCTTGCACTGTAGATCGAAAAATTACGCGAGGTCATTTCTTCCAGATGCTATCAGACAATGGAATTTATTACCAGGTGAACAGAGAGAAATGCCTTCTGTTTCCAGGTTCAAAACTGCCCTTCTAAACAATGATAGAAACATCACTTTGATTTAAACAAAGGTAACAGATTTTGCCATATAATACATTGTTGTCTTCGACTTGAATGCAGCGACTTAAATGCACATAAATATGAACAATTTATATCCCCAACATCAGCATGTTCATGTGGTCATTATTATGAAGACTCTCTTCATTATTTCATATTGTGTCCCCTATATAGTGATTTGCGTCAAAGAATGTTTTTCTATACTAAAGGATTTGATTTGAAATCAATATTGTTTGGTAATCAAAACTGCACGTCAGTTGAAAATACTGATCTGTTAACCTCAGTCCACATGTTTTAAATTTAACAGGCAGATTTGTTTTGAAATAGTGTCCATATGACATAGTTATAATATTTAACTAGTATTGATGTTGTTAGTCTTTTTTGTTATTTATCTTTTTCTTTTTTGGCAGATTTCGTATTGACATACTCAAAATATTTACTGATACCGTTGTTGTCTTCTGCAACATTTTAATGAAAACTGCTAGTTGAGTATGTAACTTTGTATAATTATGAGATCTTTGTATCAAATTATTATTTGTTCATAACTTAAAACGTGTGATATAAAGTGTTAAATGTCATGCTTTGTTTGAAGTAAGGAGAATTCCCTTGTATTATCTTGTCTTACCATTCAACTCTATTGTTCTCTTAAGGTCGGTAACTAAGTTGAACACCGTGTTTTGCTCGTGCTCAGGAAGTAAGTTTAATGAACACCGGTGTTCAACTAACTTACTCACCTGTCAACAAGTTCAAAGTTTTAAATAGTTGTTTCTCATAGTGAAGATGATTCGTAAAATAACTTGTATTTTGGATCAGGAGAATTGACAAATGTTCTTGACGAAACCGGGGATTGTCCAGAGACCTAACCACTAGACCAGCGAATCCAGCTGACATTAAAAAGACAGTTTAATGACCAAATGATTTAGATCTTTTAAAGTGATAGAAATGAGTTGTACATGGTTAATTTTCTAAATCTTAAACGACTACGATGGTAAACATCTCCTCATTTACATTTTGAGATTTAGTCTTTCGTAGTTACTCAGGTGATGTTTACACTGGTTATACTGTCTGTTATGAGGCAAGTATATTTCAGCCTGCTGCACATGCAGCGCGATTTCCTCATGCCTCTGTCACCTACCGTATTTAGACACCGTTTCTTTATCTGGAAGCACCATTAATATTGTACCAATATATCAACAAAAGTACCTCTATTATTTTAATGTGTGTTTAATATATTTATTTAAATGTTTTTGTCGCTGTTTGAAATTGATTTTAATGATTGAATGGTAAGTCAGTTACCGCGTTGAGGGATTACATCACAGGTGCTTGGTATTCCAATTCATGCACACCTCCAACTCAGTTGGTAACTATAACTTATCTGCACAATTGTCTTTGCAAACATCGGCAACCTTGCTTGTGCATGGCCTTGGCAACGCATAGCAAGACGAAATTAAACTTTTAATATTATGTTTTATTATGTGAGAGTTGAACTAGGGCTTTGTTACCATGCAAAAAATTAGCATCACTATTCAGAACAACTTGTAACTTTTGTACGGTTTCACAGGGATGAAATTGAAAACTTGGCAATGGGCATGCAATACAGAATCATAAAATATAATGTCACAATTCTTTTTTGTTTCAGATCATGGCTTGGGGTGTTCGTAACATGAAGAAGTTTCAACTTTCCAATGTGTCCTCCCCAAGCATTGAGTTTGAGTGTGGTGGCCACATTCTCAACTCAGTTGTCATCAAGGATACCAAGAAGAACCCAAACTTTGAAGAACCTCTTCTCTTCTTTGATGTCGTGAGTTTTCTGGTGTAAAGAAATAAAGCTTTTTTTTTGGCCATTACAATCACTTGAGTTTCAAGCATCTTTTTAATCTTAAACAGAGTATGTTTCATGACCTACTTTGTGAATCAAATAAGAGCCAAAATACCATATGTCCTCAGTTAAATTCAAATAACCTGCCTAAACATGCATCTTTATCTCTAAAATGGCAAAACTATTATATTTTCTTGATTTCAATGATAATTAAAAACGGCTATGTAAATGATAGGAAGATGAAATTCTGCGTCCATTTTACATAAATGTTAATTAAATGACTTACTTATCTCTACCACCCCATATTGTCTCTGTCTGCTGTAAATATGTTGATTATATATGATTATTTTCAAAAACACTAGTTCTAGATGAAATAATATAAGCCTTTCAAAGAAACTAGATGTTTTCCTTCAGTGATAAACCACATAACATTTTGCATGATTGGTCTACAAAGATTCCTGGACTAGCATTTAACTTTTCAAATATTTGTTTAAATCCAGATGCTCCCAAAGGAAGAGTTATACATGCCACCAATGAACATTCGAGTGAAAGACCACCGTCAGTTTGGGAGGAAGCCAACAGTAGGTGTGTTTGTGCTGCGCTCCCTGGAGAAGTTCCGCTGTGAGCCGCGGCTTGTGGAGGAGGTGGAAGGAGAGGGGGAAGGTACCAAGTCTTTCTTTCTCTTTGTTTATTGGCTAATTTGAAGATTTAAGGGTTATCAGATAGCTTTTCTGAAGATAACTTCCATTTGGCACTTATTGTCACCCGCCGCAACATGGTATTATGTTATTATTAGTGTATTATGATGGGCACCATCCGTCCGTCCATTACACATTGTGTCCAGCCCATAACTTTGTAACTAATCAACTGTTTCAAGTCCTATCCATGTCACAACTTCTAAACTAATCGTCTAAATTTGATCAAATTTGGTAGTGAGATACATAATTACATGAAGGTGTGTCATGATAAACAATTTTTTTACTTTTTTGTTTTGATTTTGCATTTTTTGGTAAGAAATGTTGACTTAATAGAAAACACTAGTCTGTAGGCGTATTCCACGGTGATGGTTGATGGCTGACGGTATTAGGTCGGTTGTTCGGATCCACTAAAGGATGCTGGATGGTAGACTTCAGAGTAACTAAAGTATTACTAAAACTTTGGTCTGATGAAGCCGCCTTCAGGGGCAGCGAAACGTAACGATTAAACATTTAATTGTTTACATTGAGTCTGTGATTCGTTGGATGGTTTCCCCCTCTAATCTTTGTTAGTTTTGAGTCCCGTCTTGCTCATAACTTCTAAACTTAATATCTGATTTTAATCAAATCTTGAATTCAGATTCATAGATAGATGTCATGAGTAACAACTTTTACAATATTTTTTTCATATTAAGCAATATTTTGAAGAATGTAGTGTCTCTGATACAAAGTCCCTGTCAGAATTTGAGTAATTATTGCGAAAAACCTTACCTCTAAACCAACATTGACTTATATCTCTCTTCCGGAGAGATCGTACAGAGCGTGAGAATAAAATTTTTTTTTGTGGTGTGCGTGTTGTTCTTCCCCATTTATCTCTCCTGAGTTACCTTCCTTGAATTCCAAACTCAACTGTCATTCTTTTCTCTGTACGCCGCGAGATCGGACGTACTTTGTGTGAGAGAATTCTTGAGTTCACTCAAGTCTTGGATTAGCTTGTGTTCTTTGTGAATTACCTCAGTGTTTTTCCTTCGGATTATTGTGAGTTCTCATCGAATTACCTGTGTGATTCTTACGGATTACTTGTGGGAAATCAGTGAACTTCTGACTTGGGTGAGATCATTCCTTTTTCTTGCGTGTTTTTTTTGTAATCTTCTTCCCCATAATGGCTTCTGTTCAGAAGAAATGTTTGGAATGTCAGCTCTATTTGTGTAAGGGCGATCACCATTCACTGTGTTATTAGCTCATCAGGTCTGAAAGACCCGATGGGCTTATGGCATGGCATGACCCCAAATGGGGTCACAAGGGTCAAAACCTTAAAAATCTATTTTAATCTTCTTCTCCAGTTCCAAAAGGTCCAGAGAGCTGAAAAGTTGTGTGTAGACTTCTTGGCCAATGGGGATTCTAAATTGTAGATTTTGTGACCCCATGACCCCAAATGAGGTCAGAGGGGTCAAAACATGAAAAACCTATTTTCATCTTCTTCTCCAGTTCCAAAAGGTCCAGAGAGATGAATAGTTGTGTGTAGACTCCTTGGGCACTGGAGATTCTAAATTGTAGGTTTGGTGACCCCATGACCCCAAATGGGGTCACAGGGGTCAAAACCTGAAAAACCTATTTTCATCTTCTTCTCCAGTTCCAAAAGGTTTAGAGAGCTGAAAAGGTGTGTGAAAACTCCTTGGCCAACGGGGATTCTAAATTGTAGGTTTGGTGACCCCATGACCCCAAATGGGGTCACAGGGGTCAAAACCTAAAAAACCTAATTTCATCTTTTTCCCTAGTTCCAAAAGGTCTAGAGAGCTGTAAAATTGTGTGTAGACTCCTTGGACACTGGGGGTTCTAAATTGTAGGTTTGGTGACCCCATGACGCCAAATGGGGTCACAGGGATCAAAACCTAAAAAACCTAATTTCATCTTTTTCCCTAGTTCCAAAAGGTCTAGAGAGCTGAAAAGGTGTGTGAAAACTCCTTGGCCAACGGGGATTCTAAATTGTAGGTTTGGTGACCCCATGACCCCAAATGGGGTCACAGGGGTCAAAACCTTAAAATCCTACTTTCATCTTCTTCTCCAGTTCCAAAAGGTCTTGATAGCTTAATAGTTGTGTGTAGACTCCTTGGACAATGGGGATTCTAAATTGTAGGTTTGGTGACCCCATGACCCCAAATGGGGTCACAGGGGTCAAAACCTAAAAAACCTAATTTCATCTTTTTCCCTAGTTCCAAAAGGTCTAGAGAGCTGTAAAATTGTGTGTAGACTCCTTGGACACTGGGGATCCTAAATTGTAGGTTTGGTGACCACTTGACCCCAAATGGGGTCACAGGGGTCAAAACCTTAAAATCCTACTTTCATCTTCTTCTCCAGTTCCAAAAGGTCTTGATAGCTTAATAGTTGTGTGTAGACTCCTTGGACAATGGGGATTCTGAATTGTAGGTTTGGTGACCCCTTGACCCCAAATGGGCAATGGGCATTTTTAATTTGATTGTGAATAACTCGGACGTTGGGACAGGCTATCTTTCCTACACTGCCCATGACCCCATGGTCTAAACCCAAACACCTATTTCTATCAAAAGTCTGATGAGCTACAGAGCCCATGGCTCTATTTTTCTTGTAGTGACAAAATTTAGTGTTCAGCTGACGAAAGATGTTTACTTTGTAATCACCTAACTCTTGATGATTGGCAGATTATGCATCATAATCGCGCTAAGCCTAAGACTCCTAAACGTAAGGCTTTGCCTAAATCTACTCCTCAATCTTTGAAAAAGTTGAAGCAAATTCCAGACAGCAATCTCCTGCCTAAGACATCGGAGACAGATGATCGCAGCTCTTACCTCCAACATGGCGTCCATGCAAAGAGAAGCAGCTGACCGCTTCTCAGCACTTGAAACCAACCAGGGAGACCCCGCGGTAGCAGGCCGTGCGGGCGACCCGTCGGGATAGCTGTCTAACATCACGTCCAGCCGTATGCAGCCAGCCTCCCTGATCCATGAGTCAGTGGAGGGGGCGGTCGGCTTAGCTCCTCTGCCTTGCCAAGAAAGCACGGGTCACGGCCCCGATGTTCTCTGCGGCGGGCATGAGCCCAGCTTGTCAACTACCTCTGAACCGCTGCTGAATGTCACGGCGCCTAGCGGCGCACGGACTTCAGTGGCTATTCAGGGAGGCCAGGTTGACCCGGTTAAGCGGCCCGTTAGCACGGGCGGCACGGGTCTACCGGCAGCTGCTGGCGAGGTGGGTAGCCGCACTACTGCACGGGCGGGCCATGATCATAAGCAGGATTTCATTAGCATTGACAATCCACCTTTTATTCCCGTGCTTCATAACTCGAACGGACCCACGGCCTTGTGTCATTCTTCCACGGACACGGAATCCATGGATTTTACGGTGGCAAGCCATGAAGAACAGTTAATTATCCCATCGGATGAGCACTCATTTCCTCTTGTTCCAGAGTGGAATTTTACGGATAAACTCCAATACTTGCACCGGTTGAAACCTTGTACGGTTCCTATTCCTGCGGATCAACCTGCCTCTCATAGGCCTGATGAGTTGGGGGACTCGGGGTCCCTACACCCCTCCCGTCCACCTAAGTTTACTCTGCCACATTCTTCTGTCATCAAGACGGCTTGCAACGAGATTAATGACAAGCTTGCCAATCAACCCGGACAGCTTTCCATTCCCAAGTATAGGCCGAAGTCAGCTTATTTGATTCATAACAGGTTCGTGTCCCCGGAGTTGCCTGTATTGGATAAGGATTTTGCTAGACTTAACCCCCGTGCTCCCTCTGCTAATCAATTTCAGTTTTCGAGACTGGACTTGATGGAGATTGATCGTAATGTACGCCTATCTCAGGATGTTATCTCTTACATCAACTGGTTTTGTGCGGGTATTAGAGAGATGCTTCCTCCCAAGTTTACTTCGTATGAAGGTATTACTCCTGACACTCTTCAGACCATGAGGGCTGACGATGTAGCCATGGCTCACGGATTTCTTGACTCGGTTTACCTGGCCTCTCAGGACTTAGCCTCGGCCTCTTCAAACTCGATGTCTTGCATCCTTTTAGCGGAGAGGCAACAGCATATCTCACGAGTTCGGGATCTACCTACAGACGTAAAGGACTCTCTCTTAACTCAACCTGTTCAAGCACCGTCTCTCTTTAATGGAGCATACACTCAGGCTAGCGAATCGCAGGATGCTATGACTACCAAGTCCCTCAATCAAAAGCTCACTCAAGCCTTGATATCTAGAGGCTCTTTCCAGGGACATGATCGTGGGAACTCAAACCCTAAATCGAATCCTCAGAACAAGCCTTCGCATTCGCTATCTCAACCATCCTCTCAGGTCCGGGGCGGACTTCGGGACCGTCGGGCTTTCCATCCCCCTCAACCTAAGGATCATCCTATGCCATCAGGGAAGGATCAGAAGGGATCTTTTTGTGGATCCAAAGGTGGCTACAGGCAATGACTGCCACGCCACTTCCCCTTCTCAATCATTGCTCCATCGGAGGCCCGTTGGACAACGATACAGTCTTCTATCCAACTTCTAACCGATACCAGCAAGAAACATTCTCTCAGGAGATGGATGTCTCTGGTGGGTTCTCTTACGTTGGTTCAGGCCTTCACCACACATGGTCGGCTAAACCTGCGCCACATTCAATCATGGATCAACAGCTGCCGTCATCTTCCTCTGGACTCCAAGATTGTGCCTACGAACCTGGTTTGCCGGGAATTTCAGTGGTGAACCTTGCGCACGCACGTCATGTCAGGCTGCCCATTTATTTATCCTCCGCCTCAACACACAATCTACACAGATGCGTCGAACGCGGGCTGGGGTGCATATTGGAATCAGCACATTTTAAGCGGGCCCTGGGTCCAATCGGATTCCCATCTTCACATCAATTTGCTCGAGATGAAGGCGGTGATCTTGGCTCTCTCCAACTGGAAAGCTCTACTCCAGGGTTCAAGTGTTGTGATTGCAACGGACAACTCCACTGTGGTTGCGTATATCAACAAGTTAGGAGGCACGAGATCAGCTCCTCTGATGCAACTCACCAGGGATCTTTACGCTCTGGTAGACGCATGGTTCATAACTCTTCAAGCCAGGCACATTCCCGGGAAACTGAACTTCCTAGCGGACTCTCTGTACAGGAAAAATCTGATTGTGTCCTCAGAATGGACGATCCACCCTCAAGTTTTGAATCTGATCGCCGACAGATGGGAGAAGCCTCAAATAGATCTGTTTGCGACGGCACTAAATTTCAGACTCCCTTGTTACGTGAGCCCGGTTCCAGATCCCAACGCTCTGGCAGTGGACGCGCTATCAATGTCCTGGGACAATCTCATAGCCTATGCCTTTCCTCCATTCAAGTTGATTCCAGATGTTCTCAACAAAGTGAGGCAACACAATTGCATCGTGTATCTGCTAGCTCCGGCGTGTCCCAAGAGGGCGTGGTTTCCATCGATGATCGATCTACTCATGGAACCCCCGTTAAAACTTCCTCTGTGGTGGAATCTGCTCCAACAGCCGAGGTGGCAACCGGACAACATAAACCTCAAGGCATTCAATCTTCACGTATGGAAAATATCCAAAGAACGCTGCGAGAACACGGTTATGCGCAGGCAACTTTTGACGCTATTTTAAGATCCATCAGACCTTCCACGTCTGCGCTCTACGACCATAAGTGGATCAAGTTCCAGCAGTGGAGATGAGACAGAGGTGTGGCCAAGCTCCCCTTGACCATACCTATGATAGCAGATTTCCTAAATCACTTACGCCAGGATTGCAACTTAAAAGCGGGCACAATTGAAGGCTATAGATCGGCGATCGCCTCAGTCACAGATCTCGATGGTCTAGCTATCGGCTCGGACATTACTCTCGCTAAGCTAATAAAGTCGTTCAAGCTTCAGGACATTAAGTCGCCAAATACCTTCCCCAAATGGGACCTTCTGTTAGTGCTGCAATCCTTGCAACGTGCTCCATACGAACCCTTGTATGCCACTTCTCTCAAGTTTCTCGCATGGAAAACAGCTTTTTTGATTGCCTTCGCTTCGGCTGCCAGAGTCTCCGAGATACATGCAATAGATATATCCTCCATTGAATTTGCTCATAGATATACGTCTGTGTTTTAGAGCCTTGCCAGAATTTATTGCAAAAAATCAGTCTACGGCCGCTGGTCCCTTGGGGGCCAGGGTTTATTCCTTTCCGGCTCTCCCTGTGCCTAATGACGCAAAAACCAAAGCGCGTACTCTCTGCCCGGTGCGAACTTTACGTTGGTACATGGATAGGACGCATTCCATCAGGAAAGGTAGAAGACGTCTCTTTATTCCCTGCAAACCGGGCCTGTCGACAGAAATTACCAAAAATACCATTGCTTCTTGGCTTCGTAAGACCATCTCCTTGGCCTATTCTACAGCAGATCAAGAGACAGTAGATGCCAAGTTCTCACCTCATGAGATTCGAGCGCTCTCGACTTCTCTAGCAGCCTGGAAGTCTGTTTCCATCGACCAAATAGTCGCTTCATGTCAGTGGAAGTCCTCTAGCGCCTTCACCAGGGCCTATCTTCGGGACATGTCCTCCTTGATTGGAGGCCTGTCCTCGCTGTGACCTCTCCGCCTGAACCCCCTCCTTGGGGGAAAAAAGGGGGGGAAGTTCCCGATCGCGAGGGCGAGTGATTTCCAGTCCCATCCTATCGCCGGAGATGGTGGACTTCAACCACTACGTCAGGTGGGCATGTCTTCACCCCTGAGTTATTTCGCACAATACTAAGGAGTGGGTAGTTTCGCCATGTTCAACCTTAATATCTCGTTGAGTTGGTGGTTTAGTGACGTGGCATAATCACTCTTTTGGATGTATTAATCCGCCTTGTTTGAAGTTCAAGTATTAATCCTCCCTAGCACCTCCTACCTTATTAACATAATAATTACGGAGTGGAGAGTACAGACTAGAGCGGGAAAAGTTATCGTGATTGGAATTCCTTTCCAGCCATTGTCGGCTATTTCGTGCCGAAATTATCCTGAATTACGTTTTTCTTCACAATCCTTATTAGGATTTATAGTAATTGTACTCTAGAAGTGGTAAATTAGCCCTCGGTATGATATTTTCAAGGATTAACCTTGGGAATTCTCGCCAAAATTACGCAATTATTGCGTTTTTCCCATAGTTTCGGACTAAAATTAACCGTTATTCGGGATATTTTGGGACGAAATTGATAAATTTACCGTTATTCTTAACGATTATCTCCCCTAGTTGTCAAGTTATAAGCGAAATTACGATAGTTTGGAGAGTTATTAAAACTAATTACATACCCTTTGGAGGTCTGGATACCCTCCTCCTTACTTGGTATTCTGTCAATGTTGGTTTAGAGGTAAGGTTTTTCGCAATAATTATGAAACAATCACAATTATTGTTAGTAATTATAAGAAAACTTACCTCTAAACCAAAGGTTTACTCCCACCCTCCTCCCCGTTATCCAGCTCTCCGTACTTTGAAAAGAATGACAGTTGAGTTTGAAATTCAAGGGAGGTAACTCAGGGGAGATAATCGGGGAAGAACAACACGCACACCACTAAAAAAAAATATTATTCTCACGGTCTGTACGATCTCTCCGGAAGAGAGATATAAGTCAATGTTGGTTTAGAGGTAAGTTTTCTTATAATTACTAACAATAATTGTGATTGTTTCATGTTTTATGATCACAATCATGAAAATTTTCCTTTAAATGATGTGAGTTTGTCAAAAGTTGATGTCATTTTGTTTTTGATTTAGCAGTCTCCTTCATTTATTCTTTACAGCATTGTACAAATTAAATATTATTTAGCCAAATCATATAAAGGAATCATTATTTTAAAGACAATAAAAGAAAAATCTAGATAGAATAGATAATACAAAAAAACATTGTGCCATTTGCAGGGGAGATAGCTTGACCATGTCAGCTATTTGTTTATATTCATTTGTATCTTTTTTTCTGAAATAATGTTTCTCCATACCATGCCATCAAAATGTTATTTCTTGACTGCTCTTTGCACCTGGTGAGAAATACCACATCGGATACTGAAAATATGACGTCATGCAGAAATTCCATTGTGATTGTGAGCTCTATGCAAATGAAATAGAACAGGTTCTCGATCCTTAGCAGTATACATTGTAGATTTTGTGTCTGGTTAAGAACATTGTAACTAATCAACCATGTTGTGTTGGTTGATTTGGGGGGAAAAGTGATAACTTTTTAAGAAAACTGTTAACAAGTTGTGTCCAGCTTATAACTTCCAAACTAATTATCTAATTTTGAACATGCATAATTACATGAATGTGTGTCTTAATTGATTTTGAAAATTTTCCTGTTAATTGATTTTGCGTTATTTGACAAAAAATGGGGACTCCGTTGGGAAAGTGTTTCAAATCCTGCCAGGCTCATAACTTCTACACTGCAGTCATCTGATTTTGATCAAATTTGGAAATACATATTTATATGAAAGTGTGTCATGATCATTAAATTTTAAAATATTTTTGTCCAGTTCATAACTTCTCAACTACACATCTGATTTTCATCAAAGTTGGTACGAGATGCTGAAAATACGACGCTTTTTCATTATTGGAAAATTGTAGCAAATCCTGTATGTTTCATAAATTGTTTTTCCTTTGGATTGCTTAATGTTTCATGTGTTCGATTTGATTATTTCATGTGTTCGATTTGTCATATTATCATATGTTTCTTACGTAGCAAATAATGACCCGGTGCTGAGCGTTTATGGCAAATAAACTCACAAGGGCGTCATTATTTGGCTTACACCCCCGCGGAACATTCCTAAAATAATTTTAAACTTAATTATTTATTTACAATGAGTTCATAAATGTTATATTTTTGTTTATATATATGTTTTATGACTGAACAAGCCCAATAGAATATTTAGTGTAGACATGACACAACATAAAGTCCCTCAGGTGACATAGATGCTCGTTAGCTCAAGTGGTAGAGGCATTGCTTGTCAACAGATAGGTCCCAGTTTCACATCCCATTTACACTCTTTTTAAACCTTTTTTTCCCGACTTGTTGAAATTTCTAAATTTTACAAGTCCATTTGTTTGTATACACATTGAACATCTCATAACCGACCCAGGTGTTTAATAACTGAAATGTTGTTAAAAAAACATGTTAAACCCGAACTCATATACTCACTCATAACTGACCATGGTAGTTATGAGATAACCATCCTGCTTACATGGTGGTTATGGCATATAACCTTCAAATAAAACAAAGGAAATAATTTCCCAAGGGGTGTAAGTAATCATATTCAAGCTGCTCATTGATAACCTTATGTTGAGGATATGTCACCTTGCTCACTTTTGTCATGCCATAACTTTCTTCTTTTCATGAAGAACAACCTCTAATGTTTAGTTCTATTCTTTTCAGGTGGGATTGTTGGTAATGGTCCGGGGGGAGAGCATGTTGTAGACATGCCCACTGACGAGAAGCCCAAGGTACACATAGTACTGTCTTCTACTGCTGTCACTGTTGTCAAGCTTTATCTCTTATCTATGTTTTGTATATCTATATGTGTTGTTTTTCTATGTCCCTGTGCCTTCTGCTTCTTCAATATCTGTAGTGATAATGTGTGTGTGTGTGTGTGTGTCTTCTGCTTCTTCAATATCTTTAGTGATAATGTCTGTGTGTATGTGTGTGTGTCTCCTGCTTCTTCAATATCTTTAGTGATAATGTCTCTGTGTGTGTCTTCTGCTTCTGCAATATCTTTAGTGATGATGTCTCTCTGTGTGTGTGTGTGTGTTTTCTGCTTCTTTAATATCTGTAGTGATAATGTCCCTGTTTGTGTGTCTTCTGCTTCTTTAATATCTGTAGCGTATATATTTGTGTGTGTGTTTTCTGTTTCTTTAATATCTGTAGTGATAATGTCTGTGTGTGTGTGTGTTTTTTCTGCTTCTTTAATATCTGTAGTGATAATGTCCCTGTTTGTGTGTCTTCTGCTTCTTTAATATCTGTAGCGTATATATTTGTGTGTTTGTTTTCTGTTTCTTTAATATCTGTAGTGATAATGTCTCTCTGTGTGGCTTCTGCTTTTTTATTATCTGTAGTGATAATGTCTGTGTGTGCGTGTGTGTTTTCTGTTTCTATGATATCTGTAGTGATATTGTCTCTCTGTGTGGCTTCTGCTTTTTTTATTATCTGTAGTGATAATGTCTGTGTGTGTGTGTGTTTTCTGTTTCTTTGATATCTGTAGCGATAATGTCTGTGTGGGTGTGTCTTCTGCTTTTGTATTATCTGTAGTGATAATGTCTCTCTGTGTGTGTTTTCTGTTTCTTTGATATCTGTAGTGATAATGTCTGTGTGGTTGTGTCTTCTGCTTTTTTATTATCTGTAGTGATAATGTCTCTGTGTGTGTGTGTTTTCTGTTTCTTTGATATCTGTAGGGATAATGTCTGTGTGGGTGTGTCTTCTGCTTTTTTATTATCTGTAGTGCTAATGTCTGTGTGTGTGAGTTTTCTGTTTCTTCGATATCTGTAGTGATAATGTCTGTGTGGGTGTGTCTTCTGCTTTTTTATTATCTGTAGTGATAATGTCTGTGTGTGTGTTTTCTGTTTCTTTAATATCTGTAGTGTTAATGTCTATGCCTCTCTATCAATGACTCTCTGTCTCTCTATCAATATATCTCTTTGTCTCTCTATCAATGCCTCTATCTCTCTATCATTGTCTTCCTCTTCCTCTCTATCAATGCCTCTATCTCTCTGTCAATGTCTCTCTTCCTCCTCTGTCAATGGCTCTATCTCTCTATCAATGTCTTCCTCTTCTTCTCAATCAATGCCTCTATCTCTCTGTCAATGTCTCTCTTCCTCCTCTGTCAATGCCTCTATCAATGTCTTCCTCTTCCTCTCTATCAATGCCTCTATCTCTCTATCAATGCCTCTTTCTCTCTATCAATGTCTTCCTCTTCCTCTTTAGCAATGCATCTATCTCTCTATCAATGCCTCTTTCTCTCTATCAATGTCTCTCTCTTCCTCTCTATCAGTCTCTATCTCTCTATCAACATCGCTCTCTGCCTCTCTATCAATGCCTCTTTCTCTCTATCAATGTCTCTCTCTACCTCTCTATCAATGCATCTATCTCTCAATGAATGTCTCTCTCTAACTCGCTATCAATGCATCTATTTCTCTATCAATGCCTCTATCTCTTTATCAATGTCTCTCTCTTTCTCTCTATCAAAGTCTCTATCTCTCTATCAATGTTGCTCTCTGCCGGCCTCTCTATCAAATTAATGTCTCTCTCTACCTCTCTATCAATGCATCTATCTCTCTATCAATGCCTCTATCTCTTTATCAATGTCTCTCTCTTTCTCTCTATCAAAGTCTCTCTCTATCAACGTTGCTCTCTGCCTCTCTATCAATGTCTCTATGACTCTATCAATGTCTCTCTCTGCCTCTCTATCCTTTTATCACTATCTTTATCTCTATCAGCATCTCTATCCTATCAATGTCTCTATCTCTATCAGTGTCTCTATCCTTTTAATGTCTCTATCTCTATCAATGTCTTTATCTTTATCAGTGTCTCTGCTTCTCTATGTTTTCAATTGTAAATCAAAAATGGCATTTAAATGTTGAGGAGTTGAAATTCTGCTTCCCATTTACATTTGTTAGTTAAATGACCTACTAAGCAATACCAACGTATATCTGTCGTTGTGCCTACGTTTGAGTCATTGCCGCGCCATTGTCCAGTTTTCAATCATAAATCTCTAAATTTTTCCATTTTTTTTGTCACTGTGCTTACTGATAGGTATTAAGATATTGATTATCAGAAACAACTACTTGTCAATGAAATAACACCATTTAAAAACTTTGACATATTTGACCCCCCCCCCCCCCCCGACTAATTACAAAATGACCATCCTTCTTTTTCCTAGTTGCTAATGACTAGATTTTTTATTTGATCTGAGACAAGTTAAGTGACCTTTGACCAGCAGAGTCTTTAGGAGAGATTAGGGATTGGTCATTTGTTACAGGGGGAGTTTTCAGGGGAGGGTCAGAAGAAAAATACAGCCACCAGAGGATAGTCATGAAAAAAACCCCAAAAGGTTTGGAAGGGTCATGAAAAATAGACGTTTATAAAACCATCTTTTTTTAGGAATTCAAAGAGGGGCTGAACCATTACCATAAAGCCTTTTAAATAAAAAAAGGTCCATAGTTAAAAACTGATGTTTATAGCAAAATTATCATGAATTCTCTGTCTTACTCATTGTTAACCTTAACACTTTATCGATTGGCTTGATTTTTGCAAATTTCTTAAAATAGCCATACTTTAAAAAAAAATATCTAAAAGTAGATTTAGATAAATAAATTCCAATGTTGATATTTCAATAATTGGGAACATTTGCTATAATTCATACTTCAGCTTCCATACTTCATATTCAACATTTATTGTTTAAATATTATGTAACATGTAACAATGTTACATATGGCAATTCTATGATTCCTAGATGTGCTTTTATTATACTTATGTTATGTACCTTCAATTTTTTTTTGAAGATTTCTTGTGCTTCAGACGTTTCATTTTGTTAAAACAAACTCAGACACTTAAAGGTTAAATGTTATGAAATTTGATAATTCAATCTTTTACTTTCAGAGAATTTGTAGATTTTACACTTTTTCTGTGCTTTGAAGAAATCACTAGTGACTGACCTAATAAAAAAAGTGCTCTAATTGCTGCTTATAGGTGACAGGCATGTTCACATAATTGTCAAGAAAAGACATATATACTCTATCTAAAAAAGTTTCTCAATGTAAAGAATTAAATTATTTTGAAAGAATTACATAGGTGCAAAAGCTTCAGGTTATTCGATGTTTTTCACAGCTCGATGACACTACAATGTATAATGGTATAGGAAGGCTTCTCACACAGATGGATGATACATCCCTGAGGTCTCTCACACATTTCACCACCATGTGTAGGGAGGCTTCTCACATAGATGGATGATACATCCCTGAGGTCTCTCACACATCTCAACACCATGTGTGGTGGTAGGGAGGCTTCTCACACAGATGGATGCCATTAATATGTACAGTAGTAGGGACTCATGCTGATGAGCATTCTCAAAAGTGTTTACTTGTTTGTGTTTGCCCAGAAACCCTGGTTTAAGAAACTGAAACGTTCTGAGACCAAGGAGGAGAAGGAGGAGCAATCGGTATCTGGCCTGCCGCCATTCTACTCTTTCTACAATCTACACATTTACCACTCTACATTTATCTTCTCATTTTCTCTTCTTTCTTTCGAATAAACATTTCTTTTTCCCATAGAGTAGCATTTTTCATAACAATGAGTGTGGTTCTATTTGTCATGTATTTCCTTAACTTTTTGTTAATCTTTTAAAGCTTTTATTTGATTTCCACAATCTAATAAGTTCTGCAAATATCAGCACTGGAAGATGTTCTTTTAGGGTGATCAAGTCTTGAAGAGGGAATGTCATATTTCCTACTGCTACAGTGAGAAGTGATACCTTGAGTGTAATTATTCCAGCATGTTCAATAAGACTGTTGTGGTGACAATGGGTCAACAATTTGTTGCTACCTCTTTACAATGTAAAGGTCAAGGTAATGAAATTTTGTATAGATAAATTAAAGCCTTGACAAATCAGGATTGTAAATTGTAATTTGGTGATTGTTCAAACCAAACTAGACATCATATAGGCTTTGTTTTATCATTAAAAATATGTCTTTGACCTTCAAATTTTTTTTGATATCTCTATTCTTTAAGGTCACAGAAATTGAATTATAATAAGATGTACTTTTTGGACAATTTGTTATTGCAGAGTATTATAAATTGTAGGTTTGTTTACACTTTGACCCAAAAGAGGGCCCACAGAGTATTGGCCTATATCATTTTTCAAGAAAAGTAAATTACCTTTAAAAAGGTGAACTCTTGTACACAGATGTCTTGACTGAGTAGTACTCCAAATTACAAAAAAGGGCAAATTGTGAATTTTTTCTTGAGTTTTTTCAAAACAAACTAAATTTCAGTCAGGGCAAAATGATATAAAATTATATTTTATCTATTGAAAGAATGTTAATAGAATATAGAAATGATAATCAGTCTCTTGTCTTTTCTCACTTTCCTCTAATCATACTATTTTAGTGTCAACAATGGTTTCCTCAGACTTGACTATGAGAGTCTTGTTTACTTATAAGAAAAGTGAACGAAAAATACCTCAAAGGTGATAAACACTGAAGAAATATTTTTGAAGAAGAATAAAAAAAATTCTACCATGAAAGTGCAGGATACTCGGTTTGATTGGTTGTTTTGTCTGATTCACAGGG
Organism: Phorcus lineatus; assembly: GCA_921293015.1. NCBI lineage: Eukaryota > Metazoa > Mollusca > Gastropoda > Trochida > Trochidae > Phorcus > Phorcus lineatus. The sequence goes on along the minus strand of OV121088.1, from coordinate 20,540,811 downwards.
TATCAATTCAGGATAGAAGTTGCTCTGTTTACCCGAAATCAGTTTACAATGTATTAATACATACATTGACTTCGGACTATCTGACTGGTAACTTCAGAGTCGTTGTTCTGCTTTTAAGTGTGATTAATCTCTTTCCAAAAGAATTGACCGTATTTGTTTTCGTGTGTTTACACGGAGAGAGCAAATTGTTTTGATTATATGTCATATTTCGTACAAAAAGAGAAGTTTGAGTGATCAATTAGGGTAAACTTTCCCCTCTTAGACATGCAGCAGCATTCCTTCGAATACGGCAACAAAACAATGACATCATTTCGCGAGTGCTCACATTTTTTTCTGGCTCATTACTTTGTAACTTATCATCCATTTTAATTAAACTTTGTCATTGAAATTCAAAAACATACAATGATGTGTCATTATTAATGTTTTGAAAATATCTTCAAAATATTTTTAGATATGTGGGAAAAAGTGATGGATTTGAAAACTTAACAAATCCAATCTGAGTAATAACTTCTTGACTAATTGTCTAATTTTAATCAAATTTGATATTAACATGCATAATTATGGCGAAACGGTTACCTCTAGACTAGGTTTGACATTATCTTGACGGCTGGAGAGATCGTACAGAGAGAGAGAATTAAGTTTATTTTAGTGGTATGAGTGTTATTCTTCCCGAGTTTTATCTCCCCAGCGAGTTACCTCCCCTGAATGTCAAATTCAGCTGTCATTCTTTTCTCTGTATGCCGAGAGACCGGTTGTTCTCTGTCTGAGAGAATCTTTGAGTTTAACTCAGCTGTTACTTCTTCTCAGAGATTATTCTGTGTTTTCCTTGTGGATTATTCTGTGTTTTCCTTTCGGATTACCTGTGTTTTTCTTGGATCGTTGTGAGATTGTGATCTTCACTTCTTGGACATGGGTGAGACCGTCCATTTTAAAAAAAATTTTGTGTGTGTATTAATAATTTAACTTGCTTCTCCTTCAAGATGTCTACAGGTCAGAAGAAATGTGTTAATTGTCAAAAGTATCTGTGTAAAGGAGACCCTCATTCTACTTGTTATGCTTGCAGTGATTCGTTGCCATGTACTCTAGAAGACAGGTGTACCTTCCCTTTGATGATTGGGCTATTATGAAAAACCTTCTACAATTCCTATCTCCACGGATGGTACGGCCTCCCCTAGACCCGACGAGTTGGGGATCCCTTCCCACCCCTCGACCTCCAAGGAGCTCCCTTACTTACTCCTCAGGGTTTATTACCTGGAAGTAGACATTTGTGATGTTTATAACAACAAATAAGGACGGCAGGTGGGGATTCTCTAGTCGACTGCACTTTGGGAACAATGGGCTTAATCTGTGATTATAAGCATGCGGGTAACACCAAATTCGCAAGTGGAAATAAAACGAAATTGTAACACTAGACTATACAGAATATTATTGTATTTATCTATGACAAAGCAAAATAACAACATGACATAACAACATGTCATAACACGTCAGCAAATATTGTTATCAATTCACCAATTAATAACTTAAACCCATTTTTATAAATAAATAAGACAATGTTGTAGGATGGACTTAACTGAAGGTTTACATTTCATCAATTTACAATTCACTGAATTTTCAACAGGAAACAGCATCTCCGTATGCCAATACGCTCATTCTTCCTGCAGCCAGATCAACCTTCAAATTGCGGATTCTGTTGTTGATGTCTGTGTTTCCTTTTCTCTTTGGTGGAAGTCTTTGTCCACCACCATATTGGACAAGGCGGATTTCATTAAGCTTCTGCTCATTCTTTAGAAATGCCAACATCTCGTAAACGTTTGGGTGTGCTTTGGAGATGACCCTTTTTAGACGGCCATGCCACCCCTCAAGATGGTTGTTGGTTCTTGGGCCAGTGGTCTCGTAGTGGTTCCATGACAGGAGAGGTATGTCACCTTCCACCCAGAAAGTGGTGACGTAGTTGGCCAACTGGAGACATTGTGGGTTGTCTGGCATGTCAGCTAGGGCATTGAGCCATACGTCTTCCACCTAGAAACAAAAAGGTTTACATTTTAAAAATATATAACATGTATATATTTACATTTCAAAATCAATGAACAAAGTTTATTCTTTAACAACATTCTAGTAGCACATACTTGTGTTATTTGATTTCAGAATTAAAGAATTGCTTATGTACGTACATTATTGACTGGTACCAAAGGTAAAACAGCAGCACAGCGCACAAATCTTGTGATGTCAACGTCGTGGTTGTAGGCAGACTGCAACCCAACGGCCTGTGTCTTCCTCTAGATGCACTGTGTGTAGTGAAACATACAGCCTTTCCATTCGGAGGTGGGGAAGACGATGATGGCAGCATTCTTGGCGGCAATTTCATAGTCCATCTAAAAGAGAAATCATGTTGCTATAGGGAATCAATTTTGAACATCGTCATATATATATATATATATATATATATATATATATATATATATATATATATATATATATATATATATATAGTATTATCAATATGAATTTTATTAATACTTTTCAAGACAATGAGACATAGAATTTAATCATATCATATTTAAAAACAAACATGTCATAGGCTTATATTTTTATATACCTGAACGACTTGTGGTTCCAAATGAAGTACTCTTGTGATGGCGGCATTCTTCAGAAGGCGAAAGGCACAGGTGTATGTATCTTTCGTCTTGTTGGGCAAGAGTAGGAATACAAGTGGGAACATCTGATCGCCGACCACTGCATGAATGGTGTATAGTTGAAGAAAGACTGTAGGTGACACGTAAAATGTCCCGTCCCCGTACACAACATCTGCTGCACACAAATGTTCAAGGTTTGTGGTAGTACTCATCCCAAGAATCTTATCCTCTACACTGTCATTGGTGATTACAAACGGTTCACCGCCATCTGTTGTCGCATATTCCTCGGGAATGGTGATGTCCCGTCTTGATTTTGGGATGATAGGAAAGGTTGAACAGCGGGAATTGTACATCATGTTCTTCACTGTGTGGAACGTCAGCATACTTTCGACAAGCGACATACTTTGGGCTGTCCACGGCCCCTCCCGCATCGATAGTAGCAACAGGGTTGGTATTGGTGTCAGCGACATCTTGGCCTCCAACTTCACCAAGTGAACACAAACAAAAAAATTATAAATACTGAGTTAAATACATTCTCTCTCACTATACATACTAACAGCATTAAATAATGATGCTCCATGAAGTTTAAGGAATTAATTTTATTTGTATAGTTTTATTTTTTAAACAACCATACTATATATTTACCTGTATGCCATTGTATATTCGTTCGTGGTTATGTACTCCAGGTTGTTTCGTGACTATATCATCGACGGTGGCGACAGTCGCATTACAGTCTTGCTGTAAACATCTCCAGGATATCCAGTTAACATTGGACCTTCTCACGGAACCTCCATTGCAACTACCTCTGTTGCACAATCTGCTCCAACAACCTCGGTGGCAACCGGACAACATCGATCTCCAGTCCTTCAATCTTCACGTCTGCAGAATATCAAGAGATCGTTACGTAACCGAGGTTTTGCAAAGGACACTTCTGAAGCAATTTCAAGTTTCATCAGACCTTCCACTTCCGCCCTCTATGACCATAAGTGGAGGAGATTCCAGCAGTGGAGAGGAAACTGAGGACTGGCCCACCTCCCCTTGTCTATCCCATGTCTAAGATAGCAGACTTCCTGTACTTTAAAAGCGGGCAAATTGAGGGGTACAGATCTGCCATCGCATCTGTTACAGACTTAGAGGGTCTTACCATTGACGCAGACATCTCCATTACCAAACCCTTAAGATCCCCCAAATTGCAGGATATCAAGTCTCCAAGTACCTTCCCTAAGTGGGATCTTTTGCTCGTGCTCCAAGCCTTACAACATTTACCCTTTGAACCTTTGAGCCATACATCTCTCAAACTTCTCTCTCGGGAGACTGCCTTTTTGATTGCCTTTGCTTCGACTGCCAGAGTGTCGGAGCTACATGCCATTGATGTCTCCTCCATTGATTTTGGACAGAGATACTGTTCAGTGTCCTTCAGAACTCTCCCAGAGCTTTTGGCAAAAAATCAGACTGCTGCAACGGAACCCTTAGGCCTTAGGGTCTACTCCTTCTCGGCTCTACCCATTCCCAGAGACACAAATGACAGAGCTCGCACACTCTGCCCTGATAGAACTATCAGGAAGGACAGGAGACGATTGTTTCTTCCTTGCAAACTGGGTCTCTCATCAGATCTCCAAGAATACCATTGGTTCCTGGCTGTGTAAGACCCTCATTCTGGCATATTCTTCTACAGATCAATCCATAGTGGATGCCAAATTTCCTCCTCACGAGATTCGGGCCTTATTGACCCCCTAGCAGCCTGGAAATCGGTCTCCATCGATCAAGTAGTTGCTTCTGTCAATCGAAATCCTCAAGTGCCTTCACCAGAGCTTATCTGAGGGACATCTCTCCGGTGCTAGGGAGTTTGTCCTCCCTGGGGCCCTTGGTGGCGGCTCAGTACCTCTCCGCCGGCCCCCCCCCCCCCCCCCCCCCAAGAGGGGAGTTCCCCGGAGGTGGGGCTGTTCCAGTCTCAACCTATCAACTTACATGATCAACTCCTACCACGTCTCCAGGTGGGCATCAATTGCTCTCATAGTTTCACACTTAAACTAAGATGATGGTCTTCTTCTCGGGGAAGACTAATCTTAACCCTTGTATTCAAATCCTTAGTTGGTGATACAGTGACATGGTATGATCACTCCTTGGGAATGTAAATAACTTCCTAATCCCTAAAGTTGATTAATCTATCCTCCTTGCACTTACTCTCCCCATTAACCTTCGCCTTAGACTGAGTGGTCGTACTGGGAGAGAGGTTATTAGGTTACACTACGGGATTTTGGAACTAAATTCAACAAAAATCGCCGAAATGCGGTGAAAATTAGGTCTCCTAGTGGGTTTTCCCCTGAATTTTAAGCGTTTAGTACATTTTAAAAGCCTAGAATTTACTGTTATTTCGTTATTTTGTGCTGAATCTGGGATTAAATTACCGTTTTATCAAGTATTTTCTCTACTGATTTTCAAATTTTTTTACCGTTATTTGAGAATTATCTCCCCATTTTCAACGAATTTGAGCGAGTTATCCACAATCATTACTACCTTGTAAGACCTTTTATCATTATGTTTGGGGTTTGGATACCCACCTCCTTACTTGGGATTCTGTCAAACTCAGTCTAGAGGTAACCGTTTTCGCAATAATTGTGAAACAATCACAATTATTGTTAGTAATTATAAGAAAACTTACCTCTAGACTGAGGAATTACTCCCTCCCTCCTCCTCGTTATCAACATTCATACTTCGAAAAGAATGACAGCTGAATTTGAAATTCAGGGGAAGTAACTCGCAGGGGAGATAATGCTGGTGTTCAAGTCCTGGATTGGCCATCGCGAAGCCCCGACCTCAATCCGATCGAACACATCTGGAACGAACTGGGTTCACGAACAGTTAACAAGTTAATCCACCACAGACGTTGCAACATCTTCAAAGTTACCTTGTTGAGCAATGGCGACGTCTTCCTCCGGCAGTGTTCACTAAATTTCTAAGATCCTTGAGGAGACGTTGTGTGGCTGTAAGAGACGCTAGAGTTGGACACAATCGTTACCTCGGATCAATTCTCTTCATTCTGTGAAATTCATTTGGGAGGGTATTCAGATGTCATGAACATTGTTGTATAACATATATGCTAATGTGTGTATAGGGACTTGAACTGGGCACATCTGGATTTGTTTATTATGATCACATACATGATTTGAAAATATTTACTTTAAATTTTGTGAGTTTGTCCAAAATATGTTGATTTTATTTTGTTTTTGATTGAACAGTTTCCTGATAAATCTAAACCCTCTGTTTCAAGAGGACATCATGTTTTGGTTGAGGTTGAATTTTTTAGGAAACAAAACTACAAAACCTGATTGTGTTAGGTACAGACACACCTGGTGAAATGTGGATTAAAGTATTTGGAGTCCTAACCAGATCATGAATTTAAAGATAGCATCAAATAAAATTATTAAGGTGTTTCAAATGAGCCTCTTGGATACTCTACAGCTTGACATCTTCTCTTACTGTCTGTCGGAGATGCTGAAAACAGTTCAGTCTGTCCATCTCTCTTCTGATAGTGATTGGTTCAACTCAAATGTCTGCTTTTATTAGAAGGTTCTATACATGTTCAATTGGATTGAGGTCTGGCAAACAACCACACCAGTCCATTCCTTCAATTGTTGTCCCCCGCCGCAACGTGGAACGGGGGACTATGAATTCAGCGGCGTCTGTCCATACGTACGTACGTCCGGATTCTTGTTAACGCGATAACTCATGAAGCCTAGCACCTAGAGTGTTCATATTTGGTGACAGCTTTCAATGGAGGAAGACTCAGACGCCAGTCGACATAGGTGACCTTGACGTCATTTTCAAGGTCACCACTTCACCACGTAAGTCCGGAATCTTGTTAACGCCATAACTCATGAAGCTTAGCACCTAGAGTGTTCATATTTGGTGACAGCTTTCAATGGAGGAAGACTCAGACGCCAGTCGACTTTGGTGACCTTGACATCATTTTCAAGGTCACAACGACAAATTCGTGAAGCTTAGCACCTAAAGTGTTCATATTTGGTGACAGCTTTCAATGGAGGAAGACTAAGATGGCAGTCGACTTTGGTGACCTTGACATCATTTTCAAGGTCACCACGACACTACGTCTGTCTGGATTCTTGTTAACGCGATAACTTGTTAAGCTTAGCACCTAGACTGGTCATATTTGGTGATAGCTTTCAATGAAGGAAGACTCAGACGCCAGTCGACTTTGGTGACCTTGACGTTATTTTCAAGGTCACCACGACACCACGTACGTCCGGAATCTTGTTAACGCCATAACTCATGAAGCTTAGCATCTAGAGTGTTCATATTTGGTGACAGCTGTCAATGGAGGAACATTAAAATGCCAGTCGACTTTGGTGACCTTGATGTCATTTTCAAGGTCACTACGACACTTTGACCAATTTCTAATACATTGTTAACCTGCACCTAGTGTTCATATTTGTTGACAGCTTTCAATGGCGGACGACTCAGGCGCCGGTCGACTTTGATGACCATGACCTCATTTTCATGGTCACCATGACACTCTCACCACTGTAATACATTGTTAACGCGATAATATTCATTATGCCAAATATCTCATAACGGCGGGGGACATTGCCATGTTAGTGGCAAACACTTGTTTTAATTGGATTGTACTGTGCCACCACCCTTGTTTGGTATTTGAACGAACCCTTTAGGGATTTGATTGCCATAAGTCAGTTACCATTTCATCTGATCAAGAATATTGCTGTTCATTGCTTTATTAATCCATAATCTTTGCTTCAAACACCACTCCAAATGACAAACCTGTTAGTTGTAAGGTAATCGGAATTGAATATGTTATTATTCAGTATTTGACAAATCAACTTGAATCCTAAATGCAATATGAAGAATATTTCACGGCGGAGATAGTCACAATGACAGGTTTGATTTGAAGAAACAAAGACTTCACTATGCCAGTGAATGTCTAAGAACAAAGGCAAAGATAAAATGCTGTTTACAAGAAACATCATCATTATTTTGGTTAAAGATTTGATAAAAGTGTGCTGTTCTTTTCAAAGCACACGCCTACTGGTAATGCTTTTTGGCTTTTCTGTTAAGAGTTCTGGATCCATGTTTGGAAAGAAGTTGTCTTTCCCGCAGCTGGAATTGGCAGATTTCAGGAGTGGCAATGACTTGCAGGAGGTATTTCTTACAGGGTCCCTCAAACCTCATGTATACAAATGCCTCTTTCTGTCACATGGTCTGTTTTGGGCTGTCTCTCTGTAGGGCAGGCTTACAGGTGGCCTGTCTTGCTGGCTGTCTGGCAGATTGTCTGTTTGGCTGACTCAGACAGGCAGGTGGTCAGGCTGCTTCTGTGGTAGGCTGTTGGGATATGAACTGGGCACATCTGGATTCTTATGCAGCACATATGCTTTTTCTTAATTCAGTTATGCCTTAGAATATTCTTCCCTTATTATTTATTTCTATTATTTTTATGATGGTTTATTAATTTTATTTGTTGAGTCTATCATTATTTTTTTTACTTTGTGCATGTTTTTAACACATTTCATAAAAGTAAATATCATTACATATTTCACCATTTCATACTCTTAATGTTTTGCCATATCACAAACATGACCTTGAATTATCAACAAGCAAACTACATACTTTAGTTAAGATCCAATGCTCATGTAAAGAGATGTATATCATGGATTATAGTAATTTTCTGGGATTAGATAAATCTTATATAAGAACAATTTAAATAGAAACCTGACAGCAAAAGACTTAATTTTTAGGCATCTGTGTTCCACTTAATCACATTTTACCCATTTTACAAACTGCTTAGGGTAATTAAGCACAAATTTCTGGATATTTGATTTTTGTTTTACAGGCAGATGGTATCAAACAAAAAGCCCTTGGTACTATGGTATTGATGTTGTTACGCTCCCATTAACATTTTTCTTTTTCTTTTTGTAAAAATATGGGAAGTTGTGGTGTAAGGGTTTGGTTTCTTGCACAGGATTGGTTTGGAATTGAATTTAATATGTTCTTGGGAAGAATATTGAGATTTTGACAGGATATTTATTAACTTCTTCATATGTTGAGTACTGCAAAGCATCTTGATAAATAGAGATTTTGATTAATGGCACTAGTGCACAGGTTTGCACACAAATTGGATATTTTAGAGCATATGATGACATTATAAATCTACTTAAGCTTTCTATTAATGCTATAAGATAGTTATTATTCTTTACAATTAGCTTGCTATTGATAATGAATAAGTTAAGATGCCTGAGGTCACAAAGGGAAGTACAAAATCGTAAGTGTTGGTTTTTCAATTATGGAAATATTGCTTTTTGAAAACGACTGAACAAAGAATATCGATATCTCTTAACTTAGGACAAAGGATGAAATAGTTTTTTACGACATATCCGTAGCTTCACCCATTTCTTATCAATATTAGTATTGCTTATGTATACTCCTCCCAAAAAATTAAGCAACATGTAAATTTGGGAACACATGAATGCTGTCTAATTCGCATGTTGTTTTGGGTGATTATGTTAAGGCAATGATATCAATAATCAATAATCTTATTTAAGGTTAAGTGTTTTAAAAATTTCCCTGCCTACATTATGTCTTGATATATGGCTACGTAGAAGGATAGCTATTTTGCTGAAAATATCCTTGTTGCTTAATTTCTGTAGGAAGTATATTAATCATAGCGTTTTTTGGTGCTTTTCAGGCTGTATGGAAAACTTGAACATTACTGATATCGTGGTTCATGCATACTTAAAGCAATGTTGAGTTAAATACATCTGGTCTTTTTAAAAAAAAAACATATATAGTTTGAATATGTGCATATTTTCCAAAATAGCTTTTAAACTTTATTACCTGAATTGGGGTCGTTTGTAATATTGAAAGTAGGCATTATCTGTGCATTATCTGTATTTATGAAATATGGGTGTGCACTAGTGCCTTAAAGCAATAAAGATTCTGCAACTCATTGTGTAAGAGATATTTTGACTGCATGTATACAAGCATTGAATGAGAGTTAAAGATGAATTTGGTGGTTGCAGGTGAACCTGCTGGACGAGGAGATTGATTGGTGGTCCAAGTACTACGCATCAACAGGAGAGACTAACAAGTGTCGCAAGTATCTTGAGATGGGATACGACAAACTGCAGGTACCCACTTCCCTCTGTCTAATGGCTTTAGCTTTGCCTTGTTAAGCTTCTGAACATTTTTTTATTTTCATTGAAAACTAATAATTGTCATTTATTTAAAGTTTGGGACATGAAGGCTGAGAGAGATTGTTTGGATAAAAAAACATCAGAATTAATTTATACTCCACTACGAAGTAAGCAAGGGTATATAATAGTGATTCCAATTTTCTCTAAATGTCTAAGTTTCTCAGAAACTATTACATTTGGATGATTGAAAGTGTAGGTGTTGATCAGCCCTGAAAATGTTTGGTGATCGAATTTGAAAGGTGTTTGAAAAATTATTATTCACTTAGTTTAATCTGCTATTGAACAAGGTGAAAAGACAGCTCCATGCAATGCACCAATTGATATTTCTGAACGCTGTAACATTTAGGGAAATAAAGTTTTACATACTTGGTAGTCCTGAAGATATTTTTAAAGGAAAAGGTTTTATGGATAGTCAATTTCTAATGAGTTATTATAGAATATATAAAATTAACAAGGTTGATGTACACTGCATTCTAATGAGTTATTAGAGGAGAGAATGTTGATGGACAAGGGCTTTGTTAGAGTCTTGTTTGATGACTGAGGTGTGTTCTTAGAATCACAGAAATGGTGGGTTTAAAGTCTTGTTTGATGACTGAGGTGTGTTCTTAGAATCACAGAAATGGTGGGTTTAGAGTCTTGTTTGATGACTGAGGTGTGTTCTTAGAATCACAGAAATGGTGGGTTTAAAGTCTTGTTTGATGACTGAGGTGTGTTCTTAGAATCACAGAAATGGTGGGTTTAGAGTCTTGTTTGATGACTGAGGTGTGTTCTTAGAATCACAGAAATGGTGGGTTTAAAGTCTTGTTTGATGACTGAGGTGTGTTCTTAGAATCACAGAAATGGTGGGTTTAGAGTCTTGTTTGATGACTGAGGTGTGTTCTTAGAATCACAGAAATGGTGGGTTTAAAGTCTTGTTTGATGACTGAGGTGTGTTCTTAGAATCACAGAAATGGTGGGTTTAGAGTCTTGTTTGATGACTGAGGTGTGTTCTTAGAATCACAGAAATGGTGGGTTTAAAGTCTTGTTTGATGACTGAGGTGTGTTCTTAGAATCACAGAAATGGTGGGTTGAGAGTCTTGTTTGATGACTGAGGTGTGTTCTTAGAATCACAGTAATGGTGGGTTGAGAGTCTTGTTTGATGACTGAGGTGTGTTCTTAGAATCACAGCGGAAGTGGAAGGTTTGGCCTATGTAAATGTCTCAATACTCACATCTGACCTGGTATAAGACAAGTTAAGGGTCTTCTTTCTTTGACAATGGTGGCTTGCCCATGGCTTTGAAGAGGTATTTGATGGAGTTGCCTTTCTGAAACATCACATCTATCCAGGCTTTCTTCTTGAGGAGTTGTCCTATGTGGTGGCTGACTGCAGGGACATAGTGGATATTTATGATGAAGGGTGCTGACTGGCTGGGCACATCTTTGAGGTTGAGAATTGTTCTGATGACATTGGTGGCTAGTTTCTGAGGGTACTGGCTATAGTGGATGGTTTCTAGGCTTTCTGAAGATAAACAGATATTATGGGCCATTCTGGTGAGGGTTGAGATCTTGCGTTTCTGAACTTGTAGGAGGTGGTCTGACGTAAAGTGAAGGTATTGATCTGTATGAGTCGGTTTCCTGTTGACAGTTGTCGGGAGCTTGTTTTCTTCTGTCTTAACTAGGACATCAAGAATAGGGAGTTTGTCGTTTGACTCTTCAATTGAGAACTGTATGATGGGGATGTTGGGAATTAAGGCAATGTACAAGATGTTCCTTGTATGGAGAGTTGGGCGTCAGTAGTGGATTGATATTTCAAATGTTCTCATTTATCCCTTAATGTATTTAGTGATATGAATGCAGATATGAGTTGTGTGGCTATATAGGAAATGTAGTCGAATAGGAAACCTACATAAAACCATTTGAACTATAAGCAATTGAATGCTGATATCTTGAGTAGACAAACTTTAACCAGAAAATAATGATTATTGTATCTTTTGTAACCAAGCATTGTTATACACTTTTATTTTTATTTGCAAGTCTAAGAAAGTCGTTTTTTTCTTGTTTTTAGTATACATCAAAACCAGATAACATTTCACGAAGAACTAAAATTATATTTTTTATTTCATTGCATGCTTGTCGCTTTGACGTCGCTGTACTCAAAAGGGGAATTATCAACAGTTGTCAACCATATTCTTGTAGATATACAGAACTGAACTTGAGAAGATTGAAGATTTTGGCAGCTTCCTTGACTTCTGTCACAGTTTTGATTTGTGCCGTGGGAAAAATGAAGAAGAGGAGGAATCAAATGTAGTGGGAGAGTTCAAGGTGAGACACATCAGAAAGCATACCACTCTTGGTGAAAGTACACATAGTGAAATATATAGTTCAAGGTGAGACACATCAGAAAGCATACCACTCTTGGTGAAAGTACACATAGTGAAATATATAGTTCCAGACACATCAGAAAGCATACCACTCTTGGTGAAAGTACACATAGTGACACATCAGAAAGCATATCAGTTTTGGTGATACTACACATAGTGAAATATATAGTTCCAGACACATCAGAAAGCATATCAGTTTTGGTGACACTACACATAGTGAAATATATAGTTCAAGGGGAGACACATCAGAAAGCCTATGGCACTCTTGGATAAAGTACACATAATGAAATATATAGTTCAAGGTGAGACATTAGAAAGCATATCACTCTTGGCAAAAATACATATCGTGAAATATATAGTTCAATAAGATACATCAGAGAGCATGTCACTCCTGATGGAAGTTGGCAAAGTAAAGAATATTAGTTTAAAGGTGGGGTACATCAGAGAGCATGTCACTCTTGTTGAAACTATGCATAGTAATGATTTATAGTTCAAGGTGATACACACCGGTATGTTGTTCACATTAAAGAGCCACTCCGTGAGTTGTTGGAGTCATATGTGCCAAACTTAATTAATGGAGTCATTTGATCGCGAAGTATCGACTGTTACCAAAAAGAAACCTTTTAAAGCTAAATTGTTTTGTAAAGTGACAATATGAAGGTAGAACGTCGCAATGATGATCGAAAACTGGACAGTGGCACGTGTCAAATAATCAAACGTAATTTTTGAGACTTTTCTAAAACAGCCAGGAGGGCAGTTAGGAGTTCATAGTGTTTGTTAGGTTATATAACTAGTATCCATGTATATTGGACGTGATATCTACACCTATGTGCATTTATAAGGCTGTTTTAAGATTTTCATGGAAAACCAGTATTTGTCATATATATGTCTTTCGGACATGAAAAGTTAAGATGTTTTGATTTTATATCACCTCATATGACATTTAGGTGCGTATCAAAGGTAAATAATATGTTATGAAAATCACGGAGTGGCTCTTTAAAGTATATGCATTCAGACCCCATATTCTGACTTTGTTTATCTTTAAACAGTGCCATCTGCACAATATTATCATATATATGTTTTCTCAATGAGCTCAAGAAAGACACATAAAAACCTGACATTGATGTTATTCAATGCTGTAAATAAATATTTATATCTTAAATGCTTTGAAGAGGAAAATTTAACAAATTTACACTATAAATAAAGTCTGTTAGTATTGAAAACATACTGAATTCAATTAAAACAGCAAATTATAAGTAATAAAATGAATTTAGGACTCCATGTCCTCATTATTTCACCTTGCCAATTCAACATGTAAGTGTCAGAATTTTGGCCAACTTAGGAAAAAGGTTGTTTAACAAATGATCATAGTTTCAAGTTCTTGTTATTATTTTTTTTTACAAAGGGGTATGTATATATGTAAAACAAACCACATTTCATTTGGCTTTCATGATGATCATATTCATTCAAGACATTTCATATATTCATCCCAGTCTGCAAAATATATTCTTACCACTAGTTTTCAATTATAATCAAACAACACTGCTATACTATACATTAGTTATATAACCTTCCATACACTATCCACTGAAGATTTATCCTCTACCTGCTTTAGATTAAAATATGTTTAAATTATTGACATGTATAATTGTCCAGTTTTCAATCAAAATAATGCCTAAATATAGTTTATTATTCTACTCCCTTGATAGGAAATAAAATGTTACTTTTCAACAATGGTAATACTTTCCTAGTTTGGCCTACCTATATGACACTAGCAACTCACAAAATGTCATTTAAAGTTGTACATCTAAATAAAAATCCCAAATAAATTGTTTGTGTAGCTACAGTTTAGTCATCATTTTGAATTTTTAGCTCATCAGGTCTGAAAGACCCGATGGGCTTATGGCATGGCAAGGCGTCCGGCATCCGTCCGTCCGTCCGTCCGTACATCCGTCCGTAAACTTTTCACTTTTTCGACTTCTTCTCCAGAACCAATGACTCTAGAGAGCTGAAATTTTATGTGCATACTCCTTGGCAAATGGGGATTCTAAATTGTAGATTTTGTGACCCCATGACCCCAAATGGGGTCACAAGGGTCAAAACCTTAAAAATCTATTTTAATCTTCTTCTCCAGTTCCAAAAGGTCCAGAGAGCTGAAAAGTTGTGTGTAGACTCCTTGGGCACTGGAGATTCTAAATTGTAGATTTTGTGACCCCATGACCCCAAATGAGGTCAGAGGGGTCAAAACATGAAAAACCTATTTTCATCTTCTTCTCCAGTTCCAAAAGGTCCAGAGAGCTGAATAGTTGTGTGTAGACTCCTTGGACACTGGAGATTCTAAATTGTAGGTCTGGTGACCCCATGACCCCAAATGGGGTCACAGGGGTCAAAACCTAAAAAACCTAATTTCATCTTCTTCTCCAGTTCCAAAAGGTATAGAGAGCTGAAAATGTGTGTGTAGACTCCTTGGCCAACGGGGATTCTAAATTGTAGGTTTGGTGACCCCATGACGCCAAATGGGGTCACAGGGATCAAAACCTAAAAAACCTAATTTCATCTTTTTCCCTAGTTCCAAAAGGTCTAGAGAGCTGAAAAATTGTGTGAAGACTCCTTGGACACTGGGGATTCTAAATTGTAGGTTTGGTGACCACTTGACCCCAAATGGGGTCACAGGGGTCAAAACCTTAAAATCCTACTTTCATCTTCTTCTCCAGTTCCAAAAGGTCTTGATAGCTTAATAGTTGTGTGTAGAGTCCTTGGACAATGGGGATTCTGAATTGTAGGTTCGGTGACCCCTTGACCCCAAATGGGCAATGGGCCTTTTTTATTTGATTGTGAATAACTCGGACGTTGGGACAGGCTATCTTTCCTACACTGCCCATGACCCCATGGTCTAAACCACAACACCTAATTCTATTAAAAGTCTGATGAGCTACAGAGCCCATGGCTCTATTTTTTATAATCAAGAATACAATACTGTAAAATCATAATATTTCGCGGGGGTTTAATTTTCGCGCTTTTCGCGCAAAGTCATAATGCGCGAATAATAAAACATCGCGAAATATTATGGTTATGAACGTGAAGAAAACTAATAACAGACAAATAATTTGGTTGACACATTTTATTACCCAGAGTAATGTTTGGCTTGTTCATTAATGACGAGTCACTAATTAGAGCTCTCACAAGCGTGTACGCCGATATGCACGTTGTTTGTTGTGCAAACACAATCATCACAATAATCCGGCCTGGCGGAATCCACTTTTGATCGCCAATATGCGTGTCCTGATGTTTTGATTGCAGTACGCTTGAGCTTCGATTCGGTGCGTATTGCGGTACAGGACCCTCGGTTCAAATATATTTTCGGTTTCGTATGATATTTCTTTGAAGGAGATCTCGAGGATTCACATCATTCAAACACTATTGTTGGGAGTTAAAGATCAAACCAAATCGTTCCGAATGTTTACTTCCGGGAAAACTTGGCGACAGGTATCGTTACCACTTCAAAACTTGAAGACGTTAATGACAATGAATAAAATTTTGATCGTTGACTTTTTGAATAAATATTATTGTTTTCATTGTTAATTACTACTAGTTTCAGTGTAATCTTTGCTGCACGGTGCATGTTGTTTTGCTCACTAAATTTTTGCTATTGCTTAGTCGATATGCGCGAAAATTAAACCCCGCGAATCAGTCATTTTTTATGTTTGCGCGAAAATAACACCCCTCGAAAATAAATGATTTTACAGTATGTAAAGTTATCGTCTCCCCTTTCACAAGTCTTCTCTGAAGTAAACAGTGACATTTCTTTAAGCATTTCCTTATACAATTTATATTGGCAAAATATTCCTTCAATCCTGAACCATAGATTTATAATTGTATAATTACTTCCTATATTTGTAATGAAAGGTTACATCTGTTGTTTAGGAAAGAATAACAAGTCACCAAGACTGAATCCCAATTCTACTAAGAGGACATAGATATGAGATTTCAGGGCAACTTGATGCATACACAAACATTTCAAACACAAAATTTATATAAGAGAATTTAGCAGATCACAAGTGGTCAATATTTCTATCGTGGCACACTTAGTTTTTCTCACGCTAACACATTATCGCTGCGGTTCTCAGAAGTGAATCCCGGAAATTTATTGTATAGCAGTAGCGTCAGTTCAACGCTTGTATTTTTGTTCCGGCTGTCGCTCAGCTACACAGTTTTGTTTTGTTGGTGTTCTAAATAATGCGGGTCCATTTTCCGAAAGTTAGGCAAACATTGATAATGTCTATCATACCAAAAATGAGCATAACAATCACTAAATTTTCCCAAACTTCCCACTGCAAGTGCTAAAAGCCTGTGGTCACCTTCTACCCTCTTGCACCAACTTACCTATTGTTTACTTAGACTCATGCATGCTGACCATATGCACACCCTCCTATCACACGCCCTTTGTTCTGAACCCTTGGGCGGATTTCAATATGGATGGGATCATTTGAAAGAGAATTTTTTTCTTCAATTTTGAGCAATTTTACATTGCTATAAAGAGGAAACGATGTTCTTCAATTCCATATATCGATCACACATGGGCATAAATAAATAAAGGAACAAGAAGTGCCGCAAATTGGGCAACTTTCGCACTACTTATGTTCGTAACCAAATGGCGCGCTCTACAACTTCTGATATCAAAGTAAAGAGTCAAAAAAGTTCTTCAATTTGATATACATTTTGTAAATGCGCTCACAGAAATAAAGATACAACTAGTGCCAAAATTATGTTATAAATTAAATGTAATAAGTGAAAATATTCTCAAATAAACACTGTTTCTTTAGTGTTCAGTTATCACGTTTCATGAAAATCTCATGAGACAGAACTTAGGGGTTTATGCCTATTGAGTTGTCAATGTCTTTTTTGAGTCGGCACCACCATCAGGTAATGAGAAAAAATTGTCCACAGAAATTTTCGTAGTTGAGACATGAAAGGGTGATTTTTCAAAGACAATTTTTTTTGGTCGAGGGATCGTTTTTTAAAGATTTTTTTATAAAGTATGGTGTTATTCCGGGTTGTAAAACATTTAGATATATATGTCGGGAGATCATCTTTTCTGTCGAGTGAACTCTGACCCGTCCCGACAGCTAAGTCCATGAAACTTATCATTCTCGGAAGAGAATTCAAGAATTGCAAAACACTTGTAACCCACAATGGACAATAAGAACCCCAGAGACGTAGAAGGAAGCTGTCCGTGACTTGCCGTCTTGTCGCTAAGGAAGTCAGAAAGTGGCATCAAGGTCAACAATGTCAGCATAATGTTGGCAGCCATCAGTGTCGTTGGCAAGTCGTGCGACAAGTTGTCCGACAGAATATGTCCTGCATAATTGGAATTGGTCCTGGTTTTCAATTTTTTTGTGTCGTGTGACAACTTGTCCTTGGGTCGACAGGACAATTAGAAATTAGAAAATATCCTCTGTTGATGCAATCTTGGTGGCTGATGGCGCCATTGTCGCAAAACTACAAACTTGTTTCAAACACTTATGAAATGTGGCAATTGAACTTCAATATAGCTCACATTGAATTTCTCTGTACAAAAGTTCATTTGTTGATGTTAGATGTTTCGTATATGTTGCATGTGCCTACATTCTTTTCAATCAATTACAGATTGATATGAAAGATGCCTAAGGCCATGAGGCCGAGGACAAGGGGTTGGGAAGTTATGTCAACGTCAAGCCATGACAACTTCTTCAATGAGGTCCATGCTGATGAAGCTTCTGATATTTAGAAGAAGTTTTTTCAAGGCCACAGGCCCATAGTACATTACATTTCAAGATTGCAGTTATAGATGAAGTGATTCATACAACTTCATAGCATAAAAAATATATTAGGATTAGTTCATAGAATGTGAAATAGCAATTACAATGGAAGTGGCAGAAAAGGATGTTGTAGCATTTAGAACAGATTCAAGTGATTATTCTGGTAAGGTGAATCAAGTAAAAAAACAAGATAGACCTAAACATTTAAAGCATGTTTCAGATGTACTAAAACTAATCACCACCCAGATGATTGTTTCTTTCGGAAGAAAACTTGCCACAGAAGCAAAGAACAAGAAACAAGGTCACAGGAAAAAGTTTGGAAATAATAATAGAGGAATAGCCAATTTGTTCAGTGAGAAAGGAGAAGAGGAAATTGCTGATGACGAAGAGGAAGGGTATGATAGATTGTTTGCTATCTATTCGACTGACGGTGGTAAAGAAGACGGGTTCAATGTACCATTAGAGATAGAAGGAAAGAGTTTTAAATTCTTCTTGGATGCAGCTGCCAGTCATTCTGTGATAGAGAAAATGTTCACGAAACATATGCCGACATTGAAACTGAAACCGACTAAAGTTTCTTTGTTGGATTATTCTGACAATATCATTGCTTTGTTGGGTGAAGTTATTGTCACTGTCAAGATAGAGGAAAGAGAGTAATGCCTACCTCTTGTTGTGGCAGAAGAGTTCCATTATTTGGGAGAAATTAGATTTCTCAAGTAAAGTTCAACTGAGGTAAAATATGTGCAGAGAAAGCACTTAGTGATGATTTAAAGGAACAATAAACAATAAAGACTATCAATGCTGATGTCAAGGTGCAACCCAGTGTCAACCCAAAATTCTGCAAGTCACAAGTCTGCCTGTACAATATGTATTGGGGGAAGCTGTCGAAACAGAGCTAGATCGATTGGAGAAGGAAGGGATAATACAGAAAGTTGAAAAGTCATATTGGACAACACTAATTGTTGTTGTGCCAAAAGCCAACAAGCGTGTATGGCTTTGTGGGGATTGCAAGGTGACTGTTAATCCTGTCCTTGAAAAAACATATACCCGTTGCCTACAGCAGAGGATCTATTTGCAAAGATGGGAGGAGCAACATTGTTCTCAAAAATTGGATTTGTCAAGTACATACATCCAACTGGAACTGACTGATAGATCAAAGCCTCTGCTGGTACACAACACGCACAAGGGACTGTATGGATTTCAGCGACTTTGTTTCAGAATTTCAACAGCACCATCAATTTTTCAATCAGTCATCGATCAAGTTCTCAAAAGGAATTCCTCATGTGGAATGTCTACTCAACGACATACTAATCGGTACAGTGTACTCCAACACATAGATGGTAATGGCCAACAGAGAAGATACAAGCTATCACGCTGGCACCTAGTCCAAAGAATGTCACAGAGTTAAGAGCTTTCATAGGAATGCTCAACTACTACAGTCGGTTCCTAGGGAATATGTCTACCCTGTTAAGTGGCATCACTGTATCATCTGCTGAAGGCAGACACAGCATGGAATTAGATGACAGAAGAGGATGTTTTCCAGAAGTGCAAGACATTGTTGTCTAGTGAGAGTGTGCTAGTTCACTATGACATGAACAAACCCCTGATTCTAGCATGCGATGCATCTGCATACGGAGTGGGATGTGTCTTGTCTCATCAGAAGAATGATGGATCAGAGAGACTGATAGCCTATGCCTCAAGAACATTGTCTCCTAGCGAAAGAAATTACGCGCAGCTTGAAGAGGAAGCTTTGGTTATCATATATGGAATCAAGAAGTTTCACAGATACATCTATGGGCGGAAATTCACATTGATAACAGACCACAAGCCACTGACAACAATTCTAGGTCCGAAGACTGGAGTTCCCACTCTAGCAGCAGCCAGGTAACAACGTTGGGTGTTAATCCTGATGGCTCATACCTATGAAATCCGTTATAGACAATCAAAAGACCATGGTAACGCTGATGGACTCTCAAGGCCGCCAGGAAACGATGACCCAGAAACAATCGAGGGAGAAGTCAACTTTTTCACAAATGTGGATAATCTACCAGTTACAGCCAGTGAAGTTGCCAAGGCAACAAGAAAGGATCAGTCATATCCAGAGTTTTAGATGCACTACGAGGTTGGCCAAACTTTGTTACAGATGAAGGTCTGAAACCATATTTCCTAAGAAGACATGAAATCTCCATTGATCAAGATTGCATACTTTGGGGGATGAGAGTGGTGATCCCTACGTTATTACAGGACAATGTACTCCAAGAGTTACATGCTGACAACCCAGGAATGGTACAAATGAAAGCCAGAGCTAGAGGCTATGTATGGTATCCTGGAATGGATAAATATAGTCACATGACTGTGAAGAGTTGCACAGCATGTGAAACAACACAGAGGGATCCACCTGTTGCTCCATTGCAACCAAGGAGTTACCCACAGAGAGTTTGGGAGAGAATACATGTTGATTTTGCAGAATACAAAGGACAAAACTACTTTGTACTGTTTGACAGTAGATCGAAATGGATAGAAGTAAAGGAAACGAAGTTAACAACAGCTGAAAAGACTGTTGAGACACTGAGAACAATATTTTCAAGCTACGGCTTACCAGAAGAATAAGTATCCGACAATGGACCACAGTTCACAGCTGAAGTGTTTGGAATATTCTTAGCACAGAATGTAGTGAAGCATTCATTCACATCACCATATCATCCAGCATCAAAGGGAGCAGCTGAACGATCAGTTCAAATAATCAAAGCAGCATTGAAGAAACACTTCATGTCTCAGAAGTTATGCGGCGACAACACATCAGTGAAGAAACACTTATCAAACTTCCTATTGACTTACAGATCAACGCCACATTTTTAGACAGGACGAACTCCAGCAGAATTATTCCTGAGACAAATACGCACTAGACTCTCCCTACTTTAACCTGGTCTAAACAAGAAGGTTGAAGAAGCCCAACAGAAACAGAAAGACTTTCATGATTGTCAGAATACCCTGAGAGAATTCAAGATCAATCAACCCTGCCGAGTCCTCATTTACAGATATGGAATGACTGAACGTTGGATACCGGGGCGATTAGTCCACAGAATGGGTCCTCAAGGCTACGTGGTTCAGATCAGCGCCCGTACGAGCAACACTCATGTAAATCAGATGGTACATTCTCTAGGTCATGCAGAGGATGTAACAGAGACAGATGAGCAGATCCGGAGGCTGACAGGGATCAATGGAAGCTGCCCTTCTGCCCAGAAAATGCTGCCAATCAGAAGGTATGACAAACCGTCAGTACCAAGAGGGGACTAAATGCTGCTGTTGCCAAGACTGATGGAGATGCTGCCAACCAGAGGGGAGGAAACAACACAGTCGCTGAAACAAGCTGTTACTTCAGCCCGATCGAGTGTCTCATAGGAGACAACTCAGCCTGAAACAGAGACGCTATCCAGAGAGAACCAGAAAACCAATCCAGAGACTGGACCTATGAATCATAGTTTTTACATCATCGTAAAGGGAAAAGAACTGGCTTTGATTGAATGTGAAATTTGCATATCCGCAACAACAAATAAAGAAGCGACAAATGATGCGAATCAGTACAGCAGGAAGCAGCAGCGTTGCTTAGAACATTGGCATTTGCATGCTATTGCCCTGGAGGTATAATGACACTAATGAGCATACAGGTTTCAGACTGCCACAGGGAGATTTAGTTGTTGCTGATAATCCTGTTGGGTAGGAACAACCAATCATCTTTTGCGGCGCATATCTTTTGAACTGGGTGACAAATTCTAATAATGTTTAGAGTTCCCAAACAATCATGTCGCAAGCACTTACTAAACTTCCTCCACACATAAACTTTTCTATCTTTCCCAATCTGTATTTGAGTTTCATCACTAAAAATAATATTTTCCCACTGGTTTCTTCTCTAGTGTAATGTAATTCTACACAATCGATGGTGCTTCTCTCGTTTCACTCCAGAAATGGTGATTATCTTGCTAACAACTCTTCATCGGTACCCCTCAGTGATTGATCTCCTAACTGTTCGAGAAGATACTGTAGTACGGACGAGATTGTTATATTTCAGTGTCAAATTGCCAAGAGTTTGAAGACGATTCCTTTAAACAAATGAAAAAGACGGCGCTCACTTCTTGGCAACAATTTTCTGGGCTGCCCACTTCTCGGTAGCGATTTTAATGTCCCATGGTTCCAAAAATGCTTCAAAGTTTTATGAATAGTTCTTGGGTTAATACCACTTATGTCAGAAATTTGTGTAGGTTGATTGGCCTTGTTGATACAAATCAACAATTAAATTTCTTTGCTCAGGCGTAAGTTCTCGGCTGACAGTAGGCAAAGCAAGGGAGGTTATCATTATTTAAAGGTGTTATTAATTTTTTGTGACATGTGAAATTTGTACCCTGAATTATACGATGATTGGCGACCAAGCAGGACGCCGAAGCGCCTTCAAAGTTAACCTATCCCTCTAAACAACGGCAACATAATAGCAATGAGAAATGGCAAATTAATTTGCAGTGAGTGATGTGGTTACATAATGTGTTGCAGGGCACATTCAGAGTGTATCCACTTCCCCAGGACCCCAGTGAGGACCTACCTCTGCGATTACTCACCAATCTACCCAGCAGTGCACCTGAGGACTGCATCATCCGTGTGTACATCATCAAGGGAATTGATCTTCAGCCTAATGACCCAAGCGGATTGGTTAGTACAAAGTTTTCATTCATTTTATTTCAAATGTGAGGGATGACAGTTAGGATGTCTGCTTGTAGGATTTGCCAAAGAGCCAAAGGCCTGCAGACCTACCCACATTTATGATAAATTTATCAACAATAATTATTATTATTGTTTGATGTCTTATTGTAAAGATATTTTTTGTATCAGGTTTTATCTTAATTTTATAAATACTGACTGATCATTTACAGACTATCTTTTCTTATGGTTTGAGTAAACTGATCCTTACCTGGAGGTTGAAACGCAAACTTTGTTTATGTTGCTAGGCTGATCCTTACCTGGAGGTTGAAACACAAACTTTGTTTATGTTGCTAGGCTGATCCTTACCTGGAGGTTGAAACACAAACTTTGTTTATGTTGCTAGGCTGATCCTTACCTGGAGGTTGAAACACAAACTTTGTTTATGTTGCTAGGCTGATCCTTACCTGGAGGTTGTACTTGGTAAAAAGAAAATGAACACAAGGGATGAATACCTGCCCAACACAACCAACCCTGTCTTTGGCAGGTAAGTACACAGACTTACAGGTTGTAAGATTTTCAAAAGATGATAGCCCTCAAAGATGAAATGAAACTTCCTTAATTGTGCTGATGCATCACATACCAACGACAGTACAAATTTGTCAGTCAGATTACATGAAAATAAACGTTTGGTACTCTTTAATAATATTTGTAGACATGGATATGATGAAATCAAAGACATGACGATATCACAATTTTATGATGTGATAGCCATGTATTATTTGCACATATTCGCATCAAAACAAAACGTTGAAATAATGGAAAAAAAATTTCGGGTAAGGCGCTTATAGAAGTCTGTTTTCATCAGCTATAGCCATCCACCTTTCATTGGTAATACTACAATCCAAGGTCAATAGATTATGTTTTATATATTCGTAAAGAAGAACAAATTGCCTTCAATTCCATGTATAATTTGCATACATACTATATAAGTGGGAAATAAAGACAAATTACCTTATGTTTAAGTTTTCAGTGGGGATATCAGTGTGACACCTGCATGCTCTGAGCGGGTGTGTTTTCCCGGGGCTACTATAGTCAGTATCAGTGTTTATCACTACCATACTTTATATTTAATACTAATATTAAAACCACCAATTTATATCTTTCATTTCAGATGGCATATCCTAATGAAATTCATTGTGTAATAAATAAAATAATTTGCCTATGTTCTCTCAGAATTTCAATTATTTTATAAAGTTTGAAATATAGAAAAACTTTAAATTTAAAAAAAAAAATTGCTTCAGAGATATTTTTGTAATGAATTTTATTACGAAGTCAAGAGGGAACTATTTGTCTTCAGTTTTGTACTGATTTTGCATATTCCCCTCTCAAAATTTATGGAGTTACTGCGCCAGACTTATATTGATAACAAGTTTATTTCGGCATTCTAGTCATGATAGAAATCTCATTCAAAGTGGCTGGTAGGTATCATCTATTTGTTATAAGGTTTTTGCCGACTAGTTTTGTATACAACGATATTCGTCATGTAAACACACCATAAATTCTTAAAACGGTCATGTCTTGCAAGATATCAATAATGAAAAGAGAGGTTTATGTCTATAATACAAAATCATTTGTTATTATCTTTAACAAAATCAAAGAAATCAAATCAAGTGATACTTTCTGTAATAATCTGACTGCAAAATAACTTTTGATTGAACATACCATTTGGTAAAACTTATTTAGAATCTCCCATTTCTCTGACAATCAAAATTATAACTAAAAATGAAAGAATGTATGTAATTATTTGTTTCAAATGGAGGAAAAAAAGTAGAACAATTTTCACTGATTTCCCTGGGTCGTTTTCATTTTTGAAAATATTACTGTATGTGCCTTGATATAAAAATTATTCTCTCTCCATGAAATATTTCCCGTTTGGCTTGTATGTGTGTTTATGAACAGTTTGATAATAAAAAATGAGACTTAATTTGTGCACATGATAAAGATAGAAAATTGTTAAGTTCTTGATATAGTGTCACTAAGAAGATGTGCCCGGTAAAACTAAGACAAGTTAAGTCCACTTTTGTAGTAATTGTACCAGAATATTTTTCGTAGTTTTGCAAATGCTTTTATATCTAATCTTAATACCAACTAAAATTAAATCAAATTTATTGTAATGATAATATTACTTTGTTTCGTTCACAAATATTAATTTATCAATCAAATCATAATTACCCTGAAAATAGGGACACCTCTGTTCATATTCATTGCATAGACAATATATACTTTTCATTGTATGTCTAAAAAAATATGCTATCCTGATATATTTGATTTTCACATTTTTTTCCAAGATAATTGTGCAGCTATTTAAAAATAAACAATGTGTAAACTGTACTTAATTATTGCGAAAAACCTTACCTCTAAACCAACATTGACTAATATCTCTCTTTCGGAGAGATCGTACAGAGCGTGAGAATAAAATTTTTTTTAGTGGTGTGCGTGTTGTTCTTCCCCGATTATCTCCCCTGAGTTACCTCCCTTGAATTTCGAACTCAGCTGTCATTCTTTTCTCTGTACGCCGCGAGATCGGTCGTACTTTGTGTGAGAGAATTCTTGAGTTCACTCAAGTCTTGGATTACCTTGTGTTCTTTGTGAATTACCTCAGTGTTTTTCTTTCGGATTATTGTGAGTTCTCAGCGGATTACCTGTGTGATTCTTACGGATTACTTGTGGGAAATCAGTGAACTTCTGACTTGGGTGAGATCACTCCTTTTTCTTGCGTGTTTTTGTATCTTCTTCCCCATAATGGCTTCTGTTCAGAAGAAATGTTTGGAATGTCAGCGCTATTTGTGTAAGGGCGATCCCCTTTCCCTGTGTTATTCTTGTAGTGACAAAATTCCGTGTTCAGTTGACGAAAGATGTTTACTTTGTAATCACCTAACTCTTGATGATTGGCAGTTTATGCATCATAATCGCACTAAGCCTAAGACTCCTAAACGTAAGGCTGTGCCTAAAACTACTCCTTAATCTATGAAAAAGTTGAAGAAAATTCCAGACATCAAACTCATGCCTAAGACATCAGAGTTAGACGAGATCAAACAGATGATCGCGGCTCTTACTTCCAACATGGCGTCCATGCAACGAGAAGCAGCCGAGCGCTTCTCTGCACTCGAGACCAACCAGGGAAACCCCGCGGTAGCAGGCCGTGCTGGCGACCCGTCGGGACCATTGTCTAACATCACGTCTAGCCGTATGCAGCCAGCCTCCCTGATCCTTGACTCAGTGGAGGGGACGGTCGGCTTAGCTCCTCTGCCTTGCCAAGGAAGAATGGGTCACAGCGGGCACGAGCCCAGGTTGTCAACTACCTCTGAACCGCTGCTGAATGCCATGGCGCCTAGCGGCGTACACGGCGGCACGGGTCTACCTGCAGCTGCTGGCGAGGCGGGTGGCCGCACTTCTGCATGGGCGGTCCGTGATCATAAGCAGGAATTCATTAGCATTGACAATCCACCTTTCATTCCCGTGCTTCATAACTCGAACGGACTCACGGCCTTGTGTCATTCTTCCACGGACACGGAATCCATGGATTTTACGGTGGCAAGCCATGAAGGACAGTTAATTATCCCATCGGATGAGCACTCATTCCCTCTTGTTCCAGAGTGGAATTTTGCAGATAAACTCCAATACTTGCACCGGTTGAAACCTTGTACGGCTCTTATTCCCGCGAATGAACCTGCCTCTCCTAGGCCTGATGAGTTGGGGGACTCGGGGTCCCTACCCCCCTCCTGTTCATCCCAGTTTTCTCTGCCACATTCTTCTGTCATCAAGACGGCTTGCAACGGGATTAATGACAAGCTTGCCAATCAACCCGGACAGCTTTCCATTCCCAAGTATAGGCCGAAGTCAGCTTATTTGATTCACAACAGGTTCGTGTCCCCGGAGTTGCCTGTATTGGGTAAGGATTTTGCTAGACTTAACCCCCGTGCCCCGTCTGCTAATCACTTTCAGTTTTCGAGATTGGACTTGATGGAGATTGATTGTAATGTACGCCTATCTCAGGATATTATCTCTTACATCAACTGGTTTTGTGCGGGTATTAGAGAGATGCTTCCTCCCAAGTTTACTTCGTATGAAGGTATTACTCCTGACACTCTTCAGACCATGAGGGCTGACGATGTAACCATGGCTCACGGATTTCTTGACTCGGTTTATCTGGCCTCTCAGGATTTAACCTCAGC
The DNA here is from genome assembly GCA_921293015.1 of Phorcus lineatus. Classification (NCBI taxonomy): domain Eukaryota; kingdom Metazoa; phylum Mollusca; class Gastropoda; order Trochida; family Trochidae; genus Phorcus; species Phorcus lineatus. The sequence continues at coordinate 20,513,867 of OV121088.1, read as the reverse complement.
CTCTTCGAACTCGATGTCTCGCATCCTTTTAGCGGAGAGGCAACAGCATATCTCGCGAGTTCGGGATCTACCTACAGACGTAAAGGACTCTCTCTTAGCTCAACCTGTTCAAGCACCGTCTCTCTTTAATGGAGCATGCACTCAGGCTAGCGAATCACAGGATGCTATGACTACCAAGTCCCTCAATCAAAAGCTCACTCAAGCCTTGATATCTAGAGGTTCTTTCCAGGGACATCGTCGTGGGAACTCAAACCCTTACGACCGCTTCCGTCCCTCGACATATCCTTGACAATTACCTTCCCTCAGCCGACCTTCCACTCTGCAGTGGGGGGCCGTCTGGGTCGATTCTTACGGAATTGGGAGACAGTGTCCGACGATCAGTGGATCCTGTTGATCATCGCCAGAGGCTACATCCTTCATTGGGATGGAATTCTGCCAGTTGCCGTCCATCCTCAAGGGGAAAGATTATTCCTTCAAGGGCCCAAGTTACAAGCCGCTCTTACTGCCATCGAGCAACTCTTGGAGAAGGATGCCATTACGGAGTTGGATTCCGCCGACGTTTCGCCAGGCTTTCGTTTTTCTTGTGCCAAAGAAGGTCACAGTAGAAAGTAGAATGATTATAGATCTAAAAGTGCTCAACAAATCCTTCCTAAGCCGACCTTCCAAGTTCTCTATGGAATCCCTCAACAACATCCGCAAACTGATTCTTCCACAGTCGTTGTTTGCCAGCCTCGACTTGAAGGATGCATACTTACACATCCCTATCCATCTCAAATCCCGGAAGTTCCTTCGTTTTGCCCTCAACAACCGCCGGTTCCAATTCAAGGTGCTTCCTTTCGGGATCTCCATTGCCCCATGGCTGTTCACCAAAGTCACAGCCCCGGTTCTCCAGTTCCTTCACTTAAATTACGTGTTCATTCACGGGTACCTAGACGATTTTTTGATACGTCATCAGGATCAATCTACCCTCCGATACCACCTGAGGCTGGTCAGTCATGTTTTCACCCACTTGGGCTGGATTATTCATCCGGACAAGTCTGAGTTCAACCCGTCTTTTCGGATCAAGTTCCTGGGAGCCATGTTGGATTCGACAACCTCAACCATTGCTCCATCGGAGGCCCGTTGGACAATGATACAGTCTTCAATCCAACTTCTAACGGATACCAGCAAGAAACATTTTCTCAGGAGATGGATGTCTCTGGTGGGTTCTCTTACGTCGGTTCAGGCCTTCACCACGCGCGGTCGGCTAAACCTGCGCCACATTCAATCTTGGATCAACAGCTGCCGTCATCTCCCTCTGGACTCCAAGATTGTGCCTACGAACCTGGTTTGCCGGGAACTTCAGTGGTGGACCTTGCGCATACACGTCATGTCAGGCTGCCCATTTATTCTTCCTCCGCCTCAACACACGATCTACACAGATGCGTCGAACGCGGGCTGGGGTGCACATTGGAATCAGCACATTTTAAGCGGGCCCTGGGGCCAATCGGATTCCCATCTTCACATCAATTTGCTCGAGATGAAGGCGGTGATCTTGGCTCTCTCCAACTGGAAAGCTCTACTCCATGGTTCAAGTGTTGTGATTGCAACGGACAACGGCATTCAATCTTCACATATGGAAAATATCCAAAGAACGCTGCGAGAACACGGTTATGCGCAGGCAACTTCTGACGCTATTTCAAGATCCATCAGACCTTCCACGTCTGCGCTCTACGACCATAAGTGGATCAAGTTCCAGCAGTGGAGAAGAGACAGAGGTGTGGCCAGGCTCCCCTTGACCATACCTATGATAGCAGATTTCCTAAATCACTTACGCCAGGATTGCAACTTAAAAGTGGGCACAATTGAAGGCTATAGATCGGCGATCGCCTCAGTCACAGATCTCGATGGTCTAGCTATCGGCTCGGACGTTACTCTAGCTAAGCTAATAAAGTCGTTCAAGCTTCAGGACATTAAGTCGCCAAATACTTTCCCCAAATGGGACCTTCTGTTAGTGCTGCAATCCTTGCAACTTCTCTCAAGTTTCTTGCATGGAAAACAGCTTTTGATTGCCTTTGCTTCGGCCGCCAGAGTCTCCGAGATACATGCAATAGATATATCCTCCATTGATTTTGCTCATAGATATACGTCAGTGTCGTTCAGAGCCTTGCCAGAATTTCTTGCAAAAAATCAGTCTACAGCCGCTTGTCCCTTGGGGGCCCGGGTTTATTCCTTTCCGGCTCTCCCTGTGCCTAATGACGCAAAAAACAAAGCGTGTACTCTCTGCCCGGTGCGAGCTTTACGTTGGTACATGGATAGGAAAGGTAAAAGACGTCTCTTTATTCCCTGCAAACCGGGTCTGTCAACAGAAATTATCAAAAATACCATTGCTTCTTGGCTTCGTAAGACCATCCCCTTGGCCTATTTTACAGCAGATCAAGAGACAGTAGATGCCAAGTTCTCACCTCATGAGATTCGAGCGCTCTCGACTTCTCTAGCAGCCTGGAAGTCTGTTTCCATCGACCAAATAGTCGCTTCATGTCAGTGGAAGTCCTCTGGCGCCTTCACCAGGGCCTATCTTCGGGACATGTCCTCCTTGCTTGGAGGCCTGTCCTCGCTGGGACCATTGGTGGCGGCTCAGCACCTCTCCGCCTGAACCCCCTCCTTGGGGGAAAAAAGGGGGGGGGGGGGGGGGGGGGGAGTTCCCGAGGGCGAGTGATTTCCACTCCCATCCTATCGCCGGAGATGGTGGACTTCAACCACTACGTCAGGTGGGCATGTCTTCACCCCTGAGTTATTTCGCACAATACTAAGGAGTGGGTAGTTTCGCCATGTTCAACCTTAATATCTCATTGAGTTGGTGGTTTAGTGACGTGATATAATCACTCTTTTGGATGTATTAATCCGCCTTGTTTGAAGTTCAAGTATTATTCCTCCCTAGCACCTCCTACCTTCTTAACATAATAATTAGGGAGTGGAGAGTACAGACTAGAGCGGGAAAGTTTATTGTAATTGGAATTCCTTTCCAGCCATTGGCGGCTATTTCGTGCCGAAATTATCCTGAATTACGTTTTCTTCACAATCCTTATTAGGATTTATAGTAATTGTACCCTAGAAGTGGTAAATTAGCCTTCGGTAAATTACGCAATTATTGCGATTTTCCCATAGTTTCGGACTAAAATTAAGCGTTATTTGGGATATTTTGGGACGAAATTGATAAATTTACCGTTATTCTTAACGATTATCTCCCCTAGTTGTCAAGTTATAAGCGAAATTACGATAGTTTGGAGAGTTATTAAAACTAATTACATACCCTTTGGAGGTCTGGATACCCTCCTCCTTATTTGGTATTCTGTCAATGTTGGTTTAGAGGTAAGGTTTTTCGCAATAATTATGAAACAATCACAATTATTGTTAGTAATTATAAGAAAGTTTACCTCTAAACCAAAGGTTTACTCCCACCCTCCTCCCCGTTATCCAGCTCTCCGAACTTCGAAAAGAATGACAGTTGAGTTTGAAATTCAAGGGAGGTAACTCAGGGGAGATAATCGGGGAAGAACAACACAGACAACACTAAAAAAAAATTTTATTCTCACGCTCTGTACGATCTCTCCGAAAGAGAGATATTAGTCAATGTTGGTTTAGAGGTAAGTTTTCTTATAATTACTAACAATAATTGTGATTGTTTCATATTTGATGAAAAAATACTATTATATAATGGTACCGCCCACGATAAATGGGCCTACATACTTCCCTTTGAAAAATATAAGGGGCGCAGTCACATGTTATTTATTTACCAAAACCGGTCCTAATAACAACAAAAACATCTTTTCCTTCCCTCAATACATAAATAAACTCAATATTCTGAAAGGTTTGCAATGCCAACTTCTTTGTAACCTGATCAAACAGGCAACTTCCAGGCTGGTAAGTCAAGACATTGAAATTGTTACTTACACACGACCGAGCCTTGCATAAGAAACATGGACTATCATTTCCCATGGTGATAATTAACAGGTCCATTAATTTATTATAAAAAAAAATCTTTTTGAACTATATGCGAATAGTTACAGGTTGTGTGTAAATGTGGCCATTTACACAGTGGTGATTTGAAGAGGGGAAAAATATGGTGAATGATTTTATGGTAAGAATAATAACATAAATGTTGCCACTGTATACAGGTCTGCTATCATTCTTAGTGATGTCAGTATTTTCGTCAAGAAACTCATTAAACATGTGATTTGGACCATCTCATGACACGACTAGCAGTGAGGCATTCACGTTTCAATGATTTTTAAAAAAAGTTCTTATTCCAGCGTTCGCTTAAAATAGGGTTTACAAGGGTCGAATAATAGTCTAATTAAAGTGTATATTGTCTCAATTGTGTGCCTATTTCATTCAGATAATTACATACATAGATATGATAGTTTTTCACCCTTAAAAATAATACATTACATCTCCTCTTTAAAAAGTCTAAATACAACATAATCTGTTAAACATTTACTCATGTTTTATTATCACTAACAAACATGCAATAAATGCTTATATTTATTTATACATGATTTAAAAAAGTAACTATCCAAAAGATTATCATGAACACATGAGCATATTCATAATGTAATTTTTAGTCAAGACAATGCAATTAGGATTTAAAACTGCATGTGTTTCCCCTTCTTAGCCTATGTTAGATAATATTGAGGATTTAAAACTGTTTCCCCTTCTCAGCCTATGTTAGATAATATTGAGGATTTAAAACTGTGTTTCCCCTTCTTAGTCTTTGTTAGATAATATTGAGGATTTAATCATGGGTACAATACTACCCAAATTAGATTAACATTATCTTTATAGAAATAAGGAAAATCTCCTTGAGTACTTTAGGTACTGTCTGAGTATTTCCGCGTAGATATTTTTCCAAAAAAGGTGTTCATCCTTAGAGTGTACTGCCAGGGGTCAATGATTAGTGAGGCCCCACAACATGACAGAGTCAGATGGCCATGTAATTGCGACACCTTACTTTCATAGCCTTATAGTGGACTGAAACAGGATTTCACTTGTCTCTTTGATTCTGTGTTATGCAATAAGTACCCAAAGAAGGTTCCTTCTGAATTAGTACCAAATGAGAGAACCCAATAAGAGACTGTAACTTGAGGATGTTTTTGAAGTTCTTGTTTAGTATATTTACATAGGTAATGTTAAAACTGTCTACTAATCATGTTGACTAATACATTAAAAGCAAAATAATTATGTGTTGATGAGTGAATTTTTTTTTTTTTCTCCTGTTGGTGATGGCAACATTGTTTGTACATACATAGTCATATTTGCCATGTATGGGATACTATAGTTTGGAATAATCATGAGAGAAAAACAATATTGGTATATCTACTAAAATATGTCCAATATTTGAATAATAGCTTCCTGATAATGACGGCATCTTGCCTTTAATGCATTTTGGACCTTTTTACCCCTTCCATCTTTGAAAGTTAAGAGATCCCAAACTCACACAAAATGTAGCTGATGCATTGTCCTTATCAGGATACTCATCAGAACTGTGTAAAGGCAGATACTGAAGACTGTGAAGGAGAAAACTAAAATTGTGAAGTCATGGGATACTGAGTCTATTCAGCGACTACAAGCTTGCTCTGATGGCACAGACTGGGACATGTTCTTTACCGATATAACATTTGTTGTTTTCAGGACATCAGAAAGTTTTTCTTTCAACTTTTGCCTTCCCACACGTACAATAGCACATTTACCTGCGTTTGCTCATGTCCCATATTTTGACAGAAAGTGTGTTTTCCTTCAACTTTTCAATTTAACCCTTGCTAACGCACTAAATGAATCTTGCTACAAAAGCAATGTTAGACATCTGCACATGTCCTGTATTGGTTTTGAAAAGAAGAGAAGGGGGAGGGGGTGCATTTCATCACACCAGAGTGTGTTTTCCTTCAAATTCTGGCAATTTAACCCTTGCTAACGCATTTGACTGACTTATATTATTATGTAAATTATGACTCTCTCTGGTGAACAGAAATGACTGTTCGCGGTCGATGTTTTGATACATTCGTCAAGTCGATATGCTGGTCTTTCCTGGAAAAATAGTGCATTTATGAGTTAAACTTTTTGAGTTATTGATTATGGTCAAATTAGCAACGTGAACTTTGAAGGATTGCAGAAAAAAAAAGTATTGAGAAATTTGAAAACCCCCGAGATCCCTTTTGTCCCCTATGCTTCAGCTACAATATATGTGAGTTTCAGCTCATAATTGCAAGTTCCTTCAGAGGAGAAGATTCTCAAAGGTGCATGTCAAAAAGTCATATAAAGCAATATGGTGGCAAAACTATGCATGCTATGTATTCGCCATGATTTATGCTTTTGTTCCAAATGTAGTTGCCTAACGTTAAAAAAAAGTTTAAGGTCTTTAAGTGCATTTTGAAACAAATTCCCATGTTAATTTTTGAAAATTTTAGTTAAACTCTGCCTTTAACACTCAATCCGATTTGGCCCAAAAGCTTTTTGGAGCTTCTTCTTATGAAGGTCTATCAGACTGGCAAGTTTGGCTGTAATAGCTTCGGCGTTTTTTGCTAAATCATGTCCACAAATTCGTTGGGGAAAAAATAATAATAAAACATGCCAATCTCAATAAGGATTCAGCAAAATTGCCGAATCCATAATAAACAGGATAATAACAATAGGTCTCACGGACTTTCGTCTGAAGATCTAATGAGTATTTATAAAGTGCTATATCCATGCACAAGGTGCATGCTCCAAGCGCATATACATTTTAGAATAAAAGGTAATGATGTGAAGTATTCGCATGAAATAAAATATAAGAGAAGAGTATGCATTATAGCATATGAATAAATACAGTACATAAAGTCAGATAAATTAGTCAGTGGGAAAATATCACGAAATAATGTCTATGAATATTCAAAGCCAAAACAAGTCAATCATGATGTTTCTGTATGTCACATAGTTTAGGCGCCTTTTAATTTTTTGCATGATTTTGCGGTTTTTACTTTAAAAAATGTTAGTAAAAATCCTATTATCGACTTAAATTTTTATTCATACAATGAAAACAAAAAAAGCACAAGGAAAGATTGCACCTTACGACTGTAGAGGCATCTGAAGATCGTCAGAATTGCCTGCAAGGCAATCGTAGTTACTATTATTATATTAGACTCTTGATTGGGTTTCTAATTATTAGAATTGGTGATCCTGTGACACCTAGTGAAAGCCACAGGGACCACACCCTAGAAGCCTATTTTCATTTTCTTCTTTAGAAACAAGATGCTTAAGAGCTGAAACTTTGTACATAAATTCTTTAGCTGATGGGGATTCTGATGTATAGATTTGGTAACCCTGTGACCCCTACTAGCTACGGGTCACATGGGCCACACCTTAAAAACCTTTTTTCATCTTCTCCTAAAAGGCTAAAATCAAGTGCACAGAGTCTCAGATGATGAGGAATATGATAAATGGATTTAATGGTCCTGTTGCAGCTCATATGGTATTTACCCTGTGACCATTTATAAAATAAATTATAGATAGCCTGATGAGGTACAGAGCCAACAGCTTTATGTTTCATTGTCATGCTAACTTGGTTTGCTTGGTTTTTTTCTAGAAACAATCCAAAGATCTGTATTAATTTGTATACATCTTGCTTTGATATCTGCTGCACAGAACTGCGGGACATATTCTGACTCCATCATGTTTAATCCACTCTCCCAGTAAAAGCAGTAAGTGTCTGTTAGGTTGATGTTTTTCCTCTGCTTTCCCCAGATTGTTTGAAGTGACTGCTTCTCTGCCACTTGACAAGGATCTGATTGTGCGCATCAAGGACTATGACCTGATATCGTCTGACGACACAATCGGAGAGACCTGCATTGACCTTGAGAACCGACTGCTTTCTAAGCATAGAGCAACATGTGGCCTGCCAAAGTCTTACTGCATGTAGGTTTAATTGCTCTTTTTGAGACTTTCCTTTCTTTGACTTTATTTGATTTTATTTCAAAGATAAGAATGCCCTTGTGTAAGTCAATAAGATATCTAATTCATTTATACTTTAAGTAAAGCTGAAATACATATTAATTCTAAGAAATAATAACCACTGTTCATGCTATGCTAAAACAGAGGGTTGTAATGAAGTCTGCTAGTTGGTGTATTATTGAGAGACAGGCTATTTGGACTACATGAAAGTTGCATTGAGCCAGGATGAAATATCAAGTTGATGGATTTGGGAGGGGGAACCCTCATTTTCATTTTTGTTCAAACATGTAGAACTTCATGTTGTTAAGCCTATTTCAGATAAATATTTCATATGTATAAGTGTTCAACCTTATATGTAATGAATTATGCAAAGTCTGATGAGCTACAGAGCAAATTGGTCTTTTTTTTGGTCAAATAATAAAATTTCTGTTAATGTCAATGTAGTCAACTTACTAAACAATTCCACAAGATTTTCTTGCTGACGGTTTATGACAGAAGCAATTAAATCTAATGTCATTTCTGAAATATTGACAAATTTAGGCAAAATATTTGAAAGTTTTGTTGATCAGACATAACAGCAATTTATAGCATCCAGCAACTATCCATCCATCATAATAACTTGTAAATTTTGTCTGTGTATAGACCAGCGATATGGGATAGAGAATAAATGGTTAATATATATAATTGATTTGTAAAAAGATTTAAGTAACCAGTGTAATTAAGTTTTCAGTCACACTTGGTTTCTCAAATTTACAGATTGTTTTGTCAATTGATATTTAACCTTTTAACATGTTGTTTATAATGAAAGAAATGTTTATGAAAGATAGGCTCTCAATGATGTTTTGATGAACACTGCCTTTATCTGTTTTGAATTGATTTTGATTTAAAAGTAACAGTTGAGTGCATTATGACAAAGTATTGTAGTGTAAGAACTGAAAGTATATTTCTTGGAACATTTCTAAAAAAGAATTTTCTTTACCTTGTTAAATCTGTAATGAACTAAAGAAATTCCTTTGTTTTTATGTTGATTTGGTCATATGGCATGTCATTCAGCGTCTGGTTGTCCATCAGTATGTACGTAATCTTTTCACTATTTCATCTATTTCCCCAGAACCATTGACTCTGGAAATCCAAAATGTTGTATACAGACTACTTGACTAATAAGGTTTTTAATTTATAGATTTGGTTCCCCTGTGAGCCCTAAAAAGGGCCACCGGGCCCAAGCTGTGAAAACCTATTTTCATCTGCCTCTTCAGACACAAGAGGCCTGGAATGCTGAAAACTTATGTACAGACTCCTTAACTGATGGGGATTCTAATTTGTAGATTTGATGACCCTCTGACCCCTAAAAAGGGCCACAGGAATCAAGCCCTAAAACCCTAATTTCATCTTCTTCTCCAGAAGCAAGAGGCCTAGAAAACTGAAACCTTGTGTACAAAAAGCTGAATTCTTGTTTAGAGACTCATTAGTTGAAGGGGGTTCTAATAAGAGCTATGAGGGTCACGCCCTTAAAACCTATTTTCATCTTCTTATCCTTATCCTTAGGCCTAGAAAGCAGAATTCTTGTGTACAGGGACTCCTTAGGTGATTGTGATTTAAATTTATAGATTTGGTAAACCTTTGACCCCTAATAAGGGCCACAGGGGGCAAGACCTTAAAACCTTTTTACATATTCTTCTCCAGAAGCAAAACATGACAATTTGAAAGTTTGTGAAGGGTCCTAAGCTGATGATGATTATAATACATTGATTTGATGATCCTGTTGCAGCTCATAAGGTGACCCTGTAACCATTGATCAGATGAATTCTAGATGAGCCTGATATACCTACAGAGCCAATGGTTCTATTATATGCATCTTATGTTCACAATTACAAACTATAATAAAATTTTATGTTAACTGCAACACATGTGATTGTATTGGTGTTTTTAGTTCTGGAAATAACCAATGGCGTGACTGCATCAAGCCTAAAGATATATTGGAGACATACTGCAGAACAAGAAACCTGACAGGTCCAATGTTTTATGGAAACAACAGTGTAAAAGTTGGCAAACGTGTGTTTAACTTGTCAGAGTTTGGTGAGTATTTCTTTGATAGTGTTGGATTACCCTACAAGTCTGCATCTCTGCTCTGCAATTATGTATTGATCTGAAATAAGCGTGGACAAACTGTATTTTTAAAACATATCTAACTTCAAAATCTAAAACCGATAGTAGTTTATAACAGAACTTGGTTTATTACATCTTGAATATATATGCATTGTATGAATACATTGAAAAGACTATGTTTTTGAAATGATATCTTCTATAAACTTTTTTATCTAGTTTACCATTGGAAGAGCATCTAGAACTGAAATACCTTAGGGCCTATTCACTGAAATCTTTTCATATTTAGCGTATAGAAACAATACATACATAAGGGAAAGGCTCAATCATTTTAATGAAAATCTTTCAGCCACTAAGAGCTAAAAAGCCAAACGGGTATATAGTCGCTACCCCCGAAGTTAACCCACCAGGTTTGGGCTCCCTGATACCTAATATATATCCAACAATATCCTTTGTTTTTCCATTTAATGTTCAGTCCAGGTAAAACTGTAACAAAATCATCAAGCTCCTCTCCTAATATTAATTCTAGTAAAAAAGTGGTACCATATCGAAATTCTTTACGTCCTAAATTTTTAAAGTCATCTGCAATGGATAGAAAAACATCACCAAGAAAATTAAGTTTCTCATATCTCTCCAATATTTTTTTGAAAGAAAGCTCCGATCCCATAGATACAAAATTATTAGCTACAACACTTCTCAAAGTGGGGGGACTCTAATCTTCTTTAGAAAACGTTGTCTCGTAACCAGTATTGTATTCCTTGGAGTAACCCTAATATTTAAAATCCACCTAGGTAAGTGGTTAATCCTGTATATCTGGTTGTCTAGGTCTCTATAAATTGCATATACCCCATCACCTGCCATTACCAACCGACTATAAGAACTGCTTTTATCTATAATTCTAACATCCGTCATCTTTATTATTAATTATTTATTCTTTTAACCCAAGAAATGCAATGTTAGTCATGTAGCCCATATTTATTAGTTGGTTTTCTGTGTCTAATATTGAGATTGTCAAGTTAGGTATTTGCCCGAGCTCAAGTCTTTTATACTGAAGATTAGTAAATGAAACGTACTTTCCGCTGTTTAAAATTTCATTTCCCACCGGAATAATTCTCAATATGGACGAAGGTTTTTCTCCGAAAATATTGCTAGTGCTAATACAGTCTAAATGAACGCAAAGTTCTTTGTATGGTGCCAATTTAGGTAAAGAGTTTGCACGATGAATGTCAGTAATATCTATCAAGGAATCAAACCCCAAAGTTTTAGCTTATTGAGTTGATAATGTAATTTTCTCAGTTCCAATCTTTTCTATTATTAGTTTTCCATTAGCTGTATTAATGGATACTTTACAACCGTGCTCTTTAAAGTAATCATTTAGCATACAAACATTATAATAACCATCCGGAATAGTTATAGTTGTTTCTCCCTTTGTAAACTCATTATTCCCCTCACTTATGTTATACCAATTAGGATAGTATAAAATTTCGCATAATCCAACTCGCATCTCTCCATCGGCATTGTCTAGAGCTCTTGTAAGTTCGAACGTTTGCCCATTCTCAAAGTTGGAGATAGTTAAGTATATTTCTTGCTTCGACATTTCTGGCCTCGGATAGGACATTTTATTATTTAAAAGTTTAATCCTTAAATAATAAAAATGGCAGCCTACAAGTATAACAATAAGGCAAGTTATAAAGCTGGCGGCGTATATGATTCCTATAGTGAAGGTAATGAAGTAATTCAACGTAGTTATAAGTTTCTTTCTCAGCATCGCCATTATAAACCCGAATGTAGCAAAACTAAAAAAGAAATAAACCTAATAGAACAATCTATATGGGTAGATGCTAACAGTTCTAATTTCGAGGTAAAATTTCTCGATATATTAGACACAAAACCAAAAAAAATAAATACATATTGTGATGCTATTTCTAATGCAGGTGAAAAAAAAAATGAAAAAATAATAATAAAACCCCTCATAAAAAAAGAAAATATATAAATATTATGTTACTATTTCTAACGAAGGTGAAATAGAAAAATGGAATAATAACCCCATGCAATTTTGGCAAAACCAACTTCATTTTGCTGTGTGGTGCGCTACTACAGGGTGTGGGGTATCTTATAAAGATCATCTATCTTCGAAAAAAGGGTTAACGTAGGCAATATTTTTATTTCACGTATATTACCAAGTTAGGCGTATTTTAAGCGTGATGGAGGTACCCTTACCTCAGGATAAAGCATGGGAAGCCAATAATAATTCGTACAATGTCAGAGTATACGAACATATCTGTAGGGAATTTAACGTCCCAACAAATACCGATTGGCGTACGTGTGGAAAGAATAATGGAATGGGGTACATATATGTACACAGCGAAGGTTTTGATAATGATCCTAATCATACCTCGTACGTAAAAGATGATTACTCACCTTCTAAATGGTCCTTTTCACCGCAACCAAAACCTAAATTAAAATTTAATATGAGGGATGCGTATGCAATGAAGTACGGAGGATTAAGTAAGCATATTAAACGCGAATACGTGTATCCCGATAAACAACAAGTCGTAAAATTTCACCAAATTTACGAGCATATTCCAAACCTTTGTTTTGGATAAATCGAATGGGTTCACTAAACCAGGTGTTCAAAGATTGAACGATTCTATTAGAACGTATGTCTGGGCTTTATTAGGTGCTCAAGCGGAAACTAGAACCAATATTATAGTTGATGGCACCGCATTCGATGCCCAGAAACAGTTCATTGCCAATGTAGAAGACGCCATTGCTAGACCAGTAGATATCCCCAATTCTATAAAAAGATATCAAGACGTATTACAAGATGCCAGTTCTAAAGTAGATTATGTTATAGGCTATGACTTATACATGATTCCTAGCAATATGAAACTAAGAGTAGGTAAATCGGAAGGGTATAACAATAAACTTGTAATTGCGACCCCCGATAGCAATAGAAATTTAGGTAAGAATGTAGAACACTACACAATAAACCCAAAACCTGAGAGTAAACTAAAGCACAACATCCCGCGGATACCAATGAGTGATTTAATATATAAGAAAGGCCAAGAACCAAAACCAGAGGTACTCGAAAATCATAATTATAATAAAGGTATAATTATATTAAGTGGAGTAGTAGTAGGGTTAGTTATGATTTGGAGATCTTAGTTTTTATAACCTCCGTTTTATAACCTCCTTTTTATAACCTCCTTTTTATAACCTCCGTTTTATAAAAACAATTATTATACCTCCGATAGTTACCATTAATGCCCATATATTTTGACTTAACCAAGTCGCTGTTTTAGACAAGAAGGTTAAAAGCCAAGATAAAATACTTCCTATTATTCCTGGTAAAGCCGCTGCAGCCTTCCCCGCTAATTTAGATAATACTTTACCTATATATTGTAACCACTCCTTAATTTTGTTGGGTTTCTTATTATTATTAGGGGGCACTGGCCCACCTCCTCCTGTTACGGAGAGAACTATGGTTGAAATTATAAACCCTATAGCAGTTATAATAGAGGTTATTGTTATGCCCTGTTCTCGGAATAATGTCTTAAGACGCTCGCCTAACGATTCATCTTCGTCTAAGAGTTGTCTAATAGTCTGTTTTATACGTTGAATTTGTGAACGTAGGGTTCGTTTATTTACTGATGCAGCTTCTACCCTAGCTGACCTTTCGAGTTCCAAATCCCTTATTCTTCCTTTGACGAGTTCAGTTTGTTCTTGGCCTTCCGCTTGAGTTAAAATTAATTTTTTCGTGTTCTATTTTTCCATCCAGGTTCGTTAGTTTAGCTAAGTTATTAATTAGTTCCCCTTTTTGAGTTCTCATAGCTCGATCGAGTCCCCTCAACTCTCTAATACTAAGTTCTAAACCCTCAGTATTTAAAGGTGGGTCATGTATAGTTTGTATGGCTTTGTCTATTGCATTAATAGCTTCATTAGTGGCTTGTATTGGTTGTTCGCTGAAGGAAGTTTCTGCTTCACCCACCTGTGCCACTTGGCTATTAAGTTCTATTCGAGTCCTTTCGGGAAGTTTTTGCCTAATCTTATAATCCGCAAACCCTAATTCTTCACGAATAGCCGTTACTCCTAGTTTTGGGCGTAAACTTTCTAGAGGCTTTACCTTACCTATATCCTTACCTCTTTGGTAATATAAGTCCACTTCAGGATGACTTTTAAGTTTAAGCTTTCCATTTTGATCTACCATAAACTTAGAATAATCTCTACCACCACTAGGTTCACCGACCTCATTATAAAAATCATCCACAGATGATCTAATCAATCTTGTGCTTTGATCACCCTCGAGTTCATCTCGTAAACTAGTCACATTAGGTGATAATCCCTGTCTTGGGATTGAACTTTCAGAAGAATTGCTTTCATCGAGATTGACCATTTCATGAGATTCATCTCCGTCATCTCCGTCATCTCTGGCATTGTCATCAAAATGACTGAAGTTGTCCATTTTATAAATATATGTTTTTCCCTTTAAACATGAAAATATGTATTAATAAAATGTCTAACTATGGTCAGAAACTCAATCCATCGCGTAATTTTAGAGAGGCTTTTGGTATAAAAGGAGAAAGGTCCAGTGTTCGAGTAAGTAATAATCCGAGTACTATTGATCAGAACGAACAACAATTAGTTCGCTTTCCTAATCTTGGAAGTCACGATGTCATAGTCCCGGGTACGGTCAGATTGGCTTTTGATTTAGTCCTAACATCGGATGGTGATAAAGATGAGAACAGTAGCATTGTACAGAATATTGGTCGCTCCATTGTGAAGAAAACAACCGTTAAGATAAGTAGTAATGAAGTATTGTCTATAGATGATAGCGATATATATAACACTTACGTAGATCTTTGGAGAACTACACAAGAAAGAGGCAGTTTACATTACCAAGGTATTGACACAACTGTAAATCGAAATGTCACCAGGTTAAGAATGGGATCTGGTCTTGGTGATGCTTCCATTGTAGAAGACAAAGCCATAGCCGATAACCTAGGAAATCGTTTTTATATTCCTCTAGATTTTGAATTGTTAGAGACTCACATGCCTTTCTATCAAGCTGCATTGGGAGATAGATTAGAATATGAGTTGACATTTAATGAGCATAAGAATGTAATTATAGGAGAGGCCAACACGAAGTATGAAATTAAGAATATTGCTTTGGAATTTGATAAAGTCAAGGAGTCAGAATTAGCCAGCGAAATCCATTCGATGTATAATAGTTCCATACCAATACACTATGATCGCATACTTCGACATCGTATGATACCTTTGAATAAAAGTGATACGGTGTGGAATATTAACATCAATGTACCGGCCAAGTCTATGAAAGGAGTTTTGATGTTATTTAAAGAGCCCACCTCAGGGTTTGATAGAATAACTGAATCATTTTACAATCCTAAAATTAATAACGTGCAAATGACCATTGAAGGAGTACCAAACCAGTTGTACAGTCAAGATATGCGTAAATATAACTTATGGGATGAAATTAAGAAGCTTCCCAGCATAAAACGTAACCCATTAACGAATATGGTGATGAAAGATCTTTGTCTCACGGATATGACTATTGGTAAGTTCTTAACCGACAAGTATGCTCTATGGCTTGATCTTAGGACAATCGATGACGATGAATTACACGGTTCTGGTAGGCGAATTGAGAATGGTAGTGAAGGAATGACGATAGCAATAACTGAAAAAGCAGAAACAGCTGGACCAATAAATGCTTACTAGTACGTCATTATGGATGCTAAATTGATTATCAATAATGGTCGATTTGAATCAGCTATTTATTAGTTAGCTCGATTTAAAATAATTTCAAACGCAATTGTGTTTGAAATTTTTTTAGCAAAAATTAAGCAAAATCCAAGCAAAATCGAGCAACATCAAAGCAAAATCAAGCTAATCTAGCACTTTATACCATGGTGGTGTGTCAGTGCATAGGATCAGTTTGGAGTATTTCACGTTCAACCGTTTTCTAACCTTTTCTATTTCGGATTTACTTTCAATAACATAGTTCTCTCGTAAACAATCATCAAAATTATCTTTATCCTTACACTTAAATAAGCAAATCCAGCGAATTTGCTCTCTGAAATCTGTGAGTAAAGAATTATATTTCTGGGAAAGAATCCAAACGCTCTGTTTAGTATGCCTGCCTGAGAATGCTAGCTTAGATAATTCGGCTTTCTTTCGAGTTAAGTCCCTTTCAGCACTGCAGTCATCGATTATGAACAAGGTATGTTCATTCTTGAATTTCTCATGAAAATATTTCAAACAATCGTTAAGTCGTTCCCCTGGAAGAATTTTATGTACATTTGGATTGTTATTTACCCACAATTTAGACTTATAAGTTTCGTTATCATTAATGGTTGGACAAATAATAATAATGTGTTCAAAATTTTCGTAATAATACGTTTCTATAAGGTCTAACATGAATTTAGTTTTTCCGCATCCAGTCTTTCCACAAATGATAGCACAATGCGGATCTTTAGGTAGCATCTCTTTTATAATTAAGGCATAAAATTTTAAATATAAATGTTGATAATTGTGTTATTGTTGATATGTTTAGGTTTTGCACTATTTGCATTTGCACTATTTGCAGGCATACTAATATGTTTAGGTTTTGCACTATTTGCATTTGCACTATTTGCATTTGCACTATTTGCATTTGCACTATTTGCGGGCATTATTGCTTTAAGCATTTGTTGCATAATATTAAAAATGGAATTAAGCGAAAGCATGGGGGAGATGAAGCCAGAGATGTATCCCCAAGAAATGATTGAGGATAAGAGAAACAAACTAACAAATGCTGTCTGTGGGAAATTTGTGGATAAAAAAAATTTCTACGGATATAATAAGCGGTATGACTGATGAAGAAATAATAGCAGAATATGAGAAATATGAACGTAGGCTGGGCGCGATTATGGTAAGAACGTTAGGGAAATCTTTCCTACATTTATATTCCAACGCTATGAGTCACTTCTTCAATATCACTCCTGATAGTAAAACACAGCTATTCGAAGAGCTTAATGAAGACCCATTCATCGATATTGCTACGAATAAAATTTGTTGTGACCTTTATTCTAAGTGGGGAATGTACCTGGCCCCCATTACAATGATGATTACAACTGCTAAGCATGTTGATTTTAAGAATATAAGTTTAAATAATAAAGATGTCTTCTCTGAAGCCAGAAATGTCGAAGCCAGAAATGTCGGAGATGCCATCTTCAAATCTAGAAATGTCGAATCCAGAGATATCGGAGATAATACAACCCAATGAGGATATTCAACTTAGCGATGAACAAGTCACTAAAAAGGTAGATAAGAAGGCGGTTAAAAAATTAAAATGTGACACAAAAGCTAATGGGGATGTTAAACTTAGCGATGAACAAAAACTCACAGTCACAAAAAATCCTAAAAAGGTAGAAGCTGGTAAGAAGGGTGCCATGGTTAAAAAATTAAAGCGTGAGACTCGAGTTATAAATCACAGTAATCTAGCACTTCCCATCCTAATAGGAATTCTAGGCATAGGTGCAATGGTTGTCTACACTAAATTAAATAAGCCATCTACTGATAACAGTACTGATAAAAACACCTTTAAGAAAAAGGTTTATGATATATAAATATAAATATGAGCGAACAAAAGAATATCGTAAATACTCTTTACCATGCTGCAATAGTAACTGGACTAGCTGCAGGTTCGGTAAAATTAAGCAAAATGGCATTAAAAACGAGTACACCAAAATTAGATTTCCTTCCCCAAGATATTGGAATGATGACGATTTATATCGGGGGAGCAATGATACTTAAAGATTATCTAGTCAAAAATAAATATATTCCCAATGATATCACTCCTTAAGAGTGAATACCTCTTTAGAGGTTATAACTCCCTGAGTTATCACTCCTTAAGGAGTGAATACCTCTTTAGAGGTTATCACTCCCTGAGTGAATGCCTCTTTAGAGGTTATACCTCTTTAGAGGTTATCACTCCTTAAGAGTGAATACCTCTTTAAGGATATAATACATTATTTATGAAATGGCAAGTATTGCAGTAATGGTGGGTGGCGCAATAGTTAACGCTTTGGCCTTCTCCGGAAGTAACTATCTATTTTCAAAAATGGATAAGGGCGATCGAGAGAGAAAGACATGATAAAGCTTTAGAGAAATTATCAACTGCTAAAGTTGAATGGGAGAAACGTAGAACTGAGAGACTCGATTTCTTAAATGAGCAACTAAAAAGACAATATCATTCTATTAAAACTTTTAAAGATGTGGATGAGGCGATGCACGAATATTATATTAGATTTGGTAAGCCCTTACAACCATTAGAACCTCAACCCACTCTGACAGATTTTTATACTCCTTCGAGTAGTCAAATGAAGGGAGAAATAATATTCATTATTTTAGGTATGACTGGACTTATCGTACTCGTTTATAAAAGCCTTTAAGGAATTCATAATATATTATAAATGGATCCTTCGAAACCAGAAATGTGCTCCCATAAGGAAGTAATTATGTATAAAGGGAAAGAGTTTTGTGAGAATTGTTGTCAGTTTATTAAATTTGACCCCGAAACTTGTATTCACAGGAATATAATGATGGCTACAGATGTGTACAGACTGCGGGTTTGAATACAAAATACTTAATTTTCGCGAGCCATACTCGGTTAATAATAATAGGACCAATATCCCTAATCATAAACAAAGGGATGTCCAAAAGGTATTGCAACGATATAATTTGGGCCTATGCTTGCAATTATTAACCGCAAAAAAATATATTAGCATATGTGAGAAGTTAAATTTAATTAAAAGAGGCAATAATAGACTAGGATTGATAGGTGTTTGCTTAGTTCGTGCTTATAAAGAACTTAATGTTGACAAAAGTTACAAGGAAATTGCTAAAATGTTAGGTATAAAAATTCATCATATCAGTCAAGGTTTATCCTATTATGAGTTATATGAGCTATATAAACGCAGTGAGGGAAAATAACAATATTTTACGTGTGCTTCAATATTGCTACTACACTTGACATCTATCTAATGGGAAGTCTCATTAGATTTACTGTCAAAATATAAAAGTCCTTTAAAGATTTGAGAACTATAATAAATGGCATTGAGTCGCCGAATTTTCGGATATGTATCACGGTTTTATAAAGAGAGCATCTGTTTCCACCATTAATCGTACCATTAATCGTACCATTAATGGAATGAAAAATATTACGAATAAATTAAAAAAATTATATTGAAACTCAAAATGAAACTCAAACTGAACCTATAACTGAAACTCAAACTGAAACTCAAACTGAACCTATAACTGAACTTGATATCAAATCTAATATCAAACCTGATGTGTTTCATTTATCAAAAACTTTTGGGAAGTATTTTCATAGTTGGGTAATGGATCTTGATTACAAGGATCTGTTAATACTATTAAAAAATACGGAAAAGCTCGTGGTAGAAAAATTAACCGAGGAATTAGAAAATTTGACTAATATTAAATATCAGTTAGCGATTAAAGTTCAGCTCAGTAAGGATGATGGGAAAACCGGTGGGAAAACTGTTATGCATGCTTATCTTAGAAATGAACAGATGGTATTAACCGACTCGAGTGATATTCCTACATCTTTATCCAAGTGTCAAGAAGTGATACAAGACAGATTGGAAAAATTTACGCATCAAGGGTCGGGGTGGGTTGCAGATAGCATCGAAAAAATGTTGTTAGATGTAGCGAAATATAATCTGTTGAAAGGTGGGTCCTACATAGATTTACCCAAATATTATAAGGATAAGGCGGCCATCATTAATGTAAAGAATAAGGATGATAACTGTTTAAGATGGGCTTTGAGATCTGCCTTATTTCCAGCAGATTCACACTCCGATAGGGCATCATCATATCCTATTAATGATGGGCTTAATTTTGATGGTATAGACACTCCTACTCCAATTTCACAAATTACAAAGGTAGAAAAAATAACAATTTGGCTATTAACCCTTCCGTTGCTGAATATTATTTTGACCAGTTTTGCCCCCGTGGCTGAATTTTCCAGCACTCGCCTCGCTACGGTAATAACGCAATTAGCCCCTGTGGCCGAATTTTCCAGCGCCGCCAGATGCGACCGTTTTTACAACATATGGCGTGTTTACATGGCGGAATACGGACGTTATCGTCGTTTTATACAAAGCTAGTCGGCGAATCCCGTGTTATAAATGGATGATACTTACTTTGAATGAAATTTCTATCACCCCTGGAACGGTTTCTACAACCGAAGTAAACTTGTTTTCAATTCGGGCGCCATAACTCAATAAATTCCAAGAGCGCATGCGCAAAATCAAAACGAAACTAAAGATGAATTGTTCCTTTTCACATCGATATAAAAATTATTTTTATAATATGTCTGGAACGAATTTTACTAAATTTTAAAAATTGTCTTCATTTCAAACATTATAAAATCATTTAATCACTGAGTGCACACATGCAAATTATATACGGAATTGAAGCTAATTTCTTGCTCTGTATTTCACGATAAATTTTATTACGATACGCCATCCTAAACGAAAGATATAAATAACGAAAGCAGGGTAGTGATTAATCCCGATAACGTTCTGACCCCCACAGTAATATTACTAAGCTAGTAGCCCCGGGCAAACGCACGCGCTCAGCGCGTGCAGGCGGGGTATCCCCGCTGAAAAATACACTCACACTTAACAGAAATTGTCTTTATTTCCAATTTTATAATTCAAGTTATTCGCTTTGTATACATGCAAATTATATATGGAATTGAAGGCAATTTATTCTTCTTTACGAAAAAATAAATCATAACAATCTTTTGCACTGTAATTAGAAGTTATTACCAACATAACGTGGGTATAGCTAGTGAATAAAGTCTTTGATAATCGCCTTACCGCGACATTTGTCGCATAATTTCCACACGTTTTATTTTGATGCAAATATGGGCAAATTACACATGAAAATGAAGGTATTTATTTCCTCTTTACGTTGATATGAAAATGATAAATATGTACCGCTTGGTTTGGAATATATATAGTTTGCAAAGATTGTACCCTCAGGTATTTGAAAACAGATTTTGATAATTGCGACATCACTTACCGCTCCTTTATTGTTTCATTGTAATTTGCAAATTTTACATAGAATTGAAGACGATCCTTTTCTCTTTATTGTGATTTAAAAATGTTGATAATGCGCTCTGCCGTTAAATGGATAGGAAGTGTAAAAAGCAGTTGAAAAAATCGCTTCTCGGTTAACAAGATATGAATAGAGAAATTGCCTGTTTGCGCAATGCTCGTCGGGTCTTTACTGATTTTCGTTTACATACAAATTTTATATGGAAATAAAGATCATCCTTTTCTCTATATTTTGATATATGAAATTTCAAAATGTCCCGAGAACTTTATGTGATATAAAGTGCGAGAAAATGGTAAAAACACAAAGAATAAAGAAAAGTCGCAATTTTGCGGCACTTGCTGTATCTTTATTTTATATACTGCATATAACTTTTTTACATCAAATCGAAGACAATTATTTCCTCTTTATCACGAGGTAATCAATTTCAAAATACGCCTAGCTGTTGAGAAGATATAAACGAAATAAAGGCACATGTCAAAATCGCCGTTCAGTTTACATGATTTGAATAGAGAAATTAGCTTTTTGTGCGGCGCTTGCTGTGTCTTTATTTATTTTTGCGCATGTACAAATTTTACATGGAATGAAAGACAATCTTTCTCTCTATCTTATAATATAAAAATTGTCAAAATAAGTTGACCACATCATGTGAAGATTGGTGTGACAAAATGGTGTAAAACTAAAAATATGTAAAAATCACCTTTTTTGCGGCACATGCTGTATCTTCATTTCAGGTGGCGTAGTTATGTATTTTATATTGAATTGAAGACAATTTTCTGCTCTTTCAAAAGATCCAACCGGTATTGTAATACGCCCAAGGGTTCAGAGCATAGGGCGTGCGATAGGAAGGCGTGCATAGGGTCAAAATGCACGCGTCTCAGTAAACGATAGCATGCGCGGGTCGGTAAGCTCGTGTGAGGGTAGAAAGTGCCCACAGGCTATTAGCACGTGCGGCGGGGAGTGGGGAAAAATTGAGTGATTTTAACGTTTATTTTCGGTACGATAAACATTATCAATACTCTCATAACTTTCGGAGCATGTTCGCGCATTATTTAGAACACCAACGAAACAAAACACGGTTGCTTAGCGACAGCCGGAACGAAAATACAAGCGTTGAACTGAGACTACTGCTAGGCAATAAATTTCTGGGCCCCGCTACCGAGACCCGCGGTCATAATTAGTTAGCGTGAGAAAAATAGAGTGTGCTCCTCGCATCCCGCTAAGGGGACTTGCGGGCAAAGCTAATTTCATCCCGGAATATTCCGGGACCCGCATCTTAAGGGTTAATATATTCGGGAATAATGAAAAAAATGATGGTTTTGTTATTCATAGGATTAGTTCCGCTGATGAAGATATTGATAGAATTAATCTGTTTGTATTGGAAGAAGAAGAAGAAGACACAATTGATAAGGTTAGGAAACAGCTGAACAGGGGAAAATACAAAATTAATAAGGAAAAAGAGGAAATCGATAAGGATAAGAAAAAATACAAAATTGATAAGGAAGACATTAAATATCATTATATGTGGATAAAGAATTTAGATAGACTTCTATTCGATCAATCTAAACATATGAGGAAAAAATATTTTTGTGAAAGATGTCTTCATGGGTATTTTAGAGAGGACCTACTGCAACAACATAAAGCTGACTGCAGGAGTGTCAGTAAGGCTGCTGTTAAAATTGATATGCCTGAGGAGAAGGATAAAATACTCTGTTTTAAAAATTATCAAAACCAGATGTCCGCGCCTTGGGTTATTTACGCAGATTTTGAGAGTATCAATAAAAAAGTTCATAATGTACAGCCCAGTAATAATAATCAAAGTTTTACTCATAAAATGGAGGAACACGACGTGTGCGGATTTGGATTTATTGCGGTTAGGTGTGATGGAAAAACGATGGAACCGATAATTTATAGGGGGCCAAATGCAGCGGAGACATTCTTAATACGCCTTCAGGAAGTTGAAGAAAATATTAGGGAACAATTAAAAGATATAAAACCTATGACTATGACTAAGGATGAATCGAGTAAATTTAATAAAGCTAGAAATTGTTGGATTTGTAGTGGGTGGTTTTCTAATAAAAAAGATTGGAGAAAAGTACGCGATCACTGTCATATTACAGGAAAGTATCGTGGCGCGGCTCATAGCAAATGCAACTTACAACTTAAAATAAAACCTGAACAGATTAAAATTCCCGTAGTAATTCACAATCTGAAATTTTATGATGCAAACCTTATTATGCAGGCTATTTCTAAGGTTGATGGCAAGATAGAATGTATACCTAATAATATACAAGATATATATCATTATCTTTAGGTGGCCTTCGTTTTATAGATAGTTGTCAGTTTCTTCTAATGTCGTTAGATTCTTTGGTAAAGGCTAATTGTAACTTCCCTATAAATGAACAATATACTTGAGAACTCACGTGGCATTTATTCTTGAAAAAAGGAGTATATCCATACTCGTATATGGATACTAGTAATTGGGATAGGTTTGAAGAAACCGAACTACCACCTATTGAATGTTTCTATAACAATTTCTCCGAAAGTCATATAAGCGATGATGATTATAATCACGCTAAAAATGTGTGGAATTCATTTGGTTGTAAAAATTTAGGCGATTATTGTATCATCCCAACTTGGGATCGCGTCCCATCTTAAGATGGGACGCGTCCCAACTTGGAATTCCAAGTTGGGACATCCCATCTTGAGATGGGACGGCGGATACTTTAACATGTTCATAATATTCTTAATCTAATGTTGAATTTAGTAATAACATGATAACACGTATAATTTAGATAAGTGCTTTAAGGACCTCGAAAGATATTTTGATTTTATGTTGATTTTCATGACTTATTGGCTATATCTATCTCTCATCGCATACGAGTCTTTCATCATAGCACAATACGGTTTCAAAAGTAATTCTTATACAAAATTTTATAAATTATTTCATTATATTCTTAAATATTTTAACTGTGACAGCATGTTAAGCAAATAAAAAAAGAAATTATATTCAATTATACACTCAAAACCCACTCTTAGTGAATATCAAGAATGCTAGTGCCTCATAATCAGTTCAATTTCTTACACATAAACCGTTCCGTTAAGCAAGATTCCAATATACTCATTGTGTTTGATAGTCGAATCTAAAACTTTATGTTTCTCAAACATATTTCACAAACACCAACCTATAAGTGGTGTTCCGTCCATTCTTATAAGATGTCCAGTAAATAAATCCAGTTATGCCTCCTCATATTTCCGATCGAACCTGATCTGATCAGTGTCGTGGCGCAAATGGCAAACATACCTGCTTGGTAGTTCAGAGAGGGGGTGGGGTGGAGGGGGGATGTCCGAAAGAAGAGATTTTGGTAAACATCCGGTTCGGTTATGACAGCGCCGAGCGTTTGTTGTTTTAGTCAATGATCATCATTCATATTTTTTCATTTTTTCATTTTTTTATTTTTCATCATTGCAATTATTCTTACTAAACTCAAATTTATATTAAGCTTTGTCTAACTAACATTTTGTACAAATTTTAGGAATGAGCTTTAAAAATCGTTTGGCATCATTTATGAAATGATAAACAGATATTATTAGGAATTCGTTAACACTCTGTGACAAAGATTTGTCGCCGTTAAGATAGATTTTAGTATATTGATATGAGTTACTAGGGAATATTAGCACTAGTTGAAAATATCTATAATGTTGGGGAACCAGACTTCGATAATAGGAACTTTCAATTTTTTTTACATTTGCTACAATCAACCGAGTCGCCAAGTAGATAAACAAGATAATAATTTGTTAAAACAACATGGGTTTATGGTGTCTCCATATGTTGTTTTAGCCTAACAATACCTACGGTGGGCAAATTGGTGCCCAATCATTCGTCCTCTGTCATGCCAAGCTGTCACATTAGCACATTCAGTCTATTCAGTGCTGGATTTTAACGATGGAGAGTAACTTAATTTCTGCTTATAGAAAGTTTTTGCATGGAGTATTCATTTCTCTGTATCAGGTACGTTTTTTAAATATATATTTTTAAAAAAGCAATTTATCACTAGTTTTTTTAAAACTTGGCTCTGTATTAGAATAACTTCATATCTTTGATTGTAAATAGTTTATACCACCATTTTGTAAAGAAGCTAAGATACAAAGATGTCTCTGTGAAATGTGGAGCCGTTTCGTTTCTCTCTGTTTACAGCTGTTCGATCTACGCGTGTATTGGTCGTTTGAAAAATGCTGAACACTATTATCCAAATATAAATCTTGATCTGATTTTGTTATGTCGCTTAACAAATATGATTCAATCAGTTATCAAACGTGACTTTAAATAATTGTTTGAGTAGTGTTGAATCGTTCGTACTCGATAACAGATGAAACCGAGTGAGAAAGTGAAGTAAATGAACATCAAATCAAATTTTCTTCGTAGGTGTGAAAAGAATATAACAAAATTATGTAAACAAATGTTTTACTGACACAATTCATTATAAAATATGAATATTATTAACCCTTCCGTTGCTGAATATTATTTTGACCAGTTTTGCCCCCGTGGCTGAATTTTCCAGCACTCGCCTCGCTACGGTAATAACGCAATTAGCCCCTGTGGCCGAATTTTCCAGCGCCGCCAGATGCGACCGTTTTAACAACATATGGCGTGTTTACATGGCGGAATACGGACGTTATCGTCGTTTTATACAAAGCTAGTCGGCGAATCCCGTGTTATAAATGGATGATACTTACTTGACACTTTGAATGAAATTTCTATCACCCCTGGAACGGTTTCTACAACCGAAGTAAACTTGTTTTCAATTCGGGCGCCATAACTCAATAAATTCCAAGAGCGCATGCGCGAAATCAAAACGAAACTAAAGATGAATTGTTCCTTTTCACATCGATATAAAAATTATTTTTATAATATGTCTGGAACGAATTTTACTAAATTTTAAAAATTGTCTTCATTTCAAACATTATAAAATCATTTAATCACTGAGTGCACACATGCAAATTATATACGGAATTGAAGCTAATTTCTTGCTCTTTATTTCACGATAAATTTTATTACGATACGCCATCCTAAACGAAAGATATAAATAACGAAAGCAGGGTAGTGATAAATCCCGATAACGTTCTGACCCCCACAGTAATATTACTAAGCTAGTAGCCCCGGGCAAACGCACGCGCTCAGCGCGTGCAGGCGGGGTATCCCCGCTGAAAAATACACTCACACTTAACAGAAATTGTCTTTATTTCCAATTTTATAATTCAAGTTATTCGCTTTGTATACATGCAAATTATATATGGAATTGAAGGCAATTTATTCTTCTTTACGAAAAAATAAATCATAACAATCTTTTGCACTGTAATTAGAAGTTATTACCAACATAACGTGGGTATAGCTAGTGAATAAAGTCTTTGATAATCGCCTTACCGCGACATTTGTCGCATAATTTCCACACGTTTTATTTTGATGCAAATATGGGCAAATTACACATGAAAATGAAGGTATTTATTTCCTCTTTACGTTGATATGAAAATGATAAATATGTACCGCTTGGTTTGGAATATATATAGTTTGCAAAGATTGTACCCTCAGGTATTTGAAAACAGATTTTGATAATTGCGACATCACTTACCGCTCCTTTATTGTTTCATTGTAATTTGCAAATTTTACATAGAATTGAAGACGATCCTTTTCTCTTTATTGTGATATAAAAATGTTGATAATGCGCTCTGCCGTTAAATGGATAGGAAGTGTAAAAAGCAGTTGAAAAAATCGCTTCTCGGTTAACAAGATATGAATAGAGAAATTGCCTGTTTGCGCAATGCTCGTCGGGTCTTTACTGATTTTCGTTTACATACAAATTTTATATGGAAATAAAGATCATCCTTTTCTCTATATTTTGATATATGAAATTTCAAAATGTCCCGAGAACTTTATGTGATATAAAGTGCGAGAAAATGGTAAAAACACAAAGAATAAAGAAAAGTCGCAATTTTGCGGCACTTGCTGTATCTTTATTTTATATACTGCATATAACTTTTTTACATCAAATCGAAGACAATTATTTCCTCTTTATCACAAGGTAATCAATTTCAAAATACGCCTAGCTGTTGAGAAGATATAAACGAAATAAAGGCACATGTCAAAATCGCCGTTCAGTTTACATGATTTGAATAGAGAAATTAGCTTTTTGTGCGGCGCTTGCTGTGTCTTATTTATTTTTGCGCATGTACAAATTTTACATGGAATGAAAGACAATCTTTCTCTCTATCTTATAATATAAAAATTGTCAAAATAAGTTGACCACATCATGTGAAGATTGGTGTGACAAAATGGTGTAAAACTAAAAATATGTAAAAATCACCTTTTTTGCGGCACATGCTGTATCTTCATTTCAGGTGGCGTAGTTATGTATTTTATATTGAATTGAAGACAATTTTCTGCTCTTTCAAAAGATCCAACCGGTATTGTAATACGCCCAAGGGTTCAGAGCATAGGGCGTGCGATAGGAAGGCGTGCATAGGGTCAAAATGCACGCGTCTCAGTAAACGATAGCATGCGCGGGTCGGTAAGCTCGTGTGAGGGTAGAAAGTGCCCACAGGCTATTAGCACGTGCGGCGGGGAGTGGGGAAAAATTGAGTGATTTTAACGTTTATTTTCGGTACGATAAACATTATCAATACTCTCATAACTTTCGGAGCATGTTCGCGCATTATTTAGAACACCAACGAAACAAAACACGGTTGCTTAGCGACAGCCGGAACGAAAATACAAGCGTTGAACTGAGACTACTGCTAGGCAATAAATTTCCGGGCCCCGCTACCGAGACCCGCGGTCATAATTAGTTAGCGTGAGAAAAATAGAGTGTGCTACTCGCATCCCGCTAAGGGGACTTGCGGGCAAAGCTAATTTCATCCCGGAATATTCCGGGACCCGCATCTTAAGGGTTAACATGTTTTAGTATCCCCCGTCCCATCTCAAGATGGGACGTCCCAACTTGGGATTCCAAGTTGGGACGCGTCCCATCTTAAGATGGGGCAGATCCGCAGTTGGGATGATACAATTATCACGATCTGTATCTAAAAACCGCTGTATTATTACTGGCTGATATATTCGAAACTTTCAGAAAGACTTGTTTGAAACAATACAAGTTAGATCCCGCACATTATTTCACGGGTCCAGGGCTATCCTGGGACGCTTTACTTATGAAAACCGGAGTAAAAATAGAGCTACTAACTGACTATGACATGCACTTGTTTATCGAGAAAGGGCTTAGAGGTGGAATATCTATGGTGTCCAAGAGACATGCCAAGGCTAACAATAAATATGTAGAGGGATATGATTCCGGTAAGCCATCGAGTCACATACTTTACTTAGACACGAATAACCTTTACGGGTGGGCGATTAGTCAATATTTACCTACGGGTGGGTGGTTTAAGTGGGTACAATACGAGAATCTCGATGTTATGAATATACCTAAAGATTCGGAGAAGGGTTTAATTCTCGAAGTAGATTTAGAATACTCGAAAGAGACCCATATTAGTCATAATACCTATCCATTAGCCCCTGAAAGACTTAAGGTGAAACAAGAATGGTTCTCCGATTATCAAAATAATTTATTAATCGGAGAAAAAATACCCGATGTAGAGAAATTAGTGCCCAACTTAATGAATAAAAGTAAATACGTAATTCATTACAGAAATCTCCAATTATATCTTTCATTGGGTATGAAGTTAACTAAAATACACAGAATTCTATAATTTGATCAGAGCCCTTGGATGGAGCCGTATATTAGAATGAATACAGATTTGAGGACGAAAGCTACTAGTGATTTTGAAAAACACTTTTACAAATTAATGAATAAACGATGGAAAATGTGAGGAATAGAATAAACGTAAGATTATTCAGGACAAATGAAGAAGAAGAACCATTAAGAAAGGCTATTGCTAATCCTGCTTTTAACGAATTTAGAATCTTTGACCACGATTTAGCCGCTGTTCATATGAATAAAACAAAAGTAAAATTGAACAAACCAATATACGTTGGTATGAGTATATTAGACTTATCGAAACACTTAATGTATGACTTTTATTATAATGAGATGAAGAAACAATATGGAAATAAATGCGAAGTTTTATATACCGATACGGATTCTTTGTTATTTGAGATACAAACAGATGATGTTTACGAGGACATGAAAGAAAAAATTGACTTGTACGATACTAGTGATTTTGATAAAGCCCACCCATTGCACAGCGTAAAAAATAAGAAGGTTTTAGGTAAATTTAAGGACGAATGTTCGGGTGTTCCTATTTCTGAATACGTCGGATTAAGACCGAAGATGTATTGTATTAAAAAATCTGAAACAGGAATAAAGAAAGCTAAAGGAATTAAAAAGTATGTAGTAAAGAATCATACCAACCTTGAGCAGTATAAAGAGGCATTATTCGATAAGAAGACTTTTAAACATGAAATGAATACTTTGAGAAATGAAGGACATAACATGTACGCAATGCGACTTAAAAAGACATCATTATCTCCATTAGATACGAAAAGATGGATTGCTGATGATGGTGTAAATACATACGCATATGGGTATTTAAAAACATAATCCTTCTTATATAAGAGATGTCTTCTTCGAAGAAGATGGAAAAGATTTATTATAGTCCCCAGGGGTATTGGAAAGGCCTAGCAGCTGTAGATAAACTCGCCAAGGCTGCAAAGGTCACTAAGGCAGAAGCGAAGAATTGGTTAATGAAACAAGCCATTTGGCAAATATATTTACCTCCACCTAAATACGTACCAAGGCAAAAATTTGATATATCCGTACCAAATGAAGCTCATCAAGCGGACCTACTATTTCTACCTCACGACCGAGTAAAAAGAAAGACTTATAAGTATGCGTTAACTGTGGTAGACGTTGCCAGTGGATATAAGGAAGCAGAGGCATTAACTACTAAGAACTCCACAGAAGTAGCTAAAGCTTTAGAGAAAATATATAGAAGAAGTCCTTTGAAATGGCCGAGTATATTTCAAGTAGATCCTGGACGTGAGTTTATGGGAGATGTAACAAAACTTTTATCAAAACATAACGTTAGAATTAGAAGAGGCGAAAAAGAAGCGCACAGAAGTCAAGCTCTCGTAGAGAGATTTAATTAGACACTATCCGAACGCTTATTCGGATATCAGTATGCTCAGGAATTAAAGAATCCAAAGACAAGGTCTACCAAATGGGTAACTATATTGCCCGAGGTTATATCGGCAATAAATAATGAAGAGACTCGACTTATAAATAAGAAACCTATAAAAGCTATTAAATTGAAATCAGTTGTGGCTGAATCTTCTGCACATTTATTAAGAGATGAAAAAATAATACCCGATAGAGTTAACGTAAGATATTTATTTCAAGCGGGTGAACTCGAGGGTGATCAAAGATTTAGAGCAACAGATCCCATATGGTCTCTTAAAATATATAAAATTAGCCGATATGTTTCTAAAAAAGGTGAACCAACACTTTATTACTTACAAGATGGACCAGGGAGAGGCTTTGTTAAAGAAGAATTATTAATCGTGCCATCGGATACTGTCCACAATAATCTGGTCCCCAGTGAGAGATGAGATGTACATTAAAAATACGAATTATTGGCGTAAACATTCCCTCTGGGATGAGCTGTGCGCCACTTCTTCCTTTCCATCTGAAAGTGTCTACAGGTAAGAGAATAGAAATTTATAGAAAAAAACCTAAGTCCTAAGTGGTAGCAAGAGTTACTTCCCCTTGGCCCAGAGGTGCATGACTCATAATTCTTCCTGTAGCCATTGTTGAAGCATGTGTCTGCAGGTAGGGGATTTTCAACTTTGACTTCTTTCATTTTTTGGACCTTTTTTAAAAGGATTTCTGGTTAGTGGTATTGAATTTGGTTTTAGACAATTGCATTCTGTGTTATTTGTATGTAATTTGTCTTTTTTGTTGTTTTTGTTTGGACTTTTTTCCCTTTTTTCATTCCTCCATGTTAGTCTAAATGGATGATGATGCTGTACTCCCAAGTTTGCTACTGTTAAGTTACTATCAAGCAGTATCAGTAGTATATATATATATAGGTTTCTTTTACTTTTATTCCCAATTAAGCTTCATAATAGCACCCTGTGGAAATAAGTAATTTTTAAAGGCTAACATTGGAAGTGTTTTACCTTTACAGGGCTTGTCATTGGAGATATGGTAATTTATGTCTTATAATGGCAGTATCTCTCTGCATGGGACATGGCTGTGGAAATAAGGTACTTTCTAATGGCTCATATCAGAAAGGTTACCTGTTCAGAGCCTGGAAGTGAAGTGAAGTGAATTTTAACGGCTCATATGTTTAGTTTTACCTCTAAAGGGCCTTCTGTAGGAGATAAGTTTATTTCAATGGCTCATTTTGATTTTGTTTACCTGGACAGGGTCTGCCAGTGGAAATAAGGTAATTTAACGGCTTAAATTGGCAGGAACTATTTTTATAGGATCTCCCAGTGGGATTTCCATAGATTTTAACGGCTTGTATAATTAAAAAGTAATGATCTCCACCCCAAGCGGCAGTGTGT
Organism: Phorcus lineatus; assembly: GCA_921293015.1. Taxonomy (NCBI): domain Eukaryota; kingdom Metazoa; phylum Mollusca; class Gastropoda; order Trochida; family Trochidae; genus Phorcus; species Phorcus lineatus. The sequence goes on along the minus strand of OV121088.1, from coordinate 20,482,081 downwards.
ACCCTCTGGGGGCCTGCCGGCCTTGACAGGTCGTGGTGACCTACGGAGCATCAGTGTCCGCTCTCAACCATGCGCTGCACTTGGGGCAGGTTTGATCGGGCTGCATGATAGTGATGCCGTCAACCTTCTCTTTCCCACCCAGTGGGTTGGTTAAGGCCGGGTCACCCGTGCAGGGCAATGCCCATATATTACAGCCATTGTATGAGACTAGGGAAAATGATCTCCACCCCAAGCGGCAGTGTGTACCCTCTGGTGGCCTGCCGGCCTTGACAGGTCGTGGTGACCTACGGAGCATCAGTGTCCGCTCTCAACCATGCGCCGCACGTGGGGCAGGTTGATCGGGCCGCACGATGGTGACACCGATAACCTTCTCCTTCCCACCACTGGGTTGGTAAAGGCCGGGTCACCCGTGCAGGGCAAAGCCCATATATTATAGCCGTTGTCTGATAGGGTCTTAGCTCAGCCTGGCTCCCCTGGAGGAACAGATGACAAGGCCAGCCACGGTTGTTCCGTTACGGATGACAGTTCTAGCCGTCATGGACCCATGAACTGATTCCATGGTGCCATAATGGGTTTAACTCAGCCGTCACTGATAGCCGTGTTTAACCAGGGGCCAGTACTATCCATTACGGACCCGTCCATGACAGCCATTGTTCCATAACGGAGTCAGATCGAGCCGTTTATACATTTGTGGCGGGTAGCCGCCACAAAGTAATGGACCAGGCTTAGCCGTTACGGACCCATACATGGCAGCTGTGGTTCCATTAGGGATGGCAGTTTAGCCGTTACAGACTAATGAACTGTATCTCTGGTTCCATAACGGGATTTGTCCCAGCTGTTACACATTTGTGACGGGTAGCCGTGTTTAAGTAATGGGCCACTCCTAGCCGTAACGGACCTGTGCATAGCAACTGTGTTCTAGCCTTTACGGAACCATTAACTATAGCCATGGTTCCATAACAGGGACAGTTCATCAATTACAGACCCAGATCAGGTAGCCTTTGTACTGAACTGACAGTCAGACCCATCATAGACCCATGAACGGAAGCCATTTGTCCGTGACAGAGGATTGTTCAAGCCGTTGCAGACCCATTAACTTAAGCCGTGGTTCCATAATAGGGTTAAAAACCAGCCGCACTGAGTTGTGAATGGTAGCCGTCTGTAAGTTCCAGCCGTTATGGAACTGTAAAAGTTAGCTGTGGATCACTCCCAGATCAAACTCAGCAATTTGATATCTGCAAAGGGTAGCCTTGGTTCCATAACACTGACAGTCAGAGCTGTTACGGTTTCTTGAACGGTCACTAATGTTCCATTGCTAAGTCAAACAGTGGTTCAGTAATAGTAGTCAGACTAGCCATTACAGTCCCATGAAAAGTAGACTTGGATCTTTAATTGTTAAGATCCAGCCATTACAATCCTGCCTAGGTTTGATTCAGCGGCTAAAATGTCTGTTTAGGTTCAGGTTACCGCTTAGTGCTGTTGCAGTCCGCTTCCAAGTTGGTTCACAGTTGACCATGTAGCTTGGTGATGGTCTCCATTACTTTTATCTTCTAAGCCTGACAGTTCAGGACAATGGTCCTGGATCTGTAAATGGATCAGACCTAACCATTTGAGGCAGGCAAGCCTGCACTGCTCAAGGTGAAGTTTTGGAATGGCTGCATTAGGGACAGTTAAGCTCAAAGGTGTTTGCTGTCTTTAATATTGTCCTAAGCTACTAATGGCTTAATCATTGCCCAGTCAGTGCTAAACAATAATTAAAAATTTCTCTTGAAGCCAACGGCATATGGTTGAGGAATTAATAATTATTTCTCCGACACTCAATTGATTTTCTTAGAAATTGCAGTAATTTAAGATGTTGAATTTCCCATCAGTTAAAGATCAAGTTTCAACTCTCTATGAAGGATCTTGGTTCATTAAGAATGTTTTCTTTCTGTTGCAATGACACAGATTTACTCCTCCGACCTATTGTCAAGCAAAATAATATGTTGTGGACTCTTACTTTTCCAATGGAAATATTAAGTTCACTCTTCATTGCCTGGTATTTCATTAAAATAGGCATATACCATCAAGATCTTGGATTCTATAGCTTTTTCACCTGGGCCATCACTTTTCAATGTCCAAGACCTGACCAGTATTAATAGTGGTTGTTTTTTGGCTTTTATTCCTGGGATAATGTCCGCATAGAGCATCTGATTGTTTTGGGTATCAATCCAGCACAGATTTACGACACTTTCAGTGGAGTTTTATTTTCAGGGAGCAAATATCACCATAAAGATAGTATAAATTGTACATGCTACAGTTTATACATGTAAGTTGTAATTTGTTCCTCATAAGGTGCAAATATCATCTGAGTGTTTCATGTTTAAAAGCTGACCTAGCAACCATCAAGCAACTACATAGGAAGGAGGCAGTTGTTGAGTTGTCTTCTCCAGTACATCTGATGTCCTGGCATATTTTTTTGTCTTGTCACAGATGTATCAACATCAAGCTGACTGCATTAATTTTTGTATATATATATATATATATATATTATTTTTTTTATGGTATCCCTCACGTTCCCAACTTTCATATCAAAGATTCTTGGAGCTTTTTTGTATAGTTTTGAGGGACTAAATAGAGATAGATGTCAGTGTAGAAATCTCTGACATATATTTACATACTCACCTATTAGGCCAGGTTAAATTTCAAAATCTTGATCAGTAACAAACACAAAGCATATGGTCTCCACAGCAATCCATTTGGTACCTAATCACAATTTTAAGAAGTTGTCGTATTGGCATTCCCCTCAGGCATAAGAGGTACTGGGTACATAGCACGCAGTGTAACAGTTTCAACCTTGTAGGCATGTTTATTTAGCTATTTATTTATTTTTCTCTAGTCTCAAGACGAATGTCTGGTGATCACTCTTTCCAGGAGAAATCAAGTGTTTCAGATGGATACTGCAATGGAAAGCCTTCCAATTCATTGCAGTTATATAAGGTGTCGCTAAATGATAGATTATTTCCATTACAAGGAGCATTTACTTGGATGTTTGGCTGCCAAAGATTTTCCTCCATGGCTTCATAATCTATCCAGAAACCCCAATCCAGGCAACCAGATCCACGTTTCCAAGACTTCTTTATCTGTTAACAGATTTAAGCTCAATCTTATCACTCAATAAATTTGTTTCTGCTGACTGAGAATCTATAGAGTATACATGATGAAACTGTTAAGAGATTGCTCCGGAAGCCAAATGTCAGAGAGAATGCTACAAAGGCAATATATCAATCTGTTAGGCATCCGCATTCAAGTTCTACAAAGCCAGAGCATCCACAATAAAGGAACATACTCTAAGACAGTGAATTTCAGTTCTATTGTTTGCTGTATCACAGGAAGGAGAGGAAGCTGAAACATAGTAAGATTTGACAGTTATCATTCAGCTACTGCTTTGGCCTGTGATATTCAAGTCCTGATAGTGGACTCCATTGTGCTTCACAATTCAGTCACACAATTCAATAGTAGGGATCGTATTGCTCCACGCTGATTGTCCAGATAAAGCACTGTGTTGGCTACTTCAAAGAACTGCTTCTCTGTTATGTTACCTTGTTGCAAGACAGTCTCTTTAACTAAAGATTCTAAGAATACCATTTCATCCTGACATGGGAAAACATTCTCTCTTTTCTGACAGGATGAGAAACAGATTTCTTTGTATCAGAAGTATCTCTCAAAATTAAAGTTATAGCTTTCTCGTTAAGGCATGAAAGTTAGCCACAACATGTGAACTTTGAATTGCAGCTACAATATTTGATGGACTATGTGCATAAGGATTGTCAGTAGAGGCTCAACATTGGCTTCCTCTTGATCCTCCTTGGGGGGAAAAGAAAGGGGGGGAGTCAAGTCGACATTGAGTAATAGTTTTGATTTGTGGTAGCAGAGTTAGAATACTCAAGTACAGAATAAATAGTGAAGATAGGGAGAAGTGAAGCCATGCAACCGGAAGTGATGTCATTCAACCGGAAGTGACGTCATAAAATTGTAAGTGACGTCATGAATACGGAAGTGACGTCATGATACGGACGTGACGTATTGAAAACGAAAGTGATGTCATTAAACAGGAATTGATGTCATTCAACCGGAAGTGATGTCATAAAAACAGAAGTGACGTCATAAAACCATTGGTGACAGTCAAAAGGTTCTAACTGGATATAATGGGTCAAATATATATTTTTTGACAGTATGTAAGATTTGGCTATATTTGTATGTTATTATATTTTGGTAACACTCTAATATATTTACCATTACCTCTGAACGCAGTATTTGGGTTTTTCGGCCTTGATGATTGATTTCCATAAAGTATAGGGTATTTGATTCGTCTAAAAAGTATGTCACACAAGTGAAGATGATACTCAAGTTTCATTCATTGAATTGTAATGGTCATTGAAGACTAAGATTAGTTATTGATGTGAACATTTCCTCTTCATCTTCTGGGCACCCCGCCTCCTTTATGTGGAATTCGGGACACAGCTCATCCCAAAGGGAATGTTTACGCCAATGATTAGGAACAATTACATGTATTGTTAGTAATTATTAGTGAACTTACCTCTGGGATGAGCAAATTTACACCCGCCCAAGTAAGATTTTATTAATGCGTCCCCTCGTTTGTCCAGAAGATCGCTCCAGAAAGAATTATGAGTCATGCACCTCTGGGCCAAGGGGAAGTAACTCTTGCTACCACTTAGGACTTAGGTTTTTTTCTATAAATTTCTATTCTCTTACCTGTAGACACTTTCAGATGGAAAGGAAGAAGGGGCACAGCTCATCCTAGAGGTAAGTTTACTAATAATTACTAACAATACATGTAATTGTTCCTTTTGGCCTATAACTCCCTTTTTTACAGTATTTTTTAATGTATGAAATACATTAAAAAATATGTGTGTCTAAAAAGGAGGTTTTTAATGTATTTCATACATTAAAAATACATTAAAAATTTCTCGTGGTCCAGAACCACCCTTTTATACCTACTTGTGGCTTGATCTAAGAACAACTGATGATGACCAACTTCATGGCTCTGGAAGAAGAATTAAAAATGGTAGTGAAGGAATGACAATTGCAATCACCAAAGAAGCAGAAACAGCTGGGCCAGTAGATATTTACTTATATGTTATCATGGTTGCTCAATTGAATATTGATAACAGGAGGTTTGAATCTGTTATCTAGTAATAATATTGTTATATAGTAGGTATAAACAGGGGTTCTGGATTAGCGGTGAGTAAAGCGTGTTGTCCATTAACCATTACAGATAAGTAGTTTTAATGTAAGGTTTATGAGAAAATACATTTTGGTCTGTGTTGATCCAGAAACCCCCTTTATACCTACTAATTGTCAAGTCCATGAACAACGCCAGTGCATCTATTCCAAATGCGACTGCGAGGTAAAGGCATGGTATCAAACATGCGATTGATCAGTGTACCAAACATTGCTTTAAGGGGACCTTTGTGCACAATGTTCAGTAAGATTTGAGCTTGCACATGCAAGATCTATGGGACCCTAAGCTTGCAACTTGCTTAAATGAAATTGTATCTACTTCAGTTACCTTTCAGATTGCATCTGCAATTATAAACATCGTATCTCAAACATTAAAGAAGTTGACTTTCCTTAGAACATGTTCTCCTTCCAATCCCATTTAGGATGATAAATAACTTTTTGTTTGATTCATAAGAATGATAATAAATCAGAATATTTGACTTTAATCAACTGCATGCCTAACCGAACAAGGTATGAGGGGAAGTCACTAAGTAAATAGAAGTGAGTATTGATACACCTCTGAAGACATGATTGTTGATATCTTTAATGAGATTTACAGACATAAACAACCCTTCTTGATCATTTACTCGAGAATTACAGCCAGTTGAACACAGGAACCCTCCTGTAATCATGGAAAGTTCTAAAACTGAGAATGTTGCCGTTATCAAGTTTCTCACAAAATAAGGGGTCTGTCTTTCGTCCATTATTTGAGGAATTGGCACGAAAAATTGCTCTGTACTTTTACTAATATTACAACATATAAGTCAAAACTCTGTATGGATAGAATATCCATAAATTTACAAATAATTTATGATAGGTCTAATCAAAAATGTCTTGTAGGGCAGAAGAAAGGTTTTTCACACTCAGTTTCACTTCTTATTCTGTGTTATATTTTACTGAGTGTGCACTCTCATTTCTCTGGTTGTCAAATCTAAATCAACCCAAACATTACCCTCAGTAAGATATTTCAACTGGGTTATGTTATGATTATGTACTAATAACATACAAGTATAAAGTGGAATGTTGTTTTGTTTCCACAAAAAATACCCTGATAGGACTATCCGATCATAGAATAAAGGGGGATTAAAGTATTTGCACCATAATTCATGAGCACTTGCACATGTCCAGGGTGTCTGCAAGATGGGAGCTATGAAACTTAAATTCACAAGATCAACACCAGAGGGTTGAGTCTAGTTTTGAGCTATTGGACACCTATAATGCTGACAACTTTCATGCCTGTCTGGTTACAGGGAATGAATCGTGGATTCATCACTGGGATTCTGACACCAAGCAAGAATCCATGTAATGTAAGCAAAAGCACTCTCCTGCACCCAAGAAGTTCAGAACTTAGCCTTCTGTTGGCAAGATCATGGCGACTTTTTTCTGGGATTCAAGGGGAGGGTTAATAATAGACTATAAACAATCTAAAACTACAATAATAGGAGCTGAGTGTGCTGACTTGGTGAAGCAATTGAGAGTGGCCATCAAGAAGAAGTGGCACGGCTGGACTGCTGGAGGTATGCTTCTTCATGACAACGCTCCAGTGCACAAGAGTTGTATTGCACAGGCAGCACTATAACAGTGTGGCTTTGAACAACTTAAAGATAATATATCCCAGTTTTGTATCCGACTTCAATCCCCATTTTCATAAAGACAATACATTCAAGTAAATAAAACACCAAACAGAGTTTCGATGCGTCCTTTAATTAAAAAGATATAACGGTTCAAAGTGTGTAGAAATTGGCCACCTCGAAAGCCCAATTAAAAAAGTCCCTAGAGTGGCCTGAACTCTCCTTCGGCGGTGTGACGTCATAGACAGGACTCGCTCCGCGTTTGTTTGTAAACAAGTATATATTAATGCAGATATGGGTCGCATTCGTTTTCATTGCAAAAGAGACATGCCTTCTTCCTGTGTTGCTGCCAACTGTACTAATAAGAAATCAGGAGACATTCAACTGCATCGGTATCCGAAGGATCCTGTCCAATTCGCGAATTGGAGAAAGTTTGTTAGTCAGAAAAGAGCGAAGTGGAGTCCCAATGACAGGTCTGTCATCTGCTCCGATCATTTCACAGAGGACTGTTATGGTCTTTCCTACGATTTCAAAACGGACTTTGGACTTGCCCCTCAAAGGAAAAGACTCGTAAAAATGCCGTACCAACAGTTAATAAACAGATGAAGATGATAACAGGCCCATCGAGATATGACAGTCAACCATATCGGAAGAGAAAATGGATGGAATACTTTGAGAAGAGGGAACGAAAGAGGATAAGGAATTTGAAAGATAGGCTAATTCAAAATTCTTTTCAGGGGAATAAATAATCATGAAACTTTTGGGGAGTTGACTATAATTGATGATTTTGCAGACGAATGTTGAGTTTTTATCTGCAGTATGAATTTATGTCTATTTAGATTAATCGCAGAAATGATTAATTCAAACCCCAACAATTGTTTGAATTTTTAGTATTTGATTGCATATGGGGTTGAAAAATTCATTGGGTTGAACCAAATAGTTATTTCAACATGTTGGAGACTATAATGAAATAAGGTGCATATATATATATATAGATCTGTAAATGATAATCAGTGACAGCTTTGTAGTTTGTTACATTACTAGTTTCGGGGAATGCATTATTTTTTTGGTGCTGATTACTCTAAGGATACATACAAAAATGTGGGCATGTCACTTATGATTGTATGTTGACACTACAGTTTTGGTTATAACATTTATGAAAAATTAAAATATCTTGCTACAGCGTCATCTTAGAAGCAACAAAAAGTAAAATTAAAGTCATAAAGCTGCCCTGGAGAAACATTTACCATTTTATGTAGCCTTACAGTGGATAATTTATAACCTATCTGATATTGATAAACATTGCAGTATGAAATAAGATATTTAGTAATACAGATTTGTTAATATCGTCATGTGTCAAGTGTATTGACAAACCTAATTACCTTCAAGTTTCAATAAAGGCTTTTGATCATGTGTGAGGATAAAGTTTAGATAACTAATCAGTGCCTTGTGTATTACCTATTGGAAATGTGCCAGGTGCTGAGGTCATTAAGTTTATTGCTTAATTGCCATAATATACAGGTGTGTGGCATTTCATGTAGACTGTTAGGTAATAACTTTATGACTATATTGTCTGGTGTGAAAAAGTAGTGTTAGGTAACTAAAAACCTCTCTGATAACATACCGGTACTAAAGTACTGAAGGAAATGGAAATAATATGCTTTTCAGTGTTAATATTTTTATTTGGTTGAAATAGTTAAAAAAAAATTCATATTTACAATACATTTCCAAGCAAGCTTTAACTTACATCACAATCAACAATAATTTTTTTGTTATTATTGACAATATTGGCCTACGTCACTCTAGATTAGTACCACACTCTTTATCTCAAACACTGGCCATTAACTCACACAAAACAACAATAATCTATATCCTTACTATGCGAAATAAATTAGTACGTAATTTTAAGTTTTTATGAAGGTTGCAAATCGCGAATCAAGAGGTACATTTACTAAACATATCAAAGATTTGATCTTCATTATCACTAATAACTGGGTAATAAGGCCAAAAACAGCTGCTCGGAACGTCGTATCCGAATGACGAGATCCGGAAGTTGCAGTCCATCAAAAGCGAGATCTCATTGTTACAGTCATGCAAAGCAGAAACACGGAGTTACGATATTGAGTTGATACTTTAAAATGGCACAAAGTAGTAAAAAATATTCTATATACAAAGGTCGATCAATTACACAGGGGGATAGTCGATTTGTCTAGATGTTCAAACAAGAAACAGTCACAATGGCGGCTGATATCAGTTTGGGTTCACTCGATCGGCATTATCGAAGATTAACAACCCAAACAAATAACAACAACAGTAGTTAACTAATGTCAAACAGAATATGTCGATGTATTGATATTAATAACTTTGGTGACTTAGGGGCTTTTTTTATAAGTACAATCAGTGAAAATAAATACGTTCACGACCGCTGGAATCTATAATGTAAACAATGACACAGATCAGCCAGTCGTTAACGAGTCCTGTCTATGTCGTCACAACCCCCCTAGCACCTGATTGGCTAATAAAACATTTCGCGTCTGTTTTCCGGAAGTGTTTATAAATAAAACACGTTTTTTCTGCTATTTTCAGGTGGATATGAAGCTAAATAGTTGTTGATATTTATTCTTAATTGTGTTATGAAGTATTTCCGCTAATCGTACCCCCTATGTGGATATATTATCTTTAACCATCTCCCCTACAGTCCAAATCTGTTTCTCAAGCAACTTCTATCTGTTTCACAATTTGAAATCACACTTGTGTGATACAAGATTTGGCGATGTTGATGAACTCCGGGCAGTTATTGAGGTATTGCTAAGGGGCCAGTCAGAAGACTTCTGCTGCAACGGCAGTCTCAAAGACATATGGGCCAAGTGCATCGAGGTCCAGGGAGATTATATTGCAAAAATGAAATCAATATCACAACCATTGTCTTCTGTTTTATATCCATTTCGATGAACTTATTGACTTCCCTCATAGCGTCATGCATTTTTGTAAACAAACTAGTTCTTTGGTCAAATTCTTCAAAGGCATTTAGAAGCTGGTGTGATAATACAAGACAATTCTTATGGATAACAACGTCTTTATTTAATTTCTCAGAAGAAGGAGCAAGAAGTAGCCCAGAAACGTTGTGAGAAATCAAGAAGTTGTTATCCATAAGAATTGTATTGCAATTTTTCAATGGTCAATTAATTTTAATAATATCAAAAGAAAGACAGCTAACATACTCTAATATAGGGAAATTAAATTCAAAATTAACTTTATTTCATCAACCAATTATGTATATGTTAAGATCTTTATTCACAAAAGCATATTTTCTATTTGATAACAAGCCACAATAGTATTTGATTTTTTACAGATTTGGTTTGACTGTGACCTTCAATTTATGTTAATTTCATTTGATAAACGAACATTTTATAATGCTTATATCAAAATCAAACTCTGTAGAATTTAGATTTTTAATGAATTGTAGTTTTGAGAAACTATTTCTTACCAAATAATTTTTACTCAATGTAAATGTAACTTGACATAAAGTGTAAATTAAGCAGTAGCAAAATATCAGCAAGTTTCCTCTAAAATTGTTCTCAATCTACCTGAATTATTCTTTCAATGCGAAAACCACATTAAAAATATTAAAAATAATGATATCGTTTCATGGAATTGATGAATTTTTAATACTTACCCCACTTCTTATATTGCATATTACCTATATTTCTGATAAAAGATTGGAAAACGTGTTAGTAAATGTCATCCCGTCTTTGTTCTGTATGTTGGGGAATATGACAATGACAATGCAGCCTTGTAACTGGAAGGTGATGATTCAATCTGTCACGTGTCCACATTGACAAAATCACATGCCATATTTATCGCTGTCGCGATTGGAGGTGTTTACACAAAAGACTAATTTGTTTTGTTAATTGTTGAATTGATTTAACTCTCTCGGGGTATGTTCTTTGGTTATACCTATTTGTGAATATCGCAAGATGGTATTTACCTTGCCTTGCTTCGCTTTGTTGAAATTCCTCTTCTGTTTGGCCGATTTTCTCTCGGCGTACATGTTTTTCCATCGTTTCACGGTTGTGACTGCATTTTGGTATCCTTATATCCATTATGTAATGTTCATGCACAATTTCTATCCTTGAATTTTTCTTCTTACTGCTACGTGTTTTGAATGGCGTCTGTATCACTAAGCTTTAGCACATAGTTTTTACTAGTTTTCAAAATTTGTGCTTTGAAATTTTTCTTAATGTTAATAACACCTTCTCCTAGGATTGGGTAATGGTTCTTCTTCCTTTGCATATGTTATTAGCGATTTTTGTGTGCATAGCTACCCATCTCTTCAGGCCATCATTCTTGGTGGGTTTTTTCACCATTAACCTTGCCTTGGGCTCTTATTGGTGCTATGTTGCTTTATTCACATTGCGACACCCCCATTTGGGGTGTGTTTTATGCATTTATTGTTATTTTTTTGGCATACCAACTTTCATGCATTATGATTTGTAATGTGCTACTCTTGGTTTTTGAGTAAAAATATTTAATTATTTTTCAACTTTTTAATAAAGTAAGTAGGTTTTATATTCTTCTTATTTTCTTTTATATGTTTCTTGCGTAGGTTTTCTCATGCTTTGCATGTTAATTTTCTTCGCAAGGCATGATATGTCTTTACATACTTTGTATGATATAACAATAAGCATTTTGATGTCCTGGCTATTTGTTGCTTGATTTTCTTGCTTATTATACAAGTTCTTTAATCTAAGATTAATCAGGTTTTTTGATGACTCGAGTAAACTACTCAAGTCCCTGATAGACCTACACCCTCTGTGTCCCGATTGTGTGGCCACAGTCTCTGACTGGCAGTCTTGCTGCCTCTACTGTCGGCCTTTGTCTTCACTGGAGTTCAAGGCGTTTTTGGCGGCAAGAGGTCGCAAGAGGTACTCACAGAGCACGACACAACAGTCAGTTAACCTGGGGATATTGTCCCCGCAATGTGAAGTCTGCCACGGTCCCGTCTAAAGACAATCATCAGCAACACCGCCGGGTCCCTCCTTGGACGTCAGCAGGACGTTTTCAGACGTTGTCACCTCCCGCCGACACGCACAATTATCCATCGATGGCCAGTACCATCATCGGTCCTCATCGGCAGTCAACGCAGGACTATCATGACAGGGAAAGGCGGGAGTCTTACCATCGACAAGTGTCGCCGGAGTCAGCATCCGCTCGACACCCACGTTCTCCTCGACGCTCACCAATCTGTCGTTTGTCTCCTTGGCGCTTGCTGCTACGACGTACACCACCCCAGTGTTCATCCCCTAGGCAACTCTCGTCTCTGGCTCCTCACCTAGTTGTTCACCACCTCTCACCTCGGCGTTCTCTGCTTCGGCTCTCGCCTCAGCGCTCTCCCAAACACTCACCTCAACGCTCCCCAAGGCGCTCCCCTTGGCACTCACCTCGGCGCTCAACCAGGCCCTCTCTTGATGATCCTTATTGATCCCATTCGCCCATCAGACGCCTGTCTTCGACATCTACTTCTTCTCTGGTGAGGTCTGGTTCACCCACCTTTACGGAGGAGCACGAGTTTGTGCCAGATTATGAAGAATATTCAGAAGAGGAGGAAGAGACCCACCTAGCATGGATCGCGGACAGGCTTTATGCCATTTGCCATCTGGGTCGAGTCTGAGTTATTTATTCCACCTCACCCGTTTGTCAAGGATGCGCTCGACAATTTTGGTGAGGATTTCTCCCGACTCTCCCTTAACCCTTCTTTCAGGCTGGCAAGAAACAAGAAAGATTCAAGTTCCACTCGCTGGATGTATTTGATACAAGTGCCAGTCAGGACGACTTGGTGCCACTGAAGCTCTGACTCAGGACTTGTCCGAAAGCCGTCTGGCTCACGATGTTCCGGTGGCAGACGACCAGCTTGTCCATTGTAGTTGACCACATGTGGGCTGCTCTCGCTCACACAGAAGAATTTAAGAAGACATTGATCCTGGCCCTACTGACATCTTTGTCGTTGTTTGCGGAGAGGATACGAGATGTTCACAAGGAACAGTCAGCAGTTTCACAAGCTGATTTAAGCTTTCAGGCTACAAAGATGGTGGTGGCCACGCTCCCTGTGGTGTTCTATTTACTCTGGCCACAGGAAGTAAGTTTGTGGAGCCTTCCGTAGCAGGAGAGGAAAGAATCAGAGTTTCTGAGGGGCTCCTTCCACCAACAACAATGACACAACAGACACAGTTGTCACTAAATATCCAGACACTGCTAGACAAGAGGACATTAGTAAGAGTGCTAGTTCCCGAACACTCCCCAGGGTTCCACTCTCCAATCTTCCTTGTTCCCAAGAAGAACTTTGCCGCCTCACTTCTGGATGATTACCCTGGATCTACTGCGTTCCAAGCTATCATTGGCTGGTCAGTCTGGATCTTCAAGACGCATACCTTCATGTTCCCATCTACGAACCACACCTGGGGTCCTCAGATTTGTGTTCCAGGGAACCCATTAAAAGTTGAGGGTGCTCCCTTTTGGCATTTCCACAGCCCCGTCACTGTTCACACGAATCACTGCGCCAGTTGTATGGTTTCTTGACCTTCGGGAGATTGAGTTTGACCTGTACATCGATGACTGCGTGATGAGCCACAGTGTGCATCAGTTGCGTCCCAGACAGACCAGAAGACCTGGTACAGCAACAATCTAGAGTTGCAGGCAGTCATACTGGCGATATCCCACTCGCTCCAAGCTATGGCTCGTGGTGTCGTTTTTGGCTGATCTCTAACCAGGGAACGATGTCATCTCAGAGACTTTTGGACCAGACATTCCAATTATTTTGTCTCCCAGATGCCAACAACATCAAGGTCAGGGCCCGGCAAATTCCAGGTTGCAGGAACGTGCTGGTCGACGCTCTGTCCAGACCAGACAAACCTTCTACGACAGAGTGGATGTTTCATTCGAAAGCTTTAAACCTGTGTCAACTCTACCATCTACCACTGATAGACCTATTTGCGATGAAGTTCAACACTTGTCTGCTGTTGTTAGTCTCTCTGTTACCAAATCCAGCAGCGTGGGCAGTAGACGCCCTGTCGATCTCATGAGAGCGGCTCGATGCTTCCGCGTTTCCCCCTCCAATTCTTTTACCATAGGTCGTGACAAAAATCAAGGCAACAAAACAGATCAAACTGCTTTTGGTTGCACCTTATCGGCCAATGAGGGCTTGGTATCCAGAGCTATGCGGCCTGGTCACAAGTGCACTAAACCCTCTTCCTCCGTGGCCTCATCTGCTGGTCCATTCGCACAGTCGGTTTCCTCACCCTGACCCAGGATGGTTTCATCCGTCTGTATGGACCATTTGCAGAAGACTCTGAAAGCTAAGGGATATTTGTCCCAGGTGGCTAGCGCCATTTCCCGAGCACATAGAGGTCAATATACATGTATATACATGCAATATAAGAAGTGGGGTAAGTATTAAAAATTTATTAAAATCTGAATAATTTAGATATTTAAAAATTCCTACCCCACTTCTAGGATTAAGCCCATCCAGCAATGTCTCACTTCTCCCCTCAAGCCCCTTTTGCACATACAATTACAGCAGTTCAAACTAAAGTGATTTTAAGCAATGCTGGTTGATAAGGACTTATGTTTACATGCCTCAATGTGTTACTAGGTTTTAGAAGGAACTTTTCCCTACTCTTAGATGTGCTATAGTATATCAAGCTTAAGGCTTAATGCTGTAAATAGCCTAGTTGTGTTAAGGAGAAGTGGTTCCATAAGTAGAATTGTTCATGTTTGGTATAGAAGCAAAGACCTAAAACCCCTATTTAAAATCTATTTTTTACCTATTCTTATTAGTGTTACAGTTAGATAATGAAATCTGGTGTAGATACACTTTGACAAACTAAGATAATAAAATGTAAGTTTTGTATGATATATAATTGGTTATTTCAAGTGGTGACATGTGGTCCTGTTCATAGCTCAATAGACTTCTATCAGTGAAGTTCAGTAATGACTCCATAGGCAAAAGACTGTACAAAATATATTGCTGTGCTACCAAAGGTACTATTTGGGTACCTGGTGAAGTTTGTGTTGGCAGTGACCTTCAAGCATTGTAAGCAGCAAGGGTAATAATACAGGGAGTGCAATGGGCATGTATTCGGTGTGGATATGAATGCTTTATGAAAACCCTAATCATTATTACACATTATTTATTGTTAGTCTTCAACCTTAGATAGAATAAATACATGCCTGATAAGTATAAGAGCCAATGGCCATTTTTACAAGTCTAAACAAGTTATGATAGTTTGTAAATCTAACTGTGTTAATAGTGACTGTTATGTTTAACTTTAACATACATTGTAGAACAGAACAAGAAAACAAATGCCCACCAAGGCCCTCCTGAGGAGAGACTTGCACTAGCAGTGCTGCATACTTTGCCACTGGTGAAGGAGCATGTTGAGACTCGTCCTATCTTCAATCCTCTACAGCCAGGCATTGAACAGGTTTGTATATCATTTCTGATGCATACACAAATCTTGTAGTAATTTATATGACAAGGTCACTAGGCGCCTTCTATCTTGCTGTCGGTAAAAACCTTGCATGCAAAACTCAATAGACAGCTAAGACTAAATCCTAGTCGAGGCTTTTACACCAAAACCTTACCAGACAGACTACACTCAACCATAGTGTAGTTGTTTACTCACAAAACTCACCAGACAGACTACACTCAACCATAGTGTAGTTGTTTACTCACAAAACTCACCAGACAGAGTACACTCAACCCTAGTGTAGTTGTTTACTCACAAAACTCACCAGACAGACTACACTCACTCCTATTCCAGTTGTTTATTTCCAAACCACACCAGATAGACAATAGACAGATAGACACTCAATAGTAGTCTAGAAGATAATACTAGTTGTGTAATGTTTCATCAATAGTATCTATGTTAGCATTTTCTACTACGCGATACAAATACACATCAGTGGTGTAACTAGGAAAATTTCAGTTGTAAGCACAACTTAAGGATGTAATTAACCAACCTGACTAAAACATCATACCAATCGAATGTAAAGGTACCATCAAAATTATCTATGGGAAGAATGGCAATGAACAAATCCAACTTTTGATATATGTACACGATACTAAAAGTTTCTTAAACATGTTTTGTAAGATTATTACTTGGATGCAAAGGGATTTTGTCAACTTGACAATACGGCGCAGATGTTTATTCTGAGACATGCAAATGAGGCTAATGCCACACTTGATGTAAACGATTTTTGACACTTCTATAAACAATAAACTAGTCATCATGTGGTTGGACATGGTCGATTTTCCGCGAAAAACTGTGCGTTTGACGGCTGTCACAAGTAACATTTTAGAGAAAGATTAATTCCAGAAATGTAACTGTCAAGTAAACTGTCTACATCCAGACTTTATGACGTTTATACTAAATGCTTGTATTGAATTTCAAAGTGTAAGCACTTGCTTTTTGTGCTACAAGGTAGTTACGCCTCTGCACATGCTATACAAAACAGTACTGGCCACAATACAAATCTCACCAGACAGACTACATTCAATAGTAGTCTATTAGTTTACTCCTTAACATCACCAGAGAGAACACATTCAATAGTAGTCTATTAGTTTACTCCTTAACATCACCAGAGAGAACACATTCAATAGTAGTCTATTAGTTTACTCCTTAACATCATTAGAGAGAACACATTCAATAGTAGTCTAGTAGTTTACTCCTTAACTTCATCAGAGAGAACACATTCAATAGTAGTCTATTAGTTTACTCCTAACATCATCAGAGAGAACACATTCAATAGTAGTCTATTAGTTTACTCCTTAACATCACCAGAGAGAACACATTCAATAGTAGTCTATTAGTTTACTCCTAACATCACCAGAGAGAACACATTCAATAGTAGTCTATTAGTTTACTCCTTAACATCACCAGAGAGAACACATTCAATAGTAGTCTATTAGTTTACTCCTAACATCACCAGAGAGAACACATTCAATAGTAGTCTATTAGTTTACTCCTAACATCACCAGAGAGAACACATTCAATAGTAGTCTAGTAGTTTACTCCTGAACTTCATCAGAGAGAACACATTCAATAGTAGTCTAGTAGTTTACTCCTTAACATCATCAGAGAGAACACATTCAATAGTAGTCTAGTAGTTTACTCCTGAACTTCATCAGAGGGAACACATTCAATAGTAGTCTAGTAGTTTACTCCTTAACATCATCAGAGAGAACTCATTCAATAGTAGTCTAGTAGTTTACTCCTTTACATCATCAGAGAGAACACACTCAATAGTAGTATATTAGTTTACTCCTGAACTTCATCAGAGGGAACACATTCAATAGTAGTCTAGTAGTTTACTCCTTAACATCATCACACTACACTCAATAGTAGTCTAGTAGTTTACTCCTGAACATCATCACACTACACTCAATAGTAGTCTAGTAGTTTACTCCTGAACATCACACTACACTCAATAGTAGTCTAGTAGTTTACTCCTTAACATCATCACACTACACTCAATAGTAGTCTAGTAGTTTACTCCTGAACATCATCACACTACACTCAATAGTAGTCTAGTAGTTTACTCCTGAACATCATCACACTACACTCAATAGTAGTCTAGTAGTTTACTCCTGAACATCATCAGAGAGAACACATTCAATAGTAGTCTAGTAGTTTACTCCTTAACATCATCAGAGAGAACACATTAAATAGTAGTCTAGTAGTTTACTCCTGAACTTCATCAGAGAGAACACATTCAATAGTAGTCTAGTAGTTTACTCCAGAAGGTCACCAGATAGTCTATACTCAACCCTAGTCATGATCATGCAAGTAGTTTGATGTAATATGGGTTGTTTCACTTTCAGGGAAAACTTCAAATGTTTGTTGACATTTTTCCCAAATCTATTGGTGAACCTGGACCACCGTTTGACATTACACCAAGAAAACCAAAAGGGTAAATATCATTTATGTTCAATTTTCAATTAATCATGGTCTTTCTTATATCAAAACAGACTAAGTCAGTTGGCTAATAGTTTTATCTCCAGTTTCCATCGCCACCGCTTCAGCTATAACTTTTTCCAACTAAGGTTTCGGAACTCATTTAGATAAGTTCTTACTTGTACACGAGTGTAAAGGTTTTAACATGCTCACATTGAAGCCCCTATAAAAACACTTGTACCAAGTGAAGCTGCTAAAGTTTTGTTAAAGCCTTTAAACAACATCCTATCAGGTTTTATGATAAATTTTACCATCACTGCTAGCTGAAGCATTATTGAGAAGGTATGATCTTATGATTGTTGTACCTGATGGAAAATCATCATTGATTTGTCACCCTTATTGTCAAATGATAGGGTCATGAGATAAAGATAAGTCAAATTTGATTTTTGAGAACTAAGATTAATCATTTATTAATTATACCCCCTGGGAATTCTTTTCACATGTTCAATCCTAAAATTCAAGCTCAAAGTTCTCACTATAAAATTGTTACCAAAATTGTGTGGAGTCAATTAATGAAGCCTTGACATCCAGAAGCTATCAGTTGTCAATTAATGTATTTTCTTCACTTTTATATTCAATTTTCTTTTGTGGCATAATTGTAAAAATGCCCATTTTGATATGGCTTTTAAGAAGGTGGAACAGGGGAAGGCAAAACCCTCAAAATTATTGCGAAAAACCTTAAAATAATGAAAAATCAACATTGACTAATATCTCTCTTTCGGAGAGATCGTACAGAACATGTGAATAAAAATTTTTTGTTAGTGGTGTGCATGTTGTTCTTCCCCATTTATCTCCCCTGAGTTACCTCCCCTGAAATTCAAACTCAGCTGACATTCTTTTCTCTGTATGCCACGAGATTGTTCGTACTTTGTGTGAGAGAATTCACCGAGAAAATTGTGTGAGAGTTCACTCAAGTCTTGGATTTACCCTTATGTTTTTTGTGAATTACCTCAGTGTTTTTCCTACGGATTATTGTGAGTTCTCATCGGATTACCTGTGTGATTCTTACAGATTACTTGTGGGAAATCGGTGAACTTCTGACTTGGGTGAGATCACGCCTTTTCTTGAATGTCAGCGATAATTGTGTAAGGGCGATCCCCCATTCCCTGTGTTATTCTTGTAGTGACAAAATTCCTTGTTCCTTTGACGAACAATGTTTGCTTTGTAATCACTTAACTCTTGATGATTGGCAGTTTATGCATCATAATCGCACTAAGCCTAAGACTCCTAAACGTAAGGCTGTGCCTAAAACTACTCCTCAATCTATTAAAAAGTTGAAGCAAATTCCAGCCATCAAACTCCCGCCTAAGACATTGGAGTTAGACGAGATCAAGCAGATGATTGCGTCCCTTACTTCCAACATGGTGTCCATGCAGCGAGAATCAGCTGAGCAGGCCATGCGGGCGATCCGCCGGGACGTCTGTCCAACATCACGTCCAGCCGTATGCAGCCAACCTCCCTGATCCTTGACTCAGTGGAGGGGGCGGTCGGCTTAGCTCCTCTGCCTTGCCAAGGAAGCACGGGTCACCACGGCGGGCACAAGCCCAGATTGTCGATTGCCTCTGACCTGCTTCTGAATGCCACGGTGCCTAGCGGCACACGGGCTTCAGTGGGTATTCAGAGAGTGCAGAATGATCCCATTAAGCGGTCCGTTAGCACGGGCGGCACGGGTCTACCTGCAGCTGCTGGCAAGGCGGGTGGCCGCACATGCAGTCCGTGATCAACAGCTGGAGTTCATCAGCATTGACAATCCGCCTTTCATTCCTGTGCCTCATGACTAATGGACTCACGGCCGTGTCACTCTGCCACGGACACGGACCCCATGGATTTTACGGTGTCTACCTATGAAGGACAGTTGATAATTCCATCGGATGATCACTCCTTCTCTCTTAACCCAGAGTGGAATTTAGGGGATAAACTCCAGTACTTGCGCCGCTTGAAACCTTGTACGGCTCCTCTTTCCTTGGATGACCCTGCCTCTCCTAGGCCTGATGAGTTGGGGGACTTGGGGTCCCTACCCCCTCTCATCCATCCAAGTTTTCTCTGCCACAGCTTTCCATTCCCAAGTATAGGTCGAAGTCAACTTATTTGATACACGACAGGTTCATGTCCCCGGATTGTCTGTATTGGATAAGGATTTTGCTAGACTTAACCCCCGTGCCCCGTCTGCTAATCAAGTTCAGATTTTGAGGTTGGACTTGATGGAGATTGATCACAATGTACGCCTTTCTCAGGATATTATCT
The DNA here is from genome assembly GCA_921293015.1 of Phorcus lineatus. Lineage (NCBI taxonomy): Eukaryota > Metazoa > Mollusca > Gastropoda > Trochida > Trochidae > Phorcus > Phorcus lineatus. The sequence continues at coordinate 20,461,971 of OV121088.1, read as the reverse complement.
CTTACATCAACTGGTTTTGTGCGAGTATTAGAGAGATGCTTCCTCCCAAGTTTACTTCGTATGAAGGTATTACTCCTGACACTCTTCAGACCATGAGGGCTGACGATGTAGCCATGGCTCACGGATTTCTGGACTCGGTTTATCTGGCCTCTCAGGATTAAGCCTCAGCCTCTTCGAACTCGATGTCTCGCATCCAGCATATCTCGCGAGTTTGGGATCTACCTACGGACATAAAGGACACTCTGTTAGCTCAACCTGTTCAAGCACCGTCCCCCTTTAATGGAGCATGCACTCAAGCTAGCGAATCGCAGGATGCTATGACTACGAAGGCGCTCAATCAATAGCTCACTGAAGCCTTGATATCTAGAGGTACCTTCCAGGGACATTGTCGTGGGAACTCAAACCCTAAACCGAATCCTCAGAAAAAGCCTTCGTATTCGCTTACTCAACCATCCTCTCAGTTCCGGGGCGGACATCGGGGCTGTTGGGATTTCCACTCCCCTCAACCTAAGGATCATCCAAGGCCATCAGGGAGGGATCAGACGAGGCCTTTTCGTGGATCCAAAGGTGGCTACAGGCGATGACTGCCACGCCACTTCCCCTTCTCAGACCGAACCCTTATGACCGCTTATGCCCTCGACCTATCCTTGACAATTCCCTTCCCTCAGCCAACCTTCCACTCGGCTGTGGTAAGCCGTCTGGGTCGATTCCTACGGGAGACAGTGTCCGTCGATCAGTGGATCGTGTCAATCATCACCAGAGGCTACATCCTGCAGTGGAATCAAATTCCATCAGTTGCCGTCCATATTCAAGGGGAAAGATTCTTCCTTCAAGTTACGAGCCGCTCTTACTGCCATCGAGCTACTCTTGGAGAAGGGACGCCATTACGGAGTTGGATCCCGCCGACGTTTCGCCAGGCTTTTACTCTCCCGTTTTTCTTGTGCCAAAGAAGGACACAGTAGAAATGAGAAAAATTATAGATATAAAAGTGCTCAACAAATCCTTCCTAAGCCGACCTTCCAAGTTCTCTATGGAATCCCTCAACAACATCCGCAAACTTATTCTTCCACAGTCCCTGTTTGCCAGCCTCGACTTGAAGGATGCATACTTACACATCCCTATCCATTTTAAGTCTCGGAAGTTCCTTTGTTTTGCCCTCAACGGGCGCCGTTTCCAATTCAAAGTGCTTCCCTTCGGGATCTCCATTTCCCCATAGCTGTTCACCAAAGTCACAGCCCCGGTTCTCCAGTTCCTCCACTTACATTACGTGTTCATTCACAGGTTCCTAGACGATTTTTTACTACGTCATCATGATCAACCTACCCTCCGGTACCACCTGAGGCTGGTCAATCATGTTTTCACCCACTTGGGCTGGATTATTCATCCGGACAAGTCGGAGTTCAACCCGTCTTTTCGGATCAAGTTCCTGGGAGCCATGTTGGATTCGACAGCCTCCACCATTGCTCCATTGGAGGCCCGTTGGACAGTCTTCCATCCAACTACTAATGGACACTAGCAAGAAACATTCTCTCAGGAGATGGATGTCTCTGGTCAGTTCCCTTACGTCGGTTCAGGCCTTCACCACACATGGTCGTCTAAACCTGTGCCACATTCAATCTTTGATCAACAGCTGCTGTCATCTCCCTCTGGACACCAAGATTGTACCTAAAAACCTGGTTTAACGGGAGCTTAAGTGGTGGACCTTGCGCATGCACGTCATGTCAGGCTGCCCATTCACTCTTCTTCCGCCTCAACACACGATCTACACAGATGCGTCGAACGTGGGCTGGGGTGCACATTGGAATCAGCACATCTTAAGCGGGCTCTGGGTCCAAGCGGATTCCCATCTTCACATCAATTTGCTCGAGATGAAGGCGGTGCTCTTGGCTCTTTCCAACTGGAAAGCTCTACTCCATTGTTCAAGTGTTGTGATCACGACGGACAACTCCACTGTGGTTGTGTATATCAACAAGTTAGGAGGCATGAGATCAGTTCCTCTGAGGCAACCAGGGATCTCATGTAGACGCATGGTTCATAACTCTTCAAGCCAGGCACATTCCCGGGAAACTGAACTTCCTAGCGGACTCTCTGTCCAGGAAAAATCTGATTTTGTCCTCAGAACGATCCACCCTCAAGTTTTGAATCTGATAGCCTACAGATGGGAGAAGCCTCAAATAGATCTGTTTGCGACGGCACTAAATTTCAGACTCCCTTGTTACGTGAGCCCTGTTCCGGATCACCAGACTCTGGCAGTGGACGCGCTGTCAATGTCCTGGGACAATCTCATAGCCTATGCCTTTCCTCCATTCAAGTTGATTCCAGATGTTCTCAACAAAGTGAGGCAACACAATTGCGTCGTGTATCTGCTAGCTCCGGCGTGGCCCAAGAGGGCGTGGTTTCCATCGATGCCCGATCTACTCATGGAACCCCCGTTAAAACTTTCTCTGTGGTGGAACCTGCTCCAACAGCCGAGGTGGCATTCAATTTTCACATATGGAAAATATCCAAAGAACGCTGCGAGAACGCGGTTTCGCTATTTCAAGATCCATCAGACCTTCCACTTCTGCGCTCTACGACCATAACTGGATCAAGTTCGAGCAGTGGAGAAGAGACAGAGGTGTGGCCGAGCTCCCCTTGACCATACCTATGAAAGCAGACTTCCTAAATCACTTACGCTAGGATTGCAATTTAAAAGGGGGCACCATTGGAGGGTATATGTCGACGATTGCCTCAGTCACAGATCTAAAAGGTCTATCTATTGGCTCAGACTTAACCCTCGCTAAGCTATTAAAGTCTTTCAAGCTTCAGGACATTAAGTCGCCAAATACGTTTTCCAAATGGGACATTCTGTTAGTACTGCAATCCTTGCAACGTGCTCCATACGAACCCTTGTATGCCACTTCATTCAAGTTTCTCGCATGGAAAACAGCTTTTTTGATTGCCTTTGCTTCGGCCGCCAGAGTCTCTGAGCTACATGCAATAGATATATCCTCCACTGACTTTGCGCATAGATATACGTCAGTGTCGTTCATAGCCTTGCCAGAATTTCTTGCAAAAAATCAGTCTACGGCCGCTGGTCCTTTGGGGGCCAGGATTTATTCCTTTCTGGCTCTTCCTGTGCCAAATGACGCTAAAAACAAGGCGCATACTCTCTGCCCGGTGCGAGCTCTACGTTGGTACATGGATAGGAAGCATTCCACCAGGAAAGGTAGAAGACGTCTCTTTATTCCCTGCAAACCGGGAAACAGCAGATCAGGAGACAATAGATGCCAAGTTCTCACCTCATAAGATTCGAGTGCTCTCGACTTCTCTAGCAGCCTGGAAGTCTGTTTCCATCGACCAGATAGCTGCTTCCCGTCAGTGGAAGTCCTCTAGAGCCTTCACCAGGGCCAATCTTCGGGACATTTCCTCCTTGCTGGGAGGCCTGTCCTCGCTGGGACCATTGGTGGGGGCTCATCACCTCTCTGCCTGACCCCCCTCCTTGGGGAAAAAAGTGGGGGGGAGGTTTCCGAGGGCGAGTGGTTTCCGGTCCCATCCTATCAACGGAGATGGTGGACTTAAACCACTACTTCAGGTGGGCATGTCTTCACCCCTCAGTTATTTCGCACAATACTAAGAAGTGGGTAGTTTTTCAATATTCAACCTTAATCTCTCGTTGAGTTGGTGGTTTAGTGACGTGGTTTAATCACTCTTTGCTATGTATTAATCCGCCTTTTTCGAAGTTTAAATATTAATCCTCCCTAGCACCTCCTACCTTCTTAACATAATAATTATAAAGTGGAGAGTACAGGCTAGAGCGGGAATTTTATCCTATTTGGGCTTCCTTTTCCGCCCATTGGGGGCTGTTTTTGTGCCAAAATTATCCTGAATTACGTTTTCCTTCACCATCCTTATTAGGATTTATCTTATTTATACCCTATAAGTGGTAAATTAGCCTTCGGTTTGATCGTTTTCAAGGATTAACCTTGGAAATCTTCGCCAAAATTATGTAATTATTGCGATTTTCGCATCGTTGTGGGATAAAATTAAGAGTTATTTGAGATAATTTTGGGACGAATTTGATAAATTTAGCATTATTCTTAACAATTATCTCATTGTCAAGTTATAAGCGAAATTACGCTAGTCTGGAGAGATATTAAAACTAATTACATACCCTTTGGAGGTCTGGATTCCTCCTCCTTATCTGGTATTCTGTCAATGTTGGTTTAGAGGTAAGGTTTTTCACATTAATTATGAAACAATCACAATTATTGTTAGTAATTATAAGAAAATTTACCTCTAAACCAAAGGTTTACTCCCACCCTCCTCCCCGTTATCCAGCTCTCCGAACTTCGAAAAGAATGACAGCTGAGTTTGAATTTCAGGGGAGGTAACTCAAGGGAGATAATCGGGGAAGAACAACACGCACACCACTCAAAAATTTTTTTATTTTCACGCTCTGTACGATCTCTCCGAAAGAGAGATATTTGTGGTTAAGAGGTAAGTTTTCTTATAATTTCTAACAATAATTGTGATTGTTTCATTTTTGGGCTATTCTGTTTTTGTGGTGTCCTGCAAATAGTCATCTAGTGTTATTGAAGTTTTTCTGCTGGAATTAATATGCCATGCCTTGTTTCAGGTACGTGTTGAGAGTCATTATTTGGAACACTGTGGATGTTGTCTTGGAGGAAGAATCTATCACTGGAGAAAAGATGAGTGACATTTATGTCATAGGCTGGATGCAGGGTATAGATGAGAAGCAGAATACAGATGTACACTACAGGTAGATATACCATGTCTTTAATATGTACACTACAGGTAGACATACCATGTATCAAGTCTTTAATATGTACACTACAGGTAGACATACCATGTATCATGTCTTTAATATGTACACTACAGGTAGACATACCATGTCTTTAATATGTACACTACAGGTAGACATACCATGTATCAAGTCTTTAATATGTACACTACAGGTAGACATACCATTTATCAAGTCTTTAATATGTACACTACAGGTAGACATACCATGTTTTTAATATGTACACTACAGGTAGACATACCATGTATCAAGTCTTTAATATGTACACTACAGGTAGACATACCATGTCTTTAATCTGTACACTACAGGTAGACATACCATGTCTTTAATATGTACACTACAGGTAGACATACCATGTATCAAGTCTTTAATATGTACACTACAGGTAGATATACCATGTCTTTAATATGTACACTACAGGTAGACATACCATGTATCAAGTCTTTGATATGTACACTACAGGTAGACATACCATGTATCAAGTCTTTGATATGTACACTACAGGTAGACATACCATGTATCATGTCTTTAATATGTACACTACAAGTAGACATACCAAGTCTTTAATCTGTACACTACAGGTAGATATACCATGTCTTTAATATGTACACTACAGGTAGACATACCATGTATCAAGTCTTTGATATGTACACTACAGGTAGACATACCATGTATCAAGTCTTTGATATGTACACTACAGGTAGACATACCATGTATCATGTCTTTAATATGTACACTACAGGTAGACATACCATGTATCAAGTCTTTAATCTGTACACTACAGGTAGACATACCATGTATCAAGTCTTTAATATGTACACTACAGGTAGATAAACCATTATCATGTCTTTAATCTGTACACTACAGGTAGACATACCATGTATCAAGTCTTTAATATGTACACTACAGGTAGACATACCATGTATCATGTCTTTAATCTGTACACTACAGGTAGACATACCATGTATCAAGTCTTTAATCTGTACACTACAGGTAGATATACCATGTATCAAGTCTTTAATATATACACTACAGGTAGATAAACCATTATCATGTCTTTAATCTGTACACTACAGGTAGATATACCATGTATCATGTCTTTAATCTGTACACTACAGGTAGATATACCATGTACCATGTCTTTAATATGTCACTACAGGTAGATCGAGATACCATGTCTTTAATCTGTACACTACAGGTAGAGATACCATCTCTTCAATTTGTACACTACCGGTAGATATGCCATGTCTTTAATATCTCACTCTAGCTGTTCGCTCTAGCGAAAAACTCAAAGCACCGCTCATTTAGCGAGAGGTTTAGGGGGCCGATAGGAAAGCAAAAACTGTCTAGCCACGAACCATAAAGTCTAGATTGTTTTATTGTTTCATGAAGATCAGACAGGAAATAGAGGGACTAAATATGAATACAGAAACATCACATTTTTTGTTCATTGATTTTTCTTTATGCTGTTAGGGGTTTGTCTGTCACAAAATAAAAGTATATGCGTGGATGTTTATAAGTAACAAAATAACATATCAGCTTGCTGGATCTTCATGTTAGAAAATGACTTTTCAATTTACCATTGGAGTGGTTTAATGATGGCATATTGTTTACTCTTTTGCAAGTACCAGCTATATTTTCTTTCATTTGACACGCATTTTCATTTGTAAATAGAATAACGACATGTCTAAATACTATGTGTAGCAAATAAAACGTTTGGTATTCCAGCTATGTAAATGATAATTTAGCCATGAAAACGGTACAATGATTTCAGAGATTGAACGCAGGTCAGAGTAACGAACATATTAATATAATAGAAAAGTGACCTATGTTGGGCAAGGCCAGGTTATCATTATTGACCAATAAATAATATTTGTTGGTGCGGTATCAACTCTAAATATGATATCCTTTAACGATGATGATACAAAATGTGTAAATATTGTAAATAAAACAAAAGTTACCGTCTTTTGTTTGAGCTCAAACGAATAGAAATATCATATTAGCAAACTAAATAATCTTTATAAAGAATAACAGCGTGTATACAGGTTCTATCCTACCGGATTGTTATTTCATGGTCATTAGAGTTGCCCAAATATAGCGTTACTATGATCGGATTGCATGAATATTCAAAGGATTATCAACACTGTAGGTAATTCTTCTTGTACTGTGTATTTATCAAAAGAGATTCACTTTATTGAATTGAATACGCAAGATCTTGCAGTTTAGTGACTTGAATAATCTGGTGCTTTGATAGATAATAAATGCAAGAGAGATGCATGAATTACAGGTGTGTATGTAAATATTTCATAACATACATTGAAGTAGCTGAATGAAGCTTATTGTCAACTGATTATAAAAATGTACTTGTTTTTTCTTTAAATGTTACCAAAATGATACGTTGAAGAATAATATGTCAAATCAAAATGAAACTTTTCATAGCCACACTTTATTCACTAATGATTTTTGAATAAATGTCAATAATAACGCCGCCTCCTCTCGTTTAATGTTAGATATTTGATTTTAATACGTTTTACAGATCAAATATATCTAAGATTGTTAGAAAAGTGATAAATCAATCTTCACAAGACTACAATCGTAACATTATGTGTATCAAAACTGTCTTTTATCAACTTCCAATAAATAATTAAAAAGTCTGTTTGATAAAGCTTATCAAAATCCTCTTTATAAATGTAATGTGTTGATCTTCCAAACGTGTTATATTTTCTAGTACATATTGGTAACTTCTATCAAAATATTATAAAGTTCAGTTCAGTTAATGAAGACTAAGGGAAGCTTTTCAATTGAGATACACTAATCTTCTTTGATTGATACTAAAATGATTGCATAAATTGGGTTTATTGTAATATTATAGGACGGACGGCTCCCGTTGAATAAGAGGTGCTTTCAATTAAAGGCCGGCATCCGCCACAATACACGGTGTTGGCGTGGCCAAGTTGACCTGAAAAAAATACACCTTGAAGGGAAAAATTTAGGGTACCTATGTTCAAAGTGGAATAAATCAAAATCTTCTTACCGGAAAGTTATCATATTTACACAATATATCCTTGACACTTCAAAGAAGGGGAATTTCTAAACATGTTTGATCCAAACTTAAAACTTAAAGAGTACTTTGACTGCATTTACTTCATTATTGTTTCCAAACTTGAATTAACTGTAAATGTCACATGACTAGATTCTTATCATTTTACCATACCAAATAAGTCTGTTAGTGGAGGAAGAGATCCATTCACAGTGTCAGATTTTACTGCCTTCCAGCCTGACTGGGAAATCAAAACCTCCCCCATCCATTATGTCCCCCAAATGTTTAGCTATGGTTGTGGGGATAAGCTAAAGAGACTTAATAGTAAGGTTATGAAAAGATTATTGTGACAGGAAATGGATTTAGACGATTTTGTATAACTTTTTTCAACAATAGTGAAATATTCACTTCAAATACATCCAAACATTGTTAAAATACTATGATTGTTTTAAACAATTTTTTAATGTTAACAAATACAGTTCCTTGTTAGGCCTATAGTTAATTCTTTAATTAAAGACCTCATTAAATTAGTGTTGGTCATCTCTTTAAAATATAAAACTTAATATACTGATGATAATATCAGCTTACCACACAAAATTAAACTTTATGTTTTATAACTTATGGGTTTTTTCCCTGATTATTTTTCACTGAAACTGAATAGTCTACTACCAGCCACAAGTTGTAGTAAAGTTTTGTGACCTTTGACCCTGCATGCTGAGCTCTCCCAGGCACCAAAAATACTGTTACTGCCCTGTCACTCAAACACTGATTATATCTTCTGTTTATGGAATCAACCAATCACAGTAAAGATGACAAAGATAAGTAACCCATGGGCTTTTTGGAGGTTTGGATCCCGGCCTTTAATGCACATAAGCGTCTCTCGCTGTGAGAAACTGCTTATTAACGGACGCTTATATGCGGCTCTCGCTGTGAGGATCTCATTATTTTGACGCATATATGCGGCTCTCGGCGTTAATGAGTTAAAATGTACATATACAGTACAGCAATAAATAAACATACCCCATATCTAGAAACACACTAGAAAGTATTTAGAAACGCACTAGATACACACTAGAAACTTTCTAGAAGGTATCTAGATATTTCCAGTTTTTACTTTTTTCAAAATATCCAATAATTATAACCTGATTTAAAAAGTACATGTTTACTTTGCCTATTGTGAAATTTTTAACAAGATGGCATCAATAGAAAGAGAGATAGTAAATATTTAACTTTATGTTTTCATCGTTTTAACATGCTTCTTTACTCTGCACAAGGGGCATTCTTAATATAGAGCACCCCACTTATACACAACTTATACATTGATATTGCTTTTTATAAATATTTTATGCGAGCTTATGAAGAAAGAGGCATTGGGGACATATGAATCCGTCACTACATAATTTATATTATGATAGAGATTCATAGTTGTGATTAATTCTTTGCAATGCTTAAAAATCCCAAAGCTTAAAGTAAACTGATTTAACATAATGATGTTAAATCATTCAATACTTATAGGAAAATGCCTACACTAACCAACTTATAAATGCGAGGTTTTATAAAAGAAGCATGAAATGCAAGTGTGCCTACAAACATGATTTTTTTATACCCTGCACAAAGTAAAACAATCTTTCCACAATAAAAAAATATCTCTTAATGGATAAACATTTTATTACCTATAAAAAGGTAAACAAGCTGGTTAACACATCAAAACATCTCAAGACAATGTATTGTAAGTGGCCAAATCAAAATAGTGACGTAAATGATGTTAGCTATTATGCTAACGTAATAATGTTTATGTTTTGTAAACAACATTAAGGCAAATATATATATATATATATTTTGTATGGTTTCAAATCAAATACACTGTGTGTCCATTAATTTGAGTTCTTATTGCAGAAAAATGATAAAATGTTTTATTATATATGTTTATTTGCGAGTAATAACATTTTAGTTGACATTACTTTGAATATGATAACCGTGCTTAAAACTGCAGCCTTTACTGTCCAATGGTAATAAACATGTCTCCCTGTCATAGAATGAATTACGTAACATGATTAGGTGCAGTCGTCTTCAGAAAAAGATTAGCATTCCCGTCTCTGTCTCAATAGTCCGATTGTGTATTGTCGAATACACTGTTAATTCAAACTGATACCTTTGACATATTCTTTCCAAGTTATGCTTCTCCGTACACTTGCCTGTTCGGTTCACTGAGTAAATTGCACGGTTACACAATAAATGCAGTTACTCATCATCATTCCTATATACTTTTAAAAAGTGAGGCCAAATATCTCATGACTTTGAAAATTTTCTCCTATCAAAATATATATTTGAAATATTTGTGACTACATTTTGTTATCTGGACCAATAATCAAACGTTACTTCGCTGGCTGAACTTGAGCAAGCGATTACTTGATAAGTTTGAGAATTTTAGACTTCAAACATCTGTCCTCCATCAATGACTTTACAATTGTTTTAACACATCTGAGATACAGATATATTTGGAAAACAGGCAATTTTAAGGATAGGTTGAAAGAGATAGAATGCCCTGATAAATCCCTTTATGCATTTGACTTTCGCAGTCGGACAACTTTCAATTTAAACTCACAAGTTACAAGAAAGTACTGTAAAGCCTTGTTGGTGTCATTTTGGGTGAATATGCCTATTTTTAGTAAACTACAAAACACGCTATATTCCAATGTATATAACAAAGATGGACATTACCAGTAAAGCTGTTATATACTGTAAAATCATTTATTTTCGAGGGGTGTTATTTTCGCGCAAACATAAAAAATGACTGATTCGCGGGGTTTAATTTTCGCGCATATCGACTAAGCAATATAAAAAATTTAGTGAGAAAAACTACATGCACCGTGCAGAAAAGAAACTAGTAGTAATTTACAATGAAAACAATAATATTTATTCAAAAGTCAACGATAAAAATTTTATTTACTGTCATTAAACGTCTTCAAGTTTTGAAGTGGTAACGATACCTGTCGCCAAGCTTTCCCGGAAGTAAACATTCGGAACGAATTAGTTTGATCTTTAACTCCCAACAATAGTGTTTGAATGATGTGAATCCTCGAGATCTCGTTCAAAGAAATATCATACCGAACCGAAAATATATTTAAACCGAGGGTCCTGTACCGCAATACGCTCCGAATCGAAGCTCAAGCGTACTGCAATCAAAACAATAGGACACGCATATTGGCGATCAAGAGTGGATTCCGCCAGGCCGGATTATTGTGATGATTGTGTTTGCACAATAAACAACGTGCATATCGGCGTACACGCTTGTGAGAGCTCTAATTAGTGACTCGTCATTAATGAACACACCAAACAATCCTGTGAGTAATAAAATGTGTCAACCAAATTATTTGTCTGTTATTGGTTTTCTTCACGTTCATGACCATAATATTTCGCGATGTTTTATTATTCGCGCATTATGACTTTGCGCGAAAAGCGCGAAAATTAAACCCCCGCGAAATATTATGATTTTACAGTATCTTAATCCATTTTTCTACATGAAATTGTAAGGGGAAAAAAGGAATGTTATTTCTGCTTTGTTCTTATCACTACGCAGTAACCATTGACAGTAAATGGATTATCTTTCTGTTGATATCTTAAGTGATTCAATGAATATAGATATGTGAATAACCTATCACTGCGTATATGTCATTGTGACTAAGTTGTACCTAATTATAATAGAAATTAATTTTTATCTTTAAACACATGGACATAAAATACTGTTATACCTGAAAACACTTTTCATTTATAACATATTCAATTGAAATTGTGTAAATATGTAATTTATTAGGTTTAAAGCAGCAACTCCGAATTTTAGGGTTTAAGGGAATCTTGGAAGATACTTCCTCAGTATTTCAATCAAATTAAGAAACGGTTATGATACTGGTGCACATTGTTAATATCAGATGGTAAATTAATAAACTTTCTTTAATAAATGATATTTAACTTACTGTGAAAATCACAAAGTTTCTGTGAGCAACAAAAGTTATATATTATGATTACATTTCAGAAAAATGCCAGAGTTTCAAAGTACCCATTGTCAAGTTAACAAGTTTATAGTACTAACTTTAACTTACTTAACTAATTTTTAAAACTCATTAAACACTGGACTCACTTCACGGCTCAACGCCTTGTCACTCGCAGGCGTACCAGAAGCCAATTAACACCACTCAGGCTGTGGGGATGAGGAACGAACGGAAATTGTCTAGCCATGTGAAGAACTAGAAGTCTTCATCGTTTTATTGTGTCATCAAGGTCAAATAGGAAATGAAGGTGGACGATATGGATCACTTATAGTATGATACATGAGTGATTTGTTTCATTCAGTTTTGTTCCTCGATGTTTAGTGACTTGCCCGTCTTATGTTTGTAAACATTAGCATGGATGTTTGACAGTGTTAAGTATTCCAATTATGTATATGATGATTTATACATGACAATGGTGTAACAACTTTAGAGATTTAATGCAAGCTACAATAACAAATGAATATCGGGTCAGAGTTTGGATGAATGTTCCTGTTACAAGAAGAAGTTATTTTGATATACCCTCAGCCTAAACAGATTGTTGGTTGGTTATTGAGCATTCAATAAACTGTGTTTTGTGTAAAACATGATAAAACATCTGTATTGTCAATATCACCCGTTATTTGAACTCAAACAAATGAAAATAGGATATATTTTATTGTATTGTCATAGAAGGCGCCAACCCGCAGGACGATAGGCATTACCATCTCACAGGTTGACACCAGTCTAGACTTAATCCCAGGGAATTAGCTTGATGCTATAGGATCCAACCTCAGAGTTCTGGGGAGATCATCTGATCAGACAGGAGTGGACAGAGACACACACAAGAAGATGATGTCATAGAGATGATGGTTTATTTCATTATGACATCATGAGCACGAAGAAAAAAGTCAGCTGTGAAGTTGACGGCAAATGGTGGCAAAGTGACTGCCCCATGCCCATACCTAACTTAGCAGCCGACTCTAAACTCCACTCTCATTCCCTGCTGTAGATTCCACTGTTGTTCCTTTCGGAGAGGGCCCCATTTACATGGCTGAAAGCTTTTAAGCCCTCAAGCATATAAAATGTCGCATAGAGCATGACTGAGATGATACTTGCTTAGGTATAAATATTACAATTGATTCATTTCAATTGCCTTAAGTGATGGACAATAAACCATTGCTTACTACTGAAGCATACAAAAGACTATTCATCTGGGTAGGTGATTGCCCCAGGTGTTTGTATAAGAGAATTGACATGATTCTGTTGTGAATTTACAACTTTAAAATATTGTTAAAGATATGCATAGGAAAATGTAGGAAAATATGAAGAATAAAGGTAACAAAGGTTTGCAAGGTTGTGTGATTATCAAGCCAGTTGCCATAAACAGTAACATATACATTGTTATTACTATTGAATTGAATTATGCTACAATTGGAGTCACCATGAATGTAAATGAAATTAGGAATCTTGTATTTTGAGCCCAGACTAGGCAAGGCTAAGGAAGATGAGCGAAGTATGCTGAATGAATGTATAACCTAACTAACATCATTAAAAGTTATGGTAACATCAAGGTAGATATAATTTGGATGTATTTCATCATTAAAGAATACATGATTATGACTATGAGCAATTGTGATGCGATAATCATAATAAGACTTTTTGCATGTAATGATACTTCATAGCACGTAATTGTAGAATGATGAAATAAGTTTGAAATTTGTACATATATTGCAGAATAATTTGGAAAATCAAGGGTAATAAACATTTGTTACAAGTTTCATATAAGTAAATGGCCTCAGGAGTCTAACTTTGTTGGTGTGACTCGGAACCTATACCGTATCTGAATGTCGATGTGCATTAATAAGAAAATAAGGGAAAAAAACCCCTAACTGATACCAAAAACTTTAAGATGATAATTGAAACGTGTTTACCCTATGAGTAAAGAACATAGTTACAAAAATGTTTAGTCTGGCTGATAAATACACACAAACCTGTGAGCACAGAATCCTGATAAAACATGCTACAAAAACAATAATAACGTTAACAATATATTGTTCGAAAAGAGTTCACAATTGGCTGTTTAGTCCTTGTCCGAGGTTTTAGTCTTCCCATCCTCTTTGTAGATCTTCATACTTGAGGTGCTTTTGGATGTAGTTATCCGGAACCTTGAAGTCTACTTCTTACAGGGGATGGTTGAAGTTGACAGATCAGCAGCAATCAGTCCTCCCATGGTTGTCAGGATAACTGGCTCAGGGTTGTGTCTTCTGCTGCCTTCTCATGGTTTATAAAAGGAAATTACACCAAAACTTTTCAAGAATGCATTCAACAAAATTCTTGATTGAAGAAATATTTTGTCAAATGTCATATGTTTTGTTAAAAATGACTTAAAACAATGAAACATTTTTTTGGAAAGACTTCTATGTTGTTACAACATACGTGAAATCAAGCCAGCTCTTCATTGGCAATAAGCTTTTCCCTGCCATACATAAAAAAACTCTTATTTACCCAATCAAACAAATTTCCACAACTGGTGTCTGTAAATTTGATTATTTGATCCCTTTTTTTCTCTAACTGTTACATGTGACAAACTTGCTTCAAGGGGGCAGACATGTTGCAGTGCCGGGCAAAACGGGTGACCTATTTTCTGATTGGCTGTATTACCAGTGTATCTATGGTAACATGTAAACAAAATTGTCAATGTTTAAAGTCACTTTTCTCATTAATGAACACACTTTGAAAGTAGAACATTTAACATTTAGGTTAGAATTATATTTTTTATATATTTTCTAGGAGAAATCTTATTTACCTTTTTGGCTGAAGCTGATTTACACATTATATCATGACTCTGCCCACTGACTATTATGAATGTACCCAGTCATGCAGTTGAACACTGCAGTTATGGATGTACCCAGTCATTCAGTTGTACACTACTGGTTCATATGCTCAGTCGGTATCCTGCCAAAACGCAGAACTGCAAAACGCAGAATCCCAATTAGCAGAAATGAAAAGTTCATTGTCAGGCTGGTCACACCTATTCAATTAAGTAATGGACTGGTCCATTGTTAAACAGTATAATCCTCCCAGGTACATGTGTTTATATGAAAATACTCTATCAAAACATTGTTTAGAGTATGAACCTCCCGGTATATGTTTATATGAAAATACTGAGTAGTAACACACTGTAACAATATATTCAGCACTCTATCAAAACATTGTTAAACAGTATAATCCTCCCAGGTACATGTGTTTATATGAAAATACTCTATCAAAACATTGTTTAGAGTAAACAATTAAACTTTAATCTCATACTTCCATATATATAGGTGTTAGAAACATGGCATAGACATTCCAATTCCACAATGGCTGGGTTACGGAAAGTAGAATATGTGATGTCTCAGAAAGGTGCTCCACAAGTGTTACTTGACGGATACTTGTATGCTAAGAACAAGGATAAGGGGGACACTGTTTACTGGCGGTGTGTTAATAGGTCATGCAGTGGCAAGTGTACCACCGTCACAGACTTCGTGAAGATAACAACACAACACAGCCATCCACCTAGTGACGACCGGGCCCTGAAGTTTGTCAGCACGCTGAGGAAGAGAGCTAGAGAAGAGACGACGCCAATGCAGCAGATCTATAACAACGAGGTGAACCATCAGGAGGAAGATCTTCTAGCCCACCTGCCGTCTTTCCCCAGTGTGAGCAGCGCCATGTACCGTCACAGACGCCACAACATCCCACCACTGCCTGCATCAAGAGCTGAGGTGGACCTTCAAGACCAGTGGACCACAACTCAAGATGGCAGAAGATTCTTGCTGTTTGCGGATGGAGAAGAAAACAAGATCCTGGCCTTCTGTTCCGAAGAGTCCCTGGAAGCCTTGCAGTCTGCTGACTACATCTACATGGACGGCACCTTCTCCTCCTGTCCGGCTCTCTGGAACCAGGTGTACATCATACATGCCATGTCAGGATCGACCATGTACCCACTGGTCTTCGCCTTACTCCCAGACCGCACGGAGAGAAGGCGAAGGTCATCCAGATCAACTTTGGAGCTGCTCCACCACCCAAGAAAGCAATCTACAAAGAGAAGGAGCAGCGCCTGTCTCGTCTGAAAGATCAGCTTCGCCGTGGTGAGAAGTCACCAATGCAGTTCCTGGATGCAGTCGGACCTCTCATGATGATGAAGATGTGAATGAAAGCACAGATTGAACAATGAACAATGATAAGCAATGTTGTAAATTGTAAAATAATCAATATCCAAGATGATGAAAGAATCCAACAATGGAAACATATGATTAAAAAACATGCACAATACATGTTTACACAACAAATTGTATTTTTGTCTTCATTTCATTTCCTATCGGGCCGTTCCATTATATTATGAGGGTTCAGGTGTGTGCAACCAACCATAAATGTTGTTGTTTTAGCAGTTCTGCGTTTTGCAGTTCTGCGTTTTGGCAGGTAACCGCTCAGTCATGCAATTGTACTCTGTCAGTAAACAGGTAGATATACATAGTCATGCAGTTGTACACTCCATCAATACACAGGTACATGTGTTAAATCTCAAAGTTGTACGCTACAGGTAGATGAACCAAGTCGTGCAGTTGTATACCGCAGTACACAGGTAGAATAACACAGTCATGCAGTTGAATATAAGGAGGTTTTCAAGGTATATGTAATAATGTTTTATGTTTGTTTCAGATCTTTAGATGGAACTGGGAATTTCAACTGGAGATATGTTTTTCCGTTTGAATACCTTCCAGCAGAGCAGACCATGGTAGTTCGCAAAAAGGTGAAACAAATTTGTATCTTTTACCATATTGATGTCCCAAGTAAAAAGAAATGTCAGTAATAATTTGACTATAGATGCTGAAAGAGCAGGCTTCATTTTGCCCCCACAAACAGATATCCAGAATTTTGCAGTGTTTGGTCTTATATCTCTTAATATTTTAGGATGATTTTTTTTCATTTTCAAATTACAAATTCTCTCAATTATTAGATATTATGTTTGGCTTTTTATAGTTATTTCACCTAAGCAACCTTAAATTGTTTCTTAGTGAGCTATCAACAGCTAAAATCTTTTTGAACAAAAGACAATGGCAATAAAACCACAAGCTGCAGAAAATCTCCTTGAATTTTTAGCCCTTCTGATTGTAAAGGTCAGTTGGGCTTATGGCAGTTGTCCTTTCACATTATCAACTTCTCCAGATGAACTGCTACACCCCCCCCCCCCCCCCCCCCCAAGTCATTTTCAGAAGGGATCCTCCTTGGGCAACTTAATTAGCATGATTATCTGTTTATATCTGCATTATGACAGGTTGTAACTTTTTTAATACAACAAGCACAGTTTTTTGTTGACTGAAATTTGCAAGTTGAAGGGTTTATCTAAAGAAGAAATGGACAAGGATCTTTCTACTGTATATGTTGAAACCCCTTTTTGTTACATCGCAGAGTTAAATCCTTTAGGTTGTCCACATGGCCAGGTAAGGTGTGGTGAGAAATCTTTTTCCAACATGGCAGATTCTTGGAAGGTTGTCACTTGTTTACATTTTACTTCAAGTTCCCCTTTTCGGTTTGAGTAGCAAGCAAGGGTCTGGAGCCAAGGTAGGTTCTGGCTTCGGGCTAGCCCTAGTGCTAGTTACCGGAAGAGATGCAGGTTCCCAAGATGCTGGTTCTGGCCGACATCCGACAATGAACGACATTTGCAACAGAACATGGGAACATAGGGGTTATGGAGCTTGGTCTCCGGCACTTTATTGTAGGGACCAGAGTCTGGGCCCTGAGCTCTGGCTTCAGTCCACAGGCGCTGTCGATCAGAGGTTTGGGAATGAGATGGAGGTGGAAATGGAGGAGTTGGATCCTAAGGTCACATTACATATGGCCTTCAGGCAGGTGAGAGGCTGTTCTGGTGCTTGAGCCGGACACTACGGTGTTCTTGTTACCTGGTGAGGTTTTTGCCTCTGGCAGGCCTTCACTGACGAAGCTCTGCCTCCTCCTTTTTATCAAGACAGAAGTAGTTGAGCCCCTCCTAGATGGTACCCGTACACAGACAGATCTTGAGATCCTAGCTAAGAGCTTTGAGCTGGAAGAGGCGCAGCAATGGGAAGTTCTGCTGGTGGACGAGGGGATGCTGGCCTCGGTGAAGATTACTTCCGCCGCTGCGGAGAAGTAAGACCGACAGCTGTCTCCCTTCATCCAGCAGGACTCGAGTCTGTGGACAGCTTCTTCCACAATATGTAATGCCACCCAGCAGATGACTCTGTGGTCCTTATTTGCATATGGCTGATGTCTTGTCTCACCTGTCCAAAAAATCCATTTGGAGTTCTGCATCGCAGGTAAAGTGTGGAGTCAAGGGGATATGCAGGTTGTGGATGTCTGTTTCATCTTACAAGAAGACTACCAGGCAGACCTTCCTGGCACTTTCATACCGGTGTAACAGGCCAAACCTCCCCCTGGCCAGACTTTCTATGGGGAAACTTTGGCCTAGGCCAAGTTTTACCCACTGGGCTCAATCCTCCCTGGGGAAAGTCTGGCCTAGGCCAAATTTTTCCCACCCTTAATTTAACCTACACCTATTTCTATTTTCCACACTCAAAACAATTTGGATCTGACTTAACTTACACTTACAAATCCTCTTCTTTCATCAATAGTGGGAAGATATTCACTAATATTGGCAATTTTTTTGCCTTTCATCTTTATATAGTGAGATCTATATACAGGTAGGGAGGAATTCTGGTTTAGCTTGGCCATTTCTCCCCCACCCATGTGAGCTATATACAGGGGGAAACTCTTGCCTAGCTGGGACATTTATTCCCCACCCTCAGTATTTATTTAGAGTGGGGAAACTCTGGCCGAGCTGGGCTATTCCTTCCGCACCCTTGGTAACTATTTAAAGTGGGGCAACTGTGGCTTAGCTGGGCTATCTTCCGCACCCTTGGTATTTTTTTTTCATGGGGGAATTCTGGCCAAGTTAAGCTTTTTTCTTCGCCATACTTGGTATTTATTTTCAGGGGGTCTTCTGCCCTTGCTAGGCTATTTCCTCTGTAGAAATTGTCTGAACTAATGGATAGAATTGGTTTATTCCGTATTTATTCAAATAAATGAATGGTTTGGTAAACAGGCTGTGTAACACCTATGTAAAATACTCTCCAATACAAAAGTATATATATATTATAAGTATTTTGTTTAAAGCAGTCAGAGTTATGAGCATTAAGGTCACTACAACCAAGTCTTAATTTACAGTGAATAATTTTATTGGCTCTTGTGCCTGTGTTCCTAACCCTTAAGATGCTAGGCCAGATTTTCTCCCACTCTAAATAGATACCAAGGGTGGAGAAGAAATACCCTAGCTAGGCAAGAATTCCCCCACCCCCCTATAAATAGATACCAAGAGTGGGGAAGATATACTCTAAATGGGCCAGAATTACCCCCACGTAAATACCAAGGGTGTATTAAGGTTACTCTTCAAAGTTTGTTAGAATTTTGTTAGGATATCCCTTGAACCTTGATGATCCGAAAGTGTACATTTGGGACTAATCCCTCTTTAATTAGGCATTTTCCCTAAAATATTTTTTTTATCTTCCTCTCCAGAACCAATTGACATTGGTGATTTTATGAGTAACATCTTTTTGACATGAAGACTAAAATTTTGAACATTCAACTTTCAATAGGGAAATAGCAGGTTCTTTTTTTCGTGTATTTTCAAGAAACCATCAATGCTAGGCATCTTAAAATATGAACTAATCCTCCTTTTTCCTTGCGGTTGGAAGGTATGGAGCCGCCTGGTGGTGGCGGCCTCTAAGTCAGGATTTTCCCGAAGTTGAGCAATGATCTCATATTTCATATCATTCTTGCCATGATTTGTAATTGAAATGTAATGCAACGGGTTTATCATGTTAAGACTGATGTCGGCAAAGTGTTCAGAGAATCTGGTTTTGAAAGTTCTCTTTGTTTCACCCACATATTGTTTTTTGCAGACTTTGAAAGTGAGTTGGTAAACTACATTGCGTGATTCACACATGTATTGCCTTTTTCGGAATGCCTTGCTGGTGACGAAGCTACTGAAGTTGTCTGTGGCAGTGATATTACTGCCAATTTTGGAGTTTTGATTGTCACAAAAATTGTCAACAAAATGCAGACAACTGCTGCTGATTTGGGGTTGTTTTATGGTAGGTAATATTAGCCCTAACCAAGTAATCACTGAGGGTTTTGTTCCTTCTGTATGCCGCAACATGAGGGATAGTGAAAACACTTTTGCAGATGTCAGAACCACTAAGTAAGTGCCAGCGTTTCCGGATAATGGCTTTGAGCTCCATAATCATGATGGGCTTCATTAAAATATTTAATGAACTTCTCTAGGCAATGGATTGCTTACAGTCCAGATGAGGAAGATATTGTCAATGAATTTAACATAAATGTTGGGTTCTGTACTCTATGTTAAGTACTCAAAGGGTCCTTCATTTCAAGAATATGGATTTTGCTTATGGCAAAACATTTTAGTTATATTTTAAACAATTCACATTTTTTCACGATTACGCCCTCTTATAGAAACCTATTCGAAAATAGTTGATTTAATTTGATTTTTCAACACCTTTAGAATTCCTCACCATAAAATTCTTGTGGTGTATGTTTATAAAAGCACGTGTGTGGGGACTGCCGCAGGCAGTTCATGCGCCTGCGGTGCCCTATATATAAGAGAAGCCCGCGACAGCGGGCTGATCTCCATAAGAAGACATTTTAGACGAAAATAGAGGTAATTTTCGTGTCTATCAGCAAAAGTTTAATTTAAAACTTCGCCTGAAAAACGATAGTTTTAAACACGAATTTTAGTGTTACTCAAAAACATCCATCCGATCTTTGGCTATCGAGGGAAAATCCCGATGACGTATCTGGTCGCTGATTGGTCAATTCTTACCTCACGTGACGAATGTTTCCAAATACGGAACAGGTTACTTGGGGAAAATCTCATGACAGAAACTGTGATTTTTTTGTTTAGGTTATGTTTTGTTAATTTTCCGTTTAGGATGCGATGCTGCCTATATAGGACACATGAGTGTTTTAATGACTGAGTATC
This sequence comes from Phorcus lineatus, assembly GCA_921293015.1. NCBI lineage: Eukaryota > Metazoa > Mollusca > Gastropoda > Trochida > Trochidae > Phorcus > Phorcus lineatus. The sequence continues at coordinate 20,441,026 of OV121088.1, read as the reverse complement.
ATTTTATCTGTAAGGAATTATTTTGTGTATCATTTTTTGAATGAACATAGTTATTTTTAAACAAAACTTGGAAGGATTCACAGGAAAGACCTAGGGTAAGTACGGCAAACTTCGGTCAGTCGGGTAACTTCGGACACTTCAATGAGTTCAATGATAGTAAAACAATAGTAAAAATACCAATGTCAGAACGTGGATAAATAACATTTGTTCCAAATATGGAACGTTAGGCTCTGCTGTTTAATCACGTGGCAGGAGCATTTTCGCGCGGTTTATGAATTTTTGCCCTCATCAAGTGTTTTTGAGGTGACCAAATTTACCCAACCAGAAAAAATATTTCTATCAACCTTCTCGGTAAATATCATTTCTAATATTTCAATACGGTCGGGTGTTAAAGTCAATTCATAAACAATTTGACGCGATAAAATTACGACCAAGATCAATATGCATTAATTATTTTTGTTAATATGATCCGACATCACTGACCGAATATCCCCTATCTATTTTTAACCCGTGCAATATTTACGTAACCTAACGTGGTTTATACCGGAAGTGGTGTCACGCTGTCCTAAAATATTGACATCGATCTAACGAAGAGAAAATCAACTGAAAATAAAAAGGACTGACCTCTATTTAGAATTCATCAATCGATTCAGTGATGTGGTTACAAGTTTATGGTATTTTCCTTCCAAAATGATCATCAAATGTAATTAAATACATCATTCAACAGTCGACCACGTGGGTGCCAGAAGAACCCCGAACATAACCGAATTTAGCCGTTGCCATGATAAACCCCGTTTTTACAGTCTGTTTAATTGAAATAAAGGCATTGACCTACTTACACACTTGGAATCCAACGATTGAGAGCAATATCACTGTTTGACAAGTCTAAACAGAGGCAGATTTAAAAAATATACCCACTATAACTAGGAAAAGTTGTAGGTGTCCGAAATATGCCGTACTTACCCTAGCCTTAGTGAAAATGTTGATGTTTTTATTAACTTCCACGGTAAATGAAACTAAATTCGCAAGCTACTAAATGCATTTAAAATAATTGATAAAATACTTATAGATATATAGATAATTTCATTGAAATTGACCTTGTAGGCTAGTAAATTTTATTATAAGATCTAAATTCTAATCATACTTTTTTCTTAGGTGACTTGAGACAACTCGAGGCTTGGAAATATACAATTTCATGATTTGTCCAGGGCTTAACTCGTACCCTATTGTCAGTAATCGAAACTAGATGCACCGCGAATCAAACACTGTATCACTAGGTCACGTTAGAAAATAAATATGGCAATTCTTCCACAAAATGACTGACATCAACCTAAAATGACAGTACTATTTAACCTCTGTTAAATGTATAACCAAGGGTTAAATAACATCGTCGAAATGTTTCCAAGGCTTTGCAAACCGTTTATCATACGCCTGAAAAAAAAAAAATGTAGTCAAAATCGAAGAGAACCTTCGTCTATTGACAAAAAAGTAACAATATTTCATGAAATCATGACTGTGACAATCCCTGAACAATAATACTAACCACAAGATACGATATGAGCGTGGGGCCTAGTACGAAATAAGATCAACAATTTGTGCCCAAAGGGCTAACATTTCCAAAACCGCCAACCTGGCAAAAATCACGGTAAACGTAAATGGCGTCAAGTCTAACACCTCTCGCTTCAATGAGAAATGGCGTCTGCGCATGTCCGGTAAGAAAAGTGTTCTTGAATTAAAAAAACATTCTTTTCAAGAGAGGTAAATTTGGTGAGGGATTCAAAAATTCTGTTTGACATCATGAGATTTTCTTGTAATCCTTGACATGCAACTCTAATGCAGTTTCTTTTATTCTAGAAATGTCACTACAAAGTATATTTTTCAACATTTTTGCATGAAAGGAATCCGATTTCTTTGATTTTTATTGTTTCCCTCCCCCCAAAAACATGTTATGCAGACAAGAGTAATAATGGCCTTTATAAATATGTCCTGTTGAATTATCTATATTGTAATCACCACAAGATTGTTTTGTGCAACTAATAAACTCAGACCAAACAACAGACTCTCCCCCCTTGTACGTAACAACCAACCAAGTCTATCTAAGCTACAATAATTATTGTCCCCTTGTGTAAAAAAAAAAGAAAAAAAGAAATAGCTTAGCTATTGTAAATTTTTTATTTAAAAAAAGTCACAATCTGTCATATAGCAAAAAATACTGACTTATTGGGCAATAGTACACCAATGAGGATCCTCTTCAAAGAATCTGGAACATTCATAGGTTCGTTGGATTTGCTTTCCTACTCAAGATACTTTTATGTAAATTTTGTGTGAGTCAGAACTTGAATCTCTTTCGCTCAAGTAACAGCCCGTTGTCAGAGTGGAAGCTTACCGGTAATATAATGTAGATAAATCTTAATCAAATGATTAAATAACTGTTGAATTTTAATTTTAAATGTTCTGTTTGCCGACAGGAGCATTTCTGGAGTCTGGATGAAACTGAGCTGCAGTTGGCCCCAATCCTCATGTGTCAGATATGGGACAATGACAAGTTCTCTGCTGATGATTTTCTTGGTAATTTACTTCTTTTTATCCCCTGCAGCAATGAGAGTTGGCACCATCCGTCCATCTGTCTATTATACATTGTATTCGGCTCATAACTTTTAACTAATAAACCATTTCAATTCAAATTTGTCATGGAATTACAGATATATGTAATGACTTGTTGTTATCAACTATTTTTTGGGAAAAAATTATGAACAAGTCCTCCCCGGATCATAACTTCTAAAATAATCATTGAATTTTGATAACATTTGGTATAAACATGCATAATCACAAGAAGGTGTGCCCTGATTACCAATTCTAAAAATATATTTGTAAAATTTACGTTTTTGACAAAACAATTAGTACTCTGTTAGAAAACTGTTTCATATCAACTCGGGCTCTTAACTTCCAAACTAATGATCTGTTTCTCATCAAATATGGGCTGAATCCTTATTGTTATTGACATGTTTATTATCATTATGTCCCCCGTAAAAACCTTTGCGGGAGACAGAATGTTTTCAGTTCCATCCGTAATTCCATTATTCCGAAATGCTTTCGTTTCCAGACCATATCTCAAAATCCATTCAATATTTTTTTTTATGAAACTTGGTATGTGGCTAAGTCTAGTGGTGGCGTGGTGCCTTTTGCTATTTATATTTGCAAATATATTAACCTTTTTATTTTGTGTTTGGTATGGATTGTTTCTGGTATAAGTGGCAATAAGATGATTAGGTTGGATTAAAAGTTTGGAAGGGGGACATCACTGTGCATCACATGCACATATTTCTAGTTATATGGTTAGTATGGGTTGTTTTGGTATAAGTGGCAATAAGATGATTAGGTTGGATTAAAAGTTTGGAAGGGGGACATCACTGTACATCACATGCACATATTTCTAGTTATTAATTAGGTCTTCAAGACAAAGTCTGGAAGACCTATTGTTTTTATCCGAATTATTACTATTATTATTATTATTTGCACTTTTTTTGTTACGCAGATACAGCCAAAACGGCTGCTGCAAATTCCACCAAATTTTGCATGCTGATAGCCCTTACTGAGGAATAGACATGCGAAGCTTTTGAGCTTGATCCGATCATGCGTTAAAGGCACAGTACCACTCAAAGTTTCAAAAATTAACATTGAAATTTTTTTCAAAATGCACTTACAGACTTGCAACTTGTTTTAAACAATAGGCAATTACATTTGGAGCAAAAAAGTAAATCATGGCAAATTCGAAGCGTTAGTACTTTCGCCGCCATATTTCTTTTTTTGAATTTTTAGCTCATCAGGTCTGAAAGACCCGATGGGCTTATGGCATGGCATGGCGTCCGGCGTCCGTCCGTCCGTCCGTCGGTCCGTCCGTCCATCCGTAAACTTTTCACTTTTGACTATAGGGGTCACAAGGGTCAAAACCTTAAAAATCTATTTTCATCTTCCAGTCCAGTTCCAAAAGGTCCAGAGAGCTGAAAAGGTGTGTGTAGACTTCTTGGCCAATGGGGATTCTAAATTGTAGATTTTGTGACCCCATGACCCCAAATGAGGTCAGAGGGGTCAAAACATGAAAAACCTATTTTCATCTTCTTCTCCAGTTCCAAAAGGTCTAGAGAGCTGAAAAGGTGTGTGTAGACTCCTTGGCCAACGGGGATTCTAAATTGTAGGTTTGGTGACCCCATGACCCCAAATGGGGTAACAGGGGTCAAAACCTAAAAAACCTAATTTCATCTGTTTCCCTAGTTCCAAAAGGTCTAGAGAGCTGAAAAGGTGTGTGTAGACTCCTTGGCCAACGGGGATTCTAAATTGTAGGTTTGGTGACCCCATGACCCCAAATGGGGTCACAGGGGTCAAAACCTAAAAAACCTAATTTCATCTTTTTCCCAAGTTCCAAAAGGTCTAGAGAGCTGAAAAATTGTGTGAAGACTCCTTGGACACTGGGGATTCTAAATTGTAGGTTTGGTGACCACTTGACCCCAAATGGGGTCACAGGGGTCAAAACCTTAAAATCCTACTTTCATCTTCTTCTCCAGTTCCAAAAGGTCTTGATAGCTTAATAGTTGTGTGTAGACTCCTTGGACAATGGGGATTCTGAATTGTAGGTTCGGTGACCCCTTGACCCCAAATGGGCAATGGGCCTTTTTTATTTGATTGTGAATAACTTTTAAGAAATACATTGTTGTTTTCTTTCCTCAACATAACAATTTGCAATGACCCCATGGTCTAAACCCAAACACCTATTTCTATCAAAAGTCTGATGAGCTACAGAGCCCATGGCTCTATTTTTTAAATTTCCGGACCCCATGCATCTTTGAAAATCTTCTTCTCTGAAGATACATGCAATTAAGAGCTGAAACTCACATATATCATAGCTGAAGGGGTGGGGAGAAAAGTGATCAGAGAACATTTGCATTTTTCTTAATACTTTTTTTTCTGCAACCCTTCAAAGTCGGGCGACTTAGCTCCTGTGACCATGTTCAAGGGGCGATAACTCAAAAAGTTAGACTCACAATTGCACCATTTTTTCAGGAATGTAAGACCAATATGTGGACTTGACGAAACTATCAAAACATCGATCGCGAACATGGTCATTTTTTTCACAATTAACGATCGAAATCGGGAAAAATCTTTTGACAAAATTTAACATGGGGTAATTTTTCAAAATGCACCTAGAGACTTGAAACTTGTTTTGAATGAAGCGTCATCACAGTCCAAACAAAAAAGTCGATCATGACGCATTCGTAACTAGCATACTTTTTTCGCATTATCAACTTCTTTGCAATAATATTACTTTCCTTATGAGATTTGGTCACATAAGCAAGTTACTGTTTACCACTAAGACAAATAACCATGTGAAGGTCAAACACTGTGTGAAGGTCAAACACTATGTGAAGGTCAAAGAGGAAGTACTGCCTCGACAGTCCTAGTTTTATTATTATTATTATTATTTTTCTTTCGCAATTTTTGTGAACAAAATTCAGCATAAACGGCTACAGAAAATGCAACCAAATTTCATATACAAATAGTCCTTAAGGTGGACTTGCTGTGCGAAGGTTTTGGACCCAATTGAATGATAGCTCATTTCAATTTGTAAACTAACAAGGGGTTTTTTTGAAAATGTTCTAAGAGACTTGCAACTTGTTTTAAACTTGTTTTAAACGATCAAAGTCGACTGAAATAATTTAAAAAGAATTAATTATCATGGGGTAATTTTTCAAATGCATTTAGAGACTTACAACTTGTTTTGAAAGATGGGTAATAACAGTACAAACAAAAAAGTCAATAATTATGATTTCATAAATATCATAGTTCCTTTGCATTATCAAGTTCTTTGCAATTATCATAGTTTGGTTAGGAGATTTGGTCAATGCTCCTGTAGCTTAATGCATGGGCAAATTTTCATGAAACATTAAGTAAGGATTGATTACATCACTATATGTATAATGAATATTGTCTCCACCGATTTTTTTTGACACAATTTAGCCAGACTTACCAGTCTAATTGACATTTATGAGAAGAAGCTCCAATAAGCTTTTGGGGCTAATCAGATAAAGCATTAAAAGCTTCAGTACCATCCAAAGTTTGAAAAATTAACATTGCATTTTTGTCAAAGGGCTTTTAGAGACCTTAGACTTTTTTTTGAAAAGAAGCGCAATAATATTTTAAGCAAAATAATAAATCATGACAAATTTGTAGCATGCATGGTTTTGTTGCCATATTGGTTTTTTGACTGTTTGAAATTCCGGACCCAATGCACCTTTGAGAAATGTCTCCTTTGAAGATACTTGCATTTAGGATCTGAAACTCACATATATGATAGCTTCAACATTGGGGAACAATTCTATTATAGGTCAACCATGCAACTCAAACCTACGAGTATTCAATATTTTGATTTATCCTTAGTAATTTGTATTGCTCCAAGAGTAAGACAGTCTTTAAATATGTTACAATGCGCACTGTCCTATGGACTTTTCTATTTCCCGCAATGGTTAGAGTTAGCCTCTTTGCGCGTTATAGTTGGCAGCCATGGAGGTGCTGATTGAGGGTGAGGGAAAACTATGGCGGACATGCACTCAAAACTTGAAAGAAAATGATTAAATAACAGTTGTATACGGCCTAAAAATTTTACGAAATCCAGTAAAAGTGTATTTTTCACCAATAACAACACTGGTTCAATTTGAAAAAGATGCCAAATGTCTTGAAATAAATGTCATAATCAAAACAAAAATAGGCCCCACAGTACAGCCTATATTACCAAATATTTTAGACTCTATTTAACTTGAAAAATTTTGAAATCCAAGACAATAACTTTTTCTTACATTCAATACTTTCAAATGTTAAAATATGTATATGCGCTATATAAAATAAAGATACAGCAAGTGCCGCAAAAAGGTGACTTTTGTTTATTCTTTAGTTTTTTTTACCATTTTTTAGCACTTTATATCACATAAACTTCTTGGCATATTTTGAAATTTTATTTATCATAATATATAGAAAAAAGGATGATTTTCATTTCCATATAAAATTGGTATGTATACGAAAATCAGTAAAGACCCAGCGAGCATCTCACAAACAGGCAATTTCTCTATTCATATCTTTTTAACTGAGAAGCCATTTTTTCACTTGCTTTTTACACTTCCTATTCATTTGACGGCAGAGCGCATTATCAACATTTTTATAATACAATAAAGAGGAAAGGATCGTCTTCAATTCTATGTAAAATTTGCAAATTATGATGAAACAATAAAGGAGCGTTAAGGGATGTTGCAATTATCAAAATGTGTTCTCAAATAGCTGAGGGTACCATCTTTGCACACTATATATATTCCAAACCAAGTGGTACATATTTATTATTTTTATATCATCATAAAGAAGAAATAAATATCTTAATTTCTATGTATAATTTGTACATATTTACTTCAAAATAAAACGTGTGGAAATGATGCGATGAAGCAGGCCCCATGCGTCCCGAGGAGGGACAGTTTATTAATATGCCACATGGCGAAGACGACTTTAAACATTTAACTTAGTCAGTGCAACAAAGGTAGCGGTAAGGCGATTCTCAAAGTCTGTTTTCACAAGCTTTACCCATGTTTCGTTGGTAATAACTTCTAATCACAGTGCAATTGATTGTTATGTTTTATTTCTTCGTTAAGAAGAATAAATTGCCTTCAATTCCATATATAATTTGCACGTATATGAAGCTAAATACTTGATTTATGAAGTTGGAAATAAAGACAATGTGTAAAAGAATTTTTCAGCTGGGGTATAACTGTGCCGCCTGCATGCGCTGAGCGCGTGTGTTTGTCTGGGGTACTAGCTTAGAAATATTACTGTGGGGGTCAGAAAGTTATCAGGGTTTATCACTACCCTACTTTTGTAATTTATATCTTTCGTTTAGGATGGCGTATTGTTATGAAATTTATCGTAAAATAAAGAGCAATTAATTAACTTCATTTCCGTATTTGATTTGTCTATGTGCACTCAGTGATTAAATGATTTTCTAAAGTTTGAAAAATAGACAATTTTTAGATAATTGTAAAATACGTTCTAGACATATTTGTAATAATTTTTATATCAATGTCAAGAGGAACTATTCGTCTTCAGTTTTTCATTGGTTTCTTGCATGCGCTCTCAGAATTTATGAAGTTATAACACCTGACTTAAAAACAAGTTTACCTCGGTTATAACAACCATTCTAGGGGTGATAGAAAATTCATTCAAAGTGCCAGGTAAGTATCATCCATTGTAAAATGGGTTTGGCCAACTAGTTTTGTAAACAACTATAATAACGTTTGTCTTTCGCCATGTAAACACACCATATGTTGTTTAAACGGTCGCTTCAGATGAGTGCAGGAAAATTCAGCCACGGGTGCAAAACTGGTTAAAGTTTGGACAATGATAGGTTTTTTTCTCAATAGGATTTAGTGCTTGAGGTTTAATTTTTTTTTTTTTTAACCATGACATCAGACAGGGTCCGTAAAAGTAATTAACATTTACTGGGTTTGTGTCAATATGATATCAGGTAACAAAATTGTAAAATAATTCATTTCAAGTTTTCAACACGGGTTGACGTCACACCGAATCATACCTAATTTGACAATTTCAGTATTTTGCCAAACATTTTGATCGTTTGAATGATCCGAACTACTACACGTCCGAAAACCAACATACCAAAAAGTAGGAAACCCATCAGGCTAAGGGTCATATTTATTTAATTGCATAATAAAGATTATGCATGAAATTATTATCTAATAATCGAACATCGAAAAACCTCAACCTCAGCTAATGAACATTATCTGAAAGGATGTTTGCGACTAGCACACGTATACTTTTTTTACGCATATTTGAATTTGTGTTGGTTAGAGAATTAGAAGTGCATAGAAAATTGCCAAAAATGAATTTTTTTTTTTTTAAAACCAGCAAAGTGTCACAATTAAATTTGGAAACATTTGGTTTCAAGACTATTACTATTACATTATAAGGCATTGTTGATTAGTCTTATCATAAATCATTTGTAAATGTGTAGATATTCTATCCATCCATAAAGTTTATTTTTGTAATGTTGTAAAATAAGTAAATATGTGCAGCGGCCTTTTATGTCATTTTCCCTCAAAAGAACATGGAGGAATGTAGCCGATAAGTCAGCCTCTTTAAGTATTCCAGAACTACTCTACAGTCCCAATAAGAAGTTTAAAATTGTATTAAAAAAGTGTTTCATCCCGACACAGGTGTGATTATCTCCCTTTGTAAGGCTTACAGTTGCACCAGTCTCTATCACTAATTTAAACCTTGCTGCCAACCACCAAATTTTATGTTTTGAGTGCAGCTTTCGAAACAAGCATAGAATATTTAAGGGAAATACGGCAAGGCCTATCTTAGCAAGTCAATGGGGCTGGTGCAAGTATAGGCCATGCATGAGGAATGAGGTGTGATCAGCTCAAAGAGGTCAACAAAGGCTCAAGGCACAATTAATGCGGGTTAAGTAATAAATCCTCTTTGGCTCTTTTAGCTTTGACTGCATTGACTCTTTCATAAAGATAACATGAATAGGTGAACATCTAAATAAATAAGCCTTTGTTTCATTGATTCATTAATAAGTTTTTGTGTCGTAATGGCTAAGCAGGCACGTTTGGAGTAGTAAAAAGTTCAGGTTTCAAAGATTGAGTCGTCTCCTCGTCAATCTTACAAAGAACTAGCAGTTGAATATATAACTGCCAACCAAACAGTTCGAGACAAATATATTACGGGGAAAATAATTGTTTATTTTAAAAAATTTGATTTGACCATCTCATATTGTGTCTTATCAGGCACACTGTCTGAACCAGCATTTAAGTTGGTCCTGATGGGTGTCTGTTCAGCCAGTTTCAACTGTATGTTGTTTGCTATGAATACATCCTAGGAAAACATGTATAGGTAAGGTCACAATCAAAGCAAAGTGATTGTGACGACTGAAACAGAAAGTTCGCTTAATGAGGTACCGATATTAAACAATTATAGACTGGTGATGAGGTCAATACCTGTTTTCATAGACCCGAGGCAAGCAATATTGAGAAAGGACGAAGTCCGAGATCAATATTGCTTTCCTCGGGTCTATAAAAACAGGTATTGACCGAACTCACCAGTCCATAATTGTTTTATTATGTTTCGAAATGAATATGAAAAGAAAAGAAATAAGTACAGTCATGAACATCAAATTAGATCAATTGTTCAACATGACGGTCATATGACGTCACGATAACAGTAGCATGACGTCATGTAACAACGGTTTGACGTCATTATGTCTATTTCAAGTCAATATCACTTTTAATCGGACTCGGAGTGAAGTCAATATGCTTTTCTGTCAACTGACACGAGACCGCTTCTCGACCAATCGAATGGCCGGAAAAATAAGCATACATATTAAACAGTATTATAGTAACATTTGTTTAAAAGTGACCATTGTAATTAGGCTGTCATATTAAGCAAACTATACTAATATACAGATTGAATTCAGCTTCTACCTTTTACTTCATGTTGCTTAACAAGTGGTGCATAAGAGCCAGTCACACTTCAACGATTTTTAAGCAGACTTGGGATTTTGTTCTGGTCCAGCTGATGACTGTGTTAACTGATAACTGTCTTGCGAAGTCAACCTATCTGAAGTTTTTTTTATCAATCATTTTTTAAACTACATAATATACATGAGTGAAGGTTGTGGCCTGATGTCCAGTGAAATCACCACCGACTATGCTCTTATCCACTCTTTCACTGGTCTACTTTTGCTGCATTCTCAAACCAGGATATAAAAAGTGACATAAAAATTCAATGAATTTGATATTTTTGCAATTTAATGCTCATTTGATTGCTACGTATAAAATAAATGCAGATGATAATTTGCTTTACTTGAAAATAATGCATTTGACCTTTTTAAGCTTGGAGACAATTGTTATGAAATACCTGATGAATCCAGAGCCTAAGGCTTTACTTTTTAATCTCAACTCAGTGACTCCTCATTTTTTAAAACAGGTACTCTTGAATTAAACCTTAATTCAATGCCAAAACCTGCTAAGAAAGCCTCTTCCTGCTCCCTGAAGATGATCCCGGATGTTGATAACACAAACCCAATGAAAACTGTATCTCTCTTCGAATGCAGACGACTGAGAGGGTTTTGGCCTTGTTACAATGACGAGAGTGGAGAGAGAGTGCTCACGGTAATATCATGTTTCTATGTCTGCAAATTGAAATTGTATTCTAGAACACAGGGACTTGTATCGTCGAAAATGAGAATATTATTATATAATTAAAATAAAAAAATGGTATCTCTTCTTTATAAATACTTTCTATTTAATTATATATTATTATTATTATAATTTTCGGGGATACATGTCCCTGTGTTCTAGAATAAAGAATTATAAGTTTGAAATGAGTGAAGTGTAAGGAAGTCGTCAGTGAGTGAATTGTGGGGGTGTTACAACTTCTTTGAATGTTAAAAGTTTTTTATGTTGCTGTTCTGGGCCAGATTGAAACTAGTGAACATATGGGGATATTGTTGTTCAGGGCCACAGTGAAATTGGTGCAATATGGGGATTTTGTTAGTGAGTGCCAGATTGAAATTGTTGAAGTATTGGGATGTAATTGTTTAGGGTCATATTGAAATTGTTGAAGTATTGGGATGTAATTGTTTAGGGTCATATTGAAATTAGTGAAGTATTGGGATGTAATTGTTTAGGGTCATATTGAAATTAGTGAAGTAGTGGGATGTAATTGTTTAGGGTCATATTGAAATTAGTGAAGTAGTGGGATGTAATTGTTTAGGGTCATATTGAAATTAGTGAAGTAGTGGGATGTAATTGTTTAGGGTCATATTGAAATTAGTGAAGTAGTGGGATGTAATTGTTTAGGGTCATATTGAAATTAGTGAAGTAGTGGGATGAAACTAGGGAATTATGGGGATGTTGTTGTTGAGGGCAAGATGGAGATTCAGAGCTTGATTGTGCTTCTGAATAAGTGAGTTTTATTTTAGCAGGTAATCTTTTTGTTGATGCAAAATATGGAAAAAATTAGTTTTCTCTGATACATTATTGATACAGGGTTTGAATGAAATGAGTTGTAGCAAAGTATGGAGCTGATTTGTAACTGTAGGGCAAGATCGAGATGGAGCTGGAGCTGATCACAGGGGAGGAGGCAGAGGAGCGCCCGGCTGGGCTAGGCCAAGAGGAACCAAATCAGCATCCCAAACTGGACCCACCAAAGTAAGTTATGGAACCACTCATGGAAATTGACCATGCATATGAATGAAAAGTAATCAGATGTCAATTTTTGTAAAAGCATCTATTCTACCCATCCATATACTTGTCGCTTTTTAGCTCATCAGACCGAAAAGGGAATGACCCGTTGTCCGGCATTCTTCGTCTGCTTTTACCATTTTTTACCCCTCAGAAACAACTGAACCCAAAAGCTGAAATTTTATGGGAATGTACCTTAATTTAATTGGGCTTAGGTGATCAAAAGTGGTATATATGCGACTGACACCGCCTTCTAATATTGGCATGGCAGACATTTTTCCTATAATCTTTGAAAAACCTTCTCCTACAGAACTAATTGGCTGAAAGATTTGGAGTAACATTTATCTGACATGAAGAATCAAATTTGTAACTTTGGTGTTCACCCCCCTAAAAATATGGGCTTTGCAGGATGCCCAACCTCAAATCTTCTTACCTCAATTTTCAAGAAACCAAACATTCCTCGAACCTTAAATTCTATGAATATCAACTTGAATTAGGATTGAAACTAGGATGTATAAATTTCATTGTCCTACCCCCCAATGATATGGCATATGGCAGGGATGCATTGTTATGGTGATTGACCAAAACAAAACATTTTTACGAGGAAAATCAAATTTTCAGAATAACATCTTTGTTTCACTAAAATCAAAGTTTGTAGATTTGGTCTTGACTGCCCTTTGAATATGAGCATGGCAGGGTACACAGCCTCAAATCTCAACAATCACGCGGAGGATCTAAAATTTCAAGAATAAAATCTTTGTAGGTTTTAAAAAAAGATGTGTTAATTTTATTGTCCTACCTTAAAAAATAATGGTATAGAAGGGGTTGATATGGTGTGGCAGTGTTGCAAATAAAAGGCAAAACATTTTTGAAACTTTGTAAAATGGTCAATATAATGGACAGGCCGATTTAATATTGTTAATGTGGTAATAAGGAATCAAATGAGCTCAAGATCATGCACAAACGATAAGCAAAATATTAACATAAAATGAATTGGTCCTAGCAATGTTCTAGTGTATAACTATACTCATTAACTCATTAACTCCGAGAGCCGCATATATGCGTCAAAATAATGAGATCCTCACTGCGAGAGCCGCATATAAGCGTCCGTTAATTAGCAATTTTTACAGCGAGAGACACTAATGTGCGTTAACTGAAAGCACCGCTTATTCAGCGAGAGCAATGTATGTGCGTCTGTCCCTTAGTATTACAATAAACCCAATTTGTGCAATCACAGAATAATTTGTAGCTACGAAAATTTCATTTTGATTTGACCTTTTATTCTTCAATGTATCACTTTTACATGTACAATCGATTTAAAATTGGTAATATTTACAGAATAAGCAAGTGCATGTTTTTTACCATTAGACAATATGTTTCATTGAGCTACGCCCATATCTGTTATGAAATGATTACATACACACCAGTAATTCATGCATCTCTCTTGCATTTTTTTTATCAAAGCACCAGGTCATTCATTTCTTTAAACTGCAAGATTTTTGGTATTCGATTCAATAAAGTTAGTCTCTTTTGAAAAATACACAGTACAAGAAGAATTACCAACAGTGTTGATAATCCTTTGAATATTCATGCAATCCGATCATAGTAACGCTATATTTGGGCAACTCTAATGACCATGAAATAACAATCCTGTAGGATAGAACCTGTATACACGCCGCTATTCTTTGTCATGTAACAATAGTAGAAAAAAGTTAATGTTATATCATTTGACAATATGTTTCATCGGCCATGCACACTTTCATAACTCTCAACTGTACCTCGCATGCATTCATTATTATATACGAGTTCTGTATAAAACATTATTTAGTTTGCTTATATGCTATTTCTATTTGTCTGAGCTCAAACAAAAGACTGTAACTTTCGTTTTATTTACAATATTTACACATTTTTTCACATCATACTTAGAGTTGATACCGCACCAACAAATTATATTGATTGGTCAATAATGATATCATGGTACCGTTTACATGGCTAAATTGTCATTTACATTGCTGGAATACTAAACGTTGTATTTGCTACACATAGTATTTAGACATATCATAATTCTATTTTCAAATGAAAATGTGTGTCTAATCATAATGAAAGAAAATATAGTTCGTACTTGCAAAAGAGTAAACAATATGCCGTCATCAAATTACTCGCATGGTAGACTGAAAAAGACATTTTCTAATATGAAGATTGACGCATGCTGATACGTTATTTTGTTACTTATGAACATCCACACTTATATTCTAAATTAGCGACGAACAAACCCCTTAACGGCATAAAGAAAATATCAATGAAGAAAAATCACATGTAATGTTTCTGTAAGTTATCCGTATTCAGTCACTCTATTTCCTGTCTGATCTTCATGAAACAATAAAACAATCTAGACTTTATGGTTCGTGGCTAGACAGTTTTTCGCTTTCCTATCGGCCCCCTTAACCTCTCGCTAAATGAGCGGTGCTTTGAGCTAATCAGTCTCGCTAGAGCGAACAGCCTCAGTGGTGACAGGCCCAGGTGCTGAGCCGTGAAGAGTTTCCAGGTGTTAATGAGTTAAGACTGCATTTTACTAACACTTAATCTAGCAGTACCAGTAACCTGGGACAAGCAAATGATAACCTGATAACCTTAAGTATTGTCAGGGGCTTGGTTGATTCGGGATGGGTGGACAACAAAGGGGTGAGTCAGAAGTTGGATGTTGGTGAGAAATGATATTTTGCAGATTTAAACATGTTTTAGTTGTTTTGAATTCATTTAGTGCTATTAGTAATTAGAAGAAGAACTACTTCTTTTGTGCATGACGTCATATAACATGTCATGTATTCTTGTGCTGTTCACTTGGCAAACAAGCAACACAGTGATATCAAGTCACTGACAGTTTGAACAATTATTGTTAACTGTAATAACCCCTCCAAAGCAAAGAAAAGCATTGCATGAACAGGTTGAACTCAAAAGATAAAAAATGAATTAAAATCTTTATGATAATAGCCTTTAAGTAAAAAATGGTCAATGATTGTTGCAAAAATGGATAGCAAAAACCAGTTACTACCTTTTTTGGCATTGTAAAAGGTATATTGATTTTTGATAGTAAATTATTTTGCACAAATATTGTTTTTCATATCAGAAACCAAAAGTTTATAACACATTTTCAATACAAGGGCAATACTTATTTTGGGTAAAAATTCAATACCATAACAAATTGAGTCGTAATTTATTTCAAATGTCATGAATAACCTTTCTTGAACAAAATATTCACAAAATCTACATTTTTAAATTCAACAGTGATAAATTCTATACAGTTAACGTAACAACACCAGAGCATCACATTTATGTTTTGATTACAGGCGGTGCTTAATTTGTTTTCCATATCAATAGCTATTTGGGTTTTTTGATAGCACAAGGACAAGTTGATTTTGGTGACCTTGGGCATATTTAAGTCTAAAACTTTTAACTCAAAAGGCCTGAAAGGTTTGATGAGCTTACGGCATTGAATGGCTTAATTCCTTCATCTGTCTGTCCGTAATCTTTTAACATCGACTTCTGCTCAAGAACAACTGGCTCAAGAGAACTGAATTCTTGTATTTGCATACAAATACAATGAGAAGGCAGTAAGTTCATAGAAGTGGATATAAAACAGAAGCCAATGGTTATGATATTGATGTTATTTTTCAATATAATCTCCCTGGACCTCGATGCACTTTACCCATTTGTCCTTGAGACTGTCAATACCCTAATGGTGGAAGTCTTCTGACATCTTTGCAACAGTAGAATATTGAGGGGCTTCTTTCCCATACACATTGGTCATCAATTATGTAGTTCAGTCGCATTCACTCCTTCTTTTGTGAGAAACTTGATAACTGCAACATGCTCAGTTTAAGAACATTTCATGATTACAGGAGGGTCCCTGTGTTCAATGGGTCTCAACTAAATGATCAGAAAGGGTTTTTTATGTCTTTAAACTGTCGTCAGACGACCTATCTCAATAATGACATCAACGTTGATGTCTTCATGGGTGTATCAATACGCACTTCTATGAACTTAATGACTTCCCCTTGTAGCTTGGCCAGTGAAGACTGGGTGATGTTTTGGTGTAATATAGAATATTATAATGGCATGGAAATATTAAAATTTTGCAGAAGACCAGAAACATCATTCCTTTGGTTCACCAGCCCCTTCA
Source organism: Phorcus lineatus (assembly GCA_921293015.1). Taxonomy (NCBI): domain Eukaryota; kingdom Metazoa; phylum Mollusca; class Gastropoda; order Trochida; family Trochidae; genus Phorcus; species Phorcus lineatus. The sequence goes on along the minus strand of OV121088.1, from coordinate 20,424,550 downwards.
AGACCCTGAAGTATGTGATATGGCGCAACTACAAGTGGTACCTCCTGGGGGTGCTCGTCATAATCATCCTCGTTCTGCTCGTGGCTCTGTTCGTCTACTCATTCCCAGTAAGTGTCCATCTTTCTGTACTCCTTCCTGGTCAGTGTCCATCTTCCTCTACCACTTCCTGATAGGTGTCCGTTTTTCTCTGCTCCTTCCCGGTAAGTATCCATCTTCCTCTACTCCTTCCCAGTAAGTGTCCATCTTCCTACACTCCTTTCCGGAAAGTGTCCATCTTCCTCTACTCTTTCCTCGTAAGTGTCTGTCTTCCTCTCCTCCTTCCCAATAAGTGTCCATCTTTCTGTACTTCTTCCTGGTCAGTGTCCATCTTCCTCTACCACTTCCTGATAGGTGTCCGTTTTTCTCTGCTCCTTCCCGGTAAGTATCCATCTTCCTCTACCACTTCCTGATAGGTGTCCGTTTTTCTCTGCTCCTTCCCGGTAAGTATCCATCTTCCTCTACTCCTTCCCGGAAAGTGTCCATCTTCCTCTACTCTTTCCTCGTAAGTGTCTGTCTTCCTCTCCTCCTTCCCAGTAAGTGTCCATCTTTCTGTACTCCTTCCTGGTCAGTGTCCATCTTCCTCTACCACTTCCTGATAGGTGTCCGTTTTTCTCTGCTCCTTCCCGGTAAGTATCCATCTTCCTCTACTCCTTCCCAGTAAGTGTCCATCTTCCTCTACTCCTTTCCGGAAAGTGTCCATCTTCCTCTACTCTTTCCTCGTAAGTATCCATCTTCCTTTACTCCTTCCTGGTAAGTATCCATCTTCCTCTACTCCTTCCTGGTAAGTATCCATCTTCCTCTACTCCTTCCTGGTAAGTATCCATCTTCCTCTACTCCTTCCCGGAAAGTGTCCATCTTCCTCTACTCTTTCCTCGTAAGTGTCTGTCTTCCTCTCCTCCTTCCCAATAAGTGTCCATCTTCCTCTACTCCTTCCTGGTAAGTATCCATCTTCCTCTACTCCTTCCCGGTAAGTATCCATCTTCCTCTACTCCTTCCATGTAAGTATCCATCTTCCTCTACTCCTTCCCGGTAAGTATCCATCTTCCTCTACTCCTTCCCAGTAAGTGTCCATCTTCCTCTACTCCTTCATGGTAAGTGTCCATCTACCTCTACTCCTTCATGGTAAGTGTCCATCTACCTCTACTCCTTTCCGGTAAGTTTCCATCTAATAACCAGCAGCCATGATAAAACATATTCTTGAAAATGGCTTTAAGCCACAAATCACCCAATATCAGTTGCTAACTTAGACTTATTTTAAGGAAGTTTTTGCTAGAATGTTATATCTCTATGCAAAGCTAAAATATTTTTCTTTTTTTCCCCAGGGAGAAATATCTCGAAAAATTGTTGGAAACTGAAGATCAGATTTGACTTTTCAGCAAAGATTTGAGCACAAGTAACCCACCATGTATCATTTTGCTTCAAGATGTCCAAAATTCTTCAACAGAGGATTTTTATTATCTCTAGTTTCGAAGATGAATTTCAAGGTTCATAGTTCACAAGTTAACTTAGTCTGTTTGTGTAAAGGTGATTCAGTAGACAGTGGATATGCTGTTGTCACACAGTGGAGATGAGCTTGCCCACAAACTCTCAACAACGTGGTATTCAAACTCACTTCCAAACTAAATAGGAAAACAGTATTTGTTCAAACCTTTTAAATTCTGATAATTTGTTCTATGTTAATTTGTTTGCAAATGTTACATTATTAAATACTGTTTTAAGTTCAACAAACATAAATTGAATTTGCAAAGGTCCAGGGTCACAGAATTATTATCTTCAGTATCAGGTACTGTTAGTCACATTTCATTAACAACGCTGCATAGAATTAATCTCAACATTTTTGTTTTTGTCTATGTACCGATTGATGTTGATGAAAAATTGTAATCATGCAATCTGACTGGTCCTTTCACTCACATTATCTTTAGAAACAGAATGTAAACATAACTATGGATGGATAAGTGGTCAACTTCATACATTAAGCATTTCTGCTACTTGTCCTAGCTCACCCTTGGAGCCGTGATCAGATAAGTGTTCAGATATTTGGTGTTAAAAGTCAGTTTGAAGATTGTTAAAGAAGATCAATCAAAGTTAAATATCAGCATTACACTAACTCTAAGGTTATAATTGGTACTCATAGAAAAATGTATAGTGCTTCCTTAAGTAGAAGAAATGTATCAGAATATTTGCATAACACGTTTTCAAGATAGAACTGGTCCTATGGCATGGTCCACGGTGCTATTGAAGGCTAACTATACTGAGAAGATTTCCAGATCAACTAAAGGATGTGGGATAGTAGACTAATAGTAAAACCATTTGTAAAGGAATATAAGAGGGGGAGCCATCCAACGAAAATATGACTCAGAGTTTGCAGACAAATTTAAATCAGTGACGTTTCGCCACCCGTGTGGGCGGCTTCATCAGACACTAACTAGTCTGGTGGACGGTGGCGGGTGGCGAAAAGTTGGTTCCAGGGGTGATCATATATTTATTTATTTTACCCTGATCAAAGGTGGAGGATATATGACAAAACTAGTGGTTCTGATTGCCTGTCTGTAAATCTTTTTGTCCTAGGTCAGAGGACATATTTCTTTTGTATCTAAATTCTTTCTGACCAAATGCTGAAAATATGACATACTATATTCCTTACAACATGTTTCCACAAATATGTTTTGTTTGTGTTTAACTTGATATTGAGATGCATAATTATATAATTATATTTATCAATGAGTGGTGACTCTAGCTCTTTTAAGAACTTTTACAAGTCCTGTCCAGCTCAGAACTCCTTTATAATTGTCTGAATTTGGTCATTTGAAACATTTTTCTTTAAAGAACAATGAAAATGAGTGTTTGTATTCTTCCATCCCTTGTTCCTTATTTGGAGACTCAGTGCTGCACTTTAAGCAAGTTGATAAAATAATAATCTGACTTCAATACTTTGTAATCGGTCATTTTATTTGCAAATTAATTGCATTTGACCCATTCTTTTCATATATATGTCGAAGTGATATTTTGAATTTTTATTTTTAGGGTCAATTTCTGTGTTTTAGTTGTTGTAATGTTGTGAAAATTGATGCTCTGAAAATGAAAAAAACATCTGTTAATAGTAATACTAGTAATTCAGTTGTTCAGAAATGAACGGTGATCCATGCTCACTTTATTGCTTGTTGTATTTAGATAAGATGTTTATTTCTATTGGAATTTCCATTTCAATAGTCTTTGTTAAATTTGGAAATTATCATATTGCACTCCTGACTGCACCTTTGTGATATAATAATGTTACCATTCAGTTTATCTCCCTATAATACTCACATGGTGTTAACCTTAGTCTAAAGTATATGTACATTTCTTGATGGTGTGTGTATCTTTTCTTTTGCCTTACTAAATGTTTCACCTTTTGATTGTTGAGCTGTTTTCTTTTGAGAGTTTATGACCCAACAATGTGAACTCACAATTCCAACTGAATCAGCTATTCAATTACATTAAAATGAATCCTATAACTTTGCATTGATCATTCACTGCTTTGATTTAAAAGGTTTGTGAAGACTATTGACATTCTAGGTAACTCTTAAAGGTTTGTGAAGACTATAGACATTCTAGGTAACTCTAAAAGGTTTGTGAAGACTACAGACATTCTAGGTAACTCTTAAAGGTTTGTGAAGACTACTGACATTCTACACTGTCATGTACTCTGTAAGGAGGGACATTCCAAAATGGCGAGCATAACACAGCGACAGAGATAGGTGACTGATTCAATTGCTCGTTTCTCTTAATTGTCGAGGTTAAAATGGTTAAATTTAACTGGGAATAGTCAGGATATGAATAAGAGTATATTGGTGCAGCATATATTTTCCTACCCTTAAGGAGCTTGAATGTTATAGATGTCGTCACACACAGTTACTATCGGTTGTAATCAAGATTTCCGTGCAATTGCAAGTTATTTAATTATTGCGAAAAACCTTACCTCTAAACCAACATTGACTTAATCTCTCTTTCTAAAAGATCGTACAGAGCGTGAGAATAAAAAATTTTTTTTAGTGGTGTGCGTGTTGTTCTTCCCCGATTATCTCTCCTGAGTTACCTCCCTTGAATTTCAAACTCAGCTGTCATTCTTTTCTCTGTACGCCGCGAGATCGGTCGTACTTTGTGTGAGAGAATTCTTGAGTTCACTCAAGTCTTGGATTACCTTGTGTTCTTTGTGAATTACCTCAGTGTTTTTCCTTCGGATTATTGTGAGTTCTCATCGGATTACCTGTTTGATTCTTACGGATTACTTGTGGGAAATCAGTGAACTTCTGACTTGGCTGAGATCACTCCTTTTTCTTGCGTGTTTTTTGTAATCTTCTTCCCCATAATGGCTTCTGTTCAGAAGAAATGTTTGGAATGTCAGCGCTATTTGTGTAAGGGCGATCCCCATTCCCTGTGTTATTCTTGTAGTGACAAAATTTCGTGTTCAGCTGACGAAAGATGTTTACTTTGTAATCACCTAACTCTTGATGATTGGCAGATTATGCATCATAATCGCACTAAGCCTAAGACTCCTAAACGTAAGGCTGTGCCTAAATCTACTCCTCAATCTTTGAAAAAGTTGAAGCAAATTCCAGACAGCAAACTCCCGCCTAAGTCATCGGAGTTTGACGAGATCAAACAGATGATTGCAGCTCTTACCTCCAACATGGCGTCCATGCAAAGAGAAGCAGCCGAGCGCTTCTCAGCACTCGAAACCAACCAGGGAGACCACACGGTAGCAGGCCGTGCGGGCGACCCGTCGGGACCGCTGTCTAACATCACGTCCAGCCGTATGCAGCCAGCCTCCCTGATCCTTGACTCAGTGGAGGGGGTGGTCGGCTTAGCTCCTCTGCCTTGCCAAGGAAGCACGGGTCACGGTCCCGATGTTCTCCGCGGTGGGTCACGAGCCCAGCTTGGCGACTACCTCTGACCCGTTGCTGAATGCCACGGCGCCTAGCGGCGCATGGGCTTCAGTGGCTATTCAGGGAGCCCAGGTTGACCCGGTTAAGCAGCCCGTTAGCATGGGCGGCACGGGTCTACTGGCAGCTGCTGGCGAGGCGGGTGGCCGCACTTCTGCACGGGCGGCCCATGATCATAAGCAGGATTTCATTGGCATTGACAATCCACCTTTTATTCCCGTGCTTCATAACTCGAACAAACCCACGGCCTTGTGTCATTCTTCCACGGACATGGAATCCATGGATTTTACGGTGGCAAGCCATGAAGGACAGTTAATTATCCCATCGGATGAGCACTCATTCCCTCTTGTTCCAGAGTGGAATTTTGCAGATAAACTCCAATACTTGCACCGGTTGAAACCTTGTACGGCTCTTATCCCCGCGGATGAACCTGCCTCTCCTAGGCCTGATGAGTTGGGGGACTCGGGGTCCCTACCCCCTCCCGTCCATCCAAGTTTTCTCTGCCACATTCTTCTGTCATCAAGACGGCTTGCAACGGGATTAATGACAAGCTTGCCAATCAACCCGGACAGCTTTCCATTCCCAAGTATAGGCCGAAGTCAGCCTATTTGATTCACTAGGTTTGTGTCCCCGGAGTTGCCTGTATTGGATAAGGATTTTGCTAGACTTAACCCCCGTGCCCCGTCTGCTAATCAATTTCAGTTTTCGAGACTGGACTTGATGGAGATTGATCGTAATGTACACCTATCTCAGGATATTATCTCTTACATCAACTGGTTTTGTGCGGGTATTAGAGAGATGATTCCTCCTAAGTTTACTTCGTATGAAGGTATTACTCCTGACACTCTTCAGACCATGAGGGCTGACGATGTAACCATGGCTCACGGATTTCTGGACTCGGTTTACCTGGCCTCTCAGGACTTAACCTCGGCCTCTTCGAACTCGATGTCTCGCATCCTTTTAGCGGAGAGGCAACAGCATATCTCACGAGTTCGGGATCTACCTACAGACGTAAAGGACTCTCTCTTAACTCAACCTGTTCAAGCACCGTTTCTCTTTAATGGAGCATGCACTCAGGCTAGCGAATCGCAGGATGCTATGACTACCAAGTCCCTCAATCAAAAGGCTCTTTCCAGGGACATCATCGTGGAAACTCAAACCCTAAATCGAATCCTCAGAACAAGCCTTCGCATTCGCTATCTCAACCATCCTCTCAGGTCCGGGGCGGACTTCGGGACCGTCGGGCTTTCCATCCCCCTCAACCTAAGGATCATCCTATGCCATCAGGGAAGGATCAGAAGGGACCTTTTTGTGGATCCAAAGGTGGCTACAGGCAATGACTGCCACGCCACTTCCCCTTCTCAGACCAAACCCTTACGACCGCTTCCGTCCCTCGACTTATCCTTGACAATTCCCTTCCCTCAGCCGACCTTCCACTCAGCAGTGGGGGGCCGTCTGGGTCGATTCTTACGGAAGTGGGAGACAGTGTCCGACGATCAGTGGATCCTGTCGATCATCGCCAGAGGCTACATCCTTCAGTGGGATCGAATTCCGCCAGTTGCCGTCCATCCTCAAGGGGAAAGATTCTTCCTTCAAGGGCCCAAGTTACAAGCCGCTCTTACTGCCATCGAGCAACTCTTGAAGAAGGACGCCATTATGGAGTTGGATCCCGCTGACGTTTTGCCAGGCTTTTACTCTCCCGTTTTTCTTGTGCCAAAGAAGGACACAGTAGAAATGAGAAAGATTATAGATCTAAAAGTGCTCAACAAATCCTTCCTAAGCAGACCTCCCAAGTTCTCTATGGAATCCCTCAACAACATCCGCAAACTGATTCTTCCACAGTCTTTGTTTGCCAGCCACAACTTGAAGGATGCATACTTACACATCCCTATTCATCTCAAATCCCAGAAGTTCCTTCGTTTTGCCCTCAACAACCACCGGTTCCAATTCTAGGTGCTTCCTTTCGGGATCTCCATTGCCCCATGGCTGTTCACCAAAGTCAGAGCCCCGGTTCTCCAGTTCCTTCACTTAAATTACGTGTTCATTCACGGGTACCTAGACGATTTTTTGATACAACATCAGGATCAATCTACTCTCCGATACCACCTGAGGCTGGTCAGTCATGTTTTCACCCACTTGGGCTGGATTATTCATACGGACAAGTCGGAGTTCAACCCGTCCTTTCGGATCAAGTTCCTGGGAGCCATGTTGGATTCGACAGCCTCAACCATTGCTCCATCGGAGGCCCGTTGGACGACAATACAGTCTTCAATCCAACTTCTAACGGATACCAGCAAGAAACATTTTCTCAGGAGATGGATGTCTCTGGTGGGTTCTCTTACGTCGGTTCAGGCCTTCACCACGCGCGGTCGGCTAAACCTGCGCCACATTCAATCTTGGATCAACAGCTGCCGTCATCTCCCTCTGGACTCCAAGATTGTGCCTACGAACCTGGTTTGCCGGGAACTTCAGTGGTGGACCTTGCGCACGCACGTCATGTCAGGCTGCCCATTTATTCTTCCTCCGCCTCAACACACGATCTACACAGATGAGTCGAACGCGGGCTGGGGTGCACATTGGAATCAGCAAATTTTAAGCGGGCCCTGGGTCCAATCGGATTCTCATCTTCACATCAATTTGCTCGAGATGAAGGCGGTGATCTTAGCTCTCTCCAACTGGAAAGCTCTACTCCAGGGTTCAAGTGTTGTGATTGCAACGGACAACTCCACTGTGGTTGCGTATATCAACAAGTTAGGAGACACGAGATCAGCTCCTCTGATGCAACTCACCAGGGATCTTTACGCTCTGGTAGACGCATGGTTCATAACTCTTCAAGCCAGGCACATTCCCGGGAAACTGAACTTCCTAGCGGACTCTCTGTCCAGGAAAAATCTGATTGTGTCCTCAGAATGGACGATCCACCCTCAAGTTTTGAATCTGATCGCCGACAGATGGGAGAAGCCTCAAATAGATCTGTTTGCGACGGCACTAAATTTCAGACTCCCTTGTTACGTGAGCCCGGTTCCGGATCCCAACGCTCTGGCAGTGGACGCGCTGTCAATGTCCTGGGACAATCTCATAGCCTATGCCTTTCCTCCATTCAAGTTGATTCCAGATGTTCTCAACAAAGTGAGGCAACACAATTGCGTCGTGTATCTGCTAGCTCCGGCGTGGCCCAAGAGGGCGTGGTTTCCATCGATGATCGATCTACTCATGGAACTCAAGATCCATCACACCTTCCACGTCTGCGCTCTACGACCATAAGTGGATCAAGTTCCAGCAGTGGAGAAGAGACAGAGGTGTGGCCAAGCTCCCCTTGACCATACCTATGATAGCAGATTTCCTAAATCACTTACGCCATGATTGCAACCTAAAAGCGGGCACAATTGAAGGCTATAGATCGGCGATCGCCTCAGTCACAGATCTCGATGGTCTAGCTATCGGCTCGGACGTTACTGTCGATAAGCTAATAAAGTCGTTCAAGCTTCAGGACATTAAGTCGCCAAATACCTTCCCCAAATAGGACCTTCTGTTAGTGCTGCAATCCTTGCAACGTGCTCCATACGAACCCTTGTATGCCACTTCTCTCAAGTTTCTCGCATGGAAAACAGCTTTTTTGATTGCCTTTGCTTCGGCCGCCAGAGTCTCCGAGATACATGCAATAGATATATCCTCCATTGATTTTGCTCATAGATATACGTCAGTGTCGTTCAGAGCCTTGCCAGAATTTCTTGCAAAAAATCAGTCTACGGCCGCTTTCCGGCTCTCCCTGTGCCTAATGACGCAAAAAACAAAGCGTGTTATATCTGCCCGGTGCGAGCTTTACGTTAGGATAGGACGCATTCCATCAGGAAAGGTAGAAGACGTCTCTTTATTCCCTGCAAACCAGGCCTGTCGACAGAAATTACCAAAAATACCATTGCTTCTTGGCTTCGTAAAACCATCTCCTTGGCCTATTCTACAGCAGATCAAGAGACAGTAGATGCCAAGTTCCCGAGGGCGAGTGATTTCCAGTCCCATCCTATCGACGAAGATGGTGGACTTCAACCACTACTTCAGGTGGGCATGTCTTCACCCCTGAGTTATTTCGCACAATACTAAGGAGTGGGTAGTTTCGCCATGTTCAACCTTAATATCTCGTTGAGTTGGTGGTTTAGTGACGTAGTTTAATCACTCTTTGGGATGTATTAATCCGCCTTGTTCGAAGTTCAAGTATTAATCCTCCCTAGCACCTCCTACCTTATTCCCACCCTCCTCCCCGTTATCCAGCTCTCCGTACTTCAAAAAGAATGACAGCTGAGTTTGAAATTCAAGGGAGGTAACTCAGGGGAGATAATCGGGGAAGAACAACATGCACACCACTAAAAAAACCATTTTATTCTCACGCTCTGTACGATCTCTCCGAAAGAGAGATATAAGTCAATGTTGGTTTAGAGGTAAGTTTTCTTATAATTACTAACAATAATTGTGATTGTTTCATGCTTGAGTAATTAATTAGTTATTCCCAAATTAAAAAACCAACACGGCAGCGGAGGGAACTCGGTGTAGCAGGCAATTTCTTCCCCAGTCTAAACTTTCCCCGGGGAGAAAATAGCCTAGCCTAGGCAAAACTTTCCCTGGGGAAGGTTGGGCTTAGGCTATTTTCTCTCAGGAGAAAGTTAAGATTAGGCCAAACTTTCCCCACCCTTGATTCTACCTATACATATTATCTATTGTCAACATTCATGGCAATTTTGACCCTACTTAACTTACACTTAGAAATCCTGTTCTTGTATCTATAGAGATATTAACTTATATTGGCAACTTCTCTGCCTTTCTCGTCTAACTAGACTAACTTTCTGATGTATTTTTTTTGTTCTTTATATTCTTATGTATATTTAACTTTCATTCTTTATGTACAGGGGGAAGCCCAGGCCAAAGTTTCCCCGTGGAAAGATCCTTCTAGGCCAAACCTTCCTCGGGGAAAGTCTGGCCAGGGGGAAAGTTCGGCCTGTTACACCGGTTTTAAATTGGCAGAGAGGAACCAGAAATAAGGTTGGGAGAGGACCTTTTTGGATGGGGAGAGGACATCAGAGCTTCACTGAGGTCATGGCACTGGCGATGTAATGGCGCTGCGCAGTGCAGATGGCGGACAAGGCAGAGTGATGCATAGAGATCACAAATGTACTCCATTCTGGCTCTATAGCCGTTACCTATTGAAGTCAAGTATCATCCTAGAATCCAAATAAAATTACAAATCGGAATATCATAACATAAATTTTGTGGCAAAGGGGTTTTGCTAAACATAATATTGTTTGCAGCGGAGTGATAGCCCTGCCCGCGGAGAAATTTAAACCTTGATAAGAATCTGATAGGTTCTTACTGCCACTTAGACCTTAAACTAAAATAACAGCATCATCTCTTGACTTTGAAAATTTTTTGTCTGTGATAATCATATATAGGACTCTCAAGCATAAATGGAACACATTTCGCATATATAACCACATTCGCATGTTGAATCCAACGTAATTCCAACATTAAATAAATCGTACTTCAACTCACTTAAATGATATCTTAAACAAATATGATGAATGCCTATACATCCCAGGGGAAAAAATGGGGTCGAAACGGTTTTTTTTACAGATAAAAACATTTCTGTTGATGGTAAATTTTTCTTATGTAACGGGATATTTAAGAATTGACTTATTATTCCATAGTAGGGTGATTGAACAGATATGACATACTGTGACAAGTTCATCAAGGTCACAATCTTTCACGATATGTTCCTTGGAGGAATACAACCTTTCATTAAAAGCCTTTACTTCAAGAACAATATCCTTTGTACTCCATACAGTAGATCCATCTTCCACAACCAACAGAGACTTTCACTTGCTCACATAATTCCTGTTTTCCAAATTGCAAAAATAACGGCTGACCTTCTCCCCTTCATCTATCCATTTTGCCTTCGAGCGAATAATGATGCCCTCCATTTTTGTTCTACAGTTCTCCTCTATTTCTTTCCTTTTCTGCTCCAATTTCTGAACCTTCACAAAATTGTTTTCAAGATCTTCAATTTCAAATACCCTGGAGTAACCTGTTTTCATGGGTCACAAGTTTTCGTGGTATTTACAAAAGATGTCTATTCTCTAACCCCTTACTGCACCCAGACATGTTAGCACTTATTTTATTCACCAGTTGTTCTGCATTGATCCAAGAACTTAGAAGGAAATGATCACTATTTCATCAATCAATTCATTGATTCATTTCAGTAAAGAAAATCAAATGAAATTTCATGCTTTTCACATAACACCTTTTTTGTACAACATTTATGGTTGATTTTTAAAAATACAATCCATGTATAATTTTTCAAACAATGTTTTCAAGTAAACCCTAATTCTAAATTCTATTCTAATCCTGAATCAGTATTTTAGAGTATAATACCTGTTCTACTAATAAATATATAGAATCATAGAAATGTTGATTCTTATATATTTTTAGCTATTTTGTATGATTTTGCTCGTGAATTATTGTGATAGATTCCTCGCTAAAGATCGGAATTGTAACAATAATTCACTCAGGACAGATAAACCGTAATTCCTCGCATCTCAACTGCCTTGGAAGTGGACTGGGGCCTGTCGGCCCCTCCACACCGACATTTGTGTCTACGAAACCACAATGTCTACGAAAACACCTACACCCGTTTCTACAGGGCTGAGAAGTTAAGTGGCTAGAAGAAGTGCAACTGGCAGTAAGTCAAGCAAAGAAGGGAAAATCCCCCGGCTTCGACAATATCCCTGCTGATGTCCTAAAACATTTCGCTTGTATAGGCCTATCTTATTTGCTTAAACTGGTTATGTAGCCTACCCTCGAGCTGGGCCCAGGGGATTATTACCCCCATCCCTAAGTCAGGAGCAGACGACCGACCAGAGCTGATGTCGTACCGAGGCATTACATTTGCTAGTGCCTCCTACAAACTATACTGCGAATTCTGAACAACAGACTTTATCAGTACACAGAAGAAAATGAACTTATAGGCCCCCCTACATGATTTCCAAAATGGTTTTAGACAAACATCGATCAACTACTGAACACATTTCTAGTCTTACCTCTATAATTGAAACCCGGAAGCTACAGCGTAAATCGACTTTCACTGCCTTTATAGACTTTAAGAAGGCCTACGATTGTATAGATAGAACACTGATATGGAGAAAGTTGGACGCAATCGGTGTTGAATAGATATAGAAGCAAGATACAGACTTAGAGTCGTAAAAGAATTGTCGGCATTGAATACAAGCAAAGCGATTTTACTGACGTTTAGCTTTTACTTCCATTTTCAACTGTAATCAAGAACGACTTAAGCATAGTTTTGATTATTACAAATTGTCATCTGTATTCGCTTCACTTATAAGAATCAACTGAGCCAAAAAATGAGAAAATATACGCTTTAATTTTACTACTAGGAGACCTTTTATACCCCTGTTTTGGATAACCGCCTATTGAGACTGGCGAACGCTTACACAAAATCACCGAAGCGTGACTCGAGGCACGCACAGAGTGTGACGAGATAGTCGTCAGCTAAAACTCACGTCCAATATACATGGACACTAATTATATAACCTAACAAACACCATCAACTCCTAACTGCCCTCTTGGCTGTTTTAGATAGTCTCCAAAATTACGTTTGACTATTTGACACGCGCCACTGTCTGGTTTTCGATCATAATTGCAACGTTCTACTTTCATATTGTCACTGTAAAAAAAAGAAGAAGCTTTAAAATGTGTCTTTTTTGTAACAGTCGATACTTCGCGAGACGTTAGCTAGAATGAGTTAGGATTAATTAGGACTGGTCCATTGTAACAATAGGTGAGCGCTTGGTCTACTCCAACTCCTTTGTCTGACAACTGAGTCGTCTGACTATTGGGGCGTCTGCCTATTGGGGTATCACCTAAAACTCCAGTCCTTTGATTTTCTCTGTATTTTTAAGCTAATTCAACAGCAAAATAGAGGCAAGAGCATTACCGAAAGAATTCCTAAATACCATATGTAATTGCTTCATGATATCAACTTTCCTTCTCAGTCGTCAAATCCATTTTGATTGGACTGTGACAATCTTTGGACGCGGTTTACTTGGGTGGGTTTATACAGGGATCGTATATACGATCCCTGGTTTATATTAAAAAGGTTAAGAACTTGGTCGATGAGAGATCCACCACTATGGGATAACACGTAGTGTTATATATCATGTATTTATCGATATGAGGTTCTAAATTGTCTCGTAAAAATGAAAATGTTTGTATTAAACGGGAGACAATGTAAAAAAGGTTTACTGTAGAAAAAAATATTTTGTTTCAATTCACTTTCATGAGAACTTAGTACTTTGTGGATGATTCGTTTGTATTTAACTAACATATATTATATTGTTAGGCTATCTAGTATAACATCTCACACCGTGTTGCAATATCTCTGTCATTGAATTTAACAATCAATGACATGAAAACATAACTGATTCTAATGATGTATCTAAAACCAAATGTGGCGGACTAAGGGATCTTAAGAATAAGCCGAAGGAGGCTAGAGCTTATGACAACTCTACCGATCCATCTAGATGCTTTGCCAGACTGTTCCAGAAATACAGACATCTTTGGTAAGAATAAATTGTTTAACACAAGTTATAATCTAGCATTGTCTAAATGATTTCAACCTAAAGATAAGTTTCCAGAACCTAAAAAAATACATTTTTATCATTTCATAAGTTTATGAAGATAACAGGGTTTTTCTTATAAATTTGAATGATTTTACAGTGAACCAATCGCGGGAAAAACCGATGCCTTTTAACCCCTGAAGAAGGCCAAAAAAGGCAAGAGGTTGCCTCGGTCCCAGTTGGCCACAACACACTTCAGGCAGGGATCGTCTATACGAACCCTGCTTTAGGGCGCCGTCAAAAGGATGTGCGAGACGGCAGGTATAATGGGCAGGAAGACGAACCATTCTCTCAGGGCAACTTCGGCCACCAGATTGTATCAAAGGAATGTCGAAGAACAGCTCATATGCGAACAAACAGGTACATAATCTCTGAGGATGTTGACCCCGATATATCTAATTTCATTCTGTTATTACATTATATATTGCAATGTTGTTATAAAACGTCAACTTTTATGAATTTCAAAATTGTATATATCAAGTATCAATTAATTTACTCTTTCGCATATGTTTGATTCCTCAGGGCACCGAAACGAGGCAGTGAGGGTGTACAAACGCTCATCTTGTGATCAGAAAGTAGCAGTATCCGACATCCTGTATTCATTGTTTTTGTGTTGTTATTTAACATTTGGACGCTTTGTTTACGGACAGTGGTGATTTTTATTGCTTTCAAACTAAAAAATATATAGTTTCAAGTTCTGAATTACATATAATCGGCAAAGTGATAAATGGCGTGTTTGATTAGACATTTGCCGATTACTAGGAAAACGGCGTCCACTAATCATCTGACCAAAATGTTCACTATACGTCGATCTAAGTATGGTTTTCTACCTAGAGCGGCATATTATACGTCGATTGACGTATTATACGTCCATTTAAGGATTTCCCCGACCTGAAGAAGTGCAAACCAGCCGCAACCCAGTCGGAAACGTCTGTAACTATGGTTACCAAATCGGACCCAAAACCAGGACGATCTGTGGACAAAGCTTAAGCTTGTTGCGAAACCAACAAATCCATCGTTCCCTTAAGACATTCCATGTTACTCTGAACTTTCAGTAGTTCCCTTCTAAGGTTCCCTATTGAATAAAATGAAGAGGAATGACAGTGTTTATTTTATTTTTTCTTATTATTGCAACAGTAAAACCTGCAACCGGGTTTTCTCTCGAGGTAAAAGCTCTTTAGAGGTTATTCCTAGAAAAGAAGCAACTTGCAAAACAGACAGAATCTGACCTAGGTTTATAAATAGGAATAAAAACCTGACCACTAAGTATTAAGGTTTAAGAGAAAGTAACCGTATATCATTATGATAATGGCTTCCTGTCTTGATGTGCACGCTGTAAATAAGCCTTTGTATACATTGTATTTTACGTACTTCTCAGGTCTGAAAAACAAACTTTGCCCACACAGAAATCACACAGATTGAAAAACGCTCGTATCACTAAATATAGCAAGCCAATGAAATGACTCGCATTCAGCAATAGCGGCACCACCCGGATGATAATTCAAACAAATGTCAATGTAGGCTATAAGTGATACGAGCGTTTTAGGCCGAAGGATATCGGGGTATATGATGGAGCTATAGGCGGCGACAAATACGCTGATGTAGCAGTATGCCAGTTTATCAATAAATGCTTTTGTGGTAAGTTCCTCTCACCACAGAGTCTTATTTTTCATTACCAGCCTATAGTTTAACAACTCTTGTGATTTAGACGGCCTGATTTGAGGGGTATTTCACCAGTTAGGGCTTGTAGGGCGTCCAATGAGGTCCCGTGCTGTGAACCTGTTGCGCCATCACACGTAATCCGTGTTCGTTTGTTTCTGATGCGGAAGGAGTATTTCTCCATTCCTAATGTTTGTATCTTCCTTCTGTTTATGGTTGCGAATAAACCGCATGGTGTCGAGAGACTGATGTTATTCTTTGGCGTGGTGGCAGCGGCGTTCTTACTCACGTCCAAAATCCGACAAACAGGATTCAGGTGATATCTTTTACCCTCGAACTCAACCAGTCGGTACGCAACCGTTCTTACCCGAGAGGAAAGTGAACATTTGACAGTTCTCAGCCGACGTACATATAATTTCGTTAGTGTCCTGAAATTTCGTTATACCCATTTGAACTGAAAAAATGGCCCAGCATCGTGCCCCAAGACAGTGGCAACTTACAAAACATGAGACAATTAACTCTTTTGAAAACTGGCGACAGAATTTGGTGTATATTTTGTCTTTGGATGATAACGTCGTAGGAAAACAGCTGTCCAGAAAAACGTACAACTAGACTTGATGCTAGGCCAGATAGCAAATTACTCTTGCGTAATTTCTAGAAACTCTATTATTAAAAACTCAACATCTGTAAGTGACATATGGCAGAAGATAAGACAGCATTACCGATTCCAATCTACAGGATCACACTTCCTTCATCATCATAATCATCTTTATTTCCTCCATTAGGAGATTATTATAGAATATTTACAAAATCGGACAGTAGATTGACATTGACATCTTTCAAAAAGAGATGTTAGTAATTAAAGAATATGTGTTGATTAGAAAAACTATAGAGATTCGTTGGTCGCATGTTGATTGAAATAGAGTTCAAATGACATTCACGTCATGCTTCTTATTGTTCATAGCTATGAATCGCAAGTTCTCTTTTGTAGACGGCCATAATTTTCATGATATATGTTGCACTCATATTAAGGAATAAGTCACTGTAGCTAGAGTCAAATATTGCATCATTCGGTCGTCCGAGGAGGTACTGTAGTAGAGTCTCCTCATCAATGCTGCTTAGTTCAACTGCTATTTCAACTGGGAAGCTATCTGTGACGAAAGTCCAGAAGTTGTCATGAAGTCTTTTCAGGTGGTTACATGATACAATGACATGTCTCAGAAGATCATTATGCACAGTTCTACACAGATCACATCGTGTCAACGCTTGTTGTGGAACTGCAACCCACACTTGAGCTATGTGAGTAAACTGTCGGATATATTGTCTATTTTTAGCTCGGATCCAAACTGATGCTGGTCCAGGGACATCATGTAGCATTCTGAATCGTGCAAAATCTGGATCATTACTGGTGCGTTCCTTCCATTCAGCGTTGTATTTTGAGGTGATTCTTTGAGTAATTAGTCGCTTCCATTCATACTTGCTTGGTAGAACATTGATTCGCAAGTATCGTGTCAGGGTGTCTGTCACAATATCTGGCATGGCCCGGTTATTACGGAGCGCTATGAACTTCCTGTTTGTCCGGATTTTATTGTAATCTTACTTCCGTTAGTAAATGGCTGACAGTCGTCTCTACAATCTCTCTCTGTCTTTCTTGTGGGCTTTACACCCCCACACGCTATTGAAACATGGTGGCAGCGGAAAGAATTTCTCTTCTAACTGTGTGAATTGTGTTGAAATCTACTTTCATTGACCATTGACTATTTAAAGTCGAATGAACTCTGATTTATTCTCCACGTGTGTTATCGTCTGCTAGGACTGTGAAACCGCGGGAAACTTTCTGTGCCGGTATAAATTCATGGAATAAGCGGTAAATCTTTGAAAATGACTATATATTGACAGAAACTGTTATTCATCACTATCTACTACTCAGAATTTTCAATTTCTCGTCATTTACATGAATTGTACCATAAACTTTGATCATGTCTTCTGACGAAATTACGGAAGATCACTCTAGACAAAACATGGCGACTATTTCCAATAATGATACCAATCACATCAGACCACCTGATCCACTTAAATTAGGGGATGATCCTGTTAGAAATTGGACACTATGGAAACAAATGTGGGGCCATTATTGTGTTATCACAAGGAAAAGTGAGGAAACCTGTAATATGACTATCTTTAGATCTTACTTGATCTCTACTATGGGAGTTGAGGGACTCCAGATTTACAATTCATGTGATCCTTTGGAAACTGACTCTGTAAAGGACATTATCTCTAAAATAGATTCTCACATTCTTGGGGAAAGCAATGAGACTTTTGAAAGATACAAGTTCAATACTAGAACTCAACAAGCACATGAGAATGTTGACACTTACGTAGCGGCTATTAAGCAACTTGTGAAAACCTGCAATTTTTGTGATTGCCTTAGAGACTCTCTAACTAGGGACAGAATTGTTCTTGGCATATCTGATGCCAATACTCGCAAACGCTTACTTCAGGAGCGGAAACTTACACTAGCAAAATGCATAGATATTTGTCGAAGCCATGAAAATACTGCATCTCAGTTGAAAGTTATAACAGCAGCACAATCTGGTGAAGTAAACAAAATCACAAGACAATCTCAACCCATGTCAAGAGATCACAAAGAATACAAACAGCATTTTAATGCAAAGCCTACTCACAGAGGTACACATAACAAGCAACTTAAGTCAAGTTCAAGTTCGTATCAAGGACAACATCCACGACTAAACACTTGCAAATTTTGTGGTAGAGAACATGTTTTTCGCAAAGAACTTTGTCCAGCATGGGGAAAAGTATGTAAAGCATGCAAAAGACCAAACCATTTTGACATCTGTTGCACAACTAATCAGAAAGCTGTTCATGGGGTTCAAGCACAAGATAACTACTCAGTTATGCAAGATCAACCAGAAGATGGTTATGTTTTTACACTCTCTGAAACACAAGTGGAAGATGTTTACAAAGTCAACACACCTGATGCAGATCTCATATTAGCTGACATGATTCTTGATGACAACAAGACAGTAACATTTCAAGTCGACTGTGGTTCAACTGTGAACATCATACCTATCAAATATATTGACTGTGCTTTACAGGACAGTGAAACACAATTGAGAATGTACAATCAGACTCTCACAAAGCCTCTAGGAAAGTGTACACTTATGATCACCAACCCAGGGAATGGAATGTCATATGATGTTGAATTTCAAGTCATCCAAGAAAATTTAACACCACTTCTCAGCAGAAAATCAGCAGAACAGATGCAACTCATAACTGTCAACTATCACAACTTTCAACAAATAAATGCCATCACATCTGATGAGATGTTTGAAAAGTACAGCAACGTCTTCGACAAAAGCTCACAAGGTACTTTTCCAGGAGTAGTACACCTACATGTGAAGGAAGGTACTATGCCGTCTCAATGCCCTCCAAGGAAAGTTCCTATCGCGGTTAAGCCGAAACTGAAGGATGAGCTGGACCGGCTGGTCAAGCTGGGAGTATTATCACCTGTGACTGAGCCAACAGAGTGGTGCTCTCAAATCTCTGTACAAGTTAAGAAAACAGGGCAACTTAGAATCTGTGTTGACCCTAAATCCCTCAATGATGCTCTTCAACGAGAAAGGTACCCGTTACCTACTATAGAGGATGCACTGCCAGAAATTGCTCAAGCTAGAGTGTTTAGCAAAGTAGACCTCACACATGGCTATTGGCACTGTGTACTCGATGAGGACAGCAGTTACCTTACCACCGTAATCCCTCCTTTCGGTAGGTACCGGTGGAGAAGACTTCCCTTCGGAACGAAGGTAAGCTCTGAAATATTTCAGAGGATGCTACACAAGAATTTAGAAGGCTTGGAAGGTGTCTTCTGTGTAGCAGATGATGTGCTGGTGCATGGACAAAATGAAGATGAACATAACTTTAACCTTCAAAAGTTGCTTCAAAGATGCAGTGAAAGAAACATCAAACTTAACAGGGAGAAATGTGTCTTTAAAACCGACCATGTTGAATTCCTTGGGCATGAGATCACTGCGAGTGGACTGAAAGCTGACAAAAAGAAAGTTGAAGCGATCTTGGAAATGGAAACTCCAACTGATGTTGAAGCTGTTCGTCGCCTGCAAGGCACAGTCAACTATCTAGCTAAGTTCCTCCCAAAACTATCTGACGTCATGGAACCTATCAGGCGGCTAACTCACCAAGAAGTCAAGTGGGAGTGGACCGAAGAACAAGACAGAGCTATGTCAGAGATCAAGAAGCTACTGACTGAGGCACCTGTATTGAGGTACTATAATCCTTTAGAGGAACTACACATTGAATGTGATGCTTCAAGCAAGGGACTGGGTGCAGCTCTTATACAGCAAGGTAGACCACTAGCATATGCTAGTAGGGCACTGTCTGATACTGAATGTGGTTATGCACAGATCGAGAAAGAGTGTCTAGCCATCGTCTTTGCTCTAGAAAAGTTTCACCAATACACATTTGGCAGACCAACGATTGTACATTCAGACCACAAGCCTCTCGAGTCTATCCTGAGAAAACCACTGTATAAGGCACCAAAAAGACTACAATCTATGATGTTGAGACTCCTTCAATACGACATTGACGTCATGTACAGACCAGGCAAGCAGATGTACATATCTGATATGCTATCCAGAGCTTACATCAACTCAGTCACAAGCTGTAGTCTACCTGACAAGTTCTCAACAGTCAACGCAATTGGACATTTGAGAGTCAGCCCAGAAAAACTTGAAGAACTGCGGAATGCAACACATGAGGATGAGACCATGAACATTCTCAAATCTGTAATCCTAAAAGGGTGGCCTGAAAACAAGAAAGAATTATCTGACAAGCTTGCTCCATACTTCTCGACGAGAGATGAATTTACTGTTCATGATGGGTTTGTGTTTAAGGGAGAACGCATTGTCGTACCTGAAAACATGCGATCACGTGTCAAGTCACTCCTCCACTCATCTCACCTGGGGACAGAAAGCATGCTGAGAAGAGCTCGAGAGTGTGTGTACTGGCCAGGTATGACCGACCAAATCAAACAGATCACAGAATCTTGTGACGCATGTCAAACTTACTGCAGATCTCAACAGAAGGAAACACTGATGACTATTGAAGCAAACTATCCATGGGAGATAGTTGGCACAGACCTGTTCTCTTTCGAAGGACGTGACTATCTACTTACAATCGACTACTTCAGTGGTTTCTGGGAGGTTGACTATCTGACAACAACTTCTTCCTCAGCAGTGATAAAGGCTATGAAGATACACTTTGCAAGACATGGCATTCCAGATAAGCTTATATCAGATAATGGTCCACAGTTTGTGAGCGAAGAATTCTCATCATTCACAAAATCATGGGACATCGTTCACTGTGCAAGCTCTCCAAGACACCCAAATGCCAACGGCAAAGCTGAATCAGGTGTGAAAGCAGCAAAAACTATGATGAGCAAGTGCAAGAAGTCTAAGATGGATCCCTATCTCTGCTTACTTGAGCTACGGAATACCCCAACTCAGAACACAGGGACCAGTCCAACACAGAAATTGTTCAACCGACGGACAAGGTCACTATTGCCGATGTCAGAAGAATTGCTGATACCTGGAAATCAAAATGACTACAGAAGTAATCGAAATGCTATCAGGAAAGCTCAGGAAAGAGAGACTCAGTTCTACAACAGAAATGCAAGAGACTTATCCCCCTTGGATATCGGAGATATTGTCCACATGAAACCCTTTAGACTAGGACTGAAAGAGTGGGAACAAGGAACTGTGACTAAAAGACTTGATGAACGATCTTATGAAATTGAGAGTGCCAATGGTTCATACAGAAGAAATAGGGCACACATCAGGAAATCCACTGAGAACAACTCTCCTAGTCATATCTCACTACAACCTCCTGTGTTAGACAGAGGTGTGCGACCAGATGTCACACCCCTGAATAAACAATCCACACCTGAGATGACATCCCAATCTACCTCTGTACCTGGGAATCTGAGACCTATTCCTCAGGTAACGCATGTACCTGAGGTGACAGACCTGAGACGATCTACCAGACAAAGCAAAATGCCTGCCTACCTCAATGACTTTGAGGTGTCGATGAAGTAGATTGACGACCCAATATTACATTCAAATTGACTGTTAAACGTTAATTGTGTTCAGTTTCCAGGAATTTCAAAGAACTTTTAAAGTATTCATCTTACAGTGAAAGTTCTCATGTTTTAAAAGTGAAAAGTTAAAAACTCCTTTAAGTCTTTTATTGATCACAAGTACAAGTGATTCTTTTGTTGATAATTAATTTTCTTCCTTAAAGTTTAAAGTTTTTCAAAAAGGGGAGGATGTCACAATATCTGGCATGGCCCGGTTATTACGGAGCGCTATGAACTTCCGGTTTGTCCGGATTTTATTGTAATCTTACTTCCGTTAGTAAATGGCTGACAGTCGTCTCTACAATCTCTCTCTGTCTTTCTTGTGGGCTTTACACCCCCACACGCTATTCATATTGTACTTCATTAGAAGATGTATGATAAGGGGAATAAAGCCAAACTGTTCATGGTTTGGGTTGTGAAGGTATAGGAAGAGTCTTCTATGGAACAGCTTCTTGGATATGTTGTCAGGAGGGAGTGAACAGAGTCTGTGAAAAAACATGAGCTGGCGCTTCGTGATCTCTTCTGTAATAGGCATCCAGTTGAGCATGCTGAGGCACATGTCAGTTCTCGTCCTTGTCTGAAAGCCTTGTAGCGATTTTGCCATATAGTGCCATGTAGAAGAGAGCTGTTGTATATCCTGCTGAGATAGCTGTGTCCAAAGTTCACATCCATATAGCATGCAGGGCAGGACTGTCTTACGAACCGTTTCTGCAGATATGAGAGGGTTCACTCCTTTAGGTTTTAAGCCAATTCCCATTAAAGCATGAAAACATGATTTTGCTTTTCTGCATGCATCCCTTACAGAATCCTCATTTTTTAAGTTTTTCTGCAAGTGTACTCCTAGGTGTTTGGTTGAGATAGTTGGGGAAATAGTATCACCTATAAGGCGCCAGTTGAAGGATGACTTGTATCCTGCTTTGGTACCAAATACCAGAATATGGCATTTTGAAGGATTTAGTTCATATCTCCACTTCTGAGAATACTTGGAAACAATGTCAAGGAGAGTCTGCAGGGCATCTGGTGTGATAGCAAGAAGCGCGATGTCATCAGCTAAGGTTGGATTTCCAAGTTTGAGATCAATAACATTCACACCACATCTTGATGCCTCAAGTTCACCAAGAAGTTCATCAATGAAAATGAGATATAACAGTGTTGACAACACTCCTCCTTGTCTTACACCTTGACGAACGGGAAAGAATCTCGATTGAATGCCATTTACATGAACAGCACTTTTGAGACCAGTATATGCATTGATAAGAATTCTCCAGGATTGCCCTTTTATGCCAAGTTGCTGTAGTTTTAAGAACAGGCCATTGTGCCAAACCGTATCAAAAGCTCTTTTATTGTCCAGAAATGCTGTGTAAACCTTGCTTCCTAGTTCAAGATTATGGCGTATTGATTCCGTTAGATTAAACTCTGCTGTCATGCATCCAATTCCACTTTGGTATCCCTGTTGTTGTTGATTTGGAATTTGGATGTTCTTCAACTTGATCCAAGATTGTAGTCTGGAATGCAAGAGTTTCTCAAAGAGTTTATAAATGACAGGAAGTAGAGTAATTGGGCGGTAGTTTCCGGGATCATTCTTTGGTTTGTTGCCTCCTTTATGGATGGGAATGATTATTCCTGATTTACAACGATCTGGGATGAAACCAAGCTTTAACATGCCATTGAAAAGTTTGATTATATAGACTGTTAAAGTTTGTCCGCCATAGATAATGTGTTCGTTTTGAATATTGTCATCGCCAGGAGCTTTAGATTTCTTGAGTTTATTGACTATACTTCTCAGTTCAGTTAAGGTAATTGGTTGTTTAAGAGCATCAATGTGTTGGAAAGATTCTGTTTCCAGTAATTTAGTAACTTTATGATTCGTGGATTTGTAGAATTTATCATCAAACTTTGAGTTCTGTAAAGGGGAGTGAACTGTTTCATAAAAGTCAGCAAAGGCATTGCCTATCTCTTCTGATTCCCAAATTTCATTGTTATTGTAGGTAATATGAGCACAGTTGTTATTCTTCTTGCCTTTTCTTCTGTTGATGAGTTTCCAGAAGCTTTTAATGTTATACTCAAATGAAGTTTCAAATTCGTGCAGCGTCGTTTCAGTTGATTCTTGTATTGCGTTACGCTGAGCCTTTCTGAAGTCAGATTTGAATCTTTTATAGTTGGAGTAACTCTTGTGTTCTGTTCCTCTAGGTCGGCCCTCGTTTATCCATATGCGTCGTGCTTTTCTTTGGAGTTTATGAGCTTGCTTCAATTCTTGTGACCAGTATGGCTTTGTGTGAGGATTGAATCTTGATAAAGGTAAAGTAGCAGTGCTTGCTGAAATAATACTCTCGGTGATGTGTTGGTAAAGATTGTTTAGTTCACTGGTGTGCGTTATATTGTCACAGGGCTTTTTCAGATTCTCCAGTTCCATGCTTAGTGTGTCTTGGTATTGTGTGAGTTTAGTTTCATCACACCTCCTCCAACAGGTCATAGATTTCTGTGGTGTTGCATCAGTTTGAGGTTGATGAGGTACTAATAGGGAGAGTGATAATGGCAAATGGTCTGAGACACAGTTAAGATCATCTTCGGGGTGAATAAAAAAGTCATGCACAATGAGCTGATGTTCTCTTGGGACCAGAACAATATCTAACAATGATTGTGAGGGAACAAACGTATATGGAGAGGAGTCTGTATTTTGAAGAACAACCAAATTGTTACGGTCCAGGAAGCTTTGTAGTAAAGATAATCTTCTGTTTTTTGTAAAAGAGCTTTGGTTCTGTTGTGGAATGTTGAAGTCGCCAAGGAAAAGGACAATTCCTTTACTTTCATAAAAATCATATAAGACAGTGGCAACTTACAAAACATGAGACAATTAACTCTTTTGAAAACTGGCGACAGAATTTGGTGTATATTTTGTCTTTGGATGATAATTTTGCTCCGTATCTCGCCGAAGATTTCACATGGGAGAAGAAGACCGCCGTCAATCCTACTCGTGGCTTAGAGGACGACGGTGAAGATGCCCCCCCCCCCCCCCCCCCCCAACGTCGTAGGAAAACAGCTGTCCAGAAAAACGTACAACTAGACTTGATGCTAGGCCAGATAGCAAATTACTCTTGCGTAATTTCTAGAAACTCTATTATTAAAAACTCAACATCTGTAAGTGACATATGGCAGAAGATAAGACAGCATTACCGATTCCAATCTACAGGATCACACTTCCTTGATATTGTGGACATCAAATTACAGACAGATGAGCGTCCTGAGGATTAGTTGCATTCATAGAAGATAATCTTCTCACCACTGGTTGTGGTATTCAACATCACGGCATTCAACCAGCAGTTGATGAGGATCTCTCTCCCACCATGGAAAACATGATCGTTGTTCTATGGTTACAGTTAATTCATCCGGGTCTCCCACAACTGGTAAAGCAGAAATATCGATCGGAACTCCGAAACAAGACTTTAGCTTCACTCAAACCGGAAATCTCTCAGGCTTTGTGTTCATTGCTTGACGAGCTTCGTAGCATTGAGGACACTAAGGCGTTCAGAGCTTATTTTCATTACCCCCAAAACATACAGGGTCATTCCAGTCGAAATCAGTCTTCAAAGAAGGGTCACTCTGGTGTGAATAAATTCTGTGTATTGTGCAAAACCGCAGGACGCCCGGCTTATAACACCCACTACCTCAGGAGTTGCAGGTACCTACCAGATTACGACAAACAGAGGATATCTGGTAGCTCAAGATGTATCGGCGAGGAGGATGAAGACAAGCTTGACTTACAACCAGATGAACAACTAGAGGACGATCATGGCTTGCTCTTTGATGAACCCAGTGTCAAACGAGTAAGTGTTGAACCATCACCATACCTGAATGTATACTACGAAAACCACCCGGTTCGGCTTACACTGGATACTGGTGCCACAACAAATATGGTTCGTGCTTCATTGCTAAAGCGATTAACCTGCCATTATCAGGTGCTACCCAGAGGGCAAGACAAGCTGATGGTGTTACACCATTAGAAGTGATTGGTGAAGTCCACTGCACCGTGACAAGGGATGACGATTCCTTTCAACTTGATGCACTTGTCGTCAAACAGTTAGATGTTGACATACTTGCAGGAATTCCTTTCCACAAGGTTAACGATATTGCTACACGACCTGCAAAAAATCAGATAGTTGTACAGGGCTCAAGGGCAATCTATTACGGCAAACAAGACGTCGGAGCTGCTACCGCAAGACTCACCCAAGCTTTCCTTATTCAAGCTCCATCTCAAACAACCATCTTACCAAACCAATTTATCGATGTTGACGTGCCAAAGGACACACTACCAGATCTAGAATGGGCGCTGGAACCTCGACTTGATTCACCCTGTAACCAGCATGTGGCACATGAAAAGGCATGGCCCCAGTGTCAAGTCGTCACCTTTGTCGGTAATAAGATACGGATCACCAACACCACGACAGGTGAGATCACATTGAAGAATCATGAACATTTTTGTCAGGTGCGACACATAGCTAACTCATGTGATGCCAATACCGGACATGATCAAGTGACTACACACATTAAAAAAAATGAATTACCTTCACATGAGGCCATATCTCTTGACCCGAACGGCATACTTAAACCTCTGAGTCTTTCATTCATCTGTGTCCAAATACAATTGAGCCAGTGGAAACATACAAGCTGTTGTCAACATTGGCCCAACTCTGCCTCCCCAACGAAAGGGGCGTTTACCCCACTACAACAGGGAAACTTTGAACGAACTGCAACAAAAGTTTGATGAGCTTGAGAAGGAGGGGGTTTTTGCCAAGCCAGAACAAGTCAACGTGACTGTCGAGTACCTCAACATGTCTTTTCTTGTTCGGAAACCAAGCGGCGGAAGTAGATTGGTTACCTCTTTTGGAGAGGTTGGACAGTATTGCAAACCGCAACCTGCACTCATGCCAAATGTTGACAACGTTATTCGTGATATAGGCAAATGGCGATTCATCATCAAAACAGACCTACTGAAGTCTTTCTACCAAATACCTTTGTCTCACAGTTCAATGAAGTATTGCGGAGTTGTCACACCTTTCAAGGGCATACGTGTTTACACTCGTTGTGCTATGGGTATGCCAGGTTCAGAATCGCACCTAGAAGAGTTGATTCACGTGTGCTGGGACACCTTGTCCAGGAAGGACGTGTAGTCAAGTTGGCTGATGACCTATTTTGTGGAGGGAACACGGCAGAGGAAGCCCTAAACAACTGGCGTCTCGTGTTGACAGCGTTACATCGCAATAACCTCAGACTCAGTGCTTCTAAAACTGTCATTTGTCCAATAT
The DNA here is from genome assembly GCA_921293015.1 of Phorcus lineatus. Classification (NCBI taxonomy): domain Eukaryota; kingdom Metazoa; phylum Mollusca; class Gastropoda; order Trochida; family Trochidae; genus Phorcus; species Phorcus lineatus. Next base: position 20,397,777 of record OV121088.1, on the reverse strand, counting down.
CTACCACTATCCTGGGTTGGATTTGGCGAAACGGATCTTTGACAGCTAGTCCACACAAACTTGCAGCTTTATCCACTGTCCAAGCTCCAGCATCCGTTCAAGGACTACGCTCATTTGTTGGCGCATTCAAGGCCTTAAGCCGCGTGATGCATGGTTATGCAGCGTTGATGTATCCTTTGGATATTGTTACTGCAGGACGTCCATCAAATGAAAAGATTGTCTGGTCAGACGATCTCATCTCAACATTTCACAAAGCCGAGGAAGCCTTGACCTCATGTAAAGCTATTGTGATACCTCGCCGAACTGATCACCTCTGCATTGTCACCGTTGCCTCAATCAAAGCGCAAGGAATCGCATCAACCCTATATGTGATTCGGGAAGGGAAAACACATCTTGCAGGTTTCTACAACTCTAAACTCAAAAAGCATCAAATGCAATGGCTACCATGTGAGTTGGAAGCTCTTGCCATAGGAACCTCTGTTAAGCACTTTGCCCCTTATATCACAGCTGCTGCATCTCAAGCTCAGGTCCTCACGGATAGCAGACCATGTGTTCAAGTTTACAACAAACTCCTCCGTGGTTGTTTCTCTGCAAGTGCTAGAGTCACGACATTCTTGTCCATGGTCAGTCGATACCAAGTCAACATATCACACATTGCAGGAGCTACAAATATCCCTTCTGACTACATGAGTCGTCACCCAAGTGAGTACACAGATCAGAGCTGCCAGGTGTGTAAGTTTGTAGAGGAGGCAGCTGATTCAGTTGTATCTTCCATTGGAGTCAAGGACGTGATTGAACAAGGCGTCAAAATGCCGTTCACAAGCAGAGCTGCATGGCAAGCCTCTCAACATGAATGTCCCGACCTTCGACGTGCACACTCACATCTCTCTCAGGGAACACGACCCAGCAAAAAAATAAACGACATTCCTGATGTCAAACGGTATGTGCGAATATGTTTTGGTTGTTTGTGACAACAGACCCTTTCAACCTGCACGTGATCGTATTATTGTGCCCAGGTCAGTCGTTGATGGACTGTTAACTGCCCTCCACATCCGCTTCAACCACCCTTCTTGTTATCAACTCAAGCAAATATTTTGCAGGTACTTCTATGCCTTGGACATAGAGAAAATAGCATCTCTGACGACTGAAGCCTGCCATCATTGCATGTCCCTGAAGCGTATTCCATCGCAGTTGTATCCTCAATCAACAAGGACCGTACCTGATGTTCTGTGTTCTACATTTGCAGCAGATGTCATGAAACGCTATGGGCAGCTTATCTTTGTCCTCCGTGAAACTGTTTCATCCTTCACTAAATCTTGCATCATACCAAGTGAGAAACATGACGACCTGAGAAATGCTATCTTAACACTTTCAGCAGACATCAAACATCTCGGATCTGATGGTTGTGTAATCAGGGTAGACCCAGCACCAGACTTTGTATCCCTTACTAATCTTGATACTACGTATCTTGACCAAACATGGCATACAACTAGAAATTGGTTCCCCAAAGAACTGTAACAAGAACCCAATAGCTGAAAAAGCTAATGAAGAACTAGGTCTTGAATGTCTTCATCTTAACCCAGAAGGGGGTCCCCTTTCAACTTGAATTCAAGGATTCGCAAGGGTGGTCTTTCTGCCAGAGAAATACTAACTCAGAGGGACCAGATTACGGGTGAAAATCTGCCCGTCTGCGACCGACAGCTCATACTACAACAGGTAATCTCCCGACAAAGGAACCACTTTCCAAGAAGCAAGTCTAAAGCTCATGGAAGTCTTCACTATGACCCCTGTGATGTCTCTGTTGGTGACTTGGTCTACCTGAAAGCTGATCGAGATAAAACATGTGCACGGAGCAAATACATGGTCACCGCTATACTGGACGAATGTATACAAATACGAAGTTCACACAATCCCAGTTTTGCTCCAAGATATATGAAGTTCAACCATCTGATTGTTACCGGGTGAAGCCGACCCTACTTGGAACCGCTCCCAACGACCACATCAGGGGACTCACAAGTCCTACTCCCTCACCACCCATCCAACCATCCACTAATCTCAATGAAATGGCCCATATGACGAGCCATCAACAGTTCATGAAGGACCACAATCCCCCAACACATATGGACCCTCTGGAGGACCCTCCCACTCCCTTGCGGAGATCACAACGCTCTCGTGTTACCCCAGCTTGGCAGCGCCATGGGGATTGGGACTTATCGAAGTGACTCAACTCTTTTTTATCAACCTATCCTTCCTTTAATTACTAGTTATTTCAATCAAAGACATTTTAATTTTAAGAGAAGGCGGAAGGACAGGCAGTCACGCCATCACACGTAATCCGTGTTCGTTTGTTTCTGATGCGGAAGGAGTATTTCTCCATTCCTAATGTTTGTATCTTCCTTCTGTTTATGGTTGCGAATAAACCGCATGGTGTCGAGAGACTGTTGTTATTCTTTGGCGTTGCGATTTTGAGTGATTGGTATTGGATAGAATTTAATTTTGCATTTTGAGATGTTTTGAGAGTATTATTAATAGGAGCGCCATAGTCCAGTTGAATACGGGTTAGTTTGTTAACCCCCAGTCTGTGCTGGAGATAGCATGCAGGACAGTAAGGTCCTTGGTGCTCCTACTTGCTAGATCTTTGACGTGTGCCTCCCAGGAGAGGTGTTCGTCAAAGATTAGCCTTAGAAATATAGTCTGCTTTTGGAATATTATTTTGCTAGTTTTACGCTCCACCTGGCGCTCAAGCCCGCCAGGCTCAGGGTTTAAAGTGACGTGTCTCAGTGGCCCACGTAACTCCAATCAACCCATCTCCTTGCTGTGGTATGCTTGGTAATGTTGGTATTTCAAACATAATACATATATAAAAAGAATTATTGATAAGATGTCATTTGTAATACATACCTGATTTAGAAACCAACAGATATTAGTTCCCGCCCTTCCTCCCCTCCTAGAGTTTGGACTGATGCGCGCTTGCATGAGGGAATGATGACGTTACAGCTGTAACGTGGCACAAGCGGCACCTACAACCGAGATTGTCTCTTTTCTATCTTTGTGATACATTTTGAGGAACGCGTGGGAAATGTTTGTTTTTAGACCAGCTAAGTACAAAAAATAAATTTACTCAAAATTTGAAATTATAATGAAACATCACTCCCAAATATACAAAGATATCAACAACCTCAACCTCAAATCACGGAGATACGTGTGAAATCAGAATAAAATTGGAGATAAGATTTCACCTTGCATTTCTTAAAATACTATCATTAACACCAAAGCTGACACATAATCTAACATTTAATAAAAAAAAATAACTGACTTAAAGTCAAAGTAGAAAATTACCATCTATAAACATCTTTATTGTAGTTTTCATTAGGCCTACAATGATTTTTGGGGGGGGGGGGTTGTTCTTTTATCTGTCTGACGAGATATTAAACAATGCAATATGGTTTGTTGTTCATGAGAACTAAATTTTTTAAATTTGCAAACTTTAACCCTCCCTTTCTGACTGGATTTGACGGTTGGAGGTAGATTTTTGTTCTTTACTTATAAAAACCGTAGTCACGCCTTAATTTCATACACATATCATACAATTTGTCGGGTAGGTGTTTGGGTTGTATGTGACCAGTTTTTAGAAATTCACAACTTTGAAAGGTCATTTTGAAAAAAGAGTTGTGAATTTGCAGATTTCAAGTTGCGTAAAGCTTGGTTGTAATTGAAGCCGCTGATTTGTAATTGAAACCGGATCATTCTTCGCTTCATTATTTCCAAGGTTAGAAACCTTGGTTAAAATAAGGTATATGAAATCAGACAAATGTGAATAAATACCTTAAGAAGGCGTTTATTGAACCGTGTTGAAACAGGCATTAATATTAAGATAGAATGACGTATCGTGCTGGTGAGAAGAATAGCTGTTTAGCCGTATCAATTTACAGAAATAAACATAAGCGCGTGAAGGCGATTGGACTTGTTAAATTAGAAGTAAAGTCCCGTGGCTTCTTTCAAAGCCGGTAATCTAAAAATATCACACGACAGTCAAGTGTTGGGATCCGCTTTCGTCTGAAATAATGGGTTCATTAAACTGACTGAATGGGTTTCAATACATTTTACAGATCGTATTGTTTGTACAGTATGTAGATAATCTTTGTATGTTCTTGTTGTTAGGCTTTGTGTGTTGTTGTTTCGTTCTGACACAAATAATGGGTCGCGACTGGGCTTGCCCCTGTCAAGTATTTGAACAGTGTGTTTTTGTGTTGATATGGCTTCGTATCAGTTAATCATTTCCAAACTACGTGTGTAAAATCAATAGCAAATATTGTCCATATGTACTATTGTAAGTACATATCCATATGTACTATTGTAAGTACATATGAAAGCATGTCCGGTCGCATCTATTTAGATTAAGTGTATATCGCCGGTCCAATTTGCTTGGCAATGGGTTGCTTTTCTGATATGCGAATGTGGGTATGCGTGGGCGATATCAATTCAAATTCTATTCCAACAAACCACTTTCACTTGCTTTAACTTGTTTACTTAGTTACGGTCAATAAATGTTTAATCTGACAAAAGTCATTTCCTTTCATTGAAAGATCTAAAATGTGATCGTTTTTCATGTATGTGAGTTCACAATCCATCTCAAGCGAGTTCGCAAATTGTTATTTCCAATCAAATTAAGACCTGTGGTATTTTACGCTCTATAATCAAAATAACTATGCATATATTGTTATATCTCATATTAAGCACAGTGCCGGGGTTTGGATTATCATTCTCGTCACGGTTTGAAGCGTTAAACGATTTGAAGAAAACTATTTGTAGTTTTTTTGTTTTGTTTTTTTCAGAAAAAAGATCACTTACCTTTGAGTTTATCCTTTTCAACATCTCTTAAGGCGAGTGTTTCCAGTTATGACGAGGTATTCTTTATTCCGGTTTTTCTCTATCTCGACATTCTTTCCTTAACTAACGCTTGTTCGTTTAACTAGTGCTGACGTACCTTCGAAAGCGCGCCTGCAACCAAAACGTGCTTTACGTCCGCTGCTAACCTGTTGACCTCAACGTCAACACTGTCATGGCAAATCGCATCACAACCTGACCATGGTTTGTCTGGATCAGAGTGCAACCTGACCATGGTTGTTCGGGATCAGAGTGCAACCTGACCATGGTTTGTCAGGATCAAACTGCAACCTGACCATGGTTGTTGGGGATCATTGTCAACGCTACCATGGTTCCTCGGGATCAAACTGCAACCTGACAATGATTGTCCTGGACCAGAGTGCAACCTGACCCTGGTTGGTCGGAATCAATGTTTAACCCTACCATGGTTGGTCGGGATCAAACTGCAACCTGACCCTGGTTGGTCGGAATCAATGTTTAACCCTACCATGGTTGGTCGGGATCAAATTGCAACTTGATGATTGTTGGCAATGCAATGAAATTGCAATTAAGAGAAAACAATAATTGAAACACCTGGAAGAGCACACAGAAACATTAAATGGGGAAGGAAATTGATCTACAAAGCTTAAAAATGATAATTTCTCCTTTGAGTATACAAGGCATGCCCGACTGACTCCACCCTCCGAGTCGTGACAGATATTTCTTATAATTTGATTGAAACCTCAAGTGACAAGTGCCGCAAACATTGCCGCCAACATTGCAGCAATGTTTGATAAAGTCCATTGAAACGGTTTGACGTTAGAACTTGCAAGATAGTTGACCACAAATCATTCTCTATGTTAATTAACGAAACATGCGGGAACACCTCCCTCGGTAGGTCCATACTGGAAAACTGCCTCTTTCGGTTCATACTGGAAACTATCTATGTCGGTCCATAATCAGATAAATGTAAAGTCCAAGGACATAGTTGAAGTACCGGATTTCTGTTGGATTTCCATGAGACTCACCGTAAACCTGACTTTCATAAAGAGTCTAAGGTTTAGTTCTTGATATCACACCACTTTGCAGCTATATTGCAGTTGGATACTCTCAAAACAGGGACCATAACTAGCCTTCTTGGTTGAATATCCATTTCACGAAAACGATTCCCTGTCTGGTTAAAACAATCCAAAAAGGTTGAATTGTGATGCTTGTGACACGGTTGTGAAGCTTGTGACAAGACGCTGACGCAAGTGGTTGATGTCCTTGGCGTGGGTCTTAAAGAGCCACTCCGTGAGTTGTTGGAGTCATTTATGCCAAACTTAATCAATGGTGTCATTTGATTGCGAAGTATCGACTGTTACCAAAATGATACATTTTAAAGCTTGTTGGTTTTTTACAGTGACAATATGAAGGCAGAATTTCGCAATTATGATCGAAAACCGGACAGTGGCGCGCGTCAAATAGGCAAACGTAATTTTGGAGACATAGTATCCATGTATATACGACGTTATATCTACACCTCTGTGCATTTATAAGGCTGTTTTTAGATTTTCATGTAAAACCAGTATTTGTCACATATATATGTCTTTTGGACATGAAAAGTTAAGATGTTTTGATTTTATATCACCACATATGACATTTAGGTTCGTATCAAAGGTAAATAATATGTTATGAAAATCATAAAGTGGCTCTTTAACTTTCATACAGACACTTCTCTGGCTCTCGTTGGAGGAGTCGACGCACGGCGACTTTTCCATTTTTGCCACTCGACCGTGACCAAATAATAAGTCAAAATAAGATACATTGATCTTTTTAATCCCACAGGACAACTTTTTATCTAGTAATATGGATCCATATATATGGCCATCTTCTGAACGATTTCATATCAGTTTTATTAAAGTTGAAACAGAGGTGAGGTGAGGTGAGGTGTTTTAAGCCGCTTTCAAGAGTATTTCACTTATATCGCGGCTGAAAGCCATGTGTGTGCATTTGGATCGTTTGCGAAGAAACCAAAGGTGTCATGGAAACGGAGAAACAACTTGTAGTCGCTCTTCGCACTCATTGTTCCTCCGTTTCCATGGCATCTTTTCCTTCAGTACAAACAACTAAAATTCAGACATACGACGATCTACGTATATAGCAGTTCACCTGTCCGTCCGTCCAAAATATTTTCTGGAGCATTAGACCTTCTCCAGAATGATTTCACAATTTAAATTCGGTATGATTTTGATCTATGGTGGTGGTTTAAAACTCCTGGATGCCGAATATTTCGGTAATTTACATATAAATCGGCTGTATTACACGACTTTGTTTCGTTTCTGGAGGTTGAACACTATAATGCGATGAGAGTTAAAATTTGGTATGAATGTTACCTATTAAAGCTCCAGGTTGACAACTATTTACAAATTTTGACGAAAAAAACGGCCAAGTTTCGAGATTATAAAGTGTGAAAGTGCCTATTAGGGTTGGAAGTCATGGGTTCAAATTCATTTTGAAAAATGTACCTAAATCTGCAGTTTCATACTTGATAGCCATGTTGAACAGAACTATACTGTCCAAAAATAAAACATAAACTAATTGATCCTCTGTCATTGAGATGATTGACTACGCGTTTTATGTTGGTTTTTGTGAGCTGTGCTCACTTTTGTTTTGTTGTTCAAGATTCTTTGTTCTAAGTGTGCTAAGCATTAGGGTTTCAAGACCCACTTTACACGAAGATAGTTCCATATACTAAGTTTCAATCAGATAAGCCTTTTTTGGACGTCTCATCCTGTAACACAATTCTAAGTTGTGCTTTCATGAAAACCGCTTCTTCAAAAGGAGTGTAGAAGTTTAAAACCCTGGAAGCCATTACTACAAGGATTGATGTTCCAATTTCAATTAGCTATGCTTACGGGTTTTGATTTCCACCCTGCACCCACCCACGCACGAACAAACGTATTCCTATTTCCCTCGATACTTTTGCTCTGGCGGGGGAAAATAAGTAGAGAGGGGAAATTGTCATTTTAATTTTTCATCTTGAAAAAGGGGGTTCAGATCCCCAATCATTTATTTACAAATTTTTGGATAGTATTTTATATATCATTTATCACAAATTTACCTAACACATAATGATCACGACACATCCTAAGATTCATTGAGCTCAGTGTTTCATGTTCTGACCTGGAATCAGAAATGCATGTATATTGTATTTCCTTTGAGAACAAAAACGTAAACAAGGTTAAAAATGCATGATCATAGTGTAATATCCATGTAACGTTATACTTTGTTTATTTGGAACACAGTTGATATCAATAAAACAATATAAGAAATATGATTAATCTAATAAGGATAAAGACCAAACGGCCTCCCCAAATCAGTTTACTGCTTTAATTGAATGGGGCATATCATTTGGAGTGCTGCGCAAAGAACTTTGGGACGGTTACAAACACATTCAGAAACACGATCTTAAAATGAACCGCGCAACATTGTTGCATTTGCACGTACGTTGCCATAGCAACTGTGCAATTAACAATCAGTGCTCGGGATGAACTCGCAAGGATAGTAATTCTGTGAAAAGGACTGTAAACAAAACGAAAATATTTTAATATTTTGAATTTTACAAGATTAATCGCGTGAAAGACTTCTTTCATTACATGGATTATATTATAAGGAAATATAAGATACCCACGGCATTAAAACAATGGTGAACAATGGGACCGACGATGTGCTTTATTTGACGATACAACCATGCGCGAGGTTAATGACGTCATTTCAAGTAACGTTACAAATGACGTCATATTGGCCAAGTCCATTGATCAAACTTGAGGGGGCTATTGTCCATCATGGCTGACTCGGCGTCTGTCGATTCGAAACCGAAAGGAGAGGTGTGGGTTAACAGAGAAAGAAAATCACGGATTAGAGACGAAACGTATCCCCTGGGGACATTTTCAAAATCATATTGATTGTTCAATAAATTTGATTCTTTTTATTTTGGAGCGCCCACCCCTGTACATGATAATGGACTCGTCCGAATATGTTCTACGGCGGGAGGCATCATTGTTTTGAAAATGTTTCTGTTAAAAATCCCATAATTTTTCAACTGTTTTTATATAAAAAGCAATTAATTGTTAAGGGTATCTCATATAAGAAATAGAAAACTCGTTGTTGTGCATCTATCGTTGAATAAAACATAGCAGGGAGCATAAAACACTCAGGGCGCCCTGAGTGTTTTATGCTCCCTGCTATGTTTTATTCAACGATAGATGCACAACAACGAGTCTTCTATTTCTTAAATAAAGCACATCGTCGGTCCCATTGTTCGCCATTGTTTTAATGCCGTGGATATCTTATATTCCAGTATAACATGTCTCTGATTTTCAAACACACTAGGTTTATCTGCTAATTAGGGAATGAAATAGAGGATACTAAACGACCTTCGTGTGCCAACAATGTGACGTCACAACCACACAATATTATGACGTCATGCGTGCAGCGGTATTACACTAGTTTTTATATCGCCGTATAAATATTACACTGCACTTTTTACACCGGCGAGTAATAAGACATATTTGCGTTCCCTTTGACAGATTTACGTGCCAAATCAAAATAAACTAGAACGGAAGACAAGCGTTTTATAAATCAAGACATTAGTATTTTGCTATATGAATTTGCTTGAACATGTAATATAGATTTAAGCAACTCATGAAACAAACATAAAGGTTTCAAACTGATATAACTTCAAGTGATTTTTATAATTTATTATTGTTATGTTTGTTATATTGCGGACCTTGATTGATACATTCTTCAAAACCCTAGCTACCCCTGTGCAAACATATCTCAACTCGTATTAGGCCAGTAGAAATCATGAAAAACCCGGACATTTTCGATAACAGACAAATTTTGTTTTTAAATGGTCCTTTTAGCAGTGCTGATGAACCATGAAAAACCCATCCAAAATCAACCATGGGCAACATGTATTTTTGGGGTAAAAACCTTAAAAAATAAGGGAAATTAGGAATTATTTATTTTAAAATATATGTATTGCAGGAAAAACTTTTGAATTGGCTAGAATGATAGATGGTGCAACATTACATGATTCCCAAGTTCATTTCTGTTGTAGATTTAACGCCATGTCTGTTTTGGGGTGAAAAAGCATAAAAAATGAAAGAAAATTGGAATATTTTATGAGAAGTATTCATGTTGAAAAATAAAATGTTGTAGTGATTAGAATGATAGATCATGCATTATTACATACTTTTAAAGGTCATTTATGCTCATGGTTCAACATCATGTCCTTTTTTGGATAAAAAATATGAAACATCAAATAAAATTGGAACATTTATAAAACGTTTATTTATTGAACAAAAACACTTATGTGCAATTACCATTTAAGATCTAGCAACAGGACATACTTCTAAAGGCTATTATTACTACTGACTGGATAACATGTCTTTTTTTAGAGAGGTTGATATAAAAAATAGGAATCCTTTTACGAAAAATATATTTGTTGAAAAATATACTCTTTATTGACATTTCCTAGATTACTTTGCATCAGAAATAAGTATTCCTTAATTCAAAGCCCCTGATTGATCTTAGAAAATGTCTAAATTTCAGATTTAAATGAGTCAATTTTCAGAATCTGTTATCTACCCCATGCTACAAATAGAGAATCTCACCAAAGTGTCTTCTGATATCAAATATATCAACACGATTCTATAAAAGTTGCCTCGGATATTTTTACTTTTATAGACTCGTGTTGATATATTTGATATCAGACGACACAAGGGTGAGATTATGTTTATCATCCAAAATCATTTTTCATTTTGATTCCGTGTAAAATGTATATTTCTGAACACTGCACTCCTCTTAGACTCTCAGTGCGGTGAAGTCATATCACTGACGTCGTCATGCTTATGACGTCATAGCATTGTCATGTCATTACTTGATGATATAAAACAATTGTGATGTCATGAATTTGACTGTAACAGGGCTTTGTTCAAAATCTACTGTCAAAACAATATCTACTAGGAGATATCCCTTCTTATTACTCTCCCGTTGAAGATACCGCCGTTTAATAAATCTACAAAGTTATTACACATTGTGTAATAACATCGCGTGTTGATTGACGTCACATGACGTCACAATCGTTAAACATGACGTCACAATGTTAGCGAGGCAACGACAATGGCTATCCTGGCGATCTGTATGATTTTTCTTTGATATAATTCAGCGAGTAATAAATAAAATACTAAACTCAGTCCCGTATAATTACATTTTTATGAAACTCGTGAAAGGTATCGGTATCTAACTCGCTTTCGCTCGTTAAATACCAAACCATACACTCGTTTCATAAATATGTTATTAAACGGGACGTCGTTTAGTATTCTCTATATCTTCAATGATAATGTTTTTCGAAGAATGAAATATTCTAACTTTTTTTCCTGGATCCATTAAAATTTCATACAATGGTAAAGACATTGATGATTGTCCAGAATCTGCAGAGAATCGTGTGCTTAAAGGTACTATAGCACGCTTTTTCGCTTCAAATTGGCTCTTTTAAGGCATATGATTATGTAAGCACTTACTTATGCTTACAATCGATGCAGTAAACTACTTATTATTCTTTACAACTGACCTGTAATCAACAATGAAAACATTTAAGACAGCTGAAGTCGGCTTAGAGATATTTGAATCTATGGTCAGCTGTGCACTAAAAAATATGAACAGTTGAACAGCTGAAAACGGCAAAACTAGTAATGTGTGTAGCTTTTGAAATTACCTAAACTCTGAACTGAGAATAAGGGATGAAATATTGTATATTGAAGCAATCTTATAACATAATCAATTTAAAAAATGTAGTATAAGCATTGTAAATGAATTATGATCGTTAGTAATCGAGAGATATTCATTATCTGTGCATTTGTTGGTTATACGAAATATTGGTGTGCACTTATGCCTTTAATACTCCATTAGATGCGAAGCACTGAGCACACCGGAGGGAATATCTCCGTGTTTGTTAGATTCACAAATGATGCTGAGAGATTTATGCCTTTCACTGGATTAACAAATTATCAGTTTCTCTAAACTATCATACCTTTTCAAATTATTTGAGTGATACTCAGTCAACCAAGCATGCTTTCGAGTTAAAAAAAATTGAGTTCAGCTGTAAGGTCTCATTTAATGATAAATGGGGTTGAAAGACGCTTTGAGATTCATGGTTCTGTAAAAAGCAATTAAAATTTAAGAACATTTGATATGGGGAAAATTATTGACATTTTTGTAGTTTTATTAATCTAAGTAATATGTTCAACAAAGAATATTTAATCGTAAATTCTTAGTGTTAGATAAATACTGATAGCATTTTTATTATATGTCAGAACTGATTTGTTCATTTATTAGCAGATCCTAATTAACTTTTGAGATGACGGAGGCCTTGGGCCCATGAGTTAGGAAATTAGTGGGACATTAAATTTTGTCAATGTAGATTGGTCATTATAAAATACAAGCCTAGGGAGATAAATTTACAGTTAAATGAAAATCATTAAATTTCTGTTTATATATTAATATACATATTTTTTGTAACTTTGCATGAATAACCCAAATTGGTATTGTCTAAAGCCGAAATTGACTGACAGAAATATCTATAGTTATAACCTATTTATTCTCTAGTTACTATTTTTAGCATTGGAAAGATTAATAAATTCAATATGATATTCAATTTTGAGTTAATGTTAACTTCAAATGATCGTAAATAAGTATCAATCAACAGACGCTTCTTCATAAGAAATAAGTCAGCGAGAAAGTAGTATCAGTAGGATGGCATGCTTAGCCTTTTTAGACGTGTGTGAACTTTCCTCCAATTTATCTATTCAATGTTTCAAAGGAAATTGAATAGATAAATCATATGCTTTAACTTTTTTCTTATAATTACAATAGTAGTTCATAATAATTTCTCGTAGAAAAGGCTTTTATGAAGATGAAGTAGTCAATTTACAAAGTTAAAATATAAATAATTCAAGCACGAAAAATATGTTTATTTGATGGTATCTGCATAGACAAAAGCATTTAGCTAATTGTCAAAATACTTTTCCATAAAAAATATTCACAATTTTTATGGAAAAGTCATAAAATACCGCTTCTAAACTTTTGTTGTCAACAACAATGTCGGCCATTTTAGCAGTTGCCATGAAGGGAGATAACTCTGGTGATACTAGTCACACAACTTATCTTTTATGGAGAGGCTTCTGCACAACTTTTAGGTACATTTTCAAGTGGCCATAACTATTTTTGCCAATGGTTGATTTTAGTTGGGTTTTTTTCAGATGGTAAGGGACATGTAATCTTTCATTTTTTCAAGTCATTTGTCTGTTATCGAAAATGTCCGGGTTCACTTAAATTTTGGGAAATTTCGACTGGCCTATATATCATATGTGAGCTTAATTAGGGGCAAAGGGCCACGAAGGCTATAAATGATAAGATCAACCAAAGTAAATAGTGTTTAGTAGACTATGATTGGTGAGTGAAAATTCTTAATGCTTAATTAAAATAAATGTCAATCGGCGTTCAGTTCGCACTAAACTCTGTATCATTTAATCAAATGATGCACTTTTTAAAAAAAGATCTCGAGATCACACATATGAAACAACCAACAGAAATGTAATAAATATATTTTAATTATGTTATAACAGCGTATAGTACCAATCGGCCTGTCAATTTACGCTATATCCATTTCACAAACGTGATATACATAGAACTTCATAAACTACTGTATTAATCTTAGCACTCAATTAAAAACTCATACCGACCACAAAATGATATATTTTAACTAACCTTATCTATACTTGTAATTAATTTCATTGCTATCGAAAAACGTTTTGACACAAATTTACAACAACATATTTCATAAAACTATCATCCTTTTAAAAACCAGAGCTCATAAAAACATATTATTTAAAGGTAAATAATATGAAATGTGGTTAATGACACACTCACTATACTTCTGCCCTCAGAGAGCTGTTACTTTCTCCGAAAACAAATGTTCCCGGCTGTTTCTTCTCGCACATGTTTGAAGTTGCGATTTTTCAATGTCAGCACCAGGAATAACATATTCCGATTTACTTATTTTGACATCCTTAACATTCAAGGTATTAGGGTTTTTGTCACAGGCGTATACAAATTTGGCAAGTAAAATCTTACGAAAGGCATCTCTGAATTCTTTATTAAAGATACTATAGATAATTGGATTAAGACAGGAATTTATATATCCAAGCCAGGTGAGCACTTTATAGAGAATGTCCGGTATACACTGAGGGCAAAAGGCGTTAATTGGGTTCATCACAAAGAAAGGGAGCCAGCACAAAAGAAACACACCCATTATGACTCCCAGTGTCACAGCAGCTTTGTGTTCAGATCCCCGATTCGGATATGCAGCACCATGAAGTTGACCTTCATCGGCAGTTAGTCGCAATTGAAATCGTTCCGCAGTCTGTGTCTTCTTGATTATTTTGGCATGATGTTGTGCACACACATATAACCTACAATATATTGCCACCATCACAATGCATGGAATGTAAAAACTTACTGTTGATGACAACACAGCATAAATTGGACTTAATTCGAAGATACAGCTATCAGAAGCGTAAGTATTTGGGCCATCAGAGCGAAAGTGCCATCCCAAATGAATGGGAAGAAATGAAATAAGGAGTGATAATATCCAGACGGTTGCAATTAAGCAACCTGTTTTTCTACCCGTCATCCAAATATCATATCGCAATGGATCTTTTATGTGAATGTATCTGTCAAGGCTGATGACACACAGGTTGAGGATAGAGGCGGTGGAACACATGATGTCGGCAGATATCCAGATGTTACAAAACTCACTTCCAAAAAACCAGACGCCTTGAACATCGTTAGGTACAGCAAAAGTCATGACACTTGAAGCCACAAGTAAATCTGCTATGGCTAAAGATACAATGAAAAAATTACAGTTCTTTTTCAGTCTTCTATCTGTGAGAACAGCAGCACAGACAAGCATATTTCCACCAACAGCTACGAATATAAGAACGCATAAAAGTAATCCAAGGAATACTTTCACTGTAAGTGTGTGCTCCGCTGTATGCACACCAGTACTGTTGAGCGATTGCTGTGTCGGTGAAAGTAAACTTATCGGTTCAGATATATTGAGCGACATCTCAGCCACAGAATTGCATAATATCGAGGTTTTCAAGAAACATTGATCAGATCCACACACGACGAAAGGCAATAATTTCTGTTTAGCAATGAGCCGTGCACATGGCGAAAAGATTGGCGGGCGGGATAATCCCACTTCAGTGATCCATATAGAACATTAGCGTGACTCATGTACTAGCCACTAGTTTCAAAGGTTCCTTGATGAAATAGTTAGATTTTGATGGTATCCTTTCAAACACTTGTTGCTCGTCATCGGTTTGAAAGGCAAGGAAGGAGACGAGTGTATTCTCAAAACTGCTGAACACAGTTAGAGCTGTTGAGTTGGAGGAGTAGCGTGACGCTGTGAATCGCACCCTTGCATACTTGGCCACAAATTGTCATTGACTTATTATCGGACTTATCGATTAAGGGCCAAGGAGAGGTGAGGGGGGTGTCAAGTCGAGGAAGTGACCACCATGTCCACTCTGCCAGTTTGTGCTGTCGGAATGGTGGGTAGGCTAAGTCAAGGCATGAAGAGAGAGAATGAGCGTATTCGCCGATTCGAAGCAGATCGGGGCATGGGTTTACGCACGGTACAGCTCTACTGGGCTAACTAACTTACTGATCCATGTGTGGATCAATGCACTTCACTTCTCTAGTGCTTTTGAACGAACTCGTCCATGTAAATGAAAAGGGTAAAAATTTCCCGTTCAATAACTGTAGAATATGAAATTTTATATTGGCTCTCCATTGTCCGCTTTGATGAACCGAAAACTATAACATAACAATAGCTCCGAAAGACAAAACCACATATATATGGCCTCCACATGATTATTGAAATGAATGAAGTTAGAAGTAAAAACGATCTATTTTAAATGGCGAACGCTTTCAGCTCAACGAGCCTCCTCAGGACATACATACAACGGATAAAGCGTTGCCAGGCAACGTTGTCGCATACAATATGACGTTATTACTTACGTCACAATATATTCAAGAAATAGAAGACGAGTTGGTGTGCATCTATCGTTGAAAAAAACATTGCAGGGAGCATAAAACGCTCACAACAATAGATGCACAACAACGAGTTTTCTATTTCTTATATGAGATACCCTTAACAATTAATTGCTCTATATATAAAAATAGTTGAAAAATTATGGTTTTTGTAACAAAAACATTTTGAAAACAATGATGCCTCTCGCCGTAGAACATATTCGGACGAGTGCATTATAATGTATAGGGGTGGGCGCTCCAATATAAATAGAATCAAATTTATTGAACAGTCAACATGAATTTGAAAATGTTCCCAGGGGATACGTTACGTCTCTAATCCGTGATTTTCTTTCTCTGTTAACCCACACTCTCCTTTTGGTTTCGAATCGACAGACGCCGAGTCAGCCATGGTGGACAATAGCCCCCTCAAGTTTGATCAATGGACTTGGCCAATATGACGTCATTTGTAACGTTTTTGAAATGACGTCATTAACCTCGCGCATGGTTGTATTTAAGAAATAGAGTATCCTCAACCATCATGTGTTAAGAAATAGAGTAGCCTCAACCATCATGTGTTTTGCAATAAAGTATAGTTTTGCCCTGAACTATTATAGTTAAAGCACGAGGCCGAAGGCCGAGTGGTTTGACGTTAATAAATAGAGGATACTAAACGACCTTCCATTTAATACTATTTTTATTAAACGAGTTAATGATTAAGTATAAAACGAGCGAAAGCGAGTTTGATACCAAATCAATAACGAGTTTAATAAAAATAGTATCAAATTGAAGGAAGTTTAGTATTCTGTTTATTACTTGACCTCAGTAATCAAGCATTGATTGCCGAAAGTGTACTGAACGAAGCATTTCCGTGACTAAGCCGCCATTGTGACGTCGGTGCCAAGATTGTGACATCACAACAACACAATATTATGACGTCATACGGGGAGCGGTATTACACTAGTTTAATATCGCCGTATAAATATTACACTGCGGTATCTTACACGGGCGAGTAATAATAGTTCAGGGCAAAACTATACTTTATTGCAAAACACATGATGGTTGAGGCTACTCTATTTCTTTTAACTCGTGTAAATCATATTTCAGCGAAAAATAACTTAAATGAAATAAATCGAATTTGGCAGTTAATTGAAAATGCCCGACCAGGGCCATAACCAGTGACGTCATAACGTTATTGTTGTTGACGTCATGGGTCATTGTTTCATGACGTCATTCAAAAACTATACTTTATCGCGGAATAAAGGATAGGCGGCGCCTTTCATCTTTACCGCAACAATGCTAGAATTTGCAATAAAGTATAGTTTTGCCCTGAACTATTATAGTTAAAGTACGAGGCCGAAGTGACTTGAGCATGCTCGACTGGGGCCGTAACTAGTGACGTCATAACGTTATTGTTGTTGACGTCATAGATCATTGTTTCGTGACGTCATTCAAAAACTATACTTTAATTAAGAAATAAAGTTCGCTCTACCCCAATGTGTTTTGTAATAAAGTATAGTTTTCCCTGAACTATTCGAGTGCTTTAACGTTATAATAGTTCAGGGAAAACTATACTTTATTACAAAACACATTGGGGTAGAGCGAACTTTATTTCTTTTCTAAGATGCTAAAATAATCGCTATTCCAAGTATGGAACTCAACCCCTAGTTTAAGACGACATTTAGTTGGTTAAAGCTTTGATTACTGCAGTTTTGCTCTTAAACTTTTTCATTTATTCAATTTTGAATTATATTTTCTTCTTATTTTTTTCTTTAAAAACTTAAACAAACAAATTAACACCTCTTGTTTTTAAAAAAAACCCCTTTACTTTTACAAACTCGTGTCGTGCGATTATGCAGGGCTTATCACGTGGTTAACATTCCACAAAGAATTATGGGTATTGTTTGTTTTGGAAGCGTGATGGCGGACTGGATCCGGACATCTATTTTTTTGCTGCTGTCATAAACGTTGAAGGTGATGCTTTAGTCTCTTATATAAGCAGACTGTTGGGGCTGTACACCTAGAATTACTTATTTATTAGGTTGTCCATATCTCATTTCTACCTGGTAGAGACGGTTGACGTGAACCAACGTCACAGTCCCACGGGGCGCCGTGACCTAACGTGAAACAACGCGGTCACTCGACGGTAGACAAGCATTTTCTGTCCATTCTTCTTTACGGTAAATAGAAATAGATGATTCGAAACTTGTCTCTATTAATAGAAACATTAATACGATTATGTCGTTAGACCTTGATAGGGGGATAAGCCATGTTGTTCGAAGAATCGAGATGAAAGGTTACCATGGACGCGTGATAACGAGGGGGCAGCGGGGAAGAGCGGATAAAACGTCATTCAATTGTTACGTCATGAAAAAACTATACCTTTATTGTCTCATAAAGTACTTTTTTTTCGATTGTTCTAACCGCTAGGCATCTTAGAATGCCGAATAAAGGATAGGCGGCGCCTTTGATCTTTACCGAAACAATGCTAGAAATTCAAATATAAGATACCCACGGCTTTAAAACAATGGCGAACAATGGGACCGACGATGTGCTTTATTTGACGATACAACCATGCGCGAGGTTAATGACGTCATATCAAATAGATCACCACAAGTTGATAAAAGTTGCAAATATCCGAGGTTTGCAGAGGTCACTTTTACTTTTATCAAGATATTTGATATCAGACGTAATGAGGATGAGATTCTATTTATCATATATTTAGTCATATTTCATTTCGTTTCCATGAAAAATGTACATTTCTGAATGCACTACCGTAAAACTTCCCGTGTGGTGATGTCATAGCATTCTGACGTCATATTTATGATGCTTTAGAATTGTGATGTCATAACTTGATGCAAAACACTTGTGATGTATTATAAGCTGCCTATTGATTTTTCATGACGTTTTCCTCGTAATGGACCTCGTCCAGGTTAACCTTTCATCTCGGTTGATCGATCAACATGCATGGCTTATCTCTACCAATATTTATCATATGTGCGACTTTGGCGATAATAGGTCATTTAACGGACCATTCTCGTCAGGTCATGGTTCACAACTGTCTCTATATAATAAAATAAATATAATTGCAGGTGCAAAATGGTAAAGTTGTTTTCAGGTATTATTCATGTTGAGTTGAAATATTTGAGTTGAAAAAATAGTTTTACATTTTTACAGAATAAATCACTTCAATAACCCCCAAAAATCTCTTAAAGATAATATATCCTCATAGGGGGTACGATTAGCGGAAATACTTCATAACATAGTTAAGAAAAAATATCAACAACTATTTAGGTTCACATCCACCTGAAAATAGCAGAAAAAACGTGTTTTATAAACACTTCCGGAAAACAGACGCGAAATGTTTTATTAGCCAATCAGGTGCTAGGAGGGTTGTGACGACATAGACAGGACTCGTTAACGACTGGCTGATCTGTGTCATTGTTTACATTATAGATTCCAGCGGTCGTGAACGTATATATTTTCACTGATTGTACTTATAAAAAAAGCCCCTAAGTCACCAAAGCTATTAATATCAATACATCGACATATTCTGTTTGACATTAATTAACTTGTTATTTGTTTGGGTTGTTAATCTCCGATAATGCCGATCGAGTGAACCCAAACTGATATCTGCCGCCATTGTGACTGTTTTTTGTTTGAACACCTCGACAAATCGACTATCCCCCTGTGAAGTTGATTGGTCATTGTATATGTAGAATACTTGTTACTACTTTGTGCCATTTGTATCAACTCAATATTGCAACTCCGTGTTTCTGCTTTGCATGACTTTAACGATGAGATCCCGCTTTCGATGGTCTGTCTCTCGGCAACTTCCGGATCTCGTCATTGGGATACGAGGTTCCGAGCAGCTGTTTTTCGCCTTATTACTCAGTTATTAGTGATAATGAAGATCATATCTTTGATGTGTTTAGTAAATGTACCTCTTGATTCGCAATTTGCCACCTACATAAAAACTTAGAGTTACGTACGCGCACTAATGTATTTTTCATAGTAAGGATACAGATTATTGTTCATTTGTGTGAGTAATGGTCAGTGTTTGAGATAAAGAGTCTGGTACTAATCTAGAGTGACGTAGGCCAATATTGTCAATATTATCACAACATTTATTGTTGATTGTGATGTAAGTTAAAGCCTGCTTGGAAATGTATCGTAAATATGAAATTCTTTTTCAGTTTTAACTATTTCAACCAAATAAAAATATTAACGCTGAAAAGCATATTATTTCCATTTCCTTCAGTACTTTAGTACCGGTGTTTTATCAGAGAGAGGTTTTTAGTTACCTAACACTACTTTTTCACACCAGACAATATAGTCATAAAGTTATTACCTAACAGTCTACATGAAATGCCACACACCTGTACATTATGGCAATTAAGCAATAAACTTAATGACCTCAGCACCTGGCACATTTCCAATATTTCCTGTCTAAACTTTATCCTCACCCATGATCAACAGCCTTTATTGAAACTTGATGAAGGTAATTAGGTTTGTCAATACACGTGACACATGACAATATATCAACAAATCTGTATTACTAAATATCTTATTTCATTCTTCAATGTGTATCAATATATAAAAGGTTATAAGTTATCCACTGTAAGGCTACATAAAACGGTAAATGTTTCTCCGGGGCAGCTCTTTTACTTTAATTTTACTTTTTGTTGCTTCTAAAATGACGCTGTAGCAAGAAATTTTAATTTTTCATAAATGTTATAACCCAAACTGTAGTGTCAACATACAAACGTAAGTGACTTGCCCACATTTTTGTATGTATCCTTAGAGTAATCAGCACCAAAAATAAAATGATATATACCCCAAAACTAGTAATGTAACAAACTACAAACCTGTCACTGTGTATAATTTACAGATCTATATGTATTTGCACATTATTTCATTATAGTCTCCAACATGTTGAAATAACTATTTAGTTCAACCCGATGAATTTTTCAACACCATATGCAATCAAATACTAAAAATTCAAACAGTTAATGGGGTTTGAATTAATAAATTCTGCGACTAATCTAAAGAGACATAAATTCATAATGCAGATAAAAACTCAACATCCGTCTGCAAAATCATCAATTATAGTCAACTCCCCAAAAGTTTCATGATTATTTATCCCACCTCCCCCGGAATAGAATTTTGAATTAGCCTTTCTCTCAAATTCCTTACCCTCTTTCGTTCCCTCTTCTCAAAGTATTCCGCCCGTTTTCTCTTCCGATATGGTTGACTGTCATATCTCGCTGGACAGACGGGTAGCGGGCATGTTATCATCTTCATTTGTTTATTAACTGTTCGTACGGCATTTTTGACGAGTCTTTTCCTTTGTGGGCCAAGTCCAAAGTCCGCTTTGAAATCGTAGGAAAGATCATAACAGTCCTCTGCGAAATGATCGGAGCAGATAACAGACCTGTCATTGGGACTCCACTTCGCTCTTTTCTGACTAACAAACTTTGTCCAATTCGCGAATTGGACAGGATCCTTCGGAAACCGATGCAGTTGAATGTCTCCTGATTTCTGATTAGTACAGTTGGTAGCAACGAAGGAAGAAGGCATGTCTCTATCGCAATGAAAACGTCGACGAATGCGACCCATATCTGCATTGATATATACTTGTTTACAAACAAACGCGGAGCAAGTCCTGTCTATGACGTCACATCTGCCGAAGGAGAGCTCAGGCCACTCTAGGGACTTTTTTAATTGGGCTTTCGAGGTGGCCAATTTCTACGCGCTTTGAACCGTTATATCTTTTTAATTAAAGGACGCATCTAAACTCTGTTTGGTGTTTTATTTACTTGAATGTATTGTCTTTATGAAAATGGGGATTGAAGTCGGATACAAAACTGGGATATAATATCTTTAAAAAGAATGGAAAACATTTTCCCCGATTACTTTTTTCCTACAAGAAGGCTAAATCGATGCAGATTTAAATTTTTCAACAACATAAATGATACTTTTATGATTAGATTTTGGTGATTATTCCCCTCATCTCATTTCAATTAAAGAGGAGAGTAACGCATAATTTTGATTATTACAAATTATCATCTGTATTCGCTTCACTTATAAGAATCAATAGAGCCAAAAAAAGGAGAAAATATACGCTTTAATTCGACTACTAGGAGACCTTTCATACCCCTGTTTTGGATATCCGCCTATTGAGACTGGCGAACGCTTAAACAAAATCATCGAAGCCAAGCCCAGTGTGTGACGTGCTAGTCGTCAGCCCTTTGATGTTCTAATTCAACAGCAAAATAGACATCAACTTTCCTTCTTAGTCATCAAATCCATTTTGATTGGACTGTGACAATCCTTGGACGCGGTTTTCTTGGGTGTGTTTATATCAAAAAGGTTAAGAACTTGGTCGTAGTGTTATATCATGTATTTATCGATATAAAGTTCTAAATTGTCTCGAGAAATGAAAGTTTTTGTAATAAACGGGAGACAATGTAAACAAATTTATTTTCTTTCACTTCACTTTCATGACAACTTAGTACTTAGTGGATTATCCGTTTGTATTTAGCTAACATATATTATATTGATATACCTGTCTTTGAATTTAACGATCAATGACATGAAAACCAGAGTGTAACATACAGTATGAATTATTATACTGTTGACCATATATATTTTATTGAATTGTACTTATGTAATATGGGCTGAATGGCCTCATTCATAAATAAACATTGATTGATTGACATGAAAACATAGAGAGAGAGAATTTGTTTATTACCGTATCATCTTGTACATACAAAGAGGTCATACACATTTTGTTTTGATACAATAAGAAATAAAATATACGAGCCGCCGAAAGGCTATAAAAGACAATACCATAAAATCACATATAATGTTGTAAAATTATGTAAAGATGAAATAAATGGTTACAGTTTAAAAGTTTTCACCAATTTAAGAAAATAAAAACTGAATATTTCATAAACCCTTTTTTCATACACTCGCCCTTACTTCCATACTAATTCCCCACCCAACCCGCCAAACCCTAATCACACCAATACAGACATATAGACAATCACAATGATCCATAGATTCCCTTATACCAACATTTACACATAAATTCATACATGCCTACTAATAGTACTATACACGTGCACAACTACATACACCTACACGCACACATCACTCACACACACTCACAAACACACACACACGCACGCACGCACGCACACACACACACATACATACATACACTTACAAATACATACGTACAAACATACATATATATATTCATGCATGTATTCCTACGGCACTTATACACACATACACATAAAATACATGCATTAATGCATACATATATTAAGACATACATTCTATTTAACTCAATTCGTTCAATTCTCACAATTAATGAACCTGATACATATATACCCTACATTAGATACTGATAAAAAAAATTGAAAAAAAAAGAAGAAGACTTACATAAATGCATAAACACATTATTATAAAAATATACATATAAAATATACACATATATAACACATATAAAACGATCACAAGATTTATAAAGTTATATATACATTATACTGATAAACCCATTGTAAAAGAAAAATATCCTCATTTAATAAAATGTTTCCTTCTCTGGAACATTTTGTCAATACAACTAGCTAGGTTCTGCTGAATTTCGGGACACTGCATTTGGGTTAAAAGTTTGTTGGTGTAGATGAATTAATCATGTCAATTTTTATTGACATTTTCGCTGCAAGGGAGGTAACTTTGTAAATCCAAGACTTTCTTTTCCGACGAGACCATCTTAACACTCTCTTTGATATGGTATTTTCCTGTACTGTTAGTTTGGAGAAAAATCTGAATATTTCAATACGTTGTTTTGTCAGGCAACTTTTCCATCCCATTTCACCACAAATTGCACAATTAGAAGTAAAACGATTGAGCCCAAGAAAAAATCTACAAGCTCTGCTTTGAACTGAGTTATGCAGCTATGTTCTTTAGTACCCCATATTGCCGATCCATATAATAATACTGGTTGAACAAGCGTTTCGTACAATTTAGTGAATGTCTCGTATGTCATCCATCCTGCTTCAATTCACTTGGTCTGTGAACACGATAAAGCCCGACTTGCTGATTTAGAAATTTCTCTCACTGTTACACGAAGATCTAAATATTCATCAAACCACAGTCCTAAATATTTATATCTATCAACTGTTTCAATGGTTTCATTTCCACATGAAAATTTAAAGGGTGTAGCTTGACAGTTGTTAAGACGAAAACCTTAGTTTTATCGGAGTTCACTTTGAGTCGCCACTTTGTACACCACTGGTCAACAGTGTTCAACATTGACTGTAGACTCTCCTCATTCGGGGCTAACAACACAATGTCGTCCGCGAATAACAATGACGAGATTGAGACGTTGTCAATTTGTAATCCACAATTGAGAGAGTTAATATCATCTACCAAGTCGTTGATATATATTGAAAACAATGAAGGTGACAATGAACATCCCTGTTTCACAACCCTAGATAGTCTGAAACTTGAAGTTTGATAGCCGTTTACTCTAACTGAACACTGTACATCTGAGTAGAGGGATCTTATTGAGTCATATATTCTACCGTTAACTTGTACCACATGCAATCGCAATCCACATTATCGAAAGCTTTCCTGAGGTCAACGAAGCCAGCATAAGTTGATTGATTTGACGTTCTCCTGTCCTGGACAAGTGAAAAGTATTACATAGTTTTTAAAAAGCGGAAAAGAAAAAGAGCCTGCAGAGCCGGTAAAAAAGTAAAGAAATATCTGGTAAAAACCCAAAAGACCTTAACTAATAAAAATGGATTTGTGATGTGCATACTAAACGCAAGATTTGTGAGAAACAAAGCAAGTGAACTGCATGAATATGTTCTTGACAACAACGTTGACATTTGTGTTATAACTGAAACCTGGCTTGCTGATCATCACAACGTTGTTGCGAACGAGCTAGTTCCAAAAGGTTATTCACTACTAACTTGCAACAGACAGAAGAGACGTGGAGGCGGTATTGCTTTTCTTTACAAATCTCAGCTTTCCGTTTCTAAATTGAACAGTAACCAGAGAAACATGAACTCTCTTCAACATCTCGATGCAAGTATCACAATCAACTCAATTCTCCTTAAACCTTTTGCGGTGTATAGATTCCCATCATCACAAAAAACTCTTCCACCACTGACGAGATCATACTGGATCTATCAGATCTTCTAGAGTAACCATCTCATCTGGAGCAAATTACATTATGACTGGTGATTTCAACATTCATATGGAAAAGTCAGATAATCCGCTTGCTTGTAGATTTCAACAGCTTATATACACACTTGGCCTTAAGCAATATGTTCAGAGGGCAACCCACATCCGTGGTCACACACTGGATCTTGTAATTAGTACAGAAGATAACAACATTATCTCTTCAGTTGATGTTTAAGACCACTGTTTCTCAGATCATAAAAGTGTTTTCTGTAATCTGACATTTGAAAAACCTGCCGCACAATGGAAAACTGTGACTTATAGAAAAAACAGATCAATCAACAAAGACAACTTCTGTGAGGACCTCAATAGTGTACTTCCTTTACTATGCTCTGCACCGAATCTCATGCTATCATGTGAAGATCATGTAACCTCCTACAATCATGTGCTTACAGCTGCCTTAGACAAACATGCTCTTCGGAAAACGAAGAAAATAATCATAAGACCAAATTCAGAGTGGATGACAGAGGAAATATATACAGCAAAACATGATAGAAGACAACCCGAGAAAACATGGCGACGTCAAGAAACACAAATCAACTGGCAAATTTATTGTATAGCAAGAAACAAAGTTAATAGTCTAATCCAGACAGCAAAGCTTCAATATGTCAGAAATTCTGTTACCCAATCGAAAGGAAACTCTAAACAACTCTACTCCATCACAAAGAGAATGACAAAGTCAAAGACTGACCAGACAATAAGATCAAAATGTGAAGCAAAACAACTAACCATTGAACTATCACAGTTCTTCATTGACAAGGTCGTCAAATTACGACATTCTCTTTAATCTCAACAATGTGTTCCAGAAATCAATGCCCTGGATTCGGACAAGACCTACCATAATGAACCATGGAAAACCTTCGTTTAAAAAACATTTGATGAAATTGAGAAAACCATCAAAAACTCACAAGTAAAATCTTGTGACCTCGACCCTATTCCGACCTGGCTGCTTAAAGAATGTATCTCCTCCGTCAAAGAGAAGATTTAGAAGTTTCAACAAACTTCAAGCATGCTGTGATCACCCCAATACTAAAGAAACCCAAACTAGACACCTCAGCACTACAAAACTACCGACCCATTTCCAACCTCCCGTTTATCTCAAAGGTATTGGAGAAGGTAGTCATGACCCGCTTGAACCAGCATCTGAAAAAACATGAATTGTGCGAGATCTTCCAATCAGCATATAGAAAAAGACACTCCACAGAGACAGATCTACTCCGTGTTCAAAACGACATCCTCAGGGCAATGGACCAACAGAACATAGTTCTCCTGGTGATGCTAGACCTCTCTTCGGCATTTGGTACTGTCGACCACAAGATCCTTCTGGCACGGCTTGAACACACTTTTGGACTGTCGGGAACCGTTCTTGAATGGTTCTTGTCGTATCTCAGCAACCGTTCAATGCAAGTGAAGGTGGACTGTAGAACACGGTGTTCAACAGGGATCTGTCCTTGGACCAGTTCTTTTTTCCGTGTACATCTATCCTTTAGGCATGATCATCAGAAATGTTGACCTGCATTTCCATCTTTATGCA
This sequence comes from Phorcus lineatus, assembly GCA_921293015.1. Lineage (NCBI taxonomy): Eukaryota > Metazoa > Mollusca > Gastropoda > Trochida > Trochidae > Phorcus > Phorcus lineatus. The sequence goes on along the minus strand of OV121088.1, from coordinate 20,370,977 downwards.
GACGATAATCAGTTGTATCTGTTTGTCAAACCAGTTCATCTTGCAACATCACAGATGAGAATCGAAGCATGCATATCTGAACTCGAGAAGTGGATGAGGTGTAACTTCCTGAAGTTGATCATGGATAAGACTGAGTTCATGATCCTGGGTACAAAGCAGCAGCTTCAGAAGATCGTTCCAAAACCACTCTCTGTCGGCGATGTCACTGTAACACCTGTGTCAGAGTTGAAAAATCTTGGCATGTGCTTTGAAAAGACAATGTCAAGTGATCGACAAGCACTTGTCACTGCAAGGTCTGCAAAAACAACCTAAGAAACATCGGAAAACTCAGAAAATATTTGGATACAGAAACAACCAAAGTGCTGGTTCATTCATATGTCACCTCAAGACTCGACTACTCAAACTCCCTCCTCATACAGACCACATCATATAAGCACTTGCAACTGATCCAGAGCCATGCTGCTCGGATTGGGCGCTATACAAGTTCATTATTATTATTATTATTATTAAAACAGTGTGTATATATGTTCGTGACACCTCCTTCTTCTTCGAAATCCGTCATTATTTTCCAAGACATTTGACAGTCTCTGGTTCAAAATGTAGCAATACAGTTTGCATGGCACAGATATGAAGGTAATAGCTCTAAAAGTTGACGGTTTTCTAAGGTCGGTACTCCCAGGTTTGACAATAGGGTGTATAATACCATGTCTCCACTGGTTTGGGGTGGTTCCATTTTCAAAACAGTAGGTGAATATCTTATGCAGCAACTTGATACAGTTGGGATTTTTAAGTGCTTCTGCGGGTAGTTCGTCGACCCACTTCTTTATTTGTCTTTGCGTGGTTTACAGCTACTTTTACTTTTTCCAGTGTGATTGGTCCATTAATAGATGTTATGTCGTCCTCCTTTTCACATTCTTTCTCACCGTTTTCCATATCGTGTAATTCCGATCTAATTTGCTGAATAAACGGGGAGTCCTCAAAGTCTGTATTTTCGTTAAATAGTTTATCATAGTCCTGTTTCCACTGCCACAGAACTTCTTCAATATTTGTTGTGAGGATTCCATCTGGATTTAGCACTTCCATTGGTATAATTGATTTTCTGTCTTTACCAATGCCAAGTTGTCCAATTTTTCTCCAAAAGTCTCTATCACAATGTTCATTAAGTAATGACGTCCATGATTCTTGCTTATCAAGTTGATGTTTTCGTTTGTATTTCCTGTGGAGTTTATCAAATAAGTTTCGTTTTGTTTGAAATTCATGTCTTAGTTTTTTCTTGCCTGCTGAAAACTTACATTTCAGCCAAGCTCTTTCACTGACACATACTTTCTTCCATTCATCCTGTAAATGATTGTCCCAGTATGGGTTGGTTTGACATTTATGTTTCCTTCCATGGTGGGGTCCGGTATGTTTATGTGGTACCCGCTTCTCAAGCTCATTCATCAGCAGACAGTGAAACTCTCCATAGGCTACATCAATATCTCTCATTACTTATAGGTTATGATCTATTTTCTTGATGCTTGATACGAGAGCTTCTTCTGTCTCTTTTGTGTATAAAAAATCATTTGGAAAGCTGTTAAGTTTGAATGCTGGTTTACAGTTGGGTTGTGGTTTATGTTGGTCTTCTATATTATTTGGCTTGTGAGTATTCATGAAGCCTGATGTACACAGATTAGCCGACAACATAGAATGTCCGGGTATAGACAACGGTACACTGACTTGTAAACTGTTTATCAATGCTGATATGGGATGGACATAGAAATCTGTGAACATGTGAAGTTGTTCCTGGGGGACAACAATATAGTCTATCACTGACCTCCCTTGAGGAGTAACGTACGTAAAATCATTACATCCCAATCTCCCATTTAGCATACACAAAGTGGTGTCGATAAGGAAATCAGTTAGGTAGGAACCATGTGCATTTTCTGTTTGATCTAAAACATGTCTAGTCGGAACACAATAAACACCTTCAATGTAATCAGCAGCATCCCCTACTCTTGAATTGAAGTCTCCAGTGATGAGCATAACATCTTCTCTATGATACATGTACACTGATACAAATTCCCTTTCCCACACTCCACCGAAGTGTGGTGCACAAGGTGGATTGTACTTAAATATGATCTTAAAGGGTGTCAGCTGATCACGGATCGTGGGGTTCATAGCTTCAAAGGCCTCCATCAGTTCAGATTCACCTCCCTTGAAGTTAGTACCATAGTCTGATAAGATCTCGTGTGGTTTTCCTCAGTGGGATACAAACCTCCGCACACTCATAAGGAAAGCATCAGCATCCATGTTTTCAAGTAAGTCTAGGTTCACTGCTCTTGTCGTCATGCACTTAAAGACAATTCCCCAACGTTTCTCCTGCTTCCGCTCAACCTTCACCCACATTGGACCATAGCAGTCAACACCGGTAGAATAGAAAGCAGGCTTGTACAGTCTCAGTCTGGCCTTGGGTAGATTTGCCATCTTAGGTAGCTTTGGCGTAGCACAATGTCTTTGACACTCAAAACATTCCCTTTGGTGTTTCTTCACTGTTTTAGCTTCACGGCCTCGTAGGATCCAGAATTACCTGCGGATCTCGGCTAACAGTCTCTCAGGTCCATAGTGTTTGAGCATCTCATCATATCGCTTAATTAACAATTTGGTGATCTGGTGGTTTGGATCAAGCACAACTGGGTGTTTCACATTCTCAGGAATGGCCTCGGCTTCTCTGAGCCTACCTCCTACCCAGATTAGATGTGAGTCAAACTCATAATCTGGTGCTAACCCCAACAACCTTCTGGTCGTCAGCACTGGTTTTTTTGCTTTGAGAGCCTTAACTTCATCAGGAAAGCACTCCTCTTTGACTCTATGAAAGAGCATCGCCTCAACATCACAGATAGGTCTCTCGGCCGCCCCGTCAACACACTCGATGTATGCATTCACCAAGTCGTCAAAGGTGTTGTACTTGGTAGGATCTGGAAGGCGTTTCACATCAGTATGGAACAAAACTGTTGTCTTACGCAGTTCAGGTTCAGTGTCAGACATGTCCGTCACTTGGGGAACGGTCCCCGCTGATGGCCATTGTTCAGGCATTTGTATCAGGAATGATGGTCCATTACGCCACCGGGATTCTTCACATAACTCTCTGAGCGATTTCCCTCGTGTCAAATCATCAGCAGGGTTTTGTTTTGTATTAACGTAATGCCAGCTATCAACTGGGGTAAGGGACTGGATTTCGGATACCCATGTGCCAACAAAAACCTTATAGCGACATGAGTCAGACTTTAACCACGTGAAAACTGTTGTTGAGTCACTCCAGAAGAAGGTTTCGGTGGGGGAGAGACCCAACTCACGATTCAAAGTGTTTGAAAGCTGGGCACCTGTAAGGGCAGCACACACTTCAAGTCTGGGCATCGAGAGCTCTTTTTTTGGTGCTACGTGGCTTCATGCAGATACGAACCTGACATGAACATCATCCTCAGAGTTCTCAGTCCTGAGATAAGCAACTGAGCCATAGATGCGTTCAGAGGCATCGCAGAATACATGCAACTGTTGATGAATGTTGATGGTCTTAAAAGAGGATGGAATGTAGCACTTGTTGAGACAGACATTGGGGATCTCATCAAGTTCTGATTCCCATTGGGTAAACTGGTTTCTGAGGCTTCTGAGTAAATGCATGGTGCATGGTAACCAATGGGGTCATACAGTGTGGCCAGGACTTGGTAGACTGCTCTCATTGTTCACAGGTCGATGTCGATAGGCAAGAGTGTCTGTATCATTGTGTAAAGCGTGACAAAACTGTCAGGCGCAACCAACACGCCCTTGAATGTGACAAATGTCATTCATGGACTCACAGGACATGTGGCACAGAAATAACTAGAGACGAATATTTGAGATTATGTAATACTGGCAAAGATTTTGACTTCATGTACATTCAATGTGAAGCATTGGTTGCGAGTTTTGACACTGACGTGCTACCTGACTTCAACATAGAACTGGATTCGACAATTGAAGCACCAGATGTGTCAATGAATGACAGTGATACAGTCCATGAAGTGTAAGTCATTATTTCTCGCAATTCGTGTAAAAATGTAACGTTTTAATAATTTATGAAGACTTTAGAAATGTGTGACTTTTTTTGTTTCTGTTTTCTAGTCTTAATCAGTAATGTAGAAAACTGTTTTTCTACACCTGAAAGTGTGAATAGTGCTGAACAATAATAATAATAATAATGTGGATAGTTATATGGCGCCTTTTCCACGTCCTAAGACATGCTCAAAACACTACCTACATCATTACCCTGAGGGAAGTGTACTTTCAAAGCTGCTACTAAGTGCGACCGTATAGGTCCGTACAACCCTATATTCAGGTACCCATTTTAACAGCTGGATAGACTGAGTGCAATGTGGATGAAGTGCCTTGCGCAAGGACACAACACAGTTTTGGACCCAGGTCACAAATTTTTGGTGTCTCCACCGGGATTCGAACCTGAGTCGTCGGCGTGAAGGGCCAACACAGTAACCACTACACCACTTTGATCCATAATAGTGCCAAAATTAAAAAGGGTTGTTACGATGTCAATAAAAGATGGAATCTTTTTTTCTGATTTTTTGCTATGTTGTTTGTTTTTTGTGTTCGGCCCTTAAGACATGGAACGAATTTAGGAAAAAAAAGTCACAAATTATTATAAAATGTACCAACAACATCTGCGAAGGCTGGAATCACAAGTTCTTCAACCTTGTCGTTTAGCATCACCCGCACATTTGGAGAGTGGTGGAACGGTTCAAAAAAGAAGAAACCACTGTGCAGACCATCATTGCACACGATGCAATATTGGCAATCAACCCGTCAGGAAGATTAGAAAGAAGTACCAGAAAATGCTACAGCAGCTGAAGAACCTCTGCCAAGACCGTGTCTGTCAGAGGAAAACCATTCCCGAATTCTTGTATGGGGTTGGGTGGAACATCCGTATCAATAAAGAGTATTGAAATGTCCAGATAGGTGTATAGTATGGTGCTGATAAGTCTGAGATTAGTGCTAACAAAGGCTATTTGTGTGGCCCGGACAATTTTGAAAGACAAAAGTAAAGAAATTACCATGAATGTTATTGTTTTAAAGAATAATGTTATGAAATATGTGTGTGTTATTGTTTTTATTGATGGCTAATAAGAAGTTGTGACTTTTTTTCCTGTGACTTTTTTTCCTAGAAAATGTGTGACTTTTTTCTGTGACTTCTTATGACCCATGGAACACGGAATGTAGGAAAAAAGTAATATAACAGGAAAAAAAGTAACGGACAAAAATAATACAGGAAGAAAAGAAACACTTTTTATATAAAGAAACAGAGTAGGAAAATTGACTTTGATTTCTATTAGAATTATTGTTGATAATCTTGTCATTAAAGAGGATTATGAAAACCAAGTTTTAGAATCATAATAACATCACATTTGACATCAAACGTACACTTGTTACCTATAACAACATAATTACATTGGTATTAACTGTTTCCTTCTCACCTGCTCTACTATTTCGACAGACCCAATTGACAACTGGCACGTGCATCATGTCTTCAAAGGTGTGAAAAGAGAGCTGGGAGACGCTCAGACTGGAGCCACGCCCATTACACCTAAAATGTTATTGTTGTTGTTTAACAATTTAAATTTGGATATTCTAGTTGGTGTTTCCATATGGACCGCTTGCTTAGTGGCTTTTTATGCAATGTTACGACCAGGCAATTTTCTATGTAGAGGTGTTTTTGATGCAAACAAAGGCATTTGTCTAAACATGTATTGGGCGTTAATGGTGGATTTTCTGTTCGTTTGCAGCACTCCAAAACCTTGCAGTTTAGGGAAAAGTCCTTGAGTCACATCTCCCGGATATAGAGTCTCATCCTCTGAACCCAGCTCATTCACTTGAAAAATTATTGTCTATTGTCTACAGCAAAATGGAGTTAGAGAAAAAGTTACTGGTCACTCTTTCCGGCGTGGCGGAGCTACCTGCGCTTTTTCAGTAGGTTTGCCTGGTGAAATCATCCAAGACATCGGGTTTTGGAAAAGTTCTGCTTACTTGCGTTATTTCAAAAATAATGACAGGTCTCAGTTTCAGGCGCTCCGGAGATTTGGGTTGGAACTTCCTACATAATTTTTCACGTTCCTCTCTTTTCTTGTTCATTCCTATTTTTTTCTATTATCCTGTTAGGTTGGACTGGGAGATTGTAACACCTTTTTAGTGTCATTGTATGATCACCGCATGTTGATCTAGTTAGATACTTCGAATAATGATTGTCAATTGTATCTTTAAGCTTAGCTTAATAAATCTGCCCAGACCCTTATTTGTAGTGTTTTATTCTTTTGCATGTGTTATATGATAGGAGTCAATGATATAGTCAAAACAGAGTTTTTATATTTATGATATTTCACCTGAAAACAAGAGAGCTCTTGTTATTTTAGAAATGATGTTTTCTGATTAAGTTACACCTACAATATGCTAGAAATGTACATGTGTATAAGTGTTTAGTTAAATCTATCATGAATGAATTCAGGCGAGTATCAGAAATCCAGAATAACAAACTTGATTTGAGAAAGAGTGCCTGAATTTAATTTTAAAATACATTGAATACATGTTTTCTGATAACTAAGCATTCCCAAAATCATTGTAATTTAATAAAACATATTTACTTCATTTGTCATTTTCATTCACCTTCAAACAATCAATTATCATTTGTGTTAACTATATATATCTACATAATGATGTTGAAAAAATAAAAAAAGGGGAATTATTTCTTTATCTAAAAAAGAATTTAACACTTATTTGCTAATTATTTCTTTAAATTCATGTGATCAACATTATTTATTTATTAACATTTCTCTTTGTCTAATGTAAAAAAAACCTAAATATTTATGTCTATATTTCTTACTTCCGGGTAACCCCTAGATTTTTATAACTATATTAAATATGTAAATTAATTTTATTGTATGTATTGAAAATATACTTTAAATCAAATAAAAAACATCAACCTAACGACAAAATATACTGACTACAGGCACAACGTATCTTAAACGTCGATTTGACGAACTTATTCTTGATTTTCAAAACTGTAACTCAACCATTTTTTTAGTATTTTTCCGTCATTGATTTAATGACTTTGGTGTGTAATTTGGGGGAAACACGTTTCAAGTGTCGAAATGTACCAACCAAAAGCATGTTATTGAACTGTTTGATGTCGGCCTACTGCAGTTTTCACGCCGGGGCGAGAATGACGGACTACTATTACGTCACATTACGGAAGATGCCGAGAGCTGCCGATCTTCTTGCATACCGGCCAACCGGATTTGCAGAGCGGCGCACAAGTGTCAGCGCGGTTTCGCAATATTTACGTAAAAACATGTGGGTTAAAGAGGAGGCGTAACGTACAATTTTGATTATTTCAATTTCTTATCTGTATACATATCACTTATAAAAAAACAACAGATCCAAAAAATTGGAAAATGTACCGACAAATTCGACAAGTAGGACATCTTTTAAACCCGTTTTTTTATAACCGACGGGCAAAAGCTTTGACAAAATCATCAAAGCAGGACTCGAAGGTACACCCAGTGTGTGACGTGTTAGGAGTCAGCTGAAACTCCAGCTCTTTGATTTTCTCTGCATTTTTAAGCTGATTCAACAGCCAAAGCAATAGCATGACCGAAAGAATTCATAAATCAGTACGATATGTAACTGCTTCATGATATCAACTTTCCTTCTACGTCGCCTTGTATCCACTTTGATTGGACTGTGACAATCCCTGGACGCGGTTTTCTCGGATGGGTTTATCGCAAAAAAGTTTAGAACTTTGGCTGTGAGTGATCCGCCACTATTGAATAACAGGTATTGTTATATCATGTATTTATCGATATAAAGTTTTAAATTGTCGTGACACAATGAAAGTTTTTTTATGAACGAAGGACAATGTCATATATGTTAACTGTATTGACATTTGTATCATATTTGGCAGAAAAATTCTTTTCTTTCACTTATCTTTCATGGCACCTTAGTACCAAAAATGGGTTATTCCTTTTATATAGTTATTTAACATATATTGTAATCTAATATAACATCTCACACCGTGTGGAAATATCTCTGTGTTTGAATTTAACAATCAATGATATAATAATATTCTTGGCGCCAGCGTTAGAAACATCCAATATAATTCGGAAGAATTTTGGTAACAGTTACAACCGATCTACTTTTTCAAATGATTGTCATCATCGGTAGAATTGCATGATCTCCACCTCTTAAAGAGTCACTCCGTGAGTTGTTGGAGTCATCTATGCCAAACTTAATCAATGGTGTCATTTGATCGCGAAGTATCGACTGTTACCAAAAAGACCCATTTTAAAGCTTGTTGGTTTTTTACAGTGACAATATGAAGGCAGAACTTCGCAATTGTGATCGAAAACCGGACAGTGGCGCGTCAAATAGTCAAACGTAATTTTGGAGACTTATCTAACACAGCGAGGAGGCCAGTTAGGAGTTAATAGTGTTTGTTAGGTTAAATAACTAGTATCCATGTATATTTGACGTGATATCTACACCTCTGTACATGTATAAGGCTGTTTTTAGATTTTCATGGAAAACCAGTATTTGTCATATATATGTCTTTTGGACATAAAAAGTTAAGTTGTTTTGATATTATATCACCACATATGACATTTAGGTTCGTATCAAAGGTAAATAATATGTTATGAAAATCATGGAGTGGCTCTTCAATTCATTGCTGGAATATATACATTCTACAAGTTCATTGGTTCATAATGATTAGATGCGTGACAATCAACTTAGTAGCAGTTGAATGCCATAATGACAGGAAGTTTGACATATTGCCGATGGTTACCAACGGGACGAAGGCGTGAAAATGCAATAGGAGACCATTAAATTAATTATTGAATTTGAATGTGATGGTATTACAAAAGAAGAAGAAAGATATTTCATTTGTATGCCACATGCTAGTTTTCGTTTTCATGACATTTTAAAACAGTATCACATCTAATATCATATCTAAAATGGTAAAATGTATGCATATAAATAAAAAACAAATCATTTGCGTTCCCCTTCCCCCCAATCACTACCTAAATATTATACATTCTTCAAACATGTACATGTATCACTATAACCCTACCCCACCCAAACCAAAACTAAGTTGTATATAATATTATCCTCTGTACATGCGATGAACAAGTGCGGCCAATGGTTTAACCATTTCTAAGTGGTCTAGTGAACCTACCACGTTCTATTTCCAAGGGGAACGAACTACAACGCAACTTGGCCAAAGCGCTTTGGTGGGAACTGGGGATCAATTTTGTGACAACCGGCTCAGCCGATAGTGAACTCTTGAAAAGCCTATATGTTCGAAGTTTGTTTCCATTTTGTTGACCCCGATAGTTCCACAATTCCACAAGTCATTCCTGTTCATCGAGAGCTCGTATCCACTCACAAGATAATTTTAAATCAAGTCCTGTCAAGTTATCGATATCATTGACTGGAAGCTGCAATTTTGAAAATAACTATTAACAGAGTTAACCCATGATCTGTTAAACTGACGAGACCACTTCGTTATGACACTTGGCAACCTGGATACTGTAGTACCTTCTAGTTTACGCCAAAACCTGAGTATATATATTTTTTGGCCTACAAAAGGGACTATTCCAACCCATCTCTCCTCGGACAGCTAAGTTAGGTGTTTTAATAATTCTGAATCATCCGCGTCATTATTTCTTTTTCAAATAATTGTTTTCTCAACCCAAACCCAATCAGAACGATTATTTTACTGTTTTTGTTTGACAGCTGTTCACTAAACGGTATTTCTGTGATACGTGTAAATAAAAATATAAAAGTAAACTATTAACTTGAAATGAATGAATAACTATGGAAAATAAAATTTATTCCTCCTGCGTGTTACCGCCCTAGTCACTAGGAGTAGAGAAGTATATAATCATTCGTAATGTAGGCTACCATGGCTTTGATTTAGACTATTTAGACCTACACGTTCTTTCTTCCGACATTTTATTGTTTAAGATTGTCCGATACAACCTTAGAAAAGAAAGAAACATAGAATGATCACATAAGACAAATGTATTAGTTTTTAAAAATTCAGTTAAGCGCTTAGTTTAGTTTGCATGAAGAACTAAGAATCGTCTCTTTAAAACCCACTTTGGTATTTCCTTTTATGTCATGAGAGTAAATGATAGGGCCCATGACCTTTGGGCAACTCTGTGGTCAAATCAACTCGCCGTGGTCTGATTTGATCAGCATGTCTCTGCCACACCGGCTGTCCGACTGAAACTTGCCCTTCTAGAAAAGCCCCTTGGACCCATCGGGCGCGTTGAACTCCGAAATTAACCACAAACACTGCCTCACCTACTTTGATAAATTGTGCTGTATTGTCAGTTGGATCTTCTTTCCTTAATTGACATCAGACTTTCTCTTGATGGTCTCTTTGCTGAAAAGTCGTGTACGCAGTTGTCGCCGCATAAGCAACTCGGCTGGAGTTTTACCTGTTGTAGCGTTTTGTGTTGTTTTGTAGCTTGTCAGAAATGTCACCTTCTTGATTTTTTATCTTCTTCAGAGCCAGTTTAAGTGATTCTACTGCTCGTTCAGCTAGTCCATTCGTAGCCGGATTCTTGGGTGCTGTACGAGTGTGACGAATGTTGTTTATTTATAGGAATTTCGGGAATTCCTCGGAGGTAAATTGAGACCCATTGTCTGTCACAATATGTTCTGGTAGTCCAAAAAGTGAGAAGACTTTTCTCAAGTGCCTTATGGTGACAGTTGCTGTGGTTGATTGAAGCGGTATCACTTCTATCCACTTGGATAGAGCATCAACTACGACTAAGAATACATGGTCCTAAAATAATCCAGGAAAATCGATGAAAAATATCGTGACCATGGTGACGAAGGCCATTTCCAGAATGTAGATGGAGCTGCTGTGTGTTGGTTTGCATTGTCCTGGTAGTCAATGCAAAGTCTTACTTTGTTCTCATTCTAATGTCAAGTCCTGGTCCCTTTAAATTGATCTTGTGACTTACTTCATTCTAACCATTCCTGCATGTTGATCGTGAAGTTTCCATGAAACAGTCGAAGCGGACTATGATCTGTGACCAGTGTGAAGGTTCGTCCTAAAATATACTGCCTGAACTTGGACACTCTAAAGATGATGGCGTCTCTAGTTCAGAATAGGAATGTCTCATCCATGAAGAACTCCTTGGATTTCTTGAATGATTCCTGTTATCTTTTGGACCACTTCCACTGCTGATTTTTCCGTAGAAGATCATACAACAGTGCCAATGTGCTTGCCAAGTTGGGCATGAACGTTCATCATTCCAAGATAAGATCTCAGTTCTGACACATTTGGGGGTTCTGGTGCTTTGCGGATTGCTGTGACTTTCTCCCTGGTTGGGTGAATTCCCTTCTCATCAACGATGAAACCTAGAGATTGAACTTGTTTCAGGAAGAACTTGCATTTGTCCGGCCTCAGTTTCAGTCCTATTTTCTGTTGTGCTCGTAACACCGTCTTCAGGTTGGACATGTGTTCTTGTCGTTGCATCCAGTGACACAAATGTCATCCATGAACACGAAGACTCGCTTGATACCCTTGAGTACCATCTCAATTATTCTTTGGAACAATGCTGGTGCTGTGCTAACACCATACGACAATCTTCTGAACTGATACAGTCCTTTTGAAGTGTTGATTGTTGTCAGTTTCCGAGACTTCTCATCAAGTTGCAGCTGCTGATATGCATGTTTCAGATCGACTTTGTTGAATTCTTCAAGTCCGTTCAGTTCGGTTGTAGTTCTTCAACATTCACAATTGGGTAGGTTTCTACCTGTATGTAATTGTTGAGTGTCGTCTTGTAGTCCCCACAACGACATACTTCTCCCGATGACTAGAGTACTGGAACGACTGAAGTTGCCACTGTGAATATTGCACTGCTTCAATGATACCTTCTTTCTCCATTGTGTCTATTTCCCTTTCAACTTTGCATGCAGAGCCAATGGTACAGTGCGTGCCTTGCAGAAGATTGGGCTAGCATCTCCTTCAATGTCTAGAGATACTTCACATTCTTTCAAATGTCCTAGTATAGACCCTTGTCAAAAACTTCTTGAAATTATGTAAACAGACCATAGCAAGGCTAGTATCTGAATCTTCTTCCCTTGAGCTGATGGTGTTAGTTGATAGTTTGCTTTTTCATGGTTCCATGTACTAACAATGATGCCCCCTTTCCTCTGACGACTATCAGAAATAGTTTCATTGTCGCAAACTCTATGTTTAAAACAAAACTTAGTTTTCCTATCACTGGAAGTCCTGTACCTAGATAGGCTTCTAGTTTGCAGGTTGTCCCATTCAAAAGCATGTCAGGAAATGCAGACTTGTAGATTTCCTCATTGATTATAGTTACACCTGATCCAAAATCAATTTCAAACTTGAATGGCTGATAGTTAACAATAATAGTTTTCTTCGACTTCCCCGTACTTTCTTTGTGCATTACTGATGAAACCATGAACAATTCATCAAACACGTCCTCTTCTGACTCAAATCCCCTCCTTCCACATCATTCATATGGGTTGATTTTCGGTTTTACCGTAATTCCCTGATTCAGGTGTGTGACATGCGCGGGATAGATACCCAATCTTGCTACAGTTGTTACATGTTGAGAGATGTAGGGACAGTCTGGTGGTTTGTGTTCTTCTAGGTTACATCTAGTGCATGGTCTGTAAGTACCTGATTTACCCTTGTTCGAACTTTTCTGTGGCCCCTTTCTGTTCTGGGTTGTCAACTTATTTACTGAAGCTGTATTGTTACCTTGTATAGCTCTAGCTTCCTTTCTGGCTGTCTCCATTGACAAGGCTATTTGGTATGCCGTTTCAAAGGTCATTGTGGATTTTTCTTGCAGTAACCTACGCCTAATATTTCCACTGTATACCCCAACTACAAACCTGTCTTTCAACCACATCAGTAAGTGTTCAACATAATTACAGTCTTCTGAAATTCTCCTCAAGGTTGTTACACATGCACTTAAATTCTCATCAGGTTTTTGCACTGTGCTGTTGAAGATGCAACCGGCTGTTATGATGTCAGGAACATCTTAAATGTGTTGAAGAGAAACAATTTCTTAATAATGTTTACTTATGTATGGTAGATGGTATAACGATATATATTAATCTCAACCTTTCGACGACCGTTTGAAACGTTTGTACTTTAGCTTGCCAAACCAATTAATGGCATTTGTTTTAAATGTTTTAGATTTACAATAAACTACAATAACATACTTCTTTAAAAGGAAACCTCTTTAAATTTTCACAATTTCAATCATAGCATTTTTGTTGGTCTGTGAGCGCACCTAAGCTTGTTAAACCAATTACTACTGTTTGTTTTAATTGTTTTACATTTGCAATAACCTAGAATTTCAAACTTTTTAAAAATGAAGAGTTTTTGAATATTAAAAAAATTTAAGCATAGCATTTTCGTTGGTCTGTGAGCGCTCGCTGTAAAGTTTCTATTTATAGATATTTTGCTTGTAGTCTAATAATAGTCGCAAACATACCATTCGATAAAACCTACCAAAGTAGGTGGTCGAAGAGTGCAAAGTATATAGACGTTACTTTTCTAAGCAATGCAACATATATTGGAAATATATCACCACTTATGATTAACCATGTGGTTTATAAACATATAAAATAAACCAACTCGTGACGGGGAATGACAGATTGTCTATCGTTAATTATATTAATTGTATTTCTTACTTCATATGAGTTCATGTAGGTATAAATTCATCTGTGAATAGTCAGTTTATGAATAAGCGATACATTGGTGCAGCGTTTGGTTGCACAAACTTAAAAAAATAAGAGTTTTTGCCACTAAAAGTTAAAGTGTATCGCACCTATGTTTTCGAAGTGGGGATGACTACACTAAAAGGGCATTTTCTTACCCTTAAGGAGCTTAAATGTCATCGTATAGGGTGCCAAGTGAGAATTTAATCGCTATTTAGTAAGCTTACTAAATCGAATTAGTAATTCAGGCAGCTATTTAGTAAGCTTACTAACCTCGAATGAGAAAGCTTACTAAATATATTTGAACTAGAAACTTATGAAATGAATTACTAAGCTTACCAAATCGGGCCGAACTAGTAAGCTTATGAAATGAATTAGTAAGCTTACCAAATCGGGCCGAATTAGTAAGCTTACTAAATGCTTTTTTAAATGTTCCTCTTAGTTCAAAATAAACAGAGATTACAAAACGAGTGGGTATTGAATATGGAAAATATTCCAACGAGATATTTTAAAACGTTTTGATTTATTCACGAGCGAAAGCGAGTGAATAAATCGAAATGTTTAAAAATATTGAGTTGGAATATTTTCCATATTCAACACCCACTCGTTTTGTGATCTATTTATTACACACAGGAAAATGGGAAACTTGTTCTTCAAAGACCTCAAAATGTTCACTGAAAGACGTTAGCGCGAATACATTGTGCTCAATAATACACTACCTCTTTGGTCTGAAACATAGGCCACGTTATAGTTGTAAAAGAATCAAAGAGCCATACGTAACAGAAATATGAGTTTATATTTTTCATATGGTTTCATGTACGAGGATTTGATAAACAGTGACAGGCAAACAACTTAATTGACAGATCAAAACGCAATTACAATATTCTCCGTCACTAAACACTTGACGTGTCATCGCTAAATTTGACGTGTCACTGCTAACGATAGATACACAACGGCAATTGACAATTCCCAAAGTAACACCGAGTCTGTCAAACTAGATACAAGAAATTACTGGTCATCAAGTCTCATTTTCTTGATGTCTGGTCCAAAGAAGTTATCATTTCTTGGGGTACCACCATATATTGGGGCTGAGAAGATGGACTGCAAGAGCTCGGTACTCCTGTAACTGGTTGTCTTGATTGCTCTGGGAAGCGAGGTTGACAACAGAGTTGGAAGGGAGACTACTCTCATTTTGACATGATTCGACAAGTGCGAGAGAACGGAAAGTAGATTGGTGACTTAAAATATGACTCAAGTCATTGTGGCGGTTCATCGACAGCGTACTGTAGTTGTTTATGCACTCTACGTTCAGGATGTAAACAAAGATAACTCTGCCGCGACTGCTTCATCGACGAAATTAACACTTAAGAATTACTTTGAACACAAATAATACTTTTTCAAAAAATAACCTACGTCAATATTTTATCATTCACAAATTTTATGTGATTTTTGGTTGTGTTTTGTTGCTGATAATTGCTTGAATATAGGTGTGATGTAAATCTGAAATATTGAGGTGGCAACGGAAAGATCGCTTGTACTCGCTCAATTGTTAAAGTAGTTCGGCATTATGACGTCACTGTCGTTGAATAACCTGTTTTGGTTACACAACATTCGTTGAATAACTTTCAACTGGTAACACAACACTTGTTTCAAATAACCAAAATTATCTCATAAAGATATTCAGAACAGCCTCAGTGTGTAATAATGATTTCTCCCCACCACGTGGTAAAATGGAGGGAAAATATATTGACGTTTCAAAATGTTAAGTTGAAGCTTCTTGTAATGTAGGCTGGATGTTGAAATAGATTGAATAGGCATGATTGCTTTCCTTCTAAGTAAATAATATCTAGTTAATGAAGTTAAGGATGAAAAGTATGATGTTGCAGGACATGCAACTTCTTTGTTTACAAACAACAATTTAACAATGATATTTCATAATCTGGTAATCATATACTTTTTCTTTATCAACTAACTAACAATTTCTTCTAATTGTAAGAATTTTTGTCTGTTGTTGTGTTCACGCGTATCCATAGCACAGCGCATTCGTACCACAACAACAGAGATTGTCAAGGGATACCGTTCTGACGTCACGCCTTCTCTACCAAATTTGCCAGGCTTGACATGCGCACCTCGGACTTCCTCCTTCGTAGTGCTTACACGCGCACTTCCCTGTATGATGGACATGGAGTGTGGAATTATCTCCCTTTGCAAAAAAATAGCCTCTGTTTACTCAACTAAAGCGGACCGAGGCCCAGAAACCAGGTTGAAGAGTTTTAAAGTGTTTCCTCAAATGGATTTGCATTTTGAAAGCTAATTTGAACATTACTGTAGTATCAGCTACAGTTGCATATAAACTGTATAACCCTAAATGGGCCTCATACCCTAAGAGGGCCCCTGACTCGGTGACAAGGCAGTATAGGGGAGATAACTCTATTACTCTGTTAGAGCACATGGCCAGCATCATATATATCAGGCCACTCTGCATGTAAGCCATCCGAGCTTAGAATAAGCCACTGAACCCTCTCTAGTGTTCTCTAGTGTCTTCCATATCGCCACAATTACTAACAAGAGAGCACTATGAACACTGCATAATATAATATTTCATCTTAAACTGATGTTTAAATGATTAAATAACTCTGATAGAAAATAGGACAATTACACTTTGTTTCTGCTCTCCGATCTCGAGCGTTCGTTTTTTTACACATCATTTCTTACTTGGATCAATTTTATTTTCGAAATACTTTCGTAACATGATTATTAGCTTGCACCTTCATCGGCTTACCATACAAACTAACGTTCTGTTTCATATGTTCTTGGGAGCAGTCATTATTTGAGATGACAACAAACCGGAAATGATTTAGTAAGCTAAAAAAATCGCGAAACCGGATGTGATTTAGTAAGCTTACTTAATCGTTCCTATTTAGTAAGATTATTAAATAATTTATTCATTTTAGTAATTAGCTTACTAAATAATAATAAATAATAGCATTCTTAACCGCGAATATATCAATGACAAAGCATGCTCAAAGCGCCATGAGTATTATTACCCTGGAGGGTAGTTTGTTCGGTGCCGCCGTATAGGTCCGTACTTCCCCCTTGTTCAGGTACCCATTTGTTTAGCTGAGTGAACCGTGTGCAAAGTGGATGAAGTGTCTTGCCCAGGGACATAACACAGGATGAGACCCAAGTCACAAAGTGTTGGTGTCTCCACCGGGATTCGAACCCGGGTCTCTGGCGTGAAAGGCAAGCATGCTAACCACTTCACCACTGTGCTCCTCATAGCGATTAAAGTCTCACTTGGCACCCGTTAGAAACAAGATTTTTACAAATCATTTTCAATATTTTAATGTGGTCTTTATACTTTGGTTATAAAGGTTGATTTAGGGGTTTCTTTCTAATTTCTATTGTAAATAAAATGTTACATTCAACACATGTGTTATCTTCAATGCATTTTCTATTTACACATTTCTTATCATTGACTATTCAACTGTCCACAAGCAAAAGTACAAGCCAAACAGGGAATATTTTAAGAAAAGAGAATGATTTTTTTTAATTAGGCCAGCAATGGCCCAGTGTTGTGTAAAATACCGGCCCATTGCCGTGTGCCATCACAAGGCCTGTACCGTTTTTCAACGCTGGTGCGCACTGGGCCATATTACTGGCAAACTGTATCAAACCGGCACAGGCCTAGGCCCAGTACTGAACGAGCACCAGAACTATATTGAAAATATCAGCATTTTCGCTCGTTATGTCGACTTCGTACCCGCATAGAAATTGTTAAACATTCTAAGAAATCCCAGATAGTGATCAATTTTGAATGTTACATATTAAATTGATTGACAAAATGTGGAAAGATAAAACATTACAAAACAGGAGAAGTGAAATTGTTATCGATTGAGAACTTTGAATATTCAAAACTAAACATACAATGTTGCTAGCATAGGAGAGGTAATCGAAATATTAATATAACATTCAGATAACTTCTGGAAGGATTTAGAAGGATTAGAATAAATTGGGCTATTTGTTACGTTATAAATGATTTACTATTCATTTCTTTTGACTTGAATCTATCATTGATTTTTCAAAGGGGGGACTCCCTGAACCCCCCTTGGATCCGCCACTGTACTGTGTTTGGAAATCAGAGGCATATAGGGAATTATAATAGCTCTAAATTTAATTTAAGGATGTTCGCTCCTCACCTACTGCGCATGACCAAATTGTCAACTTACAAGTCAAAGTTGCAAACCTAAAAAGCCTGAAATCATAATGTTCTTATATTATAAACCAAAATGAAGCGGTAATTTCTCAATTTTGATGATGTCTGATTAAATATTCATCAAAATTAACAAACGTAGTATTTTACGACAACCGAAATGAAGTTACGGAAAGTGGTTATTTCGGCCGATTGCGCATAGGCAGTGAGCAGTGGAAATAAACAGAGGCGGCCCAGTCTCATGTTACAGTCGCATGTGTTTACATTCGCCCTCAAGTTTAGTTCCCGGTGTATACAAGTGTTGAAACACAAGATATCAAGTCACCAAATTGAGGTTATGAAGCTGCCTAAAGTGTGTAATGAATTTACAAACCCCGCGCGAAGCAATGACCAATGTACCATTTCTCCGAGGCAAACATGGCTAGACAAAACACCACCAAATCTCGACACTTTACATGGATTTTCTCGATTTATTTGTTGAAGGTGATGAGGGAAATAATCAAGCTTTCCCTATTATATACTGCCCGACAGTGACAGGAAAAAATTCGACTAAAACCGCTGCCACTGAAAACTAAGAGTAACAGTAAACACGTCATGCTTGTCGGCTGATAGTACCCTGTTGAAATTAGGTCATGCTTGTCAGCTGATTCCGATGCGAGCGACAGGGCGAGGCCAACAAAAAACAACAAATCACTGGCACCGGTATGTAAAATGTATTATGAACTCTAAATCTTCTTACTTTTCTGTCAACATCATTTCAATTTATGATTTAACTTATCTAATTTCATTTCATAGTGATTAATTATCTATTTCTGTATCTTATTGTAATTAAATAACCTACTCTCTTGCTGAAACAAATCAAATAATACTTATATATTTTTTGTGAATTTTAGCAATGGGTCATGACATTTATCTGTCACATTTTTCTCATTGAATGCACTGTAGACATTATTGTAGACTTAATATTCATTATTCTTGTCATTTAGAACCTGAGATCACCACTGAAAAAGATGCTGTCAGCTAAAGCTGCAGAAATTGAGGTAATAAATTGATAATTATCAAATATATAAAGCAAATAAACACTTTTGATTCACTGATTGTATTTGATTTATTCTGATCATAGAAAAAATCATCATTGATGAGAATATATTATTGAACTGAAAACTTATATATGTTGTTGCTGCAAAAAGTAGAATGTATAAGCAGAAATGATGAATATTAAAAAAAGTTTTTATAATTATTTGGCGGCCAATGACTGAAATATTGCCTACGCCCTAGCAGCATTAGACAGCCTACTCATTTGATTAATTAATTCATTACATAACAATAAGTTATATTGTTTTTAGGTCACAATTATATATGTTTGAAGAATCACACTAATTATGACAAATCAAGAAGGAAAAATCCTAATTGACCATTGTCAAGAATTAATTACTTTCATCATAGGTATTTTTTGTAATAATAAAACCTTTGTATATTTCTGTGTTCATGAATGATCATGTATTATTAACCTAATGAGAGAAGAAAGGTCAAAAAGGTCTTTGAGACTAGACATAATCAAATTTTTAAAAAATTAATTCCCCTTAAATTCATAAAATATTGTTGGGAAGTTTTTTGAGGCTAGTGATTATGTTATGTGAGGTGTACAATGTTCTTTAAAACAAGATGACATTGAAAGTCACATCTTTCCTACAAGCTTGTTGCTCTTATTCCAAAGGCCAAATTATCAATTATGTTTATCATTGTATAAACTGTAATGGATTTTTAAAAAGATATGACAATATTGGCTGTTTGCCATTATGAAATGAAAAGGAATCAATTCTAATGAGTGTAGTTAACAAACTTATTCATCTTTTCAGGTAGATGTGTACTTTCATCCGATGCAGAGTAGAGGATAAACCGTTCTAATGGATGCTGTGACATACAGATCATACAAACCTATGATTTCCCAGTGTGTCTGTGAATCTCAGTTGGAGAATAATGACTTGATACATTCCTTTTTGGACAACATACAATAAACAAGGATTTATAGTTTCTGGTTGAGTTAAATTAATATTTTGTGTACCTGACAAGACACATTTCTCTAGGTATTTTATGTGCGCTTCAAGTTGACCAGTTGCTTCCCTTTATGATTTTTTGATTTTCTGTACCTTTTGAAATGTGGTGTGAGAAAAGAAATAAATTGTATTTTTGTGTTATTTCTACTGTTTTGTATTTTCTTCATGTTGATTTATTATAAATCAAAGACATATGGTGTGTTTAAAGGGAAAAAAACGTGTCTGATGTATTTTGAATTAATTCATAATTTTGCTGACTCATAAATTTTCAATTGTAACTATCATTTGAGCCAGTTTTATTTACTGTTTATCTTAGCAAGTAGATGTTGTTGAATGAATATGATTTGTATGTATGCATTCAGTTAGATTTTTAGATAATGAGTGGAGGAAAGCATGTTTTTAGTACAAAAATAGCTTGAATGTTGTTTATTTAATTGAAATGTTTCAATACATGTTGCGCCGTAGTGGCTAAAAACCCACACTACCATATATATTTTTTACCTTTTTCTGGAAGAAAATTATGTTAACTGTAACATATTTTCATATTAAAAAAGTTTAATACAGGAAATAATTAAAATTTAAGATTTCTCAAAAAAGGTCAAGATTTCTCCATAGACTCCCATGTTAAAACTGTGACTCACAAAGGGATCTTTGTCTTAGAATATTTCGAAAAAACCCACACTAACCCCTATTTTTTGGGGTTCATATTTCAAGCAAATACACTTAACTTTTGAAAAATACAAGTTAGAAAAAAGTTTAATACTTTAAATTTGAGGAGCGAACATCCTTAAAGTCGAACGCGTAGCGTGAGGCTTTAAATGGATAATTTAGAGCTATTATAATTCCGTTATATGTCTCTGATTTCCAAACACAGTATGTTTATCTACATTCTACCATTACAACGATTTAAATTTTAACTATATTCTTTCGCGTTAGCTCAATTGTGCTGTGTCATCGATGCCCGTGTACGATTTCCACGGACTGACATTCATACAAAGATGACGTACTTTGGAATCTCGAATAACGTTACTTGAAGTAAGCCTCGGACATAACCGACAATTTCCAAATGCTTTCAAGGGAGTTCACTCACAGGGCATCCTCCAAACAGGGATGTGCGCATGTCAAAGTCAGGCTTACACACCCCTGCCGTTATGAGTTTGACCTTGACCCTTGGCGAGCTCGGTGCAGCGTTCGATTACCTTCATCCAACGGATGTAAACAACATGGCTGATCGAAAGTGCCTAACGTAACGCCGCGGGCTTCACTTGAATGAATTTGTACTTGTAGTTTCAGTGATCAAATAGATGTAATAGCACTGATTAAGATGAAATGAGAAATTATCTCAATGTTTTGATGATTCCATTATAAATATAACCCATACACATTAATTTGTTGATAAGCAAACCGAAGAACCACTTGACAACAGACTTCCTACGCACAAAGATGTAACACTCCCCTTAATTACAATTTCTTTTATAATATCAGCCAAATAATCACTCTAATTTATTTAATTTTTAAGAACTTTCATTGCCGAATAGAATTTCAAAATTATATCGTTACACCTTTCCTTTTACGCATCCTCAAAAGTTTCTGCTAAATTTTAGCAGGCGGAAGAAATGCTTTGTGGCAGGGGTCTGTAAGCACTACGAAGGCGGAAGTCCGAGGTGCGCAGAGGATGGGCCCTCGGATCATTAAAAAAAGTTATAAAAATTGGTTTTTAAAAATTAAAATGTTTTTTTTTTAGAACACCCCCTGAATAGAATTGTACTTCTGTTAATAGTATATGGATATACAGAAGTACAATTCTATTCAGGGGATGTTCTAAAAAAAAAAACATTTACATTTTTTTATAACTTTTTTTAATGATACGAGGGCCTGTGAGTTCACTCTCTTCAGTCCACGTTAGTATTTTTCGACCAGCGTCAGCGTTCGCAATAATTTCTGCAATATTGATTTTTTTAAGTCGGTATTAAGGCATTGATGTTTTGAATAAAGTTTTGAGCTGAGTGCAATTTTAAGTTTTATTAAATTTGTGTGATATTTTTTCCGTCTCTTGTTCCAAACCATCACCAGCCTACAGTAGCCCTAATGCCGGCGCCGTGTTTATTGAATGCCTGCCTTCATGAACTGTCGGGGTTTCGCCGTGTTTGAACGCGTTACGAAGTTGCATACGTTTATTAAATTGGAATATCATAATCGTGAAATATTAATCACAATAATGTTATCATTTGTAAAAATGTCCGGCGGACAAGTACTTAGACAATATTCTTGCTAGGCAACTAGTGAATTCTTGCGCGTTAGATGAAGTAAACAGAAGACTGTATAACCAGATTATACACCCTCTGATTTTTCACAGCAGCCAATCAGAATTGGGTATTTTGCACAGTTATGGTAGAATTGTCAATTGGAGCCATTACAGTTGATAAGCTGACATCTTCTCGAGTCCTTTCTTCCTCCATTTACATATCCACAGCATCTGGTACCAGAATTTCACATTCGATATCATTATTAACTGCTTTTTTCCCCTCAAAGGACTTTCCTTTGTAGTCTCTGAAAACATTCAACACTGGCTATATTACACAAACTAAAAAGTATAACATTATCATTTGAAGTCACGTAACAGCTAAAATGAATATGTTCCTATCAAAATGGTTGTTCATGTTTTATGATAACAATAATATAGTTCAGCAGTTTATGTGTTAAATGCAAATATTTAAAATTATTCTGAATTATTTCAAATAAATCTACTATTAATAGACATCTTTTTATAAAGAAACATTCATTGATATAACAAATATTATATTACTACGAGCGAATACAAATGTACAGTATCCATAGGGTTGTTCTGTAAATTTGATGTTTGAAAAAACACTTCTAGATCTACTCTTGTCTTTGAAGGCGAGTCAGAGTGAATGCGAACTGGTTTTGTCAACGAATTCACCAATCACCGAAGCTGCCGAACCGAGCTCAAGATGGCGACTTACGCGGAGAGCATGTTTAAGTATTTTCAAAATAACAATAGAATTAGGGATGCACAGGCACATTCAGCAAAAGTTCATTCGGTTTCGTGGAGTTGTGATGGAAGAAGACTTGCATCTGGCTCATTTGATAAAACTGTCAGTACCTACACTCTGGACCGTGATAGATTGGTAAGAATTAGCACTGGCTGGCTTACACTTTAATAAGTGACTTAACGCAATATTTCGAAACGTCTTTATTTTTAACTTTGCGCATTAAACGAATACTTTTCATACATGAATAAGGCATTGCCTTTCAGGTAAGGATATGTTCACTTATATAGCGAGTTTCAATAATAAACGATTGTGACGAACAACAAAGGACCGAGAACGAATTTCGTACGTAGCAGCTAACAGTTGAAAGTGACACAGAGTATCTTTCATAAAATTTTATAATAGATAAGAGCCAAAATACCATCTACCCTGAATTAAATTCAAATATCCTGCCAAAAATTGCATCTTTATATCTAAATTGCCCAAATTAGGATAATTTACTATATTACCCATATGGGAAGATGGACACAGGGTAATATTTTTCCTGTAAGTCACACGGGAGTTACACATTTTCTTGGCATTTGATTGGTTGTTGTGAACCAATGAAAAGGAACGTAGTGCCGGGACTATTTCATTCATCTTTCAAACTTCTCCCGACTGGTAATTTGTTTACCCTTAGACAGAATTTTAACAATGTTTATTTATTCCAAATAGTTGCCAGTCGTCATTTCTCAGATGTGGCGCCACAAACAACGCGAAATAAGCCTGCCCCATTGCACAAAATCAAAGAAATTATAGCGATTATTGAATAAGTTCTTCATCATGTTAAACTAACAGTCGCTAAGAAGCGCCTGGTTCCGTTCCATCGTAGTGACGTCATAGACACGAGCGGCTATGACGTCACAGTGTCATCAGTTACGTCACAAGTTCAGCCGTCTTGTAGAATAACCATAGGGCGTCGATGACCTCTTCAAATTAACACAAAACTGTTAAATGTAATTAGTTCGATTGACGGTTATGAAAACAGGATTAAACGTTCGACAACAACTACATTTAGCTATTATTTTGAAACTTTTTTTCACAAATTACAATTTAGCCGTGCGTAGGTAAGTGTCAAGCAAAACCACAGCACACGCGTATGAATTTGGAAATTCGCAACCCTAATCCTATAAAGAAGAACGATTATTTCTATCATATTCGAGTTTTGACATTTTAAAAAACATATAGGTAATATAAACAATAACCAACTCGTGACGGGAATGACAGATTATCTTTCCCTCGTTATATTAATTGTGTAATTCTCTCGCCAAGGCTCGAGAATTACGAAATTAATATAACTCGGGAAAGATAATCTGTCATGCCCCGTCACTCGTTAGTTATTGTCTATGTACACAAAGGTACCCTCGTGTTACCTATTTCCGTGGTAATAAGAAATAATCTTCTAAAAGTGTTATTGCCAATAATGTCAAACATCCTGAACATCATAAAGTGATAGAGTACATACTTTTCAACTAGGTAATGTTAAACAAACAGTTGTTTTACCCTTTTGATAAATCTTGTTCACATTTTAAAAACAGATGCAAATTGTTATTAATTTATTTGGTGTCACCTGTTTTCATGGTAATTCTATTATGTAAAATTATGAGAATACAACACATGCAACAACTTCAATTTTTACCTTTTTTTAAACACAGATCGATAGTGTACAATAGCATTTAAATTGATGTTGACATATGTTTAAAATATTTACAGGGTCATTGAATTATTTCACTTTTATGAATATTTGTCATAAAATGTCTTATTTCTGGTAATGTATAGAAATCATGAGGCTGCTTACAGTATATTTAGTATTACAAAATCTTCTAGTCACCAAATACCTTGCAGTTAACGTAGTTTAAGATTTAATATTAGTAAGCAAAGCAAAGTTTAACTTTGCAAGCAATAACTTGCTTTCACTGCACCGGAAAATCTTACAAAATAGCCAAAAATATATAAGAATCAACCTTTCTATGATTCCATATATTTATTAGTAGAACAGGTATTATACTCAAAAGTCAGGTGATTCAGGATAAGAATAACATGGGTTTACTGGAAAACATTGTTTGAAAAATTATACATGGATTGTATTTTTAAAAATCAACCATAAATGTTGTCCAAAAAAGGTGTTTTGTGAAAAGCATGAAATTTCATTTGATTTTCTTCACTGAAATGAATCAATGAATAGATTGATGAAATAGTGATCATTTCCTTCTTGGGTCAATGCAGAACAACTGGTGAATAAAATAAGTGCTAACATGTCTGGGTACAGTAAGGGGTTAGAGAGAATAGACATCTTTTGTAAATACCACGAAAACAGGTGACCCATGAAAACAGGTTACTCCAGGGTAATACTAAAGCAGCCATTGTCCGGTTTTCAATCACAAATTACAACTTAACATGTTTATTGTTTCTATATCGAACTCATAAGCTCTAAGATATTGATTTTCAGAATCAACTACTGCTTCTCAATGGATTTACAACGTTTATAAAGTTTGACATTTTTGACTCCAATAATATACTCTCTGTCCCTTTAAAAGTTTCAACTAAACAAATAAAGCAGGTAATTAAGTATAATTATTATGTGATCTTATTTTTCCGGCAATCCGATTGGTCGAGAAGCAGTCATGTGTCAGTCGACAGAAAAGCATATTGACTTCACTCTTTTGATTTGTTTGGTGTGATATGCTGTCCGTTTCAACTGTTTCAAGACCACCACTAGGCCACACGCTATGTGATTGAATACCTTCCTTCGTGATATGTAAACTGTCAGGTTTTTTAACTGAACAGCAATCCCTTTAAGATGTACTTACGGACAAGGATCTGCCACCTTGTAGATTCATCTACCAGAAACTATCAAACTGTGTGTAGCACTGGACTCTTTCAGTGATATCTCTGAAAACTTATTATTTCTCAAAAGTCTTTGACAGACTTTGTGTACTATCACTTTTTCCCCTAATGCGCCATGAGCCTGCACCAGTGTATGGATTGGGGCGCTTTAGAAATAGCCATTGTTGTTATTATTATTTTTGCCGGGTGTGACAGCGGTTAACATTTGCAAACTTTGATTAAATTGGATTTATATATATTGTGCTATCTAAATCACCATAATGACTTTTGTTAAAATGTCCGGCACACAAGTATGTATTTGGAGTAAATTGTTGCTAGGCAACTAGTGAATTCTTGCGTGTTAGACAAAATAAACAAAAGACTGTATAACCATATTATACACCCTCTAATTTTTTTCAGCAGCCAATCAGAATTGGGTATTTGCACAGTTATGGTAGATTATTGTCAACGTTGCGCAAACAAAATGAATAAAAAACATTGTGAGGTCTTTGTCATGGGCATGGCGGTTCTTGGAGGTCCCTATAAGCTATGAAATGAGTTAAATCAGGCAACTACGGAGTAGACACCAGCAGCAGCATTGAATATTAGCAAACAAAGTTGCAGCAGCAGCAGCAGAAAATGAGAAATAAAATATAGGTAGATATGGTTCCATTGAGAAGAAAGAAATTAGTAATATGCCAAAATAGTCACGACCACTGATAAATGGAGGGAAAAGAAAATACAACTGAAAAGTAGGACCCATAAAGTTAGAATATTGTAATGAGATGTATGAGACCAAGAATCCCGCCATAGCATGAAGAGTAAACGGAAGGATTTGCTTACTGATTAAAGGTAAACAAATGTAAGATTTTTAAGCATCAGAGCATAAGAATAAAGGGCTGCAACAGGACACAACATAAAGTGTGCTCGCCTGGCAGATGCAGATTGATATATGGTATCCCTACCACAGACAACCCAGATATATCAGCTAGGAAACTGTTCCAAGACGTTGGTATTGATAATGCACAAGATATGCTTCTTGTAAACGTGCACCTACTGCCACGACTCAGCCCAGATCCTAGGGGGCCGTCCTCCGGACTGGGGCATATGGTTTTTAATTTGTGACAATGATAGATAGACAGAAGGTGTTTAATGCTAGCTTCCAAAAGGTTCTTAGAAACCCCAAAAAATCAATTCAAACAGATCTACCCGTAAAACTGAAAAAGCTTAGAAGCAAACTGGTCACTAAAGGGAAAGATCTTCGTACAACTCACAAAGTCCAAACCAGGATCCTTCGTATTGAAGTGATATTGTTTTGACATAGACTCCCAATGGCAAGCCATCGAGCTAAACGAACCATTTCCTCACTAAACTGTTGGCGTTTTGCTAACAACTATGCTGACTTTTCAGTGATAAAAGTCTCCTCAGTGAGGAATCTAATATTTCCGTGCGTATGAAATTTGCACACTAAAGTGATGATAAGATCTTGTGAAGATGGAACCCTTTATCCATTTGAACTCTTCATATTACGCCAATAGCAGTGAAAACAATCATGGGTTTTCATAATGGGTTTGCCTTTGATGTTTCTTTCATTTTTCTGACGTCGAATTTACCTGCTTTGAAATTTTAATCAAAATTTATTTTATGTGAAAGGAGCATTGAGGTAAATATCTCAAAAGTATAATCAGCTACTCCTAAATGAATCGAGCTTTTTGTAATCATCAATATTTTCACATTATTCACAAATATGCCAGATGAATTCTTTAAAACATTGGTTAAAATAACATCTTTTAATAATATTTGAATATAAGACTGTATTAAAGTCCAGAGCATCGATCTGTTTGAAATTATTGTCAATTATGATTTTGATTACAGCACATTTTAAGAAATTTTGAGGACATAAACTTAACTGCAAAACTGGAATGTCTTGAAATGTTTAAGTATGCATTTAATTCAGCCAAAGACAAACTTGAAAAGTATCTTAGTGATGGACAGCCAGGACTTTCATTTTAAAAACTGTGAGATTATTTACCCACAGAGAGTCATTCTGTTTGATAAAAGTTTCTGAAGCTGTGGTTCCCCCTCTTCCTCATGATCAGCTGACAGCTGAACCTGAACCTTAGATTACCTCAACTTAAAGAGCCACTCCGTGATTTTCATAACATATTATTTACCTTTGATACGAACCTAAATGTCATATGTGGTGATATTATATCAAAACATCTTAACTTTTCATGTCCAAAAGACATATATATGACAAATACTGGTTTTCCATGAAAATCTAAAAACAGCCTTATAAATGCACAGAGGTGTAGATATCCCGTCCAATATACATGGATACTAGTTATTTAACCTAACAAACACTATCAACTCCTAACTGGCCTCCTCGCTGTTTTAGATAAGTCTCCAAAATTACGTTTGACTGTTTGACGTGCGCCACTGTTCAGTTTTCGATCACAATTGCGAAGTTCTGCCTTCATATTGTCACTGTAAAAAACCAACAAGCTTTAAAAAGTGTCTTTTTGGTAACAGTCGATACTTCGTGATCAAATGACACCATTGATTAAGTTTGGCATAGATGACTCCAACAACTCAAGTAGTGGCTCTTTAAACAACTGAATGTTAATTCAGTGATGTAAGTGGGTGCTTTCATAAGTTTCTTGTCCTTTTTAAATGTATGTCTTACTGCAGAATTTGTCGCAGAATTTAGAAAAATTGGAATGCAGACTTAGATTTACCGCAGGATTCTTAGAAATTCACTGCGGAATCCTGGAGGGACTGGACTTACATGACTCTAATAGAACACTGCGCTGTGAGGAGTTTCATGCCATGTTTCTTTCACTTTGGTTCTTTCGCTCTGACATTTAATGTCTTGAACTTGACAACAAAACTACCAAAAGTAGTGTGCTTATAAACTGTAGAGAGCTTTGCAATCTTGCCTACTGGATGTGTGTAATCCATTTTTCCTTTATTTTGCAGGTGTGTTTGACGAACGTAAGGTATGAATTAGTGGTGTAACGATTCATCGATAGTATCGATGTTTGCATCGTCTACTACGCGATACGAGTGCATCGATACAAAACACATTTAGACAATATATCAGGATATTTATATCGTGAGGGTCCACGATACATCGATGTATCGCCATAAGACACAATATATCCTGATACTGTTAACATAATATGTTACAAACACATAACTCTCTATTTCAGAGATTAGAGTGATCAAACAAACAGTACATTTATGATATTTGTGATATTTTATGTGCAATTTCTCAACCTCTTTAATTTTGCAATTTCCCTTCATGTTACGTTTATGACAGTTTGGTATCTAAGAAAAAGCATTACTTTTTTATGTCCTATATATTCTTCTTTTATGAACTGTAGAGCATTGTGATACGTATTGTATCGTAACCACTGTATCATGATGATAATCGTCTCGCAGGTTCCTTTGCAATACTTCAATGATATATTGTCTCGCCTAATAAAACTGGAATCGGGATATATCGTCTTGCCACTGAGGCCATGTTACACAGGTCTAGTATGAATGTGTGTCGCTAGAAGCTTATATGTTGTGTAATTATTGCGTAAATATTACCACTAGACTGAGTTTAGACAGTAATCTCAACGTTTTGAGAGGTCGTACAGAGAAAGAGAGAAAATGAAAATAAAATTTTATTAGCAGTATGCGTGTTGGTCTTCCCCAGTTACCTCCCTTATCTCCCTTGAATTTCAAATCTGAACTGTCATTCTTTTCTCTGTACGCTGAGAGTGAAGATCGGTCATAGATTGAGAAATTTTTCTTGCCTCACACCTGTGTTTTTTCACTTGGATTACACCTGTGTTTTTTCACTTGGATTACACCTGTGTTTTTTCCTTGGATTACTTGTGATTGGATTATTTCACCTTTGGATTAGTGATTTTTCAAGGATTCTTGGACTTGAATGAAATCTTTCCTTCTTCTTTTGCGTGTTATAAACTTACTTTTCCCCTTCTGATCATGTCTTCCATACAACGTAAATGTGTTAGCTATCAAAAGTACATGTGTGTGGGCGACCAACACTCCAATTGTATATGGGCTGTGACGATTCTAAACTCCAGAATGTTTGTCTCATAATTATTACCCTGAAGGAATTGTTCAGCTACTTATCGCTTTGCTTGAACATATAGGGTTGTACATCCAGTATCGCGGTACCCATTTGAACATATAGGGTTGCACATCCAGTATCGCGGTACCAATTTGAACATATAGGGTTGTACATCCAGCATTGCGGTACCAATTTGAACATATAGGGTTGCACATCCAGTATCGCGGTACCGATTTGAACAAAGAGGGTTGTACATTCAGTACCGTTGTACCAATTTGATCATATAGGGTTGTGCATCCAGTATCGCGGTACCAATTTCAACATATAGGGTTGCACATCCAGTATCGCGGTACCCATTTGAACATATAGGGTTGCACATCCAATATCGCAGTACCAATTTGAACATATAGGGTTGCACATCCAGTATTGCGGTACCAATTTGAACATATAGGGTTGTACATTCAGTATTGCGGAACCAATTTGAACATATAGGGTTGCACATCCAGTATCGCGGTACCAATTTCAACATATAGGGTTGTACATTCAGTACCACTGTACCAATTTGAACATATAGGGTTGCACATCCAGTATTGCGGTACCAATTTGAACATATAGGGTTGTACATCCAGTATTGCGGTATACCAATTTGAACATATAGGGTTGTACATTCAGTATTGCGGTACCAATTTGAACATACTGGAGCCCGTTTCATGAAAGTCTCTTAGGGCTAAGATATCGTAACTTTTATCTTAGCCCTATCGTAGGATTTTATGAGCGTTTCACGAAAGTCTCGTAGGCCTAAGATATCTTAAGTTACGATAAAATTTTAAGGTAAGTTTTTGTTGACTTAATTCTTCAAAATTGTCGTAAGTCACGATAATCCAGCAAACATGGCGTACATAATCGCACTTAGAAAAAATGTTGAGAAGAAAAGTTTGAGAAGACAAAGAGTGTTCAGAGATAGGCTGTTTTTATTGGACACGGTTTCTGACACTGAGCTTTTTTCGAACTATAGAATGGACAGAGAGAGTTTGTTTCAAATTGTAGACAAAACATCTAACCTTTTGGAACGCGAAACTAAGCGTTCAATGTCTCTTTCTCCAGAGATAGAGGTGCTCTCTACTCCTCAGTAAGGGTGGATTTTATTCCGAGATAGGGAAAATACACAATGTCAGCAAAGCCAGCGTATGTCGGATAATACACTTCACTGTATCGGCAATCTGTCAATGTTTTGACAACGTCAACTTTCCCACGTCGCAAAGTGACCAGCGTTCGGTGAAAGAGAAATTCTATGACATCGCTGGTTTCCCACGCGTTCTTGGATCAATCGACGGCACGCTGATCCCCATTCAAGCACCCTCTGGACCCTCCGAGCCTGCCTACGTGTGCAGGAAGGGTTTCCACGCCATCAACGTTCAGGCTGTGTGTGACAGCAATCTGAGGTATTAATACTGTATGTTAATTACGTTTTGATTAACATGCAATCCACTTAATTTCCCCTTTTTGGCAGAACTATTAGAGTAACTTCCCTTCTGTAATACGTAGATGTGAGTGATGTCCCCTTTACTTCTACCTTATCCGAATTAAGAATTTTACGTATGCTTCATCCATTAATAATTTGAGACCTATTCACACATTTTCTAATCAGATGAAATCTATTTGATTCATTATACCGGTTTTAATGTATTAATATGAAAATCGATACATCTCCGTCAATGAAAACATTATAATTTTCATAAAATTGTACAGTGATGTGGAAAAAATGTTTATTGTCATGTTTCTTTTCAGATTTTTGAATGTTGTGAGTAGGTGGCCTGGAGCAACTCATGATTCAGTGATGTTGCAGAACTCGAGTCTAGGGCAGTTCTTAGAAAGGACACCACAGGATGGTTGGCTGCTAGGTGACTCTGGGTACATATCTTCTTTATAAATGATGAGAATTTCCTTTGAAAATCAAGTTTATCCAAAATTCTAGAATCTATGTTTGTATTTGTTTAAAAAAAATAAGACTTATTATCATTTTATAAACAGTACTTTTACATAGACTACGAAAATATATTTATTTTTCAATGATTTAATTAATTAGAATCTGAAAAAAATATAACGAATTGTGTTTTTCTGTTGTAGATATGCTTGTAGACCATGGCTCTTGACTCCTTTTCCTGACCCACAATCTCGACCTGAAGAGAGGTTCAATTCCTCACACTGTAGAACCAGAAACACCATCGAAAGGGCCTTTGGGGTTCTCAAGTCGCGTTTCAGGTATGAATCTACTTAAATTTAACATCTGTGTTATTTTCCTGACATTGAATATTTGCAAAACTTTAAATAGTGATAATAGATGATTTTTAAAAACATAACTAAAAGGCAAGTAACTTGACAGTTTGTGGAGCTAGTTACTTCTTTGAAAACAGAAATGTGAAGGAAAAAAACAAATGATTGACACATCTAACTATAATGAGAAATGAATTTCATATAATTTCAGATGTCTTCATAAGAGCACTGGTTGCCTGCCCTTCTCCCCTGAAAAGTGCACGAGAGTCATCATGTGCTGTTTTAAATTGCATAACTTTTGCATCAAAAACAATTTGCCATGTGCGGATGAATTGGGTGTTGATGTTGATAATGACAAGGACAATGTAGTGCTCAGAAATTATACTGATGGTCAAGGTGTGAGAAGTCAAATTGTAAGAGAAAGGTTCTCATGAGATGTTTATCATCAAAATAGTGACCTATTTTCTTGGATAAATCCTTTTCTGAATATACCGATAATAATTCAACATTATGCTTATCTCATGAATTTATGTAACACTTTTACTTACATGTTTCACAGATTGGTGTCTCCAATCCCCCTTCAATGCTGTTGTCAGACCTTGTAATGATAGCCAAGGCGTGAGAACACAAATAGTAAGAGAAAGATTCTCATGAGATGTTTGTCATTTGTGTTTAATTTTGTAGAGAGTCTGTTTATGAAAATTATGTAAAACTTATGTAATCATAAGATGCCTATATACATGTTCACTTCAGATCTAGCCTTGCTTTTCAAGATATTATCTTACAGACAACATGTTATAAGGTACAGTCTGTTTCAAAAGCCATTTTTTTCAATTCAAAAGACAACAGACTCAGATTTTGACAACAATATTGTATTTAGATTTAAAATTCAATAACGGGGTTAATTTCAGGACACATGTTTAAACCAAAGTTAATCTTCTTCATTTCTAGTTTTTCTTTTTCAATTTGATTTCTTTCCCTCATAGCCTGAACTAAATCTTTTAAAAGTTTAACTTTCTTCTCCTCCACAGCAATCACTCTGTCCATGTCATTGTTACTGCAGTTGCAGGAAGGTGCTGAAATATCAATATGAAAAAATACAACCACTATTTTATCAAAATCTGTTAAACTGAATTTGTCATCAAATAATATTGGATCTTCAAATTTCAGGATAGAAATGTAATATCAGTTATTTATAAAGACTAAGGTTAGCTAAAGGAATGCCTGTGTATAATTTGAAGAATTATCAAGACATTGATTGAAATAGTTTATAAAATATTTTACCTGATTGAACTTTTCTTTTCTTGGGCTGAGCATGCATGTGTGGAGCAGACAGGGGGACAGCAGGCTCAATAAGGGCGTTGATTAGCTCTGTTATGGAAATTTGTATAGCTATTCATTAATTATTTATAGATAAAGATTACCCAATATAAATGGTTGAAACTGTAATTGATATTACTGTATTGTAATAATTATTATTGCTACTATCACAAAATGTTCAAGCAAGGGGCTTTTGCAACTTCAGAAAAATAATTTGATTGGATTGACAAAAATGTATTAATTTATTAATTTATTTATTTTTCTATTTACTTTGAATTTACCTTCATGATCAGCTGCTTCTATTGGAAGCTCTGCTGCTTCAAGAGGCTCACCCTCAGGGAGACATTCAGGTTTCCCCACATGTACTTGTACAGCTGGAAAGAATTTGAAAATATCAATTGTGCATTTCAAATACATGAAATATATTGTAGAACCTAACTCCACTACATTTATACATATATATTTATATCTCAAATATGTGACAGAGGATATCTTTTGTTCGAAGTGTAATATCATTTATCTCGTTGAATGACGGGGTACAGCCAGTATTTTAAGTTTCATTGTAAATAACCTGGGGATTTTATGACATATATATATACTTACATGCTTGAATGATTGGAGTCTCCAAACCTCCATCAATGCCCTCCAACTGGCAATCTGGTATGATGCTGGTTATCTGTGTAAATAAATTTTTGGAAATGTTATCACTGGTTTGTGATATTTGACCCTTTTTTTTTATTAATTTATATATTTCAAGAATGATACATTTAAATACCTTCAGTAAGAAATCCATAAACTTCCGTTTGAAATTTGTTATGTCATTTCAAAAGTGAATATAACGAAATAAGAGATATGTCATATATGTTTAAAAATGTATTATATGTTACAGTAAATATGTCAAATCTGACAGTAATATTCTTAGAATTGTCCTAGGCATTTAGCTTATACTTGACATTTTACCCTGTGTTTAACAGTTTTTGACAATTTGACTGTTACTGTTTAAGCAACATGTCAAAATAGTTATATCTCCTTACTGAAGTGTTGTAAGTTATTATTCTTGTGTCTCAATATATCTGGTTTAAATTATTATATATAGATATAAGTGTAATTGACAATACCTGTGATCATTGTACTGATCAACACAAAGGATAACATGAATAGATAAAGAGGTGTGTATAGGTGTTAGTTGTATGAACCTACCCTCTGTTCCACATCTGTCAGGGAGGGTGGGCAGGGTCCCCCTCCTGTCTTCTTCATTTGCCTCCTCCTGCCCATTTCTTTTTTTTTCACTTGGGACCTGCAAATGTTAATGAAAAAGAAATTCAACAACTGTTTCATTATGCTTGACCAAATTTTATTTTACAAGATTATGTGAGAGATAGTTTTTAGCAAATTACTATAGGCCTACCTGAGATCTGTCCATTTTTTTCGTATCTCGTCGGGTGGAAGAGTTTGCACCTAGCCTAAGGGAAAAAAGCATTGATTTATTATCATTTCTCAATGTGACACAATACACTTTACATAGGACATTTAATGTTATCCTTTTGATTAATTGGTAAGTTTTCGAGTTCATTGATGATTAATTGAAACGTGTATATTATTGTGCATGTTATGACTGTAATCGATTATGAAAGACAATATCAGTAACATTTACTTACTTGCTGGCGATGTCTTGCCACATCTTCTTCTTACCAGCTGAGGTCACCGTAGCACTCAGCTTACCAAAAAGGTAATCATGGCTTCGGCAGACCTCGCTGGTAAGGATTTCCAGCTCAAGGGATGAGAAATTTGTCCGTCTCGCCCTTGAGCTGGCCTTCGAGTGTTGAGCTTGATTTTCACTTGCCATTGTTTTCAATGGGCGTGTCGTCTGCTAATTTTTCGGAAGGGAGGTAACTCTGATGAACTCTAATCATTTTATTGACTTCACGCACGAAAGAGTTATTACTACGAGAGTAGAAGCTATCGTAAAATCTATCTTAGCTAAGATAGTCGTAAGAGAGTTTTGTGAAACGGTCGTAGACAAGTATCGTAAGTGGTATCGTAGGAGTTAAGATATCGTAGCCCTAAGAGACTTTCATGAAACGGGCTCCAGGGTTGCACATCCAGTACCACTGTACCAATTTGAACATATAGGGTTGTACATCCAGTATTGCGGTACCAATTTGAACATATAGGGTTGTACATTCAGTACCACTGTACCAATTTGAACATATAGGGTTGTACATTCAGTACCACTGTACCAATTTGAACATATAGGGTTGTACATTCAGTACCACTGTACCAATTTGTACAGATGGGTGGAAGTGCCTTGCCAGAAGGAGACAAAATAGTGTAAAGCTCAGGTCAAAAACACTTGATGTGTCCACCTGGATTCCAACCCTGTGAGGATACCAGTCAAGTATAGGGGATGTATCATAAATCATGGCTAAAAGGATTAAGCATGACAAATAGAGAATGAATAAAGAAAGTTGTTCACCTGTAAGATACTAGTTTCACTATTAGAAATATGTCAAAGCATCAGCGAAACAAGTTTAAAAACAGAATGTTGAAAGTACAATTTATACAGGGTAATGATGTAGGCACGCTTTGAGCTTGTTGTGGTACTTGGAAAAGGTGGCATTTTAATATCTGCGTTATTATTGTTATGGCTCACTGATGACAATTGAATGAAATCAAAATAGTCATACATATATCACAGGTATTGAAGCCAGTTATTTGGCAAAAATGGGGGAAACGTTGCACTCCCTTTTAAGACAGTGTACATGCAAACTACTGATGGAAAAATAGATGAAGAAAAGGTTGTCAGAGACACAATGATGAAAAAAAACTATCCTTGAGCCGAAGCCCAGAAACTGTATATTGGTACTATCAAGCAAACCACTTTATTGTAGTCTTGCTTACGCTGAAGATTTAACATTTGATTGATTAGTTTATGATGTTAACTTTTGATACTTGGCACATGTATCACTTGTCATGTTGGATTTAGATGAGGTGAAAACCATCTAATCTAGTCTAATCTAAAATGAAGAACCAGAATAGATAGGTTTTTTACCCCGGGGGATATTGAAATGGTCTCCGTCCGTCCGTTCGTTCGTCCGTCCGTCCCGATAATGTTTCCGGAGCAAAACTCCAAAACGGTGAGACCTATCTCGACGAAACTTGGTATGTGCAACGGGCATCATGCGGAGATGTGCCTTTTGGGGTTTTCAACTTCTTTGCATTTTTATTTTTACCTGTTTCCATGGAAACGTAACATAGGATTTTGTTTCCGGAGCACAACTCCAAAATGGTGAGACCTATCTCGACGAAACTTGGTATGTGCAACGGGCATCATGCGGAGATGTGCCTTTTGGGGTTTTCAACTTCTTTGCATTTTTATTTTTACCCGTTTCCATGGAAACGTAACATAGAATTTCGTTTCCGGACCACAACTCCAAAACTGTGAGACCTAGCTCGACGAAACTTGGTATGTGCAATGGGCATCATGCGTAGATGTGCCTTTTGGGGTTTTCAACTTCTTTGCATTTTTTCCGTTCGTCCGTCCGTCCGTCCGTTCGTCCGTCCGTCCCGATAATGTATTTCCGGAGCACAACTCCAAAACGGTGAGACCTAGCTCGACGAAACTTGGTATGTGCAACGGGCATCATGCGGAGATGTGCCTTTTGGGGTTTTCAACTTCTTTGCATTTTTATTTTTACCTGTTTCCATGGAAACGTAACATAGGATTTCTTAATGGTTGTTTGTAGAAAAACAACATGATCACTGTTCAATATTCCACAACTAGTATCATTAACTACCCTTTCCCTTTGGCGGGGGATATAACTGACTCTGTCTGCTTGTTTCAATAAAGATCATCAAAGATAAATTAGAACTGTATGAATATATATTTGTCAACAGAGTAAGGATCACACATTCCGAGGCCACGGAGACAGCGTTGACCAGCTCTGTTGGCATCCACGAAACCCTGAGCTACTTGCCACTGCTAGTGGAGATAAAACAGTCCGAATCTGGGACACACGCTCAAGCAAGTCAGCTGCTACCATCAACACTAAAGGTACCATCAATATCTTTATTGAAAATTCTTTAAAAGTTTTACCTATCGGCTACATACTGCCCTTTTGCTTTGAGGAAGAATGACATGAAAAAAGGTGCTTTACTTTTACTAATTTCACAACATTATAAAAATATATTATTATCGATAGAACATCCACATATTAACAAATGATTTATGTTGAGACTTATCAACAATGCCTTGTAATGTTGTAGCAAGGCTTTACACACTGGTAGTGCCGATAAATGTTAATAAATAAAATGTTGTCCTGAGTACCATATTTCAATTGGGTTATGTTACAATCATTTACTGATAACATACTTGTATCATTTGGAATGTCTCCTTAAATTTTATGTCCACAAAAATTACCCCGACAGGACTGTCCTAAAGGTTAGTGTTATACAAAAAATGCTTGTTTGCCTACCAGTTGTTAATCTCATCAATGTATGAAATAGGTGCTATTCTATTCTCCCAGCTCTCACTAAGCTACCAATTTTTTTTTTCTTTGTTGTTCTAAGTAATGCTGGTACATGTTTTGATATTTTTATACCCTCGCTTGGGTTCGCGGGGGTATATAGCGGTCATTCCTTCTGTCTGTCCTTCTGTTCGGTTAATTAACTCAAAAACTCTTAGGTTTCGATCTACAAAACTTTGCACACTTGTTAACCATAACCTTGCCTACAGTTTGGATCACTTTTGAATTTTCTGGAATTAATTTTTTTGTAGTTTCTGTGGAAACATAATTTTTTGGACTTAGGTATATGGTGTACAATGGGACAGATTTTCTCAGAAACTATTACACCTAGAGGAGGGAAATTTTGTTATGGATGCACTTGATTATACTTTTGATCGAGTTCGAAAGCCATTTCCAAAATATTATTTTTCACAAAGTTTTGCCAACTTGTAGACTTGTCGTGAAGCTGATTGATGCATTGTTTATTTTATGATTATCTTAGCTGTATGGCACAAAACATGGGACTTAATATGATAAACTGTGTTAACATATGAGTTTGGAAGAGGAAGAAGAAATCAGACTGTGGGGGTATATGAGCCATGCTCACTTTTTTCTTGAGCATGTCTATCATACCAATAGGAAGCATCAAAAGCACTCAGTTTTGCCCTTCTCCCTGTTGCACATTCTACATGATCTTTCTACCCTGCCACGTTGGCTTATTGAGCTGCACACGTTTGCTTGGTAGTTCCCCATAACCCCTACAACCCATTACCCCTACAGCATATCAAAGCAAGTTTATGGTCCACTGCAATGCTAATCTCTAGCTTGTTACCTCTGGGGTGTAGGGGTAATGGGCTGTAAGGGTTTTGGGGTACAATCGTTTGCTTAGATGCGTGCACTCACAACATATGCACACCTTCCTAACACAGGCCTATGATCTTGGGAGGATTTCAGTATAGATGTGATCATTTGAAAGTGTAGAAAATTGCCTTCAATTTGAAGTATGTATATGTGCTACCTGATATGAAGATACAGAATATGTCGGAAAAAAGGGATTTTCACATACGATTTTCATACCATTCTTCTCATAATGTGCTTAATGTATTTTGACGTATAACAAAAAAAGAGAAAAAAGTTGTCTTAAATTCCATTTAAAATTTGTATTTCTCCAAAACAAAGACACAGCAAGCGTTGCACTAACAGGTAATTTCACTATTCAAACAACCTGAAGATGTGTCCCCCATGCTGGTCAGGGATGAATTTGCCCACATGATGTCCTGGCGAGATGCGAGTATCACCCTTAAGTTTTCTCACGCTAACTCATTATCGCTGCGGTCCTCACTGGCCAAGCCAGGGCACTTATTTTATAGCAGATTTTATACTTTTGATCCGCGTGGCAATAGCCTGTGGGCACCTTCCACCCTCTCGCACGAGCTGACCGACCCACGCTCGTGCTGTCGTTTACACCCTCCTATCACACATCCTATGATCTGAACCCTTGGGAAGATTTCAATATGGGTGGGATCATTTGAAAGAGAGAAAAATTGCCCACAATTCCATATTAGATACATTATCTGCACTAGCTGAAACGAAGATACAACATGTGCTGCAAAAACGTTTATTTTTACATATTTCTAGTCTAATACCAGTTTTCCACACTATTTTTCTCAAGATGTGCTCAACATATTTTGACAATTTTTATATTACAGGATAGAGATAAAGATAGTTGTTAATTCAATGTAAAATTTGTACAGGCGCAATAATCTATAAAGACACAGCAAGCGCTGCACAAAAAGCTATTTTTGCTCTTCTATCCTTAAGAACAGAGTTGTGATTTTGTCATCTGCTCTCCTTTAGTACTTCATATCTTTTAAACCACATTTTGATAACTGTTTTCCGTTCCATATTAAATGTGTTCATTCAGACCAAACACACAGTGAGTGTCGCAAATAGAGCAACTTTGGCACTTTATATCTATCATAACCAAATGACATATTCCAAAAACATTTATAGCAGTGGCAATTTGATATATAATATGTAGATGCGCTAAAACAAATAGTGCATGGATAAATAAAGGCACAAGAAGTGCCTCAAATTGGGCAACTTTCTCACTTCGTATTTTTGTAACCAAGTGATGCGCTGTACAACTTATCAAAGTAAAGAGAAATAAATGTTCAATTTTATATACATTTTGTATAAGCGCTCACGGAATTGAAGACACAACTAGCGCCGCAAAAATGTAATGTAAAGGTAATAAGTAAAATTATTATGAAGGAAACGCTGTTTCTTTAGTGTTCAGTTATTGAGTTTGATAATCAATCAAAATCATCTTATACAGAACTTCAGGGTTTATATTTATTGAGTTATTGACGTCTTTTTTGAGTCAGAGTAATCGAAAATTTTCCTCAGAAAATGTTTGTGGTTGAGACACTATCTTCTGTCCGGCATCGCCATGAGGCAAGGGAGATTTTTCACATACAATTTTCTTGATCAGGGATCTGATTTTTGAAAATAAAGTTTGGTGTTCTTCGGGGAGAGCGTCTGTTCTGTCAAGTGAACAAAATGTCAGGGCCAGGTCCGTTAAAACTATCATTCTCGGAAGGGAATTCAAGAGTTATGACAATCGGAATTTCCCTGATACAGAAGACGGTTGCCATCTCATTGACAAGGAACTCAGAAGTTGTCAATAAGGTT
The DNA here is from genome assembly GCA_921293015.1 of Phorcus lineatus. Classification (NCBI taxonomy): domain Eukaryota; kingdom Metazoa; phylum Mollusca; class Gastropoda; order Trochida; family Trochidae; genus Phorcus; species Phorcus lineatus. Next base: position 20,330,163 of record OV121088.1, on the reverse strand, counting down.
GACAATGTCAGCATAATGTTGACAGTCATCAGTGTCGTCAGCAAAGTTGTGTGATAAATCGTCCAACAATAAGAAAGTGACCTGCACAATTGGAATTGGTCCTAGTTTTTTGCTTTTGCATAGTCACGTAACAAGTTGTCTGGGAGTGGAGTGAAAGATGCCTAAGGCCAGGTGGCCAAGGACTAGGAGTTGCGAAGGTCTGTAAATGACAAACAAAGCCGAATTCACCAACAAGGTCCATGCCGATGAAGCTTCTGATATGCAATCTTCTGATGAGAGTGATAGTGACAGTGAAATCTCAAGATGGCAGCAGGGGTAGGACGTGTTTGAGATCTGCAATGTCAACCTGCTTACTTTCAAGGGCAACAACCGAAGGACAACCCTCCTCCGAGATATCACTTTTGGGGCAGAGGTGGCTGTGGAAAAAGGGGTTTATCAGGACCCTCAGGTGTTGACTGTTCGCCATCTTTAAGTACCTTCAGATCATTTCGACTTGGGAATGTCCATGGACATGATTTTGGACTTTGTTTTTCACTTGCCCATAGTTCTCTCCCCAGTGGGAAGACGGTTCCAATGTTATGCTCAAAACTGGACTCAAGAAACGCCAGATCCCTAGACCAATTCCGTTATTGCCAATGAGTACCAGTTACAATTCCGGAAGCGTGCCCCGTCCCCCTTTTAGTGGCCTATCCCACAGGAAGGAGGTTTTTTTTACAAGGTCATTGTCTGGATGCGGCTCCTTAAGCCTTTGAGCAGCTTTTGCTGAAGGAGCCTGTGGTGGAACTGTCCCCTCGGGACACTTCTCAATATTTTACTCTCCAGTCTTCCTTGTTTCCAAGTGCGCCTCAGCAGAAATGAGAACTATTACAGACTTGAAGATCTTGATCAAGGATTTTCTGTGCAAACCCAAATGCTCACCATGGAATAGTTGAAGAATGTCATGAAGCTAATCATGCCAAACTCAAAGTTCATCAGTATGGACTTGAAGGAGGCCTCCCTCCACATTCCCGTTGACAAATTTTTTCAGAATTATCTCCCGTTCGCAGAGAACTGCAGAAGATTTCAGTTTCAAGTTCCACTTTTCGGGAAATGTCCATAGTCCCTTGGCTCTTTACCATGACAATCAAGCCAATTCTTCACTTCCTACATCTCAGAGGAGTCGCCCTATTTGGGTATCTTGACAATTTTCTAGAGAGACAGGTCTTGACCAGAATCTTGAGCAGTCAGACCCAATTCATTATCCATGTGTTTACTCATCTGGGATGGATTGTTAATCCGGAGAAGTCAGAACTCGCCCCTTCATCTCGGATCACAGACCGCTGGTTTGACATCAGGAGCCTGATCCTGTCTCTTATTACGTCAGTAAGGAAGTGGATGTCATTACTTGGCTGCCTAACATCAATTCAAGACTTTACATACATGGGAGGTCTGAACCTTTGCCACACTCAGGCCCCACTATCCATATCATGGGAAGGAATGATTGCCTATGCTTTTCTCCAGTAAAGTTTCTGCCGGATGTAATTGCCAAAAATTGCTCTTCACAATTGTATGGTTTATCTAGTGACTCCTTCTTGGCCCACAAGAACTTGGTTCCCAAATCTTCTGGATCTGCTTACTGATGTTCCACTCCAACTACCTCTGTGAGAAGGTCTGTCACATCAACCTCAATCGGGAATGTTCACAGGAATTTAGCAACCCTAAATCTTTAATTTGGGAGATAATCAAGGAATCCCTCACAAGTAAAGGTTTCAGTAAGGGACTTTCAACTGCTATATCCCAGTTTGTTAGGCCCTCAACAGCAAGACTTCATGATTTAAAGTGAAAATTTTTCGCCGATTGGAGAGAGCAGCCAGAGCTCCTAAACCAAGATAAATCAATTCCACTGCTTTATACTTTATTTGAGAATTGTGAAAAAACTCAAACATGGAACTATTGAAGAATATTGTTCAGCTATTGCTGTGGTTTGAGATCTCGAGGGACTAGCAGTAGGATCGTCTATGTATTAACTGATTAAGTTTTTTCAAATCAAAGATAATTCCTCACCTTCTATTTTTTCAAAATGGGATTTATGTGTGGTTCTCCAATCTCTTGTGAAAGCTCCTTATGAACCTTTGCAAACTGCTTCATTAAAGTTCTTATCCTTCAAGACAGCTTTTCTGCTTGCTTTCGCCTCAGTTTCATGCTATTGACAATTCTTCAATTAGGTTTGCAAGTGGACCTATGGAAATGACATGTCCAGCTCTGCCAGAGTTCGTAGCTAAGAATCAATCTATGTCATCGTGCCCACTTGGAGCAATGGTTTATAGACTTAATGCACTACTGCATTCATCCTCTCATTCTGACAAAATTTGCCCGCTTTGTCCAATAAGAGCTATCAGATGGTGTCAACAAAGGACATCATCCTTAAAGAGGAGGCGTAACGCATAATTGTGATTATTACAAATTATTATCTGTAGTCGCTTCACTTATAAGAATCAATAGAGCCAAAAAATGAAAAAATATACGCTTTAATTCGACCACTAGGAGACCTTTTATACCCCTGTTTTGGATAACCGCCTAATGAGTCTGGCGAACGCTTAGACAAAATCACCGAAGCATGACTCGAAGCCACGCCCAGTGTGTGACGTGCTAGTCGTCGGCTGAAACTCCAGCCCTTTGATTTTCTCTGTATTTTTAAGCTAATTCAAAAGCAAAATAGAGGCAATAGCATGACCGAAAGAATTCCAAAATACGATATGTAACTGTTTCATGATATCACCTTTCCTTCTTACTCGTCAAATCCATTTTGATTGGACTGTGACAATCCTTGGACGCGGTTTTCTTTGGTGGGTTTATATCAAAAAGATTAAGAACTTGGTCGGTGAGAGATCCATTACTATGGGATATCACGTAGTGTTACAACATTTATTATCGATATGAAGTTCTAAATTGTCTAAAAAAAAAGAAGGTTTTTGTAATAAACGGGAGAGAATGTAAAAACTTTTTTAATGTTTACTGTAGAAAAAATAATTTTGTTTCACTTCACTTTATGACAACTTAGTACTTAGTGGATGATTCGTTTGTATTTAACTAACGTATGTTATATTGTTAGCTAGTATAACATCTCACACCGTGTTGCAATATGTCTGTTTTTGAATTTAACAATCAATGACATGAAAACATACCTGGCTCAATCGTTAGAAACATCCTATGTAATCCTAAAGAATGTTGGTACCCGTTATTCATGATGTACTTTTTGAAATGTGTGTCATCGTCCGTAGAAGTGCATGAGCCATATCTCCTTCTCTTAATTTATTGGTTGAATATATATTCTACAAGTTCATTGGTTCAAAATGACTGGACGCCGTGACAATAAACAAAGTAGCAGTCGAATGCTAAGATTACGCCATTATGACAGGACATATATTCCGCTTGGTGGGTCCAAGGCGTTAAAATTCAAAAGGTATAATTAGAGACCATTAAATCAAGAATTGAAATTAATGCGATAGGATTATATAACGGCCACCTGTGTGTCATAAAAAATAAGACTATTTAAACCAGTCTGATTGTTGTGAGAACATTTGGCAGACGTCCTAATTGATGTACACATGGTATGGGATAGTGCGCATAGCATCACATTTTAACGCTTTCGCTTGGAACAATACAAATAATTAAAGATATATTAAACATCAATTTATTGGAGGTTTGAGTTGTTTGGATGACTTTAGATATGTTTATACAGTTGTTTAGAATGTGAGATTTCCTGTTGTTTTTTCATTAAGGAGGTTATACTTCCGCCGACTAGCATGTCACGCGGCAGGACAAGCGGCTGGACACGCCTCAGTGACCACGGGCCATTTCACTTCTGTTCACTGGTCCTAATTAGCTGGTGATTGGAAAAAGCCGTATTAAAGTTGTTTATAGGCCGATTTCGAAAATTTCAACTCAAGTTACTGGCAAATTAGAATACGTATTTTATGAATCACGAAAGTTGCCATGGGTCATTTCAGTCGATCTTTAAGGCGTTCTAGGAGGAAGCTTTTCCTGTCTTGCAAGACCTCTGTGAATTCTGAGATTGCCAAGAATGCCATCGCATGTTGGTTGAGGAAACAACTAGTATGCTTATCAAGCAATGGACCATGATACAGTTAATTTGAAGTTTTCTCCTCATGAAATAAGAGCCTTGGCAACTTCTCTATCGGCATGGAAATCAGAATCGAGGGTCTTCGTTGTCAAGACAATTTCACTTCCTTTAATGAAAGCTTTTACTACTTCCTCCCCACGTGTGTTCCAGGTGATGTCTGGTTGTGAAGATGCGGAAACAGAGCTAACACATAAACGTTATAGAAACGTTTCAGAAACATTTCGGTAAAGTTTCTAAATTGTTTCCTAAAACGTTTCTGGAACGTTTGATTGTGGAGGTTTTTTTGGTTTTAGGAACGTTGTTCATTAACTATTTCCTTTCTAATCAGTATACGTGCAGTCACCTGAACACACATACACACACACATACATACATTAATACATAAAAGACGTCCCCACAACGCACACGACTTCCATATTCATCCAAATAACACTGGAAGTTTAAAGCTATACTTTGTTAGGCTGCACGAACCATATTTGTTTAATAGTTGGTGGTCGCTAATAGAATGAATGGCGGGTAGTGACATGAACACATTCCCTTCAAATTCAGAATTTTTAAAATTATTGAAAATGGAGTCAAGACTGCGAATTATAGGCGTCGAGATGACCAAGTTTCTATTATAACAAATATGGTAATAAAATACTCGGGTTAGCCACACCATTACTAGATCTAGTCTGTCATTTCAACTTTAATCTAAAAAATTAAAAAACAGACAGGGATAAACTATACAAAATTGTTTATTCAGCCTTAGAATGTATAAGGGAAAACGCGTTTATTCATTATTCGCACCATTCAGGAGCGGAGTAATGTTCTGTAACGTAAAAATGAAAATTTATCCATATATCGGGTTGTCCTTACCTAAACTTCAGAATATAGTTTTATCAAAATCATAATAATGGAGATGTTAGGTGTATTCAAACCCTGCCTGCATATCGTTAGCCTACACATGGCAACGTATGGGAATAAGGGGGTGGTCGCTTGAAAATTTCCAGTGTCATTGACAAACACATTTCAACATATATATTTTGCATTCATATTATCAGCGAGCTCTTAACTTTGAGATTGAAGTGGTTTTAACCCATATTTTGTATTTTTCGCGGATGAATGATCGTGTATTTATTAGGTGCGTAGCTTTACCCGACAGCACTGCATTTCAATTCTTTTGAGTTCTGCTAATATGTACAGCTATGTATAGCTTGAAGCCTTCATCAATCATCATTCATGATATTTATCATTATTGCTATCTGAGAGTAAGATGAGTTCCCCTGTTGGAGCCAGCTAGAACACTAACATTCCTGTTGGGTGCTTCTTACTCTTCCCCGCCTCTCTGGTCCTCCGGCTCGTCCACCTCGAGCAGCCATGTGTGTAAAGAGAATTGAATATTTCATAATATTGACACAACAATTTGAAAGATTTTCGTACAGTTACAATAAACTGATGTGGTACGCTTATGGGCACTATAGTGCCCATACTTACGAAATATTGGTGACTCCAGTGAAATCATGTAAAGGTAGCTTTAAATATGTTTCATAAACATAGAAGTTAAATTTTATAAGAAGGCCTGACATTTAATACTAATAATTTATAGGAATCAGAATTGTCCTTATCTTTAAGAAGCGTATATTTCAGCTCAATTTTAACGCTACGCAAATAATGGGATTAGTTTAAGATGTTCGGAATATTCAGCACCTGATTGGGCAAAAGTGAAATTAATTAACAGTGAAATTTCAGATTGTGTATATAAATTTTGCTATCACAGAAAGAAGTTGTATTCTGTCGGTAAATTTGAGAGATCCCTTTTTTTCAACCTTAAAGGTGGACTGCAACTCTAATTTTTAACTTCCAGTGTTTAATTAGCGAGGCCTCGCGAGAGTCGTAAATCTCAATCAGCGCGCCCTCTACTCAGCGGTGTTTTTACTGCGCTGCATCCTACGCGCGCGGTTTCCTTACACGCGCGAATTACCCAACCGGATACGCGTGTGAGAATGTCGTTTTAAACAAATCGTTCTACAACTGAACTGCCATATGAGATATGAGAAAAAAATATATAAATCTTTTTAAAGTGAAATCATTTTTAGTTGTTTTTTAGATTTCCCTCACCTTTTACAAAATTAGATAAACAATTCTGGTACTCTGGTATTATGCAGTTGTTTTCATTTTACTTGTAAGCTTGGACACTACAAACTTCACAATATTTCTTTCGATATTTTTAAAAGTTAGGTTTTGACTTGTATGGATATTTTTTGAATTTTCGTCACTATTACTCAATTCCTAACTATTTGAAATTTCTTATCTATGGCAGATAGGGGTTTGAGGGTTGTTTTTTTTATATTTGGCAGTAAATTGAACCTGGATTAAACAACTGTAAAATCAATGCACTTTTAATATTGATACAATTCACATATAGTTATCCAACTTTTTAAGAGCATAATTGAACACCAAGTTGACATTTAACAAAGACACAATCATTTTTCAGAAATTTAAGACACGTTTGCCATAATTTTAAAATATCACTGATAATTATAAAAAGGGAACACATGAAGGATATACTGGTCACTAGTTATAAAGTTTAACTAAAAGGGTTACCTTGATGATAGGGTGTTTTAAAGTGTTTTTTTTGGTCCGGTTTAGTATGTCTCGCATTTACGCATCAACAGTAAAATTTTAAGGTATAATCTCATGATGATACAATCGAAAATTGATTTAATATTTTCATTATTTCAAAGTCATCGACAAGGGGTTCACCTCGTACATCATGCGTCCCGATAGTTCCGATATGGGATTTCTAATTACGAATGGATAAGAATAAGAATGACTTGAAAAATGATGTATACAAACCTGGCAGTAATTGTTAACGTACATGTATTTACCAGTCTGACAGAGAAAAGGGCACCAACAATCTGAGCGATAATTAATGATAGATTCACTTTAGTAAATGACAATAAAAGTTATCTCGTCCTAATCCCAGATTGACAAATAGTTACTTTGTTTTTATTTTTTTCGCCAATTATTCACAGTAAATGAACACATGCTTTTGACATTTAAAAGATAGTGAAAAATATAAAATATAGTTGGATTAATCTTGAACATAATCAAAACCGCATAATCTACATTTTGTTATAGATATCTTATTCCACGTAGTCTCTCAGACATTATACAATGCATGAACGGTAAAGCTGAAATCAACAATGATGTTATCTAATTTATCAGCCAGCCAGTCAGGCATAAAGCAATAAAGCACAGCTGTCCTCGGAACAGGAAATGATAATAAGGATATTATGCAAGAGATCGATCACATACGTTGTTTATAACACTTCAAGGAAGTTATATAGTACTTGGAAAGTCTGGTCTAAACAGTCACTGTAATCTCGCTCTACTCCCATGTTTCCAGTTGACGAGCTGGAATAAACATTGTCAATTCACTTCCTCTCTAATTCTGTTTTATTTGTTTATGATTGTATGTGGGCATAAGGCAGCTTACTGAAATTAAAGAATTGATATATTTCGAAATAATTGCATTTTCATCACTTAAATGCCAAAATCATGATATTTACTTATTTTCAATAATCATCGACAAAAAGCCAACGGCTGTACGGCAAGGACATGCTCCCCCTATAGTCGACCGATTGCAGGTGTTCTCACAGCGACATGTGATAGTAGAGAAGCTAGCCATTTTGGACTGCAGGCATCGTGTTGTTGTTGGGTTGAAGTTTAACGTCTGCTTCCACCATTGTGTTATGTCGCCGACGTGGGGCCTATGCCTTAGTTATTTGCAATGAATGGGGGAATAAGATTTAGAATATGTCATAGACACCCAAATTAAGTTAATAAAAGTTCTAAAGTAGTGAAAAAATAAAATCAATTTGGAATTTGGAATTCAGGTATCGTGTCAGGAACGAAAATGAATAAGCCAATCAACGATCACATGTCATAAAGGGGATTCCCCTGTCACAATGACCGCTTGGCCGGCGCCCAGTCCGTGTCACGTGACCTCTTTCCCGGCTATGGCAATTACGTAACTGCTGGTCAATTAGGTCTGAAAGGCTAGGGTTGTTGTTCCCCTTTAAGTGTTTGAGTACTATACCTAACCCGTTGTTACAGTTGTAACCGTTGTACAGTATGCCTACAATTCATCACTGTATATTTGAAATATCTGACATTCATCGACGTTTCCTAACGTTTATTCATTTAGACTTTAAATCTACTAAATGATTTTAACTTCAGCAACATGTTTGTATTGTTTATATGAAACACAAATTTGTAAAGTATTTAATATATTCTGTAATAAATGTAATCACAGTGATCGCGGGTAAAGCTACGCACCCGCGAGTTGAAGGATCATTTATTGAAATATTAGATATACTAAGGTTTAAATGACGCACTGCATTCATCTTATATAAACAACTGAAATGAACGTCAACCACAAAGCCTGCACTCGGTGAACTCGCAAACAGCTGATCGAAATACCTTTCAAACTCCATGCAGCACTTTTGACAGACGATACGTCATCAAGCACGTAATGCTATGCCATAACACTGTAAAGAGTTTGACCCTGTTTCTGGGGCCAAGCCGGGGACAACAAAACTGCCTAGCAATGATACTGTTGTTTAAATGGATGTGAAACAACTAAAAATGCTTATACCATGGAAAACTTAAATAGTCTTAGATAGATGGCTATCTTATAATGTTTTAGGACATACATCAGTAGACTATTTGCTTCTAATTTTGTATCATATGCTCCTCTTTGCGAGGAGATCAAGGCTATTTATTGTAACAATAATCATAAATCAGAATTTTTTTAGATTGTGTTAAATTCTAATGATAGAAAGTATGCATTAAAGTTGTAAAACAACTTACCTCATAGCTGTAGGAAGGATCGGAGAGACACCAGTACGAATAACACGCAATGTTAACATTGATTCCTTACGGCGGCCTCAAACATGGTGGCCAAGTATTCGTTTGTGACGTAATCGTTACGACGTCATGAGCATTTGTGATGGCGCCAAACGTGATATTATTACTTACGGCTTGTTCAATGTCATATCAAAGTTGAGAATTTGTGATATATAATAGTTAAAACGTAGTTAAATTGTGCTGAAAATTGGTAATTTAAAGGGAATAATTAAGTAAATGTTGAGATATTGAAAATATGTCAATGACCTTGCTTTGGACAGTTTTGACCATGTTTCGGACACTTTTTATCTTCTCTTATATGACTTGTAATGCTTTAATCCAACCAACTAAAGTTCTGGAAACATGCAATAACATTGGACTAACATATTTGACTAAGTGTTTAATTATTAACACATACGGTTTAGCAAGTACAGCGTTTTTGCGTCAAATGCCTAAAAAGTGATTCATTTGTGACGTCATAATTCTGTAACAACGCAAGCGGCAGTGATGGGAGAATTTAACATCAGAAAGCATGCGCTTGACGGATGACAAATTAATTCATGTTTCCGAAAAACCTTGATATTAATGGACATGAACTACTCACTGCGTGGTTTGGAATGTCTGAGATCATTTTGATAAATATTTTAAGCTAGGGACGCATGCAAGAAGATTATAAGTGCAACTGTCCAAAGTTAGGTCAGAATTGTCAGAACCTTAGGCGATTTCATATAGGCAATAAAAACCGTTATTTTCGGATAATTTACCAACAATTCTGCATTTTAAGATAGAAATCCAAAAAAAATATTACTTTCTCATAATTTGGTTTGCTCATATTACTTTATTCAAATTATCTTTTATAATGCAGAATTTCAAAATATTTGAATGGATACACTGTCCGAACCTCGGTTGATTTGCCCACAAAGCCACGCCAAGATATCCCCTTATGGTTTTAACTTGCAGTTTCTACTGTTTCCTTTTTCCATTCATAGAAGTGATGAATTAATGTGAATATTTTTTTATATTACAGAATAACTTTCTTTCATTTATGTTTGGTAAAAGATTTTTTTTCTTTTTTTTTCTGTTCAGTCATTTTCAAAATGGAAGACTCTGTAACAACAACAATGATAAAAAAAACTATAGATCTTTTGTCTGGCCCATGCGGCTGGGGAGCTTAAATTAAAAAATCATGGAATGACCAATCATGTTAACACAATATTTACGGAATGAAATAGAGTGAAAGGTCACAGGTGTAAAAAATGTACGCAAAACCGGAAGCCTAGCTAAGTGAAGAAGTTTCGGGATTTTCTTAATACATTTCCAAAATACAAGTTTTGCCTATTATTAAGTAAATTCTGTAATGTTAAAACAAATTCATAATTTGATGATGTTAGTTCATTTAATAGTCATGAATTTCAAAATAACTTAATTATAGTACTACATTGTCACCAACGTATTTATTAGAACATAATTAAAAGTTTTTTAAAAATGTTTTAACAATGTTTTACATCAACATTTATATTTGGTGTCAGAGATACATTATAAAAACGTTTTTATGAAACGTACCAAAAACGTATGGCCCAAACGTTTCTAAAAACGTTTTATGAACGGCTTTGGAATGTTTTAAGATAACGTTGTTCTCAGAAACTTTCAGAAAACGTTTGTAAACGTTTCGTGTTAGCTGGGAAGCTAGTAGCCCAGGGCAGGCGGCACAGTGATATACCTGCTGAAAAATTCACTCACACATAATAGAAATTGTCTTTATTTCAAAAAAAACCAAAAACATTTGCATAAATCAAGTAATTCGCATTGTATACATGAAAATTATATATGGATTGAAGGCAATTTATTCTTCTTTATGAAGATATAAAACATAACAATGTATTGCATTATTACCAACAAAAGATGGGTGGCTATAGCTAGTGAAAACAGACTTTGATAATCGCCTTACCACGACATTTGTTGCATCATTTCCACATGTTTTATTTTGATGCTAATATATGCAAATTTTACATGGAGTTGAAAATATTTATTTCTTCTTTATGATGATATAGAAATAATAAATATGTACCACTTGGTTTTGAATATATATAGCGTTCAAAGATGGTACCCTAAGTTATTTAAGAACACATTTTGATAATTGCGACATCCCTTAACGCTCCTTTATTGTCTCATTGTAATTTGCTAATTTGATATAGACTTGAATACTATCCCTTCCTCTTTATTATAATATAAAAATGTTGAAAATGCGCTCTGCCATTAAATGGATAGGAAGTGTAACCAGGTGAAAAAAATTGCTTCTCAGCAGTGTTCCCACTAGCATTTTTATTTGCCAGTCCTATGGACCGGTGACATAAAAAATTACCAGTCCCTATCGTAATTTACAAGTCCTGAATCTTGATTGTAAAATTGAAAATATTAAAATGAAGATAACTAGAGTTCTTATCCGATTTATTCTTTTATCATTTGGCCATGGCCGTTACAATTTTCGTTTTTTCTTACATTGAAATAGCCCCTTGATTCTATCGACATCGCCTGTGTTAGAATACATATTTAGCAACTTCAAATTGTTCATCATGTTTTCCGAGACTGGCGCGAGGCGATTTCAAAATTTGATATCTGGATGCTGAAACCGCTTTCAGCTGGAACACTGCTCACGGGTATAGTCAAGGCTATTTAGTAAGGGTAACATAATCTGGGAAGCTATCTCCATATTCTTGGATCAAAACTTAACACGCTTGTGTAAACCAAAAACGATGTAATTCCTAACTTCCTAAGCCAGCAATAACACGCTCGAACTGCGGGAAATCCCGCTCGGTACGCTCTCTGCTGATTGGCTGATCATCTTGACGTCATCATTATCTTGACCAATGAAACGTATTTATTGAACAGCGGTTCGCGATTACATATCTAAAAATAGCTTCGAGGGGAAATCCAGTTTCGCTTTACAACAATGTGAGTTTTAAATTTTTTTGTAGAATCGATTGTATTTTAATTGCTGTTTCAAATTATTCAGGTGATAAGTAGAGGAAGTGAATTTATTAGTTAAATTTTAACCGCTCCCTGGGACTGGCAGACATTTATTTTACCGGTCATCAGGTTGGGGAAATCCTGAAATCGACGTATAATACGTCAATCGACGTATATATACCGATCTAGGTAGAAAACCATACGTAGATCGACGTATAGTGAACATTTTGGTCCGATGATTAGTGTACGCCGTTTTCCGAGCATTCGGCAAATGTCTAATCAAACACGCCATGCATCACTTTGCCGATTATATGTAATTTATAACTTGAAACCCTCCACTTTTTGAGTTTGAAAGCAATAAATATCACCACTGTCCGTAAACAAAACGTCAAAACGTTAAATAAGAACACAAAAACAACCCTAAACTTCCCAAAACTTACGAGAACCACAACATTGACTTTTCATCGACTCGTCTTTTCAAAACCGGAAGTTCTACTAGTCGACAAATTAGTGTATTTTGATGTCAATTAAAAAATTAGTCCGCCGCACAAGCAAAGTATGGAGGCTGGGAATAAAGTAGTGCCATCAATTTTGCCGAGTTTTGACGTCATGTTTGCATTGAATTTTTCCTTCGAACTTAAATGATGACGTCAAAACTCGGCAAAATTGATGGCACTACTTTATTCCCAGCCTCCATACTTTGCTTGTGCGGCGGACTAATTTTTTAATTGACATCAAAATACACTAATTTGTCGACTAGTAGAACTTCCGGTTTTGAAAAGACGAGTCGATGAAAAGTCAATGTTGTGGTTCTCGTAAGTTTTGGGAAGTTTAGGGTTGTTTTTGTGTTCTTATTTAACGTTTTGACGCTTTGTTTACGGACAGTGGTGATATTTATTGCTTTCAAACTCAAAAAGTGGAGGGTTTCAAGTTATAAATTACATATAATCGGCAAAGTGATGCATGGCGTGTTTGATTAGACATTTGCCGAATGCTCGGAAAACGGCGTACACTAATCATCGGACCAAAATGTTCACTATACGTCGATCTACGTATGGTTTTCTACCTAGATCGGCGTATTATACGTCGATTGACGTATTATACGTCGATTTCAGGATTTCCCCAACCTGGTCATTGTGAAATTTTATCGGTCTATAACCGGTACAGTGCTGGCTCTAGGTCTAATTTTTAAGGGGTCCATGTGGACCCCTCCACAAGAAAAGTTGGGGTCCAAAATACTTTTTAGGGGTCCATATTAGAGACATGAGAAAATACACCAACAACACAGTAACTGCAGGGCTAGAAACTAACCAAAATCTACCACAAGCCCTTCGGGCTAGTAACTTTAAAATGTCACTAGCCCACAAACAATTCAACAAGCCCGTGAAGTTTAATAATATTTAAACCATCAACAGTCAATTGCATTATTTTCAGCCTAGTCTTGAGTTCTTGACATGTCCAGAGATAATTCTTAATAAGCCTGTTTGTTTGAAAAATATAATAGTGATGACAAGTTTATGATAAGGTTAATCATAAACAAAATTATCATAAGTGTTTCTATGAAAATGAATTGAATAATCCTAAAAAAAAATTCAATGTAACTTTTCTTTTAGATTTATCAAGGCATGATTTTAAAAGTTTTGATTTGAACTGTTGATCTGACATATATTGTTTACCACATGAACTTATATATTATAAAGTTACCTAAATATCCCACCACATAATGGGTAAATATTGGCACATTCTTTTACCTGTAATACAAAGTGCAGATATATATAAATCTTTAGCTCATCAGGTCTGAAAGACCCGATGGGCTTATGGCATGGCATGGCGTCCGGCGTCCGGCGTCCGTCCGTCCGTCCGTCCGTCCGTCCATCCGTAAACTTTTCACTTTTTCGACTTCTTCTCCAGAACCAATGACTCTAGAGAGCTGAAATTTTATGTGCATACTCCTTGGCAAATGGGGATTCTAAATTGTAGATTTCGTGACCCCATGACCCCAAATGGGGTCACAAGGGTCAAAACCTTAAAAATCTATTTTAATCTTCTTCTCCAGTTCCAAAAGGTCTAGAGAGCTGAAAAGTTGTGTGTAGACTTCTTGGCCAATGGGGATTCTAAATTGTAGATTTTGTGACCCCATGACCCCAAATGAGGTCACATGGGTCAAAACCTGAAAAACCTATTTTCATCTTCTTCTCCAGTTCCAAAAGGCCTAGAGAGCTGAAAAGGTGTGTGTAGACTCCTTGGCCAACGGGGATTCTAAATTGTTGGTTTGGTGACCCCATGACCCCAAATGGGGTCACAGGGGTCAAAACCTTAAAAACCTAACTTCATCTTCTTCTCCAGTTCCAAAAGGTCTAGAGAGCTGAAAAATTGTGTGAAGACTCCTTGGACACTGGGGATTCTAAATTGTAGGTTTGGTGACCACTTGACCCCAAATGGGGTCACAGGGGTCAAAACCTTAAAATCCTACTTTCATCTTCTTCTCCAGTTCCAAAAGGTCTTGATAGCTTAATAGTTGTGTGTAGACTCCTTGGACAATGGGGATTCCGAATTGTAGATTTTGTGACCCCATGACCCCAAATGAGGTCAGAGGGGTCAAAACATGAAAAACCTAATTTCATCTTCTTCTCCAGTTCCAAAAGGTCCAGAGAGCTGAATCATTGTGTGTAGACTCCTTGGGCACTGGAGATTCTAAATTGTAGGTTTGGTGACCCCATGACCCCAAATGGGGTCACAGGGGTCAAAACCTAAAAAACCTAATTTCATCTTTTTCCCTAGTTCCAAAAGGTCTAGAGAGCTGAAAAGGTGTGTGTAGACTCCTTGGCCAACGGGGATTCTAAATTGTAGGTTTGGTGACCACTTGACCCCAAATGGGGTCACAGGGGTCAAAACCTTAAAATCCTACTTTCATCTTCTTCTCCAGTTCCAAAAGGTCTGGTTGCTTAATAGTTGTGTGAAGACTCCTTGGACAATGGGGATTCTGAATTGTAGGTTCGGTGACCCCTTGACCCCAAATGGGCAATGGGCCGTTTTTATTTGATTGTGAATAACTTGGACGTTGGGACAGGCTATCTTTCCTACACTGCCCATGACCCCATGGTCTAAACCCAAACACCTATTTCTATCAAAAGTCTGATGAGCTACAGAGCCCATGGCTCTATTTTTATATTTTCATTATCAATTTCTCAAAGTACACACATTGCTATTTTGATCTATTATGATTTTAGAATGTCTTAAAATAACATCAATTCTGTAACTAAATATGAAGCAGTTACCAAGCTGTATCCATCCACTAATTCGACAGGAAATGCTTTGACCTAATTCCATGAAAACCGTGCTAGAAGAGTCTATTACAGAATATGGGTTGACAGTTAATTAATGTTTTAAATGACTCAAAATGTCTTGAATTTATTTTAGAATATTTGATTATGTTCATGATGTTCTTTATCGACATTACTTTTAGATAAGTTACCTTGATTTGAATAAATGTACAAATATTTTGAGCAGAAGTTATTACACCTGTCTCCCCTTTAAACAAGTGGATGTTCCCACCAGTAGATTGTCACAGTTGATTTGCCGACTTTGTCATGTCCTAACTGAATTCTTTTTAACAGTAATGTACTGATGGTTATATTTTATGTAAGTATGAATATATTCATCATCTTGAGCATATTTCTTGAACATTCATAGCAATATCTAATACGATTTTGCCTTTGATATTGAAATGAATACATAGAGGATATTTGACATTTCTCGTCGAATACCATGGATATTTCATCGAGTGAAGTAGAAATTTATATTTTCACAAGTGGCGTAGCCACGAGTGTAAATATACGATTTTCTACTTCACGAGATGAAATATTCATGGTATTCGACGAGAAATGTCAAATGTTCTATTTATTATGTTTCCCAAAACCCCGTAAATGACCCTAACTATTTTCACCGATAAATGGCATATTTCACCATTCGAAATATAATAAAAGTAATTTTCTTGTTTGGTTCATCAATCTATAAATAGACCGGTAATTCCCACTCCGTTCCTCAACAGATCGATGTTAGTCCTTTAGAAATGATATTTCATAATTCAACCTACCTTCAAAAATCCCATTGTGACATTTAAAATATGAATAATAGCCTATTTAATGTTTTTAAAAACTAATAGTTATCGTGAGTGAGGAAGGGAATTCTAATACCGGTTTCTGTTTCGTTTTCAAACGGAAGATGTGAGTGGTTTGTTTTGATGAGCAGTGACATGCTGCGTCCAAGAGAACGCTTGTTTACATACATCTTGCGTCCTATATCAATATATGCAGGGGCGTAGGAGCGAATTTGAAAGTGGGGGGGGCTTGGATTGAAATTTTGTAACCAAAAAAAAGAAAAAAAAAAGGAAACTTACTGCTTACTTACCAAGCCCCCCCTGTTCCTACGCCCCTGTTATGTGCGTCAAAAACGCGCCCTTGAGCCAACACTGCCGGTATTTGCCGGTTAATGGGAACACTGTCTCAGTTAAAGAGCCACTCTGTGATTTTCGTAACATATTATTTACCTTTGATACGAACCTAAATGTCATATGTGGTGATATAAAATCAAAACATCTTAACTTTTCTTGTCCAAAAGACATATATGTGAATACTGGTTTTCCATGAAAATCTAAAAACAGTCTTATAAATGCACAGAGGTGTAAGTATCACGTCCAATATACATGGATACTAGTTATTTAACCTAACAAACACTATTAACTCCTAACTGCCCTCCTTGCTGTTTTAGATTTGAACAGAGGAATAAGCTTTTTGTGCATCGCTTGCTGTGTCTTTATCTATTTTTGTACATGTAGAAATTTTTCTCTTTCTTGTGATATAGAAAAATATAAAATACGTTGATTAGATCATAAGAATTTGGTGTGAAAAAATGGTATAAAACTATATATGTTTTAATGTAAATATCACCTTTTTTGCATTACATGCTGTATCTTCATTTCAGGTAGTGCAATATATGTATTTTATATCAAATTGAAAACAATTTTCTTCTCTTTCAAATGATCCCTACCATATTGTAATCTGCCTAACGATTTAGAAGATAGGGTGTGCAATAGGAGGATGTACATGTGGTTAGAATGCACGCTTATAAGCAAACAATGGAAGCGTGAGCCGGTTATCTCGTGGGAGAGGGAAGATGGTGCCCTTAGGCTATTAGCACCTGCGGTGGGGATTGGGGAAAACTGAAAGATTGTTATGCTAATTTTTGGACAATAGACATTATCAATGTTTGCATGTTTGCGAAACAAAACTTTGTAGCTTAGCGACATCCGGAACCAAAAAAAACAAGCATTGAACTGACACTACTGGTATGAAATAAATTTCCAGGAGAACCGCAGCGATAATAAGTAATCGTGAGAAAAACAAAGTGTGCTACTCGAATCTCGCCAGAAGATCATGGCAAAGTTAATTTTCAAGGGTTCAGATTGTTGATTAAACGGAAAAAAGAAAGAAAAATAGAACTTAAATTTCACATAAGACAAATGTATTATTTTTCAAAACATTCAGGTCAGCGCTTAATTTTGTTTGCATGAAGGCTCATGAAGTCATATTTTCTAATGGCAACTGCACCAGTTGCTAAACTTTTACTTGGTAGAACATAATGTGATTTGGATATTATGAATCATTTTGATTAAATCAGGAATGGATACTGTTAGATTTGCTGTCATAAGATTTGCTGGGTTTAATTCAGAAGTGTGTTAACATCAGGCTTTAAACTTATAGTTCTATATTTTCTTAAGAAAATAAGAAAAACACTTGCAAAATTAAAATTTATGATCCACTGCTTTTCTGGCTTAATTAATTACTGTCGGGAACAACAAAAGTTGTGTTGTAACTAATTATAATGGAATTGTTAATGCACTACGGCACTGCTGCAGACACAAACAATACGCCATCATGCTGATCGCTCTGTTTGCGTTCCTAGCCTCAATCTCGTTTTCAAAATGGTGTTACGTGAATAAGGTGTGAACTAGTCTGTAGGCGTGTTCCGCGGTGAGGGTTGGCGGCTGACGGTAAGGTGTATATTCTGTTAAACAAATATTTTGCTAATTTTGCTTTGAATAATGCATATTCAATCAACAATTAGTTCTTAAACAACAGATGAATTCAGTTTTACATTTAGCACTTATCTTTTAAAACAAAATCAAATTCATGGATCAATTTCAAACGCTTACTCTCTTTAAAACCAACAAAGGCAATTGTAATTCAGATAAGCAAAACGTCTTTTGAGTTATCTTTTGTTAAAAAAAATTGAATTAAATTACATTTTTTTTTTAAAAAATGAAAACTTTCAGGGATCATGTTAAACAAATTCAGACACATTTCCAACAGGGATTAGGTAAATAAAAGGCAATTATCTAAGAAAAACATTGCTAGATACATGACATTGTTTTCAATGAAAACTGAGCAACACGAAATCCCATGGAGCATGAATAGTTACTGATGATATAATTATAAGCTTTTAAATTCTACCAGCTCCAGTTATCTTCTACCTGCGTTGGTATGAAAAATGATGACTATTTGGCATACCTCTTAGTCCGAGTTTTCATCTAAATTGCGACCTTTTTACCTTTATATGGTCACTCTATTATACTGATTAGCATTCGAATGTTAGCCTTCAGCAACAGTCAGTAGTATCATTTAATCTTTTTAGCATATGATAACATTGGACAGGTAATGTATTTGAATTCATATGCAACAACTTTAGGAAATATTTTTTTGCCCATAACTGTCATGTGACAAATAGACTCGTGCGACCAGTTTCTCCTAAAATAGCCTTGTGAGAGGCATATTTATCTACGCCTAAAAATTTCTAAAAATATATATAGCGTTTAATTTTTTAAAAGAAATAGTCTTTTTCCTGTCCCTTAAATGGTAAATTTCATAATGAATGTTTCAGGTGAAAACATCAACATCTGTTGGTCACCAGATGGCAGCACTATTGCGGTTGGAAACAAAGAGGATCTTGTCACCTTTATTGATGCAAAGACTCATCGCTCTCGTGCGGATGAGCAGTTTAAGTTTGAGGTGAATGAAATATCCTGGAATAATGATGGTGACTTGTTCTTTCTTACAAGTGGACAGGGGAGCATTCACATTCTCAGGTACTGCATAGGTATTCTAAGGTATAAGACTATCTTCAGATTTACATTCAGCTTGCTCCTAAACATTGAGAAACATGTTCTTAGGGTAAAAGTAAGGATAATTTCTACATCAAGCTACAAATAACTGCATAAAAAAATTTGGGATTGCAAGTAACTAAAAAATACTATATTTAACAAATAAGATATCACTATGACTATTTTTAGCTCATCTTACCTGAAAGAGTATATGGGCTTATATCATGGCATGTCGTCCGGCGTCCCGCCATCAGTAAACTTGTAACTTTCTCATCATCTTCTCAAGAACCATTGACTCAGGATATCTGAAATCTTTTGCACAGACTGCTGAGGTTTCTAATGAGGTTTTAAAGGATTTTAAAACCCCACTTAGAAACTATTGTGATTAGATACATGATGTTTCAATCACACAGCACATCTTACATCGCCGAGATAAAAAATTTGTCCCTCATGGTAAACTTGCCATGTCATGTTTTCCGAGCGAAAGCCGAAAACACCCGAACATTAATGAGCGCAATAACTAGTGACGTAATAGTAGCCCGACGAACCCGGAAGTGTGCACTTGTTGACATGCAAGCGTAGGGAGAGTTTTTCGGCGTGAGTTTATAAAGCCAAATTTTGATGTAACTGTCATTAGAAATAAACATATAATGCTAAATATTCTATCACAAACTAATTATGAACTTATTCGACAAAAATATTTATTCTATTCGATACATTATTTTTCCATTTTATAATCAGAATTCCACTACCCGATTACGTGCGAGTGAAATCGTATTCGAATCAGCATTTCATTTCATGTAGGCTGAAACTTTGGTTGTGGGTTTATATTTTTGTACAAATATACTACAAATTGAAAACAACAAACCATAGCAAATTCATAGCTTTACAGAAATATTTTTGAAAATGTTTTAAAAATAAGTTTGGACGCCTTAGTTTCTGCGCTTGTTTCGAATCTAGGCCTAGATCTATATGTGACGAAACGTCTGACTGTCTAACTAACAGTTTGTGACGAAATATCTTTATGAATTTGTTTATGACAAATGGATTTTATTTATGTCATCATTGTTGAAACTGCGATCGTTTACTGTAAGAGGGGTCCCAGTAACTGTCTCTGAATACGGCCATTAGGTGAATAGTTTATAAGCTAATATCATTAATGATTAATCAATTATTCTTATCTTTTTCTGTTGTTTGAGTTAGCAGAATCAGACAGGCAGAATGAATTTTTTTCCATAATATAGTAGATCTAGTAGCAAAGATAAAACTAGGCAATTGACAGCAACAGCAATATCTATAAAAAAAGAATATTACATATGGGGAAAATGTGTTTGACATTTATCATGTAAGTTTGTTTGATTTGTAAATGTGTTTTAAATGATGATATTGTTACCATACAAATACAATATGCGTATCAATTGCTACATCTACATTGTACATCTACATCATCTGATTTCTGTGATTTAGTTTTTGCAAAGAATCAAATTTGAGAAGATATCTCTGTTTTCAAGTCTGAAGACTAACAATTTAATCTGGGAAAAATAATTTCAGGTCCAAAAAGTGGAAGTTATGTTCAGGTAAATTCCATGTTGTGTTAAAATATTAGAAAAACTATTTTTTAAAACATTTTACAAATTAAATCACTTCAATACCCCCCCCCCCCCCCCCCCCCCCCCCAAAAAAAAGAAAAAAAGATGGATTTTTTTCTATTACTCTCTTCCTACAAGAAGGCTAAATCCATGCAGATATCCTTATCACATTTTAATTAAGATAGTGTTTTTACATTAACAAGAGAGTTCTTGCATGAGCAGTTTTTTTAGAATTGATGTTTTCTGATTAAATTACAGATGCAATATGCCATAAATGTACATATATATAAGTGTTTGGTTAAATATTCTTGGCAATTCTATCATCAATAAATTCAGGTGAGTATCAGAAATTCAGAATAAGAAACTTAATTTGAGAAGAATGCCTGCATTTAATTTTAAAGTATGTTGCATATAAGTTTTCTGATAACTAAGTATTCCCAAAATCATTGTAATTTAAAAATACATATATACTTAATTTGTTATTTTCATTCACCTTCCAACAATCAATTATCATTTGTAAAATTTGCATGAGGGGTTGATATCTACATCATGATCCTGAAAAAAAAAAAAAAAAAGGGGATTGCTATCTATATCATAAAGAGAATTCAACACTTATACTTGCTAATTATTTCTTTAAATTCGTGTGGTCAACATTGTTTATTTATTTACATAAAGCTCCAGTTTCTCATTATCTAATGTAAAGTAGGCCTATTGTTTTTGAAAAATCAAATATATAAGATCTATTTGTGACTAGTCTTTGTCTTACTTCCGGTCTAGATACAGTATATATACGACCCCTAGAATTTTGTAACTATAGTAGAAATGTAAATTAATTTATTGTATTTATTGAAAATATATAAATAAAAAAACATAAAACCAACGACAGAGGCACAACGAATTTTAAACGTCGATTTGACGGAAGATATCTATGATATCGATATTGTTGATTCGTATCGAAATAAAAAAAAATTAAAATATCAAAAAAAAATTAAAACATGATCGTTTTACTTCGTCCGACATTGATTTAATTTCTTTGACGTATATTTGGGGAAAATATGCCACAAGTGTCGGAATATACCAATCAAAAGCATGTTTTTGAACTGCTTGAAATCGGCCAACTGTAGTTCTTCACGCCTGGGCAAGAGTGACGGGCCACTATTACGTCACATTACGGAAGGTGCCGAAAACTGCCGATCTTTTTGCATATCGGTGAGCCAGATTTGCAGAGCGGCGCACAAGTGTCAGCGCGGGTTTACAAAATTTACGTAAAAACATGGGGGCTTGCATTTACCTTGGAAATCTGGCACTATAATGAGACTAAATAACATAAAATAGGGTTTTAAAATCCTTTAAAGTACTAGATATTGACCCCAATTTAAGGCAGCAGGTGCCTTTCCCAACAAAATCTATTTTCAATTTCTATTGTCTACAGACTGCTTAGCTGATGTGGATTCTGATAAATACATTTGATGAATCTCTGACCTTGTGCAATATTGGTTATGCCATATAACTTATTTTCATCTTTTTCTCCAGAAGCAAGATCCCTAGAAAGATGAAACCTTGTGTTCAGACTCTTTAGCTAATGGTGATTCTAAGTTGAAGATTTGGTGACCCTGTGGCCCCTACTCAGGGTTACAGGTGGCTTTTCCAAAAAAATATATTTCAATTTCATCTCCAGCAGTAAAAGGCCTAGATAGCTGAAACCTTGTGTACAACCCCTTAGCTGATTGGAATAATATTTATCTTTTTTTCTGCTGACTTTTAAATTTGTCAGTACACTATCGACACTGGGTTATTTTACCAGTACAGAATAAAATAGATATGGAAAAGTACCTGTATTAGACAAAAGATAAATCATGGTCACCTTGTGAAAACATAAAATTAGGCTGCTCAATTTCTCAGTTTAACATTTTTTCCCCATAATCATAACCAGTCACAGTACATCTAAACGATAGCTTTGAATAAATAAACTGACTCCTGAGAAATACAATGTCCACTTTTTTTCATTGTTATTTTGAAACATACCTTAACACATGTTCAGTTCTGGTTATATAATAAAGCTGATAAATCAATCTTGTCCACAGTATGGGAAAAATCAGTAAATAAGTTCCAGTATGTCAGTCATCTCCCGCAGTATAAAGAGTCCGTTCTCTATGTGGGGAATAGCAAATGACAAAACTTTTTAAACTTTATGATTAAAGGTTGACTTATATTTGTTTTCTGATTACTTTCATTGCAATTTATATTGCTTTTAAACAAAAAACATTTTTCCATTGAAAAAACTTTGAAAAGTATTGGAAAGTATTTCTTGAGACATCAGGCAAAATAATGCACAAGTTAATGAAAATGATTATTTCATAATTTTTTTCTACTTAGCATAGCGAATATTATGCATTTTAAAACATTAACAGAGGAATAACATGTCCCAAAATGATTTTCAAAAATAACCTTCAGTACACCGAGTACTTTCGTTACATATTTCAGTCATTTACGATGTTCTACCTAGGGGTAATATACACATCTTTGGTTTTTTGAGCATTTTTTGGACTATTTTTGTCTGTTTTTTTTCAAAAATTAAAATGGCCTAGTAAGCTAAAATTGTATATATACAGTCTCTTAACCCTTACGTTGCTGAATATTATCGTCCGTCCGTCCCGATAATGTTTCCGGTGCACAACTCCAAAACAGTGAGACCTATCTCGACGAAACTTGGTATGTGCAACGGGCATCATGCGGATATGTGCCTTTTGGGGTTTTCAACTTCTTTGCATTTTTATTTTGACCCGTTTCCATGGAAACGTAACATACGATTTTGTTTCCGGAGCACAACTCCAAAATGGTGAGACCTATCTGGACGAAACTTGGTATGTGCAACGGGCATCATGCGGAGATGTGCCTTTTGGGGTTTTCAACTTCTTTGCATTTTTATTTTTACCCGTTAATGTTTCCGGAGCACAACTCCAAAACGGTGAGACCTAGCTCGACGAAACTTGGTATGTGCAACGGGCATCATGCGGAGATGTGCCTTTTGGGGTTTTCAACTTCTTTGCATTATTATTTTTACCCGTTTCCATGGAAACGTAACATAGGATTTCTTAAAGGTTGTTAGTAGAAAAACAACATGATCACTGTTCAATATTCCACAACTAGTATCCTTAACTACCCTATCCCTTTGGCGGGGGATATAGCTGACTCTGTCTGCTTGTTCTTCTTTGTTTTGACAAAAAAATAATTTCACCCAGTTCAAAAGATATATGAGCGAAAGATTGTTGTGGGTATTCCGACCCCACAGGATCATTAACGGGAACTAAATCTCCCTGGGGCAGTCTGGAACTGGGACGCATGTGAGTCCCAATGTACTAAGCACCAGTGTTGCTTCCTGTTGTACAGATCCTCTCAGCGCGTGCATTCAGATGCGAGCAAACATTCCAGCCTAATAAAACCGTAAATTCTTTACCTAAGCTGCATCGTTATTTCTTGCTTTGCATGTAAAAATTATACATGAAATTTAAGATAGATCTTTCGTCTTTACCTTTGTGAAAAAATAATGAAAAGTTGCCAACTGGTTCAGGAGATATAACAAGCGAAAGAGGGATACCCAAAACTACTTGAAAACAGATTTTGATAATGGTTCTATTTGCGACACTAGTAGCATCACTCGCCGCATCTTTTTATTAACTGTGCATGTGCATATTATACATGGAATTAAAGATAATTTCTTTTCGCTTGACAAATGTAAAAAATTATAAAAAAGGGCCAAATAAATCGGGAGATATGAATAGCAAAAGATTTCTACCCTCAGACTTTTGGGAATAAATTTTGATATTTGTTGAATCATTTGCCGCTTCTTCAGTTGTTGTTGTGCATATTCCAGTCTGATTAAAATCGACCATGTTCCGAAGAATAAAAGTTTCAAAATATTGACTTTACCGAGATTCGAACTCTATATGTGTAGCTAGGCTTTCTTCTCCACTAGGTCTGACCGCAGCCTACTGTAGCGCACGTGCTGACACCAGTTTAGCGCATACAAAACCTAGTCATTAGCGAACCAATCGCATCATCGCGTTTAAAATAAGGATAGCAGCAGTCAATGTTAACGAATGGTGAATGAGAGTTACTTGCCCCTAGCTACTGATACCGAATGCTTTTGCCGCACGCATTGTGATTGGTTAGCTGTGTTTACGTTAGAACGTGCGCTACAGTAGGCTGCGGTCAGACCTAGTGGAGAAGATAGCCTACACATATAGAGGTCGAATCTCGGTAGAGTCAATATTTTGAAACTTTTATTCTTCGGAACATGGTCGATTTTAATCAGACTGTGCATATTCAAAATTCATATTGAATCAAAGCTAGTTCTTTTCCCTTTACAATGATGTAAAAATTAAGAATTTTCGCCGTCCGATTCCTAAGATATAACTTGCGAAAGATGGGGGTAGGTTCATGATGCGTCTCGTATTGAACGTCAAGTGACAGCTCACATTGACTTTCTCTGTATCTTAAGGAATAAAAAAAAGATTATTTATTTACAATGAAGTCAATTTTCACCTTTTTGGTGTGCAGTACAAACTGGATCAGGAGAGAAACGCTCATCCACACTTGGGCTTTCTTCAGTCCTCTTCATTTTCTCCTAATTGTCCTTCTCCAGCAAATTGATATTTATATAAACTCTTCAAAAAAAGAAACTTGACATTCATGCGAAATTGATTTTTTCAAAACGGGTCAATTTTTTTCATGATACATACCTGTATACAAGGCTTGCTCATAAGTGTAAATTTACCAAAAAACAATGGCCCAAAAAGTTTACGTTGTGTTCAGGGACGAAAACGAGCGATTCGTCCAAATGCATTTTCTGCCAAAGCACGTGTGGCATGGGATCATGAAGGTTTACATGCAGACACGTCTACTTTAGGGGTATAAAGTGCCATATCAGCCGCTGTTCATTCAGACTACACAACATCGGTACAGCGACCTGAAGAATGCCAAGACTGCAAGCAGGAGCGACGCAGCGAGATGTTGCAACACACTTTGGCGTTTCAACACCCGAAACAGCGTTGATGATAGGCCAAGGTCAGGCAAACCTAGGGTGACTACTCGGGCCCAACATCGCTACATCCAACTGCTCCACCTTCGGGAACGCACCAGGACAGCAACAACGCAGATACTAGGCCTGCGTAGAATTTCCGACCAAACGGTACGCAACAGGCTGAGAGAGGCTGGACTTTTTCCACGACGACCGGTTCGACGTCCCGTTTTAACGCAACGTCATCTGGTGTACGTCTCCAGTGGTGTCAACAGAGGATGAGATGGGCACGTCCAAGATGGAGAACCGTTCTCTTCACTGATGAGTCCCGTTTTCTGCTTCGACGAAGTGATGGACGAGCATGTGTATACCGACGTCGTGGAGAACGTTATGCTGCCAACTGTGTTCAGGAGGTTGTCCCATTTGGAGGTGGGAGTGTCATGGTGTGGGCCGGGATTAGTCACGGTGTTAGGACACCTCTTGTGCATGTTGTGGGTAACCTCACAGGAGTACGGTATAGGGACTTGATCCTACAGCCTTACGTTATTCCTCACGTCAAAGTCCATGGTGGTCTCTTTCAGCAGGACAATGCTCGACCACATTATGCACGTGTTTGTCAAGACTTTTTACAGCGTAACAATGTCCAGACATTGCCATGGCCAGCCAGGTCACCAGATTTGTCACCAATTGAGCATCTCTTGGACAAACTGGATCAACGCGTGCGCAGTAGGAATCCACCACCCCAAACACTTCCAGGACTTCTTGCAGCACTTCAGCACGAATGGCAGAACATTCCACAGGCTGTGATTGACAACTTGATTGTTGCATCCATGGGTCGTCGGTGCCAAGCAATAATCAATGCCAATGGTGGTTTCTTCCACTTCCCTGCGAAAAAAAGTTCTCTTTTCGCTTTGGAGCAAACAACACACCTACGGGAAAGCCTCTTCTTCTTTCCAACAGGCACAATCTTTGCTGGAAAGTGACAACCAAGAAGATGTAACACACTATCGTCGCTCGTGCTTTGCCGGCCATGAGCACGTCTATGCAGGGAAGGCACTTTTTCTGTGTTGGCGAAGGTGATCATATGCTGCACCAAATCTTTCTGAATTGACGGCTTGTTTTCAAGGTTTTATCTTTTGAGGATTCTTTATAAAGAATGTAAGAGTTCAACATAGCATAGTTCAACACATGAAACCACACATGATTCCACCATTTAAGAGTTTTCATTTTGATAGGGGTGTACGACAGCATCTGGTCGGCCCGATCCATGCCTCCCATATATATATATATTATATTTGTGCACAATATGTGGTCTCATATTTAGTTCCCCAATCATTCAGTTTTCTTCCCTGTCTCTACAATTTCAGGGTCTTCTTTGATTGCAGCAGCAGTTCCCGTTTCCCACAAGTTTTCAATTCAACGCCACAGAGGAATTATCCATGAACTTATGAAATCCTTCCCCAGCATAAACCTTCACCAAGTCCATGACGAGATCATACGTTCTCCCAGCAACAGAAACAGATTCATTTGTTTTTCCAGTGTAGAGTTGGAGCTTGCAAACATAACCATTGATTGAGTCGCACAACATGTAGCCCTTTATTCCATACTTCTTCAGCTTGTCGAAATTATATAATTTGAAACACAGATTGCTTTTCAAAGGCACCAACCCTTCGTCAACACAAATGTTTTGATGCTGCTTGTAAATTCTGGGAAAACAATGCACGATGCGCTGGTACAAATAGCCGAGTTTATTGATTGGTGAATACTTTGGTGTGTTTTATCCCGACATTTGGTTCTTATCATTCAAATGTAGGTACATGAGCAGTAACCAGAATCTGTCGCAAGGGATGCATTTGGGAAAGAAGGCGTCGACGTCACATCACTTGTGACCAATACTCAGAAAAGTTTCTCTGTACAACCAGAGACATTGCTACAGTCATTACTACAAATACTTTCATTTCTTCAGCAATCGTTTCATACCATTTCCTTAACCGTGAACAGGATTTCAGAACCTTATCATCAGCCTGTTGTTGGAGGTATCCGTTGGTTTCTGCTGCCATTGATCCATAATCATCTTCATGAAAGAGCTAATATGTTTCTTGCAATGTTTCTTATTTCTTGATCACTATCAATGCTCGCCATCATGTCACTATCATTATCACTGTCACTATCACTCTATTCATCAGATTCCATATCAGAATATTAATCGGCATGGACCTTGTTGATGAAGTCGTTGTCGCATGACGTTGACCGACCTTCCCAACTCCTAGTCCTTTGCCTCCTGGCCTTAGGCATCTTTCACATCAATCTGTAATTGATTGAAAAGAATTTAAGCTTATGCAAGATATGATATCAAATCATGATAACCTATACAGAAAAATTCAATGTTAGCTTCTTGGAGATACAATTGCCCCATTTCGTTGGTTTTGTAAATAAATTTGCTACTACGATCCTATTGCACCAACGGCCATCAATCATGGCATCTTTAACATCAATCTGTAATTAATTGAAAAGAATTTAGGCACACGCAAGAGATAACATCAACACATGACCTATTGTACACAGAAATTCAATGTGAGCTTCATGGAAGTTCAATTGCCACATTTCGTAAGTGTTTGCAACAAGTTTGCTGTTTCGCGCCATTGCAAGATTGCGTGAACAGAGTACATTTTCTTATTGTCCTGTCGATCCCCGGACAACTTAATTGTTACGTGACTGTATAAAAGTCGAAAAACAAGGACCGATGCCAATTGTGTCGGACATTTTCCAACGGCCACACAACTTGTCACCTGACTTTGCCGATGACAGCGATGGCTGCCAACATTATTCTGACATTGTCGACCTTGATGGCACTTTCTGACTTCCTAGGCAACGAGATGGTGAGTCACGGAGACTGGCTTCTACATCATGGAATTTCTAATTGTCAATTGTGGATTTCAAGTGTTTTGCAACTCTTGATTTCTCTTCCGAGAGTGATAGGTTCAACAGACTTAGCGGTTTGGGATATCAGAAGTTGTAGAGTGCGCCACTTTGTTACGGAAATACGAAGTTGGGAAAGTTGCCTAATTTGTGGCACTTCTTGCCTGATTTATTTCTGCGCGTGTGTGAACAATATATGGAATACTAGATTTTCCGCCCTAGTTGTCCCACCTGCGCAGAGTTGTTTCCAGCGTAAAAATCATGTGACAGGCAGACAAAATGGAAGTAAAACTATGTGATTAAGGATAATGCAAAACAAACCAAATTGGATATGTGGATAGAGTACAGTTTCAATAACCACATACAATTTAATTTTGGAACATGTAAAAGCATATTATAAAGATATTTAAATTTAAAGACACCCATCCTCGAATCCTTGAATCGATTACTTTTCAGCGGTTATATTGTGGTTAGGGTTTTTAAAAACAAGTCCTCACGTTTAGTATAACGTTTTTTCTTTAATATTAAGATTTGGTATCTTTTCTATCGAATGTGAAAATTAAAAAAAATTATTTACCCTATACAACTGAAATTTAGGGTCTGGTAAGATTGGTATCCTATCATACAATGTTTTATTTATCTCAATGTTTTCAAGAATTTTGTCGATAAAACTTTTAAAGATCAGCAAAATTTCATGGTTATTATTATTATTTTCATGAATGTAAAAATGATTCTTTCTAGCTCTAAAATGTGAAATTGAAATTTTGAAAAAAATGTTTAATAATTCATGTTCAGCTCAAGAATAGTCTTTGAGTGGTTTTTAGATGCATATGTATATTAAGGGACATCTCGAAAGGACACTCCGTGATTTTCGAGATATTTCATTTGGTTTTCATGATCACGATATTCATTTAAGACATCTCTCACACTCATCCAAAATACATACATGATAATCATTAGTTTTCAATTATAATCGAACAACACACTTTTATACATGTACATTATGTACATATGGCAAGACCTAAATAACACGTAACACTTACTAGAATACTAGATGGTATAACCTTCCAAATACTATGCACTGAATATATATCTCCTGCATTAGATTAGTTTCCAAATATACGTTTGAGTTATTGACGTGCGTCTTTGTCCGGTTTTCGACCAAAACTGTTTAACCTGTTAGGCTACATAAATCCTAAATAGTTATTTTATAACTCTTCTGCGGTTATAAGAGATAAAATTTTATTCTTAAATAACGGTCACTTCTTTTCAATAAAGTTCCATGATCATTAAATTTGGCATAGGCCTTTGTGACTCTGGTAACTCTCGAAATGAATTTTTCACTTTTTTAAACCAAGAAAACAGTATATAAAGTTGTTCCCTTTCAGAAAGCTACACTGAAGAATAAGCCTACATTTTTTTAGGCAATGACTCCTACAATTTATATTGGAAAAATATTTCTTCAATCCATAACCCTTGATGTTTATTTTCATAATTTCCATCTATATTTGGAATAAAATGTTATATACATATTGCTAAGGAATAAGTTCGCTGTTATCTACTAAAATTACGTTTTTTATGAATAAAAGACAAAAGGGCAACTTGCTGCATATACAGACATGTCATACACAATATTAATGTTAGACAGCGAAAGCATGTACAACATCTTAGTAATCATCGTAGGGGAAACATTTATACATTTTTAGCTCATCAGGTCTGAAAGACCCGATGGGCTTATGGCATGGCAAGGCGTCCGGCGTCCGTCCATCCGTCCGTAAACTTTTCACTTTTTCGACGTCTTCTCCAGAACCAATGATTCTAGAGAGCTGAAATTTTATGTGCATACTCCTTGGCAAATGGGGATTCTAAATTGTAGATTTCGTGACCCCATGACCCCAAATGGGGTCACAAGGGTCAAAACCTTAAAAATCTATTTTAATCTTCTTCTCCAGTTCCAAAAGGTCCAGAGAGCTGAAAAGTTGTGTGTAGACTCCTTGGGCACTGGAGATTCTAAATTGTAGATTTTGTGACCCCATGACCCCAAATGAGGTCACAGGGGTCAAAACATGAAAAACCTATTTTCATCTTCTTCTCCAGTTCCAAAAGGTCCAGAGAGCTGAATAGTTGTGTGTAGACTCCTTGGGCACTGGAGATTCTAAATTGTAGGTTTGGTGACCCCATGACCCCAAATGGGGTCACAGGGGTCAAAACCTGAAAACCTAATTTCATCTTCTTCTCCAGTTCCAAAAGGTCTAGAGAGCTGAAAAGGTGTGTGTAGACTCATTGGCCAACGGGGATTCTAAATTGTAGGTTTGGGGACCCCATGACCCCAAATGAGGTCACAGGGGTCAAAACCTAAAAAACCTAATTTAATCTTTTTCCCTAGTTCCAAAAGGTCTAGAGAGCTGAAAAGGTGTGTGTAGACTCCTTGGCCAACGGGGATTCTAAATTGTAGGTTTGGTGACCCCATGACGCCAAATGGAGTCACAGGTGTCAAAACCTAAAAAACCTAATTTAATCTTTTTCCCTAGTTCCAAAAGGTCTAGAGAGCTGAAAAGGTGTGTGTAGACTCCTTGGCCAACGGGGATTCTAAATTGTAGGTTTGGTGACCCCATGACGCTAAATGGAGTCACAGGGGTCAAAACCTAAAAAACCTAATTTAATCTTTTTCCCTAGTTCCAAAAGGTCTAGAGAGCTGAAAAAGTGTGTGTAGACTCCTTGGCCAACGGGGATTCTAAATTGTAGGTTTGGTGACCCCAAATGGGGTCACAGGGGTCAAAACCTAAAAAAACTAATTTCATCTTTTTCCCTAGTTCCAAAAGGTCCAGAGAGCTGAAAAGTTGTGTGTAGACTCCTTGGGCACTGGAGATTCTAAATTGTAGATTTTGTGACCCCATGACCCCAAATGAGGTCACAGGGGTCAAAACATGAAAAACCTATTTTCATCTTCTTCTCCAGTTCCAAAAGGTCCAGAGAGCTGAATAGTTGTGTGTAGACTCCTTGGGCACTGGAGATTCTAAATTGTAGGTTTGGTGACCCCATGACCCCAAATGGGGTCACAGGGGTCAAAACCTTAAAAACCTAATTTCATCTTCTTCTCCAGTTCTAAAAGGTCTAGAGAGCTGAAAAGGTGTGTGTAGACTCCTTGGCCAACGGGGATTCTAAATTGTAGGTTTGGTGACCCCATGACCCCAAATGGGGTCACAGGGGTCAAAACCTAAAAAACCTAATTTAATCTTTTTCCCTAGTTCAAAAAGGTCTAGAGAGCTGAAAAGGTGTGTGTAGACTCCTTGGCCAACGGGGATTCTAAATTGTAGGTTTGGTGACCCCATGACGCCAAATGGAGTCACAGGTGTCAAAACCTAAAAAACCTAATTTAATCTTTTTCCCTAGTTCCAAAAGGTCTAGAGAGCTGAAAAGGTGTGTCTAGACTCCTTGGCCAACGGGGATTCTAAATTGTAGGTTTGGTGACCCCATGACGCCAAATGGAGTCACAGGGGTCAAAACCTAAAAAACCTAATTTAATCTTTTTCCCTAGTTCCAAAAGGTCTAGACAGCTGAAAAAGTGTGTGTAGACTCCTTGGCCAACGGGGATTCTAAATTGTAGGTTTGGTGACCCCAAATGGGGTCACAGGGGTCAAAACCTAAAAAAACTAATTTCATCTTTTTCCCTAGTTCCAAAAGGTCCAGAGAGCTGAAAAGTTGTGTGTAGACTCCTTGGGCACTGGAGATTCTAAATTGTAGATTTTGTGACCCCATGACCCCAAATGAGGTCACAGGGGTCAAAACATGAAAAACCTATTTTCATCTTCTTCTCCAGTTCCAAAAGGTCCAGAGAGCTGAATAGTTGTGTGTAGACTCCTTGGGCACTGGAGATTCTAAATTGTAGGTTTGGTGACCCCATGACCCCAAATGGGGTCACAGGGGTCAAAACCTAAAAAACCTAATTTCATCTTTTTCCCTAGTTCAAAAAGGTCTAGAGAGCTGAAAAGGTGTGTGTAGACTCCTTGGCCAACGGGGATTCTAAATTGTAGGTTTGGTAACCACTTGACCCCAAATAGGGTCACAGGGGTCAAAACCTTAAAATCCTACTTTCATCTTCTTCTCCAGTTCCAAAAGGTCTTGATAGCTTAATAGTTGTGTGTAGACTCCTTGGACAATGGGGATTCTGAATTGTAGGTTCGGTGACCCCTTGACCCCAAATGGGCAATGGGCCTTTTTTATTTGATTGTGAATAACTCGGACGTTGGGACAGGCTATCTTTCCTACACTGCCCATGACCTCATGGTCTAAACCACAACACCTATTTCTATCAAAAGTCTGATGAGCTACAGAACCCATGGCTCTATTTTTTATATGTATAATATAATTTGCAACACTTTTCTGTAAAAACATCTCATCAAAAGATTCAAATTATAAACATTTAAAATATGGACTACAATTGAAATTTCACATGTGGTCCAGAAATTATAAAGGACGTGAATGCATTTCATATTTCTTGTAGTATTTTGCACGGTGGAATAAAAGACAGCACTTGATGTAAGCCTAGATCGGCTTATAATTTTCATTTACAACTGAAACGAAAGGAAAACAAAATTCTCATTGACCGCATCAAGCGTTGCTTTCGCTTCTCTATCGGGGTCAAATTCAACATTCGGTCACAAATACACATTAATTAACGTAGCCAAAATATCTTTCGATATATGGACGTCTATATTCCGTGTTTTATTTAAGAAAAGCTGAGACGGAGAAAGAATCGAAGTCATCTGTGCAAGCAAGAATAGCCATGTTGCTAAGAGTAAGCTTGACTGACCTCTCGTCAGCCATAACAGGTTGCTAGGGCGTCTCGTGAGATATCGCTACCGTTGGAAAATGGCCTATTGAGGAAAATTTTTTCCTCTTTATTGTGATGTAAAATTTATAAAAAAATTGCCAAGCCGTATAGAAGATATTTAGTGCAAAAGAAAGATACATGAAAACCGAGCTTTGTGCTGCGTTTGCTGTATCACTATTTGTTTTAGCGCATATACATATTATACATCAAATTGAAGACAATTTATTTCTCTTGACAATGATATAAATGAATTTGGAATGTGTCATTTGGTTATGGAGATATAAAGTGCCAAAGTTGCTCTATTTGCAGCACTTACTGTATCAATATTTTTTGGTGTGAATGAACACATTTAATATGGAACTGAAAACAACCTTTTCTTCTAAGTGGTTCAAAAGATATTAAGTACTAAAGGAAAGTAGATTCAATATTGCTACTCGGTGCTCAAGAATAGAAGAGCAAAATTAGCTTTTTGTACGGCGCTTGTTGTGTCTTTAAAAAAAATTATGCATGTACAAATTTTGTATTGAATTAAAGACAATCATTTTCTCTGTCTTGGGATATAAAAGTTGTCAAAATACATTGAGCACATGAAGAGAAAAATGGTGTGACAAAATGGCATAATTTTATGTAAAAAATATATATAAATACATGCTGTACCTTTATGTCACGTAGCGCAGATATGTATCTTAGATCAAATTGAAGAATTTTCTTCTATTTCAAATGATCCAATCCATATTGAAATCCGCCCAAAGGTTCAGATCATAGTGTGTCAATAGGAGGGTGTGCATATGGTAGAAATGCACACGTCTTAGTTAACGATAGCACACACGAGTCGTTAAACTCGTGCAGAGGGTAGAAGGTGCCCAAAGGCTTTTAGCACATCCAACTGGGGAGTTGGGAAAAATTGAGTGATTTTTGTCCCCGGTTCTGCGAATTCAGCAGCGTCTGTCCATACGTCTAAAAGTCCATCCGGATTCTTGTTAACGAGATAACTCATGAAGCTTAGCACCTAGAGTGTTCATATTTGGTGACAGCTTTCAATGGAGAAAGACTCAGATGCCAGTCAACATTGGTGACCTTGACCTTATTTTCAAGGTCACCATGACACTTTGACCACAGTGTAATACATTGTTAATGCGATATCTCCTAAGGCATAGCCCCTAAATATCTCATAACGGTGGGGGACATTGCCATGTTAGTGGCAAACACTTGTTATGCTTTTATAGACATTATCAATGTTTGCATAACTTTAGAACACGTACCCGCATTATTTAGAAAACCAACGAAAAAAACTATGTAGCAAAGCAACAGCCGGAACAAAAATGCAAGTATTGAACTCACACTACTGCTATGTAATAAATTGCCGGGATTGCCCACTGATGACCACAGGGATAATTAGTGAGAAAAACTAAGAGTGCTACTCACATCTCGCTAGGAGATCATACAGGCTTATTTCATCCCGGAATATTCCATGACCCGCATCTCATCTTAAGGGCCTGTTAAGCTGAATAGGATTATAATGAACGCATATGGTGATTAGGGATTTTTCATATTTAGCGGTTCTATAAAAAAAATAACAGCCAAGCAAAACTATCATGTGAAACAATTATCTGATTATGGAATTTTTCATCATATCACATGCAAACTGGCAGATTTAAATGTAATGATTAATGCACCAGGTGTATGTGTTCTAAAGGGCAACTAGAGACTTGAGACTTCAAATTTGATGTCTGACTTCAGAGGAGGAGTACCAAGACACCACATGATTTGGGAGACCCTGTCCTAATTTTCAAGGTCACTACAAGACCTAAACATGTTTTTAAATGTTGCTAGCATTGTATCTCATGAACCCATGCATCCAGAGTCTTCAAATATGGAAACAGACACCAATGGAGAAGTACTCAGACACTCAGTTACAATGTCCGACAAGATTTAGACCATTTTTTAGCCCATCTGGCTTGAAATACCCGACAGGTTTTATGGCATGGCATGCAATCAGGCATCTTTCTGTCCGTCTGTCTGTAAACTTTTACGTATTTCTGAGTATTTCATCTTTCTCTCCAGAGCCATTGACTCAGGAAATCTGAAATCGTGTGTACAGAATCCTTCACCAATGAGATTTCTTTATATTTATAGATTTGGTGACCCTGTGTCCCCTATCAAGGGCCACAGGGGCCACGTCCTTAAAACCTATTTTCATCTTCTTCTCCAGATGCGAGAGACCTAGAATACTGAAACCTTTTGTACAGACTCCTTAACTGAATGGAATTCCATCTCTTTCTTGTGATTTAAAAATTGTTAAAATATGTTGATTACGTCATGAGACAGTCTGCAGCAAATGTTTAAGAATATAAGATCATTTTGTTAGGTTTGAGATGGTTCATATGGTGTGGCAGGGTTGCAAGTAAAAAAGGATAACCATGTTTTAAACTTTCAAAGTGGTGAATTGAAGCTTATTAATATGGTAATGAGGATTCAAACGAGCCAAAAGTCATGACTGTGGCAAAATTAATAAGCAAAGTATAAACATAAAATGGTCAGCAATATTTTTTTGTATGACTGTGTTCGTTAAGACTGTGCTTGCTTGCTGTGCTTGCAAATTGGCAGGGGTTTGATAAATGTTAACCCTTAAGATGCGGGTCCCGGAATATTCCGGGATGAAATTAGCTTTGCCCGCAAGTCCCCATAGCGAGATGCGAGTAGCACACTCTGTTTTTCTCACGCTAACTAACTATCGCCGCGCGTCTCAGTACGGTAGTTCATTGCCTAGCAGTAGTCTCAGTTTAATGCTTGTATTTTCGTTCCGGCTGTCGCTAAGCTACCGTGTTTTGTTTAGTTGGTGTTCTGAATAATGCGCGAACATGTTTCGAAAGTTATGAGAACATTGATAATGTTTATCCTACCGAAAATAAGCGTTAAAATCACTCAATTTTCCCCCACTCCCCGCCGCACGTGGTAATAGCCTATGGGCACTTTCTACCCTCTCGCACGAGCTTACCGACCCGCGCGTGCTATCGTTTGCTTACAAGCATGCACTCACACCAAACGTACAACCTCCTATCGCACGCCCTATGTTCTGAACCCTTGGGCGTATTACAATATCGGTTGGATCATTTGAAAGAGCAGAAAATTGTCTTCAATTCGCTATAAAATACATAACTACACTACCTGAAATGAAGATACAGCATGTGCCGCAAAAAGGGTGATTTTTACATATTTTTAGTTTTACACCATTTTGTCACACCAATTTTCTCATGATGTGCTCAATGTATTTTGACAATATTGATATCACAAGATAGAGAAAAAGATTGTCTTTCTTTCCATGTAAAATGTGTACATGCTCAAAAATAAAGAAAGACACAGCAGGCGCCGCACAAAAAGCTAATTTCTCTATTCAAATCATGTAAACTGAACGGCGATTTTGACATGTGCCTTTCTTTCGTTCATATCTTCTCAACAGCTAGGCGTATTTTGAAATTGATTACCTCGTGATAAAGAAGAAATAATTGTCTTCGATTTGATGTAAAAAAAGTTCGATGCATTATATAAAATAAAGATACACCAAGTGCCGCAAAATTGCGACTTTTGTTTATTCTTTATGTTTTTACCATTTTCTCGCACTTTATATCACATAAACTTCACGGGACATTTTGAAATTTCATATATCAAAAATATAGAGAAAAGGATGATGTTTATTTCCATATAAAATTTGTATGTAAACAAAAATCAGTAAAGACCCGACGAGCATCGCGCAAACAGGCAATTTCTCTATTCATATCTTGTTAACCGAGAAGCGATTTTTCACCTGTTTTTTACACTTACTATCCATTTAAGGGCACAGCGCATTATCAACATTTTTATATCACAATAAAGAGAAAAGGATCGTCTTCAATTCTATATAAAATTTGCAAATTACAAGGAGACAATAAAGGAGCGGTAATTAGTGATGTCGCAATTATCAAAATCTGTTCTCAAATACCTGAGGGTACCATCTTTGCAAACTATATATATTCCAAACCAAGTGGTACATATTTATCATTTTCATATCAAAGTAAAGAAGAAAGAAATACCTTCATTTTCATGTGTAATTTGCCCATATTTGCATCAAAATGAAATGTGTGAAAATGATGCGACAAATGTCGCGGTAAGGCGATTATCAAAGACTTTATTCACTAGTTATACCAACGTTACATTGGTAATAACTTCTAATTACAGCGCAAAAGATTGTTATGATTAATTTCTTCTTAAAGAAGAATAAATTTCCTTCAATTCCATATATAATTTGCATGTATACAAAGCGAATAACTTGATTTATAAAGTTGGAAGTAAAGACAATTTCTATGAAGTGTGAGTGTATTTTTCAGCGGGGATACCCCCCGGGGCTACTAGCTTAGTAATATTACTGTGGGGGTCAGAATGTTATCGGGGTTTATCACTACCCTGCTTTCGTTATTTATATCTTTCGTTAAGGATGGTGTATCGTAATGAAATTTATCGTAAAATATAGAGCAATAAATAAGCTTCATTTCCGTATATAATTTGTCTATGTGCACTCAGTGATTAAATGATTTTATAGAGTTTGAAATATAGACAATTTTTGAATAATTGTAAAATTCATGCTAGACAATTTTTAAAAATGATTTTTATATCGATGTCAAGAGGAACTATTCGCCTTCAGTTTCGTAATGATTTCGCGCATGCGCTCTCAGAATTTATGGAGTTATGGCGCCCGAATTAAAAACAAGTTTACTTCTGTTACGAAAACCGTTCTAGGTGTGATAGAAATTTCAATCAAAGTGCCAGGTAAGTATCATCCATTTGTGACACGGGATTGGCCGACTAGTTTTGTATACAGCGAAGATAACGTCCGTATTTCGCCATGTAAACACACCATATGTTGTGAAAACGGTCGCATCTAGCAGCCCTGGAATATTCAGCCACGGGTGCTAGTTACGCTTTTATTGTAGCGAGGCGAGTGCTGGAAAATTCAGCCACGGGGGCAAAACTGGTCAAAATAATATTCAGCAACGTAAGAGTTAATTTGGGATGGGTGGGCAACAATGGGAGGAGTCAGAAGATGGAGGTAGGATGTTGGTCAGAAATGATATTCTGCTCATTCAAAGCATGTTTTTAGTTGTTTTAAATGCTTTAAGTGCTTACAGATATACGAGAGCAAATAAATCAGAGTGTAATTGTCTTGAGATATAGTTACTCCCTTATCATTTTTAAAAGAATCTGTTTTCTATTTTGTATCATCAATTAAGAAATATGTTATGGTTTTATCAAATTTCCTCCATTTTCACCTGGAGAACTAACAGGTGTATTGTGTTACACCTGCACATCAACAATACAAAGCTGATGAGCTACAGAGCACATGGGATCTATTTTTATTATACAGCCCCTAGTTTATTTATATAAACACACACCACACACACACAATGACTTTTTGATGAAAACCTGAAATACCATGATCCCAGTAGATCACTTGATAGGTCTTGAATTTAGTGGATTACTGGGTAAAGCGATAGGCTCGGCAAGTTTGAGATTCTGTCATCAAACAATAGAAAGCCTGAGTAGCTAAAGACCCAATGGCTTTACTTTCAGTATTTAAAAAGGAACAACTAGTTGATTACTAATCGACTCCCAATAACCTACTACTATAATATGAATTCTGTTATTATTTACAGTTACCCAGAATTGAAACTTCAGCATGTGTTAAATGCACATCCAGCCAACTGTATCTGTATTGAGTTTGATCCCACCGGTACATACTTTGCAACTGGCAGCGCAGATGCTCTTGTTAGTCTATGGGATGTGGCGGAGTTTGTGTGTGTACGCACATTCTACAGGTACGTTGGTTACTTCAGAGAGTTTGTGTGTGTACGCACATTCTATGGGTACGTTGTACACCTCAGAGAGTTTGTGTGTGTACGCACATTCTACAGGTACGTTGTACACCTCAGAGAGTGTGTGTGGGTGTAGGTACATTCTACAGGTACGTTGTACACCTCAGAGAGTGTGTGTGGGTGTAGGTACATTCTACAGGTACGTTGTACACCTCAGAGAGTGTGTGTGGGTGTAGGTACATTCTACAGGTATGTTGTACAACTCGGAGAGTGTGTGTGGGTGTAGGTACCTTCTACAGGTATGTTGTACAACTCGGAGAGTGTGTGTGGGTGTAGGTACATTCTACTGGTATGTTGTACACCTCAGAGAGAGTGTGTGGGTGTAGGTACATTCTTCAAGTATGTTGTACAACTCGGAGAGTGTGTGTGGGTGTAGGTACATTCTACTGGTATGTTGTACACCTCAGAGAGTGTGTGTGGGTGTAGGTACATTCTACAGGTATGTTGTACAACTCGGAGAGTGTGTGTGGGTGTAGGTACATTCTACAGGTATGTTGTACAACTCGGAGAGTGTGTGTGGGTGTAGGTACATTCTACTGGTATGTTGTACACCTCAGAGAGTGCATATGTGTGTGTGTGTGTACATTTTACAGGTATATTGTACACATCAGAGAGTGCACGTGTGTGTGTGTAGGTACATTCTACAGGTACTTTGCTCATCTCAGAGAGTGTGTGTGTGTAGGTGAATTCTACAGGTACGTTGTACACCTCAGAGAGTGTTTGTGTGTACACACTAGAGCTGCAACGATACATTCGTATATTCGGTGAATCGAACCGTGACAGGAAGTGAATCGTATTCGTTATTCGTTACAATGAAAACCGAATATTTTCGATTTTTAAATTTTTTGTTACTATTCACTTTAACATAAATTATGTGCACGAAATTTGTATTGAATCTGAATAGAAATACTTTTTTTAAATTTACGTTCACAAAATACAGTGTTTCAGATTTACGGCCTGACCGCTACATTCTCGCATGATTTTTAAAAAGTGTCGCATGTGTTTTCAGCTTTATGCGCCTAACTTTCCGCATGTAATTTTTATTGTACAAATAAATTTTGAAAGAGCTGTCAACTTATCTTCACAGAGGATACAATAATAAACTGTCGGGAAATCGCAAGTAGTTATTGTTTACATGCTGTTACTATACCCTCCCTCCAATAACTTCAACATCCGGTTACAAAGCTCCATACATCGACTGAGCACGGTATATAACAAGCCCACGGAGCTTGCGTTAAAAGGGGTGCACAAAGGAGCAGCGACCTATATCATAGCTGAAGTAATTGTTAATGTC
This sequence comes from Phorcus lineatus, assembly GCA_921293015.1. NCBI lineage: Eukaryota > Metazoa > Mollusca > Gastropoda > Trochida > Trochidae > Phorcus > Phorcus lineatus. Next base: position 20,289,459 of record OV121088.1, on the reverse strand, counting down.
AGCTTTCTTAACAGGGTCAAAACAATACGTGGTGTGTGTCAAGTAATTTGTATACATCATAACTCTACTTAATAATGTTTAAAAGAACTTGAGTGCTTTTAGTTTACTTAATGTAATGTGTTTTCAGTATTTTACCACAGCACGGTTACACGTCTATAAATTGATCTGGACATCGTCTGCTTTGCTGTTTTAATTACCTAGCAGTGGTTAACTGAATGAATGACTATTGAGAATTTTTTAATTTTACATTGAAAGGTTAAGCATTTAGTTGAAAAAACATTAAGAAACTTACTGAATCAGAATTATTTGAGTAACTGAATTAAATTATATTTTCAACACCTCCTGCATGGCGGGGATTTTTGGGTGTTTTCAATTTGTTTATTTTTGCATTCATATTCGTGAATAATTATTCGTATTCGCTACCCCATATTCGTGATACGTATCGTATTCGCCTGGTAGTGTATTCGTTGCAGCTCTAGTACACACATACTACAAATATGTCCTACACCTCAGTGAGTGTGTGTGTATACGTACATTCTACAGGTACATTCTACACCTCAGACAGTTTGTCATTGTCATTAACATTGTCAGTGCATCTTGTCAAATCATATTGTGTTCAGTTTTGTTCATTGTTACGAGGGGAAGTCAATAAGTTCATAGAAGTGGATGTAAAACAGAAGCCAATGGTTGTGATATTGATTGAATTGTTTACAATATAATGTCCGTGGACCTTGATGCACTTGTGGTAGTAGTCTTCTGTCTGGCCCCTCAGCCACGCCTCAGTAGCTTCCTTGAGTTCATTATAACCGCCAAATCTTGTACCACGCAAGTGTAATTTCAAATTGCGAAACAGATAAGAGTCCCTTGGGGCCAGATGTGGACCATAGGGGGATGGTTAAGTTGTTCAAAGCCATATTGTTAAAGTGCAGCCTGTGCAATACGACTCTTGTGCACTGGAGCGTTGTCATGAAGAAACATAACTCAGGAGTTAAATGCTGCCCCTCCTCTTCTTGATCGCCGCTCTCAGCTGCTTCAACAAGTCAGCATAGGCTCCTGTTATTGTATTTTATGGTGGTTTATAGTCTATAAATATCACGCCCCTTGAATCCCAGAAATTGGTTGCCATGAACTTACCAGCAGCAGGTCGAGTTCTGAATTTCTTGGGTGCAGGAGAGTGCTCATGCTTCCGTGTCGGAATACCAGGATGAATCCACGTTTCATCCCCTGTAACCAGGCGGGCATGAAAGTTATCGGGATCAGCATTGTAGATGTCCAAGACCTCACAGCTTGATTCAACTCTCTTAGGCTGCATAAAAAAAATTAAATGTTTCACGGGCACATTTTTTTCAAAAGTGACGAGGGAGGGAGGACTTTTTTTTTCTTTTTTTTTTTAAAGGAAAAAAAGTGACGAGGGAGGAACAGATTTTATTTTTTCTCTCAGCACCAAGTTTACAGCTTCAGAATTTCACAATGTCTGATGAATAGTGTCATGTCATGTCATCTACTCGTCTTTGTTTGGCTTGCTTGTTGGCCCAAATTTGCTTAAATGGAATTTCTTTTTCATCGTACATCGATATAAATAGGCAGCTGCATAAAGCCCACTCAATGTAGAGAGCGTGTACGCGATGTTAGGAGTTTGCAAACGGAAGTACACTCGTTCTTACAGACACTAAATTATAGTGGACAAATGGATAATCGGGGTTTTTAGCGATAACGACGCGGAAAATTAAATAAATATTTTTTTTAATGGCAATAAAAAATTTTGACGCGCACACATAAAAGTGACGCGCCGGAGCCCGAGAAACATTTCATTTTTTTTATTTAGCCTTATGCATTTAAGTTGCGTGGCACCTTTCTTGCAGACATCTTGGACATATGCAAGTGCTCATGAACTATGGTGAAAATTTACTCTTCCATGAAAAATGCCATACTCTGAAGATATTTTGACCACCTTTACGATCAGACATTGGGAAGCCCAGGCCCCGAGGTTATAAAACAATCTCCGTACTCAACTCAACTCCATGCACAACTCACTGAGTCTGTGCTCAACTCAGATCAACACAAATTTGGAGGTTATAAACCATCTTGAGTCCGTTCTCAACTGAATTCAAAACCAAACTCAGTTGAGTATGTTCAGAAAAATGTTCTTTCTGTTGTTAATGACAAATTTGAAGTCTTTTTCGAGTAATTAATGCTTATTCCTTGTTGTTAGATAGATAGAAGTGTTGCATACCAGAAAAATGTGTTCAATTCTTACCTACTCATTGATTTATAACCCTTTTTAATTCAAACATTGCTCTTCTCTGTTAGTAGTCAATGTCAAGGCCAATTTGATAAGGGAAGTAACTCTGTTTAATTCCATGGAGAAATTTCTCTATGTTAAGTGTTCTGTTTTTACATTTATAAAAATCAATTATTATATTTATTCACATTATTTATTTGGTAAACAAAAACTGAGGTTTAAAAGAAATTCCTTTCTTGAGTAATTGAACTTTTAGAAATTACATGAACATAAAATATATTTATTTAGAAAAACAATAACACTGAAACATTAGAAAACTAGATTCATTAAACAAATAACCAAATTCAACAGTTATGGTGTTTGTCAAATAATAAAACAAAATATTTAAAATAATTCTTTAAAGAGATATAAAATCATTTCATCATATATAAAATAATATGTAACATTCGTGTACATAAATATCATTTTCATAAAAAGTTTTAAACATTTTCGTGTTTATTTTACATAAATTTGCGATTATTAAGAGATACTGTTAAAAAAAAAATACTTTTTAAAAACATCATTAAAACTCTCTCGAAATTTTTATAAATCAAAACTAGTACTATATCTTAACAAATCTCTGACCGTTTCAGTCCATGAAATACCTTACCACACGCATACAAAATCTAAATCTAGGGAAATATCTATCAACTCATGCATTTGTTTTAACTGAGTACGGTGTTAAGTAAGCTTCGGACCTTACTTGAGTTGAGTACGATTTCAGACTCAAGCTGAGTTCGAAATTGAACTCAAGGACTTTTATAACCTCCATACCCTGAGTCTGAGTTTTGAGTTGAGCATGAAACCTGAGTTGAGCATGAAATCAAACTCAAGAAAGTTTTATAACCTCGGGGCCAGGACCTATGCAACCATGTCATGTGTAATGGCTTCAACAGGTCTTCCTGACCATGGGTCATCGTCCAAGAAGCTGCGACCTCACTTAAACTCAGCTGACCATTTTGCAACAGTAGAATATTGAGGGGCTCCTTTCCCATACACATTGGTCATATGTATTTTGGGCGCATTCAACCCTTCTTTCGTGAGAAACTTGATTACAGCACAATGCTCAGTTTGAGAAAATTCCATGATTACAGGATGGTACTTGTGTTCATCAGGCTGTAGATCTCAAGTCAATGATCTGGAAGGGTTGTTAATGTTTGTTAACTGTCCTCAGATGGTCTATCCCAATAATGACATCAACGATGATGTCTTCAGGGGTGTATTAATACTCACTTCCATGAACTGATTGCTTCCCCTCATCCTTATATCCTTTTGTTGGAATGTTTAGAGCTCAGCTGTCAATTCTATTTGTTTATACTATGGTACTCAAAGTTCTGCCTACGTTCTTTTTACTCATTATGTCCTCCTTTTTGTCTTCCTTGTCTTAATTTGTTACCTAACATATAAATGTATTGATTAGTTTGTAAACTCATTTATTTGGGAGATGCATGATACAGCTGATATATGAAACAATCACAATTATTGTTAGTAATTATAAGAAAACTTACCTCCAAACCAACATTGACTTATATCTCTCTTTCGGAGAGATCGTACAGAGAGTGAGAATAAAAAATTTTTTTAGTGGTGTGCGTGTTGTTCTTCCCTGATTATCTCCCCTGAGTTACCTCCCTTGAATTCCAAACTCAACTGTCATTCTATTCGAAGTACGGAGACCAAGGGTGGGAGTAAACCTTTGGTTTAGAGGTAAGTTTTCTTATAATTACTAACAATAATTGTGATTGTTTCATAATTATTGCGAAAAACCTTACCTCTAAACCAACATTGACAGAATACCAAGTAAGGAGGAGGGTATCCAGACCTCCAAAGGGTATGTAATTAGTTTTAATAACTCTCCAAACTAGCGTAATTTCGCTTATAACTTGACATCTAGGGGAGATAATCGTTAAGAATAACGGTAAATTTATCAATTTCGTCCCAAAATATCCCGAATACCGGTTAATTTTAGTCCGAAACTATGGGAAAATCGCAATAATTGCGTAATTTTGGCGAGGATTCCCAAGGTTAATCTTTGAAAAGATTATACCGAAGGATAATTTACCACTTCTAGAGTACAATTACTATAAATCCTAATAAGGATTGTGAAGGAAACGTAATTCAGGATAATTTCGGCACGAAATAGCCGCCAATGGCTGGAAAGGAATTCCAATTACAATAAACTTTCCCGCTCTAGTCTGTACTCTCCACTCCGTAATTATTATGTTAAAAAGGTAGGAGGTGCTAGGGAGCATTAATACTTGAACTTCGAACAAGGCGGATTAATACATCCCAAAGAGTGATTATACCACGTCACTAAACCACCAACTCAACGAGATATTAAGGTTGAACATGGCGAAACTACCCACTCCTTAGTATTGTGCGAAATAACTGAGGGGTGAAGACATGCCCACCTGACGTAGTGGTTGAAGTCCACCATCTCTGGTGATAGGATGGGACTGGAAATCACTTGCCCTCGGGAACTTCCCCCCCCCCTTTTTTCCCCCAAGGAGGGGGTTCAGGCGGAGAGGTACTGAGAGCACTCGAATCTCATGAGGTGAGAACTTGGCATCTACTGTCTCTTGATCTGCTGTAGAATAGGCCAAGGAGATGGTCTTACGAAGCCAAGAAGCAATGGTATTTTTGGTAATTTCTGTCGACAGACCCGGTTTGCAGGGAATAAAGAGACGTCTTCTACCTTTCCTGATGGAATGCGTCCTATCCATGTACCAATGTAAAGCTCGCACCGGGCAGAGAGTATGCGCTTTATTTTTTGCATCATTAGGCACAGGGAGAGCTGGAAAGGAATAAACCCTGGCCCCCAAGGGACCAGCGGCTGTAGACTGATTTTTTGCAAGAAATTCTGGCAATGCTCTGAACGACACTGACGTATATCTATGAGCAAAATCAATGGAGGATATATCTATTGCATGTATCTCTGATACTCTGGCGGCCGAAGCAAAGGCAATCAAAAAAGCTGATTTCCATGCGAGAAACTTGAGAGAAGTGGCATACAAGGGTTCGTATTGAGGACGTTGCAAGGATTGCAGCACTAACAGAAGGTCCCATTTGGGGAAAGTATTTGGCGACTTAATGTCCTGAAGCTTGAACGACTTTATTAGCTTAGCGAGAGTAACGTCCGAGCCGATAGCTAGACCATCGAGATCTGTGACTGAGGCGATCGCCGATCTATAGCCTTCAATTCTGCCCGCTTTTAAGTTGCAATCCTGGCGTAAGTGGTTTAAGAAATCTGCTATCATATCAAGGGGAGCTTGGCCACACCTCTGTCTCTTCTCCACTGCTGGAACTTGATCCACTTATGGTCGTAGAGCGCAGACGTGGAAGGTCTGATGGATCTTGAAATAGCGTCAGAAGTTGCCTGCGCATAACCGCGTTCTCGCAGCGTTCTTTGGATATTTTCCATACGTGAAGATTGAACACCTCGGTTGCCACCTCGGCTGTTGGAGCAGATTCCACCACAGAGGAAGTTTTAACGGGGGTTCCATGAGTAGATCGATCATCGATGGAAAACACGCCCTCTTGGGCCTTGCCGGAGCTAGCAGATACACGACGCAATTGTGTTGCCTCACTTTGTTGAGAACATCTGGAATCAACTTGAATGGAGGAAAGGCATAGGCTATGAGATTGTCCCAGGACATTGATAGCGCGTCCACTGCCAGAGCCTTGGGATCCGGAACCGGTGTAGCAGGCCATTTCTTCCCCAGTCTAAACTTTCCCCGGGGAGAAAATAGCCTTGGCCAAACTTTCCCCGGGGAAGGTTCGGCCTAGGCTATTTTCTCCCCGGGGAAAGTTTAGACTAGGCCAAACTTTCCCCCCCTGGGCTATATCTTCCCCGGGGAAAGTCTGGCCTAGGCCAAACTTTCCCCACCCTTGATTCTACCTATAGCTATTTTCTATTGTCAAAATTCATGTCAATTTGAACCCCACTTAACTTACACTTACAAATCCTGTTCTTGTATCAATAATGTGCAGACATTAACTTATATTGACAACTTCTCTGCCTTTCTTGTCTAACTAGTTTAACTTTCTATTCGGGGGGAGTCTGGCCTAGCTAGGATTTTTCTTCCCCACCCTTGTTATTTATTTTCAGTGAGTAAATTCTGGCCTAGCTAGGCTATTTTTCCCCCACCCTCAGTCTTCATATATTAGGAGGGAGAGTCTGGCCTAGCTAGGCTTTTTCTTCCCCACCCTTGTTATTTATTTTCAGGGGGGAAGTTCCTGCCTAGCTAGGCTATTTCCACCCACCCTTGTTATTTATTTTCAGAGGGGAAGTTCTGGCCTAGCTAGGCTATTTCCCCCCACCCTTGTTATTTATTTTCAGGGGGGAAGTTCTGGTCTAGCTAGGCTATTTCTTCCCCACCCTCAGTCTTCATTTTCAGGGGGGGGAAAGAGTGGGGAAGAAATAGCCCAGCTAGGCCAGAGTTTCCCCACTCTAAATAAATACCAAGGGTGGGGAAAAAATAGCCTGGCTTAACCAGAATTTCCCCCTTTATATAATCACCCACCTGTATATAGTTCTCACAATATAGAATGAAAACAAGCAATTTTGTGAAAGTAGCCTAGTTAGACCAGAATGTTATCACTTGAACATATGGATGAAAGGCAAAAACGTTGCCAATATAAGTGAAAACACTATAGATAAAAGAAGAGGATTTGTAAGTATTAGTTAGGTGGGGTCCAAATTGCTATGAGTGAAGACAATAGAAAAAGGTGTAGGTCAAAACTTGAGGGTGGATCGTCCATTCTGAGGACACAATCAGATTTTTCCTGGACAGAGAGTCCGCTAGGAAGTTCAGTTTCCCGGGAATGTGCCTGGCTTGAAGAGTTATGAACCATGCGTCTACCAGAGCATAAAGATCCCTGGTGAGTTTCATCAGAGGAGCTGATCTCATGCCTCCTAACTTGTTGATATACGCAACCACAGTGGAGTTGTCCGTTGCAATCACAACACTTGAACAATGGAGTAGAGCTTTCCAGTTGGAGAGAGCCAAGATCACCGCCTTCATCTCGAGCAAATTGATGTGAAGACGGGAATCCGATTGGCCACAGGGCCCGCTTAAAATGTGCTGATTCCAATGTGCACCCCAGCCCGCGTTCGACGCATCTGTGTAGATCGTGTGTTGAGGCGGAGGAAGAATAAATGGGCAGCCTGACATGACGTGCGTGCGCAAGGTCCACCACTGAAGTTCCCGGCAAACCAGGTTTGTAGGCACAATCTTGGAGTCCAAAGGGAGATGACGGCAGCTGTTGATCCAAGTTTGAATGTGGCGCAGGTTTAGCCGACCGCACGTGGTGAAGGCCTGAACCGACTTAAGAGAACGTAGCAAAAAATCGTCTAGGTACCGGTGAATGAACACGTAATTTAAGTGAAGGAACTGGAGAACCGGGGCTGTAACTTTGGTGAACAGCCATGGGGCAATGGAGATCCCGAAAGGAAGCACCTTGAATTGGAACCGGCGGTTGTTGAGGGCAAAACGCAGGAACTTCCGGGATTTGAGATGGATAGGGATGTGTAAGTATGCATCCTTCAAGTCGAGGCTGGCAAACAAGGACTGTGGAAGAATCAGTTTGCGGATGTTGTTGAGGGATTCCATAGAGAACTTGGGAGGTCTGCTTAGGAAGGATTTGTTAAGCACTTTTAGATCTATAATCATTCTCATATCTACTGTGTCCTTCTTTGGCACAAGAAAAACGGGAGAGTAAAAGCCTGGCGAAACGTCGGCGGAATCCAACTCCGTAATGGCGTCCTTCTCCAAGAGTTGCTCGATGGCAGTAAGAAGATGAAGGAAGAATCTTTCCCCTTGAGGATGGACGGCAACTGGCGGAATTCGATCCCACTGAAGGATGTAGCCTCTGGCGATGATCGACAGGATCCACTGATCGTCGGACACTGTCTCCCAATTCCGTAAGAAACGACCCAGACGGCCCCCCACTGCAGAGTGGAAAGTCGGCTGAGGGAAGGGAATTGTCAAGGATATGTCGAGGGACGGAAGCGGTCTTAAGGGTTCGGTCTGAGAAGACGAAGTGGCGTGGCAGTTATCGCCTGTAGCCACCTTTGGATCCACGAAAAGGCCTCGTCTGATCCTTCCCTGATGGCCTTGGATGATCCTTAGGTTGAGGAGGATGGAAAACCCGACGGTCCCGATGTGCGCCCCGGACCTGAGAGGATGGTTGAGGTAGCGAATACGAAGGCTTGTTCTGAGGATTCGGTTTGGGGTTTGAGTTCCCACGACGATGTCTCTGGAAAGAACCTCTTGATATCAAGGCTTGAGTGAGCTTTTGATTGAGGGACTTGGTAGTCATAGCATCCTGCGATTCGCTAGCCTGAGTGCTGTGGGCCTTTCCGCCTGTGCCTCTGAACCTGCTCGTCTGTTAGTGTTGCTAGCACCGACAGCCCAGAATTCAGTGGGTGGCCTGGCCACTGTCCGGAATCACCTCCAGATGAGCGGTATTCCTGCAAGAATTGCATACACAATACAGGCTTCAAGGAGGGATTCGACAAATGTTCAGTGTAACGACAGATGGGCCTGTTATAAGCGCTGGTGTGGCGATTTTGGGATTGGCAATCCTTTTTCTGCAGATCTAGTTGAAGTTCTTGAGTTCCAGCAGTCACGTCTGGGCGATGGTCTAGCGTAATCGACAGCAATATCGGCATTCCACATACCAGTGGATGGTGCAGGAGTGGACAGAATCCGGCCGCCTGTGCAACGGACAAGCCCTTCATTGGATCTGTCCATAGTACTGGACTTGCTTTCTGGGCTAAATTTTCAGAACTTCACAAGCTTGTCCTTGCAATTACTAACCTTGAAGACAGCCTTTTAACTGACGGTCACGTCTGGCAGGCGGGTAGGGGACATTCACGCGATGTCTTCGGATCCCGAGCTGACTGTTTTTCGCAAAGACAGAGTCAGCATTAGACTGCCAGACTCGTATAGATCGAGTAAACCACACTTTTCATGTCATGGCCCCCATAGAGCTACAGGCGTTGTCACGGTCGGCGGTATCGGGGACAGATAAATCTGTTCCTCATATACTTGATGTACGAAGAACATTACATTGTTACATCAAGAGAACAAAAGAAATACACAAACATAAGCAGCTATTTTGCTGCTACAGTGGTACTAAGCAGGGTTTACCGGCGAGCAAACAGACAACATCCAGGTTGATAGTCTCTGCCATTTGCATGAGGTACGTGCATAAGGGCCGTGAGCCCCCAGATCGGTTGAAGGCTCACTAAGTTAGAACGGTAGCGACCTTAAAGGCTTACGCTGTGGCTCTGCCTATTAAAGAGATCTGCTCTACGGCTATTTGGAACTGACCGAGCACGTTCATAAAACATTACCAACTCGATAAACACTCTAGAGAGCATGCTCAGTCCCAGTAAGACAGTACTCTCCAGTAGGAAGAATCGTATCCCCTCTAGCTGATAGAGCTTTCAGATGTTTTAACGATAGTTGCACCTGTTGATTAATTACTACTTACCAAGTTGCATTGTGATCTGAACCCCCCCACCCACCCCCCCCTCCATTATTGCCCTTTTATTTTTTTGCTATCGGTCCCCTGTTAAAGCTCTTTCAAAAAAAGGTGGGGGGGGGGTTGAATTCAGTAAATGTTTTCGTTAGGGGCTGGTTAGCCATGAGTAGTATGTCCCAAAGCTCCCATTGATGGGGGCGATACATCTATGCATACTGATTCTGAGCTGAGCCGACCCCTGCTGATTAGAATCAAGGAACATCATACATCTGTAATAAAGAAAGACTCCAAATCAGCCATATTGGACCATGTCAAAGCCAACCCCAGCCACAACATCCTTTTGAAAGACATCAAAGTCCTGGAAACCAACCACTCAAACTACAAAATTAGAAAGTTTTTGGAATGTTATCAAAATTATTGGTTTAATCCTTCCATGAACCGTGATCAAGGCTATTACCTACCATCAGCTTATCACCATCTAATTAAAACCAATCAATAGTAACTCATTTTCTCCCTCTGGCTTCCTCTATGCAACTTGTACTGTAACAACAACCAATCACCTTGTACATCAACCTTCTCAAATCATGTCCAATGTCACTTGCTTGATAACAGTGTTAGTATCTACAGAAACCCGATAACGTTCTTACCCCAACAGTACTATTACTAAGCTTTGTCCTGTCTCTGTCCACTCCTGTCTGATCAGATGCTCTCCCCAGAACTCTGAGGTTGGATCCTATAGCATCAAGCTAATTCCCTGGGATTTAGTCTAGACCGGCGTCAACCTGTGAAATGGTAATACCAATCATTATGCTGGTTGGCACTCTCTACGACAATACACCTAGCTGTTGAGAAGATATGAGCGAAAGAAAGGCACATATCAAAATCGACTTCAGTTTACATGATTTGAATAGATGTGTTATTTTGGGGTTTTCAACTACTTTGGATTCAAAGTATAAATTATATATACCAAAGTGTAGGAAATAGTCCAAAAAGTATCAATAGTTTGGCACAAGAGTTATGCCAAGGATGAGCCCTCGTACCAAACTAATGTAGATTTTGAGGACCATATCTAACTAAACACAAAGCCACTTCTAACTATTGGAGATTGCTACCCACTGCCATATTTTTGTTAACTAAGTGTCAAAACACATTAAATTAATTAATTTTTTTAAATTTTCTCATTTTGCTTTCAAGTAAAACATCAAAGTGCCACAGAGTGTGTTTCATGAATTTTGTATGTGGATAAAATAGAGCCAAAATATCATATGACCTTAGTTGAGTTAAGATCATCTATCTAAAGTTGCATCATTTTCTCTTAAATGCCAAAATTATGGCATTTTCTTGTGTGTTTTTTTTTATTGCTAATTAAAAGGGCCATATCAGTGAAAGGAATTCAAAATTCTGCGTCCCATTTAGATATATAAAAGTTGAATGACCTAATAAGCAATATCAACCTATTTTTCAAGTTGTGTCTGGTCTAAATAAGTTTCCAAAATCATGTTTGGATCATTGGCGTAGGTCAAGTTTGCGATCATAAATCTTGACTTTTTTCCTCTTTCTTGTCAGTATGCTAACTGATAAGCATTGAGCATGATAGTTTTCAAAAACAACCAATAGTTGTTGATGAAATAACACCATTTATGAAGTTTGACATATATGACCCCAACAACATACTTTGTTCCCCTTTAATGTATTTCTTTACTTATTCAGTGCGTTTACTACAAAACATACCCTTGAATAAACTATTGGAGGTTGGACATTAGTTAATAACCATTTGAGGGTATCTTCACTCTATTGGAGACACTGCAAGTTGAAACTAATGTTGACACAACTTTATTATAATTTTGGTGTTGTAGGTTGGATTGGCCAGTGAGAACTCTTAGCTTCAGTCATGATGGAAAGCTGCTGGCATCAGCCTCTGAGGATCTTGTTATTGACATTGCAAGTGTTGACTCAGGTATGTTGGGAGTCTATAGGAATTTCACTGATGATCACTCTTTTTTGTTAAAGACTGTTTGTGAAACAATATGCAATGAACCGAAACTTGTTCATGGAGAGCCATATTTGATTTAATTTGAACCATTCATTTGTTCCCTATAGGCTTCAACTGGGTTGTCACTTCCTGGTAGAGCTCTGTATTTGCAGAAGGTTATATCTCACCTCACACTATCAGCTTTTAAAATTCTAAAAGTAACATAGAAATTGAAACATGACTTTTCTGAGTAACTCCGCGAAGAGACTGCTGTATTTGCAGAAGTTTTCCAAATATTCGTAATATTATGGTTTTCAACTTCTTCTGCATTTTATTTCGGTTATTTCCTTGGAAACAGAAGTAAACCTGTCTTCAGGGGAGAACATAAAACCTTACCTTAGGAATTTCAAAATTTGAAATTCTCATCGGTGTGGGATGGAAACAAGGATGTGGACATTGCAAATAAAAAAAGCTAACCATTTTTAGCTCGATCTCATTAACTCTTACGTTGCTAAATATTATTTTGACCAGTTTTAAAAATTGTCTTTATTTCAAACTTTAGAAAATCATTTAATCACTGAGTGCACATAGACAAATTATATACGGAAATGAAGCTAATTTCTTGCTCTATATTTCACGATAAATTTCATTACAATACGCAATCCTAAACGAAAGATATAAATAATAAAAACAGGGTAGTGATAAAGCCCGATAACGTTCTGACCCCCACAGTAATATTAATATGCTAATAGCCCCAGGCAAACACACGCGCTCAGCAGACGGCACAGTGATATCCCACCTTAAAAATTCACTCGCACATAATAGAAATTGTCTTTATAATCAAGTAATTCGCTTTGTATGCATGCAAATTATATATGGAATTGATGGCAATATTTTCTTCTTTACAAAGACAAAAAACATAACAATCTATTGCACTGTGATCAGAAGGTATTACCAACGAAACATGGGTATAGCTAGTGAAAACAGACTTTGATAATTGCCTTACCTCGACATTTGTCGCATCATGGTTTATTTTAATGCAAATATGTGCAAATTATGTATGGAAATTGAGATATTTATTTTTTCTTTAAGATGATATAAAAATAATAAATATATGTACCACTTGGTTTGGAATATGTATAGTGTTCAAAGATTGTACCCTCATGTATTTGGGAACACATTTTGATGATTGCGACATCACTTAATGCTCCGCCATTGTCTCATTGTAATTTGCAAATTTTATATAGAATGTAAGATGATCCTTTCCTCTGTATTGTAATATAAAAATGTTGATAATGCGCTCTGCAGTTAATAGGATAGGAAGTGTAAAAAGCAGGTGAAAAATCGCTTCTCAGTTAAAAAGATATGAATAGAGAAATTGCCTGTTTGTGCGATGAGTCTTTACTGATTTTCGTATACATAAAAATTTTACATGGAAATGAAGATCATCCTTTTGTCTATATTTTGATATATAAAATTTCAAAATGTGCCAAGAAGTTTAAGTGATTTAAAGTGCTAAAAAATGGTAAAAAAATAAACAAAAGTCTCCTTTTTGCGGCACTTGCTCTATTTTTATTTCATTTAGCGCATATAAATATTTTAACCATATCGAAGACCATTATTCCCTCTTAATCACAAGGTAAACAATTTCAATATGCGCCAAGCTGTTGAGAAAATATGACCGAAAAAAGGGCACATGTCAAAATCGCCGTTCAGTTCACATGATTTTAATAGAGGAATTAGCTTTTTGTGTGGCGCTTACTGTGTCTTTTTTGCGATGTACAAATTTTACATGGAATGAATGATCAAACATTTTCTCTATGTTATGATATAAAAATTGTCAAAATACATTGAGCACATCATGAGAAAATTGGTGTGGCACAATGGTGTAAAACTAAAAATATGTAAAAATCATCTTTTTGCGGCACAAGCTGTATCTTAATTTCACGTAGCGCAGATATGTATTTTACATCGAATTGAAGACAATTTCTTTCTCTTTCAAATGATCCCACCCATATTGAAATCTGCCCAAGGGTTTAGAACATGTGGCGTGCAATAGGAGGTTGTGCATATGGTCGCAATGCACGCATCTAAGTAAACGATAGCATGCGTAGGGTCAGTAAGCTCGGCAAGCTCATGGGAGTGGGGGAAAATCGAGTGATTGTAAAGCTCATTTTCGGTATAGACATTATCAATGTTTGAATAACTTTTGGAACATGTTTTAGAGCATTATTTAGAACACCAACGAAACAAAATTCACTAGCTTGGCGATAGCCGGATGTAAAGTACTAGCGTTGAACTGACACTACTGCCTTACAACAATTGCCCGCGCTTTGCTACTGGGTACCTCAGCGATAATGAGCTAGCGTGAGAAAAACTAAGTGTGCTAGTCGCATCTCGCCTGGACATCAATGCAGTCAAAGCTTAATTCATCCTGTGCTCAGCATCATAAGGGTTAAAATGAAATCTAAAATATTCCACTATGTTACGGGTATAAATCTCACCAGGGCAAGTTAAGTGAGTTGTCAGGTTTGCTTGTGACATAATCTAAATCAGCCAATCAGCAAGTTCGCACTGTTGTCTAGGGTGCAGGCAAATACTATTTCGCACATACCTGAAAGATCGACTGAAATGACCTATGGCAACTTTTGTGATTCATAAACTATGTATTCTAATTTGCCAGTAACTTGAATTAAAATGTTCAAATGAGCCGATAAACAACTTTAATACGGCTTTTTCGAATCACCAGCTAATAAGCACCAGTGAACAGAACTAAACTTGTCCGTGGTCACTGAGGCGTGTCCTGCCGCGCGACAGGTACCGCCTGACGTGCTAGTCAGCGGAAGTATAACCTCCTTAATGGAAAAACAACGGGAAATCTCACTGTCTAAATGTATAAAGTCATCCAAACAACTCAAACCTCCGATAAATTGATGTTTAATATATATTTGATTATTTGTATTGTTCCAAGGGGTGTTTTGTGTGATGCCATGCGCATTATATCCCATAGCAAGTGTACATCAATTACAACGACTGCCAAATGTTGTTACAACAATCAGACTGGTTTAACTAGTCTTATTCGTTTATGGCACACAGGTGGCCGTTATGTTATCCTAGGTGGCCGTTATGTTATCCTATCGCATTCAATTCTTGATTTAATGGTCTCTAATTATACCTTTTGAATTTTTACGCCTTGGACCCGTCAAGCGGAATATATATCCTGTCATAATGGCGTATCTCTTGGCATTCGACTGCTACTTAGTGTATTGTCACGGTGTCCAGTCATTTTTAACCAACTTGTAGAATATATATTCAACCAATAAATTAAGAGAAGGAGATTTGGCTCTTGCACATCTACCGACGATGACACTCATTTAAAGAAGTACATCGTGAATAACGGGTTCCAATATTCTTTAGGATTACAAAGGATGTTTCTTTTGCTTACGCCAGGTATGTTTTCATGTCATTGATTGATAAATTCACAAACAAAGATATCGCCACTCCGTTTGAGATGTTATACTAGATAACAATATAATATATGTTAGTTATACAGTACTAAGTTGTCATGAAAGTGAAGTGAAAGAAAAAAATTGTCTACAGTAAACATTAAACATTTTTTTTACACTGTCTCTCGTTTATTACAAAAAAATTTAATTTTCCGAGACAATTTAGAACTTCATATCGATAAATACTTGATATAACACTACGTGTTATTCCATAGTGGTGGATCTCTCACCGACCAAGGTCTTTATCTTTTTAATATAAACCCACCCGAGAAAACCGCATCCAAATCACAGACACTGTCAAATCAAAATGGATTTGACGACTCAGAAGGAAAGTTGATGTCATGAAGCAGTTACATATCATATTTAGGTATTTTTTCGATCATGCTATGCCTCTATTTTGCTGTTAAATTAGCTTAAAAATACAAAGAAAATCAAAGGGCTGGAGGTTCAGAGGACGACTAGCACGTCACACACTGGGCGTGGCTTCGGGTCATGCTTCGATGATTTTGTCTAATTTTTTGTGATTTTCGCCAGTTTCATTAGGTGGTTATCCAAAACAGGGGTGTAAACGGTCTCCTAGTAGTCGAATTAAAGCGTATATTTTCTCATTTTTTGGCTCTATTGATTCTTATTAGTGAAGCGAATCCAGACAATCTCATTGAAATGAAATCTAAATGCTCCACTACATTACGCATGTAGATCTCACCAGGCTCCGTTATGTGAGCCGTCAGGTTTGCCTCTGACATAATTCAAATCAGCTGGGTGTAATGGTATTAATAGACATATGCAAATGACTTCAACTTGTTCTCTGTAAAATCAAAAATTTATAAGAGTTTCAACTTCCACTTGCGATTTTATTTGCAATCTCTTTGAAGGCCACCAAGAGACGCGCATTGTGATTGCCTGAAGGTATCTGCGGCAAGCCAATGAGATTTAGAGGTCAAACTGAAGCAAAGGTTAACCTGACGGCTTGAGTAAGGGAGTCTGGTGAGATCTATAATCTGCGTAACGTAGTGCAGCAATGTTAGATTTTATTTCAATGAGATTGGAATCCAGATAATTTGTTATAATCAAAATTATGCATTTCGCCTCCTCTTGAATGCTCTTAAGCACTTCGGCGATTGTCGAGCTGCCTTTATATGAATGCATTGTATGTTGCTTTCAATTTCAATGTTGAATCGCAAGCTATGGAGTTATCTTTTGTAAAGCAATCTCTTTACACTTCAACATAGTGCTTTTGTAAACTAGTCCAGCATATAACTAGACGTCAATGCACATATCAAGGTGTGCTTCAACGTCTAGCCGGCAAGTGAATTTTCTTTGATGCACTCTATACAAGACCTAGAGGCGAAAGGGGTTTAGTTTATAATGAGAATGAAATCTTGATCTCTCCATTAAATTATGTAATTGGGTTGCTAAAACTAATATTCCCCTTCGATTTGGGACAATTACCTCCACTTTATTAGTCTCGGTTTATTACTTACAAGCTTTGAAACTTACCTGTCCCCTTATTTTCTTTTAGTTGTCAACCATTTTGATATGCTAATTAACATTCTTTTAAAAAGTGGATTCAGATTAAGACGGACCCAGATTAATCTTACATTTACTAGTTGATGAGGGGAATCACACTTTCAGCAGATATAGACATCCGTGTTCCATACAAATAAAACTTGTAAAATCATTACAGATATACTTCATAGATTATATTATCAATACATCTATTTGCAAATAGTTTTAGATTATTTGAAATCAATACATTTATAAACGACCACAATTTATTATTTATGACCTCGTGGAATGAAATTTATGAAGCACTCTCTTTTGTATTATTTCAACAAAAGAATCTGCATGAAGCTGTAAATTATTAGTAAAGAGACTAAAGAGAACATACAAACCTATTTTTGACGGCCACGTGTGTACCGCCAATCCTCTTGCCAATTACTAATGAAAAAGAAAACGTCTATGATCTGAAGTGACTGACGATGTCGATGAAAAGTGTGCGCTAGCATAGCAACCAACAATGAAATAAAACTATTCCGCTTTCAAAATTGTCAAGAACCCGTTTCCTGAAGATTTAATCATATGGTTTTAACTACGTTGTTTTCATACACTTCGTCTCCATGTACGATTCCACTTACGATGTCAGAATGTTATCAACTTTTGCATGGTCAAGTAGCAGGTTTTCATGATCAAGTTCGTTCTCTCAGGTTAGGATAAAGTCAATGAAGGATTGATGTGAAGGTTGATCCAATATTTTAAATGCACCTTAGCGTGTTTGATCGGGCAATGTCATTTGAAACTACTTTGAGACAATGTTCAGTATTTAAGATCCTCATTTCAGAGGCCGACATCAGTTTTGATTATTTATCGGGCTTTACATGAAACATGAATTCCTTTAGACGATCGATGAAATAAGAGTATGTTTGATATCTTCACCATTCTCGAATACAAATTATATTGAGGTTAGCCATAAGACCAACTCATAGGCCTGTAATATTACAGCTACTTTTGAGTGGATTGAAAGTATGTTTTAAAAGAATTTATTTTTTTTAATTACAGAATAGAAATAAAGAGGTGCACGACAGTAAAATGGTAAATTTATCAAATATATACATAAATCATCAGGTACATGAAAATCATCACTGACTCTCCATAAACAGTCTGTTAAGAAGACAATTTATTTATAATCTGTTCCATAGATTTAATTTATATTCTTCCATGACATTTAATAATCCTTGTTTTTGATTGGTTTATATCATCGTCAAATCTACACGATTTTTTAGATAGCGAATACATCTGCCTCAAGGCTCAATGCAAAGAAGAGACACAAAAGCACTGTGCGGAGTTTACGCTCTACCGCTAAACATGATGAAAACGCGCTTTTGATAGCCTTCTGTTACCAATTACCATTAGGCATACATACTTCTAAACGCTTACATAAACAGTTTACTACTCAATCACATGATTTGTTTGCATTAATGTGGAAAACGTTTGACTTCAAGCAGCGATGAATGGATCAGACTTGGCCACGATAGTTTTCATTCTAACACAGTGACATCATAGGCTTTTGCAGTGTGACATGATGTCACAAGACTGGTCATGTAATCAGCTTAAGGAATTTGGTATCGGCCATTTTGTTGGAGGTTTTTCAGTACATATTTGGAAGTCAAATGTAATGTTTTGTGATGGCGTAATGAGAGTCAAGAAAAACTCAATGCTCTGACGTGTTAACTTGACAATTCTTTGATTTTTTACGTTTACAACTCTATCTTTTCACTTCATTATTAGTTTAGGTAAGATAAGATAAGATAAGATAATACTTTATTATCCCGGAGGAAATTTGTTTTACATCAAAACGGCCTCGTACATAGATGGCTCACATTGTCCAACTATAAACAAAACATCATGTAAAGAATATGACACATCAATAACAGCAACATATAGCTTACAGTAGGATATAGATATAGGTGTTACCCATTAATAATAATAATAATAATCAATTCTTATAGCGCCGAGTTTCAGCTGGGCTGTTCACAGGTGCTTTACAATCAGATTATTACCCTGGTCTAACCCAAGCTGACATTTTGTCGCTAGAAGGTCACCACCAACACACTGCTTTACCCGGTACCCATTTCCTGCTGGGTGAAAAGAGGCACATTTTAGACTAAGTCTTTTTCCCAAGTAGACACCACAAATCTCTTAACTTGTGCCTCAGTGTGGGGCAGGGAATCAACCCTTCAAACTCTCAGCTTGTCCAGCAATGATGGGTTAACCCACTCATCCGGCAAGCCACGCCCGATGTTGCTGAACTTCACTAATAGTCGTCAACTGAGCTATGCACAGGACCAAGTGCCACCACATTTCAAATGGAACCACGTCACGCCTAAACTTTCGCGACATCAAGGAAATGTAATTTAATTGTTTATTAACTCATCATGGTAGAATTGAGATAAACCTATTGTGTTTTTGATTTTTTTGTGATTTGAAGGTCGATTCAAAAACCTGTTGATTTTAAATTCAAAGCCTCATCAAAATCAAAATCAAAATCAAATCAACAGGTTTCGAAACTAAGTTCAAATCACAAAAAATTAAAAACACAATAGATTTATCTCCTAAGTTAATAAGATAATCTTTTTTCAACTCGAAAGTTAAGGTTGTTAAAATATTAACAACAAAGAAAACAACTGGATTCATGTGATCGTTTTCCATATTTGAATCTCAAAAATGGCTATGAGACCATACTAACTCTATTGAGAAGAACCATTGACTCTGTAATCTTGTGTACAGACTCCTTAGCTGATTGGGATTCTTTTTCATAGATTTTGTGATAAGGGCCACAGGGTTTACGCCCTTAAAACCTATATTCATCTTCTTGCTCTGGAGCAAGAGGCCTGAAAGCTGAAACTTTGTTTACAGAGATAAAGGACTTTAATCTATAGATTTTGTGACCCTGTGACCCCTGCTAATAAGTGTCACGCCCTAAAGAAGCAAAAGTTAAGGCCTCAAAAGCTAAAAACTTGTCTAAAAAGTCCTAAGCTGATGGTGTTTATGATAAATGGATTTAGTATTAGTGTAGCAGCTCATATAGTGACTGTGTGACATTCATAAAATAAATTATGGATAACCTGATGAGCTACAGAGCGAATGGTTCTTTGTTTTAAGTTTTCTCTACAATAGGGATGATCAATTTCTGCATAACTTAGAAATTATGCCCTCACTGTTTTAAACAACTTAACAAACCCTGGCAGCTTAAAATTAGCGTAAATACAATAATTGAACTGATTAAACTCCTATATAAACATCATCCGAGATTCATTACACAATATGACAGCATTAATGAGTGCATGAAACTCTAGGAGGTTATGCAGCAGAAACTAAAGTTATCCTGTATCAGTCTTCTTAATTGTTACTCTCTTACATTACATTTGAGATCTAGACTAAATCAGGTATACAAGGGTAAATGTGATTCATTAGCAATATTTCCAAATAAGTTGATTCATTTTCATATAGATTGTTAAATTCTTGTTCGGCCTTGATAAAGATTTAATTTGTTATTTACACAAGCATTTCAAGTTTTCACGAGGAAGGACTAGATCACAAGGAACTTTGAGAAGTGGATTTATACATTGATGCTGTATATTCTGTTATTCCAGAAATGTTTTAATGTGTCATTTTTCTGAAAATGGCTTGTCCAATAATGGGATTTCAATTTAGACCAAGAATTTCTAAGAGAACAGATTTTCTTCAATGAACATGTCATAATAACAAGATAAACAGAGTCAAACATGAAAACTTTCAAGTTGGAACTAAAATATTACCTTTCATTCTTATCTCAACAAATTTGTACCTTAAGATCTCATTCAATATTTATCATTACATTACTCAAATTCAAAATCTTGGCTACAAAAGCTTCAGTGATTGACTAACTTTCAATGAGGGTATGTGAACTTTGTTCACTTTTGTCTTGTTTTCATTGTACTGTAGTGCATTGAAATTGTGTTTGATATTAATCTTTCTTTTTTTCCTTTTCAAAATTTGTTGCAGCTGAAAAACTTGGAGAAATACCCTGTGAAACGCCTACATTCACTGTGGCTTGGCATCCAAAACGCTATTTGCTGGCATTTGCATGTGATGACAAACATGACCGTGATCGAGACTCAGGAGTTGTCAAAGTATTTGGATTTCCAGACACTTGAAACACATGAGACATGACGCCTTTGGTCATCTGAGGGGCCACATCCATCAGTCCATTAAACAGTAAATTGAGATATGATATATTGTAGGATGTGTATGGAATCTTGAATGTGACATTCTATGGATACTAAGTGGTGAAATAGTATTGAAGACTCTCCCATTTCTGTGTGAAGCCTTAGAACAAGCATGAACAGGTATCTGACTTTGAAAGAATCCAAATCTTAGCAAAAAAACAACAATATTGAGTTGTATGGGCATTTTCAAATACAATCATGAGATCATTTTTGTAAAAAACTTTTTCCTTTGTTGCCCTACTTTCATTTGAGTTATACTAATAAATGTGCATTTCATACCCAGACTGCTGTAGTGGTTAGCATGCTGGCCTATCACGCCAATGGTCAGGGTTTGAATCCCGGTGGAGGCACCAAACATTTGTAACTTGGGCAGTGTCGTGTGTTGTGTCTCTGGGCAAGACACTTCATCCACGTTGCACTCAGTTCACTCAGGTGTACAATTGGGTACCTGAACAAGGGAAGATATGACCCTACAGAGTTGAGCAAAGCGCTTAATAGGCTGCATCGAAGTACTATTCCTTCAGGGTAATAATACAATTTGTGCGCTTTTGAGCATGCACTGTCATGGATAAAAGCTAATATTGTTATCATTATTATTATTAATAACAATTACTTAGAATGTAGCGCTAGACGACCAGTCTAGGAGCGTCTATGATCGGGGTAACAGCATGTGGATCAACTTGAAAATGCAGAGACGGGACTAACCAAAGTTGGGAATAAGCTGTGAGGAGGGGAGAACCGTCCACACAAAACAAGGAGTTATCCGAGAAAATGGCAGAATTGTGTTGTTACATGTTTCTCCTTCCTCTAGTGATTTTTGCAAGCTTTGTGAAATGGACAATTAAATCATTTTTATGTAGTAATGAGGATTTAAACAAGCTCAATTTTGTGTCTGTAGCACAATTAATAATCAAAATATAATTAAAGATTGTTTGACATTTTTTGTGCCCCTATCGAGGTATAACAGCAACAAATGCGATGTTATACAAAATTTGTTGCTGTTATACATCGACAGAGGCACAAAAAATGTAAAACAATGCTTATAATTACAAAATCAACTCAACTCAATTCAGATTTTCTGAATAATTTAAACAAATCTTGAATAATTGTCGTGAACGTTAGTTTGCAGTTTGTTACACACGACTATACATGGTGGAATTCAAATTGAGGAATACATTAACTAAAACGGAAGATGATTTCATTTCGTTTTCATCAGCATTGACGCTGATGCAATCAAAGTTGTCTTAACGAGTCCGCTTTTTTTTAATAACCCTCATTAGCATATCACGTGGCATTCAAAATGGCTACCGTTTGTTAAACGATTCGAGCTATCAAACTCCAGGACTCGTAGTTATTAAAATCAAGAGTTTTCGGTGAAGGTAATTGATTCTTTTGGGGGAGGAAAGTATTATCTGGTTTTCCACTCAGTTATGAAGATGGTGACATGCGTACATTTCTTATTTTGCAAAAAGAAAACCAAAGTAATGCGATGTTGTCATAACCGGACTAGCCGTTGCGTCAATTTGTTGTGTCAGATGCTGACGTCATAAAGTATGAATGCACGAGGTATAACAACAATTTTTTTTTCTGCATTCATCGAGAAATGGTTGCTTGTTTTTGAGAGCTCTAGTCCAATCAGAATCGCCGAAATACGTGTAACAACATCATTTTGTAATTATACATAAATGGTCAGCAATGTTGTAGTCACTTAGCTCATAAAGTCTGCAGTTTACTAGCCTTAGTAGCCTGGGACATGCATATGAAAACCGTATATGAATTCTAGTTCTTTGTGTACTCACTCAGCTTTGGTTGATGTTACTTAGGAAAAGGTCAACAGCAAATGAGTAGTAAGAAAGTGGAGGAAGGATGTTGGTGAGAAATAATATTTAAAATATGTCTAATGCGTACAGTGATTATTTTTATGAGATATAAGGGAGCAAATATTAAGAGTGTGAAAATGAATTAAAATGTAGTTACACCCTAACTACCGGTATATGTCATGGTCTTAAAAAATTTCTTCCTATTTTTGATTAAAACATCTTGCCTTATGGACTGACACTGGACAATTTTGATTACATATTTTAATCTTCTTTCTCTGGAGCAAGAGGCCTAGAAAAATGAGATAGGTATAACAGACTTCTTAGCTGATGGAGATTATACGAGGGAAAGTCAATAAGTTCATAGAAGCGAGTATTGATACACCCCTGAAGACATCGTTATATCCCACCTGAAGGATCACTTTATTACGATAATGACTGTTTTACAAAACTTGAAGATAACATTATGAAAGTGAAGCTTGACCATGACGTCATACTCCTGGGAGATTTCAACGCCCGTACCGGCCGATTGGGGGATTATGTGTCTGTTGGAGAACTCGACCCCTACGTGGAACTTCCGGACGAGCTGACCAGTGATGACCATATGATCCAAAACCTGGCAGACATGGGATTCCCCACCTCTAGAACATCAACTGATACAGGTCCTGTAAATAATCACGGTTATAAATTATTAGATATCTGTAAAAGTAATGGGCTGTACATAATCAATGGTAGAGCCGGAACAGATAAACATATTGGAAAAGTAACTTGTAAAGGGGTATCCATTGTTGATTACACTATAGCATCATATAATGTATTCCCATTCATATCACACTTCGCTGTCCGAGAATTTGATCCACTATTTTCAGACGTGCATTCTGCGCTAGAGCTGACCACACAGCACACACCTCTTGTCTCTCCTGGAGAGACAGACATTGAGACCCACGCCGAGTCACGTCCACAGACTTCATGCCGGTGGAACCCAGATCTGGCAGCAGACTTTGCAGCAGATATCGACACTTGTGATATTGACAGGATCCATGAACAGTTGGACAACATACCAAATGTAGCCTCTGCCGCAACTCATATAGACTCTGCTGTCCAGAACATTAACGGACTATTCACCACAAGTGCAAGGAACGTTTTTGGTGAGGTCATTGTTCAGGTTCCATCAAGGCATAAGAAACCAAGAATGTCGAAACCATGGTTTAACTATGACTGTAAAATTGCCCGCAGGAAATATTTCTCTGCAAAAAGAAGTTATAATAGGCATAGGTCAGTTGCAAATAAAATGGGGTTAATGAATGCAAGTAGATCATACAAAAAGACACTAATCAAATCCAATAGATTATTTAGAGATAATATGCAGCGGAAATTTGATAACCTAGAACAGAATGACCCAAAATCATTCTGGAAATTACTTAAGACCGGTAGCAATGTTGAAACAGCAGCACCTATTCAAAAACTGTTTGATTATTACAAAACATTAAATTGCGATACAAAATTTGATGAAGATGAATATATGAATGAGAATATAGCTCAGCATATCAATGATAAAAATGATGCTCTCGATCATCCGATCAGCAATGAAGAAATTACATTCGCTCTAAGACACCTCAAAAGTAATAAAGCCAGTGGCGTTGACAACATCACAAACGAGTATATTAAAAGCACTTCTGACAAAATGCTTCACTTATATGCTAAACTCTTCAATATCATACTAGAAACAGGCTATTTCCCCAAAATGTGGCTTCAAGGAAATATCAAGCCGGTTTATAAAAACAACGGCGATCGCTCAGATCCCAAAAATTATAGACCAATAACTCTGTTATGTTGTATGAGCAAATTATTCACGTCTATAATTAACAATAGGCTGACAAACTTCTTAGAATCGTCACACACTTTAACTGAAATACAAGCTGGTTTTAGGAAGGGCTACTCGACAACTGATCATCTGTTCTCACTTTATTGTATAATTAACCTAGTCAAAAATCAGAAAAAGAAACTATTCTGTGCTTTCATTGACTTCGAGAAAGCCTTTGATAACGTCTGGAGACTAGGTCTATGGAATAAGATCCTTAGCTATAATATCACTGGGAAATGTTTCCGAATTGTACAATCTATGTATAAAGGTATCAAATCCTGTGTATCAACCAAATATTACTCATCTGAATACTTTGACTGTCTAAAAGGTGTCAGACAAGGCGAGAATCTATCCCCTCTGCTTTTTGCGTTATTCCTTAATGATCTTGAGCAATGTTTTAATATGTCTTCATGTAAAGGTGTTATCCTGAATGATGATGTAACATGTATATATTTGAAACTGTTTGCACTACTGTATGCAGACGATACTGTTATCCTAGCAACAAGCAAATGTGATCTGCAGAAACAACTAAATGTATTTAGTAAATACTGTGAAACGTGGAAGTTAAAAATCAATATAGAAAAATGTAATGTTTTAATATTTAATGGCACAAAAAGAGAATACTGTCATAGGTTTTCAATATCCAACACTATTTTACAAAATGTTGATGAATATAAATATTTGGGCATAATCTTCAGCAGGAAATGCACACTCACGTCCGCCAGGAAAGCACTTTGTGACAAAAGCTTGA
Organism: Phorcus lineatus; assembly: GCA_921293015.1. Classification (NCBI taxonomy): domain Eukaryota; kingdom Metazoa; phylum Mollusca; class Gastropoda; order Trochida; family Trochidae; genus Phorcus; species Phorcus lineatus. Next base: position 20,264,012 of record OV121088.1, on the reverse strand, counting down.
AAGCAATGAATTACGTTTTATCAAAAGCCAGGCTTCTCAACTTATCAATCACCTGTCAGCTAAAACTTTTCGACATACTTGTTGTTCCAATCTTAACATATGGATGTGAAATTTGGGGATTCGAAAACTTGAGTATTATTGAAAATATCCACCTGAAATTCTTACGAAAACTGCTCCGAGTAAAGAGAAGCACCCCATTGTATATGATATATGCAGAAACAGGACGAAAACCACTCTCTATTGTTATATACACTAAAATGATATGTTACTGGACAAGGCTTCTTACGGGAAAATACACAAAATTAGCAAACTTACTATTGAATATTTTATCCTATAAGGCTCCTAATAACAAATGGCTATTGTGTGTACATGACATATTGATAAAGACGGGAAACAACGATGTATGGGTATATCAATCGCCCCTGAGTGTTGAATGGATTAAATATAAAGTCAAGAATAGCCTTATAGATATTTTTATACAAGGATGGAATTCGGACACTGAATCATCATCAAAAGGTAGAAACTATAAGATTATGAAAAATAGCACTGACATTGAATTTTACCTACAGCATCTCCCTGAAAAATATATTTTCAATCTGTTACATTTTAGATTGTCAAATCATCGTCTCCCTGTTGAAACCGGACGATGGTATAATATTGACTATGATAATAGAAAATGTACATTATGCACCTCTAATGTAATAGGAGACGAGTATCATTATATATTCAACTGTCAATACTTTGATAATATCAGAAAAAAACTCATTCCACAAAAATTTATTACAAAGCCTTCTATGTATAAAATGAATACTATTTTCCAAACAAAGAATGTTTCTTATCTAATCAAACTGTCTATATTTTGTCACCACGTACTTTGTAAACTAAGGTAAACATATTAGTATTATATTACCCGTGTATAATGATATCATACCTGTTAGTATATTGTTCACATTCATTACTATTCAAACTCCTGTAAACCTCATCATGCTACTTTGTAGCCTTGAGTGAATAAAGTTCTATCTATCTAGTTGATATCATTTTTGAGATAGGCCATCTGACGACAATTTCCAAACATAACCAACCCTTCCTGATCATTTACTTCAGATTTACAACCTGTTGAACACAGGTAGCCTCCTGTAATTGTGAGGTTATCAAGCTTCTCATGAAAGAAGGGGGTGAATGCGACCCAAATACAAATATGTATGACTAATGTATATGGGAAGCCCCTCAGTGTTCTACTATTGCAGAATGGTCAGCATAGTTTAAGCGGGGTTGCAGCTTCTTGGACGATGACCAACGGTCAGGAAGACCTTATTGAAACCATTACAGATGATATGGTTGCACAGGTCAAGGGCTCAATCATGTCCGATCGTAGAATAAAGGTATCTACAGAGCTCTTGGTCACTTACAATGCTGATCCCGATAACTTTCATGCCTGCCTGGTTACATCACTGGGATCCTGACACCAAGCAAGAATCCATGCAATGGCAGCATAAGCAGTCTCCAGCACCCAAGAAATTCAGAATTGGCCTTCTGCTTGCAAGATCATGACGACCATTTTCTTGGATTCAAGAGGCGTGATACTTTTAGACCATAAACCACTGTAAACTACAATAACAGGAGCCTACCATGCTGACTTGTTGAAATAATCGAGAGCGATGATCAAGGAGAGGAGGTGTGGCATGTTGACTGTTGGAGTTATGCTTCTTCATGACACGCTCCAATCTACATGAGTCATATTGCACAGGTTGCACTTCAACAAAATGATTTTGAATAACTTAACCATCCCCCCTACAGTCCAAAACGACTTCTTCCTGTTTTTTAATTTGATATGACACTTGCATGGTACAAGATTCGGCGATGATGAACTCAAGGCAGCTACTAAGGCATGGCCAAGGGGCCAGTCAGAAGACTTCTGCTGCAAGGGCATAGATAGTCTCAAAGACAAATGGGAAATGTTCATCGAAGGTCAGGGAGATTACATTGAAAAATAATATCAACCTCAGCCATACCTCAACCATTGGCTTCTGTTTTATATCCACGTCTATGAACGTATTGACCTCCCCTCATACCAAGAGAAAGTTAAAAAAGGGAGTAATCAACTCTTAGTATAGTTTGACAGGTGGAACAGAGAAACAAAATGGATAGCTATTTCCTACACTTCACATAATCCAAACGTAGGGTATTTTCACATTGAAGTTTTATAAGCTTTGTTATATAGTTGAAATATTCTTCTTGTTATGTATGCAAAATCTCAATGCACTTCAAAGATCTACGTAACTTATGAAACTCATCAGATTAAACTTTTCCCGAAAGAACATTTCCACATACAAAGTAATATTTGCAAATTCTATTGAAGTTTTGAAGTCCCTATCTGAAAAAGTTAGCTAAACCGTCATCACTTAAATTAATAAATATATTAAAAAGAAATAGGTTTTGTGAAATAATTGTCAGCAGACTTGGATAATAATGCTCATAAGGAAATATCATTCATTCAGTTATATACCTTATAGTTACCAACCGAGTTGGAGGTGTGCATAAATTGAAAACACCTAGCCACGTGCGAATTGTGATCCCGAGACGCGAAGCGTCGAGGCATTACATCGCACGTACCTAGGTGTTTCAATTCATGCACGCCGACTTACATTTCAACCATCAAAATCAAATTCAAACAGCGACAAAAACATTTTTTTAAATATATTAAGCACACATTTAAAAAAAGTAGAGGTACCAGTGTATAATCATTTGAGATTACATCAGCAAATGTGATATTTTGGAACGTATCAAAGCCAAACAAAAATTCATGAAAAACACTGACTCTACCTTTGAAGTATGTCCAATAAGAACTAGAAATAATTAGAAATTCATTATCGGTAAAACTTGATTCCCTACATCCCGTTACATATTTCTTATCCTAAATTTAGAGTTAAAAGTGACTTGAATCAGGGATCGTCTATATCGTATAGACGATCCCTGCTTGAATGTAAGGATATTGTTGAACCAGTGGCCGCAAAAATCCAAATATTATAAATCATAAATTCGAGAATGACGTATTTCCAAATATTCTTTGTTTGTTATGGCCGTTAATGCCATACCGCCTGCGAATGAATAATTCGATCTGTGTTCACAAGCTTACTAAAAATAAGAACTCTATGAAATCTACTCATGAGTGTAGTCATTTTTACTGTTTTTCAGTCATTATTGTTTCCAGTTGCACTCAGCTAAGTTAATTAATGCGGGTTTTGACAAGCACTATATAAGACTTGTTATGGTTTAAGGTACATGCATTAGAGTACATTGTATAAAGGGGTAACTAAAATTGACTAACGGGATTATACAATAATAATAATAAAGTAAATTTATAAAGCGCATAAACTCCAGGCACTCAGTGTCTGCTCATAGCGCTGACATAAAAATTTAAAAGTCACTGCAGAATAGATGGGGTTTTGGGACACAGGATTACAGACTGTAGAATTTTTTTAAAGAGATAGGTTTTCAAGGAACTTTGAAATACAGCCAAAGAAGATTCAGAATTCTTGATTTTAATGGGTAAGTCATTCCACAGAGTTGGAGCCATGAAGGCAAATGACCTCCGTCCAAATTTTCTGAGACGTGTTTTGGGGACTTTGAGGAGGAATTGATCAGCTGATCACAGTGTTCTGGAGGGTTCATATCTCTCGATGAAGGGGCAGTCTGGTGCACACATTTGTACGTTAAAGTCAAAATTTTGTTCTGGACTCGTGCTTCGACTGGGAGCCAATGGAGGGAGGTTAGCACCGGGGTGATATGTGCAGACTTCTTTGTTCTCGCAATTATCCTTGCTGCAGCATTCTGAACTCATTGGAATTTAGTAAACTGTTCCTGGCTTAGGTTGATCAACAAACTATGTGCATAGTCCAGTCGCGATAATACAAGAGTTCTTGCGAGCATATGCGCCATGTCCAGAGAGAGCAGATCACGAATTGAGCCAATATTCCTGAGATGGAAATAGCAGGTTTGACATAACTTGTATTCAGACCTGCTGCAGCACGTTTTGGAGGAGGTCCTGCAAGTAAAGCCTCTGTCTTACTGTCATTAAGCTTTAACTTGTGATTGGCCATCCAGGACTTGGTGTTGTCGATACATGTTTCAAGTTCAGTTACAGCATGACTGGCATTTTGAGGGAGGAAACATTTTAGCACCTGGTGTCGTCTCTGCGTACATATGATGCTTTAACCTTGTACTTGCCAAGATCTGAAGTATATATTGTAAATAGAACGGGTCCTAAAACCGATCCTTGAGGTACACCATACTTCAATACAACAGTTTCAGAGTTTCGATTCTAGTAATACCAACAAGGCCACGTTACCACCGTCCACAGATGTCATCAAATCATTCATGATACGAAGCAAAGCTGTCTCTGTGCCATGATCTGGTCTATAAGCAGACTGATTCTTATCCAACAACTCAAAGTCTTCTAAATGAGTGGAAAGTCTGCTTTTCACAACCCTTTCTAACAATTTAGAAAAGAAGGACAGGTTAGAAACAGGTCTATAATTACTAAGAGTAGTTTCATCTAAGTCGTGCCTCTTAAGTAGAGGTTTGACCACTGCCTCTTTGAAACACTTAGGAACAGTTCCCATCGACAGACTTTTATTGACAATCCTTGTGATAGTTGGTATCAGGACATCAACGTAATCAAGTATTATCTTTGTTGGAATAGGATCAAGATCACATGTTGTGAGTTTACTTCCTTTAATCAGAGTTAGGACTTCACTCTCCGTGAAGTCAGTGAAATAATTAATGGGTTGTCCTGGGAAAATGGTAGAGGCAAAAGGTGTGTCATCACCACACTCAAAATAAAAATGAAAAGCACAATCGCCCCTCAACCTTATGACGTCGTGTAGATAATTTAAAAAATGTATATACAGTTAAGGTTTGTTCATATAGCTGTGTATCTTAGTGCAAATGTATTTCGTCAATTGCACTACTACATTTGTAGCTACAATGACCACATTACGTCCCTGCGGATAAAGCTCTTTCTCACATCTACACCAAAAGAACGGGAGACATCGATACAGGTCATATACAATATATAACAAGGCATTTCACGTAGGTATATCAAGCTCAGATATATATGATGTTACAAACATACTCATAAAGTGACATCGGTGACTCCTAACGTATTCATAAATGTATTAACTCCCATTCAACAGTGAAATTACCTACATGTCACATTTTTAACTAGAGCTACGTTCCTTCAATTAGTACACAAAGGGATTATTTCAAAATTCTTTTTTCATAAAGATATGATAAATTTCTAAAAGAAACAGCCAGACGTCTAAGGTCACATGGCATCATGGCATACAGACCGTTCCGGGGACAGCCGAACATCGCCAACGAAGACTGAGTTGGGCGAGGACGGTTTTACGTTGGCAGAGACAGAGGACGGTTTTACTCTGAAGAAAGTTTGTTCTTCCCTTTAAAACAGATGGAAGAGTAAGTGTTTACCGCTTACCGCCGTCGGGGAGAGAGAATCGCTGCATGTTGAGTTCAGGAAGTGGTGCCCTACGGAAGAGGAAGTTTCATGGTTTGGGGAGACATACTTGGTGAGGAGAAGACGCCGCTTGCTAAAACAACATCAACGTTTTGCCGTGGCCAGCATGCTCGCCTGACATGTCACCGATCGAACATCTTTGGGACGCTTTGGATCGTCGTATTCATCAACGACAACCACCTCCAGATAACCGCCAGCAACTTGCCTAAGCTCTCCAAGAAGAATGGCAGCGCATTCCACGTAATGACGTCAGACGTTTGATTTTCTCCATGCGTCGGAGGGTTAATACGTGTATTGTGGCAAGGGAGGCCATACACGTTATAAATGTGAACTGTTTACAACACACTTAACCTGGACTTCCCTGCACCGAGATCAGTCATGACAGTGAACTTGGACTTTTTGACTCCCAGGCCAATATCAGAGACTGTGCCGTTGATACCGCTGATTTGTTGCATTTTTATGAATATGGTATCGTCACATGTTCTTGTTGAATAAACATTTTGGTTTTTTTAATCTCACTTTCAGGGGGTCCGGACAATATCTGAATACGAACCCCCCTTCAAAAATCCTGGATCCGCCCCTGGAATAAGCTATATCAATATTATGTGATTTTATCTCTCAATGATATCTTGTTCAGGGGGTCCGGACAATTTCTGAATACGAACCCCCCCACCTTTCAAAAATCCTGGATCCGCCCCTGGAATACGCTATATCAATATTATGTGATATTGAAGATGTGATGTGAAGGGTCACTTAGTAAAGATGGTTAGGTAAAGTTTATTTCCTTTCATTAAGTAGTACTTTTTAAAGTTGATGGAAACTTTGGACTCATGAAATTTTAATTTATAATTGTAGATAACTTTAGCCGGAAATACAAGTAACGAAGACAAAATTCCAAGTTAACAACTACTTTGTTGTGAAATTCAGGACATGTGATAATCAAGCATATACTCCGAAACGTCGTGAATTTCAGATAAAGAAGTTGTTATCTCTATAGTCTTAAAATCGACCATTTTCCGATAATAAATGTTTTAAAAATTTGACTCTAGCGGGATTTGAATCTATTTATCAGGGGCTTAATTTCTTCTTCAAATCGGTCTATACAAGTGTTTTGCAATAAGAGCGAGTTGTAGTTTGAAGGACATCAAAACTGGACAAATTATAAACGAGGCAGGGTTCTATTTTTTCAGACCTGAAATGGCATTACAGAATCTATTGCAAGAGTGAGGAAATGGCATTCTATATCTCAAAACTTTCAATCTGGAAAGCATACGAAGATTATTTTAACATTGAGAACACAACAACTCGGATACAATTGTACAATAGAGGTGTTAATATCATTGACCTGACAGTTTTCCAAGTAATACCGATACTTCAAAAGAGAAAAGCCCTAATAGATCTATGCATGACTGTTGCTGTGTAAAATTCCAGTAACTGTACACTGTAACTGAACATTTGTACCACATAGGTAAGCATTGTTAATATTCGGTTATTATGTAAGGCCCGGATTATATTCGAGACCCGGGTTATATTCGAGGCCCGGGTTCTATTTCACTGAGCACCCCCTTACCCCCCGGGTTATATTCGAGGCCCGCGTTGTATTCGAGACCCGGGTTGTAATCGAGGAAATACGGTACGTGGAATCAGCGCAATACAAATGATCTATTACTGTTACTTATATCGGAATGACTAAAAAGATTAATTATCTTGAAATAGTTAGCAATTAAATTTGCGCACATTTCTAATAGTCTGATTTGTCAAAACAAGTTAAATGTACGTGGTCTAAGAGGTAGCAAGCTGAGAGACTTTAGCAGAGATATTCTTTTATAGAAACTTCCTTGAAAGAGGTCATGACGTAACCATGCAGTCTGTCGAAGGAACAATGTTTGCGAAAAGGACCTGGAGTAAAAGATTTTGTCAGACACCGAACAGAAGAGAATGTTCTTACAAAATATTCCAAGAATGAAGTCCTAATGTTTGGGATTATTTTAATAACAAATCATTTAGTTCCAAATAGTTGCAAAACATTTAAGAATGTCAATAGCCTATCCATGTATTTTCTATTCCGTGACAATATTTAAAGAAACATCATGGGCATGAGTAAAAGTTTTACATATAAAGATTAATACCCGAGCGTGGATGTCATATCGTATTTACAAAACGAGTGTTGTAAATACATTAAGACATCCACGCGAGTGTGTTGATTTTTTCCATCCATCTCAAGGTCAAGGTCGCGGCCCACTTACTCTGTTGTCATTAGACTAAATCTAGCGCCAATTTGAAATTGTCAAATAACGACTCTTTCTCGAAAACGTCACAAAGTTAAGATTTCATTTATCATTGAAACTTGCAAATTAATTTTCTTTAAAAATATGATACCAGTAACATTCAATAATCTTAAATATTACCTCCCATTTGAGAAAATCACTTCGATCACGTGGGTTAACAGTACAGTAACTGCATTCGAAAGGAACACACTGTCGGAACACTGACACTAACTTTAGTAACAACATGGAGCGTTAAAGAAAAAGGTGACAAGATTAACGACAGAACAACAAGTTACGATTTACGTCCCCTATGCATTGCGGTGAAACCTGCGAGCATCGGCTGGAACTGGCAAACCATGTGTAGTACTGCGCTGAAATTCAGTATAGCATTGCACACAAACCTTACTGTGTGTAGAACAGTTCTCTACTCTACTGCAGACATTGCCAAGCCCTTGGCGGGATTCGAACCACGGACCTCTTCACCCGAAGCCGAACGCGATAACCACTGCGCTATCCCGCCCCCTACAGCTCGCTGTAAAAAAAAATCTGGTTTGAATGTTTTTATATGGTTTGAGACACTTTTTGGTTGTGCATATGCTGCTTTCATAACAATTGTGCAAATGAATCAAGAAGCTGGAGATAAACCACCCCGAAAAAAAAGACAAAATCGAAGAAGGAGAAAACGCCGATAGCCCCGACGCATCAAATCAGCTACCTACCAATATGGCGACCCCGGGTACGAACGCTCCGCATCTAAGTTCTGACTCCCTCGACCGAATGCAGCAACGAGCTATGTCACAGCATACTGTAGGTAGTTCGAAGTTTAATGCGCATATCATTCTGTCAGAGAAAACATGATCTTGATGACGTCATATAATGAGATGCAATACTCTCCCACACGTGCATATGTGCTTCCTTGTGCGCTGGTCGAATATTAGTCGTATGCATTTAGGGTGGATACTGTAAATCTTAATGAATATCAAAAGCGTTGAAATCCACCCATCCCGCATCTGTTATTGCTTCTGAACATAGCGATCACGAGATTTTACGTGACACATTGGATTGAGGATCAGGGTAACTTTAGGGGGATGTATTTTAGAAAATGTTGTATCACACGATTATGATATGTCCTATTATAAGAGCAACACAAACTAGCGACAGCATTAATAATTTTTGTTTTTTTCTTTAAAGAAATATTATGGGATAGGGACCAACAATCTTTTAACAATGCATGTAGCGAGTCAGTTAAACGATGAAAGTCCGGGAGTCGTCGTAAAATATCTCATTTCATTTATTTAAGTTCATGTATGAGGGCCGAATGGGTATCGAATGTTAAATAATCTTTACTACTGTGCGCTAAAAAAATGTTCTGTGGTTTGTCTTTGCAATCTTAAGAGTAGCACAAGAAAGATAGAACTTGTCATTAATGGTAACATTGTTAATGATAACTTGATTAATTTGCTTATGTGTGTGTGGGTAGGTGTGTGTGTGTGTGCGCATGTAATGCTACCAAAGATATGCTCAAAATACTCATAATTTACACAAACAGATAGACAGTTGACTAAGATATTTTTTTCATATGGAAGAAAGATAGTGACACATGTGCTTGAGTTATTTGCATAGGAACCCTAATTGAAACAAAAGAACAGCTTTTTATCGTTTGCATGATAAATTGCTTAAATATTTTGTTAAAAGTGGTTGTTTTACGAATGCTTCGCGTTACAACTGTTTAAACAGTTTAACACTTTAAAATGACTGGTCCCTCTCATATTCAGGGGAGGTTAGTCGCTTCGTGTCCGACACACATATTTGAATATGCAGATAAGGGTCAACTAATATAAAGGTGGGGCTAAGCTCTTGTCCGAAGATGAAAACAACAGCTAACATAACAGGCGTTTTCGGGCAATAAAGTCCGTTTCCCCTACGATTTTCGAGGAAAACAGTTACCTGTCTTCTGATGAGTTGTTTTTGTGATCAGGAAAGAGTAAAAGAATTATGTTTCTATGGTTTTCTGTTTTTGATCCGAACTGCCTAGTATCAGACTGCTCCATATTTCAACAATATGACTTCTGATGGGAGACAGTATGGAAGTCAGAATAACTTTCCTGAACGAATGCTATACAGTCACCATGTTAACCCTCATCTATCACATGAACCCCCACCCTGGGCGAATGAACTTATGCATAAAGTTAAAAATATTTCAAAACGGCTACAAAAATTATATGTGATTGAACAGTCTATGATTCAAATAATGGATCAAATGAAAATATGATTGATAGAATAAAAGAAGTTGAAACAAGCCAACATCTACTCAGCAATCTATGGGAAGAAAATAGAAAACACACTGACAAACACTTTTCCAAACAAGATATAAGTATTAATGCATTAAACAAACTGGTTGAAGAAACAAAATCCACTAACTCTAAATTGAAAGACGACATGATAGACATCCAGTGTAGATCAATGAGAGACAACCTCCTCTTCTTCAATATACAGGAGGGGGGTGAAGCAGAGGACTGTGCTGGTACCATTCAACGCTTCTTTGCAGAAAAGCTGGCTCTCACAGATACTTTGGAGATTGACAGGGCTCATAGAATGGGCAAAACCGTCACAGGTAAAATCGCCTTATTGTTGTGACAGCGCGACGTGGTGAGAAAGAATAGCCACAAATTGAAACACTCACTGAAAATAAGGAAAAACGGACAAATTATTTTGGTAATAGCGGCTTCATTCCGTTTGTTGGCATCACAGGTTCAATGTTAAAAAAAAATGTGTACATCGTCGTATCGTGGAAGGTATACAAGGGACGTAACTCCCAGGAACTAATATTCTAAACATCCTCTAAAGAAAAAAACGGCAAACTTTACTTCTTAACAGCCGCCTCCAAATTTTGAAATCCTTTCAAAATTTGCAAGTTACCAAAAATATTAGACATACAAATTAAGCAGGACCTTCCTGTGAGAATTCTTTGTAAGAACGTTTAAAGTCTTTGAATATACTAACTAACTCCGTCGCATGGGAACACTGAATAAAGAAACTAGGGGTTGTAAATTAGAGGCTTTAGAACTCGGTAGCACATGATTCAAACACAGTTAATGGACACAATCATGTCCAGTATCAGTCAGTATCAATCATGTTTGGCAGCTTCACAAGGCGGGACACTGGTCTCAGGTACGTGTGCTCTCCAACACTCACTCTTGCGGCTCGAACTTTCCCATCCGAGCTGTGGGGAGCTTCCGTCAATCGTCCAACGAGCCAGTTGGCTCGAATCTGCTGTGGGTCCATAATCATCACTACATCGTCCACAGAGATGCGGTCTTGATCTCTGTGACATTTGGCACGTGGTTGAAGCATAGGAAGGTATCGTCGGATGAAGGCCTTCCAGAACTGCTCAGCTAACACTTGGCAGTGTCGCCAACGTCTCGTCTCAAGAGCTCGTCTTCAGGGTAGACCACTTGGGGAAGTGAGGTATCTGGTCTTCCGATCAATAGAGAGTTTGGTGTCACTGGGTCAATATCGGCAACATCGCTGGAGACATAGCCGAGGGGCTTAGAGTTCAAAATTGAACAGATTTCTGACAGTACTGTTCTGAGGGCGGGTTCTGTCACTGTCTGAGCTCCAAGGACAGCTTTAAGGCCTTGCTTTACCGATCGAACTTCCCTTTCCCCGGTGAAGTGTGGTGCATAAGGTGGATTGTACTTAAATATGATCTTAAAGGGTGTCAGCTGATCACAGATCGTGGGGTTCATAGCTCCAAAGGCCTCCATCAGTTCAGATTCACCTCCCTTGAAGTTAGTACCACAGTCTGATAAGATCTCGTGTGGTTTTCCTCAGTGGGATACAAACCTACGCACACTCATAAGGAAAGCATCAGCATCCATGTTTTCAAGTAAGTCTAGCTACACTGCTCTTGTCGTCATGCACTTAAAGACAATTCCCCAAAGTTTCTCCTGCCTCCGCCCAACCTTCACCCACATTGGACCAAAGCAGTCAACACCGGTAGAATAGAAAGCAGGCTTGTACAGTCTCAGTCTGGCCTTGGGTAGATCTGTCATCTTAGGTAGCTTAGGCGTAGCACGAAGTCTTTGACACTCAAGACATTCCCTTTGGTGTTTCTTAATAGCTTCACGGCCTCGTAGGATCCAGAATTCCTTGCGGATCTCGGCTAACAGTCTCTCAGGTCCATAGTGTTTAAGCATCTCATCATATCGCTTAATTAACAATTTGGTGATCTGGTGGTTTGGATCAAGCACAACTGGGTGTTTCACATTCTCAGGAATGGCCTCGGCTTCTCTGAGCCTACCTCCTACCCGGATTAGGTGTGAGTCAAAGTCATAATCTGGTGCTAACCCCAACAACCTACTGGTCGTCAGCACTGGCTTTTTTGCTTTGATAGCCTTAACTTCATCAGGAAAGCACTCCTCCTGGACTCTATGAAAGAGCATCGCCTCAACATCACAGATAGGTCTCTCGGCCAACACACTCGATGTATGCATTCACCAAGTCGTCATTCACCAAGTCGTCAAAGGTGTTGTACTTGGTAAGATCTGGAAGGCTTATCACATCAGTATGGAACAAAACTGTTGTCTTACGCAGTTCAGGTTCAGTGTCAGACATGTCCGTCACTTGGGGAACGGTCCCCGTTGATGGCCATTGTTCAGGATTTTGTATCAGGAAAGATGGTCCATTACCCAACCGGGATTCTTCACATAACTCTTTGAGCGATTTCCCTCGTGTCAAATCATCAGCAGGGTTTTGTTTTGTATTGACGTAATGGTCACAGGTCGATGTCGATAGGCAAGAGTGTCTGTATCACACTTCCAGTGCAGTCCCAGGGCTGCTTCATTGACGTCTCCTTGGCCAAGGGTTGACCAAAGTTCGAAGGTTGTGGATTTTGCCTCAGGGGGCAAGTCAGAGAGTACATCTGGATCATTACAAGCCCACTGTCGAATATTAAATCCTCCTTCACCGAGAACTCTCCGAAGGTTCATCACAAGAGATTTGGCTTCACAAGGATCATTCAGACTATCCAGACAATTGTCAAAATAAAATGCTTCACTGACAAACCTTGTCACTTCCGGACACTGCTACTTGCAATTGGTATATTGTTGGAGCTTTGTCACTATTCATATGTCGCCAAATGAATCGTACAGTTGTTAGGTCCTCTGGGAGAAAATGCACTTGATGGAACATCGCTTTGATGTCTCCACAAATAGCTATCTTCTTCCTTCGAAACCGGAGCAGAAGGCCAAGCAGAGAAGATCCAATTGTTGGGCCTGGTAGGAGTTGTTTGTTCAGGTTCAATCCCTTGTATTCAAAGGAACAATTGAACACCAGACGGGACTTGTTGTTATGTGTGACAACATGGTGAGGAATGTACCAAGATTCTTTTGATTCGCTGGCTTCGTCTTTATCAATCACTCTGACAAACTCTTCATCCACCAATTTGTTGAGTGCATCGTTGTGTATCTCTGTGAGTTCAGGTCTACCGGCATAGTGCTTTTCAGTACTTCGCAGGTTAGGCATCATGACATCGATAGGCACTCATAAGGAAGTGGCATTTGGTCTCCGCAACAAAGGTGTAGCACAATGCAGGGTTTTCCCTTCCCCTGACTGTACTGGTACTCGAACAGTCTTGTCCTCAAGTAAAGACAGAGCAAACTTGTCTTCCTTTGACTTTGAAACTTGTTTTGGTGAGTAAGGGAGTATCCATCTGCCAAAGTTTCTCGACATGTTGCAACAGGTTATCTTGGGCTTGGTGGGTTTCAGTGAATAGACAAGTTTCACTTTGAGTGGCTTTATGAGGGGATGGTCCTTGCAGAGTCCACCCAAGGGATGTGCACACAGCAACTGAAGCACCCGGTAGACCGAACTCTATCGGCTTCACAGGAGTGATGAGGTCTGCATTGTCTGACCCAATCAGTAGCAAAGGCTTCACGTCCACAATCTCTGGTAGTGGTTTATCCTGTAGATGGGCATAGTGGCTTTTAATGGCATCAACTTGATATGTGTAATCTGAGAGTCTAATCTCCTCGGAAGTGAAGGCATTGTCAATCTTAAAGCGAGCCTCAGGGGTATCAACAGAAGAAATGGTGAGCTGAACTGCTTGACCGGGACAGTCAAATCTCCCACGCTTGATTGTTGACAACAGAATCCTGTCCGGTCTAGAGGGTAAAAGAAGGGAATTCACAAGTGATGGCATCACCATGGTCCGCATCGATCTGTCGTCCAGAATGGCGTGGGTCTTGAGACATCTATGAGGTCCATGGATGTAAACTGGTACTATTTTAAGCATAACTTGATTGTTTGATTGGTCTACAAAGAATAAATTGACGTTTGTTTGGTCTCTGAATGTATTGGCTTCATGGAGTATGGAGAGATGCAGTTTGTTGCATAAAGAGCAGGGTTTCTGGAGGTTACATTCCCTAAGCTTGTGTCTCCTTGCGCATGCAGAACAACGGTTGTTATCTCTCATGCATTTCCTAACGTCTGCAGGAGAGAGCCATATAAAATCACTGCAGTTAGTGATATGGTGATTACTTCCATAACATTCTTTCGGGTTTTCTGTATGGAGAACTTGAAGACAGTGTCTGATTTCTCTGTGATATGCTGTTGGTAGAGAACACAGCTGTAGGGATTAGCGGTTTCTTGGTGTAGGGTATATCTCGGCATGGATTCGGAACTTGGTACAATGTTGCCGCCTTGTGTGCAATCTTTTTGGCTCGGGCTTTTGTCTTCAACCAGTCCGATAAGTCTATCAACGTGTGATCCACATGTCAATTCACTTCCATGGGAGCCTTCAAGTGAGCGTAGCATAGTAATAAGAGTACTAAGGGAGAGTGACAGGTTCTCAAAGGCATCATAGTCTCCTATTTTCAGAGGTGGCATATTCAGTATAGCACCATTCTCACTTTGTACGAGTTGCCTGGGTTGTCCGTATGTCTCCTGCAGTGCTGTCATAGCTTGTGTATAAGGGTCACAACCATACAGATAAGCTTCAGCTAACCTTTTTGGGGCACCACCTAACCTATCAAGTAAAAGCTGGTATTTGTATTGCTGTGACACTTGGGATCCACTAACTAAATTGTCAAATGTCATTTTCAGCATTGGAAACTCTCTCTCTGATCCACTACTAAACGAAGGCAACGTTGGTCTTGGCATTCCATATGAAGATGTGAGAAGTAATTCAGGTACATTTGGCCGTTCTGAGATTCGAGTGGATGTGATAGGCATACGTGGATTATCCTTTAGAACTGGTGACACACTTAAAGGTGATTCAAAGTTAAGATTCGCAACACCAGCTACCACAGCAGAATTGGGTTCTCGTTGAGATTGGACAGTATGGCTAGTGGGAAGGTGTACCCATGCAGACACATCTGAGTCACATCCTAGTTGAGATTGAACTGAGTGAATAACTGGGTGGGTTGAAGGTTGGAGAATACTATGAGGCTGAGTGGTAGGCACTTGCACACTTCCACGGGCTTCAATATGAGTGTAAACACTTGGGGTCTGAGCCGTGAGAGGGTTAACAGTTGTAGGTTTGGCTGTGAAGGATTTCACTGTAGTAGGATTGTCCTCAAGATGATTCAATGTAGAAGACTTTGCCGTAAGGGGGTAAAAAACAGTAGGCTTGTCCATGACAGGTACTTTCACAGTAGGATTGTAAACAAGAGGTTGACCAGCTGACTGGAAATTAGCAGTGGTAATTGTGTGTGTAGATTTCACATGTCTTAATCCCTGTGGAACAATATAAGTTTGATTTTTATCAGAAAGTTTGGGAACATATTCTATGGCATCTGGATTGAGAGGTGTATCGTGCCTTTCAGAAGGTACAGAGTCATTCACTATCATGGAATTAACAAGTTCTAGTTCAGCCAACCTCCTTTCTGCCATTCTAATATCTCTCTCTTTCCCTAATTGGCTTTGAATTTTTTCTCTTTCTTTAGAAATATATATCATATATATATTTCATTGAATTTGATGAATATTTTACGCCTCTTATACACAGAATTTTTAACTGTATTTTATCAACAGTGGTTTTCCCTAGAAGTTGGTCATCTGCGGTCATAATACCAGTTTTCAAGAAAGGAGATCGCAGAATTCCAGGAAATTATCGTCTCATTAGTTGTTTTGGGAAGTTGTTAAGGGTAGAGTCTACCCAGAAACAAATGTTTCAAGGATTTTCACATTTTTGGTACTTCGTATTTTAAGTACTTTTCAATGTGCTGGATTCAAAAATGAAATAAAATTCGGGGATCACCGGACGATTTAAAGAGTTATGTGGCATTGAAAAATTTACCCCAATGGAAAAACCTGAAAAATACATTTATCAGTTGTCTAGGTAATAAATTAATAATTAATTATTGTTTTTCATTTTTGGGGGTCTTTTTATATCCAACTGATGATGAACTTGATTCAATTCATACACGTATAAAAAAATACCAAAATGATGATTATTAGGAGGATTTTAATTTTGATATTATGATTTTTTATATATAATTTTTTGTATAAGGCTGAATAAAACTTCTTAATGGGTTCAACGATTTTATGAAAAGCTCGGAAATGAAAATTTGGAATATGTCATTCCTATTAAAAGACTTTTTGACTGGTCTTCGGCTAATGACAGTATACCGGATTTTCAGTTTGGTTTTCGCCCGAAGCTTAGTACTGTTGATGCCATATTTTCTCTCCACTCCATGGTTAGCCTCGGTCTTAATAACAACAAACGTATGTAAAGTGCCTTTGTGGACTAAAAGCGCGCATTTGATACTATAGATCGGTCGAAGTTTTTTTGGTTTTTTAAAAATTTTTGTGAAATCTATTATATTTTTTTATAACTTTATTCATTTTTGTTCATGTATATACAAGTTCAAACACTCATATCAATATAGAAACAAGACATTTCAACATAGTAGTTTAAAACAAATGGACAGAGTGTATTTGAATTACAAAAAAACCCCAAAACTTTTCATAGATGGAAATTATAATCTGTTGATGTACATGATACTTTTTTCCAAATGATGTCTTGTAGAATAATTGCTTAAAATGAGAACAAATTGTGACCAAAATTTCGTAAATTTTGAACAACTACCTTGAGTATATGCAGAATGTTTGTGTACGTTATATATATTGCGAATGTCGTTTTTAATGTAAGGGATGGATGGTAACTTATTTTGTTGTTTATCAGAATCAGATTTAGAACATTATTTCTGTGTTGTGGGTATCCGAAGATCAGTTTGTTTTGATAAGTTTTATTTACACTGTGTTTTTTATTCGATCCAATTTGTCATTTCTAAGCATTTATATTTCGATATTTCGCAATCATAAAACAAATGGAGCAATGTCTCCGCGCTTTCACCACAGAAGTCGCATTTTTCTTTGTCTTTATAGCCCATTTTGTCAATAAAGTATTTGTAGGTAGGATTCTGTGCATCAAACGGTATTGGAACCATATATGGTTACTAGCTGAATGGCATTTGTGCAGGGAATTAGTGTATTAATTTCCATTTATCTTCTGTGAGAGTACAGTCTAAGACTTTTTCCCACTTTTTTTTGTAACTTGATTTTGTGTCATTTATGTTTTATAGTTGCAATATATCGTAAGATTCCCTACACCCAGTTTTATTACCTGTTAAATTTGCAAGGAAATATGGTAATATAGGATATGGCTGCTTACAGTTTATAACGATATTTTGTGATTTTATGTATTGTTTTACTGCTGCGATGATACCTGCATATTGAAGAAAATTTGTGTTTACGCTAAACGTTTTTATGAAAGTATCTAAAGCAAGGTAATTTCCTTTTGAGTCGATAAGATCATTTACATATTTTACACCTCCACTTTCCAGTCTTTCAACATGTATGGATTTTCCGTTTACAGTAATGTTAGGGTTGCCACAGCAGTCGGGTTAGTATATCATTAGCAGTTTTTGTTTTCTTTCCTTTAACTGTTAAAAATTTCTCCCAGGCTTTTTATACATCTCTCCAAAAAGCATTTGTCCTCACTGTCATTACCTTTTCATTAACACCTGAGAATTCTGAATACAATTTCAGAGTTTGCAGGGCATTTTGTAGACTTTTTTCGGTTCCATCCAATATGAGAGTAGTGTCATCAGCAAATTGCGATGTAAGATATTCAACTTCACCAATCTTTATGCCCTTTATCTTTGGGTTATTTCTAAGCATGATGCTAACTATTTCTGCACATAAGATGAAAATACAAGGAGAAATTGGATCGCCTTGCCTGCATCCCCTTGATGATGATGGTGGATATATGTTGTGCGCCAGTGTACACCCACTGGTGCATGCCTATGGCGCATTTTAAACTATGTACAAGGAGAAGGGAGAATTTCAGTTGAAAGCTTTTTTGAAGAGGTGTGTTTTCAGAGCTGTCTTGAAAGCATCCAAAGATGGTGAAAGTTTGATGTTAAGTACAGGGGCAACATATTGGAAGCTTCTCTTTCCGAACGCTGACAACTTGGCATGGGGAACTGTCAAAAGATATTGATTCTAGTAATGGAGAGTTCTGGAAGGCACGTACTGGGACAAGAGAGTTGAGAGATACGAGGGAGCAACATTGTGGAGGCACTAGAACAGAATGCACAGAACTTTGAATTCAGTCCGTTATTGGACAGGAAGCCAATGTAGAGATTTTAAAACGGGAGTCATATGCTCAAATTTGGAAGTTAGTGAAATAATTCTAGCAGCAGTGTTTTTCATTTGATCTTTGGATAGTCCAGTGAGCAGGCTGTTACAGTAGTCAAGACGGGAAGATACAAGACATCTGACAAGAATATGCGCAGTTTCTTTTGTGAGGTATTTCCTGATGGTACCAACTGCTTTTAGGTGAAAATAGCACGTCTTGCACAAATGGTCAACTTCTGACGACACGGACAGGTCAGCCTGTAGTTGAACTCCAAGATCTTTCACTTGACTTGATGGGGAGATACAGGCTGAAGCAATCTTCACATGGTTGACACCCAGCCTGTCAAGATGACCTTGTCTTCCAACTAACAATATTTCCGTTTTGTCCTGGTTTAGCTTTAACTTTCTGTTTGTCATCCATGACTTCATTTCAGAAGTACAGTTTTCCAGGTTTTTTAGAGTGTCAGAAAATGATTCAAAGCTGCGTAATAGCTGGACATCATCTGCATATGAGAAGTGTGGCGTGTCAAACTTGTCAGTGATGGTTTTAACATTATTGACATAAATGAGAAATAGTACTGGGCCCAACACGGAGCCTTGTGGGACACTACAAGATAGAACTGACATCACGGAAATAGTCCCAGATACACACACACAGATTGCCTTCTGGTGTTGAGATACGATGCAAACCAAGATAGAGCTGTATCAGTTATGCCAATTTGATGCTGTAGAATTTGCAGAAGTTGGGAATGTTCGACCGTATCAAAGGCTGCACTAAGCTCCATAAGTGTCAGCGCTGCCATATCTCCAGAATGAACAAGACACTTCAGATCGTTCACAACTCTGACAGCTTTTTCCACAAGCTTCGAAAGAAAAGTGGTAATTCGAAAAAGCTAGAGCCGAAGCCATTAACGAGAACGCTTGACTTTATATCTTTATAGAATGTGCTAATCCATTTTATTATTAATTAAAATACCTCAGAACCTTTTGAATAAAACTCCAATCTACCGAATCGAAAGCTTTTTCAAAGTCTATAGAAACCAACAGACCCGATATTTCCATACATTCAGAATAGTCAATGATGTCGTAAATCAATCTTGTACATTCACCAATATATCTCTTTGAATCGCTTCTGATCTTCATTGATTATATCTGGTAAAACTGAGACCAGACGGTCGAAGATATGGTTTAAATTGTCGAAACTGGGTATACATGTAAATGGGAAGTTGATGTCAGTTATTTATTCGTTGTACTTGAATGTTAGATCATGTGTAAGTGTTGGAGGTTTCGATAGTGAATATTTCAAGAATAGTATTGGCTTACTGCAAGGTGAAGTTCTATCTCCAATTTTATTTTCACTTTTTTCTCAGTGATTTTGAGGTCTCGTTTTGTGAAGATAAATGAAAACCCTATAAGTATTAAGCTCTCAGTGTCTTTTTGTTGATGCAGCAGATGACTTAGTTTTAATTTCAAAATCAGTAGAAGGATTGCAGTCTCATTTAGATTTGTTGTCTAGTTACTCTAATCGGTTGGGACTAGAGGTCAATATTGCTAAGAATAAACTAGTTTTTTTCAGAAAAGGTGGTAAACGTAGGTTATCGGAACATTGGTGTTACAATAATTGTGCAATTGAAGTTGTTGACAGTTTTACATATTTGGGAGTGGTCTTTAATTATAATTATAAGTTAACAAAGGCTCAATTACAGCTCGCAGATCAAGGCAGGAAGGCATTATTTTCACTTCATAAGAATATAATAATGTCCGTTTTTAATTGCTATGTCGGCAGTATATTAGGATACGCGTCAGAGGTCTGGGGTTACCATAAAGGAGTAAGTATTGAGAAGTTACATTTAGATATCTGTAAAAGATTATTGGGAGTTAAGAAAAGTACTTGTAATGCTATGGTTTACGCAGAATTGGGTGGATTTCCCCTTATGTATCTGAGACAGTGTAATATGATAAAATACTGGCGCAAACTGTTAAGCACAAACAATTCCGTTCTTCGAGGTTGTTATGAAGGATTATATGAGGAAGCGGAGGCTCGTGGCTTGAATAATTGGGCCCATCAGGTGAAGGCAATATTGATTTATTTAGCATTAGTTTTAATGAAATTTGCTTGAGGCAAGAACTGTCGTTTACAGAATTACTTGTTGTAAAACATCGGTTATTAGATCAGGCATCACGAAATATTTTTAGTAATTTAGCTAATTCTTCAAAATGTGTCATTTATAGAAATATTATCGATAGCTGTACACTGCAATATTATCTCAGTAAATCAGTCCCCTCCTTATATGGAAAGTATCTAGCGAAATTTCGACTTAGCTCACACAATCTTGCAATTGAAACTGGCAGATACTGCAATGTAAACATTAATGAAAGAAAATGTACATTCTGTAAACATACTGTTGAAGATGAATTCCATTTCGTGTTATTATGTCCATGTTATATTGATTATAGACAAGCTTATATTAAACCTTATTATTATCGATGTCCTTCCATCTATTAAGTGTTAAAAACGTTAAAGAACTCTGTAACCTAGGGAAATATTTGTATAAAGTTAGTTGTTTAAGGAATGAACTGATTCCTAGCGATTAGTGATTCTATGTACCAACATAACCTATTATAATCATTGTATAGTCATTATCCACCCGTACCAATTCCCGTCTTTATTAAGTACTGATTATCTGTATAGATAAAAGTAATAAAGAATCTGAATCTGAACTTAATTTTGGTCAAACGAATGTCAACACTTGATCGGCATGTGGTATTTAATCGTCTCCCGAAGAATCTGATTCGACAGATTCGTCGACGCTTCGGGTTTGGTTCACTCGCACTCGGGTGATCAGCTGTTTGTACGGCACGTTGTATTTCCAAAGCTGATGTTGAACACACCTTGGCCCAGCAAAGATTGTAAGGGTAATTTCAGAGGAAATTGCTTTGTTGTTGTTCTGGGCTTACAAGACTTGTGAATTTTGTTTCGACGTGATAATGTTTTGGTCAAGATTGACTGGTATAGCGTCAACGTCGCGAAAATTCGGGAGTGACAACTGCCTATTTGCTGGAGTTGGGGCCGACAGAAGCGAGCCAATGTTTCTGTGTCGGGCATCCGACAATCGGGAATGATTTATTAGAAACTATCATAGTTTTGAAGGAGACGAGATTACCGCAAGTCATAGTAAAAAGTTTTGTACATAGTAAAAAGTTAAGAATGAAAAAAGTAGTCCCACATTCCGATGTCACGTTGTATTGGCGCACAGCCGATTGTGATATCTAATTCTAAAATATTGTCTCATGCTTTTTTAAATTTGATTCATAGTTTGTAATAAACTGGCCATATAGCGAAAATCAACCCTCGTCTGTGTTCTATTTCCACCACACACTCGACTCAGTTTCAATGGAGCCCCCAGTGAGGAAAATGGCCTGATTATCACCAGACAGTGACGCATACCATCTTGTGTTTTGGCTATAAATATGTGAACACTATATGAGATGTGTGACTTGAACCAGAGACAATTCTCTTTGATGAACAATTTATATGTATATTTTGAGTTTATGTATTTTTGTATGACCATGTGTTGAAGTGATGACTTTGTGCCTGTGTATTTACATGTATTTGCTCTCGATTGTATGATTTGTATGTACATGTATGTGTTGCCTTTGTTGCCAATGTTCATAATTGTGTTACAACATGCATGAATCTTAATCATGATGTTTGCGTGCACATGATGTGTTTTGTGGTACCATTTCTTACCTTAAATAGTGAGAGCTCTCAACTTGGTTCTTAGTTAATTATCTTAGTTTACTTGATATACCCTAAGTTACAAGTTAATTGCTCTTGAATACCCTGTGTTTGCGTGACATGATGTGATTGCTACTTGTGTTTGTGATTTGTGTGAATTAAAATGTCAAATAAACTGCTAGGGTTCAATAAAGAATAAGTAACTTACGTATGTAGAGATTGCGTTGTGCTCATAGGGTTTGGTGTTGTATTCATAAATTATATTGATTCTTTGTGTCACATTCTTGTGTTTGTTTCTTCAGTATGGGTTATCAATCTATCAATCTTTTATTCAGTAGAAAGGCCTTTGGCCCACGTACAAAATGAACATATTAAATAAGTTACAGAGTTGCATGTTGTCAATCAAAAGTTTTCCATAAAATTAAGGCATCTTTAACAAAATTTGAGATAGATAATACATATGATAGATTACTGCTTTGGAGATTGTGAATCATTATATCATCATTAATGTACAAAGGTATATTTTCAAAATATTTTACACGTATATCATTATACACTGGACATTTATGAAGGAAGTGAAATTCATCCTCTGCACAATTAGATTTACATACCTTACAATAGCGAAATTGACGAGGAATGCCATCTCGTCTACCAATATTTTTGTATATGGGAAACTCACCAATTCTTAACAAAGTAATTCGACGCCTTGCTTCTTTAGATTTAACAGTAACAAGGTAAGTTTCAAGACCAAATACGGTTTTAATTCTAGAGTATAAATGTAGTGTTGAATATTCATGAACTTCAGCCATTAATGATTGAACATGACAATTCTTAATTCTTGTTTCAAAATTCAAAGGAAAAACCTCCTTGAAACCTACTCCCTAATTTTACTAAACAAAACCGAAACCATAAGTATATAAAATTGTTCTTACATGATACACCCAAGTTTTTCGTCCAACATTATCTAAGTTACACGTACAACATTTGATAAGCCTGCTTGGGATACCTATCCACTGGCATATCGAGCAACTTAATCCAGAATTTAATAACTCTCAATAATGAATCAACATAAATATAATGCCTGCCACATTCTGCTAAAACAGCAACATTAGTACACTTATAGCTCAAACCCAACACAGACTTGCAAAACCTTACTTGAAATTGTTCAACTATAAACCACTTCCGATAACCCCATATTTCCGAAGCATATAATATTATAGGTTAACCTTAGTTAGTTTACTTGATAAACCCTAAGTTAATTGCTCTTGTATACCCTATGTTTGCGTGACATGATGTGATTGCTACTTGTGTTTGTGATTTGTGTGAATTAAAATATAAACTAAACTGCTAGGGTGCAATAAAGTAATTGCGTTGTGTTCATAGGGTTTGGTGTTGTGTTCATAAGTTATATTGATTTTTTGTGTCACATTCTTGTGTTTGTTTCTTCAGTATGGGCTAGTTTATCTATGATTGCTGTCTTTATTCTGTTTCTATATCCCCATGTCCCTGCGCGCGTGCATATATCATTACACCTTGCATTTGTACACAAGCAAACATTTTGTTTTCACACTCTAAATATGTAAGCATTCAGTGTGTGAAGTAGTTAATTTTCAATCTTAGTATTTCAATGTATTTATAATGTAAGTTCTCTTTCAGGTTGTTACAACATCCGTTTTGTTTATCATTTGCATCCACTTCCTTATACAAGCACACAATCATTATTGTTATCCTATTATTATTATTATTATTATTAAATCTTGCCACTTGTCATCCACCATTCAAACATAAATGAAACACCGCCGGACGGTATCAAGAATCTCCCGTTTTTGCATTTACAAAACTAGGTACTTGGTCGAGTGTTGACAATCCGGAAAATTTGATACTCTGGATGAAAAAGTTCACCCAGACTAAGTTAAAACTTGGGGATTCAACACAGGAGGTCAAGTCTCGTTATAATATATAATATAATAATGCGTATTTGTAAATGCGCTCAATTCACACTCTGAGGTATGCTCCGAGCGCTACACATTTATTACCCTAAGGGAATTGTACTTTGATGCTGCTACTAAGCCCTTCGCGCGACCATATAGATCCATACATCCCGTATTCAGGTACCCATTTGAACAGCTTGGTGAACTGAGTGCAATGTGGATGAAATGCCTTGCAAGGAAACAACACAAAGTCCAGGTAACAAATGTTTGGTGTCTTCACCTGGATTCAATCAAACCCGGGTCGTTTGCGTGAGAGGCCAGCGCGCTGATCACTACGCAACCATGCTCCACAATCCTCAAGCCTTTGCACCGGTTAGCATTTCACAGGCCCCTAGGCTGTCTTTATTTTCAGGTGACAAGAAGAGTTAGACCTCTTTTGAAGTTTGGCACTATCATGTCAAATGTTTGATGCAGCAAGGGTCTCTTTCCAATGATACTGTTAGTACAGTAGTGCGGCAGTCAATGCTTAGAAGAGCAGCTATTGTTGCTATGTGCCTGGGACCCGATGCTGACATCAAACGTCTTCTTTCAATGTTAGCAGCTACCTTTGGTACTGTTGACAGAGGTCAAGCTCTACTTGCTCATTTCTATTTGCAAAGCAAGAAGACACAGAAGAAATCTCACAATGGGCATGCAGGTTGGAACAGCTTCTCCTACAAGCGGACTCACAAGCACAAGTTTCTATGGCTACGAGGGACGACATGCTGAGAAAACAACTGTGGTCAGGATCCAGACCGGAATTTCGGGATCAAACAGCTCACATCTTTTAATCTGGATGTACCTTTGATGACCCCCTCATAGCCTTGCGTCGAGCTGAAGTGGATATACAGTAAAGAAGGACCTGGATCTAAGAAGAGGATTCCTACTCCTAACATGGCGGCTGTAGCCACGACGGACTCTGAGCTGACGGAAATCAAAGGGATGTTGAAGCAGCTATCATGAAAAGTATCAGAGATGAAGAAGAAGCAGAACCGCCCACATCCTGACCCGGCATCATGGAGCAAACTGGGACCTCCTTTTTCCTCAAGGACCCCCGCCATTCCTGCAGCATCCCGCACAGCAGTGGACACCTACTATCCCTCAACAGTGGACCCCTTTTACCCCCTCACAGTGTTACCCACAGGACACAAGCTACAAAGTCTTCCAGCGACCATACAAGGACTCAATCACATGAGAGCCTATATGCTTTAGGTGCAAGCAACAAAGACACCGACAGTATGGATGCCGAGTTCGCTTGGATCACAGTCAGGCTTTAAACATGAAGAAGCCTATTTGACGGGGCCACTCATAGGCTACAAGAAACGACGCCCCTTTGTTAAGCAACAAGTGGCACAGTTCGTCGGAGAACCCAACGAAGGAACAGTCTCCATCAACAACATCGAGACTAAAGCACTTTTTGACACCGGCTAAACACTCTCTACTGTCTCTTTTTATCAAACTATTCTTTCTAATATCCCCCTTTAACCTCTTGATGTGTTCTTGCAGATTGACTGAGCAGATGGCCAATATCTTCCATATTTTGGGCACATCGAAGTAAATCTAACAGGAACAGGCTCTATTTCCTCTTGACCCTGTTTCCTTTTGGTTGTCCCCGATTCAGCATACAACCTAAACGTTCCTATCCTTCTTGGCACAAATATCCTCTCCACATGCATGGAATCTTTCAAGGAACAGTACGGAATGCAATTCATACAACAAGCCGACATCTGTACTCCTTGGTACATCGCATTGGATTGCAATAATCAAAAGGTATGATGACATATTCTCTCATGGCGAGACAGACTTACGACATATCAAGCATCGGATTGACTTGAAGATGAACGACCTTTCAAGCAGAGGCATAGACGCATCGCTCCATCTATGTACCAAGGGGTCAAGTAGCATTTTCATCGACTGCTTGCTTGTGGAGTCATCCGTCACTCTTACAGCCCATGGTCATCTAATGTCTTCTTGGTAAGGAAAAAGAATTGAAAGCTGCGTATGTGTGTTGACTTTCGACAGCTCAACCACCGGACCATTAAAGACAGTTACTCTCTGCCAAGAATAGAAGAGATGTTTGACGCAATCATAGGAGCGAAGTTCTTCAGTATTCTGGATATGAAGTCTGGATACCATCAGGTGGAAATAGAAGAATCACACAAGAAGAGGACAGCTTTCACCGTCGGTCCCTTGGCATTCTTTGAATATTATCATTCCATTCCATGCCAGTCGGTTTCTGCAACATCCCTGCAACATACCAACGGGTGATGAACGAATGTATGGACGGCCTCCACCTCAACATATGCCTCATCTACATGGACGACATCATAGTATTCTGGAATACTTTTGAGGAACATCTTAAGGGACTCGATCAAGTTTTGAAGAAAGCAAGAGACACAGGAATGAAGCTCAGCCCAGAAAAGTGCTTATTCTTCAAAAAAAGGATCAAGTTCCTCGGGCACTTTATTTCTGAAGATTGCATAGAGACATTTCCAAACAAAATCCAGAGAGTACTCGACTGGCCAACACCTACAGTTCCTGATCCTGATGACATTCGTAGATTCCTTTGATTCGCAGGGTTTTATGGGAATTTTGTGAAGGATTTCTCCAAGATCCCCAAGCCACTCTCAGCCCTAATGCCATCCACCAAGACAAAGACAAGAACCTTTGAACACTTTCAGCATATATGTTGTCAAGACTTCTCAGGGGGAAAAGCAAGTACCTAGATATAGACTTACTGTTTTTCCTGTTTCGCAAAGCGGCGCCGTATTGTTTACAGTGACTTGTCCTTTTATCTGATGAAGAATAGTTGCAATTGAATGAAAAGTTTCTTTACCAGTTGACAGTTTTTGAGACATAAATTTCAATGTTATTCCCTTTAGAGGCCAAATGTTACGTGTGCCATTCAAAACGTGTTTTGTTAATCCGTTGTTTCCGAACAGTAAGTTCTCCACGTCACGACACGTCTGGAGTGACGGCCGACTGACGTTGAGCCGAGATTTAGGTCACGTTTATCAGTTCAAAATGTTGACAGTTTTCGCGTGTTTATGCTGAATTACATATTTGTAGCTGAAACCTAGTCTTTAAATGAAATGAATTAAATGATTTTTGCTTTCAGTTGTAGTTTATTTTCATCTGTTTCTTTATCAAATGTAATGAACTTCATTACACCAAAGCAGCATACGTTTTCCGAAGTGAAGGGGCCGACATTCCAATCACAAGTGTAATGTATTAATCCGCGTTTTGCGTTTCTCTATAGGGAAGCTAAATTTTACTTTTACTCTTTATCTTGAGAAGCTTAGATGATTAAAATAACAAGACAACAAGGAATTTGGGCCAAAACTTTAATGCGAAAGTCAAGCTTGAGTTGATGCAAATAAAGGATCATCTGACCAAACAGGGTATTTATGAAACCCAACAGCCCAAATTCCTTATAGTTGATGATAGAAAAAGATAATTGGTTAGAAGAAAAATACATACATACAAAATAACACTAAACCAATACACACCTTTGATTGGCTATGTGAGCAGTAGCAAATACTTAAAACTTGAGAAAGGGAAAAAAAACAAAAACAAATTACACTCTTTTAACCATTGTTGCCACAGCTTTGTTCAAATCGGCCATCGACGTATCTATGTATCTGGTATAGGCATCGCTAGCCCAATACCCAAGTCGCTGAACTATCTTCAGCGGAATACCACACTTTACAGCCCATGTGGCTCCCCCTCTCCTGAAGGAGTGACCTCCAAATGCATCTGCATCAAGACCACACCTAAGTAACAAATGACGCATTTGCTGTAGAAAACAGATATATGTCAATGGCTTACCACCAACGCTGAACAAAGGGCTTAATGGATCTTCATATCCACTTATTTGCAGATAACACAACAATGCTGATGCGGAACACAGAGGATGATCTTTTATGAATGGTATAGGTATCTCTACCACTCTTTCACGGAACTGCACAGTTTTGGTGTGTCGCAACTGAATCACAAAACCGGTGGGGCGCTGTGACGCGTCCACTCGGCGAACATACAATACCCTACTGACATCCTTGAGTAGGAAATTATTTGGACGCAGCATTCTGAAAAACGCCACTAAACATGCTGCCCAAAAAGCACAGTCTTTCACACAATTCCCCCTAAGATCCAATTTTTCTTTAAACAAAAGCAGAACTGCTGGTGTGATGGAGGAGACACACGACTGTCCTGCGCCTAGAATCCGTTTAACTCCTGTGAGAACCTGCTTTACGCCCCAGTTCTCCTGGACTGGACTGGGAAAACCCTCACTGTGATGCCACTGAGTGACGATGTTTCAATAAGACATAATTGATGAATAAGATAGTTGTTTTTCGTCTGCTAAATGAGCCACATACAACTCTATCAAAGCAGATGAAGCCGGGATGGGTTTCTCCTGTATTCCTTTACAGAACTGTACATATGTCTTCAAGTGGGTGGAGTAGGCCTTCTTCGTTGAGGCTGACCAAGCCGCACATTTGTATTTCAAAACTGCTGATTCCATCCTGCATCGTGTCGCAGTTCCACTGTGATCTGAGGAAATTTGAAGACATGTGTTGTTTTAATTCATGCACGCTAAAGTCATGGCAGGTTAGACTATACATACAGTCATAAAGTTTACCTAACATACCCGGCTCATGCAACCTGGAACAAGCGTCTGCCTTAATGTTTAAGTAACCTGGTATCAGTGGTATGTGCACACCTTGAATGTTGAAATTATGAATGGCCTTCAGCCAAAACAATGCTCTCAGATATTTCATAACAATAGGACTTGCACTTGAACCCTTATTCACCCATGACTTAGCTGAAGTGTTGTCAGTATAAACCCTAATCTGTTTATCTTTCCACTGTTCACTCCATCTAAATGCAGCTGCAACTATTGTCACAGCCTCCTTAATGTTTATATGGGCATCCGCTAGCTGTGGAAAGTCCTCTTTCCAATTTATATAGAAATAATCCCCCTGGTAACAGGCACTACCCCCGTTATCGGAGGCATCAGTGAACACGCTCTCAATTGATCTAGTGTCTTTAATTCTCACAGTCCCATTGAATGAGTGTAAAAATAAATGCCACCAGCTTAGATCATTCTTCATTGCTTTTGAGATGATAGTTCTATGCGACCTTGACACTAAACGGTTTTTAAGAGCGATTACCCGACGGAGAAATGTGCGTCCACCAAGTATAACTTGACAGGCCCAATTTAGTTTTCCAATTAGCACTTCAAGTTGATGTTTAGTAGCCCTTTTCTGAGATCTAAAGCCTTTGATCAAGTTTGCAAAAGACTCAAGTTTATCTTTAGGTAAGCTAAGTGTGCCGCTGCACGTGTCAATTTGAACTCCCAAAAATAGCATTGTCTTTGAGGGTCCTTCAACTTTCGACCAATTTATTTGGAATCCTACCTGCACTCACACTCATCATTGGCTATGACTAAAAAGTCGTCCATGTATGCAATAACACTAACATCCCAATTGCATTTTAAGATGGCACAGACAGCACTGGAAAGGGTTTGAAATATCTGAGGACTTTTTGCACTTCCAA
The DNA here is from genome assembly GCA_921293015.1 of Phorcus lineatus. NCBI lineage: Eukaryota > Metazoa > Mollusca > Gastropoda > Trochida > Trochidae > Phorcus > Phorcus lineatus. The sequence goes on along the minus strand of OV121088.1, from coordinate 20,234,300 downwards.
ATGGCAAGCGCGCATCTGACAAGAATGTACCTTGCTCATCTCCTTGAAAATGCCAATACAACCCAGTGAGCCGATAATTACTAGGGTGAATCCGTACACTTCTATACGCATGTCGCAAGTCTACTTTTGCTAACCACGATCCCGGTTTAATCAATTTACACCTGTTCTCAAATCTGAATAGGACACAGATGTATCATTTGTATAGCTATTCATGGATAGTTTTTCTGGACGACTTCCATCATGAATTAGCCGCACTTTGTCAGATGATTTAGGGATTGCACCTAACGCGCTAACAATATCCGGCTGTTTATCCATGACAATATAATTACCACAATGTATTTCTTCTAAAATCTGTTCTTCCACCTGTTTACGGTAAGTCTTTGTTGATTTGGCATTAGCTACAAAAACTTTAGGAATATCAATATTGCTGTCTTCCATATCGTCTATTCTAAAGCCACATTTTACCCCCTCTAATATGTAACGACGTTTATTGTAGTCAAAAGGGAGTAAATCGTCCCACGCTCCATACACTAGGCATGATTCAAAAGATTGGTTGGTCTGTCTGGGCCTAACGCATTCATCTGCATATCGGGCACGTCCGGGCGATAGTAGTTTTTTGACCCCGCACTAGACACACGATCCCGTGTACCAGGGGGTATCCCTCTCCCGCTCGCACAATGCTGGATCTCTGAGTGGCCCATGAAACAGACAGAACATACGTGGGCAAGACGACAATCATGTCGAAAACATTGATCCCTGTTAAAATTTCTACAAATTTCTTTTCCAGATGGTGTGAAAGGGCCTTTTCGTCTGTTGTCAGTTCGGCCGGTGCCGCGGCCATTGTGACCATCAACCACGGGTACATTTGCAACGTTATGTTGAAGTTTTGGAACTAAACGAAAATCTCGCAATTCCTGTTTGTACGTTCCCCATTGGAACTGCTCTTGCGCCTGTAATTCCCTGTATTCATTGTCATATTGTAACACACTGTGCCACGTATACCTGGACGCAAGACGGAAAGTATCCTGTGTGTATTTCATGTAGCAGTTTACAGACTCTAGTTTACCCTGTTTATGAAGTTCTTGCATTATGCGTGAATTTGCATATCCCCATTGCTCTAAGGTTATGTCGGTCACTCTGGGTTTCCGTTTCCCGAAATTCAATTTAGCGCCGTTGCCAATATTCACTTCAAAATCCTCAACATATTTCTCATCCCAAATAAAATCAGTTATTTTAAGGTGCTTCACTTTACGTGACGAATCACTCTCACCTCCGGTGATACTTAGTCCTGCTCGCTCAGCAAAGTTGACACACTGTGAACTTTGCCCCTCTTCAACTGGGTACATGGTCGAAGGGAAGTAACTCTGTCTTGACTGGCTTGATGCTATTTTTGACAGTGTTTCACGTTCTTTCTGGATTTGCACCTCAAGTTCAACATTCTTTCTCTCTAATCGTAACAATTCCAGTTCCTTTTCAAGATCGTGACACCTATTCGTCATTTCTGAATGTCTATGGGACACGTCAGCATTTAGACTAAAATCTTCCTTACTCAGAGATTTGTTGTGTGGCGTACCTCGACCCCAGTCGGCTTCCTTCTCCTTTTCCATGTCGAGGAGACTTTGCATGTTGCTCCCTGCCCCTTTTCGTTTCGGTTTCTCCGCCATTACAGAATATCTCAGCGTCGAAAGATTGACGAAATACTTTTTGCGAAGTATTTACCGCCGAACGTTGCATGCCGCCATTTTGCGTGAGGCTAGTGCGCATGCGCCTCGCGGGAGAATTCATCCCAAAAAACAATTCACATATGAATTAACTCTTAATTTGACGATGTTTTCATTGTAATAAACGTGGGTAATAAACAGGATACAAAACTCGTCACCCATTCATATCAAGTTAATGTCCCTCGTGAAATAATTTTGTTTTGTCACTCGCCAAGGCTCGTGACAAAGCAAAATTATTTCACTTGGGACATAAACTTGATATGAAAAGGGGAGCTCGTTTGATATCCTATAAAATATGCCATTTATCGGTGAAAATAAAACCCGTATTTTCACTGAGTGAAATAAAAATGGTATTCTACTCAGTGAAATGATGCAACAATAATATGACGTCATCTGTGACGTCATGAAACAATTTAATGACGTCATGCAAAGGCCGCGCTAGCGAAGCGTTTTAGCTTCTCCGTTCATATAGTTAGGGTCAGTTACGGGGTTTTGGGAAACATAATAAATAGAACATTCTCATGAAGTAGAAAATCATATATTTAAACTCGTGGCTACGCCACTCGTGAAAATATAATTTTCTACTTCACTCGGTGAGATATCCATGGTATTCGACGAGATATGTCAAATGTCCTCTATATGTACAATAAAAGATAATATGAAAAAATTACAGTATAGGAAAACCCACCAAGTGTGTGGACTTGGGTTTCCAACACCAGACGTCACTTCACGTCGTGTTCGTCATCATCATCATCACCATCATCATCATAAACAACATCTGCATTAATAAAATACTCATTTACGATGCTGGCGAAAATAGATAATGCAGATTATTAAAAGACTTATGAAATACTACATTATCTAAACCCTGTTTCATTCATTCATGTTTAAGTTAGAGATTATTGTGAGAATATAACACATGTAAAGTGTTCATAAACTTTAAATATTACGACAAGACACATTGTACTATGTGTCCATAATCACAAGTACTAAAATACCATTGAACACATTATACTATGTGTTCGCAAAGAACATAAATATAAAAACCAATGCTATCCAAACATACATGACATGATTGCTAACCAGCTGAACATTATATCCCTACAATTATAGAAATACACATTAAAGAAATATACAGTATAAACCAAACTAGCCTTGCTAATATCAGTCCAAATCCATTGATCCTAATGAATAACACAAAGATCCAATAAAAAGAAACACAAATGCAAAAGACAAAGTCTCAGCACCTCCTGACAGAAATCTAAAGAGTAACTTTTAAAACTATACCTAAACCTTCTATCTAGAAAGAGAGAAGCTGAGAAGCAAAAACAAAGGAGAAGAGAAGGGTCGCGCTTGGGGCAGGCTATTGTTTGATAGTGTACTGGTGATTAAAGAGCCACTCCGTGATTTTAATAACATATTACTTACTTTTGAGATAAAACTAAATGTCATATGTGGTGATATAGAATCAAAACATCTTAACTTTTCATGTCAAAAAGATATATATATATATTTGTCACTGTAAAATACCAATAAGCTTTTAATAACAGTCGATACTTCGCGATCAAATGACACCATTGATTAAGTTTGGCATATATGACTCCAACAACTCACAACTTTAGTAAGCTTACTAAATGAACTAGCAAACTTACTAATTCATATCGATTTAGTAAGCTTACTAATTCATTAAATAAGCTTACTAATTCATTTAATAAGCTTACTAATTCGATATATTTAGTAAGCGTACTAAATAAATTAGTAAGCTATCTAAATGAATTAGTAAGCTTACTAAATGCTTTTTTAAATATTCCTTTTGGTTCAACATAACGATTTCGCCCCACCACGTTGTAAAATGGCGGGAAAATATATTGACGTTTTAAAATGTTAAGTTGAACCTTCTGTCGAGTTTCAGTTGAGTTCTTTGAAACACATTTGTGTTCTTACAAGAATTTTTCACTGTGGATCGCCTCCACCTATTGATTAGTTTGATATTCTAGTACCACGTGGTAACACATGGAGTGTGGAATTATCTCCCTTTGCAAGAATTCGCTTTTGTTTACTGCGAATTTTAAAATATTTCCTCAAATGTACTTGCATCTTGAAAGCTCATTTGAACGACTTACACATCAAGAGAGAACAATGAACATTGGGAAAATATAATATTTCATCAAAAACTGTTGTTTAAATGAATAATTAGATCTGGTCGAAAATAGGACAATTACACTTTGTATTTTGCTTTCAATCTCGAGCGTTCGTTCCTCTAACGTTCTGTCTAGCTCGCTAATGGCATACTTGTGACAGAGACGTATGTGTGTATTGGGACATGTTTAATACCGTTAGATTCAAGCACAGTGCAAGTGAGATAACTCCGTGAGGGTTAGCATACCGCTACAGTTCCTTACACATCATTTCTTACTTGGATTCTTTTTTATTTTCGAAATATTTTCGTTACATGATAAAAAAAAGCTTTCGCCTTTATGGGCTTAACATGCAAACTAAACACGTTCTGCTTCATATGTTCTAGGGAGCAGTCATTATTCAAGATTAAAACAAACCGGAAATGATTTAGTAAGCTTACTAAATCGCGAAACCAGATGTGATTTAGTAAGTTTACTAAATTAATTAGTAAGTTTACTAATTCATTTAGTAAGCTTACTATATAGCGATTTAAGTCTCATCTGGCACCCCATACATCAAAGCATCTGAAAGAAATAGCAAATACAGGACCCTTTATTGTGTTTCAGAGTCAGTTACACACGATCATTACTGAGCTGAGTGGCTTGCTTGTCCACACAAATGGCCGACTTCCGGCGAACAGTCCTGACTTTGAATTGGAGTAGTATTAATATAAGCTTTCAGCTTGTTTGCTAATACCATTATCTTGAAATGAATAAAATATAAAAATAAAATATGTTTAAACTATATTAGGGATATTTCGAACTTTTATTTCTCTTAAATTTGTCATAATGAAACTCAATAAGAGCAAGCAGTTTATTGAAAGATATGAAATGCATTATTGTAACATAGTGAAGAAAATTCAATAACTACCAAATTTCTGATATTAGTCTAAGATTTTGCAAAATAGTAATAGCAGAGCAGGGTATTACTAAAATTTTAAACGATCTTAATGCAGATAGATTTAAAAGACATATATCTGATAAAGCAGACTGCTCTTGTGGCTACCGCAGTGAGGAGGCACTTCATTACTTCTTCGTATTTCCAGATTCGACTCGATGAGACAACAAGTTTTATTACAAAAACGGCTTTCCACTAGAAATGATCTTATATGGACATTCTCTTCTGAGCACTGAAATATTAAAATCGGTTCACAAATTCATAATCGAATATGAAAATAACTTGAAAAAATTTAAATCTAAAGTTAGATTATCAGATGAAAGAAGATGCCAAAAAGGATCTGTTCAAGTCAGCTGCAACAATCGTAGAAGACGTTGTTACAAACGTTGTACAAGAAGATGCTCAAAGTGGTGCTAGAGAGAACCTGGAACATCTTACAAGGATTGCTAACAGCACGAGAAGGAATAGGCCAAAGGATCAACAAAATGTGCGCTATAATGCTACACAAAGTGTAAATGAGTAATTGAACGTAACAAGAACTCTGAAGAATAGATAACCCATGTGCTGCACTTAAAATATCTATTATCTAAATATTTGACAAGTCTTAACTTTCAGATTTCAACATCATTCATCCCTACGGGATTTTTAAGGATGACTTGATTAATAAGGATCAGGGACACCTCATCCATGCCACAGACCGGCAGCTCATGGAACCGAGCAAACAATGGTGACTGGATGCAACCTTCAAAGTTGTTAAAGGGCCATTCAATCTACCAACTACTGTCAATTCATTCTTCTGTACGATCAAAGCAAGATGTAAAGATGATGACACCGCTCCTCTTTGTAATAATGTCATCACGAACAAAATAAGACAACGTCAAAGTATTCCATAAACTTCTTGACCTTTTGCCAGGAACACCATAGTGATGGATTTTGAGGCAGCTACATGGGGAGCCTTGAAAAAAGTCCTTCCAGATGTTAGACTCCTTGGGTGTCTCTTCCACATTGTAACATGACTTCGTTGTATCCTCGATTCTGATTGGTCGATTCGAAAAAATACCCTATGTTGAATGATAATGAATACCCGCAAATTAGCAAAGGCGAATCACCGCGAATTGATACAACATGTTCACTAGTACCGGCCCGACTCAAGTTTAATTTTCCAGTTTCTTAGAAAATTCATGCCGTACTCCGATTTGACAGTTGTCTTTGTCCTTTTTTATATTGTGTCTACCGATAGATATCACAAATACACTTTAATATGATTTATTTTTGAAGAACGAAAATATTTTCAACTGGCTCAACTGCCCAAGTTTGCCGCAAAGTTTCATGCGGCTGCCTTCTTTCGAATGCCGTTCCCATAGTATGACGTCACAAAGGCCAACGGTTTTGACGTCACAATGTTTGCGTCGCTGTCACAATGGTTGTGGGCTAGTTCAAGACTATTGTACTCGGGTTTTACGATGTTTTTCTACGAGCTTTATAATTGTTGATTTCGGTCTCGAATTAAACAAGTATGTTGTAAGGTCTCGCTGTTACGAATGACACTATGTGCTATTATCACAACGATGTTTGTCATGTAAATAATGCCGGAAATTCACATTAGCTAGACCTTATCTCACCTCTTACAGAAATAGAACAGTCGCAAAGTCCTTTCCACGCAAAAATAAGTACGCAAAAACAGAGTTCGATTTTAAACTTCTAATAACTAACGGTCATGTTACAATATCGATAAATAGTTGCGTTTGTAAAATTTCCGGGATTCATTGTTATTCAACGCCCGCAAATTTAAGCGTTTAAAACCTCCGGCTAGCGCCCGCAAATTTAAGCGTTTAAAACCTCCGGCTAACGCCGTCGGTTTTAAACTAAATTTGCGGGTGTTGAATAACAATGAATCCCGGAAATTTTACAAACGCAACTATTTATCTTCTAAATATCCAGGCAGTGTGGAGGAAGGTCAACATAACGGTATGTCAACATCACAATTCATTTGTTAATTGCTTATGGATAAATAAATAAAAATAGATAAAGCATCAGATGTTAATATTAGTAAATAATAATCTAGCTGATATAGACAATTGTTGGTTTCTTTTGCAAGAAACATACAGGGAGAAACATCCTGTTCTTCGGGTTATTCGTAATCTGATGGCTCTGCCCTTCCTCCCTTTTTCTGACAGCCGTCCATCCTTTGAGGAACTAGTTTGTGACTCCCAGCAACTAGCTCCGCAAAATAGTCAGCTACATGAGGACCCAGAGGATGTATATGAGTACCCGACCCCTTCAAGCCTCTCCTGCTTTCGTCGAACTGCCAGAACAAACAATGACATTGAAGGTAAATAATTTCTTAATATCAAATATTAATTGCATACTTAAGTTTTCTGTTATTCATTAAGATTTTAAAAGAAGACCAAAACAGTATTGCGAGGGACAGATGTTACGAAAATACCACAATTTATAAGTACATTTTAACAGTTTGCTTTTGACTGCAGGTTGGCACCAACGGCTCAATTCGAAAGTCGGGGAGCAACAGCTGCACCGTCTCCTCAAGGCCCTACATCGAGAGGCTCCACAGCTCCCTATTCAGATCCTCCTACTCAAAGAGAGCAAACAACGAGCAAGTCTCAGAGGCAGATTTACCGCAGCCCAAGATGTTTGCTCTGTGAAGGACAACATTTCTCTTCCACAGCTTAACTGTATATAGTAAGCCGAATTCATGGACCATCGCGGGCCCAAAACCCAAGCCTCCATTAACTGTAGATCATGCTGCTGTAGAAGACGAACCTTTCCCTTTGATTAAATATGCAAGATTGTATCTTTTTTTAATTTGTATATCGTATTTATGTCTAGATCTATAGCTCTGTTCAAAGAAACATGACCATTTGTGTTTCTCTTGCTCTTATTGAGTTTCATCTTACAAATTTAAGAAAAATATATGTTCGAATCAACCTTCATATGAAAATGTAATATGAAAACTGACAATAACTAGGCAAAACATGAAAGTGTACAATTTGTTCATGATAAATAATTCATAACACAGTGGATCAATTTGACGAAAAAATCTGGAGAAATGTGTCAAATTGGCTGGGGCGAATAGTAGGTTTGGACGATTTGACTGGTATTCGTGTGTGTGTGTGTGTGTGTGTGTGTGTGTGTGTGTGCGTGCGCGCGTGTGTGAGTGTAACTTGTATTTCGGTATCTAAGAAAAATGGTCTCCCATTATAATACAGCTAAATGATACTGAAAAATACCGTCTTAGAACTCCGGAGTTCCCAAAGGTATGTAGTTTACATTAACCATTTCCTTTTTCTGTCGCATTGATCGTGATGCATTCTTCGATTGAGCAAAGAATCACTGATAGGCCTACTATCCTAATATGAAACAAACTATAGATCCACGACTGGACGCCCAGGTATCCATTATCATCGTCAATAGCCTCGAAACGTAAACATACCGTTGTAGCGGAAGTTAAGAAACGAGTTCAGTCTAGGACTTGGATACCAGTTGATTTACTCTTTTGCAGCGTATCGGCGTCGTTATGTCTCAACAGTTAACTTTATCGGAATTGGTCGCTTTTGGTAAGAGTAAATGTATTTCATGACACATCATATACATTTATATGTAGGAGTAGGTAGCCCATATCAGCGTCTGGTACTGAGTAAGTGAGAGTCATTGATTCGTACATGCTGTATTATATGTTTGTCTGAGTCCAACATTGACAACATTGACGACTTTATTCAGTTTTATATCTTTGTTTGAAATAGCTAGGCTAGATTATATTGTCTAACGACCGTTCTGTGAAAAATCTTAACTCAGAATAATTGATATACTCGCAACCAGCTACTGAGCAGAACAAAATAAAGTACTGAGTCTGTATTTATCAACGTAGGCCTACCGTATTTCCCCGAATTGAGGGCGGTGTGACATCTCTAATGACTCTACGGCCTCAAAAAGAGAGAAAAGCTTATAAATAGGAGCTGTTTTAGGTGGAGGGAAATATGTTGAAAAGAAAATTCCTGCAGATAAAATTAATAAAAATGACAGACTAAGAAGTAGTAACAGAATAGAAGAAATACAATCTAGTTAAAACTAGATGTAATGATATGTCAATACATCTAGAGAATTACTAATTGAGGTCATGTTCAGCTGACCTTTGGCGAATTTTAAACCAATCAAATAAATGAAGGCAGGCAAGTAAACTTTCAACCAATCAAAAATGAGCTTCTTTTGCATCTTTGTTAATGTCACATTCTGACGTTTACCCCACATTTAACTATATTTATTCTTGCAAACTTATTTTGTGATTGATTGACCTAATTTTCGCAAATGAACATATTCCGTCAACAATATCTACACAGAATTGGTTATGTCATCATATATTTCAACACAATTTACTGCGATACACCAGTAACATCGAGGTGCTCAAAAACAGTGAAACAATCGCATTGAGCCGCGATTTGAAGTGCTGGGCCAGCTCTCCTTTGATTGGCTAAAGTTTGCGCCTTTGCGACACGGAATAGGTGTGTAAATCTCTAGATGTAATAACGGACTTCGGAACGTATCATATTACAGCTAGTTTTAACTAGATTGCGAGAAATATGAACACAGGTTAGGTGCTGTAACGGTCAAGACATTAGGAACATCCTTGTTACTTTTATATTCTACTGCTGTTAGCTACTTCTTACATATCCCTCCCTAAAATAAAAGCCAGCTAATTGATGATCTTTATGATGACCCTTTTATTGATGATGCTATAAAAAAAACTTGTTGTGAGATTAGGGATGGGATGTTCCTAGCACCGCTTACAACTTTTATAACAACTGCTAAGTATTGCCATTCTAAAGATAAAAGTTTAGATAATAAAGATGTGGGAATCAGAGAAAATCCCTCCATTGGAACCATTACATACACTGGAACCCAGTGAAGAAACACCTCCAAAACTTACAGTCACAAAAAATCCTAAAAAAGTAGCTGCTCGTAAGAAGGGGGCTATAGTTAAGAAATTAAAACGTGAACAACTTAATGCACAGCTGAGTGCACAACAAAATGCACAGGTTAGAACACAGCTGAGTGCACCACAAAATACTCAACTGAGCGAACAGTGGTTGTAAATCATGGAAATTTCCACTTTTGGTATGTGTTAAAGACAGGAATAGGAGTTGGTATTTCAAGATCCACACGTCTGTCCAAGGAGTAATTCTGAAGTTGATGGCCTTTTAAGAATAGAGTTTTTCATATGAAATAGAGAGAAGATGTCTGAACCTAAAAACCTTGTAAACACACTTTATCATGCTGCAGTAATAACTGGATTAGCTATTGGAACTTGAAGGGTTAGTAAAATGGTATTTAAGACTGGTACACTTAAACTGGACCTCAATGCTAATGATGTTGGGATGGTCACACTACATATTTGGGGAGTAATGTGTATAAAAGACTATCTTGAAAAACATAAACTTATCCCCACTGACATAGTGACTTAGTATCCTTGAAAATATATATCTTTATTTATAAAGAATGGCAACAATTGCTATGATGGTGGGAGGTGCAGTTGAGAATGCATTGGCATTCTCTGGGAGCAACTACATGTTTTCAAGCTTTAGAAAAACTAGCAATTGCTAAGAATATGTGGGAGAAACAAAGAGTCGCAAGACTAGATTTCATATATGAACAACTTATAAGACAAAACAATGACCCTCCGTGAGTTGTTGGAGTTTTATATGCTAAAATCAATCAATGGTGTCATTTTATCGCGAAGTATCGACTGTTACCAAAAAGACACATTTTAAAGCTTGTTGGTATTTTACAGTGACAATATGAAGTTAAAACGTCACAATTATGATTGAAAACCGGACAGTGGCGCGTGTCAAAAAGTCAAACATAATTTTGGAGATATAATCTAAAACGGCCAGGAGCTATATGTTAGGAATTAGGTTGTGATAAAAAAAATTTAATAGATAACATATTAAATAAAAAATTTGAATTTTTTTTATTTCGTCTAGATTATAATAAAATGCGGGCAATTTTAACCAGAAGCAGTAGAAGGTGGGTCGATCATTTCAGCTAGGGGTAATAAAACCGTCCGGAAAAGGGATAATCTAACCAAATTTCTGTCTCTAGCAGAAACCTTTTTGAAAGTCCAATCTCAATCTAAATTAAATCAATTAAAAAAGATAAAAAATAGAATGGAAACTGAATCAAAAATACATCCAAAAGTAAAAACTTTAGATTAGGAATTTCTAAAAGATTTAGGTAAGGATGTTAAAAGAGATTTACATATTAAAACAGAACAATTCCAGTTAACAAACACCTTTAGTTGATATCTAAGAAGCTGGGAAATGGAACCTAATTATAAGGATTTATCTACATTATATATGTAGGACTCAGATCTGTGGCGGGTCTCTAATCTATGGCGGGTTTCCTTATCTGTGGCTTGTTTGATTGTTAGACTGTTTCATGACGTCATGCTAAGTGACGTCATTATGCGATGACGTCATAATAGCTAACTGTTCCCGTCGTAGGGCCCAATTGCGTCGCTAGCGTAATAATTAGGGAAGTCACAGAGAGATATTGCGAACGGATAACGATCAAATAATAAGAGTCCATATCCCAATTACGAAAATACATTAAACAATACCTTACATGTAAATGAGACATTTGCGGCTTCGTGCCACATCAATTGGGTATATTTTGTAGGATCTTTTTAGTCCTCGGTGAGTCCGTCTTCTTTAGCCCTAAGATATTGAAAGACTATCTTTTGTAACCCTTGGATTCCTGTCGACGAATTTTAGGGTAAGTTTGTCTAGCGTAAGGTTTGGTTAATCATTGCAGAATAACACAAAAAAGGTACAAATGTCAGGCATTTGAAAATCTGCCATAGATTTGCAAATCCGCCACAGATTTGAGGCCTGCCATGGATTCGAGTCTTACATATATAAATACAGAAAAGATTTTAGTAAACAAATTAACAGAAGAATTGAAAGACATGACTCACATTAAATACCAATTGGCAATTAAAGTTACCTTTATCAAGGATGGAGAAAATACTATTACCCTAGCTTTTTAGAAGCAAGCAAATGGTAATAACTAATCCAGATGATATTCTTTCAACTGTGACTTAATCTCAACAAATTTCAAGACTAGAAAAAATTAACAATTTAGCTATTAATGTATTTGGGAATAGTAAAAGTAACAAGGGTTTCATTATTCATAGGAATAGTTCAGCTGATGAAACTGTTCCTAGAATAAACCTTTTTCTAATTGAGGACAATGATGAATATCATTATATTTGGATAAAGATTTGGATAGGCTTTTATACGATCAATCCAAACATAAGGAGAAACGATGATTTTGCGAAAGATGTCTACAAGGATATTCTAAATGAGATCTACTCAAAGAACATAAAGCAGACTGCAGAAGTGTAAGTGAAACTACTATTAGAATTGATATACTTAAACGGGGGAAGGAAACTCTCTGTTTTAAAAATTATCAAAATCAAATGCCTGCACCTTATGTTATTTATGCTGATATTGAATCAATCAACAAGAAAGTTCATACCATGCAACCCGATCAGAAGCAAAGCTTTACTGTTAAATTCCAATTGCATGAAGTGTATGGCTGGGGGTACCTTCTTGTCCGATGCAACAAATTAAGTCATAAGCCAGCTATTTACAGAGGAGCAAATGCAACAGAAACATTTAAATTAAGTCCTCTTGAAACAGAAAAGATCATCCGGGAATGGTTAAAACACACCAAACCAATGCTACCAATGATAAAGAATGAAATTAGTGAATTCAATACAACCATTTATTGTAGTATCTATAATAAGCCCTTAGGGAATGATAGGGTATGTGCTCATTGCCATGACAGGAAAATATTGTGGTGCAGCTCATAATAAGTGTAACCTACAACTAAAGATAAAACCCAAAGTATAACAATCCCAGTGGTGTTCCACAATCTGAAATATTATGATGCAGGCTATTTCTAAAGTTCCTGGGGATATCAAATGTATTTCAAATAATATGGAAAAATATATAACCTTTTCATTAGGGCACCTTCCGCTTATTGACAGTTGTCATTTTCTTCAAATGTCTTTTGTAAAAGCTAATGACACATTTGCAATAACTGATAAGTACACTCAGGAATGAAACCAACATTTATTATTGAAAAAAGACATATATTCATATTCATATATGGATAGTTGGGGTAGGTTTGAAAAAAAACGAATTTCCATCTATTGAATATTTCTATAATGATTTGTCTGAAAGTAATATAACAGATGATGATTACGAACATGTTAAAATGTGTGGAACTCATTTGGATCTAAGAATTTAGGCGAGTACCATGATCTTTATCTAGAAAATGATGTTTTATTACACTCGGATGTATTTGAGACATTCAGAATATTGATTGATCCTGCACATTATTTACTAGTTCAGGACTTTTTTTGGGGATTCCCTGCTTAAGAAAACTGATATTAAACTAAAACTTCTTACTACAATGATATGCATTTATTTACTGAGAAGGGCCTTCGAGGGGGTATATCCATGGTTTCCAGGAGACATGCTAATGCCAACAATATCTACGGGAAGGATATGATGCAAGTAAACCATCTAATCACACTATACTTAGATGCAAATAACCTTTACGGCTGGACCATGGTTTCAATATTTGCCTACAGGAGGATTTAAGTGGGTTAACCATAATATAAACATCCTGAAAATACCAAAAGACCAAAACTGGATATATATTCTCAGCTGACATAAATTTTTTGAAAGAATAACATAAAACCCACAACACCTATGGTCTAGCCCCAGCGAGATTAACAGTTAAACAAGAGTGGTTGTCTTATTACCAAAATAATTTACTAGGAGATAAGAAGTTATCAGATTTAATTTAATGAACAAATCAAATTATGTAGTTCACTATAGAAATCTTCAACTATATATCTCTTTGGGGATGAAGTTAACTTAAGTAGATAGGGGTCTTCAATTTGACCAGAGTCCTTGGATGGAGCCTTATATCAGATTGAATACTGAACTGAGGAAGAAAGCCACAAGTGATTTCAAAAAGAATCTTTACAAGTTAATGATGAATTCAGTATTCGGTAAAACTATGGAGAATCTAAGAAAGAGTGGATGTGAGGTTATTTAGGGCAGATGGGGGAAATAAATTTTCAATAAACCAATATAAGTTGGTATGAGCATCCTAGACTTATCCAAACTTTTAATGTACGACTTTTATTATAATGAGATAAGGAAATCTTATGGAGATAGATGCGAGGTTTTATACACCGACACAGATTCTTTACTATTAGAAATACAAACATTAAATCAAGGGAGATAACTCCTGCCTCTAGATGGTTACTGAGAAATGAAATTTTGGAGATTTAATTAGCTTTTCAGTAGGTATTACCGAAACAGTCGGTGCCTTGCGAAAATCAGAATTGCTTTCGATTTCAAAGTTTTATGATCTTGAGGCTAAACCAACTATGAGGAAATTCCAAATTCTGAAAATTGTGTTAAATCATTTTATTGATGAGGGAGTTTTTGGCCCTGATGTTTTGGACATGGTTAAATAATAATAATAATAATAATAATAATAATAATAATAATAATTTATTACCATGTCATGTTGTGATTCATACAATTTTTACACAGATATATATCACATAAAACAACCAGGCCTCATTAGGCCAAGAAGACACCAAGGTTAGGACATTTACTATAAAACCGTAAAAGACACACAATATATGCATTTACATTACTAGTATTCACATTCTCCATAGACTTACACCAAGTGATACACACACCAACCACTCACTGATCCATCTTGGTTGACATAAAGGCAACCTCTATCTGTCACAACTACTATTTTCATCCTGAAACATTCGCTACCTCGCACTGACACCCCGACTACCTCACACAGACACCCTTACTCCCTCACACAGACACCCCGGCTACCTCACACAGACACCCCAGCTACCTCACACTGACACCCCGACTACCTCACACTGACACCCTGACTACCTCACACAGACACCCCAGCTACCTCACACAGACACCCCGGCTACCTCACACAGACACCCCAGCTACTGCACACTTACACTCTGACTACCTCACACTTACACCCCAACTACCTCACACTGACACCCCAACTGTCTCACACTGACACCTCGATTGATTTAATTGTAATAAATATACAATTGTCTTGTTATATCTTGCTGGTTTGACTGGGGACATTTTCCTATTCCAAATTCATTCGTAACAATGTGTAATAAAAAACATTGAATAGCAAGTGCCTGATTACAAACAATACTTTGCCCAAAATACTAATTATAAATGAGATGTCACCATAAAATACTTAAAATAATAAATACATACACTTTGGTGATTTATCTGTGGTCCTGTGTACTTAGAGGTACGTTCTGTCAGTAAAACATCAACGGTATGCGCTGCCTGGCCAATAAATGATGGCTTTACAATGTGAAACATTGCAACAAAAGCTCGCTAGCCAAAGAAAATGCATGTGCCAATCATGCGCCTAAAAACCGGTTAGGACGAACCGGTTAAGAAAAACTGATATGAGAAAACGAAATCAGTCCCGCTGTCAGTGTGACAGCACACTCCCCACCTAATATCTTTGATAAAGATATTACATTACAAAAACTGAAAATATAAATCAAAAACACAAAAAACGATACATTATGCAATACATTGCAGTTAGGGTTGTTACCAGGTCATTGCTCATAGTTCCTAGAACAAAAAAATTATAATGTTAATACACCTTGGATGGAAAGAAATGATACATAATGCCATTGATGGTAGTTTTCACATGTTGAAATTACAGTCACGATGCAGCAGCATCTATCCATGAATAGTTCATAGAACCTCTCAAATGAGAATCTCAATTAATCCTTGGAAACAAGAACAACAATGTCTGAAATTGGACGCGTTAAAAGAGTTGTCTTTCCTTCTCTGGCTACTGTAACAACAGCCTTCATCACTTTAATGTAACGGCTTGGCAAAGCTTTCTCCACAATTCCAAGTGGCCACTGATTTCTGTGAGCATTCTTCTCACAAAGTAATACAACATCACCATTCTTCATATCAGTATCAGAATGATGCCATAATTTCCTTGTCAGTGTTGATGTCCCATAACAATCTGAGACTTCTTTGTATGGGAAGGTTGTTTGTACTTATGTCAAGGTTCATCAAGTCCTTAGCCAGGTCCTTTTGAGGAAAAGCTTGCAATATAGCGCCGCAGTAGCAAACTGTCATCAAC
This sequence comes from Phorcus lineatus, assembly GCA_921293015.1. Taxonomy (NCBI): domain Eukaryota; kingdom Metazoa; phylum Mollusca; class Gastropoda; order Trochida; family Trochidae; genus Phorcus; species Phorcus lineatus. Next base: position 20,218,227 of record OV121088.1, on the reverse strand, counting down.
GTAGAAATCCTCCTCAATGAAGGCTCTGGTGTCACTGCCAAAGACATCTTAACTTTGAATCACTTCTTTTCTCAATCCATATTTAGCTACTGATTTGGAGGGCTTATTCCCAAACACATGGACTCTCAACCTGTAATCAATTAGTCTCTGATCCTCTTACCACAGGAAGCATAGAAAATTCCTATGATCCTCTTTCGCTTGGAAACAATGAAACATACTCTGTATGTCTGCCTCTTTCCTGAAACACAACAGTACGCCAAGGAGACTATCCATTAGATCTGGGCCCTGAAACTATGTTATGTTCTGCTGATGAATCAAAGACTGCTCTAATCTAATTTGGTTTCTTTGGATGGTATATGCCAAAAATGGACAGGGACCAATATTTCTCACCATCTGCTAAATGTGGTATCACTTCTGCATGGTTAGCTTCAAAGATTTTCTTTATGAAGTCTGTCATATGGGCACATTTCACGGGGATCCTTCTGTAGACTTCCGTCAAAAGAATATGCATGTTTGAGAGCCTGGGGTTTGTTACCTGGCAGACGTCGTCGTTCAGGCTTAATGTGCGTAAATGTAAATAAACCTTATTTAACCAAGCCATATTGTACACTTATGTGCATATTTTCATAATATATCCTTCTTGAAATGAATTTACGTCAGGTTTTAACAAGTTTAGATTGATTGATTATGTAAATAATTACGATTGAAAAAAGGATAGTAAATTGCTCCCCCGATCGTGTTGTTCCGTAAAATCAACCGGATATGACATCAAATGTGGCAAACACACGTGATGTAGCCGCCATAACAAACGTAAACAACACCACGTTTCATAATAAGGTGATCGTGTTCTTGTAGCTATTGAAAACTTAGGACGTTTTAGGGTGGTGGTCTTCAAATTAAAGTGCTGTACGGAAATTTTAAAAAAGGGAACAATTTTAAACCTTATGATAAATTCTTCAGTTTACTTTTGAATGCATAAATATCACTTCATTATTCAGCCTCAATGAAACAGCTGTTCTGTCATCGTAAGTCTCTCTAATACAGCTTTCGTCAGTGGCCGAGTTTTGTTAAAATTATTTCGCTGCCGTGCATGACTTTTGTATTTTTCAAATAATAATTTATCTATTTTTATTGCAACACCTAAAAAGAAAAAAATAATTGCACCAATAAAAAGTTTCATAGTGTTCTGTATTGATATCCACTTTTAGAAAATTATTTCACTGTATTTCTTTTGTCAATACATGGTTTGTAATAACATATATTATGATAGACTTATGTTTAAAAAATGTTATCTTAATTCCTAGTGAATAGGTGAAGGGCGGTTGATCAGATTATTTGCACATAGGCTAATTTATTTTTAGAATTTCAAAGGTGATATGAAAATAGACAAAAGAATGAATGAAGGTTTAGAATATTTGATAATTTTTTTAATTTGGTCAGATAAAAATAAAGACTATTCATAGATTTTACATGGAAAGCTAACAATAAAAAGTCCATTTATAACATCGGCACGTCATGCACGAAATCAGTATATAATTGAAAGATTTTGACAGATTCAACAACCACCAGTTATGTTTTAATATGCATATTATAATGTTCAATTTTATTCGACGTGATAAGCGCCCGGGGCGCTTAAAAAATTGGTAAAAGGGGGCGCTAATTAAAACGATAAAAATTGTCCTCAAGTTTAGTCTTGAAAGTGGTTTCTTATGGTACATATGTCTTTGAAATATGGTTTTATAACTTTTATCATTTTGATGGTGGCTGGAGGTCTTGAAATACCCTGTATTCTTCACTTTAGTGGAAGTAAAAGACTTATTGCAAGACTGAAAAACCTCACTCAATGAATCAGCATGCAAGGTAAGCAATGTTGAGAGGTGGGCGCTAAATCAGGACTCATATTGTTCAGTCAAAAACGTGGTTGGTGGGCGCTTATAGGGGAGTGGGCGGTTATTAAGTCGAATACGGTAATAAGTATGCAGCTGGTAATTTCATATTGAACCTGTCCACAATTCATTGAATTATTTCACACTTGTGTATAATTAATGCTGCATTGTACGTGCAAGTTGACTTATGTAACCGAGCGGTAATTTGCTAAATCAAACGACAAAAAAAAGTAACACAACAGTTATATTTGTTTTAATCATCGTCTGACCATACATTGGTAAGGGTATTAGTAAAAAATTAATTAAGTAAAAAACCGAAATAAGTACAGTACTGTTTTTTTGGTCGTTCGAGTTAAATTTCAAGAGACTCACTTACGGGTTATGTAATGGACATTTATTCAACTTTATCGTCATTGTTATTTTTTTTCCTTTTTGCCATTGTGTCAGAAGATCATAAGGAGATATCTTGCCAGTTTTTATATGAATTGGTCGACTAGAATGGCTCCTGCAATCTGCGCTATTTTATTGTCTGACAGTGTAAAGATACGACAGAGGCCATCTGTTTTACACAGGTGACGTCACACATTCCATCGGACAAAATCGAGTTTTTTCCGGTGTTTTCCGCAAAGTAAGATGGCCGATACGTCGAAACAGTGAAGTAAACGGTACAGTTTTCAACTTCTTTTACGATTTGCTAAAAACATCCTTCATCCGAATAACTAAGGTTTTTATGATATTGATGCCTTTTGACTAATGAATGTGTTTTTATGTCTATTAGATGTTCATGTGAAGCATAGTAGACGGACAATTTTTTAGCAAAATCGCCTGGGAGTTGCACTTTAATGGCAAGGGCGCTGTCCAGAATCCCTCTTGACCCATAGTCATTTCACTGTCCATTAGTCTATATCTTCAATATATTTACCAAGTCTGTCGTCCTCCTTTTTGACCTCAAAGATCGGGCTGACCTCATCCACATAAAGGCTGTTTGTGCATGGTAAGAAAATTGATCTTCATTGATTGTGTCCTGACCCTGAGATGTAGATCTTGTAGACCTTCACTTGTCCAGGTGAATGAACTTTTCCAAGGCATGGCTCTCCTATGACAACCCATCCAAGAGGCAGCAGTTGTGCATAAGGAAAACCCTTAGGGCCAGTTCTGTAGTCCAAAACGTGATGCACTTCAATAACATCTTGTCCTATCAACAACAATATATATCAGCGTTATTGTCAAGTTGGAGAATTTGAACATTGAATGATAGATGTAGAACATAGATGTGAATAACTGCAAATTATCTCTGGTGTGGGTATTTCCTCTCTCATTTCTGGTATGTGTGCACATTCAATGACATGTGGAACATCAAATAAGTGAGATCCATCGAGTGCTTCAGCTACAAAGTTAGAGGCTTTCCTACCAATGGCATGAGAGGTTCCATTGCATGAAGAAATGGTATAGTGGATGTCATCAGTATCAACCCTTAAGATATCAAACAGTTCTGGTTGAGCAAGTGTGGTATTGCTTTGATCATCGAGGATGGCATAAAGCTTAACAGATACTCCTGGCTTGTCCTTATGATATACTCTCACTAAAACTGTCTTTGATCAGGATTTACCTCCAAACATACTGGTACAAATCTGTGAGCACTTGGAGATCACTTGGTTCTTCTGTCTCTCTACATCGCTCTTCTGTCTCTCAGCACAGGTAGCTCTGAAGAATACTCAAAATGAAGGAATGTAGGATGTTTAGTTGTAAACCAAATATCACATTTAAATTCTTCATTGCAGTATTTGGCTAAGTGTTTGTTACTCTTGTAACATTTGTAACGATATCCATGATTCCTGAGAAAGTCTTTTCTTTCCATGTAAGTTTTAGATCTGAATGCTCTGCATTGATTTAATGAGTGACTTGTATTATGAAAGGGACAAACTGGTTTCATGGTGTCAGGCTTAGATGTTACCTCAGTTTTCTTTGATGCTACCTTTGGCTTCCATCTGCTTTGCTCATTGGTCGGCTGGACTGTTTTCTGATTTCCCTGGTCCACAAAGAAACTTGGATCGTTGCATATGCGGCTCAATTCCTTGACAAAGTGCACGAAGAAGGTGAATTAGGGAAAGGAACTCCATGGTCTTCCTTATACTTGAAGGCTGCTGACCTCCATTTTTCCTGACTAACTGGCAGTTTAGATATAATGGGCAAAACACCAACAGCAGAATCAAATTATGAAAGCAATGACCTGTACTTAACAGAAGCTTTTAAGCATTGAATTTCAGACAAATCTGCAAGCTCATACAATTTAACATTGTCTTTCAAACTTAGCTGTAGTGTCTTAATGGATTGTCCAGATTTAACTTAATCAGATTGAACTCGTATTTAAACACAAGCCATGTTGCAGTCACTCCGTTTATTCCCACAATGCAATACACCAACAGGAAGTAGGAAGTCGTCATCATAACTCGCTAGGGAGTAATCATTGCATCTCATTATTGAACCAATAATGCTACATCTCTTTTCTTCTTAATAAAATTGAACAAACAAATGGATCTATAAAAACCCAAATTTCTACATGATTTTTCATGTAACTTCAACATTAACATTTTTTTCCATCATTCACTTTTTAACTAAAACACTGGGAAAATGTAACTAGAATGGAATTGAACTGTATATATCCACCTTAATTTTGTTAATACTTAATCTGTATTAATATACCACTGAAATAAAATAACTGGTTGATACATATCCAAAATTATCTTGATTTAACTTCTCCATGGATATAAACATGATACTACTTCAAGAATTAATATCAACACTGTTAAAGTCCGATAAAACAGGCAAATATTCAAATATGACTGTTGATAATTATTCATAATAATTAAAGTCATCTGCTTCAGCTTCAGAAACATGGACTATAGGTTGGTTCCACTGATGAAACTTATCAATGTCACAGTAACCCAAGAATGTCTGACATCTCTGTTCACAATGTCACCCTGACCTTAGAATGTCACAATGACCTTTAAAGAAAACATTTATTGTTCTAGATATCCAACAATGAAATCATCAAATTTAGCTGGTGTTTTTCTCATTCTCACTGGTCTGACTGGTGAGCCAACAGCTGTAAGTCAGAATTTCCATTCCTTGGTCTGCTAGATACTGGTGTCATAGTATCCAACTCTGACCTGATCACTGATTTACTCTGCTTTTCACTTGGAAAATTAACAACACTATCACATTCATCCTGCATATTCATACCAGGATTACTCACAACACTTTCATGATATTTTCTCACTGGAGAATTGACAACACTTTCTCCTTTATCATGATACTGATCTATTGGAGGACTCACAACACTATCTCCCCTATCATAGAACTTTTTCACTGCTGTGATATTCCTCTTATACTCAATCCCCTGTGGAGATTCAACGACCACACAATTTCCTTGCCTTCCCACAACCGTGAACGGTTTAGGGTTAAATGGTGTAGACCATTTATTCACACGATTCTGCTTCACCAGCACACTATCCCCTTCGTGAATACCACTCTCACATGCTTGTCTCCGCTTGTCTGCGTAGTCTTTACCTTTTCCTTTCTTTTCGTTGTCTCTGTCTCTGACTTCAATATCTTCAAGCTGGTATTCTTGGAGTTCTGGAATCTTTGTTCTGATGACTCGCTTGTACATCAATTCCGCTGGACTTCTCCCAGTTGTCAAGTGTGGTGTACTTCTGTACATAACTAGATAATTATCCAGTTCTGACTTCCAATCTCTGCCTTCTGCTTGAGCAATCTTTATTCGCTTCAGTATAGAACGATTTTGTCGTTCTACTTCTCCATTTGCCTGAGGCCACAATGGTGTAGTCTTCCTATGCTGAATACCATTGTCTTGCATGAACTTTCTGAACTGTTCACTAATGAACTGAGGCCCATTATCTGTTTGTATAACTAAAGGCAATCCATGAGTTAGGAAAAATTTGGACAACACTCCAACAATCTTCTCTGCTAGCGTCGACCTCATTACTTCAATTTCAAAGTATCTACTGTAGTAATCTACTACAACAAAAATGAAATCTCCGGATGGAAGTGGTCCTAGCAAATCCGCTGCCAGGTATTGCCAGGGCGATGTTGGCATCTCTGTTCTTGACATTGGCGTAGGTGGTGATGGTTGCCCCACCAATTGACATCCATAACATGCTTCCTTGTCAATTCCAGGCCACCAAACTTAAGTGCGCAGTCTCTGCTTCATGCTCACGATTCCAGGATGTCCTTCATGAGCTAATTCCAGTACTTGTGTATGCAAACCCTTAGGAATTATGATTCTTGTTCCCCGTAATGTTGCAGAGGTCCTTGTCAATATACGACAAACTGCGTGTGTTCAAGGATGTTGGAGTTTATTCCATGATATATATATCACACAAACCCCTGTGGGTGACACAGAGGTGTTCAATCACGCCACTGATTATCTAGGAACGTTTCCTGATAGATTCATTACCACAGTCCAGTCTGTGACCATATCAGTGCAGAGTTGTAGGCAGTGTGTTTGAAAAGAGCATGCAAAAGGTAGAAAGAGACCTACGGTTATGTAAGATAGTTATAGAGAAAGCAAAGGCTATTGTTCTGGACAGAGAACAATAGGACAAGAATGAATTAAGCTGCCCACCCTTGAAATAAAGTAGTATAGTCTGCTTGGACATTTGCCCCAAACAGAAAGTCACTGAAGCGTGAAATAAAATACTCCAAATGCAGTAATAAATAAAAAGAAACTATGTACAAAACAAAACTGCTGCTACATACTTCCTCCCCCGGGGAAATGATGTCCTCATCATTTGCCAGCAATGATGTTGAGAAGTGTGTCCTGAGCTTTATCTTGTGAGATATCCAACATGCCCTCAGCTAGAAGTGAGCTGAGGTAGTTAGCTCTTGTCATCCATTCTGGTTTAGCATTAGCTGACATCACATACTCATTGCTTCTCATCCACTCTGGCTGTTGTCTTGGTCTAGTAGATCTTCGAAGTGGTGGTTCAGGCGGAGCATCCTCTGGTTCGTCCCTGTCTTCCTGCTCAGTAACTGGATCAGGATGGACTTCCTTTAATGATGTCTCCTCTTCTGAGTCTGGTCTTTGGAGCGCCGGTTCTTCTGTAAGCTGCCTCAGTGCTGATCCTGGAACAGCAGGTGAAGTTGCCAACGTCTCCTCTCCTGAGTCTCTTTCCTGCGAGGTATCTTCCTGCTGCTCAGACTCCTGAACAGTTTCCTGGGAACCAGCGTCCTCTTCATCCTCAACATCTTCTGAGATCTCTTCTTTTCTCTCTTCCTCCTCCGCTGGCCTATCAACTGCTCCAGCAGTTGAAGCTGAGGATCGAGATGTCTTGATGGGGATCAATACTGATTCCTCTTCACTCTCGCTGTCTTCGGACTCAGGTTTCTTCTGGACTGATGCTCTTGTGGCTGGCCTTCTTCTTGGAGCTGGAACTGGTCTTGCTGGAGGATCTGGGTTGACGTTGAACTTTTTGGTGATGGCTCCAATGGGAAGAAGCAGATTCCTATGCAGTGTTCTCTTTCTTCCTTCTCCGTTTTCCTTCGCCACTACATAAACTGGTACGGAAGGATTTGGTTTGTCCAACACTGTATAGACATCGTTTTCCCACTTGTCTGCAATCTTGTGGCGACCATCATATGCAACAATCTTTACTAAGACTCTGTCTCCCGGCTCCAGTACAGCTGCTCTTGCCCTGTTGTCGTAGTGGGTCTTCTGTCGGTCTTGAGCTTTGGTTGACGTCTCTGCTGCCAGTTCGTAGGCCTGCTTTAACCTGCCCTGCAAAGATTTGGTGTATTTGAGAATGGACAGGGGTTTGGATGGCTCAATGTCGAGGCCGAACGCTAAGTCAACTGGAAGCCTTGGATGCCTACCAAAAATCAGAAAGAAGGGAGACTGGCCCGTAGATTCATGCCTAGTGCAATTGTAGGCATGCACAAGAGGGCCAACATGTGTCTTCCAGTCTCTTTTGATGTGTGGATCCAAGGTTCCCAACATGTTGCATAACGTTCTATTAAAGCGCTCGCACATTCCATTGCCCATGGGATGGTAAGGGGTAGTAGTGGATTTCTCAATCTTTAACAGGTGGCAAAGCTCAGTCATAAGTGTTCCGACAAAGTTGGCTCCTTTATCTGAGTGGATTCGTTTAGGCAAGCCGTAGTGTATTACAAAGTTGTTGAAGAATAGCTCAGCCGTCGTCTTCGCTGTGGTGTTCTTACAAGGATAAGCTTGGGCATACCTAGTGAAGTGATCAGTGACCACAAGAACATATTGCTGGCCTCCTTTGGATGTCTCTAGAGACAGAAAGTCCATACAAACTAGTTCAAGTGGCTGTGTCGTTGTGATATTCACTAGAGGTGCTCGTGCTGTAGCTGTCTCGCGCTTGATGCAACGATCACAGGACTGCACATGCATTTCAACATCTTTGGTCATTCCAGGCCAAAAGAATCGTTCTCTCACCAGAGAGAGTGTTCGGTCCCTACCTGGATGACCAACATGATCATGCAAACTGTGCAGAACTGCACCCCGACACCTTTTAGGCAAGACAAGCTGTAATTGTTCACCTTAATTTGTCCTCAATGATCGGTACAGGACTCCTTGGCGCAATTTCATCTGTGGAAATGTCTTCATCAGGGCGAGAACATCACTGTCTCCAAGATGTTGATGTCTGTCTGGTGAAGTTCCATTCTCAAGGTAGTCCATAATGACTGCTATGGCTGGATCTCTCATCTGTGCTCTTTTCCAGTCCTTGGCATTATCTTCACACTTGTGACCTGAAATATCAACGTCATCTTCTGCTACTACTTGAGCTGACATGCAAAAACTCTCAACAAGGTTGTCCACTTGAGTGGCTTTGCAGATGGCATTCACAGAATCTCTGGAGAGTTCTTCTAGAGGCAACTTGTCGGGCATCCTAGATAAAACATCAGCGTCTATGTTGTTCTTTCCTGGTCTGTACTTGATGCTGAAGTTGTACGTTGATATGGCAGCCAGCCAACGATGACCAGTGGCGTCCAGTCGGGCTGTGGTTAACACGTAGGTGAGTGGGTTGTTGTCTGTGACAACGACGAAATCATGCCCATACAAGTAGTCATTGAACTTTTCAGAGATAGCCCACTTTAAACACAGAAACTCCAGTTTATGTGCCGAATAGTTTCTCTCTGATTTGTTCAAGCCGCGACTTGCATAAGCAATGACCCGCAGTTGTCCCCCTTGCTCCTGGTATAGAACCGCTCCTAGGCCGTGTGCACTAGCGTCTACATGCAGCTCGAAAGGTTTGGAGAAGTCCACATATCCAAGGACAGGTGGTGAGGAGAGACGAATCTTCAGTTCATCAAATGCCTGTTGTTGCTCCTTTCCCCACTTCCATCCTGAGCTATTAGTATGCTGCTTGGATTTTGTCTTCTTCGCCGCTGACTTTGGCATCAGTTCCGATAATGGTCTGGCAATCTTGGAGAAGTTCTTCACAAATTTCCTATAATAGCCAGCAAAACCTAGGAACTTCCTCACAGCTTCTGGATTGGTTGGTGTTGGCCATTGTGTAATCTTCTCAACCTTAGCTGGGTCAGCTTCAATGCCTTCTGCTGAAACGATATATCCAACATAGCGGACTTTTCTCTGGAAAAACTTACATTTCTTTGGTGCTAGTTTAAGTCCACACTCCTGCAGTCGACGGAAAACAAGTCCCAACCTTTCAACATGTTCTTCATATGACCTTGAGAATATTATCAGATCGTCCAGGTAGATTAAGCAGATCTTCAAGTGCAATCCTTCAAGGCATTCTTCCATCAGTCGCTGGTAGGTTGCAGGAGCGTTGGAGAGTCCAAAAGGCATCCGATTGAACTCATAAAATCCTAGTGGACCTACTGTAAATGCTGTTCTTTCTTTGTGCTCCTCCTCCATTTCCACTTGGTGATATCCACTTTTCATATCCAACACTGAAAAGAAGGTGTTTCCTCCGAGACAATCTAGAAGTTCTTCGATTCTGGGGAGAGCATATGAATCTTTAATGGTTCGCCGGTTAGTCTCGCGAAAATCTATACACATGCGGAGACGACCATCTTTCTTCTTGGCTAGAACTACATTGGAGGCCCATGGACTGTGAGATGTTCTGATGACTCCAGCTGACAGAAGTTCTTGAAGGTGAGTCCTGACTTCATCATACATTCCTGGGGGAATCCTCCGATGGCGCTGCTTGAATGGTGTCTCATCATACATGTCTATTCTGTGCTTTACTAAAGAACAGTTCCCGAGATCATCATCTCTCTTGGAGAAAATGTCCTGATACTTGAGGATAATATCAACTCCTTCAGCAATCTGTTCTTTTGTGAGTCCTTCAGTGTTGATATCCACTTGGTCAAGGATAATATCAGAGTCCACTGGGTTTCCAAGGGGCAAATCTTGAACTGTGACAGGCTGTAGTTCACATATGATGGCCTTGGATGGTATCACTACCGTCTGTGTTGTCACATTGGAGATATGTACCTCAATCTCTGTTGGCTTGTCACACTCATAGGTTATAATAGTGGGAGCAATGTCAAGGTCACTTGGTATAGCAGAGTCGATTGTGGCTTGGAGTAAAGCACATACCTGTGGGTAAACAATCCCCCTGGCTAGGCGTCCTCTGATAGTGGCTGTGCTGTTACCTGGAATGATGGTGTGACATAACTCTGATGATTTTACAAGTCCAAGTTTCCCATGTCTGGCTAGCTGTCTCTCCCGGAGAACCATGGTGCGGTAGGCAAGATACCAAGGTGTATGAAGCCTTGCTCTCTGTAAGAACTGTACTCCAACGGTGTCTTGACAACTGTTCAGCAGCTTAGAGAGTACGTTGGTTCCAAGTAGAGTTGGCACACGTCTGTTGTACTGAGTATCAGGGACTACTAAAAATAAACATGGTAGTTCTTCATTGTTGTCATTGCCACTTCCATCTGTTTGAAGACCAACTTGAATAAAACCCAGGTATGGTAGCTGATCACCGCTGGCACACTCTATATTGAGGATATCACCTAGTGAATTCAGTGGAATATGGCTAAGATGGTTCCTGTACAAATTCTCAGACATCACTGAGACTGTTGCGCCTGTATCAAGGAGTGTCTGTACTGGTATCTTGTCAGTCCAAATTGTGACTTCTGTCGAACTGCCCACTAAGTCTTCTGGAACATTTCTTCCTCTGGGACATGGGTTATGGCCTAATGGTAGCCCCTCCCCATAGGCCTGGGACAGTTTAAAGGCTGTCTGATGTGGTCAGTTCTCACTCTGCATCCATAGGATAGATGACCAGGATATCCACATCTCCAGCATACAGGCATCTGGGGCGCTTGCAAAGTCCAAGGTCCTGGCTGAAGGTCATCTGGTTGCTGAGGTCCAAACTGTGTAGGCGAAGGTCCAAAGTGAGAAGGCGGCGGTCCCAACTGAGTAGGCGGCGGTCCATACTGTGTTGGATCTGATCCATTCGAGACCTGAGGAGTGACTGGGGCTTGTCCAGGTGCAAGAGGGTTAGTGAAGTAATCTCTGCCTCGGCCGCGAGATCTTCCTCTTCTGTGACGTCTGAAGCCCTGGGTGTGCTGGAAAGAGGAGAATTGTGCCTGCTGTTGAAACACTTGTGCTGATAGTTGCTGTTGCTGGTTCTGTAGTTCCGTCATTCCAGTGTGTAGCTCCTTAACCAGGTTCTTCAGTTCCGACAACTCGCCCTTGTTCTCCTTAAGGTCTGAGGTAGTTGCCATGTTCACTGTGGCTGTCTTCGCCTTTGTCTTTTGTCTTTCTGTTGTCTCTTTCTTGCCTCATCTCAGTTCAAACTCCATCTCCCTCAGACATAGACGAAGTTCATCAAACGTAGACATCTGCTCAAATTTATATCCTGCAAGTGTCTTTAATGTTGGGTTAAGTCCATCCCATAATCTAGTGCGAAGCATATCGTCCTGTTCCATCGATGAAAAAGACTTCTGCTTGGCTAACTGAAACATAAGTCTGTCAAGGCGACAACTCCATGTGGCCACATCTTCGTCCTCTCCCTGATAAGTGCTGTAAAACTCTGACATCAAAGCCGAGCTCCGTCTCAATGTTCCAAAAGCACTCTTGAGGCGATGTAGAAGATCTCTTAGATCTGCATGGGGTCCAAGCTTCATGGATATTATGGCTGCCTCTCCCTTCAAAGATTTCCTAATAGCTTGTAAGATGACATCAGGGCGGTGGGTCTTGGCTGCAAGGAGACACTCCACTTCATAGATCCAGTGATCGTAGTCCGTGTCTTTTCCTGCTTCACCACTGAAGAAAGGAAGTTTTGGGAAATAAGAATAAGATCCTTCTCCAGGTGACTTGGCACCATGTACATCCTTCTCATGCCTGGGAGAACTCTGTTCTTGTTCCTGCTGTGGCTGTGGCTGTGCCTGGGTCAAATTTTTCATCCACTTCTGAAATTCTTCAGGGGATCCCTCGGGTGGTGATATACCCATCTTCTTGAATGCCGCCAATGTGTGGTCCATTTCTTCCTTAGTGATGTCCATATTTGGGTGCAAAATAATAATAAAAATTTAAGAAAAGTATTTGAATGCTAAATTAGCAAGTGCAACATCAAATGGCTTCGACCATTTGAAATAAGACAGTGAATTGAACGAAAATGTAACCAAGTTTTTTAAACGTATAAAGAAGTAGAAAACCAACAAAAATGGATATATATTTACTCAAAGGGGAAAGGGGACATTTTACAAACAATAAGAGATAAACAAAGTCAGACAAACAAGATGTTTGGCTGCAGTATTATGTTAATGAAAAAGGTATGGGAGGATGAATGTATTATTTGGGAAATATATCACATTGTGATTAAATTGAAATCACAGAATGAATGGGATGAATGTATCACTTTGTAATTAAGAAGGAATCACAAGGTGATTAACAAATAATGTGATGATTGAATGTATCATAAAGAAGGTTTCACATTGATGAAGTGTAATGAAGTAATAAGCAATATGTACTTAACAGTAATGAACCAAGAAACAAATTTGAAATCAAATTAAATGCATCTTGAAAACCTGAAAATTAAATGTTGAAGTCTGAAAATGAAAATCGGCGATGGGATTGGGGATGCACCAAAATATAAATATTTTGGAGACTAAATCCAGGAACAGAACTAATTAAACTAAACTAAGGCATATTGAAAAAAAACGTAATGAATAAAAAATATTAACAGGCTGACCAATTAGATCAGGACAATGTGTACCAAAACCAATAAACTTAGCCAAAAGAATCTACATGATGAAAAGGCATAGAAGAAAAAGTGAAATGTGTGCAAATGTGAATATGATAAGTGCTAAGTCGAGCGTCACTCAGTCAAAGAAATGAACATGAAACACCTTAAACCTACGTGATAAACTATGTAAGCTAATTGAATTAAACCTATTTAGATATAACTATTTATTTAAATAGAGTGATAAGTTATGACTAATTAATGTTTATGCAAGCACACAAGCAAACACACAAAATAAATTGAAACACAAGACCTAAGAAACCAAGTGGTAGCTAAGTGCAAGAAGTAAACAAGTATACTAAGGCGCCATATCTAATTACCGTAATCAAGCAGATGAAATAACCAAAATGCAAATTGAATAGGTATGTTATTTACAAAGCAAAATCTAAATGGGCTAAGGCAATATTCACTTATGTAAACAATTAATTTAAACTTTATTGAATAACTATTAAATTAACACAAGGCTGTCAATATTTGAAGTTACATGGTATAAGCAATGCAATAATACACAACTACAATATATGTATCATGAATATGTATGGATAAATATATAATATATTACATGGCAAATATGATGAATATGATTATGAAATGGAGATAATATTACATATTAATATACAAAAGGGTATGAACTAGTGTATAGTATGTTACATATTATAATCACATGATATGAATATGTAAAGGATATATTACAAAGTAATTTATGGTATGACACACGGGAATATATGATATTTTACATGGTTTACAAATCAGTTAACATAAAAAAAATAAAGTTACATCATAGATTATCAATCAAAATGGACAACAGTTTATGAGGGAACACACAAGGTAGCATGGAGAGTCCAATACATAAACATGTATCTCATCACAAAAGGGAAAGTGTCCAAGGCACTTATAAGGTAGAGCACAGTCACAGTCACGTGACAATCAAGTGTCTCTATATCACTGCATCACTATGCACGATAACATAACAAGTAGGGGGAATGTCACAGACTCACTAGAATCAGAATCAGTCCTAGAAGCTTGACTGTAGGTGGCGGTGAAAAGGTTCCAACATCCTCACTGGGGGCTCCATTGTTGCAGAGGTCCTTGTCAATATACGACAAACTGCGTGTGTTCAAGGATGTTGGAGTTTATTCCATGATATATATATCACACAAACCCCTGTGGGTGACACAGAGGTGTTCAATCACGCCACTGATTATCTAGGAACGTTTCCTGATAGATTCATTACCACAGTCCAGTCTGTGACCATATCAGTGCAGAGTTGTAGGCAGTGTGTTTGAAAAGAGCATGCAAAAGGTAGAAAGAGACCTACGGTTATGTAAGATAGTTATAGAGAAAGCAAAGGCTATTGTTCTGGACAGAGAACAATAGGACAAGAATGAATTAAGCTGCCCACCCTTGAAATAAAGTAGTATAGTCTGCTTGGACATTTGCCCCAAACAGAAAGTCACTGAAGCGTGAAATAAAATACTCCAAATGCGGTAATAAATAAAAAGAAACTATGTACAAAACAAAACTGCTGCTACAGTAACACCAATTTTCCCACTGCTGTTAACTCACTTCTGATTGGAACATACTGCTTGCAATCAGTCTTATGCCACTGTCCATTCAGTAGACATTTTCTCACTTCTTCCAGCTCTGGGTCGCTGTCAGATTCTCTCTCAATGTCTCTTGTTGTCAGAACCACTGGAGTTGCTTCTCTTGCAATAAATTTAACATATTCTTCAGTCTTGGCATGACATGTTGAATTCTCAGCTTTCAAACTATCTGCAATGTTGTTCTTTCCAGGAATGTGTCTCACTGTGTACTTGTATGGTTGCATCCGCAGAACCCATCGTTCAATTCTTGCACTAGGCTTTGATCTGGGAGAGTAGATGAATTCAAGAGGTTTATGGTCTGTCAGCAGTTCAAACTCAGCACCATACAGATAGGCATGAAATATCTCACAAGCCAACACTAGTCCTAAAGCTCCTTTCTCAGTCTGAGAGTATCTTCGTTCGATATCAGTTAGACTTCTGCTTGCATATGAGATGATTCTGTATTCTCCACCTTGCAACTGTACTAAGACCGCTCCCAAACCGACAGGGCTGGCATCTGCGATGACTTGAGTTTTGGCTTGTTTGTCGAAATATGCTAGAGTCTTGGCACTTGCCAATCTGTTTTTCAGTTCTTGAAAAGATTCTTCTTGTTCTCTTCTCCATACAAATGGTTCATCCTTCCTGGTTAGTCTCCGTAACGGTTCAGCAACTGTCGCAAGATTTTCAATGTATCTTGCTGTGAAGTTCACTAGTCCTAAAAAACTTCTCACTTCACTTGCAGTTTCAGGTGCTCTTGCTTCTTGCACGGCTTTAATCTTTGTCTCTGTAGGACCTATTCCTTTGTCAGACAGTACATGTCCCATGAATTCCAGTTTTTTCATCTTGAATAGACACTTGTCCGGATTCAGCGCCATTCCTCGTTCTCGAATTACATCCAACACTTTTCTCAGTTGTTTGTCATGTTCTTCCTCTGTTGCTGCATGCACAATGATGTCATCAAGAATATTGTGTGCTCCATCACAGTTCTGCAGGAGTTGCTGTAGCACTTTCTGGTACATTTCAGGGGCACAGGATATTCCAAACATTAATCTTTTATATCGGTACAGTCCCTTGTGAGTGATGAACGTGGTAATATCTCTTGAATCCTCTGACAGTTCTATTTGATGGTAGGCCCACTTGATGTCGAGTTTGCTGAAGATTTTACTCTGGTTGAAGTCTTGAAGCACTTCATCGATAGTTGGTATCGGATGTCTTGCTCGTCGTACTGATTCATTTGCCAATCTCATGTCTACACAGAGTCTTATCTCATTTTCACCTTTAGGCACAACAACAACCGGTGATACCCAAGAACTTGGCCCTTCAACCTTCTCAATAATGTCCAATTCTTCCAATTCATCCAGTTTCTTGCTTAGTTTGTCGCGTAGATGATATGGAATCCGACGTAAAGGTAGTGCAACAGGTTGAGCATCTGCTTCTACTGGAATGTTTAATTGAAAGTTGTCCAGTTTACCAAATCCCTGAAAACAGTCTTTGTAGTCTGTCTTGATCTTGTCTGTTGTGTCACCTGTGCTGACAGCATTCACATGAGGTCCCAACTTTAATACTCCAAGCTGTATAGCTGTTTTCCTCCCAAGTAACTTTAATACTCCAAGCTGTATAGCTGTTTTCCTCCCAAGTAACGACAGTCCCTTGCCTTCCATCACTGTAAACTCAACTTGACAAAGTGTTAGAACATCATCAAGGTTCATTTGCGAGCCAAGTCTATTCCAAGATTCATCTAAATTAAATAAATGCCTGTCCCTAATGGTCACATACAACTGCTCACCCCTCTCAGTCATAGTCCTTGGCCTCTTTTCACTCTCCATTCCAAAGGTAGTCATGGATACTGGCCCTTAGTGCCTTGGTCCTTTTCAAAGTCTTTTTACTTTGCTGAATAGCGAACCAAAGCAAGATCCAGCAGTTATTTGTTCAAATTTTATTTCATTGGTGGTACATGATCCTGAACATTGGAACTTGATGCGGAAGTTGCATGTGAAGTGTGTGGTAAAAAGCTGAAACAGGGCATCATAAGTGTTAAGGTAGGACTCGTGGATATAAATCACCAAGGCAATGTTACCAGGACATTATTTATTCCAAGAGAGAAGGACAGAGCCACCGGTCCATGCCCGGCAGGTACATGGGAATATACTGACAGCTCTGCGCATGTGTTTCTACGCAAAGCCACTCACACACTTCCTGTACATGATTGCAGCCACCCATACGTATACATACGTTAACAATAAGTCCATTTGTAAACAATAAATGGAGAATATAATTATTCAATAGTTGCACCTATCGGTAAATACCCTTAACAGCTTATTGTAAAGTAGAATTGCTTACAGAAATGCAGTGTAAATGTGAAAAATACCATAACATATACCGTTAATAACCTCAAAAACATTTGTTGTATTACCTTGAGATATGTATTAAATAAATAAACTACCTTTTCCATGAAAGAAATTTCTGGTGAAAATAAATTCACAAATAAAGTAATGAGCTTTGCAATAAAATTGCTAATATTTCTGAAAATAAAAATAAAGCGCTACACTAAAAATACATTCCAAGTACAGGGAACCCTTCTAAAAAGATATAGAGGTAATGTTTACAAACATTAAATCAAGGTAGATAACTCCTACCCCTAGGTGGTTACTGAGAAGTGAAATTTTAGAAATTTTATTAGCCCTTCAGTAGGTATTCCCGAAACAACCTCACTGGGAATTTTACACAAAATTATAACCGAAATTAAGACGTTATATTAAAAAACCACTTACCTCGACTTTATCACTTCTCGATTTTCATTCAAAGATTTTTCAACAAAATAAGAACTGGGCTTGATTTTCGTTGATTTGTGCAATAAACACCTTTAATTAGCCTTTCATTAAGACAGCGTAATTATTGGCTGTGAAAAGTCCACTCGGGCTACGGGCCATAAAATTCGCACAGGTGTGACGTAATAAACAGACTTTATTACCCATGTGATCATTTGCATACTAATCCCGTACGTCACACGAGTGTCGTATCGCATTGACCTGTGTCGTAACCATTTGACCCGTATTCTAACGATTTGATTGGATAACCGTTGACCTTTCACTTAGGTCACGTTCTGAAGGAACTACTTTTTCATTCATAACAATCATGTGCATTCATTCATTTTACAACTTTTACTACGTCATTTTCATAAGGTGTTACATCTCGCATGAACGATAGTACTTAAACTAATTACAAGAACAGATGAAATTGAAATAAATACACCACAAAACATATTTATACGTATTTGGAAGACACTAAAAGTAATTTACATTTTTGGGGAAAATAAATAGATTTCTTAAAGTTCGTCTGCTTTGTTTCTGTTTACATTGTCTTTGGAAAACATGGCGACTCCCATTCGTGTCAATGACAGCGTGAAAATCGATGGTAGTATTCGAGGAAGAGTTAATTCAGTTGTTAAACCTCTGGGGACATTCAGTGTGTTCAACATCAAAACTGAGGATGGGGAAACAAGGCAAGTGCACAGACATAGACTAACTATTGTTCCTGAAACGGTATCAGCGCTGCCTCCAATTAACTTTGATCCGATTTCTCTTCCCGATGATGTTTTTGAGGAACTGTTTAGGGACAATTTCTTTGACGAATGCACTGACGAAAGTTCCTACAGCTATGACTGTGCAAACATTGAAAGCTACGTTAAACAAAACAGAAATCAAAACACCTGGCGAAAGACGGATTATGACATTAACATTCTCACTCGATTCATGAAATCAAACGGTGACTCGATTCATGAAATCAAACGGTGACCGGCGTCCGGTTGAATCTATACCCCCAACAGAGTTGTGTGACATCCTATGCTCTTTTTTCATAGAAACCAAGAAATCAAATGGCCAGGAATAAGAACCTAGTTCACTTACATCAAAATTGTCAAGCTTTGATAGGTATCTAAAGGACAGGGGTTATGACAAATCACTACTGAATGACAGGGAATTTTCTAAACTAAGAGAGGTTTTATCTACAAAACAGAAGATCCTAAAGAGTGAGGGGCTAGGTAACTTACCCAATAGAGCAGAAAGTCTGTCATCAGAGGAGATCCAATCTCTCTATAATTCCGGAGAATTAGGTCCAAATAATCCTGAGGCAATACTCAACACAATGTGGTGGAATAATACCCGTCACTTTGGGATCAGAAGCGTAAAACCACACCACATGATGAAATGGGGCGATGTCCAGTTGAAGACCCATTCTGACGGAGGGGAGTTCCTTGAGTACAATGAATGGCAAACTAAAACCCACACCGGCTTTGACACCCGCAACGTCTGAGACGTCCCTCCCCGTGCCTGGGCCACTAACGATGTCCGTTGTCCGGTGTCCATGTACAAGTTGTACGCTCGGCTCCATCCCCGAGATTTTTGCTCTCCTGACCCGCCTTTTTACCTGGTCACAAATTCAAAGTCCGTTCCAAGAGGTTCAAACGCGGTCCCGTTGGAAAAAATAAACTTGGATCGATCATGAAGAGGATGGCAAATTCTGTTGGCGTATCAGCTAAACGTTTGACAAACCATTCTGCTAGGAAAACCATGATTCAATCTCTTCGTTCGAGTGGTGTTGCTAGCACTGAGATCATGCAGATTTCAGATCACAAAAATATACAGAGCGTGAACAATTATTCAAGCATTACAACTGTTCAGCACCGCCAGCTTAGCAACATTATTTCCTGTGACGGTGACCTTGCCCTTCAGCAAACCATGCCGCCCCAATCCAACGCAGTCACTGCCAGCACAATTAGCTCATTAGCTCCGACTCCATCTCGTCCTGGGTTTGTGAACTCGATATTCTCTGCTCCCATCTATGGTGGCATGATAAACATTAACTTCTGTAGCAACCAATGTCAGGGTGGGGAAAAGCGTGAGAATTCCCTAACACGTCCTGTGATCGAGCCGACTCAAATGCGTAACTAGGTCACACTTCAAGTGTCGTTTTAGTGATGGTTGACGGTAGATGTTGTGCGGGTCGAAATGACAATAACAATAGTTGTACGCTATTCACTTATTGGTATTTGCTTCTGTTGAAGCTTGAGTTTGTTGTCATTAAAATTCTTAAGTTGCCGCTTTGGTTTTGTTTTCTCTTAATTGAAAAACCTATATTGACTTTATTCTATTGCGCATACTCACGAAAGTCAAAAGAAGTGCAGTGGCCATGGGTCATCTGAAATTCCTCCGCAACCGCTTTACGAAACCGGTTTCGGTTTGAAAACATGAAAACTACAAAATAACAGTATTTTTCCATTTTTTTGCATTTAGAACGTGGGTAATAAATAAAATACCACACGAGGTCTCATTACGTACGAATTATACGAAACTCGTGACCTTCCTTTGGTATCTGACCTAATTATTTTTTTTTTTCTGTGATATTGGTACTATAGATGTATAGATGACGAGGCAATGATTCTGTTGATGACATCACAAAAAGGGCGTACGACCAGTCATGCATTCACTGGTTTGTGGCCGGATAGATCTAAGCGGCCCATTGAAAGTGGCATTAAAAAATGGCTTTCATTACCAAACTGAACATATTTGAGTAGCGACCTTTAACGCACTAGTCCATATTGTTATCAGACATTCATATATTCTAAAGAAAATAGTGAAATATGTTTGTGGTTATGTAAACTTTGACCTGAACTTACAATGGAAAATGCATCTATTTCTTTAATATTACTATACCAGCTAAATATAGCATAGCATATGTATAAAAAAACATTGAATAGCAAGTGCCTGGTTACAAACAATATGTTGCCCAAAATACTATTTATACATGAGATGTCACCTTAACCCTCCCCCCCATAACCTATTTCATATCGCCTTACCCATAACGTGGGCCTAAAAGGCCCAGTGCCTTTTGTGGTCTCTTTCTAAGTCAAATTATATGTTTAAAGTTCAAATGGACGTTTTGTTATTTTTGTCTTAGTGATGAGTAATTGCTCAATCCTCAGACATTCAGCAATTCGTCGTGGCATTCTCATAATTAACCACCCAATCATGATTTTGGGCAATCTGTCTCACTCCTGTTGCAGTGCCACAGCAAATTTTTGCAGTGTTGTCTGTTGAAGTTGACATCGACGAACATGTCTCCTGATCATGTCCCAGACATGCTCTATTGAGGTTAGGTCATGACTCAAGGCTGGTCAAGGCATTTAGATCATATGGTGACGCTGGAGGTTGTAATTCATGAAAAGAAGCGCGGTGGGCACCGACATGTCATCGGCGATTTTTACATTGAGCAAAGGGCAGAACTATCGGTGCCAGGATGTGTTCACAGTAGTACACACTAGTGACCGTTCCTTGAACAATATGCAAGTCAGTTGTGCCAATCATGGTGATCCCAACGATTACCCAAATTTCTATGCTGCATACACTTTTATATTTTTTAAATTTTTTTTTAATTTTCCATATTTTGTGATACAAGCAAAATAACATTGTATAAGGAAAACTAGATAAACAAAAACATATACACAAATCCACATTTGGCTCCTTCAATTCATTTTGCTAACAAAACAAGACTATCTACCAAGTAATAAATGTAAAGTTGACCAATATGCTGCATACACCATTGATGCCTGTTTGTCATTTGCTGGCACGTTAATGGAAGCACAACACTCGGTTGTGGTGCCTGCAAATGGGCTGCATGTAGCCGATTTCTAATCGTTTAGAGTGTAACTTGAATTCCTGATACTTAATACAAGTTTACAGGAAGCTGATTGGTCGTTTGTTCTCGATTTTGCAAGATCCCGAGCTTGTGTAGTTGCTCAAGGATGACCTGAACAAGGTCCATCATCAACATTGTGTATTTGTTGGTACTGATTCCACAGTCTGATGACACATTAAGCATGTTGACCACTGCTTGCAGTGTTTAACCCATTTGAAGCATACCAAAAGCACGTAGACGTCCATATTGTTGAAGACATAATCATTGCAAATTCAACATAACACACTAAAGCAATGATTCGTTAAACGCAAGAATTGATATCAAAGAAAACCTGGATAGGATAAACCAGCACGCTGCAGTTTTCATTAATGCTTTTTGAAGAGTCAAGTTTGACAATGAACCCCTCCCAGCAGACAATCTGACGTTGTATCAACGTTGAAACAACGTCGTTTAGCAACGTTGAAATAACGTTGAAATTTGATTGGATTTGAAATTTGCGGCGACGTCGAAATCCGACGTGATTTCAACGTCGCTTCAACATTGAAGCCAAGACGTTGTATTGACGTTGAAAATACGCCATTTCGACGTCAAGTCTTGTTGATCAACCAGGCTGTGTTGTTTTGTTTCGTTAGTTTACTTGAAGCAATGCATTAATTATCTGTGAGGCCACGCTTTCAAATTCAGCTCTTTTATAGGCCTCGGTGCAAGACTTTGATGGCTGCTCGTAAGAAGTTATCCATTTAATGGAAATTTCATAAGTTGTGAGGGTATTACTGACACTGCAACGATTTAGACCAAAGTGTCACGAAAAAAATGTTTTTTAAAAATGCGTAAATGCTGTTTTGTAAGAACTACTAACTTTATTCAAATGGAAAATTTATGTTGTCAGTTGTGAACATAACTGAAAAAATAAAAACTGTTGAAAAATACCATATACTTTGTTTATTCTAATTAGACATAGGGATGAGTTACTTCCCTTTGTTGTTAAATTGAAAGAAATTAACTTTTATTTATCTAATTCGAATATCAGTAACACTTTTAAATGTCAATGATAGCTGTTTGTTTTTGCCTTTTTTATTTCATTCTTTAAAACAATCCGTAACGTATCTAATGTTATTGATAATAATGAAATTTTATATAAGTAATCACTTTTCAGTTTAAAGTTGTTCTGATGACGTTGAATCAACGTCAAAACACCAACCGAATTTCAACGTCAGGGAACTAACGTTGTTCCGACGACGAAAATTGGTTGATCGACGTCCTGACCTGAATTCAACCAAATTTTGACGTCCAAATGACGTCAGATGCCTGCTGGGCTCCTACATGTAAGGCGCTATTGCATGTCGCATGTACAGCTCAGTGGTTCTTTTGGGGGAGTTCTTCATCCAAGAACCAACTCTCTAAGCATGTCAAGTGTCCATGACTGTTCATCATACCACAAACTGCATAGGTATTTGTATTTCAATACCCTCTACATTTTTGGAAGAGTACATATCCCACTCTTCTCTGATAGGTGCTAGCTTGACCTTTTCATGATGAACACTTATGGTTGAATTGTCATCAGTTGTTTAAACCTATTGCATAACATCGTTGGTCTGATGATAGGAGTAATAAACTGTTTGCTCCAAATCATCCTCTTGCTCATAGTGTTTTGTATTTAGTATACCAATTAGAGCCAAGGTTTCATATTCATTTTTGTCTCTAGTTACTGGCTACCCTTTTCAGACATGAACTTAGTACCATAGATGTTTGTGAATGAACATTTCGACTTCAATCTGAATATGATTAGCATTTTTAAACTTTGTCTGATGTGTCCTAAGAATGTTTCTATCTTGTGTCTTTGATGTACCTGGTAGGGTGTTAGACCAAACAAATCCATTTTTTTATTTAAAGAACTGGTCCTACAAAAATAAAAACGAGACTGTCACTGTCTGCATCAGATTCTGTTTCTGATGTTTCATGTGGAACAAAGTCACTTTTCGTCTCACTTTCCCCACTGAAGGACATTTAATCAAAATCAAACTCCTCAAAATTTCTAATAATTTCTTCAGATGGACTTACTTTCCCCTTCCGAGTATTAATAGTGATTGATGCCAGATAACTGCAAGAGCTATTGACATGGACCCTTAAGCAATTCTTGCAAGGGGAAAGAAAAATCTATGCGGGCCTTGGAGGCCCATGTCATGTATTCATGTTATTTTTTTAAAAAGATGTAATTTTGGGAAACTGCGTGAATCGGAAAAAGATGTTTTGTGCAGATTTACAAATCAGTACATATGTGAGGAATATATGAACTTCCAGCAAAACTATGTCAAATGTGAACAAATGGCAACACCATAAAGGTGCAGCCGGGCCTCAAAGGCCCCAGTTATGGGGGGTAGGGTTAAAATACTTAAGATAATAAGTACTTACACTTTGGTGATTTATCTGTGGTCCTGTGTACATAGAGGTACATCCTGTCAGTTAAACATCAGCGGTATATGCTGCCTGGCCGATAAATGACAGCTTTACAATGTAAAACATGGCGACAAAAGCTCGCTAGCCAAAGAAAATGCACTTGCAAATTGTGCGCCTGAAAACTAGTAAGGACGAACCGGTTAAGAAAAACTGGTATAAGAAACAAAATCAGTCCCGCTTTCAGTGTGACAGCACAAAGACCTAAAATGTGTTGTATAAAAATGGCAGGAAAGGAAATAAAGAAGGCTAAGGCATTAAGCGGTATGTAGTTAGAAAATACATGAACTGTGGCCAATATAAAGAGGCACTATTTGGTAAGAAGAGTTTTAAACATGAAATGAATACTTTGAGAAGTGTAGGTCATAACATTTATGCAATGAGAATAAATAAAACATTGTTATGTCCGTTAGATACTAAAAGGTGGATTACAGATAATGGTGTTAATACTAATGCATATGGGTATTCAGATGTGATTACTTACAAGTTTGATTTATTTCTAATAAATATGGAAAAGAAACTCCAGAGGGTTATTGACAGACCGAGGGTAAAACCCACTTGATTAACAACTACGAAACAGAACTAGATGAATTGAATAATACATCAACAGAAACAATTAATAAACTAAAAAGGGGAGACGTGAATTGAATACTCTGTTGTTGATTGTTTATTTCGTTTAGGTACATGTAGGCTATCGGCCCATGGAACATATCATTGGTCCACAAGTTTGGAAAATTAGTCACATAGAGAATAAACATGGCAATACGTTTCATCAATTCCTTATTAGAACTGGACAGCAAACGGTTAAATTTATGTATTGAAGGGTTAACAAAGTACTTATGAGGTATAAACTGGTTTTTAAGATTTATGTAAGCGTTACATACCAGTAAAAAAATATATTCATTTTCAATATTACCACTCTTACATATTGTGCATATCCTTTGATTTTTAGGAACATTATGATATCTTCCTGTTTCAATGTTTAAATCATGAGAACTACAGCGGAAACGTGCTAAAACTGTTCAAAATTTATCAAGATTAAGTGATAACAAATATGGCGCAATGGTGAAAACAGCTTTAATTGGGAATACACAAACATCTTGGAACTATTCAGCAAAGCGGCATGCCAATTCTGTTCATAAATAGCTTTTAACCTAAATTTAAATTCTGCCAAAAACGTTGACGGGAAAACCACACTTTGGGTTTCCCAGATATAGCCAAAACCATAGGTATAGAGCAAAGATTTAATCTTAGATGCCCAGTTAGTCTTACCCCTTAGTACACTAAAAAGAACCTTTTTAGCTTGCAACAAACTACCAGCAATGTGCTTACTCCAACCTAAACTCCTTGAAAAAATAACCCCTAAGTACGACGACTTTAGTTTTGTCCAAGTTTACAGACAATGAATATCTTTGGCAAAAATCATATAGAAAATTAATCCTCTTTTGGAGGCCGTAAACGATATCCGCAATAAGACTAACATCATCCGCAAAAAGCAAGAGGAATAGTTGTACAAGTACAGGATGGAACTGGACACCAGGGAAATAACCTGCTTCCACTTCCTTAGCCAACTCATTGATAAATAAATTAAACAAGAGAGGACTTAAAATGCAACCCAGATACCGATTTTACACTCAAAGCTTTCAGAATTTTTTAAAATCAAATTTCACACAATAAGACACCTGGTGTAACAGGCCGAACTTTCCCTCTGGCCAGATTTTACACGGGAAAGGTTTGGCCTAGGACCATCTTTCCCCGGGAAAACTTTGGCCTAGGCCAAACTTTCCCCCCCTGGCCTTAATCTTCCCCAGGGAAAGTCTGGCCTAGGCCAAACTTTCCCCACCCTATATTCTACCTACACCTAATTTCTATTGTCCACATTCATAGCAATTTTGACCCAAATTAGCTTAGATTTACCAATCCTCTTCTTTTATTTATAGTAGGAAGATATTCAATTATGTTTGCAACTTATTTGCCTTTCATCTTTATGAACAACTGATAACATTTCGGTCTATCTAGACTTAAAAACTTGATTTTTATTATTTGACATTTAATAATATTAATAATAATAATAATAATACTTTATTACCCCAAAGGGAATTCAGTTTGTATCATTACAGAGCTTGAACATACAGGAACATACATGCGATACATAAACAAAGACATTACATTAAATCAAAGATCATTTAACAGACAAACGCTGAAAGGAATGAATGTATTTTTACCTCTATTGGTTTTATAACTGGGTAATAAATATCTTTATATATTAGGCGATTTTTTTTTATTTCATGGTTTACGGATCCGCCGACCCTCATAACGAGAAAATCTGAAAATAATTATTGGCGTAAACATTCCCTCTGGGATGAGCTGTGCCCCTTCTCTCTGTTCCCTGAACCTACCTACAGAAGACTGAAAGTCCTAATAAAGAAAAACTAAGTCATAATTACCCTTAGTGGTCTGCACCTCCCTTCATCCACCTGGAGTTACTTCCCTTGACCCTGTAGGTGGCAGCTTCACATTCTCTTCTGTAGCCCATGTGATCAGCAGCTACTTCACAGGAGACTGGAAATTCTTTTTGCTTCCACATGTGCTACGTTGGATTCTTGTTAAATAGGGTATGTGACATCGACATTGGGTCTTTGGACAATCGCATTGTGTTTATTTGTGACTTTCATGTGTGTTTTTGTGTGTCTTGTACTCTGAAATTTGTGTGACTTTGCCGTTTTCCGCGAAGTATTCAAGATGTCGCAACGTAAATGTGTTAATTGTCAGAGATTTATGTCGGATAGGGACCCTCATTCTTTGTGTTCTTTATGTGACAAAGATTCAATCTGCTCTATGGCCTCACGTTGCCTTATGTGTAAGGATTTACCCGATGAAGATTGGATTAAAATGTTTGAAATAAGATCGAAGAAGTCCCGATCCACTCCATTGAAACCTACAGCTACTTTAAGTGAAGATCAGTTAAATTCTTCTCAGATTCCCCCGTCTGGTACGGTAGCTACTCAGTCCAACTCCCTTGATTTAGGTGCTCTCCTCTCATCTTTTAAGCAAGAGCTAGTTCAGTCCTTTTCCAAGTCAGTCAAGGATTTAGAGGAACGGAACGATGCCAAGTTTAAGGAACTTAAGAAATCCCTCAATAAATCTAAGTCCCGTTCGGGTAGCTCGGCAAATTCCGCTGCCCCCCAGGGGTATGAATCCCGTTCCGGAGCTAAGCAGTCCGATGATAACGGTGGGAGTTCGGAGGTTAGGTCTAACGATCTTCCCGTTAAGAGGCAGTGTTTACCCCCTGGGGGCCTGCCGTCTTTGTCAGGTCGTGGAGACCTAGGAAGTGTGAGTGTCCGCTCTCAACCAGGCGCCGCAAGTGGGGCAGGGTTGATCGGGCCGCACGGACGTGACACCGATAACCTTCTCCCTCCCGCCACTGGGTCGGTAAAGGCCGGGTCGCACGTGCTGGGCATGAAGCCCGTGGCTATGAACCGTGGTACGGAATGTGGGTCATACTCATCAATTACCGGCCCGGTTAGCACGTGCGGCGGGCGGTCGGGCGAGCTACCAGCCTCTAAGCTCACGGACGGCACGGGCGTCCCGCTTGGGCTGGGTCATGATGACTTGATAGGTGACAATCAACAACAACAACAGGAGCTGTCGGAATTTGTTGATGTTTTCAATCCGCCGATCTTGCCTATAATCACGGATGAGAATTCGGGAGGTAACTTGCCTATGGATGCGAAGTTAGATACGCATGAAGGGATGATCATTATTCCGCCGGCGGACACTTCGGCCGCGGACTTAGTACCGGAATGGACATTCGTGGACAAACTCGAGATGTTGTATAAACTTAAGCCATGTACGGCTCCGTCGTCTTTGGATCAGGAGGATTCTCAGGCTCTTCCGGAAGAATTGGGTACCACAGGCATGCTGCCTACCCCTCGTCCATCCAAACGATCTTTGCCTCATTCCTCAGTTGTTAAGACGGGCTTGAACTTGATTAACAGTACTCTGTCTAAGGCCAAGGATATTTCAAGTCTCCCTAGAGCTAGCTTGAAACAAGCGTATGTCATCCATGATCGGATGCTTCCTGCTTCTGCACCAGATCTGGACAGGGATTTTGGCCAGTTAGATGCCAGGGCACTCCAGAGGAGAGCAATGAAGAAATTTTCCCTCACACGCAAGGATATAAGGGACATTGATTCTTCAGCGAGGAGTTCAGTGGATATCTTGTCGTATATCAACTGGTTCGCTGCAGGGGTCAGACAGCTCATACCCCCTACCTTCCAGGACTATAAGGGAGTGAAACCTCAATCTTTGGTAGTCATGAGCGCGGAGGAGGTGGCCATAGCTCATTCTTTTCTGGACGTCATCTACCTGGCAGTCAGTGATGCTACCCAAGCTCAACTTGGCACAATAGGACGGTTGACAGCTTTGGAACGATCTCAGTTATTGGAAGGGGTTAGGAATCTGCCACAGGACTCGAAGGAGGATCTCTTTCAGCAACCTGTTAACTCGGAGTCTATGTTTAACGGGAAATGTAGTCAGGCTTTAAGTTCACAGGATGCGCAGACTTCTAGGAACCTTAACTCCAGACTGACGGCGGCTCTATTAGCTCAGACCAGAAATCGCGGCGCCCCCAGTGGCAGAAGAGGTGGCCCCAGTCTTCAGACCCGTTCCCCCCTCCATCGTTCAGCGTGGGAGAGAGCAAATATGCAGGCCAAGGGTCGTCAGACAGAAGCTCAGTATCAGCAACCGAGAAACAACACTCAGCCATCTAATTTTCGAGGCAGAGGTTCCAGGGGGTCTAGGGGCGCGTCTGCTCCCCCCCGACGTCGTTGACTCCGTTCCGGACGTTTTGACACAGTCAGATCCTTTCGACCCTCGCATGTCCACGGACTTGATTTTAGATTTCGGATTTCAACTTCCAGTCGTTCCCTCGCCAGTGGGGGGTCGACTGCAACTATACGCCCAAAATTGGGAACAGATCACGCGGGATCCTTGGATAAATTCGGTGGTTTCCGAAGGGTATCAACTTCAATTCCAAGTTCGTCCACCTCTAGCGGTGTATCCTATAGGAAGGAGGTATTATCTTCAAGGTTCGCACCTGGAGGCGGCGATGCTCGCAGTGAATCAACTGATGCTGAAGGAGGCAGTTGTAGAGTTGTCCCCCCTAGACTCGTCTCGGGGGTTTTATTCTCCAGTTTTCCTAGTACCCAAGCGCGACTCAGGGGAAATGAGAATGATAATAGACCTGAAGATCTTGAACAAAGAATTTTTGGCGAAACCTCCAAAATTCACGATGGAATCTCTGTCAAATGTCAGGAAGCTCATTCATCCTTGTTCCAAGTTTGTAAGCATGGACTTGAAGGACGCCTATCTTCACATCCCCATACATCCTCACTCCCAGAAGTATCTGAGGTTCGCAGTGAACGGCAGGCGATTCCAGTTTCGTGTTCTTCCCTTCGGGGTATCAATAGCGCCTTGGCTATTTACGATGGTAATGAAACCGGTACTCCAGTTCCTGCACATGAGGGGTATTGCCATCCACGGATATCTCGACGATTTTTTGGGGAGACATGTGAAAACTGACGTGCTTGTGCAACAGACGGAATTCGTTATCCACGTGTTTACTCATCTAGGTTGGTTAATTCACCCAGAGAAATCGGAATTAACACCCACTTCAAGGATCAAGTTTCTGGGAGCTGTGCTGGATGCGGATCGAGGTCTCATTTTGCCCATTCTGGACCGCTGGTTAGTTATCAAGGAATTGATTCTCACGTTAACTCGACAAGGAGCAGCGCCAGTAAGGAGATGGATGTCGCTTTTGGGATCGCTCACGTCAATCCAGGCATTCACTTACAGGGGCCGGCTAAACCTTCGTCATTTCCAAGTCTGGATAAACGACAACAGGCGTTGGCCGTTGGACAGCTGCATAACATGTCCTTTCAGAGTACGCCACGAGCTATTATGGTGGACAAAGGAGTGCAATGTGATGGAAGGAACGAGGGTTACAGAGCCACCGCCAGAGATCACGATATTTACGGACGCCTCCCAAGAGGGTTGGGGTGCTCATCTAGATCAGTTTCAGACCCAGGGCTCATGGTCTCTCCAAGAGGCATCGTTGCACATAAACGTACTAGAAATGTTGGCGGTAGTAAAGGCAGTTCGACAGTGGTGGCGTCGACTGTACGGGAAGAATGTCATGATAGCTACGGACAATTCAACAGTGGTAGCATATATAAACAAACAAGGGGGAACTCGCTCGAGGGAATTAATGGATCTCACTCGTGTACTTTTCCAAATAGTGGATCAGGCCAGGATTATCATAAGAGCGAGGCACATTCCGGGGAAACTAAATGTTTTGGCCGATTCTCTATCACGCAGGAATCAAGTGATTTCTACGGAGTGGACTCTTCACAGGGAAGCCGTGCAGTTGATAGGGCGAACTTGGGAGTATCCGACGATAGACCTTTTGGGGAGTCCGATTCCAGATCCTTTAGCTTGGGCAGTGGATGCGCTGTCGATCTCTTGGGAGGGAATGGTAGCTTATGCCTTTCCACCAATGAAGATAATTCCAGAGGTGTTAGCCAAGATCGCGAGCCACAAGTGTCGGGTTTACTTAGTAGCGCCAGCATGGCCCACAAGACCGTGGTTTCCAAATCTGTTGGAATTGTTGACGGAAGCTCCACTTCAGTTACCTCAATGGCACAATCTTCTCACTCAGCCTCACTCCGGAGTGTTCCACAAGAACCTAGCGGCATTGAATCTACACGTGTGGAGATTGTCAGGAGAGCGCTCAGAGATAGAGGATTCGGCGAGGGATCGTCTGATGCAATCACTAAGGCGATCAGACCTTCTACCTCTAGATTGTATGATGCAAAATGGAACATATTTAGTAGATGGAGAGAACAGCGACAGTTGTTAGATCTAAACATTTCTATTCCCATGGTAGCGGAATTTTTGTTGCATTTACGAGTGGAGAGGGGTCTTAAACATGGTACAATAGAGGGTTATCGATCAGCCATCGCCTCAGTGTGTGACATTCAAGGACTATCGATAGGGTCTGATATTTCGTTACATAAGCTTATCAGATCATTCCAGATTAAGGACTTGTCAACACCGTCGGTGTTTCCGAGATGGGATTTATGTATCGTACTCCAGTCGCTTTTGAAGGCACCATACGAACCGATGCAGGCGTCAAACCTAAAGTTCTTATCATTCAAGACGGCCTTTCTACTCGCGTTTGCCTCAGCAGCTAGAGTATCTGAGCTCCATGCTATTGATAATGCGTCAATAAGGTTCTCAGAAGGATATACAGAAGTATCAGGTAGGGCGTTACCTGAGTTCATTGCCAAGAATCAATCAACAGCGTTAGGACCATTGGGATCGAGAATCTATAGGATTCCGGCTCTGCCAGGGTCGTCATCGCGTTCTAATAAATCAAGATTACTGTGTCCAGTGAGAGCTCTTCGCTGGTATTTACAGAGGACAGCATCCTTCAGACGTGCAAGAAGGAGACTATTTCTATCTTGTAAGACAGCGGTGGACACAGAAATTTCAAAGAACACTATAGCTTCATGGTTGAGGAAAACTATTGCTTTTGCTTACCAGGCCATGGATCAGGATACAGTGAATCAGAATTTTTCTCCCCATGAGATTCGTGCGCTAGCTACATCATTAGCAGCATGGAAGTCAACATCTATTGATCACCTTGTGGCGGCTTGCCAATGGAAAGGATCTAATACCTTTATATCAGCATATCTTAGGGACATAGCTTCATCGCTGGATGGTTTGAAGGAACTAGGACCGCTAGTAGCGGCTCAACATCTGGCAAGTGCTTAACCCCTTTTTAAGTATAGCTTGAAAAGAAAGGGGGGGGAACGGGTCGTCAAGGACGAGTGTCAGGGGGACCTGAGCAACATCAGGAGCAAATATTGGGAAGGTGAGGTTGTCCGCTATTGAGAATGGTGGTGGAGGGCCAAGCTAGTTGGGCGTGGAACTTACAGAACACGAGTTGTGGTCTGGTAAACCACTGATTATGCACCTTCCTAAAAGCAACTCAGACTATGACGTTTAGGTGTGAATAAGAGTGTCTGAGTAACCGGAAGTGACGTCATAAGAACAGGAAGTGACGTCACAGAGCCGGAGGTGAAATATTGAAGGCGAGGAATTATTAAGAGTCAATAGGTGAATATCGCCTGAAGAACGTCATAGCCTGACACGAACTAATAAAGTACTAAGTGGTGGTGTTTTGTTACTAACTTCCCTTGACTGGTGGAAGGGTTTGTTGTATTAGTTCATATGTAGACATGGATAATCTTAAGAATGGATTATATAAAGTAATGAAGTGTTTAATAATAAACATGCTAAGTATTCTATGGTCAAGTAAGGAAGTAGAGGATTATTGGTGTAGATATTCCCTCAACATCGAGCTGGATCCCATCCTCCTTTATGTGGGATTCGGGGACACAGCTCATCCCAGAGGGAATGTTTACGCCAATAATTAGGAACAATTACATGTATTGTTAGTAATTATTAGTAAACTTACCTCTGGGATGAGCGAATTATACCCTCCCGAGTAAAAGTTACTAATACCTCCCCGCATGATTCCAGATGATGTCTCGGGATGTTTGCGAGAATGTGAAGCTGCCACCTACAGGGTCAAGGGAAGTAACTCCAGGTGGATGAAGGGAGGTGCAGACCACTAAGGGTAATTATGACTTAGTTTTTCTTTATTAGGACTTTCAGTCTTCTGTAGGTAGGTTCAGGGAACAGAGAGAAGGGGCACAGCTCATCCCAGAGGTAAGTTTACTAATAATTACTAACAATACATGTAATTGTTCCTAATTAACATTTTCAAAAAGTCAGTATTATTTTACGGCCGACTGTTACATTTGTTGATAAAAAATATTTTAAAAAACCTTGAAAATTTTGACGGTTTGCGTTTCCACAACCAAGCTCCAAACATCGCATTTAAACCTTGTAGCGAGTTTTTAGGTTACCTGGTTTACCTGTTTCCTCTCATATTATCATGTATGGTTTATCGAGGTTTTTTTTGGGACTCTCCCTACTGACACAAATCTTGATAAAATAATTGTGCCAAGCAAGGTTTTTTTGTGTTTTTTTTTTCGACCACCGACTGTGGATTTCCATGAAATATTTCCGTAAACCAATTAATAAAAAAAAAATGGCCTTACAAATATGTGTCCGAATTCACGAGGTAAGTACGAAGTTCTAAGCGACACTCAGATAAGTTTTTTGTCTGGTGTACACAGCCTGTCTCTGATAACCGTTAACGTAGTTCTTGCACCACCGCTCATTCACATAAATGCATACATCACCCCCAATGACCTTGCCCGTTTTTCTACCCGTCTGTCAGGGCAGAAAGTCTGGCCTAGCTAGGATATTTCTTCTCCACCCTTTTATCTATTTGGAGAGGGAGGGGGGTGAATTCTGGCCTGGCTAGGCTGTATCTTCCCCACCCTAAGTCTTTATTTTCAGGGGGGAAAGTCTGGCCTAGCTAGGCTATTTTTTTCAATAGATTAGCTTTTGCTAAAATCTCCATCTCCATTTTACTGGCATGGAAATTGTACTTTGAAAAAAAAAAAACTATTGAAGAAGACAACATTAAGGAAATTTTATCCCAACCATTATGGTTGAATAACAATTTTAAGAACCAAAATCATTTCATTAGAAATTGGGCAAAGAATAGAATACTGGCAATTAAGGATCTTTGCAATGAACATTTATGTCCTTTGAAGAACTGAAACTAAAATTTGGTATTAGAGGAACATTTATGGATCTTGAATATATATAATATATTTTACCTGAATCTTGGAAAAGGACAATAAAACAATGTACACATATTCAGTGCATTGATCTTGATGTCAACTTTCTCCATAAGGATTTCTTTTCTGCAAGAAAGGGGTCCAGCCTTTTCTATGACAAACTCTTATCTGACAATAATAAACCTCATATCTGCACAATTTATTCACAGGAACAATTACAACAACAGAATGATAATAATATGGAGATAACAGCTGCATGATCCCTCCAGGGGCATGACAATCTATATGTATACACTCAGCCCCTGGAGTTGTCTTGAGAAGTGTCTAGATGGTATCCAAACTCTAACTAAAGATCTAATTTCTGTCTGAGTTTATAAAGGTAAATGAAGGTGATCTCTCATTGGTTAGATTTTTAATCTCATTAACAGTGTCACTTATATTCTAGGCAGTTATAGTTTTCATTGAACTTATAAATTGACATGTCTGGAAAACTTGAAGAATAATTAAATGACGTCAATTAAGTTCTTAAGTGGATTCGCTTAATTAGCCTAAGGCTTTATCTACTAAAATCCCTGTCAGTGTCAACGCTTGTAAAAGGATTATTAATTAAAGACAATTGTCTTAGATAGACGAGTTGTCTACTTTTTAGAATGAAGATTTTACTCTGACATTTTGTATCCTTAGGTGAAAAGATGATTATGAGAAATATGGTCTACTTGTAAAAGATTGTGACTATGTATCTTATGAATAAGGATAAATTGTATATTTGAATTGTTTATGTAATTTGGATATTTCTTAAATTAATCATACATTTTTCTAATTTCTATACATATAAATTTAATGTAATTTGGGTAATATCTTGCCCATGATATCTTCCCCTCGCTTGTGAAGCTTGGTCTCCAAACTTATATAAGGTTATATTATATAAGATATTGGTGATATAAATTACAGGTTACAATGATAAAATAAGTTGAGATTCACATGACATGAATTGTAAATATAAATGATAGTCAATCGTGATGTTTTCGATGATGATGAATGTCCAAATTGATGATTCACACTGATGATGAATTTCTATGGCAGTCTCTTTCTTTAAGTTGATTTTTCATCCTGGGTGCACTGAATCTTCACTGTTGTTTCCTTGATGGCAGGAGGATATGAAATCAGAAAGAGAAATTCTGGGCAGTAATCGTTCAATTTAAATAGTTTTTTGTAAAAGGCATATCCCTTTTAAGCTACAATAAAATAAATTTTGTAGTAAAGAAGTCACACGAGATTCTGTTTTATAGAATCTGGGAAAAAAATGTTCTTATCAAATTGATATATAGTGATATCAAGTTTACCGTAGATACATTGTGCAAAGGTAAATTGATATTTATTGGCTGAAAAAGATACAGATTTATTTAAAACAGATAAGGTGGTAAGGGTTGTATGGATATACTTGCATGTGTTTAAACATGTGGATAGTGTAAGTGCTAATAATAATTCTGAAAACAATGCAATTATGGTATATATGACATTATAAATGTATATGTAATTATATATTTTTGTTGTATAGACATATACGTGTATAAAACATCACTATCTTTGATAGTATGAGGATCATATAGGTGCTGTAGTCAGTATCTGAAATGTTTTCACATTGTATGTGAAGAAATAGTTCATGGAGTGATAAGTGTATATCAAGGTACATATTTAAATAATGATGTATAGTGTATATTATATGTGCTATCTTGGATAGCAACCGTGCTGATTCATATTTGTGCTATTGAATAGCTAAAATGTGCTCATATATCATGTGAAGTACATGACAAATTTATAAGGTAAATTCATAATAAACTTGGATATAATGATATTGAATAACTGAAATGCACATCCGCACATTATGCGTCATACATAACTAACTTATTCATAATGTTGTAAGAATAATAAAACGTGGATATGTAAATATGGTAAAGCTAAATGCACATCCGCACATTATGCGACATACATAACTAACTTATTCATAAAGCTGAAAAAAAATAAGTTGATAATCTTGTACATGAACATATAGGTTTATATTACATGAGCTATCTTGGATAGCAATGGTGCTCATATATTATGTGCTATTGTATAGCTGAAATGTACTGTGGAATATATGTCACAGTGTTGATACATGTTGAAAATTGTAATCTTGAATTGTTGAAATGTACTTCCACACATTATGTGTTATACATAACTAACGTATTCGTAATGATGTATGTGAAGAAATGCTTGATGGAAATGTAGACACACATTATGCGAATACAAATCGTTTGCATTTGTAGATAAGATAAAATAATAAAAAAAAGAATAAACTAAAAGAAATATGATTTTTAACTCAATTGAAATGGTAAGAATGTTAATGTTAGTGTGCATTGTTAGAGTGCATCTTTCATTCATTTTTACATTCATTCATGGGTTAGTTTTACCATATTGGTATTTAATACGATATTATATTTTCTTGTTTGCTCTTTTTGATGAAAGAATTGAGTCGATTTCATCTATCAATATTTGTTGAGTCTTTTGAGATTGACTTGATTCATCATGAACATCTTGTATGGTCTTTTCTTGTCTTTCTTGTTTTTCTTTTCCTTGGTTTGACTTGCATTTGAATCATTTGACTTTTGCTGATTGTCTTGTCTGAATTTTGTTTTGTTGGCATTGTCCTTTTTCTTCTTCTGCTTATTTGATTTTGTTTTTGATTCATCTGGTCTCTGTTTATTTGCTTCCTGATTTGTATTTTTGTATTCCTCATGCCTTTTATTATCAGCTGTCAAATTGTTGTCAGTTGTCAAACTGTCGTCATCTATGACATCCGGATCCATGTCGTTATTGTCGTTCAGCAATGGTTCTGGTGGATTTTGTGGACGATCAGCTGGGTCAAAATATGGTTTGAGGCGATTGGCATGGACGAGTGGTTTGTTGATCTTGTCATCAGAACTTCTTCTTAACTTGTAGGTGTAATTGGGCCTAAATTGACAATGTAGTAGCTTCCATACCATTTTTTTGTAAGCTTACTTGACAGTCCTTTTTCTACTTTTTGACAGTAAAGCCAAACTCATCCTGGGACGAATTCTGGTTCCTTGGCTTTTCTGTTGTACTGCTCTGAGTAAACTTCTTTTGCTCTGGTATTGTTTTCAGCTGCTACTTGTCTTGTAATTTCTAGTTCTTCTAGTAAGTTTGACAGATAGCTTCTGTCATTCCTGCCCAAGTTTTCTTTTGGAATGAGGGTAACATCTTGAGGTGCCCTCATTTCACGGCCAAAAAGAGAAATAAATGGCGATTACTGTGTTGAAGAATTCGGAGCCATCCTGTAAGCCATCATGATGCCAGGCAGAAGACGGTCCCAATCATTTTGTGACTTGTTGCAGTAAGCTCACAGGGATTGGTTGATGTAGGAATTCATCCGTTCAACACAGCTGTTTGTTTGAGGGTGATAGGGACTGGTATAGGTCATTTTGACATCAAATAATTCACAGATTGCTTTTATTAATTTTGACATGAAGTTCTGTCCTTGATCCGAAATTATTGTCCTTTGTGCCCCATATCTGCAAAAAAATTCTCGTACCATGACATCTGCAACTTCTTTTGCTTCTTAAGTTCGGCTAGGGAAGGCTTCACACCATATTGAGCCTGCATCTGTGATGACCAGTATATGCTTGTACTTGTCTGGCGTTGTTGGTAATGGACCAAGAATGTCAATGTGCCACCTTGTGAAGATTTCCTCAACAGGCATCGGACAAAGTGGCGCTTTCTTTCCATGGTAGTGACTCTTGGATTGCTGACAAACTTCACATGATTGAACATACTTTGATATTTCCTGGTACATTCCTGGCCAGTAGTATTTTGGTCTAATGATGTTATGCATCCTTTCCTTTCCATTGTGACAGCCGCCTAGTTGATTGTCGTGGTATCCTTGCAGCACTTGATTCCTGAGTGTTTTTGGTACTGCAAGCTGTTTTATGAATTTGTCGGTCTGTCCTTTTTGTCGTAGTGGAACAAACCGATAGAGAATGCTGTTGTCAATTTTAAATCTATCGGCTGCCACTAGGACTTTGTGACGTTCCTTCTCATCGTCTGGAAGGATGTTGTCTTGTTTGTAGTCAAAAACCTCGTTTTAAATTATGTAAATTTGGATGAGATTGGATGGTTACTTCCAGGATTTCATATTTTGGAATTTCAGCATTTACAGAGTATATGGAAATGGAAGCAACATCTTGTTCTGGAATGGAACAATAATCTTCTTCATATTAAAAAGTAACCGAAAAAGCCGATGCATTTTGTTCGGTGGTAAATGCATTGATGGAAACATGTGGAGAAAAATGTACGGACGGTCGCGACGGATTGATTGTTTCATTTGAGCGAAATGACGAAGTTATGGACGTAAAAATTGTCCTTTCTGTGTCTTCATCAGTCTGACTGTTGCAGTTGATGTTCTCTTCATACTCTCTTCTTGAAAAAGCATCAGCATTACCATTTGATTTACCACTGCGGTGAATGATGTCAAAGTTGTATGTTGATAACTCTTGTGACCAACGTGTTAATCTCCCTGTAGCATCCTTAATTGATTTCAACCATTTCAATAAACTATGAATTTCGAGTTTGCCAAATATGGCCTAAAAGATCTAATGGCTTCTAAAAGTGCTAAGCCTTCTTTCTCTATGATGCTCCAATTCTTCTCACTGCCATGAAGAGCTCTGCCGCCATAGGCAACAGGATGTTCCATATTGTCCTGGTCTTTCTGACTCAAAACAAAACCTATGCTCATATTACTGGCATCTGTAGAGAGTATGAATTCCTTATCAAAATTTGGATAGGCTAAAACTGATGTAGTACACATAGCTTCTTTGAGTGCATTGACTGCTTTGTCACATTCAAGTGACCACTGGAACTTTGGTTTCTTGTCTGAAACAGTTTCTGAATGTTTCTTTAAAAGAGCATTTAAGGGCAAAGCAATTTTGGCATAACCTTTAACATATTTTCTGTAGAAGTTAGTAAGTCCGTAGAATGATCTGACTTGCTTCTGGGACTTAGGAACTGGAAATGATCTGATGGCTTCAATCTTCTTGTCGTCCACTTGGACACCTCCACAAGACAAAACATGGCCGAGAAAGGACACTTTGAATGTTGCAAAATTACATTTGGATAATTCAATGTCAATTTTGCCTGCCTGAGGTAGTAAAACACTTGTTCCAAATGGGTCAAATGGTCTTCAAATGTCTGGCTGTAATATGATTAAGTCATCTATATAGATAAGGGCAATTTTGAAAACAATTTTCTAAGTACTTTTGACATGAGCATCTGAAAACAAAGTGGTGAATTGGTTAAGCCTTGGGGCAAGCGTTTAAATTGATACAGTCCTTTGTGTGTCACAAATGCCGTCTTGTGTTTTGAATTCTCGTGGAGTGGGACCTGGAAGAAGCCTTTCGCTAAATCTAAAGTTGAAAAAATTTGAGCATTCTTGCTAGCTATCTGGTCAACAACATCATCAAACACAGTTAGAGGCCATGACATAGGTATATAACAGTGTTTAATTTTCCGTAGTCACAGACAAATCTGTAGGTACCATATCTCTTTTTAACTAAAACAATGGGAGCTGCATACATGGAATTTGATTCCTCGATGAGGTCATGCCTCAGAAAGTCGTCGACAAGTTTTTCTGTGATTTTGTGAAGATGGGGTGACTGGCGATAAGGCTTGCATCTTGCCAGTGTCTATCTCATGATAATGCATGTCTTTCTTCCCTAAGTCTGTCAAACTTGTCGAGAACATATCCCTATTTTTACCTAGAAAAGCTAACAGTCTATGTCTTTGCTCGTTAGTAAGCTGGGCATTAGCTAGGTCGAATCCAAGGTCGTTAGCAATTTTGATATAGTCATTGTCCTGCTTCTGACCGTGTCTGTTTGCAACTGTGTTCACTTGCTCACAGTCAATGTCAAAAATATGATCAATGTCAATATAGCTAAAGCTGCCTACAACTGAATCTTTGTCTATTACTATTTCCTCTTGAGATGGATTCATAGGACGAAATGTACCTATCCCTCTGTTTGATTTACATATGGTATTGCCACCTGCTAACTCAAAATTTGCTGCTAGTGAAGAGATTGGCTCGATGAGAATTGTCGCACCGTCAGTAACGTCTTCTAATCTAACTTTAAAGTGTATCATCTTAGAAGGAATGTAAATTTCGTCAATTGTTTTGGCTAATCCTGACACTGAAGTGGTCATAAATCTAAAATAGCATCTGTCGGAAGAATTGTTGTCAATAATCAAAGAATTACACCTGAAATCTAGCACAACATTTCCTTCCAGGAATTGTAGACCCAAAATTACCGCTTTTGGCAATGTAGGGAGAACATAGAACCTATCAGAAAACTCCTGGCCTTCAATTGAGAAGTCCAAGACAACTGAACCCATAACGTGGTGATTGGAACCTCCAACCCCTCTAATATGTGGAAAACAGGATTTTCCCACTTTAACATTAGGAAATGCTAGTTCAAGGAAATTGGACGAAATACAATTGATACTCGCACCTGAATCGATAAGGCAGGCCGCAGAGCAATCACCAAAGTCACCCTTAATGACTGATTTGGCAAGAGGGGTGACAAGAGAGACAATTGGAATTTCTCCCTCAAAGTTGCCTTCCATGCCGGAACCCATGTTTACGAAACTTTAAAGAAAGTCTAGTTACTAAACCAAAATGAGACAAATTCAAAAAGAAAATGTACTTACACTTTTTTACTTGGCAGTTTCAAGTGAGTTGGCCTGGTCTTTGAGTGTCTCCTTAGGGTCAGTGGATGTTGTAGCTGTTATATCATCCAAAATACTTTCATATCATCAGACTAGTCCTCTGTTGCTATGTCCATTAAATTTCCAGGCATCAGGATTTAGGATCTTTTGAAGATTCTCACCAAGTTATCACAAAGCTAAAGCAGGGTTGTAGGTATTCCTCATCTGCCCAAACTTTGGCTATTCCGGGATGACGGTCTTGCTGTCTAATTTTTAATGGGGAATTAACTCTAGGCAGAAGAAATCCAAAGTCTGTGGAATAGTTATGCAAAAATTTATTCACAGGAACGATTATAAAAACAGAATGATAATAATATGGAGATAACAGCTGGATGATCCCACCAGGGGCATGACAATCTGTATGTATACACTCAGCCCCTGGAGTTGTCTTGAGAAGTGTCTAGATGGTATCCAAACTCTAACTAAAGATCTAATTTCTATCTGGGTTTATAAAGGTAAATGAAGGTGATCTCTCAATGGTTAGATTTTTAATCTCGTTAACAGTGTCACTTATATTCTAGGCAGTTATTGTTTTCATTGGACTTATAAATTGACATGTCTGGAAAACTTGAAGATTAATTAGATGATGTCAGTTAAGTTCTTAAGTGGATTAGCTTAATTAGCCTAAGGCTTTATCTACTAAAATCCCTGTCAGTGTCATCGCTTGTAAAGGATTATTAATTAAAGA
The DNA here is from genome assembly GCA_921293015.1 of Phorcus lineatus. Lineage (NCBI taxonomy): Eukaryota > Metazoa > Mollusca > Gastropoda > Trochida > Trochidae > Phorcus > Phorcus lineatus. The sequence continues at coordinate 20,177,067 of OV121088.1, read as the reverse complement.
CAATTGTCTTAGATAGACAAGTTGTCTACTTTTTAGAATGAAGATTTTACTCTGACATTTTGTATCCTTAGGTGAAAAGGTGATTATGAGAAATGTGGTCTACTTGTAAAAGATTGTGACTTTGTATCTTATGAATAATGATGAATTGTATATTTGAATTGTTTATGTAATTTGGATATTTATCAAATTAACCATACATTTTTCTAATTTCTATAAATATAAATTAAATGTAATTTGGGTAATATCTTGCCCATGATACTATGACAGTGCTAATAACTGTATATATATTCTTCATATTTTTCTATATATTCCTATTGTGTGTTCTCTTTGGTCTGTGTGATGTGTCTAGTGTGTAGTATGTAGTTGGTGGAGGCTTTTCTGCTTTGCTTAACTGTCTCTTGCTTTTTACTTCTATACCGCTGGCTAGCCGTAAGGTGAAAAGAAAGCCGAGTGCGTAAGTCTTTCCTGCCAGTACATAACCTCTCCACAGTCAAGACTCCTGGCCCCTCTTTTCCGTCCATGATGAAGAACAAGAAATACAATTCATGCCGGCTCGGACGTCGCCCGGATAAACAAGGTCCGCATAGTGATAAAAGTGGGGATCACTGTGATAAATCAGCTACCACTACCAACACTTGTGCCAAATGTTCAAAGGTCAAGGAAAGCTATGTATGTGAAACATGTTGCTACTTGCAAGAACCCAACAATTCCAACTGTAGCTAAACACCAATGTTCAAGATGCGGTAAGAAATACTCCTACAGAGCCTGCCTGGTGACTCATGAGAAACAATGTAACCATGATACTCCTGATCCTCAGGATAACAAGCCAACTGAAAAGAAGGAGGTTAACCAGAAAAAGTCAACAACTCTTCGTCCTTTGAATTCAACCTACCCAAATAGACTAAAGGTCATTATCTGGAATTACACCAAAGAACACAAAGCTGGGCAATCCTTGGTGAAAGAAATCAGAAACACCTTCCATGTTGAATCCAGCCATCAGATCTTCCTTCGAGGAATCAAGAGGAGCAAAAGAATAGAAATATGGTGCAAGAATAGACAAGCAAGTGTTGAATTATTTTCCAGAATGAAAGAACATTGTAAAATGATGAAATCAAAAACATTCTGCACCCTTGGATGTGACTTTCCTGACAGAGTTAAAAAACGTGCCAAAAGACAAAAGAAGACTGACCCCACCAAATCTAAAGTACTAGTCAGTTCAATCTCCATTGATGATCAGTCAAACGTCATTCAAACTGATGACCCTAATCCCAGTTCACCATCTGATAATGCATCTGATTCCACCAACTGTGAAGAAGGTGATTCTTTGGTACGAATCTTGCAGTGGAATGCTCAATCCATCAACAAGAAGACAGATGAACTGAAAATTTTGCTGTGGGAGAACAACATCGATGTTGCCTGCATATGTGAAACAAGACTAAGAAATGATACACATAGCCAAGATTTCATCAAGGGCTATACATGCCACAACTTTGAAAGGCCAAACAAAGAAGGTGGAGGAGTATGTATTCTAGCTCGCAACCATCTAGGAATATCAGAAGTAAATACTTACTATTCTCCAATCCTGGAATACATCAGCTGCAAAGTAACTTTCAACAAACAATTCAGCATTAATGTGACATCACTCTATGCTAGAGACGGATGCAGCAAAATAACAACAGAACTTGATGATATAGCTCTTCAATCACATTCCGTGATTGTAGGTGATTTCAATGCCAAACACAAATTATGGGGAAGTTCCAAAACTAATTCATCAGGCAGTAAAGTTCTGGACTGGACCAATGAGCATAATCTTATCATCCTAAATGGAACAGATCACACGTTCCAAAGTCATTCTTCAAGAGAGACAGACTCTATGGATCTCACTATTGTGACTCCTGATTTGAGAGCCAGAGAAACAGATTGGAAAGTTCTTGATGACACAATCAAAAGTGATCATTTTCCTATACTCACAAGTCTTGAACGTCCAGGTTCTACCTTCAAAAGTACATATCAGCCCAGATGGAACATCAAAAAAGCCAATAGAGAATTATTCACATCTGTGATGTACCATAAAGCAGTTGACAACTTGATCAGCCTCCGAGAGAATAATATGAGCCTTGAGGACAAAGTCACTGCTGTAACTGCCAGTATCATAGAAGCAGCAGAGGAAAGTTATCCAAACACAAAACAGCACAAGCACCCCCCAACCCCATGGTGGAACTCGGAAATTGCTAAAGAAAAGAGAACCAAAAGACAATACAGAAGAAAGTTTAAACGTTCACGAACCATCAAGGACATGATAAACTACAAGAGTCAGCAGGCCAAAGTCACCAAACTGATTATGCAAACAAAACGCACTGGCTTCAGAGAATTTGTATCATCCCTCAAATCTGAACACACCATCCAACGAGATCTGGAAGAAAATCAAGGCTATAAATGGATCCCATACAATTAAGACAACAAGCAGCCATAGAACATGAAGGGGCAATAATAACTGAAAGTAATGACCAAGCAGCTCTCTTTGCCGCCCACTATGCCAAGAAATGTAATGATGCACATGTAACAACTACTTCTGAATTCAATGGTATTGAAGAGATGGCCCAAAACTCCTTAGATATTCTCTGTGAAATGGATGATGAGTGTGACCCATCTTTCACACCTACAGAACTCAACATAGCCCTATCAGAATTGAAAAATTCAGCCACAGGCGAAGACAGAATTCATAATCAGATGCTTGCAGACCTACCCCCACCTGGGAAAAAGTTGATCCTTAACCTCTTCAATGAGATTTGGAGAGAGGGGAACTACCCAAGTGATTGGAAGATCAGCAAAATTATACCTCTTCTGAAACCATCAAAAGAAAATCCAAAGTAAAATCATATCGTCCAGTAGCACTGACATCATGCTTAGGCAAACTCTTTGAAAGACTAATCAACAAGAGATTAAACTGGAAGATCCACAGTGACAAGATATTTCATCACTCTCAATGCAGATTCCGTGCAAAATCAGGAACAATTGATACGCTCATGAAGATCACTGAGCAATGTCATTTAGGTCTATTCAACAAGGAATACACTGTTGTTGTTCTTATTCACCTAGAAGGAGCTTTTGACAAGGTGTGGTGGGAGGGTTTGATCACCAAAGCAGCAACGATAGGTATCTCGGGGCACATGCTCAAGATCATTAGAAGCTTCCTAGATGAAAGATACATCAAAGTTCAGGTTGCAAATTCAACTTCAGAAAAATTCAATATCAGAGCGGGTACTCCTCAAGGCGCCATTCTCAGTCCAACCATCTTTAACATTCTCATGTATGACCTTCCTCTTATTGTATCTGATCCATGTCTACAGGTGACCTATGCTGACAACGGCTCAATCCTGATCACTCACCATGATCTCAATTACATCGTGAGCTCACTCAACCAGTGTATGGAAGCCACTGATAAATGGGCACAAAGATGGCATCTCAAAGTATCGAGGGAGAAAACAGAGTATACAGTGATTACAAGAAGACGTAAACACCAGCTTCCAGTGGATAATCTGGGCATCAAACTAGGGGGACAAGAAATAAAGTATAACAAGCATCCAAAAATTCTTGGTCTCACTCTGGACCCCACACTTACATGGTCAAAACACATCGACCTCCTTGTAGAGGCCTGTACCAAGAGGCTGAACCTCATGAAAACCATTGCCTCACAGCACTGGGGCGCAGATTTCTCTACATTAAGAACATTCTATTTGGCATATATCCGAAGCAAGATGTGCTACGCCATGGAGATATGGTCCTCATGTAGTTCAAGTAATCAAAACAAACTTAAAAAAAATCCAAAATGCAGCCCTCAGGATGATTTGTGGTTGTTGATGATTATTTTCATTTAATTTCGTTTTCTGTTTCGGTTTAGTTTTGAATCAGACTTTTTGGTTAAAAAAAAGAGTTATCTCCCTTAATCCCATTGTGCGAGATTGTGGTGACTCGCGAAGCACATAAACACATGCTTAAAAACGAATTGTCACGGGAAAAACTATGTGTATATTTTTGAAGCTCATATCACACAAGAACGTATGTATGTAAACCTCAGTATTTCCTGACAATAAATCAACAAAATCGACACTAATTCTTTCTGTTCTCTTACGAACATGAGGTTTTTCCCTACTCACGAACATCGATTCACAACTTCCGGTACACGTGTTTTCAATCACAGAGTAGTATTCTCAACATGAATGACAATTTACAATTATATGAACACTTAATTCTGTGAATGTGGACATATTGATGATCTGAAAAGCTATGGCATCGGAACAAAATGTGAGCATTGCACAAAAGTCGGAAATGTTAGGTGATCGAAAATGGGACAGTCAGTCGGTACCAGGTGGAAATCTTGAATTACAGTCAAAGAAACATTTGAGAGCAGTGAGGAATGGTCATGCTAGTTATTTGACATCACTTTTGAACTCTATTAACTTTGAACTTGCTTTAGAAGATGATTTGATTAAATTCAATGTGAAAATAGCAAATGCTTTGAAAAATCTGAAAAATGCACATCAAGACTATATGAGCAAATTGACTGAAGATGAAGTCGAAGAAGCTGTTGTGTGGTTTAGTGGAAGGGAATCTGCGGCTGTAGATATATTGCAACAACTTGATAACATGATTCATAATTTTCAGAGGGCAAATGTTAAAGAAAAATCACAGTGTAGTTCACACAAATCAGGTGGTACATCTAAGTACACATCAAGCTCAAAGAGTAGTCTAAAATTAAAGGCAGAACAGGCAAAACTCAAAGCTAAACAGGCTAAACAGGCTGTAGAGCTTGTTGAGAAGGCGGCTGAAATTGAGGCAGCGCGTGTTATTCAAGGGGCACAACATGAAGCAGAGATGGCCGAGCTGGAGGCACGTGTTCTTCAGGATATGGCAGATTCAGAAAATGTAGAGAGTGTCAAGTCTTTGAATATTCAGAAAGTTGAGAAACCTGTCTTTGTAAAAGAGTGGCTGGACAATCAAAATAAACTTAAGCATGCAAACTTGTCCAAAAACATTGATCAATTTGAAATTCCTGCGGTGAGTGACAAGATTCAAACACAGATTAAACCCAATGCACATGTACTTGACCCCCTCGCCCCTAGCTGGGAAGGAATGCCAGATAGGAGACATTTTCAACCTCAAGCAGTTTCATCACCTGTCAAATACACAGACAATAATCATAATATACCCTATCAGCCCAGCATGTTTAACTTTCAAAACCCTGTCGATGAAGCCATAGATTCATGGATTGATAATTTAGTGATTGGTGTGGAAACTGTGATTGATGATGTAAATACCACAGCCTCTGATGGGTTAGTTCACATGTTAGCCAGGGTGGAGAGTGAAAAGGATCTTCCTAAAGTTGAATTGCCTTCGTTCTCTGGTGAAGCTATTGAGTGGCCACGCTTCATCGAACAGTTTCATATTCAGGTGCATTGTCGTCCAGGCATAAGGGACACCAGGAGGATGGACCTCTTACAGTCTCACTTGAGTGGTGAAGCAAAGGTGTTAGTTCAAGGCCTTGGGTATAGTGGTAAAAATTATGCAATGGCTTTGCAGGAGCTCAAGAGTGCATTTGGACATCGTGTGAAAGTTGCAAAGGCCTTCTTGGACAGAGTCACACATGGCCAAACTATCTCGTCTCATGACCCATCTGCTCTAAGGAAGTTTTATGTTGCCATAAGGGATTGTGTTACTACATTGCAGCAACTCAAGTATTCAGCAGACCTGGGCAGCTGTGAAACGCTTCTGAAAACTGTGAGACGCCTACCTTCACACATGGCACCAAAGTGGAATGAATATGTGAAATCCATAATGAAAATTAGAGAACCTTCCCTGCTTGACCTACAAGGATGGCTGAAGGACCGCGTTGATGCTCAATTTAATCCCTACGCAATTGACACAAGTTATGTGAACAAATCTGCCAACTACAAACATGAGAAAAAGGACAAGTCTTCTCGTGTGCGGAGAAGTTTTGCCACGACTTCTCAACCAAGGAACCAAACACCATTGAATGAATTAACTCAGGACAAACGCGATACAGTGCATAAAGGTGTAGAGGCCACTGAAGTGATACAAGAACCTAAACAGAAAATGCCTTGTCCACTGTGCTCAGAAGGACATTATCTCTACCGCTGTGCTCTCTTTAATAAGAGTGTTCAGGATAGATTGAAAGTCATTAAGGACAATAAACTGTGCTACAATTGCTTGAAAGGTAATCATTCTGTTTCAATGTGTTTCACAAGCAGGAATTGTCAACAATGTGATGGAAGACATCATACGATGTTGCATTTTGACAAAACAGAAAGACCTGCGACAAACTTTAAGGTTCGTACCAAGGACAGAGAGAGAGTGTACTTTCGTCTTGTTCCAGTGCACGCAGTTGGTCCGAACGGCAGAGTTATTCAGACAGTTGCCATGTTAGATAGTGCTAGTGACACTTCATTAATTGATGCAGAGCTGAGTAAGGAACTTGGACTTGTCGGAGAAGTGCGCAATTTCACAGTCAAAACTTTGACTGATACCACAACTCAAACTTCGAGAAATGTTCGTTTTACCATAAAGGGTGTTCATGACGATTCTAAGCCACTTGTTGTCAAGGAGGCATGGACTGTGAATTCTGATGCCTTTTCCTGTCCAGCTCAAATAGTGAAATCTGAGTGGAAACACATGGAGGATCTTGATATACCTCAAATTGAACCCTCACAGATTCAGATCCTCATCGGACTCAATGTACCCGAAGCACATCTTCAGACCGATATCAGGAGTGGAGGTCAGCATCAGCCATATGCTGTCAAGACACCAATCGGCTGGTCCATCATGGGGGTGGCCACTGGCGAGAACTCTGAAACACAAGCTAGAGTGAACTTTACTGTATCACAAAACACAGAGCTCATTGAACAAGTAAAGCAATTCTGGCAAACCGAGTCATTTGGCGTCACCCATGAGAGCAAATACCCTTCTTCCATTGAAGATAGACGAGCACAGAGAATTCTGGAGTCAACCACCCAAGTGATCGATGGACATTATGAGGTTGGTATGCTTTGGAAAAGTGATGTAACTACTCTTCCAAACAATCGCATCGTAGCAGAGAGTCGTTATAGGTCTCTTACAAAACGCCTTACACATGATGAATCATTTGCTAGTGCATATGGTGAAACACTGAATGGATACATTTCCAAAGGACATGCACAGAAACTAACACAAGAGGAAGCAGCTGAGACCTCACCTAGAACATGGTATCTTCCTCACCACGGAGTGACCAATCCAAACAAGCCAGGTAAAGTGCGCATTGTGTTTGATGCGGCAGCAGAGTACTCAAATATATCATTGAATAAGTGTTTGATGACAGGCCCCGACCTTCTTAACAGTCTCTTTGGGGTGTTGTTGCGATTTACACTCTACTCGGTGGCACTTTCCGCAGACATCGAGGGAATGTTCCACCAGGTGAAGGTTCCAGCAGCCGACTCAGATTCCCTGCGATTTCTCTGGAAATCCAACATGGATAAACCTGGAGCGCCAGATGTGTACAAGATGACTGTTCATATCTTCGGTGCTGCAGACTCTCCGTCGTGTGCAAACTATGCGCTGCAGCGCACAGCCCTAGACAATCAACACAACTTCAAGGAGAATATTGTACAAGCAGTGCTCAGTGACTTCTACGTCGACGACTTTCTAAAATCTATGGAGACCATACCTGAAGCCATAGACTTATCATCACAGCTCACCCACCTAATGCAACGTGGCGGTTTCAGGTTGCATAAATGGATATCAAATTCACCAGAAGTTGTGAGTGCTATCCCAGAGTGTGATAGGGCTGTCAAGACCACTGACCTGGAATTTGATCAACAACTCGTACAACGTGCACTAGGTTTGAAATGGGACGTTATTGATGACGCCTTCATGTTCGATCTTAAACTGAAACATTCTCCTATGACAAAGAGAGGGGTGATAAGCACTGTAAGCTCCATATTTGATCCTTGTGGATTCCTAGCTCCGTTTACTCTCAGGGCCAAATGCATTATCCAAGAACTCTGGCGACAGAAACTTGACTGGGATGATCCCCTTCCAAAGGAGATCGAAAAGTGTTGGAAAGACTGGCTCTCTGATCTGGAGTTCCTTGCATCTTTCAAGCTACCAAGACACCATCCAAACCTCAGCTCCTCAGTGCATTGGATTGAGCTTCATGTATTTTGTGACGCCTCAGAGAAAGGATTTGGTGCTGTAGTGTATTTGAGGTACAGTCATGCAGTTGATAGTATCACATGTTCAATAGTAGCTTCCAAAACTCATGTTGCCCCTATAAAGCCGACACTTTCAATCCCAAGGCTTGAACTGCAGGGGGCAGTGCTCGGAGTCAGACTCTGGAAGTCTCTGCAGTTTGAACTCAAATTGGATTTCCGAAAGGTAATCTTCTGGACAGACTCCAACACAGTGTTGCAATACCTCAACAATGAAACCAAACGTTTCAAGCATTTCGTCTCTAATAGAATCGCTGAGATTCTTGAATCAACATCAAGTGAACAGTGGCATCATGTTCCCTCAGCACACAATCCCGCAGATCACTGTTCACGTGGACTCAGCAGCAGCAAACTCACCTCAAGTTCATGGTTGGTTGGTCCAGAGTTCTTGACCAAACCTCATCACAAATTACTGGATAACGAACGACCTCAAACTGTTGACATTGACGAAAATGATCCTGAAGTGAGAGGAAAATGTGTAATGACAATCTCAACCAAGGACAACTATCCTAAGACTATTCCCATGAACCTTTCATTATTGCTAAACCCAAGTGATTTCTCAACCTGGCATTCTCTATGTAGGAGGACAGCGTGGTTACTTCGTGCAAGTAGAAATTTCATGTGTCTTTTAAAGGGACTAAACACAGTGAAACACAATGAATTGCTTCCACAAGAGTATGAAGAGGCCACCTTAGCTTGGGTGCGTGAAGTTCAAAACCAGACCTTTTCTACTGAAATAAACAGTCTCAAAGAAGGTTTGGAGCTGCCAACCACAAGTAAGTTGTTGCCTTTGTCACCGATATTTGATGGAAGATATCTCAGAGTCGGTGGACGGTTACAGAAAGCTGTGATACCCTCTGAGGCAAAATTCCAGTTGATACTACCTCGTGATCACCAAATCACAAAATTGTTGATTGACGAGGTCCACATTAGCACAGCTCATGGGGGACCAGAGCATATGATATCTGAATTGAGACAGAAGTTTTGGGTCATCAGTGCTCGTCGTATTGCAAAGGAAGAAATAAGAAGGTGCGTTGATTGTCACAGACGACATGTGAAACCAGTAGTGCCAAAGATGGCGGATTTACCACTGTGTTGTGTTAGTGGTTTCCACAGACCATTTGTTTACACAGGTGTAGATTACTTCGGGCCCATGCAGGTGAAAGTGCGTCGCAGCTCAGTCAAACGCTGGGGGTGTTTGTTTACGTGCTTATCAACTCGTGCAGTGCACATAGAACTCGCAGACTCTCTTGAAACGGATGACTTTATTCTCATTCTCAGAAACTTTATTGGGAGACGTGGCAATCCTAGACACATGTATAGTGACAATGGAACTAACTTTGTAGGTGCTGACAATGAGCTATGCAAATGCCTTCAGAACTTGAAGCAGAATCACATCAGCGCTTTCTTAGCTCCCAAAATGATTGAATGGCATTTCAACCCACCTCTGAGCCCACACTTTGGAGGTGCATGGGAACGACTAGTACGCTCTGTCAAAACTGCACTCAAGGCCACACTCAGGAACACATATGTCAGACTCCGTCCTTCGTACAGCACTAATTGAAGTTGAGGCTGTCCTGAATAGCCGTCCACTCACTCATAATAGCTCTGATCCCAAGGACTTTGTCGCTCTTACTCCGAATCATTTCCTGTTGGGGCGCGCAAACACTTCAACGCCTCCAGATGTATGTTCTGACAGGGAGATTAACAGTCGTAAGAGATGGCGACAGGCCCAAGTTATTGCTGATCATGTCAGTCGGCGTTGGCTGAAGGAGTATCTACCAGAACTAACTGTCCGCCATAGGTGGACCAAAGAGAACTCAAACGTGTGCGCTGGAGATCTAGTTCTTGTTGTCTCAGACAATCACCCACGAGGACAGTGGGAACTGGGCAGAATTCTCGATGTTCTTCCAGGCAAAGATGGTCGTGTTAGGACAGTGAGAGTAAGAACACCAGCTGGTGATTACTTCCGGCCCACAGCAAAAATCTGTGTTCTTGAGGAAAATGTGACGAACTGAACTCAATGAAAAGTGATGAGCTGAACTTCAGGGGAATGTGTTGGACTGAACTATACATAAATATAAATGAGCTAAAGAATAATGCTTGTGCCAAAGACTGTTGAAAGTTTATCTATGGACGTTATGTTTGCATGTCGTAGATTTCATATGTGTATTCTAGTTGCTTTACTCCGTCAGGGGGGGGCGGCGATGTTGATGATTATTTTCATTTAATTTCGTTTTCTGTTTCGGTTTAGTTTTGAATCAGACTTTTTGGTTTAAAAAAAGAGTTATCTCCCTTAATCCCAGTGTGCGAGATTGTGGTGACTCGCGAAGCACATAAACACATGCTTAAAAACGAATTGTCACGGGAAAAACTATGTGTATATTTTTGATGCTCATATCACACAAGAACGTATGTATGTAAACCTCAGTATTTCCTGACAATAAATCAACAAAATCGACACTAATTCTTTCTGTTCTCTTACGAACAGTGGTGCTCTAAAGACAACGCCAGTCTCAGCACTTGAAATAGAAACAGATATCACCCCTTTGTATCAAACAGCATTTCCAACCAAAGGAGTCACCAGGAGTCATCAAGGAAAATCCAGCGCCCAATAGCTTCTTCCAGAGATCAGAGCTACTTCTGAAGCAAAGGAACATTGTCCTACCAAGTAAAAAGAAAGTTGACTTCCAACAAACAGCCATCATGAATGACCAACCACCATGGATGTGGTCTCCTCCTTCCATAGAGTTGAATCTCCCAGACAAGGCATCCAAAAGGGAAATTCCAGAGCGATTGCATCAACTCTCTCTGGAACTCATTCATGAGAAGTATCAGGACCATTCAAAGATTTACACAGATGGTTCTCTCGACCTTTCTGCTGAGCGAGCAGGAGCGGGAATATATTTTCATTACTCTGGTGAAGAATGCATTATCCCACTTCCTCCCAGTTCCATCTTAGAGGCAGAGCTAGTTGCCATTGAAAGAGCTCTTCAAACAATAACAACAGCAGATGCACCTGATGCCAAATATGTTATTCTCACAGACTCAAAGTCCTCGCTGCAAACCCTTTCATCCTATAAGCCAACTGACTACTTCCACCTCTGCAGTAGGATCAATCAACTGCTGTCAGCAAATAAAGGAATGGTGACTCTCCAATGGATCCCTAGCCATGTTGGCACCTCAGGGAACGAAAAGGCAGATGTCCTGGCCAAGATGGCGGCAAACTGTGGACCAGTCAACAAACCAGTCGTAACCATTCCGCTGTTAATGGGTGTAGTGAAATCATCAACCAAACAGCTATGGGTAGAAAATTGGAACAATGGGTTAACCGGAAGACAATACCATCAAATACAGTCTAAACCAAGCAGTGTTCGTTACACAAATGTGAATCGCAGGGATCAAGTCCTCCTCAGCCGAATAAAGTTAAATCACTATCCTTGCCAAAGCTTTCTGCACAAATTCAATCTAGCCACCAGTGCTGCCTGTCTACTGTGTGACTCAGGGAAGGAAACCATCCGCCATATCATCTTTGATTGTCAAGAACTTCAAGATGCAAGGACATTTGACACTAGTGCTTCCCTGTCTGAACTTCTGACAAATCAAAACAACTCATGGAAAACTATTGTGGACCTATTCAGAGAGAGGGAAAAGAGGATACGTGCCAGAGCGAACAATGGCTGATGCACGAACCTACTCAATAATAATAATATATATTCCTATTTATATGTTTTTCAATATTTTTAAGTTGTTGAGTAAATTCACAACAGAAACATGTCAATTCTTTTATACAAACACCTGAGGCAATCACCTACCCAGATGAATAGTCTTTTATATGCTTTAGTAATTAACAACTCTTTATTGTCCATCACTTTAGGCAATCGAAATGAAACAATTGTAACATTTATACATAAGGAAGTATAATGTCAGTCATACTCTATTTGACATTTAATATGCTTGAGGGCTTAACAGCTTTCAGTCATGTGAATCCCTTAAATAGGGCCCTCTCTGAAACAAACATCAGTGGAGCCCAGAGTGGAGCCCTAAGTGAAACCAACAGCGGGGAATGAGAGAGGAGTTTAGAATCGGCTGCTAAGTGAGGTATGGGCATGGGGCAGTCACTTTGCCACCATTTGCCGTCAACTTCACAGCTGACCTTTTTCTTCATATTCATGATGTCATAATGAAATAAACTATCATCTCTATGACATCATCTTCTAGTGTGTGTCTCTGTCCACTCCTGTCTGATCAGATGATCGCCCCAGAACTTTGAGGTTGGATCCTATAGCATCAAGCTAATTCCCTGGGATTAAGTCTAGACCGGCGTCAACCTGTAAGATGGTAATGCCGATCATCCTGCGGGTTGGGGCTTTCTATGACAGAAGGTTGGACCATTTCTCCAATGGGAATGATAAGAACATTTTTCTTGCAATGTCTTGCCTTTCATCAGCAGGATTCATGGGGGTGTTGATATAAGATGCCATTGTGAGGATTCAGTTAATGTACGTATCTCTGCGACTCGTTTTCCCACAAAGACTTTATATCGACAAGACTCTGATTTTAACCAAGTCAGTACAGATGTGCATGTATTTCAAAATCCCAACCAATGAATCTACATGCAGGGCAAACTTCTCAAAGCCATCATAATCACCAAATTTCAAAGGTGGAGTAGTCAACAAGTCATTAATCTTACTTTGCACAAGTTGATTGGTACTACCATAGGTGTGTGATAACTCCTGCATGGCTGTTATGTAAGGGGCAGAGTGAAACATGAAGGATTCTGCTAGGCGTTTGGGCTTGTCACGTAATTTGTCAAGCAGAAGTTGGTACTTGTATATCTCAGGTAGATGGGGATGCACATCAACTAACTCCTGAATTCTGGCAATGTAGGTTTTGGAATTCCATACACTAATGACACTTACATAGCATTCACTGGCATACTTGTATTGTGGATATCAGTAGCAGGTTGATGAACAGGCTGGTGGTGGTAAATCATTCCCTGACACTTGTGTAAATGTATCTGCATTTGGATTCAATCTTACATTGTAATCATAGTCATCACGCTCTAACTTAGGAATTTTGTGTTTCTTTTGTCCTTCAGTATAAAGCTTTCCACTGTGAAAGTTGTACATGATCATCTTCAGCCTTTGGAAATGTTTGGTCTCTATCACTATCTGTGCATGTAATTATCAATCAGTTCCTCATTATCTATCTTCAATGAAATCAGTTTTGCTTCTTCATACGTTATTTCAGCTTCCCTAAATTTTCTATCTCTGACAACCCTTTTAGTTCTAATTTCCCTTTCTTTCTTAATATTTCTCTCCAATCTCTCCAATGCTTGTCTACATGTGTCAGCTAACTCTTCCATACTCTGAATGTCTACTTTTATCTGTCTATCCTCTTCTAACTGTCTCTTGAGTTCATCAAGTTCATGTTTACGTTTTACCTGTTCTAACTTCGCGAATTGTCTATCACTAGGTCTAGGCCAAGTTGACAATAAACCCGAAAAAACACTACTGATGCTGGCTTCAGACATAAAGAGTTCATTATCAGAGTTTGCACCGAGAACATAGTCAGACAAATGTACCGGACGTTTTCTGGACCTGGTCGAAAACCGGACAACATGTCCATCGTTCAAGCGCGACCTTTTCTTGTTGCGAATTGCAATGTCTGAAAACATAACAGGCAAAGTTCAAGAATAAATCCGCTTTCGCAGGACCATGAAAAGAAGATTACTTGTTCGTTACTTGTATTCATTTATTCGGCAGTGGGCAGTTTAACAGACAAACATTACTCGGCATGGTTCATTGTCGACAGGCAGGCATGGCATGGCAGCAACATGGTTATACAAAACTTGGATCGCAGAGCAAAAAAAAAAACTCCTTATAAGCAAGGCATGGACCAAAATCGAAAATAGATTTATAATACTTTCTGACACTTGTTAAATACCAAACTACTCACTCGTTTTGTAAAACTGTTATTACACGACACATCGTTTAGTATTCTCTATATATAACAACACATCAAACAGCAGTTGTTGAAGTCTAATGGCAGTAGACCATAGCTTATTAAGCCAGAGGCGTTAAGGTTGCACTTAACTACCCATTTGGCAGGTTTACATTTTTAAATCAAGTGGTAAAGACATGCTTGAACGGATAACTTAGTATTTCAGTAATACAGATTCACCCAAGTTAGACACTTGAGTAGAGTACTGACACGTTTAGGTTACAGGGGAGGAAATGTGGATTCATCACTAGATATGCTACACTACAATAACAGGAGCCTACTATGCTGATTTGTTGAAGTAATTGAGAATGGCGATGAAGGAGAAGAGGTGTGGCATGTTGACTGCTGGAGTTATGCTTCTTCATGACAATGCTCAAGTTTGTAAGAGTTGTATTGCACAGGCTGTACTTCAACAATGTGGCTTTGAACACCTTCCCCTCCCAGTGGTCCAGGGAGATTATATTGAAAAATAAAATCAATCACATCCATTGGCTTCTGTTTTATATCCACTTCTATGAACTAAAAGACTTCTCCTTGTATAAATAGTCAGAATTTGATATATATAAAGTCATAGAAAAAAGTGAAATTGATAGTATATGTATGTATGGTTGGTGGTAATTAAGGGCAAAGGCTATTAGTGTTATATAGTGCTTCAGTGTTTATTTTCAGAGGGGGTTCCTTGAGTTAGTGTGTGATAAATTTATCTTTAGAGGGAGATGGATGTAAAATTTTCAGATGTTTAGAAAATAAGTAACAAACTAGGATGATTGATTATGAATTTTCCTCTTCAGAATCAACAAAGCCTGCCCCACCAGTAGCTGGGAGAGTGAGTCACCACACAATTGAGCTATGCTGGGAAGATGCCTACCGGAGTGGAGTGGAGAGGGCTGGGGGTGGCAGGATACTTGTATGTCTACAGGAGCTAGACAGACATAGTCAATGGGGAACTGTTTACATGTGAGTGATGTTTACATGTTACTGAAAAGATGTGCCTTTTGTTGGCAATCTTCAATGTGATATATGATAAATACTGGTCAAGACAGATTCACAACTCCTTCCAGACAGTGCAGCTTTACTTCCATAATGAAGGATAATTTAGAACGGCCCTGGCGATAACAAACACTCCCTAAAATAGTAAGTTTCAATAAGGGTAAATTGTCAATGTTATATTCCCTGACAAAAGATAGCACTTATGAACAACTAGTGCAAAATATAAAGATGTACAAACTATCCATAGCACCTAGGTGACAACAAAGAAGTACAAATGCCGGAATGTATAACCCAGTGTTCAACAATCACACCTAGTTATATCAAAGAAGTGTAAACCTCAAAGTATATAATATAATAATAGTGTTCGCTAAGCACCCGTGATTACCTCAAAGAGGAATAAATACAAAAATATATAACTCAGTGTTTACAATCCCACTGAGTTACTTCAAAGAAGTGCAACAGCCACAAAATCTCTATACAACGGGAAGCACTTACGAAGATATAAATGCAATATTTCACACAACTTAGTATGTCACCAAGGAAGCTACATAGTCCATAACCCTGACCTTGCAGCAAATAGATAATAATTTACTACAATGACTGCAAACTGTTCTCACACCCTAAAAGATGCTAACGCGTTCACCAAACTGAAACAGTAGTAAACATAGTTCACTACAAGAAAGAACTAACAGTTATATCACGGTTCACAACACAGCGAAGCTGCTACCGTAACTGACCTTGACCTTGCACTGAAATGTACAACGACAAAACACGGCTCACATTATATAAATGCTTCCATGTCAGAAATTGCAGTGATTATATTTCACCACATCAATGCAGTTAAACTTATGTCTTAAATTCTCTAAACTATTCTATTACTCTACAACCTATTTATTCCTAAACGTTAATCTTTCTAGAATAATATACAAGGTGCACAGACCCGAAGTGTCGACTTTTCCCCGAATCTATCCACCACGTCTAACCTTACCTACCAGAAAAATACTTTTTATTTATAAACTAATCATAATTATGTTAACATTGTCCTGGCACAGAACAAGTTGGTTTGAGAGAGCTCTCACCTCCGAATAGACGCTATTCGAGTGAACTGACTGAATGATTGATAGAACGTCGCTTATATACACGATTACAGGTTGAGCAATGTAAGGAGACCGGTGATTGGCCAGCAATCCCGACACCTATCCAATCGGAGAACTCCTAGCATACGACTCCGACTAGCAACTAAAAACATAGCGACTAAACCATGCCTGACTGACTGACTGACTGACTAACGGATCTAGGATAAATGCATAAACCAACATAATCGGATATATAAGCGAGTGGAAATTCGTATGGAAATATGTTAGTACTAGTGAGAAACTCAGTTTTACCACAAAGGATTTCAAGGTGCCAAAGTTAAATGGCTTAGCACAATTAATATGCAAAATATAGATATGAGATTAACTTGTCAGCTATTCTTTTGTTTATGACTGTTTGTTAAGACTCGACACTGCATTGGGCTTACAGTGTCAAAGTACAGACAGATGGAAACCCGATATCTTTGAGATTTCCCTTGGTTGTGTCAAGGCTTAGGTTGATGTTTATTTAGGTGCATTGACAACAAATATTTATAAATATGAATTTGTACCCAGGCAAACCAGCAAAATATGACAAACAATTAATAATATTAATTATAAACAATTTAGTTAATAATAACAAGAGTTTAAAGTTACAATATCGTCTAATACAAATAAACTATACAATATCAAATGGGTCCAAAGGCTATAGCTAAAAAGGTTATATTCACCAAGTCCTTACAGATACCAGTGATAGGTTGTCTATGATGGAAATTCCTTGATGAATCTGGTTGTAAACAGTTTCCAAATAGGAGAAAAAATCGCGAAGCAGATTGATCGCAAAGTCAACTTTAGAAAACCAAGTTGAACCAATTGCGTGAGAGTGAATGAGTTATTGTCCTTTCCAATTGCTGGCCATAATATTGATCACAAGATTTCCAGAACCTTCCTTTCCAGAAAGATCTGGGAGACTAGAAAGAAATAGTAAGGAAATTACTTTCCAGAAAAAGAACTTTCTAGGAAAAAGCTTACCTACATATTACAAAACATGCAAAAGTTTTTTACCCATTGAACCGTGTAGCATTGTAGTGTTACGGGGTAGTACTGCCTACTTGAATCAGCACATCCTGAAGTTACGTGGAACTAATGTAAGAGAGCAGACAAAATAAATATGGCTATTGGTCACAACGTGTTTGTTGTCTGTCATCTACAGTAGCCTCCCCCACGCCAAGTTTTACACAATGTTACACATTTAAGCAATCACATTTTCACATCTGCACAACATGATAAATTCAGGAGTGGGAGAAGTGGGTGTTCATTTCATGGTAAAATTACAACTACACGCATAGCCGCCGATTTGGCTGATGTGTTTATAGTCTATATTTAGAACATCTGTACGATATCATGTGATAAGACATGTGAACGGAAGCCTCGGGCCATGTGGATTTTAAGTTCCAGATGTTATGTTGTGAATGAGAGTGCTAGAGGCGAGGTTCAACAATTGTATAACCCACTTGACAGCTACTTGCAGTTACCCACAGTTATGTTCAAGCATGAAACATTGTATGCAGAAAGTAAATAAACTACAATTGCAGAAAATCAAGTTGAGTTAAATGTGGAATAAGCCTTGTCAGTATACACGCCAAATGAGTGTTCATGACTTACTGCATTTTGTGAAAATTTCTAGACAAAAAGTTGTTCCTGTGTCAGAATCAAGTAGATTTTCAGTGCTTCTAAGTGACAGCATAGGGTTTTACCTTAAATGACACTTTGAACTGTGTCTTCAATTCCCTATGTCAATTATTTATGAGCGCAAATAAATAAAGACTCAACATGTGCCGTAAGAACAACTTTCGTACTTCGCATCTCAGTTAGTGACGCAAATAGGGAAACTTTGGTACTTTTTATCTCCGCGTACAAATGACGCATTTCAAAACAATTTATATCATTATCAAGAGGAATAAATTGTCTAAAATGTGATGTATAATATGTACATGAGCTAAAAGAAAAGCGCTGTACGTACAAAGGGTGCTTTTGTTGCTTTTCTTATCATGTGATCTGAAGCTCAATTTTCATGTACCTTTCTTTCACACTCGATATCTTCTATACCACTTGTCAGATTTTGATAAATTTTACATCTAAATAAAGACGAAACAATGTTCTTCATTTCCATATATTGATCATACATGCGCACCCAAAAATAAAGGCACAAGAAGTGCCGCAAATTGGGCAAGTTTCGCATTTCGTATTTCTGTAACCAAGTGGCGCGCCTTACAACGTTGGGTATCAACATAAAAAGCAGAAAATTCTCTTCAATTTGATATACAATTTGTATATGCGCTCACAGAAATAAAGATTCAACAAGCGCCGCAAAAATGTTATAAATAAAATGTAATAAGTAAAAAATGAGGAAGGAAACACTGTTTCTTTAGTCTTCATGTATAGAGTTTTATAAACCATGAAAGTAAAAGGAGAAAAAACTTTGGGATTTACATTCATAAAAATTTGTCCAACGATAAAGTTCGTGTTCGTGACAAAGTTTTTCAGGGGCCTTCCGTCAGGCACCGCCACTAGGTATGGGTTTTTTTCTACCTAATTATTTTTTGGGTTGAGGAAACTCATTTTTGAAAATAAAGTTTGGTAGCATTCCGAGGTTTTAAACTTTTTGCTATATATGTCGGGATGGCATCAGTTCCTTCGAGTGAACTAAAGACAAGGGGCCGGGTGCTCCTTGACTACGCGGTCCCGACGGATAGGCCCGTGGGACCTATCATTTTCGGAAGAGAAGTCAAGAGTTGAAAATAAGTAATCCACAATTGACAATCAGAACTTCCCTGACGTAGAAGGCAATTGTTTGCGACTGGCCAGCTCGTTGCTTAGGAAGTCAGAAGGCGGCATCAAGGTTGATAATGTTGACACAACGTCGGCGGCGTCGGTGCCATCGACACCTTTGGCAGGATTGTGAAAAGTCGTCCGACAGTTAGAAATTGTCCTGCAACATTGGAACTTGTGAAAAAATGTCGAAAAGTTTGAAATTGTCCAGCAAAGTTAGAATTTGTCCTGATTTGTTACTTTTGCAAATCGAGAAAGATCGCCACCATTATTGATGGCCGCTGGCGCCATCGGCGCGCAATGGCAAATTTGTTTCAAACACTTAAAAAATGTGGCAATTGAATGTCCATGAAGCTCACATTGAATTTCTCTGTACAATAGGTCATGTGTTAATGTTATATCTTGCGTGTGCGCAGTCAATAATAAAGATGCGGCAAGTGATGCGACAACTGTCGCAAATAAGACGATTATCATAATATGTGTTCAATAAGTTGCAGGGGTCAGTCTTTCGCGGTTCATATCTCCTAAACTATTTGTAACTTCTTTTTTTCCCCCACCTATTTCAAGGGAAAAGAATTGTCTTTAATTCCATGTATAATATGCATATGCGCAGTCAATAATAACGATGCGGTGAATGATGCGACTGGTGTCGCAAATAGAAGGATTATCAAAATCTGTTTTCAAGTAGTTGAGGGTATCCCTCTTTCGCTTTTCATATCTTTTGAACCAGTTGGCACCTGTTCATTATTTTTTCACAGTCATAAGGACGAAAGATTTATCTTTAATTCCATGTATAATTTGTAAGAAGTAACTTCATACTTTTTACATCATCGTAGAAAGGAAAGAATTGGCTTTGCTTCAATATGAAATGTATATGTGCGCAACACAAAATAAAGAAGTGGCAAATGATGCGAGAAATGTCGCAATTATCAATTTTTTCCCCCAAATGTCTGAGGGGACCCCTCTTTAACGGTTCATATCTCCCGAACTATTTGGCACTTTTAAAATTTGTTTTCTCCTTTCTCTAGCAAAAAGAATTGTCCTAAATTCCATGTGTAAATCTGTTTTCAAGTAGTTGAGGGTATCTCTCTTTCGCTTTTCATATCTTTTGAACCAGTGGGCACCTTTTCATTATTTTTTCACAGTCGTAAAGACGAAAGATTTATCTTTAATTCCATGTATAATTTGTACATGCGCAGCAAGAAATAACGATGCGGCGTACATAAAGAATTTCCGATTTTATAATCTCGGAATGTTCGCCTGCATGTGACTGCACGCGCCGAGAGGATCGGTACAGCAGGAACCAACGCTGGTGCTTAGAGCACTGGCACTCGCATGCTGGTGCCTCGGGGGTGCCCTGGGGGTATAACGGCACTAATTAGCGTACCGATGCCAGACTGTCCAAGGAAGAATTAGTTCTGGCTAATAATCCCGTTATGTCGGAGCATCCTCGGGGTATCGTTTTAGGTAAGATAAAATTTCATTTAAAGTGTGGGATAAAGATTGTTCATTTGTATATGTGATCGGCAGGCTACTTTTGTATGGAATGGCCATTCTCATCCATAATACGCCTGTGGACACACCATATATAGAAAAAAACGGTCACCTCTTGCAGTGTTAAATAATTCAGCCACAGGGGCTAATTGCGCTGTAACGGTAACGAGGCGAGTGCTGGAAAATTCAGCCATGGGGGCAAAACTAGTCAAATTAATATTCAGCAACGTAAGAGTTAATGCTCGCACTGCGACGCTACCTGACTTTGACGAAGATGATATACTATATCACACTGAAAGTAAGAATCATTCTATGTGGGACTTTCTATTACATTACTTTGACCTCGAACGTTTCTCCTGTGACAAAGTTGTTAACCATTTTGGTAGATGTCTTTTAGACCTATGTAGTATTTTGAACGTGCACATTAGGAATGGTAGATGTGGTAAGGACACTGAAGTAGGAGAGTTTACATTTATAGGTAGAAGTGTTATAGATTACATCTTAACCTCGGCAGATTTATATTAAGCTGAATCATCCCATCTCCCATTAATGTTAGATTTTTTGGTACAAACTTAAAACACTCAATAAAACAAACACTCACAACAACAACATCAACATTGACGAATGGTATAATTATTTCTAATCACTATTTTCAACTCCCAATAATGAATCAATTGAGACAAGATAGTATAAGCGATCAAGATCAAGAAGCTATGCCAACATCAGATATTGCCTGACATATTGGATGCCCCAATAAGTAAGGATGAAATCCTGAATAGTATATAACATCTCAAGTGCAATAAATCCTCCGGTATAGACAATATTATCCCCAAATTTTTCAAATATGCATCAGACCTATTACACCCATATCTTGAGTTGATATTCAACGTTATATTAGATAATGGGGACTTCCCCGAATCTTGGTCAGTTGGAATCCTTGTCCCAATATATAAACAAGGGGATCGGAATAATGCCGTGGAATTACTGTACTTAGTACTTTTGGTAAATTATTTACTCATATTATCAACAAACGTTTAGTTAATTAGGCGGATGCTATGGACAAAATATATGAAGGACAAGCGGGCTTTCGGGAAAGTTACACAACAAAGGATAATATTTTTATTCTACATAGTCTTATACAAAGATACCTGAGCTCAAAAGGGGGTAAGTTTTATGTGCTATTCGTAGACTTTGCAAAGGCCTTTGATTCTGTCGAGAGAATAAACTTTGGAATCTCCTGCAAACGCATGGTATTAGTACTAATTAAGATGAACAAAATGCTGAAAAGTATTTATCAACATGTAAAGGCATGGTATTAGTACTAAGATGAACAAAATGCTGAAAAGTATTTATCAACATGTAAAGGCATGTGTAAGAAACAATCATGAAATGTCTGAACCATTTATTAGTCAACTTGATGTGAGACAAAGTTGTATTTGAAGCCCCTTTTTAGTTAGTTTTTTCATAAATGAATTAGCATAGCAAATATGTAACACTTGTACGAATGGAATCCAATTACATCCAGATACTGTTCAATTATTTTTGCTACTTAAGTACCATTGGCGGTCTTCAGAAACAAAAAGATGAATTAGACACTTTCTCTGACCAATATGAGTTGTGTGCATTAGAGAAAAAACTAAAATTATTGTTTTTAAGAGGGGTGGAAAATTTTCAAACTTGCAAAAAGTTTCTTTGTGATAAACCAAGCACATGTAGTATGTTGGTTTACAGAGAACTTGGCAGATTCCCACTTGTCATTTATTCTTCACTTGAACCGTTAAATATTGGATAAGATTACTGAATATGCAATTTCACAGATTTTCAAAAAAATGCGATAATATGATGAAACTGTATGATGAAAATGGTAAAAGAAATTGGGTAACTGACATAAGAGAGTTTCTCAATAAAGTAGGATTGGGTCATAGTTGGTATAATCAAAGTGTACATTTATAATCAGAATTTATCTTTTCAATAACACAAAGAATGAAAGATATGTACTTACAATCCTGGACAGATTCCATGTCTTTATCAACCAATGTTTATATTATAGGCAATGAAAATCTGAAATATGCCTTGAAGCTTATCTTTCAAAAGTTGATGTGAAAAACGTCTGTAGTGTTTATCCCGTTTTCGTTGTTCATCATATGAATTGTTTGTTGAAACAGGTAGATATGTGGGTGTTGAAAGAAACAACAAAATATGTAAAATCTTTGATATAAATGCCGTGGAAGATGAGCTACATTTCCTCTTAATTTGCCCTGTCTATAGAAGTCTATGGACAAAATATCTTAAACCATACTTTTATAATCATACAGATAGAACAAAACTATTGTCATTGCTAACAAATAGGAATACTCTATTACTACAGAATCTTGCAATGTATATTTATTATGCAATGTTATATAGAAGAAATGTTGTAAAAACAAATAATTTGATAATGTGATCTACCCATGAATGTACTACAGGCCTTTGGCCTTTTATGTACGGAAATAAAGATTGAGATTGAGAAATGTTTTGGGAATGCGTCATTTGGTTATGGAGGTATAAAGTGACAAGGTTGCTCTATTTGCTGCACTTACTGTTTCAATATTTTTTGTGTGAATGAATACATTTTATATGGAATTGTTATTGTGATGTAACAGAATTGGAGGCAGTTCAAAAGATATGAAGTACTAAAAGGAAAGTAAAAGGCACAATCCCTACTCAGTTCACAAGGAAAGAAGAGCAAAATAAGCTTGTTGTGCAGTGCTTGCTGCGTCTTTAAAAGTTTTTGCGCCTGTACAAATTTTAAATTGATCTAAAGACAATCTTTTTATATGATATAAAAAATGATATAAAAATTTTCAAAATTCATTGAGGACATCTGGAGGAAAATGGTGTGAAAAAATGGTATAAAACTATAAAGATATATATAACTAAAAATATGTAAAAATCACCTATTTTGTGGCACATTCTGTATCTTCATTTCAGAAAACGCAGAAATATGTATTTCATATCGAATTGTAGACCATTTTCTTCTCTTTCAAATGATTCCACCCATATTGAAATTCACCCAAGGGTTCAGATCATAGGGAATGCTATAGTAAGGGTGTGCAAATGGTCGGAACACAAGCGTCTAAGTAAACGATAGCATGCGTGCGGGTCAGTTAGCTCGTGCAAAAGGGTAGAAGGCGCCCAATAAGGGCATTAATTATATAGGATATGATTAACAATTTAAAAATTATTTTTGTCAAATTTTGTGGGGTTTTTTTTACAAAAAATGATAACTCTGTTTTGAAATCCTGTCGGCTCATAACTTTTAAACTGGTCTCCTGGTTTTGATCAAATTTGGTGTTGAGATACATTATTACATGAAAGTGTATCCTGCTTCTAAACCAATCGTTTAATTTTGATAAATTGGTAGTGATATACATAATTTCAAGTGTCATGAGAAACAATTTTGAATGTTTTTTTTCTAATTTTCCCTTTTTTTTGGTAAGAAGCGTTGACCATGTTTGAAAACATTGTTGAGTAATGTCTGGCGCATAACTTCTAAAGTAATTATCTGATTTAATTCAAATCTGGTATAAAGATTCATAAGTAAATGAACATGATTAACAACTTTTAGAAAATTTTAAAAATAAAATGTGGTCTCTTTAACAAAGTTTTTACAAGTCTTGTCTGGCTCCTAACTTCTAAATTAATCATCTACTTTTGATTAAATTTTTAGTGATATACAAAATTACATGAAGGTGTGTCATGATTAACAATTTTGAATTTTTTTTTTCAAAATTTGGAATTTGTTGGTATTAAGCTGTGACAGTTTTGAGTTGAATCTGGCTGGCTCATAACTTCTAAAGTGATTATCCAATCTGAATCAAATATGGTATAAAGATTCATAAGGATATTAAGATAAGTCATGATTAACATTTTTTACAATAGTTTCTTTTTATTTTGCAATATTTGCTTAAGTGTGTTGTCTCTGTTACAAAGTTTTTACAAGTTCTGTCCGGTTTATAACTTCTTACCTTATCATCTGACTTTGATCAAAGTTCGTATGAAGGTGATACATGAAAGTTAGTCAAAATCAACCATTCTAAAACTATTTATATATTTTTGACTTCTCCACCTATGCAATTATGTCTATTTGGAATTGAATGTGTATTATGATCACTTGATTGAAATGTTATGGGAGTTTATACATTTTGAATTCATTTTGTTTTCATTGAACAGTTTCCTTCTTTTATACCTTAAAACATTGCAAATGACATATAATTCATCAAAATAATCTTAGGGAATCATTAATTTTCATACAGTTATCACAAGGCTGAGGCAGGGTTCCTGGTATTCCTCATCTGCCCCAACTTTTGATATTCCGGGATGATGGTCTTGCTGTCGATCTAGTTTTAACGGGGAATTAACTCTAGACAGAAGAAATCCAAAGTCCTTAAAACATTTATGTACAAATTTATTCACAGGAACAAATATAACAACAGAATGATAATAATAGTTAGATAACAGCTGGATGATCCCTCCAGGGGCATGACAATCTATATATATATATACACATCTAGCCCCTGGAGTTATCTTCAGATGTGCCTAGAATGGTATCCAAACTCCAACTACATTCTAGATGCCCTGTCACTTTCAGTGAGGGCCCTATTTAAGGGATTCACATGACTGAAAGCTTTTAAGCCCTCAAGCATATAAAATGTCACGTAGAGAATGACTGACACGATACTTCATTAGTATAAAAGTTACAATTGTTTCATTTCCATTGCCACATCACAATAGACTGTTGCTAATTACTGAAGCATATAAAAGACTATTCATGTGGATATGTGATTGCCCCAGGTGATTGTATAAGAGAATTGACATGATTCTGTTGTGAATTTCCTCAGCAACTTCAAAATATTGATAAACATCTACAAAGGAAAATGTAGGAAAATATTAAGAACATAGATACAGTTATTAGCACTGTCATAGAGTCATAGAAAAATGTTTTATTGATGATATATATAATACCTCATATCATTGTGCCATTTGTGGGGGATATAGCTTGACCATCTCTGCTGCTTGTCCTGAATTAGGTGATCTTTTCATAGACACTAGGCCTTTTCAAAATCCATGGATACTTCATCAATGTTTACATGGAATTGAGCTTTTGGCAGATTTATTCTGACATCCTTTTCAGGTATCACATCTTATGGAAGCCTGGAAAAATATAATCTCATTAGTTTTTTTTCTGTGATAAAACAATTCTTTCATCTATTTAGCTATCAAATTTTATATGTTTGATTAGGATCATTTGGTTAATTATCCCATGAGGTCCAATTACATTTTCAAGTTTTCAAAGTTCACCCCCTTCATTATAATGAGTACCTTAGACTAAATTGCAAATGGATAAAATTCTATTACCAATAAATGATACATAGTGTTTAATTACGTAGAATTAACCATGCAAACTAGAACTGATATTTGATCTAATTCAATCACATTGGTGCTGATTGCAAATTAGTAAACACAATGTCAAACAAGCCATCAATGTAAAATAAATTCAAGATTGTGCTGTGTTTAATCCCAGCCTGTCAGGGAACACATGTTGGTTTACAGTGTTAGATTTCCACTAGGCCTTTAGAAATTTGTTATTTGAAAATTAAATAATTGACTTATGTTTATTCACTCAACCTGTAGTAAATCACCTTGAAATGAAAAAAAGTCAACTAGTTTTACTGTACTCTAAAAGGTTTTCTTGAAATATACCTAAAATACACTTTTATTTAATGAATCAGACCAAGCTTGATTTACTCACCTCTCATTATTTTATTGATATATCTCCAATATGAATTAGATATGCTATCTCCGATGTATATTTCCGAAAGAGAAGACCCTTTGTTCAAGTTTATTAACACTGTCATTGACTATATCAACATGATATTACTCCATTTCTTCGCAAAATTTCTGGAAAACAAATCAAGTCTGTGTCAAGCAGACAACTGGGCATGTTGCCTTATGATGTACGAGGAAGCAATCGCGGAGGAGTAGGTCGGAATTACAATGTGCTGATTGGTCAACAATGAGCTACAGAGCCAATGGCTCTATATTTAGAAGAATAAGAATTTTTTTCATTCCTTTTTTATTGGAATTTTGTTTATAACAATAAATGAATTGAAAGCAGCATTATAACAAATACCAAAGATAAATGATCTTTAAATCTTTAATCTTGCCTCAACTAAACCATGCACCTGTTCTCGGCTCTACCAAATCCATCAGAATCGCTAATAGATAAATTTCAAACAAAATGTTTTAAATTCTTTTGGGGCAACAAACCAGATAAAGTAAAGAGATCGCAGATAGTTCTTGATAAAAAAGATGGGGGGATAAAATGCCCTAAAATAAAGGAGATCATAGAGTCGCAAAAGCTCTCGGTTATTAGAAGAGCATATAAATCAGACTCCAAATGGTCTCAATTATTTAATATAAACACACAATCTATATATCCATTGAACATATTTAATATCAATAGCCAAAGAATTATATCTAACTTGGTTTCATCTTTTAGAAACAGATTTTACATTGATCTCATTCAAGCTTGGGTGAAATTTGTCAAATCTACCAAAACACATCAATCATCGTCTCACGCTATTGCTGCACAAATACTTTGGCTAAATTAAAATTTTCTAATTGATGACAACTCTGTTTTCTACCAACATTGGTTTGACAAAGGTATTATATTCGTCAATGATCTACTTGATGAAGACGATACTCTCTTATCATATGAAAATTTTCTTAGCCACTATAACATTAAAGTTAACTATCTTGTCTATTTTGGCATCACTAAAGCCATAAGACACTACTGCAAATTGTGCAACATCGATAAGATAATTAAGATTCAAACCCCAATTATTCCACCTAGTATGTTTCACCTACTTAAGTCATTGAAAGGAACACAGTATTACTACACGAATCTTATAAAATTGAACTCAGTACTCAAATACTCCAAAGACTATTTTTGGAAGTGGGAAGAATTACTATTAGTTAATATTACTGATACAGATCAGTGCCTGTACAATACCATTCCATTTAAATGTGTTGCCCTCTGTAATCTTAAGTGGTTTCAATACCAAATATTGCATTTTATATTACCAGTGAACTATGTTCTGTGTAAGATGGGATATATAGATACTGACTTATGTAGTTACTGTAAAAAATACAGAGAAACCATATTTCATCTTTTTTGTGAATGCCCAATGGCAATCTCGATTTGGACTAAACTGAAACAGTGGCTTCAGAATGAAGCAGATATTTGTATTAACTTTCAGGATATTGATATCCTCATAGGCTATACAAATAGTGCCTATATGCCTATCAATACAATTTTGATACTGACCAAAAAGATAATTTTTGACTATAGAATAAGACACTCTGTGCCTGAGTTTCGAACAGTCCAAGCTGAGATTGCCAAATATTATAACTTAGCCAAATATAATGCCATTGTTAATGACAATCTTTCTTCTTTTTATAGACATTGCTCAATGTGTAACAAGTTGTTCATGTAAACCCATGTACTGTATGTACTACATCTACCATGTGTAACCAAAAATGCAACAAAATAAAAAGTTATAAAAAAAAGAAGATAAATGATAGCCATTGCAATAGTAGTGCAGCAAACCGAATGAGGTATTAAATTTTCTGTTTATATTTCAGTGGGTATGCAAAGCGACACACCATGATAGGCCTGGAAGCTGAGAGTTCCTGTACATACAGAATCCGCTTCCAGTTGGAGCAACAGTGTAGCCCGTGGAGCCCCCACGTCACAGTGTCCACCACCAGTCTGTACCCTTTACATCCAGTTCTGCTTACTGATTCTATGTGATTAACTATTTATATGATGGCAAAGAGGGACAGTTCAAGTTTTAGTTCATCAGGTCTGAAAGCCTAGATAGGCTTATGGCACGGCATGGCCTATTGTCTGCCGTCTGTCATCCATCGTTCATACATTTTCACATTGTCAACTTCTCTTCCAGAATTGTTGCACCTAAACTTTGAATTTTGTTGGTATGTACCTTTCACCTAAGGGAACCGAAATATTAACATGTGACTGACCCCTAGAATATGGACATGGCAGGCATAACCCTAAAATCTTAAAATCGTCTCTAAAACCTTTTGTCATAGGAATCTGAAATTTTAAGAGTAGATAGATAAGATAGATAAGATAATCTTTATTGTCCCAAAAGGGAATTTTTTTTTGTATAATTACAATTCTCCAGAATGAAGACAAATAATAATATAATATTCAAAAACAATTCATGTCAAAACAGTTAAGATAGACAGATAATTTACTTAATTTACATGAAAAACGTTATGCAACATTAGACAGAATTTATTTCTCTAATGCTGCAGGGAATGAATGATTGGCGGAACCTGTTTGTTCGATCATTTGTGTACAAAATGAACAAAATTGGCGAAACAACACAACCCTGTGGAGCACCAGTAGATGTGCATACAGTTGAAGATTTAACATTATTGACTTGTACAAATTGCTGTCTGTTAACAAGGAAGAATGTATCCATCTAATGATATTTGAGTTAACATTCATATGACAAAGTTTATCAAGTAACAGATGTGGCTGAATCATATTAAAAGCAGAGGAGAAGTCAACAAACATTATTCGGACATAAGAACTATAATTTTCCAAGTGTTTATAGATGTTATTAAGCAGAGTTCTTTCTGACATGGAGACTTGATCATCATCATATCTATTTATTTCTTCCATTGTTGTAGATACACAGTGAGAGTATGTA
Source organism: Phorcus lineatus (assembly GCA_921293015.1). Lineage (NCBI taxonomy): Eukaryota > Metazoa > Mollusca > Gastropoda > Trochida > Trochidae > Phorcus > Phorcus lineatus. Next base: position 20,147,628 of record OV121088.1, on the reverse strand, counting down.
AAAAAGGGTGAGAGGTGTTAATTCATGTAATATTGACAGTTTCTTCTACCCCGTGTCCAGGACTGCCCCTGTCTCCCCTGTTTGTTATTTCAGGCACGATACATGGTTTTGCTATTGCTTCCCCAGTCATTCGGTTCTTCTTGCCTATCTCTACAATTTCAACGTCTTCTACTGCTGACATGAGCAACACTGACTTTCAATTCTCATACCTCATAACAAGTTGGCCTTGGTTGTGCTAGGAAATCATATCCCCTTTCTTCTGTTTTTTCTGTGCCTTCTTTACCTTCACAGGTGTGCCTTTGTGATTTCCTCTCAACGTTCCCATTGCATCAATACCCATTTAAAGAGAAAACAAGTATTTAGTTTTTTTAAAAAGAAAAAAGTTCATATTTATTGCCTCCAGGATGTGCATTTTACTGCAGATCAAGAACAAATAATTAACTCTGAATATTATTTTGACCAGTTTTGCCCCGTGGCTGAATTTTACCGTTATAGCGCAATTAGCCCTTGTGACAGAATTATTTAGCACCGCGAGACGCAACCGTTTTTACAATATATGGTGTATTCACATGGCAAATTGCGGGTGGAAATGGCCGTTCCATACAAAAGTAGCCCGCCAATCCCGTACACAAATGAACGATCTATATCCGACACTTTGAATGAAATTTTTTTCTTACCTCGAACGATTTCTATTACAATATGAAGATTGAAGATATGAAGATCCTTAAATATGATCACATAATTTAATTTTTTATATGGAATTGAAGATACATTTTTCCTCTTTACGATGATATATATCTTTTTACAATGCGATCTCTGGTTAGATTTCTACAATTATGTAAAGACTGTCTTTAATTCCGGCTGAATAAAATCCCTAATACTGAGTGCGCATACATGTATTATATATGGAATTGTAGACAATTTATTCTTTTTTGTGATGATAAAAAATTGTTAGAATATGTCACCCAGTTCAAAACATATATGCCGCGAAAGATGGTTGGGGGTACCCTAAGGATACTCCGACATAACAGGATTATTAGCCAGAACTAATTCTTCCTTGGACAGTCTTGCATCGGTACGCTAATTAGTGCCATTATACCCCCATGGCAGTCTTGGGGCACCAGCATGCGAGTGCCAGTGCTCTAAGCACCAGCGTTGCTTCCTGCTGTAAATGTAAACTCGCCTACTCCAGTATCCTTACCACATCTACCAGTCCTAATGTGCACGTTCAAAATACTACATAGGTCTAAAAGACATCTACCAAAATGGTTAACAACTTTGTCACAGGAGAATTTTCGAGGTCAAAGTAATCTAATGGAAAGTCCCACATAGAATGATTCTCACTTTCAGTGTGATATAGTATGTCATCTTCGACAAAGTCAGGTAGCGTCGCAGTGCGAGCATTAACTCTTACGTTGCTGAATATTATTTTGATTAGTTTTGCCCCCATGGCTGAATTTTCCAGCACTCGCCTCGCTACCGTTATAGCGCAATTAGCCCCTGTGGCTGAATTATTTAGCACTGCGAGACGTGACCGTTTTTTCAATATATGGTGTGTCCACATGGCGAATTACGGTGCCATTATACCCCCGGGGTACCCTCAGACATTTGGGGGAAAAAATTTATAATTGCGACATTTCTCGCATCATTTGCCATTTCTTTATTTTGTGTTGCGCACATACACATTTCATATTGAATCAAAGCCAGTTCTTTTCCCTTTACAATGATGTAAAAAATTATGAAGTTTCCCACCCGATTCTAAGAATACAAATTGCGAAAGATCGGGGGTAGTTTCGTGATGCGGCTCGTATCGAACGTCCAATGACAGCTCACATTGACTTTCTCTGTCTCTTTTACGACGTAAAAAAAAGATTATTTTATTGACAATAAGTATTTTATATTACACTTATTCACCTTTTTGAAGTGAAGAATAAACTTTATAAGGAGAGTAACGCTCATCCACACTTCTGCTTCTTTCTTCTTTTTTCAATCTTCTTGATTATCCCCCTCATTTTCCTTCTCTGACATCAAACTGATATAAGCTTTAGTGCAAACTTGTGACGTGTGATAAATTATGAAACATAATGCTGCACATAGAGCCACATTACACTCGCTACATTTGTAAGAAGATTCTTTGCCTAACCTTTTCTTCTTTCGAACTGGCTCATTGCTTTCCTCCACTGCCCTTTGAAGTAGTTCTCTTTCCGCGTTGGAACAAACAACACACATACGGGAAAGCCTCTTCTTCTTTCCAACAGGCTGAAACTTTGATGGAAAGTGACGACCATGAGGCCATGTACGCAGGGAAGGCACTTTTTCCGTGTCGGTGAAGGTGATCATATGCTGCACTAAATCTTTTCTGAATTGACGGCTTGTTATCAAGGTTTTGTCTTTTGAGAATTCTTTATACAGAATGTAAGAGTTCAACATGTTCAACACATGAAACGACACTCGCTTCCACCATTTAAGAGTTTTCATTTTGAACGGGGTGTACGACAGCATCTGGTCGGCCCGATCCACACCTCCCATATATTTGTTATATTCATGCACACTACGTGGTCTCATATTTGCTTCCCCAGTCACTCGGTTCTTCTTCCCTGTCTCTACAATTTCAGTGTCTTCTACGGTTGACATGAGCAGCACTGACTTCCTGTCCTCATACCTCACAACGAGTAGGTCTTGATTGTGATAGATCATCATATCCCCTTTCTTCAAAATACTTCATACAAATTAGTATCAGCCGCAATAGCAAATAGAATAAAACATGTACATCCATCAATTGTCCATGAAGACCAGAAAGGTTGTATAGCTGGTAGATACGTTGGGGAAGTGACAAGAATGATATATGACGTGATGGATTATACAGAAACATACCAAAAGCCAGGCTTACTTTTGCTAATTGACTTTGAGAAAGCTTTTGATTCAGTAGGAAGGAAATTTATACACAATGTACTAGACTTTTTAAATTTTGGATCAGATATTAAAAAATGGGTGAATGTACTTTTTGAAGATATTGAAGCATGTGTATTAGTAAATGGCTATGCAAATTCCTTTTTTAAGGTCACAAGAGGTTGCCGTCAAGGTGATCCAATATCACCATAATTATATATATTTATTTTATGTGCCGAAATCCTAGCTATTATGATTAGAAACAATGAAAAATATAAATGGAATAAAGATTGGAAATATTTTATCACTTCTTGCGCAATTTGCGGATGATACTACATTAACATAGTGTGGATCAGAAAGAAGCCTCTACGCAACAATGAACACACTGGCTTTTTTCGCAAGATTTTCTGGACTTAAAATTAATGCTGAAAAGACTAAACTGATTTGGATTGGGTCTAAAAAGAGAGCAAGATATAAGTTTGCAAGGAATGAAAGTTTGACTGGTCACAAACACATTTTAAACTCCTTGGTTTTGAATTTGATGTTGATTTAGATAAAATGATTGATTAAACTATACTGATAAGTTCAAGAGATTGACAAAGAAATGAACTTATGGACCAAAAGAACCTTGACACCTTTCGGGAGCAATGTTGTATTAAAATCATTATTACTTCCAAAGTTAAATCACTTATTAAGTAGAATCCCAAGACCTCCTAAAAAGACTGTTGAAGATTTTCAAAGAAAGTGTATTTGGAAAGGTAAACCAGATAAAATTAAAAGAAATATTATGCAACAGCCACCGAAATATGGAGGGATGAGAGTTCCTGATATAAGGACAGTCATTGCAGCTCAAAAATTGAGTTGGATTAAGAGATTAAATTATAGTGACGCTTAGTGGACAAAGTTCCTTTCAGAAAATATTTTAGATAAAAATATACTTTTTCTAGCAGACTCTCAATATATTAAACAATACATTGCTCCTGTCACTGACAATATATTTTGGAAAGAAGTACTCCTTTTTTGGTCAGTTTATTTAGAATATAGTGAAAATGAGGAAAAAATTGAAGAGACTATGTCAAAATCTATTTGGTACAACAATTACATTAGAAGATGTTGTAGACTCTTACTTTTCCAATGCTAAAATTAAGTTTTCTCTTCATTGCCTGGTACTCTGTTAAAATAGATGTATATCATCAAGATCTTGGATTCTATAGCTTGTTAACCTTGGCCATCACTTTTGATAATGGCCAAGACCTGACCCTTATTAAACATGGTGGTGTTTTGTTTTTTGTTTTTATTCCTTTTATTATTACAGCAACTGATTTTTTTGGTATCGATCCTACACAGTTTTACCAGAGATTAATTTTCAGGGAGCAAATATCACCATAAAGATAGTATGACTTGAACATGTTACAGTTTATACAGCTAAAGCTCTAGTTTGTTCCTATATAGGTACAGATATCACATGATTGTTTCATGTCTAAAAGCTGACCTAGGAACCTACATAAGATGGAGGCAGTTGTTGAGTTGTTTTCTCCAGTACATCTGATGTCCTGGCATAGTTTTGTCTCATCACACATGTATTAACATTAAGCTGACTGCATTTATTTTGTTTTTTCCATGTTATCGCTCACAGTGAATGACTCCTCATTCCCAACATTCATATCAAGATTCTTGGAGCTTTTTTGTATAGTTTGTAATAGGACGAGTTTCGCGGCTTCCGTTTTCCTTAATGGACTTTGCGTTGTGTGATTTTTTTGTAAGATGTTAATTGGGAAAACCCGCCAAACTCGCACTATTACCCCCGGGTTCTTTTCCTTAACATGAAGTGTGGTGAAAGACAACTAGAACAAGAATGGAAACATCTTTAGATTTATTCCAACAAAGTAAGAAAATATTGTCTCAAAACATATGGTAAACAAAATATAATTTAATAGCAGTTTATTTCACTCCCGTGACACAAATTAGACAACCTCCTCTGACAATCCTTAGCACTTCTTAATAACTAATGCTTTATTTAGAATACTCAACTATTTCACTTATTCCCCTCAGGTACGTGCTGCGACTGATGACATCACAACAATTATACAAGCTGAATACGAAAAATATAGCCACAAATTCTACCGCTACATACGGGAAACAGTCACAAGTGTTCTCAAAACCTGTAGCTAAATATTTCCACAATAATTTCCAAAACTAAAGACAGGAAAATATAGCCACATTCAACTCAAATACAGCGGCTAAATACAGGGAAATATAGCCTCAACAAACTCACATACAGCGGTTAAATACAGGAAAATATAGCCACCACAAACTCAAATACAGCGGCTAAATACAGGGAAATATAGCCACCACAAACTCAAATACAAAAGCTGAACACCAATATTCAACTACATGAACTTGTCAAAATACATATTGAACTTCGAAGTAAATAGAACTTAGCGGCAAGCAATATGTAACTACAGCCACTAAATCGTTTTAGGAATGATATTCTCGGAAGCAAGCTTTATTCACCCGAAACCACTACAGATCTTAGTTCTGAAACATTTAATATGTTTATCGTGAAAAACTAAAGAATTTGCAATTAATTCCAGACAAACTTCACTTATTACCTAAATCTATCAAATTACGTGACCTACATTATTCTGACCTACTTTCTCCTAACACTAATAGTTCACTAACAATCTACGAGATGCGTGTACCCACCATGCCGGCACAAAGTGAATCTACCCAACCCGATTAATTAACCTACCTACTACCACATATTTATACTTTATTGTCTTAACTTAACATTACGAGGGATGGGGTGTCGCTCTTAGTCAGAACGGACCGCTCCTTATCTGAACGTGTTTGGCAAGATCATCTCACCATGCGGACACTGACTGAGATTTGTTACAGCGCTTATATACCCAAGTGCTAGAAAATACCCGGATTATCTAAACAAAGCGATCAGCGATTGGCCAACAATCCTGACACCCTTCCAATCACAGCGCTCCTAGTAAACGACTCCAATCGGCGAATTAAAAATGTGGCGTACGCTCCCCATACCACATCTGATACTCAAAACGACCTAGGATAAATCCGAATATTCAGTAGAACGATGTAATATAAGTCACAAATTAGCGTAAGTACTAACACTAACTCCTTTATCTAAACTACGTACCATTTAGGACACAGTCAAGTGATTACGATATTAATAATAACATGTTAGGCTGATCAAAACATTACAAACTGCTGATGTAAACATTACGCTAAAATACGATTTTATCACAGTTTCATGTTTTGCTGGACTAAATTGAGACAGATGTCAGTGTAGAAATCTCTGACATGTATTTACACACTCACCTATTAGGCCAGGTTGAATGTCAAAATAACAAACACAAGCATATGGTCTCCTGAGCAATCCGTTTAGCACCTAATCATATTTTAAAAAGTTTGTGTACTGGCAGTCCCCTCGTGCATAAGTGTTACATAGCACGCAGTGCAATGGTTTCCAAGACTTTGTAGGCATGATTATTTGGGTTTTTTTTCATTTGATTGTCTAGCCTCATTCTAGACAAGATGAATCTCCAGCGATCGCTCTTTCCAGGAGGAATCAAGTAGTTCAGATGGACTCTGCAGTGGAAAGCCTTCCAATTCATTGCAGTTAAATCTCTTAATGGTAGACCTCTTTCCAATAGAAGGAGCATTTCCTTGGATGTTTGGCTGCACAAGATATTCTTCCATTCAGATATTGGTCTGTGATATTCAAGGCCTGATATTGACTTCCATTGTGCTTCGTAATTAATTCACACAATTCAATATTAGGGATCTTATTGCTCCAGACTAATTGTCCAGAAAAAGCATTGTGTTGGCTACTCCAAAGAACTGCTTCTCTGTTATGTTACTTTGTTGCTAGACAGTCTCTTGAACTAAAGAGTCTTAGAATACCATTTCATCCTGACAAGGGAAAACATTCTCTCTTTTCTGACTGGATGAGAAACAGATTTCTTGGTATCAGAATTTATCTCTCAAAATTAAAGTTATAGCTTCCTCGTTGAGGCATGAAAGTTAGCCACAACATGTCAACTTTGAATTACAACGACAATATTTGACGGACTATGTGCATAAGGATTGTCAGTAGAGTCTCAACATTGTCTCCCTCTTGATCCTCCTTGGGGGGAAAAGAAAGGGGGGGGGGGGGGGGGGAGAGTCAAGTTGTCGACATTGAGTAATAGTTGTGGTAGCAGAATTAGAATACTCTAGTACAGAATATGTTTGGGTAAATAGTGATGATATGTGAAGTCAGGCAACCAGAAACGACGTCATGAAACCGGAAGTGACATCATGAAACCGGAAGTGATGTCATGAAACCAGAAGTTATGTCATGAAACCGGAAGTGACGTCATAAAACCAAAGGTGACATCATAAAGCCGGAAATGACATAATGGAATCGTGAAGTGATGTCATAGATTGGATATGATGTCAACATTCCGACTTTGTCATTAGATTGGAAGGAGTATCATAAAACTGTATGTGACGTCACATTTACTGGAAATACAGTAAAAAGGTTCCATGTTGATATAATTGGTCAAATATCTGGTTTTAGAGGGTTAACTTTGACAATAGGTCAGATTTGGTCATATGTATATGTTATTATATTCTGGTAACACTCTAATGTATTTACTATCAGTTCTGAATGCGGAATTTATATTCTTTGACATTGATGATGGATTTCCATAAAGTATAGGGTATTTGATTCATCTAAAGAGTTTGTCAAACAAGTGAAGATGATATTCTCAAGTTTCATTCATTGAATCGTATTGGTAATTTGAATACTAAGATAAGTTATTGGTGTGAACATTACCTCTTCTTCTTCTGGGCACCGCCTCCTTTATGTGGAATTCGGGACTCAGCTCATCCCAGAGGGAATATTTACGCCAATAATTATGAACAATTACAATGTATTGTTAGTAGTTATTAGTAAACTTACCTCTGGGATGAGCAAAATTACACCCGCCCATGTAAGATTTTATTAATTCCTCCCCTCATGTGTCCATAAGATGGCTATACAGAAAGAATTATGAGTCATGCACCTCTGGGCCTAGGGGAAGTAACTCTTGCTACCACTTAGGACTTAGGTTTTTTAAACTATAAATTTTTAATTTTTTACCTGTAGACACTTTCAGTTGGAAAGGGAAGTGGGCACAGCTCATCCCAGAAGTAAGTTTACTAATAATTACTAACAATACATGTAATTGTTCATTTTTCGATCACAAAACACAACACAACCCGTTTATTATTATCATACTGAACTGATAGGCATTACTTCTTGATAAAATAACACCATTTATGAAGTTTGACATACTTGACTCCAATCACATACTCTGTGTGTACCTTTAAAAGCAGAGTCAAAGAGTGATTTAGATTATGGTGAGTTCTGAGAGACCTGCATGCATGTTTCAGGAGAGCCTCTGAATGGAGAACATCTTCATCGAGCAGTGGTACGCAAAGACACACAGGGAATACATCAGATTCTTCTTTCTGGGTAAGTATATTCACTCTTGTCAACCATCCATTTGCTTACTTTTTAAGATATGCCGCTTGATTTAGTAAATTTTTCCAGAAACGAAGCATGAAAAGTGGGGTTCATGGGAACAGACATGGAAATATTAAGTGTTAATTGAGTTCAACTATGGCCCCTAATAAGGGTTCATACCGTATGTAACTATAGTAGTCTTGTCAAAATTTCAAGGAATAGAGCGTTAGGCTTCGGATCAGCCAGGGGCTCGCAGTCAGGTTTAGGTGCAATGCTACACTGAATTTAGTGCAGTACCACCCATGGTTCGCTATTTCCAATCGATGCTCGCAGGTTTCACCGCAATGCATAGCCACAATGACGTTATGGGTGTTCTCCCTTCAAAAATACCAGTGGCCGCGATATAAGTGAATACTCTTGAAAACGGCGTTAAACCCCATACCACCTCACCTCACCTCAAGGAATTGAATATAAAGAAACCATGTTTATCAAAAGTTGTATTTTATTGCTTTCATACAACAAAATTGTTCCCAAGTGTTCAAAACAGAAATATGTATGGTTAAGGAAATCTACAAATGCTCCCAAAATAAGAATAATTGGAAATAAGCACCAAAATAGTTCCTTCCTGTTACCATAACAGTGGTAATCCAATGGGTTTTTTTGTTTGTTTTTTATTTAAATTTTTATATCACACATTACATCTATATGAAAAAAATGTACTGGATGACCAGAATTTATAGAACATATCAATTTTGTTAGACATTTCAGCTGCACATTTAGTAATATTATGATAGTCGTGGACTTTAGAAATTAATGTTTGGAAGGTCTTTTGAGTTTCAGATGGAAAATTGTTTTTTTGAAGATCAGAATAATACCCAACATTCCCAGAATAAATGCTGGATAGTATCAGGTTAGACTTATCCAATATCCAATTCTGTAAAGTCGAGTATTGGTTGGTAGGATATGGTGTAGAATTTTGTAGTGAAACCATTGCATATTTGTATGAGTAGTGCATCTGAAATGTATTTTGTTGTATTTGTTTCATGCTATAACAGGAATGTTACCTTGTAATTCGAAATTCCACTTGTTAATATGGTGATTTTTTTTATGCATTGACTCTGAGTAAGAATTGAATAATAGCTATAGTGTCTAGATCTTTTGTTTTCTTTGTAGAGATGTTATATATGTTGATATCATATATTTTCTTTAATTTTATAAAGTCTAGAAAACAGTCGTTTTCATCCAGAAGGTGATTTATAAGGTGGATTCCTTTGGAGTTCCAGTCAGGGTAATAGATGCTCTGTTTACCGATCACATTGTTTGAGTTATGCCATATTGTTTCATTAGGAATGTCTGTGTCTGTGTGCGATGTGATATTTTGTACGAAGTCAAGCCAAGACAATACTAAGTATACGGATTTCTAATATTTGGAGTGATTTTGTCCTTCAGATGATGACAATTAAGATCTAAAAGGCCAATTGAATTCATTTAAGGCAGGTTCATTTCAATTAAATTCGACGAAGATGTTGGTTTAAGTAACGTCTAAGAACAGACAACTTTTGCGCTTGGATAATTTCTTTTATCTTGGGAACTTTGAAACCTCCGTCATCTCTATTGCACTTAACTTGGCCTCTCTTATTTTCTCAGGTTTATTCTTCCAAATGAATTTGAAACATATTGCTTTGGAAATCTTAAATGACAGTTTCAATTGGGTTTGGGATTGTTGAAAAGAGATGATTAAGTCTCGGAAGAATAAGTTATTTTAATACAGTGTTTCTACCAAGCGGAGTGAGGTTTCTGGCGGACCATAAGTTCATTAAAGTTTGACATTTTATGAGGTTTTCATCATAATTCATTTTAACCATGTCCTCAAGATCTAGACTGAAGTTAATTCCCAAAAGTGTAATGGAGTCTTGATCCCAGTTAAGCTTCCACTGAGGGCATAGTTTCATTCTCGAACATTTCTTTGATCCCAGCCACAAAATTCTTGTCTTGTCCACATTAACCCTTAAGATGCTGAGCACGGACCAGTCCGAGTTGAAATAAGCTTTGAACGCATGTCCTCCAGGCGAGATGCGACTACCACACTCAGTTTTTCTCACGCTAAATAATTATCGCTGCGGTGCCCAGTAGCGGATCGCGGACAATTGTTGTACGGCAATAGTGTCAGTTCAACACTACTACTTTCCGTCCGTCTGTCGCTAAGCTACCGAATTTTGTTTCGTTGGTGTTCTAAATAATGCGCGTACATGTTCCGAAAATTATGCAAAGATTGATAAGGTTTATCGTACCGAAAATAAGCGTTAAAATCACTCAATTTTCCCCCACTCCCCGCTAATAGCCTGTGGGCACTTTCTACCCTCTCGCACGAGCTTACCGACCCCTGCGTGCTATCGTTTGCTTACAAGCGTGCACTCACACCAAACGTACAACCTCCTATCGCACGCCCTATGTTCTGAACCCTTGGGCGTATTACAATATCGGTTGGATCATTTGAAAGAGTAGAAAATTGTCTTCAATTCGCTATAAAATACATAACTACGCTACCTGAAATGAAGTTACAGCATGTGCCGCAAAAAAGGTGATTTTTACATATTTCTAGTTTTACACCATTTTGTCACATCAATTTTCTCATGATGTGCTCAACGTATTTTGACAATATTCATATCACAAGATAGAGAAAAAGATTATCTTTCTGTCCATGTAAAATTTGTACATGTGCAAAAATAAATAAAGACACAGCAAGCGCCGCACAAAAAGCTAATTTCTCTATTCAAATCATGTAAACTGAAAGATTTTGACATGTGTCTTTCTTTTGTTCATATCTTCTCAACAGCTAGGCGTATTTTGAAATTGATTACCTCGTGATAAAGAAGAAATAATTGTCTTCGATTTGATGTAAAAAAAAGTTATAAGCATTATATAAAATAAAGATACAGCAAGTGCCGCAAAATTGACTTTTGTTTATTCTTTATGTTTTTACCATTTTCTCGCACTTTATATCACATAAACTTCTCGGGACATTTCTGAAATTTCATATATCAAAATATAGAGAAAAGGATGATGTTTATTTCCATATAAAATTTGTATGTAAACGAAAATCACTAAAGACCCGACGAGCATCGCGCAAACAGGCAATTTCTCTATTCATATCTTGTTAACCGAGAAGCGATTTTCTCAATTGCTTTTTACACTTCCATCCTTTTTACGTAAGAGCGCATTCTCAACATTTTTATATCACAATAAAGAGAAAAGGATCATCTTCAATTCTATATGAAATTTGCAAATTACAATGAGACAATAAAGGAGCGGTAAGTGATGTTGCAATTATCAAAATCTGTTCTCAAATACCTGAGGGTACCATCTTTGCAAACTATATATATTCCAAACCAAGTGGTACATATTTATCATTTTCATATCAAAGTAAAGAAGAAATAAATACCTTCATTTTCATGTGTAATTTGCCCATATTTGCATCAAAATAAAACGTGTGGAAATGATGCGACAAATGTCGCGGTAAGGCGATTATCAAAGACTTTATTCACTAGCTATGCCCACGTTACATTGGTAATAACTTCTAATTACAGCGCAAAAGATTGTTATGATTTATTTCTTCGTAAAGAAGAATAAATTGCCTTCAATTCCATATATAATTTGCAAAACTTGATTTATAAAGTTGGAAATAAAGACAATTTCTATTAAGTGTGAGTGTATTTTTCAATGTGCGTTTGCCCGGGGCTACTAGCTTAGTAATATTACTGTGGGGGTCAGAACGTTATCGGGGTTTATGACTACCCTGCTTTCGTTATTTATATCTTTCATTAAGGATGGCGTATCGTAATGAAATTTATCGTAAAATATAGAGCAATATATTAGCTTCATTTCCGTATATAATTTGTCTATGTGCACTCAGTGATTAAATGATTTTTATGGAGCTTGAAATATAGACAATTTTTGAATGATTGTAAAATTCGTGCTAGACAAATTTTTGTAATAATTTTTATATCGATGTCAAGAGGAACTATTCGTTTTCAGTTTCGTAATGATTTCGCGCATGCGCTCTCAGAATTTATGGAGTTATGGCGCCCGAATTAAAAACAAGTTTACTTCTGTTACGGAAACCGTTCTAGGTGTGATAGAAATTTCAATCAAAGTGCCAGGTAAGTATCATCCATTTGTGACACGGGATTGGCCGACTAGTTTTGTATACAGCGAAGATGACGTCCGTATTTCGCCATGTAAACACACCATATGTTGTGAAAACGGTCGCATCTAGTGGCGCTGGAATATTCAGCCACGGATGCTAGTTACACTTTTACGGTAGCGAGGCGAGTGCTGGAAAATTCAGCCACGGGGGCAAAACTGGTCAAAATAATATTCAGCAACTTTTAATCCTGAGAAACGTCCAAACTGTTCTAATCTTTGCATTACAGCGGAGAGAAAACGTTTGGTGCCATCTAGTATGCAGGTAGTATCGTCAGCTAATTGTGTCAATAGGTATTCGACATTATCAGTTTTGATGCCTTGAATGTTAGGGTTATTTCTAATCATATTACCTAGTATTTCAACACATAAGATAAACAGGTAAGGGGATAAAGTATCTCCCTGTCGACAGCCCCTTGAAATGTTAAAAAAGTCTGAACCAAATCCATCAACAAATATGCAAGTTTTGATATTCTTATAAAATGTTTTTACCCAGTTTCTAATAGAGTTCCCAAAGTTAAAGAATTCAAGAGTTTTATCCACAGAAGTCCAGTCTACCGTTTCAAAAGCTTTTTCAAAGTCTATGAGTAATAATGGTCCTGGTGTAACAGGCCAAACCCCTGGTCTCAATCTTTCCTGGAAAAGTCTGGCCTAGGCCATAGTTTCCCCACCCTTTATTATACCTACACCTATTTCTATTGTCCACGCTCATAGCAATTTGGACCCGACTTAACTTACACTTACAAATCATCCTCTTTTATCTTTAGTTGGATTATATTCACTTATATTGGCAACATTTTTGCCTTTCATCTTTATGTACACCTGATAACATTCTGGTATAACTAGGCTACCATTAGAAAATTGCTTATTTGTATTTGATATTGTGAGATCTATATACTATATTTAGCTAGAATTTAGCTAGCTGGTTTAGCTAGACCGTCTCTTCCCCACCCATGGTAGTTATATACAGGGGGAAAATTCTAGCCTAGCTTGGCTATTTCTTCCTCAAATTTAGTATTTATTTGCAGGGGGAGACTCTGGCCTAGCTGGGCTATTTCTTCCCCACACTTGGTATTTATTTCCAAGGGGGAAATTCTGGCCTAGCTAGGCTATTTCTTCCCCACCCTTGGTATTTATTTCCAGGGGGGAAATTCTGGCCTAGCTAGGCTTTTTCTTCCCCACCCTTGGTATTTATTTCCAGGGGGGAAATTCTGGCCTAGATAGGCTATTTTTTCCCCACCCTTGGTATTTATTTGCAGGGGGAAATTCCGGCCTAGCTAGGCTATTTCTTCCCCACCCTTGGTATTTATTTCCAGGGGGGAAATTCTAGCCTAGCTGGGCTATTTCTTCCCCACCCTTGGTATCTATTTACAGTGGGGGAAATTCTAGCTAGGGTAGAATGTCCCCCTGTAAATAAATACCCCCCTGTAAGAAGAATACACAAAATTTAGCAAGTTTTCAAATTTTATCCTAGATAGACAAGAAAGTTTCCAAAATAATTAGTGATAAAAGAACAGGATTTTTAAGTGTAAGCTAACTGAAGTCCAAAATTACTATGAATGTGGACAATAGAAAATAGGTTCTATCAGCTAATCACGTGACAGTCAGGCTTCCATGAGATTGCTACTGCGCATGCTCGAATCAGTGCAAATCTGTGCTCTCGTACAGATCGGACGTATAATTTCGGCGCTGGAAAATAAGTTTTCCCTCCGAATAAATTGGCTGTTTAACTTGTATAATTACATAAACAGCTCACTTCTTATCACTATAATTAGTGTACGAACACTTGCCACGATATCTATCCCTAAAACTACTGTTAGATTTAAAATATCACAACCACGTGGGTAAAAGTGAACGATAATGGCGGAAGCATGTCTGACAAGCCTGTCACCAGACAGGCCCAGTGATAACTCAAACCAACACAGCAAATCAAAAACAAAGAATAAAAATGAATCTAACGGTAAAAAATCTGGACATGGAAAGAAAATTATTTCAAGCACCATTGCTGTTCCGGGTCCAAGTGGCCATGTCGAGACGGAACCGTCTCGCAATGAAATAGATTTGATATCGAACCTCATAACCGAGGTAAAAAATATGAGAGAAACCATGGACAATAGATTGGGTGGTTTTCAAGAGCAGATTGATTATTTTTACTGTGATGATTATGAGGACCAGACATATTGCCAATTTGACGTGCAAGATGATGATTATATTGAACCGAGTCAGAATCGCGCAAGCGATAGGTCAATGAGTGCAGCAACCGATACCGGGTTCGTCAGTTTGACAAACCAGTTGCTGAATACAACGCCTGCGCATGATCAGGAAGCGACTTTGCCTTCCGTTGAGAGCGTCGATGAGACAGGGTTTCTCAGTGCTGTTCGTTCTAATCTCCTACTCGAAGAACCGAACGGTGAACCTATTGACACAAAACTGGCCGAACTTGTTACTGAACTGTTTCAGACCAAACCGGACGAATCGCTTTATCGACAAAACTGAAGTCAATTAAGAAGCCTGAAAACTGCCTCGAATTGAAAACACCTGAAGTAAACAAACTGTTATGGGATTCTATTAATCCTGGTGCTAGGTCCATGGACTGTAGAATGCAAAAGATACAAAACGGCATGATTAAAGCTACCACATGTGTTGTCTCTACACTAGAAGTAATGATGAAAAATAAGAAAGACATTCCTCCCGCTGTCTATTCGGAGATTGTTGATAAACTATCTGACACTTTGACTATGGCCGCTTACTCTAACAGAGAAATTGTCCAGAGGCAAAAAGAACTCATAAGACCGCATTTGAATTTCCAGTATCGACCTCTGTGTGCCCCAACTGCACCCACTTCATCTGATTACCTTTTTGGTGACGACATAGCTAAAAGCCTGAAGGATATGAACATGGCTAGTCACCTGGGAAAGTCGATCGGCAGAGGTCGTGGATATCAACAAAATGCTCGCTATATGCCCTACAACACTCAGTTTGGCCGGAGAGGAAGAAGCAGAGGCCGAGGCCGTGGATTTCAACCAGCTAATTTTTTAGCCGGGACACCGAATTACAACCAAGTTTTCCAAAAGAAAAGAGGAGGGGGGAAGAACTAACTGTATCCCCGGAACATGTGAGCCAGGATCCAGCTCAGGTAGGTCAGTGTCATGTTTATGATTCAGAAGCTAACTTTAAAGCAGGTTCATTAGCCATGTGCTTATCTGAGTGGCAAAAGCTGACCCATGACAGTCATATCTTAGACATTGTTTCAGGCTTAAAAATAGACTTTATAAAAACTCCAAATCAATTAAAAGAACCAAAACAAATACAATTTAATTATCAAGAAAGGGAAATTGTAGACAAAGAGATTGATACCTTAAGAGGTCTTGGTGTCATAGAACTTACACATGAAACTGAAGGCCAATTCATATAAAACATATTCATTAGAAAGAAGAAAAATAACAAATATAGGTTGATTTTGAACTTGAAACAATTAAACCAGTTCATTGAGTACCATCATTTTAAGATGGAAAATTTACAAACAGTTTTACACTTGATGAAAAAGAATGTGTATATGGCATCAGTTGATTTGACACATGCTTATTACTCAGTTAATATACACAGAGATTATAGGAAATACTTAAGGTTTCGCTGGAATAGATGCCTGTATCAATTCACATGTATGCCAAATGGTTTAGCTTGTGCCCCAAGGATATTCACAAAGTTACTTAAGCCAGTACTTTCACACTTGAGACTGCAAGGCAATCAATGCATGGGTTATATAGATGATATGTATACCCAAGAAGAAACAAGAGCTGAATGCAAGTCGTCAGTAGGGAACATGTCAAAGCTTTTTAAAACTTTAGGATTTGAAATAAATCATGACAAGTCTGACAAGTTTTGAGGAAGAAAAAGACTATCACATTAATGTTTTGGAACTGAAGGCTGTTTTAATGTCACTCCAAGCCCTCTCACTAACAAACTCTTTCAATGGAAAACACATCCATGTGCTTTCAGACAATACAACAGCTGTTTCTTATGTTCAGTCTATAGGGGGTACAAAGTCTATTCTTTGTAACAAAATTGCAAAAGATATCTGGTTTTGGTGTATAGAATGAAATATTTGGCTCATTATCTCTCACATTGCTGGCTCAAAAAACATAAAGGCTGACGAAGCATCTAGAAAATTTAATGATAGGACAGAGTGGTCTCTCAGTGCATCAATATTCAAGGAAATCATGCATCATTTCAGGGTAAATCCTACAATTGATATGTTTGCATCCCGACTAAATAAAAAACTACCAAGATTCGTTAGTTGGAGACCTGAACCAGATGCAGTAGCAGTCAATGCATTCCATGTGTCATGGACAGACGAATATTCTTATATGTTCCCTCCATTCTGTTTGCTATCAAAATGTCTGCAAAAGATTGAAGTTGATAGGGCTAAGGTTGTAATTATTATCCCATGGTGGCCTACTCAAGCTTGGTTTGCTCATATGTTACACTTGTTGTGTTGTAGGCCCTTGATGTTGCCTGTACGTACGGATCTGATATCCAGTGTGGAAGGCCTTCCACATCCAATAGCCAGGAGGCTGAAACTGACAGCCTGCCTACTGTCTGGAATAGCTTCACACAGAGAGGAATTTCTGAAGAGGCAGCCACTTTCCTTATCAAGTCATGGAGGAAATCTTCACGCAAGCAGTATGCCTGTTACCTCACGAGATGGAGGAAGTTTTGTTCTCAAAGAGAGATTGATTTCAGTTCACCGTCTTTAACTGATGTTTTAGATTTTTTATTATCACTTGTCAAAGATGGACTGAGTTATAGCTCTGTACACACAGCAAGATGTGCCTTATCTACCTATGTAATGATCAATGGTCAACCATGTGGAAGTCATCCAATGGTGTCTAGATTTCTTAAAGCTGTTTTTCAAGAAAATCCACCAGTCCCAAAATTCTTGAGGTTTGGAATGTGAAAGATGTTCTTAATATTTTGCAAAGTCTGCAAACTATGATTATTTCCTTGAAAGAATTAACCATAAAACTAGTTGTGTTGATGTCTTTGACAACTGCCCAGAGAGGCCAGACTCTACATCTTTTAAGTTTAAACAATATGACAGAGAAGGAATCTGAAATTATCTTTCATTTTGCTGACTTAGTCAAGCAGTTAAAACCTGGAAGACTGCCAAAACCTCTTGTTCTAAAGGAATATCCATTAGACAACAGTATTTGTGTAGTAACAGTGTTAAGAGAATACATAAGAAGAACTGCAGACCTGCGAGGTTCTGAGAAAAAACTTTTTATTACACATATCAGGCCACACAAAGCAGTGTCACGGGATACAGTGTCCCGATGGATTAGGACTGGCTTAACACAAGCAGGTGTTGACACTAGTGTGTTTGCTGCACACAGTACCAGAGCTGCAGCAACATCTGCAGCGCAAGGAGCTTCAGTACCAATAGGAACTATACTTGAGAAAGCAGATTGGTCTAATGAAAAAACCTTTGCCAGTTTCTATAATAAGCCTATTGTTTCAAGGGATAACTGTTTTGCTGAAGCAGTCCTGCAATAAAGAATTTTTGTTATTCCTAGCAATATGAATCTTTGAATGAAAGCATTTAGTAAATGCCTTTGTGACAAATACACATTTTAATGTTTTTGAAACTTGCGAAGAGTATGGGTATAAATTTTTGATTGATACTTATGTACAAGTATTTCTTTTGTGAACTTGTTTTGTTATTTAATATAACATAACTTTGGCTATTGTTTGTAACATGAAATCAATTCGACGTGTGGTTTCATTGAATAAAAGTCCTAGTATGTTGTAAAAAATTTGTTTGTGAATTTCTTTGGTGAGGATTGATTGAAATCCAGTTTATGAGTGAGCATCCATCTTCGAAGTCTCATGGAAGCCTGACTGTCACGTGATTAGCTGATAGAATCTAAAAGTTAAACGAGACTTACCTGAAAGTTGAAGTTTGACTGTGGTTTTATCAGCTAATCTACGTAAAGGAGGGGTTACATGCCCACCACGGTATTACCCTCCCCATAGTTGTCTGGGTTTTGTGGGATACTCCCTCCTAAACTCTTTAAACGTCTGATTCGAGCATGCGCAGTAGCAATCTCATGTAACCCCTCCTTTACGTAGATTAGCTGATAGAACCACAGTCAAACTTCAACTTACAGGTAAGTCTCGTTTAACTTTTAGATTAAGGTAGAAGCAAGGATGGGGGTCTTTGGCCTAGGCCAGACTTCCCCCGGGGAAGATTGAGCCTGGGGGGGGAGGTTGGCCTAGGCTATTTTCTCCCTGGGGAAGGTTTAGACTGCTACACCGGTATTTGGTAGCTATCTGTATATTCTATCATGTCGTAGACAAGTCTAGTAATTTTACCAATATATCTCCCTGACATAAATCCCTTTTGCTCTTCATTCATAATAGTATCGAGAACAGTTTTGATTCTTTTGGAGGTTAACAAGGACCCAATTTTGTAGAAAATAGAAAGCAACGAAATCGGTCTCCAACTTTTCACAAGTTGCTTAGGTTTGTTACCCTTTGGTATACATGTGATAAGGCCCCTTTACAGAGATATAGGCAGTGAGCCATGTCTATATGATTCATTTAAACATGATATTTACCTAAATCAAGCCAAAAGAATTCAGCAGTGAAACCATCGGGCCCTGGGCTTTTTTCATTTTTGATTGATTTAACAGCTGAAAGAACCTCTTTGCAAGAAAGCTCTCCTTCAAGTGATTTTGATGTTTCGTTTGATAGTTTTTAAATTTCATAATCGTTGAGAAGTTTGTGTAGGTCAACTTTTGATACATCCTGACTAGTATACAGCTTTTCATAAAATGATTTTACTTCATTTTGTATTTCTTGTTGGGTTGTAACAATATTTCCATTCTTGGTTTCAATACGTATTAAGGCCTTGTTAATGAAATTTCTTGCCTTGAGGTTAAGGAAATATTTAGACAGTTTTTCGCGGTTTTCTCCGCATCAAGCTCTTGATCTGATCATAATCCCTTTAGTTTTTATGAGGTTCAACTCTTCTGGTTTATTGTTCAAAATTTCAATTTCATCTAAAAGATTTTAATTTTTTTTCTCATAGAAAGCCGTATCAATTTATACAGATTTTATTTTCAAATTATGGTTCAGATCCTTTTCTGTTATTCCCGTTATTTGTTTTTAGCAGATGAGTATGAGATTGTATTGCCCTGTATCATTAACATCAATATTTCCCATAACATTTGATTACTTAATTGAGACTCAATTTGGTTTCTATTATCTACGTTAGACTGATTTATTGTATCGTTTATCACATTTATCATAAGCTAAACATTCTCAAGATCTCCAAGTAGTGAGTTATTGAACTTCCAGAACCCTTTACCCCTTGAAAGGTTTTCTATTTTGATAGTAAGAGAGATTGAGGAATGATGATTTGAAACTAGAGGTTAGAGGTGATTTGTTTAACCAGAAGAATGTATAATGCAGGTGCTGCATACATTCTTCTAACGAGCTATTTGAGCTATATGCGTGCCTCCCATAATTTTGTGCTTCTGATATTGATTACACCACTTCACCTCACATTTAAAAGAAAGATAACTGTTAATGAAAAATGCCAGATTCAAGTGGACGTGAAAGGTGTGTTAATTTAGGAATAGTAGATTTAGGTGATTTAACAGGATTCGATGGACCAGCTGAAAAGGATCAATTATATGGATTGCAGTTCACTGAGTTCAGTGTTTATAAGAGACTAGAACTTAGTAACAAAGAAATTTAAAATAATGAAGGGGAAGAGAATACTATTTACGTGTTTCAATTTAAAGATAACAATCATGTGCAAAAAGCAATCATTAAAGAGCCTGAACTTGAGCTACCATATATTACAGTGTATAAGTCGAGTTTTTCATACCAGAAATTGAGGGGTCAAGGAGGGGGGTAGACTTATATACGAGGAACCTAAAAAAATGTTTGGGACCTAAAATTTCTAAGGTCAAGTGACGAGAGACAAACAGACGAGATTCAAACCGGAAGCCACAATGTCAACTCATTGTCAAAATATTGAAATAAAATTACTTTTATAAATATTACATATTTTACTGTTTTTTTATTATATTTAATTCCTAAAAATAAATAAATTACTACGATTGGGAATCCAGTTTGATCGAATTGAAATTAATCCGTTTGTAAATAATCTTATCGATCGACGCCATTTTGAATTTTTAATGTTCAGCGATGAAAATTACTGTCGAAGTTGAACATTAGCTAACACTTATTTCCCTGATCTAACGTTATTTCTATCATAACTTTTAGTTATGAAAATGAATTAAATAAAAGACGTATTGTAAAACCATTATATTTCGCCGATATGCACGTTCGATGGGCTTTGTAGAAAATTTGCACAGAGCTTTCTTGTCATCTGATAGGCCAAGCTTGTCACGTGTCGAGGTCATATACGGTTCAATGACTGTCAACAAAACGTAACAATTACACAAGAACCGATAGGTTATTACTATTGGTATCACTGTAATTTTTCTGCACGGTACATGCAGTTTTTCTCACCAATCGCTTTGTCGATATGCGCGGAAATTAAACCCCGCGAATAAGTCGTTTTTTATGTTAGCGCGAAAATAACACCCCGCGATTTGTCACATGTTATAGATCTACTGAAGTGTAGTCACATCAGAAATGTTACCGGCACGAATTTCATCTTGTACCCCTACCTCATCAATTACTCTTCTAGCTTTCTTTGAATTTGATGAAGACATTTGGTTTGTTTTTCACCGCGAAAAATACTCGGAATTTCACCACTCGGACTATCAATTTCCGAGAAAAGCAGAGCGAGAGGTTATGACAGAATTATCCAATGAAATGTATCCTTACATTCAAATCACATACGGGCATTCTGAATTAACCAATTAAATTTATCCTTTTGTCTGAGGTCACTTATGGGTATGAGTTCTTGGTAATGTGCTATAAATAGTTACGGGAATTTCCAAATTTCGTTATGAAAACCGTAACATTTAAATTGAGTTAGAAACCGAATGCTACGCATGATATGCATATAAATGCGTACTTAATGTTTA
Organism: Phorcus lineatus; assembly: GCA_921293015.1. NCBI lineage: Eukaryota > Metazoa > Mollusca > Gastropoda > Trochida > Trochidae > Phorcus > Phorcus lineatus. The sequence goes on along the minus strand of OV121088.1, from coordinate 20,125,950 downwards.
TTGCGTATGGTGTGGCCCAGTAGTTATTATTTTTTGCGCCACAGTTCATTATAGATGCGTTATTTATTAATTACACAAATACACACTCTAGGTGCAACACTGCGCATGTACCGAGAAGTAAATGACATAAAATTCTTTTTAAAAAAAGAACAAACACCAGCACACACGTATTTATTTTTTATTATTAATATTTATATATAATACATTTATTACAACAATCTCTTATTAAACAAATGCTTACTGTATTACAAAACACTGACGTATTACAACTCACTTTGAAAATTACCGATACATCAACTTACCATAACTAAATCTCTCAACGTGCCGCGTGTTTTATGTCGACCTGCCTCCAACATGTGCTATTAGGGGGTCGACTTATATACAAGGTATATGATTTTTACAACAATTTAGGGGCCTGAGAAAGGGGGTCGACTTATACACTCTAATATACGGTAGATATTAGTGTAACCCCTAGGAATACAATGGTTGGGGGGGAAACATTTCTTAGAAAATTAATAAATAATGGATCCGCCTTTGTCTCATATTTTCAAAATAAAAAGGAGGGAATTGCAGTATCCAATGATGCTGGGTTGGGCTTCACCCAAAATAAGGAAGTAAATGCGGACATACCTGTGTTCCTGGAAATAATAGAAATTTTTGATAGAAAGAATTATGGCCAATATCTATACCTGGAATTGTTTTTGGGAGCTGTACCAACTGATTTTGTGACCATCCTTCCCGGATTGAATATAAAATGGAAAACTCGTAATAGGCCCTTTAGTATTACATAACACCTGATGCAATGGTAAATAGTTTGGAAGGTGAGGTAGAAATCCAACGCCCTGGAAGTAGGATTAAGGTTGACAAGATAGCTATGTCTAATAATGTTTTCTTTAAGAAATTGTGCACTTCTGAACAACCATTTTTGGATTATCTTACAGACATTCCTTTATAAAGCATTTAGGAGGTTGTTATTAGAAGATTAAAATATTTAATATAAAAAATGTGTTCTGAATTATGTGTTGAGGCATTCCGATAAGCTAGGATTGGTGAAATAAAAAATGAGATTTTTAACGAACGGGATTCCCAAAAACAACAAGAAAAATATAAAAAGATGTCACAGACATCTTGGCCACAACATTTAACACATTAAGTGTAGCATTGGGTACAGCTGGGCCCCGTTTCACTAAACGTTCGTAAGCTTACGAATTTCGTAAAATCGATCTTAGCGTTACGAATTTTATCGCAAGCGTTTCACTAAAGATTCGTAGCATAAAATATTCGTAAGTTACGTCAAAAATTACGACAGCTAAGGAGGTGTCGCAACTTGATATTTCGTTCGTAAATATAACAAAGATGGCGTCAGTCGAGTGACAGTTCATACACTAAGTACCGTTTCTCAACGATACAGCTTTGATTTTCCCTCCGTCAGTCTATTCAAGCAACATATCACCGAGCACATTCACGACCAAGCAGAGTTTCAGCCGATGTCACCAGTACTGTGCCGTGCAATCGCATGCCCTAAAGCCGAAGCGATCAGGCGGCCGTCTGTGTATTCACTAGTACGTAAATATGCAAGGTTTCACGTAGATGATATAATTTAAAGACCCCCACTTACATTATTCAAAGGACATAACTGATTTCGAGTAAAGTTAACAACCTTGACATTGTCAAATCAAGACGTACACGCCCTGAATGACACAATTCAGCTTGTTTATCAGAAGGCCAACTTGGGTTGGATGAAGAGCAACAAATAGGGAGAACCCTGGTTTTTTTGGCCTGAGGCTGAACCTTTCAAATTGTAAATATAAACTGCAGGTAATCCCAAAAATTTAAAAAACTTGTTTGTGTAACAAAGTTTATATTTTATGGATTACTCAATTTACATTAGTAAATAAATAAAAATAAATTTATATACTTAGCTATAGCTATAATTTTGACTAGAAATTGATTTATTATTACTTAAATCAAATATTTAAAAACTTGTCATATTTTGATTTAAGCACAGGAAATTCAAAATAATAATGGTTTTAAATGATTACATATGTAGATTAGTTTACCCCGCCTATCCCCATGCTAAATAGGAGAGGATATTTTAATCTATATTTTCATATGATATATCCATTACGTTCCTGTGGTTTGAGGTTGTATATTATAATTCATCTTTAATTATCAAATTGGAAGACAGCAATGCAGAAGCTAGTCATAGATTTCATAGAAACAAATGTTTTATTCATAGAAAATATAGCAGAATGAATAAAAAGTTGTTTCTTTAAATTTAAAAAAATCTCTTGCATTTGTCAAACTGTTTTTATTTTTTGTATTGTGAAATTTTTATACACATCAAAAGCTTAATATTATCACCCCGGCAAAAAATTAATTAATGACATTTCTAATTGTTGACTTGAAATCTATTTTATTGAATTATTTACAGTAGATTTTGGATGATTTTGAAATGTAGCAACTCATGCCCTGTAAAAGTAATTACAATATAAAACAAACAATATTGCGAAAAAGTTTATTATGTTATAACCTAATAAAACTCAGCCAATAGTACTTCAGCCTCAACAAGGCAAAGTTCAGTTCAAATCACAATAACAATAAATCAATGTCCTTTTAACAGTCTTTTCATATTTCTGGCTCCACCAAAACTCCCCAATGTGTCTTATTTCAACAGTCCAAATTCCCTTGAGCTGGACTGTGTGCACTGAAAACGCACAATAAAGCACAATGTAAGTCATTGTTTTGATCCCTAAAAAGAATTGATGCTAATTTGAACCTACTACATAAAAATGTTCCTCTTAAAATTTAAAAGGACTTTAAAAAGTAATGACAGAAACTTATATCTCATCAAAATCTAATCATACTTGTATTTCCCTACATTATCATATTTTGAAACAACATTGACAAATATGATGAATTAAGTTAGGTGTCTAAAAACATTAATACATTATCTAATATATCAATATACATGACATTTGGAAATTAATATAGGTATGAATTAAAAAATTTCATCATCACTAATAGATATTATTCATGATGTTGGAATTCCCATATGATATTGCTAACATAGAAATAACCCAGTAACTATCCAGGTAAATACTTTTTAATTTAAGCTTCTACAGAAATCATTAAAGCTTAAAAGTACATAAATTTTAACCAATATCTTTTTATGACTAACCTTAAACTAGGGTACTGGGTAATTCGATTTAAGGGCAAAATGAAAAGAAAAATATTGAAATATATTGAACTGAAGTTTTAAAGACAGAAGAGCCCAGTAATGTTTATGTAAAACTAAGATATTGTATTACAAGTCCTTTTGTCTTGTCTTAATATACTAACAGATTCGGTTTTTCAGTAAAACTGCAAATGTAAGAAAAGTTTAGAACTAAAAGACAAACAATATTTGGGAAAAATATATTTTTAGATACTCTTTATATCATATGGGGTAAATATATAAATTCTTCTAATAGGTTTTTTGTTTTCTCTAAAGTAAATTATTTCACATTCACAATTTATTTTCACTCACCTATCCGTATTTGCCGGCGTGCTTTTAAACACTTGTAGCCGTCCATGAATCCATGTGTTTTCATCGGAATAGTGGTGATTTTGGTGAGACTAGAAGGGGTTTTCCCTTGGTACTCAAAGATCTTTTACATTCACTTTTCAGGCTTTACACATTCATAATCTTGGGACGGTGTTTGTTTTTGTTTTTTTACCTCCATCGGCATCGGATCCCCAAAAACACACGTACAATTTATTCGGGTCATATTTTACTTGGTTGGGCAACATAAATGATTGACCCAAAATAATGGCAAATTTAGAATTAATCAATTAATCAGTGCAAAGAACAGTCTACGGGTTTGCTCCTGTCAAGGAAGATGATGATGATTAACCGAAATACGTTCTTCTCAGTGTAAGACATAGAGTTGCACATGGACGCCGTTTTGTTTTGAGCACTGGGAAACGGGAATCCCAGACCATGACGTCATTATAGGGATTCCCTGGAATTTGTCCTTGACCTTTTGATAGAAAATGCAACTATTATGAACCTTGAATGAGAGGGTTTTTTAAATTTTCAAACATGATACATTGCGATAAAATGCATATGCTACGTAATGAACGCGACATTCCCGATATTCATTTCAGGGACATGCATTCAATCAAACAAAATTAAATGATAAACATTTCGATTGAATTTGAAAACCCCCTACAGGTCAATCCTTCATACGTTTTCGCGCACCTGCTTCAAAATTCGTATTTATTTTTTTACCTTCACCTCTAAAAGAGTTCCACCTTTTGTTACGATTTTATCGTAACGTCGATTATTTTACGATCGGTTTACGAACGTTTAGTGAAACATTCTTATCTTTTTATGACAAATTCGTAAAATCGGTCGTAAGTGCTTACGAACGTTCTTAGTTACGAACGTTTAGTGAAACGGCACCCTGGTGTCAGTAATTTTGACCCCAGTAGCAAGTGGTTTAGAAGCAGCCGAAACTTTATCTGCATGGTGACCTCAGTGTTTTTTAAGGTTTGTTTCATGTAAATTGCATTCAAAATTAAAGAAACATGAACAAATTCATATTATTGCCGATTCTAAATCAAACACCATATCTGATCTTATTTCTAAGGCGTTAGATGATGCCTCTATCTCAGACACAGAATATGTTTTGATATCTCTTGAGCTTTCAAAATTTCAAGAAATTAAGGAAAATCCTAAAGTGGTCAAATCTTCAAAAGAAGATATTATGCAATTGTTCCGCAAGTTTTAAAGAGACTAAATTCATATATTCACTCAATTCAAGTTTGAGTACATTTGTACTTGAATATTGTATCCAATTTATAACAGCTGATCTTTGAAATCTGGTTGGGAAAGATCTTTGACATATCCCTCACAAATATTAATTGTAATTTTACACTCGTAGGCCCTATGCAGATTGAATCAATTTTTATTGCAGCACTGAATAATGAAACAATCACAATTATTGTTAGTAATTATAAGAAAACTTACCTCTAAACCAACATTGACTTATATCTCTCTTTCGGAGAGATCGTACAGAGCGTGAGAATAAAAATTTTTTTTAGTGGTGTGCGTGTTGTTCTTCCCCGATTATCTCTCCTGAGTTACCTCCCTTGAATTCCAAACTCAACTGTCATTCTTTTCAAAGTACGGAGAGATGGATAACGGGGAGGAGGGTGGGAGTAAACCTTTGGTTTAGAGGTAAGTTTTCTTATAATTACTAACAATAATTGTGATTGTTTCATTATTCATTATTGCGAAAAACCTTACCTCTAAACCAACATTGACAGAATACCAAGTAAGGAGAAGGGTATCCAGACCTCCAAAGGGTATGTGATTAGTTTTAATAACTCTCCAAACTAGCGTAATTTTGCTTATAACTTGACAACTAGGGGAGATAATCGTTAAGAATAATGGTAAATTTATCAATTTCGTCCCAAAATATCCTGAATAACGGTTAATTTTAGTTCGAAACTATGGGAAAATCGCAATAATTGCGTAATTTTGGCGAGGATTCCCAAGGTTAATCTTTGAAAAGATCATACCGAAGGCTAATTTACCACTTCTAGGGTACAATTACTATAAATCCTAATAAGGATTGTTAAGGAAACGTAATTCAGGATAATTTCGGCACGAAATAGCCGCCAATGGCTGGAAAGGAATTCCAATTACAATAAACTTTCCCGCTCTAGTCTGTACTCTCCACTCCGTAATTATTATGTTAGTAAGGTAGGAGGTGCTAGGGAGGATTAATACTTAAACTTCGAACAAGGCGGATTAATACATCCCGAAGAGTGATTATACCACGTCACTAAACCACCAACTCAACGAGATATTAAGGTTGAACATGGCGAAACTACCCACTCCTTAGTATTGTGCGAAATAACTCAGAGGTGAAGACATGCCCACCTGACGTAGTGGTTGAAGTCCACCATCTCTGGTTATAGGATGGGACTGGAAATCACTTGCCCTCGGGAACTTCCCCCGCCCCCTTTTTTCCCCCAAGGAGGGGGTTCAGGCGACTATTTGGTCGATGGAAACAGACTTCCAGGCTGCTAGAGAAGTCGAGAGCGCTCGAATCTCATGAGGTGAGAACTTGGCATCTACTGTCTCTTGATCTGCTGTAGAATAGGCCAAGGAGATGGTCTTACGAAGCCAAGAAGCAATGGTATTTTTGGTAATTTCTGTCGACAGACCCGGTTTGCAGGGAATAAAGAGACGTCTTCTACCTTTCCTGATGGAATGCGTCCTATCCATGTACCAACATAAAGTTCGCACCGGGCAGAGAGTACGCGCTTTGTTTTTTGCGTCATTAGGCACAGGGAGAGCCGGAAAGGAATAAACCCTGGCCTCCAAGGGACCAGCGGCCGTAGACTGATTTTTTGCAAGAAATTCTGGCATGGCTCTGAACGACACTGACGTATATCTATGAGCAAAATCAATGGAGGATATATCTATTGCATGTATCTCTGATACTCTGGCGGCCGAAGCAAAGGCAACCAAAAAAGCTGTTTTCCATGCAAGAAACTTGAGAGAAGTGGCATACAAGGGTTCGTATGGAGCACGTTGCAAGGATTGCAGCACTAACAGAAGGTCCCATTTGGGGAAAGTATTTGGCGACTTAATGTCCTGAAGCTTGAACGACTTTATTAGCTTAGCGAGAGTAACGTTCGAGCCGATAGCTAGACCATCGAGATCTGTGACTGAGGCGATCGCCGATCTATAGCCTTCAATTGTGCCCGCTTTTAAGTTGCAATCCTGGCGTAAGTGATTTAGGAAATCTGCTATCATAGGTATGGTCAAGGGGAGCTTGGCCACGCCTCTGTCTCTTCTCCACTGCTGGAACTTGATCCACTTATGGTCGTAGAGCGCAGACGTGGAAGGTCTGATGGATCTTGAAATAGCGTCAGAAGTTGCCTTCGCATAACCGCGTTCTCGCAGCGTTCTTTGGATATTTTCCATACGTGAAGATTGAATGCCTGAAGGTTTATGTTGTCCGCTTGCCACCTCGGCTGTTGGAGCAGATTCCACCACAGAGGAAGTTTTAACGGGGGTTCCATGAGTAGATCGATCATCGATGGAAACCACGCCCTCTTGGGCCACGCCCAAGCTAGCAGATACACGACGCAATTGTGTTGCCTCACTTTGTTGAGAACATCTGGAATCAACTTGAATGGAGGAAAGGCATAGGCTATGAGATTGTCCCAGGACATTGACAGCGCGTGCACTGCCAGAGCGTTGGGATCCGGAACCGGTCTCACGTAACAAGGGAGTCTGAAATTTAGTGCCGTCGCAAACAGATCTACTTGAGGCTTCTCCCATCTGTCGGCGATCAGATTCAAAATTTGAGGGTGGATCGTCCATTCTGAGGACACAATCAGATTTTTCCTGGACAGAGAGTCCGCAATGAAGTTCAGTTTCCCGGGAATGTGCCTGGCTTGAAGAGTTATGAACCATGCGTCTACCAAAGCATAAAGATCCCTGATGAGTTTCATCAGAGGAGCTGATCTCGTGCCTCCTAACTTGTTGATATACACAACCACAGTGTTGCTCGATGGCAGTAAGAGCGACTTGTAACTTGGGCCCTTGAAGGAAGAATCTTTCCCCTTGAGGATGGACGGCAACTGGCGGAATTCGATCCCACTGAAGGATGTAGCCTCTGGCGATGATCGACAGGATCCACTGATCGTCGGACACTGTCTCCCAATTCCGTAAGAAACGACCCAGACGGCCCCCCACTGCAGAGTGGAAAGTCGGCTGAGGGAAGGGAATTGTCAAGGATATGTCGAGGGACGGAAGCGGTCTTAAGGGTTCGGTCTGAGAAGACGAAGTGGCGTGGCAGTTATCGCCTGTAGCCACCTTTGGATCCAAGAAAAGGCCTCGTCTGATCCTTCCCTGATGGCCTTGGATGATCCTTAGGTTGAGGAGGATGGAAAACCCGACGGTCCCGATGTCCGCCCCGGACCTGAGAGGATGGTTTAGGTAGCGAATACGAAGGCTTGTTCTAAGGATTCGGTTTAGGGTTTGAGTTCCCACGACGATGTCCCTGGAAAGAACCTCTAGATATCAAGGCTTGAGTGAGCTTTTGATTGAGGGACTTGGTAGTCATAGCATCCTGCGATTCGCTAGCCTGAGTGCATGCTCCATTAAAGAGAGACGGTGCTTGAACAGGTTGAGCTAAGTGAGAGTCCTTTACGTCCGTAGGCAGATCCCAAACTCGCGAGATATGCTGTTGTCTCTCCGCTAAAAGGATGCGAGACATCGAGTTCGAACAGGCTGAGGCTAAATCCTGAGAGGCCAGGTAAACCGAGTCCAGAAATCCGTGAGCCATGGCTGCATCGTCAGCCCTCATGGTCTGAAGAGTGTCAGGAGTAATACCTTCATACGAAGTAAACTTGGGAGGAAGCATCTCTCTAATACCCGCACAAAACCAGTTGATGTAAGAGATAATATCCTGAGATAGGCGTACATTACGATCAATCTCCATCAAGTCCAATCTCGAAAACTGAAATTGATTAGCAGACGGGGCACGGGGGTTAAGTCTAGCAAAATCCTTATCCAATACAGGCAACTCCGGGGACATGAACCTGTTGTGAATTAAATAAGCTGACTTCGGCCTATACTTTGGAATGGAAAGCTGTCCAGGTTGATTGGCAAGCTTGTCATTAATCCCTTTGCAAGCCGTCTTGATGACAGACGAATGTGGCAGAGAAAACTTGGATGGACGGGAGGGGGGTAGGAACCCTGAGTCCCCAAACTCATCAGGCCTAGGAGAGGCAGGTTCATCCGCGGGAATAAGAGCCGTACAAGGTTTCAACCGGTGCAAGAATTGGAGTTTATCCACAAAATTCCACTCTGGAACAAGAGGGAATGAGTGCTCATCCGATGGGATAATTAACTGTCCTTCATGGCCTGCCACCGTAAAATCCATGGATTCCGTGTCCGTGGAAGAATGACACAAGGCCGTGAGTCCGTTCGAATTATGAAGCACGGGAATAAACGGTGGATTGTCAATGCTAATGAAATCCTGCTTATGATCACGGACCGCCCATGCAGAAGTGCGGCCACCCGCCTCGCCAGCAGCTGCAGGTAGACCCGTGCCGCCCGTGCTAACGGGCCGTTTAACCGGGTCATCCTGGGCTCCCTGAACAGCCACTGAAGCCCGTACGCCGCTAGGCGCCGTGGCATTCAGCAGCGGGTCAGAGGTAGTCGACAACCTGGGCTCGTGCCCGCCGTGGAGAACATCGGGTCCATGACCCGTGCTTCCTTGGCAAGGCAGAGGAGCTAAGCCGACTGCCCCCTACACTGAGTCAAGGATCAGGGAGGCTGGCTGCATACGGCTGGATGTGATGTTAGACAGTGGTCCCGACGGGTCGCCCGCACGGCCTGCTACCGCGGGATCTCCCTGGTTGGTTTCAAGTGCTGAGAAACGCTCGGCTGCTTCTCGTTGCATGGACGCCATGTTGGAAGTAAGAGGCGCGATCATCTGTTTGATCTCGTCTAACTCCGATGTCTTAGGCGGGAGTTTGATGTCTGGAATTTGCTTCAACTTTTTCATAGATTGAGGAGTAGTTTTAGGCACAGCTTTACGTTTAGGAGTCTTAGGCTTAGTGCGATTATGATGCATAATCTGCCAATCATCAAGAGTTAGGTGATTACAAAGTAAACATCTTTCGTCAACTAAACACGAAATTTTGTCACTACAAGAATAACACAGGGAATGGGGATCGCCCTTACACAAATAGCGCTGACATTCCAAACATTTCTTCTGAACAGAAGCCATTATGGGGAAGAAGATTACAAAAACACGCAAGAAAAAAGGAGTGATCTCACCCAAGTCAGAAGTTCACTGATTTCCCACAAGTAATCCGTAAGAATCACACAAGTAATCCGATGAGAACTGACAATAATCCGAAGGAAAAAAACTGAGGTAATTCACAAAAAAAACACAAGGTAATCCAAGACTTGAGTGAACTCAAGAATTCTCTCACACAAAGTACGACCGATCTCGCGGCGTACAGAGAAAAGAATGACAGTTGAGTTTGGAATTCAAGGGAGGTAACTCAGGGGAGATAATCGGGGAAGAACAACACGCACACCACTAAAAAAAATTTTTTATTCTCACGCTCTGTACGATCTCTCCGAAAGAGAGATATAAGTCAATGTTGGTTTAGAGGTAAGGTTTTTCGCAATAATTAAACACGCGGATAATTGATATCAATTTCATCAATGAATTCTATGTTATCCCCCACAGTGAAAAGTTTGGAAACAAGACATTAGAGTTGAGTTTAAAACATTTACACAAATCTTCCAAAACATTATTCCTCAAATCTTCTCAAATCTTAATATTCACTCATTTCTAAAAGAGTATTAAATTCACGTCTCCCTTTTTTAGTTGATTCATTTGGTTTTTTTAATTTATCATTCAATTCATCTATTTCCATTTTGTAGTTGCTAATCAAGTGGGTTTTACATTGTTCTATAATATTTGATAAAGTATTACCCAAATCTTCTGACAAATGTAATGGTATGTAAAATCATCCATATAAATCTCCTTTGATAGAGGATTTGATATTTCTCACAGGAAATATCAAACTATTCCCATCATTAGTGGAGATATCAATTATCATATATGTAATATAATCAAACACAACTTAAAACGCTGAATAAAATGCCATAATTTCTAGGATTTGATAATTCATTCAGTCTACTTTATTATAATGTTTCAATTTTCAAAGCAAAATTTTAGGAAAATAGCTTTCTTTGCTTAAGCAACTTCAAGCAAATTTTAACAAAATGTAGTAAAAATTAAGCTAAACTTAGCACCAGCTTGTTATTTAAACAGAATCTGAGGGTACAACAAGCAATTCTTCTCAGGAAAAGCTCCTACTAGGACCTCAAGTGAGGTAATATAATGGTGGTTCACCTTTTTTCAGAAACAAAATGACTTATGTGATATATTTTAAGTGACCAAATTGGATCTTTTAATTTAAATCTTCCGCCTTTGCCCCGGGTTGATATAAATATCTAACACTAACTCTATCAGGTGTAATTTTTTCTGGTCCAAATAGAGGTGCTGCAGCCTTTGCTGTCACAGATTTCAGTTTAATAGCATCAACTGGTTTCTTATAGATAAATCTAGTTTGTTCATTAAAATGTAATGCTAAAATAACTTGTGGTAATCTAACAACCCATTCTGTGGACCTCTCTGACAATTTTTCAGACCTCTCTGACAATTTGACATCATTGGATTTCATTTTCAATTCCTCTGCATACTGATAGCCGAATAAACGCTGAGATAAAGTTTTATTGAACCTCTCCACAATAGCTTGACTTCTATTGGCCTCTTTATCCCCTTGTCTTATTCTAACAGTATGTTTTATCAAGTACGATGTTACCTCACCAAAAAACTCGCACCCCGGATCGACTTGAAGAAAACTTGGAAATTTCAATGGAGTTGTTTTGTATATTCTTTCTAAAGCTTTAGCAACCTCTGTTGAGTTTTTAGTTATTAATGGTGAAGCTGCTTTATATCTAGATGCCACATCAACAACTGTCAATGCGTATCGATAAGTTTTCTCCTAACTCTGTCATGGGGTAAGAATAATAACTAGTCAGCTTGGTGAATTTAATTAGGTCGAGTAGCATAAAATTTCTGTCTGGGTATGTATTTAGTGTTTCGTAATCATCACATAACATTCAAGTTTCATGATCTTTAATAAATCATATTGTAATGGCAATGGCCATGATACATGTGGTTTCATATCTGCGCATGCGCATCCACAGGGAGCGCTTATTAGGCCTCACTGAGGGGAGTAATAATTGTTTGTTAACAGTGTAACATCTCCCTTTCTTTGAGATCACTTGTTACTATGGTTAAACTCTCATGAACAAACACACTTAATGATAACTGTAAAACATTAACAAATATACCTCTGGTATGGAAAGAAAGGCATTAGCAACTACTTCTGTCTTGCATAGAAGCCTGAAATTTTTCCATAACAAATTTAACTGGAATTCAATATAAAATTATATAATTAACCTTAGATGCTGAACTAGTAACTAAATGCTCATTAAGAGTTCATGAAATATTCTTCCTGACAATGAAGAATACTTGAACAATGAATTTAAAGTCACTGGAATTATTGCTAGGCTTTTTTTTTTGTAACCTAATCTTTCGTTCGCTTTAAAAACTAAACATAGTAATCTCTGTGGCTTTTTCACAGTTCTACCACTGGACGTCTTTGACACTGATTGACTAGTGGTGTCGCAGGTTGCGGCTGTTCGCAATGGACACTTCGCTCGACACTCACCGACGTGTCAATGTTGGAGTTCTGTTCACATGTTATTAGAAGATTGACATTACACTGAGGAGTAATGTCAACACTGCTTGAGGCACATCCCTGAACAATTAACACCTGGCATATTCCAGCCTTTCTCCCCATCAATCTGCAGACGAACTTTGTCTCCAGGTTTTAACTCCGGGAGGGATTTCATACTGTGGTGTTGATCAAAGAACTTCATTGAAGATTCCTTGTGAAAGTTGTCACTGGATCTCACTGAGTCCAAATATGGACATTTAGGCTGCAACCCGTTCTCAAGAGTTGGGAGAGTACCACGGGGTTGTCTTTCCATTATCAATTGAGCTGGACTTTTCCTAGTTGACTGTACTGGCATGCTCCTGTAACTTAACCCTTAAGATGCGGGTCCCGGAATATTCCGGGATGAAATTAGCTTTGCCCGCAAGTCCCCTTAGCGGGATGCGAGTAGCACACTCTATTTTTCTCACACTAACTAATTATGACCGCGGGTCTCGGTAGAGGAGCCCGGAAATTTATTGCCTAGCAGTAGTCTCAGTTCAACGCTTGTATTTTCGTTCCGGCTGTCGCTAAGCAACCGTGTTTTGTTTCGTTGGTGTTCAAAATAATGCGCGAACATGCTCCGAAAGTTATGAGAACATTGATAATGTTTATGGTACCGAAAATAAGCGTTAAAATCACTCAATTTTCCCCCACTCCCCGCCGCACGTGCTTAATAGCCTGTGGGCACTTTCTCCCCGCTCGCACGAGCTTACCGTCCCGCGCGTGCTATCGTTTGCTTACAAGCCTGCACTCACACCAAACGTACAACCTTATATCGCACGCCCTATGCTCTGAACCCTTGGGCGGATTTCAATACCGGTTGGATCATTTGAAAGAGCAGAAAATTGTCTTCAATTCAATATAAAATACATAACTACGCTACCTGAATTGAAGATACAGCATGTGCCGCAAAAAAGGTGATTTTTACATATTTTTAGTTTTACACCATTTTGTCACACCAATTTTACATCATGTGCTCAACGTATTTTGACAATTTTTATATCATAAGACAGAGGGAAAGATTGTCTTTCTTTCCATGTAAAATGTGTACATGCGCAAAAATAAATAAAGACACGGCAAGCGCCGCACAAAAAGCTAATTTCTCGATTCAAATCATGTGAACTGAACGGCGATTTTGACACGTGCCTTTCTTTCGCTCATATCTTCTCAACATCTAGGCGTATTTTGAAATTGATTACCTTGTGATAAAGAAGGAATAATTGTCTTCGATTTGATATAAAAAAATTATATACACAATATAGAATAAAGATACAGCAAGTCCGGCAAAATTGTGACTTTTGTTTATTCTTTACGTTTTTACCATTTTCTCGCACTTTATATCACATAAACTTCTCGGTAAATTTTGCAATTTCATATATCAAAATATAGAGAAAAGGATGATCTTTATTGCCATATAAAATTGGTATGTACAAGAAAATCAGAAAGGACCCGGCGAGCATCGCACAAACAGGCAATTTCTCTATTCATATTTTGTTTACCGAGAAGCGATTTTTTTTCAACTGCTTTTTACTCTTCCTATCCATTTAAGGGCAGAGCGCATTATCATCTTTTTTATATCACAATAAAGAGGAAAGGATCGTCTTCAATTCTATATAAAATTTGCAAATTACAATTAGACAATAAAGGAGCGGTTAGTGATGTCGCAATTATCAAAATTTGTTCTAAAATACCCGAGGGTACCATCTTTGCAAACTTTATATATTCCAAACCAAGTGGTACATATTTATTATTTACATATCATCGTAAAGCAGAAATAAATACCTTCATTTTCATGTGGAATTTGCCCATATTTGCATCAAAATTAAACGTGTGGAAACGATGCGACATATGTTGCGGTAAGGCGATTATCAAAGACTTTATTACTAGCTATACCCACGTTTCGTTGGTAATAACTTCTAATTACAGTGCAAAAGATTGTCGTAAAGAAGAATAAATTGCCTTCAATTCCATATATAATTTGCATGTATACAAGGCGAATAACATGATTTATAAGGTTGGAAATAAAGACAGTTTATATTGTGTGTGAGTGTATGTTTCAACGGGGATATCCCGCCTGCACGCGCTGAGCGCGTGCGTTTGCCCGGGGCTATTAGCTTAGTAATATTACTGTGGGGGTTAGAACGTTATCGGGATTTATCATTACCCTGTTTTTGTAATTTATATCTTTCGTTTAGGATGGCGTATCGTAATAAAATTTATCGTGAAATATAGAGCAAGAAATTAGCTTCAATTCCGTATATAATTTGCATGTGTGCACTCAGTGATTAAATGATTTTATAATGTTTGAAATGAAGACAATTTTCAAAATTTAGTAAAATTCGTTCCAGACATATTATAAAAATAATTTTTATATCGATGTGAAGAGGAACAATTCATCTTTAGTTTCGTTTTGATTTCGCGCATGCGCTCTTGGAATTTATTGAGTTATGGCGCCCGAATTGAAAACAAGTTTACTTCAGTTGTAGAAACCGTTCCAGGGGTGATAGAAATTTCATTCAAAGTGTCAAGTAAGTATCATCCATTTGTAACACGGGATTCGCCGACTAGCTTTGTATAAAACAACGATAACGTCCGTATTCCGCCATGTAAACACGCCATATGTTGTTAAAACGGTCGCATCTGGCGGCGCTGGAAAATTCGGCTACAGGGGCTAATTGCGTTATTACCGTAGCGAGGCGAGTGCTGGAAAATTCAGCCACGGGGGCAAAACTGGTCAAAATAATATTCAGCAACGGAAGAGTTAACAGAGCTAGGAACGGATCAGTCTGTTTCAACGCATGCTTGGCTATCTTCACTCCTGCTTCAGCCATACCATTAGCTTGAGGAAAGTGAGGCGAGGATGTTGTGTGTTTGAAGCCATACTCACTCTTGAATTGTGCAAACACATGAGCTACAAATTGCAGCCCATTATCTGTATCAAGCTCCTCTGGGATACCCCACCGTGAGAAGATGCACTTAAACTTGCCAATGACGCCCTTTGATGTAGTGTCCTTCAGATGCACTATTTCCAGATAACGAGAAAAGTAGTCAATCACAACAAGATATTGGTGTCCCTTTTGTACACATAAGTCGGCTGCAACTTTGTGCCAGGGTCGATCAGGCAGCAAAGTTGGCTGTAGAGGTTTTTTCTTTGTTTTGATTGGTTGGTTTGGAAAATGCACAGGTAGATACCTTTTCTTGAATGTGTTGATTGAGATCAGGCCACCATACACTCATTCCCGCACGTTCATGACATTTTGTCAGTCCCTGAATTCTTGTGAGAATGTCACTTCTCATGACCTCAGCCACTACAATCCTGTCTCTGTACAGAAGTGTATTTCTGGAAATAGAGAGTTCGCTTCTCACAGAGAAGTTTGCTCGTGCTGATATGGGTACATCTCTGAACACAGTAGGCCATCCGTTCCATGATGAGTTGAAGAGTCTTGTCCTGACTGTAAACAATGTTTTATTTATTCTCGTTGCATAAATGTTATGACCTACACTTCTCAAAGTATTCATTTCATGTTTAAAACTCTTCTTTCCAAATAGTGCCTCTTTGTATTGACCAAAGTTCATATATTTCCCAACTACATACCGTTTAATTCCCCTAGCCTTCTTTATTTCCTTTTCTACCATTTTTATACAATACATTTTAGGTCTTTATCCAACATATTCAGAAAAAGGTATCCCATTACAATCATCCTTCATCTTACCTAAAACCTTTTTATTTTTCACATTGTGTAATGGGTGGTCTTTATGAAAATCACAGGTATCATACAAGTCAATGTTTTTCTTCATATCTTCGTACACATCATCCGCAAGTATTTCTAGTAGTAAAGAATCTGTGTTGGTGTATAAAACCTCACACCTACCCCCATAAGTTTTCTTTCACTCGTTGTAATAAAAGTCGTACATTAAAAGTTTGGATAAGTCTAGGATGCTCATACCAACGTATATTGGTTTATTGAAAACTATCTTTGAGTTATTCATGTGAACAGCAGCTAAATCGTAATCAAATATTTTTAATTCGTTAAAAGCTGGATTAGCAATAGCCTTTTCAAGAGATTAATTTTTTTCATCTGCCCTGAATAACCTCACATTCACTCTCTTTCTTAAATTCTCTATAGTTTTACCAAATACTGAATTATTCATTAACTTGTAAAGATTCTTTTCGAAATCACTTGTACCTTTTTCTTCAGTTCAGTATTCAATCTACTCTATGTACTTTAGTTACCGTATATTTCTGTGTATAAGTCGACCCCGTGTATAAGTCGACCCCATGTATAAGTCGACCATGCACCTTTCTTAGCACCCTAAATTGCTGTCAAAATCTTATTACTTGTATATAAGTCGACCCCCTAATAGCGCGTCTTGGAGGCGGGTCAACATGAAGCAGGCATCCCGTTTTTACTTGTCATAAATATTTTCATTGGTTAAAATTGAGCAATCAGCGAGTGCAATGTTAAAAAATCAGAGGTACAGCGTGACTGGTTTCGTTACGGTTTGTCTAGAAAATTGTTGATACTAATGTATTTCAATGAATTATAAAATTATAGAATAGATCGTTTCTAGCCATGTTTCTGATATAACTGAATAAGTTAATAAGTCTTAGCTAATGTTCAACTTTGACAGTAATTTTCATCGCCTTACATTAAAAATTCAAATTGGCGTCGATCGATAAGATTATTTACAAATCGGTCAATTTCAAATCGGTCAAACTGGATTCAAAATTGTAGTAATTTATTTATTTCAAGTAATTCATTGTAATAAAAACAGTGAAAATATGTAATATTTATAAAAGTAATTATATTTCATTATTTTTACAATGACTTGACATCGTGGGTTCCCGTTTGAATCCTGTTCGTCTCCTTCAGCTGGCAGATCGTCACTCGACCTCAGAAATTTTAGGTCTGAAACATATACCTCTTCTATAACTTGACCCCCCTCCTTGACCCCTAAATTTCTGGTATAAATAACTCGACTTATACACAGTAATATCCTGTAATTTCATGCCTAAAGAGATATATAGTTGTTGATTTCCTCCCATCAGTAAATATTGGCTCATAGCCCAACCGTAAAGGTTATTAGCATCTAAATATAGTATATGATTAGATGGCTTACTTGCATCATATCCTTCTACGTAGGTATTGTTCGCTTTGGCATGTCTCTTGGAAACCATGGATATACCCCCTCGAAGACCCTTCTCAAAAAAATAAATGCATATCATTTTTTTTTTTTTTTAATCACTTTTTTTCTTTTTGAGTGGGGTATAGCATTTTCATAACATCAATGTAAACTATAAAACAATTCAGGTAAACAAGTTAAAGCATATATATTCATTTCAAATAAACAAGTTTTGGCAAGACGACCAAAATGAGACAAACTTATCGTGTTTGCATTGTGTGTAGACATTTGCTTTGTGTAGTTGATAATTATAATTTAATTTTGGTTTTAAGCCTGCTAGAGTCGGTAGAATGTTTGCTCATTTTCTAGCATAGATGTATTCCTTAGTTAGGATAAAAAGGAAAAATAGAACATCATTTCTTCTTTCACTGAATCCAAGAAGAATTGTCTCTGCCTTTACGTTCGAATGGGTGTCTGTTTCATTTTTGATCCCTTTTAGTAGATCTTGCTACAGCGTTTTTACAACTTTACATTCATAAAAAAGATGGATAATCGATTCTGCTTCAACATTGCAGAATGTACAATGTGTTGATTCTATGAGATTATATCTATGTAAATCTTTATTTGTTGTGAGGATTCTATGAAGAAATTGATACTGGAACCATCTATGTTTTGCACTATAACATGCTCGATTAGGTATAAAATTTAATGTTTTCCAAACTAAAATCTGTATTCAATTCCTTTTCCCACTTATGTGATAAGCAAGTTTTTTATTTGAAATATCGCTATGTAGAAGGTTGTAAAATATGCTACAGGAATTCTCATTGAATTATGATTACCCTTGATCGAGCATCGATCAAGCCCAAGCATGGGTCCAATTTGGCACAGAAAATGATATGGATGTCAAATTGGCGGTCAAGCATTGACTGTGCCCAAGCATTGGGACCACAACTGGCATGAATTCTGAGCCTCAGAATTCGTCCAGTTTTGGCTACTGTTAAACAAATAAAGCAGAGATACATTTACAAAAGGTGAGTGGAGGGGATGAATTATCATCCATGATGATAAATAAATGCCACAATGACATGATATGAATGAGTAAGTTATTATATGTGAATATCATGAGAATACCCCAAAACGAACCAATTACAATTGAAAAGGGAGATTTGCCAATCTATGTTGCGCATGGGCAATAGAGGCTGCATTCACATGTATATACCTGACATAACAATCCGACTTCCATCGGCCCATAGTCTTAATGAGATAATAAATAAATAATAATAAACTGAGAATTTATAAAGCGCTTGTATCCAGCAACAGAGTCACTGCTCAAAAGCGCTGCTTGAGCTCTACAAAACAACGTAGATATCTAGTCGTATGTTTGTCTGAACAGATGTGTTTTCAGCATTGATCTGAACGTGGAGACACAGTCACTATTTCTGATTTCCTGTGGCAGATTGTTCCACAGTTCAGGGCCCGCCCTAGCAAAACATCTTTGACCATAGGTTGAAGATTTGACTCTTGGTATTTCCAGGAGGTTTTGCTGACTAGATCGCAAACTACGTGCAGGGCTGTACTCTTGGATGATTTCCTGGAGATAACTGGGCGCTTGTCCATGAAGTGACCTATACACAAGCACCAAGACTTTAAATTTTATTCTGTCTTCGATTTGAAGCCAGTGTAATTGCCTCAGGATGGGTGTGACATGATCAAACTTCTTTGATCTTGTAATGAGTTTTGCCGCAGCATTCTGACAACGCTGTAGACGTAGAATGAGATATTGTGGCAGGCCTATCAGCAACGCATTACAATAATCCAGGTGAGACATCACACATGCCTGCACCAGTGTTTTTGCAGTATTGAGGTCGATCAGATGGCGAATACGGCTTATGTTCTTTATGTTTGCATATGCTCTCTTGCACATCTTGTTCACTTGTGCAGAGCCGCTGAGGTTGGAGTCAAAAAAGACACCAAGATTGCGGACCTCTGAACTTGGACACACCGCATTTCCTCCAATGGTTATCTGAGGAAGATTGACTTTGGATAGTTTTGGGCACACGATCAACAGCTCTGTCTTTTCACTGTTTAACTTCAAAAAGTTATGAGACATCCATTCCTTAATGTCATTAACACAGTGATCAAGAGCTGCGCTCATCTGCTCTGCTGACACCTTGCACTTCGGCTTGAAAGCAAGATAGAGCTGTGTATCGTCAGCATAGCAGTGAAACTGCAGTTGGTATCTCCTGGCCACATCTCCAAGTGGAGCTGTATATAGGGTAAATAGTATTGGGCCCAGGACGGAGCCTTGAGGTACCCCATACTTCAAGAGCCTCTTCTCTGATGCCTGTGCATTAACTATAACACTTTGGAAACGGTCATGTAGGTATGACTTGATCCATTCCAGAGCATCATGTGAAACACCAAATCTGCTGTGCAGTCGTTCAATGAGGATATCACGGTCAATGGTATCGAAGGCCGCGGATAAGTCTAGCAATACCAACACGGCCCCACCCTCACCATCCACAGCTTTGAGTAGATCGTTCTGCACACGCACCAGAGCGGTCTCTGTGCTATGTCCGCTCCTGTATGCGGATTGAAAGCGTTCAGCTTTACCTGTTTTAGTAATGTGCTCATTTAGTTGCTTGGCAACAACTCTTTCCAGGACTTTAGAAACAAAGGCAAGATTAGACACAGGTCTGTAGTTCTTCAACACATTCACATCCAAGTTTGGCTTCTTCAACAGAGGGGTGATAATTGCAGTTTTCATAGAGTCCGGAACTGACGCATCCCTGAAGGAGGTATTCACAATTTCAGTGATTGCAGGCACAAGTTCATCAATGCATTCCTTAAGTAGCCACGTTGGAAACAGTCAGTCCCGTGGATCTCATTTTCCGTTCCAGCTTCCGGCGGTGACGTTTGGCTTTCCGGATGTCATCATTATACCACTGCTCCTGGGCATGCACAGTGACAAGTTTCTGTTGTAGAGGCGCATGTGATTCCACTACTTTCTGGACTTGGGTCGTGTATGATTCCACAGAGTGGGTCTGGGTTTGTCTAAGAGCTGAAGTCAGGTCAGATTTAAAGGCACTCATGTCAACTGTTTTCCACTTTCGAAACGATATGATCTTTCTTGGCCTCATTGGTACGGAAAAGTTAATTGTGGCTAGGACAGCAAAGTGATCAGATGGCACAGAGTGATCAACTCGAACATTCTTCACTGACAACTCATCCCCCACAGTGAGAACAAGGTCGAGGGTGTGGTTCTTCACGTGAGTCGGTTGATTGATGTGTTGAATGATGTTAAAAGATTTCAGCAAGTCGTTGAAACGTACTGTGTCATGATTTGTAACATCGTCCATGTGAAAGTTGAAATCGCCAGCTATCAGAAGTTCAGGGATTCGAGCCATAGCTGCTGAGGTAGCCGCACCGATCCGAAACAAATGTCCATTGTAATTGTTAGGGTTCTCACCAATAGCTGATAGAGTCTCACGCATCCTTCTGATAAAATATAGTCTATTGAATGGAACACCAGAGTCAGTCACAAATAGGGCAGCACTTGAGGAGCTGTTGTTAGTGTTTCTTAACCGCAAGTAAGATTTCATTGCGGCTACAGGGCAGGTAGGACCAGTCACTGAAGTCATGTGAATAGTGACACCCTGGTGGAAGTGATCAGCTTTTGATGTTTTTAGTTTTAACTTAAGGCTAGTACCATCATCACAGAACCACACCGAGCTAATTGACAAGTTTCTTTTGGCATCGTAGGAATCACACGTAAACTCTCCACATCTAAGGAAGGCATAAAAGGCTAATTAAAACACACTTCTGAACAAAGTATCCAGATACGTAGAAAAAACACACATGTGACAGGCAAACGAGTCAGGGTAGTGGCGATAGGTGCTCGTTTAAGGCCTCGCATTATGGTTTCTAGACGTAGTAACTGCCCAGAAGTCCATGGGTTTGCTACTCCATGTTTCAGGTACTCAAAACGCACTCCGCACAGATAGGATCTAATGGTAGTTGCACTCAATCTGAGCCTATGGTGACAGTGGTCCACGAAATGTAACAGAGTTTGCTCACTTAGGTTAGGTAACGCATTAGGCCACCAAACTACACCACACATAGTCATGAACATCAGAAACGCTTGTAACCCAGACTTGTAGATAACTTGAGTGGAGGAAGCTAGGGCTTGCTCCCACAACTTGTTGAGAGTTGTACCGGGGGCACAGTCACCTGCGTTAGTAGAAGGCAAGGAGTTGGACTGGTATCTGGAGCCGGGACGAGTCGTCGGAAACGCTGGATCTGCAAGCGAGACAAAGCATCGGCTACAAAGTTATCTCGTCCAGGTAAGTGGGATGCTGAGAATGTAAAATTGTACTGAGCTGCTAACAACACTAATTTGCGTATTAGCCGCATGATGAAAGGCGATCTGGAGCGGCACTTATTCAAGATACTCACTGTACTACAGTTATCACGTAAGAATCGGATACTCTTTCTACAGCACAAGTGTCCCCACACTGCAGCAGCCATCACTATAGGGTACAATTCCATTGCTGCAATAGAATAGTCCTTATCGGCCGCTGTCCGCCACTGTGGTGTCCAGCGTTGTGCAAACCAATGACCATTAAAGAAGGCTCCGAATCCAGTGGAACCTGCCGCATCTGTATACAGGTGCATGTCTGGGGCTGTAAGTTCATCTTCATAAAAGAAAGACTTCCCATTCCAGGTAGTTAGAAAGTCTTTCCACATGTCAAAGTCTAATTGGCAATCCTTGTTCAGGGTAATGTGGTGATGCAGATGGTGCACAGAGTGTGATAGTTTCAGTAGGTAGCTCACAAAGGCTCTGCCAGGTTTGATGACTTGACTAGCAAAGTTGAGGTGACCCAGTACACTTAGGAGAGTACGTTTTGTCACCTTTCTCTTTTGCTGAATCTGGCCGATGAAGTCAATGATCCGGAGTACCTTTTCACGTGGCAAGCGAGATTCCATCACGTCAGAGTCGAGGATAATTCCTAGATACTCAAGACATGTTGTTGGACCTACTGTTTTCCTAGCAGACAGAGGAATGCCAAGCTCCTTGAATAGATGCAACAACTTAGTCATAGTCTGGTGGCCCTTCTGTAGTGAGGAGTCAATGGTCAAAAAGTCATATAGCAAATGTGGAATATGTGGTATGGAGTAAACGTATTCCGCTATCCAGCATAGGGCCACAGAAAGATTATCAAAGATTTTGGGACTGGACCGCGATCCAAAAACCAATCTGGTGTAGTAGAACAGTTTGCTTTTCCAGCTGACTCCATGTAAATGCCACACAGTATGATGAGTAGGGATCAACTTGAATGCATCTGTTATGTCTACTTTACACATATAGGCTTGACTACCCAGAGCTTTGATAATTCTGACGGCATCATCAATTCTCACATATGTGAGGGAGAAAAGCGATTTGTCAATCAGTGAATTTAAACTTGGATTGTTTTCGTCATGGTGTGGTGAGGACAAGTCTACAATGAGCCTCTTCTTTTTTGAATACTTCCCCTCGACAATGCCAATTGGACTAATGCGATGTACTGGAAAAGGGGAAACGTCAAATTGGCCAATTAGGTAACCTTTTGAGAGTTCACTCTCCAATAATTCATCTACTGCTTGCGTATTTTGTCTGGCAGACAGAAGATTGCGGCATACCGTCGATGTTGTTGGTGGATTGTCGATTCCTGTGGTGAAACCATGGCAAAGTCCGCTTATCAAATTACTTGTGAATGTTTCATCGGGGTAATGCTGCAACTGTTTCTCTAGGAGGTCAACTTTGATGGGAGATGGAACTACTCCGAGTCAATGTTTTGAACAGATAGAACTCTGTTCAGGAGTTTCGTCCTCGCTGTTGCCTAGTCGACAATTCTTTGCAGAGTGGGGTTTCCGACAAATTCTACACACATGCTCGAATTTGGAATTCTGGTGAATGCACTTGTCTGAATTGAAGTTGTTGCAGATTGGAACTCCTTTGTGAAACTGGACTTGTCTCCCATGTCTGTCTGTTGCGAGGCGACGAGGTTGCGTTGCATGGATGCATTTGCCACAAGAGGGCAAAATTGACTAGTGTGGCCAATATCCTGACAGAGCTGGCAGGCATTAACCCGACGTCCTGTGAAAATGGCTCGGTAAAGTTGATCATCAATTTTGGCCCAGTTAACTTTGACATTCTGTTGTCCGAGAATAGCCGCCGCTTTGGCTGAGAACGTTTTGTGATAGTGGTAGAAACTTTGGTCTTGATACATGGAGTGCATTTCGACAATGTTTCTGAGATATCGACTTAGTTTTTGACTCCTTTGTGGCCATCGCATGAGCATGATGTCCTTGAACCTTGTGAAGGCCAAAATATACATATCAATGGTGAGAGGCTGTTGCAGTCGGCGATCACTTGTAGATTTTAGAAAGAGCTCCATATTGTCAATTTGAAGTCGTCTAGCACCAGATGATATCTCATCAGGGCAGAGAAGTAACGCTAAGTTAACGTCTTTACCTTCCCAAATGACCTTTTTCAAGCTGGATGATACTGTCTCGACATGGTCGAAGTCCATTCCATGATCGAAGCCGATACTTCCGGGTAAAGGTGGTGTACTGCCTGACTGTGCTGTCATGAGTGTATTGGCACTGCCATTTGTCATATCCGTCGACAACATGTGAGGTAAAACGGCACTACCTCCTTGGTTTGGCGTTGTTGAGATATGCTCACTTATCAAGTGCCTCAGCGAATCCACCGATGACTGGAGATTAACCACCATCGCAGACAGTTGGGAGTTTGATGAAACAGCGTCTGTAGAGTGTTCGTTGTCGCTGATTGAACTCGGTACTTCCGGTCCCCTGGCTGAAGTCGATTGGGAATGGGAGATCACCAGATTGAGATTGTCCGTATAGAAAGTCTGTAATTGCTGTCTGGTCATTCCCTCAGGCACGCGTACTCCAAGGATTGTATGAATGTACTTTGCTATCTTTGGAATAGACCAATTCCTAGGGAATTGCGAATATGGTCTATCGTCGACAACAGCGCCATTGTTGTTATTGTGCTCTTCGCCAGATGAGTGAGAATCATCGACAATGGGACGTGGCACAGTGCTCGATCGACGAGAACGGCGTGTGGGAGGCATCCTGAATACAGTGGTAACATGAACGATGAATAATCTGCCAAGATTATTACCAGTCGACGGAGAACGAGCGTAATAGAATTGAAATTGATTTAGTCCGAACGTAACAATGGCCGAAGAAAGAACAATGCTGGGCATTAGCACTTCAAGAGGAAGTAAGCTTCAGACATCATTTGCATCTTGGTATGTGATAAAGATTTTGATTGGTTAAAAATTTACGAGGATACCTGAAGGTATTCTTTACAGGCCGATTACTCTATGAAACGAGAACTGTAACTTATTACTTAACCAGGACACGGGGTAGTTACAAATTGAGAATTAATATACTTGATTAACTTTGGCAAAAGTGTTAATAAACTGTTTATTGTGAAACGAAAACTCAAAGACCCGTTTGGATCTGAACCAAGTATGTGACATCAAATATCAACACGATTAGGATAATAATCGAACTGCATTTCCTTGCCATTATAAATCTGCTTAGGTTATAAGCATCCAAAAATATGCTACATCCTTTCTCAGCCTTAAATAGTATTTCTAAATTAGGCGGCATGAAAGGTAAATCTGTCTGCTTACTGATATTGGTTTTGTTTTATGCAAGATTTCAAAGAGGATATCAGACCAGCATATTCAAGAAAATTTGTTTTAACCCCATACCGTTCTACAAAGTCGTTATAGGACAGAAATGTGTCATTATCTGCTAGGAAATCATTTACAAATTTGATATGTGATTGCATATAATGATCATATATTACAGGGTTTTTTCCTATTCTGATGTTGTCATTTGCCCGTGTGTACTGTCTACTTAGATTTTTATTATCATATTTACAGTTTTCTTTGAAATTCAGACCAAGCGTGAAATACGACTTTCCAGAATGGACTAATGAGTTTAGGGATATATTGTGTCTTTAGATAGGATGGTCCTATTTCTATTGGGTTAAGTTGGCTTACTGAGTGTGACATAAACAAAAGGTTACTTAATTTAGAATCCTGTACAAATAGTCATCTAATCCATGATATTTTCTGTGCTAGTATTGTTGGAACTTTTAACCCATCTTCTTTATAAGATTTTGTTAACAGACTTCATTTAATTTTGTCGGGTTTGCCTCTCCATATAAAGGAAAAACATTTTCTTTGAAAGTTCACAATCGTATCGAGTTTTGGGTTTGCTAGTGATGCGAATAAATGGTCAAGTGATGGTAGTATCAGACTCTTTAAGACTGTTATTCTTCCTAATGGCGTAAGGTCTCTGAGATCTCGGTCTCGGCTTCGATCATGGAATGGACTTCGACCATGTCGAGACAGTATCATCCAGCTTGAAAAAGGTCATTTGGGAAGGTAAAGACGTTAACTTAGCGTTACTTCTCTGCCCTGATGAGATATCATCTGGTGCTAGACGACTTCAAATTGACAATATGGAGCTCTTTCTAAAATCTACAAGTGATCGCCGACTGCAACAGCCTCTCACCATTGATATGTATATTTTGGCCTTCACAAGGTTCAAGGACATCATGCTCATGCGATGGCCACAAAGGAGTCAAAAACTAAGTCGATATCTCAGAAACATTGTCGAAATGCACTCCATGTATCAAGACCAAAGTTTCTACCACTATCACAAAACGTTCTCAGCCAAAGCGGCGGCTATTCTCGGACAACAGAATGTCAAAGTTAACTGGGCCAAAATTGATGATCAACTTTACCGGGCCATTTTCACAGGACGTCGGGTTAATGCCTGCCAGCTCTGTCAGGATATTGGCCACACTAGTCAATTTTGCCCTCTTGTGGCAAATGCATCCATGCAACGCAACCTCGTCGCCTCGCAACAGACAGACATGGGAGACAAGTCCAGTTTCACAAAGGAGTTCCAATCTGCAACAACTTCAATTCAGACAAGTGCATTCACCAGAATTCCAAATTCGAGCATGTGTGTAGAATTTGTCGGAAACCCCACTCTGCAAAGAATTGTCGACTAGGCAACAGCGAGGACGAAACTCCTGAACAGAGTTCTATCTGTTCAAAACATTGACTCGGAGTAGTTCCATCTCCCATCAAAGTTGACCTCCTAGAGAAACAGTTGCAGCATTACCCCGATGAAACATTCACAAGTAATTTGATAAGCGGACTTTGCCATGGTTTCACCACAGGAATCGACAATCCACCAACAACATCGACGGTATGCCGCAATCTTCTGTCTGCCAGACAAAATACGCAAGCAGTAGATGAATTATTGGAGAGTGAACTCTCAAAAGGTTACCTAATTGGCCAATTTGACGTTTCCCCTTTTCCAGTACATCGCATTAGTCCAATTGGCATTGTCGAGGGGAAGTATTCAAAAAAGAAGAGGCTCATTGTAGACTTGTCCTCACCACACCATGACGAAAACAATCCAAGTTTAAATTCACTGATTGACAAATCGCTTTTCTCCCTCACATATGTGAGAATTGATGATGCCGTCAGAATTATCAAAGCTCTGGGTAGTCAAGCCTATATGTGTAAAGTAGACATAACAGATGCATTCAAGTTGATCCCTACTCATCATACTGTGTGGCATTTACATGGAGTCAGCTGGAAAAGCAAACTGTTCTACTACACCAGATTGGTTTTTGGATCGCGGTCCAGTCCCAAAATCTTTGATAATCTTTCTGTGGCCCTATGCTGGATAGCGGAATACGTTTACTCCATACCACATATTCCACATTTGCTATATGACTTTTTGACCATTGACTCCTCACTACAGAAGGGCCACCAGACTATGACTAAGTTGTTGCATCTATTCAAGGAGCTTGGCATTCCTCTGTCTGCTAGGAAAACAGTAGGTCCAACAACATGTCTTGAGTATCTAGGAATTATCCTCGACTCTGACGTGATGGAATCTCGCTTGCCACGTGAAAAGGTACTCCGGATCATTGACTTCATCGGCCAGATTCAGCAAAAGAGAAAGGTGACAAAACGTACTCTCCTAAGTGTACTGGGTCACCTCAACTTTGCTAGTCAAGTCATCAAACCTGGCAGAGCCTTTGTGAGCTACCTACTGAAACTATCACACTCTGTGCACCATCTGCATCACCACATTACCCTGAACAAGGATTGCCAATTAGACTTTGACATGTGGAAAGACTTTCTAACTACCTGGAATGGGAAGTCTTTCTTTTATGAAGATGAACTTACAGCCCCAGACATGCACCTGTATACAGATGCGGCAGGTTCCACTGGATTCGGAGCCTTCTTTAATGGTCATTGGTTTGCACAACGCTGGACACCACAGTGGCGGACAGCGGCCGATAAGGACTATTCTATTGCAGCAATGGAATTGTACCCTATAGTGATGGCTGCTGCAGTGTGGGGACACTTGTGCTGTAGAAAGAGTATCCGATTCTTACGTGATAACTGTAGTACAGTGAGTATCTTGAATAAGTGCCGCTCCAGATCGCCTTTCATCATGCGGCTAATACGCAAATTAGTGTTGTTAGCAGCTCAGTACAATTTTACATTCTCAGCATCCCACTTACCTGGACGAGATAACTTTGTAGCCGATGCTTTGTCTCGCTTGCAGATCCAGCGTTTCCGACGACTCGTCCCGGCTCCAGATACCAGTCCAACTCCTTGCCTTCTACTAACACAGGTGACTGTGCCCCCGGTACAACTCTCAACAAGTTGTGGGAGCAAGCCCTAGCTTCCTCCACTCAAGTTATCTACAAGTCTGGGTTACAAGCGTTTCTGATGTTCATGACTATGTGTGGTGTAGTTTGGTGGCCTAATGCGTTACCTAACCTAAGTGAGCAAACTCTGTTACATTTCGTGGACCACTGTCACCATAGGCTCAGATTGAGTGCAACTACCATTAGATCCTATCTGTGCGGAGTGCGTTTTGAGTACCTGAAACATGGAGTAGCAAACCCATGGACTTCTGGGCAGTTACTACGTCTAGAAACCATAATGCGAGGCCTTAAACGAGCACCTATCGCCACTACCCTGACTCGTTTGCCTGTCACTGTAAATATCCTTCAAAGCATGTGTGTTTTTTCTACGTATCTGGATACTTTGTTCAGAAGTGTGTTTTAATTAGCCTTTTATGCCTTCCTTAGATGTGGAGAGTTTACGTGTGATTCCTACGATGCCAAAAGAAACTTGTCAATTAGCTCGGTGTGGTTCTGTGATGATGGTACTAGCCTTAAGTTAAAACTAAAAACATCAAAAGCTGATCACTTCCACCAGGGTGTCACTATTCACATGACTTCAGTGACTGGTCCTACCTGCCCTGTAGCCGCAATGAAATCTTACTTGCGGTTAAGAAACACTAACAACAGCTCCTCAAGTGCTGCCCTATTTGTGACTGACTCTGGTGTTCCATTCAATAGACTATATTTTATCAGAAGGATGCGTGAGACTCTATCAGCTATTGGTGAGAACCCTAACAATTACAATGGACATTTGTTTCGGATCGGTGCGGCTACCTCAGCAGCTATGGCTCGAATCCCTGACCATCTCATTAAGACTATGGGCCGATGGAAGTCGGATTGTTATGTCAGGTATATACATGTGAATGCAGCCTCTATTGCCCATGCGCAACATAGATTGGCAAATCTCCCTTTTCAATTGTAATTGGTTCGTTTTGGGGTATTCTCATGATATTCACATATAATAACTTACTCATTCATATCATGTCATTGTGGCATTTATTTATCATCATGGATGATAATTCATCCCCTCCACTCACCTTTTGTAAATGTATCTCTGCTTTATTTGTTTAACAGTAGCCAAAACTGGACGAATTCTGAGGCTCAGAATTCATGCCAGTTGTGGTCCCAATGCTTGGGCACAGTCAATGCTTGACCGCCAATTTGACATCCATATCATTTTCTGTGCCAAATTGGACCCATGCTTGGGCTTGATCGATGCTCGATCAAGGGTAATCATAATTCAATGAGAATTCCTGTAGCATATTTTACAACCTTCTACATAGCGATATTTCAAATAAAAAACTTGCTTATCACATAAGTGGGAAAAGGAATTGAATACAGATTTTAGTTTGGAAAACATTAAATTTTATACCTAATCGAGCATGTTATAGTGCAAAACATAGATGGTTCCAGTATCAATTTCTTCATAGAATCCTCACAACAAATAAAGATTTACATAGATATAATCTCATAGAATCAACACATTGTACATTCTGCAATGTTGAAGCAGAATCGATTATCCATCTTTTTTATGAATGTAAAGTTGTAAAAACGCTGTAGCAAGATCTACTAAAAGGGATCAAAAATGAAACAGACACCCATTCGAACGTAAAGGCAGAGACAATTCTTCTTGGATTCAGTGAAAGAAGAAATGATGTTCTATTTTTCCTTTTTATCCTAACTAAGGAATACATCTATGCTAGAAAATGAGCAAACATTCTACCGACTCTAGCAGGCTTAAAACCAAAATTAAATTATAATTATCAACTACACAAAGCAAATGTCTACACACAATGCAAACACGATAAGTTTGTCTCATTTTGGTCGTCTTGCCAAAACTTGTTTATTTGAAATGAATATATATGCTTTAACTTGTTTACCTGAATTGTTTTATAGTTTACATTGATGTTATGAAAATGCTATACCCCACTCAAAAAGAAAAAAAGTGATTAAAAAAAAAAAAAAATGATATGCATTTATTTTTTTGAGAAGGGTCTTCGAGGGGGTATATCCATGGTTTCCAAGAGACATGCCAAAGCGAACAATACCTACGTAGAAGGATATGATGCAAGTAAGCCATCTAATCATATACTATATTTAGATGCTAATAACCTTTACGGTTGGGCTATGAGCCAATATTTACTGATGGGAGGAAATCAACAACTATATATCTCTTTAGGCATGAAATTACAGGATATTACTGTGTATAAATCGAGTTATTTATACCAGAAATTTAGGGGTCAAGGAGGGGGGTCAAGTTATAGAAGAGGTATATGTTTCAGACCTAAAATTTCTGAGGTCGAGTGACGATCTGCCAGCTGAAGGAGACGAACAGGATTCAAACGGGAACCCACGATGTCAAGTCATTGTAAAAATAATGAAATATAATTACTTTTATAAATATTACATATTTTCACTGTTTTTATTACAATGAATTACTTGGAATAAATAAATTACTACAATTTTGAATCCAGTTTGACCGATTTGAAATTGACCGATTTGTAAATAATCTTATCGATCGACGCCAATTTGAATTTTTAATGTAAGGCGATGAAAATTACTGTCAAAGTTGAACATTAGCTAAGACTTATTAACTTATTCAGTTATATCAGAAACATGGCTAGAAACGATCTATTCTATAATTTTATAATTCATTGAAATACATTAGTATCAACAATTTTCTAGACAAACCGTAACGAAACCAGTCACGCTGTACCTCTGATTTTTTAACATTGCACTCGCTGATTGCTCAATTTTAACCAATGAAAATATTTATGACAAGTAAAAACGGGATGCCTGCTTCATGTTGACCCGCCTCCAAGACGCGCTATTAGGGGGTCGACTTATATACAAGTAATAAGATTTTGACAGCAATTTAGGGTGCTAAGAAAGGTGCATGGTCGACTTATACATTGGGTCGACTTATACACGGGGTCGACTTATACACAGAAATATACGGTAACTAAAGTACATAGAGTAGATTGAATACTGAACTGAAGAAAAAGGTACAAGTGATTTCGAAAAGAATCTTTACAAGTTAATGAATAATTCAGTATTTGGTAAAACTATAGAGAATTTAAGAAAGAGAGTGAATGTGAGGTTATTCAGGGCAGATGAAAAAAATTAATCTCTTGAAAAGGCTATTGCTAATCCAGCTTTTAACGAATTAAAAATATTTGATTACGATTTAGCTGCTGTTCACATGAATAACTCAAAGATAGTTTTCAATAAACCAATATACGTTGGTATGAGCATCCTAGACTTATCCAAACTTTTAATGTACGACTTTTATTACAACGAGTGAAAGAAAACTTATGGGGGTAGGTGTGAGGTTTTATACACCAACACAGATTCTTTACTACTAGAAATACTTGCGGATGATGTGTACGAAGATATGAAGAAAAACATTGACTTGTATGATACCTGTGATTTTCATAAAGACCACCCATTACACAATGTGAAAAATAAAAAGGTTTTAGGTAAGATGAAGGATGATTGTAATGGGATACCTTTTTCTGAATATGTTGGATAAAGACCTAAAATGTATTGTATAAAAATGGTAGAAAAGGAAATAAAGAAGGCTAGGGGAATTAAACGGTATGTAGTTAGGAAATATATGAACTTTGGTCAATACAAAGAGGCACTATTTGGAAAGAAGAGTTTTAAACATGAAATGAATACTTTGAGAAGTGTAGGTCATAACATTTATGCAACGA
This sequence comes from Phorcus lineatus, assembly GCA_921293015.1. NCBI lineage: Eukaryota > Metazoa > Mollusca > Gastropoda > Trochida > Trochidae > Phorcus > Phorcus lineatus. Next base: position 20,093,913 of record OV121088.1, on the reverse strand, counting down.
GAATAAATAAAACATTGTTTACAGTCAGGACAAGACTCTTCAACTCATCATGGAACGGATGGCCTACTGTGTTCAGAGATGTACCCATATCAGCACGAGCAAACTTCTCTGTGAGAAGCGAACTCTCTATTTCCAGAAATACACTTCTGTACAGAGACAGGATTGTAGTGGCTGAGGTCATGAGAAGTGACATTCTCACAAGAATTCAGGGACTGACAAAATGTCATGAACGTGCGGGAATGAGTGTATGGTGGCCTGATCTCAATCAACACATTCAAGAAAAGGTATCTACCTGTGCATTTTGCCAAACCAACCAATCAAAACAAAGAAAAAACCTCTACAGCCAACTTTGCTGCCTGATCGACCCTGGCACAAAGTTGCAGCCGACTTATGTGTACAAAAGGGACACCAATATCTTGTTGTGATTGACTACTTTTCTCGTTATCTGGAAATAGTGCATCTGAAGGACACTACATCAAAGGGCGTCATTGGCAAGTTTAAGTGCATCTTCTCACGGTGGGGTATCCCAGAGGAGCTTGATACAGATAATGGGCTGCAATTTGTAGCTCATGTGTTTGCACAATTCAAGAGTGAGTATGGCTTCAAACACACAACATCCTCGCCTCACTTTCCTCAAGCTAATGGTAGTGCTGAAGCAGGAGTGAAGATAGCCAAGCATGCGTTGAAACAGACTGATCCGTTCCTAGCTCTGTTAACCCTTCCGTTGCTGAATATTATTTTGACCAGTTTTGCCCCCGTGGCTGAATTTTCCAGCACTCGCCTCGCTACGGTAATAACGCAATTAGCCCCTGTGGCCGAATTTTCCAGCGCCGCCAGATGCGACCGTTTTAACAACATATGGCGTGTTTACATGGCGGAATACGGACGTTATCGTCGTTTTATACAAAGCTAGTCGGCGAATCCCGTGTTACAAATGGATGATACTTACTTGACACTTTGAATGAAATTTCTATCACCCCTGGAACGGTTTCTACAACTGAAGTAAACTTGTTTTCAATTCGGGCGCCATAACTCCGCAGTGTTTACCCTCTGGGGGCCTGCCGGCCTTGACAGGTTGTGGTGACCTACAGAGTATCAGTGTCCGTGAGAAACCATACACCACCAGTGGTGCTGGTTTGACCGGGCCGCACAATAGTGATACTGTCAACCTTCTCCTTCCCACCCACTGGGTTGGTGAAGGCCGGGTCACACGTGCAGGGCAAAGCCCATATATTATAGCCATTGTATGATAGGGTCTTAGCTCAGCCTGGCTCCCCTTGTGGACCAGATGACAGGGTCAACCGCGGTGGTTCCGTTATGGGTGACAGTTCTAGCCGTCACGGACCCTGAAATGAATCCATGGTGCCATAACGGGGTTAACCCAGCCATAACAGAGCTGTGACGGGTAGCGGTGTTTAACCAGGGGCCAGTCCTAGCCGTTACGGACCCGTCCATGACAGCCATGGTTCCTTTACGGAGGACAGTTTTAGCCGTCACGGACCAATGTACTGAATCCATGGTTCCATAACAGGGTCAGACCCAGCCGTTTACACGATTGTGACGGGTACCCATGTTAACTCATTGACGCCGAGGGAGCTTCACGGCTCAACGCCTGGGCCACTGACCACAGATGCTGCTCGCTGTAGAGAGACCAATTACCTCAAAGCACCGCTCTTTTCGCGACAGCCTTTGAACGGAAACTGTCTAGCTTTGTGCCATAAAGTCTTGATTGTTTTATAGTTTCATGAAGATAGATGCAGGTGCTGAATATTGATACTTTACAGGAATATAACATGTGATATTTCACCATTGAGTTTATGTTTTGCGGTTTGTCCGATTTCAATTCATTCAGAGAGAGAGAGATAGTGAAATTGTTTTCATTGTCTCACCAAATAAAATTGACAGGTAAACTGGTTTGATATCGCACCTTTTATATTGGTCAAAATGTTATGAGAGACAATTTCTCTTACTGATACCTAAACAACAGTACTTAAACAGCAAACTTAACAGCAAATAATAAACACAGACACACACTTACATATTATAGTATATATTTAGGATATACATTACCAAATATCACTTATAAGCATTTGTCAATCCTCATGTTAGATTGTCTTTCTCAATCAACCACTAAAGTGATTTGATGGTGGCATATTGTACACACCTTTGCAAGTACTAACACATAAACACGTAACGTACCTAATATTTTCACATATGTTGATTTACATGCATTTCTATTTGTAAATACAATTACAAATACTGCATATCTACACACCATGTTGAGTAGATACAGTGTGTCGATATCTCAACCATCTGAATAATAATTGAGAATTTATGGAAATGATATCCCGAGATATTTTAGAGATAGCACGTAACATCAACGAATGTAATGATTTTTAATATTGACCAAGTGATCTATTCCGTTGTCAACTCTAATTATAATTTAACATGTGTATGTATCCATTCAATGACAGACAGGGTCGTGGATCTATGAAGCATATTGTCGAATTAAAAAAACCCATGTACATGCTAAAACTATTATTGTTACAGGACCGCTACTGACCGTGCATGATATAGGATGCGCTCAGCTAGTTCAGTAAAGTAATATTCAAACCAACTTTTATATTAATAATAGTAATATAAGTAGAACAACACTGGCGTTCAAAATATTAATTACATGATATTATCAAATTGATAGTTCATGACATGACATCCCCAAAGTGATGCATACAAGAAGTAAAGGTAAAATCAAAGTGTCACTTTCAATAGCCTCAAATTCTTAACAAATTATTTATGAATACATGTACATAAATGTTTATAATAATGCTTCCTCTCGTTTCGTCTTAGATACATGAATTCAAAGTGTTTACAGATACAATATATCTAACAATGTTTCAAAATTGGTAACTTCCCTTCCAAGATCAACATATTCAAAATGTTTTCATTTATCAAACGTAGTATATTTTTGCACAAAGAGCAATGATTTTTATTTCTTATTGCTTTCCTGAGGATAGCATCTTATTTACGAAACTGTTATCTACTTTAATGGATGCTAAACTGATTTTCAAAGTAAGTTCATTGTTATACTATACAACGGACGCACATACGCGGCTCTCGCTGAATAAGAGGTGCTTTCCATTAACGCACATAAGCGTCTCTCGCTGTGAGAAACTGCTAATCAACAGACGCATATATGGTGCTCTCGCTGTGAGGATCTCATTATTTTGACGCATATACGCGGCTCTCGGCGTTAATGAGTTAAAGTAACAGGCCTGGCCTTGCTCTTAATGACCCGTCCATGGCAGCTGTGGTTCCATTAGGGATGGCAGTTCTAGCCTTAACGGACTAATGAACTGAATCTCTGGTTCCATAAAGGGGTTTGTCCCAGCTGTTACAAGTTGTGACGGGTAGCAGTGTTTAAGTAACGGGCCAGTCCTAGCCGTAACAGACCTGTGCATAGCAACTGTGTTCTAGCCATTACGGAACCATTACCTATAGCCGTGGTTCCATAACAGGGACGGGGCCCATCAATTATGGACCCAGATCAGGTAGCCTTTGTATTGAACTGGCAGTAAGACCGATCACAGACCCATGAACGGAAACCATTTGTCTGTGACAGAGGCTTGTTCAAGCCGTTACAGACCCATTAACTTAAGCTGTGGTTCCATAATAGAGTTAAAACCCAGCCGTACAGAGTTGACGGGTAGCCGTCTGTAAGTAACAGCCAGGCCCAGCTGTTATGGAACTGTGAAAGGTAGCCTGCACTGCTCAAGGTGAAGTTTCGGAATGGTAGCATGAGGGACAGCTAAGCTCTAATGTGTTTGTTGTGTTTAATATTGTCCTAAGCTACTAATTCCCCTGGAAGCCAACTGGATACGTTTGAGGAATTAATCATTATTTCTCCAACACTTCAATTGATTTTCTAAGAAATTGCAGTAATTTAAGATGTTGAATTTCCCATCAGTTAAAGATCAAGTTTCATCTCTCTCTGATGGAACTTGGTTCATTAAGAATGTTTTCTTTTCTGCTGCTATGACACAGATTTACTCCTTGACCTGTTGTCAAGCAAAATAAGATGTTGTAAACTCTTACTTTTCCAATGCTAAAATTAAGTTATCTTCATTGCCTGGTATTCCATTAAAATAGACGTATACCATCAAGATCTTGGATTCTAAAGCTTGTTCACCTTAGCCATCACTTTTCAAATGTCCAAGACCTGACCAGTATTAAACATGGTTGTTTTTTTGTTTTTATTCCTGGGAGAATGTACTCATAGAGCATCTGATTGTTTTGGGTATCAATAGACCGATCCAGTCTGTCAATCAAATCTCGTGCATGCATAATTTCAGCCAATCAGAGCGGCGATAGTGCCACGCTAATTTGTCAACTTTACTTCCGGGGACAAACAAACCGATAATGGCGATATGTTTCAGTGGTTGCACATATTTTTAACAATAACATTCTATGATTCTACACACTATTTATTCATCGATGTCACAGCATATGTATTTCTCGAGGTGTTAAGTAACAAGGATTACCGTTTTTAATCTTGAATTTGTGAAAAAAGGGCAACAATTAGTAAAAACCAATTGCGAGTCGGATGAGTGCTCGGAGGTGAGAAATTGCTAGAACTGTACACTTTTCAAAGCGCTCTAAGATAATGCTAACAAGATGACAGCTCTAAAAAGCTTTTCACAATGTCAGTTTATGACCTCAAAGTTTTAAATCAAGAACCCTTTTAAGTTGGTTAAGATTATTTTTTGCGATTTTACTCGATAACATTTGGGTACGTTTCCTGTCAAGTTTTGTCATATTGTAAGCAATCACTGTGTTGTGCAAAATATCTCATTAAACTATAATTTGAAAATTAAAAAAACCCAACTCAGTCATTGGATATGATTCTATGTGATACTTTATCACATATTATGTTTCCAAGAATCATGCTCCAGGTGGTAATTGATTAATGTATGTAATAATCAAGCAACATGTCTCATGAGTTTTCATAAATATGAAACTAGATAAACCAAAACTCAGAGTTTTACTGAAACAGACATGATGAAATTGAATCAACTTTCATCATGATGGATCTGTATGTAACAAGGGATATATTTACACAAACAATAATATAATAAATGAATTTAAAGATATGTATAAGTTTAAACTTGAAATAATATTTATAATATAATTTCACAAAAGAAACTTGTTGCAGCTAAAGCATCCATTGACTGATAAAAAAATTTTCCCAATCCAGTTACTATCTCTATCATTTTGAAACCTTGAAAACATGACCAACCATTATTTCATGAAGATTGATTAATTTCAGTAGATTCCTCAAAAAGGAATTAAACACAACATCCTATGTTATGTGAAGTGTGATTTCCTCTTTCTTGATCCAAGTACATTTCAATGAAAGGCTATATCTTTTAAAATTAAAAATTATGCTATTTTCATCTTTTCTCTTAGTCCTATAAAAAATTTAAATTGGATATCTAGAATATCATATGGATATGTCCAAATCCAGACTCAAAGTCATCACTGTCAAATACTTAAAGAGCCACTCCGTGATTTTCATAACATATTATTAACCTTTGATACGAACCTAAATGTCATGTGTGGTGATATAAAATCAAAACATCTTAAATTTTCATGTCCAAAAGACATATATATGAAAAATACTGGTTTTCCATAAAAACCTTAAAACAGCCTTATAAATGCACATAGGTGTAGATATCACGTCCAATATACATGGATACTAGTTATATAACCTAACAAACACTATCAACTCCTAACTGCCCACCTGGCTGTTTTAGATAAGTCTCCAAAATCACATTTGACTATTTGACGCGCGCCACTGTCCGGTTTTCGATCATAAATGCGACTTTCTTCCTTCATATTGTCACTGTAAAAAAAACTCAATAAGCTTTAAAATGTGTCTTTTTTTGTAACAGTTGATACTTCGCAATCAAATGACGCCATTGATTAAGTTTGGCATATATGAGTCCAACAACTCACGGAGTGGCTCTTTAAAATTGTATGTGTCTTTACAAACTAATACTATATGAAAACATATGTCTATCCATGTTTCATAATTTTTTATATTCATTTACTGTTTATATTTTGATGAATACTTTTTGTTTTAGACTATTTCAAATATTTGGATCTCAACCTCAATTACTTATAGTAATTTCTGTTTGTGATTTCAACATAACCATTGAAGAATAAATAGACAAGTTTATACACAGCCTGTTTAATTTTATGAACTTTGGCTAGCTGTAAACCTTTATTCAAAAGAAAGCTAATTAAGAAACTTTGATGCAACTTAAATTGATTTTTTATCGATATTTTTCTTGTAATTAATAGGCCTAATATATTTGCATTATAAAATCTATGGTCAACGTTTTAAAATCAAAGCATAGACAGTAAAACAAGAAATATTTTTACAATGCATTTTTGAATATTTTTGTCAAAGGAATGTTGACTAGCCCAGAGACCAATAAGTGTAACACTGACAGTGTCAACAAGCCTGAGCGACCTTGACCTACACAACTACGTAAAAAAAAATATTCAATTAAATATTATACAAAGCTTTTTTAATATAGAATGGCCTACACTTGTTAAGTACAAGTGAGATACAACAATTTACTGGTAATAGTATGTTTTGTTAGTTTACAATCATTTTGATTGTAGAATCATTCTAAGTGAAGGTGTTTGTTTACAAAGTGGTTGATCTTGATAAATCGCTCTGTGATTTCATAAAATCACTTCATAAATTTTTAAGAATAAAGAAATTATGAACGTTGTATGGGTTTTACAAATACAAGGTTGGATAATGTGCGTGTAGAACGACGTCGGTGTAAACGAAAGCCAAATGTTTTGGTTAGTGACATTGTTGAGTTACACGGTCCGGCTCGCCTGTGCTTGAAACTTGCCCCCCCAAATATTTCAGCCAATCACATTTTAAGGGGTGGGGCCTGATGGCTCTCGACTGGAGTGGTCTATCCTGCACAGTTTTACCAGACACATTCAGTGGAGATTTATTCTCAGGGAGCAAATATCACCATAAAGATAGTATAAATTGTACATGTTACAGATTATACAGGTAAACTGTAATTTGTTCCTAATAAGGTACAAATATCATCTGAGTGTTTCATGTTTGACCTAGCTGACCTAGGGACCATCAAGCAACTACATAGGAAGGAGGCAGTTGTTGAGTTGTCTTCTCCAGTACATCTGATGTCCTGGCATATTTTTGTCTCATCACAGATGTATCAACATCAAGCTGACTGCATTTATTTTGGGTTTTTTTTTTCATGTTATCCCTCACAGTAAATGACTCCTCGTTCCCAACTTTCATACTAAAAATTCTTGGAGCCTTTTTGTATAGTTTTAAGTTTTGAGGGACTAAATAGAGATAGATGTCAGTGTAGAAATCAAACTCACCTATTAGGCCAGGTTAAATTTCAAAATCTTGATCAGTAACAAACATAAAGCATATGGTCTCCACAGCAATCCATTTGGCACCTAATCATAATTTTAAAAAGTTGTCGTATTGGCATTCCCATAAGGCATAAGTGTTACATATAGCACGCAGTGTAACAGTTTCCAACATTTTTGTAGGCATGATTATTTGGCTATTTTCTCATTTGAATGTCTAGCCTCAAGATGAGTGTCTGGTGATCAGTCTTTCCAGGAGAAATCAAGTGGTTCAGATGGATACTGCAGTGGAAAGCCTTCCAATTCATTGCAGTTATATAAGGTGTCGCTCAATGATAGATTCTTTCCATTAGAAGGAGCATTTACTTGGATGTTTGGCTGCCCAAGATTTTCCTCCATGGCTTCTTAATCTATCCAGAAACCCCAATCCAGGCAACCAGATCCACCAGAATCTATAGAGTATACATGAGGAAACTGTTTAAGAAATTGCTCTGGAAACCAAATTTCAGAGAGAATGCTACAAAGGCAATCTATCAATCTGTTAGGCATCCGCATTCAAGTTCAAGCTACTGCTTTGGTCTGATAGTGGACTCCATTGTGCTTCACAATTCATTCACGCAATTCAATAGTAGGGATCGTATTGCTCCAGACTGATTGTCCAGATAAAGCGCTGTGTTGGCTACTCCAAAGAACTGCTTCTCTGTTATGTTACTTTGTTGCAAGACAGTCTAAAGACTAAAGATTCTAAGAATACCATTTCATCCTGACATGGGAAAACATTCTATCTTTTCTGACAGGATGAGAAACAGAATTCTTTGTATCAGAATTATCTCTCAAAATTAAAGTTATAGCTTCCCTTTAAGGCATGAAAGTTAGCCACAACATGTCAACTTTGAATTGCAACTACAAATATAGTCGCAAGCGACGACAATGACAGGATTCAGCAAAATATGGGCACCCGTGGCTCTTGGGGGCAAACTAAGTGCTTCTCCAAGTTGAGATAGCCTTTTGAAGACATTTTTAGTACACTGCAGTTGATTTAGCCGTATTCTGAAGCAAAATGACGTTTTGTATACGTTTTCAGTACGTAGGGAGACATAGGAGCGGAAGTGAGGTTTACTCGATGTACACGGCCTGCTGCCAGTTGAGGCAAGAAAGCAACAACATCAAAATGTCAGGGGTATCTGGAGGGGAGGCAGTAGAGGTGTGAAAGTTGAACAAGGGCTAGTGTTTTCCTTTAACGAGATCAAGTGGTTTGCCGACACTGGAATATAGTTTCTGAATGCTGGTACATAGGTTGAGGCTCTCATTATATATAAATAATCAAGACTATGTCAGTCAGTCAGCTCAGGTCAGTCAGACAGGCTTTTTTGCTCGCTTCTCTGCCTGCCTGATCAGAATTTGACAGTGCTTGACGCACTTGTGTGCATTTATTCCTCTCGCACACGTTGACCATACGTGCGGTCGTACGGACCTCTGCTTCAAAGAGCGATTTCGTCCTTCTGTACACTGGCAAATACGTGATTGTTTATAAGACATCGGAGAGTATTTCTCTCAAAGTTTGCCCCATGTCGCATATCTTGACAGTTTTCCTTCAACTTTTCAAATTAACCCTTGCTAAAGCACGTAAGGAATCTTGATACAAGAGCAATGTAGAGTTTATCTGTCAACGTTTGCTTTACAATAGATGATGGGGGGGAAGGGACTGGGTGCATTTCTGCATTTCATCGCGCCAGAGTGTGTTTTCCTTCAACTGTTTGCAATTTAACCCTTCCAAACGCACTTAATTGACATATAGTATGATGCAAACTTTGACTCCCTCATGTGAACTGAAATGACTGTTCGCGATCGATTTTATTCTTGATTCTTAAAGAACTCGATCATGTCTACCTCTCATGCAAAAATCACGACATTCGACTGCTAGGTATTTGAGTTTCCTGCCCTTGAATATGCTAAAACGAGCAAAGTTGCCCGACTTTGAAGGCTTGCTGAGGAATAAATATTTGACTTTCATTAAAATCTGAATCACCCTGATATTCCCAATGTCTCAGCTACATTATTGGAGATTTTCAGCTCTTAGATGCAAGTATCTTCAGAGGAGTTACATTTCAAAAATGCATGGGGTCCGGAAATTTCAAAAAGTCCAAAAAAGCAATATGGCGGCGAAAGTATTCATCCTACGAATTTGCCATGATTTACTTTTTTGTTTGAAATGTTATTGCACATCGTTTAAAAAAAGTTCCAAGTCTCTAAGTGCATTTTGAAAAAATTTCCAATGTTAATTTTGAAAAGTTTGAGTGGTACTGAGCCTTTAATGCAATGTCCGAATTGGCTGAAAAGCTTCGTGTCGTGAGGTCTTTGTAAGGGCTATTAGATTGTAAAGTTTGGTTGTAATTGAGTCGCTAGTTTTGGCTGAATTTTGTACACAAGAATCGTGGAATAATAATAATAATAAATATAGTCGCAAGCGACGACAAAAGGATTCAGCGCATAAAAAGCACATTCAGTACAAACATAGTGATGTTAGCCAGCTTCACTGAAATTTTCATGAAGATTGGAGCATGCATTAATCTACAGCAGCAAGTTTCATCTGACCTTATCTCCAAAGCATACTCCGGTTATTGTAAAGAAGTGGTGAGAAAAAAATATTTGACTGACATCAAAATCTGAATCACCCTGAAATTCCCAATGTCTCAGCTACATTATTAGAGAGTTTCAGCTCTTAGATGCAAGTATCTTCAGAGAAGAAGATTTTTTAAGATGCATCTCAAAAATCACTAAAAGCAATATGGCGGCCAAACTATTCATGCTACGAATTTGCCATGATTTACTTTTTTGCTCCAAATGTAATTGCCTGTCGTTTAAAACAAGTTGCAAGTCTCTAAGTGCATTTTGAAAAAATAACCTATGTGAATTTTTCGAACTTTGGATCGTACTGTGCCTTTAACGCTTAATCCGATGACGCCCAAAAGCTTATTGTGGCGTCGTCTCATGAGGTTCTATCAGAATGGTAAGTTTGGCTGTAATAGCTTTAGCGGTTTGGGCTGAATCGTGTCCACAAGAATCGCGGAATAATGACAAGTGATTTCTGGAACAAAAAAGTTCATAATGCGAAAAAACTATAAAACTTATGAATTTGTCATGATTGACTTTTTTGTTTGTATTGTTCTTACGCTTCTTTCAAATCAAGTTTCAAGTCTCTAAGTGCATTTTGAAAAATTACCCCATGTTAATTTTTTGTAAACATATTTTTGCTGTTTTTGATCGATTATTGTGAACGTAAATGACTGTTCGCGATCAATCTTTTAACAGTTTCGTCAAGTGCACATACTGGTCTTACATTCCTGAAAAGATGTTGCAATTGTGTGTGTAACTTTTAGAGTTATTTCCCTTTGAACATGCTTACATGAGCTAAGTCGCCCGACTTTGAAGGGCTGCTGAGAAAAAAATATTTGACTTTCATCAAAATCTGAATCACCCTGATATTCCCAATGTCTAAGCTACATTATTGGAGAATTCCAGCTCTTAGATGCAAGTATCTTCAGAGAAGAAGATTTTCAAAGATGCATGGGGTCCGGAAGTTTCAACTAGTAAAAACAAAGCAATATGGCGGCGAAACTATACATGCTAGGAATTTGCCATGATTTACTTTTTTGCTCTAAATGTAATTACCTATCGTTTAAAACAAGTTGCAAGTCTCTAAGTGCATTTTGAAAAAATTTCCTATGTTAATTTTTTGAACTTTGAGTGGTACTGTGCCTTTAACGCTTAAACCGATTAAGCCCAAAAGCTTATTGCAGGATCTCCTCATGAAGCTATATAAGGCTGCTAAGTTTGGCTGGAATTGCTTTAGCCGTTTGGGCTGAATCTTGTACACAAGAATCGTGGAATAAAAAAATAAATAAATATAGTCGCAAGCGACGACAAAAGGATTCAGCGCATAAAAAACACATTCAGTAGAAACATAGTGATGTTAGCCAGCTTCCCTGAAAGTTTCACGAAGATTAGAGCATGCATTAAGCTACTGCAGCAAGTTTCATCTGACCTTATCTCCTAAGCATATTGCGGTTTTTGCAAAGAAGTGGTGAGAAAAAAATATTGGACTTACATCAAAATCTGAATCACCCTGAAATTCCCAATGTTTTAGCTACATTATTTGAGAGTTTCAGCTCTTAGATGCAAGTATCTTCAGAGAAGAAGATTTTTAAAGATGCATCTCAAAAAGTCAATAAAAGCAATATGGCGGCCAAACTATGCATGCTAGGAATTGGCCATGATTTACTTTTTTGCTCAAAATGTAATTGCCTATCGTTTCAAGCAAGTTGAAAGTCTCTAAGTGCATTTTGAAAAAAAATCCCATGTTAATTTTTCGCAATTTGGATGGTACTGTGCCTTTAACGCTTAATCCGATTAAGCCCAAAAGCTTATTGTGGCGTCGTCTCATGAAGTTCAAGCATACTGGTAAGTTTGGTTGTCATAGCTTTAGCGGTTTGGGCTGAATCGTGTACACAAGAATCGGGGAATAATGGAAAGCGATTTCTGGAACAAATTAGTTCATAATGCGAAAAAACTATAATACTTATGAATTCGTCATGATTAACTTTTTTGTTTGTATTGTTCTTACGCTTCTTTCAAATCAAGTTTCAAGTCTCTAAGTGCAATTTGAAAAATTACTCCATGTTAATTTTTTGTCAAAATATTTTTGCTATTTTTGATCGTTTATTGTGAACGAAAATGACTGTTCGCGATCAATGTTTTAACAGTTTCGTCAAGTGCACATACTGGTCTTATATTCCTGAAAAAATGTTGCAATTGTGAGTCTAACTTTTAGAGTTATCTCCCTTTGAACATGCTTACATGAGCTAAATCGCCCGACTTTGAAGGGTTGCTGAGAAATAAATATTTGACTTTCATCAAAATCTGAATCACCCTGAAGTTCCCAATGTCTCAGCTACATTATTGGAAAGTTTCAGCTCTTAGATGCAAGTATCTTCAGAGAAGAAGATTCTCAAAGATGCATGGGGTCTTGCATTTTTACATAAGTCAAAAAAAGCAATATGGCGGTCAAACTATGCATGCTACAACATCGCCATGATTGACTTTTGTGCTTGCATTGCTATTGCACATCGTTTGAAATAAATTGCAAGTCTCTAAGTGCATTTTGAAAAAAAATCCCATGTTAATTTTCCCAACTTTGGATCGTACTGTGCCTTTAACGCTTAAGCCGATTAAGCCCAAAAGCTTATTGCAGGGTCTCCTTATGGAGCTCTATCAGGCTGGCAAGTTTGGCTGTAATAGCTTTAGCGGTTTGGGCTGAATCATGTACACAAAAATCGTGGAATAAAAAAAAAAAAAAAAATAATAATAAAACACGCCAATAACAATAAGGATTCAGCAAAATTGCTGAATCCTTAATAATAAAACACGCCAATAACAATAAGGATTCAGCAAAATTGCTGAATCCTTAAATATAGTCGCAAGCGACGACAATGACAGGATTCAGCAAAATATGAGTACCCGTGGCTCTTGGGGGCAAACTAAGTGCTTTTCCAAGTTTAGATAGCGTTTTGAAGACATTTTTAGTACACTGCAGTTGATTTAGCCGTATTCTGAAGCAAAATGAGGTTTTATATACGTTTTCAGTACGTAGCGAGACATATGAGCGGAAGTGAGGTTTACTCGATGTACACGGCCTGCTGCCAGTTGAGGCAAGAAAGCAACAACATCAAAATGCAAGGGGTATCTGCAGGGGAGGCAGTACAGGTTTGAAAGTTGAAAAGGGGCTAGTGTTTTAGTTTAGCGAGTTCAAGTGGTTTGCTGACACTGGAATATTGTTCCCGAATGCTGGTACATAGGTTGAGGATCTTTATATATATAAATAATCAAGACTATGTCAGTCAGTCAGCTCAGGTCAGTCAGGCAGGCTTTTTTGCTCGCTTCTCTGCCTGTCTGATCAGATTTTGACAGTTACTGACGCACTTGTATGCTTTTGGTCTTCTCGCACACGTCGACCATACGTGCAGTCGTACGGACTTTTGCTCTAAAGAGCGATTTCGTCCCTCTGTAGACTGTCAATTACGTGCTTGTTTATAAAACATCAAAGAGTATTTCTCTCAAACTTTGCCCCATGTCGCATATCTTGAGAGTTTTCCTTCAACTTTTCAAATTAACCCTTGCTAACGCACGTAACGAATCTCGATACAAGAGCAATGTAGAGCATTTCTGTCAACTTTTGCCCTTTCACACATGCAAGAGCGCATGTACCTGCATTTGGACATGTCACACGTCTTGACCGTTCTTCAATATTGATGTTTTCCTTCAATTGTTTGCAATTTAACCCTTGCTAACGCACTTAATTGACATATAGTATGATGCAAACTTTGACTCTCTCTTGTGAACTGAAATGACTGTTCGCGATCGATGTTATGCTTGATTCTTAAAGACCTTGTTCACGTCTAACTCTCATGTAAAATTCATGAAATTCGACGGGTAGGTTTTTGAGTTATCTGCCCTTGAATATGCTAAAACGAGCAAAGTCGCCCAACTTTGAAGGCTTGCTGAGGAATAAATATTTGACTTTTATCAAAATCTGAATCACCCTGAAATTCCCAATGTCTCAGCTACATTCTTGGAGATTTTCAGCTCTTAGACGCAAGTATCTTCAGAGGAGTTACATTTCAAAGATGCATGGGGTCCGGAAATTTCAAAAAGTCAAAAAAAGCAATATGGCGGCGAAAGTATTCATGCTACGAATTCGCCATGATTTACTTTTTTGCTTGAAATGTTATTGCGCATCGTTTAAAACAAGTTTCAAGTCTCTAAGTGCATTTTGAAAAAATTTCCAATGTTAATTTTGAAAAGTTTGGGTGGTACTGAGCCTTTAATGCAATGCCTGAATTGGCTGAAAAGCTTCGTGTCGCGAGGTCTTGTTAAGGGCTATAAGATCGTAAAGTTTGGTTGTAATGGAGTCGCTAGTTTTGGCTGAATTTTGTACACAAGAATCGTGGAATAATAATAATAAAAAACACGCCAATAACAATAAGGATTCAGCATTTCTGCTGAATCCTTAAATATAGTCGCAAGCGACGACAAACGGATTCAGCGCATTAAAAGAACATTCATTACGTACATAGTGATGTAAGCAATCATCCCTGAAAGTTTCATGAAAATTGGCCGACGCATTTGGCTACAACAGCATGTTTCCTCTGACCTAATGTGTGATTATTGCAAAGAAGTTGATAATGTGAAAAAACCATGCTACTTATGAATTCGTCATGATTTACTTTTTTGTTTTTACTGTTACTGCGCATCTTTCAAAACAAAATTCAACTCTCTAAAAACATTTTGAAAAAATAGCCCAAGTGAATTTTGTTCAAAATGATTTTTCACATTTTTTATCCTTTATTGTGAACGAAAATTATTGTTCGCGAGCAATGTTTTGACAGTTTCATCAAGTCCATATACTGTTCTTACATCCCTGAAGATTTTCAGCTCTTAGATGCAAGTATCTTCAGAGGAGTTACATTTCAAAGATGCATGGGGTACGGAAATTTCAAAAAGTCCCAAAAAAGCAATATGGCGGCGAAAGTATTCATGCTACGAATTTGCCATGATTTACTTTTTCGCTTGAAATGTTATTGCGCATGGTTTAAAAAAAGTTCCAAGTCTCTAAGTGCATTTTGAAAAAATTTCCAATGTTAATTTTGAAAAGTTTGAGTGGTACTGAGCCTTTAATGCAATGTCCGAATTGGCTGAAAAGCTTCATGTCGCGAGGTCTTTGTAAGGGCTATTAGATTGTAAAGTTTGGTTGTAATTGAGTCGCTAGTTTTGGCTGAATTTTGTACACAAGAATCGTGGAATAATAATAAAAAACACGCCAATAACAATAAGGATTCAGCAAAATTGCTGAATCCTTAATAAATATAGTCGCAAGCGACGACAAAAGGATTCAGCGCAAAAAAAACACATTCAGTAGAAACATAGTGATGTTAGCCAGCTTCCCTGAAAGTTTCATGAGGATTAGAGCATGCAATAAGCTAGATTATTGGAGAATTTCAGCTCTTAGATGTAAGTATCTTTAGAGAAGAAGATTTTCAAAGATGCACTGGAACTTTTAAGTAGTAAAAATAAAGCAATATGGCGGCGAAACTATGCATGCTATGAATTGACCATGATTTACTTTTTTGCTCCAAATGTAATTGCCTATCGTTTAAAACAAGTTGCAATTCTCTAAGTGCATTTTGAAAAATTTTCCTATGTTAATTTTTCGCACTTTGGATGGTACTGTGCCTTTAACGCTTAAGCCGATTAAGCCCAAAAGCTTATTGTGGCTTCGTCTCATGAAGCTCTACTAGGCTGGCAAGTTTGGCCGTAATCGCTTGAGCGGTATTGGCTGAATCGTGATGACAAAATCGGTGGAATAAAAATAATAATAAATATAGTCGCAAGCGACGACAAAAGGATTCAGCGCATAAAAAGCACATTCAGTACAAAGATAGTAATGTTAGCTAGCTTCCCTGAAAATTTCATGAAGATCGGTTCATGCATTAAGCTTCAGCGGCATGTTTTATCTGAAAATTGCGATAATTGCAAGAATAAAGATAAAGAAGTTGATAATGTGGAAAAAGTATGCTACTTAGGAATTCGCCATGATTTGCTTTTTTCCTCGTGATGTAATTGTCTATAGTTTGAATCAAGTTACAGGTCTCCAAGTGCATTTTAAAAAAAATTCCCATGTTAATTTTTTGAAATTTCGATCGTACTGTGCCTTTAACGCTTAAACCGATTAAGCTCAAAAGCTTATTGTGGCTTCGTCTCACGAAGTTCTATCAGACTGGTGAGTTTGGCTGTAATAGCTTTAGCGGTTTTGGCTAAATCGCGGCGACAAAATCGGTGGAATATTGGAAACCAATTTCTGGAACAAATAAGTTGATATTGTGCAAAAACTATAATACTTATGAAATGGTCATGATTGACTTTTTTGTTCATACAGGTAATACGCTTCATTCAAAACAAGTTCCAAGCGTCTAAGTGCATTTTGAAAAATTAGCCCATGTTAAATTTTTGTAAACATATTTTTGCTGTTTTTGATTGATTTTTGTGAACGATAATGACTGTTCGCGATCAATGTTTTAACAGTTTCGTCAAGTGCACATACTCGTCTTACATTCCTGAAAAATTATTGCAATTGTGAGTCTAACTTTTTGAGTTATCAAATTCAAAATTACAATGCTTCAGCTACATTGAGTATGAATTTCAGCTCTTAGATGCAAGTATCTTCAGAGAAGAAGATTCTCAAAGATGCATGGGGTCCGTAAATTTCAAAACGTCCAAATAAAGCAATATGGCGACAAAACTGCTGATGCTACGAATTTGCCATGATTGACTTTTTTGCTAACAATGTTACTGTGCATCGTTTAAAAAAAGTTGCAAGTCTCTAAGTGCATTTTGAAATTTTTTCCCATGTTAATTTTTCGAACTTTGGATCGTACTGTGCCTTTAACGCTTAAGCTGATTAAGCCCAAAAGCTTATTGTGGCTTCTTCTCATAAAGGTCTATCAGTCTGTCGAATTTGGCTGTAATAGCTTCAGCGGTATTGGCTGAATCCCGGCGACAAAATCGGTGGAAGAAAAAAAAAAAAAAAATAATAATAATAATAAAACACGCCAATAACAATAAGGATTCAGCAAAATTGCTGAATCCTTAATAAAACACGCCAATAACAATAAGGATTCAGCAAAATTGCGTCATGAAACCGTATTGATATCATGTAACCGGAAGTGACGTCATGGAACAGGAAGTAACGTCTTAAAACCAATGGTGACGTCATAAAGCCGGAAGTTACATAATGGAATTGTATGTGACGTCACATTTACTGGAAATACAGTCAAAAGGTTCTAAATGGATATAAATGGATAAAAATTATCTGGTTTTAGAGGGTTAAAGATAATATATCACAGTTTTGTATCCGACTTTAATCCTCATTTTCATAAAGACACTACATTCAAGTAAATAAAACACCAAACAGAGTTTCGATGCGTCCTTTAATTAAAAAGATATAACGGTTCAAAGTGCGTAGAAATTGGCCACCTCGAAAGCCCAATTAAAAAAGTCCCTAGAGTGGCCCTAGCTCTCCTTTGGCGGATGTGACGTCATAGACAGGACAGGAATTCTATTCAAGGGGAGGTGGGATAAATAATCATGAAACTTTTGGGGAGTCGACTTTAATTGATGATTTTGCAGACAAATGTTGAGTTTTTATCTGCAGGATGAATTTATGTCTCTTTAGATTAGTCGCAGAAGTTATTAATTCAAACCCCAACAATTGTTTGAATTTTAGTCTTTGATTGCATGTTGGGTTGAAAAATTCATCGGGTTGAACTAAATAGTTATTTCAACATATTGGGGAATGAAATGAAATAAGGTGCTTTCATATATATGTATAGATATGTAGATGATACACAGTGACAGGTTTGTAGTTTGTTACATTATTAGTTTTGGGGTATATATTATTTTTTTGGTGCTGATAACTCTAAGGATACATACAAAAATGTGGGCACGTCACTTATGTTTGTATGTTGACACTACATTTTTGGTTATAACATTTATGAAAAATTAAAATTTCTTGCTACAGCGTCATTTTAGAAGCAACAAAAAGTAAAATTAAAGTCATAAAGCTGCCCCGGAGAAACATTTATCATTTTATGTAGCCTTACAGTGGATAATTTATAACCTATTTGATATCGATAAACATTGTAGTATGAAATAAGATATTTAGTAATACAGATTTGTTAATATATTGTCATGCGTCACGTGTATTGACAAACTTTATTACCTTCATCAAGTTTCAGTAAAGGCTGTTGATCATGTGTGAGGATAAAGTTTAGATAACTAATCAGTGCCTTGTGTATTACCTATTGGAAATGTGCCAGGTGCTGAGGTCATTAAGTTTATTGCTTAATTGCCATAATGTACAGGTGTGTGGCATTTCATGTACCGGTAGACTGTTAGGTAATAACTTTATGACTATATTGTCTGGTGTGAAAAAGTAGTGTTAGGTAACTAAAAACCTCTCTCTGGTAAAATACCGGTACTAAAGTACTGAAGATAATCGAAATGAAATGTTTTTCAGCGTTCATATTTCTATTTGGTTGAAATAGTTAAAACTGAAAAAGAATTTCATATTTACAATACATTTCCAAGCAGGTTTTAACTTACATCACAATCGACAATAAATGTTGTGACAATATTGGACTAAGTCACTCCAGATTAGTACCACACTCTTTATCTAAAACGTTGACCATTAACTCACACAAAACAACAATAATTTGTATCCTTACTATGCAAAATACACTAGTACGTAACTCTAAGTTTTTATGAAGGTGGCAAATCGCGAATCAAGAGGTACATTTACTAAACACATTAAAGATTTGATCTTCATTATCACTAATAACTGGTTAAAAAGGCCAAAAACAGCTGCTCGGAACTGTTGTATCCCAATGACGAGATCCGGAAGTTGCCGAGAGGCAGTCCATCAAAAGCGAGATCTCATTGTCACAGTCATGCAAAGCAGAAACACGGAGTTACGATATTGAGTTGACACTTTAAAATGGCACAAAGTAGTAACAAATATTCTACATATACAATGGTCAATCAACTACACAGGGGGATAGTCGATTTGTCTAGGTGTTCAAACAAAAAACAGTCACAATGGCGGCAGATATCAGTTTGGGTTCACTCGATCGGCATTATCGGAGATTAACAACCCAAACAAATAACAAGTTAATTAATGTCAAACAGAATATGTCGATGTATTGATATTAATAGCTTTGGTGACTTAGGGGCTTTTTTATAAGTACAACCAGTGAAAATATATACGTTCACGACCGCTGGAATCTATAATGTAAACAATGACACAGATCAGCCAGTCGTTAACGAGTCCTGTCTATGTCATCACAACCTCCCTAGCACATGATTGGCTAATAAAACGTTTGGCGTCTATTTTCCGGAAGTGTTTATAAACATGTTTTTTCTGCTTTTTGCAGGTAGATGTGAACCTAAATAGTTGTTGATATTCATTCTTAACTGTGTTATGAAGTATTTCCGCTAATCGTGCCCCCTATGTGGATATATTATCTTTAACTTTTTACAATAGGTCAGATTTGGCTATATGTATATGTTATTATATTCTGGTAACAATGTATTTACCATTAGTTCTGAACTTGGAATTTAGGTTCTTTGACCCTGATGATGGATTTCCATAAAGTATAGGGTATTTGATTCGTCTAAAAAGTATGTCATACAAGTGAAGATAATATTCTCAAGTTTCATTCATTGAAATGTAATGGTAATTTGAATACTAAGATTAGTTATTGGTGTGAACATTTCCTCTTCATCTTCTGGGCACCGCCTCCTTTATGTGGAATTCGGGACACAGCTCATCCCAGAGAGAATGTTTACGCCAATAATTATGAAACAATCACAATTATTGTCAGTTATTATAAGAAAACTACCTCTAAACCAACATTGACTAATATCTCTCTTCCGGAGAGATCGTACAGAGCGTGAGAATAAAAATTTTTTTTAGTGGTGTGCGTGTTGTTCTTCCCCGATTATCTCCCCTGAGTTACCTCCCTTGAATTTCAAACTCAGCTGTCATTCTTTTTGAAGTACGGAGAGCTGGATAACGGGGAGGAGGGTGGGAGTAAACCTTTGGTTTAGAGGTAAGTTTTCTTATGATTACTAACAATAATTGTGATTGTTTCATAATTATTGCGAAAAACCTTACCTCTAAATCAACATTGACAGAATACCAAGTAAGGAGGAGGGTATCCAGACCTCCAAAGGGTATGTAATTAGTTTTAATAACTCTCCAAACTAGCGTAATTTCGCTTATAACTTGACAACTAGGGGAGATAATCGTTAAGAATAACGGTAAATTTATCAATTTCGTCCCAAAATATCCCGAATAACGGTTAATTTTAGTCCAAAACTATGGGAAAATCACAATAATTGCGTAATTTTGGCGAGGATTCCCAAGGTTTATCCTTGAAAAAGATCATACCGAAGGCTAATTTACCACTTCTAGGGTACAATTACTATAAATCCTAATAAGGATTGTGAAGGAAACGTAATTCAGGATAATTTCGGCACGAAATAGCCGCCAATGGCTGGAAAGGAATTCCAATTACAATAAACTTTCCCGCTCTAGTCTGTACTCTCCACTCCGTAATTATTATGTTAGTAAGGTAGGAGGTGCTAGGGAGGATTAATACTTGAACTTCGAACAAGGCGGATTAATACATCCCAAAGAGTGATTATACCACGTCACTAAACCACCAACTCAACGAGATATTACGGTTGAAACTACCCACTCCTTAGTATTGTGCGAAATAACTCGGGGGTGAAGACATGCCCACCTGACGTAGTGGTTGAAGTCCACCATCTCCAGCGATAGGATGGGACTGGAAATCACTCGCCCTCGGGAACTTCCCCCCCCCCCTTTTTTCCCCCAAGGAGGGGGTTCAGGCGGAGAGGTGCTGAGCCGCCACCAATGGTCCCAGCGAGGACAGGCCTCCAAGCAAGGAGTACATGTCCCGAAGATAGGCCCTGGTGAAGGTGCTAGAGGACTTCCACTGACATGAAGCGACTATTTGGTCGATGGAAACAGACTTCCAGGCTGCTAGAGAAGTCGAGAGTGCTCGAATCTCATGAGGTGAGAACTTGGCATCTACTGTCTCTTGATCTGCTGTAGAATAGGCAAAGGAGATGGTCTTACGAAGCCAAGACGCAATGGTATTTTTGGTAATTTCTGTCGACAGACCCGGTTTGCAGGGAATAAAGAGACGTCTTCTACCTTTCCTGATAGAATGCGTCCTATCCATGTACCAACGTAAAGCTCGCACCGGGCAGAGAGTACGCGCTTTGTTTTTTGCGTCATTAGGCACAGGGAGAGCCGGAAAGGAATAAACCCTGGCCCCCAAGGGACCAGCGGCCGTAGACTGATTTTTTGCAAGAAATTCTGGCAAGGCTCTGAACGACACTGACGTATATCTATGAGCAAAATCAATGGAGGATATATCTATTGCATGTATCTCTGATACTCTGGCGGCCGAAGCAAAGGCAATCAAAAAAGCTGTTTTCCATGCGAGAAACTTGAGAGAAGTGGCATACAAGGGTTCGTATGGAGCACGTTGCAAGGATTGCAGCACTAACAGAAGGTCCCATTTGGAGAAAGTATTTGGCGACTTAATGTCCTGAAGCTTGAACGACTTTATTAGCTTAGCGAGAGTAATGTCCGAGCCGATAGCTAGACCATCGAGATCTGTGATCTATAGCCTTCAATTGTGCCCGCTTTTAAGTTGCAATCCTGGCGTAAGTGATTTAGGAAATCTGCTATCATAGGTATGGTCAAGGGGAGCTTGGCCACACCTCTGTCTCTTCTCCACTGCTGGAACTTGATCCACTTATGGTCGTAGAGCGCAGACGTGGAAAGTCTGATGGATCTTGAAATAGCGTTGCCTGCACATAACCGCGTTCTCGCAGCGTTCTTTGGATATTTTCCATACGTGAAGATTGAATGTCTGAAGGTTTATGTTGTCCGGTTGCCACCTCGGCTGTTGGAGCAGATTCCACCACAGAGGAAGTTTTAACGGGGGTTCCATGAGTAGATCGATCATCGATGGAAACCACGCCCTCTTGGGCCACGCCGGATCTAGCAGATACACGACGCAATTGTGTTGCCTCACTTTGTTGAGAACATCTGGAATCAACTTGAATGGAGGAAAGGCATAGGCTATGAGATTGTCCCAGGACATTGACAGCACGTCCACTGCCAGAGCCTTGGGATCCAGAACCGGGCTCACATAACAAGGGAGTCTGAAATTAAGTGCCGTCGCAAACAGATCTACTTGAGGCTTCTCCCATCTGTCGGCGATCAGATTCAAAACTTGAGGGTGAATCGTCTATTCTGAGGACACAATCAGATTTTTCCTGGACAGACAGTCCGCTAGGAAGTTCAGTTTCCCGGGAATATGCCTGGCTTGAAGAGTTATGAACCATGCGTCTACCAGAGCATAAAGATCCCTGGTGAGTTTCATCAGAGGAGCTGATCTCGTGCCTCCTAACTTGTTGATATAAGCAACCACAGTGGAGTTGTCCGTTGCAATCACAACAATTGAACCATGGAGTAGAGCTTTCCAGTTGGAGAGAGCCAAGATCACCGCCTTCATCTCGAGCAAATTGATGTGAAGATGGGAATCCGATTGGCCCCAGGGCCCGCTTAAAGAGGAGAAGTAACGCATGAATTTGATTATTACAAATTTGTATCTGTATTCGCTTCACTTATATGAATCAATAGAGCCAAAAAATGAGAAAATATACGCTTTAATTCGACTACTAGGAGACCTTTTATACCCCTGTTTTGGATAGCCGCCTAATGAGACTGGCGAACGCTTACACAAAATCACCCAAGCATGACTCGAAGCCACGCCCAGTGTGTGACGTGCTAGTGGTCAGCCGAAAGCCCAGCCCTTTGATTTTCTCTGTATTTTTAAGCAAATTCAACAGCAAAATAGAGGCAATAGCATGACCGAAAGAATTCCAAAATACGATATATAACGGCTTCATGATATCAACTTTCCCTCTCAGTCGTCAAATCCACCTTAATTGGACTGTGACAATCCTTGGACGCGGTTTTCTTGGGTGGGTTTATATCAAAAAGGTAAAGAACTTGGTCGGTGAGAGATCCAATTACAATGGGGTATCACGTAGTGTTACAACATGTATTTATCGATATGAAGTTATAAATTGTCTCGAAAAAATGAAGGTTTTTGTAATAAACGGGAGACAATTTAGAAACTTTTTTAATGACTATAGAAAAAATAATTTTGTTTCACTTCACCTTCATGACAATTAACTTAGTACTTATTGGATGATTCGTTTGTATTTAACTAACACATATCATATTCTTATCTAGTATAACATCTCACACCGTGTTGCAATATCTCTGTCTTTGGATTTAACAATAAATGACATGAAAACATACCTGGCGCAAGCGTTAGAAACATCCAATGTAATCCTAAAGAATGTTGGTTCCCGTTATTCACGATGTACTTTTTTAAATGTGTGTCATCGTCCGTAGAAGTGCATGAGCCAAATCTCCTTCTCTTAATTTATTGGTTGAATATATATTCTACAAGTTCATTGGTTCAAAATGACTGGACGCCGTGACAATAAACTAAGTACCAGTCGAATGCCAAGAGTTACGCCATTATGACAGGACATATATTCCGCTTGGCGGGTCCAAGGCGTTAAAATTCAAAAGGTATAATTAGAGACCATTAAATCAAGAATTGAAATTGAATGCAATAGGATTACATAATGGCCACCTGTGTGTCATAAAAACAAACAAACTAGTTAAAACAATCTGATTGTTGTGACAACATTTGGCAGACGTCGTAATTGATGAACAACGTAACTTTAAGGTTAACCTTAGTGACTTAAGGCTACCTCCTTAGAGTTTTGTGCAACGGGACCCAGGAAATTATCTGTGGATGTACATTTATGATGTATGACCTACAAATGTGATAGGATTTGACTTCCACTTAGCTATTCAACAATAATGTCTCATTCATCATACACTACATGCCTGCATTACATTTAGAAAATTGTGTGAACGCCAAAATACATAAAAATATGGATATCATATTCAAATAATCCATGGTCAATAATACATTCAATTTTATTTTATTATTTCTGTTGACTGAAAAAATATATAAATCTAATGGAGAATTGTTTTTTAAAAATAATCAGTCCAATAGCATTAATAGTAAGTTCTTAGTTTTGTTGTAATAGCATAAAAATTAAATTGAAAATGCCAAAAGAAATTCATACCAGTCGATGTTGTTCAATCTGTCTCCGTTTTGATTGCTTGTCGTCTCTTATGCCACTCGAACTGTCATTTGGCTCATATAAATAAGGAAAAGTATCGGCCCCGTCAATTGAAATTAGCAATTCTGAACATGATGAGACACATTCCATAGATAATGATATCTCACTTTCTGAATCGCTGGAGTACATTACGCGTTAATACTTAATAAAGGTTATATATTTATGAGAGTAAGGATGCCGGTGCATCCCTCAATATAATGTCTAATAAGTGAGCATAGTTCATGTAAGAAATACTTCCGGGATCTCACGCGTTATAGCGCAATCTTATAACTATGACAAAATGGCGCAGGGTCGTGACTTTTAAAAACATTCCGTAGGAAAGTGCACACAGCATCGAAATTAATCAGGGTCTTGCGCTTGCAAAAATAGAAATTTCCAGACAATGAATTAAACACTAGATTCCTTTAAGGTTTGAGTTGTTTGGATAACGTTTAGTAGGTATAACCGACGGTTTAACTGCGAGATTTACTATCGGCTAGTGTTGTTTTACATAACGAGCGTATGATGATATGCCAACTAGCACGTCACGAAAGATTCACGCTTCAGTGACCACAGGGCCTTTCAGGTTCTGCTCGCCGGTCGTAATTAGGCAGTTTAATTACAAAGCCGTATTTATGTTGTTTAGCGGCCGATTTCAGAAATTTAAAGTTGAGTCCACGTCAAATTGTAATCCCTTTTAGCGAATTCCGAAATCGACCATAGGGCATTTCACCCGATCTTTAAAATGTGCTGATTCCAATGTGCACCCCAGCCCGCGTTCGACGCATCTGTGTAGATCGTGTGTTGAGGCGGAGGAAGAATAAATGGGCTGCCTGACATGGCGTGCGTGCGCAAGGTCCACCACTGAAGTTCCCGGCAAGTTCTTGGGAGTCCAGAGGGAGATGACGGCAGCTGTTGATCCAAGATTGAATGTGGCGCAGGTTTAGCCGACCGCGCGTGGTGAAGGCCTGAACTGACGTAAGAGAACCCACCAGAGACATCCATCTCCTGAGAGAATGTTTCTTGCTGGTATCCGTTAGAAGTTGGATTGAAGACTGTATCGTTGTCCAACGGGCCTCCGATGGAGCAATGGTTGAGATTGTCGAATCCAACATGGCTCCCAGGAACTTGATCCGAAAAGACGGGTTGACTTGTCCGGATGAATAATCCAGCCCAAGTGGGTGAAAACATGACTGACCAGCCTCAGAGGGTAGATTGATCCTGATGACGTAGCAAAAAATTGTCTAGGTACCCGTGAATGAACATGTAATTTAAGTGAAGGAACTGGAGAACCGGGGCTGTGACTTTGGTGAACGGCCATGGGGCAATGGAGATCCCGAAAAGAAGCACCTTGAATTGGAACCGGCGGTTGTTGAGGGCAAAACGCAGGAACTTCTGGGATTTGAGATGGATAGGGATGTGTAAGTATGCATCCTTCAAGTCGAGGTTGGCAAACAACGACTGTGGAAGAATCAGTTTGCGGATGTTGTTGAGGGATTCCATAGAGAACTTGGGAGGTCTACTTAGGAAGGATTTGTTAAGCACTTTTAGATCTATAATCATTCTCATTTCTACTGTGTCCTTCTTTGGCACAAGAAAAACGGGAGAGTAAAAGCCTGGCGAAACGTCGGCGGAATCCAACTCCGTAATGGCGTCCTTCTCCAAGAGTTGCTCGTTGGCAGTAAGAGCGGCTTGTAACTTGGGCCCTTGAAGGAAGAATCTTTCCCCTTGAGGATGGATGGCAACTGGCGGAATTCGATCCCACTGAAGGATGTAGCCTCTGGCGATAATCGACAGGATCCACTGATCATCGGAAACTGTCTCCCAATTCCGTAAGAATCGACCCAAACGGCCCCCCACTGCAGAGTGGAAGGTCGGCTGAGGGAAGGGATATGTCGAGGGACGGAAGCGGTCGTAAGGGTTTGAGTTCCCACGATGATGTCCCTGGAAAGAACCTCTAGATATCAAGGCTTGAGTGAGCTTTTGATTGAGGGACTTGGTAGTCATAGTCATAGCCTGAGTGCATGCTCCATTAAATAAATAATGGAATTAAACTCAAAAGTTTAGATAAAAGAGAAGTTATGGTCAATTAAATGTTCAATCTTGTTATAACATTTCAGCTGTTGATATTTATTGAAATTCATTTGCAATCTCATACAAGGAGTCCAGTCCAGTCTGTCAGAACAAACTACACAATCAGCATATGCCAACCTACCACTCAGTGCCTTTTTTACCTTTGCAAAAAAGTGGCGCTCTGTCAGTCTCAATGGCCTCTCGAGACTGGCCGATGGTCTCCCCGGTCGTCCACCACCCTGTTTAGCATACCCGAACAGAAGTCCTGTAGCAAGGTTGAGTCTAAACCCTCTGCGTTGAATCTCCTGTCTGGATATCTCATCTTGAAGATGATGACTGCATTGCTGAAACAGATCTCAAGCAAATACAAAAACACCTTCTTCCACCACTTACAACACCGGTGTAGGACCTGGTAATACTGGAGCTGCTTGTCTGCTCGGTCCACTCCACCCATGTGCTTGCTGTATAATTGGATGGCCTTTGGCTTGCTGACCTGGCGGCGGTAAGGTGGTGTCCGGACAAACAAGTCCCATTGTGTATGGTGGTAAGTAAGTTTACCTTCCTTCTGTCTGTCTAGGTGATGTAGAGGAGATTGCCTTCACAGTACCGGGAGGGGTTGTCACCAGCTCGTGGCTTGGCATCCTTCACTGCCTGCAGGACTTCTTTTCGGTATGACTGCAGGGTACCACAAGCTCCCGTTCCATTCTTGGCAAGCTCCTGAAACAGTTTTGGTGACGAGAAGAAGTTGTCCATATACACATGGTGACCTGAAAGATACAGAGGTTCACACAAAGATGTCACAACAGTGTGCGCTAACCCGAACTCCCTGCCTACTGCCTACTGCCAGTGTATACGTCCCAGTTCCATACATAACCAGACCTACTGTCTGCTAAACACCATGACTTAATACCCCATTTGTTTGGCTTACTCGGCATGTACTGCTTTAGTGCAGTCCTACCCTTGAAAGCAATCATGCTTTCGTCCACCGATACCTCTCTCTGTGGGTAGTAGTGCCTCTGCCAGCCTGCTAGGAGAAGATCCATGAGGGGTCGAATCTTCATCAACTTGTCATGGCGTTGGTCCTCCTTGGGGAAATCAAAAGCATTGTTATTAAGGTGAAAGAACATGTGAATCTGCAGAAATCTGTCACGAGACATTATTGCTTTAAATCCCTTGCATTCAAGAAGGGGGTCACTAGACCAGTAAGATTCGTAAGAGCTAGGGTTTCCTAGACAAACCCATTACCATTAGGATAGATAGAAAAGCCCTAATTTCAGTTCTTCTCACATCCTTCCACGTCCTTGCTCTGGCATAGGTTGCCATGTTGTCTCCCTTCTCCTCAATATACTCACGTGCATACCTGTTTGTTTCCCTCACGATTAGAGCAATGACCTCATCTGTAAAAAATAACTCAAAACACCTTTACTCACTCAAATCATCGGGAACTTCCCTGGGGCCAGTCTCCTCGTCAAAGTCTACCAGCCAGTTCATCTGCATAGCTACGACAGTAGGGTCGTCCAGATTCACCTCCTCCACAACATCGTCGTCACTGTCAATATCCAGCTCAAACTCCTCAAAACCGTAGAACTCCTCGTCACTCTCAGAATCTGCATTTCCAAAAATCTTAACAAAATCGTCCATCTTGTAATATATCAAAACGTACTAAATATTTTATCAAGCAAAGAATCACAATCTAGACTAGCTAATTTACTACATCAAAAACTTCAAAAGTGGAAATTTAAATCAATCTTTTCAAAAATATTTACACCAAATCTATGAAAACTGATATCAATTCTAAAAAGATCTGGAGAAATTCAAACGATATGAATACAACAATATATTTCTTCACAAATAGATTTCTGCTAACAAACATCTCAGTCCCTCACAGGAACACCGTTTTCCCTCGGAAAATAGCGAAGATAACCTGCAACAAACGAATGCAAGATTAAAATGGCTGAATGGGAATATTATTTTCAAGTCATTTGGCGGGAAAATTATTAATAACTTTCCATATTTAGCAACTTGGATGACTATTGCATATTTAGCCTGTCAATCACAAACTTTCTCACGATAAAACGTATGTTGGTTCATTACTGTACCAAACGTATTTTCAGGTGTTAATGAATTAATAGTTTCAAATTTATCTTGAAAAATTCATCTTTCATTTTATTTCAAAACAATATATGCTTACATTTTTGTTTAATCCTTCGTGCATGGCCTTGGATCACTGACGCTATGTATACAAAATCGCATTGCGTAACAATGACCACACCCACATTGTCACGCCCACATCTGTCAGTCAAAACCACGTGCCCGGTAAATGGCGTTGAAATGACGAAGTATAACGTTTTCTATCGGGGACTGTTCTTTTCAAACGGAATGAAAATATCGAAGACATTATTTAGTTTCTTTTTTTATTGACGATTGAGTATCGATCTATTTTTGATGAAACCGAAGTTGAAATCTGAAGTTCATCGTGTGATGTTAGCAACCTGACGACAAGTAAACAGACAATCGTAAAAATCGATGTTGTCAGTTACACCAAATTGAATTTTTGATCTTGCACAATTAAATTACGTTATTATGTTTTCACGCTTATGCCTTACACCCAAAAAAATTTGAGAAAAAAATCATATAACATGTTTCAACTCACAGGCAAATGTTTTTAAATTATTTGGCAATCGTAATGCACTTCACTATACTGAAGTACAAACAAGATTTATTTTTGTAGTCCACATGTAACAAAATTTAATAAAACACAATTATCAAACATGCTAGTATATGTTATTGAAAATGTGTGTATATACAGGGTCTATTCTTTGCGATAGACCATAAATAACTGACAGAGTGCTGCTATCATAAATAGTTAGTTTTCCAGGAATAGCATTGACTGTGTTCTAGCGCGAATCCAACTGTTTTCCTTGCAAGTGTCACCCGGCATCCAAATATTTAGTATTGATTTTTTTTCATTTCACTACGATGTCTTGGCTTTCAAGAAAGGTCACATTGCAGCTTCTGTGTATCACTATATTTCGTTCTAGTGCCACGAAATGGACTATTGAACATGAACGTGATATCGTTTTCTTTACCGGAATCCGCCATTGAACTTTCGTCGTAGTGTTGACATAGATGATCGAGTGTGCTTGTAAGTAGATCATGATATTGACACTGCCAGCATTTTTGTTATTGAGAGATATAAACACAAGATTTATGATTTTATGTGTAGTTGTCACTCATTTTAGTTTTAAAAGGAAGCATATATTTATCGAGGTGAAAAATTCTGTAGTGTAACGGTTTCTAGCTGAACGAAACAACATTATTTTTTTTTGACAATCGCTTTTTCCTTTGAAGAAATACATAAAAAATATCATAATAACATAATTTTAACTAATTTTGTTTTGTGTACATAAAACAACAACACATATTAACTGTCATTGATCAAGAGTTACTTTATTGACAACTTTTTTGGTAACCGTAATTTTTTTATCGTCGGCCAATGTGACAATTTATACCGGAAGTTTTACTTTGCATCGATTGCTTTTTTCCGTAGACCCATGTAACATGAATAACGAATTTCATCACAAGTTATGCATATCATTAAATTAGTTTTTCATTGTAGACTCCTTTAGTACCATTTATTTCGCTACTCGAGGCATTTAAACGTCCGTAATTGTCTGAATTTATAAGAGGTCAAGGGTCACGTTGCTTAGCGCGTGTTCTGGCCCCTGGTGCGGCCCGCAGATGCAGAGGGGATGTCACTGATGGCTCTATATCGAGCCTGCAGCAGGCTGGACCTTAAGAGAATCTTGGAGGATACCTCCTCAGTATTTAAATCAAATTAGGAAATAGTTATTAAACGGGTACATGTTATCAATGTCAAATTGTAAATTATAAAATTTTCTCTAAAAAATGTGATTTAATTTACTGTGAAAATCACCAAGCCCCTGTGAGCAACAAAGGTTATATATACATATTAGAGCATTAGGTTAATAAGATTACATTTCAGACTGATTACAGGCGTCACAGTAAACTTACTCAACTAATTTTCAAAACTCATTAAACACTGGACTCTCTTCACAGCTCAACGCCTGGTCACTCACAGGCGGTGTCAATAAAGAAGCTTCTGGCCAATTAATACCACTCAGGCTGTGGGGATGAGGAACGAACGGAAATTGTCTAGCAATGTCAAGAACTATAAAGTCTTCATCGTTTTATTCTTTCATAAAGGACAAATAGGAAATGAAGGTGAACGATAAGGATCATTTATAGTACGTTACATTAGTGATTTATTTCATTCAGTTTTGTATCTCTCTGTTTGGTATAGTTCCAAATGCAGAACTGTAGAACGCAGAACAGTTAAAGGGCCATAGAGTATGTTGTTAGAGTCAAATATGCCAAACTTCATATATAGTATTATTCAATCAAGAGGGGGTGGTTGTTTCCAAAATTAGTGTCTTAGTGCTTATGAGTTCAGTAAAGTGACAATAAAACAGGTTAAAGTCTCGATTTGTGATCAAAAACCGGACAGTGATGCGCGTCAATGATTCAAACGCGATTTTTAAAACCTATTTACAGCAAACACAAATGTAAATATTGATTGGCGGTATTAATTAGGACTTTTAACTACTACACATGTAAAATGTATGCAGAATTTCGCATCCTAACATTTATATGGCTGTTTTTCATGTATCAATGAAAACATAAAAATAGAAAAGTTTGGGAATTTGGGAGATAAAGGTGCGAGTTAGGTAGGCGATTTGAACTTAATTAAGGACATATAGTAATTTGGCTCTCATTTAAGGAACATAAAAAAACCCTAAAACATACTCTGTGTCACTTTAAAATACAACAACATCAACAGTTGGCTGTATACACCTGACCCATCGACTATAACGGAATGGCCTAAATGAAAACAGTTACAGGTTGTTGCTTTTAGCATTTATTTCATCAATGTTCATTAATTCGATTAGAATCTAGATTTACTGCATTTATAGAATATAAACAGTCTAAATATGACGTACTTAAAACAGCAAAAGATATTGTTCGCTATTTTAGACTAGTTTGATCATTTATAAAAGTTTACATATAAATATATGGTTTTCATACTAAAGATCAATTGTTTTATCCAAATGTATGTTGCTCCAATTCGCCACTACTCAGTATTACTAAAAAACATATAGCTTGGAGGAAATCTGATGTACCGTCTCTCAAGAAAAAGTTTATGAAGCAAACACTCTTCTGGAATAAAAATATGTTTAAACCTTTAAACAATAACATGGAAGATGAAACTATTCAACATATTTTTGATCGAATCTTGAATATGTTGTCACAGTGTTTTACTACTCAGTATATAAACACACACCTTGGCAAATTACTGTGACGCTCTACTCACTGTTTGAGTGGACAGCGGCATGGCTCTTTGAATTATGTTGTCAAATAATATGACGCGACAAGCATGAGTGTACCTTCATCTTCCACAAATTAAAAAATACTTCCTAAGATTATCCGTTGAAAGACATGCATATAATGTGTTTGTAATTTAGTCAACCCCAGTTAAGCCGATAAATTGAACAAATTTGTAAAGGTGTTTCAACAGTCTGAATATAGATCGAGTTTACTATTGTCACGCCTAAAGCATTGTCGTTGTACATGTAGTAAGCGCGCATACTATAAACAAAGATAGAAAAGCGTAAGACAAATTAGAACGGCGACAAGTTGATGTGAACGACAACAATTGCTTAGTTAAAACTGCGAATACTTTCATGATTGAATTAAATGTCAAAAGCGCATGCTTGCTCTTACCTAGAAAACCCTTTTCTCAACATTGTGATATGTCATTATATACGTGTAAATGTTGCCTTCATATTTTTATGAAGAGACAGAGAACTAACTCTTACAATCTTTTCATTTTCTAAAGAGCAAGCAGATCCCCCTACAACCAATTCAATCATTATATCTAAGTCTTTGAAGGAACGAGGGTATTTTTGATTTGCATATTAACTTCAAATATGTTCTATATTAAACCAACAAGAATGTTTTTCTTTGTTTTTTTTGTCTCATTCACCTATTTGTTTCATAACGTTTTTTGTTATTCTTTGGACTAATGTTAAGTGTACAGATTGAATATTACGAACTGAGAAAAGAAACGTAATTTGCTAATTCCTTTTGCATATATTCTAAAGGGTCTTGGTACGCAAGAAAGGAAAATCTGCGTAACGACATCACAATTCCATAGTGCGTATGATTGGTTGTCTTTAGAACATAACCGTGATCTCTATACCATGCGTGCACCCCTCAATTAAGATCTCCCAAAGTGGAAAATGTTGAGAGTCGTCGAGTATATTCATACATGAAACATATAAAATGTAGGACAGGGAACTTATATCTGCTATCTATATACTACATCTTATAATCATGCTAACAGAAAGAAACATTCTTTATCGTTTTTGCTTTGTAATGTTCCCGGATAGTATGCGGGATAAGTCATAATTCATTCACATGAAATGAAAAGTAGAAACCAAAACGTATTTAACGAAACCCGTCAAGTATGCAAGAAGGAAGCTTTACCAAACCAGCTTTTAAACTTTTTCTCCCCAAAATATTTACATGCTAGTCTGGACTCAGGTTTGGACCTCACATAACCAGAATGCATAATACAACATCCTCTCAAAGTTCGTTTTCAGTGAATCAATTACAAGATTTATGATACAAAGCTTTTAGTTCAGTTGACACATCTATGAAAGATCAATGCTTTTGACGTACATGAAATGAACATAGAAGACATAGATAGATAGAACGTAAGTTTTGTTTTGAGGTGAAAAAGGTCAAATACATTGCATATGCCAATGTATCCAATTCTTAATGCAAGACAAGACGCATTACAGCTCATTAGTCGGAGTTGGAAGCGCGTGAGCAATGCGTAGCATTCTGCTAGCAGGTGGTGTTATAATGAGGATGCGCTGTAGAGGAGGGAAACATTGAATATCTTCTTTCCTAATTAACATAAGCATTTCAACTTTTCAAATTGTGCAAAAGTTAACATACAGTTTCAGAAAAAAATCAAAATTATTTGAATATCTCTCAAAAAATAAAAACTCAAATTTTGTAGAAATTTCTAGAAAGTTTCTAGATACGTTCTAAAAACTTTCTAGAAACTTTCTAGATCCGTTCTAGAAACTTTCTAGATACTTTCTAGAAAGTTTCTAGATACATTTTAGAAAGTTTCTAGATACATTCTAGATACGTTCTAGAAATTTCTAGAAAGGAGGTACTTTGTTTCTTGGCGTAGTGTATTTACTTGACAGATTGAAAATCTATACTAATTTTTACGCTAATTAATTTTATATTAAAAAAGTAAAAATGAATAATATTCCCGTCCAGCTGTTGCTACTTGCTCATTGTATTTATTATCGATTTTAGCTTGTGAGGCAAGCTTGTGGGAATTTCTCCATATGTCACAGTAACCTGGTATTGAAGATATAGTGAGCTTATATAGCACAACAAAAGCAAATAGCAAATATTATTTATAAACCTCTTTTTGCCTAGTTTTTATATAATTATTTGATACATCATATTACGTAAGTGTGTTCCTTGCCAGAGATACATATCGAATAAAGATCCCCATTCCTTAAATATAACTTGTGACAATGATTCTATCTGTTTTATTGCTAAATGTTGCCTTCTTTGCCCGGATTTAGATGATGAAAGTTCAAAATTAAATTTGATCAAGATGTTCGAGATGAGGGCTAACTAATCCCGTTATTCTCTGTCAAATACCCTTATTTCAGATGATTTGGCCATACTGTTTAAAATTTCTCCATCTGACTCAGTTGTTGACAAGAAAAGCTGCAACCCCACGGCCTTTGGCGCGTTATTAGCTTCTTTCTAGCGGGAATTCATTTCTTTCTTTCCCACAATCAGTTAAAAATCTGGAACAACAGAGTGAAGCCAAGCTGTTAGAGTTGACTATGTCATAATCTTCCAGTTCTATTAAAGCTTCTTCCTGCTATGTGTTTAATTCTGGAGTGAAAGGGTCCACTGATACTAAGACCTAGCCTAGTTAACTGCTTATTGCAGCGGTGGGATTTCGGGTGATACGGCGGTTGATTCGCGTCCAAAACGGCATTGTTTACCTTCCTTGGGTCTGCAAGGTTTGAGGGGTCACGGTGACCAATTGATTAAGATTGGCACATCTCAGACTGGCTCTTTGATCAGAACAGAGCTGAACGGGCCACAATCTGGTGATTCCAGTAGGTTCCAATGTTATGCTCATAAAGGTCTCAAGTAACGCCATATCCCTTGATCAATTCAGATATTGCAAATGGGTACCAGTTACAATTCCAGAATCGTCACAATGCATTGGTACCTGAACAACTTTCAAGGGAAAAATGTATTGGCCAGAATCTTGAGCAGTCAGACAAAATTCATGATCTATGTGTTTACGCATCTGGGATGGTTTTTACATCCCGAGAAGTCAGAACTCATCAAGTTCCTGAGGGCAATCCTAGACACAGAGAAGTGTTTAATTTTTCCCACCAGTCTGATCCTGTCTCTATTATGCCTGAGATTGGCGTCTGTAAGTGGATCGTAACTGGGCTGCTTAACTTCAAATCAAGATTTTACATACATGGGACATCTGAACCTTCGATACACTCGGGTTTGGCTCAATGCCAACAGAACTCTACCTCTGGATTGTTCAATCTTTTGTCCCCCCACCTATGGTGCAAGCTGTTTTGGTAGACAGAGGAGCACAACTTCTTTAAAGTGCCAGGGTGATGATAGCCACGGACAATATAAAAAAGGGAAATACACGTTCCAGGATTCTCATGGATTTAACCGGCCTTTTATTTCGACTAGTGGATCAGTGCAAGATAAATCTAAAAGCCAGGCATATCCCAGGAAAATTAAATGACATCATCGGAACTGGAAATGACATCAGAATGAGAACAATTGATAATAGGAAGCTCCTAAAAGTCATATATCCGGGATAAAACCTTGTTAGATGAAGAGAAGTAGGCATTTTGTCAAGCTTTATTTGGTTAAGGGACGTCATATTCGGACAGGTTAATAACAAAATTACTAGATGGTGGCAATAACAAAATTACTAGATGGTGGCGACTCTCCTGCTTACAAATTTACTCACGAAGGAGATGGTCAGTTCTGAGGAAGGTGTAACAACTAAATTTAGTTCGACTAGTAGAACTAAAACAAGATAGAATTTACAGCTATTGTTAATAATTATTAGTAAACTTACCTCTGGGATGAGCGAATTTATTTAATAATTTTATCATTAAACCCTTCAAAAAAAGAAACTTGACACTGACTTTCAAAGTTCAATATAAAGACCACAGATGCAAGTTAAACATTGAAATGAATACTAAAACGCTGTTTGAAGATCTCTGTTCAGTAAATTTTATTCAGAATAAGCATGATCTTGAAATGCACAGGTACACAAGTGTTTCAACATCACAGGGGTGCACAAATGTCAGTACCGGGTATGGCCACCATTGGCATTGATTATTGCTTGGCACCGACGACCCATGGATGCAATCAAGTTGTCAATCACAGCCTGTGAATTGTTCTGCCATTCGTGCTGAAGTGCTGCAAGAAGTCCTGGAAGTGTTTAGGGTGGTGGATTCCTACTGTGCAAGCGTCGATCCAGTTTGTCCCAGAGATGCTCAATTGGTGACAAATCTGGTGACCTGGCTGGCCATGGCAATGTCTGGACATTGTTACGCTGTAAAAAGTCTTGACAAACACGTGCAACATGTGGTCGAACATTGTCCTGCTGAAAGAGACCACCATGGACGTTGACGTGAGGAATAACGTAAGGCTGTAGGATCAAGTCCCTATACCGTACTCCTGTGAGGTTACCCACAACATGCACAAGGGGTGTCCTAACACCATGACGAATCCCGGCCCACACCATGACACTCCCACCTCCAAATGAGAAAACCTCCTGAACACAGTTGGTAGCATAACGTTCTCCACGACGTCGGTATACACTTGCTCGTCCATCACTACGTCAAAGCAGAAAACGGGATTCATCAGTGAAGAGAACGGTTCTCCACCTTGCACGTGTCCATCTCATCCTCTGTTGACACCACGGGAGACGTTCTGCCAGATGACGTTGCGTTAAAACAGGACATCGAACCGGTTGTCGTTGAAAAAGTCCAGCCTCTCTCAGCCTGATGCGTACCGTTTGGTCGAAAATTCGACGCAGGCCTGGTATCTGCGTTGTTGTTGACGTTGCTGTACTGGTGCGTTCGCGAAGGTGGAGCAGTCGGATGTACCGATCTTGGGCCTGAGTAGTCACCCTTGGTCTGCCTGACCTTGGCCTATCATCAACGCTGTTTCAGGTGTTGAAACGGGTCCACAATGAAGCGATGGTCTGTCAGGACAAGCCAAAGTGTGTTGCAACATCTCGCTGCGTCCCTCCTGCTTGCAGTCTGAATGTCAAGTTTCTTTTTTTGAAGAGTTTATTTGTGATAAAATTGTATTTAATCGTAATGTTTACATCAGCATCTGGGAATGTTTTGATCAGCGTAACGGTTTATCATACACTAATTCCTGACTTATTTGTCATTATTCTACGGAATATTCAGATTTATCATAGGTCATCTAGTGCATCCCATGTGGAAAGGGTAGCTACGCCATAACCTATTCGCCGATCAGAGTCGTTTACTAGGAGCACTCTGATTGGAAGGGTGTCAGGATTGCAGGCAGATTGGAATCGCTGATCGCATTGTTTATAATCTGGGTATTTTCTAGCACTTGGGTATATAAGCGCTGTAACGGATCTCAGTCAGTGTCCGCATTGCCAAAGTATGGTCAACAGGTGAGCAAGCTGATCTTGCCAAACAGGTTCTGTTAAGGAGTAGTCCGTTCTGACTATAAGCGACACCCCATCCCCCATATTGATAAATTAAGATAATAAAGTGTAATATTGGGTATTAGGTAAGTTAATCATTCGGGTTGGGTAGATCCACTTTGTGCCGGCATGGTGTAGTCTGTTAGGGAAAGACTAGAGTTAGAAGAAAGTAGGTCAGTAGAATGTAGGTAACATAATTTGATAGTTTTAGGCAGCAGTTTGTCTAGAATTAAGTGCAGATTCTTCAGTTTTTCACCATACACATTTTTAATGTTTTAAAACTAGGATTTGTAGTGATTGTTGGGAAATAAAGCTTGCTAATGAGAATATCACTCTTGAAATGATTTAGTGGTTGTAATTGAATATAAATTTATATTTATTCAGAAGTTTAACATGTATCTTGATGAGTATAATGTTGTTGATTTTATATACAGCTGTATTTGACAAGATTTGTGGCTATATCTTCCTGTATTGAGCTGCTGTATTTGCAATGTTGAACGATTGGGTGCTTTCTTCTATTTGATTGTGGCAGTCTCCCCCTATTTTTAGCGCTATGTTGAGATGATTGTGTAATTATTTAGCCACTTGTTTTGAGAAGACTTGTGACTGTCTCCCCGTGTGTAGCGTTAGAATTTTGAACTGTATTTGAGAGCTATGATTTTGTCTCTCCGTATTCAGCTAATGTAGTTGAAGTGATTTGAGGCAGCTTTTATAACTGTGGTTGATTTCATTGATTACAGTAGGTACCCGAGGTGAAACAAATGAATATATATATATGAATAAAGTGCTAACTATTCATATGTGCTAAGGAGTATTAGATGATTTTGCCTAGAATTTTTTTGTTTTTGCTTTATTTTTATCATACGTTAAATAAACCGTTGTTAAATTATATTTTGTTTACCATATGTTTTGAGATACTTGCCTTTATGTCTTGATGGAATAAATAGTGAGATGTTTCCATTCTTGTTCTAGTTGTCATTCACCATGCTTCATGTTGAGGAAAAGAACCCAATTAACATCTTATTAAAAAATCACACAAGGCAAAGTCCATTTAGGGAAAAGAGAAGGCGCAGAACTCGTCCTATTACACTGACAATAACAGTAATTTTTCCTTTAGTGCATTTTTTCAAGGAATAAATTTTTTTTTAAATATCTATATCAACTATGATTTACACATATCACAGTAATCATTAATGTTAAAGGAGCCACTAAATATTCAGATTATGTGCTAACCTTACCATTTAAAAGAATATGATTATTAGAATAATATTATAAAAGAACAAATGCATTGGTTTAAGGAGATCCATTTCAAATTTGGCTGATAGCAAGGTCAATGCATGCAATTAACGATCCATCTAAAGTTATAGCTCAAATAGGAATAAAACAGTTGGTGTCTCCATCTCCATGCAGAGTTGACAGAGCTATCCGCATAAAATATATTAATAAAAGACAGAAAACACTGTGTTATTTCCTCATGGATGAAGGATTGAAGCTTCTATTCTGTTACAGAGATGTGATTGTGGATGTGCCAGACAAGTACGGCTTCAGTGCTCTCATGCAGGCCTCACAGAAAGGTTTCCTTGAGTGAGTAGCAGTTTTCATCATTTTCAGCTCTTCGGACCTTTCAGGTCCGATAGGCTAATGGCATGCCCCGTGTCCATTGTCCATCGCCTTTTTTCCATTGACTGACATTCGACATTCATTTTCAACTGCTGCACCCCCAAAGTTGAAATTTTGTTGGGATATCTCTTGCATCTATGGGCGTGGCAGGCATTTTACCTAAAACCTAAAGAAATTTCATCTCAAAAGCCAATAGGCATAAGAAGCTCAAATTTTAAGAGTAACATCTTTCTGAAATAAAGACTTAAATTTGTGACTTTGGTGTTTGAATATGGGTATAGTACTCAACCTCAAATATTCTGTTGCCCTTTTTCCAGACCCTTCCTCAGCCTTTCCACAAATGATCAACAGCTTTTTTGCCAAGTAGAGAGGCATCAAAGGTATCTGGTGGCTAGAAAAATATTGCAGCAGCATGTTAATTGATGTTTAGTCACTTCCATCATTTGCTTAAAGAGCCACTCCGTGATTTTCAAAGCATATAATTTACCTTTGGTTTGTACCTAAATGTCATATGTGGTGATATAATATCAAAACATCTTAACTTTTCATATCAAAAAGACATATATATGACAAATACTGGTTTTCCATGAAAATCTAAAAACAGCCTTATAAATGTACAGATGTGTAGATATCACGTCCAATGTACATGAATACTAGTTATATAACCTAACAAACACTTTCAACTCCTAACTGTCCTCCTGGCTGTTGTAGATAAGTCTCCAAAAATACATTTGACTACTTGACGCGCGCCACTATCCGGTTTTCGATCATAATTGTGACGTTCTACCTTCATATTGTCACTGTAAAAATTCAACAAGCCTTAAAATGTGTATTTTTGGTAACAGTCGATACTCTGCAATCAAATGACACCATTGATTAAGTTTGGCATATATGACTCCAACAACTCACGGAGTGGCTCTTTAAAGAGTAACTTTCTTGTGAGGAATGGCAAGAGAAAGTAGAGATGCTTTGGAAGGGAATTCTCTGAGTTTTGTTGCAACCAAATAAAGCATTATGTTGTTTATGCAACCAACATATTTATTATATATATAAAAAATCCAACCTAGGATACAACAAGAAAAATAACTTGCCATGGAGAATTTACAATTCACGATAATTAGCATTAGCCAAAAATTGATAATTCATGATGGATTAAAATGTTCTTATTGAGTATAATTTTTATTAAACATCAATAAGTGCAAAGTATGTTTATCATTATACCTCGTTCATCGTCATACCAAGACACTTAGCAAATCTACATGTTATACCTGAAAAAATAGTATGTTTTTGATTAAACGTCATTATTTTTACTTACCGTACACAAGTGACCTTAGCCTGTTAGCCATATAACATGTAATTGACTCATTCCCACTGATGTAATGAAAACATCATTACCCAGAACAAACAGAGTATTCGCCCGTCGCTAGTCCACCAGGTGGCGTGACCTGTCATCTAATTAGATTCATTCACATTACCTAGGAGTCCCAGCTAACGACTGAAAAGTAAGAGGGGAGGCAGGCGGGAATGACGATGGTCACTTGTCTATGTTAAGTAAAAATAATGACGTTTAATCAAAAACGTACTATTATTTAGTTACTAACCTTCGACAAGTAACCTTAGCCTGATACCACTGTTCAGCGTTAGCTCTCAAGGTTGTTCTGAGGATCGGCGACCTAGCGAGCGAACGTTTTAATTGGGAGAATTGTCTGACCTCTCCAACTAAAACACCACAAAACACTGTAAAACGTTACAACCAGAGTAATTTATTTACAAGAGCAGAGATGACGACCTTGACGTGTCAGGTGCCATTATTGTGGATGGTTGCGTCCCCTACCTGGGGGAGCCCCCATGGTCCGCTGCTGTGCAAATACCTGCGCCCCTAGACATGCTACGCCCTCCAGGTCCTCCGTGGAGACATCGCGCAGGTAGTGGTTGGCGAACACCAAGTCCGACTTCCAGAAGCAGCCGGACATGATGTCCGCCACCGACAGATTGCTGTGAAGGGCCATTGTCGCCGATATGGCCTGAATCTCGTGCTGGTTGGTCCGCACAGGTGCTGGTAACCCTGCCGCTTTGTAGGCATCTACCACCGCAGACCTGAGGTAGACCCCCAACTGCCTTTTGTCGATCTCCTTTGAGCTCATTTGCGAGTGGGGCAAAAAAAGTCTGCGCCTCCCTTGCCTCAGCGTCTGCGTCTTGTCTACATAGATGCGTAGCGTGCGCACAGGACAAAGGAGACGTTCCTGCTTGTCTGTCGGCTCTATGGACGGCAAAATTGACGGCAGTGTGAAGGTCCTCCCGCGTTCGAGGGTGCAACATCCACTCCGTGGACAGAGGCTGATTAAGGCGAGAAAGTGCGTCCGCGAGGACGTTTTTGCTCCCAGGATTGAGATGTTGAGGTTGTCCACCAGGCGAAACAGCTCTATCACCAGTTGTAACAGCGATCCCACCTTGGTCGATCCTTGTTTGTTGATCGACCAAGCTGCTGTCGAACTGTCCGTGTGTCCGCATGACACCTGGTTCCTCAGGCGGCTCGACCAATGGTCGATAGCCAGACGTATGGCGTCCAACTCTAGTTTGTTGACATGGCGTCCCGCTTGCGCAGGAGACCATACGCCTGCCCTCTGATCGGTCCCCAGGTGTGCGCCCCAACCCTGTGACGAGGCGTCCACGTACAACTGGCTCCTGGCAGGGGGTTGACGGAGGGTCACCCCCGCCAGGACATTGTCTTCGTTCTGCCACCATTGGAGGTAGTGAATGAGCTCTTGCGGCGTCCTGAGGTGATGGCCTGCATAATCTCTCCCAAATGTGCCCATTCAAAACTATCTGAAGAGGACGCAGGTGGAGTCTCCCCCTCTTCGTATAGTCTTGTGCCGAGGTCAAGAATCCTAAGAGGCGTTGCCACTGCCGGAGCGGGAGAGGCTCGCGACATGCCTGTGCTAGGAGTTCCTTGTAGCGTCCCATCTGCTCTTCCGTGACAAAGGCTTTGTCCTGAGCTGTGTCCAGCAAGACGCCTAGGAAGACGAGCGAAATCGTCGGTACGAGGTCCAACTTGTCTAGGTTGACAAGCCAACCCAGGCGTCTGAACAGAGCGATCACAAAGTCTCTTTGTCTGGAAAAAACAGACGGGGATCGATGGTTCCCGAACCCGTCGTCCATAACATCGCTTGTGCAAAAACTGGACAATGGGCTGGTTCACTCGGGTGAACAGCCATGGTGCCGTTGAGATCCCGAAATAGGACATTCCATTGGAAGTGACGCCCTGCCAGAACGAATAGGAGGTACTTGCAATTCCCGGGACAGATTGGGACATGCAAGTACACGTCCTGGAGGTCCAACGACACCATGCGGTTGTATGGTTGAAGTAACCGTGACAGACCGCATGGTCAAGAGCCGAAAATATAGCGGCCGCTCGAGGTAGGAGCGGTTGAACTGTTTCATGTCGTGAATCAGCTGCCATTTTTTCGGGACTTTCTTCGGTCTCACACCGGTGAGTAGAACCCTGGTGTCAGATCCTGAAGCGGGCACTCATTGCCTCCTTGGAGATTAGAGTCTCCACCTGTTCCGGCGCTCCAGGTTCTGACAGACATACTCGTCCAAGCCTAACTGTCTCCAGTTGGCTACAAATTTTGAAAGACGACCTTCCACTGGCCCGTCAAAGTCCGACACTGCTGCCACAGGTAGGCGTGGAGGCTCCCAGAAGTGAGGAGGGCTCATCAAATATATATATCAATATGATGAGATCTGAGCGCCCCAGGGGACGCCCCCGAGGTGGCTGCAGGGGAGCCCGAGCCCTGGGTCAGTCTCCTGGCCGCCCTGGAGCGCTGCTGCAACTCGCTCTTCCTGATAGACGAGCGATAGCGCTTGTGTTGCTCCCTACTGAGATCGGCGCACTCGGCGCACCGGTTATCCTCTGGGCAGGTATTTCTGCACAACCGGCAGACCGCCGAGTCACACGGAATCAAATCCATTATGGACAAACAAGGGGAGAGCGACCACAAGTAAGTAAATGCCTGAAGAGTCAGGTGAAAAGTTCAGTCAGACAAGGGGAGAGCGCCTGGAGCGCCTCGACCACAAGTCCAAAAAGTCCGAGATTAGTTAAGGGGAGAGCGCCTGGTGTGCCTCAACCACCCACCAACCAGCGCCTGAAGTACCAAGTCAGGTAAGCGGGGAGAGCGCCTGGAGCGTCTCGACCACTAGCCAACCCACGCCTGGAGTGTCAGGCGCAAGTTCCAACCCAGGCACGAGGAGAGAGCGCCTGGTGCTGCTCGCCTCCTGTCCCGAAACTCCTGAAGCGTAGGGAGCGCTATCCAAGCGCCGCTAGTCAGTCACGTCTCCACTCAGCCACTTCCCATAGAGGAAGCGCCGACACCACACGTGAAGCGTGAGGCGACTACAGACAACCAAAGAGAGAGCGATCGAAGACCGTCCCTCGCCCTGCATGTGCAGCAAACGCACGAGCGAAATCGACAAGCCAGTGCAGAACCAAGCTTGGGCTTGGTTGAAACAGCCGACTGTTTCAAGCAGAATACTTTCCGAATACACAGTATTCAACCCTTAGGATTATATACCACGTAGCAGAGGTAGACAGACGAAAGAGAAAGAGAGGCTTTAAGAGAGAAAAAGTCAAGAAATCCTTTATAATGCTATATAATCGGGGAGCGAGACAACACCACGTCTGAACACCACCGACTCTGTAATGTGAATGAATCTAATTGGATGACAGGTCACGCCACCTGGTGGACTAGTGACGGGCGGATAACTCTGTTTGTTCTGGGTAATGATGTTTTCATTACATCAGTGGGAATGAGTCAATTACATGTTATATGGCTAACAGGCTAAGGTCACTTGTCGAAGGTTAGTAACTGTAGTGTAGTATCATTATGTAAAATTTCTGAAATGAATTGTTTTTCAACCATCCAGAATTCGTAATTGAATATGTAATATCCAATCATTTGAATTAAAAATTATAGTAGGTGTATTTTTACAATTGTGTTCAGTTTTATTTACTTTACTGGAATATACTTAAATTGGGAATATTCAAGAACTCTTTAAAAGGATTGATTAAATAAAGAATAACTTTTTTAATAGAATAGAAAGTAAAGTATTGTATTTCAAATATATTTTCTTTTTACCTAATGTTGCTACTATTTGGTTTGAAATTATTTTTGCAGAAAGTAATCGTAACTAAAAAACCTGAAATGAATAAACTTATCGTAACCTAAATTTTAATTACATGTTATTATAACAAAGTTTCACTTATGAATAAATAAACTAAATAGCACATTTTGACAAAATATCACGTATAGA
Organism: Phorcus lineatus; assembly: GCA_921293015.1. Classification (NCBI taxonomy): domain Eukaryota; kingdom Metazoa; phylum Mollusca; class Gastropoda; order Trochida; family Trochidae; genus Phorcus; species Phorcus lineatus. Next base: position 20,049,677 of record OV121088.1, on the reverse strand, counting down.
AACAAGATGGAGAATACTAAATGAAATGATATCACGTCTATGAAAACTAATTTCATGATTTGTATATGATTATGTTCAGAAATATAAATCAAACCTACACACTATTTTCAGTTCATGGGCTAGATTTTTTATCAAAGTCATGGAATTAGAGACAGTTTATAACTTTACTTTGCGATACTGAAATAATAAAAAGGTGATAAAGATAGAATCTTTGATTGAGGTTAAATTTTTATTAGTCAATTCCTGCAGCCAGAGGCCACGGAGATCGAGTAAGCCAAAATCAGAGGGGACTGTCTAATTACCACTTAGCCAAAGAGGGGTAGGAAGTGGACTTTCTAATTACCGCTTAGCCAAAGAGGGGTAGGAATGGGACTGGCCTAGCACATTTGCCATCCGTATAATTGCCATCGAGCAATTGCCATCCGCAAAGTTCCCACCAGGGACAATTGCCAACTAGTCATTGTAATGTATTTGGGAGGACAATTGCCACCCAAAAATAGTCTTTTTGGAAATTGACAATGTTTTCTGCTGCCATTAATCCATAATCATCTACATGAAAAAAACAACCCAAAAAAGTCTACATTGTGCGAATTATCAGGAAATTCTATGAATGGTCCATATCCCGTGGGCGCCAGTAAAATGCAAATCAACAAGTCCATGAGGCCTGGTCCCTCTACAAAGTTATCTTGATCATCAAATTGTGTGTCCATTTCATTATATTTCTCATCAAAGCCACTGAACCATAGCAGTTTTAGCCATTCTAGCTAATATATATCGTGCAATGTTTCTTGTTTCTTGATCACTATGAATGTCTGACATCATGTCAGTATCACTGTCACCATCATTCTCATCAGAAGATTCAATATCAGAACCTTAATCGGCATGGACCTCGTTGATGAAGTCGTTATGTAGTAAATAACGACCAGTGCCGAGCGATTATGGCAAAAAAAACTCGCGAGGTCGCTGAGGTTTTTTTGCCATAACGCGAGGCAATCCGGTCATTATTTGGCTTACACTCCAGCGGAACATTCCTACAAAGTTTTCAAACCAAATAATTTTTATAAAATTAATTTATAAACGTTTTACTTTGTGTGTTTATGTGGCCTGACCGAATGAGTCTAGTAGGACATTAACAATATCTGGCTGCTTGACACTTTAAAGCTAAATATTTGATTCTAAAGATTAGAAATAGACAAAACTTATACCTATATATTTTCATGTATATATACATATACATATACATATACATATACATATACATATATATATACCAGATCTTCCGGTTGTGACGTCACAGGGACTGGACGTGTTTTATATCGCTGGAAAAACTATGTGAGGTTTTTGGAGGAAATAATGAAGGAAATCCTATGAATATATGCCCAAACAATGAGCCAAAAGTAAGAAAAACATTTACTTTGTGATATATGTGTATTTCGATAGAAGATGAACTTTTGAAAAGTGGATTTTGATGGATTGAGTTGGCAACTGAATTAGACTCTGAACTTTCTGTTATTATAACTTTCAATTTCTAACAGCAAACTTCTTCCAAACTCCCAAGAATTATAGACAATTATAAAAACATCTACATGGATAGCCCTCCTAATTCTGTTAAACGAAACAGAGAAGACGTGTTCACATCGCTGGATCTCGACACAGAAAACAAGAGACAGTACTATTTGTCTTTTTCGTCTCTATCAGATCATACAGATTTAGAGCACGCCTCCGAAAGTTCACCTACAGTAACTATTGCTAAAATGCAGGACAGTGGTCAGTCTAACGAGAGTGGTGCTAGACAATTCATCACACAGTTACTTTTGGCTCTCAAGAATGATGAGGTGCTGTCCCTCATAGGTTCAGCAGTAGGGGAAGCAATTAAACCTACAATCAAGCAAGAAATCTCTTTATTGCACGAGAAAAATTATCGTTTGGAAAATGAAATAAAAGACCTCAAATGTAAAATATCAGAGAAAGATGACGTGGTTGAAAATTTGTCTGATAAGGTAGACAGGGCCGAACAATATGCTAGGCAAAACAACGTTCGCATAAGGGGCATCCCGGAAACCGAGGGAGAGAATACTGATAAGTTGATCCTTGAACTAGCTCAGTCTATTGGAGTAGAAATATCGCCGAGGGATATTGATATCAGTCATCGAGTCCCCAGATTCCTGCCCAAGCCTCAGTCTACACCTAGACCTATCATTTGTATGTTTACAAGAAATGGTACAAAACGTCAACTCATCACTCAGAGAAAACAATTGAAACATGTGAACTCATATCAACCTTCAAAAGTGTACGTTAATGAAGACCTGACCAAAACAAGGGCTGTTCTTGCATGGAAAGCAAGAGATCTGGTAAAAGACCTGGGTTACTGGTGGAGTCATCCTGATAGAGTTGAAGGATGGCAGCTTGAAAAAAGTAGCAAGTGATTCTCATTTCAGGGATGTGTGCGAACAGACTAGGCTGAAGATGGTGATTAACCTAAGTCAGGATACCACATCTAACGAGTCTAAGTGATCATCTATCTCACACATCATCTTGATTCAGATTCACCCACCTGTGTTATTATTCCTCCTGAAATACGAATAGTTTAACTAGGATTTTCCAAAATAACCTTTTAGTTTACTTTTAGATGCATCCAACCATGACAATTCTTACTTTCACTGACGTTAGTGATTTATGATTTTCAGCAAATATATAATATATGTTGACTTTGTTGACTGATAATGCAGCAAGCATTGCTGCAATTTGTAAACAGTATTGTGGTGTACCACGTTAAATGAGAAATGATGCAGCATATGTACCTTCCATATTTGATTATTGTTGTGCCATTCCACTGAAATGACTGATGTATAATTCATAAGACATAGATGTAAGATATTGACAGTGTTGTGGTGTACCACTTAAAAAGACTATAACATCAATACAGCATATATAGCTGCGAGATGTAACTATATCCTATTTATGTAACACAGCCAACCTATTTTGTTACTCACTACCAATAACACCAATAATGACAATAAGTGTAAAATCCCCTAATGTATACCATGAAACTGAACAGTATTGGTTTCGAGTACCTATCCTTTGTTTTCAACAAAACATATCCTTTGTTTTCAACAAAACAAAAAGTATCTATCATGTTTACGTATTAACAAAGCTTACCATATTTTGTGTCAGGCTATCAGTCTTTGTTGGAATTTTATTTATCATATAGATATTTATCAATGTTCACTTTTGAGACATCAGTTATCATTCTGACTGATGTTTTGTTTTGTTTTGGTTTTGGTTTTGATTTTTTAAATTACTTTTTCTAATATGGTTATATTTATTAGTTGTTATCAGTAACAAGTTATCATTCCTTTAACGATTTTTTGCTCTTGGAATTTACACCAGTTTACATAAAAAATAGGGATTTTTTCACATTTTCGAAAATTCTTTCGTTTTCGCACTTTACAAACTCGAGAGTGTTACGTATCCAATGCCTACCAAAATTCCAAAATTTTCTAATCAAACATCGTACAAAATTGAAATTTTTTATGAAAGACTATCATCAAGAAGGTAAGAAGATGTCACAAAATTCTGCTTTTCTAAATCTAAATGATATTGACTGTGCTCCATATTTTCATCAATTTGACCTGTAATTATAAGATAAACATACAATAGGCATAATCACACATATATATATATATATATATATATATATATATATGTGAAATAACTGTTACAAAATAAGGATAACTTACATAAAAATGGTAGCGGTATCCAGCTATCCACTGCTCACAATGGCGGGTATGAAATTAACATAACTTGAATGCGATGCACATGGATCTCTTATTTTATGACTACCGTGTAACTTGAACCACCGGGCGGGACTCGGTGTGAAACACACAAAAAAACAAAAAACAAACGTTCTGATAGATTTAGTCAAGATTTTATGTTATGTTTCTTATTCTTAATCTTATTTATTTATTCCTAGATACATAGGTGTTTTCTCTTCATTTTTTTTCTCAATATTTTATAAAATTCGATGATTATTATTTTCACTTCTTTATATTTTTCTTTACTTCAAGTTTGAAAAACATTTTTGTGTTATTACTTCAATGATATTGAACAACTTTTCTTACAATTTTCAATTGACATTTATACATGACAGTTTGTTTGATTTTTTCTATGTGACATGTAATCCCACTGCCGGTCTCTCCTACCGTCCTGAATATATACCATGTCTGTTGACATAATGCTGTATAGGCAGGCAGTGGGGTGCTTTGCAGTTGCACTTTATTCCAAAAGCGCGAATCATTTACAAAAGTATATATTTCATGTAAGATTTGAATGCTTATATCTCTCTTCAATTTCTATAATATTCAGCTTACTATTATTATGTTGCGGGGATATCCATCCAAACCCGGGACCAAAACAAAATAGAAATTTAAAGATAATACATTTGAATATCCGAAGTCTAAAAGACAAAATCGACATCACTCATGCAGAATTTTCAGATTACGACATAATTTGCCTTACAGAGACCTGGCTAAATGATACTATTCCTACTGATGATTTACTAATTCGAGGTTTTCACAAACCGTTTAGAAAAGATCGTTTAACACGAGGCAGCGGCGTGGCCATTTATTTAAAACAACATTTACGTGTTGAAAAAATGGAAGCATTAGACATTGTTGACCTCCAAGCGTTTTGGGTGAAAATAAAATGTAAAGCCAGACATTATCTAATCGGTGTGTTTTATCGCGCAGATAAAAGTGAACAATACTGGGAATTGATTGACCAATCTATTGGAATGGCAGCCGATTTAAATATGTTTACTATCATTACCGGCGATTTTTATATTGATATTTTAAATTTAACAAATACTAAGATTGAAACATTGAAAAGTATGTATGGGCTAAGCCAGATTATAAATGTACCAACACGGATAACGCACAGCTCTCGCACTTTAATTGATTTGATTTTTGTTACTCTTGAAAATAGCGTGCTCAGCTCAGGCGTTCTTGATCCCATATGTAGCGACTATTGTCCAATCTTTGTAACTGTTAAAGATAAATCAAGTAAGGTAAATACCACAATGAAAAGAACCGTGTATGATTATAAATTTAGGTCGATGGATACAGGAAGCACACACATATACCTATCTGAAATTGTTGAAACTGAAATATTCTCTACCGATGATATTAACAGTGCTGCTGAAATTCTTACGCGTAAATTAAAACATATCCTTTATATCACAACACCGAACAGACAGATCAATGCACGAAAAAATGAGCCCTTGTGGATGAATAGCAAAATCCGTTCAGCAATGCGGAAGCGTAACCGTTATTATAAAAAAGCTAAAAGACGTAACCATACTGCTAATTTTAGATCAATTACAAATAAAGTTATCAATTTGATACGTGTTGCTAAAAGGAAATGTGATCTAAGAATCGATGATTGGATAAATACGTCCCTTGGTACTAAGACATGGTGGCGTATGGTTAAACAATTTGTACAAAGAAAATCTGAATGTAACTCTTTTCCACCGATCATATCGAATGGCGTTATTCGTGATCATCCCAAAGAGATTGCTAATGTCCTTAACAACTTCTTTGCAAATGAAGCTACAGTAGCCGACCCATATTTGAAACCACACGATATGCAGTTTGAAACTATTACAAATACGTTGAGCTCCATCATTCTTACACCTGACGAGGTTCAAGACATTCTCCTCTCAATTGATCCATCAGGGCCAGATGGAATAAGAAATAGATTTCTCCAATATATTGCAAGAGATGAATCCCCCTTGTTGACTAAATTATTTAACTGTTCTCTTGAAAAGTCCGTATTTCCATCTATTTGGAAAAAAGCTTCCATCTTTCCTCTCCATAAAAAGAATAGCGTTAATGAATGTTCCAATTATCAACCTGTGGTCTTAACAAGTTGTCTATCCAAAGTTTTCAAAAAAATGTGTTTTTAAACACGTATTCAATTTCTTTAGAGATAATAATATTCTTATAAATATACAATCGGGATTTATGCCGGGAGACTCTACCGTTAACCAATTAACATATTTGTATAAGTTTATCACAAAAGGCCTTGACAAAGGTAAAGAGGTTAGGGCTGTTTTTTTGTGACATTAGCAAAGCGTTTGACAAAGTTTGGCAAAGAGGAATTATTGCGAAACTAAAAAATTATGGCATCGATGGATCATTTCCAAATTGGTTTGAAAGTTATCTAGAAAATAGATTACAAAAGGTTGTCATCGACGGATTCTGCTCAGATAATAAAGCTGTACTTGCTGGCGTCCCATAAGGCTCCGTGTTGGGACCACTACTTTTCATTGTGTATATCAATGATATTGTCCATGGCATTAAAAGTCACATTCGTCTCTTTGCAAACGACACATTAATATAAGTTATTGTAGATGATTGCCATGTTGCCGCTGCGTGTCTTAATGATGATTTAAACCGAATTTCGAGCTGGGCAGAAAAGTGGCAGGTTAACATTAATCCCAAAAAGACAGAGACTATAAACTTTTCTAATAAACATATAAGTGACGAAATGCCGTCTTTATATATGAATCAAACCCCGGTACAAGAAGTTCAAAAACATAAACATCTTGGCATAACTCTTCAAAGTAACTGTTCTTGGACAAGTCATATTGAAGGCATTGTTGACAAAGTAAGTCTAATGATGAACTGTATTAGAAGCTTTAAATATCGCCTTTCTAAGAAAACGCTTGAAACTATGTACAAATCATTTGTGATGCCGATATTTGACTATTGCTGTCATATTTGGGATAACTGTACGAATGAACAAAATCATCTTCTTGAACGACTCCATTTAGATGGACTTCGCACTATATGCGGCGCAGTTCGCGGCACTAGTCATGAAAAATTATACCTTGAAACTAAACTTAAACCTTTAATTGAAAGAAGGCGCGTTATTAAGTTGATAAACTTTTACAAAATGTATAATAATCTTGCTCCAGATTACTTATGCGACCTTGTTCCTAAAACTGTCTCTGAAAACAGGCAATATAACCTGAGAAATAGTTTTAAGCTCCAAACAATAAACTGTAGGACAAAACACTATGAAAATTCATTCTTACCAGACACAATTGAAATGTGGAACGCATTACCTGACAACCTATCAAATGCCAATACAATAAGTGAATTTAAATCTCTTTTAACAAGATCTGAATCGCTAAATAGTCATGATTTAAACTACGGTAGCAGATTTTGTCAGATTGTCCACAGTCGCCTCAAGCTTGGCTGCAGTGATCTAAATGCGGATAAAGTCAAAAGATATATATCGACTAACGCTGAATGCGCATGTGGATATCATGATGAAGATATTATTCAGTATCTTTTCATATGCAAACTTATACAGATACAAGACATAATTCTTACTTTTACATAAACGGTCACAGCCTCCAAACAGTGTTATACGGATTACCATCAACTACCAGTAGTGAAAATGAAAAAATCTTAGAATCATTACACCAATGTATTTGCAAGAGCAAGCGATTTAAAAGGTATATATTTGAAATGAATTGAATCATAAAAAGCAACTGCAAGCGTTTTGTCACCTAGTTTTGTACCAACACATATTAAGTCATGTTGAATTTTTCTTGTATTTTGTTCTGTTTTATTTGTCTCGTATTTGTGAACTTTGCTTATTACATTTTGTACTGGTGAGGTATTCATGGATCATAAAAGCAAAGACTTGTTTGTTTACCAAACCAGATTCTTATATGAATAAAAATATGTTTAAACCATATACCAGGGAAAAACAGAACAGACATGACACAACAAAATGTACAGTCATAGGAAGGGATCCTTGTTAGCTCAAATGGTAAAGGCGTTACTCGCCAGCAGAGAGGTCCTGTGTTCGAATCCCACTTTCACTAATGTTAAGTCTTAATACTTAATTTGTAAAACTATCAAAATTTTACAAGTCAAATCGTTTGTGTAGGTTGAACATCTCATAACACCCACCTGCGTAGATGGTGGATATGGCATATAGCCTTCAAATAAAAACAAATG